>CM062815.1:928799222-931651251 GCA_031772625.1 Pinus tabuliformis | reverse complement strand
CTTTTCATGCCTTGCCTTGTACTTAGCTTGGCTCTTTTCCAACTGTTCCTGTATTGCCTGGTGAATCTCTTGATTTGTTCAATGAACCTAGTTGCCTCATCCATAGTGCTGTGTCCATCAACCACTATGTCTTTACCAAAGACAAAATCCAAGGGAGACCTTGGTGTGAAACCAAAACAAGTCTCAAAAGGAGATCTCTGTGTAGAAGAATGTTTTGCTCAGTTGTAAGCATGCTGCACATAACACAAATGTTCATCCCAAAGTTTGGTATGCTTGTTGCAATAGCCTCTGAGCAACTGGATCACTATCCTATTGACCACTTTTGTGTGCCATCTGTTTGTGGATGAAAGGCTGTACTTTTCTTCAATTTGGTGTCCATCAGTTCCCACAGACTCAACCGAAACTTCCCAACAAATCGGTGTCTTGATTAGATACAATGGAAGTGGGTAATCCAAAATGAACCCATACATGCTGAAAGAACAACTTTGCGGTCTATTCAGCTATAATCTGTTTGTTACAAGTTATCAAAATACACATTTTTTTGAACCTATCCACAACAACATATAGATAGTCATGACCTTTCCTAAATTTAGGTAGTCCTCCAACAAAGTCCATGGAAATATTTTCCCAAGGAGGAGAAGGAACTGGTAGGGGAGTGTACAAGCCTAGTTTTCTATTGTTGGGCTTGCTTTTGGCACACATGGTACACCCTCTTACATATCTAGGAACTGTCTCATTCATTTTTGGCCAATAACAAAATTTTTGTAGCTATGTAACTATTTTACTTACACCAAAGTGGCCTAATATTATAGAAGTGTGTGCTTCTCGAATTATCTTTACTCTTTCAGTTTGTGGAATGCATAACTTCCCACAATGATACAAGAGTCAGTCCTTAACATGGTAATCCATTCTTCTACTTGTTTTCCTTGACTTAAAGTTGCATATACATCTTTAAAATCTATATCTTGAGCTATTGTTCAATATAGCTCTCATGCAACACTGAATTATGCTTAAGTATAGTAGATGCATTTATAATTGGTCTTGACAACATGTCTGCAACTTTATTGTGTATGCCCTTTTTATACCTGACGACTAAATGAATCTGTTATAGAAAACCCATCCATATATAGTGTCTTGATTGCTGTAACTTAGTTTGGGAGTGTAAATATTGAAGTGGTTGATGATCAGTATGTATAACTATCTCTTTTCCCATTAAGTAATGTTTCCACTTTTTCACACTCTGTACTAATGCATACAATTCTTTATCATATGTGGGATAGTTAACTACTACAAAATTAAATGTCTCAGAATGATAACATATGGGTTTACGTGTTGTATAAACACTTCTCCCATGGAATAGTCACTGGCATCCGTTTGAATCTCAAATAGTCTTTGAAGATCGGGCAATGCTAGTACTGGTGCTGTACTAATCTTTTCTTTCAAGGTGTTGAAGGATTTCTGATGTTTTCCTCCCCATTGAAACACCTTGTTCAATACTGTTAAAGCATGTAAGGGAGCTGCAAATAAGGAAAAGTTAGAAATGAATTTTCTCCAATATTGTGCTGGTCCTAAGAAGCTTCTAACTTCTGTAGCAGATTTGGGTTTAGGCCAGTTTACAATGACTACCACCTTAGAGGGATCTATCTTCAATTCACCACCCCCTACTATATGTCCCAAATAATTCAAAGATTTTTTACCAAATTCACATTTTGAGAGTTTAACATAAAGTTTTTCTCTTTTCAAAACATCTAGTGTCTGCTTAACATGCTTTAAATGTTCTTCCCACTTTTTGCTGAATATAAGAATGTCATCCATATATACAATAACAAAATCATCAAGAAAAGGTCTGAGGATATCATTCATTACTCTCATGAAAGTAGCAGGAGCATTAGTCAAGCCAAAAGCCATAACCAGCCACTCATACAATCCCTGCTTTGTTTTGAAAGTAGTCTTCCATGAATCTTTCTTTGCAACTCTGACCTGATGATATCCACTATGCATGTCTAACTTGGAAAAATAAAAGCTTCCTTCAGTTGATCTAATAAATCATCTATGCGAGGAAGGGGATAACGATTCTTGATTGTTATCTTATTTAGTGCTTGGTAATCAATGCACATTCTCCATGACCCATCTTCCTTTCTCACCAAGACAATTGGAGATCCACATGGTGATGTGCTAGGTCTAATGAACCCCTTCTCGAGTAGCTCCTGTACCTGCTTCTTGATTTCTGCATTCTCTAAAGCAGACAACCTGTACATTCTGATGTTAGGCAATGGAGCATCTTGCTGCAAATTAATATCATGCACTATTTCCTTTTTGGGTGGCAGACCTTTAGGTTCTTGAAATAAAATAACATATTCTGAAACAACTTTTTCTAAATCAACTTGTTGTTTAGCATCACAACCCTCAAATACATTGGTTTTATGAGGTTTATTTTCCTTTACAACAATCAGTAAAAATTATTTGCATGAATTTACAATTCGTTTCATCTGCCCTGAGTTTATGAGAGTATAATTATTCTTGGGCTTATGAGCTCTTACAAAGTATTCGATTCCATCTTTAACGCGTAGATACTTGTTCTCAACTCTATAGAAAATAGTTTTCTATCGTACAAGTAAGGACTTCCTAAAACAATTCCACATATATCCAGAGGAACTATATCTAACTCAACATCATCTACAAATGCTAACCGAAAAGAAAACTTAAGTTTACATTGTCTAGTCACTTGTAGTTGTGCTTTATCACTTAACCAACCTAATGGGTATGGTTTCTTGTGAGGTGTAGTTAGTAATCCCAACTTCTTTACAATTGCTTCAGAAATTAAATTTACTTGTGAGCCACTATCAAACAAAGTATCAATCTTTTGATGCTTGGAAATAACTCGAATATGGAAAATCTCATGTCTTTTTCTCTCGTTTTCTTCATCATTAATAGATTGTGCAGAATATCTAGTAGATGCTTCAGAATTTTTACCTTTTATACCTATGGCTACAATGGTTGTTTCATCTCCTAAGTCTGACCCCAAATCTTTCTGAATCGCTGCAACAATCTTCTTCTTCTTGCCCTCAAACTTCTTAGGTCTCAGCTCCGGATGCAAAATCTAGTAGTGTTCATCATCATGCCCCTCCTTCTTCCAGTGAGTGCATGAAGACTTTGTCTTTTGTATAGCATTAGCCTTCCTTCTCTTTCCATGTTTTGTTTTTCTCCTTATTCTTTCTTGCAGTGGGTTGGGATGATCCCCCAACTTCTGGGTTCCCATTCTTACCTCTAGCTTCTAGATGTGTAGCCTGAACAAATACCTAATCTATACTAGTGGGATTAAACATGAGGATAGTGTGCCTCATGTAGCTATGTAGACCACCTATATACTTCAACAGAGTCTCAGGTGAGTCTAAAGAAATTCCTAGAATCAAAGCTCTTTTCCTAAATTCTTGGGTGTAACCTTGTACACTTTTCCCTTTGAGTTGTGGAAGATTTTGCGAACTCATCATGGCTTGTTGCATATAAGCCAGTGAATAGAATTGTTTTTTGATTACAGAAACAAATTCACTCCAGACATAAAGAATCTTACCTTGCTTCTTCATGTCAGCTTATGTCCTGCCTTCCCACCATACCAAGGCAGTGCCTCCAAGGCGTAGGCTGGCCAGCTGAATCTTACTTCTGTCTGAGTCAATATTCTATACCCTGTAATACATATCAATCTGTCTAATCCAATTGTCTAGCGTCTCTGCATTTAATTCTCCATCATATATCGGAAAATAAAATTTAACATCTAGTTTAATGAAAGATGTACTCTTCTTGTCTTCAGGGATATTAGGAGGTGTCAGAAAGCTTTCCTCTTTCCCTTTACTTTTAGAGTGGTCATGGAGGAGAGATTCTTCTTCTCCTTTATCTTTGGAGTGTGATGAATCTGTATCTCTACCTTTCTTAAACTCCCTATACATTTCCTCTACCATGGATCTCATGGATAAGAAACTGTCTAAGAACTGGGAGTCTGATCCCAAAGGACTTTCTTCTGACATTTTCTTCTTGGGATAAACTCTTCCAATTTCTGGTTAGCTTCAACCAACTCTTTCTCTCCTAATTTAAGATTTGATCTAGTTAGCATTCAACGACAAATCCATCACAAGCTTGTCTAACCTTAGTAAACCTAGAGCTCTAATACCACTTGATCTGAAAATCACTCGCGAATGATCTCAGTTAATTAATGGAGGTATTACAGACCCATGTGCTGGGTGTGCTTATGTTATTTTAAGAAACAGATCGATAAGATTGCGAAATGCACAGGCACTTGAAACAGTAAGAGAAACATACTAAGCAAAGACCAAAACACAACAAATTTAATAAGGAGTTCACCCAATCCTCCTAGGCTACGTCTCCTGGTCCAGCCTTCATTGGGGGCCTCTCTATTATGTTTTCAAGCAAATTTTTTACAACAGTGAGCTCGATTCGAGTCTCACTAATAGAAAGAAGTCAGTAGGAATGGAGTACACAGACTCTCCTTACTGAAACTCGACCTCTGAGGGTCACAGTAATATGACAGGCCTATGGTGAGGAGTTGCTTGAACCTCTCAAGCCTTCACTGGAGTACACAGAATCTCTTACTCTCTCTAGCTCTATATGGCTTGATGATGCCTTCAGGTCAGCTTGGCTTCTACTTCTCTGTTCTCTGCTATTAGCTTTCGCTTCTCTACTTCTGCTTCTCTTTCTATCTCTTTTGTTTTTCTGCTCATTATCTGTTTGTGGCTTGCACCCAATCTGCTCCCAGACTGTTTGTTTCCGCTTCTCGGCTCCTTGGATCGCCTGCCTCTGTCAGTTGGAATTCCCCTAATCTATGTCATCATAGCTATGTAACGCTTCACAGAGAGGTGGCCACCTATTTCCTCACGAACTGAGTTTCAGTTCTCTTTGAATAGTTGTTATTTCCATTGCTCGCATATAGCTCGCGAAACTAATTCTTCTGCTAGCTCAGCGGTCATGTCGAATCTCAAATCTCATGCACCTTAGTCTATTTCCCCATCAAATCTAGTCTTCCATCGGGTTGGTTCTCCGCCATTAATCTGGAGCCTCCAGATCCTATGGTCTTCATCTATATCGTGCGGGTAAGTTGCTCGACCATTACTTATGCGATGTAAGTGGTTTTCTCTCTCATCCGTTGGACACGTGTCACCCAATGTGTGGCATCGTGCTAAACCCGACCAAACCCGCTTACTGCTCAAAGTGCATGCGATATCCAACCTGTTTTGGGGTGGGACCTACCTTCTGATGGTTTCCTGTTTTCCTCGTGACCGAGCACTCGAGGCTTTCCTTCACTGAGTGTTTTGCCTTGTGATGCACAATTAGCACTAATTGCGTATCAAAAAATGCCTCTGTTTTTTTGGATTTGGGCTTTTGATTGCCAATTTGCGTCCATGCGCGGTCTCCATGGACCAATGGTCAGCGTGCTTTGACCGAGGGTCCTCGTTGTTCCGTGCTGGCTAAAAATTGCTATTGTCCAGAGGTCATTTTTGATAAGCTCGTTATTCATAATATTTTGAAGCCTGACATAATTTGAGAAAATCATAAGAATGTTTAAGGATCCGATTCGGATCAACCAGGTTCCCACACACTTCTGCTAGCATTCCATGATGGCTTCAAACAATAATAGTTTAAAGGCTCTTCCCTTTAGGATTCACTCCAAACAAAAAAACACTTCTCCCTCACACAACTAGATGACTACAACTAGTAATAGCTTGCTTGTCCAGTCCAAAATAGTATCAACACTTTGCAACTATAACACTTACACTCAGCGAAAAAATGTAACTATGACTAGTTTGTGCTTGGGAAGAAGGGAGGTTTATATAGGAAATATGGATGGGAGATGGATCCTCTTTTCATGGGAGAAGGACTTATCCCTTGAGGTAGTTCCATCATTATAAGGGAAAGGATCCCAAACTGTCACCCTTGACCCCATCCGACCAAACCATTTACCAGACTTCCGTTACGGAGCTTCTAGAGCTGGAAGCTTCAGCTCTAATTTAAAAAACTTTCCATAACAGGACTGGAGTGACTGAAACATAGCTCAGTCACTCCGGTCGGTGTGAGGACTAGTTCTAATCTGTACACATCAGTGCAGGGGAGACAAAGGCCATTAGTGCCAGTCTTGTAAACTGGGCAAAATAGAAGTTTGAGAGAAAATGGTGCAAAAGGGAAATGATCTACTCATGAAGAGGGACATAATGGGAGTTTCTTCATGAAGGCAAAGCATGCGGGGTTCACTGTAGAGGTCCTCCAGGATCAAGGAACGGGGAGTACAGGGATAGTGACAAAATGTTGTGTAACAGATGCCCCCTAAAGCATGAAGGCCGAGCTGGAGTGAGGGATGAAATGCTTTATAAATCACTGCGGGGAACCGGTCTACCATCAAAAAACCTGCAAGAAAGTATAGATACATATACATAAACTAATATCTCTATCAAATGATACATGAATTGTGGCATGGACGTAGCCATCTAAAGAATGATCATGTAAAATGGATCCAGGTATGGGCACACCCATCCGTCAAAGAGGATCATAATGAAACAAAGGTATGGTCATAGCCATCTAATAATGAAAAGGATCACATATGATAACTCATGGTCTATTCACATCCAACCATCTGAAAGAGACATGCATATCATCATAAACCATGTCACACCACTTCGCAACCTGGACTTGTGTGATCTGAGTCTAGGGTCTTGCACTCCAACATGACCTGATCAAAGTACATATCCTAGCATGTGAATGGATGTGTTGATGTCGAACATGCTAGAAAGTCGCTTGATTACCAGTCAATGATGTAAACTATTAACAAGCGTGAGAGAAACCACCAATAATGACAATGGCCCTCAAGGTACTATCAGCACAATTCACGAAATGTGAATACAGGAATTGGAGTCAAACAATTGTCAAATCACTCGATTGAAAGCCAATTATGTGAACTTGTCATCGTGTGAGAAGAACTTGCCATTAGGGCAGGCAAGCTCTAAGGTACTGGAAGGGGGTCTCTCGGTCAACTTCTCAGATAATGAGTTGAAGTTGATGGAAAGTGACTGTGTCAAAGGAGGGCCATAATGAATCGCACATCATCGACTCGAGATGAGAGGAGGAAAAATGATTTTGGATGATACAGAGAGTTAGAGGTAAGTGTAACTGTAGAAGGACAACTCTTGAACATATTAGCGACACAACTGGGAGTTTGGAAGCTTTTGGATCCACGGGATTAGTGGTCATGATGACGTGGCAGAGATCAAATGGAAGGCAAAATGAACGGCCCAAACCAAGGAAGGTCAACGATGCAAAGGAGGATGTCCCAACCCAACACGAAGCAAAGAGTGTCATGTTCAAGAGTGAGTTGCCAACACGACTGATAGATTTCCAAATCCCCCCCCCACGATTTTTGGTGAGTACCCCAATTATTTTTTAATCGCAAGCTTGAAGGGGATAGCATATGCTTGCATTGTAAGTTCATCCTTCAGATGAATCTGAACTAGTAAGTTTAACGAGCCCTAGGAAGGAGAAGCTCATGTTTGTCATGGTGATCAACCGATGTCGTTTAATAGTTTAACGAGTCCGAAAAAGGTGTAACTCGGTATATTTTTCATGTTTTAGAGAGTTTGAATAAAACACGGAAAATAAAACTCCACATAGTCCCTTTCCATATATTTGTGTCTCTTAAGCCCGAAAAGGTAGAAAACAATACTTGAGAGAACCGCTTGACCATTTCAGTCAAGGAATACCTTTTTTGTAAATAGTGCCTCCCAACCCGAAAAAAGGGTAAAATTATACTAGGCACATGATGTTTCACATCCGTTATCAAGTTCAAAATGACAAGGGCTCGGCTATCTTTTTGCTTTTAAAGGTTCGGAAAAGAGCTGAAAGCGGACTCCCTGTTTTTACTCTCTTTAACAAATCAAGAAGGGAAAAAATACTCAACAATTTTTTCATGAGTTTAACGAGTAGAGAAAAGAGCTAAAATGTGACTCATTGTCATTGTCAAACATCCATCACCTGTTGCTATGCAAGTAAGGCAAAGTGTATTATCGAGTATTTAAGGTAAAATAGGTAAAAAATATTTACAAAACTTGATATTTTCATGAAAAAATGAATAAAAAGGGGAAAAGTAAATATATTTTTACCATTTACCATTTTACCTTTGCAGTGAAGACCTTTTACCCAATTTTGTTGTAGTTGTTCCGAAGCAGATTGCAGGCGATCTGGGAGGTCAATTGACGAGCCATCAGTTCCAGGTAATAATTGAAGCCCTGAGCTCCATTTTCATGCTATTTATTTATGTTTTTAGCCATTTTTTTGGATTTTTAGGGAGGTTTTTGAAAATATTTTTCACCCTTGGTCGGCGCGATTTCCGGGCATGAGATCGCGCCAGCCGAGGGTGATTTGCACAACCATCCACGCTGATTGTGTAAATATTTATAAAGCAGTGCGTCGGTGCTATGGATAGGGAAAAATCATTTTTCCTCAAAAAATGACCATTTAAACTTGAATTTTATGTGCCAAAGATGATAATTGACTCAAATTAATGGCTTTTGCAAGAGAGAAATTGCCGAAAATGGTGGATTGGAAGGAAAGGGAACATGAAGATGTTGACACCCAGGCACTGAATGATCCAAATTTCCTGGAGGCTTTGAGGTATTGTGGGCTCCTCACATTTTTCCTTACACCAGGGATGTGGGCCCAGCCCGAGTTGCTTCGATACTTGATAAGCCTTTGGGACATTAATCGCGAGATTTTTGTCATTGGGGACCAGGAGCTAGAGTTGAAAACTTCAGATATCTACTTCATCATTGGACTGTCTCATAGAGGTGAGCCAATGAACTTGTATGGGTCACATCCGATTGGGGCAAGCATATCTTCTGTGCTTGCTTAACACTGCCCTAAGGCCTTGAAATCCAAGAGTGGGAAGATATAGATTTCCAGTGTACGGGATTTGACACTGAAGGTGCTTCTGTTGATTATCAACAGAGTGGTAGGGTCCTAGGCAGAACATGAGACTAACAAGTCAAATTTCCTTTATGCTATTGATGGCACAACTCTTACGATCTTCAACTGGGTAGAGTCCATGAAGATGAACATCAAGCGCCAGTTGTCCAAGGCCAAGGCAGGGAATCTAAAGAAATTTGGCTTTGGATCGGTACTTGTGACCTTTTTTCCTGGAATGAGTGCCATTGTTCCAGTATCAGTTGGCTGAGGTTGATCCTCCTACTCCACGTGACTTGCGGATGGCCCACTAGAGCCATATGATGCCTAGGATCATTGGGGGTCAGCATATGTCATACCAACCTGCATTCTTCTCATGGCTACTACGAAAGAAGATCATTGTGGAGGACTGGCCATACAGTGGCACTGATTTCCATGGAGATCTAGATATGCCCTTACTAGATGGAGAGGACTTCGATGATGAAGGTAAAAAATAAAATTTTTAATTTTGATATTTTTTAACTGTTTTTGGTATATGCGTTCTTATAACATTTCTCTTGTTTATGCAGATGTTGGATTAGTGCGGCTAGCTGGGATATCCCTGATAGCTAGGTACATCCCCCACCCTATTGATGCTTTCGCCCCTTATTACGAAGGGAGCGACAACGAGGAGGAGATAGAGAGGAACCTCGAGAGGTTAACTCATGCTATCCCAGAGTATGCTCGAATAGGGGACATGCCCCGATGGTACCAAAGTGTTGGCATTATGATACATATGTTGTACTTGATGGCAACCCACTCATCTCAGATAATAAATTATAGTGTAGAGAAAAGTTCACGCACTTATATGCAGAGAAAAGTTTATTTCATGTAGAGAAACGTTCATGCACTTTTATGCAGAGAAAAGTTTATTTCATGTAGAGAAAAGTTCACGCACATTTATGCAGAGAAAATTTTATTTCATGTAGAGAAAAAGTTCACGCACTTTCATGCAAGGAAAAGCGCGTATATGTTGGAGAACTTACCTTTGGTCCATGGTAGTTAGTCCTTGGTATTTGAACCTATGAGGAAAAGTGCGTATATGTTGGAGAACTTACCTTTGGTCCATGGTAGTTAATCCTTGGTATTTGAACCTATGAGGAAAAGCACGTATATGTTGGAGAACTTACCTTTGGTCCATGGTAGTTAGTCCTTGGTATTTGAACCTATGGTTTTGGACCATGGTACCTCGTCAAAAGTGTTGATCTCACGCAATTTCATGGTTGGTTCATGGTATTAGTCCGACAATTTTTGATCCTATGGCTTTGGCCCGTGGTATTGCATCCAAAAGTGTTGATCTCACGTATTTTCATGGTTGGTTCATGGTATTAGTCCAACAGTTTTTTGATCCTATGGTTTTGGCCCGTGGTATTGTGAAAGGCCTAAGAGTATAAAAGAGGAAGGAGATCATTTGGCAAAGCATCTTCTGAATTATTGAATATCTGATAAAGTTCTAGATCTGGAATATTGTGATTGGGTTTTGGTGCAGATCTTGATCTGAATGAAGAAGGAACCTGAGCGTAAGTAGAAGGATAAGTTCTATTGATGGGTCAAAATCTTAAGGCTAGAATAGTGGTATCTCTATATGATTTTGATCTGTGATATGTGGCATACGCTTGATCTATAAATCTAATAATCTGGGTCTGAATTATTGATGCATGTTTTATTTTACACATGTTATGATCTGGGTATGTCTGATGTAACAACTGCAAAGTTATAAGGAAATATTTGCAGATCTGTATGCGGGTTGGCTTTGGTGAAATCAGAGATTGATGATGCAAGTGTAGTTGATGGGTTTTTGATGTTCTTGGATCCAGTTTGAAAATTTATGAAAAGTGGTCCTTGAAAGAAAAGAAGTAGGGGGTTGTAGCTCCCTTCCAGGAGAGACTGGAAAATGAGAGAGAGTTGTAGCTCTCTACAGGTTGCAGCTTGCGTACTGGTAAAGGACTGCACCAGTACAAAACCATTGTAAAAGGAGTTTCTAATTTGAAAGAAGATAGAGACATATTGCAGCAGGTGGTTTTCACCCACATTGGGTTTCCACCTTACATCTTGTGTTCTTTGGTGTGACTATCTGTTTTCTTTGTTCATGCTCATTATTTTATGGTACTGACATGCAAAAATAATTCAAAGAATAAATAAGGAAGATTTATTAAAAGAACTTGATAATACTGATTCACCCCCCCCCTCTCAGTATTATTTCCAACAATTGGTATAAGAGCAGGTCCTTTAGAGAAGCTTGATCACTTGAAGGAAGATCATTCATCATGAGCAACTACGAGAGGGAAGCATCAATCAGGCCACCAATTTTTGATTGGACAAACTTCAATTATTGGAAGGTAAGAGTTACTGTCTATCTTCAATCTCTTGGTACAGAAGTTTGGGATATCATAGATACAGGCTACACTTTTCCTTCAGCTACTCCTACATATACGGCCGAAAAGAAGAAATATGAAACAAATGCTAAAGCAGTCAATACTCTGCTGGGATGCTTATCTCAAACAGAATTCGTGAATGTTATGCAATATAAATCCACAAAAGAAATATGGGACAAGATTGTCTTGAGCTACGAAGGAGATGAACAGGTAAAGCGTGCTAAACTTCAAACCCTGAGGATTCAGTATGAGAATCTCAGAATGTATAATGATGAAAGTGTGGCTAACTATTTCCTTCGGGTAGATGAGATTTTTAATTGCATGAAAAACTTGGGTGAAGAAATAAAAGAGGCTATTGTGGTTGAAAAAGTTCTAAGATCATTGTCCGCCAAGTTTGAATCTAAAGTATCTGCAATAGAAGAAAAGGAAAATCTACGAATTCTTACTATGTCTCAGCTACACGGAATTCTAACTGCTTATGAAATGAGAAAGGGAGGTCCATCAGACAGAAGAGAAGTTGCTTTCAAGGCTTCAGGCAAAGGAGACTATTATGAAGCAAGTAACCTGCCAGAAGAAGAAGAAGAAGAATCAAATTTTGTCAGAAATCTTCAAAGGGGAACTGCAAGGTTCAGAGGTAAGTTACCTTTTAAATGATTTTCTTGTGGAAGAGTAGGTCATTATGCTGCAAAATGTCCTCATAAGGATAAAGGAAAGGAACCTGCTAGATGGAACAAGAAATAGATTGCAAATAAGAAAAGCTACTACACTCATGAAGATAGTGATGGTCTATCAAATAGTGACGAAGATGAATGAGGTAATGACTATAAACTCTTAATGGCATTTGAAGATGATGATTACATGGATGCTATAGATGTGGATAGCTTTTGTGAAGAAATTTCTAGACTCAAGACATGTATAGAAGAAAAGAATAGGATCATTGATACTCTACAACTTCAAATTGATGAGAAAGAAAAATATCTTAGAAAAGTTAGAAGGCGAAATTGTTGGTCTTAGAAAAGAGATTGAGAAAACAAAGGTTATTAATCTTAAGTTTGTCAAAGGATCTGAAACTCTGGATGAGATCATCAATGTACAACGCTCTCCTCTAAACAAGACAGGTCTGGGCTATAATGGAGAAACTTCTCAAGCATCCACCTCAAAGAGTTATCTTGATGCAGCAAGAAGGAATGAGCAAAAGTACAATGGAGGTCACCAAGTAAAGCAGGGACCAATTACAAACAAAGACTATCAGGCAAATCAGGGGCAATCTGTCTTAAGGATGAACAAAAGCTACAACCAACCACAGGTAAAATCCTCTCAATTTGCTTCAAGAATGAATGACAATAGAAATTACAATCGTTTGGCCGGAAGATTTGATAACCGCAGAAATTTCTTCAATGGACAATGCTTTTCTTGCCATAACTTTGGTCACAAAGCAGCTCAATGTGTTGCATATAAAACGATCATGACTAGAGAAGCTCAAAAACAAAGAAGTATGATCGGGATTACAAAAAGGACCTATAACAACTTTTCGGTTCTTGAAAATGAAGTTGAATGTTCTATTTGAAATAACTTTGGTCATGAAGATTCTGAATGCAGGAGCAGGTTTCAGCAGACAAAGGAACAAGCCTCAAGCACCAAAACATGGAGAATAAAGGAACCACAAACAAAAAGATGTCGGATAGCATTTTATGCAGAGGGACAGGAAAATCTATGGTACATTGACAGTGGATGTTCGAAGCATATGACAGGTGATAAAGAAAAACTTGAATCATATTCTGCTCTAGAAAAAGGAAAGAAAGTTTCTTTTGGAAATGATACTCCTGCAACTATAAAAGGAAAAGGCACTGCTCAGTTAAAAGAAAAGGTCAAAGATGGAAATGTTTTGTATGTTGATGGATTGAAACATAATCTTCTAAGTGTCAGCCAGATGTGTGATCAAAGAACTGAGGTGATATTCAGATCAAATGGATGTCTTGTTCGTGATCTTGATACAGGTAAAACAATGATCAAAGGTAAAAGAACTCCAAATAATCTATACATATTTGAAGAAGGACAACAACAATGCTATCTGAGCAAGGATGATGAGCACTGGTTATGGCACCGGAGGATGGGGCATCTAAGCTTTTCACAAATAAGGAAAGCATGCAAATATCAGGCAGTTCGTGGTCTTCCAGATATCAAAGTTCCAGACAACACCATATGAAAATCATGTCAGTTTGGAAAGCAAACCAGAACTACCTTTCCGGAAAAGGAAGGATCAACTAGCATGCCTCTTGAGCTAGTACATACAGATACATGTGGTCCATTCTGGAAAAGGACACCTCGAGGAGAAGAATACTTGATATTATTCATTGATGATTTCTCCAGGTTTGTCTGGTTAGGACTTATGAAGCACAAAGATGAAGCATTCAAAAAATTCAAATCCTTTAAAGCCTTGGTTGAAAATGAATCAGGATACAAAATTAAGTGTCTTAGATCCGACAGAGGTGGGGAGTTCACCTCAAATTAATTTTACGATTTCTGTGAAGAACATGGGATAAGAAGAGAATTCTCTACAGCTAGAACTCCTCAGCAAAATGGAGTGGTGGAAAGAATGAACAGAACTATCCAACAAATGGCTCGTGCTATGCTTGATGAATCTGGAACTCCCGCAACTTTCTGGGGTGAAGCAGCACATGCTGCGGTTATTATTCTCAATAAAACAAATGTCTGAGTGAATAGCACTCAAACCCCTCATGAGCTCTGGTATGGTGAGACTCCTTCGGTAAAGAACTTCAAAATCTTTGGGAGAAAATGCTATATTAAAAATACTGATGAGAAACTTGGCAAACTTGAACCTAGAGCAGATGAAGGCATCCTTCTTGGTTATTCTCCACACAGCAAAGCATACAAGTGCTATAATAAAAGAATTGGAAGAATTGTTGACAGTGTTGATGTAGTGGTTGATGAGAAGGGATACATTCCTAGGCAAGTAAATAATGAAGATATCGAAGAAGATGAAGGCCATCCTTAAAGACAAAATGATGAAGAAGAAGAACCTCAAGAAGAATCAGAGGAGCAGATAAGGATAGAAGAGAAGACTCCATCTAGATATGTTCAGAAGAATCATCCAGAATCTCAGATTTTGGGACAGAAAGAAGCAGGTGTACAAACAAGAAGAGCAATTGCAGAAGCTTCAAGCTATTTGGCATTACTCTCTTCCACTGAACCACAAAATGTGAAAGAGGCATGCAAAGATGAATGTTGGGTCAAAGCAATGGATGAAGAACTTGAGTAGATCGAAAAGAAAAACACTTGGGAGCTGGTTCCTAGACCAAAGGATAAGAATGTTATAGGAACAAAATGGGTCTTCAAAAATAAATTGAATGAAAATGGAGAAGTAATTAGAAACAAGGCCAGACTTGTTTGTAAAGGGTATGCGCAGCAAGAAGGAATAGATTTTGAAGAAACTTTTGCTCCTGTTGCAAGACTTGAGGCCATCCGAATGTTCCTTGCTCTCTCAAGCTTTCAAAACTTCAAAGTATTTCAAATGGACGTGAAATCAGCCTTTTTGAATGGAGACTTGGAAGAAGAAGTATACATTGAGCAGCCAGATCGTTTCATTCTTGGAAATGATCCAAATCTTGTATGCAGATTGAAAAAGGCTCTCTACGGCCTCAAACAAGCTCCAAGGGCTTGGTACTATCGTTTGGACAAATATCTTCATCAACAAGGTTTTTCAAAAGGATCAGCAGACAACAATCTTTATATAAAAGTTGAAAATGACAAATTGCTGATACTTGTTGTGTATGTAGATGACATTATCTTTGGCAGCAATGAAGAAGCTATGAGTCAAAGCTTTGCCTTGGTGATGCTGAAATAATTCGAAATGTCCTTGCTGGGATAGCTGACATATTTTCTTGGTTTGCAAATCCAAAAAAGTGAAGGAGGGATCTTCTTGTCTCAAACCAAGTATCTCAAGTAGATTTTGAAGAAATATGGTATGGAAGAAGCAAAAACAGTATGTACACCCATGGTCACAAGATGTAACCTCAGTGCAAATGATGAATTAGTAGCAGTGCATCAACCAACTTACAGCTCTATGATTGGAAGTCTACTTTATTTGACAGGTACCCGACCAGACATCATGCATGCAGTGGGAATAGTTGGAAGATTTCAGGCAAATCCAAAGGAAACTCATCTTCAGGCAGTAAAGAGAATCTTCAAATATCTTCAAGGGACTCAAAACTATGGCTTATGGTATCCTAGAGATACAGATCTCACACTTCATGCTTATACAGATGCAGATTGGGCCGGAAGCGTGGATGACAGGAAAAGCACAAGTGGTGGTGCATTCTTTATGGGTTCCAGATTAGTATCTTGGTTCAGCAAGAAACAGAGTTTGATTGCCTTGTCTACAGCTGAAGCAGAATATGTTGCTACTGCATCTTGATGCACTCAACTCCTTTGGATGATGCAGACCTTGCAGGATTTTCAAATCACTTGTACACCACCCATCTCCATCTTATGTGATAATACAAGTGTAATCAGCATTTCGAAGAACCCAGTCATGCATTCAAAAACCAAGCACATACCAATCAAGTATCACTTTCTCCGGGAACAAGTGCTTGAACAAAAGGTCAAGTTGGAGTATGTTCCTTCTAAGGAACAGGTTGCTGATATACTCACCAAACCATTGCCTAGGGAGACCTTTGAATACCTTAGGCAAAAGTTGGGGGTTGTTGATGCATCATCTTGTTGTTGAATCTCTTCTGATTGTTGGTTGTACGCAAGGTTCATCTGAAGTATATGCGTACATGTGCTGGGTTGTGGGTTGGTCAAAGATCGAATGGCATAGGTTCAGGGGGAGCATATCATGCATTGTTGGCATTATGGAGGGAGTACAGAAGGAGATCATGGATGCTGGTCTGGATATTGCTGCAATACGTCTCTATCTCTTTCATGGTCATGGATTATGGTTCTTCTTTACAGATCTGGTTTATAGTCAGGGGGAGCATGTTCTTAGGGGGAGCATAACCCTTTGCCCTTGATGTCAAAAGTGGAGAGTGATTGGTTGTTGTTGCCATCAAGTCCAAAGGGGGAGATTGTTGGCATTATGATACATATGTTGTACTTGATGGAAATCCACTCATCTCAGCTAATAAATTATAGTGTAGAGAAAAGTTCACGCACTTATATGCAGAGAAAAGTTTATTTCATGTAGAGAAAAGTTCACGCACTTTTATGCAAAGAAAAGTTTATTTCATGTAGAGAAACGTTCACGCACTTTTATGCAGAGAAAAGTTTATTTCATGTAGAGAAAAAGTTCACGAACTTTCATGCAAGGAAAAGCGCGTATATGTTGGAGAACTTACCTTTGGTCCATGGTAGTTAGTCCTTGGTAGCCTATGAGGAAAAGCGCATATATGTTGGAGAACTTACCTTTGGTCCATGGTAGTTAATCCTTGGTATTTGAACCTATGAGGAAAAGCACGTATATGTTGGAGAACTTACCTTTGGTCCATGGTAGTTAGTCCTTGGTATTTGAACCTATGGTTTTGGACCATGGTACCTCGTCAAAAGTGTTGATCTCACGCAATTTCATGGTTGGTTCATGGTATTAGTCCGACAGTTTTTGATCCTATGGTTTTGGCCCCTGGTATTGCATCCAAAAGTGTTGATCTCACGTACTTTCATGGTTGGTTCATGGTATTAGTCCAACAGTTTTTTGATCCTATGGTTTTGGCCCGTGGTATTGTGAAAGGCCTAAGACTATAAAAGAGGAAGGAGATCATTTGGCAAAGCATCTTCTGAATTATCGAATATCTGATAAGGTGCTAGATCTGGAATATTGTGATTGGGTTTTGGTGCAGATCTGGATCTGAATGAAGAAGGAACCTGAGCGTAAGTAGAAGGATAAGTTCTATTGATGGGTCAAAATATTAAGGCTGGAATAGTGGCATCTCTATATGATTTTGATCTGTGATATGTGGCATACGCTTGATCTATAAATCTAATAATCTGGGTCCGAATTATTGATGCATGTTTTATTTTACACATGTTATGATCTGGGTATGTCTGACGTAACAACTGCAAAGTTATAAGGAAATATTTGCAGATCTGTATGCAGGTTGGCTTTGGTGAAATCAGAGATTGATGATGCAAGTGTAGTTGATGGTTTTTTGATGTTCTTGGATCCAGTTTGAAAATTTATGAAAAGTGGTCCTTGAAAGAAAAGAAGTAGGGGGTTGTAGCTCCCCTCCAGGAGAGACTGGAAAACGAGAGAGAGTTGTAGCTCTCTGCAGGTTGCAACCTGCGTACTGGTAAAGGACTGCACCAGTACAAAACCATTGTAAAAGGAGTTTCTATTTTGAAAGAAGATAGAGACATATTGCAGCAGGTGGTTTTCACCCACATTGGGTTTCCACCTTACATCTTGTGTTCTTTGGTGTGACTATCTGTTTTCTTTGTTCATGCTCATTATTTTATGGTACTGACATGCAAAAATAATTCAAAGAATAAATAAGGAAGATTTATTAAAAGAAATTGATAATACTAATTCACCCCCCCCTCTCAGTATTATTTCCAACACAGAGGCACATAGTGGGAGTCTCAGGTTAGGTTCATCGACTGCTAATTTGTGTTGCATGAACTATCTTGTACTACCATGACCACCATGCTGAGTAGTTCCTAGGTCTAGCACTTACATATTTTTTGAGGCCTGTGTGCCATGGATGTACAAGGCCCGTGATCCGCTGATGTTATTATAGACACATATTATTTTTTGGGGTTTGATGTCTCAAACATTCTCACCATATATATCTATATATATATATATATATATATATATATATATATATATATATATATATATATATATATATATATATATATATATATATATATATATATATATATATATATATATATATATGTTGTGTTTTCTTGTTTGTTATTGTACAAATGGCTTGTCTTATCTTTTACATGTTTTGTAAATGTTTATCCAACACATAATTAGCTAATGCATCTATCGATGTATTCATGTGTCTAAGAATATGATGATATGTAATATAATCAAAATACCTTTCCAATAGACATATACAGAGATACATTCGTAATATTTGAGGATTCCTGACGGAATATTTCCCGTTGAGTTGAAGGACGACAAGCAATGGGCGACAAGCTAGGTTGACATCCAATTCTCTCATGCCTAGAGCGATGGCTTTTGACAACAGTTCAATGACCGCACTGTATTCAACAATGTTGTTGGTTGTGCGACCTAGGCAGATACCTTGAAGGTCAATAAACTCACCATTAGGTTCATAGATAGCCCACACCACGAATGATAGGTTCCAGGTACTACGGAAAGCACCAACGACAAAACCAACGTGAGGAGTCGTAGACATCTGCAAAGCAAGAAAAGCATAGTAAACAGGAAGGTTGATTGAAAACTATCACACAAAACCACAATGTACAAATGAATCACATACTAATGTACATAAGTAACCATGCAAGATGACCTAAGCATAGTACTTTTCGAGGTAAAGCCGATTTCGGGGCTTATCGAGAGGATTTCCGTCATAATCAATAAGCTCATAGGTTCCTTTCTACAAAATGTGTTTTATAATATAGGGCCCATGCCACATAGGTTTGAACTTGACTGCCCCCATCTTATCATTAGCTTGGTCATATAACAGGACCAAATCACCCTCAGAGAAAGCGCGAGGGGAGACTAACTGATTGAAATGGGATTTGACCCATTTCTTTTGTGCTTCAATGACCAAAGGCATCGAGACGGAAAGTCTCGTCCAACTATTCTAAATATAAGAGGCATTACTCTTGAGGTGATGTTTTGGGGAGGTATTCAACAGCTAACTTGAGCAAAGGAATCTCACATTTGATCGGCAATGTTGCTTCCAGACCATAGACCAACTCGAATGGTGTGAAACTAGTTGCGTCTTTGGTTGAAGTTCGGTAGGCCCACAGAGATGAAAAGAGCATGAGATGCTGATTTGAATTTTGCATCCCCATAGTACGCTGAAGCATGGTGACCAAAACCATGTTCATAACTTCAACTTGGCCATTGGCCTGAGGGTAATATGGCGTCGAGCCATCGTGGCATAAGCCCAATGCAGATGTCAGTTCTGCCATCATGTAATCTCTAAAATGGGAGCCGTGGTGTGTGAAAATGGATTGGGGTACGCCAAACCTAGAAATAACATGGTTAAAAAGGAAATGAGCTATCATCTTACCATCTGCAGAATATGTAGGAATCGCTTCGGCCCATTTGGTAAAATAATCCATAGCGACAATAATATAGCTATGTCCCCCGCCAAACGAGGGTTACATGTCAGATAATCAATGCCCCATTTGGCAAAGGGACTAACAATAATGACGAGGTGTAGGTGAGTGGGAGGGGTACACATCTTGTGTTAGTAAATTTGGCATTCGTGGCACTTACGGATAGTAAGAATGAAGTCTTTAAAGATTGATAACCAGAAATAACGAGAACAAGATACCCCAATATGAACGTGTTCAATGAAACTAGGTTTGATAGAAATGTAAATCAGCATTGTTAGGGTAATATTACCCAAATTTCCTTTCGACCATACTTCATGAGTAAAAGTTGGTGGTGGAAATGGAGAAGAGGACTCCTCGAAAATGGTAAACATGACTGACAGGCGAGGCAAGAATGAGGAGCGATGATGAGTATCAATCCATGGTGGTTCCTCGAGAGACATGATTTCTATGATACCTTCATCGGTGAGGAAGGTCTCAGCTAAAGGATCAGATGATTCCAAAGTGCCAAGCCAGGGGGATTGAGAGTACATATTGAGAGAGGTCTTTGACATATTTGAATTAGAGGATGCAGAGTTCGAAACAATTTCCACGTAATTGACTTCGGCGCGACTAAGCAACATAACCTCACCCCAAGTATCAACAATGTCTAGTGTAGGTATGACCCAGGGATCACATTTGAGAGAGATCATGTTGACAGAGGCAACATGAGGAGGTGGGAGTGGAAAAATTCCCATTAAGGCAAAATCTTTGAAGAGCCCTGCCCCCACACTCTCATAGGGAGCACTAGAGTGCTTGAAATAGGGAACATTACCATCCGAGGAGGAATAGGAAAAGAAAGATAGTTGATCGACAATGACAATTTTCCCTTGATGGGGAAAACAAATCATGCGAAACGAGGAGGAGGCCACGACATGCATGGCATGAGTCCAACTTTGGCCAAGTAGAAGATTATAATTGAGATTGGCCTCAACGATTTCTACTTTGACCTGCACTATCTTGCCTTCCAGGGTGATGGAAAGATTAGGTAAGACATCGAAGGGTCACAAATCGCACCCATTGAAAGCTTCTAAAGTGTTCAGAGACTAGTTCAGAGCAGGGGAACCAATAGCCTTCAAACATGCATTTGACATGATGCAGGTGGAAGCACCTTCATTGATGATAGTTCAGTTGATGGTCTTCTCAGTGATGATTACCTAAATAAGAGAGGCAATCTGATGAGGGAGTTGTGGAACATGGTTCTCCAGATCGAAACATATCAAATTATAGTCGGTGGGATTGATGCCCCCGATAGTTGACATCAAAGATTTCCATTGTGATAGGCACCTTTGGAGTACCTCGAGAGTTGACATGGCTGATGGTGCCTAAGCTAAGTCCTCAATAATATTATAGTGCTAAGTGGCTCAGGCATTGGGATTATACAAGGATTTTCACAACAAACCTCGAGAGGGTGGCTGCATAGTGGAATCATGGTTAGGGCGCTCGATTTGCAAAGGGCCAGAACTCTGGGTAAAAGAAGCAGGTGTAACTTCTTTCTCTTTCCTAGCTACTGGAGCTGGAGTTTGATAATATTTTGATTTGGTAGCCACATTAATGGGAGTGCTCATCATGAATACTTGAGATCCAGAGGAAGTAGATTTGGGTTGGTCTACCATTTGGGTCTGCTGAGACGGAAACGGCTCTTTGAGGATAGCAGGGGTCCCTCTGAGTAGGAGACTAACTTTAGATCATTGAGGAAAATCCTTAGTGTAGTGATCCTCCTCGCAAATGAGGCAAGGATACTTAGGTTTCCTTTCCGAATATTCACCAACAGACAATTTGGGAGGACCCTGTTTCGGGGCATCGGCTTTAGTTTTTCCTTTTCCTTTCTTTTTCCCTTTTGATGATTTCTCCATTGCGGTAGACTGGACAACGTGGACCTCTGAGGTTTTACCAAGGCCTGGTGGATTCTGAGATGAACTATTAGGAGCAGCATTCGAGACCGACTTCTGTTTGGAATAAGTATTAGTAGGGGTATGGGATACTGAACTAATAACTCCATCAACAGGAGGAACAACTGGTGACTTTGATGCTGCAGGATCGAATGATGGGTGTGTAGCATTTGGTAACAACTCATATAAAGTGCCAGACTGAGAGTAAACTAGATCCAAGTACTGGGCATGAGTGACGGCTTACTCTTCAGTGATTCATTCACCCATAGTTATATCGCGAGCAATTGGGGCTACAAATGATTTGGTAAACCATTTAGTGAGCAAATAATCAGCTATCTCAAATTTGATCAGGGGACGTCTATGTCTCCATTCATGGATATGATCAGAGATGTGTCTCGCAGTGTCTTTCTTAAGTGATGTGAGCAAGTAGGTGTCAGTTTCATAGTGAACGAGAAACTGAAAATGTGTGAGGAAAGCCATGGCTAACAGATTAAAGTCATGGAAAGTACTTCGAGGTAGTTCAATGTACCATTTTGCTACAGCACCCATGAGGGTTCGTTGGAAAAGACGAAGATGAATGGAGTCATCTACATACGAGTTTGATGAGCACCCAAGGTGATATGTCATCACATGGGCCTGAGGATCTTCTTTAGCTTTTCCATCGAACTTTGGGCAATCACTTGGTATCTTGAACAACACCAGAGGCCAGTATGGTGAATGAAGGGTCGGATCATTCCTAAGGCGCGATACATTTGGCAACTCAAGTGTAGCCAAGAAAGGTAATTGAGTGTTAAAAGGCATGGGAGATCAATAAGTGGGCCCATAGGGAGGAGCCCATCCCTGCTGGTAAGGATTTTGGCCATATGGCATCTGAGGCTGCCCCCATTACGGATTACCTTGACCATAGGGAGGATTTTGACCTTGAATACCTTGAAACTATCCATGCATAGGTTGCTGATAGGCAATGTATGGGTTAATAGGCTATTGAGCTTGTTGACCTTGGACATATGGATGTGGGACCTGTTGTCCTGGAACATAGGGATGATGAGCCTGTTGTCAATGAAAAAGAGGGTTTTGGACCTATAGTCCTTGGGAATAAGGTTGATACACTTGTTGCCGGTGGACATAAGGGTTTTGTACCTAGTGCCCTTAGCTAGCAGGATTCTGAACCTATTGACCTAGGATAAGAGGATTCTAACCCTGCTATTGCATGACTTGACCTTGACCCTGCTGTCACACGGAATGAGTTGTTCTTGTGGACAAGATCAACCTCCCTAGTATCTAAAGATATCTAGCGACAAACACACCAATCAAACCCTATCTTTCACTAAATATGAAATTTATTAACAGAGGCAAACAAGAGTTTAGGCCTACCTTGGATCCAGTGCAAGTTTGTAGAAGCCAAGCTCTTTTGATCCAAATGAGCTCCTTGATGTAGAATCTGCAGACACAAACATGCACACAAATTAAATAGCACCTGACAAGCCAATATAATAAAGCATATCCATCATAACGATCAAGGAATTTATGAAACAAGTCACATAAGACAATTTGTTGAGAAAAATGAGCTTGATTGTATTAACTTAAATCAAGAAGAACTTTACAACCTGTGCCTTGATGCTGTACAAGTTCCTCCTAGGGTCCAGCAAGAAGTTTCCTCTACTTTGACAAGTTCACTCACTTCCCAATGAAGCCAAAAGGTATGTAATCTCTCCTCTCAAGCTTAACTAGGAAGTCTTAATTTCACCAGCATTTACCCTTAGAAATTTTCAGCTTCTAACCTCGCCTGCAACCAACCCAATGCCTTAATTTATAGTGCAATGGAGGGAGGTTACTAGGTCCACCTTCAAAGGGATAAATTCCTTCTTCAAAGGGATAAATCCTCTCATCAAGGGATTAGCTCCTTTAATATTGGGATGCATGAACCACCTAGGAGTGAACCATCCACGTCAAGAAACCTTATAGAATCATCCAGAATCAACCATAAGTAAGTTTTTTGAAGTTAAAATTGCGCCTTTTGACTTTTACAGGGGTCCGCACCCACCCCTTTATAGACAGAGCAGGCAGGTTCGCAGGTAACACGAACATGGGGTGCAGGACTGCAAGAAATAGTAGGAGAAAGTGTGGAACCAGAGATTTATTGATTTTAAAGAGCTTTCTCTCATTTTTAAGACTTGACATGAGGAGATGAGGTATGAGACTTGCCAAGAAGGACATTATGGTTGATGATAGGCCCATACTGACTGCAAATAGTCATGGTGACAATATTTTGTGTAATAGATTGCTCCCTAAAGTGCAAAGTCTGTAGTATATAAGGGTTTCATATATCATCTAAGAAGAGTGAAGTACTTTATCATTTCGAGGATTATCTTGTGGAGAGCCCGGTTGGAACCTGTAAACATTCAATACAAAATATATATATGAGATCATATCATCACTGAGGTAAGCATTCCCATACTCAGATCAAAACTAACTTGCAAACTAACTACTGCTCTGATACAAGAACGATCTTGCAATACATCATAATCATAGACACATGTAGACACAGTATGGGCGTAGCCATCTGTTTATGAATAGTCTACAGTATAATGAATACAAAACTCCTCGCAGCCTGGATGGCAGAAACTAGATCTAGGGTCTTGATTCCTACTTCTCGAAATAGTACGATTCTATCGATGCGAATGTATGTGTTGAAGTCGAACATGGTAGAAACCACTTGATTAACAGTCAATGATGTAAACTGTTAACAAGTGTGAGAGAAACCACCATTAATGTCAATGGCTCTCAAAGTACTCAGTACAATCCATGAGATGTGAATAGATGTGTTGATGTCGAACATTTCACGGAGTCCTTCGATCGAAGGTCAATGATGCAACCTATCGTCGAAGGTGAGAAACTTGCCATTGAGGCATGCAAATCCCAAGGTACTGACGATTTCTAGATCATCTTTCTAGATAATGAGTTAAAGTCGATAGAAAGCGATCCGTCGTAGGCAAGCCTACAACACGAAACCATAGATCAAGGTCGAAGAAATATGTTGCAAGGACCGACACAGGGATGGTCAAGATGGATGACAGATATTTTTCATATGAATGGCTTATTTGCACGAATCTCTTGAACACATAACGACACAACAGATGGCTTGGTGACAATTGACCCAAAGTTAATACCCAGAAACCGGCTGAAGACTTTCAAACGGTTTGATCAACTCTTAGGCAAAGGATTTCCCAACCCAGGTGAACGAAAAGTGTCGTGTTCAAGAGTGGTTACAAGGTTTTTCTGAGACAAAGTATGACGAACAGGCTTATTTTTATCTCTTTTCCCCCACCATTTATGGCAAGTACCTCTTTATTTTTTACAAGCTTGAGGAGGATAACATTTGCTTGATTATAAGCTCATCCTTCGGATGAGTCCAACTTAATTTAAAATTCGAACCCTAAGAAGGAGTGGTCCGTTCCTGTTTGTAATTGAACACGCCCTTTACTGTTAAATTTTAACGAGTCCAGTATAGGAGAAACAAGGCGTTTTTCAATTTTATGGAGTCTGAAAAAACTTAAGAAAACTCCATGGTTGTCCTTTTTTGTAAATTTGTGTCTCCCAAGTCTGAAAAAGTATAAAATAATACTTGAGAGAACTGCTTGATCATTATGACCAAGGAGTACTTTTCATAATTAGTGCCTCTGATTTGAAAAAGTAAAAAAGTGATCAAAGACACGTCGTTTTATTACCAATATCAGATTTGAAATGACAAAAATCCGGCAATATTTTCGTGTTTTATGGTCAGAAAAGGGTTGTAAGAGGATCGTCTGTTTAGTTCCGTTTTAAGGAGTTTAAAAAGAAAAACTCCGCGATATTTTCACATCTTAGGAGTTAGAAAAGAGCTTAAAGGTGACTGATATTTTTTTGTAAAAAATGATGAACTTTACCCGAACAATCCGTTATCCTGCACAAAAGCCAAAACACTACTCATACCTGTTTGAAATGGATAAAAATGCTTCAAAAATACCTTTCCATAGTGAAAAATAAACAAATAAACAATTTATTTATTCAAAAAACTTATAAAAAGGACTTTTACCAATTCATTTTTACCGTTTGAATATTGAGGTGAGAAAAAGGGCTTTTGGTCAGAAACTTCCCATCAAGATTGCGAAAAATCCAACCGTCGAAATCGAATGCCGCCTCCTCCAGGTAATCCACAACATCTCACTCTTCATTTCTATCTGTTTAAAATTCATTTTTACGTCTTTAATTTCATTTTTAGGAGGTCTTTAGGTTTGAAAACTCGCACGCAGGGGTCCGCAGGTACAACACTGGGGACTCGCGGACCCTGACTTTTTCACATTTAGAAAAAAGTAGGGGGTCCGCACTTTCCCTTAAGACAAAGTGCGGACCTACGCACTATCTCTAAAGGTAGGCTACGGACCCCGTGCAATGGTTTTGAAAACCTAAAGAACTCAAAAATGGACCAAATTTTTTCATTTTATGAATTCTAATTTGCCTTTTTGCTGCATGTAGATTACTCATCATGCTTGATTGGCGTGAAAGAGAGCACGAGGATGTGGATTTGGCCGCCATAAATCATCAACCTTCGATCGATGCATTGAAGGCATGCGGCTTGTACAAATACTGGGCCATACCTGGCATGAGGGCCCAGGTGGACTTCTTGCAGTGGCTGGTAGACAGATGGAATGTCCAGGATCAGTGTTTCTACATAGGTGGTCACCAGCTCGAAATGGAGCCGGCAGACATTTATTTTCTGACTGGTTTGCCTAAGAGAGGTGAACATTTGACTCTATTCGGGACTAGGCCAGGTGGCCAGTCTGTCGATAGCCTCCGGCTAGAGTGGTGCAATGTTCAGACCAGAGACAAAGGGATAGATATCAAGACCATATCCCGTCCTGAACTTATGGTCATTGCTTTCATAGTTACCAGGCTCTATGGGAGTGCAGCACTACATGTGGCCACTGGATCCCAGATGCGGATGGCAGTGGATTGCTTTCGAGGCACCGTCTTCAACTGGTGCGAGGCTGTGTTGGCTAACATAAAAGGCCAACTGACCAGAGCCAAAAACGGACAACTGAAGACCTTTGGTTATGGTGCTTTAGTTGTGAGTTTTGGCTTGGAGAGGGTTCCGATGTTGATCCCTCAGCATCTCACCGTGGAGGTTGGGCTTCCTCGAGAGCCCAAACTGATGCGATGGGTCGCAGTTATGGCCCATCATCCTGAGGAGGGGACGGAAGTTGTTCGATTCACTCCTGAGTACTTTCACTGGTTAGAGAACCAGGTATTTGCTATTCAGGATTTTCCTTATGCCGGGGTTGATTTTCGTGGTGACCCGGACATGGCTCTTCCACTAGGAGAGCAATGGGATGATTCAGGTAACATCATTTTTGACATTTTCCAATTTAATATATTTTTTGTTTTTATTTCGTCTCAAAATTGATAGTAAAAATTTCAAATGCAGATGTAGGTCCACGACGTCCAGCTAATCTCCAACCTTACGAGAGAAGGAAACCAATTGCAGTGGCACCAGCACCATAGGACGAGGCCACAGAGACTTTGGCCGAGTTGGAGAGCCATCTAGAGCGCCTGACAGCGGACATTCCAGAGACCACTATAGATGACATTCCTATTAGGTTACAGCACTATGTGGTTGGGGTCCCAGGACCTTTTAGGAGGTTCCTTTGTAAGGTGGCCCGCATAGTGGTTTCATACCGAGATCATCACCAGTGATAGGATGGTCGCTTTTGTAGACACATATGACATTTTTGTTTTTTGTACTTATCATTTTTGCCGATCATAAGGTGTTTTTCAACCTATGATCGAAGACGATGTATATTTGACACACTACTATGATATATTATGACATTATTACCGGCTCACCTTGAAAAACATGTTATGAAATGTTTTTTAATTTACTTGTTTGATTTATTGCAAATGTCTATTTAACATTCGAGAAGCAATTGCATCTGCTAATGTGTTTAAATATCTTGGAATATGCTGATATTCAATGTAATCAAACTCACGTTCCAAGAGACAAACTCTAAAAAATAATCTTAATAAAACTGGATTTCTAATGGCATATACTCTATTAAGCTGTAACACAACGAGTTCAGAATCTAACCTCACTATCAAACTCTGAATCCCAAATGAGATGGATTTGGATAATAACTCAATCACTGCACTATATTCGGCAATGTTGTTCGTTGTTTGATCGAGGCTCACCCCATGCATAGATACCAACTCATCTGAGGGCAAATAGATAACCCAAGGTGCGGAAGAAATATTTCGTGCATTACGACAAGCACCATTAGCGAAACCAATATATGTTTGGAGAGACATCGACATCTGCAGTATGAAGAGTAAAATCAAGATAAGCAGGAATAATGATAAAACACTCTCTAAAACTAACCACACTTTAAAATCTAAAACACACTAGCTATAAAGAAAATTAACCTAACTAAAGATCTCCACATCTAAATTTACGCATAATATCTCTTCAGGTAAAGACCATTTCTGGGTTTACCTAAAGAGACTCCATCAAAGTCTACTAGTTCATAGGCCCCTTTTTCTAGTTTTCACTTGACAATATAGGGACCATGCCACATAGGCACGAATTTTCCAACGCCTAATTTATCATTTGCTTGATCGTACAATAAAACTAGGTCTCCCTTCGAAAAATTTCGAGGGTTGACATTTCGATCACACTAAGCTTTAATACGTTTGGCGTGAGATTCGATTGCTAGTGCAGCATCTCGCCGACTCTCATCTAGCTGAGCTAAGTATAAGAAACGTCTCTCCTCTTCAGAGGTAGCTAGAAGTAATTCGATGGCCATTCGCAATGATGGGATTTCGCATTCAATAGGTAGCATAGCTTCCAAACCATAAACTAGCTGGAAAGGAGGGAAACCAGTTGACGATTTTACCGTGGTTCAATATGCCCAATGCGCTGAGAATAGCATGTTATGCCAATTTGATTGATCAATCCCAATGATTCGTCAGATCATGATAACTAGAACTTTGTTGATGGCTTCAACCAGACCGTTAGCTTGTGGGTAATAAGGTGTTGAACTATCGTGACGGAAGCCAAGTTAATCTGTAAGTTTCGTCATCATAATATTTCGAAAATGAAGTCTATGATCAGTGATAATTGCTTGTGGAACACCAAACCTAGCAATTATATGATTGAATACGAAAATTGCAACAGTTTTTTCGTCTGCCTCAAATGTAGGCATCTCCTCGGCCCACTTGGTAAAGTAATCTACCGCAAGAATAATGTATGCATGCCCCCCGGTCGAGTGAGGGTTACATGTAATAAAATGTATTCCCCATTTTGCAAAAGGACCGATGACAATTATAGGGTGGAGAGGAGCAGGTGGAGCGCGCATCTTTCGATCAAAAATTTGGCAGTTGTGGCATTTTCGGGTCGCGTTAATACAGTCTTCAAACAAAGACGGCTAGAAATAGCCAGCGCGCAATATCTTTTGGGCCGTGGCAAACCCAGACATATGACCGCCACACGCTCCCGAATGACAGTCATTAAGAACTCTTTCAGCTTCCTCATGAGTTAAGCAGCGCTAGAAAACAGAGTCCACTCCGTAACGATAAAGTGTTTCTCCAATAATTTTGTATTGTTGGGATTGGAATCGTATTTTGCGACGCTCTGATTTTGAAAGTTCAGGCCAAAAGGATTGGGTTTGGAGATAAACTATGATATCTCCATACCAAGGATCTAAAGTGCAGATTAGAAATAAAGATTCATCCGCAATGGGTTCCTCTGCCACTATTTCCGTGTCAGCACGCGGGAAGTCACACATTAACTCCACAAAGCTAAAGATTTCTTCGCATCAGACTTTTCAAATTCTAGGTCGAATTCCTGTAGGATGACAATCCATTTGGAGTACTTTCCCCCTAGCAATTGTTTAGTTAAAATATAGATCATGGGGTTGCAATCAGAAATTAATGTAGTTTTGCATAGTAAAATCTAATGACGAAATCACTGGACAACTTGAACAGCTGCCAGGGCCACTTTCTCCACATGTGAGTATTTTAGCTCAGTGGGATTTAAGGTCCGACTAAGGTAGTATATCACATGTTCACTACTGGATTCATCTTCCTGAACTAAAACCATCCCAATGGTGGAATGTGAAGCGGCGAGATATAAGAAGTAGTCCTGGTTGTATTTGGGCGGATGCAACAGTGGTGCATGGGTTAACGCATGTTTTAAAGCATCAAAAGATTTATTAGCTATATCGTCCCAAAAGAATGGTGTATTCTGCTTCAACAACCAGGTAAAACCCTTAGTGATCTCGGCGTAGTTCGGAATGAATCGACGTAAAAAATTTGCTTTCCCTTGCAAACTTTGGAGTTGGCGAAGACTCGAAGGAGGAGGCAATTTGATGATGGCTTCAACTTTCGAGGGATCGACGCGAATGCTAGCTTTCAAAAAAACAAACCTAAGTAACCGACCCGTTTTGATACAGAAAACACACTTATGTGGATTCAACCTAATCCGATAATGCCCACACCTCATAAATATTGCTCATAAATGGATGAGATGTTCAGCTCGATGTAATGAATGAGCAAGTAAATCATCGAGATAAGGTTGCACAATGTGCTTGATGTCATGAAATGCGTAAGACATGGCCCATTGAAAAGTTTCCCCGGCATTCTTGAGTCTAAAAGGTAATTTGCAATAAGCAAACGTCCCCCATGGACAGATGAAAGCCGTTTTTGGTTGATCAGTTGTAGAATATTTATTTGATTGTAGCTGGAGAAACCATCCATAAAGGAAAAAAGTTCACTACAGGCACAATCATCAATGATTTGATCGATATAGGGTGTTGGGTAATTGTCTTTTGGACAGGCTCGATTAATATCCCTATAATCGATACATATTCTTATTGTGCCTTGTTTCTTATTAACAGGAACAATGTTCGATACCCAGTCCATTAACGGGATAGGATAAATGAACCCTGCTTTGAGTAATTTTTCAACTTCTGCTTTAATGGCAACAACTTTTCGCGGTTGAATCTGACGCAAACGTTGCCGGACAGGTTTAGCATCTGGGTAAGTTTTGATCTCATGAACAAAAATGGCGGGGTCGATTCCTGGCATTTCCTCATATGACCAGGCAAACACGTCACAAAATTCTTGAAATAGGACCTTATATGTTTGAATTTCATCTTCTGTACAAGAGGCACCTATATGAACGTTTTCAACAATTCCGGGCTTAACCGAAATGTCATTAGGATTAGTTCAGGAAATGTTTCCCAAATTTAGCTCAGAATCAGGATTTTTCATTGGACTTTGAGGTTCCTTGACATAATCGATTGAGAAAATAGATGAAAAATAATTTTCAAATCGATCGATCTCAGGTAAAAACAAAGATCTTTGATGAAGATCTTCCCATGGTAAATCATCTGCACACAGGATTTCACAAATTTTCTCATCAGTATGAACAGGTTTGGAAAACGTTATTGAATCTGAGTTCGATGTCGAAAATGATTCGTCATGGACCATGTTCATTAAGTCAATTTTAGTTGAAGACGTGTCGGAAAAATACTGTACAACCTGATACGCAATTTCATATGGATTCAAAGGAATATCATCACCGAGTGAATCTATTTCAGATTCAGAGGGTACGATCCAAGGATCGTCATAAATAAGAGTGTCTGATGAAATCATATGAATGGTTGCTATAGAAGACGATACATTAGGAGGAGGAAAAGAAAAAGTTCCCAGTAAACTGGAATCTTTAATGATTCCTACTCCAACATCCTTATAAGGGATGGTCGTTTTACCGACATGTTGAATACTTTCAGAAGAGGTTGGGTTGGACGAAAAGTAAGTCAGCTAATCTATAGTTACGATCTTTCCATTATGGGGAAACTTCACAAGCCGGAAGACCGATGAAACGACATCTGTCATAGCATAAGACCAACTACAACCCAAGAGAAGGTTGTAATCCAAAGGGGAATCGACCACTTCCACATCTAGATTAATAGTTTTTCCTTCAACCCCTATAGGCAAATCCTGTAGAATGCTAAAAGGATGAAACCTGTTAACACTCAGGTTGTTCCCTTTGACTCCCAAGGGAATACGGCCGAGGTAACCACAAACCAATCTTTGGACTGTAGGTCCTAGCCTACCTGCAATCAGAGAGGGCTCTCTCTTTATGGATTTAGCTTTGTTTTAGGGGTGATTTTAGGCTAGATATGAGGCCTGAGTTTGATTTAAGTTTGGTGGGATGGCTGATCTATTCAAGCAGAGTTGGCATGCAAAGTGTAAGAAGTTCAAACCATTGGGCATGGAGTCATTGAATGTGAACTGAAGGGTGTGTTTTCCTTGGTAGAAGAGGGGAATATGGAGTAGGATAGCTACACATGGCACAATGATTAATGCTGGAATCAAGATGAAATGGAGGTCAGGGGATAAGAGGCAATTAAGGATCTCTTATCTAGCCAAAGAGGGAAAGTGGATGAGGGCTAAATAGGAGCAATGAAGAGTTTCCTAGACAACATTCATATGTGAAGGAAATAGCTTAAACATGTTCAATTAAGTATGCATATTCATCACTAATTTAGAAGAAAACATAGAGAAGTTACAAGAATTGAGTACAGAGGGCATTAAACCAATTATGAAATATTCTTTCTTCCTGCAACTTAGATTATGATATATAGACGATACAGATACATATAAGCTGATAAACAGAGGGAGGAAAAACTTATTGGACCATGAAAGAGCACGATAATTCCATATCAAGCTCTTTAGCTATTGAAAGCACAATCAGCCATTTCAGATGGAAACATTCTAGTAGTCTTTGATTATAGAAGTTATTGAGCTCACAGCGCAAGTCCAGAAGGAATAAATCAACCAACCAACCCCTAAATATGTTCTGTGGGGAGGTATATATACAAAAATGAGTTACAAAATATCCAGTCGATGAGTCAACCACTCATAACTTCTTCACCGACTCTTGAGGAATAGTAGATGAAAGAGTAAATGATGCAGTAAATATTTAGGGTAATAGCTATATGTTCTGTCAGAGAATCGAGATTTTTAGGATCAATTGAGTCAGCTGAGACTGTACTTTTAATTTGCGTTTTTGGGCTTGCTGCCCTAGTGCTTTGCCGAGTCACTGTTTTGTTATCCTGCTCCCGGTATGCATACTGGGCCTTTTACAAAATTGCCGCAGTCAGATTTTTGACTCTCGTTGCTTGCTGTCTTTTCTTTAGTTCTCTGTTTCCAGCATTGCATCTTGCAGTGTCTTGGGTTTTGCAGGTAGTCGAGCAATAGGAAGCCCTCCATTTTGAGTAATTTTTCTTAGCGATGTGTGTTGGTCGCTCTAATTGTTTTCACAATTCGAGCTCCACATAAATTGTCAACCCGAGAAGGTCTTTTTATTTCAAAGGTAATAGCGCACTGGATATGCTCAATTTCAAAAGTGGGATCAATGTTGTAGTAAAAGAAAGATACACACCTGTTAAATTCATCAATCTACCAACTCACACTCTACTTAATTAAAGCCGAAGTCAATTAAATTATAGCAGAAACGATTTCTTTGTTACAGCAAAGGAAAATCAATCTATAAGAGAAGAAATCATTCAACCATAGCAGGAACAGGACCCTATTCCCTGGTGGGGAACTTTCAGCACCTGCTGCCTGGCACTTAGTCACACTGTAAGAAAAGTAACCTCAAGAGATCAAGACCCTATTCCCAAGAACAGGAACCTTCAGCACTTGTTCTCTTGCTTCTAATCACACTGCAGGCAAAGGAAAGCAATCAATGGGAGCAAGACCCTATCCCCTTATGCAGAGATCTTCAGCACATGCTCTCAACATCATTCACTCATGCATTCAATACGTGTAGCGCTAAGAAACAGAGTATTGCAAACTGTGTAACTAGTGTTTCAACAACAGGATTAAGGAAAGTGCAAACACATAAAGAAATAAACAAACTACAGGAACCAAAGGGGTGAATCTTGTGAGGAAGGCGGGCCCTTTCCTTCTCACAAGATTCCCCAGGAGAAAGAATTAAATTGGAACGCTCAAAATAAGTTTTTATTCATCTGTCAAGGAACTGATACATTACAGAAGGAGACTAGCTCCTGTTCTCACACAATACTGTTCTGTAACTTACAATTCAATCCCCCTCTAATGATGATGTCTCCTCTTTTTAAAGAGGAGACATCTTTTACAATTTACATGAGAGCGAATATCTCGATTCTGTTTCCTTCTCCAAAACAGGGCTATTCTGTTCTTTAAAAAGAGATACTGTTACAACCGAGACAACAGAAGTGCTATCTTCAGGATGATCCAGGTAACCGTATCTTCGGGCTGTTGCTACTATTGCACAAAAAGTTCTTCCAGAATCGCAAATTACGGATAACGGGATTTGCGTGCTTGACGGCTGTTTCAGCAACTGAGTTAGCTGTTTCAGCAACGGAGTCAGCTGTTTCAGCAACGGAGTCAGCTGTTTCAGCAACGGTCGCTCGTTCCCACCAAGGCATATACATATCTGTGATCTTTGACTTGTGTTAGCAACAATGCACTTCAATAAATGATAAAATATAAGAGTATTGTGGAATTAAATGTAAGACAGATTAACCATATAATAAAGAAGAGGTTTCTATATACCTTGGGATAAAGTGAATGAAAAAGACATTGAGGTTCATGGTTTTAAGAGTAAAGTGGTGTCAAAATATATAGCAAAAATGGTACATAGTGGAGTCCTAACATCCCCCCCAGCTAAAAATGTTGCATGTCCTCAGGCAACCCCTCGTCTGAATCAGAGTCTGAGTACTGGGACTGAGCATGCAAATTACTCAAGCAGTAGCTGGAGAAGGTGGCATCTGTAGGAGCTCGGAATCCGCTGTTGGTCTGCAACTGTTGCCATGCCGAGGCTTCCTCTCTGTCAGTCAACTGATAATGACATTGATATTTGTCTGAAGGCAGCCATAAAATTGGAAAACGGAAATGATACCCAATCCAGTTTACTCCACAATGTTGAATGCAATCAATATACTTAGGGACCCTGGATAATGCAGCTTGAAGATTGAGAGGGTTAAAAGGATGATAATCCTGTCTTTCCTTACATGACTGCTGCCAAAAGATATCATTGGCCTTCAATGCAGCAGGACCCTTCATTCTAATGTGCTCTTGACACTTAAAAAGGATTGAAGCCTGTAATTGCTGTATGTGCTCGTTCATTCCTGGCTTCTGCAAGAATTCATAATACTGTGCTATAAACATGGCTGGGCCTACAGGCTCTGGTCTAATCCACAGGAGTTTATTCTCCTCATTATGACTGCTTGCAGTGAACGCAGTCTGCCAAGTGAGCTGGTTAGACAAAAATGAAGCAAATGCCCTAATTTGTATATCGCCTGCAATTGGAATAAGAGTAACTCTCCTATCTTCACGAATGGCCTCATTATGAAGGTAGAGTTCGCACAGCAGATGCTGGTCACTTTCAGGGGCCTCCTTAAAGGTCTCAACAAATTTCTCTGAAGTCATTAATTCATGTGGTCTGCCATTTGCTATTGCTTTTAATTGAAAATAAACTAGTCGTTTAGAAAGAAAGAGAGAGTAATTTACAGAGGGTTTACGTGTAACCATCAATTTCCGCACTAATGAAAACATCAAGGCTATCCGTGCCTTAGATTGTCTGGCTTCCTTCTTATATTCCCTGTGCTCTTGCAGTATTTGTTCCCAGCTATCCCAGTTAACATATACATGGTTCTGCCATTGCAACTTATGTTGTCGTAATATTATATCTTGTTCTTCAGCATATTGCTTCTTCCATCTGTTCATTTGTTCCAATGGGTCCCATGGCAGAGTCTGTGTCTTTTTGGCAGAAGTAGTGAGTTGGGACACTATTTCCTCTGTCTGTATGGCTGCATCAGTGGTAATGTGTTGGGGCATGGTTTCTTCTGTCGGGATGGCTTCATCAGAAGTAGTATGTTGGGGCATTGTTTCTTCTGTTGGGATGGCTGCGTCAGAAGTAATGTGTTGGGGCATTTGTGGTGTGATTTCTTCTTCTTCTTGCTTTATAGAGGGTCCTACTGGTTCTTGTGGAGCAGTAGGGCATTCCTCTTTTATTCCTCCTGCCGTAGATGTTTCAGGGAGCTGAATTTTAACTATTTTGTAGCCTGCACCCTGATAAATGCTGCCACACTCCTGACACATATATTCCATGCATGGCTCCCTATTTTGCATTGAGGCTACATGTGCTAATGTATGGAGATTGAGTTCTCTTTCAAAAGCCTCTCGAGCCATGGTTAATTCAGTTTTGTAAGCTTCTAATTCAGACTTCAGGAACTCATTTTCCTCCAGTAGAGATGTCATAGTATGTGAACTTTGTGTGCTGATTGGCTCCGTTGGAATATTTTGTTGATGCACAGTAGTAACTAGTTCTTGTACCATAGTGGGTGGTTCTTGTGTTTCATCCACCGGGCTAGAAATAGATTCTTGTGCTCCAGTGGCTGGTTCTGGTACCACAGTGGGTGGTTCTTGTGTTTCATCCACCGGGCTAGAAATGGATTCTTGTGCTCCCGTGGCTGGTTCTTGTGTTTCAGTCACCGGGCTAGAAATGGATTCTTGTGCTCCCGTGGCTGGTTCTTGTGTTTCAGTCACTGGGCTAGAAATGGATTCTTGTGCTCCCGTGGCTGGTTCTTGTGTTTCAGTCACTGGGCATTTCCCACTATCGTCCTGCTTGGTGTATTCCTGTGCCTCAGTGACTGGTTCTTGTGTTTCAGTCACTGGGCATTTCCCACTATCGTCCTGCTTGGTGTATTCCTGTGCCTCAGTGACTGGTTCTTGTGTTTCAGTCACTGGGCAAGTGACTGGTTCTTGTGGAGCAGTCACTTCTTGACCCATAAACAATGTCATATTATCCCGAGGCACTGGTTCTTGTGTGGCAGTGCCTTCGGACGAGACAGGTTGGGAAGTTTGGGATGGGGATAAAGGTTTTAGTAGAATAGTGGCAGGGTCAGGGAAAATGGAAGTGGATTTTGTCTCAACAGTCGTTTTCCTCTTTCTTTTTGGTAGGAAGGCAGCAAAATCGCTGCCCTTCCTTTTCTTTGAAAGGGAGGGCTTTTTCCTGGGGACAGGTTTTTCCGGAGGGGTAAGAATTTGAGATGTGGACCTTGTCCGTAGTCTGGAGCCTGCGACTGCTGAGGTTTTCTTCTTTTTCTTAACGGGTGAGGACGGGGGTGTTAAAGAATCGTCACTAGGGACCGAAATAGTGGAGGCAATTGGCTCTGCTAAATGAGGCGAGGTCGGGGTTGGGTTGACTGGGGAATGCTGGATTTCTTCCTATTGTTCTTCATGAGGAATCTCTGGAATGTCATGAGGACTTTCAGATGGTTGAGGTGTTTGGTCCTGCTGAGTAATTTCCGGAATATCCTGAGAATTTTCAGGTGGTTGGGATATTGGGGTTTGTTGAGGGCTTTCGGGCGGCTGGGGAATTTCATGTGCTTGTTGAGGAATTTCGGGTGATTGGGGAATTTCATGTGGGGCATGCAGAGGGGGATTTTGCTGAGCAAAACCCCTCTGTATTAGCAACTGGAATAAACGGTGATGGGTAAGGGATGACATTGGAGATTTGGCTCGTTTACAATAATAAGACATGTTTTTAATACAACCAAGCAGATAATAAGGGATATTAATCAGTCGTCCATTCCTCAAGTGATTCATCAAAACAAAATCATGATTGTACACTACCTGATAACGCCCCTCACATGTTAAGTAGTGTTTGATGAACTCTGCCACTGATGGCCATGGTTGAGGAAGTGAGTGCAGACTAACTCCGCGGCCTCTGGGTTCCACTTGCTCGTCCTGGCGCAGAAATTCTTGCTGTGCGTTTAGAATGACCTGCTTCCTGCTAAACCAGCGAGTGCCCTCGGCTGGCAACCCTGATACCTAAACTATATCATCCTCTGTCACTGAAATGCGAACCCCTTGGACCACTGAGAAATTGTCTTCAAGGTTTTGTGCAAACTCTAATACTTGTTCCTGGTTAAATTCCCCCAACCTTTCAAAATATACTGTCCATCCCGCTTGTTGGAAGATCTGATAAACTTCAGGAAACAACTGAAGAAGACTTATGGAGCCGGGCTCATGTCTAATGGCCGACCCTCCCATGGCTGTAGCTTTGAGTTTTCCGCAGAGGCACCAATACAGTAAAATCAGACCCTGATCGCGCTAGTTGTTGCAACAGAGGCTGCATAGTCTAATTGACGGCAGAAATAGATATGATAACAGGCGGCAGCTTGGTTCATGCGAAATGATTATTCCATTTTCGGAATTCCCCCCCCTACGTATGGTGTAATAATGATTGGACGTGTAAAGATATGCAATCATTATGAAATGAAATCCTCTCTTTAATATGATTTAACCGAATTACATTAAAACCTTATACCTTATACTTTACCTTTGATTTAATAATTCGAAGTGTCGGTTGCTTCAAAATAGCTTTAATGTACATGGAAAAATTTGTAGATTTTTAGAACGGAGGTGTAATTGAATCTGGTACATGCTGAATAATTTTCACCAAAAGGATCTGAAGTATAATCGTGAAGAACCAGAAAGCTTATATGAGAGCAAAGAGGGATACTGTTTTGATGATAACCAGTTGCTGAGACTGGTGTTTAAGCAACTGAAAAATGAACGATACATTGCTGAAGCAGGTGTTTCAGCAACGGGGGAAATCGATAATACATTGCTGAAACAGGTGTTTCAGCAACGGGGGAAATCAATGATATGTTGCTGAAACAGGTGTTTCAGCAACGGAAAAAGCTGGCGTTACGTTGCTGAAACAGGTGTTTCAGCAACGGGAAAAATCAGAGAAATGGGATAACTGACTTAGGTCTGTGAATGGTAAGGGATTATTTCAGCAGTAAGGGGTGGGAAATACTGACTGAAGGAGGATATTTCAGGAGTGGTGGGAGTGGGAATGATAGAAGTAATGTGGGTATGGAGGGATATTGCTTTAGGAAAGAGGGTAAAATGATGGGAAGAAGCTTCTTGATTTAAAGCTTCAGATCTTCTCATGATGAATCTGTCCTCCTTATTGCTTTTCCAGAATCTGCAAAATTCAATTGTAATATGCCAATCCTTGACAGGGATTATTAGTGCTAAATCTAATCTAGTACTAAAAATATAGTGCAGAAAATTAAGTGTTGTGAGGAGCAGAAGACTCCCCTAGAAAAAGATCATGAATATCAATCATGCAAGCAGTCTTGAAATTCTCTTTAGAAACAGGGCGCTTATATAAACGGAGCCTATGGCTATTGACTAGTAGAGGTGTTTTAGCATCATCAATTGTTACAAGCCTTACCGTTCCGTTTGGAAAGACATCATCTACTTCGTATGGTCCAAGCCAACGTGTACGTAGCTTTCCCTGAAAATTTTCAAACCGAGAGTCATACAACAAGGCCCAATTACCTTTTTGGAACTGCTTGTGTTTGATAATTTTGTCATGCCACTTCATCCTTTGTTGCTGAATCATGTTTGTTTGATAAATGGCATCTAATCTCTTTTCATCCAACTCCAAAAGCTGCTGCAATCTAGCTGTCTGCACATCATTCAAATCAAGATTAACAGCTAAAGCAGTCCTTAAAGTTTTAATTTCAAATTCCACAGGAAAAACAACATTTTTACCATAAACCAATTCATAGGGAGAAAAACCTGTAGTGTTTCTCCAAGTAGTCCTGTAAGCCCATAATGCTTCAGGGAGCCTTTGGAACCAATCCTTTCGGTTGTCCTTCACTGTTTTAGTTAGAATGGCCTCTAAAACTTTGTTTGTGCTTTCCACCTGCCCATTGGCCTGGGGGTGGTATGGTGTAGTCATTCTATGTTGAATATGATATTTGTGAAGGGTAGATTTAAAACCATGAGAATTGAATGGAGGTCCTCCATCAGTAACTAGCTCTCTAGGAATTCCAAATCTAGTGAAAATCTCTTCAAACAAGAAGGCTAGAACAGCCTCTTCATTGGCTCTAATAAGTGCTTTGGCCTCCACCCACTTAGTCATATAGTCTGTGCAGACTAATATATAGGTTCTTTGATTGGATGGAGGGTTAATGGGTCCTATGAAGTCCAAGGCCCATCTTTCAAATGGTTCAGAAACTACCTGGGGGTTTAATGGCATTTGGTCTCTATGATTGGGTTGACCCATTCTCTGGCAGCTGTCACAAGCCCTTACATACTTCTTTGCATCCTTAAATAATGAGGGCCAATAGTAACCCATCCTCAGGATTTTATGTGCTGTTCTTTTATCAGCAAAATGGCCTCCACAAGGGCCATCATGACAAGCTTTCAATATTTCATACACTTCATCTTCTCTAATGCATCTTCGGATCTCCTGATCAAGCCCAGTATAGAAGAGACACCCGTTTATCCAGCTGTACCTGGCACTTTGTTGAACAATTCTTCTCCTTTCTCTATATGACAGGTGTGCTGGTAGTTTTCCTGCAACCAAGTAATTAGCAATATCTGCATACCATGGAGAATGAGCAGAAACTGCAAACAAATATTCGTCAGGAAAACTATCATCTACTGGAATATCATTGTCAGTTTTTAACCGTGAAAGAAAATCAACCACCACATTTTCTTTACCAGGCCGATCTACAATTGTAATATCAAATTCCTGCAATAATAATAGCCATCTGGTAACTCTAGCATTTGTGACAGATTTGTTCATTAAGTATTTAATAGCTGAATGATCAGTGTGTACAAAAGTAGGATAACCAGTAATATAGTGTCGGAATTTATTAATGGCATAGATTACTGCAAGGAACTCTTTCTCGGTAACTGTATAGTTAAGCTCAGCAGAGGTCATATTCTTACTGATAAAGTATATAGCATAGGGAAGATGATTTTCCTCTTGTCCCAAAACCGCTCCAATAGCAATGTCTGAAGCATCAGAAGATATGTGAAACGGAAGATTCCAGTCAGGCCCCCTCAAAATAGGAGCAGTAGACAACTGATGCTTCAGTTCTTCAAAAGCTTTCTGACATGAATTAGTCCACTTGAATTCAGCATTTTTCATAAGCAATACAAATAATGGAGAAGCTATTTTAGAGAAATCTTTAATAAATCTCCTGTAATAACCAGCATGTCCTAGAAAACTTCTCACATCAGTTTGAGTTTTAGGAACAGAAAGATTCTGAATGACCAATATTTTAGATGGATCTACCTGAATACCTTGAGATGAAATGAAATGTCCAAGCACTATTCCCTCACTCATCATCATATGGCATTTTTCGGTACTTAAGGAGAGGTGAGCTTGAATACATCTTTTAAGTACTTTCTCAAGGTTTTGTAATGCCTCTTCAAAAGACACACCATAGGGGGTAAAATCATCCATAAATATTTCCATACAATCATTCAGCATATCGGAAAAAATTCCTATAACAGCTCTTTGAAAAGTTGCTGGTGCATTGCACAACCCAAATGGAAGAACTCTATAGGCGAAAGTCCCCCAGGGGCTGGTGAAAGTGGTTTTGTCTTGATCTTGGGGTGCAATTCTTATCTGATTATACCCACTGAATCCATCTAGAAAAGAAAAGAATTTCTTCCCTGCAAGACTGTCCAACACCTGATCAATGAAAGGTAAGGGAAAGTGATCCTTTTGAGTAGCTTTGTTTAAAGCTCTATAGTCGACACATACCCTCCATTTCCCGTTTTTCTTAGGAATAATTACTAACGGGGAAACCCATTCACTGTCAGATATGGGGTATATAAATCCTGCGTTAAGCAGTTTTTGAAGTTCTTCTTTAACAATTTCTCGTAAATTAGGATTCATTCATCTTTGGGGTTGACAAACAGGTCGGCATCCCTCTTTAATGTAAATTCTGTGAGTACATAATTCAGAAGAAATACCTTTCATGTCCGTGTAATCCCAGGCAAATGCCTCCTTATATTCGTGTAATAACTTCATTAGCTGCTGTGTTTCAGCATCTGTTAGATCAGGATTTATGTTTAATGTCTTACCGGGTTCAATTTCAACTGTTATGCTTTTAGATGAGATCGTGGTTAAAGTTTGAGATGAATCTTCAGGTTCAATCTTTTCTTGTGCATCAGTTTCAAAAATTGCAGTTAATTGATTGTGTGTTTCAGCAATGACAGAAGAAGGTTCACAAATAAAATTATTGATTATCTCATCCTCTGTATTGTCTTTAAGAGTTAAAGCTTGTCCTATAGTTAGAATCGGCTGGATAGCATTATCATCATAATCCATCCATATAGAATCTTCATTATTGACTATTGGCGTAGCGTGAGGATAAAGAGTTAATTGTTTTGTTTCATAACCATTAGAAATTGTCATTGAACCAGATCTGCAACTAATAAATGCATCAGCTGTGGCCAACCATGGCCTTCCTAGAATTAAGGGATGTCCCCCCAGCTTTGTTTTAGTTTGCAATACAACAAAATCAGCTGGATATTTCCAGGATTCAACTGAAATGAGTAGGTCTTCAACAATCCCTTCTGGCTTAATTGTGGAACGGTCAGCTAACTATAAAATGGTGGGTGTATCTCTGATTGTGTTATTCAGCTGTAACAATTGTGAAGTTTCCGGAGTCATTATATTAATTGCTGCACCTAAGTCTACCAGAACTCGGGGAATCATTGCTTTACCAATCTGAACTGTGACAGTAGGATGGCCAGGATCACCGTATTTTACAGGAGGGGCTTTTCCGGACATTAATGCAGACAAGTCTCCCATCACATGTACTGTAAGGGGATCCTTGGTTTTCCTACCAGGTTTCTTAACACAAATATCCCTTAATGTTTTGGCATAAATTGGTACATCTCTTAATGCTTGTAAAAGTGGAATTTTAATATACAAATTTTCCAATTCCCCTATAAAATTAAAAGTAGGTGTTTCAGCTGTTTTGGTTAAAACCAAACGCTCGGGGAATGGTGGTTCTATTAATTCAACATTTTTGTTAGGAGGTGGTTGAGCTTCTTTTTGTTTCTCGGTTTCATTTTTATCTGAATCAGTTATGTCATCTATAGTAGGCTCTACTATTCTTCCAGATCTCAGATGAATATCATTACATTGCATAGTAGGAAATATAGACTGATTCTGAATATCAATGACTTGCACAGCTTTATTATTGGGGTTAGGATTTGGTTGCACAGGTAGTTGGGGTCTCATTTGGTTGTTTGGCGGAGCATTTGATGGCAGAGAGAGTGATTGTTGGAATTGAGGCATTTGATTTGGGTACGGGAGTGATTGACTATTCCAATTTGGGTTCCAAGGATTGAAAGGAGGTGGCTGCTGTGGAGGCCAAGGAGTCCACATTGAAGGGTCGACAAAGGGAGGGTTTTGCATTTGCATGGGTGGGAAATTCATTTGATTGAAAAGTGGGTATTGCATTTGGTTGAAGGGGGGGTAACTTGTTTGGCCAAAAGCAGAATAATTGTTCCAACGATTAAATGGCATACCAGAGTTCGTACCTTGCCCTTTAGGTTGCCATTGTCTTCTTTGAGTTAGCAGGTAGACTGCTTCAGCTTCTTCTTCCGTTGGCTGCAATGCTGCTTTTATTCCTGGTAGGGATGGACACTGTTCTGTCTCATGATCTTTCTCACAAAGGGTGCAAATTGGTACTTTATCTCTTGGACATTCCCTTAGTGGATGTTTGTCTCTACATTTCGGGCAATAGACCGCCAGAGTTGCTTCTGCTTCGGCCTGCTTCTTCTTAACCTGCAAAGTGTCAATCTGCGAGGCAAAAGAACTTAGCATTACGGTTTTAAATTCTTCAAGTAAATTACCTATTTCTGCTCTTGTTGCTCCTCCATTGGCTGATTTCTGCACCCTTGAATAGGTGGAATCTCTTATTCTGTTTCTTGCAGCTCCCCTAGAGCACCTTTTAGCAAGTTCACAAATCTCATCATATGATTCTTTAGATATATCTCCCTTAGCAAGCATATTTAACATATTTAAACAATCATCCCTTAAACCTCTAAGTAATATTGTTTTACGAATTTCCTTACCTATATCCAGATGATCGGATCTCTGTATGTTGTATTGCAATCTTTCTATGTAGTCCTCCAGACTTTCATCCGATTTTTGTGCCATATTGAATAGTTCATCCTTCTTCTCTCTCGTCCGGCAGTAGTCTTGATATTTAAGCAGAAATTTTTGTTTCATCTGCTCCCATGTTGTGATTACCTGACTTCCAAGGCTCATGAACCATCTTAAGGCATTCCCTTTTAAGGTGGCTGGAAACAGCTTCAACTTTTGAGCATTAGTAACATAATGATAACTTCTGCATAAAATATCAAATTCAAAAAGAAATTCGTCAGGATCTTCAGTGGATAAACCATGAAAGTTAGGTAGAGCAGACAATGGGATATTTTTCATTGTTCCTGCAGGAAGATCACTGATGGGAAATCCCAAGGTAGAAAGGGAATTTTCATCCCTTCTTTCTTCTTCAGGACCTGCACGTCCTCCTCCAAAGATGAATGCATCATTGTTATCTTCCATTGTTGGCCCTCCTACTGCACTTTCTCGATCGTCAGAATCCTCTATTGGTTCTTCAATGTTTTCTACCGGTCGTCCAACGCTCTCTACTATCTCCTCAATGTGTTCTACTGATCTGCTAATACTTCCCTCTGACTCTTCAGCGCTGACTGCTGGTTCTTCTGTATTTTCAGGACCCACAACTTCCTCTGTTCTGTAATCTGACTGAGGAGAACACTGAAATTTTGATTTCCGAGAACTTAATCTTTGTGATGATTCAGCCTTCGACACAATCTCGTCAATAAACGTTTTTCGTCCTCCCCAGCCCTTGCCACTTGTGCGGTTATTTTTCTTCTGGTTTCCTCATCCTCTCATGCAATCTGCACATTAAAAGAAAAAAAAAAAAAATGAATGCTTTTGAAATCTATAACTACCTTCCCCGGCAACGGCGCCAAAATGTTGGTCGCTCTAATTGTTTTCACAATTCGAGCTCCACATAAATTGTCAACCCGAGAAGGTCTTTTTATTTCAAAGGTAATAGCGCACTGGATATGCTCAATTTCAAAAGTGGGATCAATGTTGTAGTAAAAGAAAGATACACACCTGTTAAATTCATCAATCTACCAACTCACACTCTACTTAATTAAAGCCGAAGTCAATTAAATTATAGCAGAAACGATTTCTCTGTTACAGCAAAGGAAAATCAATCTATAAGAAAAGAAATCATTCAACCATAGCAGGAACAGGACCCTATTCCCTGGTGGGGAACTTCAGCACCTGCTGCCTGGCACTTAGTCACACTGTAAGAAAAGTAACCTCAAGAGATCAAGACCCTATTCCCAAGAACAGGAACCTTCAGCACTTGTTCTCTTGCTTCTAATCACACTGCAGGCAAAGGAAAGCAATCAATGGGAGCAAGACCCTATCCCTTTATGCAGAGATCTTCAGCACATGCTCTCAACATCATTCACTCATGCATTCAATACGTGTAGCGCTAAGAAACAGAGTATTGCAAACTGTGTAACTAGTGTTTCAACAACAGGATTAAGGAAAGTGCAAACACATAAAGAAATAAACAAACTACAGGAACCAAAGGGGTGAATCTTGTGAGGAAGGCGGGCCCTTTCCTTCTCACAAGATTCCCCAGGAGAAAGAATTAAATTGGAACGCTCAAAAGAAGTTTTTATTCATCTGTCAAGGAACTGATACATTATAGAAGGAGACTAGCTCCTGTTCTCACACAATACTGTTCTGTAACTTACAATTCAATCCCCCTCTAATGATGATGTCTCCTCTTTTTAAAGAGGAGACATCTTTTAAAATTTACATGAGAGCGAATATCTCGTTTCTGTTTCCTTCTCCAAAACAGGGCTATTCTGTTCTTTAAAAAGAGATACTGTTACAACCGAGACAACAGAAGTGCTATCTTTAGGATGATCCAGGTAACCGTATCTTCGGGCTGTTGCTACTATTGCACAAAAAGTTCTTCCAGAATCGCAAATTACGCATAACGGGATTTGCGTGCTTGACGGCTGTTTCAGCAACTGAGTTAGTTGTTTCAGCAACGGAGTCAGCTGTTTCAGCAACGGAGTCAGCTATTTTAGCAACGGTCGCTCGTTCCCACCAAGGCATATACATATCTGCGATCTTTGACTTGTGTTAGCAACAATGCACTTCAATAAATGATAAAATATAAGAGTATTGTGGAATTAAATGTAAGACAGATTAACCATATAATAAAGAAGAGGTTTCTATATACCTTGGGATAAAGTGACTGAAAAAGACATTGAGGTTCATGGTTTTAAGAGTAAAGTGGTGTCAAAATATATAGCAAAAATGGTACATAGTGGAGTCCTAACAATGTGGTGCTAATCGCGCATGGAAAACTGCCTCTGTTTCTCAATTCAGGCATTCTTTGATGCGATTCTCGCCTTTTGCGCCTTTTCTGTGATCAACATGACGTCATCGGTGGGTTTTGAGTACGGCAGGGTGACGTGGCAATGACGTCAGCAGAGGACAGGTGGCGGGTGACGTGGCAGTACGGCAGGGTGACTTGGCAGACACATAAAGTGGAACAGTGACATGGGGGCCGATATGGGGACTGACATGGCTCATGACGCAGAGCAGCGGCGGGGATGCAGTGGTGACAACGTGGTAGAGCATCGGCGGTGGGAGGTGACATCATGGGAAGATGTGGCGCTGACGTCACCTAGGGGAAACGGTTTGTGGTTTCATATCACATCGCTTTTGTGCATAGACGGTTTCGGTGGAGGGGGACCCGACACAGCTAAGAGGGCGACGCGTGGCGGGAGTACGACGGGAAAACCGCCCATCTCCTAGACGTTAACCCTCGGCACATCGGGATGAGAAAAGTCCCACCCACCATAGATTTCGGGTGAGCCAGATCCAACGGCTGACGGGATAGACAAGGCGGTGGAGGGTTAGGGACGGGGCCCGCGCTGTTTATTATTTGTTTATTCATACGGCGGGGGGGAAAAATTTAGTAAAGTGGGTTTTATGGGTTATGCACAGGCGGGGTTAAATGTTTACATGCATGACTTTAGGATAAGGGTGGAGAATGAGTTTTATAGGGTTAGGATTAAGGGGAAATGGTTGTTAGTCTGACCAGATGTCAAACTAACTCCAAGTTAGGACACGGAAGGGTTAGTAGGAGCCCTAGATGGACTACTATTTCCCGGACTTAGGAAATATGGCTATAGTGCCAAGGGGAGGGGCTATTTAGTATTGTTGGGGATTTTATATAGTTTTAGTAGTAAATAGGGATGGGGAAGTAGTTAGGGAGCTACATAGTAGGATTAGGAGTTAATATGAGTTTGTGAGCTGAAATTAGAGCAGAAGGCTAAGTTTCAAAAGTAAAACTTAGACATAGGGGTAAATGAGAGTGGGGGACTGATTTTAGACAAGAAATGTGGCTTCGTTTCTTTGATGAAGGGCAACACTTTGACTTGATTTTTTACAAAGATGAGGTAACACCAGGACTTGTTGGGAAGATTCCAAGGTCCTTAAGGGAATATTAGTAAGAAACTTCAGAGGGGAGTGAAGGGAAGTTAGACATGCATCGCTTGAGCTACTCCAAGGGAAAACTTACTTTGCAATTGTGATTGAGTAGATATAACACTTGAAAAAATAAAATGGATCACAATTCATCATTCTGCCACCACAAAACTACCTACCCGGCCTACTTACCTAGCATTTTATCTTCCTTTTGCATGGGTGCACTTGAACTAGCAAACCCAGCTTTCAACTTTTCCTTTTCGCTGTCCTCCTATCTAAATCAACCCTTATGCCTTCCAGGGGCTCAGATTGAGCTGTTGAGAACCCTTGTTTCTCTACCTATCTACAAATCTGCCAAGATTAAACAGTTTGGACAGATATTCATTCTCTATATTCTATGACAAGAAATTTAAACCTAGGGAGGTCAAGATTAAGCTATTTGGCCTTCCCTTAACTGTGCAATCCTTCAAAAATGGAACTTTTACAGCATGGAAAAGATGAACATTTTTGGCACTTCCACTGTTAGTCATGAAATATGAAACCTATTGCAATAGGAGGCTAACAAAACCCACGGCCATCAAAGGCCTTCAGAATCGTCAGGGATTAGTTAAGTGTAGGAGAACCAAGCGATCTCTAACACTGGATCGACATAATACATGTCGAGGCTCCCTCATCAAGCACAGTCCTATAGCAGGGCCTATTTTTGACTAACACTCGAATCTGGAAAGCCATTTGATGAGATAAACGAGGTTTACTATTTTCTAGATCGAAAATTATCAGGTTCGAGTCCTGAATGTCAACAACTCCTATAGCCGACAGTAGTAATTTACGCTGTGTCGGGCATGACTACAACACTTCCAAGGTTGACATTGCTGAAGGTGAAACAACTAAATCTTCAACAATGTTATAGTTCTGAGCCACTCTCGCATGAGGATTGAAAGCAGACTTTCGAAGTATACCCTTAGCGGGTAGTTTGATCACTAAGTCTGGGTTAGGTTTCTCGATCTATCGTGGATCGGAACCGGGAGCTGAAGTTGATGGGTTTGAATTAGAAGATTTTGCTTCCTTACCACCAGCAGGACTTTTACTTCTGTAATCTTGCGATCGAGTCGCAATCCTAACATGGGACATCATCATTATGGGTTCTTCAGAGGCATTCGAGGAAGAACCTATCATCTTACTGTCTTGACTAGGAAAAGGATCCTTCAAAAAAACAGGTGTTTGGGAACCTTTGACAATTTTCGCAACCTCTGCACGATGAGGGTAGTCTCTTTTAAAATGTTCTTCTTCACAAATAAGACAAGGATAATGAGGTTTGCATTTCTCATCAGTAGATTCCATTTTTTTTGGTTTCTCTTTTTAGTTTTTTTCTGCTTTATTTTTCTTCTTCCCTTTTTTCTTACCGCCGGATTTTGATTTAGCTGAAGATGACTCTACAACGTGAATATCGGCGGAAATTTCCATGGAAGAATCTCCTATCGGGGAATCTGGTAAGGTTATGATAGGAGAAGAATTCTTGGAATATTTCTTCTTACTTTTATTATTAACCATACCAATCATGCCATCAGCAGTATGAGACCCTGACGGGGCTGCAGCTATTTGATTTTGTTTGGGAAGATCGAGGATTTTCTCGTGTAACGTACCCGACTGCGTGTAAACTAGGTCAAGGTACTGTGCTTGAGCAATTAATTGCTCCTCAGTAACTACTCCGGCTTTAGCTACGTCTTCAATAATCTTCGGTAGTAATGATTTGACAAACCATTCAGCTAAGATTTGATCCGGGATAAAAACTTTCACTAAACGTCGTTGACATCTCCATTCATGAATGTGATCTGAAATGTAAGTGGATTTTGACTGCTTTAATGAAGTTAATAACTCCGTGCCATTATCATATCTGATCGAGAACTGAAAATGAGTTAAAAACGAAGTAGCTAACTGACTAAAATTATAAAAAGTGGCTCATGGTAACTCAATGTACCACTTGGCTGCAAGACCAATTAGAGTGCATTGAAAAAGCCTTAAATGGATCGAATCATCTGAAATGGAATTAGAGGCACACCAGAGGTGATAGGTCATCACATGATTTGACAGATATTCTCCTAGTTTACCTTCAAACTTGGGAATATCACTAGGCAACTTATTCGGCATTGGTGGCCAAAATGGAAGATAGTTAATTGGATCGTTCGTAAGGCGCGACAAGTCAGGCAAATCCAAAGTTGTGATAAACGGTAACTGATGATTAGGGTACCTAAAAATCTGAGTCATTAGACCAGCCCCAGGAGGAGGATATCCAGGATAACTAGGAATAGGAATTGCATTTGGGATATTATATCCTCCCGGAAAACCAGGATTAACCGGACCGTACTGGGGTTGTTGAGGTTGTTGATATGTATATCCAGGGTACGGTTGATACTGATAGACTGGCTGCTGTACAACTGGACCGTATTGGTACTATCCCTGGTACGGTTTATAAGTAAATTGAGGTTGACTTGTGACAACCGTACTTGGCCCAGGTTGACCTACAGGAATTTGAACCGAAGTCTGAATTGTGGGTCCAGACTGAGGTAAAGATACCTGAGGAATTGTTACAAGAACAGTAGAAACCGAGGCTATAGATACTCTGGAAGTAAGCGGGGTAGATGAAACAGATGTTGCAGCAGTTGTAGCAGCCGTTTGAGGCGGAGTTCGAGGTGAACTAGGTCGAGGCTGAGAAACTACAGAAGATGCAGAAGTTTGGATAGTAGACTAGACAGGTTTCTGAATTGAACCAGATACTAAGGGTTTTCCAGTTTGAGATGACAACTGCACATTCGGTTGCAATACCTATTGGGATTGTGATGGATCCCACACTAAACTCATTCTGGGGTATGGACCCATAACAGTTTGAGGATATTGAGGACCATAACCAAGTTGAGGGTAGGGTTGATAATTCAAAGGTACATTTCCAGTTCCTTGAACAAAAGCTTGACCGGAAGGTGGTTGGAAACCTTGGATTGGGTACTGACCCTGGGGTTGATAACCCTGAGGCACGTACTGATACTGAGGTTGACCTTGAGGTACATATTGGTACTGGGGTTGACCTTGAGATACATACTGAGTCTGGGGTTAGCCTTGAGGAATGTACTGTCCCATAGGTATGTACTGACCTTGAGGCTACCCCCCAGGTGGTAATTGGGTACCTTGAGGTTGCCCCCCAGGCGATATTTGAGGACCTTGAGGCTGCCCCCCAGGTGGTCACTGGCCACCTTGAGGTTGCGGATTAGGAATAGTACCTGACATCATAAGAATATCTTCTACACTCAACAGTTTAGTTTCGTTATTTCCAGTTAATAACCCTTGTTGACTAGGTTGAGGAGATGCTCCCGAAAAAGTACCAGAAAGAGATTGATATCCAAAGGGAACAGAAGGACCGCCATGTAAAAACGTTTTTGGAGATTGAGAAAACATGGATGACTGTCTTGACATATTTAATAGAGGATAATAACCCCTGGGTGTTGGGTGAAAAGGAATACAAGGTGGTGAACAACTTAGACCTGGGTTTTCCAAAAAATTAGTCAGTCAAAGATACCAAGAGTCACTCCTAGGTGGACTATAAAATATAGATTCACGCTCTCTAAGTTTTATAACTGGTTGACCTTCAAGGATAGAGATACCTTCCTCCTCCGGAGTAACAAGTTCTTCGATGGCAATTAGTCCAGAAGGAAGATTTTAGGTAATAATTCTTTCTACCCTGGGTGAATCAGGACCACTAGAAGTTGGAGAGGCTAACCCCGATGTTGGAGTAGCAGGAGGTTCAGTTTCTGGCTCAGATATTTCAGGTTCCTCGGCTAACTCGCTAGTAGATGAAAAACTACAAGTAGCTTCGGAAAATGAAATAGGCTGCTGGTTATAATCTGCTACTAAGGCTTGGTAATCGGGATGTACCACCAAAGAAGACTCTCCTTCTTCAGGTGAACCTTCTCTACCATCACTAGGAGTAACAAGGGCTCGTAGCCCTTCTAGCTGGCTTGGTGAAAACTCAGGAGGTTGGCCCCGAAGGCGACATGATTTTCTCAGTAATTCAGCCACGATTAAAAAATTTTAACTACTTCACACACAAACAAAGTAAAATCTCAATGAAAACCACCTAAAGGCTCTAAAGAACCAAACAATTTTGAAACACACGCCTAAAGAATTTAAGGAGTCAAACCACTCACAAACAGTAACTTTCTGTACTGAAAACACTAGTTGGTGATGAAATTCAACGTCATAGAATCCAATATAGAAATGGCGGTTGGAACAGTTACCCCAACAACCTGCTTAATGAATAGACTGGCACAAGTTCCTCCACAAAACCGTCTTGAGTGAAGAGAACCCCCTAGAAAATCCAAGTGAGTCTAGCCGACGTCTGCTCCAGGTATAGTGGGATCTTCCCTCCACCGTCACCTTAGGAAGAATCCTATAGCTTATGGTCACTATGGTTACCAATGGAAACAAATATACCTGGGGGAACAGTCTATGATCTGATACGCACGCAAGGGCAGAGTAACAAGTTCAATCCCCTTGAAGGCTCCTTGACATAATCCAAAGTTTACCAACAAGTGACCCCAGGCTCCTCGACAATGGTTAATCCGAGGTTTACCGTTTTTAATACGTGAATATCTGGCGTCGTTCCCAATGAAGAAGGATTGATTCCCTCACTGGTTCGGACATGATCTCGTGCTTCTCCTTTAAGAGGAGCTTTCCCAGAGCATAGATGTAACAATTGGATTTAATCCTACCGCAAGATAAGCTACTTGTTTGTTTTACTGTCTTGGAGTGTTAACTAAAACCTATTCTAAGACACTAGCCTAAGCTAGTTGGTGAATAAGAGCCCTAAGAACAAAAATATTACTAGATTGATTTTACTTTAAGCGTTAATTTTATTGGTTTTTCTTTAAGTCAAGAGGTGGCGAAGATGAAACTTGTGGTGTGAAGACTCGACTCAAAATCACTAAAAAAATATGCACTTAAGATGAAAAGCAATCCTTTCTTTTTGATGAATTTCTGGCTAAGAGAGAGTTCGAGAATGAAAATACTTGTAAACGCAAATCTTTCTTAACAATGAAATCAAAGGAAGAGATTTTGTCTTTTCCAAAGCACTCGAAATGAGACAACTAGTTATTTTCACAAAAATTTCCCTTCTCTTATCCAAAAATCAAATACTACAAGACAAAATTTTTCTTCAAAAGAGATTTTTATATTTTAATAAAACACTCAAAACTATTAACAAAACTAATTTCAAGATATATAAAAACCTAAGAAAAACTATTGGAGTAAAAGCTTACAAGAATGACATTCAAGGATGTTTTACTTAGAGATAATCCAACTAAGGACTAATTTGTCCAGAACCACAAATCAGTCAAAAAACAATCAGATGTTGTTTTCTTTCCTAAAAATGAAATCCAAACTTTGAACATAAGCTTTTCGAAGTTTTGAAAAGGAGAAAAACAAGATGAGATTCCTCAACAAGGGCAAACTTTACCAAATGATCAGACTCATAAGAAAGCCAGTCAAAACCCAGGTAATCTAAGGTATCTAAGGCTCTCAAGCTCTGAGCTACTACAAGACCAGGATGAAAATCAAAGCCCACACACAAAACTTCTAGGAATTTCACCTAAAACCCTAACGCCAATGAAATCAAACCAAGGAAAGCTTTTGGCAAGTCACATGCAGGTCTAGGTAGTGGCTAAAAACCTATAAACAAATTCTAAACTGACAAAAAGAGAAAATTTTAAAATTTTCAAAATTTTGACAGGGTACACAGGCACTCAGTTTACACAGGTGCGGTCCCACTCTGTGCACAAAGCAAAAGTGCAGACAAGTCTACACTATGCTTCAAGCAAAGGGTACGATCCTCTCCCAAGACTATGAAAAATAAAAAATAATTCAAAAAACAAGTAGATCTACCCAATCCCACAATCATCAAGCCAAAAACTAGAAACAAAGATACAGTTTTTCAGGTCAAAGTACAAACAAAGGAAAAATCAAACAAATCAATTCCCCAGTGGAGTTGCCATTTTGTCACACGGAATGAGTCGTTCTTGCAGACAAGATCAACCTCCCTAGTATCTAAAGATATCTAGTGACAAACACACCAATCAAACCCTATCTTTCACTAAATATGTAATTTATTAACAGAGGCAAACAAGAGCTCAGGCCTACCTTGGATCCAGTGCAAGTTTGTAGAAGCCAAGCGCTTTTGATCCAAATGAGTTCCTTGATGTAGAATCTGCAGACACAAACATACACACAAATTAAATAGCACTTGAAAAGCCAATACAATAAAGCATATCCATCATAATGATCAAGGAATTTTTGAAACAAATCACATAAGACAATTTGTTGAGAAAAATGAGCTTGATTGTATTAACTTAAATCAAGAAGAACTTTACAACCTGTGCCTTGATGCTGTACAAGTTCCTCCCAGGGTCCAACAAGAAGTTTCCTCTACTTTGACAAGTTCACTCACTTCCCAATGAAGCCAAAAGGTATGTAATCTCTCCTCTCAAGCTTGACTAGGAAGCCTTAATTTCACCAGCATTTACCCTTAGAAATGTTCAGCTTCTAACCTCCCCTGCAACCAACCCAATGCCTTAATTTATAGTGCAATGGAGGGAGGTTACTAGGTCCACCTTCAAAGGGATAACTCCTCTCATCAAGGGATTAGCTCCTTTAATATTGGGATGCATGAACCACCTAGGAGCGAACCATCCACATCAAGAAACCTTCTAGAATCATCCAGAATCAACCATAAGTAATTTTTTTGAAGTTAAACTTGCGCCTTTTGACTTTTACAGGGGTCCGCACCCACCCCTTTATAGACAAAATGGGTAGGTTCACAGGTAACACGAACATGGGGTGCGGGACCACAGGGAATAGTAGGAGAAAGTGCGGAAACACAGATTTATTGATTTTAAAGAGCTTTCTCTCATTTTTAAAGCTTGACATGAGGATATGAGGTATGAGACTTGCCAAGAAGGACAATATGGTTGATGATAGGCCCATACTGACTGCAAATAGTCATGGTGACAATATTTTGTGTAACACCTACCCTTGCAAGGGTTGACCTTATTGATATGTATACAAGGGTTGTTGTTGCCCTGGTTGGTTTTTCTGTTGCAAGGGCAGACCTCGCAGTTGCAGAATTTATACCTGGAGTTGCAGAGGTTGGCCTTGTGAGGGTATGGGTTGAGAGGTGTGTGGAGAATATTGCATCTGCTGCTGCGTGGCTTGCTGCAATTGCTGTAAGGATTGACCTTGCGATTGTTGCTGGTGACCTTGCTGCAGGATAATTTTCCCTTGCTATTGCATGGAGTGCGCTTGTTGCAACAAAGGTTTCCCTTGCGGTAACAAAGGCTTCCCTGGTTGTTGTAAAGGTTGTTCTTGCTGTTGTAAGGGTACTTGAACAGTGCTCGAGAAATTATCGAACTAAATCTAGTCATAGCCAGGCTGGATGTACTGCCTAGATTGGAGGGTGTAAGGTTGATTAACCAATCCATGAGAACCATATGAAACGTAAGTATTTTGGTTTTGGACTTGAGCCCCATAGGGCTGCTGATACTGAAAATTGCTCGATCTAGACGAACCAGTGGGATTCTGAACCTATTGGTACTGGACATTGCTTGATCTAGTAGGGTTAGGAGGGTTATAAATAATACCAGAAGAAGGTTTGTTTATAACAAGCATGTGAGCTTCTGAGCCACTCACATTAGTGGCACCTGACACCATAGAGACATTCAAGTTCTGCTCCCCAAGTGGTGGCACAATCTGGCCACCAACTAATGGGATAAAAGAACTGACAGAGACAATATTTGAAACTACCAGTTGTAACTGATGTGTAACTGGGATTGATGATACAAGAGTATTTAGAATGGTGGGTTGCATTGGGATTGAAGTAACATCCTGTTGGGAAGTTGTGTTTGTGACGAATGGACTTGACGTAGGCCTAACGCCTGACACCCATACAGGATTATGGTAGAGTGATGAGGCACTAGGTGTGCCTGAAACTAAGTGCCCCAAAGACACATAGTTGGGTGGAAAGTTGGCGGGAATACCTTACGAAGAAAGGCAACCCTCAGGACAGAACTGCAATTGCAATTCTTCCCCCTCAACAGTGTGTGGAGTAGAAAATTCAGACTCATCCGAATATGTGACTCGAGCATCGCCTTCAGGTTCGATGTTTGAAAACAAATGACGACGAATGGCCAAACGTGTACTGGGGGATAGTTCCAGAGGAACACCTGGCTGGTCATACAGACTGTAAGAATGTTGTGGTGATATATCAACAATGTCAGACAGAGGGTTCGGAGGATAGATAACCAGTCCAAGCTAACTATTAGTGGTCGACAAGTTCTCTGGAGTTCGAACGCGATTGTCCGGTGATTCCAGGCCAAGATCACTATATGACCCTGGATCGAAAGTAGGCAGAGTATGAGATGACAATGGTTGAACACTCAAAACAATTGTGACTTCAACGTTTTGGTCCTAAAGTGACTTTGATAACTCAGGAAATGACTCCTAAGACAATCTTTCAGATGAAGAAAAGGAAGAGGAATTGGGTGAACCATATGGTTCAGCCACGATGAACTTGTCTTAGTCGACAGAAAAAATAACTTCAAGGCTTTAAAATGTCCTTTTAAGGGAACTCACAATTTGGTCAAAAAGATTAACAGGATGTTTTGGATCGTGGGAAATCAATTATTAAGATGCATAAAAGACTGATGTTCTTTCATTTTTTAATAGTCGAGAAAGAAACAAAGGTGACTCTGTCACTTTCGATTGGAAATGAGCTCGAAAGGACAAGTTCTCTAATGATATTTTAAGTTTAATGAGTCAAAAATATCAAATGACTACTCTAGAAGATCTAGGTAAACAGGATTACTAGGCAACCGTGAATTGCAGAATTCCTCCTGGCGAACCAAGAAGTACGAGCAAGAAATCTCCCTGAATGTTGTGTTCGGTGTATCACGTTCACAAGGTGGCCGACTCTGCTTCCTAAGGATAAAAGGATTGTAGCCTAGTGGGGTCTCCCATTATATACTCAACAGTACAAGGAGCACAAATCCATGCTAGCGCTGTCAAATGCCAAAGCTAATGACAACTACTAGGTTTAAATACGTCGGAACACGTCTCTAGTGTAGACCTTCTAGATGTGATCATTAATGTCAAATGTGCCTTAGGTTAATTGAATTCATTTTAGAGTTGATCTTGAGTTAAGTTTCAATTTTTAGGTCTTAGTGATGCTACTCGAAAAAACCTAAAATGCAACTAAATGTAACAAGACCCTTCCAATTTGATGAAATGCTTACACTAGAGAGGGTAGAAACTACTCAAAAAAATGCAAACAATCTAGTAACTGAAAACAAAATGATCTTTCGCTACTTCACTTTTTCAAAAAATAAACTAATGAAAAATGCATCCCAATTCCTAATTTCCTGACAAGCACTTATCTATTAGTCCTTTCAAAATGAATAAATTTCTCTTCCTTTTTCAAATGTTGATGCAATTCTAGTCTTTAAAATATGTAAATTATTGGAACATAATGATGCAACAAGTTAGAATTTCGTACTTTCTCATGAAACAACGAAACAAAATTTTCATATACACTCTTTCAATGAAAATGTTTTCGAGACAATGAGTGTGATGCAGGAAAGTGTTCCCTCTACAGACAGAGGCAACCCCTCTAGCCCTAGAGTGGGTCTAGTCACAAGCAAGGATAGATCAACAATAGTTTTCCTTAAACAGTTTAGAGTTGGACGCCTACTTCAACCGGTGGTCAATGGAGTTCCGTTACGCTGCTCCAGCTTCCGCTTCCTTCTCCTCAAAGAGTGATCAACCTGAAACAAGGCAAGGGAAATGCAACAAAGCACGTAATCCGGCAACAACAATAAACCATCTACTCATAAAGTCAAGAAGTCATGAGCTATCAAGTACATTGCATACGAGACATAGGAAAACATCATTGATTACATTAATGTAAAATAAGAGTCAGCTTACAACCAAAGTCTTGACATCACAAGCCTCCTCAAAAGGGTCCAGCCAACATGTTCTTCAAGCATTCACTCTATGATGATGGATCTCCCAAAATACAAGAGCTCTCTCACTCATAAGTTTACACAAGATCAAAGGCACCTCACAATCCTTCCTCAAGCTAACAATCCCACACTCACTACACTCACACCAACTATCTAGCAAACCCACAAAACACTAATAGCACTGCTCTATCAGCCAGTATCACAAACTATCCAACTAGCAATGCATAGCAATGGTGAGAGTTTAAATAGGAGGAGGAGCCTCCATAAAAAGGGGAAAGGAGAGCTTATCATCAAGGAAGGTGGCTCAATTGATGCAACTTCCATGCCAGGGAAGGAAGGGCGACATAAACAAGGCCAACAACCAGGTCTGGAGTCATCTGGAAGGCCGACTGTTGGAACAATTCACCTAATCTGGATCATCGCAGGCATAAGACTGTCCTTTAGCGTTGACATCGCAAGTGATCAGTGCAGATAATCAGATCATCACCGAAGAGATCACATTGCTCTGCGCTGGTGCATAAAATTGGTCCATCGCGGGAAACATGTGTACTTCTGCGTTGGCAGTGTGGTTAGTCTATGTCTTCGCGCCTTTCAGCGCGTTTATTAAACCAACAACTATGATGAGGCAGATAGCTTTTGAAAAGTGGGTCAATTGGCAGCTAGGGGAACATTTGTCTGTTGTGAGCATGCGAAATTAGACACAGGACACAACAGAAAGAACCGGGAGTGAAGACAGTGATAAATTACTGTGTAACAGATGCCCCCTAAAGTATGAAGCTTGAGAGAGTGGTAGGGGTGAAATGCTTTACAAAACGGCTAAGCTGGAACACCGTCTGGAAGAACCTGCACGCAAGTACAATATCTCTAATAGTGAAGTACATGTCGTCTAGGCATGGACACAGCCATCCGAAAGACGTATAAGTAGGTATGTGGTATGGACGTAGCCATCCATCTAATGAGACCATGAAATAACAAAGGTATGGTCGCAGCCATCCATGAAGACTCAGGTATGATCGCAGCCATCCATTAATGGGTCATGTAATCACGAACTAATCCACGCAGCCCGAGCGTGTGTAATCTGTGCCCGGGGTATTGAACCCAACCGACCAAGGTACAATTTCTAACATGCGAATAGATGTGTTGACGTCGAGCATGAGAGAAATTCGCTTGATTACCGGTCAATGATGTAAAACGTTAACAAGCGCGAGAGAAACCATCAATGATGACAATGGTTCTCAAGGTACCATCAAGTACAATCCACGAGGTGTGAAGAAGGAGTTGGAGTCAAACGCTCACAGAATCACCTAATCGACGACCAATGATGCAAGTCGATCGTCAGGTGTGAAGAACTTGCCATTGAGGCATGCAAGCTCCAAGGTACCAAAAGGGGTTCTCTAGATTAGTCTCCCCAATGATGAGCTGAAGTCGATAGGAGATGATCCATCGCAGGAGGGCCATAATGTTTCCCCCATCAACGACACGAGACGAGGAACAAGATGGTGAAACAAAGTATCAGAGGATGAGACAGAGGTGTAAAATGCAGAAGGATTATACACTTAAACACGTCGGCAACACGACTCCAAAGGGTGGCAGCATTTAGGTACCATGGGATCAGAGGCTTAATGACGACGGCGTGAAACAGATGGAATGAGGCTAAATGATAACCCAACTAGTGGAAGTCCAAGTGATGATGTATGGATATCCCAACCCGACAAGAAGCAGAAGTGTCTATGTTCAAGAGTGACTCACTGCCATAGACAATCAATGATAAACCTGTTATTGAATCCAACCTAGTAATAGTTTAATGAGCCTTAGGGAGGAGAAGCTCGAGTCTCGTCATGGTGACGAGTCCAATGTCGTCAGAGTTTAACGAGCCCGACATAGGTAAAACTTGGGGTCTTTTTCATATTTAGGGAGTTTGAAACATACACGAAAAAGAAAACTCCAGGGGGGTCCTTTTTCGTAGATTTGTGTCTCTCGAGCCCGAAAAAGTATAAAACGATACTCGAAAGAACCGCCCGACCATTACGATTGAGGAGTACTTTTCATGATTAGTGACTTTGACTTGAAAAAGTAGAAAAGAGATTGAAATCACGTCATTTCGTAACCAATAACGAGCTTTAAATGACAAAAGCTCGGCAATCTTTTCACATTTATACAGTCGGAAAAGAGCTTGAAGCAGACCACCATTTTTATTCTCTTTAACGAGTCAAAAAGGGAAAAATACTCAGCAATATTTTCATATTTTACGAGTCAAAAAAGAGCTTAAAGGAGACTCATCCTAGAGGAACGAGTGGTATAAAGGGAAGCAACTGGTTCCGGAAATGGTGGAACTGCTCAAAACATGTAATGGTCAAGAGGTTGGCTAATAAAACCACTCATTGCTGCGGTTCCTCAGGAAAGGAAGAACAACCAAGTGAAGGCATATGATCGGCCAAGAGATGGTGGTGATGGAATGAAATAACCAAGGCTCATCTAGCAGAATTTGGCGGATAAAAACGACAATCACGAGATGTAAATTAGGTATGGGTTCATTTTTACACAAGCTTGAGCCATGGAGAACTTTGCTTGGATTCGGTTTCATGTTTACACAAGCTTGAAATGAAAAGCTATGCTTGTTATGAGTTTGCATGCCCCCAAGCATAATGATGCAAAATGAGGTACATGCTCCCCAAGCTTCATTGCATTCAACAAAGTGGATGGAATGAAGGTTCACTTTCGAGATTTGGGAAAGACTCGACTTGGATTTTACGAAAACTTTATCAAAGACTCGATTTGGAAAGGGAGTTGTTTCATTTTTTAATGAGGTTGACATAGTAAAATAACTATCCTCATAACCCTTCTTTCATTTTTTTAACGAGGTTGACACAAGATCAAGAACTTTCCTCAAGGCTCCTTGTTTCATTTTTAACGAGGTCGACACAAGAAAACGAACCATCCTCGGGACACCCGGTTTTATTTTTTTAACGAAGTTGAGACAGGAACAAACTATCCTCGTGACCTTGTTTCATTTTTTAATGAGGTCGACACAAGATCAGAACTATCCTCGGGGATACCCAGCTTTAGAGGCCATATGAGAACATGGATCCCAAGAGGTCTTCATGGTACGGATGGGACGCACTCTCGTAGGGATACATGTCATGAGGCATAAATGACAGATCGGGTTCCAATGCTCCCAGTACATGATGTACGAGACCATTTGCATGATCACCAGCAGAGGTGGAGACAGAACGAGTATCCACATAATTGACTTGTGGCAAAGAAGGTACTGCTTGTGAGTAAGAACCAAGAGAGGATGATAGCTGTGCATGGGGCACCGGGGGACTAAAGAACGATAATTGATCAATAGTCACGCTTCTTCCACCATGCAGAAAGCAGACCACACGGAAAAACGAAGAGACAAGGGCCCCCATTGCATAAATATAGTCACATTCAAGGAGAAGACTAAAATTCGCACCTTGAACAACCATGACGTCGATATAGATGGTTTTTCCCCCCAAAGTAACGGGAAACTTTGGGAGGACCCCTACAGGTTGACAGGCTCCTCCGTAAAAGGCCAACAGATTCTGAGTGACCGGCACAAGCTGTGGGGAGCCCAAAGCTTGCCAAGTAGTGGAAGGCATAAGACTGATAGACGCACCCTCATCCAGGATAGTGCCAGGTACTGCCTTATTGTAGGCGTGTACTATAATCTCGAAAGGCACATAGGCTGTGTTATCACCCAGGTTGTTCCCTTTGACTCCCAAGGGAATACGACCGGGGTAACCACTAACCAATCTTTGGATTATGGTTTCTAGCCAAACTGTAATCAGAGAGGGCTCTCTCTTTATGATTTATCTCTGTTTTGATAGTATTTTAGGCTAGCTATTATGTTCAGGGTTTTGTTTTATGTTTTGGTTGAGGGATGTCTTCTGGACCTAAAGTGGAAACCTTCAGATAATTCTAGTCCATTGGGCAATGGAGTCTTTGGCTACTGGCTGTTTGAGAGGAAGATTGGGATTGCTGAAACTACAGGGCCTTTTGAATATTTCATGAAACAAACTTGATATTATAATGAAGAAGTGTGTTTAACCAGTGAAACGCAATTAAGAATTTTCCACTAAGCTTGGTTGTGAGAAAGAGATATATTGTGAAGGAGCACATTTGAATTCCTAAACAATAATCATTGTGAAAGATACAGTGTAGGGGTGCAGCAATTAAGAATTACACCTTTATAACCATAACTGAGGAAAACATTTATAATAGCATAAATTGAATTCAGGGTACTCTATGAATAAATCCTGGAATTAGTCTTTTTCTCTACCATTAATTATGAAATCTAGAACATGGATGAGTTATGAGAAAATAACAGAAAGAACATAACGAAAGTTTAAGGAAACTTATTGAGCCATGAAAAACACGTAGGAATCCTATAGCACGCAGCAATCGCATTACAACCCCTCAGACAACACAGACTTTAGAAATTCCATCGGCCTTTGTAATTAAACTCTGAAAATTTACAGTAAAAGAACTCTTGAAGAGAAATCAACAACAACCCTGAAAACTTATGCGAGGGGGAATATATACAAACGCTCATACAAAATATCTGAAGCGTTGAGTCATCTGAGAAATGAATACATTCACCAACTTTTCGAGATAGCAGATAAGAAAGTTATTACATCATTGAATACAAAGTAAATGCTTTTTATATCTGTCAGGATATATTTTGACCTTTGGAGGCCACTGAGTCAGTCTGAACGTTCTGCTTTAATGCTGGAACTGTGCCTTTATGGCTGTTGTGCTGTAGCTTTTCGGCCCTGTTACCTGTTAGCTGTCAATCTTGCTTTGTTGGCCGAATATGATCTACTGAGTTGGCTCAGCCCTTCCCTTTTCGTGCATGCTGATTTTACTAAGTTTTCCTGTGCATGCCAACTTGTATTTTTTGATGAAAAAAGTTAGTGAATGGCTTCCTGGTCTATAAGATCATCTGTATTGCCTTAGTCCACCATTCCTGTGTGGGCAGTTGATGTCTAAGAATTGCGTCCAAAGTCTCATCTGCCTCTGTGTATTTATAGAAATTGGGAGGCACTTCAAACAGGTGTTTAATTTCATTCATTATAAAGAATAAATTCTCTACCCTGTTGTAGAGACTTTGTCCATTAGCTGGCCCTGTTTCCTCTGAGGTGCTGGGCCTTTCAGTGATCTGATTGATGGCGAAAGTGTTGACCCTCTTGGCATACTGCTCATGTGTAAGTAGCCTTCCTGCGCTGTTCAGTAAGCCAGGGAGACCTCTGTTTTGTAATGCCACAAATTTGTCCATGAATCTGTTGACCTCTGTCTGCATGTCCTGGGTCCTTCTCTCTAGTGTCTGCACCAGGTTTCTTAGTGTTAGGACCCTCTTTACTAATAAAATAGTCTCAATCCTATTGGAGATTCCCATAGTAGCTAACTGAGCACTTGTTCTGTTGTTAAGCACATTGATCATTCTATTGGCAACCTCAGGCATATTGCCTAGAGATGCCCTTGATCTCTGGATTTCCCTCTGTGATTTTGCAATGAGCTCCAACTGCTCATGAATTGTCTCAATATATTTCCATTGGTCAGTGATGGATTGGCGAATGTTGGCCCATAAGACTGTCTTGAGCTCAGCTGTCACTTTATCCAGTGTGAGCTCCTTCTCCAGCTCCTTTATCCTGTCTTTGAGGGCTTTTATTTCCCTGCCCTTTTCTGCCACAGTCTGCTTGGATTTATCATACCTCTGATTGAGCTTGGCTAGACTCTCCCTGGCCTCATTTAGCTCTGCCATTTGGGCTTCTAGGGCTTATATTTCATTCTTAATCTTCTGCATGTCCAGGCTTGGAGCCTGCTCTGTTGTTGTTGGTGCAGTTGCTGATGTAGATGGTGTTGTCTTTTCAGTAGGAGGAGCTATGGTCTGAGGAGGTTCCTCCAGGTTCATTATTTCTGGAGGAGGCTGAGATGATTGACCTCCTTCCTTTTGCTGTAATGATGCTTGCAATGCTGCCTGTGCAGCCTCTGATTCACCCAGCTTTTCGTGAGTCTGGATTAGTTGTTTATATAAAGACACCAGCAAAGCTGTGGCATCTTGATCATGTCTCAGCTGGGCAACTTCATCTATCTGAGGGTGAATTGTTGCTGGGATTTTGATTTTTCTCCTCAAAGCTGCCATGTCTGCATCCCTCAATTTCAATATTTCTTGTATGCCCTTGATGTCCTTGGGATCATGTCCAATCTCTATTATTATATCTTCTAAGGCCCTGATCCTATTATCCTTTGCTTGAGAGGATGCACTCTCCAACACAAGTTGGGCAGCTGTATTATTTAGGCTATTTTCTAGCCTGTAGTTATCCAGTGTCTTGTCTGCCAAGGAGGCATACACCATCTCACCCGTTTGTTTATGCAATTCGATTTTGTCCGTTTGGTGGATGTCCTTGGCAAGGACCTCAAGGTTGGTCCTCAAGTAGTCTGAAGGGGACTGTGGCTGCAATGCAGTTGACATGAAGTGACTCAAGATCATTTTGCCTTCATTAACATCATATGCAGACATGAGCCTTTGCTGGTTGGTGGGAGCCATTTTCAACAAATGATTATATAGTTGTATCTTTATTGGCTCATTCCTCCTCTTTATGTCAATGAACTGTTGTTTGATGCTCAGTTCACCTTCTCTCTACTGGCTTGAGGAGCTAACTTCTCCTCCCATCATCCTCTCTTGTTCCTGCTGGAAGGAACTTGCTGAGGCCTTCAGACTTGGTGGGCCCATGCCCAAAGATTGCCCCAAAGGCATTTCCTCTTCTGAAAGGGGATTCATTCTATGTCTTTGCTCCCCTTGAGTCGTTGTTGTTGTGAGGGGAGTCTCTCTGTCCCTCTTTCTGCTTATGTCTTATTTTTGTGGGGTTTGGAGGACTGAGGCCTCCACTGTCGTTTCTGGCCTAGGAGGCACTGTGTCCTGAGCCTGCTGCTCAGTGGAAATTGGGGCTTCATCTGCCTTTTCTTGCTGTAATGGCTGCTCTTTCTCTTGCTGCCCCTCTTGTTGCTGTTGTACCTGTTGTTGTTGCTGTTGTGCCTCCTCATGAGGTGGTTGTTCTGGTTCCATCTCCTTTTCTTTGCCTTTGCTTGAGGTTTGCTCAGTAGCTTTAACCACTTGCTGATTTGCTGTGAAGGAAGATGCAGCTGATCCCACTTGAGTGATTGGAAGAGTAAACACCTGTGCACAATGCTCCAAGTCAGCCATCTTTTGGATATTTCTAACTGCTCTTTGATTTAATTCTTCTTGTGTAGCAGCTTCCTCTAAGGTTCCCCTCCTCCATTTTGCTTGATTTGCTTATTTTTCTATGTGGGGCAACCTTACATGGTCATAACCATACAACCTATACTTGACCCTTCTTAGAGTTATGAAGTGATTGGGGTCATAAGGTTTCCAAAGGAAACTGGTTTGTAGGCCAAGGGATCCTAACATGTTGTCGGCTTCTTGCCCGCCTTTCTCCCTTTTGTTGTAGATGAAGTGGCCTAATTGGTTTCTGACCTTGAGTTGTGCTTTCTTTCCTCTGCTTGAAAAGTGCAGCACATCAGCATTCCCAAATTGCCTGAAGTATTCCAGGGCAAACAATCTCATGGGCACATATCTGGGCAATCTGTATGGGGGCAGCTCACACCCATATATTCTGATGGCTATGTGGTGTTGGTAATAATACCAATCCCCGATGCTGTATGCCTTGGACAGCTGAAGAATCCTCTGCATCTCATCAGTTAGCCTAGGAGGAGGTGAGCTCATGAGCAGAGACATGGCTGGGTGGATGAAGAGGTCTATAAATTCACAATAGGTGTATGGAGAAACAGATCTGCAGTGGAAGGCAGAGGACCAATACACCACTGACCTTGGATTTCCTTGTGCATCCACTCTCTTTATAGCAAAGTGGAACTTCTCATGTTGGTAATACAAAATCAAGTGGTAGATGTAGGAGGTGTATCTGAACACCCTTTCTCTTGGTAAGTTCTTCAATTGCTCATGTATTTTGTCAGATATATAAGTGGCATAGTCATAGCAGATTGGAGACTTGCCAGGGGCAAACATGAGCATCATCACCAGCACAGTCTCATCAACAAACTCAATAGAATTATAGCCCAGAATGGGACTGATCATGTCTACAAGGTCCCTGCCCAATTGGTTTAGGTAAACATGAGAAATGGGAGGGTACTTCACTGTGTCAGAGTCAATATATAATTGATTTAGTTTGGTGATCTGGGCATCTGTCAATTTGGCTCCTTGCTTTATCATATCAGCCAGTGATGAAGGGACTAATTTCTTCTCAGTTTTGAAATGGAGCATCTCTCTGATGGCTTCAGGGGTGACGTAGAAAACAACTGAGAAGGGTCAATCACAACCCTCTGAGTGGCGTCGTAGGATTCAGCACATAGGTGGATCAGGTCAGGAAATTGGTTGACCTGAGGGAGTTTGAATAGAGGGAGGAAAGAATCCCAGATGCCCAATACATCTGTTCCAGCCTCATGTTTAATCCTCAACTCATTCAGCAAATGAATGTGGTACTTGCTGTGCATTAGCATTTCTTCTGCTATCTGATAATCCAGGTCTGCTAGAGGCTGCCACTCCAATTGTCTCTGAGGGGCATTTAGAGGAGCAATATTCAATGCTACAGGAGCTACTGGTGGATCCATGGTTACTTTTAGGATTTATGTCGTTTATAAACTGGTGTTACTGTGTAGAGCAACACCACAGAGTTTTCTTTGAACAGAAAGGTAAATTACTGAGGGACAGAGGATAAATGGTCAATTGCAGCAATTGAAATACTGCTTAAATGATGGATAAGACAAATGTCTGGTCTTAAACTCTTTTTCTCAGCAAATTGGTACAGTTTGGGTTACCATTTCGCAATTGCGCGAACAGAATGCAGTTATTGGTAAAAAAACTCGGGCAAACAAGGCTCTACCGGTGAATTTCTACCTTAGAGTGTAAATGGGGGCTAGGCACAGGGGATTTGCCGGTGAATTATAAGTTTCTCAGCGTTTTAAGCTTTCTTGGCAATTTACAGACGAAACCAGGTGTAGGAGGGATTCACAAGGATAAATACCTAGTATATAGAGAACAATGGACACGAATGCAGGTGGAAATGGCGCGCCAGCGGTCTCCAGGTCGAGTTCAGCAGGTTGGTGCACAGTTGGACGTAAAAACCATGCAGAAAAAACAACAGCGTTTTTGGCAAAAAGTGCAAAAAACGCGAATTTTGGCCAAAATATGGATTTTTGGAACATTGGCGCCTTTTTTCGATGACGTCAGCATGATGTCATCAGGTGGGGTCAAGGTCGGATGATGTCAGCATGACGTCATCGGGTGACGTGGCAGCATAATAGAGGTCCACGGGGATGGTGAGGTGGCAGATAGGTGGAGCAATGGCGGACAGGGCGTACCGACGTGGCGCTGACGTAGCAGTGATGCTGGCAGTGACGTAGGCAGGACGGATTAACCGAAACCGGAAGTGGTTAGCGGTTTCATATCGCACCGCCTTCCATACGGAAGCGGAATTGTCAGAGGTACCTCCGATACGATGTGGGAGTGACGCGTGGCAGAGGCCTGACGTCACCCTTTGAAAGATATCGGAAGGTATCTTTCGGACGTCGGGGCCGGTCCGATATGCACGATGGTCGTTGGATGAAAAGGGCCTGATCCGACGGTCGACGGATCGTTGAGCTGGCCGGACGATACAGATGCGGGCGGGATTAAAATAATATTTCCTTTGAAACTTGCACCCGGTGGGACCTTTGGGAATTTTGCGATTCATATGGTTTTTTCAATGTTTTTACAAAAATGTGCATAGCGCTAAGACTTTGGGTAAACGGGAAAAAGTGGGTTTTTGTATGCTTTTTGTAAATAAAGCGGGTTATGGGTAAAAAGGGGTTTTTTACAAGGTTTTTAAGCAAATGAATGGGTTAATGGTTTGGATAACTTCTGAAGGGGGACAAGGGGTAGGGTTTGGGTTCTTAAAGTGACCAGATGTCACTTTAATCCCTGACTGTGAACATATGGCTATAGTGCCAAGGGGAAGGGGTATTTATAGCATGCTTGGGGTTTATACACCATAGTGTTTATAATAGTAGGGAAAAGGGAAACATAGGGGATTTAGATAATAAGAAGTTAGGGGTTAGTAAGAGTGGGGGAAGGGGTGAAACACTAAGTTTTCGTATGAAATCAACTTAGTATAGAAAGTAGATCAAAATGAAAAGAATTTTTAGACAAGAAATGTGGCTCTAAAGGAAACCAGAACCAACATAAAACCTTGAATTCTTTCATGGACACCACTGGTGTAGGGATGTTAGTAATGAGTATGAGAAAGGGAAAAAGGAAGTTAGACATGCTCCATTTTGTTACAGCAAAGTGATAGAGAAGAGGAGCTTTTCTATCCATTGATGCTTTCCTTGTTTTGACCAGCAAGATTCAATTGGAAAGGAATGACATTTCTGCAACCCCATCTACCTACCCATCTGCTTTCCTAGCATTTTTTGTTTCTTCTTGGAGGGTGCACTTGGACTTGCAGACCCATATGTGCCTTTTCTTTTCCATTGGCTTTTTCTTTTGATTGTCTATCTAGCACTACCCTTATTGCTTCCAAGGTCCCAGATTAAGTAGTTGGGAACCTTAATTCTCTACCTAAGCTACTGGTCTGCCAAGATTAAACAGTTTGGACAGACTTCTTTCTTTATTCTACAATAGAAAATTGAAACATGGCATGATCCAGATTAGGCTGTTGGACTATCCATCAAAATTGAGTCAACATAAAGCTATATACACACATTGTTTTCTCATGGAAATATGGGATCTTTGTATCACCAAAGCAGAGCATATTTGGAACTTTCTTTGCCAATCATGAAATATGAAACCTATTGATATAGGTAGCTAACAGTGGCTCCACATGGGGATGGATTTTCCATTTGAAAGGCCAAGAATAGCAGGTTAGAATGCCTTGGGCCCTTGACTTCTTTTACTAAATTTTGAAGTATGCTGCTTTGAAATGCCAAACTTGTGCTCTTCCCATCTTGGTAAATCTCTGAACTTATTAGCCTTATGCTGATACCCTATAAACTTGAGAAACTGCAATTTTACATATTTAACATAAAGTAATATATACACCTGGATATGTACAAGGGAACCTCAGGTTGCACTTATGGATGGTAGTCAAAATAGTTCTTCAACATCCTGCCATTCACAGGACCTTCATCCAAATAAGTTTCATTAAGAGTTTTAAGGAAGTAAGTATTATTTCCTTGTACTGCTTGAACAACAAATGGTCCTCTCCAAAGGGAATGAAATTTTCCGTGTTTTCCCTTATCTTCTCTTCTTGAATCCCACTTGAGGACTTTGTCTCCAACATTAAAATCTTCTGCCTTGGTCCTTCTGTCAAAGGCTTTCTTTAACTTTTCTTGCAAAACTTGAACTCTGCTGTAAACTTGGTCTCTAGTTTGTTGTAAACATATAATTTGATTTACCCTCCTTTGCATATCATTGGGCTCAGCTTGAGTCTCTTGAAGTAGTTTCATAACAGGGATCCCTAGTGATGAAGGGAATTTGGCCTTTAATCCATAGACTAGCTCATATGGGCTGACCCCAATTGATCTTTTGGTTGTTAGTCTATCTGCCCATAAGGCATTCACAAGCTTCTTATGCCAATTCTTCTTATTTTCTTCCAATACCTTCTTTATGATGTTCACAAGGCTTTTGTTTGATGATTCAACAAGGCCATTCCTTGGGGATAATATGCAGTAGAATGGCCCAAGGTAATGTGAAATTTGTGACAGAAATTCACCATCTTCTTAGATCTAAAGGCAGCAGCATTGTCTGTTATTATTTTATCAGGACAACTAAATCTAGAAAGAATATTGGTCTCAAGGAACTGAATGATAGTGGAATCGTTTGCTTGTCTGCATGGAACAGCTTCAATCCATTTAGTAAAGTAGTCTGTAGCTGTTAGAATCCATATATGTTGGCCTGAAGATGAAGGGTGAATTTCCCCAATGAAATCCAAGCCCCATTGTTGAAAAGGTCTCTCTGTTGCAATAGGCCTCAAAGGAAGTGGTAGTAACTTTATCTTTCCCTCAAACACTTGACATTTATGACATGAGGTGGTGAATTTCTTGACATCAGAGAAAACAGTGGGCCAATAGTAGCCAGCCCTCAGTATTTTATCCACAGTGGACTTCCAATACAAGTGTCCACCACAGTCACCTGCATGAAATTCTTTGGTGACATTGTTAGTCTCATTCTCAATTAAGCAGCTTAACAGTATACCCTCATGGTTTTTCCAAAGCAAATTGCCATCTATTACACAAAATTTTGAAGCTTTCATTTTTAGGAACCTACACTTAGTTCTGGACAGTCCTGGGGGAGCACACAGGTTTTGTAACACATAACAGATATCAGAATACCAGGGGGATTGTTCAAAGGCTACATTGATCTTTGGAGTCGCCAGCTCCGTTTCACTGTCCAGCTGGTTGATGTCCAAGGCTTGGAAATTTGTTTCAGACATTAATTTGGCCAAACCTTTCCCTTTTATCAGTTTTGTAGGTTTTATTTCAATGTCAAATTCTAAAATGTTGGCAATCCATTTTCCTCTTCTGCCCTCTAAGTTCTCTTGAGTAAGTATGTCTTTCACAATTGGGCTTGGTACATAGGCTATAACATGGGAGTATAGGATGTAGATCCTAAAGTATTTAATAGCTTTGACCAAAGCATATGCTTGCTTTTCCATGATATGGTATTTCATGGGTGCATCTCTAAGAGCTCTACTAAGAAAAGCAATAGGTTTTTCATTTCCTTGGTCATCTTTCTGTAATAAGACAGCAGCAATTGTGTGTTGGGAAGCAAAGGAAAATATGATAAATTTCCTATCAAATTGAGGGTTGGTTAAGACTGGGGTTTGGGTGAGGGCTAGTTTGATACCTTCAAAAGCTTGATTTGCTTCTACTGTCCATTTTACTTTTGAATCCTTTTTTAGCATGTTATTGAGTAATCTGCTTAATTCAGCCAAATTTGGGATAAATCTCCTTAGGAAGTTGATTTTACCCAGAAAGGCTTGTAATTCCTTTACATTTCTTGGATGAGGCATTTGTAAGATGGCCTGGATTCTGTCTGGGTCGATCCTAATGCCATCCTTTGAAATGATGTGACCCAACAGTTTACCTTCTTCCAAACCAAACAGGGGTTTCTTGGGATTTAAGGAAATTCCATATTTCCTACAAGTTATGAATATCTGCCTTAGATGTTTCAGATGTTCAGGGTCAGATTTTGAAAATGGTGTAAGGTCATCTAACTAGACCACAAGGAAATCATGGATCTCTTTGGCAAAAGCAATATCCATTGCTCTTTGAAAGGTAGCCCCTGCATTTTTCAATCCAAAAGGCATTTTCACATATTTGAAGGTTCCCCAAGGGGTTGTAAATTTTGTTTTGTCCTGATCATCAGGGTGAACTAGGATCTGGTTGAAACCTGAGAATCCATCAAGTAGAGAAATTCTTGAGGCCCCCACTACTCTGTGCAAGATGTGATCCATCTTGGGTAAGGGGTAGTTATCTTTCAAGGACACTTGATTTAAGTTCCTTAGATCAACACAGAGCCTTATTTCACCAGTTTTCTTTCTTGTAGGGACTAAGTTTGAAATCCGGTCAGAAAATCTGATTGGTGCTATGATGCCAGCCTTAAACATTTTTTGTACCTCTTGTTCCATTGCTGGGAGAAGCATAGGATTGATTCTCCTCAATTTTTGCTTAAAGGTTTTTTGATATGGTTTGAGAGGGATAGTGTGTTGAATTACAGAGGTGTCATAGGATTTTAAATCCTCATAACTCCATGCAAAAACATCCTGGAACTCCTTGAATAGGTCAATGTATTTAGGCTTTTGATTAGGAGGTAATGAAGCAGACAGTTTTATTATTTTGGGTTGTTCAGCAGTCCCAATGTTACACTCTTCTATGGCAGTGTTGAGGGGCTGGATTTTTGGTTTGCTGGGAACATAATTGGAGTCGAAAATGTCTTCTAATGGAGCTAAGCCTGTTGGAAGAAAATTGTCTTTCAATTGTATAACTTCGGCTTCATCATAAGCTATCTCTTCACAACTGTTTTGTCCAAGTTCTTATATATTGTCTTTGTTGAAAATTGTTGGATGTAGGATTTGGTGAGCTGTCTTAGGTGACATTGGCTTGTTATTCTATTTACTCTGTATTTGTGATTGACTTTCTCTTTCAAGTATTTGTGATTGACTTGCTCCCTCAGTGTCAATATTTAGTCCTGCAAATTCTTGTTGTAAGGTCAGGAAATTATTTATCTGTGCATCATCTTCAAATACTTGCCAGTCTTTGACATTGTTTGGGACAGAAGGTCTGTGCTTTACCTCAGCTATAAAGCAATGATGGGGCTCAAAAGGTAACTTGCAGGTGCTTGCAAATGTGGCCAAGCTACGAGCATGCAGGTTATGGGTCCTGGGAATCTTGATAATTTGAAATTCAGTGAAGGACTGTAGTAGTTCAGAAATAGCAGATCTATAAGATCTCAGTCTTTTATCATTAGTAACAAAATTTCCCTTTACCTGTTGGATAATCAAGTCTGAATCTCCCATAATTGAAACTTTTATGGCTTCTAAGGATTTTACTAGCTTAAGGCCTAGCAAGAGAGCTTCATATTCAGCCATAATGTTGGTGCACCTGAAGTTTAACCTATAGGCTCGGCCCTCTGCATGACTGTTTTGGTTGTTATGTATCCAAACCCCTGCTCCTGCCCCTAACTTGTTGACTGACCCATCAAATTCAAGGAACGATAGGATCTCTCGTTCTGGGGGAGACTTAATAACTTGTCTGTGATCTGGGATCATAAGTTGAAGTTCTGGTTTTTCACCTGGTTTGTCTTCTAGGACAGTTTGATCACTTGATTGAAGTAGCTTGATTTCTTGAGCAGCAGCTTGTTCATTAATATCCTAGTCTTGCTCAAGTGTTTTGGTTTCAACATCATTATTTGTAAGACATGTATTGTCATTGAAAAGAATACACGAGTCTATATCAGAATGAACAGCATATATGGGAAAATTTTGAGGTTTTTCTTCACTGCTGACCATGTATTTCATAAGTGTTTCTCTGTATAGTCTTTTTGGCTGCCCAAAGACAGAGATGGTTGCATATGACATGTCTAGTTGTAGGGAACCTTGGAGTTTAGCCCCCCATGATCTTGATAACATCATCCCATATTTAGGTGGGATATCAGCAACCACAACATCCATGAGAATTATTTTATTTGGGTACTGAACAAGGGACACACATAAGTCTTTTATCAAGCCTAGACACTTGACTTGGTTGGAGTCAAATGAGAATAGGTCCTTATATGGTCTTGTAATATCTAGATTCAATCTTTCCATGACTGATTTGGGCATCAAGTTGTGAGAGGCACCTGAATCAAACATTGCATTGTGTAGTATCTTATCATGAACATGTAAACTGACATAAAAAGGTAAGATACCTACAACGACTATTTTTCCATCAACTTCTGGACTGAAAAGCAGTTCTGGGGTGTCATCTAACACATTTACATTATCTTTATTACGAGTTAGCTGAAGGGACTTTTTGATTTGTTGTCTATAAATGTCATGCTTGGCTAGTTCTGAAAGAGGGACAACTACCTTCAATTTGCCAATTTCAGCTTCTAAGTCAAAGGGTCTTTCAGATTGGATCTTGGTGTTGTGGGTGGCAGCCTTTTCCTTCTTCACTAGGTTTTCTTCTTGATTCTTATCTTGATCTTGAAGCTTTTCCTTGTTACTGACCTCTTGAGGAATGTTAGTTGGGTTGGGCTGCAAGGGTGATGACTCTACTGGTTGCTGTTTTAAGGGAGAAGTTACAACTATTTCCTCAACTGTTACCTCATCTGTAATTGGACCAGTTTTGTCACTTGGTTCTGTGATAATAGCTTTCTTAGGCTGTGTTGTGTCCTTTGTCTTGTCAGGTTGTGTCACATTTATAGTTCTGCTTCTTAGCTTATATTGTTTATGAACTTCATAAACAGCTGTGTCATATCCTTGTTTAAAGTCAAATGACTCACCTGACCTGGTTTGGAAATGTTGAATGTCATCATCTTTATGATCCTCTTGACTTAGAAAAACTTGCTGCTCATCATTCAGGCCCATCAGGTTAATGTGGGTATCATCTGTTTGTTCATCCGAAGTGGATGTCTCAGTATAGTTTTCTTGGAACGGAGGCCTTATGTCTAGATCAGAACCAGTTTTGCCAATGTTTGGGTTTTGATTTCTCCTAAAGTTTGGATTCCTGTTAGGGTTATTTTGTGGTGCATCCCATGATGACTTTCTCTCAACTCATTCTACTATGTCCCCCAATCTCTTCATGCCAGTGAGTATTGCATCCAGTTTTTGATCAAAGGCTGAGGGTTCTTCTTTGAAGGTGGTTCTCTTTTCTAATCTTGCCTTGTTTCTTTTGGCAATTAGGTTAGCCTCTACTGCGACAGCAACCTTTTGGGCTTCTTCAAGGGTTTCAGGTGCCCTTTCTTTCAATTGATATGCCATATCAGGGTCAAAACCATCAGGAAATTTGTACAAGGCTAAAAAAGGGGGAGGTCTTAAATTCTGTGGTATTGCGTTATATACATTATTGAATCTTGCACAATACTCCAAAACGGTCTCTTGAGGACCTCGTTTGATTGTGTCATATTCACCAAGTATGTGCAGGGGATCTTTCTTCTTCTCCCACCTATTAGTAAAGGCTTGATAAAGGTCATCAGGAGTTGTGATGGTATTTGCAGCTAGTGATCTAAACCAAGTTCTTACATCCCCTGTGAGGCTCTGAACAAAGACTCTCATTCTCACACTGTCATCATCAATTTCATAGTTCTCAAAGTGGTCTTGCATCCTTCTGACATGCTGAATTGTTGTGAAAGGGCCAGTGGAGTCAACATATGAGATCTTGGATTGATAGTCCTGAGGTAGAGCTGGAGCATTGGCAGGTAACTGCAGGGGAGCATATCTGTTTGCCATATTTGCAGGATTTAGAGGGTTAACAGGGATGACTGGGATAGCATGAACGATGGGTACCACAGGGGTAACAGGTATAGCAGAACCTAGAGTGTTGGTCAAGGGAATATGTGCAGTGGATGAAGGTGTGAAAGGAGGGCTTTGAGATGTGGATGGTGAACTGGGGGAACCAAGGGCAGACCGAAATAGAACCTTGATTGGAGTTGGAACAGGGTTTGGATGAGCTGTCTCAGGACTTGAGTCAGCAAGGGTCTCCTGTTCCCGCTACTTCCTAATGATCTTGGGGATGGTATTAGGATTTTCAAAAATAGCCGGTGGATTGGGGTCAGGGTTTGACCTAGTGTGTCTAGGTTCCCTTTTAGGAGCCAACTTCTGAACTTGTTTTTTGATTTTTTAGGATATTTTTAGAACTGTTTCAAGGGACTGCTCAAATTTTTAGAACCACTGTCCATAGCCAGACAACAGTTGAAAAATAAGTTGTCCCCAGCGGAGTTGCCAATTATGTTATCACCCAGGTTGTTCCCTTTGACTCCCAAGGGAATACGGCCGGGGTAACCACTAACCAATCTTTGGATTACGGTTTCTAGCCAAACTGTAATCAGAGAGGGCTCTCTCTTTATGATTTATCTCTATTTTGATAGTATTTTAGGCTAGCTATTATGTTCAGGGTCTTGTTTTATGTTTTGGTTGAGGGATGTCTTCTGTACCTAAAGTGGAAACCTTCAGATAATTCTAGTCCATTGGGCAATGGAGTCTTTGGCTACTGGCTGTTTGAGAGGAAGATTGGCATTGCTGAAACTGCAGGGCCTTTTGAATATTTCATGAAACAAAACTTGATATTATAATGAAGAAGTGTGTTTAACCAGTGAAAAGAAATTAAGAATTTTCCACTAAGCTTGGTTATGAGAAAGAGATATATTGTGAAGGAGCAGATTTGAATTCCTAAACAATAATCACTGTGAAAGATATAGTGTAGGGGTGCAACAATTAAGAATTACACCTTTATAACCATAACTGAGGAAAACATTTATAATAGCATAGATTGAATTCAGGGTACTCTATGAATAAATCCTGGAATTAGTCTTTTTCTCTGCCATTAATTATGAAATCTAGAACATGGATGAATTATGAGAAAATAACAGAAAGAACATAACGAAAGTTTAAGGAAACTTATTGAGCCATGAAAAACACGTAGGAATCCTCTAGCACTCAGCAATCGAATTACAGCCCCTCAGACAACACAGACTTTAGAAATTCCATCGACCTTTGTAATTAAACTCTGAAAATTTACAGTAAAAGAACTCTTGAAGAGAAATCAACAACAACCCTGCAAACTTATGCGAGGGGGAATATATACAAACGCTCATACAAAATATCTGAAGCGTTGAGTCATCTGAGAAATGAATACATTCACCAACTTTTCGAGGTAGCAGATAAGAAAGTTATTACATCATTGAATACAAAGTAAATGCTCTTTATATCTGTCAGGAGATATTTTGACCTTTGGAGGCCACTGAGTCGGTCTGAACGTTCTGCTTTAATGCTGGAACTGTGCCTTTATGGCTGTTGTGCTGTAGCTTTTCGGCCCTGTTACCTGTTAGCTGTCAATCTTGCTTTGTTGGCCGAATATGATCTGCTGAGTTGGCTCATCCCTTCCCTTTTCATGCATGCTGATTTTACTAAGTTTTCCTGTGCATGCCAACTTGTATTTTTTGATGAAAAAACTTAGTGAATGGCTTCCTGGTCTATAAGATCATCTGTATTGCCTTAGTTCACCATTCCTGTGTGGGTAGTTGATGTCTAAGAATTGCATCCAAAGTCTCATCTGCCTCTGTGTATTTATAGAAATTGGGAGGCACTTCAAACAGGTGTTTAATTTCATTCATTATAAAGAATAAATTCTCTACCCTGTTGTAGAGACTTTGTCCATTAGCTGGCCCTGTTTCCTCTAAGGTGCTGGGCCTTTCAGTGATCTGATTGGTGGCGAATGTGTTGAACCTCTTGGCATACTGCTCATGTGTAAGTAGCCTTCCTGCGCTGTTCAGTAAGCCAGGGAGACCTCTGTTTTGCAATGCCACAAATTTGTCCATGAATCTGTTGACCTCTGTCTACATGTCCTGGGTCCTTCTCTCTAGTGTCTGCACCAGGTTTCTTAGTGTTAGGACCCTCTTTACTAATAAAATAGTCTCATTCCTATTGGAGATTCCCATAGTAGCTAACTGAGCACTTGTTTTGTTGTTAAGCACATTGATCATTCTATTGGCAACCTCAGGCATATTGCCTAGAGATGCCCTTGATCTCTGGATTTCCCTCTGTGCTTTTGCAATGAGCTCCAACTGCTCATGAATTATCTCAATATATTGTCATTGGTCAGTGATGGATTGGCCAATTTTGGCCCATAAGACTGTCTTTAGCTCAGCTGTCACTTTATCCAGTGTGAGCTCCTTCTCCAGCTCCTTTATCCTGTCTTTGAGGGCTTTTATTTCCCTGCCCTTTTCTGCCACAGTCTTCTTGGATTTATCATACCTCTCATTGAGCTTGGCTAGACTCTCCCTGGCCTCATTTAGCTCTGCCATTTGGGCTTCCAGGGCTTGTATTTAATTCTTGAGCTTCTGCATGTCCAGGCTTGGAGCCTGCTCTGTTGTTGTTGGTGCAGTTGCTGATGTAGATGGTGTTGTCTTTTCAGTAGGAGGAGCTGTGGTCTGAGGAGGTTCCTCCAGGTTAATTATTTCTGGAGGAGGCTGAGATGATTGACCTCCTTCATTTTGCTATAATGATGCTTGCAATGCTGCCTGTGCAGCCTCTGATTCACCCAGCTTTTCTTGAGTCTGGATTAGCTGTTTATATAAAGACACCAGCAAAGCTGTGGCATCTTGATCATGTCTCAGCTGGGCAACTTTACCTGTCTGAGGGTGAATTGTTGCTGGGATTTTGATCTTTCTCCTCAAAGCTGCCATGTCTGCATCCCTCAATTTCAATATTTCTTGTATGCCCTTGATGTCCTTGGGATCATGTCCAATCTCTATGATTATATCTTCTAAGGCCCTGATCCTGTTATCCTTTGCTTGAGAGGATGCTCTCTCCAACTCAAGTTGGGCAGCTGTATTATTTAGGCTATTTTCTAGCCCGTAGTTATCCAGTGTCTTGTCTGCCAAGGAGGCATACACCATCTCACCCGTTTGTTTATGCAATTCGATTTTGTCCATTGGGTGGATGTCCTTGGCAAGGACCTCAAGATTGGTCCTCAAGTAGTCTGAAGGGGACTGTGGCTGCAATGCAGTTGGCATGAAGTGACTCAAGATCATTTTGCCTTCATTAACATCATATGCAGACATGAGCCTTTTCTGGTTGGTGGGAGCCATTTTCAACAAATGATTATATAGTTGTATCTTTATTGGCTCATTCCTCCTCTTTATGTCAATGAACTGCTGTTTGATGCTCAGTTCACCTTCTCTCTGCTGGCTTGAGGAGCTAACTTCTCCTCCCATCATCCTCTCTTGTTCCTGCTGGAAGGAACTTGCTGAGGCCTCCAGACTTGGTGGGCCCATGCCCAAAGATTGCCCCAAAGGAATTTCCTCTTCTGAAAGGGGATTCATTCTGTGTCTTTTCTCCCCTTGAGTCGTTGTTGTTGTGAGGGGAGTCTCTCTGTCCCTCTTTCTGCTTATGTCTTCTTTTTGTGGGGTTTGGAGGACTGAGGCCTCCACTGTCGTTTCTGGCCTAAGAGGCACTGTGTCCTGAGCCTGCTTCTCAGTGGAAATTAGGGCTTCAGCTGCCTTTTCTTGCTGTAATGGCTGCTCTTTCTCTTGCTGCCCCTCTTGTTGCTGTTGTACCTGTTGTTGTTGCTTCTGTGCCTCCTCATGAGGTGGCTGTTTTGGTTCCATCTCCTTTTCTTTGCCTTTGCTTGAGGTTTGCTCAGTAGCTTTAACCGCTTGCTGATTTGTTGTGAAGGAAGATGCAGCTGCTCCCACTTGAGTGCTTGGAAGAGTAAACACCTGTGCACAATGCTCCAAGTCAGCCATCTTTTGGATATTTCTAACTGCTCTTTGATTTAATTCTTCTTGTGTAGCAGCTTCCTCTAAGGTTCCCCTCCTCCATTTTGCTTGATTTGCTTATTTTTCTATGTGGGGCAACCTTACATGGTCATAACCAGACAACCTATACTTGACCCTTCTTAGAGTTATGAAGTGATTGGGGTCATAAGGTTTCCAAAGGAAACTGGTTTGTAGGCCAAGGGATCCTAACATGTTGTCGGCTTCTTGCCCGCCTTCCTCCCTTTTGTTGTAGATGAAGTGGCCTAATTGGTTTCTGACCTTGAGTTGTGCTTTCTTGCCTCTGCTTGAAAAGTGCAGCACATCAGCATTCCCAAATTGCCTAAAGTATTCCAGGGCAAACAATCTCATGGGCACATATCTGGGCAATCTGTATGGGGGTAGCTCACACCCATATATTCTGATGATTGTGTGGTGTTGGTAATAATACCAATCCCCGATGCTGTATGCCTTGGACAGATGAAGAATCCTCTGCATCTCATCAGTTAGCCTAGGAGGAGGTGAGCTCATGAGTAGAGACATGTCTGGGTGGATGAAGAGGTCTATAAATTCACAATAGGTGTATGGAGAAACAGATCTGCAGTGGAAGGCAGAGGACCAATAAACCACTGACCTTGGATTTCCTTGTGCATCCACTCTCTTTATAGCAAAGTGGAACTTCTCATGTTGATAATACAAAATCAAGTGGTAGATGTAGGAGGTGTATCTGAACACCCTTTCTCTTCGTAAGTTCATCAATTGCTCATGTATTTTGTCAGATATATAAGTGGCATAGTCATAGCAGATTGGAGATTTGCCAGGGGCAAACATGAGCATCATCACCAGCACAGTATCATCAACAAACTCAATAGAATTATAGCCCAGAATGGGACTGATCATGTCTACAAGGTCCCTGCCTAATTGGTTTAGGTAAACATGAGAAATGGGAGGGTACTTCACTGTGTCAGAGTCAATATATAATTGATTTAGTTTGGTGATCTGGGCATCTGTCAATTTGGCTCCTTGCTTTATCAGATCAGCCAGTGATAAAGGGACTAATTTCTTCTCAGTTTTGAAATGGAGCATCTCTCTGATGGCTTCAGGGGTGACGTAGAAAACAACTGAGCCTGGAGGGTCAATCACAGCCCTCTGAGTGGCGTCGTAGGATTCAGCACATAGGTGGATCAAGTTAGGAAACTGGTTGACCTGAGGGAGTTTGAATAGAGGGAGGAAAGAATCCCAAATGCCCAATACATCTGTTCCTGCCTTATGTTTAATCCTCAACTCATTCAGCAAATGAATGTGGTACTTGTTGTGCATTAGCATTTCTTCTGCTATCTGATAATCCAGGTCTGCTAGAGGCTGCCAGTCCAATTGTCTCTGAGGGGCATTTAGAGGAGCAATATTCAATGCTACAGGAGCTACTGGTGGATCCATGGTTACTTTTAGGATTTATGTCGTTTATAAACTGGTGTTACTGTGCAGAGCAACACCACAGAGTTTTCTTTGAACAGAAAGGTAAATTACTGAGGGACAGAGGATAAATGGTCAATTGAAACAATTGAAATACTGCTTAAATGATGGATAAGACAAATGTCTGGTCTTAAACTCTTTTTCTCAGCAAATTGGTACAGTTTCGATTACCATTTCGCGATTGCGCGAACAGAATGCAGTTATTGGTAAAAAAACTCGGGCAAACAAGGCTCAACCGGTGAATTTCGACCTTAGAGTGTAAATGGGGGCTAGGCACAGGGGTTTTGCCACTGAATTATAAGTTTCTTAGTGTTTTAAGCTTTCTTGGCAATTTATAGACGAAACCAGGTGCAGGAGGGATTCACAAGGATAAATACCTGGTATATAGAGAACAATGGACACGAATGCAGGTGGAAATGGCGCGCCAGCGGTCTCCAGGTCGAGTTCAGTAGGTTGGTGCGCAGTTGGACGTAAAAACCATGCAGAAAAAACAATAGCGTTTTTGGAAAAAAGTGCAAAAAACGCGAAATTTTGGCCAAAATATGGATTTTTGGAACATTGGCGCCTTTTTTGGATGACGTCAGCATGACGTCATCAGGTGGGGTCAAGGTCGGATGACGTCAGCATGACGTCATCGGGTGACGTGGCAGCATAAGAGAGGTCCACGGGGATGGTGAGGTGGCAGACAGGTGGAGCAATGGTAGACGGGGCGTACAGACGCGGCGCTGATGTAGCAGTGATGCTGGCAGTGACGTAGGCAGGACGGATTAACCGAAACCGGAAGTGGTTAGTGGTTTCATATCGCACCGCCTTCCATACGGAAGCGGATTTGTCAGAGGTACCTCCGATACGATGTGGTGGTGACGCGTGGCAGAGGCCTGACGTCACCCTCTGACAGAGATCGGAAGGTATCTTTCAGACGTCGGGGCCGGTCCGATATGCACAAGGGCCGTCGGATGAAAAGGGCCTAATCCGACGGTCGACGGATCGTTGAGGTGGCCAGACGATACGGATGCGGGCGGGATTAAAATAACATTTCCTTTGAAACTTGCGCCCGGCAGGACCTTTGGGAATTTGGCGATTCATTTGGGTTTTTCAATGTTTTTACAAAAATGCGCATAGCGCTAAGACTTTGGGTAAATGGGAAAAAGTGGGTTTTTGTATGCTTTTTGCAAATAAAGCAGGTTATGGGTAAAAAGGGGTTTTTTACAAGGTTTTTTAGCAAATGAAGGGGTTAATGGTTTGGATAACTTCTGAAGGGGGACAAGGGGTAGGGTTTGGGTTCTTAAAGTGACCAGATGTCACTTTAATCCCTGACTGTGAACATATGGCTATAGTGCCAAGGGGAAGGGGTATTTATAGCATGCTTGGGGTTTATACACCATAGTGTTTATAATAGTAGGGAAAAGGGGAACATAGGGGATTTAGATAATAAGAAGTTAGGGGTTAGTAAGAGTGAGGGAAGGGGTGAAACACTAAGTTTTCGTATGAAATCAACTTAGTATAGAAAGTAGATCAAAATGAAAAGAATTTTTAGACAAGAAATGTGGCTCTAAAGGAAACCAGAACCAACATAAAACCTTGAATTCTTTCATGAACACCACTGGTGTAGGGATGTTAGTAATGAGTATGAGAAAGGGAAAAAGGAAGTTAGACATGCTCCATTGTGTTACAACAAAGTGATAGAGAAGAGGAATTTTTCTATCCATTGATGCTTTCCTTGTTTTGACCAGCAAGATTCAATTGGAAAGGAATGAAATTTCTGCAACCCCATCTACCTACCCATCTGCTTGCCTAGCATTTTTTGTTTCTTCTTGGAGGGTGCACATGGACTTGCAGACCCATATGTGCCTTTTCTTTTCCATTGGCTTTTTCTTTTGATTGTCTATCTAGCACTACCCTTATTGCTTCCAAGGTCCCAGATTAAGCAGTTGGGAACCTTAATTCTCTACCTAAGCTACTGGTCTGCCAAGATTAAACAGTTTGGACAGACTTCTTTCTCTATTCTACAACAGAAAATTGAAACATGGCATGATCCAGATTAGGCTGTTGGACTATCCATCAAAATTGAGTCAACATAAAGCTATATACACACATTGTTTTCTCATGGAAATATGGGATCTTTGTATCACTAAAGCAGAGCATATTTGGAACTTTCTTTGCCAATCATGAAATATGAAACCTATTGATATAGGTAGCTAACAGGATGGAAGGTGTGGGTAGTCAAGTGACTCCAATCGAAGGAAACGACAAACTACTTGGTTATGGAATCGTATGATTGCCCCCATGCTCTACCGAAACCAAAGAAGGACTCTCTAGATCAGCTAGGATAGGAGAGTCATTTTCAGACTCCGGAGAATCTGATGAGACGAGAAGAACATGAGCATGATGCTCTTCCGAAACAGAGTGATCAATAGATGGTGAACCCAAGTCGGTACTCTGCCCGACCAATGGTTGGTCTGGAACAGGCTGAGCATAGCCAGGTTTGGGAAGAGGAGCATGGACAAGAGAAGAATCCAAGTCAACCTCTTGGTCAATGGGGAGAGGGTTTGAAGAGAGCCTCTGGTAACCAACGAGGATTTGGGGTGAAGAAGCTGTGAGACTTTCCAAAACAGCGGAAGATTTATCCATGAGTGGACAAAGGTGAAGGGGATGGTTGCTTTCACATAGTCTATAGGGGATTCGAATGTTCCCTTTCTTCTGAATGTGGCCAGTTGATAGGGTAGCATCGTCATGAGCTTTAGAGGATGATGAGGGATGGGCAGGATCTTGAGACCATACTTCTAAGATCCTAGGAATACCAGGACATTCACGAAGGAGGTGGTCACCCTTGCACAATTTACAAGGAAATTTAACCTTCCGCGGAGGAGAAGAAGGTGTTCCGACCTGAGCTATACTTGGAGTAGTAGATGGACAGGTGGCCTCACACTTATCAAACTTCTTTGGCTTCTTCGTCGTCTTCTTCTTCTTCTTAGTTTCCTGGTTACTAGGTGTGAAACTTTCACCAGGTGAAGGAGGAGAGGAGGAGGAAGAAATAGGGGAAGAAGGCGTGGGCTCAACCTTGGAATCATCATGTCGTGGTTCGAATGAAGGAGACGATGGAACAGGAGTCATGGCACTCGGGACCACCGAGGTTGAAAACAACCATACAGGTAAACCGATGGTCAACCCAAGCAAGGACAACATTGCCATATACGGAGCACTGGCATTTCCAAATGAAGGAAACAGACCAGGATTTCCATCAGGGGGAAGACCTTGGCTAGTACACTCGGGGAATGTTTCCATCGAGAACGAGCCTGAAAAAAACCCTCTTATCACAGCCAAGAACTCAAACCTTTACCAGGAATATTTCGTGGGCAATAAAGTTTTATGACATAGGAACAAAACTTGACCTTTTCATGTTTTAAGAGTCGAGAAAAGGACGAAAAGGTGACTCTATCTCTTTCGAGGTTTAATGAGCCTAAAAGGACAAGTGCTCAGATGAACCTTTTCTTTTAGGGAGTCCAAAAAGGAGCGAAAGTGACTACTCTGGAGAACTAGGCAAAAGGTTTACTAGTCAATCCCTAAAACTGCATATACACCGTGGTAGTCATATGAAAACCAAGGAATTTCCATACGGTAGTCAATCTTCTCGAATGTTGTGTTCGGTGCGTTATGGCTTGTAAGGCAGCAGACATGGCCTCCTATGGATAAAGGATGATAACCTAGTGGGGTCTCCCCATATACTCGATGGTACGTGGGAGCACAAGTCCGTACTAGACCACTATTGAGTCACAGAAGGAGGAATCACCCAACCTTGAGTGGAAACAAAAGTGACTAGGTTTAACGACGTCAGAGCACGTCTCTAGCCTAGACCTCTAAAAAGTGTGTGTTATGTTCCAATGCGTTGTTAGATTCATTCAGTTCATTTTAAAGTTGATCTTGGATTATGTTTCAGTTTTCAGGCCCTACCATATGTATATCAAAGAACCTAGGATGCAGCTAGAATGAGTGAAACATCTTTTTACTTCAATGAAAACCTACCTACAGGAGGGTGGGCAGATCATTCCCAAACCAAGAAAACCAAAACAAGCGAATGCAAACAATAAGAAACACAATGCAGCAATACACTAACCTCACGATGCATCGATACTACTAATGAAAGATTTAAAATTCGCTTTGCAATTTTTCAAACATGAAAATTAGTAATGCAAATGTACTTTCACTTTCGTACGCTAAATGAATGCAAACTTTTGATTTTATTTTCATTTTAAATTCAAAGAAGCAAACAAGGAAGTGTGAACTGATTGATCCAAACAATTGTGATCTATGCTTGGTAGTGAAGAAATCGAATCAACATAAAAAGTTGGTTCAATAATCGACACTAAAAATCAACCAGCAAGAAAACAAGCAGCGAAAGAGTCTCAAGCAAATCACAAGAAGGTTGTGGATGAACCTTGAACAGACAAGTAACCCAAGCAAATAGTTTCTCGATGAAACTTCTAAGGGCTAGGTCACATAGTCTGAAAACACAAGACTCACTCAATGAAATCAAAGAGATAGTACCCCGACCAAAAGCAATCAAAACAAGTAATGAGAGACAAGAAACAATAGGGGATAAGCAAGATTGATGAATTCAGGAGGCAAAATTATAAAAAAAACTTTACAGGAATCATCACAAGTGTTACACAGACAACTAGAGATGTCATCGCAAGTTTTACATTGACAAATAGAGATGTTAGGCAAGTTTTACACTGACAACCCGAGATGATCACGGAAATACACCTATTTTCCACAATGATGTGATTTCAAGAGTCATCGCGCGAATTAAACTAGCAACCCAAGATCATCGTGGGTTTAAAGCTATAAAGTGGCAATGACATTGTGACTGTACACATATTTTCCGTGATGATCCAATTTCAGGAAGCGTCGCTAACTGTTAAGCATAATTACGCAATGAACGGGATATTACAAAAGGGTGAGCACGATGACAGGGTGACTGTTAAAATGAAATCCGCGATGAAGCTCAAAAACAATGACATACAAATCAAAACTCCCAAATCAAAAGCAGCAAATCCTTCAATCAAATAGGGGCATTTCCCAGATCAACCCAGGAAACCCAGAGGATTGATAACTAATCCCCAAAACCTTAAAAGAGACCAAAACAAAAAATCAAGGCAAGAGCAAACAAGAAGAACAAAAAGGCCCTCCCCAGTGGAGTCGAAAATTTGTGATGCAGGAAAGTGTTCCCTCTGGGGACAGAGGAAACCCCTCTAGCCCTAGAGTGGGTCTAGTCACAAACAAGGACAGATCAACAATAGTTTTCCTTAAATAGTCTAGAGTTGGAGGCCTACCTCAACCAGTGGTCGATGGAGTTCCGTTACGCTGCTCCAGCTTCCACTTCCTTCTCCTCAAAGAGTGATTAACTTGAAACGAAGCAAGGGAAATACAACAAAGCACGTAATCCAGCAACAATAATAAACCATTTACTCATAAAGTCAAGAAATCATGAGCTATCAAGTACATTGCATACGAGACATAGGAAAACATCATTGATTGCATTAATGTAAAATAAGAGTCAGCTTACAACCAAAGTCTTGATGTCACAAGCCTCCTCAAAAGGGTCCGGCCAACATGTTCTTCAAGCATTCACTCTATGATGATGGATCTCCCAAAATACAAGAGCTCTCTCACTCATACGTTTTACACAAGATCAAAGGCACCTCACAATCCTTCCTCAAGCTAACAATCCCACACTCACTACACTCACACCAGCTATCTAGCATACCCACAAAACACTAACAACACTGCTCTATTAGCCAGTATCACAAACTATCCAACTAGCAATGCATAGCAATGGTGAGAGTTTAAATAGGAGGAGGAGCCTCCATAAAAAGGGGAAAGGAGAGCTTATCATCAAGGAAGGTGGCTCAATTGACGCAACTTCCATGCCAGGGAAGGAAGGGCGACATAAACAAGGCCAACAACCAGGTCTAGAGTCATCTGGAAGGCTGACTGTTGGAACAATTCACCCAATCTGGATCATCGCGGGCATAAGACTGTCCTTCAGCGCTAACATCACAAGTGATCAGTGCAGATAGTCAGATCATCGCCGAAGAGATCACATTGCCCCGTGCTAGTGTATAAAATTAGGCCATCACGGGAAACACGTGTACTTTTGCGTTGGCAGCGCGGTTAGTCTATTTCTTCGTGCCTTTCATCGCGTTTATTAAACCAAAAACCACGATGAGGCAGATAACTTTGGAAAAGTAGGTCAATTGGCAGCTTAGGGGAACATTTGTCTGTCGTGAGCATGCAGACTTAGACACAGGACAAAACGGAAAGAACCGGGAGTGAAGACGTGATAAATTACTATGTAACAATGATCTCTTCAAGCAGATGAAAACATGAAAAGGGAAGTTCATTTAGATCAATGAAACATTGACTTTACCAAACACAAGACCAACAATGTAATCTATCCCAGAAAGAGATGTTCAAGCTAGTAAACAAAACTTTTTCAAACTTGTGCAAAAAGAATTAAAAGTTGTAAAAAGGACCAAAATTCAAATGCAAGGAGAAAACACACCTACATTCTGACTTAGTGAGTTCACAAACTGCTGAATGGGTGACCAACTAGATGCCCTAATGTCGCTGGCCACTCAATGAATCAATCAATCAAATGGAAAGATGACAAGCAACCAAGCAAGCAAAACCAAATGAAAAGTAGCTTTCTCATCAAAGAGAAAATAGTCAAAAAGGCTCACGGGGTGAAAAACACAAGAGCAGAACACACTGGCCAAGATTGGGGTCAAGCCCCAATCTTCACTTACAGGCATCGTCACGATTGCCTAATTGACAACAAGCACTAGAGGTTGGTCGGTGCGACTATCAGTGGATTAAGAGCGCTAGCCTAGGTAACTAAGGAAAGATAAAAAAAAAATTCAAAATAGGGACCAGATCTGCTACTACGAATTTTAGACTTAGGCCAATAAGTAGGAGAAAAGAAACAGAACCAAAAGGAAAACGTGAAACTAGAAAAGTTCTCATGAAATCATGAAATCATGAAATCCAAAAAAAACAAAAAGATGGGCTCCCTAGCGGAGTCGCCAATTTGTGGTGAAGTAAAATTATAAGTGCAGGCACGAACAAATTCCTCTAGCCTGATAATGGGTCTAGCCACAACAGATACATTCTATCGAAGATTTCCTTAGGTTAGAATCAATCAAGAGGGCCTACATCTTGGTCGCTTATCCTGCTTGATGGTGTGCTCACTTGCTTGCTTCAACAATCTTTCGCTTACTTCTTGAAGCTCCTAAAACAAGTAAACAACAACAACACACAAACATAATAATAGACAAATTGCAATTCAACCTACTTAACGAGTCAAGAAGCATTAAGACACGGATATGCAATATTACAAAACATGTAGGAAATCAATTGATAGTTGCATATATTAATATCAAAGAGAGATTACAACCATTCATCTTGACGTTGCAGTCTTCCTCTGACAAGACCAAGTTCCCACACACTTCTGCTAGCATTCCATTATGGCTTCAAACAACAATAGTTTAAAGGCTCTTCCATTTAGGCTTCACTCCAAACCAAAACACACTTCTCCCTCACACAACTATATGGCTACTAGTAATATCTTTCTTTTCTACTCCAAAATAATATCAACACTTTGCAACTATAACACTCACACTCAGCCAAAAACTATAACTATGACTAGTTTGTGCTTGGGAATAAGGGAGGTTTATATAGGAAATATGGATGGGAGATGGATCCTCTTCTCATGGGAGAAGGACTTATCCCTTGAGGTAGTTCAATCATTATGGGGAAAGGAGCCCAAAGTGTCATCCTCGACCCCATCCGACCAAACCATTTACCAAGCTTCCATTATGGAGCTTCTAGCACTGGAAGATTCGGCTCTAATTTAAAATTCTTCCCATAACAAGACAGAAATGAATGAAACGCAGCTCAGTCACTCTGATTAGTGTGACGGGTAGTGTTAATATCTGTACATTGGTGTAGGGGAGACAAAGGCCATTAGCGCCAGTCTTGTGATCTGGGAAAAACAGAAGTTTCAAGGAAAATGGTGCAAAAGGGAAATAATCTGCTCATGAAGAGGGACATAATGGGAGTTTCTTCATGAAGGCAAAGCATGTGGGGTTCATTGTAGAGGTCCTCCAGGATCAAGGAATGGGGAGTACAGGGACAGTGACAAAATGTTGTGTAATAGGCCAAGAAACTCTCAGGGAAGGAGGTATTCAAAGTGATGACTTGTGTAGGGCATGTAGCAATTGAATTAGGGTTTGATGATCCCTAATAGTACTTATCTAAATGATGAGAGTGATGTGCCCAAATGGATCTGTAACAGCTCCCCCCTAAAGCATGAAGTCGAAAATGATAATGTCGATTGATATGCTTTACGATGTGATGAGGAGGTTCCGAAGCAGGTGGTGATATGCATCAATTACAATACATAATATCATGATATTTTGATTTTTTCTCATGAATGGTTGAGGGAAGGCATACCCATGCTCAAAATATAAACTTTCATAACATGTACATAGATAGTCGTCTACAGATATAGACCCATGATGGGATGACCATTAGTGTAAAGCCATTGTACGGATGATTTGGTACTTCCCTCAAATTGCAACCCGTATGGATGAAACTAGATCTAGGGTCTTCTATCTCGTTCAATCGTGCGCTCAAGTATGAGTCTAACCATGTGAATATGTGATCTGAAGTTGAACATGGGAAGACACTATCTCATTACCAGCCAATGATGTAAGTTGTTAATAGAGGCGAGAGAAATCACCGATAATGATAATGATCCTCAAGGTACTACAGTACATTCTTCATAGTGTGAATAAATGTTTTGATGTTGAACACCATACAAATTCTTTCAGTCGAAGGCCAGTGATGTTAACCTGGCGCTAGAATCAAGAAACTTGCCATTGATGTATGCAAGCCCCAAGGTACTCAAAGGATGCTTCTAAGTCAACTTCTTGGATAATGTGCTGATGTCGACAAGAAGCGACTTATCGCAGGAGGGCCTTGATGTATCCCAAATCAATGACACGAAACAAGTGTAATGATTTTTGGAGACAGAATGTGATTGACAATACAAGGTTTAGGAATGGTAGCCATGAAAATGAAGGTTTATGAGTATTACAAAGGATGAATTTTGACTAAGTCACTTCTCTTGAACATGTCGGTGGCACTGAATGAATTGGCAACATTGACCCAAAACCAAAGTAATGGATGTTATGATAGACCAAGGTATGATGACCATCAAGCAAATAACCCAACCCATATAGTCATAGTGATGAAGTGAAAGTGTCATGTTCAAGAGCGACCTGCTGCCATAAAGTGGTTTACCCCTTCTCCTATTTTCCCCAGTCATTGCTGACCAGTACCTCTTTATTTTTTATCAAGCTTGAGGAGGATAACATATGCTTGTTGTATAATTCCACCCTTTATTTGAATCCACCACTATGTGATGTTTTAACGAGTCTAGTGAAGGTGAAACTTGGTCTTTTCATGATGGACAAGTTGTCACTCTTTGATGTTTTAACGATTTTAACGACAATGATAACTCTGTCCTTTTCATGTTTAGAGAGTTTGAAAAGGGACAAAAAGAAAACTCCACAAGTTCTTTTTTGTAGATTTGTCTCTCAAGTTCGATAAAGCGTAAAACAATACGGGATCGAACCTATTGACCATTTTCGGTCAACGTATTCCTTTTTTGTAAATAATCTATCTCAATCCGGAAAGGGGTTAAACTTATACTAAGTATATGTCATTTGCAATCCATTAATGAGCTAAAAAGGACAAGTGCTCGGCAATATTTTCATATTTCGAGAGTCTGAAAAGAGCTTAAAGAGGACTCCAAGGGGGCTCCTTTTTCGATGTTTAACAGAGATCGAAAAAGAGATAAAAGTATGCTCTATGGTCAAAGTACAATTCACGATCATGCACGTCAAATTATGTAACTCAAATGTAAATCTATTCAAATCAACACCAAACGGATCAAACATACCTGTTCATTGGTAAAAATAGGTAAATACTAAATTTTACTCATATAAATATCATGAAATATACATAAAAACAAGAATTTACCATGTTATTTTCACCATTTGATATTTACCATTCAGTTTGTGTTCTGACCCTTTTTTTTACCATGATCGTCGGGACCAGGTAGAAGATCTACCCCTCCTCTTTCTTTTCATTTCATTCTTTTACAGTTTCATGCACGTTTTTAGGGCTCTTGGGGTTAGAATATTTCACCCTGGGATCAACATAGCCTTCAATGTCAAAAACTACGCTACAGAGCACCCACACAGAAGGGTAGCTGTACTGCAGTGCACTATCTCCTTGCTTGGGCTGCACTGGGCAAGTTTCACAAGTTTGTTTCACCCGTTTTGCCCAAAATCTCTCTAGTTTTTTTCATGAAATGGATCCTAACTAAGCTTATGGTTTGATTTCAGGCTTTCATTCGATCAAAATGTCTATTACTTGGTGAGAAACAGATCATGAAGAACAATACATGGTTGTGCTAAATGATCCAGGTACAGTTGAGGCCCTCACAAACTGTGGGTTGCTCAAATACCTCAGTTTTTCTGGGATGAGGAAACAATCAGAACTATTGCAACTCCTAATTCATGCATGGGATCCAACGAATCAAACTTTTCACATAAGGGATAAAGTGGTCCCTATTATGATCGATGATGTTTACTTTCTTATAGGGTTGTCGAGACATGGTGTCCCCATTTCTCTTTCAGGTTCTTCCTGTGGAGGGGAATTTGTGAGGGACTATGTTCGAAAATTCCATCAGCTAGGTACATAGCCTAGCAAAGACGGAAAGATAATCCTCAAAGATATTCATGATTTGCCTTTGAGAAAAATCCTTTTCACTATTGCAAAGTTGGAAGGCAGTGTAACACTTCATCTGGCAAACATATCATACATGCAGTATGCAGTACTGAAGTGGCTATGGAAAACACACTGATTGATCTAGAGAAATCCCTTGATGAAGGTTCTTTCTTGTAGGCACCAGGTGAAACACATGTAACAGCTAAAACACAGGCACCAGGTTAAACACAAGCACAAAGTGAATAACATGTAGAAGAAGAATCCCATGTACAAAAAGAGTCAGAACAACCAGACCTATCAGAGGAGCTTATTCAAACAAGTATACCAGAGCCCATCATGAGTACTCCCCCAGTCTTGCAAACTCCTCTAAATGAGGAGAAAAACCTCAAAAGAAACAAGTAAAAGGCAAATTCATAGGGTCAAAGAGTAGCAGGGTCAAAGAGTATCAGTGAAAGATTAAAAGAAAGAAGGTTCTAGCGTGGAAACATCACTACCACCAGCCTACCTAAAAGGCTCATAGCTCAACTGCAAACAGCCAGAAACACCACAATAAAAGGGACGTCATGATGCAGTTTTCCATTTTTCTCTATCTTCATGCTGTGAGATATTTTTATTTTACTAGATTAAATCTTAAACTGTTATGAGATATTTTGTAACTATTTTTGTATAAATACTTCACATTTTGAAGTATGTAGGGTGGATTCTAAGACATTGTTATAGACTTTCTCTTCCAACTCAAAATTTTATTGTATCAATGATTGGATTGGCTTGCTGGACCAAGGAATAAAGATCAGATATTTTACAGGATTCCTGTGTGAAGTGAAAAACAAATAATTATCATCTTTTGTATAAAAGTTGTGTTTTCTTATGTTTTCCAAAAATCTTTGATGTATCTTTCATTTCTAAAAGTTATAACATGGAATGATAATTCAGAATTTGCTTGAATGCACTCTGTTTTGACAATTATACTTTATTAATGTTTTCTTCAGTATATTTAAATTAAGGAATTCTTCATTGCTCCTTAGTTTAAGTACCTCCCTGTGATCTATAGCAAAGGATTCTTCACTACCCTTTGTTCATGATCATCCCCTGTTCCTCATTTTGATCTCGGTCTAAGGATTCTTAAGTGCTCATCTACCCTGGTTGGAACCCCTTCATCCACTTGGCTTAAAGATTTGCCTTTTGCTTTGCTAACTCACCTTGTAGACATTCCCTTTAATGATCTGGTCTAGTCCTGCCTTTATTTAGTTGAATCCATAGCCCAATGGCTTGAAGACCCTACTCTATCCAACTGTTTCCAAGAATTCCACCACCCAAACTCAATATCAAAACCAAAACTCCACATAAATTTAATAGCTAGCCTAAGATCCCATTAAAACAAAGTTAAATCATAAAGAGAGAGCCCTCTTTGAGTGTAGGTTGGCTAGAACCTATAGTTAAAAGATTGGTTTGTGGTTACCTCAGGATATGCCTTCTTCTTATAACTTCAAAGGAAATTTTGAGTGATAACATGGTGGTGACCATATTAGGGAACTCAAATCCTCAGCCCTAATAAACCTTTAAGGAAAGTTTTAATCTATATTTCATGCTTCTTGAAGAATTTATTTGAAGTTATTTATAAAATTTCATAAAAAGAGAATAATTAGAAAAATCTTGAAAATCTGGCTTCAAAGAGAACTCATTACACTAGGGCCAATCCTGATCCAAAACTTGCCCCTATAGTGTATAATCCTAACCTGATTTCAAGAATATCAAAAAAACCAAAAAGTTCAGCTAGCCCCACACTTTCAATAAAAGAAAATTCCTGCCCTGATGAGTGTCTGCTTTTAGAAGACCTCCCTTTTGATGTACCATTTGACCTTTCCCTATTTAAAACCACGTAAGAAAGTGCACTTGATGACCTAGTTCTAGATCCATAGTTTATTGCAGAACTTGAGATTCAAAAGGAAAATTAGTCAATAGATGAGTATATTGTGAATTCCCCTCAATCATCCCTCACCACTGTTAGGATCCCTGAGCTTTCTGAACCAGTATCCCTCACCACTATTAGGATCACCTCCATTCGTACCCTTGCTCCCTCACCAACCTGCCATCACTCATCAAACACCTACTACTCTTAGTTCCACATCTACTACTGTATCACCCTCTAGCACCCCAACCCCACTTCTTAGCCCTGCCAAAATTAGAGCCATGGAAAATAGATATGCTCCTTTGGTACTACCTGCCCCATTGGGTGCTATGCCACAAGATTATAAGAAAAAAATTGTCTAGTTTGATGGCATATAGCAAAACTTTATTTAAACAAAATGACTGACTATTTTGAATTGCATGAGATTGACATAGGGGATGTTCAAATGAGATTGTTTGCTCAAAATATTGCTGGAGACGCTAGAAAATGGTTTAGAGCACTACCTGCAAATAGTATAGATAGTTTATAAGTGTTTTATCAACAATTTTTAAATAGATGGGAGAAGAAAAAGAATCCTTTGCAAATCCTTCCTGAATATGAAAACATCAGAAGAGGACCCAATGAGACAGTTCATGACTATTGCACAAGATTCAACAACATATATAATGCAATACTAGTTGAACTTAGACCCCCACCTGGTTTAGCTTTAATAAAATTCCCTGATGGATTTGATACAGATATGGCTTTCCAGCTTAGAGAAAGAAACCCACCAACCCTAGAAGAAATGCAGAGCACAACAGTGAGTGTAGAAGCCAATCTGTTAGCAAAGACAACTAGAGTTAGAAATGAGAGGAGAGTACCTGTTAAATATGAAGCCTCACCTTCTGACCTCAAAATAGATGTTCTAGCCAAAAGTATGGAAAAAATTATGAATAGGATAGACAGTATGGAGAGAAAGCCTCAACGGGACAATCAACAGGCACCTCTAGTAAGGAATCCAAACTTTAGGAAGAACCAAAATCAGAACTTTGGGAAGAATGGACCTGACCAAACCATTAGGCCTCCTTTCCAAGAATAATATGTTGAAACTTCTCATTCAAATGACCCTGAACAAGACACTAAGATAAATCCGATGGGATTAGACGATGTAGATAAAGTCTTCTTAACTCAAGATGAGCAAGAACTGCATATGATGTAGCAATTGCAAACCCAATCCGGTGAATCATTTGACTATAAATAAGGATACGATTCTGCCATTTTTTAGGTGCACAAACACTACAATTTAAGGAGTAAAAAGAACATTGATAATCCTGATCAAGCTAAGAAAATTGTACCAAATCAACCTAAGAATATTAAAGCATTTCCAATCACAAAAACTCTCCAAATCCTTCCTAGACCAAATCAGAATGCTCTAGGTCCCACCATTGTAGATATCACTCCAGATCAACCCCCTAATAATCAACCTTCCACTTCAACCCCCTCCCAGGAAACAGTGGAAAAATATCAAGACCCCATATCCGAAAAATAAAATGAAAAGATCCCTCACACAGAAAAAGAAGATTATCCTGCTCAAACTCCTGCTGTGAAAGTCCCAAATCCTCAAACAGAAAAAGCCCCTTTACCTTCAATTTGGGAGTAGAGGTGGCTAAGTTAAAATTTTCAGTACCATTGACATAACTGATGAAAAGTGAAACATATAAAACTCAGATAAACCAAACTTTGAAAATCACTGAGAATGAAGATTCCATGAACCTATTTGATGACCAACCTAAACTTATATTTAGTCCTAATGTGAATGGTAAACCAGTAGGAGGAGGTGTACCACCTTTCTATATAAGCCTTAGCATTCATGACAAGATCTTACACAATGCAATGTTGGATTCAGGTGCATCACATAATTTAACGCCTAAATCTATTATGGAAAAGTTGAACTTAGACATCACTAGACCCTATAAAGACTTTTTTTCATTTGATTCAAGCCAAGTAAAATGTCTAGGTTTAATCAAAGACCTATGTGTCACTTTGGCACAATATACTACTACGAGCATTCTCATGGACATAGTAGTGTCTGACATCCCACATAAATATGGTATTCTTTTGTCTAGATCATGGGGAGCCAAACTCCAAGGATATTTGCAACTTGACATGTCATATGCCACCATATGTGTATTTGGACAACCCAAGAAACTATATACAGAAACTTTGATGAAATATGTGGTGAGTAGTCAGGATCGTCCTAAAAAATTTCCTATTTACTCTATGCATTTAGACATTGATTCTTTCATTTTGTATAATGCTGAACAAACACCAAAGACAATTGCAAATAGTATTTGTGCAGAACCAAAAGAAATTGCAGTTACAAATAATAATGAAACTATTCAAATTCAAGAGTTTTCCAATAAACAAATTGATCAAGATGCAGCAAACAAGGAAAATTCTCTCCCTCCTTATAGTGACAATTATGAACATGAGATTTTATGGCATCTTGAGTTTGATGGATTAGTAAATAAGTTAGGAGTAGGAGCAGGAGTATGGATTTATAATTTAGAAAATGATCATTCAGAGGGTCATGCTTATAGGCTAAATTTTAGATGTACTAACAATATGGCTGAATATGAAGCCTTAATATTAGGTCTCAAACTAGTTAGAAACTTAGGAGCCCAAAGGGTCTACATCATGGGAGACTTTGAGTTGGTTATTAAACATATTAATGCTTTATATATGACTAAAGATCCAAGATTGAGTTTCTATAGATGAACAATTATAGAAATATTGAACACTTTCTTAGAAACTAAGCTTGTTGTCATCCCAAGAAAACACAATATGCAAGCACACAATTTAGCAATGTTTGCTAGCACTTGCAAGTTACCTTTCCAACCAAATCATCAATACACTGCTAAAGTCAGGCACATACTTGCTATCCCTCATAACTTGAAAAACTGGCAAGTATTTGCAAATGACCAACAGATAAATAACTTATTAACTTTAGAAGATGAATTTGTCAATAGTAATATAGATACTGACATTACAGTAGATTCAGATTGTGAAAATGAAATGGAATTTAATGAAATAGAAAGTTAAAAGATAAATAGATTCCATCCCACCAATTTCACAAAATCAGATGTAGAAATCTTAAAAGAAATTGATATTGATGAAATACTTGATGAAGATATTGAAGTCGCTAATCTTAAGGATAACTTCTTACCCAAAGGATTAACCCCTTTAGAAGATTTGTTTGATTCAAATGATATCCCTAAAATGCAAAAAATGGAACCTTTGAAATCGGATATAGAGGAATGTAATATAGGCATTAAAGAAGATCCAAAACTTATCAAACTTTCCAAGCCATTACCTCTAACTGAAAGGGGAAAATACCTTGAGTTGCTGAAAGAATTCCAAGATATTTATGCATGGAGTTATGAGAACCTCAAGTCCTATGACACCAGCATAATACAACATACAATCTCTATTAAAGAATACCAAAAGCATTTCAGACAAAAGCTTAGAATGATCACTCCCATTTTATTGCCTGCTGTTGAAAAGGAAATCTGAAGGATGTATGAGGCCAAGATAATTGCACCAATCAGATTCTCTGATTGGGTTTCCAATTTGGTTCCTACAAGAAAGGAAACTGGAGAAATAAGGCTTGGTGTATAACTCAAAAATCTTAACAAAGTGTCACTTAAAGGAAACTACCCCCTCCCTAAAATGGATCACATCTTACAACGGGTAGTTGGGGCCACCAGGATCCCATTACTGGATGGGTTCTCTAGTTAAACCATATCCTAGTTCCCCCAGATGACTAAGCTAAAACTACCTTCACCACTCCGTGGGGCACTTTCATTTATTTGAAGATCTCTTTTGGATTAAAGAATGCAGGAGCCACCTTATGTTAGCCTCCTGCTGCAGTAGGTTACTCATCTTTCATGATCGACATTTTTACATGACAAATATGCCGTACTATGCATACTGCAATGCTCCATATTTGCTAACAGAAGCCAAAGAAGGATGCCATGAGAGTGTACTAGCCTAAATGCCCCTGCTGTGTTCCAAATTTTGATGTGTTGATCCGTTTTTTGATGATCTTTCCTCCCTGCCGATGCGATATCGCTATCGGGAGCCTCCCTGCCTCATATATCCATATATCCCGCATATAGTCTTTCTATCACAAATCCCTTTTGTTGTTTTATCATTTAAACTTAAGTTTTTTTATAAAACTTAAGTTATAACGTTAAAACCCACATTTTCCAAAATATCGCATCGCATCACATTATATATAAAAGTCCCCCCCCCTGGGTTTCCCTGATAGCGAAACAACGACCAAATCTCAGCCGTCCATCATTCTACCCAGATCAATAGTCTAGATCATTTCGGTGATCGCTCATTTCGGAGATCTCACATATTTGTATACCCATGTCCCCGCCGATTGCTGAAGTGCCGAAGAAATCATAGCCACCTATTCGAGCCTGCTCATCCAACGGCCCAGATCTAATCCAATGAACAGTGATCGCTCCCACCCTGGATTTTTATGATGTTTGTGTGTTAATGGGATTTTTGTCTGTTTTAAAGAAAATGGCCATTTTTACAAGGTTTCTTCCAGCGCTCGCTCCCGATAAGGGAATTCATGCATTTCAGGCCATTTTTCCATCACCCAAAGGGCGCAGAAGGCGAAATCGCAGAAAAGGAAGCCCGGAATCAGAATCTGAGGCAGTTTTGCGCTAATCGCACATCGCTAAGAAAAAGGGGCCAAAATGGAAAGCCTCTGTCCAGCGCAGGTTTGCAACAGTTAATTTTGCCTGAAAAAGAGCCAAAGGAGTGATTTAACAGTTTTGAGTGCCATAGGGGCAGTTAAAGCTCAATTTCATGTCAAAGAGTATCAGGATGCGGCAAAGTGTATCAGTGAAGATGGTTTCAGCGGCTCGAAGCAGACGAACATTAAAGAGCCCCCTAGCAAAGTCAACAAAGCCAGCTCTGAGCTATTAAAGGCTCTCAAGTCGCAGTTAATACATTTAAAACCACATGAGATCAGTGGATGAAAACCCAAAGCACAGTTATTGCAGAAGCATTGCATCGAGCCACCAAAAGCGCCAAATTAATTCATTTTTGTGCGGCTGCCCCCGGCGCAGCTCAAAAGTTAATTTCTTGCATTTAATTTCAGCACAAGTTTAGGTTAAAAGAAACTTATTTCCCACAGACCTGTTTAGGTCAAGTTGTAATAGATATTTTTGATATTTTTCTCTATATAAACGACTCCAATTCATTGTTTAAGGTGTCGATACTTGGTTGGTGGATGAACTTACTTGAGAAGAGACTCGCTCTGTAACTGATATGTTTTACTTAATCAAAGATTGCTGAAAGTTTGGAGAATGGACTGTTGATATGTTTTAATGGTTCTGAAGAGTGAATGATGGAATTCTTGTGCTGCTATATGAGTCAATAAGTGTTTTCTTACCTCTGTTATTTCATTTTTCATATATGCTCAAGTTACAGAACGAAAGACTGGTTTAGAATTTGCCTAGCTACACTCTATGCTCAGCTTTTGTGGCTTCTTAATGTTTTTGTCAGGCCAGGGTAACTCCAGAATGAGCGGGAGAGAAAACTGATATATTATTCATTAGTTAACACACATTTATATACATAAACTTGACGGATCAGTTCATCTTCTTGATGACTGTCTTGTTCACCCATCTGTTTCGGATTAGGTGTCAACATTCCCCCCTTAATCTGAAGGGATGTTGGTGAGTCCAAGCATCGTTCTGAATCTTTCAAGATTTTCTCTTCCAAGCGCTTTGGTGAAGATGTCTGCAATTTGTTCGTTTGTGGAACAATGACGGAGATGGATTGTTTTGGCCTCAACATGATGTCGGATCAGATGATATTTAGTATTGATGTGCTTAGTACGATCATGGAACTTTGGGTTCTTGGCCAATTTTATTGCAGAGGTGTTATCAATCATGAGTGGAGTTGATTGTATTTGTTTTACCTGCAAATCTTCAAGAATTTTCCTGAGCCACACAATTTCTTTCGTTGCTTCAGCTGTTGCCACATATTCTGGTTCTGTTGTAGAATCTGCTGGTACTGATTGTTTGCGTGATCTCCAGGAGATAGCTCCCGATCCAAGACTCATAGCATATCCTGAAGTAGATACCCCATTTTTTTTGTCTCCATCGAAGTCTGAATCAGAGTATCCAATCAAGTTGAAGTCGTCCACCTATGTATACTTGATTCCAATGTCTTGAGTTCCCTTCAAGTACCTTAGAACTCTTTTTGCAGCAGACCAATGTCCCTCGCAAGGCTTTTGCATAAACCTGGAGAGGATTCCAACAACAAATGAAATGTCTGGTTTGGTAGTAGTGAGGTAGATGAGACTTCCTACAAGATGTCTATAGTTTGTTGCATCCTCAAATTCCTTTCCTTCAATAGATGTGAGCTTCAAGTTTTGTTCCATTGGAGTAGAAAGGGGATTGCACTCTGTCATGCCAAATCTGTTTAACAAATCTCCAATGTATTTCTTTTGAGAAAGAAATATGGACTTTGGATGTTGGGTTACTTCAATTCCAAGATAGTAATGAACATAGCCCAAATCATTCATTTCAAAAATTTTTCCTAATTCTTTCTTTATGGATGCAATATAGCTTTCATTGTTCCCTGTCATTAAAAGATCATCTACATATACCACAAGATATACAACTGTTTTTCCAACTTTCTTGACAAATAAAGTTGCATCATCAAGATCAAAATGATTGAAGTTGAGTTTCAGAAGATGCTCAGTTAGTTTTTCATACCAGGCTCGTGGTGCTTGTTTGAGGCCATACAAGGACTTCACAAGTTTGCATACTTTATGTTCATATCCTTTCACAGCAAATCCTTCAGGCTGGGACATAAAAACATTCTCTTTTAGATCTCCATTCAAGAATGCAGTTTTTATGTCCATTTGATGGACTTTCCAACCGTTCTGAGCAGCTAGTGCAAAGAGTGTCCGGATGGTGGCCCACTTTGCTGTGTGGGAAAAAGTTCCCTCATAATCGACCCCTTCCTTCTATGAAAAACCTTTTGCCACAAGCCTAGATTTGTGCTTGTCAAGTGAGCCATCAGCTTTGTACTTGTTCTTGTAGACCCACTTGCAGCCAATTGGTTTTGTTCTAAATGGAGGATCAACCAGCTTCCAAGTGCCATTCTTTATGAGGGCATCATACTCCTTCTGCATCGCTTCTTTCCATTCATCATGAGAAGTAGCTTCTTTGAAGGAAGTTGGTTCAAAATCTGTAGACAAGTTCAATTCACAATCATAAGTAATATCCATATCAACAGGTGAATTAGAGTTATCTACATCACCTCCATTTTGTCGGTTTGTATTTCTGGTTCCTGTTTTTCCAATTTCATCAGGATGAACACTTTCAAGTGTCTTTGTCAGCCATTTTGGGGGACCTTTCTGAGATGGTCCAGGCTGCTCTGTTGATTGAGTTGGGTCTGAATCAAGATTGAGTCTCCCAATTCTATCAATTACATCACTTAAAGCATCATCCGTTATTGGAGTGTCATGCAGGGGAGATTGTTCTTCAGAAGAAGATTCCACATGCTGATCTAGTATAGGAATCCACCCCTCAAGATGTGGAATCTGATTATCAAACTCTTGAAATGATTTCGGTTTTGTGAATTTATCCAAGCGATCAAGTTTCCGCTCAACAACACTGTCAGATTTGGATGATTCAAGAAAAATGACATCTCTAGATAAAATAAACTTTTTATTTACGTCATCATAGAGGCGGTATGCTTTAGATGTGTTTGAATACCCTAGGAAGATACACTTACGACTTCTAGCACCAAGTTTGTTTCTATGTACCTTTGGTATTAAAGCGTAACAGGTGGAACCAAAAATCTTGAGATGTTTTACCAAAGGAACATGTCCATACCACAATTCATAAGGAGTCTTGTTTCTTATAGCACTAGATGGACATCTATTCTTTATATATGCAACACATAGAATAGCATCAGCCCAAAACATTGTCTTTACATTTTTGAAGAAAAGCATGGATCGTACCATATTCAAAATTGTTCTGTTCATTCTTTCAGCTACACCATTCTGTTGAGGATTATAAGGCACAGTTGTTTGATGTTTAATCCCATGTTGGCGAAGATAGTGTTCAAATTCATTTGATGTATATTATTTTCCATTATCAGTGCGAATAGACCCAATATGAGATTGTGCATCATTTTCAATCCATTTATGAAAATTCTTGAATGTTTGAAAAGCATCAGATTTGTTCTTCAATAAATAAACCCAACACATTCTGGTGTAATCATCAATAAATTTCATGATATATTTATTTCCATTTGCAGAAGAAAGAGGCATTGGACCACATAAATCTAAATGAATGAGTTCAAGCTTCCTATGTGCTCTTGAATGTGAATCATGAAAAGACTGCTTGCTATGCTTTCCTAGAATGCAAGCATCACATTGCTTATGTTTTCTAGGAATTGTAGGCAAACCAGCAACACCATTTTTCTTCAACAAGCGGAGACTATCATAGTTTAAATGTCCAAATATAGCATGCCATAATAAACTTGATGGAAGTGTACCTTCTTCATGATGAGAAATATATGAAAAATGTTGTGCATGAGTAGAGGTTCCCTGCAGTTTAAGAAGTCTTTCTTCTTCTATACCCCTCATGACAAGTGAATGGTCAGATGCCTTTCTTACCTCAAGCTTTCCATCAAACATATGAATGGAGTGACCTTGCTGGCGGATGTGGACCAGGGACAACAAGTTTCTCTTGAGCTGTGGGAGATATAGAACATGATCCAGAAGAAAGTCTGGAAGACCAGGCAGTTTAAGCCTGATTGTGCCAAGCCCTGATGGCTTGATTTTTGACTGATCTGCAAAGTATACTGCTCCATCAACATTGTCAGTGAAATATTCAAAAAAATCTTTCCTATGAGTCATATGACAGGTTGCTCCTGAATCAAGCAACCAGTCATTTTTCGAAGAAGCAAGTGAATCATTAAACAAATCTTCATTTACTCCAATGTTACATTGTGCCTCAATATAGTTAGCGGATTCAGGTGCTTTACCTTTGTCTGTGTCATCAGTTTTACCTTTCTGCTGGTTTCTTCTCTGCTCAACCTTGTCCCATGGTAGCTTGCATGTAGAAGCATCATGTGATCCATTTCGTTTGCAGCGAATGCAATGCAGATCTGCCTTTTCTGCTTGGGAATGTCTGCCCCCCCTGCCTGTGAAGTATCTTCCTCTTCCTCTTCGTCCACCTCTTCCTCTTGTAGAATCTTGAGCAGGATGCTTTTCTTTATGAGCAATGAAAACAGTCTCTTCAGAAGATTCAGGGACTGTTTTCTTTCCAAAGGCTTTCTCTCTTTCAGCAAACTTTTTCACAAGAGACTCAAAGGTTATGTCTTTAAGATTTCCATTTGCTTGTAAAGACTCAAGATAATTAGAGTAGGTAGGATAGAGTGCTTTGAGAAAGGCAATAAGAGAGATATCCAACTCAAGCTTAGTGGATTTAATATCATGCATTATAGACTTTATTTCAGATGCAAGAGCAAGGGGATCATTATTTTTCAGTTCAAGAGTGAAGAGTTTAATCATGAGCTAAACAACTTCAAGTGCAGAATGTGAATCATAGAGTTCTTTAAGCTTTTGTAAAGCTTCAAAGGCAGTGGAATAGGATGAAATATGACGACTTACTTCTTCATTTACAAATGCAGCGATCAATGCATAGGCTTTGTTGTTATTGTTTTACCATATCACAAGTTCTTTATCTGATGTAGGCTGCAAAGGGTCTTTGTCTTCTTCTCCGACACACACTCCTTTCCACAGCTCATTGTAGATGAGGGTTTGTTTTACCATCCGAGACCATTCTGAATAGTTCTCCTTCCCAGTGAGAACTATTCCTACCATAGAAATGATTGAATGCATTCTGCAAAAAATATCTCTGCTAAAAAAACCTCTGTTGATAAAAAAAAACTTCTGCTAAAAAAAAATCCTTATGCCACAGCCTTATGCACTTTATTTTCTTCTAACATTTGCATCAACATTTCTTATATCAGCAATATTACTATGTTTTGAGAGAAAAAAAACTCTCAAGGATCACTTCAATATATATCAATATATCATGTCAAACTGCCAGAATTCGAACACCCAACCTAAAGAAATCCGCAGCCCACTAGCATTTCACAGAACCCAAAAAGAGCAATGTGGCAAGCTAATGTATAAGAAAGAAGTCAGAGATGCCAAAATTTTCAAGCAAATAGTGAAGGCTCACATTTGAAATCTCAGCCAACATGCTGTTTTATCAAATGACAATAGTGCAGATGTTACCTCAAATGGAAATTGATCTTTGAGATTGCATGCACTCAAAATTACAATCAACCCTGTACTAAGTCATGAAACAGGTCATATTGTTATGAAGAAGATACAGAATTTTCTCCTTCCAAGAAATTCCGCCCTTCTAATTCTACATTCCATGTTTCTCCCATTAAGAGTCCCGTTCATCCAACTCCAGATCCACATGCAACAGTGGCTAATCCAGTTAATGGTTGTCAGTGGGTCGAGTTTCTTTTGCGAGAGATGCAGAGTTCACCAAATATGGATAATGCAAGATCACGTGTTTCAAAATTAATGGAGGGACTTGAAAAGGCCATAGTTGATGGCACAGGAAGAGATTTTATTCATGCCGAAAACTTGCAAAAAGAAAATGTGGTGCTGAAGCAGCAAGTCGAAAGTCTTTCACGTGATAATACTATTCTCAAACGAGCAGTAATGATACAACATCAACGTCACAATGAGCACGAGGAGCGTGAATGGACTCGCTACCACTGAATTCTCAGATCTAGGTACAAACACTTCTACGTGAGGAGTCTGCAGAGTGAAAAAGATACAGAGAATGATAAAAAAACTAGAATATCCCTGCTCGGGTCGTGCTTCTAATCTCCACGAGTTTATGAGGGCATCATAAATCCGAGGGTGAATTCACCTTCACTCCAAAAAATCTATCAAAAATTCTTGCAATTAAAGGTAAGAGCCGATACCAATACAACGCCAATACTTACGGATCTCTCTTGCAGCTCTGTGCAGATAGAGAAACATTAACGCAAATCCATGCAATGTGCTGCCGTTTGGAGGTGGAGGCGGAGAGGACAACAAAGCCCTCAGTTGCCGGCGCTTCTTCGCCCTTCCAGAGAGCAGATTTGTCAGGATAGAGAGCAGAGAGCGTATGCAGCGCTGGTGCGCCAGGGAGCAGAGGAGCAGAGGTGTGTCAGGCAAACGCTCAGGCAATGCGCTCAGAGAGCAGAGTAGCGCTCAGGACTGAGCAGCTCTCAGGACAGCAGGAGTTACTACTATTTCTGGGACCTGTGATCTGATACTATGTCAGGCTAGGGTAACTCCAGAATGAGCGGGAGAGAAAACTGATATATTATTCATTAGTTAACACACATTTATATACATAAACTTGACGGATCAGTTCATCTTCTTGATGACTGTCCAGTTCACCCATCCGTTTTGGATTAGGTGTCAACAATTTTCCTCTTGATTTAGGCATAAATATGGATTCCTTATGGCTCATATTTTCTCTAATTCACATATGAACGACTGTTATTTAGTAATTCTTAGCTGCTCCTAAATAGGGCCCTTTTCATCTTCCCTCTGCTAACTTGATTGAGAGATTCTTTATTTCCTCTCATTTCTTAGCATTCGATTCATCTCCATTAAGATTGGATGTTTTTTCATGAGAAGCTACCTTGCTCCTCCTTCCTCTTGTGACCAAGAAAACGCATCAGTAATCCTACTCCATGACTCCACGCCCAATGGTTTGAAACTTACCACCCTATGCATTGCCTCTCTACTTGAAAGCGTCCTCCTCCCTCCCACCCAAACACAAATCAAAACCCCTTGAACCCAATAACTAGCCTAAGATCATCATCAACAAAGCTAAATCATTAAGAGAGAGCCTTCTCTGATTGCAGGTGGGCTAGAACCTGCAGTCCAAAGATTGGTTTGTGGTTACCTCGGCCGTATCCCTTTAAGGAGCTTTAGGGACAACCTGCGTGTTAACATAATGGCGACTCCACTGGGGAACTTCCTCAGATTATTGCACAAATCAATTGGCAAAGCTCCACTGGGATAAGAGTCAGACCTGCAAAGGTCTCCTTCTAGCCCAAATTTTTCCTAGGAAAGTCCCAAAAGAAATAGTATAGAAGCTGGCTCCAAAGAGGAAAGCTCATTTTCTGGAGAAAGTGCTCCTTTTCTAGAGAAAGTGCTCCTTTTCTTCAGAACTTTTTCATGTTTAGTTTTGATCTTTGATGGTGGAAAGGGATCAAGCACTTCAAAGTTAAGGCATCCACCTGACGACTCCACTTCATTTTCAATCAAGGCTCCATTGGAGGAACGAACCAATTCTACAACCAAATAGTCCATATTCCAAAGCATTAACAGTAAGACATGATGACCGGGTTCGTGGAAGATCTTTCATTTGATGAAGCTTTAGATGAATTCAGGGAGAGTTTATCAGAATTTGAGCTCGATGAAGAATTTTTCAGATTGGTGTTGTTAAAAACAGCAGGACGCCCACATAACCTTTTTCTTGATTTAGTTGTTGAAAGATATGAAAACGAAATTGAACTTTTGCATTCTCAAATTCAGTCTTATAATTTTCGCGATCCTAAATAATTTTTCCAAAATCTTCCTTCCCCAAGTCATGAGGAAATGGTACTACCTTCTAACTTACAGGTTGAGGATAATCATGCTTTCAAGGGAAAGACTGAAGAATTAGTTGCAGGGTTTATTACTGAGGATGCAGCTGTTCCATCAGACCAAGAAGGCCCAGAAGAAACTATCCCACATGATGTTTTTATTGATCTTATAGAAGACCACATGGAACTTCTTCTCAACTCAAATTCTTTAACATGCTTTCTCTGTGAGGACCAAATACATCAGCAACGGCCTTTCTATGTCACAATTTTGATTATGGGGGCACATGACCGAATAGTGCTTCCAATTTCATTAACAATCAGTCAGCAAGTTCATTTCTTTCTACAATTTTTTAAGTGGCTGCATCGACTGTTTCATTTCACCTAACCAACAAAGTAAGTGCTGATTAGAGTAGGTAGGTAGGATTTCAGTTTTCTGTTTGGATAGCAAGCTTGCTGTAGTTGAAGCCCGAAGTGAAGGCCCTAAGCTCTTCAAGTTTGCTGTCATATATATAAATAAAGTATCCAGCAAAGGGAAGTTTCAGAGTACAGCAACAATAGAACATCAAGGCAGTCTGACTTGATGTTCTTGGCTTGTCACAAGGAAAAGCCATCCCCAAGTGGAGCCACTGTTAGCCTCCTGCTGCAGCAGGTTACTCATCTTTCCTGATCGACATTTTTGCATGCCAAATATGTCGTACTATGCATACTGCAATGCTCCATATTTGCTAACAGAATCCAAAGAAGGATGCCATGGGAGTGTGCTAGCCTAAATGCCCCTGCTGTGTTCCAAATTTTGATGTGTTGATCCGTTTTTTGATGAGATTTCCTCCCTGCCGATGCGATATCGCTATTGGGAGCCTCCCTGCCTCATATATCCATATATCCCGCATATAGTCTTTCTATCGCAAATCCCTTTTGATGTTTTATCATTTAAACTTAAGTTTTTTATAAAACTTAAGTTATAACGTTAAAACCCACATTTTCCAAAATATCGCATCGCATCGCATTATATATAAAATCCCCCCCCCCGGATTTCCCCGATAGCGAAACAACGACCAAATCTCAGTCGTCCATCTTTCCGCCCAGATCAATAGTCTAGATCGTTTCGGCGATCGCTCATTTCGGAGATCTCACATATTTGTATACCCATGTCCCCGCCGATTGCTGAAATGTCGAAGAAATCATAGCCGCCTATTTGGGCCCGCTCATCCAACGGCCCAGATCTAATCCAATGAACAGTGATCACTCCCGCCCTGGATTTTTATGATGTTTGCGTGTTAATGGGATTTTTGTTTGTTTTAAAGAAAATGGCCATTTTTACAAGGTTTCTTCCAGCGCTCGCTCCTGATAAGGGAATTCATGCATTTCAGGCCATTTTGCCATCACCCAAAGGGCGCAGAAGGCGAAATCGCAGCAAAGGAAACCCGAAATCAGAATCTGAGGCAGTTTTTGATGCGCGATTAGTGTCTAGCGCTAATCACGCATCGCTAAGAAAAAGGGGCCAAAATGGAAAGCCTCTGTCCAGCGCAGGTTTGCAGCAGTTAATTTTGCCCGAAAAAGAGCCAAAGGAGCGATTTAACAGTTTTGAGTGCCAAAGGGGCAGTTAAAGCTCAATTTCATGTCAAAGAGTATCAGGATGCGGAAAGTGTATTAGTGAAGATGGTTTCAGCGGCTCGAAGCAGACGAACATTAAAGAACCCCCCAGAAAAGTCAACAAAGCTAGCTCTGAGCTATTAAAGGCTCTCAAGTCACAGTTAATACATTTAAAGCCACATGAGATCAATGGATCAAAGCCCAAAGCACAATTATTGCAGAAGCATTGCATCGAGCCACCAAAAGTGCCAAATTAATTAATTTTTGTGCGGCTGCCCCCGGCACAGCTCAAAAGTTACTTTCTTGCATTTAATTTCAGCACAAGTTTAGGTTAAAAGAAACTTATTTCCCATGGACCTGTTTAGGTCAAGCTGTAATAGATATTTTTGATATTTTTCTCTATATAAACCACCCCAATTCATTGTTTAAGGGGTCGGTAGTTGGTTGGTGGATGAACTTACTTGAGAAGAGACTCGCTCTGTAACTGATATGTTTTACTTAATCAAAGAATGCTGAAAGTTTGGAGAACAGACTGTTGATATGTTTTAACGGTTCTGAAGAGTGAATGATGGAATTCCTGTGCTGCTATATGAATCAATAAGTGTTTTCTTACCTCTGTTATTTCGTTTTTCATATATGCTCAAGTTACAGAACGAAAGACTGGTTTAGAATTTGCCTAGCTGCACTCTATGCTCAGCTTCTGTGGCTTCTTAATGTTTTCCTCTTGATTTAGGCATAAATATGGATTCCTTATGGCTCATATTTGCTCTAATTCACATATGAACGACTGTTATTTAGGAATTCTTAACTGCTCCTAAATAGGGCCCTTTTCATCTTCCCTCTGCTAACCTGAATGAGAGATTCTTTATTGCCTCTCATTTTTTAGCATTCGATTCATCTCCATTAAGCTTGAATGTTGTTTCATGAGAAGCTACCTTGCTCCTCCTTCCTCTTGTGACTAAGAAAACGCATCAGTAATCCTACTCCATGACTCCACACCCAATGGTTTGAAACTTAGCACCCTATGCATTGCCTCTCTACTTGAAAGCATCCTCCTCCCTCCCACCCAAACACAAAACAAAACCCCTTGAACCCAATAACTAGCCTAAAATCATCATCAACAAAGCTAAATCATTAAGAGAGAGCCCTTTCTGATTGCAGGTAGGCTAGAACCTGCAGTCCAAAGATTGGTTTGTGGTTACCTCGGTCGTATCCCTTTAAGGAGCTTTAGGGACAACCTGAGTGTTAACATAATGGTGACTCCACTGGGGAACTTCCTCAGATTATTGCACAAATTAATTGGCAAAGCTCCACTGGGATAAGAGTTAGACCTGCAAAGGTCTCCTTCTAGCCCAAATTTTTCCTAGGAAAGTGCCAAAAGAAACAGTATAGAAGGTGGCTCGAAAGAGGAAAGCTCGTTTTCTGGAGAAAGTGCTCCTTTTCTAGAGAAAGTGCTCCTTTTCTTCAGAAATTTTTCATGTTTAGTTTTGATCTTTGATGGTGGAAAGGGATCAGGCACTTCAAAGTTAAGGCATCCACTTGGCAACTCCACTTCATTTTCAATCAAGACTCCACTGGAGGAACGAACCAATTCTACAACCAAATAGTCCATATTCCAAAGCATTAACAGTAAGACAGGATGATCGGGTTCGTGGAAGATCTTTCATTTGATGAAGCTTTAGATGAATTCAGGGAGAGTTTATCAGAATTTGAGCTCGATGAATAATTTTTCAGATTGGTGTTGTTAAAAACAGCAGGACGCCCGCATAACCTTTTTCTTGATTTAGTTGTTGAAAGATATGAAAACGAAATTGAACTTTCGCATTCTCAAATTCAGTCATATAATTTTCGCGATCCTAAAGAATTTTTCCAAAATCTTCCTTCCCCAAGTCATGAGGAAATCGTACTACCTTCTGACTTACAGGTTGAGGATAATCATGCTTTCAAGGCAAAGACTGAAGAATTAGTTGCAGGGTTTATTACTGAGGATGCAGCTGTTCCATCAGACCAAGAAGGCCCAGAAGAAACTATCCCACATGATGTTTTTATTGATCCTATAGTAGACCACATGGAACTTCTTATCAAATCAAATTCTTTAACATGCTTTCTCTATGAGGACCAAACACATCAGCAGCGGCCTTTCTATGTCACAATTTTGATTATGGGGGCACATGACCGAATAGTGCTTCCAATTTCATTAACAATCAGTCAGCCAATTCATTTCTTTCTACAGTTGCTTAAGTGGCTGCATTGGCTGTTTCATTTCACCTAACCAGCAAAGTAAGTGCTGATTAGAGTAGGTAGGTAGGATTTCAGTTTTCTGTTTGGATAGCAGGCTTGCTGCAGTTGAAGCCCGAAGTGAAGGCCCTAAGCTCTTCAAGTCTGCTGTCATATATATAAATAAAGTAGCCAGCAAAGGGAAGTTTCAGACTACAGCAACAATAGAACATGAAGGTAGTCTAACCTGCTGTTCTTTGCTTTTCACAAGGAAAATCCATCCCCAAGTGGAGCCACTGTTAGCCTCCTGCTGCAGCAGGTTACTCATCTTTCATGATCGACATTTTTGCATGCCAAATATGTTGTACTATGCATATTGCAATGCTCCATATTTTCTAACAGAAGCCAAAGAAGGATGCCATGAGAGTGTGTTAGCCTAAATGCCCCTGTTGTGTTCCAAATTTTGATGTGTTGATCCGTTTTTTGATGAGCTTTCCTCCCTGCCGATGCGATATCGCTATCGGGAGCCTCCCTGCCTCATATATCCATATATCCCGCATATAGTCTTTCTATCGCAAATCGCTTTTGATGTTTTATTGTTTAAACTTAAGTTTTTTATAAAACTTAAGTTATAATGTTAAAACCCACATTTTCCAAAATATCGCATCACATCGCATTATATATAAAAGCCCACCCCCCCCCCCCCCCCAAGGGTTTCCCCTATAGCGAAATAGCGACCAAATCTCAGCTGTCCATTGTTCCGCCCAGATCAATAGTCCAGATCGTTTCGGCGATCACTCATTTCGGAGATCTCACATATTTGCATACCCATGTCCCCGCTGATTGCTGAAATGCTGAAGAAATCATAGCCGCCTATTTGGGCCCGCTCAACCAACGGCCCAGATCTAATCCAATGAACAGTGATCGCTCCCGCCCTGGATTTTTATGATGTTTGTGTGTTAATGGGCTTTTTGTCTATTTTAAAGAAAATGGCCATTTTTACAAGGTTTCTTCCAGCGCTCGCTCCCGATAAGGGAATTCATGCATTTCAGGCCATTTTTCCATCACCCAAAGGGCGCAGAAGGTGAAATCGCAGCAAAGGAAGCCCAGAATCAGAATCTGAGGCAGTTTTTGATGCGCGATTAGCGCCTAGTGCTAATCACGCATCGCTAAGAAAAAGGGGCCAAAATGGAAATCCTTTGTCCAGCGCAGGTTTGCAGCAGTTAATTTTGCCCGAAAAAGAGCCAAAGGAGCGATTTAATAGTTTTGAGTGCCAGAGGGGCAGTTAAAACCCAATTTCATGTCAAAGAGTATCATGATGCGGAAAAGTGTATTAGTGAAGATGGTTTCAGCGGCTCGAAGCAAACGAACATTAAAGAGCCCCCCAGCAAAGTCAACAAAGCTAGCTCTGAGCTATTAAAGCCTCTCAAGTCACAGTTAATACATTTAAAGCCACATGAGATCAGTGGATCAAAGCCTAAAGCACAGTTATTGTAGAAGCATTGCATCGAGCCACCAAAAGCGCCAAATTAATTCATTTTTGCGCAGCTTCCCCCGACGCAGCTCAAAAGTTACTTTCTTGCATTTAATTTTAGCACAAGTTTAGGTTAAAAGAAACTTATTTCCCACGGACCTGTTTAGGTCAAGCTGTAATAGATATTTTTCTCTATATAAATGACCCCAATTCATTTTTAAGGGGTCGGTAGTTGGTTGGTGGATGAACTTACTTGAGAAGAGACTCGCTCTGTAACTGATATGTTTTACTTAATCAAAGATTGCTGAAAGTTTGGAGAATGGACTGTTGATATGTTTTAATGGTTCTGAAGAGTGAATGATGGAATTCATGTGCTGCTATATGAATCGATAAGTGTTTTCTTACCTCTGTTATTTCATTTTTCATATATGCTCAAGTTACAGAACGAAAGACTGGTTTAGAATTTGCCTAGCTGCACTCTATGCTCAGCTTTTGTGGCTTCTTAATTTTTTCCTCTTGATTTAGGCATAAATATGGATTCCTTATGGCTCATATTTTCTCTAATTCACATATGAACGACTGTTATTTAAGAATTCTTAGCTGCTCCTAAATAGGGCCCTTTTCATCTTCCCTCTGCTAACCTGATTAAGAGATTCTTTATTGCCTCTCATTTCTTAGCATTCGATTCATCTCCATTAAGCTTGAATGTTGTTTCATGAGCAGCTACCTTGCTCCTCCTTCCTCTTGTGACCGAGAAAACGCATTAGTAATCCTACTCCATGACTCCACGCTCAATGGTTTGAAACTTACCACCCTATGCATTGCCTCTCTACTTGAAAGCATCCTCCTTCCATCTTCCCACCAAAAACACAAACAAACCCTTTGAACCCAATAACTAGCCTAAAATCATCATCAACAAAGATAAATCCTAAAGAGAGATCCCTCTCTGATTGCAGGTGGGCTAGAACCTACAGTCCAAAGATTGGTTTGTGGTTACCTCGGCCGTATCCCTTAAGGAGCCAAGGGACAACCTGAGTGATAACACCTTCCAAAGAGCAATGGACATAACTTTTCCTAAGGAGATCCATGACTTCCTAGTGATATACTTAGATGACATCATTGTCTTCTCGAAATCTAATAATCAACACTTAGATCATCTAAGGAAAGTTTTCATAAAATGTAGGAAGAATGGAATTACTTTAAACCCCAAGAAATCTTTTTTGTGGGTTGGAAAGGGAAAGCTACTGGGTCATATAATCTCAAAAGATGGTATTAGAATAGATCTTGCCAGAATTGAAGACATCTTACAAATACAACCTCCTAGGAACATCAGAGAATTACAAGTATATTTAGGAAAGATTAACTTTCTTAGGAGACTTATTTCTAATTTAGCAGAGTTAACTAGATTATTGACTAACATGTTAAAGAAAGATTCGACCTTAAAATGGACTGTTGAAGATAAGAAATCATTTGAAGATATCAAGCTAGCTTTGACTAAAAACCAGTTCTAATCAGTCCAAAATTTGATAGGGATTTCATTTTATTTTCCTTTGCTTCAGAACATACAATTGCTACAGTTTTACTGCAGAAGAATGATCAGGGCTATGAAAAACGAATTTGCTTATTTATCAAAACCCTGAGGGATGCCCCTTTAAGGTAAAACATAATGGAAAAACAAGCTTTTTCCCTAGTCAAAGCTATTAAATATTTTAGAGTTTACATCTTGTATTCCCATATAGTAGCCTATGTCCCTAATTCAATGGTCGAGGACATCCTGACTCACGAAGGTCCGGATGGAAAAACAGGGAAATGGATAGCTACCATTTTGGAATATGACTTGGAAATTAAACCAACAATGTTGATAAAAGGCCAAGGTTTAGCCAAACTCATGGCTGAATCGAACTTTCAGGCCCTAGAAATAAATTTCATTGTAGAAATGGATAATGAAGAGGAGATGGTGACTCCACCAATCAACCAGGCCTTTATTGAATCACCATGGTATGTTGATATCCTATATGTTTTACTAAACTTACAAGATCCTCCTGAATTATCTAGGACCAAAAGTAGGTTTTTAAAAATGAAGTCTTTAAAGTTTTGCATCATAGATAATGCTTTGTTTTGGAGGAATCATGAAGGCATCCTTCTTAACTATTTATTGAAAGAAGAAGTTGACAAAATTTTACAATAATTTCATGCAAGTGCCTATGGAGGACATCTTTATTGGAAAACTACAGTTGAAAAAATCCTTAGGTTTGGTTTCTATTGGCCCACTCTATTTTCTGATGTTAAGAAAAATGCCACCTCATGCCATAAATGTCAAATTTTTGAAGGAAGAACAAAGCTTTTACCATTACCCTTAAAACCAATCTCCGCTGAAGCACCTTTTCAACAATGGGGTTTAGACTTTATTGGTAAAATCCACCCACCTTCCTCAACAAAACACAAATGGATCCTCACTACAACAGAATATTTCACCAAGTGGATAGAGGCCATACCCTCAAGACAAGCCATTAACACAGTCATCATAAAATTTCTTAAGGCCAATATCCTATCCAGGTTTGGGTGCCCAACCAAAATCATCACTAACAATGCAGCAGCTTTCAAATCCAAGAGAATGATTGATTTCTGTAAAAAGTATCACATAACCCTATGCCATTATACAACTTACTATCCTCAAGGAAATGGACTAGCAAAGTCCTCAAACAAAAGTCTTGTTAATATTATTAACAAATTACTAGAGGATAACAATAAGACATGGAATAAAAAGCTGGTGAATGCCTTGTGGGCAGATAGGTTAACTACTAAGAAGACAATTGGAACCTCTCCTTACCAGTTAGTGTATGGAATGGAAGTTGTCTTTCCTTCCTCTCTGGGAACACCAGTGATGAAACTGCTCCAAGAATTGCAAGTTGAACCCAATGATATTCAAAGAAGAATCAACCAGACAATTCACTTACATCAAACCAGGGAAGAAGTGTACATCAAATCTCAGGTTGTAGAAGAAAGGATCAAGAAGATTTATGACAAAAGAACCAAGGCTGATAATTTCTAGCTTGGGGAGAAAGTGTTGAAATGGGACTCAAGGAGGGAAGATAAAGATAAACATGGGAAGTTTGACTTATTATGGAAAGGCCCATATATCATTTATTCTTTTAGGGGCAATAATACTTTTTTCCTAAGGGAAATGGATGCTATAGAAGCAGAAGGAGGACCAGTAAATGGTCGGATGCTCAAGAACTACATTGAACCTAGTTACTAATTCCACTTAGCACTTGTACATACTTTACTTTTCAAATGTCTAGATTTGATTGGATGGTGAATTTTTGAAGTTGAAGCCCAGAGAGAAGGCCCCGAGCTTTGAAGATTTTACTATCATAAATAGTAATAATGTGGAAGCATAAAGAAAAATTTTGTAGGGAAATATCATAGTAATTCAGAAGGCCACTGGTCTACAAAGTTCTTGACATTTCACCAGGAAATGCCATCCCCAAGTGGAGCCACTATTAGGTTCCTATACCAATAAGAGTCATAATTTTAAATAACTGAGATTAAACTTGTAATATGTACATACCTTTTCTTGTGCGAATGTTTTCCATATTCAATATATATATATATATATATATATATATATATATATATATATATATATATATATATATATATATATATATATATATATATATATATATATATATATAGATATAGATATAGATATAGATATAGATATAGATATAGATATAGATATAGATATATATATATCTATATATATATATATATATATATATATATATATATATATATATATATATATAAAGAGGGTATGTCCTAAAAAATAATAAAAGGACAAAAAGAATAAAAAGGTCAAAAAAAGATGAAAAATATGAACCCCAAGAAAAGAAAAAAAGACCATGAATGTGAGCAAGTCTAAATGCCACTCCTAGTTTACTTTTATCTAGAATAAATGATTGTGTGTAGCTTGTAATCTATGCCACAATCCATGATAGTCAAAATGTTTAAACTTGACTATTTCATGTTTTCAATTTCATGTTATAGATAGAGAATAAAAATCTGACCAAACAATGTAATCTTGGTAGATAATTAGATAGGTAGAGTAAATTAAAGGAGCTCAACTGTTTAATCTGAGCCCTTGGATGTAATAAGGTTAGACTTAGTTAGATTTCCATTGTAAAGAAAAGAAAAATGGTCATAAGGGTTTGCTAGCTTAAATGCAACCAAATAAAGAGAAGTAAAAATGGTAGGATGAGTGGATGAAAGATTGCAGAATTGTGATGATTGTTAGACAAAAGCATATTTACCACCCTCATCATGAAAGTTCCAAGTATGAATGAGAAATTGGGCATGCGTAAAGTTCACAAAGTCAATTGATTAATTCCCCCCCACTTATTTCACCCTTTACTTAACTAATTTCCCACAATAAGTCTTAAGTACCCAAAATCTTAAGTCAAAGGGGCTTAGAGCATTTCTCTAACTTCTGGAGGGACCAGACCCTTGGCCCAATGACTTATAGATCTTAAGTACTAAAATCCCCTCATAAACATTTACTCCCTTCACTCCCCCTCATTCTCCCTAATAAATCCCTTTTCCTAAGGTTAAAACACTTTTTTCCTAAGGAAAGGAAATTACCCCAAGTAAACCCCTTTTCCTAAAAAACCCACAAAAATACTTTAAGCCTAAGTTATAACGTTTTTGTGTGAAAATAAAATCAATTACAACGAATACATTATACTTAGTGCAATTCATTTCCCGCAAGTTTCATATTAACTTCTAATTTTATTTATATGCACTAATTCCCAAAAATACCTTTTTCTCGTATATCTTTATTAAATCCCTTTAATGTTAAATATCCCTACCATGAGTTTGAAATATAAACTTTACATTATCCAAACCCCGACAAATTTAATTAATTAATCGATCTGTGATTAATTAAAGTTAACCCATCCAATTAAATCCCACCCGATACCTTAACCCTCTCCTTAATCGCGCATTAAATCAAACCGCTGCATTTAAATGTCGCCCCACCCTCCCATTACCATCTATGCAAATCCATCGCTCGACCACCACACAATCTCTCCCCTCCCCATTTGACGGCTCGTATTGATTTCAGAAGGGCCTGAAATCTAAACATTACCCGCCCGAAAAGGGTTGTTTTTCGCTGGGCCCCCGATGCGACGTGGCACTCGCTAAATGGAATCAGGCGGCCTCCCCCCAAAACCACCCAACACCCTAAAGCGGTGCGAAGAAGACCACTTAACGCCAGTCTGCTACATGCAAAAACTGTCACTGTCACCTTGCTAAATGCCAAAACAACCATTGTTCCCATAACCTGCCAAAAGGTTTACTTGGTGAATAAAACCAAAAACCCCAAAACCTTTTGTGTTATCATGAAATTAAACTCCAGACCTCCATGCACGCACCTGCACGACATTGAACATGTCAACCTACGTCTGTTTGCCAACTTGAAGATGCCATAGAACACTTAGTCCACCTTCTAGCCCATGCAGAACTTCTGCAACCGTGCACAGTTGCCTGTCAACTTGTTCAAAGCCCATTTTCCCCCAAAATTCTAAGTATTTAACCCAAAATTCACTAGAAACCTTGCCTCAATTTCTGAACCAGTTACTCAATTGCTTGAAATTAAAGAAAAATTAATTGAAAGTAGTTCACAGCAACCAAAAACTACTCTGCACTAGAACCCTTTTTCCTTCAAGAAACTAAAAAACCCTTCCCCCATTCTCAAATCCACAAGAACTGAGAATGTTCGCTCCAATTGCCATGGATGTCCGACTAGTTTTAACTCCCCATCTGGACTTAGACCATCTCCCCCTCGTAGATAAAGATTTCCAAATTAAGGACGTTGTTGTCCTTGAATCCCCACTGAAACTATTTTGCAGATACAGAGACCTATTCCTTAATTAGGCTGATCGAATTGGGCTTTGGGAATCCAATTTTCCCAAGTACCAATTCCCAAAAGTACATGTTTTCCTTGAAATTGTCCATTATTGCCATGCAAATTACATCCCCAGTCAAAGAGCAGTGATGTCCCCAAAACAGATTGTATTCTTTACCATCACTGTTGAATCCATCAATGAAATGTTCCAATTTCAGCCTAGACAAAATCTAACCCCTCTATCAATTGGTAATCTACTAAACCAATTCCCTAATCTTCCCACTGGAAAAATGGTTGAAATGTTTCAAACTTTCATCAAGAAACAAGAACATATCCCAAAAGACCCCCCTCCCTATGTGGCCACCATACTTTCCCCATTTGCCCAAGATGTTGTAGCAATGATTTCCAGAGTTTTAGGCTACACTACAAGTGAGTACATAGATGAGATCATTTTAGCTTTCATGTCCATTTTCACTCCAGGACAGCCCCTTGCCATCATCTATGATCTAAATTTATAGTAGACAAAATGCATGACCAATTCCTGAGAATGAGCAATGAATGAGTCTTCAAATACTCCTTGGTATTATACCACCTTTTCCTATATTTCCAAGCTGACAAGTTTCATTTACTCTGCAAAAGCTTGATACCAAAGGTCACCCTAGGTCAGTAATTTTCTGGACTCCTTTGATCCATAAGTATGACTCCCCATATCCATATACAGACTTCATAGATCTGTTTGTACATCCTATTGTAACAATGCTGATAGGCAGCCCTCCTCCAAGAATCAGTTAAAATATCAGGAGGATCCTGCAGCTTTAAAAACAACATAAAGTGGGAGATTGGTACTTATACCAAAGTCACAATAAAATTAGGATTTATGGCTATGAGTTGGCCCCATATAAACTACCCAGATACTTCCCAATAAGGTTATTTTCTCTGGAGTACTACAGGCAGATAATCAATTCACATGAGGTACATTTTATCAAAGCCAAAAAGAAGGCCCAACTCAGAATCAAAGATCAACTAGGCCCTTTTGTGTGTAATAGTCGAGAAGCTGGACAGGAAGTAGAACAGATCCTTCAAAGGCTAAACCTAAAACAGAGCTTCATATGGAGATATGATCCCTTGGATTTCATTTTCCACAGAAGATAGAAAAACAAGATGGCTCCTTATATTCATCACAGAATCCCTGAAATAGAAAAATATGCCAACCAATTATAGTGGGTATAAGATACTCTAGAAGATAGGGATAATACTGAAGTGGCTGTGGAAAACACACTGATTGACCTAGAGAAATGGCTTGATTAAGGTTCTTTCTTGCAGGTACCAGGTGAAACACAGTCATGAAGTGAATCACATGTAGAAGAAGAATCCCAGGTACAAGAAGAGTCAGAAGAACCAGACCTATCAGAGGAGTTTATTTAAACAAGTATACCAGAGCCCATCATGAGTACTCCCCCAGTCTTGAAAACTCCTCTAAATGAGGAGAAAAACCTCAAAAGAAACAAGTAAAAGGCATATTAACAGGGTCAAAGAGTAGCAGGGTCAAAGAGTATCAATGAAAGATTAAAATAAAGAAGGTTCCAACGTGGAAACACCACTACTGCTAGCCTACCTAAAAGGCTCATAGCTCAACTGCAAATAGGCATCAACGCCACAATAAAAGGGACAACATGATGCAGTTTTCCATCTATCTCTATCTTCATGCTTGGAGATATTTTTATTTTCCTAGATTAAATATCAAACTGTTATGAGATATTTTGTAACTATTTTTGTATAAATACTTCACATTTCGAAGTATGTAGGGTGGATTCTAAGACATTATTATAGACTTTATCTTCCAACTCAAAATTCTATTGTATCAATGACTGGATTGGCTTGCTGGACCAACGAATAATGATCATATATTTTACAGGATTCCTGTGTGAAGTGAAAAACAAATAAGTATCATATTTTTTTTAAAAGTTGTGTTTTCTTATGTTTTCCATAAATCTTTGATGTATCTTTCATTTCTAAAAGTTATAACATGGAATGATAATTCAGAATTTGCTTGAATGCACTCTGTTTTGACAGTTATACTTTATTAATGTTTTCCTTAGTATATTTAAATTAAGGAATTCTTCATTGCTTCTTAGTTTAGGTAGCTCCCTGTGATCTATAGCAAAGGATTCTTCATTGCCCTTTGTGCATGATCATCCCTTGTTCCTCATTCTGATCCCGATATAAGGATTCTTAAGTGCCCTTTTACCCTGGTTGGAACCTCTTCATGCACTTGCCATAAAAGATTTTCCTTTCGATTTGCTAATTTTCCCTGTAGACATTACCTTTAATGATCTGGTCTAGTCTTGCCTTTCTATAGTTGACTCCATAGCCCAATGGCTTGAAGACCTTGCTCTATCCAACTGTTTCCAAGAATTCCACCACCCAAACTCAATATCAAAACCAAAACTCCACAGAACTTTAATAGCTAGCCTAAGATCCCATAAAAACAAAGTTAAATCATAAAGAGAGAGCCCTCTCTGAGTGTAGGTTGGCTGGAACCTATACTTAAAATATTGTTTTGTGGTTACCTCGGACTATGCCTTCTTCTTATAACTTCAAAGGAAATTTTGACAGGTCCAACCGCTTCATGACCTCTTCTGAAATGAGGTTCTTTTGGCTGCCACTATCGATAATGAATTGCAACGGCAAACCCTTCACCCACATTTGTGAGTAAAAAAGAGGCTACCCCTCCTTTGAATCGTAGGGCTCATTCTTCTAGATCTTGACTGTGGCAACAGTGGTGCTAGGATCTGCATCAATAATTTGCTTCCCTTTGTCATTCCTCTTGTCGGGTTCTTACTAAGGGTCAGAACATGCATCTGATTCTCAAGCCTTCAACTCGGCCACCCGTGACTACTTGGTTTGACACTGACTTGTGTTGTGAGTGGTGCTCTTATGGAACTCATACCACTTTCCTATGTTCTTCATTGACTTCATGGTGTTGTTCTTTTCTTGCAGCTTCAACAGGTTGTCTTTGGTCTCCTCTCCTTGGATTTTCCCTTTGTTCTTCGGATGCGCAGATGCAAAGTCTTTCTTGTTTTGTTTAAACTTTGTTTGATCTATACAGCGTATTGGTACGCTGTGCCAAGTGAGGAGATGTCTAGGAATTCCATCTCATCCTGGATGTACCTGTGTAGGCAACCGTGATATTTGAGTACCAAATGCCACTTTAAATCCTTGATATCCAACTTTGTGCGAAGGGAATGAAAAATATTGGTAAACTCTAGCAAGTCTTGGTCTCTTCCATGCCGTAGTGTGGTCCACTATATGTATTTATCCTCATAGCTTCCTACAGGGTAGTACTACTCCTTGATGGTATCCTAGAATGAATTCCAAGTGGGTGCGGCTAAAAGTAGTAATTTCATACTTTCATCGTTCTACTCACAGTAGGCTTCCCACTAGTCCTCGATGTGGGGGGCAACTTTGAGAAGTGAAAAAGTGATCTTTCCTGACTAGAAAAATCATGAACAGAAAAATATCCTTCTAGCAGATTTAACCATTTATCTACAACATTTGTATCTATCTAACCCTAAAATATGAGAATGTCAAAATTAACTTGTACCTTAAAGGGTGTGGCACTTCCAGAGTAGCTGGTGGAAGTAGATGTGTCGCCCTTGGGTAGCCGTTGAAGGATCTAGGCAATTTTTCCATCATCGCATTCCTTTGTCACTCGAGGGCTTCTTCAAGCAGGATTTTGATAGGATCTCCTGCCCCCTCATCTTTATTTTCATCCTCCATGGGAGGCCATCAAGATTTGTGATGCTGATCATGTAAAGGTTCAACCAGATTGAGCCCTAACTCCTTATATCCTAACCTCGTTGGGGACATGCAAAGAAAAATAGAGAAAGAGCAGACCACTTTGATACCACTGATCCAAATTTAAACAAGAATGCAAAAAATTACAGATATAACCATAAATACAAATATGAAACAGAAATAATACTTCCTTTCATTAATATCAAATAATGAAATACGCTTACAAGCATAATGGAAATGAGACTAGCTTGGGGTATGGTAGCTTATCTCTGAGAAGAGATGTGGCGGCTACATGCCTCTAAAATGTGTTACAATGAGGCGCAAAGGACTATTTATTATTGAGAAATAATGAAAAATCCTAAACATCCAAAAACCTAACTCTAAGAGATGAGGTGCCAAAACTGTGGGCCCCATTTGGGTAAATTGGTACATCAACTTCTCGGGGTCGTGACTTTGGCATACGATTATTGTTTGACTATCATAATACCTCCCTTCAAAGAAGTCGAAGAGAAGGCCGAAAAGAAATTATAAAGATGGCTTGGATAGCTTTTAGGCTCTCTGTTTTCCCTTAAAACATCGTTTAGGGCCTCAAAATGGATCCGGAAGTTGAGGACCTAAAAGTCTTTGAAAAATAGTAAACTGTACGACAATTAAGGAGACCGAAAAACTGAAAGAGACAGTGTTGGGGGTCCAAGTGAAATAGGTAGGTGGCCACCAATATCCACCTAGACCAATAGTGGTCACATTTTGTTATAATAAATGAAATAGAGAGTACACTGTGTTGCACATGGTGTGAATAAGTGAATTAGAAAATGTGAAATTTTTTGATAATGGTTAAAGAAAAATAATAATATAAATTTAAATTTTATAGGAAAATGAATAAAAGGAATAAAAATTTAGTTATATGATTTTTTTAATTTTATAAAAAGAATTAAAAACAATAAAATTTGAAATTATTAAAAAAAGTTATTAAAAAGTGATCTTGGTTAATAAAAAGGAAAACTATATTAAAAGAGAAAACACTAATGTAAAATGTAGAAATAAATTAAACTTATTGAATTATAGTATAAATTGATGTTGTTATCATCTTTGTTATTAAGTGATCAAAAGAGAATAATGAAAAGAAAAACATTATATATATATATATATATATATATATATATATATATATATATAAATTATTATACAAATGCATTTATCAAATTCTATTCATCTATAAAGAAAGATGGTTGTCTATTGGAAGAAACGATATTATCAATGTTATGAGAGGTTTAAATTTTTATAATTAAAATAGTTAAAATTTTATAATTATTATTGTATGGTTTTATTGTCTAGCCATCAAAGTGATATCAAAACTCTAGATAGCCACTGTGACTACATCATAAATTAAAATTTGAAAATTACAAACAATCTTTTTCTTTTAATATTTTCTATATGTGGTGGGATCCTCAACAACTTTTTTTTATTTTTTCCACAGGCTGAAAATGCTCAGACTTGCTCAAGGACTACAAGGCACATGAATAAATATCAGATTTATAAATTTCAATGGTTGTTGTTGTATGTACCAACAACATAGCAAACTCACACAATGGCATTATTGATAAAATCAATCATTTCATTAAATGTTGATAAAAGAACGTTGTTAGAGAATTGACCAATGCAATTTATAATATTTAACATTGCAAAAATAAAAGTTTTAATATGGATAACTCTGTCATATATCTTATGTCATTATCTCTAGATATTTTTGGTATATTTTTGCATGATTTTTAAATAAGTGTAGTGATTTTTTATTCTTAAACATTGCAAAAAATCATCCAAAACTAAAATATTTAAAAATATTTGATACTTAGGTAAATAATATACTTTCTATTAGTGACTTCTCATCATAATTTAAGTTTTTAATTAAGGAGAAAACCAAAATGACAAGAAAATAAAAATATGAAACATGGATGAGAGGTAAATAAAAATACGTTGTCAGGGTCTCGATCTCGAGACCTGTAGAGAAAAGTAATAACGTGGATCATGAGCACAAGAATTGTCATCATAAAGGGGAAAAATCAGAAACTCTATGTCCATGGATAATCAACACAATACCAGAGCTGTGAGATTTGTAGAGGGATGTCAGAGTGGGGAAGCGAACGTGAAGGACAAGCCGCAAGAGGACCAAGCTAGCCATGGCTTACGATGTCAGAGTGGGGAAGTGAAGATGAAGGAAAATCGATCAAGATACTTGTGTTGTGCTTTTAATGGGGAATGGGTACTCGTGTTTTTTGTTTAATGGGCAAGACACTGGCATTAGTGAAACCTTGCAATTTATATGGAACAATCGAGGCATAATCTTTTCCTATAGTTTAATATTTTATTGTATTGCCTAAAAATTGGAAGGAAAAATGTTTGTAATGGGATACTTTATTTTTACATTTTATTTTAATTAAATTGTAAAAATTATAATATTAATTATATTCTAATGAATTAAAAGTTTTTCAAATCCCAACCTTTATAAAAATCACTCTTTGATTTGTGGTAATGATCTTTCAAAAGTATTTAATTTGGATAAAAAAAATGGGTTATGGGCTAGATTTTTTTTTTGTTGAATACTAAAAATATTTAATTTGTTTTTCTTTAATTTTTCGGTTACAAGCTATTTTTTTTGTTTACTGTAAAATAATGATGAAAAGGTAAAACGTAGGTAAATGATTTCTAAATGATGCCCATCGTTGTTGCCTATAAATAATTGTAAACAATAATGGTGTCTTTACTTATGAGTGAAAATATGTGTCGCTTACCTTTGAAGTGGAAAATTATTTTTTTGGTAGTGTAAAACATTAGGTGAATACCATACTAGAGAGTTCATACAAAAGCTCCATGCATTTAGATGATGTAGAAGTATACCAGCCTAGATCCATCTTAACTCTTTCTCTATCAAGCATCGAGAGGGATCAAATCTCTAGAGGTGCAAACCTCTTTTTTGAGTGTAAAACTTGAGGAAAGGTTTACACATCGAGAGATTTTATCCATCTCGGTGCTTGAGAGATCCAGAGTTAAGATGGATCTAGGTTGGTTTCACTCATGTGCGGCCAAAGAAAATCTATTGAACATATGAATAATTTTATCAATAATATGTAAATACATCTAATATTAATATAACCATTTTATATGCTAGATATGTCTGAGATTTATTTGGTCATTTTAATTTTAAATTTTCTTAGTTACAGTGTGTTGAGATGATAAATATTGTCAATAAATCTAATGATGAAATAAAAAATTTGAATGCAAAGTGACAATGTAATAGTGTTGAATGATAGAAAATGTGAATAATAAAAATGTAATCAATTACAAATAGTCTTCATTGTGATCAATCTCAAACTATTTTCTTCTACTATTCTTATTTTCACTCTTGTTAGTTTTGTCATATTTTCATATCAATTATATGAAAAGGACAGTTGAAATCGTAAACCATTTAAATATTTGGCTCGACTTGTTGTAATAAACATCATACCTTGTCTCTCTTGTTCTCCAATATTAATAGGTTGAATTACTATATCACCATATTCAATGTACATTGTTAATATTTTTTCGTTCTTACATTGAAATAAATGCACAATATTAATCTAATCACTTTGAAATTAACGTGCCATCATACATTTATTTACATCTAATAAAAAATCAACATATACACTGAAATTAGTGTATCTAATGCAAGAAATCAAATAGGATTAGAAATTAACATCTACATTGCAAATCAATGCATCGAATGCAAGTAATCAAATATGATTAGAAATCAACATCTACACTCAAATCAATGCATCTAATGAAAATAACCAAATAAGATTAGAAACCAACATCTACACTGAAATCAATGCATCTAGTGAAAGGAATCAAATATGATTAGAAATCACCATCTGCACTAAAATCAATGCATTTAGTGCAAGCAATAAAATAGGATTAGAAATCATCTACATTGAAATCGATGCATCTAGCGTAAGCAATCAAATATAATTATAAATAAACATATACAATGTAATTAATCGATCCAATGCAAGAAATCAAATAGGATTAGAAATCATCATCTACACTGAAATCAATGCATTTAGTGCAAGTAATCAAATAAGATTAGAAATTACCATCTACACTGAAATAAATGCATTTAGTGTAAGCAATCAAATAGGATTAGAAATCATCTACATTAAAATCAATGCATCTAGTGCAAGTAATCAAATATCATTAGAAACCAACATCTACACTAAAATCAATGCATCTAGTGCAATCAATCAAATAGGATTAGAAATCACCATCTACACTTAAATCAATGCATCTAGTGCAATAAATAGTCTTCCATCTTCCCCCCCTCCATCTATATCTATATCTCCCTGTCACACGGAATCTGTCAAGGGTGCGGACACGACTGACCTTCCTAGAAGTCTAAGACATTCTAATGACAAACAAGACAAAATGGAGTGATCTTTCTCTAAATACACCTTTTACAACATGAAAACTACAAGTGTTTAGGCTTACCTTATTCCAAAACACTGTTGTTGAAGTCCGTTCTTGACGATCCGGATGAGCTCCTCCTTCAAGTCAATTCCTGCAACCACAAACAATCAAACAATTACCAAGCACTTGCATTTCATATAATAAAACATATATTCAACATGCAGACCAAGGAACACATGAAATAACTCATTAACACAAGCTATTGAGAAAAATAAACCAGTTTGTATTAATAACGAAACAAAGAAACTCTTACAACCTGGCCTTGGTGTTGTGCAAATTCCTCCCAGGGTCCATCAAGGGTTTTCCTCTACTTTGACAAAGCTCACCCTCTCCCAAGTAGAATCAAGTGAAGACAATCTCTCCTCACAAAGGCTCTAATGGAAGACCTAAATCCTGCAGCATTTACCCAAAGAAAATGTATAGCTCCAACCTCCTCTCCTTCTGGCTCAATGCCTTCATTTATAGTGCTGTAAAGAGGTTATTCAGGTCCACTATCAATGGGATCATCCCCCTCTATGGGTGGGATAGCTCCCTTATTGATGGGATAAGTTCCCCCTTAATAGAGATACATGAACCAACTGGAGGCGCATCCATTTCATCAAACCGACCTCTAGAATGTTCTAGAAGTAACCACAAGTAACTTTTTCAAGATAAAACTCGCGCATTTTGCCTTTTACAGAGGGACGCACCTGTCCCTTAACATACAGAGCGTCCATGGACGCAGATTTTGTGAACATGGTCAGCGTCCCCGCAGGTAAGGCTAGAGAGAACCTGCGACCCCAGAGATAAACATAGTTTTTACAAGACTTTCTCTCTTCTTTGAGTTTGAGATGGATAACAGAGGCATGAGACTTGCCTAAGAGGGTAGCATGACTGTTGATTTGAGCCATACTAACTGTAAGTAGTCAAGGTGACATTTTTTAGTGTAACAGATTGCCCCCTAAAGTGCGAAGCCTGGAATAGAATAGGGTTTTGTAATTCTAGGAAGGGTGAAGCGCTTTATCATTTCAAGGATTGCCTTGTGGATGGCCTGGTTGGAACCTGCAATTTTCAACACAAAATACATGGATAAGATTATATCATCACTGAGGTAGGCATTCCCATACTCAGATTCAAAACTTTAACTAATGGACTAACTATTCTGATACAGGAATGATCTTGCAGTACATCATTTTTATAGACTTTTGTAGACACAGTATGGACGCAGCCATCTGTTTATGATTAGTCTACATAGATAATGAATACAAAACTCCTCGCAGCCTGGATGGTAGAAACTAGATCCAGGGTCTTCACTTCTACTTCCCGAATTGGTACGATTCTAGCCATGTGATTAAATGATTCGATGTCGAACATGGTAGAAACCACTTGATTACCAGTCAATGATGTAAACTGTTAACAAGCGTGAGAGAAACCACCAGTAATGTCAATGGTTCTCAAAGTACCAAGCACAACCCGTGAAATGTGAATAGATGTTTTGATGTCGAACACTTCACGGAATCCTCTGATCGAAAGTCAATGATGTAAACTGACGTCAAAGGCGAGAAACCTGCCATTGATGCATGCAGACTTCAAGGTACTGTCGATTCCTAAGTCATCTTTCTAGATAATGTGTCGATGTCGATAGAAAGCGACCCGTTGCAGGCAAGCCTGCAACACGAAATCATTGTTCAAGTTGAAGAAATGTTGCTGTAAGGACTGACTCAGGGATGGTCAATGGATGACAAGTATTTTGCAGATGAAAGTTTTGCTTGCAGACCTCTTGAACACATAACGACACAACAGATGGTTTGGTGACGAATAACTCAAAGTTGATCCCTGAACCCGGTTAAAGATTTTCAAAGTGATTTAGTCAACTGTGAGGTAAAAGATTTCCCAACCCAGGTGAATGAAAAGTGTCGTGTTCAAGAGCGGTAATAAAGTTTCTTCTGAGGCAAAAGGTGACAAATAGGTTCATTCTTCTCTTTTTTCCCCCACCATTTCTGGCAAGTACCTCTTTATTTTTAACAAGCTTGAGGAGGATAACATATGCTTGATTATAAGCTCATCCTTCGGACGAGTCCAACCTAGTTTAAATGCGAACCCTAGGAAGGAGTGGTTCGTTCCTGTTTGTAATTGAACAGGTCCTTTACTGTAAAAGTTTAACGAGCCCAGTATAGGAGAAACTCGGCGTTTTTCAATTTTAGAGAGTCTGAAAAACTTAAGGAAACTCCACGTTGAACTTTTTCGTATATTTGTGTCCCTCAAGCCCGAAAAAGTATAAAATAATACCTGGGGGAACCGCTTGATCTTGCGACCAAGGAGTACTTTCATAATAGTATCGTTGACCTGAAAAGTAAAAAGCGATCAAAGACACGTCGTTTTATTTCCTTATCGAGTTTGAAACGACAAAAACCCGGCAATCTTTTCCTGATTTTACGGTCAGAAAAGAGCTAAAAGGGGACCGTCTTTTAATTCCGTTTTAACGAGTGAAAAAGAAACACTCGGCGATCTTTTCATGTTTTAGGAGTCAGAAAAGGGCTTAAAAGATGACTCTGAAATTTTGTTTGTGAAAAATTACAATTTCCCTTGAAATCCCTTCGTCCTGCACAAAAGCGACACATTACTCATACCTGTTTAAAATAGGCAAAAATACATTTGAAAACATCTTTTCATGGTAAAAAATGAACTAATTCATCCAAAAAACCTATAAAAAGACCTTTTACCATGTCATTTTTACCGTTTCACTGTTGAGGTTGAAAAAGGAGCTTTTGACAAGAAACTTCCCGTGGTTGCTGCGGAAAATCTGACCGTCGGAATCGAACGCCGCTTCACCGAGGTATTTTACACATCCCACTCTTCATTTTTATCCGTTTAGTTTTTTGTTTTTGGTCTCTGTTTCATTTTTTGGGGGGGTTTTGGGTTCAAAATGCGCCTCTCGGCGGACGCAGGTGCCCTTCGGGTGGGCCGCGTCCCCCGACTTTTTCTCACACGGGAAAAAGGTCTGGGGACGCAGTCCGCCTTCAGGCGAGCTGCGTCCGGACGCCCTGTGCTAAAAAGCCGGGGTGCGTCTTCCGCAAAGGGCGCATTTCAAAACCCTAACTCTCTCAAAAAACCACCAAATTTTCTCAAATTAATTTCTAATTGACTCTTTTGATGTGCAGGGCCAAAACATGTTAGACTGGAGAGAGAGAGAGCACGTAGAAGACGATGAAGCTGCGATTAACCACCAACCCTCTCTGGATGCCTTAAGAACATGTGGATTGTACAAATATTGGACCATACCGGGCATGAGGGGCCAGGTAAGATTTTTGGAATGGCTAGTTGAGCGATGGAACGTTCAAGATCAATGTTTTTACATTGGAGGGCACCAGCTCGAGATAGAGCCCTCGGATGTATACTTTCTCACTGGCTTGCCAAACAGAGGTGAGCAACTCAACCTTGCGGGGACCAGGCCGGGTGGCCAATCCCTTGATGATCTCCGCGAGGAGTGGTGCAGACCAGGGACTCGCCATAAAAAGGGCGTGGAGATAAAGCACATCGCTCTGGCGGAACTTAGAGTTATTGCATTTACGGTCACTAGGATTTGTGGCGCGGCCGCCTTGCACATTGCTTCCGGATCCCAAATGCGGATGGCAGTTGACTGTTACCAAGGCACCATCTTCAACTGGTGCGAAGCTGTGTCGGCTCATATGAAGAGCCAACTAACCAAGGCAAAGAACGGACGACTAAAGACTTTTGGATATGGGCCTCTAGTCGTGAGCTTTGCCTTGGAGAGAGTTCCTATGCTGATCCCTCAGCAACTCACTGTTGATGACTTGGGTCCTCGGGAGCCAAAGCTTGTTCGATGGGTTGCGGTGATGGCCCGGCATCCTGACGAGGGTGCTGCAGTGGTTCGATTCTCTGACAGTTACTTCGACTGGCTAGAGGGCCAGCTTTTTGTGATACAAGACTTTCCATATGCCGGAATGGATTTCAGAGGTGATCCGGACATGGTTCTTCCACAGGGAGAACAATGGGATGACAGAGGTACTTTCATTTTCACAAGTTTTCTAATTATGTATTTTTTATTTTTCATATATATCGTCTCAAAGTAACAGTAAAATTTTAAAAATGCAGATGTTGGACCACAGCGTCCAGCCAATCTCCGGCCTTACGACAGACGACATCCAGCTGCACCGGCACCGGCCTTACAGGATGCGACAGCAGAAGTACTAGCCGATTTGGAGCATGATCTAGAGCGTCTCACGGCAGATATACCTGAGACTACTATGGATGACATTCCAATGAGGCTTCAGCGCTTCGTGGTTGCAGTCCCTGGACCGTTTAGGAGATTTCTGCGCAAGATAGCCCGCGCAGTGGTGTCGTACAGAGAGCACCACCAGTGATTGACTAGTCACTTTTGTAGTCACATGTGACATTTTTGACTTTTTGCACTATCATTTTGCCGATCATAAGGTGTGTTAAACCTATGATCGAAGACGATGTATATATTTTTGGACACACTTCTATCTATATCTATATATCACTATTATCGGCTTATCTTGTTTAACATGTATGATGAAATGTCTTTAAATTTACTTGCATGATTATTATAAATGTCTGTCCAACACTTGAGAAGCAATTGCATCTGCTAATGTATTCAAAGACCTTGGAATATGTTGATATTCAATGTAATCAAATTCACGTTCCAAGAGACGCACTCTCAAAAACAACCTTAATAACACAGGATTTCTAATGGCATAAACTCTATTAAGCTGTAATACAACAAGTTCAGAATCTAACCTCACTATCAAACGTCGAATTCCAAATGAAATAGATTCGGATAATAATTCAACCACTGCACTGTATTCTGCAATGTTATTCGTTGTTTGACCGAGGCTTACCCCATGCATAGAAACTAACTCGTCAGAGGGCGAATAGATAACCCAAGCTGCGGAAGAGATATTCCGTGTACTACGACAAGCACCATCAGCAAATCCAATGTATGTTTGGAGAGGCGTCGACATCTACAATATCAAGAGTAAAACCAAGATGAGCCAAAATAATGACGAAAAACCACACTTGCTAAGCTAAGCACACTGACTAAACTAACACACTTGCTAGCTAGAAAGGAAATCTAACCTATCTAAAAATTTCTCCATCCACCATTTTAAGCATAATACCTCTTTAGGTAAAGTCCATTTCTGGGTTTGCCCAAAGAGTCCCCATCAAAATCAACTAACTCATAAGCCCCTTTTGCTAGCTTTCGCTTTACAATGTAGGGCCCATGCCACATGGGAACGAATTTTCCAGCACCTAGCTTATCGTTTGCTTGATCATATAATAGTACTAGGTCTCCTTCCGAAAAACTTCGAGGGGTTACATTTTTATCGTACTGAGCTTTCATTCGTTTCGCGTGAGTCTCGATAGCTAAAGTAGCGTCACGTCGAGTCTCATCTAATTTAGCTAAGTATAACAACCGTTTCTCCTCTTCGGAAGTAGCTGGAAGTAATTCGACAGCCATTTGAAGTGATGGGATTTCGCACTCAATAGGTAACACAGCTTCTAAGCCATAAACTAGCTGAAAAGGGGTGAAACCTGTTGAATTTTTCACTGAAGTTCGATATGCCCATAGTGCCGAAAATAACATGTTATGCCAATTCGTTCGATGGATACCAATGATCCGTCGAATCATGACGACTAGAACTTTGTTGATTGACTCAACCAAACCGTTGGCTTGCGGATAATAAGGTGTAGAGCTATCGTGGCGCAAACCAAGCTGGCTTGTAAGTTCAGTCATCATGACATTTCGAAAATGGCTTCCATGGTCCGTAATGATTGCTTGTGGGACACCAAACCTAGTTATGATATGATTGAATACGAAAAGTGCAGCTGTCTTGCCGCTTGCGTCGAATGTAGGCATCGCCTCGGCCCACTTAGTAAAATAATCAACCGCAAGGATGATATACGCATGCCCCCCGGCCGAGTGAGGGTTACAAGTAATAAAGTCAATGCCCCATTTGGCGAATGGACCAGCGGCAATTATAGGGTGGAGAGGAGCAGGTGGAGCGCGCATCTTGCGATCAAACACTTGACAGTTGTGGCATTTTCTGACGGCAAGGATACAATCTTTAAACATAGACGGCCAGAAATAGCCAGCGCGCAACACCTTCTGAGCTGTGGCATACCCAGACATATGACCGCCACATGCTCCAGAGTGACAATCATTCAAAACTCTCTCAGCCTCATCGTGAGTTAAACAACGTCGAAAAACTAAGTCTGCCCCCAGGCGATAAAGTGTATCTCCAATAATTCTGTATTGCTGGGATTGAAACCGAATTTTTCGACGGTTTTCCTTGGAAGCTTCAGGCCGAAAGGTTTGGGTTTGGAGATAGATGATTATATCCCCATACCACGGATCTACAGTGCTAATAAGAAACAAAGATTCGTCCGCAATGGACTCCTCTGCCACAGTCTCTGTGTCAGCACTCGGGAAATCACACATCAATTCCGCGAAGACTAAAGATTTCTTAGACTTGGACTTCTCAAACTCCAAGTCGAACTCTTGCAGGATGACATCCATTTAGAGTACTTGCCCCCTAGCAGTTGTTTTGTCAAGATATAAATCATAGGGTTGCAATCCGAAATAACAGTAGTTTTGCGGAGAAGAATGTAGTGACGAAAACGCTGGACAGCTTGAACGGCTGCCAGGGCCAATTTCTCCACATGCGAATATTTTAACTCAGTTGGATTTAAGGTTCTGCTAAGGTAATATATCACATGCTCTGCCTTGAATTCATCTTCTTGAACTAACACCATTCCAATGGTGGAATGCGAAGCTGCGAGGTATAAGAAGTAGTCCTGGTTGTAGTTGGGAGGATGCAATAACGGTGCATGGGTCAACGCGTGTTTCAGTGCATCAAAAGATTGTTGAGCAATCTCGTCCCAAAAGAATTGTACATTCTGTTTCAACAACCGTGTAAAACCTTTAGTGACCTCGGCGTAGTTAGGGATGAATCGGCGTAAAAAGTTTGCTTTCCCTTGCAAACTTTGGAGTTGGCGCAAACTCGAAGGAGGAGGCAATTGGATGATAGCCTCGACTTTCGAGGGATCGACGCGAATGCCGGTTTTGGAAACAACAAATCCCAGCAATCGACCTGTTTCTATACAGAAAACACACTTGTGGGGATTCAACCGAATTCGATAATGCCTACACCTCATAAAGATTGCTCGTAGGTGGACAAGGTGATCAGCTCGGTGTAAAGAATGAGCAGGCAAATCATCGAGATAGGGTTGCACAATGTGCTTGATGTCATGAAATGCATAAGACATGGCCCGTTGAAAAGTAGCACCGGCATTCTTAAGGCCAAAAGGTAATTTGCAATAAGCAAATGTCCCCCATGGACAAATGAATGCCGTTTTTGGTTGATCGGCAGGTAGAATATTGATTTGATTATAACCTGAGAAACCATCCATGAAGGAAAACATCTCACTTCCGGCACAATCATCAATAATTTGATCGATATAAGGCGTAGGATAGTTGTCTTTTGGACAAGCTCGATTGATATCCCTATAATCGATACAGATTCTTATTGTTCCTTGTTTTTTATTGACGGGAACAATATTCGATACCCAATCCGTTAACGGGATCGGATAAATGAAACCTGCTTTCAACAGCTTTTCGACTTCGGCTTTGATTGCAGCTGCTTTTCGAGGGTGAATCTGACGCAACCGTTGCCGAATGGGTTTAGCATCCGGGTAGGTTTTGATTTCATGAACAACAATGGCAGGATCGATTCCTGGCATTTCTTCGTAGGACCAGGCAAACACGTCGCGGAATTCTTGGAATAGGGCCTTGTAAGTTTCAATTTCTTCGTCAGTACATGCGGCACCTATATGAATGTTCTCCTTGATTCCGGGCTTCACTGAAATGTCAATGGGAATAGTACGAGAAATATTCCCTAAATTCAGCTCTAAACTTTCGGCCTGAAGCTTCCAAGGAATCGAAAAATTCGGTTTCAATCCAGCAATACAGAATTTGGAGATACACTTATCGCCTGGGGCAGACTTAGTTTTTCGACGTTTTTAACTCACGATGAGGCTGAGATTTGAATGATTGTCACTCTGGAGCATTGGCGGTCAAATGTCTGGGTAGCACAGCTCAATGTTGCGCGCTATTTCTGGCCGTCTATGTAAAGATTGTATCCTTGCCGTCAGATGCAAAACTGTCAAGTGTTTGATCGCAAGATGCGCTCATGCTCATATAATTGCCGCTGGTCCATTCGCCAAATGGGGCATTGACTTTATTACTTGAAACCCACTCGGCCCACTTAGTAAAATGATGAAACAACAAATCCCAGCAATCGACCTGTTTCTATACAGAAAACACACTTGTGGGGATTCAACCGAATTCGATAATGCCTACACCTCATAAAGATTGCTCGTAGGTGGACAAGGTGATCAGCTCGGTGTAAAGAATGAGCAGGCAAATCATCGAGATAGGGTTGCACAATGTGCTTGATGTCATGAAACGCATAAGACATGGCCCGTTGAAAAGTAGCACCGGCATTCTTAAGGCCAAAAGGTAATTTGCAATAAGCAAATGTCCCCCATGGACAAATGAATGCCGTTTTTGGTTGATCGGCAGGTAGAATATTGATTTGATTATAACCTGAGAAACCATCCATGAAGGAAAACATCTCACTTCCGGCACAATCATCAATAATTTGATCGATATAAGGCGTAGGATAGTTGTCTTTTGGACAAGCTCGATTGATATCCCTATAATCGATACAGATTCTTATTGTTCCTTGTTTTTTATTGACGGGAACAATATTCGATACCCAATCCGTTAACGGGATCGGATAAATGAAACCTGCTTTCAACAGCTTTTCGACTTCGGCTTTGATTGCAGCTGCTTTTCGAGGGTGAATCTGACGCAACCGTTGCCGAATGGGTTTAGCATCTGGGTAGGTTTTGATTTCATGAACAACAATGGCAGGATCGATTCCTGGCATTTCTTCGTAGGACCAGGCAAACACGTCGCGGAATTCTTGGAATAGGGCCTTGTAAGTTTCAATTTCTTCGTCAGTACATGCGGCACCTATATGAATGTTCTCCTTGATTCCGGGCTTCACTGAAATGTCAATGGGAATAGTACGAGAAATATTCCCTAAATTCAGCTCTGAATCAGAATGTTTCGTTGGATCCTGAGCGTCTTTGACATATTCAGCGGTAAAGATAGATGAAAAATCATTTTCAAAGACATCATCCTTAGGTAAAAACGAAGATCTGTGATGGAGATCGTCCCATGGTAGATCATCTACACTTAGGATTTCGCGAAGTTGTTCGTCAGATGACACTTCTTCGGGAAACGTTATCCGTTCTAAGGGTGAGGTGAAAAATGACTCTTCACTGACCACATTCATTTGGTCGGTTGAATGAAAGTCGGTAAAAGACATAAGAGCTTCATAAGCAATCTCATACGGACTCAACGGCATAACATTACCGAGTGAGTCTAGCTCAGAGTCAGAGGGAACATACCAAGGATCATCATAAATAATGTTTTCTGACGTGATCATATGAATTGTTGCGAATGAAGGGTCTGCATTGAGTGGAGGGAGAGGAAAAGTTCCCAGTAAACCGGAATCCTTAACTAAACCTACACCAATGTCCCTATAAGGGATTGTCGTTTTACCAACATGCTGGATAGTTTCTAAAGAGGTTGGGTCGGATGAAAAGTATGTCAGCTGATCAATAGTCACGATCTTACCGTTATGTGGAAACTTAATGACTCTGAAGACCGATGAAACGACCGCTGTCATAGCATATGACCAACTTCGACCCAAAAGAAGGTTGTAGTCTAGAGGGGCATCAACCACTTCCACATCCAGACTAACGGTTTTACCTTCGACCCCTATAGGCAATTCTTGTAGAATACCAAACGGACGGAACCCACGGCCATCAAAGGCCTTAAGGATGGTGGGGGATTGGTTCAACGAAGGAGAACCAAGCGATCTCCAACATTGAATCGACATAATACACGTAGAAGCTCCCTCATCAATCACAGTCCGATGAATAGGCCTGTTTTTGACTATCACTGGAATTTGGAAAGCCATTTGATGGGGGAGACGCGGTGTACTACTTTCTAGATCAAAGATCATTAGGTTCGGGTCCTGAACATCGACAGCTCCAATAGCCGACAAAAGCAATTTTCGTTGCGCTGGACATGATTGCAGCACTTCGAGTGCCGACATTGCTGAAGGTGAAACAGCTAAATCTTCAACAATGTTGTAATTCTGGGCTGCTCTCGCATGTGGATTGAAAGCAGACCTTCGAAGTACACCCTTGGCGGGCGGCTTAATCACTAAGTCTGGGTTAGGTTTTTCGATCTGTAGTGGATCGGAACCAGGAGCTGAGGTTGATGGGTTAGAGTTAGAAGATTCTGCTTCTTTACCATCAACAGGAGCCTTACTACCATAATCTTGCGATCGAGTCGCAATCCTGACATGAGACATCATCAAAATGGGTTCTTCACTGGCATTCGAAGAAGAACCTATCATCTTATTTTCCTGCTCGGGGAATGGATTCTTTAACACAGCAGGAGTCGGAGAACCTTTAACTATTTTCACTACCTCGGCCCGATGAGGGCAGTCTCTCGTAAAATGATCTTCTTCACAAATGAGACAAGGATAACGAGGTTTGCGCTTTTCGTCATTAGTTTCCGACTTTTCCGTTTTCTCCTTTGGAGCCTTGTCTGCTTTAGCCTTCTTCTTTCCTTTCTTCTTTCCACCGTTTTTGGATTTGGCCGTAGATGACTCTACAGCGTGAATGTCGGCGGTAAGTTCAGGAGGAGAAGACTCTCCTGTCGGAGAATCAGGCAAAGTGATAATTGGAGTATTGGAGGTCTTGGAAGACTTCTTCTTACTCTTCGTAGTCACGATACCGATCATACCATCAGCGGCATGAGATCCCGAAGGAGCAGCAGCGATTTGGTTTGATTTGGAAGATCCGGAATTTTCTCGTGTAACGTACCCGACTGAGTGTAAACTAAGTCAAGGTATTGTGCCTGAGCAATGACTTGCTCCTCAGTAACTACGCCGGCCTTAGCTACATCTTCAGTAATTCTTGGTAATAATGATTTTACAAACCATTCAGCTAAAATTTGGTCCGGGATAAAAACTTTCACTAATCTCCTTCGACGTCTCCACTCATGGATGTGATCAGAAATGTACGTGGATGTCGATTGTTTTAGCGAAGTTAATAATTCTGTACCATTATCGTATCTGACTGGTAACTGAAAATGAGTTAAGAATGAAGTAGCTAACTGGCTAAAGTTGTAAAAAGAAGCCCGTGGCAACTCAATGTACCACTTGGCTGCGAGACCAATGAGTGTACGCTGGAAAAGACGTAAGCGGATAGAATCATCTGAGATGGAATTTGATGCACACCAGAGGTGGTAAGTCATCACGTGATTAGACGGATCCTCTCCAGACTTACCTTCGAACTTGGGTATATCGCTGGGCAACTTATTTGGCATTGGCGGCCAGAACGGAAGATATTGAATTGGATCGTTCGTTAGGCGCGTCAAGTCGGGTAAATCTAAAGTCGCAATAAATGGTAACTGCCGGTTAGGATCTCGGAAACTCTGAGTCACAATACCAGCCCCAGGAGGAGGATATCCAGGATAACTAGGAACAGGATTCGCATTGGGGATATTATATCCTCCTGGAAAACCAGGATTAACCGGACCGTACTGGGGTTGTTGAGGTGGTTGATAATTGTACCCAGGATACGGTTGATACTGGTAAACCGGTTGTTGGGCAGCTTGACCAGGTTGATACTGTCCCTGGTACGGAGGTTGAACAAATTGAGGTTGAGTAGTAACAACCGTACTTGTACCAGGTTGACCTGCAGGCATCTGGACTGTGGTTTGAATCCGTGGGTCCAGACAACGGTACAGATGTCTGAGGAACGGTTACAGGGACAGTAGAAACCGGAGCTGCCGATACTCCAGATGTAAGCATGGTAGATGAAGCGGTAGCTGCTGCAGCCGTGTGAGGTGGAGTACTCGGTGCAATTGGCGGCTGAGTAACTACAGAAGTTACAGGGGTCTGAACACTTGACTGGACAAGTTGCGGTTGCTGGGGTGGACCAGGAACTGCAGGTTGTCCTGCTTGAGGTACCGACTGTATACTTGGTTGCGACATCTGTTGACCCTGTGACGGATCCCATGTTAACATTCCAGGGTATTGACTCGTAACAGGTTGAGGATACTGAGATCCATAGCCGTATTGAGGATAGGGTTGATAACTGTAAGGTGTAGTCCCATATGATTGCCCTTGAGGTGGTTGATAACCTTGACCAGGGTATTGACCCGTAGGTTGATAACCTTGAGGTAAATACGAATACTGGGGTTGACCTTGACCTTGAGGTTGGTATCCTTGAGGTTGATACCCTTGGGGTTGATACCCTTGGGGTTGCCATCCTTGAGGTTGCCATCCTTGAGGTTGATACTGATACTGAGGTTGACTTTGGGGTACGTATTGAGGCTGGGGTTGATACCCTTGGGGTTGATACCCTTGAGGTTGCCCCCCAGTCACAAATGAAGTACCTTGAGGTTGCCCCCCAGGCATTAACGAAGGTTGCCCCCCAGGCGGTAATTGGCCACCTTGAGGTTGGTTAATGGGAGTTGAACCTGACATCATATAAACTTCACCTATACTCAATGGTACATTACCACTGTTTCCAACTAATAACCCATGATCAACAGGTTGAGGAGATGCTCCCGCAAAGGTACCAGAAAGTGACTGATACCCAGTAGGAACAGAAGGACCGCCATGTAAAAATGATTCAGGACTTTGCGAAAACACAGACGACTGACCAGACATATTTACAGGAGAATGAATTCCTCTGGTGGAACCGGAGTACGAGGTGTAGAAAAACCTACTGAGTTGTCTAAAAAATTGGTTAATGCAAGGTACCAAGACTCACTTCTAGGAGGACTGTAAAATATGGATTCACGCTCCCTTAGATCAAGGGTAATTAGATCTTCAGAATCAGAAACGCCTATTTCTTCCTCTGGAACAAGTTCTTCTATAGCAATTAATCCAACAGGAAGATTTTCGGTGATAATTCTTTCTATTCTTGGTGAATCAGGAACACTAGGAGTTGGAGTAACAGGTTCTGAAATTTCAGGTTCTTCGCCTGTTTCACTGGCAGATGAAAAACTACCAGCAAGCTCGGAAACTGTAACAGCTTCGGGATTGTAACCTGTTTCTAATCTTTCGTAATCTGGATGGACTACCAAAGAAGATTCTCCTTCTTCAGGTGAACCTACTTTACTGCCACTAGGAGTTACAAGGACCTTTAAACCCTCTAAATAACTGGGGTCGTCTCGAGGAGGTGAACCCCTAAGTTCACGGGATCTTCTCAACAATTCGGCCACAGATACAACTTCAGGAGACTGGCCCGCAATACGACGGGACCTTCTCGGTAATTCCGCCACAATTAAAGATTTTAACTACAACACACGAAAACAAAGTAAAAAATTTCAAATCAAACCACCTAAAGTCTTCTAAAGAACCAATCAAATTTGAAGCACACGCCTAAATAATCTAGAGCGTCAAACCACACACAAACAGTAGTCTTCCGGACCAAAAGCGCTAGTTGGTGATTAGGCCCAACCTCGCAGGATTCAGTACAGAAATAGTGGGTGGAACAGTTACCCCGGCAACCTGCTTAATGAATAGACTGGACCAAGTTCCTCCACTTTAACCGTCTCGAAGTGAAGCGAACCCCCCAGAAAATCCAAGTGAGTATAACCGACGTCTGCTCCAGGTACAGTGGGACCTTCCCTCCACCGTCACCTTGGGTAGAATCCTAGATATTATGGCCACTAAGGTTACCAATCACAACAATTACACCTGGGGGAACAGTCTAAACTCCGACAGCACGCAAGGGCAGAGTAGCAAGCTCCAATCCCCTTACCGGCTCCTTGACAACAATCCAAGGTTTACCGATAAGTGACCCCTGGCTCCTCGACAATGGTTAATCCGAGGTTTACCGTTTGTAATACGTACTGCCTGGCGTCGTTCCCAACGAGGGAGGAATGATCCCCTCACTGGTTCGGACACGAGCTCGTGTTTCTCCTTTAAGAGGAGCTTTCCCAGAATGTAACTGAAACAATTGGATTTGTTCTACTCAAGATAGACTATCTGTTTGGTTTTGTAGTCTTGGAGAGTTAAGTACTCACCTACTCCAAGACCCTAGCCTAAGCTATGTTGGTGCTTCAGAGCCCTAGAAAAATAAAGATTACTAGATTGATTTTAATTTAAGCGTTACTTTTAAGGTTGTTTCTTAAGTCAAAAGGTGATGGAAGTGAAACTAGTGGTATGTTGACTCGACTCGAAACCACTACAAAATGCACCTAAAATGATTTATCCACTACTTTACTTTTTCGATGAATTGCTTAACTAAAAAGTTGAGAGAATGCAATCCTTATAAAAGCAACTTCTTAATTGAAGACAATCAAAGAAACAATTCGTTTTTCTTTTCCAAGCATAAAAACATAACTTCTCTTTACATGCACGAAAAAACTCTTTTCTTCTTTTGAAAACAAAAAGCTACTTGAAACAAGACTTTTAAGAAGATGTTTTTGTATTTTTCTTTTAATAAAGCAAATAAATCTAATATAACCAAAAATCAATCTTAACAACTCTTAAAATCTATGAAAATGCACTCATAAGCAAACTAAAGGCAAATTTACTCTAAGCAATCTTAACGAGGCCAAAACTAACAATGATAATTTCTAAGGTGTTTTACTTGATCACAATCAAATCAAGGACTAGCTTATTGCAGAACCAAAAACTAGTCAAAACAAAATTCTAATCTTTTTGTCCTTTTTTTAAAATGGAAATCAATACTTTAAAAACAAGCAATTCGAAATTTGACCCAAAACAACTCAAATGACAAGTTGCTCAAACAAGGAGACTTTACGGCAGGCTCAACTTCTAAGAAGGTTGACTAACCAGAGATATCTAAGGCTGGACAACTTTCTAAGCTCAAAGTCACTACAAAGCCTTACCAAAAATCAAACCCTAGGTCTAAACTTCGTTGAAAACCACTAAAACACTCAAAGCTCACAAAACGAGTTCAGGTGAGAATTCTTGACAGGGTACTAAAGGATCTGGGCAGAAAACACTAAGAAAAAACAAAATCTAAAAGTAATTTAAGGCAAAAATGGAATTTTCTTAACTTTTACAGGAAGACGCAGGCCAGCAGTTGTCACAGGTGCGGCCCCGCACTGTGCAGTCGACAACAGCGCGTCCAAGGACGCACTGTGCAGCACACAGAGACTGCGTCTTTCTGGAAAAAGGAAGAAAAACTAAAGCCAACTAAAGCTACAGCTAAGCCACCCAAATACTAATTCTCACAGTCAAAAACCAGAAAATAAAAATGATTTTCTCAAAGCAAAGTTCATATAAAGGAAAAGACTCTCTCATTAATGGATTCCCCAGTGGAGTCGCCAATTTGTCACACGGAATCTGTCAAGGGTGCGGACACGACTGACCTTCCTAGAAGTCTAAGACATTCTAATGACAAACAAGACAAAATGGAGTGATCTTTCTCTAAATACACCTTTTACAACATGAAAACTACAAGTGTTTAGGCTTACCTTATTCCAAAACGCTGTTGTTGAAGTCCGTTCTTGACGATCCGGATGAGCTCCTCCTTCAAGTCAATTCCTGCAACCACAAACAATCAAACAATTACCAAGCACTTGCATTTCATATAATAAAACATATATTCAACATGCAGACCAAGGAACACATGAAATAACTCATTAACACAAGCTATTGAGAAAAATAAACCAGTTTGTATTAATAACGAAACAAAGAAACTCTTACAACCTGGCCTTGGTGTTGTGCAAATTCCTCCCAGGGTCCATCAAGGGTTTTCCTCTACTTTGACAAAGCTCACCCTCTCCCAAGTAGAATCAAGTGAAGACAATCTCTCCTCACAAAGGCTCTAATGGAAGACCTAAATCCTGCAGCATTTACCCAAAGAAAATGTATAGCTCCAACCTCCTCTCCTTCTGGCTCAATGCCTTCATTTATAGTGCTGTAAAGAGGTTATTCAGGTCCACTATCAATGGGATCATCCCCCTCTATGGGTGGGATAGCTCCCTTATTGATGGGATAAGTTCCCCCTTAATAGAGATACATGAACCAACTGGAGGCGCATCCATTTCATCAAACCGACCTCTAGAATGTTCTAGAAGTAACCACAAGTAACTTTTTCAAGATAAAACTCGCGCATTTTGCCTTTTACAGAGGGACGCACCTGTCCCTTAACATACAGAGCGTCCATGGACGCAGATTTTGTGAACATGGTCAGCGTCCCCGCAGGTAAGGCTAGAGAGAACCTGCGACCCCAGAGATAAACATAGTTTTTACAAGACTTTCTCTCTTCTTTGAGTTTGAGATGGATAACAGAGGCATGAGACTTGCCTAAGAGGGTAGCATGACTGTTGATTTGAGCCATACTAACTGTAAGTAGTCAAGGTGACATTTTTTAGTGTAACACTCCCTCCATCTCACCTTCTTTGTCTCTTTATCTAACCCCCCCACACATACACACTCTCTCACTCTATATATATCAATCTCTTTGTCCCTCCCTCCATCCCTCCATCTCTCTCTTCATTCTCTTCACCTTCCATCTATATCTATATCTCCCTCAGTCTCTCTATATCACCCCCAAAACATACACTCTCTTTCTCCAATATATCTATCTATCACTCCCTCCTCCTCTCCCTCTCTCTCTCTCTCTTCCCCTTCTCTCCCTCTCCCCCTCTTCTATCTTTCTTCCGTCCCGTTGTCCTCTCTCCCTCTCTTTCCATCTTCCTTATCATTCCCTCTCTGTCTCTCTCACCACCTTTATCTCTCTATGTCTTTCTTCTTACCTCCATCTCTATCCCTCCCCATATCCATCTCTCTCTCCCTACCTCTCTCCACTCTCTCACATCCTCTCTCTCTTCCTTTCCCTCCCACATCTCCCTCTCTCCCTTTCTCTCTCTCTCTCTCTCTCCCTTCACCTTCCAATTATGTTACTATATGCCTCTCTCTCTCCTTCTCTCCATCTATCCTTCTTTGTCTCTTTATATCACCCCCAAACATACACACTCTCTTTATATTACTATGTGCCTCTCTCTCTCCTTCTCTCCATGTCTCCTTCTTTGTCTCTTTATCTCACCCCCAAACATACACAATCTCTCTGCATCTCTCCCTCGTCACTCCCTCTCTCTCTCTCTCCACTTATCACTCTCTATGTATTTCTTCTTCCCTCCCTCTCTCCCCCTACAACTCTATCTCTTTATCCCTCCCTCTCTCCTCCTCTCTCTCATCCTTCCTCTCTCTACCTTTCTCTTTATTCCCCCATCTCTCTCTCTCTCTCTTTCTCCTAAAATCCTATCTCTTCCCCCATCACTCTCTTCCTCTCTCTTAATTCCTCTCTCCCCTACCTCTCTCTATCTTCCCCCCTCCTTCTCTCTCTCTCACTCTCCCCCCCCAATATCCTGTCTTTTCACCCATCACTTTCTTCCTCTCTCTCATCCTTCCTCTCTCTTCCTTTCTCTCTTACCTCCGTCCCCCTCCGCTCTCTCTCTCTCTCTCTCTCTTCATCCAATCCTCTTGTTATAGGAGACAAATCTGTCTTTCTCACAAGAGAAATTTCCCTATATCCTAGATGGAAACTATAAACAAACAGACAATTGAAATAACTCTTTCCGTAAGTCTACCATGTTTGAATTACAATTACAAAAGCTGGTGAATAAGCCTCTTACCTATTCATGAAATACTTGATGAAGATCCCTTGTTGTGTGTTGATGCAGCTCCTCAATGCTTGATAAAACCTACAAGAATAAAAATAAGAAGGATTGAAAGCATATGTGACATAATAATTCAAGCAAACTCAACCTAATGATCAAGGAGATTAAGAATTGAAATTTCCTTAATAAACATCTAAATAATTATAAACCATTCATCATTCTGATAACACAATTCAATGGGGAAAAGAATTCATTTTTATTAATTAAAGATAAAGAAGAGGCTTACAACCTTTTCGTTGGTGCTATGAGGTTCCTCCCAAATGCCTCCAATCTCCTACTTAGATGATAAGCTTTCTAATGCATAAGTTTATCTTCTCTGAGTTCTGACCTCCTCAATTCTTCTGCCATATAGTCATTTTATAAGTAAGAGGAAAAGTTTCAGATCCAAAAGAGGAGGGTGAGATCCCCTAATTAAGGGATTGAGGTTCCTTTAGGAAAGGGATTAAGATCCATCATTTAAGGGTTATAGCTTGAATATGCATAACCTAGAAGCTTTCAGTTGGGATATATATGACCAACTATGTTTCTAGAGTGTAATTTTTTATTTTTACTTTCTTTGATTCACTTGTGTAGTCCACAGTGGTAGATAGAGCACAATTTTGCACTATTCTCAGGGATAATTTTAGTAATTGTGCAGAAACTTCTAGGAAAATGAGCGCAAACAATACTTAACAAGGTATACAAGCCAGTTTTCCCAAAATTCTCATCTCCTTCTAGGTATTCTTGGTTGTTTTACCTCTAATGGAGCTTAATGAAACATGCTCACAAATGGTAAAAGATCCATTAAATTGCTGAAGTGTCATGGTGACAAAATGATATGTAACAGATTGCACCCTAAAGTGTGAAGTCTGTATAGTAATTTTTTAAAATATTGAAGTGCTTTATCACGCTAAAGATCGGATCAGAGACAATGGTAGGAAGCTTGAAGGAAACATTCAAGGATTACGATGCAAATGTATATATATAATCATCGTTGAGGTAGGCATTCCCATACTTAGAGTAAATCTAACTTGATGAATAAGTACATAAAAACTCAAAACTCATATAGATAGTAGACACATTATGGACACAACCATCTGTTATAATTCGTGTACATAATCATGAATATAAAACTCCTCAGAACCCGGATTGATGAAACTAGATCTAGGGTCCTGATATTCATCTTCTCAATCGACAGTACGAATTTGGCCATGCGAGCGAATGCCTCGAAGCCAAACATGGTGGAAACCGGTTGATTACCAGTCAATGATGTGAAGCATTAACAAGCATGAGAGAAACCACCAATGTGACAGAGTGTTGTGTTCAAGAGCGACATACTTCCTTTATGATAAATGTAAAATGAACACCTTTTCCAAAATTTCCCCCACCATTGCTGGTAAGTACCTTTTTATCTTTTACAAGCTTGAGGAGGATAACATATGCTTGTCCTCTAAGCTCATGCTTTAGATGAGTCCATCGAAGCATTTTTAATGAACCCTACAAAGTAATGGTTTGGTCTTGTTATGTTTAACGAGTCCTAAATTGTTTAACTTTTACGAGTTCAGTAAAGGGGTGGCTCGATGTGGTTTTCTTTTAAGAGTTTTGAAAAAGAAACAAAAAGGAAACTCATTTAATTATTTTACCGTACAATTTTAACAAGCCAAAAGAAAGTAAAGCTCAGTGTTTTTTAGTTTTAGGGAGTCATAAGAAAAACATAAGTAAAATCCATCATGTTCTTTTTCGTAAGTTTAGTCCCTCGGTTCCAAAAAAGGACAAAATAATACAAGAGAGAACTGTATTGATCATGTTTGATCAACATATACCTTTCTCATAAACAATCTTACCTTAGTCCGTAAAAGGGCTAAGCTTATACTGAGTGGATGATTGTTCATTTACTTTTACGATTTCGAACAAAAAAGTACTCGATGATCTTTTCATATTTCAAGAGTCTAAAAAGGGATTAAAATAGGAATCTAGGGTTTCACTTTTCGTAAATTTTAAGAGCCTGAAAAGTGATAAAAATTTGTTGATAGTCAAAATGATTCATTTTCATGTTGTAAGCTATTTTGCACATTAAAAACTCAATATATCATCACAATTGCTCAGTATTAGGGTAAAAAACATAAAATTTTCATTTTTAAAGGCCTTAAATATAAAAAATAATATTTTAATCACTTAAAAACCTATAAAAGTTGAAAAAGTAATTTATTTTTTACCAGTTGCATTTTTACCAATTGAGAGCAGAAAAAGGGGCTTTTTACAACAAAACTTCCATGACCTTTTCTGAGCCAACTGGTGGACAAAATCGTGAACCACTTCCTCGAGGTAAGAGATAGAGTGTTGTGTTCATGAGCGACATACTGCTTTTACGATAAATGTAAAATGGACACCTTTTCCCAAATTCCCCCCACCATTGCTGGTAAGTACCTCTTTATATTTTACAAGCTTGAGGAGGATAACATATGCTTGTCTTCTATGTTCATCCTTTAGATGAGTCCATCGAAGTATTTTTAATGAAAATAACCAAAACACTTCTTTCATGCCTCGCAGGAATAGGGATAACTTAGGAAAATTTCTACTAAATACCCCCACCAATTCAAACAACCAACCTTCCCTCTTCTTCGGTGGTTGTGATTTGGATCTTCCTCATTAAATTCTCACTCATTCAAATATCCCTCAATCAACTGACACTAGCTCAGAGTTGCAGGAAACCAAGTCATGAAGATCATTGGCAGCCGAGCCAGTGATAGTTAAGAAGCAGTTCATCTTAAGTTTGGGAGCCAAGCCTCCCTATATTTAAGGAAGTTGTTGGAGACTTCGGTTGTATAAACAAGGAGGCCTATAGCCTCATTAGGAATGCGATTTTTCTATGTATGAGAACTAAGTATTTTCAAGTTGAAGGATTGTGGAAAAACATTGTTACGCAATTTTTTGATATGATAATGAGAATGAGCATTTCCTTGATCCATCAATGAGTTGACTCAGAGGTCTGAAGCTCTTGGGTTAGGGCCTAGCCCTAGCAAGAGAGTGGTGGGCTCCAGTATTGTAGCAATAATGCTACAACTCCTGGAGCTTCCTATCTCTAATTTTATCAACCCGGTAGTTCGTAACAAACTTGGAAGCGACGGTGCTGTATGCACAAGTACTAGCTCTTGTCGCAACTGTCACTTGGTCAGCTGGCACAAGTCCGCTAGGGCTCAAGCCAACTTCTATATGCTCTCAGAAGAAGCTTTCTAAATGGTGAACGAAGGCTATCTTAAAGGAAATTAACCTACTTTGCAAGAATGAACTGAAAGCCAACCAAACATGGAAACCCTAGTAAACCCTAATCTGACTAGTTTAATCTCTATGATGCAATGGTGGGAGTGCAAACTTCTAGAAATGATGCCATTACTTCTAGTGAGATGAGATGCATGAATTTAAACTACTTTCATTGAAGTGAAAACATTTTTGTATTTTTGGATAAGTGGTTGGAGTTATTATGACTTTGTTTCTTATTAGGTTTTGACTGTGCAGGGGTAGTTCGGAGGGAAGGAAGGATGGAAAAAGGTCATGAAGGCTAGGAGAGGTTCCAGGGGATCTCCAACATCATTCCACGGAAGTCCACAACGTTCAGGTGCTTGGCAACCGAGGTTGCAGGCTTCTACAGGATGTCTGCAGGGGATCCTACAGGAAACTAAGGATTTCTAAAGGAAGTCTGCTAACTTCTACAGGATGTTCTGCAGTTGGAGTTTTTGGTTATGGAGGAGTGTAGGAGTGGTATGGGTGGATAGGTAGGATGAAGAGGGAGCTAGTGATGGATCAGGGACAAAGAGATGGGATGGAGAGAGAGTGGGTAAAGTTGGTTGGTGGATAGAAGGGTGGAAGCAATGAAAAGTAAAAAAGATGGAGGTACGTGAACAGTAGAAGGGTTTGAAGACAAACGAGTTGAACAGAGGTTAAGCAGGTGACTTAGGCGTGGTTGAGAAGAAGAGGAAGATAATAGAACAATGTTGCGCAGTGTAAAGGGAACAAATCCTCTATGTCTTGCACAAAACCAAGAATTCCATCAACCTATTTTAACTATGTTATCAAACCAACGAACAACAATGTAAACTTCAGAGAGAAATCGTGCATGGTATTGGAACGAAGGAGTATTGCTGAATATCAGAATGCATGGATGGATATACAATTGAAATGACTGTGTTGCAGCTTGCATGAATGTATAAGACTGCGTTTTTTGGTGGTTGGTACGGTCTACACCCCCAATCTCTAAACAGAGATGGGAGTGAGTGCACTATCAACCTTTTCTTGGAGCTCTAATGAATGCTAATCCTGCTACTCTAATCTAAGCTACTGGAAGCACTTTAACCATAAACTAATCCTACTCAATCACATTAAAGAAATTAAATCAGCAGACTGTGTTTTTCAAATGCATGTCAAAGCAAAGAAATGAAGTGCTGAAAGGAAAGACAAGTAACAATACAAGGAAAAGGAGGTCTATTGCTCTCAGGTTGGGCCCTAACCTGAGAGCTATAGCTCCCTTAAGAACTCAGAATTGAATCCAAAGTTGCCTGCCTTTATTAAATAATCATGAGTCTAACAACATGCCAAAACTGGCTTACAAAGAGCAAAAACCGAGCTGTAGCTCGTGCTTAGAAATTGCAATAGTAGTTCAAAAGTTCAAAAAGCTCCTATCAAAGGCTATGGCCTCAATATTTATACATGATGAGGATCAAGCTGGCTTCCTCAATTAGTGGAGCTTGGCTGCCTAACTGAAAGTGAACTGCTGTTCCTGTAGAATTCGTTGGCTGCCTTTCAGCTCGGTGGGGATAGCTATTGGAGCTCAGAGTTAGGGTGGAGATCACGAGGGAAGTCATTCAAGACTGTGGACAACCTCCCTATAAACCTGCAATGCCACCTTTGTTGTCTCCTTGTCTCCTTCTGCGTGGTCTTTACTCCATTTAATGCCAAAAAACCTGAAATCATCATGTATTAGCCACATAGATATAATGTCTGCCCTTCTTCCTACAAATAACACGAATATACTAAGAAATGATGCATAAGTGATAAAAGATGAAGGGTTGAGCAAGGTCAGTAGGACAAATGAGCCCAAATTGTTACCAAAAATTGGGGCTCATCATCACCCCCCAGCTAAAATATTTGCTCATCCTTGAGCAATTTTGCCCCAGTTCCTTGTCCTTGGCCGAGAACTAGGCTCCGGAATATGCTCTTTCTTTCCTACTCTTGGTGGCTCTACCTATTCTGCCCTTGGTGGCGATGAGGGTGCCGCTCCTTCCCTCATCTCTGTTTCCTTGACCTTGAGTCGGGCTTTTGAAGCCGATTGGTCTACCCTTCTTTTCCAAGTAGTTGTTTTTGGGCTCCCCCTCTCGTAGGTGACCGATATCTTCGAAGGGGACCTCTCACTGGGTGAAGTAGGGGCATCCCCTGTAGTGATTTGGCTGCTAGATGGGGGCTATGGCTTGCCCGTCTTTATTCTCGCACTTCTTCGAGCTTCAAAGTATAGAGGGGTCTCCCTCTTCCTTTTCTCTTTTGGCTTAGGTGGCGTGCTGAGGGCGACCAGCGCAGCTGTTGCCTCCCTTTCACGAATATCAGCTTTCTTCTCCTTGGGTTTCACTTTTTCAGGGCTTCCTGTAGAAGACCCTGTTTTAGTCAATTTCGGGCTTCCTGTAGAAGACCCTGTTTTGGTAATTTTCGGGCTTCCTGTAGAAGACCCTTTTTCAATAATCTTCGGGCTTCCTATAGAAGCCTGTTTCTGCTTTCCTGTAGAAATAGGTGTTGCCGCCTTGGGTTGCTTTGCTGCATGAGGTTTGCTTTTTGGTTTGGTTGCGGGTGCTGATGAGGTACTTTTGCTGATGTGGACCTTCTCAGCCTTGTCCACTCTGCCTTGCAACCTTTTCTCTCTTGCTGTCAAGATGGGTGTGTCATCTTTTTCTTTGTCGTCCTTTTTCTCATGCCTCTTCTTTTGCTCTTTCTTCTGTACTGTGCTCGGGGTCTTCTGGCCTGTTTCTTTCTTTCCCGCGGCCACTGATTCTTTCTCCTCACTACTGGAGGAACCACTTTCCTCGGTCAACATCCTTATGTCTCCATCTCTTGTCAAATTTCTGAATGCTTCCCATGAGAGAGGAACCTTATATGAATGAAGCGCATCCTCCATGAGAAGTTTGATCAATCCATGGTGGGCTACCTGGTCTGGTATGCCTTCTTTCAATTTTGTGGCACACTCAATTAGAGACTGTAGCAGGAAATAAGGAATGCTCAGTTTATTTTCTACAAGAAGATCAATCTGGTGCCTCAATTCAGTGAGCAACCTAAAGTGATACCCGTACACAATTCTAAAACGACTTTCACAGGTTATATACTTCATGATCTGCAGGCTAACTTCATTCCATGGTGGCAGCAAACTGGTTCTACGCACCCCATTCTTGTCTTTCGATAATTCCTCCTCTGGGGGAAAGAATTCTTTCTTGGCCTGTTGACTCAACTTCCTTTCTTCCTTATCCCAGGGCAAACCCATTGGAAGTTCAGTAACTCGGCTGATATATTGCGGGGTGAGCTTGAGGCTTAGGCCCCTGAAGTTCACGGTGGCCACTGTTTTGTACTTCGGCCTCAGAGCCTGCAAAAATTCTTCTGCCACTTCGTCGTCGTAACCCTGCAATTTTTCACAGAAGGATATCCATTGTGCTTGTGTGAAGAGCTCCACCACCTCCTGGTTTTCCCTTAACTTTGTTGAATCAGTGGGTTCCCGTCTAATAAACCCACCCGACATGATAAGAACTTGTTGCTTTAACTAGAGGTGGAAAATGCGGAAGAAATTTGGTCTACTGAGACAGAGCGTAGAATTACGCTTCTGTCATGAACATAATCCATGAAGCTTATCTCTGAGGACCTTAACACAACTTAATTACCATGACATCCTGTAGAATGACAGTTTATGTACAGCAGACAATAATTGCAACAATTTTCTACGACCAGACTGTAGACGATGATTCTGCCACCTTCAAAAGCCAATTGCATGGAGAGTTTAGGTTTACCTTTTTATCTGCCACCTTTTGACGTGAGGAACCCGCCTTCCTGTAGAAACAGCTTTCCTGTAGGAGCAGCGCGCGATTTCTGGGAAAGACTGCAGTTGGTCTGCGCTCTCGGGGTTGCTTCACAGACGTTCTGATAGTCAAAGGCTCAGCGTATCGAACTGCAGAGGGATCCGGATGATCACTCGCGCTCCAAACGGTGAATGATAAATGCATGGGGCGATCTAGCCGATTAGATTTGAATCGGCCGAATCCGTGGCGCGGGGGTGAGCTGTCCCCGCCGGACCGTTGGATGACGTCATCCCATCATTTGCCTACGAGTTCACTTACTGCCGCATCATCCCTCCGCAGATCTGCCGCCGTCTCTTCTGCTAAATCCGTTTTTCCCGAAGGGATTGCTCTCACGTGTGTGCTGCCCATTTCTTTTTGTCATGGCCGCCACCCAAACATCCGACTAGACCATTAACTGGTCGACGTGGCCAGTCAACTGGCCATACAGCCGCTCAACCCATTCTCTTCACACTTTGGAAACAATTCAAAGTAAAATTCATGCAATCTGATGGAAGAAAGGGTCGAGACACTTACCTGTGCGGCCGCAACACGATTTTTCATTTTTTGGACGATGATGAGTGGATTCGGTTGCCGTTGATGAATTTGCTCAGGCCCAGAGGTTCATGTTTATAGGCTGCCGACAATGGATTGGATGTTGTGGCTGCATGCGCCCGCGTTTTCATTGCATATGGCCAGTGCTGTGATTGGTGTACACTCTAGCAGGCTTAACTGTTACAGGACTCCCGTGGGATGTCTTGTAACAGTTCTTCCTCCTCGGGTGCATGCTGCATGACTAAGGATTTGGCCTCACGAACGCGCTCCCAGAGCTCATGGATGGCTGGGATGGATATGGTATGACATCTCAGCATTTGTTTTACCTTGAAAATTGCTTCCTCTTTGATAACTCAACGATATGCTTTGCTGGTGCAGGTAACTTCGTTGCATGTCGACAAGGATGGTAGGACAAGGTGACAGCAGTGTGCAAGGGTGACAACAATAGCTTGCATGCATCCAAACCGGTCTTTAGTCGTTAGATCTCCTCATAAAATGAATTCTGGGCCGTCCCGAACTTCTACATGAAGTTTCCTGTAGAATTACAGAGCTTCCTGTAGAAAGTTTGCGTTTCCTGTAGAAAATCTGCATCTTCCTGTAGAAAATCTACATCTTCCTGTAGAAAAGCTGCATCTTCCTGTAGAAATCTCAAGCCGTGATGAAATTGTGCACATACCTTGGAGAAAATGAGTATTCTTGGAGGAGGTGCTGGTGAGGTCTCTTGACAGCATGATAAGGATCCTTGGCTTTGAGTTGAGAGGTTTCCTCTCCTCCATAGAACACCTGCAATCTGCAATATCACATTATAAACTTGTTGTCCTTGTCTTTTGTGCTTATTGTTTTTTCTTTTTTTTTTTTGCTTTTTTTTTGAAAGATAACAGGGGCACCTCAATGAGGTTTTCACCCTTGCCATCTGCCCTGAGCGCCTCAGAGAGGTTTTCACTCAAGGATCTTTTTCAAATCTCTTTTTTCTTTTTTTCTTTTTTTTGAAAGACAATAGGGGCGCCTCAATGAGGTTTTCACCCCTACCACCTGCCTTGGGCGCCTCAGAAAGGTTTTCACCCAAGGATCTTTATTATTATTATTATTATTTTTAATGGGTATGCCCAAGGGAGAGGCAGAACCCTTCTCTATGACCAACACTGATTTCTCCATAGTTTTGATGAACTCTTGTCTTGAGAGAGGCTTCATGTAGATCTTCAATCGATGCCCATTGACAAGCATGGGGATGGCTTCCTCATCAATGGTCCGAATAAGAACAGATCCATTGTCATGACATTTCTCCACTGCATATGGTCCTAGCCATCTGGTTCTCAGCTTCCCCTTGAAATCTTTGTATCTGGAGTCATACAACAAGGCCCAATCTCCGGGCTAGAATTGCTTGTCATGGAGATGTTGGTCATGCCACACCTTTCTCTGAAGTTGAACCACTTCTGAGTGAAGGAGGGCCTGCATCCGGTGCTCGTCCAGTCCATTCAGCTGCAATAACCTTTCTTGTTGTGCATGGATGAGATCTAGATCTAGCTGAGCTGCTATCCTCAAAGTGTTGTACTCGAACTCAATGGACAACAAAGCTTTCTTCCCATAGACCAGCTCATAAGTTGTGAAGCCGGTGGTGGTGTTCCAGGTGGTGTTGTAAGCCCATGTGGCCTCAACCAGGCGATCTGCCCAGTCCTTTCTACTGCTGCTCACCACCTTAGTCAAGATCCCTTCTAATGCTCTATTGGTGACTTCCACCTGCCCATTTGCTTGAGGGTGATAGGGGGTGGAAGTCCTATGCTTGATCTTGTGATGAGCTAGTAGGTCTTCAACTAGGTTGGATGTGAACTGGCTCCCTTGATCGGTGACCAGCTCTCTTGGGTAGCCAAACTTGTAGCAGATGTTTTCTCTTAAGAACTCGGCCACCTTCTCTTTTGTTGCTGCTTTGATTGCTTTAGTCTCTGCCCACTTTGTCAGGTAGTCAGTACACACAATGATGTAAGACCTTTGCCTCGAAGGAGGGTTGATTGGACCCACAAAGTCCATACCCCACTTCTCAAATGGCTCAAGAGTCACTTGAGGTTGGAGAGGCATCTCATCCCTTGGAGTCGGTTTCCCCATTCTTTGGCATCGGTCACATTGGCTAATATATCTTCTAACATCTTGATGAAGTGTGGGCCAATAGTAGCCTACCTGCAGGATTTTGAAGGCAGTCCTCTTTGCTGCAAAATGTCCTCCACAAGGCCCATCATGACAGGTGAGGAGGATATCAAAGACTTCCTCCTCCCTTACACAACGCCTTAAGATCTGATCGGGGCCAAGCTTGAACAGATTGCCCCCGATCCAATTAAATGAGGCACTTTTTCTGATGATTCTGCTCTTCTCTCTTGAAGATAGGTGCGGAGGGAACTGTGCTGAAACAAGGTAGTTTGCTATATCACCAAACCATGGAGAGAGTGCTGAGATAGCAAACATATGTTCATCGGGCATCTGGTCATCCACTGTCCCATCCTCATCTGCAGACAAATCCAATCTAGATAAAAAATCAGCAACAACATTTTCTTTACCTAGTTTGTCAACAATGGTCAAATCAAAGTGCTGCAACAAAAGTAACCATCTAATAATATGAGCATTCACATCTGGTTTATTCATTAAATATCTAATTGTAGCATGGTCTGTATGTACAAATGTTTGGTAGCCAGTGATATGATGTCGAAACTTGTTCAGTGCATGGACCACAGCCATAAACGCTTTCTCGGTTACAGTGTAATTCAGTTCAGGTTTGGACAAGTTTTTGCTAACAAAGTAAATGGCATATGGAAGTTTTCGTTCAACTTGTCCTAAAGCTGCACCTATGGCTTTGTTCGAGGCATCAGTGTGGATGTGGAAAGGTAGGGCCCAGTTTGGACCTCTCAAGATTGGGGCTGACACCAACTTGTCCTTCAACTCATTCAAAGCCCTCTGACAATCGTCAGTCCATTTAAACTCCACATCTTTTGCCAATAGACCAAACAACGGTGAGGCTAGCTTAATGAAGTCCTTAATGAATCTCCGGTAATACCCTGCTAATCCTAAGAAACTCTGAACATCCCTTACCTTTTGAGGAGGTGGAACCTTCTTGATGAGAGAAATTTTGTTAGCATCCACCTGTAACCCTTGGCAAGAAATGGTATGGCCTAGCACGATCCCTTCATTCATCAGGAATTCACATTTTTCAGGACTAAGGGACAGGTTCATCTCAATGCATTTGGTTAGGACTTTTCCCTGATTGGACAGTGCTTCCTGGAAGTTGGCCCCATAAGGAGTGAAGTCATCCATATAGATTTCCACTGCATCATGGACCAGCTCCGAGAAGATGCTCAAGACAGCTCTCTGGAAGGTAGCAAGAGCATTGCATAGCCCAAAGGGAAGAACTCGGTAGGCAAAGGTACCCCAAGGGCAAGTGAAGGTGGTCTTATCTTGGTCTTCCGGGCTGATTTGGATTTGGTTGTACCCGCTAAACCCATCCAGGAAAGAGAAGAACTTCTTTCCTGCCAGTCCATCCAACACTTGATCTATGAAAGGTAGAGGGAAATGGTCTTTCTCGGTAGCTTTGTTCAGTTCTCGGTAGTCCACACAGATTCTCCACTTCCCATTCTTCTTGGGAACCTACACCAGAGGGGACACCCATTCACTATCTGAGATGGGGTAAATGAATCCGGCATCCAACAGTTTTTGCAATTCTTCCTTGACAATGACCTTAAGGGCTGGATTCATTCTCCTCTGAGGTTGCCTAACCGGTTTACAATCCTCCTTGATGTATATGTGATGGGTACAGACAGAGGGATGGACTCCTTTCATCTCCTTATAGCTCCAAGAAAAAGCATCTAGGTGACTCGCCAACAGGCTACACAGCTCCTTTTCCTGGGAAGGAGATAGGGAGGAGCTGATCTTTAACGATCTCTTAGGGCCGAACTCCACATTCTTGACTCTGGGAGTGATTGTACAGAGATCCACTAAGGTGCTGGCTTGCGCATCCTCCACCAATTTCTCTAAGGATAGTTCACTGGAAGGTGGATTCTGGATCAAGGTCTCGATCAAGTCGTCCTCGGTTGGGGGGTCTCTTCTAGTGGTATCTATGGTGCACAAAGGTGCTGAGTACACTTCATCCTCTTCTCCTTCCTCCAACCAAAGTGGTAAGTCATGCTCTAAGGAAGGTTGGGCAGGAGGGTATAGGACTAGTTGCTTGGACATAGGACCGTTTTTGATGGTCATATTTCCTGCACGACAACTTATGTAAGCATCTGCAGTGGCTAACCAAGGCCTTCCCAAAATAAGAGGATATCTCGTAAGCTTTGCCTTGGGTTGCAGAACCAAGAAATCTGCAGGGTATTCCCAAGAGTCGACAGAGACCAAGACATCCTCCACAATCCCTTCGGGAGTCACAGTGGAGCGATCTGTTAGTTGCAGTACTGTCGAGGTCTTCCTCAAGGAACCCTGAAGATTGAGTTTGAGCATGGTATCCCTGGTCATCACATTAATGGTAGCCCCCAAATCAATCAAGGTGTGAGGTATGATGGTGCCATTGATGTGGACATCTACTACAGGACTCCCAGGATCTAGATACTTCGGGCAGATGACTTGTCCTAACATAAGGTCAGACAGTTGTCCTAAGACATTGATGGTTGAAGCATCTCTCTTTCGCCTGCCTGGGTGTTTGAAACACTTTTCCTTAACCAGTTTGTTGTATATAGGCACATCCTTGATGGCTTGGAGAAGTGGTATTTTCACACACAACTAGTTGGGCTCACCCAGAAGCTCATCCTCCTCTGGGTTGGGTTGTGTGGTGGCTGTTAGTCTCTCAGGAAAGGGTGGAATAGCTTTTGGTTCAATTTCCTGTTTATATTCCTCATCCTCTGGGGGAGGAGGTTGGCGATCCGGAAGAGTCTTTCCAGATCGAAGATTGATCTCCTGGATCTCCACAGCATAAGTAGGGCATGATGTTTCCCCAGTGTATACCTACTGAGCTTGTCTATTGTTGGGGTTAGGGTTCGGTTGAGCAGGTATTTGAGGTTGCCTTGGAGGAGCAGGAGGTAATGGTTGAGGTTGAACTAGTGGTGAAGGCAAAATGGAGGGAGGAGTGTTGTACTGGGGCCTCCACCCCGACTGAGGTGCATTCCACTGAGGCTGTGGCTGGGCATGTGAGTGATAAGAATGAGTAGTGGGCTGAGTAGGGTACTGAGGTGGATAAGACCATGGAGGAGGCATAGACCAGGAAGGATGAGCAGGGGGACCCCGGGAAGGCATAGGATTCGATTGGTTGGGGCTGTAATAAGCTTGAGGTGCCCCTTGCATCCCCTGCTGGTAAGGTCTAGGTCCTTGTGGCCTCCTTTGGTTGAGGTAATAGAGAGGTTCAGTGGGAGCTTTTGTCCCTTGGTACATGGCTTTAAATCCAGGTAAGGTTGGACATTGATTTGTGGGATGGTCCTCCTCACAAACGAAACACACTTCAACCGAATGCAATGGACATTCGTTCTTAGGGTGTCTCCTTGTACATCTAGGGCAGAAGATAGCCAAGGCTCTCTCAGCTTCTTCCTTCTTCTGCTGGATCCGGAATGTGTCCAGCTACATGGCAATGGTCTGTCTCACCTCACTCTTAAGATCTTCCAATTGATTTGCAAACTCATGTTTGGAGAAAGGGAGACCAGTTGAGAGGAGGTTTCCTCTACCTCGTTTCCGAGCTGCCCTGGAGTGGTTTCTAAACACGGTCTTGATGTCCTCATAAGGCAGTTGGTAAATATCCCCCCCAGCTAACATGTGAAGGGTATCTAAGAGGTATTTAGGGACTCCTCGGAGCAGGACCAACTTGAGGGATTCAGGGTCAAGTGTGCACCTGGCCCGCTTATAGCTAAGTTGGAACATCTCCTCATAATCCTCTAAGGACTCATCATTTCCCATGGTCATCTGAAAGATTTCTCCCTTGGTTTCCTTAGACCTACAGTAGTCCCGGTACTTGGTATTGAAAGCTTGCTGCATCTGAGCCCAAGTAGTGATACTATTCCCAGGTAAGCCCATGAACCAGCGCAATGCTGCATCCTTAAGAGTGGAAGGGAAGGGTTTCAGCTTCTGCTCATCTTCAGTATAGTCATAGGTTCTACAAAGGACAACAAACTCAAACAGGAAGGTATCAGGATCTTCAATAGTCAGTCCATGGAAGTGAGGTAGAGCGGAGGGACTAATGTTTTTCATTTTCATGTCTCCATTGGTCTCTCGGATGGGGAAGGCACCTTCTATTCTCTCATCTTCTCTTCTATTGTCAGCCATAGCTTCAGATGGGATGGTCTATAGTTCTTCTTCTGCTATAGGCTTTTCGTATATCTCAGGAGGTTCACCTATAGGTTCTTCTGGATCACTATCACCGAAGAAGAGAGAAGGGTGACTCAGTGATGTGGTGGGGGTGTTGGGTAAGAATTTGCCTGTTTTATCTCGATTCCTACGAGGCATGAAATGGAAAGACTTTTTTGATTGCTTTTGTTTTTTTCTTCTTTGGTACCTGCAAAACTGAAACAGATTGATCTACAACTAACTATCTCACTGAAATAAAGATGCAAAATTAAATTGAAAGCAGGAAAGAACTAATCTACTTTGCTCAAATGAAATTGCAGGAATGGAAATGCTAGTCTACGCTTGCAAAATTGAAAGGCTAATCTACACTTGCAGAAATGAAATTGCAGAATTGAAATGCTAATCTATGAAAGCAAGAAATGCTAATATATGAAAGCAGGAAATGTCTATGATACTTTTGCAGAATGGAAATGAAATAAACTACTTGGCAGAAGGCAAGAGTAAGAAAATAGAAGAAAAGCAACAATTACTAATACTCTGACGCTTCCCCGGCAACGGCGCCAAAAAGATGGTGGGCTCCAGTATTGTAGCAATAATTCTACAACTCTTGGAGCTTCCTATCTCTAATTTTATCAACCCGGTAGTTCGTAACAAACTTGGAAGCGACGGTACTGTATGCACAAGTACTAGCTCTTGTCGCAGCTGTCACTTGGTCAGCTGGCACAAGTCCGCTAGGGCTCAAGCCAACTTCTATATGCTCTCAGAAGAAGCTTTCTAAATGGTGAATGAAGGCTATCTTAAAGGAAATTAACCTACTTTGCAAGAATGAACTGAAAGCCAACCAAACATGGAAACCATAGTAAACCCTAATCTGACTAGTTTAATCTCTATGATGCAATGGTGGGAGTGAAAACTTCTAGAAATGATGCCATTACCTCTAGTGAGATGAGATGCATGAATTTAAACTACTTTCATTGAAGAGAACACATTTTTGTATTTTTGCTTAAGTGGTTGGAGTTATTATGACTTTGTTTCTTATTAGGTTTTGACTGTGCAGGGGTAGTTCGGAGGGAAGGAAGGCTGGAAAAAGGTCATGAAGGCTAGGAGAGGTTCCAGGGGATCTCCAACATCATTCCACGGAAGTCCACAACGTTCAGGTGCTTGGAAACCGAGGTTGCAGGCTTCTACAGGATGTCTGCAGGGGATCCTACAGGAAACTCAGGATTTCTACAGGAAGTCTGCTAACTTCTACAGGATGTTCTGCGGTTGGAGTTTTTGGTGATGGAGGAGTGTAGGAGCGGTATGGGTGGATAGGTAGGATGAAGAGGGAGCTAGTGATGGCTCAGGGACAGAGAGATGGGATGGAGAGAGAGTGGGTAAAGTTGGTTGGTGGATAGAAGGGTGGAAGCAATGAAAAGTCAAAAAGATGGAGCTACGTGAACAGTAGAAGGGTTGGAAGGCAAACGAGCTGAACAGAGGTTAAGCAGGTGACTTAGGTGTGGTTGAGAAGAAGAGGAAGATAATAGAACAATGCTGCGCAGTGTAAATGGAACAAATCCTCTATGTCTTGCACAAAACCAAGAATTCCATCAACCTATTTTAACTGTGTTATTAAACCAACGAACAGCAATGTAAACTTCAGAGAGAAATCGTGCATGGTATTGGAACGAAGGAGTATTGCTCAAGATTAGAATGCATGGATGGATCTACAATTGAAATGACTGTGTTGCAACTTGCATGAACGTATAAGACTGCATTTTTTGGTGGTTGGTACGGTCTGCACCCCCAATCTCTAAATAGAGATGGCAGTGAGTGCACTATCAACCTTTTGTTGGAGCTCTAATGAATGCTAATCCTCCTACTCTAATCTAAGCTGCTGGAAGCACTTTAACCATAAACTAATCCTACTCAATCACATTAAAGAAATTAAATCAGCAGACTATGTTTTTCAAATGCATGTCAAAGCAAAGAAATGAAGTGCTGAAAGGAAAGACAAGTAACAATACAAGGAAAAGGAGGTCTATTGCTCTCAGGTTGGGCCCTAACCTGAGAGATATAGCTCCCTTAAGAACTCAGAATTGAATCCAAAGCTGCCTGCCTTTATTAACTAATCATGAGTCTAACAACATGCCAAAACTGGCTTACAAAGAGCAAAAACCGAGCTGTAGCTCGTGCTTAGAAATTGCAATAGTAGTTCAAAAGTTCAAAAAGCTCCTATCAAAGGCTACGGCCTCAATATTTATACATGATGAGGATGAAGCTGGCTTCCTCAATTAGTGGAGCTTGGCTGCCTAACTGAAAGTGAACTGTTGTTCCTGTAGAATCCGTTGGCTGCCTTTCAGCTCGGTGGGGATAGCTGTTGGAGCTCAGTGGGGATAGCTGTTGGAGCTCGTCGTTAGGGTGGAGATCACGAGGGAAGTCATTCAAGACTGTGGACAACCTCCCTATAAACCTGCAATGCCACCTTTGTTGTCTCCATGTCTCCTTCTGCGTGGTCTTTGCTCCATTTAATGCCAAAAAACCTGAAATCATCATGTATTAGCCACATAGATATAATGCCTGCCTTTCTTCCTACAAATAACATGAATATACTAAGAAATGATGCATAAGTGATAAAAGATGAAGGGTTGAGCAAGTTCAGTAGGCCAAATGAGCCCAAATTGTTACCAAAAATTGGAGCTCATCAGAGAGGTTCCTCTTATTGTACTTGTATTCTTAGGGTAGTCGATAGATTAATTATCGAATTGATTTTGGCATTGTTTCAATGCAAGTATTGGTGAATTTGATTAGTTTGCCTCCATTTGTGCATATCTTTAGTAGTAGCTTTAGGCTAATATCAGGTGGATCTTGCCTCACTCCTCCCTTCAAGGACCATGGTTTGAGGAAAAACTCATATTCAACCCCAAAAAGACAGAATTCTAATTTCTTATGGAATTTAGGGTTTTCTCCTAAATAGACCATCATCTTTCCAGTTTTCAAGAATAGTTTTTAGCTATTATTTCTAATATCTCCAAATTTTATTAGGCCTCATGGTGTTTCACAATATGCTGCAAGTATTTCCATGCATAAACTAGGCAACTAAATGAGGGAATTATGTTTTCTTATGTTGATTGGAAATCTTTCTTGTTTGACATGATTCATGGGTAAATTCCAGTAATGTGTGTATCGCAGGAGTTTCAATAGTGTAGGAATATCTCATGTCAGTAGCCCCAAAATAACCTTATCCATCCATGATTAGTAAAAGCCACTAATACCATAAACTGATTTATCATTCCACAATAACAACTTTCCATGTTTGTTGATCAAATCCAACCATCTTACAAACTTTGGTTTGAGTTTTGAGGAAGTCGTAGCCACTCCCTTGCCTTATTTATCCCATGATTCACCTTCCCTAAGCCTTATAACACCTTCCAAATCAATCTTTATGGTTTCGGACGGATCCTATAGGAATATAGGGGATCTTGTAGGAATACAGGGGATCCTGTAGGATCATTAGGACATCTTGTAGGTGCATTATGAAATCTTGTAGGACAACCTGTAGTGGCATGTTTTGAGGTCGATTTGTGGAAAATGCATCCAGAAATATAGGAGAAGACCCCTACTTTCCTCCCAATCCATCTGACCCTTCATAACCATCTCTCTCCACACCTAACCCACCTGCCATACAACCAAGAAGAATTAGCATTCATATTTTCACAAAAAGGACAAAAAGGAAAAAAGGTTATTGTGTTCATTCATATGCACAATAGTAAAGTGTTTGATTATCTCAGGTTGCACGGTTAGGGATAGTTAGGATTACACATATGTTAGATTAGAATTCTTTTGAAGCAAGATCTTTTAACAAATAGTTGGATGAGTGGTGTGTTTAAAGAATTTATTTCAGTCTTTCATTATCGTAGTAGACAATATTTCAATTCTCTCAATTAGGGTAAAATTCTCCTTTCTCCATTGGTAATCAAACTTCTTCTAAATCAATAGAAGGCTGACTTGAGAAACCCTAATGGTCTATCACCATCTCAATTTGATAGAGGGTTGTGTTCAAGAGTGACATATTACCTTTACGATAAATGTAAAATTGACACCTTTTCCCAAATTTCCCCCACCATTGCTGGTAAGTACCTCTTTATCTTTTACAAGCTTGAGGAGGATAAGATATGCTTGTCATCTAAGCTCATCCTTTAGATGCTTCCATGGAAGTATTTTTAATGAACCCTACAAAGGAATGGTTTGGTCTCATTATGTTTAACGAGTCCTAAATTGTTTAACTTTTACAAGCCCAGTAAAGGGGTGACTCGATGTGGTTTTCTTTTAAGAGTCTTGAAAAAGACATGAAAAGGAAACTCATTCAATTCTTTTACCGTACAATTTTAACAAGCCCGAAGAAAATAAAACTCAGTGTTTTTTAGATTTAGGGAGTCAAAAGAAAAACATAAGTAAAATCCATTATGTTCTTTTTCATAAGTTTAGTCCCTTGGGTCCAAAAAAGGATGAAATAATACAAGAGAGAACTCTATTGATCATGTTTGATCAACATATACCTTTTTTGTAAGTAGTCTTAGCTGAGTCTATAAAAGGGGTAAACTTATACTTAGTGGACAGTTGTTCATTTACTTTTACGATTTCGAAGAAACAAGTACTCGATGATATTTTCATATTTCAAGAGTTTAGAAAGGGATTAAAATAGGAATCTAGGGTTTTACTTTTCATAAATTCTAAGAGCCGGAAAAGTGATAAAAATATGTTGATAGTCAAAATGATTCATTTTCATGCTATAACCTATTCTGCACATTAAAAACTCAATATAATTGTTCAGTATTAGCGTAAAAAACATAAAATTTTCATTTTTAAAGGCCTCAAATATAAAAAATAATATTTTAATCACTTAAAAACCTATAAAAGTTGAAAAACTGATTTATTTTTTACCATTTTCATTTTTACCAATTGAGAGCAAAAAAAGGGGCTTTTTACCACGAAACTTCCATGACTTTTTCTAAGCCAATTGGTGGACAAAATCATGAACCGCTTCCTCTAGGTAAAACATAGAGTGTTGTGTTCAAGAGTGACATACTGCCTTTACGATAAATGTAAAATGGACACCTTTTCCCAAATTTCCCCCACCATTGCTGGTAAGTACCTCTTTATCTTTTACAAGCTTGAGGAGGATAACATATTCTTGTCCTCTAAGCTCATCCTTTAGATGAGTCCATCGAATTATTTTTAATGAACAAGACCAAAACACTTCTTTCATGCTTCGTAGGAATAGGGATAAATTAGGAAAATTTCTACCAAATACCCCCACCAATACTTATATATAGGCATTGCCTTGGCCCATTTCGTAAAGTGATCAACCGCAAGGCTAAGATACCCATGCCCCCCAGCCATGTGAGGGTTACAGGTGATGAAATATATGCCTCATTTTACAAAATGACCGACAACTATAATAGGGTGCGGAGGAGCTCGAGGTGCTCACATCTTGCGATCATGACCTAGCAATTATGGCATTTTCTGAATGCAATTATGCAATCTTTAAACATGGAAGGCCAAAATAAATAACACACAATATTTTTTGGGCAGTGGCTACCCAGACATATGACTGCCACATGTTCCATAATGGAAATCATTGAATGCTTTTTCAGCCTCTTGGAGAGTTAAACAATGCCGAAAGATAGAATCGGCACCGCGACCGTAAACAGTGTCACGAACAATATTGTATTGCTGAGATTGGTACCGGATTCGATGATAATGTGTTAGAGATAACTTAGGCCTAAAATTCTAGGTTTGAAGATATATAATGATATCTCCATACCAAGAATCAGATGTACTAATTAAAAAGAGAGATTCATCAGCAAGTGAATATTCTTCCACAATTTCTATGTTTGTATGGGGAAAATCACACAACAATTCAACAAAAACAAAAGATTTCTTTGATTTAGATATTTCAAATTCTAAATCAAATTCTTGCAATATAACTATCCATTTGGTGTATTTCCCCCCTATAAATGCTTGGTAAAAATATACATCATAGGGTTGCAATCCAAAATGACAATTGTTTTTCGCAAAAGTATATAGTGACGAAAATGTTAAACAACTTGAACAGTCTCCAAAGCTAGCTTCTCCACATGTGCATATTTGATCTCATTTTTAGTGAGATTTATACTTATATAATGAATCAATGTTCGCTACTAGAGTCATCCTCTTGAACTAACACCATGCCAATCATGGCATCAGATGTAGCTAGGTATATAAACTAATCTCGATGATAATCAAGTGGATGCAATAACAATGTGTTAGTAAATGCATTTTTAAATGCATCAGAAGCTTTTTTAGCAAGCTCATCCCAGATAAATGGAATTCCCTTTTTCAATAGACAGGTAAAACCCTAGGTCAGTTCAACATAGTTATGGATGAATCTACGCAATAAATTATCTTTCCCTTGCAAACTATAGAGTTTTCATAGACTAGAAGGAGAAGGAAAATTTAGAATTGTCTCTACCTTAAGGGGATCAACATGAATTCCTTCATTTGAAATGATGAATCTTAGAAGTCGATCGGATTGTACACAAAAAATGCATTTGTGGATATTCAAACGAATATTGTAATGCCTGCATCAAATGAAAAGTGCTTTTAAATGCAACAGGTGATCCTACCTTTTCATTGAATGAACTGGTCAGTCATCTAAATAGGGTTGTACAATATGTTTGATATCATGAAATGTGTAATAAATTGCTTGTTGAAAAGTTGCGCCAGCATTTTTTAAGCCAAATGAGAGTTTACGATGGAAAAAAGTCTCCCATAGGTAAATAAATGCAATTTTATGTTGATCAGCACGGATTATGTTTATATGATTGTAGCTAGAAAATCCATCCATAAAAGAGAAAATCTCGTTTCTAGCAAAATGTTCTAGAATTTGATTGATATACGGGGTCAATTAAAGGAATGGGGTAAATGAATCTTGCTTTTAACAGTTTTTCAACCTCAGCTTTTATAGTGGCAACTTTTTGTGGATGTATTAGACGTAATCGTTTCCTAATAGGGTTAGCATATTGGTAAGTCTTAGTTTCATTTACAACTATACTAGGGTCGATTCCTGGCATTTGTTCATAAGATTAAGCAAAAATTTCGTGAAATTCCTGAAATAGGGCTTTATATGTATGAATCTCTTCTAAAGAACAAGAAGATCCTATATGAATATTTTCAGTAATTACAGGTTTTATTGGGATGTTTATTGGTACCATGGCTGACATGTTTCCTAAATTATTCTCCAAATGAGAAGAATGGATAGGTATGGGACATGGAGGATCACTAATACTCTCAGATAAAAACATAGACAAGAAATTATTCTCAACTTTGTCAAAACAGGGTAAGAAAGATGAGAGATGATGATTATTGTCCCATGGCATTTCGTCGAAAGTCATTACTTCCATAATCCCTTCATCAGTTAAAAAATATTTATTAAAAGGATCGGACATTGAAATTGGTTCAAAGAGTGATAAATTAGAATATTCATCGATGATCATATCGATTTGATCATTTTCAGATGTTGATGGGTTGGAAAAAGATTGGACTGCCTCATAAGCCAATTCAAAAGGAATAAGAGGCATCTCACACCATATAAGGTTAATTCTGACTCTAAAGGCACTTTCCAAGGATCTGAAGATTCAAAATTACTTGATGTAATCATATTAAACTGGGAAACATTATGAGGAGGATCTGGTGGAGGGTATGCAAAGGTTCCCATTAAAGATGAGTCTTTGAGAAGACCGACACCAACTTCTTCATACGGAATAGTCAATTTTCCAACAAAAGGAACACTACCAGTAGAATTAGAGTCTGAAGTGTAATACGACAATTGCTCTACTTTCACAAATTTTCCTTTGTGAGGAAACATGATCATTCAAAAAAATTACGAGACCACTACCACCACGGCATAAGTCCAGCTTCGTCCAAGTAAAAGGTAATTGTCAAGCTGAGCATCGACAACCTAAACTTCAACTGCAACTATTTTACCATCTAATTCTATAGGTAAATCATTCAAATTCCAAAAGGGAGAAAACCTCTTCCATCAAATGCTTTCAAAGTCATGGGATATTGACTGATTGTTGGAGAGCCTAAGGCTTTCGAATAGGAAATGGACACAATTAATGTAGACGTTCCTTCATCAATCACAGTATGAAAAACCCATCTAGTTTTGACATTGACTGGTATTTGAAAGGCCAATTGATGTGGGAGTCACGATACATGATTTTTTAGATCAAACACAATTAATTAGAGTCCTGAGGATCTACTACTCCAATAGTTGATACAAGTAATTTCCTTTGTGTTGGACAAGTCTACAACACTTCAAGAGCTGACATTGTCGAAGGTGACATAGTCAAATCTTCGACATTATTGTAATTCTGAGTAGCCCTACCATGAGGGTTAAATGCTGACTTTCGAGGAACACCCTTAGGAGGCAGTTGAATTACCATATCAAGAGTAGGTTTTTCAATGTGTAATGGTTCAAAAGTAGGAGTGGATGTGAAAGTTTGTTCAGGTGAACAAGAACCAGCTCCACCTTCGATAGGACATTTTGATCCATTGTCTTTAGATCTCATTTCTACCATAACTGTGGAATACATCATCATGATATATGTCAATGTGGACGAGGAGGATTGGTTATGAGAAGCCATATTACTATCTTGAGGATGAAATGGGTCCTTCAAAACATTGGGGGTGGGTGAACCTTTAATGAATTTAGAAACTTCGACATGATGAGGGCACTCCTTAGTGTAATGATCTTCATCACAAATTAAACAAGGATAACAAGGTTCCTTCTTTTTATGAGATGATTCATTCTTGATTGATTTCTCTTTAGGATAAGTTTCTTGTTTAACTTTTCCATTTCCCTTTTTATTACCTCTAGATTGCTTATTTTTTCTTGTAGATGATTCTACGACATTTATTTTAGAAGTAATTTCAAGAGAAAGATCTTCTTCGAGTGAATTAGAAAAAGCCAAAATCTAAGTTTTCTAAGAATTTTTCTTTTTGTTCTTATATTTTTGGCTAACAACACCAATCATACCATCAACAACATGTGGACCTGTAAGGGTTGGGTTGGTTTGACGAGGACGAGGCAAATCTAGGATTTTTTGATACAAATTACCCATCTGACTATAAAAAAGATCTAAGTATTGGGCATGAGTGATTACTTTCTCCTCCGTTACAACATCACCTTTGGTAACAAGTTCAGTAATTGCTCGCGAAAGAGATTTTATGAACCATTCAGCTAAAATGTAGTTTGGGATATAAACTTTAACCAAACGACATCTTCGTCTCCATTCATGAATGTGATCTAAGAAATGGGTTGAAGTTGACTATTTTAAAGAAGTTAAAAGTTTAGTTTCATTATCGTATCGAATGGGTAACTGAAAATGTGTCAAAACGGTAGTAGCAGGGGCGTTAAATGTACTAAAGGAAGCAGAAATTCTACATACCACTTGGTTTCCAAACTAGTTAAGGTTCATTGAAAAAGTCGTAACCTAATAGAATCATCGATTAATGAGTTCAACACACACCAAAAATGATAAGTCATAACATGATTTGGTGGGTCTTCTCTTGATTTACCTTCAAATCTAGGAAAGTCACTAAGAAACTTTGTAGCGATGGCCGCCCAATATGGTAAATAGAAAATAAGATCATTTGTTAATCAAGATAGGTTTGGTAAACACAAAGTTTCAATAAATGGTAACTGACAGTTAGGATCCTGTCGTGCATATTGATAACCCTAAGGGACGAGTCCTGTATCGAGAAGAGGATACCTAGGATATCTAGGAACAGCCCTAGCAGTTGGAACTTGCATACCCCCCAGATATCCAGGATGAACCATATCGAATTGCGTTTAATAAGTACTTGAAAAGTATGTTCGGGGTAAGGTTGATTCTGGAAAGGAGGAACCTAACTCATTTGACCTTGAATGAACTGTCCCTGAAAGGGTTGACTCTCCAAAGGTTGACCATGGATGAATTGGGTTTGAAAAGGATGACCTTGAAAAATATGACTCTAGGGTTGGCCTTGTAAATTTTTTCCTTGAAACAATGCCTGAACATATGGCATACTAGGTTGTATGATAGGTATTTGGGGTATAGACTAAATTGTAGGAACAATTTGAAAAACAAATACCCGAGGGATAGTCTGAGTAATTGGTTTCACCGTTACTTGAGAAGTAAGTTGAATGGTTACTTGCGATAATCCTGGGATGGGAGTTCGCGGTGAAATTGTATTTGGAGTTTGAGCAAATGTTGGTACAACAGTCTGAACCAATGTTTGTGGAGTACTTGGGACAAGTTGCTAGAGTAGTTGTTGAACAATTTTTGATGGATTAACCTGGACAGGTTGTTGGAGTTGAATAGAAATACCTTGAACGGGCATTTGCTACATAGGTTGTCCAATAAGTTGATCAGGTTGATACATAGGCACTTTAGGAGCAACTAGAATTGACTGTTGATTAAATGAAGGATTCTAGATCGTATTCACCCCAGGGTATGGCATTCCAATGGTCGGTTGAGGCATAACAGGTTGACCTAAACCGGTTTGAATAATCTAACCATAATTTAGATAATTTCCAGTAGGGGATCTCCCCCCAGCCATAGGGTAATATCCAACTAAAGGTTGTCCTCTAGGAGGAGGATATGATGGTTGTCCTCTAGATGGGTAATAACGACCTATTGGGTTAATTTGACAATTACCTAGATTACCAGAAATCATATTAATAAATTGATCAGATGTCAAACCCTAACTAGTAGGATTAGTTACACCAGCCGACATTGTTGAAGTTTGATTTGAGGAAAAATCTCTTGAATAAGCTCCAACAAGAGAGTGATATCCAGGAGGTAGAGAACCACCATATAATGTGTAGAAATTTCCTGCAAATTCTCTACAAATCTACATCTGAGATCTATGTAGAAAATAGGACTGTAGATTAACTAGATAATGTAATATACCAAAGAAAAATACTATAATCTACTTGTACTATAAAACTCGTGGAATCTTGAAGATCAAGTTGAATCAAAGTTGAACACATATAACCATAAGAAGAAGAATAAATACACATGTTTACTCAGGGGAAAGCCTGATCCAGGTGGATGTTGCTGGCCACCCACCTATCCCATTTGGACCCCCACAACTATCTCTTTTAGTTTCTTCAGTTTCCTAAATTGTAGCACAGTTTACTATTTTTAGAAGTTTTTCGGGTCCTGAACTTCTGGAGCCGTTTTGAGGCCCTAAACGACGTTTTTTTGGGAAATCTGGGGGAAACATGGCTCCATGGACCATGATTCCCTTCCCAAAGTGGTAGTGCTCGGATAGATCTTTCTAACGAGCTATTGTACGCGTCAAACAGAGATCGTATGCCAAAGTTACGACCCCGGGAAATTGATGTACCAATTTATCCAAACAGAGCCCACAATTTGGTGTTTCATCTTCTAGGGTTAGGTTTTGGGATATTAAGGGTTTTCAATTGTTTCTCAACAATAAATAGGCCTTCGAGCCTCATTGTAACACAGTTTAGAGGCATGTAACCACCACATCTGTTCTCAGAGATAAGCTACCATCGCCCTAGCTGGTTTATTTCCATTATTGTTTGTAAGCATATTTCCGTATTTTACATTAATGAAATGAAGTATTATTTCTGCTACATATCTGTTTTTATGGTTATCTTTGTAATTTGTTGTGTTCCTGTTTAAGTTCGAATCAGTGGTATCAAAGTGGTCTGCTTTTTCTCTGTTTTTCTTTGCATGTCCCCAACGAGGTCAAGATATAAGGAGTTAGGGCTTGAACTGGTCGAACCTTTGCAAGACCAGCCTCGCAAATCCCGACGACCTCCCATGGCGGATGAGAAGAAATATGAGGGGGCAGGAGATCCTATCAAAATCTTGCTCGAAGAAGCCCTCGAGCGACAACAGAACGCGATGATGGGCAACTTTGCCTAGATCCTTCAGCAGCTACCCAGAGGCGATGCATCGTCTTCCAACGACTACTCTGGATATGCCACACCATTTAGGGTACAATTTAATTTTGAAATCCCCATATTTGAGGGTCAAATAGATGCGGATTCTGTAGACAAATGGTTAAATCTGCTAGAAGGGTATTTTTTTGTTCATGAATTTTTGAGTAAGGAAAAGATTGTTTTCGCTCTTCTCAATGCAGCCCCCCATGTCAAGGACTGGTGGGAAACCTACTGCGAATAGATGAATGAAAGAACAAGCTCACTATTTTCAGCCGCACCCACTTGGGATTCATTCCGAGATCCCATCAAGGAGTAGTACTACCCTGTCAAAAGCTATGAGGACAAATACATAAAGTGGACCACGCTATGGCAGGGACAAGACCAGGATGTGCCAGAGTTCACAAACATTTTTCATAACCTTCGCACACAATTGGGTATCAAGGACTTTGAGCTACATTTAGTACTCAAATACCGTAGCTGCCTACACAGATACATCCAGGAAGAGATGGAGCTCCCGAACATCTCCTCGCTCGGCATGGCGTAACGATAGGTTGTCAAAATCCAGCAAAAGTTCAAACAGAAGAAGTGAGACTTTGGATCTGCAAATCTGAAGCTCAAAGGACAAAGCCAAGGCGGGGTAACCCAAGACAACCCATCGAAGCCGCAAGAAAAGAACAACACCATAAAACAGGAAAGTGGTGTGAGTTCCACAAGAGTCCCACTCATAACACAAGTGAGTGTCGGACCAAGCAGTCACTCGTGGCCGAGTTGAAGGCTTCTGAATCAGATGCATGTTCCAACCCTGAGCCAGAACCTGACAAGGGGAATGGCAAAGGGAAGCAGATCATTAATGCAGATCCCAGTGCCATGGTTGCCACCACCAAGATCCAGAAGAATGAACCCGAAGATCTAGAGGAGGAGGAACGTATTTTCCACTCACAGATGTGGGTGAAGGGTTCGCCGTTTCAATTCATTATCGACAGTGGCAGCCAAAAGAACCTCATTTTAGCAAAGGTCATGAAGCGGTTGGGCTTACCGACTACACCACACCTACAGTTATACAGTATTGGGTGGCTTCACGAAGGACGAGATCTCAAAGTTTGCCAGCAGTTCTGCCTTCCCTACAGCATCAAGCCCTTCACAGATGAGGTATTGTGTGATGTTACACCTCTGGATGTTTGTGATGTACTATTAGGCCAACCATACTTGTGGAGGCAACATGCTGTGTATGAGTCAGGGCCTCGAGCTGTCATTATTTCTTTGGATAATTCATTATACAGGATACCAGAGGTAGCCCCACCCACCACCACCTCTTTGATCACTACCAAGAAAGGCAACAAGCTCATCTTCTAGACAAGGAAATTCATTTTCTGTTTGGTTCGCTCGCAAAGTAAGGGGAAGATTGTTGTTACATCCATGACCCCCACAAAGGGTTCCTCCACATAGCAGTAGCCACAAAGGGATACGGTCATGACAGAACACAGGAACAACTTCTCCTCACCCACATGGGTACCACACAAATTTCAGGTGGGCGACAAAGTTTGGTTACATTTGTAGAGGGAACGCCTTACCAGAACCCATCAGAAACTCAGACCACTCCGACATGCTCCTTACACCAGTACTAAGGCTATGGGCGACAATGCTTTGAAGCACAACATTCCTCCATTCCTTTGCTTGCACCGAGTGTTCAATGTGGACCGTCGTCGACCATGCTTCCCACCATTTCTGGACACATCAGAGATTGCAGAATAGCTCACCAGAGACCCAGCTTAGTAGAAGCTTCCTCATCTCATGGAGATTGCAGAATAGCTCACTAGAGACCCAGCTCAGCAAAAGCTTCCTCATCTCATGGAGGAACTCAATGCAATGGGGACCATTGCTTCCTAAGGGGGGAGGAATGATCCAGGTCGATGTTGGTGGCCACCCACCTATCCCATTTGGACCCCCACAACTATCCCTTTCAGTTTCTTCAGTTTCCTAAATTGTAGCAAAGTTTACTATTTTTAGCAGTTTTTCGAGTCCTGAACTTCCGGAGCCGTTTTGAGGCCCTAAATGACGTTTTTTGGGAAATCTTAGTAGTGCTTGGATATATCTTTCTAATGAGCTATTGTACACATCAAACAGAGATTGTATGCCAAAGTTATGACCCCAGGAAATTGATGTACCAATTTACCCAAATGGGGCCCACAATTTGGCGTTTCATCTTCTAGGGTTAGGTTTTGGGATGTTAAGGGTTTTCCATTGTTTCTCAACAATAAATAGGCCTTCGAGCCTCATTGTAACACAGTTCATAGGCATGTAGCCACCACATCTGTTCTCAGAGATAAGCTACCATCGCCCTAGCTAGTTTATTTCCATTACTATTTGTAAGCATATTTTAGTATTTTACATTAATGAAATGAAGTATTATTTCCATTGCATATCTGTGTTTATGGTTATCTCTGTAATTTGTTGTGTTTCTGTTTAAGTCCGGATCAAAGCCTCGGCTAAAAACCCCACTATCTGTATTATCATAGAAGGTGGAAATACATCAGGATTACACAAAGCCTTAGCTCTCATAGCTAGTCAGCTCTTAGCACAATCCTCCTAGATGCTCACAGGCAAAAGGGGCTTCTCACAAACCTTCTCCTCTGCCCTCCAAGCCTCCTAATTCCTTGCACAGTTTCTTTGGGTGATCCTCCTGTTACCAAGTGTAACACGAATCACTCACACTGATCTCACACCATCTTAAACTGCGCAATCCTCAAGGAACCTTAGCCTTGACTACATGCTTGTGTTTCCATTATAGGTAAACACATGCAACTAATAGTAATTGTCCCTGCCTTTAACCTCAACTAGGTCTTTCTCATAATAGACATGCATGAGTTTCTGATGAGAGAATTTTCAGTTAACTGAGTAGCACTAGTTGCATGCATGCATGCATCAACTGACTAATAAATCTCTATTAATTCCACGAGCAGTTTGGAACTAATTTAACTAGACTTAACTCAGTACACTGAGTTAACTAATTACAACTCAAATATAACTCAGTCTTATCTCCTTAATTAATGGATAACTTCCTTAATATAAGGGATAACTATTACATGACTTCACAAAGACTTCTAACTTGAATTTCTCCAATCCATAATGAATTAATTAATTATTTTTCAAGCAACCGGTGAGACTAAATTTGAATTTTAATTCAAGGACAAATTAAAATTGGAATGTTCTATTTTTGGCATTTCTATTTTTAGCATTTCTTGTTGCTATTTTCAACATAATGTTGACTATGGAGAAGTAGAAAACATAGATGTATCTCATGACATACTTCCACAAACCACTCTAGACCAATCAAAGCCTAGTATGATAGAGTAACCAGTAATGTATCGTGGAATACCCTGACCTAAACAGTTCAAGGGTGTGAAATACCAAGGGTCATGGTGAAGAGATCTAAATAAAAGTTCTGAAATGTCTATTTGATCACTGGTAAAAACTAATGTATGAGACCATTATTCCTCTTTGTCTGAGGCAAGTTCTTCAATGCTAATAAGACCATGAGGAAGACTATCAGTGATAATTAGTTTTACACATGATGAATGTAGAGGACCCGAAGTAGGGGCTATAGCAGTTGAAGGTGATTTAGGCTCATAAATGTCAGACTCAGGCTCTTCGATATCTAGTTTAGTTAATTGTGAATCTAAAACCTCTCCAATATCTGATTCTGTTTGAATAAGTTCAATAATTTTTAAATAAGTTTCTTTTGAGTCTGAAACTAATTTTTGAGGTTGATCAAGTTCAGATTATTTCACTTCAGTTCCTAAAATAGTAGATGTTTTTGGTTGACTAAATTCAATTCATGTTGCAGGAGATTCTATAATAGTAGAAGTTTCAGGTTCTATTGTAGTCCGAGATCCTGATGATTCCAATTTTTCAGCTTTGATATTTTCTAACTGACTCAGTGTATACTAAGGGGGTTGACCCACCATTCAACATGATTTCCTTGGTAATTCAGCCATGATGAAATCTTTAATTAATGACTTACACAATATATAAATTACACCTAAAGTCTCTAAAAAGTAAAAACAACAAACAAAGTAACACAATCTAAAAATCTAGGACTTCAAACCATACAAATTGAATTCTCATGAAGATCAATAAAACTACCTGGTGATGAAATCCAATGTCACAAAGATCAAGGTGAAAAGCTTTATAGATATGAGTGTTTGGAACCAGATACCCTGACAACGTGCTTAATAAAACATTCTGGCGAAAGTAACTTTGCTTATACCATCTCGAGCAAAGATTACCCTCCAAAAATTCCAAGTGAGTCTAGTAAATGTATGTTCCAAGTACAGCAGGAACTTCCCTTTGTCATCACCTTAGGTAGAGCCCTAGGATTATGGTCACTAAATTTACCAACTACAACAATTTTATCTGGCGGGATAGTCGTAGATCAGATGTACACGCAATGGCAAAGTAACAAAGCTCAATCCCCTTGAAAGCTCCTGATCTAGGTGGATATTGATGGCCACCTACCAAGTCCACGTGGACCCCCCACCATTTTTTGGGTCAGCTTTTCAATTTCCTTAATTGTAGCACAATTTACTATTTTTAGCAGTTTTTCAGGTCCTAAACTTCCAAAGCCATTTTTAGGCCCTAAACGATGTTTTTTGGGAAATGTGGGAGCAACATGGGTCCATGGACCGATGTTTCTCTTCTCAAAGTTGTAGTTCTCGGATAGATATTTCTAACAAGATACTGTGCGCGTAAAACGGAGATCGTATGCCAAAGTTACGACCTCGGGAAGTTGATGTACCAATTTACCCAAACGGGGCCCATAGTTTGGCGTTTGATCTTCTAGGGTTAGGTTTTTGGATGTTTAGGGTTTTCCATTGTTTCTCAACAATAAATAGGCCTTCGAGCCTCATTGTAACGCAGTGCAGAGGCATGTAGCCACCACATCTCTTCTTAAATATAAGCTACCATCACCCTAGCTAGTTTATTTCCATTGTTGTTTGTAAGCATATTTCAGTATTTTACATTAATGAAATGAAGCATTATTTCCGATGCATCTCTGTGTTTATGGTTATCTCTGTAATTTGTTGCGTTCCTGTTTAAATCTAAATCAGTGGTATCAGAGCGGTCTTCTTTTCCTCTGTTTTTCTTTGCATGTCCCCAACGAGGTCGAGATATAATGAGTTAGGGTTTGAACTGGTTGAACCTTTTCAAGACCAGCCTCACAAATCCCGAAGGCCTACCATGGTGGATGAAAAGAAAGACGAGGGGGTAGGAGATCCTATGAAAATCTTGCTCGAAGAAGCCCTCGAGCAACAAAGGAATGCGATGATGGAAAGCTTTTCCCAGATCCTGTAGCAGCTACCTAGGTGCGACGCATCGACTTCCAACAGCTACTCTAGAAATGCCACACCATTTAAGGTACAAGTTAATTTTGAAATCCCCATATTGAGGGTCAAATAGATGCAGATGCCATCGATAAATGGTTAAATTTGCTAGAGGGTTATTTTTCTGTTCATGGTTTTTCCGGTCAGGAAAAGACTATTTTCACTCTTCTCAAAGCATCCCCCCATGCCAAGGACTAGTGGGAAACCTAATGTGAGCAGAAGGATGAAAGTACAGGCTCACTATTTCCAGTCGCACCCACTTAGGATTCATTCTGGGATGCCATCAAGGAGCAATACTAACCTGTTGGAAGCTATGAGGATTAATACATAAAGTGGACCACGCTGCGATAGGGAAGGGACCAAGACGTGCTGGAGTTTACCAATATTTTCCATACCCTTCGCACAAAGTTGGGTATCAAGGATTCAAAGTAGGATTTGGTACTCAAATATCGCAGCTACCTGCACAAGTACATCCAGGAAGAAATAGAATTCCTGAACATCCCCTCGCTTGGCATGGCATACCTATATTCCGTCAAGGTCAAGAAAAAGTTTAAACAGAAGAGGCGAGACTTTGGATCTACGAATCCTAAGCAAGGGAAAGGTGCCACCAAACCACAGAACAAAGCATAAATCTAAGGTAGGGAATCCCAAGACAACCCGCCAAAGTTGCAAGCAAAGAATAGCGCTGTGAAGCCGAAAAAGGACACAGGAAAGTGGTGTGAGTTCCATAAGAGCTCCACTCATAACACAAGTGAGTGTCAAGCAAAGCAGTCACTGGTGGCCGAGCTAAAGGTTTCAGAATCATCTGCATGTTCCGACTTTGAGTCAAAACCTGACAAGGGGAATGACAAAGAGAAGCAGATTATCGATTCGGAGCCCAACGCCACCACTGCCACCATGAAGATCCAGAAGTAGGAACCCGAAGATCCAGAGGAGGAGGAGCATCTCTTCCACTCCCAGATGTGGGTAAAGGGCTCCCTGCTACACTTCATTGTCGATAGTTGGAGCCAAAAGAACCTCATTTCGGCAGAGGTCATGAAGCAGTTGGGCTTACCAACCACAACACATCCACAACCATACACCATCAGGTGGCTTCACCAAGGATGGGATCTTTGTGTGAGCTAGCAGTGTGGCCTTCCATACAACATCAAACCCTTCACAGATGAGGTATTGTGTGGCATTTCTCCCCTTGAAGTTTGTGATGTATTATTAGGACAACCATACTTGTGGAAGCGACATGCTATGTATGAATCAAGGCCCCATGTTGTTATTGTTACTTTGGGAAATAAGTTGTACAAGATACCAGAGGTAGCGCCGCCTACCGCCATCTCTTTGATTACTGCAAAACAATGCAGTAAGATCGTTTCCAAAACCGGGAAATTTATTTTCCTAATGATACACCCTCAAGGAAAGAAGAAGACAGTGTCCACGACCTCCAAAAAAGGCCCCTCCACACGATAACTACATATGGACAAGGTCGTGGAGGAGTATGAGGACATCTTCACCTCCCTTGCAAGGGTTCCTCTGCACTGCCAGGTCAAGCACTCCATCGATTTTACCCCAGGTACGCCATTGCCCAATGGACGAATATATCAGCACTCCATTTTAGAGAATGATGAAATCAAGAGGCAGATTCAGGAGCTGCTACAGAAAGGTCACATCCGTCTGAGTTCATCACCCCGTGGGAGCCCAAACGTGTTGTTACAGAAGAAGGATGGGACTTGGAGACTCTGTATTGACTATCAAGCACTAAACAAGATCATTTTCCATAATAGGTACCCGATCCCATGGATTAATGACCTCTTGGACCAACTGAAGGGGGAAAAATATTTCAGCAAGATTGATTTGAAGTCAGGATATCACTAGGTACCAATCGAACCCTCCGATGTGTGGAAGACTGCCTTCAAAGTCAAGAAGGGCCTTTTTGAATGGTTGGTTATGCCTTTCGGATTGGTGAATGCTCCTGCAACCTTCATGAGGCTAATGGATGACATCTTTTGGCCATTCACCAACTCATTTGTAGCGGTATACTTGGATGACATCCTGATCTTCAGCCAGAGTTGGGAGGAGCACCTCCACCACATCTGACAGGTTCTCCAAACACTGCGGCAACACAAGTTATGTGCCAATCTAGAGAACTTCACTTTTTGCATGACCCAGGTTTAGTATTTGGGATACATTATTGATGAACAGGGGGTGCATGTGGATCCAGCCAAGATCCAAGTCATTCAAGATTGGCCATCTCCAACCACTTTGACAGAACTCTGTAACTTTCTAGGTCTTGCCAACTTCTACCGTAGGTTCGTGTTGGGATTTTCTCATATCACTTGGCCCTTGAGTCAAGTCACCAAGGGAGAAGCGAAAGAAAAATTATTTTGGTCTGAATCTCAACAGAAGGCATTCACAGAGTTGAAAGATCACTTCTGCATGACACCAAACTCACTAAGTCCACAACCTTCCATCCTCAAACTTATGGCGAGCCAAAGGTTGTCAATAAGATGATCATACACATTCTGCGCATGTATAACTCAAAGCATCCACGCACATGGGACGAGATCCTCCTCTATGTTCAACACAGCTACAACTAGGTTCTTCACAGCTTGACTGGCCACGGCCCTTTTCAGGTGGGCTTAGGATTCCTGCCACTATCTCCCATTGATGTGGCCATGCCATTTGCAGCTACTCACATAGATTTGGCTCATGTCCAGTCTGAAACAGATAAGGCAAATAGGTTCATTGAACACATCCAACATATTCACCAATAGGTCCATGACATTCTAGAGAAATCAAATGCCAAGTACAAGCAGCGACATGATCAACATCGGGTGCCACATAAGTTTCAGGTGGGTGACAAAGTCTGGTTGCATTTTCAAAAGGAACGCCTTACCAGAGCCTATCGAAAACTCAAACCACTCAGATATGGTCCTTACACCATTACCAAGGTTGTGGGAGACAATGCATTTGAGCTCAACATTCCCCCATTCCTTGGCCTGCACCCAATGTTCAATGTGGACCGCCTTCGGCCATACTTTCCACCATTACTAGATACATCTCACATTGCAGAATAGCTCACACCCACAGAGTTAAATCCAGATTGCATGGAATAAGTTGCAACTGATTGGATCATGGACACACAGATTAAGCACACTCGCCAGCAGAATATCTAACTGTATCGAGTTGTCAAAGCAAGCCAACTGCTTCACTAGGGCAAGTGGCTCACCAAGGACCAAGTTCAGCAGAAGTTTTCTCATCTCATGGAGGAACTCAATGCAATGGGGACCACTGCTTTCCAACGGGGGAGGAATGATCTAGGTGGATATTGATGGCCACCTTCCAAGTTCGCCTGGACTCCCCACCATTGTTTGGGTCAGTTTTTTAGTTTCCTTACTTGTAACACAGTTTACTATTTTTAGTAGTTCACCAAGTCCTAAACTTCCAGAGCTTTTTTGAGGCCCTAAAGGACATTTTTGGCAAAATTGGGAGCAACATGCGTCCATGGATAGATGTTTCTCTTCGCAAAGTTGTAGTTCTCGGATAGATCTTTCTAGCGAGATATTGTGCGCATCAAATGGAGATCGTATGCCAAAGTTACGGCCCCAGGAAGTTGATGTACCAATTTACCCAAACGAAGCCCACAGTTTGCCGTTTCATCTTCTAGGGTTAGGTTTTTGGATGTTTAGGGTTTTCCATTATTTCTAAACAATAAATAGGCCTTTGAGCCTCATTGTAACACAGTTCAGAGGCATGTAATTGCCACATCTCTTCTTAGAGATATGCTACCATTGCCCTAGCTGGTTTATTTCCATTGCTATTTGTAAGCATATTTCAGTATTTTACATTAATGAAATGAAGCATTATTTTCATTGCATCTCTGTATTTATGGTTATCTCTGTAATTTTTTGCAATCCTGTTTAAATCTGGATCAGCTCCTCAACATGGTTAATTAGAATTTTACTTTCAAGTGACCCCAAGTACCTTTCAGTACCATTGTAATACATGAAAATCACTCTATCATTGCCAATGAAGTGGGTACGATCACTTCACTAGATCCAACATGATATCGTGCTTAACTCATGTATAAGAAAAGCTTCCTAGAGAAAAACTGAAATAATTGGATTTTGTCTCCCTAACTTCTATCGTTTATCTGTAGCTTTGGAATGTTTACTCATTTTCTTATTCCAAAGCCCTACACTTTAGCTACTATAGGTGGTAAGAGCCCTAAAAATATAAAATTCTAGATTGATTTTAATTAACGTTGTGTCATTAAGCTGTTATCACCTCAATAGGTAATGAAAGTGAAACTTATGATATTATGACACAACTCAAAGTCCTAATGCACTCGAACATGCAATTTGCAATTTTTAATTCAATGAAGTCCTAATTAAGGGAAACCAAGAGTTTCTTTGTTTTTTTCAAAATGAAATACAAAACTCAAAACTTCACTAACTCTTTTATAAGACAATAAATTTCATTTTTAATGTAATGAACATGGAAAAATGAACTAAGATCCAAATTTGCCTAAAAATTAAACAAACCAAGAATACCCTTTATCATTTATCATTCAAAACTTTCAAACACACAGAAATCAACTAAGAGTTTGGTGAAAAATACATTTTCCTTATGAATTCTCTGATTTAACGATATCAACAGTGTAATTGCAACAAATTTCAAGATTGAAAAGCAAGAATTCCCTTTATCATTCAAAAATGACAACAATTCTTCACAAAAACGCTAAATCTTGAGAAACCCTAATTTGTAATTAAATAAGAATTTGATCACAAATAAGGAAGATTAAGAAGTAGACTGGTGTGTTTGACAGAACAAGACATGGAGACAATAGTCTTAAGGACAACCTATCTTGTTTTAGTCAATCGACAAACCAACCAGACAAAAACCTAATCAGTTTTTGTAGAAGGGAGTAATCCTCAAAACATCAAGCACTCATATGAGTTCAGAAGAGATGTTAGAGAATCCAAACAAACATAATGACACTTCCATAAATCCAAATTCAGGTCATGGTTGAGAGAAAAGATATTTTTTAAAAAATTTCAAAGGCTTACGCGAGTTAACAGTATAACAAAGTGCGCATGTTCCTTGTTTCTAAGGGAAAAGTAGTGCAGAACTGTGCTCTGTTAGTGAACAAAAACAACGTAGAACTCATAAACCCAAGAAAAAAAATAAAAAATAAAATAATCAGCCACTAAGATCTAGAAGGTCATTATGTTATGAAGACTCAGGTCAAGCTAAACCAGAAGGATCAGAAAACAAAACTAAGGAAAAGGAAGAGAACAATAACATTCCCCCAGCATGGTCACCAATTTGTTATAGCGGACAAATCCCTCTTGCTGACAAGAATGATCTCCCTAGATCCTACACGGAAACTAGAAACAAACAGACAATTGAAATAACTCTTTCCCTAAGTTTACCTTGTTTGAATTACAAATACAAAAGCCGGTGAACAAGCCTGTTACCTACTCGCGAAATACTCGATGAAGATCCCTTGTTGTGTCTTGATGCAGCTCCTCAATGCTTGACAAAACTTGCAACCATAAACATAAGAAGGATCAAAAGCATATGTAACATAATAATTCAAACAAACTTAACCTAATGATCAAGGAGATTAGGAATTGAAATTTCCTTAATAAACATCTAAAGAATTATAAACTATTCATCATTTTGATAAGACAATTCAATGGGGAAAAGCATTCATTTGTATTAATTAACGATAATGAATAGCCTTAAAAATTTTGCCTTGATTCTATGAGGTTACTCCCAAATTCCTCCAATCTCCTCCTTAGATGATAAGCTTTCAAATCTAAAACTAGCAGCATAAGTTTATCTTCTCCGAGTTCTTACCTCCTCAATTCTTTTGCCCTGTAGTCATTTTATAGGCCAAGAGGAAGAAGTTTTAGATCCAAAAGAGGAGAGTGAGATCCCCTAATTGAGGGATTAGGGTTCCTTAATGAAAGGGATTAAGATCCATCACTTGAGGGTTATAGCTCGAATATGCATCACCTAGAAGCTTTCAGTTGGGATATATTCGACCAACTATGTTTCTAGAATGTACTTTTTTACTTTTACTTTCTTTAATTCACCTGTGCAGTCCATAGTGGTAGACAGACTGCAGTTATGTGTTATTCTGAGGGATAAGTTCAACAAATGTGAAAAAAATTCTAGGAAAATAAGTGCAGACAACACTTAACAAGGTATACAAGCCAGTTTTCTAAATATTCTCATCTCCTTCAAGGTATTTTTGGTTTTTTGACCTCTAATGGAGCTCAATGAAACATGTTCACAGATGGTAAAAGATCCATTAAATTGATCAAGTGTCCTCGTGACAAAATGATATGTAACACCTCTCGCTCTCTCTCTATTTTCCCTCCAATCCTCTCTCTCGCCCCATCTCTCTCTCTCTCTCTCTCTCTCTCTCTCTCCCCAACCATGTTACTATATCCCTCACTTTCTCCTTATCTATCCCTCTCTCCCCCCTTGCCTCCATCTCTCCTTCTATGTCTCTTTATCTCACCACTAAACATACACGCTCTCTCTCCATCTCTCCCTTTTCACTCTCTCTCTCTCTTCACTTCTCACTCTATGTATTTCTTCTTTTGTCCCTCTCTCCCCCTCCAACTACATTTCTCTATTTCTCCCTCTCTACTCCTCTCTCTCCCTTTCTATCCTACCCCTCTCTCTCTCTCTCTTTCTACCCTCCAATTCTCTCTCTCTCTCTCTCTCTCTCTCTCTCTCTCTCTCTCTCTATATATATATATATATATATCTATATATATATATATATATATATATATATATATATATATATATATATATATATATATATATATATATATATATATATATATATATTAATGACTGAGAATGAACACTAATCCAGTTGGTGCGATGAATATAGAATGAATTTCATTGTGTTAATGAATTTTTAATTGTTTATGTATATCGTTATGTAAGCTATTGTTTAAACCGACATTATTTAGAATTTTTAAAGATTTTTTTTAGTTTTTTATTTTGGCCAACATTAGTGAAATTTCAACCAGACGGACACACTTACACATCTACCCCATATTTGGATGTAGAATGCATCTCTCAGTGAAAAACGTTTCCATTGTTGGCAATATAAGAACCATCCTTTGAATAGCTGCCACATCTTATGTTGTAGGTAACAAGAAGATTTCATTTCTCATTACTAAGAAAAGTGTGCATATGGCACTACGGCTTGTTTGATATGTATAGACAAACTATGGGACTCCATGGAGAAGAGGTAATGTATTGTTTTTGAGTTACTCAACAAATGCATATGTAGAATCTTATGCACTATGAAAGAACCTATGGCAAGTGGTTGTGGTACACTAACCAAAGATCTCTTTAAGCAATCAATGTCACCCAAAACCTACTATTGAAGCAACCAATATACAACAATAGTAGGATTCTTATAATTTTTCATCCTTTGGGTCGAGTTCAACTTGATGCAGAGTAATAATACATTCTCTTGATTTACAACAATTATAATTAATTTCCTAAATAAGATAATCATCAATAATAGAGAATACAAATGAGAATAAGAATACAACATACATTTTGAATGTCACCATATAAGACATAGGAAAAAAAAATTTATTAAATGTTCTTCATCAAACGACATAGAACACCTAAAATGATGCAAAAGTAATGTGTACCTATTGTGTTGTTTTCTCTTAGTAGAAATAGCCCATTCTAGAAAATCAATATTTATTCACAATGGCTTTAAATCTTTCATTGGTGAAATAAGTGGTAAATTATTTCTAAGTCAACTTTCATCATCTCAATATTTCAATTATTATTTTAATTATGTATTACCAATTTAAGAAAAACACACTAAACAATCTAAATCTAATACAACAACTATTATTTCAAATCAAAATACAACTTTTCCAATCTAACAATCTTATTAACTATCAAATACGTAAAGAGAAAATATAAAATGCAAAAATGTATAGTCAGGTCGATTTCCAGTTTTCAACTTCAACACAGTAACAACTTTCATGGCTCCCCCTACCCATTAGAGAATTTTTTTTATGACAGTTTTATTTTTAAACTTCCCTTCACATGACTTTTAATATCTATTTTTATCAGTTTTTTTTAACCTCTGCCAATTATATTCATAATTGATCTTACATTAAAATAGTCAATCTAGATATTGTTGCAACTAAATTAAACAATAAAATTTAACTTACAAAAATTGAAATACACATACCACATTTTACATTTAAATAAATTCAATGCGAATGCTATTAAAAAGAAATATTTGTGAAAACCAAAAAACATAATGTGCATAAATTATGTAAATGTTCAAAAAATACATTCAATATCATCATTATAAAGGAACTAAATTTTGGATACCTTCACCAAAAACAAATAATTGTCAAAATAAAGATATATATAAAAATTGAAAAACATGGACAAACAACATACTTGAAATATCTTCACATATTCAAGAGTCTCATCAAAAATGTCTGCAATGTTTGCTTGTTGCATTGAGTCCAAAAGTGAAAATTTATAGTTATTAATAAGCTACAAATTGCAATAACCTTTACACAAAGTGAGTTCAGAGCATAACCCATAGCTCCAATTCTCTTATTTTTACATATTTGTTACAAGTTATTTGTTCACTTATTCATTTTCTTCGCACATGCAAATATATTATTATAGATATGGCCCGTATTGTGAGAAAAGACTCTAAAAAACACCAAATATTATGGTATCTAAAGCTTAACTTCCCAAGGAAAAGACATTTCCCTCAAGCAAATAATTATACTTTTCAATCAAAGATTAAACATCCAATTGTATAAACATCCAAACATGACAGAATGAAATCATATAAACATCCCATTGTATAAAATTTAAACATTTTTGTCCCCAATTATTTCAAAAACCATATAAGAGAAAGGAAAAAATCCCACAAAAAAATTATATAGTAGAATTCCTCCGAGTCAAAGAAAGTCCAAGTTGTAAAATGGTTAGATTTTTCCTTTGAAAATTAATTTGTGTTGGGAAATTTTCCTACAAATACATTGATAGAATTGTGATAAAATTTCTTGGTAGATTGTGATAAAATTTCTTGGTAGATGTCCCACAATCCTCCATGACTTTTTCAAGGAATCGTAGATTAAGAGTTTTTATGATAATGAAAATTCCAACGAAATCTGTATGCAGATTCTGCCTAGGACAGAGATGAAAGCGTTTATATATTTTTTATTCATGTACATTAAGAGTCTTTATTAAGAGTCTCTATGATAATGAGGAGCGGCTAGTTCCAACAAAATATGTATGCAAATTCATAGTAAGACAAAGATGAAGGTGTTTATATATATATATATATATATATATATATATATATATCAAAAATATAATATATATATATATATGTTTTAAAATTTTGAATCTTGCTAATTTTTTTATATACACCTTATTATGATATTTTTTAAAATTACTAAACTTTCAAATATTAGTTTTTATTTTGAAACAAGGCCGTATAGCATTCTTTGCTGCTTAGTTTAATTATTAAGCTTAGAAACGTATGAACTAGCTCTCACATTTTAACAAAGATTACACAGCAACTATCCTTGCTTAGTTTAAATATAATTAAATTAAAGTAAAAAACAATAAAAACATATGGCATTCTATTAATAAAAATTAAAATTAAAATAAAAAGATAATTCATGATTACATTATCTCTAGTTGAGCAGAGACTTTATTTATGGATGGTTTTTTTATAAGCTTTAATATCATATTTGTTCATTTTAATCTATTGTTTGTTTAAAATTTTATGGAAAATTTATATTTTTTTCAACAAAAGGTAAATATGCCTCTTAGAAATGCTAACTTAGTTTAACTATAGTTAAAACAAAATATATATTATTGTTAAATATGTTATTTCTATTATTAATTTGTATTATATACATGATTAAAGTAAAAGACAATAAAAGCAAGACTGCAATTGATAAATGTTTCATAGGATTCAAGGTTTTCATCACCGACGCCATTTATGCATATGAATGGAAGATTGTCGATGGATGGAGAGGAAATTTTACAACAATCACACTAGGTTATTAATATTGAATGGTGATAACTAATTTAATTTTGTGTTTTAACCATTATTTAATTTTAGTTACAACTTTAACGTACTATAAATTTAAAAAAAAAAATCATTAATAAAATAATGAAAATTATCTCACCCTTATTGTTATTTTCTTCTTGCATTTAATAGAACTACTTAGTTGTGGGTTTGTTATCCAGGTGGAATTCTCTTTGAATTCTCCTTAAAACAAATAGTATCAATATCCGAAGTTTATAATCGGAGTTTTGTTCCAAAAATATCTCTTATTTTGACCATAAAAACAAGCAGTATCAATATCCAAGGTTATCATGGAAATTTTGTTCCAAATAACTTTAATCTTAGCATCATCATATCATCGTTACAAATAATTTGAATTATTTAAAATTCATAATATTTGATAATACTCGAACTATGCCCTATCACGCTTATAAATAATGATTAATTACATTAAATATTAACTCTTTCCAAAAGTTAAAATATAAGAATTACAATTAAAAGATGTTGATATTAGAGATAAAGTTCTTACTTTAAATTTATTTTTAATTAATAAAATAAATGTATAAAAGTTATAATTTTTTATAAAAGGCTTATTTACAAATTTTGTAAATTATTTATTTTTAATCAATAAAATAAATTTATAAAAGGTTTATTTACAATTTTTGTAAATTATATTTAAGCTAGTAAATTATCGGTTGGAAAAAATATAAAAATTAAATTTTAATTAATATAAAAATTAATTGATAGATTTTTATTTAATAAATCTTGATTTATTATAAAGCTAGACAAGTTTTTTTTGTTATTAAAATTATGGATATGATTATGTATATTATATATATGGATAAACACTATGAAAGTAAGAGGTTTCTTAAAATTATTTTTCACTTTATTCAAAGTCACTTTTTGCTCAAGCTAAAATGACATAATATTTAATGAAAAGTTGTGGGGTGATAAAGAATTATGAAGAAAAATAAAACTAAGATATTATAATAATGAGATTAACCCAAATTTATAAAATCAAAAGTAACTCCTTGTCTTAGTTAGTGTGAAGAGGAAAAAAAAGAAATTAAACATGTTAAGAAATGAATTAATTCCCAAAACATATTCAAACAAATATGTTTGCCACTTTTGTGAATCTAAAAAACTGGAAGATCAAAAATATTTTCTCTTATAATATCCAACAATATCCAATTAGAATTAGAATTAAATCTAGATTTTAAAATATGTGTCATGCTACTAACATTCTTAATTTTTTAAGTGAACAAAACTATGATGTTAATGAAATATTTTGAATACTTTTTAGACAATCAACAGAAGTAAAATATTTTTAGTACATTTTGAAGAATTAACAAAATTATATTGATGTTGAAATGTTTATGATAATTTTTAAACATGAAAATAAAATTGTAAAAATTTCGAAATACTGTTTTAATTTTTTTAAGATCCCATTTGTCATTATCATATTGTTTTAATATCAAATAAGGAAAAATATGATTTAAAAAAATAAAGATAAATTAAAATATGATTTTAAAATAAGATTAAAAATAAATATAAAATTGAACTTACAAAATGTTAATTAACTTTTTAATATTTAACATTAAGGGGAAGGTTCATTTAAAGTGTTTGTGGAAATGTATCTTTTAATCTATACTAGGTAAACATCTTATATATATATATATATATATATATATATATATATATATATATATATAATAAAATGTTTCGTGAAATGAGAAGAGATTTTATAACAACAAGCTTTAAAAGCGAGTAAGTTCCTTATGATAAATGGAAGATCCCTAATTATAACCACTTCTATAAAAGATAATGGTATCTAAAATGGATTAACTAATTGAACAATAAAGAGAATATGAAGTATTTTCAAAGTATTATATCAATTCAAGCTCTTGGTACATGGGTTACATATATATAGAAATTGCAGAGAGTATTCATTATGTTGAAGCTCTGGTTATATCTCAATTTCAATTTTACATTCATTTCGAGATTGATGATGGGATGTATATTTCTAGTGGAGTTAAAATTATTTTCCCATATGAGTGAGTTAAGTGTTATCATCGCTTATGCAAGAAGAGAAAATACAATAGAAACTAATATAATTGATGAAATATTTATGTCTTTATTGTTTTTTATTTCAATTTAGCTATATTTTAACTAAAAGGCAGAACTAGCTACTATGTAATGCTTGTTCATGTGTTATAATTTCTATAATCATAATTTTTAAAACATTTTATTTATTTTTAATCATTTTTATTTTTATATAAATCAATGTTTTCCGAACTTTGAATTCTTTTGAACATGGTTTGTTTTCGTTGAAATTATTTTACGAGAGCATTGTTTAATTTTATGGTTATATAAAGTTAATGTTCTCGATCCTTCTAAAACATTTGGTATAATTTTGTTTTAAATAATATAAAAAATATTATTTATGTATTTCGAATATAATATTATTTTTAATAGATTTTATTTTGAATATAGCTTTGTTTTTAGCGTTTTTTTCTTTTGGAAAGAGTATTATAATAAAAATTTTAAATATCTATTATTTCTTTATATTATATATTTTATTTGTATAAATAATATTTTTTAATAGATTAAAAAATTAATATCACTATTTAAATATTATTTTTCAAAAACTAGTTGTTTAATATAGCCATTACCTATTAATATTTTTAATAAATTAATAAAATAATATCATTATTTTTTAAAAAGTGGAGAAAAACTTTGCTAAATTAAAATCATTTAATTTCTAAAAAATTAGAAACACTTGATTTTTATCCAAAAAGTTTCCATATTAACATTTTATCTTATTTAGATTTTGTATTTTATCAAAAATTATAAATATTTGAAAGAAGGAAAATTTGTATTTTATAATATTTCTTTTTTTAAATATTTGAATATGTGAAAAGTTTATTTTGCAGAGAGACATCTGAAGTCTGAAAGAAGCTAAACCATTGGTATATTTTACAACCCATTATAAAATACGTTATACCCCTGCGGATAATAACCAGTCTCTTATGACTAAAAAAACAGAAAAAACGTGCGTACGGTCGTCAATTTTAAAGCCTGGCGGGAAGCAACTTGACACCACTTTTAAGGTGATAGAGATTCTTAGTGAGGTAGGAAACACTGGTTCACATCATTTCAACTGTCAATACTGAGATTGAGAGAGCCAGTGTAACCACTTATTATTATTAGTGAAACCCTCTTATTATATTATTATGCCCATGTAGTACCCATGTTGTTATTATTGTGCCCCATAGAAGCCCAATATTGTTAGTGTTGTGCCCCTATAATATTATTGTTATGTAGGCACTTATTATATTGGGACCCCTTAGACTCCTATATATACAAAGGAGGTCTTGTCATTTGTATCATCCAAGAATTGTTCATTTGTGTGATTTAAAGGAGGTTGCCCCCTTGAAGAGGCTGATTTTTAAGTTGTTTATCTATCTTTTCTTCTATTTTGGGAGTTGGTTGCATAACATCCTCCATTTATCCCTTATGGGTAGCGTAGCTGGCTAAAGCCCCTGCCAAGTCATTGACCCTCTATCATGAGGTGAAGGTTCAATTCTCCTTGGGTCTATCAGGGTTAGGCCTCAATAGTTGGTTCGACTAGGTATGAGGCTCCTTTGGGTGGGCCCACCTACTTATGGTTGTTGCCAAGAAAATAAAATCTAGATCCTCCAATTGTAGATCCGAGTAGAGATCAAATGGACCATTTTACAGTCTAGTATGGGGAACTGCGTCATGCTTGAGTGAGTGTAATTTTAGTTGTTCCCACGGGTACATCATATTCCCTAGTATGGGGCAGTTGTGTCAGGAGTCACTGATTATAATGTCGGTTGTGCTGAAAGGTGTATCATATAGCCCAGTAGGGGAAGATGTCTTTCAATTGGGTGTAACATTGTTTGTATCCAAATTCACATTTTACATTTCAGTATGGGGATGTGTTATAAGTTTATTCATCAATGACTCTAATGTTGGTGTTATTTTTACTTTTCATATTAAATATATATAGAGAGAGATATATCTAACTTAACTTATTAATCCCATATTTATCAAGTAGAAGAAGTTAATCCCAGATTTATCAAGTAGTATTACGTATGAAATTATTTTAAGTGTAAATTTTTACACAATTGTTTTTACTTCATCAAAAGGGCTTATATGTCCATGGATTTGATTCCTCTTCTTGATTAAGATGAAGATGAAATTAAGATAGATCTAGATTGATTATATATCATTTTTAAAGAGAGAGAGATGGATGGAAACATATTGTAAGAGGCCTAGATCCTGTTCATGATGGTTGAAGACCACTGGAAAAGGAAATCAGTGACCATCGCATATCGGTTCCTTATGCATCATTATGTTCTTTGCAGACTAATAATTTTCTTGTGTGCTAGCTAGAAAGATAGAATTTATTTAGGAATTTGTGATTTTATGGATAGTAATCCCTTATGGTAGTTTTCATTTTTTGAACTAAGTAAGTCATATGTTTAAGTTCTAAGACATTAACCTCATGGAAGTTACTTTAGCAGTCCGAAATTTTACTTAAGAAAATATTTTTCTTGGTTTTGGTTGTAGACATTACGGTGTGCAGACGTTATTGTAAAAGAACTAATGGCAATTAGTCATGAGTGTGCTGGAATAATTGAGGATATTAGCAGTGACATGAAATACTTCATTCTTGGTGACTGTGTAGCTTTGGAGCCTGGAATATCATGTTGGAAATGTGAGCAATGTAAACAAGATTCCTACAATTTGGGTCCTGATATGAAGTTCTTTGCAACACCTCTCTTGCATGGTTCCTTGGCCAATCCTGTTTGTACTTCCATCCCTTTTCCTCTCTTACATAAGGGCCTTTTTTCTCTTACAGAGGAGTAATTGTAGGAAACAAAGAAGATTTTTTTATATCTACCTCTTTGTGAACCCAATATAATGAATGTCTTTATATCATCCAGATTCCAAATTTTTCTTAGATGTGTGCAAACATGGTCTCATGATATATTTGGAAAGATGGAAAACATGATTTGTCAAATCATTTGCGATTTAACAAGTCATCAAGATTCTTTGATTTGTATATCTAATGTATTGTTATGAATCTTTAGTCACTAAATGTTATATACCATAATTCAGGTTCACACTATTAGATGCCCGTGGTAACTTGGTTGTAATGTTTCTATAGAATGTTAAATAAGTAATAGATAGATGGTCCATATCATCAAGCAAACCCATTTGTGCAGGTAGTTTTGCGTTCCTTGGCTATTGATCAAAACAATATATTGTTGGTGGAAAACTATGTACTTGACATGGGAAAATGTGACTTAAGCTATGATGTTCAAGATCAAGCACATATGCTCAAAAATTTTTTAGAACCTTATTTATCTATTGTTGGTTTTGGTGAAGGAATTAGGCTCCATAAACTTCCAAAGAAGGAAAACACCTTATATTACTTGATTTATCTAGGTCTAAGGCTATTGAATCAAAAAAATATCAAGGAAAATATATAAAGCATGATGTTGGTGAAACATCCATTTCACAATAGGAGCTTCATGCAAACATGTTCTTTGCACTTGCAAAACATGTTCTTCTTTTTCCAAAGTGGACTACATTATTGCATCCACGAAGAAATTCTTGGGTTTTCTTGCTTGGTTCCCATTCTCACATTGTCCAAGACACAACTCCAAGTTATAGACCTTTACCAAAACCAAGTAGTCTATGCTAGATTCAAATCCATCAGACCAATGAGGTTAGGAAACCTACTATATTAAAAGGCAAGGATAAGGACAATTATCAAGATAGTTCCATTGATATAAATGATAATACATATTTGTCTTCTGATGGATCCTTTTCGTGAAGGAAGTTTGCAGGGCCTTGAAAGTGGATCTGATCAAGAGATTGATCAATCAAATGTTCGTGAAGGCTCAAACCTTGAAATTATGTGCAAGGCTAGGTTGAGACATTCACCAACCAACTTGACTAGAAAATATTTTGTGAAGTTGAAATATTTTGAGTCAAATGATAAATCAAGTAAAGATGTAGAAGGAAAGAGAAAAAGTGAGGACAAAAGACATGTCTAACCACTAATCTCTTTATCATATGTTGATCACTATGATCCATCTACAGTTTTTTACAGTATAATGTTGATGACATGATGAATTAGATTCATGGCTGTAGGGACAAAATTTCGTGTCCCTGACCCCTTTTCAACTACAAAATAATCTATTTTGTCTGGATATGCCAACCGGTCTATAGGAACCGTGGACAGAGAGCTAAGGAAGTATACACTTTTAGATTTCACAAATAGTGATGGAATGAATGTCATGTATGAATTCTTTAATGAAAAATCAATTTATTCACCATTTATAGTCTGTGTTTGTCTTTTTTCTATAATCGTTCAACAATTGTAATTTTTAACATTGTTGTCAAAGGTGATGAGTCAATAGAGTCTTTTGCGGAAACTGGTGCACCAATGATAAAAGTACATGATCAGTAAGCTTCTAACCTTGAATTCTATTGGAAAATATTTAGTTTCAAGCTATAGTTCAAGGATATTTTGATGTAGGTATTTAAATATATGGATTCCCCCTTCAACACACATACACGCATTCTCCCTCTCTTCTCCATGTTTCCACATAATATTGTTGCATATATGGATTTATTTTTTTCTGTTAAATATTTTAATGTGTTGCAGTCTTCTTAAGCATGGGCTAGAGCTAACATGTAAAATCTAGATTGTATTGCAGACCTGTGGTTTCATTAGAATCACCAAAAATCATTTCTATGCAAGAGATTCTCCGTGTTGTTCCAAGTCAAAGAATAAAGGCAGAGTTGTGTGTTTCCTTTCATCATCAGTTAGTACCTCTCAAGTTGGGTGTCTATTGCAATAAGAGATGTTATTTCGTTAGATTGAGGCCTGAAATGCGGGCCTTGTTGAGACCACTTTCGATGAATTCAGTTACATTTACATCTAAGGAATCTCATATGTCAAGCATACTGAAAATTATCGTGGTTGAAATTAAAGTTGGCATGTAAATATAATTTATCTGTGTATTCTTATACTACTACATAGTTTATCTATGAATTGTTATACTACTAATTGTAGAGTGGAACCTTATGTGCCTAAACTCTATCTAGTGATAGTAGCCTTTTTATTTTATGGTGATTGAAGATTGAGAATTTTTTGATTTGTGACAAAAAGGATCCAAAGCTACTTAGTTTCTAATAGTTCCTTTAATTCTAGGTGCACATTTGTAGGACATTTTCAAATTCCCTCTCATGTATATGATGTCCAACTTTAGCATAATGATCAACTTATTATTGTTGCTCGAACTATTGTATCTAGAATTATCAATAACTTTCGTGTTTATGTGGTATTTGTAACAATCCCAACTTTTACATCATTCGTGGATCAATATGGTGGGCATGGAAATGTTCAAGGCCTATGTCAAAGGTTTAGTAATGAGACATTGTCAGGTTGCATACCTTATTTGATCACAATCATCGCAGAAGGTTGTTATATTGTTTCAGAATTGCGTGTACTAGTCAAAGTGAACTGTGAAGATGTAGTGTTGGGGATGAATCTTTTGAAGAGATTAGTTGAAGTTTTGACCGAAATTCAAAGTTAATAATTAAGCATTGTATATGACGACATGTATAGTGCTAAATTTTGATGTGAGAAGTCATTCTTAGTGAGGAATGGGAAATAGGATGATGATGTGGTTGTATTCCTATGATCGCTTCTTTTGGTATATTTGAAAATTCCTACCCCCTTGATTGGAGAGAGCCCGAAAAGCAAACAAATGCTTGTTTTTTTATCCATTCACATGTTGACCATTGAAAGTGAGCGATGTTAATTAACTTCCCTACATTATAAGAGTGATTTGATTTTATTTATAGTGTTTTTCTTTTTAGTTTGAGGTTTACACTTCCCATTGATCATATGAGTTACCATCACAAGAAAGGCTTGTAACTTGATCTAGGTAAATTTCTACGAAACAAACTAGTTGAAAAGATGCAATGTTCAAGTATCAAGGACATTTTTGTTGATAGGGTAAGTGAGAATAATTTAAAAAGGTGTAACTGATTTTATGTGATGATGTAATCATAATTTACATCACTTGGTATTTTATGTGATGATGTAATAGTTGAATGATCTTCATTCCTTAACTAGACAAGAAATATTCCAATGGTACATATTCATAACAATGTCTTCGTTCTCAAGTTCAATCACACATAAAAGAAGTTAAATCATCAACACTGTTAAAGAATTACGTTAGATAAATAGCTTTGGAAATGTCTTTTTATCAACCATAAAAGCACGAAGAAATATCTTTCTTGAGCATTAAATTTTTAAATTAGATAATGTGCTCCAGCTTGATTAAGATTGATAATGTATTGTCTTAGAAAACATTGACAATGTGTGTGGCCAATTGTAAGTGTCTTGGAGCTTGTTCATGATTTTTGAAGTCCATTGACAAAGGAACTCAATAACCACCGTGTGCATCTTCATGATTTTTATTGAATGAGATAATTGTAATTTAATATATATATATATATATATATATATATAGATATATATATATATATATATATATATATATATATATATATATATATATATATAGATATAGATATATATATATAGATAGATAGATAGATAATAATTATATATAAAATGAGAAAATATAAAAAAATCAATATTACTTCACCAAAAATAATTATGTAGGTTTAATAATAAGAGAAAAATATTTATTTATAAATTGTATTTAGCTGATATACATGAAAGCACAAAATCAAATCAAATTTTATATATATATATATATATACATAAAACACAACACTGAAAAAAAAAAAAAAAAAATCAAATTTGATTTTACAGAGATAGGTCAAAATGAGATGTGAAATTTCAGGCCTCGTGATGGTAATGTTAAACCCATTTTTTCTAATCTACATATTAAATGATTGTGTGTCCTCTGCCCTGATTGAATTCAAGAATGGACTGTCCTTTACTGTCCGAAATCATAAAGGAATGCATTGAACCACGATTTTAATTTTCCCATTCACATTTGGAACCAAGAATTGGAGATAATTTTATCCGGTTTCACTCCCCTGCTTGCTAACTGTTGAGTACGAAGGATTGTAGGCGACGTCAAGTCAAGTTTCTTCGATAAGTTGAGTACTAATTGTCATTGGCTCTCGAATCTTCACATCCCTGTGGAACTCAGTGGGCACGTCGGTCTTGACGACTAAATTCAAGATGCTTTCCAGCAGTGGAGTACGCATGACTCACAGTCGCAACCCCATTGTGGAAAGGACGTCCAAAATCATCAAGGAATGCATTGAACTAGGATTTTAATTTTCACTTTCCGAAATCATAAAGGAATTCATTGCTCCATGTTATGGTGGCCATCCGTGAAATTTCTAACAACAAGATGAGGGTGTCGTTATGGATAAAAATCCACCAAAAAACATGCTTCTGGAAAAGTCGTTTACATGACTATTGCCAAATACTTTTCTTGCACAAGTTGCACTGTCCCCTAACTCAAGTTACTTTGCAGCTGTTAAAAGTACGGATAACTTTGGACTTCAGCATTGAAACATCGTGAATCACAGTGTAGGGACCTAACATGTCCCTCTCCTTCCAAAATTGTTGTCCTCAATGCTTGAGTAGTTCTGGATGCTTTTGTATAAAATTCTCATCCTCCCATGTGGAACCTTCAGTGGGTAAGTTCTTCCACTTGATGAGATACTCTGAAATTGATCGATTTTGTAGTTGTCAATTTTTTGTTTCTATGACTGCTTCAGGATCCAATATGATTTTTCCTTCCTCGTCAAGTGCTGGCAATATTGTTTGAACTGGGATCTTCTCACCTATAACCTTCTTTAAGCATGAAACATGGAAAACATGGTGCACTCGAGAAGATGCATGAAGCTCCAATTTCTATGCCATAGTACCAATTTTTTGTAACACCTTGTACAGACCATAATACTTTGGTGATAATTTATCATCCTTCTTAGCTTGCTCAAGGGAAATTTGTTTGTATGGTTGTATTCATAGAAATATCCAGTCACCTACATCAAAACTTCTTTCACTGCGATGTTGATATGCATGTTGTTTCATTCTCTTATGTGCCAAAGTGAGGTTTCCCTTTAAGAGTTTTAGAACCTGATGTTGATGCTCGATGTGATATTCCATTGCTTGAACCTTAGAATTTTCTTTTAAATATGATGTGATCGATGGTGGATGATATCCATAAAGTGCCATAAATGGGGTCATTTTTTATGCGGTATGGAAGGAAGTGTTATGCCACCATTCAGATAGAGGCAACCACTTAACCCATTGTGTCTATTTATCATATACAAAGAAACGAAGATATCCTTCCAAACATTTGTTCACTATCTCAGTTTGGCCATCAAATTGAGGATGATAAGATGATCTACGAGCTAACTGAGTACGCAGACAAGAAAATAATTTTGTCCAAAAATTTCCAATGAAAATGGGATCTCTGTCGCTTACAATAATCTATGGGTTTCCACGTAGCTTTCGAATTGTTTTCATAAATACAGTAGCAACTGTATCGACTTTAAATGGATGAGATAATGCACAAAATTGTGCATACTTGGTAAGTCTATCAACTACCACCATGATGACACTCTTTTCTTCAGACTTGGGTAAACCTGTGATAAAATCCATTGAAACCTCCTCCCAACATTGACTTGGAATGGATAAAGGTTGTAACAGACCTAGGGTCTTAATTTTCTTAACTTCATTTTGTTGGAAAACCAAACATTCTGCCACAAACTTTTGAGTATCATATTTAAGGCCATCCCAAAAAAATTATTTCTTAAACCTGCGGTAATTTTTAAAAAATCTCAAGTGCCCTCCTAAGCGAGAGGTGTGCAATTCCAAAATAATCTTTTGTTTCAGTTGGGAATTCTTACAGAGGTATAAAAGATCATTGTACCATAATGAATCATTTTTCCAACTAAGTGTATCATATGTATTGGGATCTTGCTACAAATTTTGAATGAATGCCCATACTTATTCGTTATTTTTCCATTCATCCCTTGCTTTGTTTATCAAATCTGGTTGGATAATAGAAATGGCACAAAACAATGCTTCCACATCCTCATCCTTTCTTGAGAGTGCATTTGCAACAACATTTTTCTTCCCTTTTTTGTAGATGATTTCAAATTCATAACCCAACATATTTGTGACCCATTTTTTTTGCTCTCCTAAAGATAATCTTTGTTCTAAAAACTATTTAAGACTATCATGTTCCATTTTTACCTTGAAGTTTCTTCCCATTAGGTAAGGTCGTCATTTCTTAAGTGCATGTAGTATTTCCAACATTTCCTTCTCATAAATAGATTTGTGCAAATACTTTCATTTGATTGGACGAATTTCAAAAGTAATGGGTCTTTCTTCTTGCATTAAAATAGCACCATTTCCATTTCCCAAGGCATGACATTCCACAATAAAGGTTTTTTGGAATTTTGGTGTAGCTAAGATCGGTGCTTGGCACATTGCCCGTTTAATATGTTCAAAGGCCTTCGTTGCTTCTGGAGTCCAATAAAATGCATCTTTCTATAGTAATGTTGTTATAGGTGCTGCTATTCTCCCATAATTCTTAACAAACTTGCGATAATACCCTGTCAACCTAAGAAATCCTTGCATATGCTTTATGGATATGAGGATTTGCCATTCCTTAATGGCTTTAATTTTCCTAGGGTCTACCTTAACACCTTCATGAGATACAATATGACCCAGATATTCTACCTCTTGTACTCCAAAGAAACATTTGAGGTTTTTGCATATAATTGTTTGTCCTCCAATAGTTTGAGAACCCTATCAACATGTTGAACACGATCCTTCCAAGACTTGTTGTGGATTAGTATATCATCAAAAAATAGTAACACGAATTTTCTAAGGGTTTGAAAATGGAATTCATTAAACCTTGAAATGTAGAAGGTGAAATGGTAAGTCCAAAAGGCATGACCAAAAATTCATAATGACCCTTGTGAATTCTAAATTCTCTTTTTGGAATGTTTTCAGTCTTTATTCTGATTTGATGATACCTGAACGAAGATCCAACTTGGTGAAGTAAATTGCTCCATCTAATTCATCCAATAATTCATCAATGACAGGAATGGGAAATTTATCTTTAATAATGAGCCTATTGATCTCCCTATAATTCGGACACATGCACCATGATCCATCCTTCTTATGTACCAATACTACTGGAGTAGAGAAATAAATTTGACTAGGCTGAATTATACCAACCACTAGCACTTTTGCAACCATATGTTCAATTTCACTCTTTTGGGCATATGGATATTTGTAAGGCTTGATGTTTGGGGGAACACTTCCTGAAATCACATGAACAACGTGGTCATGATCACGAATAGGTGGGAGGCCTTTGGGAGTCTCAAATACCTTGGAATGATTGTCTAAAACATTTTGGAGATCTCGAGAAGTGTTAGGTAAAATTGACTCAAGTTTTGAGTCAAGATTGACCTGGTTAAATAGTAGTGGTTTTGGGCACATGGTATAGTGTACCCATGGTATTATGGTATGTGGTATTGCATGTAATGGAGCCTATAAAAGATAGGGAATACTTCATTGTAATGTAGGCCTGGAGGTGAGTGGTGAAGGCTCACTTGGCTAGATTGGCCAGGGTTTTGGCCAATGCTAATGAGATATCATTGGGTTGGGTTTTTCCCTAGATTTGGGGTTTTACTGGATAAATATTATTTTTATAATATTATGTGTATTTTTTTTGGTTATTTTATTATTCATCTCTGTAAATCTCAGTAAATATCAATAATAATTTATATCTCCGTCGTAAATTTCTTAACAAGAAATAGATGATTTTGATGTGGGAACTTCTAGTGAACATAATTATGTAATTATACCCTTTTGTTCCTTCTTTAGAAGATTTATTAGGTTACTAGAGATGATTATAATTGCGGGTTTCCCTGCGATAACCATTAATTCAACTTCCTTTCCTTCCCAAAAAAAATTCAAGAAATGTTTTGATAATTAAAAGCTATCGTACCCAAAGATTGTAGTCATTGGACTCCTAGCCCAACATCAACACCACCAATTGGAATGGAAAGAATTGAACTATTCAATACATATTCTCCCATGGATAGCTTGATATTATGGCACTTTCCAGAGAAATTTATGGTTCCTTCATTTGCAACCATCACTTGACAATCTGGTGTTGGATATAGGAAGCAAACAATTCCTTGGCTATCTTACAATGAATAAAATTATGGTTACTACACAAATAAATCAACACTATTACATTTTTCTTCTTGATATGTCCTTCTATCTTAAGAGTTTGAGGAAAGGTAATTCCTGCCAATGCATTACAAGATATGGTTGGATTCATTTCTTCTTTCTTGAGGGTTGGTTCCTGGTGTATATCCTCTTCTACTGACGTTTCTTGTTCCTTTTCTTCATCCTCTTCACAATCTATGTAAAACAGTTTCTTCTCAGCACACTTATGACATTTAGTGTATTTTCTATCACAACTGTAACAAATCCCTTTTACTCTTTTTTCTTCCAACTTTTTTGGTGTCAACCTTGTAGGTTATGGAAGGCTAGGGGCAACAACACTTCCATCTTTATAGTTGTGAGTGGTAGGCTTCCTTGTTGCCATAATTTTGTTTTCAATTTTTATTTCCAACTTGAATGCCTTCTCCAATGAATTAGGTTCCCAAAGGTGAACCTCCTGTTGGATATTACCCTTTAAAGTCCCTATGAACACATCAATTCTATGCTCCTCTGGAATATATTTTACCCTTATATTCAATTTTTTGAGTTCCTCAATGTTCCCCACCATTAAACCCTTTTGTTTGAGATTTATCAATTGGCTAAAGATGTTTCTTTTTGTATCCTCATAATGTGTTATCATTTCCTCCATAAAAATTGACCAAGCGAGAAATTGTTTATGAGAGAAAAGCGATCGATACCATACAAACTGATTGGGTTCTAAATATAAAGTTGCAATGTGTACCTTCTGTGTGTTTTTCACATCATGGAGATCGAAATATTGCTCGATATGTAGTATCCATGTTATGGGATCCTTGCCATAAAACTTCCTCATATCAATCTTTGGAACATGGTTGGTCTTCAATGCAACATCAGATTCTATGGAATCAAGATTAACATTTCTTTTGTTCTCATCATGAGTTTCCTCTACTACCTTTTCACCATTAGGAAGCATTTCTTGAAGCAACTTTCCCAAACCTCCTTCTAAAGCTTCCGTGTCTTTCTTCAAATCTTCAATGTTTACTTCTAAACCATCCATCTTAGCTTCCATGCCTTTCTTTAAACCATCCATCTTAACTTCTCTTACTTTTTGTGAGAGTGAAATTTGTTGCACTTGGTCTCGTAATTTTGATATATCATATTGCATTTCTTCCTCTTCTTCATGAGTCATGGTAGATATTTCAGGTTGCCTACTAGGTGTTTCCATTTTATTTCTTCGTGGCATCAATTAATGATAATTATGCTTCACGATTCCCTTTGATCACTTCAAACTAAGTTTTCAAACCAAATTTATGCAAATTTATAAAAAGAGACTACACACCTCTTTTCCCTTTGTAGGAGCTTGATATTGGATCTATTGTACCTCTGTAATTTCGAATCTCCAAGGTTTAAAATTGTGTCTTATGGTAGCCTTCTGAGTCCTCTTTCAAACCCCACAAGTCAGATCTAGATTAGATTCTCCAACAAAGATTTATTCCAAATATCCCACAATAGCCTGACTATAGACTAGTTCAGTAGTGTGTACCCAGTTTCACGTGTCAATGTTTTGATCTTCGGACTTCGAAATGATACACAGAAAGATAGAGTTTGTCCTCTTTCTGTCATGTTTTACAAAATTTGAATCTGATTTCTGGAGAGAAATTTATGATGATTTTCCCAAGGTCACATGTTTGAGATCGAATTACAGAGCCTAAAAAAAACCCTAACTTCCTTAGTTAATATCTCCGAAAATATAACGAGACAAGATCTCAAATTTGGTCACAATGATAAGAAAGATTTCTTCTCAAATGGGTTTTAATTCAGCTTCTGAGACATTGTAAAAAAAAATTATAGTGAAAGTTCCACAATGACTTGTTTGAGATGGAATTCTGAAGCCTGCAAAAATCCTAACTTTCTCAACTCATATCTCCAAAAGTATAGTGTACCATGATCTTAAATTTGGACATGAGGTTTAGAATGATTTTAGCTCAAATGGGTTTTAATTTATGCTTCTGAAACTTCGCAGAAATTTTTTTTATAGCGAAAATACCACAGTGACCTGTTGAAAGCAGTGAAACCCTAAAATCTAAAGCTCTAATATCAAATGTTATGCAACCAGCTCCAAAAATAGTAGAAATGATAGATCGTTGAGTTAAAATCCAGCCTCTTTGAGGGGGAAACCTTATTTAGATTACACAAATGAAAAATTCTTAGATGATACAAATGACAAGACCTCCATTCTACACATAGGAGCCTAAGGAGTCTCAATACAGTAAGAGCCTACATAACAATAATATTGTAGGGGCACAATAATATAATAAGGGGGTTGCACTAATAATAATGAGGTGTTACACTAGTAGTATAGGGACCTAACAGAGGATCTTGATATCTTGCTGGTGAATCTGATTCTAATCCTATGGTGATAGATGTGACTCCTTAGGAGGTCCTATTGCACTATGGGATAGATCCTAGGACTTTAGGGGTGGCCTTAGTTATTAGAGATATAGAGCTAGGTACATTTTGTATAGATATGATGCACATGTCCACCATGATATACAGTATGTCATGATATCAATATTAATGGAGTATAATGTGCATATAGTTGCAATTAGCTGACACAGTTCCACATTTAACTGTAGAATGTGCATCTAGTTGCGATTATATGGCATAGTTTCCCATGCTAGATAGTAGAATGTGCATCTCGCTGTAATTAGATGGAAACCATACGTTTTACTCAATTGATATTAGATCATAAAAATAATATATACTACATATTAGATCATCCAAATAATATATAGTACATATCCATTGATCGGTTGATCCTTATTTTAACATGCTTTAAGACCTATGTAGTCTATCTACAAGTCCCCTACACCTTGGTGATGAATGTTCAATATCTAATACAAATATACTCATATTACTATTATGTGTAAATTGGAAAAGAGAGAGACATTATCCCTTACTTATGGAAAGCACATTAAAACCCCCTAAACCTAGTTGTATTGAGGTTATATAACTATTCCCTTTCTTTGCAGTGGGTGACATGAACCACACAAATATAACAAATGCATTTAACATATCAAGAAACATAGGCAGGAAACCATTCACAAAAAATCATTATCTTACAAGTTGAAATACCATTATGCAATTTTTTGAAAATTGGAGAATTATCCATTCCTAACTAAAAAACTTATAAGTGATGTGTTCAACCAAGCCCTAAATCCAAAAATCCTTGATAAAATTCTGAAAAAATTTAATTTTCCATTATAGGATTTCCTATAAACCCGATGGCTCTTGAACTATGTTAAAAACAGACATAAACAAAAACACATACCCTCAAATAGTGGAAGTCATTGCCATAGATACCCACAACCTTCATGCACACCTTCGCATCATGAGGGCCTACAACAACATGCAGTTAAATATACATTAATTAATCAATCTCTATAAGGTTCCCATGAGTTATAATGATGGGACAAGAAGAAACAAAGTAGCGACTTAGCAAGAGGGGGAAGTTTAAAGGGTTGGATGTGAAGAGTGTTTATTCTAGTGAGCCATGCAACCATATTGTCACCTTCTTCATTTTCGTTACCTTCAGACATTAATCCTTCCCCATTTTTTCTCCTTTGGTTAGATGATCAATTGAAGATAGATAGGCGCAAAAGATTAGATATGATAAGTTTTTTATAGTAGAACCTTGTAAATGTTTCTCCAAAACCTAGTTCAATCAGTTTGGGATAAATATTTTTTCAGGTCCATCTCATATTTTTTAACCCCGTACAGAACTTACCTGCAAGAGAATTCTTAAAAGAAGAAAATAAACAATCGAGAGAGCATAAAACATAAAATATATATACACAAAGATTTTACCCTGGATCCCAAAACCGGGACTACTAGATTTATTTTTCATTATATTCATTTCAATGTTACAACACATATATACACATGCCAAAGAATCCATAAACCCAAATCCATTAACCCTATATTAGAACATAACCATAGCTACCTTGATCGGATCTAAAAAATAGCATGGATAGAAAACCATCATGCCTAAAACCATGTGAAAAATCCATGCACAACAACATAGGTAGGTCCACCCACCTAATATAGGGTCCAAAAAAAATTCCCAAGCCACTGCCACCCCCCTGCATACCCCCCAACAAGGGGGGTAGTGACCCCCCCTGTGACCCCCCTGCAACGCCCGATGCAACATACAAGGGGGTTATCGCCCCCCATGAGCCCCCCGCACGTGGGGTAGTCATGGAAAGAATATAAAACAACCCAACATTCTCCCACTTGTTGTTTTCGTTCTAAAGGAGAGCTTAGTCATTGATCCAACCCTACAACTCCCATTGTTTCTCTACACCAAGAGAACTTGTAAGTGCTCACAGACTTTGTCAATGCATCTGCAATATTCTTCAAAGTGTCCACCTTTACGAGAAACACCTTTTTGTCCTCAACCATACCCCTCACAAAGTGATACTAAACATCAATGTGCTTTGTCTTTGAATGATAAGTAGGGTTCTTTGCCAATAAAATTGCACTTTGGTTGTAACAGTATATCCTTATAGCTCGTTGTACTAACCCCATACTTGAACACAATCTTTGTAACCAAATTGCTTCCTTGTTTGCATGAGTGGCTACCATGTCTTTAGCCTCTGTAGTTAAAAATTCCACTATAGACTGTCTCTTACTAATCCAACCGACTACACCTCCAAATAGGTTAAACACATACCCACTTGTAGATCTTCTTTCGTGCAGATCTGCAGCCCAGTTTGCATCAACAAAACCATAGATTTCTAAAACTCTATCCAATCCTAGTCTTCCTTGGTAGCACAAATCATAATCACTAGTGCCACGCAAATACCTGAAAACATGCTTCACTGTTGTCCAATGCTCCTTCCCTAGTTTTGACATAAACATGCTCAATAATCCCACTGCATGTGCAATGTATGGTATAATATAGACCATTGCATGCATCAGGATACTGACTACACTTGCATATGGAACACGAGACATGTCCTCTTCCTCTTCTGGTTTCTTGGGACACTGTTCAGCGGATAACTTTACTCCTATAGGAATAGGAACCTTCACCTGTTTACTATCTTGCATATTAAACCTCTGTGGTATTGTCTCGACATACTTCCTCTGGTTTAACCAGAGATTTCTCTTTGCCTAATCTCATTTAATTTCCATGCCCAATTTATAGTTTGCAACACCAAGATCTTTCATGTAGAATTTAGAGGACAATTGGGTCTTCAAATCCTGGATAATTTTTCTGTCATTTCCAACCACTAACATATCATCCACATACAAGACTAGATAAATAACGCAGTCACCAATTAATTTAAAATACACACAGTGATCTGCTTTTCTTCTGATGAAGCCAAGTCCCCATATAAATGTATCAAATTTCTTATACCACATCCCTGGTGACTGTTTTCACCTATACAAAGACTTTTTTAACTTTCATATTAGTTATTTCTTGCCCTTCACTATAAAGCCTTCAAGTTGCTTCATGTAGATCTCTTCTTCCAGATCCTCATGAAGAAATTTTGTCTTCAAATCCATCTGTTCTAACTCAAAATTAAAAGCAACATCAACAGATAAAAGTAATATAATAGAACCTACCTTGGCAACAGGGGAAAAAATATCATGGAAATCAATTCCCAGGCACTCGGGAATAACCTTTTGCTGTCAACTGAGCTTTGTATTTCTCCACCTTTCCTTTTGCACTCACCTTATTCTTAAACACCCATTTTCTTCCAATGGGTTTCCTTCCAGATGACAAATCCACCAGATCCCAAGCCTTATTTTTGTGAAAAGATGACATTTAATCAATCATGACCTCTTTCCAGAGTTTTCCATCCTGTGGATCTACTGCTTCCCTCATTAGTAATAGATAAAGTAAAATTTGAATAGAAAGGAGATGGACTATACCTTTCTGACTTCCTTCTTTCTCAAACTGATCTTCTCACAGCCGGATTTGTGGATCTTCATCTTTTGATTCCTCTTCTACTGTAGAGTCTACTGTTTAATATAGCCGTTACCTATTAATATTTTTAATAAATTAATAAAATAATATGATTATTTAAATATTATTTCTGAAAAACTAGGCGTATAGCGCTTACTTAATAATACTGGTGATGAGCCCCAAATTTGGTAACATTTTGGGCTCATTTGGCCTACTTACCCTTGCTCAACCCTTTATTTTTCATCACTTATGCATCATTTTTTAGTATATTCATGTTATTTGTAGGAAGGAGGGCAGTCACTATTCCTAGGTGGCTAATACATGTTTATTTCAGGTTTTTTGACATTAAATGGAGCAAAACCACATAGATGAAGGCAAGGAGACAGCCAATGTGGCATTGTGGTTTTGTAGGAAGGTTGTCCACAGCCTTGAATGGCCTTCCTCGTGATCTCCACTCCAACTCTGAGCTCCAACAGCTATCACCACCGAGCTAGAAGGCAGCCAACGGATTCTAAGGGAACAACAGTTTACTTTTAGTTGGTCAGCCAAGCCCCACTAATTTAGGAGGCCAGCTTGGACCTCATAATGTATAAATATTGAGGCTGTAGCCTTCGATGGGGACTTTTTGAAACTTTGTTGTTTATTCTAGACTACGAGCTGATAGCTCTGTTTTGCTTTTTGTAAGCCATTTTTCGCATGTTATCAGACTTTTGACTATTATCTCTTAATGAATAAGCAGGTAGATTTGAGGCAGCTCTGAGTTCTTAAAGGAGCTTAAGCTCTCAGGGTTGGGCCCAACCTGAGAGCCTAAGGCTTCCTTCCTTTGTATTGTTACTTGTCTTTCTTTCAACATTTTATTTCTTTCCTTTTACATGCATTTGGAAACACAGTTTGCTGAGTTGAATTTCTTGATGTGATTAAGTAGGTTAGTTTTATGGATAAAGTGCTTTCAGTAGTTTAGATTAGAGTAAGAGGATTGGAGTTAATCAAGGTTCCAAGAAAAGGTTGATTGTACACTCACCTCCACCTCTGTTTAGAGATTGGGAGTGCAAACCGTGCCAACCACCAAAAAACACAGTTTTACATGTTCATGCAAGCTTTAACATAATATTTCCATTTGTAGAAGTGTCCATGCATTTAGATCTTGAGCAATAACTCTTTGTTTCAGCACCTTGCATGATTTTCCCTTAAAAACGACATTGTTGTTCTATGGTTTTATAAAAACAGTTAGAATAGGTTGATGAATTCTTGGTTTTGTGCAAGACACGGGTGATTTGTTTCATTTACACTGCGCAGCACCACTCTATCATTTCCTTATCCTTCTGAGCCGTGCCTAAGCCATCTACTCATCTCCTAGTTAGATCATTTTCCTCCCAACTATTCTATCATCCATGTTGTTTTATCTTTTCGGCCTTCCATTGCCTCTACCCCCCCTCTAGACCAACCAGCTTTACACACTCCCTCTCCATCTCATCTCCATGTCCATAAGCCATCACAAGCTCCCCTCCTACCTCTCTATCCACCCATACAGCTCATTCACCCATCCATCACCCAAAAATCCTATTGCAAGAACATCCTGTAGAAGTTAGCAGACTTCCTGTAGAAATTCTTAACTTCCTGTAGAATCCCCTGCAGACATTCTGTAGAAGCTTGCAAATACGGTTGCCAGGCATCTGAACTTTGTGAAATTCTGTGGAATGATGTAAGGGACCCCTTAGACCCTCTCAGAGTCCTCCTGACCTTTTCCAAGCCTTCCTCCCCTTTATCTACCCCTGCACAGTCAAGACCCAGTAAGAGGCACAGTCATAATAACTCCAACAACTTGAGAAAAAATACAAAAACATGTTCTCTTCAGATGAAAGTAGTTTAGACACATGCATCTCATCTCGATAGAAGTAATGACATCACTTTTAGAAGTTGCATTCCCACCATTGCATCATAAAGATTAAGCTGGTAGAATTAGGGTTTACTAGGGTTTCCATGTTTTGTTGGCTTTCAGTTCATTCTTGCAAAGTAGGTTAATTCCCTTTGAGATAGCTTTCATTCATCACTTAAAAAGCTTCTTCTGAGAACATATAGAAGTTGGCTTGAGCCCTAGCGGACTTGTGCCAGCTGACCAAGTGACAACTGCGACAAGAGCTAGTATTTGTGCATACAACACCGTCGCTTCCAAGTTTGTTACGAACTACCGAGTTGATAAAATTAGAGAAGGAAGCTCCAGGAGTTGTATCATTATTGCTACAATATTGGAGCCCACCATCCTTTTTGGCGCTGTTGCCGGGGAAGCGTCAGAGTACTAGTAATTGTTGCTTTTCTTCTATTTTCCTACTCTCGCCTTCTGCCAAGTAGTTTATTTCATTTCCATTCTGCAAAAGTAGCATAGACATTTCATGCTTTCATAGATTAACATTTCAATTCCGCAATTTCAATTTTGCAAGCATAGGTTAGCATTTCCATTCCTACAATTTCCTTTGAGCAAAGTAGATTAGTTCTTTCCTGCTTTCATTTCAATTCTGCATTTTCATTTCAGCAAGATAGTTAGTTGTAGATCAATCTGTTTCAGTTTTTGCAGGTACTAGAGAAAAAACAAAAGCAATCAAAAGTCTTTCCATTTCATGCCTCGTAGGAATCGAGATAAAACAGGCAAATTCTTACCCAACACCCCCACCACATCACTGAGTCACCCTTCTCTCTTCTTTGGTGACAGTGATCCAGAAGAACCTATAGGTGAACCTCCTGAGATATACGAAGATCCTATAGCAGAAGAAGAATTAGAGACCATTCCATCTGAAGCTATGGCTGACAATAGAGGAGAAGGTGAGAGAATAGAAGGTGCCTTTCCCATCCGAGAAACCAATGGAGACATGAAAATGAAGAACATTAGCCCCTCCGCTTTACCTCACTTCCATGGACTGACTACTGAAGATCCTGATACCTTCCTATTTGAGTTTGTTGTCCTGTGTCGAACCTATGACTATACTGAAGATGAGCAGAAGCTGAAACTCTTCCCCTCAACTCTTAAGGATGCAACATTACGCTGGTTCATGGGTTTACCTGGGAACAGTATCACCACTTGGGCTCAGATGCAACAAGCTTTCAATACCAAGTACCGGGACAACTGTAGGTCCAAGGAAACCAAGGGAGAAATCTTTCGGATGACCATGGGAAATGATGAGTCCTTAGAGGATTATGAGGAAAGGTTCCAACTTAGCTATAAACGGGCCAGGTGCACACTTGACCCTAAATCCCTCAAGTTGGTCCTGCTCCGAGGAGTCCCTAAAGACCTCTTAGATACCCTTCACATGTTAGCTGGAGGAGATATTTACCAACTGCCTTATGAGGACATAAAGACTGTGTTTAGAAACCACTCTAGGGCAGCCCGGAAACGAGGTAGAGGAAACCTCCTCTCAGCTGGTATTCCTTTCTCCAAACATGAGTTTGCAAATCAATTAGAGGATCTCAAAAGTGAGGTGAGACAGACCATTGCCATGCAACTTGATACATTCAGGATCCAACAGAAGAAGGAAGAAGCTGAGAGGGCCTTGGCTATCTTCTACCCTAGGTGTACAAGGAGACACCCTAAGAACGAATGCCCATTGCATTCGGTTGAAGTATGTTTCGTTTGTGAGGAGGACCATCCCACAAATCAGTGTCCAACCTTACCTGGGCTTAAAGCCATGTATCAAGTGACAGAAGCCCCCACCGAACCTCTCTATTTCCTCAACCAAAGGAGGCCACAAGGACCTAGACCTTACGAGCAGGGGATGCAAGGGGCACCCCAAGCTTATTACAGCCCCAACCAATCTACTCCTATGCCTTCCTGGGGTCCCCCTGCTCATCCTTCCTGGTCTGTGCCCCCTCCATGGTCTTATCCACCTCAGTACCATACTCAACCCACTACTCATTCATATCACTCACATGCCCAGTCACAGCCTCAGTGGAATGCACCTCAGTCGGGGTGGAGGCCCCAGTACAACACTCCTCCCGCCATTTTGCCTCCACCACCAGTTCAACCTCAACCATTACCTCCTGCTCCTCCAAGGCAACCTCAAATGCCTGCTTAACCGAACCCGAACCCCAACAACAAACAGGCCCAGCAGGTATACACCGGGGAAACATCATGCCCTACCTATGCTGTGGAGATCTAGGAGATCAATCTGCGATCTGGAAAGACTCTTCTGGATCGCCAACCTCCTCCCCCAGAGGACGAGGAAGACAAACAGGAAAGTGAACCAAAGGCTAGTCCACCCTTTCCTGAGAGACTAACAGCCACCACACAACCCAACCCAGAGGAGGATGAGCTTCTGGGAGAGCTCAAGCAGTTGTGTGTGAAAATACCACTTCTCCAAGCCATCAAGGATGTGCCAATATACAATAAACTGGTTAAGGAAAAGTGTTTCAAACACCCAGGCAGGCGAAAGAGGGATGCTTCAACCATCAATGTCATAGGACAACTGTCTGACCTTATGCTGGGACAAGTCATCTGCCCAAAGTACCTAGATCCTGGGAGTCCTGTAGTAGATGTCCACATCAATGGCACCATCATACCTCACACCTTGATTGATCTGGGGGCTTCCATTAATGTAATGACCAGGGATACCATGCTCAAACTCAACCTTCAGGGTTCCTTAAGGAAGACCTCGACAGTCCTACAACTAGCAGATCGCTCCACCGTGACTCCTGAAGGGATTGTGGAGGATGTCTTGGTCTCTGTTTACTCTTGGGAATATCCTGCAGATTTCTTGGTGCTACAACCAAAAGCAAAGCTCACTGGATATCCTCTTATTTTGGGAAGTCCTTGATTAGCCACTGCAGATGCTTACATAAGTTGTCGTGTAGGAAACATGACCATCAAAAATGGTCCTATGTCCAAGCAGCTAGTCCTATACCCTCCTGCCCAACCCTCATTAGAGCGTGACTTACCACTTTGGTTGGAGGAAGGAGAAGAAGATGAGGTGTACTCAGCACCCTTGTGCACCCTAGACACCACCAGGGGAGACCCCCCAACCGAGGATGATTTGATTGAGACCTTAATCCAGAATCCACCTCCCAGTGCACTGACCTTAGAGGAATTGGTCGAGGATGCCCAAGCCAGCACCTTAGTGGACCTTTGTGCAACCAACCCTTTCACTCCCAGAATAAAAAATGTGGAGTTCGGCCCTGAGAGAACGTTAAAGATCAGCTCCTCCCGATCTCCTTCCTAGGAAAAGGAGCTGTGTAGTCTATTGGCCAGTCATCTAGATGCTTTTGCTTGGAGCTATAAGGAGATGAAAGGAGTCCATCCTTCGGTCTGTACCCATCACATTTACATAAAGGAGGATTATAAACCGGTTAGGCAACCCCAGAGGAGGATGAATCCAACCCTTAAGGACATTGTCAAGGAAGAATTGCAAAAATTGTTGGATGCCGGATTCATTTACCCAATCTCAGATAGCGAATGGGTGTCCCCTCTGGTGTTGGTTCCCAAGAAAAATGGGAAGTGGAGAATCTATGTGGACTACCGAGAACTGAACAAAGCTACCAAGAAAGACCACTTCCCTCTACCTTTCATAGATCAAGTGTTGGATGGATTGGCAGGAAAGAAGTTTTTCTCTTTCCTGGATGGGTTTAGCGGGTACAACCAAATCAAAATCAGCCCGGAAGACCAAGATAAGACCACCTTCACTTGTCCTTGGGGTACCTTTGTCTACCGAGTTCTTCCCTTTGGGCTATGCAATGCTCTTGCTAACTTCCAGAGAGCTGTCTTGAGCATCTTTTCTGAGCTGGTCCATGATGCAGTGGAAATCTATATGGATGACTTCACTCCTTATGGGTCCAACTTCAAGGAAGCATTGTCCAATCTGGGAAAAGTCCTAACCAAATGCATTGAGATGAACCTATTCCTTAGTCCTGAAAAATGTGAATTCCTGATGACTGAAGGGACCGTGCTAGGCCACACCATTTCTTGCCAAGGGTTACAGGTGGATCCTAACAAAATTGCTCTCATCAAGAAGGTTCCACCTCCTCAAAAGGTAAGGGATGTTCAGAGTTTCTTAGGATTAGCAGGCTATTACAAGAGATTCATTAAAGACTTCAGCAAGCTAGCCTCACCATTGTTCGGCTTGTTGGCAAAAGATGTGGAGTTTAAATGGACTGACGATTGTCAGAGGGCTTTGAATGAATTAAAGGACAAGTTGGTGTCTGCCCCAATTTTGAGAGGTCCAAACTGGGCCTTACCTTTCCACATCCACACTGATGCATCGAACAAAGCCATAGGGGCAGCCTTAGGACAAGTAGAACAAAAACTTCCGTATGCCATTTACTTTGTCAGCAAAAACTTGTCCAAAGCATAACTGAATTACACTGTAACCGAGAAAGAATTCTTGGTTGTGGTCCATGCACTGAACAAGTTCTGACATTATATCACTGTCTATCAAACATTTGTACATACTGATCATGCTGCAATTAGATATTTAATGAATAAACCAGATGTGAATGCTCGTATTATTAGATGGTTACTTTTGTTGCAGCAGTTTGATTTGACTATCGTTGACAAACCAGGTAAAGAAAATGTTTTTGCTGACTTTTTATCTAGATTGGATCTATCTGCAGATGAGGATGGAACAGTGGATGACCAAATTCCCGATGAAAATCTGTTTGCTATCTCAGTACTCTCTCCATGGTTTGCTGACGTAGCAAACTACCTTGTTTCAGCACAGTTCCCTCCGCAACCTGTTCAAGCTTGGCCCTGATTATATCTTAAGGCATTGTGTAAGGGAGGAGGAAGTCTTTGATATCCTCCTCACCTGTCATGATGGGCCTTGTGGAGGACATTTTGCAGCAAAGAGGACTGCCTTCAAAATCCTGCAGGAAGGCTACTATTGGCCCACACTTCATCAAGATGTCAGAAGGTATATCAGCCAATGTGACTGATGCCAAAGAATGGGGAAACCGACTCAAAGGGATGAAATGCCTCTCCAACCTCGAGTGACTCTTGAGCCATTTGAGAAGTGGGGTATGGACTTTGTGGGTCCCATCAACCCTCCTTCGAGGCTGAGATCTTACATCATTGTGTGCACCGACTACCTGACAAAGTGGGCAGAAACCAAGGCAATCAAAGCAGCAACAGAAGAAAAGGTGGCTGAGTTCTTAAGGGAAAACATCTTCTACAAGTTTGGCTACCCAAGAGAGCTAGTCACTGATCAAGGAAGCCAGTTCACATCCAGCTTAATTGAAGACCTACTAGCTCATCACAAAATCAAGCATAGGACTTCCATCCCCTATCATCCACAGGCAAATGGGCAAGTGGAAGTCACCAACAGAGCATTGGAAGGGATTTTGACTAAGGTGGTGAGCAACAGTAGGAAAGATTGGGCAGATCGCCTGGTTGAGGCCACATGGGCTTACAACACCACCTGGAAGACCACAACTGGCTTCACACCTTATGAGCTGGTCTATGGGAAGAAATCTTTGTTGTCCATTGAATTTGAATACAACACTTTGAGGATGGCAGCTCAGTTGGACCTAGATCTCAGCCATGCACAACAAGAAAGGTTATTGTAGCTGAATGGACTGGACGAGCACCGAATGCAGGCCCTCCTTCACTCAGAAGTGGTTCAACTTCAGAGAAAGGTGTGGCATGACCAACACCTCAATGACAAGCAATTCCAGCCAGGAGATTGGGCACTGTTGTATGACTCCAGGCACAAAGATTTCAAGGGGAAGCTAAGAACCAGATGGCTGGGACCATATGCAGTGGAAAAATGTCATGACAATGGATCTGTTCTTATTCGGACCATTGATGAGGAGTCCATCCCCATGCTTGTCAATGGGCATCGACTGAAGATCTACAGGAAACCTCTCTCAAGACAGGAGTTCATCAAAACTGTGGAGAAATCAGTGTTGGTCATAGAGAAGGGTTTTGCCTCTGCTTTGGGCATACCCTGAAAGATCTAAAAAAAAAAAAAACAAAAACGAAAATAAAAATAAAGATCCTTTGGTGAAAACCTTTCTGAGGCTCCCAAGGCAGGTGGTAGGGGTGAAAACCTCATTGAGGCGCCCCTATTGTCTTTCAAAAAAAAAAAGGGGGGGGATTTGAAAAAAGATCCTTGAGTGAAAACCTCTCTGAGGCGCTTAAGGCAGATGGCAAGGTGAAAACCTCATTGAGGCACCTCTGCTATCTTTCAAAAAAAAAAAAAAAAAAAAAAAAAAATAAGAAAAAAGACAGGGACAACAATTTTATAATGTGGAAATGCATGCAGGTTGCAGGTATTCTATGAAGGAGAGGAGGTCTCTCAACTCAAAGTCAAGGATCCTTATCATGCTGCCAGGAGACCTCACCAGCACCTCCTCCAAGAATACTCATCTTCTCCAAGGTATGGGCACGATTTCATCACTGCTTAAGTCTTCTACAGGAAGGTGCAGACTTTCTACAGGAAGGTGCAGACTTTCTACAGGAAGTTCTGTATTTCTACAGGAAACTTCCTATAGAAGTTCGGGACGGCCCAGAATTCATTATGGGGGGAGATCTAACGACCCAGGTTCGGTTTGGACGCATGCAAGCTACCATTTTCTCCCTCACACACTGTTGTCACCTCCTTCTACCACCCCTGTCGACATGCAATAAAGATACCTGCACAACCAAAGCAGATCACTGAGTTATCAAGAGAAAGCAATTGTTGAAATGAAAAAAACTTTGAGATGCCATGCCATACCCATCCTAGCTATGGAAGAGCCCTGTGAGCGTGATCGTTAGGCCACTGTCTTCATCGTGTAGCATGCACCCGAGGAGGAAAAACTGCTACAGGACATCCTGCAGGAGTCCCGTAGCAGTTAAGCCAACTAGAGTGTACACCATTCCATCGCCTGTAACATGCAAGGGTAACGCGGGCACATGCAGCCGAATCATAAGATTCATCGTCAGCGACCTGTGAAGAGGAACCTCCGGACCTGTGCAATCAAGAAGCAGCAAAAAAATTTACTCATCGTCGTCCAAAAGCCTGAAGAATCGTGTCGCGGCCACACAAGTAAGTGCCTTGCCCTTTCTTCCGTCGAATTGCATGAATTTTACTTTGAAATGTTTGCGAAGTGTGAAGTGAATGGGTTGAGCGGTCGTATGGCCATTCGACTAGCCACGTCAACCAGTCAGAGGTCTAGTCAGATGTTTGAACGGTGGTCGTGGCAAAAGGAACGGGCAGTGCACACGTGAGAGCCATCCAGTCGGGGAGAAGCGCGTTTTAACAGAAATGACGGTGGCGGATCTGCGGGGAATGATGCGGCAGTAAGGGAACTTGCAGAGGAATGATGGAGTGACGTCGTCCAACGGTCCAGTAGGGACAGCTCACCCCCGCGCCACGGATTCTGCCGGATTCAAATCTAATCGGCTAGATTGCCACCCCACGCATTTATCATTCGTCGTTTGAAAGTCAAGTGAGCATCCGGATTCCTTTGAAGCTCGACACTCCAAGTCTTCGGCCGTTCGAATGCCTGTTAAGTAGCACAGAGAGCACAGACCCACTGCAGTATCCCCCAAAATTCGTGCGCTGCTTCTACAGGAAAACTGCTTCTATAGTAAATTGGGTTCCTCACGTCAAAAGGTGGCGGATTAAAAAGGTAAGCCTGAACCTTCCATGCAATTGGTTTCGAGGGTGGCAGAGTCGACGTTCTATAGTCTGGTCGTAAAAAAATTTGCAAGTATTGTCTTCCATTGCATGAATTGTTGTCCTACAGGATGTGAGTTATAGTTAAGTCGTGTTAAGGTCGTCGGGAGATAAGTTTTCGAGAATTGTATGCATGGTAGAGGCGTAATTCTACGCTTTGTCCCAGTAGGCCAATTTTCTTCCACACCCGCCACCTCCAGCTAACGCAGCAGTTTTTCACCATGCCGGGCGGGTTCATCAGAAGGGAACCAACTGACTCAACAAAGCTAAGAGAAAATCCTGAGGTGGTGGAGCTGTTCACGCAAGCGCAATGGATGTCGTTCTGCGACAAATTGCAGGACTATGACGATTAGGCGGCCGAGGAGTTTTTGCAAGCTCTGAAGCCGAAATCCAAAACATTGGCCACCATCAACTTCAGGGGTTTGAGTCTCAGACTCACCCCAAAATTCATCAGCCGAGTTACTGAGCTCCCAATGGGATTACCATGGGATAAAGAAGAGAGGAAATTGGGCCAGAAGGCTAAGAAAGAACTCTTTCCACCAGAGGAGGAATTCTCAGAAGATAAAAACGGGGTTCGTAGAACCAGCTTACTGCCACTTTGGAGTGAAGTTAGCCTTCAGATTATGAAGTACATCACCTGCGAAGGTCGGTTTAGCATTGTATATGGGTACCATTTTCGGTTACTCACAGAATTAAGGCATAAGATGGACCTACCTGTAGAAAACAAACTAAGTATCCCCTACTTTCTACTACAGTCTATGATTGAATGTGCCACCAAGTTGAAAGAAGGCACACCAGACCAGGTAGCCCACCATGGACTCATTAAACTCCTCGTGGAGGATGCACTCCACACATACAAGGTTTCTCTCTCATGGGAAGCCTTTAGAAATTTGACCAAGGATGGAGATGTAAAGATGTTGACCGAAGAGCTCGGTTCATCCAGCAGTGAGGAGAAGGAGTCAGTGCCCGCAGGGAAGAAAGAAAAAGGCTAGAAGACCACGACCACGGAGTAGAAGAAAGAGAAAAAGAAGAAACAAGAGAAAAAGGGTGCCAAGGAGAAAGAGGAAGCACCCATGTTAACACCCCGAGAGAAGAGATTACAAAGCAGGGTGGACAAGACTGAGAAGGTCCACATCAACAAAGGTGCCTCGACAGCAACCGCAACCAAGTCAAAAATTAAAACACATTCAGCAAAACAAACTAAAGTGGTGCCACCTGTTTCTACAGGAAATCCGAAACCGGCTTCTACAGGAAGCCCGAAATCAGCTGAAAAAGGGTCTCCTACAGGAAGCCCTGAGAAAAGAAAACCCAAGGAGAAGAAAGTTGACGTTCTTGCAAAGGAGGCAGCAGCCGTGTTGGCCGCCCTCAGTACACCTCCTAAGCCAAAGGAGAAGAGAAAGAGGGAGACCCCTCTATATTTTAAAGCTAGAAGAAGTGTGAGAATAAAGACGGGCAAGCCACAGCCTCCGTCCAGCAGCCCAATCATTATCGAAGATGCCCCTACTTTGCCCAAGGAGAGGTCCCCCTCGAAGATATCAGTCACCTATGAGAGGGGGAACCCGAAGAAAACTACTTGGAAGGATAGTTTGGACCAGTTGGCCTCAAAAACCCGGCTACAGGATGCTGAGGATGCTCTACAGGAAACCTTAGCCCGGCTTAAGGAGACCGAGAGGTTGGAAGGAGAAGCACCCTCATCACCACCTAGGGAGGGCAAAGTAGAGCCACCAAAAGAAGTAGAGAAAGAGCATATTCAAGAGCCTAGCCCTCAGCCAAGTCTGAGTTCATATTACAACTTCTTAGAGGCTAGCAAAATTATACCTCATAAATTCACTATGCCACTGTTCTTTGCATTGGAGGAAGAGAGAGTACGTACACACACGTTGTTATAGACATTTTGGTGCCTTACAGCATTGAGCATGAAATGTCCATAATCCAAGGGATCCAAAGTCCCTAAAAGAGTTGGTCCTGCCCCTAAAGGAACAAGGTCAACCAATGACAGCTTCTCCCAGAAGTTCTCCACCAAAAACCACTCAGAAACAGTGAATTCAGGATCAATTCAGAAGCTCTTCTAGTTGCCTGCGTTGTAATGCACCCCAGTACACTAGCTAGGTGCATTGCAACGCACCTAAAAGCACTACCAGGGTGCGCTGAGCAGGAAATGACAAATGGCAAGATCATTCAACGAGGTGGAAAGACCCTGGAAGCTTCCAGAATCTTCCTCAATGACACTTGCCTCAATGAATTCAACTAGTGATGAGTAAGAGGCTCTCAACCTCTAAGTGGAAGAAAGAACTGACAGAGAGAAGCCACAAGTCAAAACATAAGCTGACTCATCCTCTCTGCTTACATCTATATATGGATCCCTCATCCAAGAGATCCAGGAGGCTGGAATTTTGTACTTTGCAGAGAATTGTTGTTGGTTTGAGATTGAGATTAGTACATTGGGTGATTTATGCTTTGTTGGACGAGAGGAAGGGATTCCTTTGCTGGGAGGTAGATGCTGGATCGGGACTCACTTGGTTGTATCTCCTCTTGGACTTTCTTATCATATCAATAAAGCTATTTGAGTTTCTCCTATATGCTTTTATATCAATGATGCTTTGTTATGTTTGCATATTTAGTTTATATCTGATCCTAAACTAGTTATGAATGTAAATCTATGTCTTTTGTGTAGTTTTCCTCCCTTGTGATCTTGCAGGAACTTGAAGAAGCTAGACCAGTGAGAGAGCAGGCAGCGGGAAACAAGCAAAAGAGGAGAGTGATTGGATTGACAAGCTAGCGAAAGACACAGGTTAGTTACATCGTTCTTCTCCATTTACATTTCATAAAGAAGAACACTCAGATAGTTTTCCTTGTTTGTTGCTAAGGCACTATCACATCGTAGAGTGGGATAGGGGAATTCCGAATGGATACTTTTCCCAACAACAAATTTGCGACTCCGCTGGGGATCGTATCTTGTTAGTTTATTTGTGTTTCTATTGTTATTCATTTCATAAACTCAAGAGTGTCGAATCGAACTGCATTTGCCATTTACAAATGCAAAGTAGAGATCTGCTACTCTAGTCCATTCGCTGGGCCTGTTTATGATCTGAACAGCTGATCCACAAGTGCTCTAACAACCCTTTGTGATAGATCTTATTCCTCCTTTAAATCATCCCTCTGATTGTACCTAATTGATAGCTTTTATCCGGCCAAAAACTGTAGATTAAACAGCAAACCGTGACCCAAAACCCAGAAACAATTCTCGTTTCTGCTTTAGTGCAGGCTCTGTGAAGAGGTTCTGCATTTCAACGCAAGTCCCGAGAGGGCTACCTGCGCTGAAGTTCAGTTTCTCTGTGCTAAGGGTGCGCTGATCACCCTTTGCCCTGTGCAGCTGTGGTTCTATGCTTCTTTTTTCTCAGTTTTCTCTCTGATTTTTGCAGCCTGTTATCAGTGTGTGTACCTATCTGAAACCCCTTTTCTTTGCCTCAATTCCACCTCAGTTGTATAAAGAAACTGTATTTGTTTTTGTGTATTTGTTACATCATTTGCAGTTTCCCATTACAAAAGTAAACTAGTCATACTGTTGCCCTTAGATCTAGACCTGTCGTCAGTGTCGTTTTGATCTTAGGAGTGAGTTTGTTTGCTGTTCACAGTTGATTTAGCTTTTACTTTTGTCTTTTGGTTTGAATTTATGCATTTCTAGTGTCGAAACAAGTATTTAATTCAAAATCATAAAGTGTCGTAATCGTCTTGTTGATTTCGAAAGAAGTTTGTTTGTGTTTTTCACTTGAAATCGAATTCAAATTTGTACAACAACTTTCTTTTTAGGCATCAATATTAATAAAGTGAAAACAAATACATGCATATGTGCATTTGCATTTTGACAATTTGTATGTTGATTTAGGAAAAGTGCATTTACAGTGTGCTCTATGCTCTTTGAGAAAAGATTGTGTCTTTCTTTTCCCCTTGTAGCTAGGATTTTCATTGTTGAAAAGATATAAAAGCTTGCTTATCATCTTTAGACTGCATTTAGGAATTGTATCATACATCTCGTGGTGATCCAAAAATGCAAACTTCTAAGAAAGATCAACCTAAAATAAATTGAACGAACTTAACAACGCTTTGTAACTTAACGCACAACATAGAGGTCTAGGCTAGAGACGTGTTCCAGCGTCATAAAACTTGATCACTGGTCGCCTCATTGATGGTTGGGTGATTCCTCCTGAGAGACGATAAGTGCCAGTACGGATTGTGCTCCCACGTACCGTCGAGTATATATTGGGAGACCCCTATAGGAATAAAACCTTTATCCATAGGAAGCCATGTCGGCCGCCCTACTGATCGCAATGCACTGAACACAGCATTCGGGAAGATTGACCGCCCGTACCTTAAAAAGTATTCTGCGGTTTTGCGAAAAGTTTGGCACACCCTCTACATAGAACTCCAAAGCAGTCCCTTTCGTTCCTTTTCAGACTCCTTAACGGAAAAGGTCCATCTGAGCACTTGTCACTTCAGGCTCATTAAAAATCGAAGGAGACTAGAGTCATCTTTTGCTTTTTCTCGACTCTTTAAAATTGAAAAAGCAAGTTGTATCTAAGCGTCGTTAAAATTTATTTTAAATGGAATATTCATACCCTTTTTCCTGTGTCGATCTTTAGGTTGAGGAAATGGAGCCTACCAACCAAGGAATTCCCCTTGATGGGAATCCTAGTCCCTTCTCCTCTTAGGGAGATGTTGGTGCGCCCCATATGGCCACCTTGTCGCTTCCAGGACTGACAATTGGCCTGCCGGTCTGGCTCTTCTCAACCAATGTCGTTCAGAACACCACTATTCCTGAACAGTCGAATCAACAATTAGACGAGTCCAGAATTTCCCACCAACCTTCTACTTCCTATAATTCTTCCTCTCTTCCTTCCTCTTCGCATGACGGGACTGGTAAAGCTAGAAACCAAGTTCCTAAGGAGAAAAAGGAAAATAAGAAGAAGGAGAAAAAGAAGAAGGAGCCAAAGGGAAATAAGGGAAAACAAGTGTCGTCTAATGAAAATCCACAGACAGCACTGACCAGGCCTAAATCGCCATGTGTCATTTGCAAGGGAGACCACTTTCACAGAGATTGTCCTTGCATCCCTCGGATACTAAGGGACTGGTCTCCCCGTTTGCACATTCCGGTGTCATCAACCTCTGATAGCCATGTTGAAAGTACACCGTCAACTAGCGAAAGTGAAGTCCCTGGACAAAAAGGGAGGGCTAGACCTCTATGTAGACTGTGCGAAGGCAACCATGCCCTCCATCGTTGTCCCTTCTTAGACGAGGCTAAAAGAGGCTTGGAAGATCGTCTGGTTTCACCGTTACGACTTCCCCCTGGATATAAAAAACTCTTGCCAAGTCCTTCGTTAGTTGAGAATCCAGCTGGCTCGCTCAAGTGGTCAGCTGAAGCGTCTATCATTGAGGATAAACTGACTGAATCCATACCAGACGAAAGTCAAAAGGTCGAGGCAGCAGTTGACCCGGTCTTGCCTTCAGAGGATTTATCTTCGAATGATACAGTCACTGAAGAGGATAAGGATTACACCATCCAGATTCTTTTCATCAACACAGACTCCGACAAACACGGGGGCAATCCACCCATTCCTTTATCGTAGGAAGGAAGTTCGTCAGAGCGATACCCGGCCATCTACTCGGTCCCACCACCAAGCAACCTAGTTGTATCCTTCGACTAGAACCAACTAGGCAGACCCCGGTTGCCAGCAAGCATACCATTCTGAATTATCGTTCAAATATACATAATGGTTATGGCTGGCACCATCATTGATGAGGGAGCATCTGTGAGTATCCTTTCCTCTATTGCTTGGAAAGCGCTTGGTTCGCCAACACTTTTGCCTGAAATGAGAAATCTGACAGGCTTCGATAAAGGAACCAGTCGACCTTTAGGGATCCTTCCCAATGTGCCGATAACATTGAAAGGGAAGACCGTTCAAATGAACGTGATGGTCGTTCAAGGACCCTTGGATTATAACCTACTCCTTGGAGGAGACTATATATATTGCATGGGAGTCATCGTCTCCTCACTCTTTAGATTAATGTGTTTTCCGCACGAAGGAAGAGTGGTCAAGCTCGTGGACCATCTTTCATTTCCCGTATCACGCATCGCAAATAGTCACATACCATCCCTAAATGGTCTCTTCACGCAAGAAATGTCTCAACCCACGGTCCGTCCTCCTGATGAGCGCGAGTAATTCGGAGGGATATGATTGGAAGCCAGGGGGCATGCATCCTAGTCTGCTTCGGCAGGAAAACTTTGGGTATAGGGTAGGTTTCCGCGGGAGAATATGACTAGTCTGTACCCCGTCCGTGATTGGAAAAGGGGTTGTTCTAGAATAATATTCTTTTGTCAAAGTTATGTGAAAGGGCGGGCGTCGTCATTCACCTTTGTTTATCTCGGTAGACATCGCCGAAGAAGTGTTTTGTTTGAAAGATTAATGGAACAATCTTTGGGTAACCTGAAAGAGGTAGGCCTCTCTCGGTAAAACAAATATGGTGGCGGAAGTGAAGTAGGGGTAACCTTGAAATCATACTTTATACTCGGGGGCATGCAAACCTTTTGGAGTGCAAGCAAGGGGCGGCTATTTATTTTTTTTAAATTTTTAGGTCCTCCCTTTAAACCTGTAGGTCTAACCCTTTAAACTCGTAGGATTAGTCGTTTCCAAGCTTGCAGAAAGAAAGGATTCCGGAGCAAAGCTTTGTAAGGAGTAAGCTCCATAAAAAATGGAATCTTAAATGAGACATTCTTATCATATGACTGGATTAATCGAGCAGTTTTAGCACATAGTTCATGCTCGTTAAAAAATAAACATAATATCGAGCAAGTGTTTCAATCCGCATTTAAGCTCGTTAAAAAATGAACTATCCTCCGGTAAATAACCACCGTGAATGTAAATTGATCAGCCATTAAAGCCTTGGTCGTGTTTGCACCGTCACCTCCACTTTTCCATTGGACGATCATTCACCTCCATTTGATTGTTTACCCATTTTGAGGAACAGCTGCGAAGAGTGATTTCACTAGCCATCCTTGTGACACTGTCGTGATTGGAAAATTCCAAGCCTTACCTGGAATCAGCTGCTAACCCATTCTATCACTCGTTCCTCAAAAGACGAGTCTTATTTAAGCTCTTTTCATTTGACTCGTAAAATATGAAAAGATTGCCGAGTTTTGGCCTTCCAGCTCGTTAAAGCGACCGGAAGTGATATCCCTCCTCTAGATTTTAATCTTTTTGGACTTGAGGGATTATTGCACAAAAAGATCGAGCGCTTGTTTTGTTCGGCTCGTTAAAACTATCGAAAATTCATCCCTTCTGTATTGTTTTATACTTTTTCGGACTTAAGGGATTAGATGACGAAAAAGGACTTCCGGAGTTATCTTTATGTACCTTTTCAGACTCTCTAAAAATGAAAAGGACCGAGTTATCTTTGTCGTTAGACTCGTTAAAAAGATTAATAGCGACAAACTTGTCTTTAGACGAGAACGAGTTTCACTATCGCTAGGCTCGTTAAAACATAGCGATGGGTTTGCCCGAAGGGCAAATTATAGAACAAGCATATGTTATGCTCCTCAAGCTTGACAAAAATAAAGAGGTACTAGTCATAAATGACTGGGGAAAAATTGGGAAGAAACTCAAAGAACTTTTATTGGTAGCAAGTCGCTCTTGAACATGACACTTCCACTCCGTGCCTGAGTCGGGTTGGGTTGTTTTCATTCACCGGTCACATCACCATGGTCTCGCCATACCATCCACTTTTGGGGTAAATGCTACCAATCCATCACACAAGTGTCGCCGATATGTTCAAGAGAAGTCATCCAGAGAAGTCAACCGTGTCCCATCCACTACCATACATTATCCTTCATTCTTTCATGACCGCCACCCTGAACCATATATCATCAGATCGTTTTCACCTCCATAAAAGTCATTTGCTCCGTTCTGTGTCACTGATGTGGGATACATTAAGGCCCTCCTTTGACGGATCGCTTCTTGTCGACATCAGCTCATTATCCAAGAAGTTGATCTAGGAACACCCCCTTCGGTACTTTGAAGCTTGCATGCCTCAATGGCAAGTTTCTCACTTCCGGCGACAGGTATACATCAATGACCTTCGACCGAAAGATTTTGCGTGGTGTTCGATGCCAAGTCCTTAATTCACACCACGTGAATTTTACTGCAGTACCTTGAGGGTCATTATCATTATCGGTGATTCCTCTCGCGCTTGTTAACAGTTTACATCATTGACTGGTAATCAAGCGATGTCTTTCCATGTTCGACCTCAGAACATTTCTCACATGGATCGACTTGTACTTAGAGTGAAGATCGGACGAGATTGAAGACCCCGGATCTGGTTTCATCCATCTGGGCTGCGATATATATTCAGGAAAAATAAAGACATTTACATGTACAACATTGCAGCAGATAATCATCCTATCAAAAGGATGATGATTTCATCAAAATCATCAGTCTACCATCAGACGATTGTCTGCCCTATGTACAGAAAAATGAATTTATAAATCTGAGCATGGGAATGCCCGCCTCAGCTAGATCATGAAACAGTATGAAAAATAATGTATTGTATTGTATCTTATTACAGGTCTCCTCCCAGCATTGAAAGAACTTCGGATCCTCCTAGTAAATCATTTCACCCGATAAACGGCCTCATACTTTAGGGGGCAACTGTTATAGACATTTTTTTTGCCTTACAACATTGAGCATGAAATGTCCATAATTCAAGGGATCCAAAGTCCCTAAAAGAGTTGGTCCTGCCCCTAAAGGAACAAGGTCAACCAATGACAGCTTCTCCCAGAAGTTCTCCACCAAAAAGCACTCAGAAACAGTCAATTCAGGATCAATTCAGAAGCTCTTCTAGCTGCCTGTGTTGCAATGCACCCCAGTACACTAGCTAGGTGTGTTGCAACGCATCTAAAAGCACTACCAGGGTGCGCTGAGCGGGAAATGACAAATGGCAAGCTCATTCAACGAGGTGGAAAGATCCTGGAAGCTTCCAGAATCTTCCTCAATGACACTTGCCTCAATGAATTCGACTAGTGATGAGTAAGAGGCTCTCAACCTCCAAGTGGAAGCAAGAACTAACAGAGAGAAGCCACAAGTCAAAACATAAGCTGACTCATCCTCTCTGCTTACATCTATATATGGATCCCTCATCCAAGAGATCTAGGAGGCTGGATTTTTGTACTTTGCAAAGAATTGTTGTTGGTTTGAGATTGAGATTAGTACATTGGGTGATTTATGCTTTGTTGGAGGAGAGGAAGGGATTCCTTTGCTGGGAGGTAGATGTTGGATCGGGACTCACTTGGTTGTATCTCCTCTTGGACTTTCTTATCATATCAATAAATCTATTTGAGTTTCTCCTATATGCTTGTATATCAATGATGCTTTGTTATGTTTTCATATTTAGTTTATATCTAATCCTAAACTAGTTATGAATGTAAATCTATGTCTTTTGTGTAGTTTTCCTCTCTTGTGATCTTGCAAGAACTTGAAGAAGTTGGACCAGTGAGAGAGCAGGCAGCGGGAAACAAGAAAAAGAGGAGAGTGATTGGATCGACAAGCTAGCGAAAGACACAGGTTAGTTACATCCTTCTTCTCCATTTACATTTCATAAAGAAGAACACTCAGATAGTTTTCCTTGTTTGTTGCTAAGGCACTATCACACATTAGAGTGGGATAGGGGCATTCCGAATGGATACTTTTACCAACAACACATGTGGATGAAAATAGCCAAGTCACAGGGTGTGGCGGACATAGGTCCCTTGCAGGAGCAACTCAAGGAGGCCAGAAGTGAATTAGCCATGGCTAAACACGTGGCAAATTGCCAACGAGTTTTCCTACAGGAAGAAAACGAAAAGCTTAGATTGCAGCTACAGGAGCTGAGGACATGAACAGGTACATCCTCCGGGGACACCACATCAGAACAACAAGGCAAAAAGGAACTGCACACCGGTCTTGGGGATCCAACCTTGCATCTACAGGAAGCAGAACAGCAAGCACAAATTGAGGTGCAAGCTCTCAGACAACAGCTGCAGCAGAAAGAGGCACAATTGGCATGCATGGCCAGTTGGGCCATAGATGCTATACAATGCAGACATCCAGCCAAATCCTATGGCCTGTACCTGAAAGACCAATGGCTACAATTTCAAATCAACACCTTGGCGCAAAGGGGTATCTCTCAGCTCCAAGACCCGCAGCAATTCACTGAATTATGCAGTACCAGCTCATCAGAGGATAAGGCCAAATTAGCGGAGTTCTACCTCCATAATTTGGCCCTGCCTAATGTAATTTCATGGGATCCCAATACGGCCTTGGGAGATATGCAATTAATGGCATTTGCCTCATGGTTGAACCATGAGGACAAAAGAGAAGCAGAAGCCAAAGCGGTCATGAACCGAGAGCTGAATGAGCCATTTCTAATTAGAGCAGAACCAGGGGATCCAGTTGCACTAATCTCGGCAAACCAACACTTGTCCACTGACCCTCAAGCTTCATTGAGATATATGGATCAACAGGCCCAAGCCATAGCACATTTTGAGGACATGGAGAGACTGTTAGGAGACAACTCTATCCAAGCTTGCACCCGCAGATGGAATACATTGGCCCACAGTCTGAAAATCAGAGAGTATCATACCCCAACTCGGATGAGGGAAGCTCTAGTATGGGTGGCCCTCTATAAGAAATCCATGCAAAACCTCCAGGCCAGCTGGATTGGCCTCAAACTAAGCCCACCACTGCTGCTAGGATTGATGGAAGGTAGCACAGAGAAAGATGATAATGAACAGTGGGAAGAGGTGAACGGAAAGGCTGGGTTCCATATCAGCAAGGAGGACACTACTACAGAGGCTTGGGATGTAAGGGTGGCAGTAAAGGCAATGAAGGATGAGGAGCTGGACTAGTTGCTCAAAGATGAGCAAATATTTTAGCTGGGGGGTGATGATGAGCCCCAAATTTGGTAACATTTTGGGCTCATTTGGCCTACTTACACTTGCTCAACCCTTCATTTTTCATCACTTATGCATCATTTTTTAGTATATTCATGTTATTTGTAGGAAGGAGGGCAGTCACTATTCCTAGGTGGCTAATACATGTTTATTTCAGGTTTTTTGACATTAAATGGAGCAAAACCACATAGATGAAGGCAAGGAGACAGCCAAGGTGGCATTGCGGTTTTGTAGGAAGGTTGTCCACAGCCTTGAATGGCCTTCCTCGTGATCTCCACCCCAACTCCGAGCTCCAACAGCTATCACCACCGAGCTAGAAGGCAGCCAACGGATTCTAAGGGAACAGCAGTTTACTTTTAGTTGGTCAGCCAAGCCCCACTAATTTAGGAGACCAGCTTGGACCTCATAATGTATAAATATTGAGGTTGTAGCCTTCAATGGGGACTTTTTGAAACTTTGTTGTTTATTCTAGACTACGAGCTGATAGCTCTGTTTTGCTTTTTGTAATCCATTTTTGGCATGTTATCAGACTTTTGACTATTATCTCTTAATGAATAAGCAGGCAGATTTGAGGCAGCTCTGAGTTCTTAAAGGAGCTTAAGCTCTCAGGGTTGGGCCCAACCTGAGAGCCTAAGGCTTCCTTCCTTTGTATTGTTACTTGTCTTTCTTTCAGCATTTTATTTCTTTCCTTTTACATGCATTTGGAAACGCAGTTTGCTGAGTTGAATTTCTTGATGTGATTAAGTAGGTTAGTTTTATGGATAAAGTGCTTTCAGTAGTTTAGGTTAGAGTAAGAGGATTGGAGTTAATCAGCGTTCCAAGAAAATGTTGATTGTACACTCACTTCCACCTCTGTTTAGAGATTGGGAGTGCAGACCATGCCAACCACCAAAAAACACAGTTTTACATGTTCATGCAAGATTTAACGTAATATTTCCGTTTGCAGAAGTGTCCATGCATTTAGATATTTAGCAATAACTCTTTGTTTCAGCACCTTGCACGATTTTCCCTTAAAAACGACATTGTTGTTCTATGGTTTTATAAAAACAGTTCGAATAGGTTGATGAATTCTTGGTTTTGTGCAAGACACGGGTGATTTGTTTTTGTTTCATTTACACTGCGCAATACCACTCTATCATTTCCTTATCCTTCTGAGCCATGCCTAAGCCATCTACTCATCTCCCAGTTAGATCATTTGCCTCTCAACTCTTCTATCATCCACGTTGTTTTATCTTTTCGGCCTTCCATTGCCTCTACCCCCCCTCTAGACCAACCAGCTTTACACACTCCCTCTCTATCTCATCTCCCTGTCCATAAGCCATCACAAGCTCCCCTCCTACCTCTCTATCCACCCATACAGCTCATTCACCCATCCATCACCCAAAAATCCTATTGCAAGAACATCGTGTAGAAGTTAGCAGACTTCCTGTAGAAATTCTGAACTTCCTGTATAATCCCCTGCAGACATCCTGTAAAAGCTTGCAAATACGGTTGACAGGCATCTGAACTTTGTGAACTTCTGTGGAATGATGTAAGGGACCCCTTAGACCCTCTCAGAGTCCTCCTGTCCTTTTCCAAGCCTTCCTCCCCTTTATCTACCCCTGCACAGTCAAGACCCAGTAAGAAGCACAGTCATAATAACTCCAACAACTTGAGCAAAAATACAAAAACATGTTCTCTTCAGATGAAAGTAGTGTAGACACATGCATCTCATCTCAATAGAAGTAATGGCATCACTTTTAGAAGTTGCATTCCCACCATTGCATCATAAAGATTAAGCTAGTAGAATTAGGGTTTACTAGGGTTTCCATGTTTTGTTGGCTTTCAGTTAATTCTTGCAAAGTAGGTTAATTCCCTTTGAGATATCTTTCGTTAATCACTTAAAAAGCTTCTTCTGAGAACATATAGAAGTTGGCTTGAGCCCTAGCGGACTTGTGCCAGCTGACCAAGTGACAGCTGTGACAAGAGCTAGTACTTGTGCATACAGCACCGTCGCTTCCAAGTTTGTTACGAACTACCGGGTTGATAAAATTAGAGAAGGAAACTCCAGGAGTTGTAGCATGATTGCTACAATACTGGAGCCCACCAACTAGTTTTTAATATATTAATAAATTAATTTCACAATTTAAATATTATTGTTCAAATATAGCAAATTATGTCTATACACTGCTATCTATTTAAGCCTTTGCCAAATATTGTTTTATATAATTTCCAGAGAAAAACTTTGCTAAATTAAAATCATTTAGTTTCTAAAAACTTAGAAACACTTGATTTAAAAATTCTCACTTGATTTTTATCCAAAAAGTTTCCATATTAACATTTTACCTTATTTAGATTTTGTATTTTGTAAAAAATTATGAATATTTGAAAGAAGGAAAATTTGCATTTTATAATTTTTTTTAAATATTTAAATTTGTGAAAATTTTATTTTGCAGACAGACATATGAAGTCTGAAAGAAGATAAACCATTGGTATATTTTACAACCCATTATCCAATACGTTATACCCCTGCGGATAATAACCAGTCTCTTAAGGCTAAAAAACAGAAAAACGTGCGTACGGTCGTCAATTGTAACTTGACACCACTTTCGAGGTAGGAAACACTGGTTCACGTCGTTTCAACTATCAATACTGAGATTGAGAGAGCCAGACAGAAAGTCTGTGATTGACGGTGTTTCAATAGTGAAGTCCAAAGTTATTCGTACTTTTAACAGCTGCAAAGTAACTTGAGTTAGGGGACAGTGCAACTTGTGCAAGAAAAGTATTTGGCAATAGTCGTGTAAACGCCTTTTCCAGAAGCGTAATTTTTGGTGGATTTTTCTCCATAATGACACTGTCATCTTGTTGTTAGAAATTTCACGGATGGCCACCATAACATGGAGCAATGCATTCCTTTATGATTTCGGACAGTGAAAATTAAAATCCTGGTTCAATGCATTCCTTTATGATTTCAGGCAGTAAAGGACAGTCCATTCTTGAATTCAATCAGGGTAGAGGACACACCATCATTTAATATGTAGATTAGAAAAAATGGGTTTAACATTACCAACGCGAGGCCTGAAATTTCACATCTCATTTTGACCTATCTCTGTAAAATCAAATTTGATTTCAAATTTTTTTTTTCTCAGTTTTGTGTTTTACATATATATATATATATAAAATTTGATTTGATTTTTTGCTTTCATGTATATCAGCTAAATACAATTTATAAATAAATATTTTTCTCTTACTATTAAACCTGCATAATTATTTTTGGCGATGTTTTTATATTTTCTCATTTTATATATAATTATTAAATATATATATATATATATATATATATATATATATATATATATTTAAATTACAATTATGTCATTCAATAAAAATCATGAAGATGCACGCGGTGGTTATTGAGTTCCTTTGTCAATGGACTTCAAAAATCATGAACAAGCTCCAAGTCACTTACAATTGGCCACGCACATTGTCAATTTTTTTTAAGACAATACATCATCAATTTTAATCAAGCTAGGGCACATTAGCTAAGTTAAAAATTTAATGCTCAAGAAAGATATTTCTTCGTGCTTTTATGGTTGATAAAAAGACATTTTCAAAGTTATTTTTCCAACGTAATTCTTTAATAGTGTTGATGATTTAACCTCTTTTATGTGTGATTGAACTTGAGAACGAAGACATTGTTATGAACGTGTACCATTGGAATATTTCTTATCTAGTTAAGGAATGAAGATCATTCAACTATTACATTCCTAGATCCATGAAAATTAAGGAATTTATAGAGATTGATAACCAAAAATCATATTGCACCATAACGTTTCAACTTCTACCCTAGACACTACATATGAGAGAAACACAACCTTAGTCAATTGGTCAAACCATCTTCCCAATGTATGTTGCTGATAGGGAGGCCATAGATGATAGGTTTGGTTGAGTCACTTAGCGTTACGAGCAATTATTGTAGCTGGAATTTGAGCCCCCCTCCATCTAGATATTCCATGGAATAAAGGGTGATATAACAAGTTATTATGAATGCATGTAGAGAAATATGAACTAATATAGAATATTTTAAAAAACCTAATGAAGATTTTCTATCAAACTAAACAGAGATGTCTATATAATTCAATCAGTTTCATCATATTCTACAGTTAATCATGAATTGGAATGAATTTCCATGTGATAGAGTTTAGGCCTTGAGCTTCACCAATTCAAAACACCAAACCTGATCTGTTTGTACACGGAATGACAAGTTTTCCCAAAGGGATGCTAAGTCCTCTCTATAAAGTAGGTAGAAACCCAAATTATCTTTGACACCACTTGTTCATTTATCATACCCAACCTAATTTTCAGAACACATATCATGGTCACCTTGATTATCATGAAGAAAGATACATAATATTTCCACGAAGGATGTCTCAATATATTGAAGTGTGTATGCCATCTTAATATGGTGCAAGAAATACCAAGCGATGTAAATTATGATTACATCATCACATGAAATTAGTTACATCTTTGTAAATTATTCTCACTCACCCTATCAAGAAAAATGTCCTCAATACTTGAACATTGCATCTTTTCAACTAGTTTGTTTCGTAGAAATTTACCTAGATTAATTTACAAGCCTTTCTTGTGATGGGAACTCATATGATCAATGGGAAGTGTAAACCTCAAACTAAAAATAAAAACACTATAAATAAAATCAAATCACTCTTATAATGTATGGAAGTTAATTAACATCACTCACTTTCAATGGTCAACATGTGAATGGATAAAAAAACAAGCATTTTTTTGCTTTTCGGGCTCTCTCCAATCAAGGGGTAAGGAATTTTCAAATATACCAAAAGAAACGATCATAGGAATACAACCACATCATCATCCTATTTCTCATTCCTCACTAAGAATGACTTCTCACATCAAAATTTAGCACTATACATGTCGTCATAGACAATGCTTAATTATTAACTTTGACTTTCGGTCAAAACTTCAACTAATCTCTTCAAAAGATTCATCCCCAACACTACATCTTCACAGTTCACTTTCACTAGTACACACAATTCTGAAACAATATAACAACCTTCTGTGATGATTGTGATCAAATAAGGTATGCAACCTGACAATGTCTCATTGCTAAACCTTTGACATAGGCCTTGAACATTTCCATGCCCACCATATTGATCCATGAATGATGTAAAAGTTGGGATTGTTACAAATACCACATAAACATGAAAGTTGTTGATAATTATCGATACAATAGTTTGAGCAACAAAAATAAGTTGATCATTATGCTAAAGTTGGACATCGTTTGCATGAGAAGGCATTTGAAAATGTCCCACAAATGTGCACCTAGAATTAAAGGAATTATTAGAAACTAAGTAGCTTTGGATCCTTTTTGTCACAATTCAAAAAATTCTCAATCTTCAATCACCATAAAATAAAAAGACTAGTGTCGCTAGATAGAGTTTAGGCACATAAGGTCCCACTCTACAATTAGTAGTATAACAATTCACAGATAAACTATGCAGTAGTATAAGAATACATAGATAAATTATCTTTACATGCCAACTTTAATTTCACCCTCGAGAATTTTCTAGTATGCTTGACATATGAGATTCCTTAGATTAATGTAACTGAATTCATCGAAAGTGGTCTCAACAAGGCCCGTATTTCAAGCCTCAATCTAATGGAATAACATCTCTTATTGCAATAGACACCCAACTTGAGAGGTACTAACTGATGATGAAAGGAAACACACAACTCTGCCTTTATTCTTTGACCTGGAACAAGACGGAGAATCTCTTGCATAGAAATGTTTTTTGGTGATTCTAATGAAACCACAGGTCTGCAATACAATCTAGATTTTACACGTTAGCTCTAGCCCAGGCTTAAGAAGACTGCAACACATTAAAAGGTTTAATAGAAAAAAAGAAATCCATATATGCAACAATATTATGTGGAAACATGGAGAAGAGAGTGACAATGTGTGTATGTGTGTTGAAGGGGGAATCCATATATTTAAATACCTACATCAAAATATCCTTAAACTATAGCTTGAAACTAAATATTTTCCAATAGACTTCAAGGTTAGAAGCTTACTGATCATGTACTTTTATCATTGGTGCTCTAGTTTCCGCAGAAGACTCTATTGACTCATCACCTTTGACAACAATGTTAAAAATTACATTTGTTGAACAATTATAGAAAAAAGACGAACATAGACTATCAATGGTGAATAAATTGATTGTTCATTAGAGAATTCATACATGAAATTCATACCATCGCTATTTGTGAAATCTAAAAGTGTATACTTCCTTAGCTCTCTGTCCACAGTTCCTATAGATAGGTTGGCATATCCAGATATTATAGATTATTTTGCAATTGAAAAAGGGCCAGGGACACGAAAGTTTGGCCCTATAGCCATGACTCTAATTCATCATGTCATCAACATTATATTGTAAAAATCTGTAGACGGATCATAGTGATGAACATATGATAAAGAGATTAGTGGCTCGACATGTCTTTTGTCATCACCTTTTCTCTTTCCTTCTACATCTTTACTCGATTTATCATTTGACTCAAAATATTTCAACTTCATAAAAGATTTTCTAGTCAAGTTGGTTGGTGAATGTCTTAACCTAGCCTTGCACATAATTTCAAGGTTTGAGCCTTCACTAACATTTGATTGATCAATTTCTTGATTAGATCCAGTTTCAAGGCCCTGCAAAATTCCTTCACAAAAAGGATCCATCGGAAGACAAATATGTATTATCATTTATATCAATGGAACTATCTTGATCATTGTCCTTATCCTTGCCTTTTAATATAGTAGGTTTCCTAACCTCGTTGGTCTGATGGATGTGAATTGAGCACAAACAACTTGGTTTTGGTAAAGGTATATAACTTGGATTTGTGTCTTGGACAATGTGAGAATGGGAACCAAGCAAGAAAACCCAAGAATTTCTTTGTGGATGTAATAATGCAGTCCGCTTTGGAGAAAGAAGAACATATTTTTCAAGTGCAAGGAACATGTTTGCATGAAGCTCCTATTGTGAAAGGAATGTTTCACCAACATCATTCTTTATAGATTTTCCTTGATATTTTTTTGATTCAATAGCCTTAGACCTAGATAAATCAAGTAATATAAGGTGTTCCCCTTCTTTGGAAGTTTATGGAGCCCGATTCCTTCACCAAAACCAACAATAGATAAATAAGGTTCTAAAATATTTTTGAGCATATGTGCTTGATCTCGAACATCATATCTTAAGTCACATTTTCCCATGTCAAGTACATAGTTTTCCACCAACAATATATTGTTTCGATCAACAACCAAGGAATGCAAAACTACCTGCACAAATGGGTTTTCTTGATGATATGGACCATCTATATATTACTTATTTAAAATTCTATAGAAACATTATAACCAAGCTACCAAGTGCATTTGATAGTGTGAACCTAAATTATGGTATATAACATTTAGTGACTAAAGATTCATAACAATACATTAGATATACAAATCAAAGACTCTTGATGACTTGTTAAATCGCAAATGATTTGACAAATCATGTTTTTCCATCTTTCCAAATATATCATGAGACCATGTTTGCACACATCTAAGAAAATTTTTGAATCTGGATGGTTTAAAGACATTCGTTATATTGGGTTCACAAAGAGGTAGATATAAAACAAACTTCTTTGTTTCCTACAGTTACTCGTATGTAAGAGGAAAAAGGCTCTTATGTAAGAGAGGGAAAGGGATGGAAGTACAGACAGGATTGGCCAAGGAACCATGCACGAGAGGTTGTTGCAAAGAACTTCATATCAGGACCCAAATTGTAGGAATCTTGTTTACATTGCTCACATTTCCAACATGATATTCCAGGCTCCAAAGCTACACAGTCACCAAGAATTAAGTATTTCATGTCACTGCCAATCTCCTCAATTATTCTAGCACACTCATGACTAATTGGCATTAGTTCTTTTACAATAACATCTACACACCGTAACGTCTGCAACCAAAACTAAGAAAAATAATTTTTTAAGTAAAATTATGGATTGCTAAAGCAACTTCCATGAGTTGAATATCTTATAACTTAAACATATGACTTACTTAGTTCAAAAAATGAAAACTACCACAAGGGATTACTATCCATAAAATCACAAATTCTTAAATAAATTATATCTCTCTAGCTAGCACACAAGAAAATTATTAGTCTGCAAAGAGAACATAATGATGCATAAGGTACCAATATGCGATGGTCACTGATTTCCTTTTCCAATGGTATTCAACCATCATGAACAGGCTCTAGGCCTGTCACAATAGGTTTCCATCCATCTTTCTCTTTAAAAATGATATATAATCAATCTAGATCTATCTTCATTTCATCTTCATCTTAATCAAGAAGAGGAATCAAATCCGTGGACATGTAAGCCCTTTTGATGAAGTAAAAACAACTGTGTAAAAATTTACACTTAAAATAATTTCATATGTAATACAATTTGATAAATCTGGGATTAACTTCTGCTACTTGATAAATCTGGGATTAATAAGTTAAGTTAGACACCAACATTACACTCATTGATGAATACACTTATAACACATCCCCATACTGAAATGTAAAATGTGAATTTGGATACAAATAACGTTACACCCAATTGAAAGACATCTTCCCCTACTGGGCTATATGATACACCTTTCAGCACAACCAAAGTTATAGTCAATGAATCCTGACACAACTGCCCCATACTAGGGAATATGATGTACCCCTGGGAACAACTAAAATTACACTCACTCATGCATGACACAGTTCCCCATACTAGATTGTAAAATGGTCCATTTGATCTCTACTCGGATCTACAATTAGAGGATCTAGATTTTATTTTCTTCGCAACACCCATAAGCAAGTGGACCCACCCAAAGGAGCCTCATACCCAGTCGAACCAACTATCGAGGCTTGACCTTGATAGACCCAAGGAGAATTGAACCTTCACCTCACGATAGAGGGCCAATGACTTGGCAGGGGCTTTACCCAGCTAGGCTACCCCTAAGGGATAAATGGAGGATGTTATGCAACCAACTCCCAAAATAGAAGAAAAGATAGATCAACGACTTAAAAATCAACCTCTTCAAGGGGGCAACCTCCTTTAAATTACACAAATGAACAATTCTTGGATGATACAAATGACAAGACCTCCTTTGTATATATAGGAGTCTAAGCTGTCGCAATATGATAAGATCCTACATAACAATAATATTGTAGGGGCACAACACTAACAATAGTGGGCTTCTATGGGGCACAATAATAACAACATGGGGACTACATGGGCATAATAATATAATAAGAGGGTTGCACTAATAATAATAAGTGGTTACACTAGTAGTGTAGGGACCTAACATGTCCCTCTCCTTCAAAAATTGTTGGCCTCAACGCTTGAGTAGTTCTAGATGCTTTTGTATAAAATTCTCATCCTCCCATGTGGAATCTTCAGTGGGTATGTTCTTCCACTTGATGAGATACTCTGAAATTGATCGATTTCTTTGTTGTCAATTTCTTGTTTCTATGACTGCTTTAGGATCCAATATGATTTTTCCTTCCTCGTCAAGTGCTGGAAATATTGTTTGAACTAGGATCTTCTCACCTATAACCTTCTTTAAGCATGAAACATTGAAAACAGGGTGCACTCGAGAAGATGCATGAAGCTCCAATTTGTATGCCATAGTACCAATTTTTTGTAACACCTTATACAGACCATAATACTTTGGTGATAATTTTTCATCCTTATTAGCTTGCTCAAGGGACATTTGTTTGTATGGTTGTAGTCATATAAATATCTAGTCATCTACATCAAAACTTCTTTCTCTGCGATGTTGATATGCATGTTGTTTCATTCTCTTATGTTCCAAAGTGAAGTTTTGCTTTAGGAGTTTTAGAACTTGATGTTGATGCTCGATGTGATATTCCATTGCTTGAACCTTAGAATTTTATTTTAAAGATGATGAGATGAACGGTGGATGATATCCATAAAGTGCCATAAATGGGGTCATTTTTGTGCGGTATGGAAGGAAGTGTTATGCCACCATTCAGATAGAGGCAACCACTTGACCGATTGTGTCTATTTATCATATACAAAGAAACGAAGATATCCTTCCAAACATTTGTTCACTATCTCAGTTTGGCCATCAAATTGAGGATGATAAGATGATCTATGAGCTAACTGAGTACCCAAAGAAGAAAATAATTTTGTCCAAAAATTTCCAATGAAAATGGGATATCTGTCGCTTACAATAATATTTGGGTTTCGATGTAGCTTTTGAATTGTTTTCATAAATGTAGTAGCAACTGTACCAGCTTTAAATGGATGAGATAATGCACAAAATTGTGCATACTTGGTAAGTCTATCAACTACCACCATGATGACACTCTTTCCTTCGGACTTGGGTAGCATGTGATAAAATCCATTGAAACCTCCTCCCAACGTTGACTTGGAATGGATAAAGGCTGTAAGAGACCTAGGGTCTTAATTTTCTCAACTTCATTTTGTTGGAAAACCAAACATTCTGCCACAAACTTTTGAGTATCATATTTAAGGCCATCCAAAAAAAAATATTTTGTAAACATGTGGTAGTTTTTAAAAAATCCCGAGTGCCCTCCTAAGGGAGAGGTGTGCAATTCCAAAAGAATCTTTTCTTTGAGTTGGGAATTCTTAGAGAGGTATAAGTGATCTTTGTACCATAATGAATCATTTTTCCAAATAAGTGTATCATATGTACTGGGATATTGCTACAAATTTTGAATGAATGCCCATACTTATTCATTATTCTTCCATTCATCCCTTGCTTTGTTTATCAAATTTGGTTGGATAATAGAAATGGCACAAAACAATCCTTCCACATCCTCATCCTTTCTTGAGAGTGCATCTGCAACAACATTTTTCTTCCATTTTTTGTAGATGATTTCAAATTCATAACCCAACATCTTTGTGACCCATTTTTGTTGCTCTCCTAAAGATATTCTTTGTTCTAAAAACTATTTAAGACTATCATGTTCCATTTTTACCTTGAAGTTTCTTCCCATTAGGTAAGGTTGTCATTTCTTAAGTACATGTAGTATTTCCAACATTTCCTTCTCATAAATAGATTTGTGTAAATATTTTTCTTTGATTGGATGAATTTCGAGAGTAATGTGTCTTTCTTCTTGCATTAAAATAGCACCAATTCCATTTCTTGAGGCATCACATTCCAGAATAAAGGTTTTTTGGAATTCTGGCGTAGCTAAGATCGGTGCTTGGCACATTACCTGTTTAATATGTTCAAAGGCCTTCGTTGCTTTTGGAGTCCAAGAAAATGCATCTTTCTTTAGTAATGTTGTTATAGGTGCTGCTATTCTCCCATAATTCTTAACAAACTTGCGATAATACCCTGTCCACCTGAGAAATCCTTACAGATGCTTTATGGATGTGAGGATTTTCCATTCCTTAATTTCTTAATTTTGCTAGGGTCTACCTTAACACCTTCATGAGATACAATATGACCCAGATATTCTACCTCTTGTACTCGAAAGAAACATTTGAGATTTTTGCATATAATTGTTTCTCCTCCAATAGTTTGAGAACCCTATCAACATGTTGAACACGATCCTTCCAAGACTTGTTGTGGATTAGTATATCATCAAAAAATAGTAACACGAATTTTCTAAGGGTTTGAAAATGGAATTCATTAAACCTTGAAATGTAGAAGGGGTAGTGGTAAGTCCAAAAGGCATGACCAAAAATTCATAATGACCCTCGTGAGTTCTAAATTCTCCTTTCAGAATGTCTTTAGTCTTTATTCTGATTTGATGATACACGAACGAAGATCCAGCTTGGTGAAGTAAATTGCTCCATATAATTCATCAATGACAGGAATGGGAAATTTATCTTTAATAGTGAGCCCATTGATCTCCCTATAATTTGGACACATGCACCATGATCCATCCTTCTTGTGTACCAATACTACTGGATTAGAGAAATAAATTTGACTAGGTTGAATTATACCAACCTCTAGCATTTTTGCAACTATATGTTCAATTTCACCCTTTTGGGCATATGGATATCTTTAAGGCCTGATGTTTGGGGGCACACTTCCCGGAATCACATGAACAACATGGTCATGATCATGAATAGGTGGGAAGAATTTGAGAGTCTCAAATACCTTGGAATGATTGTCTAAAACTTTTTGGAGATCTCTAGAAGTGTTAGGTAAATCTGACTCAGGTTTTGAGTCAAGGTTGACCTGGTTAAATAGTAGTGGTTTTGGGCACATGGTATAGTGTACCCATGGTATTATGGTATGTGATATTGCATGTAATGGAGCCTATAAAAGGCAGGGAATACTTCATTGTAATGTAGGCCTGGAGGTGAGTGGTGAATGCCCACTTGGCTAGATTGGCCAGGGTTTTAGCCAATGCTAGTGACATATCATTGGGTTGGGTTTTTCCCTGGATTTGGGGTTTTACTGGATAAATGTTATGTTTATAATATTTATGTGTATTGTTTTTGGTTATTTTATTATTCATCTCTATAAATATCAATAATAATTTATCTCTTTGTCATAAATTTCTTAACAAGAAATAGATGATTTCGATGTGGGAACTTCTAGTGAACATAATTATGCAATTATACCCTTTTCTTCCTTCTTTAGAAGATTTATCATGTTACTAGAGATGATTATCTTTGTGGGTTTCCCTATGATAACCCTTAATTCAACTTCCTTTCCTTCCCAAAAAAAATTCAAGAAAAGTTTTGATAATTAAAGGTTATCATACGCAAAGATTGTAGCCATTGGACTCCTAGTACAACATCAACACCACCGATTGGAATGGAAAGAATTGAACTATTCAATACATATTCTCCCATGGATAGCTTGATATTATGGCACTTTCTAGAGAAATTTATGGTTCCTTCATTTGCAACCATCACTTGACACTCTAGTGTTGGATATAGGAAGCAATTCAATTCCTTGGCTATCTTACCATGAATAAAATTATGGGTACTACACAAATAAATCAACACTATTACATTTTTCTTCTTGATATGTCCTTCTATCTTGAGAGTTTGAGGAAAGGTAATTCCTGCCAATGCATTACAAGATATGGTTGGATTCATTTCTTCTTTCTCGAGGGTTGGTTCTTGGTGTATATCCTCTTCTATTGACTTTTCTTGTTCCTTTTCTTCCTCCTCTTCACAATCTATGTAAAATAATTTCTTCTCAGTACACTTATGACATTTAGTGTATTTTCTATCAAAACTGTAACAAATCCCTTTTACCCTTTTTTATTCCAAATTTTGTGATGTCAACCTTGTAGGTTATGGAAGGCTAGGGGCAACAACACTTCCATCTTTATAGTTGTGAGTGGTAGGCTGCCTTGTTGCCATAATTTTGTTTTCAATTTTTCTTTCCAACTTGAATGCCTTCTCCAATGAATCATGTTCCCAAAGGTGAACCTCCTGTTGGATGTTATCCTTTAAATTCCCTATGAATACATCAATTCTATGCTCCTCTGGAATATCTTTTACCCATATTTTCAATTTTTTGAATTCCTCAATGTTCTCCACCATTGAATACTTTTGTTTGAGATTTATCAATTAGCTAAAGATGTTTCTGTTTGTATCCTCATAATGTGTTATCATTTCCTCCATAAAAATTGACCAAGTGAAAATTTTCTTATGAGAGAAAAGAGATCAATACCATACAAACTGATTGGGTTCTAAATATAAAGTTGCAATGTGTTCCTTTTGTGTGTTTTTCACATTATGGAGATCGAACTATTGCTCCATATGTAATATCCATGTTATGGGATCCTTACCATAAAACTTCCTCATATCGATCTTTGGAACATGGTTGGTCTTCAATGCAACATTAGATTCTATGGAATCATGATTAACATTTCTTTTGTTCTCATCATGAGTTTCCTCTACAACCTTTTCACCATTAGGAAGCATTTCTTGAAGTAACTTTCCCAAACCTCCTTCCAAACCTTCCATGTCTTTCTTCAAATCTTCAATGTTTACCCATAAACCATCCATATTAGATTCCAATCCATCCATCTTAGTTTCCATGCCTTTCTATAAACCATCCATCTTAGCTTCTGTTACTTTTTGTGAGAGTGAAATTTGTTGCACTTGGTCTCGTAATTTTGATATGTCATGTTGCATTTCTTCCTCTTCTTCATGAGTCATGGTAGATATTTCAAGTGGCCTACTAGGTGCTTCCATTTTATTTCTTCGTGGCATCAATTAATGATAATTATACTTCACTATTCCCTTTGAATTACTTCAAACTAAATTTTCAAACCAAACTTCTGCAAATTTATAAAAAGGGACTACACACCTTTTTTCGCTTTGCAGGAACTTGAGATTGGATCTATTATACCTCTGGAATTTTGAATCTCCAAGGTTTAAAATTGTGGCTTATGGTAGCCCTCTGAGTCCTCTTTCCAACCCCACAAGTCAGATCTAGATTGGATTCTCCAAGAAAGATTTATTCCAAATATCCCACAATAGCCTGATTATAGACTAGTTCAGTAGCGTGTACGCAGTTTCACATGTCAATGTTTCGATCTTCGGACCTCGAAATGATACACAAAAAGATAGAGTTTGTCCTCTTTCTGTCATGTTTTACGAAATTTGAATCTAATGCCGGCGAGAAATTTATGATGATTTTCCAAAGGTCACATGTTTGGTATCGAATTACAGAGCCTACAAAAACCATAACTTCCTTAGTTAATATCTCCGAAAATGTAGCGAGACAAGGTCTCAAATTTGGTCACAAGGTTAAGAAATATTTCTTCTCAAATGGGTTTTAATTTCAGCTTCTGACAAATTGTAAAAAAAAATTATAGTGAAAGTTCCACAATGACCTGTTTGAGATTGAATTCTGGAGCCTGTAAAAACCCTAACTTTCTTAGCTCATATCTCCGAAAATATAGCGTGCCAAGATTTTAAATTTGGACATGAGGTTTAGAATGATTTAAGCTCAAATGGGTTTTAATTTACACTTCTGAAACTTCACAGCAAATGTTTTTATAGCAAAAATACCACAATGACCTGTTTGAACCAGCAAAACCTTAAAATCTAAAGCTCTGATACCAAATGTTATGCAACCAGCTCCCAAAATAGAAGACAAGATAGATCATCAAGTTAAAAGTTAGCCTCTTCGAGGGGGAAACCTCATTTAGATTACACAAATGAAAAAGTCTTGGATGATACAAATGACAAGACCTCCTTTCTATACATAGGAGTCTAAGGAGTCTCAATACAATAAGAGCCTACATAACAATAATATTGTAAGGGAACAAAAATATAATAAGGGGGTTGCACTAATAACAATAAGGGGTTACACTAGTAGTATAGGGACCTAATAGAGGATCTTGATATCTTGCTGGTGAATATGATTCTAACCCTATGGTGATAGATGTGATTCCTTAGGAGGTCCTATCGCACTATGGGATAGATCCTAGGACTTTAGGGGTGGCCTTCGTTATTAGAGATGTAGAGCTAGGTACATTTTGGATAGATAGGATGCCTATGTCCACCATGATATACAGTATGTCATGATATCAATATTAAGGGAGTATAATGTGCATATAGTTGCAATTCGCTGACACAGTTCCACATGATTGACTGTAGAATGTGCATCTAGTTGCAATTAGATGGCATAGTTTCCCATGCTAGACAATAGAATGTGCATCTCACTGCAATTAGATGGAAACCATACGTTTTACTCAATTGAAATTAGATCATACAAATAATATATGCTACATATTAGATCATCGAAATAATACATAGTACATATCCATTAATTGGTTGATCCTTATTTTAACATGATTTAAGATCTATGTAGTCTGTCTACAAGTCCCCTACACCTTGGTGATGAATGTTGAATATCTGATACAAATATACTCATATTACTATTATGTGTAAAATGGAAAAGATAGAGACATTATCCCATACTTATGGAAGTCATTTTAAAACCCCCTAAACCTAGTTGTATTGAGGTTATATAACTATTCCCTTTCTTTGCAGTGGGTGAAATGAACCAAAAAAATATAACAAATGCATTTAACATATCAGGAAACATAGAGAGGAAACCATTCACAAAAATTCATTATCTTACAAGTTTAAATTCCATTATGCATTTTTTGGAAAATTGGAGAATTATCCATTCATAACTAAGAAACTTATAATGATGTGTTTAGTCAAGCCCTAAATCCAAAAATCCTCGATCAAATTCTAAATAAATTTAATTTTCTATTATAGGATTTCCTATAAACCCGATGGCTATTGAACTATGTTAAAAACAGACATAAACAAAAACACATACCCTCAAATAGTGGAAGTCATTGCCATAGATACCCACAACCTTCATGCACAACTTTGCATCATGAGGGCCTACAACAACATGCAGTTAAATATTCATTAATTAATCAATCTCTATAAGGTTCCGATGAGTTATAATGATGGGCCAAGAAGAAAAAAAGTAGCGACGTACTTTAAAGGGTTGGATGTGAAGAGTGTTTATTCTAGTGAGCCATGCAACCATATTGTCACCTTCTTCATTTTTGTTATCTTTAGACATTAATCCTTCCCCATTTTTCCTCCTTTGGTTAGATGATCAATTGAATACAGATAGGCACAAAAGATTAGATATGATAAATTTTTTATAGAAGAACCTTTTAAATTTTCCTCCAAAACCTAGTTCAATCAGTTTGGGATTTATATTTTTTCAGGTTCATCTTGTAGTTTTTAACCCTGTACAAAACTTACCTGCAAGAGAATTCTTAAAAGAATAAAATAAACAATCGAGAGAGCATAAAAAATAAAATATATATACACAAATATTTTACCCTCGATCCCAAAACCAGGACTACCAAATTTATTTTTCATTATATTCCTTACAATGTTACAACACATATATACATGCCAAAGAATTCATAAACTCAAATCCATTAACCCTATATTAGAACATAACCATAGTTACCTTGACCGGATCTAAAAAATACCATGGATAGAAAACCATCATGCACAAAACCATGTGAAAAATCCATGCACAACAACATAGGTAGGTCCACCCACCTAATATAGGGTCCAAAAAAATTTCCCAGGCCACTGCCACCCCCTCCGCATACCCCCAACAAGGGGGGCAGTGACCCCCCTGTGACCCCTCGGTAACGCCCGACGCAACGTACAAGGGGACTATCGCCCCCTATGAAACCCCCACGCGTGAGGTAGTCATGGAAAGAATATAACACAACCCAACATTCTCCCACTTGTTGTTTTCTTTCCAAAGGAGAGCTTAATCATTGATCCAACCCTACAACTCCCATTGTTTATCTACACCAAGAGAACTTCTAACTGCTCACAGACTTTGTCAATGCATCTACAATATTCTTCAAAATGTCCACCTTTACGATAAACACTTTTTGTCCTCAACTATATCCCTCACAGAGTGATACTGAACATCAATGTGCTTTGTCTTTGAATGATAAATAGGGTTCTTTGCCAATAAAATTGCACTTTGGTCGGTTGATCCTTAGCCTTGACTGCAAGCTTGTGTTTCCTTTATAGGTAAACACATGCAACTGATAGTACATTGTCCCTGCCTTTAATCTCAACTGGATCTTTCTCATAATAGACATGCATGAGTGTCTGATCAGAGAATCTTCAATTAACTAAGTAGCACTAGTTGCATGCATGCATGCATCAACTGACTCATAAATCTCTATTAATTCCACGAACAGTTTGGAACTAATTTAACCAGTCTTAACTCAGTACACTGAGTTAACTAATTACAACTCAAATATAACTCAGTCTTATCTCCTTAATTAATGGATAACTTCCTTAATATAAGGGATAACTATTGCATGACTTCACAAAGACTTCTAACTTGAATTTCTCCAACTAATTAATCCATAATGAATTAATTAGTTATTTTTCAAGCAACCGGTGAGACTAAATTCAAATTTTAATTCAAGGACAAATTAAAATTGGAATATTCTATTTTTGGCATTTCTTGTTGCTATTTTCAACATAATTTTCATTACGGAGAAGTAGAAAACATAGATGTATCTCATGACATACTTCCACAAACCACTCTTGACCAATCAAAGCCTAGTACGATAAACTAACGAGTAATGTATCGTGGAATACCCTGACCTAAAACGTTCAAGGGTGTGAAATACCAAGGGTCATGGTGAAGAGATCTAAATAGAAGTTCTGAAATGTCTATTTGATCACTGGTAAAAACTAATGTGTGAGACCATTCTTCCTCTTCGTCTGAGGCAAGTTCTTCAATGCTAATAAGACTAGGAGGAAGACTATCAATGATGATTAGTTTTACACGTGATGAATGTGGAGGACCTGGAGTAGGGGCTATAGCAGTTGAAGGTGATTTAGGCTCATAATTGTCAGACTCAGGCTCTTCAATATTTGGTTTACTTAATTATGAATCTAAAACCTCTCTAGTATCTGATTTTGTTTGGATAAGTTTAGTATTTTTTAAATAAGTTTCTTTTGAGTGTGAAACTAATTTTTGAGGTTGATCAAGTTTAGATTATGTCACTTCAGGTCCTAAAATAATAGATGTTTTTGGTTGATTAAATTCAATTCATGTTGAAGGAGATTCTATAATAATAGAAGTTTCCGGTTCTATTGTAGTTCGGGATCCTAATGATTTCGATTTTTCAGCTTTGATATTTTCTAACTGACTCGGTGTATATTAAAGGGGTTGGCCTACCATTCAACGTGATTTCCTTGTTAATTCAACCACGATGAAATCTTTAATTAATGATTTACACAATATCTAAATTACACCTAAAGTCTCTAAAAAGTAAAAACAAAAAACAAAGTAACACAATCTAAAAATCTAGGAGTTCAAACCATACAAACTGAATTCTCACGGAGATCAATAAATATACCTGGTGATGAAATCTGATGTCGCAAAGATCAAGGTGAAAATCTTTATAGATATGAGTGTTTGGAACTAGTTACCCTGACAATGTGCTTAATAAAACAGTCTGGGGAATGTAACTTTGCTTATACCATCTCGAGCAAAGATTACCCTCCAAAAATTCCATGTGAGTCTAGTCAATGTATGTTCCAAGTACAGTAGGAACTTCCCTCTACTATCACCTTAGGTAGAGACCTAGGATTATGGTCATTAAATTTACCAACTACAACAATTTTATCTGGTGGGATAGTCGTAGATCAAACGTACATGCAATGGCAAAGTAACAAAGCTCAATCCCCTTGAAAGCTCCTGATCTAGGTGGATATTGATGGCCACCTGCTAAGTCCACCTGGACCCCCCACCATTGTTTGGGTCAGCTTTCCAGTTTCCTTAATTATAGCATAGTTTACTATTTTTAGCAGTTTTTTGGGTCTTGAACTTCAAGAGATGTTTTGAGGCCCTAAAGGACGTTTTTTGGGAAAAGTGGGAGCAACATGGGTCCATGGACCGATGTTTCTCTTCCAAAATTTGTAGCTATCAGATAGATATTTCTAACGAGATATTGTGCACGTCAAACAAAGATCGTATGCCAAAGTTACGACCCAGGAAGTTGATGTACCAATTTACTAAAATGGGGCCCATAGTTTGGCATTTCATATTCTAGGGTTAGGTTTTTGGATTTTTAGGGTTTTTCATTATTTCTCCACAATAAATAGTCCTTCGAGCCTCATTGTAACATAGTTCAGAGGCATGTAGCCACCACATCTCTTCTTAGAGATAAGCTACCATCACCCTAGCTGGTTTATTTCCATTGTTGTTTGTAATCATATTTCAGTATTTTACATTAATGAAATGAAGTATTATTTCCACTGCATCTCTGTGTTTATGGTTATATCTGTAATTTGTTGCGTTCCTGTTTAAATCTGGATCAGTGGTATCAAAGCGGTTTACTTTTTCTCTGTTTTTCTTTGCATGTCCCCAATGAGGTCGAGATATAAGGAGTTAGGGCTGGAACTGGTCGAACCTTTGCAAGACGAGCCTCACAAATCCCAAAGGCTTCCCATAGTGGATGAAAAGAAAGATGAAGGGGCAGGAGATCCTATCAAAATCTTTCTCGAAGAAGCCCTCGAGCGACAAAGGAACGGGATGGTGGATAATTTTTCCCATATCCTTTGGCGACTACCTGGGGGCGACACATCGACTTCCAACAACTACACTGGAAACGCCACACCGTTTAAGGTACAAGTTAATTTTGAAATCCCCATATTGATGGTGATATAGACATAGATGCCGTAGATAAATCGTTAAATCTGCTAAAGGGTTATTCTTCTGTTCATGGTTTTTCCAGTCGGGAAAATATTATTTTCATTCTTCTCAAAGCAGCACCCCATTTCAAGGACTGGTGGGAAACCTACTGTGAGTAGAAGGATGAAAGTACAGGCTCACTATTTCCAACCGCACCCACTTGGGATTCATTCTGGGATGCCATCAAGGAGTAGTACTACCTTGTCGGAAGCTATGAGGATTAATACATAAAGTGTACCACACTGTGGCAAGGAAGGGACCAAGACGTGCTGGAGTTTGCCAATATTTTCCATACCCTTCGAACAAGGTTGGGTATCAAGGATGCAGAGCAGGATCTAGTACTCAAATATCATGGCTGCCTACACAAGTACATCCAAGAAGAAATAGAATTCTTGAACATCCCCTCACTTGACACGGCATACCGATACACCGTCAAGGTCAAGCAAAAGTTTAAACATAAGAGCCGAGACTTTGGATCTACGAATCCGAAGCAAGGGAAAGGTGCCACTAAACAACAAAGTAAAGGATGAAGCCCAGGTTGGGCATCCCAAGACAACCTGCCAAAGCTGCAAGCAAAGAGTAGTGCCATGAAGTCGGAAAAGGACACAGGAAAGTGGTGTGAGTTCCATAAGAACTCCACTCACAACACAAGTAAGTGTCGGGCTAAGCAGTCACTGGTGGCTGAGCTAAAGGTTTCAGAATTAGATGCATTTTTTGACTCTGAGTCAGAACCTTACAAGGGGAATGACAAAAGGAATCAGATTATCGTTGCAGAGCCCAATGCCATCGTTGCAACCACGAATATCTAGAAGGAGGATCCAGAAGATCCAGAGGAGGAGGAGCATCTCTTCCACTCCCAAATGTGGGTAAAGGGCTCCTTAATACAGTTCATTGTCAATAGCGGGAGCCAAAAGAACCTCATTTCAGTATAGGTCATGAAGCGGCTAGACTTACCAACCACAACACATCCACAACCGTACACCATCGGGTGGCTTCACCAAGGACGAGATCTTCTCTTGAGTAAGTAGTGTGGCCTTCCATACAACATCAAGCCCTTCACAGATGAGGTATTGTGTGGCATTGCTCCCCTTGAAGTTTGTGATGTATTATTAGGACAACCATACTTGTGGAAGCAACATGTTGTGTATGAATCAAGGCCCCATGTTGTTATTGTTACTTTGACAATAAGTTGTACAGGATACCGAAGGTAGCACTGCCTACCACCATCTCTTTGATTACTTCAAAACAATGTAGTAAGATTGTTTCCAAAACCAAGAATTTATTTTCCTAATGATACACCCTCAAGGAAAGAAGAAGACGGTGGCCACGACCTCTAGACAAGGCCCCTCCACATGACAACTACAGATAGATAAGGTCTAGAGGAGTATGAGGACATCTTCACCTCCCCCACAGGGGTTCCTTTGCACTGTCAGGTCAAGCACTTCATCGATCTGACCCCAGGTGCGTCGCTGCCTAATGGATGAATCTATTGGCACTCCATTCTAGAGAATGATGAAATCAAGAGTCAGATTTAGGAGCTGCTATAGAAAGGTCACATCCATCTGAGTTCATTGTCCCGTGGGAGCCCGATCCTGTTGGTATAGAAGAAGGATGGGACTTGGACACTCTGTATTGACTATCGGGCATTGAACAAGATCACTGTCCATAATAGGTACTTGATCCCATGGATTGATGACCTCTTGGACCAACTGAAGGGGGGAAAATATTTTAGCAAGATTGATGTGAAGTCAGGATATGACCAAGTACCAATCGAATGCTCTGATGCGTGGAAGACTGCCTTCAAAGCCAAGGAGGGCCTTTCTGAATGGTTGGTTATGCCTTTCGGATTGAAAAATTCTCTTGCAACCTTCATGAGGCTAATGGATGACATCTTGTGGCCATTCACCAATTCATTTGTAGTGGTATACTTGGATGACATCCTAATCTTCAGCCAGATTTAGGAGGAGAACCTCCACCACATTCGACAAGTTCTCCAAACACTGCGGCAACACAAGTTATGTACCAATCTAGAGAAATTCACTTTTTTCATGACCCAGGTTCAGTATCTGGGATACATTATTGATGAAAAGAGGGTGCATGTGGATCCAACCAAGATCCAAGTCATTCGAGATTTTCCATCTCCAACCACTCTGATAGAACTCCACAACTTTCTAGGTCTTGCCAACTTCTGCCACAGGTTCATGTTGGGATTTTCTCATATCACTTGGCCCTTGAGTCAAGTCACCAAGGGAGGAGTGAAAGAAAAATTCTTTTGGTCTGAATCTCAATAGAAGGCATTCACAGAGTTGAAAGATCGCCTCTGCACGACACCAAACTCACTAAGTCCACAACCTTCCATCCTCAAACTGATTGTGAGACAGAGGTTGTCAATAGGATGGTTGTACACATTCTGCACATGTACAACTCAAAGCATCCACGCACATGGGACAAGAGCCTCCTCTATGTTTAGCACAAATATAACCGGGCTCTTCACAGCTCGAGTGGCCACAACCCTTTTCAGGTGCGCTTGGGATTCTAGCCTCTATGTCCCATTGATGTGGCCATGCCATTTGTAGCTACTCACGCAGATTTGGCTCATGTCCAGTTTGAAACAGATAAGGAAAACAAATTCCTTGAAAAAATCCAACATATTTGCCAACAGGTACATGACATTCTCAAGAAATCAAACGCCAAGTACAAGCAGTGAGATGATCAACATCGGGTACCACACAAGTTTCAGGTGGGCAACAAAGTCTGGTTGCATTTGCAAAAGGAACGCCTTACTAGAGCCTATCAAAAACTCAGACCACTCCAATATGGTCCTTACACCATTACCAAGGCTATGGGAGATAATGCATTTGAGCTCATCATTCCCACATTCCTTGGCCTGCACCTAGTGTTCAATGTGGACCACCTTCAGTCATACTTTCTACCATTACTAGACACATCTGACATTGCAGAATAGCTCACACCCACAGAGTTAAATCCAGATTACATGGAACAAGTTGCAACTGATTGGATCATGGACACACAGGTTAAGCACACTCACCAATAGAATATCCAACTGTATCGAGTTGTCAAAGCAGGCCAACTGCTTCACTAGGGCAAGTGGCTCACCAAGGACCAAAATCAGCAGAAGTTTCCTCATCTCATGGACGAACTCAATGCAATGGGGACCATTGCTTCCTAAGCGGGGAGGAATGATCCAGGTGGTACTGATGGCCACCTGCCAAGTCCACCTGGACCCCCCACCATTGTTTGGGTCAGCTTTTTAGTTTCCTTAATTGTAGCACAATTTACTATTTTTAGTAGTTTTTAGGGTCCTGAACGTTTGGAGCCATTTTGAGGCCCTAAACGAATTTTTTGGGAAAAGTGGGAGAAACATGCATCCATGGACCGATGTTGCTCTTCCCAAAGTTATAGTTCTCGAATAGATATTTCTAACGAGATACTGTGCACGTCAAACGAAGATCTATGCCAAAGTTACGACCCCGGGAAGTTGATGTACCAATTTACCCAAACAGGGCCCACAATTTGGCATTTCATCTTCTAGGGTTAGGTTTCTGGATGTTTAGGGTTTCCATTGTTTCTCAACAATAAATAGGCCTTCGAGCCTCATTGTAACATAGTTTAGAGGCATGTAGTCGCCACATCTCTTCTCATAGATAAGCTACCATCGCCCTAGCTGGTTTATTTCCATTACTGTTTGTAAGCATATTTCAGTATTTTACATTAATGAAATGAAGCATTATTTCTGCTGCATCTCTGTGTTTATGGTTATCTATGTAATTTGTTGTGTTCCTGTTTAAATCCTAATCAGCTCCTCAACATGGTTAATTAGAAGTTTACTTTCAAGTGACCCCAAGTACCTTTCGGTACCATTGTCATACATGAAAATCACTCTATCATCGTCAATGAAGTGGGTATGATCACTTCACTAGATCCAACATGATCTCGTGCTTAACTCATGTATAAGAAGAGCTTCCTAGAGAAAAACTTAAATAATTGGATTTTCTCTCCCTAACTCATGATTTTATTGTTTATCTGTAGCTTTGGAAAGTTTACTCATTTTCTTATTCCAAAGCCCTACACTTCAGCTATTATAGGTGGTAAGAGCCCTAAAAATATAAAATTCTAGATTGAATTTAATTAACGTTGTGTTATTAAGCTGTTATCTACTCAATAGGTAATGAAAGTGAAACTTATGATATTATGACATGACTCAAAGTCTTAATGCACTCGAACATGCAATTTGCAATTTTTAATTCAATGAAGTGCTAATTAAGGGAAACCAAGAGTTTCTTTGTTTTTTTCAAAATGAAATACAAAACTCACAACTTCACCAACTCTTTTATAAGACAATCAATTTCATTTTTAATGCAATGAACATGCAAAAATGAACTAAGATCCAAATTTTCCTAAAAATTAAACAAACCAAGAATACCCTTTATCATTTATCATTCCAAACTTTCAAAAACACAGAAATCAACTAAGAGTTTGGTGAAAAATATATTTTCCTTATGAATTCTTTGATTTAACGATATCAACAATGTAATTGCAACAAATTTTAAGATTGAAAAGCAAGAATTCCCTTTATCATTCAAAAATGACAACAATTCTTCACAAAAATGCTAAATCTTGAGAAACCCTAATTTGTAATTAAATAAGAATTTAATCACAAATAAGGAAGATTAAGAAGTAAACTGGTGTGGTTGACAGGACAAGACATGAAGACAATAATCTTAAGGACAACCTATCTTGTTTTGATCAATCGACAAACCAACTAGACAAAACCCTAATCAGTTTTTGTAGAAGGGAGTAATCCTCAAAACATATTAACAAAGCACTCAAACGAGTTCAGAAGAGATGTTAGACAATCCAAACAAACATAGTGACACTTCCATAAATCCAAATTCAGGTCATGGTTGAGAGAAAAGCTATTTTTAAAAAAATTTCAAAGGCCTATGCGGGTTAACAGTATAACACAATGCGCATGTGCCTTGTTTCTAAGGAAAAGTAGAACAGAACTATGCTCTGTTAGTGAACAACAACAACGTAGAACTGAAAACCCAAGAAAAAATAAAATAATAAAATAATAAATCACTCAGATCTAGAAGGTCATTATGTTATGAAGACTCGGGTCAAGCTAAACCAGAAGGATTGGAAAACAAAACTAAGGAAAAGGAAGAGAACAGTAACATTCCCCCAGCATGGTCGCCAATTTGTTATAGCGGACAAATCCCTCTTGTCGACAAGAACGATCTCCCTAGATCCTACATGGAAACTAGAAACAAATAGATAATTGAAATAACTCTTTCCCTAAGTTTACCTTGTTTGAATTAAAAATACAAAAGCTAGTGAACAAGCCTCTTACTTATTCGCAAAATACTTGATGAAGATCCCTTGTTGTGTCTTGATGTAGCTCCTCAATGCTTGATAAACCTTGCAACCATAAACATAAGAAGGATCAAAAGCATATGTGACATAATAATGCAAACAAACTTAACCTAATGATCAAGGAGATTAGGAATTGAAATTTCCTTAATAAACATCTAAAGAATTATAAACTATTCATCATTTTGATAAGACAATTCAATGGGGAAAAGCTTTCATTTGTATTAATTAAAGATAACGAAGAGCCTTAAAACTTTTGCCTTGATTCTATTAGGTTAGTACCAAATTCCTCCAATCTTCTCCTTAGATGATAAGCTTTCAAATCTAAAGCTAGCAGCATAAGTTTATCTTCTCCGAGTTCTTACCTCCTCAATTCTTTTGCCCTCTAGTCATTTTATAGGCCAAGAGGAAGAAGTTTTAGATCCAAAAGAGGAGAGTGAGATCCCCTAATTGAGGGATTAGGGTTCCTTAATGAAAGGGATTAAGATCCATCATTTGAGGGTTCTAGCTTAAATAGGCATCACCTCGAAGATTTCAATTGGGATATATTTGACCAATTACGTTTCTAGAATGTACTTTTTTAGTTTTACTTTCTTTAGTTCACCTGTATGGTCCATTGTGGTAGACAGAGTGCAGTTATGCATTATTTTGAGGGAGAAGTTCAGCGAATGTGAAAAAAATTATAGGAAAATGAGTGTAGACAACACTTAACAAGGTATACAAGCCAATTTTCTAAAAATTCTCATCTCCTTCAGGGTATTTTTGGTTTTTTGACCTCTAAGGGAGCTAAATGAAACATGTTCATGGATGGTAAAAGATCCACTAAATTGATCAAGTGTCATCGTGACAAAATGATATGTAACACCTCTCGCTCTCTCTCTCTTTTCCCTCCAATCCTCTCTCTCCCCCCATCACTCTCTCTCTCTCTCTCTCTCTCTCTCTCTCTCTCCAACCATGTTACTATATCCCTCACTTTCTCCTTATCTATCCCTCTCTCCCCCCTTGCCTCCATCTCTCCTTCTATGTGTCTTTATCTCACCCCTAAACATACACACTCTCTCTCCATCTCTCTCTTTTCACTCCCTCTCTCTTCACTTCTCACTCTCTATGTATTTCTTCTTCCCTCCCTCTCTCCCCCTCCAACTACATTTCTCTATTTCTCCCTCTCTACTCCTCTCTCTTGCTTTCTCTCCTACCCCTCTCTCTCTCTTTTCCCTTCAATCCTCTCTCTCTCTCTCTCTCTCTCTCTCTCTCTCTATATATATATATATATATATATATAAGATTTTTTTTAGTTTTTTATTTTGGCCAACATCAATGAAATTTCAGCCGGACGGACACACTTACACATTTACCCCATATTGGGATGTAGAATGCATCTCTTAGTGCAAAAACTTTCCATTGTTGCCAATATAAGAACAATCCTTTGAATGGCTATCACATCTTATGTTGTAGGTAACAAGAAGATTTCATTTCTCATTTCCAAGAAAAGTGTGCATATGGCACCAGGACTTGTTTGATATGTATAAACAAACTATGGGACTCCATGGAGAAGAGGTAATGTATTGTTTCTGAGTTACTCAACAAATGCATATGTAGAATCTTATGCACTATGAAAGAACCTGTGGCAAGTGGTTGTGGTACACTAACCAAAGATCTCTTTAAGCAATCAATGTCACCCAAAACCTACTATTGAAGCAACCAATATACAACAATAGTAGGATTCTTATAGATTGTCATCCTCTGGGTCGAGTTCAACTTGATGCAGGACAATAATACATTGTCTTGATTTACAACAATTATAATTAATTTCCTAAATAAGATATTCATCAATAATAGAGAATACAAATGAGAATAAGAATACAACATACATTTTGAATGTCACCATATCAGACATATGAAAAATTTTTGTTAAATGTTCTTCATCAAACGACATAGAACACCTAAAATGATGCAAAAGTAATGTGTAACCATCAAAAGGATATATGTAAAGCAACTCCATGACTGGTTGCTTAAACTATAAACCATCACCTCATTTCTTACCACGAAACACACATAATCCCCTGCTCTTATAATCTTAGGCCAAGCCGTAGGCCTAATCTTCCAACGATCCTCAAAAATGGATGGAGGCATCTTTGTGATCTCCTTCCATGATATGAAGGAATGTAAGCTTCATCTTCTCGAGCTCCCAAATAATCACCTTCTATTTAGTTTTAATATTTGCAGCACCATAGTATATGAACCCTGTTACAAGAATCCACGACCCACACGAAAAGGCAATACATAGGCACCAGGCATGTCAGTGAATGGCACGAAAAAGAAATTTTCATCTCTGATGTTGAAACCCATAACATGCGCCTGCTCCGTCGTTTCTTTTGTGATACAATAGAAGAAACCCTTACTAGAAACAATGTTTCGCTGGTAGATTGTGATAAAATTTCTTGGTAGATGTCCCACAATCCTCCATGACTTTTCGAAGGAATCGTAGATTAAGAGTTTTTATGATAATGAGAATTCCGACAAAATCTGTATGCAGATTCCGCCTACGACAAAGATGAAAGCGTTTACATATTTTTTATTCATGTACATTAAGAGTCTTTATTAAGAGTCTCTGTGATAATGAGCGGCCAGTTCCAACCAAATATGTATGCAAATTCATAGTAAGACAAAGATGGAGGCGTTTATATATATATCAAAAATATAAAAAATATATATGTTTCAAAAATTTGAATCTTGCTAATTTTTTTATATACGCTTTATTGTGACATTTTTTAAAATTATTAAATTTTCAAATATTAGTGTTTATTTTGAAACAAGGCCGCATAGATAGCGTTTTTTGCGGCTTAGTTTAATTATTAAGCTTCGAAAAATATGAACTAGCTTTCATATTTGAACAAAGATTACAAAGTAACTATTCTTGCTTAGTTTAAATATAATTAAATTAAAGTAAAAAACAATAAAAAACATATCACATTCTATAAATAAAAATTACAATTATAATAAAAAGATAATTCATGATTCATTATCTCTAGCTAAGCAGAGACTTTATTTATGGATGGTTTTTTTATAAGGTTTAATATCATATTTGTTCATTTTAATTTATTGTTTGTATAAAATTTTATGGAAAATTTATAATTTTTTCAACAAAATATAAATATGCCTCTTAGAAATGCTAACTTAGTTTAAATATAGTTAAAATAAAATATATGTTATTGTTAAATATGTTATTTCTATTATTAATTTGTACTATATACATGATTAAAGTAAAAGACAATAAAAGAAAGACTGCAATCTATAAATGTTTCATAGGATTCATGGTTTTCATAATTAATTGAAAGATTTTTATTTAATAAATCTTAATTTATTATAAAACTAGACAAGTTTTTTTTGTTATTAAAATTATGGATATGATTATGTATATTATATATATGGATAAACACTATGAAAGTAAGAGGTTTCTTAAAATTAATTTTCACTTTATTCAAAGTCACTTTTTTCTCGAGCTAAAATGACATAATATTTAATGAAAAGTTGTGGGGTGATAAAGAATTATGAAGAAAAATAAAACTAAGATATTATACTTATGAGATTAACCCAAATTTCTAAAATCAAAAGTAACTCCTTGTCTTAATTAGCGTGAAGAGGAAAAAAAAGAAATTAAACATGTTAAGAAATGAATTAATTCCCAAAACATATTCAGATAAATATGTTTGCTACTTTTGTGAATCTCAAAATTGGAAGATCAAAAATATTTTCTCTTATAATATCCAACAATATCCAATTAGAATTAGAATTAAATCTAGAATTTAAAATATGTGTCATGCTACTAACATTCTTAATTTTTTAACTCAACAAAACTATGATGTTAATGAAATATTTTGAATACTTTGTAGACAATCCACAGAAGTAAAATATTTTTAGTGCATTTTGAAGAATTAACAAAATTATATTGATGTTGAAATATTTATGATAATTTTTAAACATGAAAATAAAATTGTAAAAAATAGAAATACCTTTTTAAATTTTTTTCAGATCCCATTTTTCATTATCATATTGGTTAAAGACCAAATAAGAAAAAATATGATTTAAAAAAATAAAGATAAATTAAAATAAGATTAAAAATAAATATAAAATTCAACTTACAAAATGTTAATTAAGATTTTAATATTTAACAATTAAGGGGAAGGTTCATTTAAAGTGTTTGTGGAGATGTATCTGTTAATCTATAGGAGGTAAACATATTTTATATATATATATATATATATATATATATATATATATATATATAATAAAATGTTTCGTGAAATGAGAAGAGATTTTATAACAACACGCTTTAAAAGCGAGTAAGTTCCTTATGATAAATGGAAGATCCCTAATTATAAACACTTATATAAAAGATAATGGTATCTAAAATGGATTAACTAATTGAACAATAAAGAGAATATGAAGTATCTTTTCAAAGTATTATATCAATTCAAGCTCTTGGTACATGGGTTACATATATATAGCAATTGCAGAGAGTATTCATTATGTTGAAGCTCTAGTTATATCTCAATTTCAATTTTACATTCATTTCGAGATTGATGATGGGATGTATATTTCTAGTGGAGTTAAAATTATTTTCCCATATGAGTGAGTTAAGTGTTATCATCGCTTATGCAAGAAGAGAAAATACAATAGAAACTAATATAATTGATGAAATATTTATGTCTTTATTTTTTTTTATTTCAATTTAGCTATATTTTAACTAAAGGCAGACCTAGCTACTATGTAAGCTTGTTCATGTGTTATAATTTCTATAATCATAATTTTTAAAACATTTTATTTATTTTTAATCATTTTTATTTTTAAATAAATCAATGTTTTAGGAACTTTGAATTCTTTTTAACATGGTATTGTTTTGGTTGAAATTATTTTATCTAGAGCATTGTTTAATTTTATGGTTATATAATGTTAATGTTCTAGATACTTCCAAAACATTTGGTATAGTTTTGTTTTAAATAATATAAATAAATATTATTTATTTATTTTGAATATAACCTTATTTTTAATAAATTTTATTTTGAATATAGCTTTGTTTTTAGCGTTTTTTTCTTTTGGAAAGAGTATTATAATAAAAATTTTAAATATCTATTATTTCATTATATGATATATTTTATTTGTATAAAGAATATTTTTTAATAGATTAAAAAATTAATATCTTTATTTAAATATTATTTTTCAAAAACTAGTTGTTTAATATATTATTGTTCAAATATGACAAATTATGTCTATACCTTTGTCAAATATTATTTTATATAATTTCCAGAAAGAAACTTTGCTAAATTAAAATCATTTAGTTTCTAAAAAAATTAGAAACACTGGATTTAAAAATTTCACTTGATTTTTATCTAAAAAGTTTCCATATTAACATTTTATCTTATTTAGATTTTGTATTTTATAAAAAATTATAAATATTTGAAAGAAGGAAAATTTGTATTTTATAATATATTTTTTTAAATATTTGAATATGTGAAAATTTTATTTTGCAGACAGACATATGAAGTCTGAAAGAAGCTAAACCATTGGTATATTTTACAACCCATTATCCAATACGTTATACCCCTGCGGATAATAAGCAGTCTCTTAGGGCTAAAAAACAGAAAAACGTGCGTACGGTCGTCAATTGTAACTTGACACCACTTTTAAGGTGATCGAGATTCTTAGTGAGGTGGGAAACACTGGTTCACGTCGTTTCAACCGTCAATACTGAGATTGAGAAGAGCCAGACAGAAAGTCTGTGATTCACGGTGTTTCAATAGTGAAGTCCAAAGTTATCCCTACTTTTAACAGCTGCAAAGTAACTTGAGTTAGGGGACAGTGCAACTTGTGCAAGAAAAGTATTTGGCAATAGTCGTGTAAACGCCTTTTCCAGAAGCGTGTTTTTTGGTGGATTTTTCTCCATAACGACACCCTCATCTTGTTGTTAGAAATTTCACGGATGGCCACCATAACATGGAGCAATGCATTCCTTTATGATTTCGGACGTCCTTTCCACAGTGGGGTTGCGACTGCGAGTCATGCGTACTCCACTGCTGGAAAGCATCTTTTCCAGAAGCGTGTTTTTTGGTGGATTTTTCTCCATAACGACACCCTCATCTTGTTGTTAGAAATTTCACGGATGGCCACCATAACATGGAGCAATGCATTCCTTTATGATTTCGGACGTCCTTTCCACAGTGGGGTTGCGACTGCGAGTGATGCGTACTCCACTGCTGCAAAGCATCTTGAAAGCATTTTAGTCGTCGGGACCGACGTACCCACAGTGATGTTGATTTTGTGTTTTCATGTATATCAGCTAAATACAATTTATAAATAAATATTTTTCTCTTATTATTAAACCTGTATAATTATTTTTGGTGAAGTAATATTGATTTTTTTATATTTTCTCATTTTATATATTATTATTAAAAATATTTTTTTTTTTTTGTAAATTACAATTATCTCATTCAATAAAAATCATGAAGATGCACGCGGTGGTTATTGAGTTCTTTTGTCAATGGACTTCAAAAATCATGAACAAGCTCCAAGTCACTTACAATTGGCCATGCACATTGTCAATGTTTTTTAAGACAATACATTATCAATTTTAATCAAGCTAGGGCACATTAGCTAAGTTAAAAATTTAATGCTCAAGAAAGATATTTCTTCGTGCTTTTATGGTTGATAAAAAGACATTTCCAAAGCTATTTATCCAACGTAATTTTTTAACAGTGTTGATGATTTAACCTCTTTTATGTGTGATTGAACTTGAGAACGAAGACATTGTTATGAATGTGTACCATTGGAATATTTCTTATCTAGTTAAGGAATGAAGATCATTCAACTATTACATTCATAGATCCATGAAAATTAAGGAATTTATAGAGATTCATAACCAAAAATCATATTGCACCATAACGCTTAAACCTCTAGCCTAGACACTACATATGAGAGAACACACAGCCTTACTCAATTGGCCAAACCATCTTCCCAATGTATGTTGCTAATAGGGAGGCCATTGATGGCAGGTTTGGTTGAGTTACTTAGGTTTACGAGCAATTATTGTAGCTGGAATTTGAGCCCCCCTCCATCTAGATATTCCAAGGAATAAAGGGTGATGTAACAAGTTATTGTGAATGCATGTAGAGAAATGTGAACTAATATAGAATATTTTAAAAAAACCTAATGAAGGTTTTGTATCAAACTAAACAGAGATGTCTATATAATTCAATCAGTTTCATCATATTCTATAGTTAATCATGAATTGGAATGAATTTCCATGTGATAGAGTTTAAGCCTTGAGCTTCACCAATTCAAAACACCAAACTTGATCTGTTTGTACACGGAATGACAAGTTTTCCCAAAAGGATGCTAAGTCCTCTCTATAAAGTAGGTAGAAACCCAAATTATCTTTGACACCACTTGTTCATTTATCATACCCAACCTAATTTTCAGAACCCATATCATGGTCACCTTGATTATCATGAAGAAAGATACATAATATTTCCACGAAGGATGTCTCAATATATTGAAGTGTGTATGCCATCTTAATATGGTGCAAGAAATACCAAGCGATGTAAATTATGATTACATCATCACATGAAATCAGTTACACCTTTGTAAATTATTCTCACTCACCCTATCAAGAAAAATGTCCTCAATACTTGAACACTGCATCTTTTCAACTAGTTTGTTTCGTAGAAGTTTACCTAGATTAATTTACAAGCCTTTCTTGTGATGGGAACTCATATGATCAATGGGAAGTGTAAACCTCAAACTAAAAAGAAAAACACTATAAATAAAATCAAATCACTCTTATAATGTAGGGAAGTTAATTAACATCACTCACTTTCAATGGTCAACATGTGAATGGATAAAAAAACAAGCATTTTTTTGCTTTTCCGGCTCTCTCCAATCAAGGGGTAAGGAATTTTCAAATATACCAAAAGAAGCGATCATAGGAATACAACCACATCATCATCCTATTTCTCACTCCTCACTAAGAATGACTTCTCACATCAAAATTTAGCACTATACATGTCGTCATAGACAATGCTTAATCATTAACTTTGACTTTCGGTCAAAACTTCAAATAATCTCTTCAAAAGATTCATCCCCAACACTACATCTTCACAGTTCACTTTGACTAGTACACACAATTTTGAAACAATATAACAACTTTCTGCGATGATTGTGATCAAATAAGGTATGCAACCTGACAATGTCTCATTGCTAAACCTTTGACATAGGCCTTGAACATTTCCATGCCCACCATATTGATCCATGAATGATGTAAAAGTTGGGATTGTTACAAATACCACATAAACATGAAAGTTGTTGATAATTCTAGATACAATAGTTTGAGCAACAAAAATAAGTTGATCATTGTGCTAAAGTTGGACATCATTTACATCGAAGGGCATTTGAAAATGTCCTACAAAACGTGCACATGGAATTAAAGGAATTATTAGAAAATAAGTAGCTTTGGATTCTTTTGGTCACAATTTAAAACAATTTCAATCCTCAATCACCATAAAATAAAAAGGCTACTATCGCTAGATAGAGTTTAGGTACATAAGGTTCCACTCTATAATTAGTAGTATGACAATTCATAGATAAACTATGTAGTAGTATAAGAATACATAGATAAATTATCTTTACATGACAACTTTAATTTCACCTGCGAGAATTTTCCAGTATGCTTGACATATGAGATTCTTTAGATGTAATTGTAACTGAATTCATAGAAAGTGGTCTCAACAAGGCCCCTATTTTAGGCCTCAATCTAACAAAATAACATCTCTTATTGCAATAGACACCCAACTTGAGAGGTACTAACTAATGATGAAAGGAAGCACACAACTCTGCCTTTATTATTTGACCTGGAACAAGACATAGAATCTCTTGCATAGAAATACTTTTTGGTGGTTTTAATGAAACCATAGGTCTACAATACAATCTAGATTTTACATGTTAGCTCTATCCTAGACTTAACAATACTGCAACACATTAAAAGATTTAACAGAAAAAATAAATCCATATATGCAACAATATTATGTGGAAACATGGAGAAGACAACACTTGAGAATGTGGGTATGTGTGTTGAATGGGGAATCGAGATATTCAAATACCTACATCAAAATATCCTTGAACTATAGCTTGAAACTAAATATTTTCCAATAGACTTCAAGGTCATAAGCTTACCGATCATGTACTTCTGTCATTGGTGCTCCAGATTCTGTAGAGGACTCTATCGACTCATCATCTTTGAAAACAATGTTAAAAATTGCATCTGTTGAACGATTATAGAAAAAGGATGAACATAGACTATCAATGGTGAATAAATTGATTGTTCATTAGAGAATTCATACATGACATTCATACCATCACCATTTGTGAAATATAAAAGTGTATACTTCCTTAGCTCTCTATCCACGGTTCCTATAGACAAGTTGGCATATCCAGACATTAAATATTCTTTTGCAGTTGAAAAAGGGTGAGGAACAGGAAGATTTGGCCCTATAGCCATGGTTCCAATGCATCATGTCACCAACGCTATACTATCAAAATATGTAGACGGATCATAGTGATCAACTTCTTTGTTTTTTCCATGCTCACCATGTGATAAAGAGATTAGTGGTTCTACATCTCTTTTGTCCTCACCTTTTATCTTTCCTTCTACATCTTTACTTGATTTATCATTTGACTCAAAATATTTCAAATTCACACAAGAGTTTCTAGTTAAGTTGGTTGGTGAATATCTTAACCTATCCTTGCACATAATTTCAAGGTTTGAGCCTTCACTAACATTTGATTGATAAATTTCTTGATCACATCCACTTTCAAGGCCCTGCAAACTTCTTTCACTAAAGTATCCATCGAAAGACAAAGATGTGTTATCATTTATATCAATGGAACTATCTTGATCATTGTCCTTATCCTTGCCTTCTAATAGAGTAGGTTGCCTAAGCTCATTGGTTTGATGGATGTGAATCTAGCACAGACTACCTGATTTTGGTAAAGGTCTATAACTTGGAGTTGTGTCTTGGACAATGTGAGAAAGGGAACCAAGAAATAAAACCCAAGCATTTCTTCCGGGATGTAATAATGTAGCTGACTTTTGCAAAATAAGAATGTATTTTGAAAGTGCAAGGAACACATTTTCATGAAGCTGCTATTGTGAAAGGGATGTCACCAACATCATGCTTTATAGAATTTCCTTGATATTTTTCTGATTCAATACCCTTAGACCCATATAAATCAAGTAATATAAAGTGTTCTCCTTCTTTGGAAGTTTGTGGAGCATGATTTCCTTCATCAAAACCAACACCAGATAAATAAGGTTCTAACCTATTTTTGAGCATATGTGCTTGATATCAAACATCATAGCTTAAGTCACATTTTCCCATGTCAAGTACATAGTTTTCCACCAACAATATAATGTTTCGATCAACAACCAAGGAATGCAAAACTACCTGCACAAATGGATCTTCTTGAAGAGATGAACCATCTATATATTACTTATTTAATATTCTATTGAAACATTACAACCAAGCTACCAAGTGCATATGATAGTGTGAACCTAAACTATGGTATATAAACATTTAGTGACCAAACATGCATAACAATACATTGGATATACAAATAAATGACTCTTGATGACTTGTTAAATTGCAAATGATTTGAAAAATCACATTTTTCCATCTTTCCAAATATACCATGAGACCATGTTTGCACACATCTAAGAAAAATTTGGAATATGGATGGTATAAAGACATTCGTTATATTGGGTTCACAAAGAGGTAGATATAAAACAAACTTCTTTGTTTCATACAATTACTCTTATGTAAGAAAAAAAGGCCCTTATGTAAGAGAGGAAAAGGGATGGAAGTACAAACCTGATTGGAAAAGGAACCATGCACGAGAGGCGTTGCAAAGAACTTCATCTCGGGACACAAATTATAAGAATATTTCTTACATTGCTCACATTGCTAGCATGATGTTCCTGGCTCCAAATCTACACAGTCACCAAGAACCAAGTGTTTCATGTCACTGCCAATCTCCTCAATTATTCCAGCACACTCATGACTAATCGTCATTAATTATTTTACAATAAAGTTTGCACACAGTAATGTCTACAACCAAAACCAAGAAAAATAGTTTTTTAAGTAAAATTATGGACTGCTAAAGCAACTTCCATGAGTTGAATGTCTTACAACTTAAACATATAACTTACTTAGTTCAAAAGATGAAAAATACCATAAGGGATTATTATCCATAAAATCACAAATTCCTAAACAAATTATATCTTTCTAGCTAGCACACAAGAAAATTATTAGTCAGAAAAGAGAACATAATGATGCTGAATGAATTGATATGCGGTGGTTATTGATTTCCTTTGCCAGTGGCCTTCAACCATCATGAACAGGCTCTAGGTCTCTTACAATATATTTGCATCCATCATTCTCTTTAAAAATGATTTATAATCAATCTAGATCTATCTTAATTTCATCTTCATCTTAATCAAGAAGAGGCATCAAATCCATGAACATGTAAGCCCTTTTGATGAAGTAAAAACAATTGTGTAAAAATTTACACTTAAAATAATTTCATACCTACTACTACTTGATAAATCTGGGATTAACTTCTTCTACTTGATAAATCTGAGATTAATAAGTTAAGTTAGATCTATCTCTCTCTATATATATTTAATGTGAAAAGTAAAAATAACACCAACATTACACTCATTGATGAATACACTTATAACACATCCCCATACTGAAATGTAAAATGTGAATTTGGATACAAATAATGTTACACCCAATTGAAAGACATCTTCCCCTACTGGGCTATATGATACACCTTTCAGTACAGCCAATGTTATAGTCAATTGCTCCTGATACAACTACCCCATACTAGGGAATATTATGTACCCATGGGAACAACTAAAATTACATTGACTCAAGCGTGACATAGTTCCCCATATTGGACTATAAAATAGTCCGTTTGTTCTCTACTCGGATCTACAATTGGAGGATCTAAATATTTTTTTTCCTCACAACACCCCTAAGCAGGCAGGCCCACCCAAGGGAGCCTCATGCTCAGTCGAGCCAACTATCAAGGCTTGACCCTGATAGACCCAAGCAGAATTGAACCTACATTTCATGAAAGAGGGCCAATGACTTGGTAGGGGCTTTAACCAACCAGGCTACCCATAAGGGATAAATGGAGGATCTAGATATCTTGCTGGTGAATCTGATTCTAACCCTATGGTGAGAGATGTAACTCAGGAGGTCCTATCACACTATGGGATAGATCCTAAGACTTTAGGGGTGGCCTTAGTTATTAGAGATGTAGAGCTAGGTACATTTTGGATAGATAGGATGCAAATGTCCACCATGATATAGAGTATGTCATGATCTCAATATTAAGGGAGTAGAATGTGCATATAGTTGCAATTAGTTGACACAGTTCCCAATGCTTGACTGTATAATGTGCATCTAGCTGCAATTAGATGGAATAATTCCCGATGCTAGACAGTAGAATGTGCATCTAGATGCAATTAGCTGGAAACCATACGTTTACTCAATTGATATGTAGCGACCTATCTATAAATATAGAGAACACAAGAGTAATAGCACGCAAATGATGCATGCATATGATAGCTACATATGCATGTGTCACATACACCGCACTAGTATTTATATACTAAATTATCTATAAGTACTAAATACCATGACATTTCTTCGAATAGAGGTTCTACTCATCCATCAACACCCATATTGCGTAATGTATGGGTAAATATTAAAAGAGGGCTAATAAATTATATATATCAGATTATTAATAAAAATTATATTATTAAATTAATAAAATGATTAAAAATATATATAAGAAATCAATTAAAAGGGTACTTAAAATAATGTTATAATTTTAATATTTAAAAAAAAAATTACTTTAATCAAAACATAAAGAAATGCCATTTATTAAATCATAAAGTATATATATATATATGTATATATATATATATATATATATGTATATATATATATATATATATATATATGTATATATATATATATATATATATGTATATATATATATATATATATATATATGTATATATATATATATATATATATGTATATATATATATATATATATATATGTATATATATATATATATATATATATATATATATATAGATATATAGATATAGATATATATACGTGAACATAAAAAGAGATAGAGAAGGTGATACGTGACATGGGAGGGTGTCACCAGGAGACTAAGCAGTGGCCTGCTGGTGGAAGAGCAGCGACTACCAAGAAATCAGATAAAGGCCGCCAAGCAGAAGTTTATGGGGGACGGAGGGAAGAAAATCTAAAGGAGGAGGAACATCATCTACGAAAATCATCCACAAGAAGAGCCTGAATTGTTCTGAGGTTCTGGGCATGGGGGAACAGTCGGCTTCAACTAAGAAGCTTACTGGATTGAGTAGCCAGGTTCTGCTCAGTTTGGCTGGGTGGATTCGGTCTTTTCGTAGCCAAAGCAGGGAGTTGGAGGCATCATCAATCGTAAGGGCACAGGTAGGTACCATCAACAGTTCTGTTATATAATCTATTAATTAATTTTGTAAGAGTTCAGGAAAATAATTACAGGTTCAGCATAAAATCTCCTTTACTATTTTTACATCTGTTTTTTTATGGTCTTGTCATGATATTAGATCATCGAAATAATATATACTACATATTAGATCATACAAATAATACATATTACATATCGATTGATCGATTGATCCTTCTTTTAACATGCTTTAAGACCTACATGGTCTATATACAAATCCCCTTGTTATCGAGAAATCTAGTGTCCATTAAGAGCTGCTAGTCCCACTAAGATGGGTAGCTATCTTAGAAACAAACAAACTAAAGTTATTTTCGTTTTCCTTTATGAGAAGTAGATGAGAGAGAAGCAGAGAGTACCAACCTCAGTCTTTCGCTTGGCTCCTTGCTTGTTTCCTCTCCCTTCTGACAGATCTTCGCCGCTCCTTCCTTGCTTACCCCGCTTCAAAGAGCACCTGTAAAGTCAAAGTAGCATAATACCATCAAAGCACAGAGATCTACAATCATAAACAATACAGGACTAGATATATATTGACCACACAAATGCATATATCAACTCAAACATACACGAATGTGGAGAAAAACTCAAATAACTTTATTGATAGAAAGAGTAGAAGAGAGGATTACAACCCATTTATTTGACCCAGCGTCATCCTCCCAAAATGAAAGCCCTTCTTCACCTCATGAAAAGCTTAGATCACCCAACACTATGATATTCCACCAAGAAACCAACAACATTTCCTTACAAAATACAAGATTCCAGCCTCTGGATCTCTGGGATGAGGGATCCATCTATAGATGTTTGCAGGGGGGTGAGTCAACTTTTGGGATTTTGTTTAGTGTCCTCTCTTTGATAGTTCTTGGTTCCACTTGGAGATTCATGATCTCTTACTCATCCCTGGGTGAATTTAGAGAGGCAAGTGTCACAGGAGAAGTTTCTGGATTTTTCCATGATCATCCACCTTGCAAACTGTCTCTGCCATTTGTCTACTCTCACCCATCGCACCCTACAGAAAGGCTTTTCAGTATGCATCACACTTTTTGGATGTGGCAGGTGAGATGCATCGCACCCTTAGCATTGAGCAGTCTGTATGGTCCAGTTTTGACCAGTTCTGAGCAGTTTTCCATGGAGAACTTCTGGGAGATGATGTAATCAGCTGACCTTGTTCCTTTAGGGTGTGAAACAACACTTTTAGGGATTTAGAAGCCCTTGTTTTATGGACATGATTGGGGTTGCAGTGCCCAAATATGTCTATAACAGTTGCCCCCTAAATCATGAGGTCATAAATCTTTTGATGTCGGGTGAAATGCTTTATCATGAGGATCCGAGGTCTTTCAAACTGGAAGGTGACTTGTAATAAGATACAATACAATATATTATCTTCATAATACTTTCATGATCTAGTTGAGGTGGGCATTCCCATGCTCAGCTTTATAAATTCATTGTCATGTACATAGGATAGACAACTGTCTGTGTGGCAGACTGATGATTCTGATAGAGCCATCATCCTTTGGTTTGGATGATTATCTGTGCAGCAATGATGTATGTTTGATGTCTTTATTTTCCCGAATATATCGCAGCCCGGATGGATGAAACTAGATATGGGGTCTTCAAACTCGTTCAATCTTCATCCGAAGTACAAGTCGATCCATGTGAAAAGATGTTCTGGAATCGAACATGGAAAGACATCGCCTGATTACCAACCAATGATGGAAGTTGTTAATAGGCGCAAGAGGAATCACTGATAATGATGATTACCCTCAAGGTACTGTAGTACAATTCACGTGGTGTGAATACATGAGTCGATGTCGAACACCACGCAAAATCTTTCGGTCGAAGGCCATTGATGTAAACCCATCGCCGGAAGTGAGAAACTTGCCATGCAAGCTTCAAAGTACTGAAAGGGTTGTTCCTAGATCGACTTCTTGGATAATGAGTTGATGTTGACAAGAAGTGATCCATCGTAGGAGGGCATTGATGAATCCCACATCTACGACACAGAACGGAGCAAATGATTTTGTCGAGGTGAAAACAATCTGATGATACAAGGTTCAGGGTGGCGGTCATGAAAGAATGAAGCGTGAAGGTATTGCAGCAGATGAGATACAAGCTGGGTTGGTGAATTCTCCGAGCGACTTCTCTTGAACATATCGACGACACTGAAATGGATTGGTAGCGTTAACCCCAAAAATGGATGGTACGGTGGACCAACAGTATTATGACCGGTGAACGAAATAACCCAACCCGACTCAATTGTGGAGTGAAAATGTCATGTTCAAGAGCGACTTGTTACCAATAAAGTTTCTTCAAGTTTTCTTCCCAATTTTTCCCAGTCATTTCTGACCAGTACCTCTTTATTTTTATCAATATTGAGGAGGATAACATATGCTTGTTCTATAATTTTCCCTTTGGGCAAACCTGTCGCTATGCTTTAACGAGCCTAGCGATAGTGAAACTCATTCTTGTCTACATGGACAAGTTTGTCGCTATTGTTTTAACGAGTTTAATGACAAAGATAACTCGGTTCTTTTCAATTTTAGAGAGTCTAAAAAGAGACGAAAAGGAAACTCCAGTAATCCTTCTTCGTAATATAATCCCTTAAGTCCGGAAAAGTATAAAACAATACGAAAGGGATGACTTTTCGATAGTTGTAACGAGCCGAACAAGACAAGCGCTTGATCTTTTTGTGTAATGATCCCTCAGGTCCAAAAAGATTAAAATCTAGAGGAGGGATAGCACTTCCGATCGTTTTAATGAGCTGGAGAGGCCAATTGCTCGGCAATCTTTTCATATTTTATGAGTTAGATGAAAAGAGCTTAAAGGAGACTCGTTTTTTGAGGAATGAGTGATATTTTCAGGTAGAAGCTGGTTCCAGGTAAGGTCTGGAACATTCTAATCATGGCAGTGTCAAGAGGATGGCTAACAAAATCACTCGTTGCAGTTGTTCCTCAAAAGGGGTAAACAATCAAATGGAGGCATATGATCATCTAAAAACAGAGTGGAGGCGATGGTAAGAACACGACCAAGGCTCAAAAGCTGATGATAATGCGTTCGCAATGGTTATTTACCAGAGGTTGGTTCATTTTTTAATGAGCTTAAACTCTGATGGAACATATGCTCATTGCTTATGTTTATTTTTTAACGAGCTTGAACTTTGCGTAAAACTGCTCGTGCTAGTCGTATAATAAGGATGTCTCATTGATAGGTTCAATTTTTAGGGAGCTTGCACCATTCGAAACTTTGCTCCACTGCCTTTTGCATGGAAGTTAGGAATGACCAACTACTGTCCTAGGGGTTAATTAACTACTGGGGTTAGGTAGGAAAACTCTTCCTTTACTTTGCTGACACCATTTGGCCCCTGCAAAGGTGAACGGTGAATCCGACCAATCACCTAACTTAAGCAGTTGAAGTCAGAAAAACTATGGGGTTAGTGTTACGCTGGTCACTTTTCACTTACGTGCAAAAGGTTTGCATGCCCCCAGGTATAGCGAAGTAGAGTTTCCAGGTTACCCTTCAATTTACAGACAAAATATTTGCTCTATCGAGAAAGGCCTACCTTTTCCAGGTTACCCTTCAATTTGCAGACAAAACATTTGTTCTACCAGGAAAGGCCTACCTTCTAATGGAGGTATCTTATTCTAGTCTAATACCATTTTCCTAAATGGACAGGTGTGTCAGACTAGTCATATATCCTCCGCGGAAACCTACCCTATACCTAAAGTTTTCCTGCTGAAGCAGACCAGGGTGCATGCCCCCTGGGTTTCAGTCACAATCACCAAATTACTCACGTTCATCAGGTGGACGGACTGGAGATTGATGAGACATTCTTTGCGTGAAAGGACCAGTTAGGGATGGCATTTGACTACTAGCTATGTACGAGCCAGGGAATGAAAGCTGGTCTACGAGCTGGACCACTCTGCCTTCATGCAGAAAACACATCACTTGAAAGAGCGAGGAGATGATGGCTCCCATGCTATAAATGTAGTCACGCCCAAGAATTAGATTATAATCTAAAGGTCCTTGGACTACCATTATGTTCAGATAAACTTTTTTCCTTCTCTAAGTCATAGGCAAATTTGGAAGGATCCCTAACGGTCAACTGGTTCCTTTTTCGAAGCCTGTCAGATTTCGCATCTCAGGCATAAGTGATGGTGAACCAAGCACTTTCCAAGCAGTCAAGGAAATGATACTCATAGAAGCCCCTTCATCTATGATAGTACCGACCATGACCATTCTGTAAGCTTGTACTATGATTCAGAATGGTATACTAGACGGTAGACGGGGTTTTCCTAGTAGATTCGAGTCGAAGAAAATGACCAGGTTGCTTGGAGGTGGGACCGAATAAACGGCCGGGTACGACTTTGACGAACTTCCTTCCTGCGGTAAAGGAACGGGTAGATTTCCCCCATGTTCATCGGAGTCTTTGTTTACGAAAATAATTTGAACGGTGTCGTTCTCATTCCCTTCGGTGACTGTATCATCTGAAGGTAGACCTTCCGAAGACAAGACTGGGTCGACTGCCATCTCGACCTGTTGACTTTGGTCTGATGTGGACTCAGAGGGTTTATCTTCAATGATAGATGCTTCAACCAACCACAAAGGTGTGTCAGTTGGATTTTCAACTAGCGAGGGACTCGGCAAGAGTTTCTTGTATCCAGGAGGAAGCCGTAGCGGTGAAGTAGGATGGTTATCCAAGACTCTTTTAGCTTCGTCTAGGAAGGGACAATGATGGACGACATGATCACCTTCACATAGTCTACAATGAAATTTATATTTTCCTTTTTGTCCAGTGACTTCGTTTTCACTAGTTGACGGTGTACTTTCAGCATGATCGTCAGAGGTTGAGGACACCGGATTGTGCAAGCGGGGAGACCAGTCCCTTAAGATCCATGGGATGCGAGGAAAATCTTGATGATAGTGGTCCCCTTTGCAAATGATACATGGAGATTTAGGTTTGGATGGTGGAGTGTGTGGATTTTCGCTAGATGACATACGGTTGCCCCTTTTTGCCGTTGGCTCCTTTTTCTTCTTCTTCTTCCCTTTCTTCTTCTTCTCAGTTACTTGCTTTTTAGTTTTACCAACTTTACCAAGTGAACAGGAAGGAGGAAAGGGAGAAACAAATGAAGTAGAAGGTTGGGGGGTAACTCTAACATCATCTAGTCGCTGACTTGATTGCTCAGAAATCACGGTGCTTTGAACGAAAGAGGTCGAGAAGAGCCATACTGGAAAGCCTATTGTCAGTCCTGGAAGGGACAATGTGGCCATATGCGGTGCACCAACATCTCCCCAAGAGGAGAAAGGACTAGGATTTCCCCCAAGGGGAAATCCTTTGTTGGTGGACTCCATTTCCTCAACCTAAGACCAACGAGGGAACAATGATGTTATTCCGATTAAAATAAATTTTATGACGCTTTGACACAACTTGCTTTTTCAGTTTTTAAGAGTCGAGAAAAAGCTAAAGATGACTCTAGTCGCCTTATATTTTTAATGAGCTTGAAGTGACAAGCGCTCAGATGGACCTTTTCCTTTGAGGAGTCTAAAAAGGAATGAAAGAGACTACTCTGGAAATCTAGACAGAGGGATTACCAAACCAATCTCAAAACTGCAGAATACTTTTTGCGGTACGGCAGTCAATCTTCCCGAATGCTGTGTTCAGTGCATTGCAATCAATAGGGCGGCAGACATGACTTCCTAAGGATAAAGGATATAGCCTATTGTGGTCTCCCAATATATACTCGACGGTACATGGGAGCACAAGTCTGTATTGACACTTGTCATCTCAAAGAGGCGGAATCACCCAACCTACGATGAAAGCAATAGTTACCAAGCTTTATGACATCAGAATACGTCTCTAGCCTAGACTTCTAAATGTTGTGCGTTAGGTTCCAAAGCGTTTTTATGTTCATTGAATTTATTTTACAGTTGATCTTTCTTAAGAAGTTTGCCTTTAAGGTTCACCGCGTGATGTAGATATACAATTCCTAAAATGCAATCTAAGATGATAAACAATCGTTTATTCTTCTTTTTCAAATGAAAATCCTAGCTACTAAGGAAAGAGAAACGAGATTATTTGAACATATAGTAGAGAGCACACACTAGATGCACTGTCCTAAATCAAAATCAACAAGCAGTCTAAATGCAAATGCAGATGCATGTATTTGTTTTCCGCTTTCTTAATGTGTGAATGACAAAAATAATGCTAAGTACAAATCTGAATTATCTTTCAAAGTGAAAATACTAACAATTTTCTCTTCAAAAGACGAAAGGAAGACAATGATGACACTTTGCAATTTTGAATCGAAAACTGCTTTCGACACTTGAAATACTATTAATTCAAATCAAATACAAGAGTAACAATGTAATCGACCATCAAGAAGAGTAGGATTCTTTTCTTTGACTGAAAACGACGCTTGTGACACTTCCAAATAAAAAGACGACAGTTCAATTAAGCTACTTCTTTGTAAAGGAGAACTGTAAATGGCGAACAATACATAAAAACATTCACAATTCTTTGTACAATGGAGGCTGACTAGTGCAAAGGAAGGGAGTTTCCACAGTGGTATACTGATGACAGATAGAAAAACTCCTGAATAAAGTTGAAGAGAGTGAAGAAAAAACGAAAATCTGGAGGTAGAAACAGTCTTATCTGATCAACGCACCTATAACACAAGGAAACAGGGATGCATCTCACCTACTGCACACGGGAGGTGCGATGCATCCAAATTGCCTAGAGGAGAAGGTGCGATGGTACAGGGACGAGACTTTAACTTGGATTTTGGTCATAGTTTGCAGCTTAGTTCAGGGATTTAGGCCGAGCTAATGATAGTCAGTAAATACAAATCATAGAGGCTGATCTAATGAGGTTACTTGAGCCACCACCAGGGCAATTAAGATGTTTGCAAATCAATTGTTCAGTTTATAAATAAAACCTGGAGATATACTGAAGCAACATTGATCTACTTTGTAGTTACATAGCAAAAGCAATTTGAAGGCTAGCTAGCTTGACTTGAGGCTCCGTCTGTAGTTTATAAAGTAAACAAATATAGACAAGAAAAAAAGCTATTCGTTCCCCAATATGGTCACCATTTTGTTATCGAGAAATCTAGTGTCCATTCAGAGCTGCTAGTCCCACTAAGACGAGTAGCTATCTTAGAAACAAAGAAACTAAAGTTACTTTCATTTTCCTTTATGATAAGTAGATGAGAGAGAAGCAGAGAGTACCAACCTCAGTCTTTCTCTTGGCTCCTTTCTTGTTTCCTCTCCCCTCTAACATATCTTTGCCGCTCCTTCCTTGCTTACCCTGCTTCAAAGAGCACCTGTAAAGTCAAAGTAGCATAATACCATCAAATCACAGAGATCTACAATCATAAACAATACATGACCAGATATATATTGACCACACAAATGCATATATCAACTCAAACATACACGAATGTGGAGAAAAACTCAAATAGCTTTATTGATAGAAAGAGTAGAAGAGAGGATTACAACCCATTGATCTGACCCAGCGTCATCCTCCTAGCATGAAAGCCCTTCTTCACCTCATGAAAAGCTTAGATCACCCAACGCTATGATATTCCACCAGAAACCAATAGCACTTCCTTACAAAATACAAGATTCCAGTCTCTGGATCTCTGGGATGAGGGATCCATATATAGATGTTTGCAGGGGAGTGAGTCAGCTTCTGGGATTTTGATTAGTGTCCTCTCTCTGATAGTTCTTGGTTCCACTTGGAGATTCATGATCTCTTACTCATCCCTGGGAGAATTCAGAGAGGCAAGTGTCACAAGAGAAGTTTCTGGAAGATTCCATGATCATCCACCTTGCAAACTGTCTCTGCCATTTGTCTACTCTCGCCCATCGCACCCTATAGAAGGGATTTTCAGTATGCATCATACTTTTTTCATGTGGCAGGTGAGATGCATCGCACCCTTAACACTAAGCAGTCTGTATGGTCCAGTTCTGAGCAGTTCTAAGCAATTTTCTGTGGAGAACTTCTGGGAGATGATGTAATCAGATGACCTTGTTCCTTTAGGGTGTGAAACAACACTTTTAGGGATTTAGAAGTGTTGAGCCTCGAACTTGCACCTTCCCATACACCCTCTCAACCTTCTTTTCCACTCATTTTATCCACCAAGTTGATTAAATCATTGTATTTTAGTTTAAAAACGAGCTTTTGACATGGTTTTCTAACTACGCTGATGACTGTTGTTTCGTTTAGAATTTTGTTCAGACAGCTACGGAAGTTTCTCAGTTTCCGCAGCCGATACAGGTTTCCGCAGGTGACCCAGGTTTCTGCAGCCAACACAGGATTCCACAGCCGTTTTGTCAAACACCATGCTACAGGTGTCCTCTCAAGAAATGAGCCACATGGGCAAGTTACAGGAGTCAAGGACATGGATCGTGTCCCACCAGATCATCCAGCACGACCATAAAAGCCCGTGGTCAAACAAGGGGCAAAGGATAGTCAACGGAAGTGTTCAGCGGTGGCACGGCTCTGCGTAGCTTTGTTTTTGAGCACGTGAAGCTACGTGGCACAACCCTTAGCCACGAAGACATCCTGATAGCATGAATCCAATAGCCATACCTCCCAGATTTAATAATCATGATGACAGTTACCTAGATCCGGGCTGAAGAGGATTTACGTGTCTCTGGCAGCGTGGTTAACAGCGTAGATTTAGTTAATCTGTTTAGCTCTCTTTCCTTATAAATAATGCGTCCATGAACGCTGAAAAAGTTAATCTTTTTGTATGTAATCTGAAGCTGTTGTATTTCCCCACTGCACCTTTACATTGCTGTTTAATATATGAGAAGACTGGTTTAAACTTAAGCTTGTAGATGTTCGTTGAATCGGTTGAAGTGGCAGAGGGCCCCTGCTTACTGAAGCCTTGTACAGTTGTCTTTTAACTCTTGCATTACTTTTTCCTTTTCATGTATATTAGCTGTACATTTGTCATTTAAATGTTGCGTTTTATTTCGTCATGTATATTAGCTGTACATAACAAAGCCTTTGATTTTTTTTTATTTACATTTTCATTGCTACTCTTTCATGGTTACAACTGATCAGTGTTTTTGCAGGTTTTCTTAGGCAACCCGGGGCAATTTTTCACCTTTTCCTTTTATAACTATTGGCATACGAGATCATCTTGTCTTTGTCGCTGACTCTTGTTTTCTGAAGTTTGATTTCCAGTACTGTCATTTCCTTAAGTTGTACATTTATTTTCTGCTCTTAGATATCATGCTATTCATCTGTTAACGGTTCCTCTCTATAATCAAATAACTTTATTAGGAACCAGAATATCACTCATTATAGCTTGATTTAGTTTGCTTTAGATCTCTCATTGCTTGACTTGTTCATGACTGTTTCTCACAGGGTAAATTAAGCTGAAAGGCAAAAGGTCAAGAAAGTTAAAGTAGTGTGATTAGTTTCTTTTATGCAGTTTAACTTCTTTTAGATTTCACATTGCTTAACATTTCATGATATCTTTTCACAAGGAAGATTAAGTTGAAAAGTTAAAATAGTGTGGATTAGTTGTTCTCACTTTTAATTGAATTTAGTGTAGATTTTACTTTCATTTTCACTCAGCAACAAAGATATTGGGCTGGTGTCATAGTTCATTGTTTGATGTCTTTATTTCTTTTGAAGAATTGATTACATTGCAGATATTTTAAAAGCTTTCTCTCTTTTAAGTTTTGAAAACCACTTAGAGATCACCATAATCATCCATATTTCACTTGCTTTATCACCTTTTCATCATCTCACATTAGAGAAAGATAAATCCAAAAACAAACTTAAAAAAAAACTAAAAATGACAAAAGACTAAGGAAATGGTTATCTAGTACATACAGTACACTTCACTTCGTCAGTTTATGAACCCTGGGTTGACATTATAAATAGCAATTTAGATCACACTAAATTGACCAAACATTTTGGCGCCGTTGCCGGGGAAGTTAAATTAGGTAGCCAAATTCTTAAAAAAAACACAAGAAAATTTCAAGGAAGGAAAATTGATAGCCTCTCAAAGTATGCTCTCCTCTTGCACTTAGTGTGATCTAGAGGATCAGATAAGAGAAAGTTATTGGTTTAATAGTTTCTTGAGTATGCTCTCTTCTTGCACCTAGAGTGACCTGGAAGATCAGAAAGAGAATTATTAGCCCGACTTGAAGAAAAATAAAAAATGACATGCATAGAGCAAGAGATTCTAGGGGAAGGTTTTTAGCTAGAGCCAAGAGTTCGATTTTTACAAGTCCATCTACTTCAAGGAATAGACAAGAGACACCTCCATCATCTCCAACTTACACTCCTAGCCCTAGGATTCCTGGAATTCAAGAGGCAGGAATCGACTCTCCCACACCTTCCATCGAATTTGAATTAGAAAGAGATCCTTTCCTTCCTTCTACAGAGAGACAAATTGTAATTGCAGAAGTAGAATCATCTGAAGAAGAAGAGGGAGAAATTCCTTCTCGTTCACCCTTAGTAGAAGAACCAGAAGACTCTGAAGTCTCCAGGGAAACTACCATGACAGAGGAAGGAGCAACTGGATTTGGTAGAGGTAGAGGTAGAGGAGGAGTAGGAAACAATGGAGGAGGTAGAGGTAACATTGGGGGAAATAGGGATGGAGATAACTCATTCGGATTTCCTATAGTCGATGAGGACTCCCGAGCCACCATGAAAAACATCTCACCATCTGTCCTCCCAAATTTCCATGGGTTAAGGAATGAGGACCCTGAAACATTTCTATTTTAGTTTGACTTCGTGTGTCGAACTTATGATTATATGGAAGACTCTCAAAAACTCACACTGTTTCCTTCAACATTGAAAGGAGTAGCCTTGAAATGGTTCATGGGATTACTCACTCAATCCATTAGGTCTTGGAATGATATGAAACAAACATTTTTGGATAGGTACCTGGACTATTGTATGCCCACAAATCACAAGGATGAGGTATTCAAAATGGTGCAAAGAGAAGATGAAATCTTGGAGGATTTACTAGAAATATTTCAATACAACCTGAAAAGAGAAAAAATGAGTGACTTAGATGAGGAGATCTTGAAAGCCCTTCTATTAAAAGCCATTAGAGATGAACGGATAGATATTTTGAACATGATGGGAAAGGGAGACATATCTCAACTTCCACTTCATGATATAGCAGAACTATGCGTCCATCTCTCAAGGGGGAAATCTAAAACTCAAAAAGGGCCTAGAGATCCTTCTCTCATCAGAGCAAACAAATCTGCAACTGGATCAGTAAGTAGGGCTGAGATTGGCAATATGCTTGATGAATTCAAAACTGACATCTTAGGGAGTCTTAGTGAGCAATTAGACACCCTTAAGATTCACAATAAGCAGAAAGCAGAAGCTGAGGATTTGGCCATATTTTGCCCAAAGTGTAGAAAGAAACATGCTCTAAGGGAATGTCCCTTGGATGCAAAAGTTGTAGAAACATGTATAATTTGTTCAGAGAATCACGAGACCAAGGATTGTCCTTCAATTCCTGGGCTCAAAGCTGTCTTTCAAGAAGATCCAAATACAATCGAATCTCTATGTTTTGTTGCAAGGAGACCTTGGCAGGGGCAACAAAATCAAGGGTTTAGCAACTCTATGAACTTTCAACCCCCACCAAATTGGAATCCTTGGCAACAACCTTGGTCCCAACCTCAAAATCCTTTTCAATCATGGGTACAAGGTATGCAAAATCCTTATGGGAGATTTGCTCAATTCTACCAATATCCTCCATCTTTTCAAAACCAACAAGCTCCACAACTTCCAAATCAAAATCCACAACTATCATTGCCATTTCCACAACAACAACAACCTTCTCAACAGAATCCAAATTCTCAGCTCTTGCTTCTATTCCAACAGAAGTCAAATCAACTTCCTTCTCAGCCATTGCCAAACCCCAATAACAAAAACCCTCAAAATGCTTACATGATGGAAGGTCAACAATTTCCTACCTATATGATTGTTCCTCTCAATGAAGTACAACTCAGATCAGGTAGAGTCCTAGATAAACCTTCTATAAATGCTCAAAAGCAAAGCATTTTTGAGGAAGAGTCTCTTGAAGCCAATAAGAGTTCTGAAGCATCTCTTCAAAACCCAAACACTCAAAAAGAAAAAGAAAAAGAACTAACCCCCACAACTCCCATAGTTGAGCAACCTGCATCTTTATCCACACCGCCTTTTCCTGAAAGATTACAAATTGACAAAGGAGTGGAAAAACAAATTTGGTTGCCTGACTATAATTTTCTAGATGAATTAAAGAATGTCCGTATCAAGATTCCCTTGTTACAAGCCATTAAAGAAATTCCTATTCTAGCAAAAACAATAAAGGAGTTGAGTCTTAAAAGACCAGGAAGGAAACCAAGAGATACCAGAAGAATCCACCTAGTACGGAAAATTGCAGATATCATGATGGGAAAATTTACTATGCAGAAATATGTAGATCCCAGTAGTCCAATTGTCAAAACACATATCAATGGGGTAGAAATACCAAATACTTTGATTGATTTAGGGGTTGCTATCAACATCATGAGTAGACAAACTATGGAACAGCTAAAACTTCCTAATCTTCTTTTTACACCTACTTTACTGCAACTTGCAGATCGATCAATTATTAAACCAGATGGTGTATTAGAAGACATTCCAGTCTCCTTAGACTCTTGGGAATATCCAGTGGATTTCATGATTTTAACTCCCAAGAGTAATCTAGGAGGACATCCTCTTATTTTAGGAAGACCTTGGCTAGCCACAGCTGATGCTTTCATAAGTTGTAGGTCTGGGGATATGTATATTTCTGATGGTAATTCGACAAAGAAGTTCAATCTGTATCCTCCAGCAAAAGCAATTACAGAAATAGGAGATAATGAGTGGGTTGATGATGAAGATACTATACAACCTGTCTTTACCATTTCTGAGATTAGTGAAGATAGTCAAATTCTGAACACATTAGAAAACTTTGAACCATCTTCAGAATATGACCACACACAATTTCAGTTGGATTCTGACATTGAGTGTCTATCATCTAGACAAATGTCTCTTTTCTCTATGGAAGAGTTTGGTAGTTCTGCCATTGAGATTTTTCCAGGAAAAACATTGGATATCAACAGAAACTTGGAAAAATCACAACAGGGAGAGCTAACCAAAATCTTGCAAAAACATTCTACTGCATTTGCATGGGAGTATACTGATATGAAAGGTATTGACCCTAAGACTTTCATTCATCACATCTACATTGAGGAAAACAGTAGACCAATTAGACAACCTCAAAGAAGGATGAATCCAAACCTTAGGGAGATAGTGAAAGAAGAGCTCCAAAAGTTACTTAATGTAAACTTCATTTACCCCATTTCAGATAGCCGGTGGGTTTTTCCTTTGGTTATAGTACCTAAAAAGAATGGTAAATGGAGGGTTTGCATTGATTACAGGGAATTGAACAAAGCAACTTTGAAGGATCACTTTCCTTTACCCTTTATTGATCAGGTATTAGATACTTTAGCAGGCAAAAAGTATTTTTCATTTTTGGATGGTTTTAGTGGTTACAATCAGATTCAGGTAGCACCTGAGGATCAGGACAAGACCACATTTACCTGTCCATGGGGAACTTTTGCTTACCGAGTACTTCCTTTTGGATTATGTAATGCACCTGCAACATTTCAAAGGGCAGTACTAGGAATCTTTTCTGATCTAATTCATGATTGTGTAGAGGTCTATATGGATGATTTTACAGTTTATGGTAATTCATTTGAAGAGGCATTAGAAAATTTGGAAAAAGTCCTTATAAGATGTAAAGAAACAAATCTTTCATTAAGTCATGAAAAATGTTTTATGATGTTTACTGAAGGGATTGTTTTAGGACATCATATTTCAGGAGATGGAATTAAAGTTGATAGATCAAAAGTTGAAGTCATCTCCAAGTTACCTATTCCAAATTGTCAAAAAGATGTTAGAAGTTTTCTTGGATTTACTGGATATTATAGAAGATTTATCGAAAACTTCACCAAAATAGCATCTCCACTTTTCAAATTACTTACAAAAGACTGTGAATTCAATTGGGATCCTGACTGTCAATCTGCATTTGAAACTTTGAAAACAAGAATATCTGAAGCACCCATTTTGAGAGGGCCAAATTGGAAACTTCCTTTCCATATTTCTACTGATGCTTCAGATACAGCTCTAGGAGCTGTGTTGGGTCAAAAGGATTTAGTTCCTTATGCCATTTACTACACCAGTAAAAATTTGACTCCTACTGAGTTAAATTATACTGTGACTGAAAAAGAGTTCTTAGCCGTTGTTCATGCAATCAACAAGTTTAGACACTATATAACAGGCTATGAAACTTTTGTCCATACTGATCATTCTGCAATTAGATATCTCATGAACAAACCTGTTACTAATGGCAGAGTTACAAGATGGCTTTTACTTTTACAAGAATTCAATATTACTGTGCTAGATAGACCAGGGAAAAAAAATACACTAGCTGATTTCTTGTCTAGAATCCAAAATACTAACGAAGATTCTCTTGTAGAGGATAAGTTTCGAGATGAATATTTGTTTGCAGTAACTACTAAAACTCCTTGGTATGCAGATATTGCTAACTATTTGGTTACAGGGAAGCTACCTCCACACTTATTTCCTAATGAGAAAAGGAAAATTATTCAGGGGAGTTCAAATTATTCATGGATTTCTAATGAATTGTTTAAAACAGGGCTAGATTGTGTGATCAGAAGATGTGTTCGGGAAGATGAAATGCCTGACATCCTTAAGGCATGTCATGATGAACCGTGCGGTGGACACTTTACTGACAAGAGGACGGCCTATAAAATCCTTTCTTTAGGATATTATTGGCCTTCTCTCTTCAAAGATGCAAAACAATATGTTAGAAGTGTGACAGCTGCCAAAGAGTTGGGAGACCAACTCTTTCAAATGAAATGCCATTACAGCCACAGGTACTCATCGAACCCTTTGAAAAATGGGCTTTAGATTTCATTGGACCTATTAATCCACCATCTATACAAAAGAAGTATATATTGGTTTGCACTGATTATGTTACTAAATGGGTAGAAGCCAAGGCATTGCCTTCTGCCACTGAAAATTCAGTTGTTCAATTTCTTTTTGAGGATATTTTTACTCGTTTTTGTGTCCCAAGAGAAATTGTGACATATCAGGGAAGTCAATTTACATCTAACTTGATGGAGAAGCTGATGGAAGAATACAAAATCAAGCACAGAAAATCTACTCCGTACCATCCGCAAGCAAATGGTCAAGTGGAATATACAAAAAAAATTCTTGAGAGCATCATCACCAAAATTTTTCATCTCCACAGAAGAGATTGGGCAGAAAGGCTTCCTGAAGCCTTATGGGCCTATAGAACTACATGGAGGAACACAACAGGACATTCTCCCTATGAACTTGTTTATGGGAAAGAAGTCCTGCTCCCCATTGAGTTTCAAGTCAAGACCTTCAAGATGGCAGTTCAGTTGGGGATGAATCTATCAGAAGCCCAAAAGCATAGAATGGAGCAGCTGAATGAGCTAGATGAAATAAGACAAGATGCAATTTTAAGGACTGATCTAGTTCAGCACCAAAGAACTAAGTGGCATGACAGATATATCAAAGAGAAAAAGTTTCAAAAGGGAGATTGGGCGTTACTGTTTGATTCCAAGTTTAAAGACTTCAAAGGGAAATTTCAGACTCATTGGCTTGGACCATATGAGAATGATGAAGTCTTTAGCAATGGAGCAGTTCGAGTCAAGACCATTGATGAGTTTCAAACTCCTCTCATTGTGAATGGCCACCGATTGAAAATTTATCATAAGCCACTCTCAAAAGAGGACTTTGTCAAAATGTTTCAAGAAAATTCTGCAATGAGGCTGGTGGAGAGGAGTCCTTCTCCTCCATCAGCCTAGTATTTGTTTCTTTCAGTTAAAAAAAAAAAAAAAAAAAAAAAAAGTAAAAAAAAATCTTTTGTATAAGCCTGAAAACCAATCACAGATTGGCGATCTTATACAGAAAATGTAGAGTGAAAATCAGGGGCACCTGACACTCTATATTTTCCAAAAAAAAAAATCTTTCTTTCTTTCCATCTTCACTCCACCTCACTTGTCATTTCACTTCACCTCCATCTCATTTTCGTTCCACTTCACTCCACTTCATTTCCATCTCATTCCACTCATTTCATTTCATTCCATCAATAAAAGTCCCCTTCAGGACTATTTTCATTCAGTTAGTTCTTTTTCTAACTATCTTTGTGCAGTTAAAGGGGTGTTGTCTTAGTTTCCACAGCTGGAAACCGTTTCCGCAGCTAGCACCAATTTCCGCAGCCAGAAACGATTTCCGCAGCCAACATCACTCTGTCTTTACAGCCGACATCACTCTGTTTTCAAAAAAATCACAGTCAGAAGTTAGTGTCATCATCACCGAGTGCAGCAAGGACATGGGGCATCTTCAAAATCAAAGAAAAACCATGGGTCAGAAGCCTTAATCAAGAAATGATAAACTTCCAAAGGTATGATCAAAAATCTCTACCAAATAACAATTCAATGTCATTATTATGCATAGTTATTTAAACCATGGCAAGTTCCACTAAATGCAATGATTTGATACGACAAGCCCCATACCACTCCTCTTCCACGATGTCATTCCATACACACCTTATTCATTTCTAACGGTCCCATGATCATTCTAAATTTATGAACTGCTCTTCCATTTATTGGCCGTACTTTGAGACATGACCTATTGTACTATGGCTCTCCTTCACCATAATTCCTGCAGCCGTCTGCTGAGACGTGTGTGTAAGTCATCTGATTCAAAAGGACTCAGCCGTTATTCTTCCCATTTATCACTTCACTCCCGCATCCATTCGATGTTGAACTCGTTACTGTTGCTTTACTCCCTCGATACTCATACCATTCTCTGTTCTCCATTTCCGCTGCATCCACTACAGTTTTCTCCAAACCTTGGCTCCAGTCACCACATACATCCTGAACATCGATTACGGCTACTCCAGTTACCCTAAGAATCCCGTAATCAGCCCATTTTTTCCTGAACCTTCATACGCAGTAGAATTCTCAGTCGGAATTTAAAGCCGAGAATGGGAAAGCTACTAAGAGCTAAACCGGAGGGACCAAAATACTTGGAGGGTTATCCTCAAACAAAGGAGTCGTTGAAGAAAGCAAGGTGGCTGAGATTCATTCAAAAGTTCAGGGGCTATAACAAAGAAGTGACTAAAGCCTTTGCACGGTCCTTTAATGGACACACAATAGAGATAGGAGACTTAAAATTTATAGTGACTGAGGCCACAATAGCAGCTGCAACAAGTCTCCCACAAGAAGGCGACAGGTGGTTCAAAAACAGAAGTGTGGACGATCAAGGATGGAGAATCATGCTCAAAAACCTAGGTATGGATACCTCTATATTTACCAAGGGAATCCCTATGCATGCAATAAAAGAAGAATGGTCCACTCTGTTATTACTTATCCAGAAGTTTATCACATGCGAGGGTCGTTTTGGTACCATGTACATGTATCATGCCAGAATAATGATGAATTTTATGGAAGGTTATACCCTTAATTTGCCTTATTTTCTATTATCAAGCTTGAAGAAAATGAGCTCTATTGTTCAAAAACACATAGGCAGTATTGAATCCCATCTTTACCATCACGGGTTCATAAAAATCCTTATTGAAGAACAGTTGAAAAACACTAAGGATACTTGGGAAAAGTTTTTGACAAGAAACCACTTCCAAGAACTGACTGAAGCCCCTGGAAGCAGTTCCCCAAAAATTCCAAAGTGAAGTAGGAGGAAAGAAAAGAATATTACAGCCCAAGACTCTCCTACAATAGACATTTAAGAAACTGTTCAGAAAGAAGAAGAGGAGGGAACTAAAAACAAGAAACAGAAGAAGGAAAAAGGCAAGATAACCATTCAAGAAACCTATCCATCCCCTGAACATTCCATAGAAGAAGATTATCAACCTCTTTCAGAGAGGTTAATAGATCTTCAAGCTGCTGCCATAACCCAGAAAAAGCAAAGAGGAAAACGAGCTGCACAAAAGAAAAGTACTAGTTCATACCTGAGAAGGAGCACTAGGCTAAAAAGAAAGGGGAATAAAACCAAAGAAAAACAGTCTCATTTTATTGATTTGGATAAAGAGACACTTGAGAAATCTCCAACTCAGCCAAGCATTGAGCCAAGTCCTCCACGTGAGGAAAGCCCTTTTCAGCAGGAAAGAGAAAATAGTCCTCCTTCACCAGAATTTGAGTTCAGGCCGAGAAAAACACCTGAGGTAGATTCCAACCAACAAGAAGCATATAACTACCTAGAGTCCTTGGAACAATCAGCTGCAGGATCAAGCACCATATTGCCACTTGATGCACAAGTACAGTCTTTAAAACAGGAAGTGTTTGAATTGGAAGTCCTAAATAGGCACATCAAACAGGAAAATGAAGCACTCAAGGAGCAGAGTAAGGTAGACAAGATTGTCCATGATAACACTATGCTCCATTTAGGACTGTGGCAGAAGAAGAATAGGAAGCTGAAGAAGAAATGTAAAAAGTTGAGCAGGGCATTGATTAATCTTAAGTTCAAATGTCTAGTCAGGAAACCAAGGACCATTTTAGCATCAAAGAGAAAGAGAAGAGGGCTAGATGTTCTTGCAGAAGCCTCAGAGCATATGGATTGAGGGAAAATAACTAAGTTTTGGTTGCATGAGGACATGCAACACCTTCACAGTGGGGGTATGTTGAGCCTCGAACCTGCACCTTCCCATACACCCTCTCAGCCTTCTTTTCCACTCATTTTATCCACCAAGTTGATTAAATCATTGTATTTTAGTTTAAAAACGAGCTTTTGACATGGTTTTCTAACTACGCTGATGACTGTTGTTTGGTTTAGAATTTTATTCAGACAGCTGCGGAAGTTTCTCAGTTTCCGCAGCCGATAGAGGTTTCCGCAGTTGACCCAGGTTTCTGCAGCCAGCACAGGATTCCGCAGCCGTTTTGTCAAACACCATGCTACAGGTGTCCTCTCAAGAAATGAGCCACATGGGCAAGTTACAGGAGTCAAGGACATGGATCGTGTCCCACCAGATCATCCAGCATGGCCATAAAAGCCCGCGGTCAGACAAGGGGCAAAGGATAGTCAACGGAAGTGTTCAACGGTGGCACGGCTCTGCGTAGCTCTGTTTTTGAGCACGTGAAGCTACGTGGCACAACCCTTAGCCACGAAGACATCCTGATAGCATGAATCCAACAGCGATACCTCCCAGATTTAATAATCATGATGACAGTTACCTAGATCCGGGCTGAAGAGGATTTACGTGTCTCTGGCAGCATGGTTAATAGCGTAGATTTAGTTAATCTGTTTAGCTCTCTTTCCTTATAAATAATGCGTCCATGAACGCTGAAAAAGTTAATCTTTTTGTATGTAATCCGAAGCTGTTGTATTTCCCCACTGCACTTTTACGTCGCTGTTTAATATATGAGAAGACTGGTTTAAACTTAAGCTTGTAGCTGTTCGTTGAATCGGTTGAAGTGGCAGAGGGCCCCTGCTTACTGAAGCCTTGTACAGTTGTCTTTTAACTCTTGCATTACTTTTTCCTGTTCATGTATATTAGCTATATAGTTTTCATTTAAATGCTGCTTTTTATTTCATCATGTATATTAGCTATACATAACAAAGCCTTTGATTTCTGTTGATTTACATTTTCATTGCTGCTCTTTCATGGTTACAACTGATCAGTGTTTTTGCATGTTTTCTTAGGCAGCCCGAGGCAATTTTTCACCTTTTCCTTTTATAACTATTGGCATACGAGATCATCTTGTCTTTGTCGCTGACTCTTGTTTTCTGAAGTTTGATTTCCAGTACTGTCATTTCCTTAAGTTGTACATTTATTTTCTGCTCTTAGATATCATGCTATTCATCTGTTAACGGTTCCTCTCTATAATCAAATAACTTTATTGGGAACTAGAATATCACTCATTATAGCTTGATTTAGTTTGCTTTAGATCTCTCATTGCTTGACTTGTTCATGACTATTTCTCACAGGGTAAATTAAGCTGAAAGGAAAAAGGTCAAGAAAGTTAAAGTAGTGTGATTAGTTTCTTTTATGCAGTTTAACTTCTTTTAGATTTCACATTGCTTAACATTTCATGATATCTTTTCACAAGGAAGATTGAGTTGAAAAGTTGAAATAGTGTGGATTAGTTGTTCTCACTTTTAATTGAATTTAGTGTAGATTTTACTTTCATTTTCACTCAGCAACAAAGATACTGGGCCAATGTCATAGTTCATTGTTTGATGTCTTTATTTCTTTTGAAGAATTGATTTCATTGCAGATATTTTAAAAGCTTTCTCTCTTTTAAGTTTTGAAAACCACTTAGAGATCACCATAATCATCCATATTTCACTTGCTTTATCACCTTTTCATCATCTCACATTAGGGAAATATAAATCCAAAAACAAACTTAAAAAAAAACTAAAAACGACAAAAGACTAAGGAAATGGTTATCTAGTACATACAGTACACTTCACTTCGTCAGTTTACAAACCCCTGGTTGACATTATAAATAGCAATTTAGATCACACTAAATTGACCAAACAAGAAGCCCTTGGTTTATGGACATATATGATTGGGGTTGCAGTGCCAAAATATGTCTATAACACCCCTACACCTTGGTGATGAATGTTCAATATCTGATACAAAGACCTTCATATTAATATTATCTGTAAAATGGAAAAGAGAGAGACATTATCCCATGCTTATGGAAGGCACATTAAAACCCCCTAAACCTGGTTGTATTGGGGTTATCTGACTATGCCCTCTCTTTGCAAGGGGTGTAATGAACCACAAAAATATAACAAATGCATTTAACATATTAGGAAACATAGGCAGGGAAGCCATTAAAAAAAAAACAATATCTTACAAGTTGAAATTCCATTTTGCAATTTCTGGAAAATTGGAGGATTATCCATTCGTAACTAAGAAACTTATAAGTGGTGTGTTCATTGAGGCCCTAAATCCCAAAATCCTCGATCAAATTCTGAATAAATTCAATTTTCCATTATAGGATTTCCTATAAAACTGATGGCTCTTGAACTATGTTAAAACCAGACATAAACAAAAACACATACCCTCAAGTCATTGCCATAGATACCCATAACCTTCATGCACACCTTCGCATCATGAGGGCCTACAACAACATGCAATTAAATATACATTAATTAGTGAATCTCTATAAGGTTCCCATGATTTACAATGATGGGCCAAGAAGAAACAAAGTAGCGACTTACGAACAGGGGGAAGTTTAAAGGGTTGGATGTGAAGAGTATTTATTCTAGTGAGCCATCCAACCATATTGTCACCTTCTTCATTTTTGTTATCTTTAGACATTACTCCTTCCCCATTTTTTCTCCTTTGGTTAGATGATCAGTTGAAGATAGATAGGCACAAAAGATTAGATCTGATAATTTTTTTATAGAAGAACCTTGTAATTTTTTCTCCAAAACCTAGTTCAATCAGTTTGGGATAAATATTTTTCAAGTCCATATTGTAGTTTTTAACCCCGTACAGAACTTACCTGCACGAAACTTATTAAAAGCAAAAAATAAACAACCGAGAGAGCGTAAAACATAAAATATATATACATAAAGATTTTACCCTGGATCCCAAAACCGGGACTACCAGATTTATTTTTCATTATATTCCCTTCAACGTTACAAAACATATATATACATGCCAAAAATTCCATAAAACCAAATCCATTAACTCTAGATTAGAACATAACCATAGTTACCTTAACTAGATCTAAAAAATACCATGGACAGAAAACCATCATGCCCAAAACCATGTGAAAAATCCATGGGCAACAACATAGGTAGATCCACCACCTAATATAAGGTCCAAAAAAAATTCCCAGTCCACTGCCACCCCCCCTACATACCCCCCAACAAGGGGGAAGCGACCCACCCTGTGACCCCCCGACAACGCCCGACACAACGTACAAAGGGGGCTATCGCCCCCCTATGACCCCGCCCCCCCCGTGTGGGGTAGTCATGGAAAGAATATAACACAACCCAACAGTCTCCCACTTGTTGTTTTGTTTCCAAAGGAGAGCTTAATCATTGATCCAACCCTACAACTCCCATTGTTTCTCTACACCAAGATAACATCTAAGTGCTCACAGACTTTGTCAATGCATCTGCAATATTCTTCAAAGTGGCCACCTTTACGAGAAACACCTTTTTGTCCTCAACCATATCCATCACAAATTGATACTGAACATCAATGTGCTTTGTCTTTGAATGATAAGTAGGGTTCTTTTCCAAGAAAATTTCACTTTGGTTGTCACAATATATCCTTATAGCTCGTTGTACTAACCCCGTACTTGAACACAATCTCTGCAATCAAACTACTTCCTTGTTTGCATGAGTGGCTACCATGTATTCAGCCTCTATAGTTGAAAATTCCACTACAGATTTTATCTTATTCATCCAATCGACTACACCTCCAAATAGGTTAAACACATGCCCACTTGTAGATCTTCTCTGGTCCATATCTCTAACCCAGTTTTCACAACAAAACCATGGATGTCCAAAACTCCATCCAATCCTAGTCTTCCTTGGTAGCACAAACCATAATCACTAGTGCCATGCAAATACCTGAAAACACACTTCACTATTGTCCAATGCTCCTTCCCTGGTTTTGACATAAACTTGCTCAATACTCCCACTACATGTGCAATGTATGGTCTAGTATAGACCATTGCATACATCAGGCTACCGACTACACTTGCTTATGGAACATGAGACATGTCCTCTTCCTCTTTTGGTTTCTTGGGACACTGTTCAGCACATAGCTTTACACCTATAGGAATAGGAACCTTCACCTGTTTACTATATTTCATATTAAACCTCTGCAATATTGTCTGAACAAACTTCCTCTAGTTTAACCAGAGCTTCCTCTTTGCCTGATCTCGTTTAATTTCCATGCCCAGATTATAGTTTGCAACACCAAGATATTTCATGTAGAATTTAGAGGACAATTGGGTCTTCAAATCCTAGATAATTTCTTTGTCATTTCCAACCACTAACATATCATCCACATACAAGACCAGATAAATAACACGGTCACCAATTAATTTAAAATACACAAAGTGATCTGCTTTTATTCTAGTGAAGCCAAGTCCCCGTATAAATGTATCAAATTTCTGATACCACATCCTGGGTGACTGTTTTAACCCATACAAAGACTTTTTTAACTTTCATATCAGTTATTTCTTACCCTTCATTGTAAAGCCTTCAGGTTGTTCATGTAGATCTCTTCTTCAAGATCCCCATGAAGAAATTTTGTCTTCAAATCCATTTGTTCTACCTCAAAATTAAAAGAAGCGTCAACAGATAAAAGTAATCTAATAGAACCTACCTTGGCAACATGACAAAAAAATATCATCGAAATCAATTTCCATGCCCTTGGGAATAACCTTTTGCTGTCAACTGAGCTTTGTATTTCTCCACCTTGCCTTTTGCATTCGCCTTCTTCTTAAACACCCATTTTCTTCCAATGGGCTTCCTTCCAAACAACAACTCCACTAGATCCCAAGCCTCATTTTTGTGTAAAGATGACATTTCGTCAACCATGACCTCTTTCCAGAGTTTTCCATCCTCTGAATCTACTGCTTCCCTCATAGCTCTGGGATCATCATCAGTAATAGATAAAGTAAAATTTGAATAGAAAGGAGATGGACTATACCTTTCTGGCTACCTTCTTTCTCGAACTGATCTTCTCATAGCCGGATTTTGTGGATCTTCATCTTTTGATTCCTCTTCTGTTGTAGAGTCTGATTCTTCCTCCTTTAGCTCAAACTATATCTCCTCAGGTTCCTTTGGTAGCACATCATGTTTAATAAGTTACATCTTGCACCTCTATAAAAAACACATCTCGGTTGTACAAAACCTTCCTTGTTTCTGGGTTCCAAAGCTTATAACCTTTTAACCCATCCTTATACCCAATAAAGATGCACTTTTCAGCTTTACTATCCAACTTTGTTCTTTTCTCCTTTGGAACATGTACATAAGAATCACATCCAAATATCGTCAAATGTGAAAGAGAAGGTTTCTAATGAGTCCATACCTCTTGTGGAGTATTATACTACAACACCAATGAAGGTGATTTGTTGACCATGCAACATGCAGTCTCCACTTCCTCTGCCCAGAATTCTTTTCCTAACCGTGCACTACTGAACATGCTTCTTGCCTTTTCCATCAAGGTCTTGTTCATTCTTTCTACAACTCCATTTTGTTGAGGTGTGTATGGAGTAGTCTTCTGCCGTGCTATACTAGATTTCTTACAAAACTCTTCAAATTCTTTCTTTCAAAACTCTCCACCATTATCTGTCCTCAACACCTTTATCTTCTTGCCTGTCTAGTTTTCCACCAAAGCCTTAAATTATTTGAACCTATTAAAGACTTCAGATTTCTTCCTGAGGAAATATATCCATGTATTCCTTGAAAATTCATCTATAAAAGATACATAATACACATAATTACCTAGTGATGGAACCGACATAGGTCCAAACACATCATTATGCACAAGCTCTAATATGTGTTTTGCCCTTTAAGCACTAGAGGTGACACTCACCCGATTCTGCTTCCCATATACACAATTTTCATAGAAATAAAAATCTAGAGAGAAATTATACATACCTTCTATCATACCATTACCATGAAGTATTCGAAGGCCCCTCTCTCCAATATGTCGAAGACTTTGATGCCATAGCATGGTCTTTCTCTAGAGACCACAAGATTTTCTGCTCCACTTTCAGGAACCACAGAATTGTTGCACCCATCAATAAAAATGCTACCTTGAAGCTTGTACATAGTTCCAATCCGAACTCCCTGCATCAATACGAGTGCTCCCTGAACCATATTGTAGGTATCTTTCTCGAACACTAATTTTACCCCTACATCATCCAACTTGCTTACAAAAATTAGATTTTTGGCCAACGCAGGAATATGCAGAACACCCAAAAGCGTTCTAATCCTTCCACCTTGCAACTTCAACTTGATTTTTTTGTGACCAATGATTCTAGACTTCGTGTAATCCCCTAAGAAGACATCACCACCATCATATTTATCTTACTTGCAGAACCACTCTCTATGGGGAGTGAAGTGAAAGGATGCACCTGAGTCAATCAACCATGCCTCATGATCTACATGTGTACTTGAAGAAGAAGCCAAGTACACACCCTCACCTTCATCTCAGGTGGTTTTCACCTCTGTAGAATGGGCATTATCAGATACCTTTCCTTTCGTAGGAGCTTTAGATTTACAGTTCCTTTTAAGTACCCTTGTTTTTCACATTTCCAACACAACTTTATAGGTTTTCCTGGAGATTTAGATCTTCCTCTAGATTTAGGTCTCCCACTCGAGGAATTATTTTTGTTCTATTCTGGGACCATCCTCGTAGAGACAAGGCATCACCATTCTGGCCCTCCATATTTTTTCGCCTCATCTCCTCTGACAGAAAGCATGAGACCATTTCATCAAACTGTAAGGAAGCTTCATTGCTACCTATTGCAACAACCAGAATATCCCACCAATCTAATAGAGAACAGAACAAACTAATGCACTTATCTTCATCTGAAATTTTAATATCAACAGATAATAACTAGCTTACCATAGTGTTAAAGGCGTTCAGATGCTCTGTCACCGAGTCTCCATCTTTCATCCTCAGGTTATACAACTTTCTCCATAGGAACATTTTTTTCACCAGAGACTTAGATTGGTACAAAGTCCCTAACTTGTCCCACAAATCCTTCACCGAAGCTTCCCCTGATATATCCAAAAATACTTAATTTGAGACACACAATCATATTGTGCTCTTTGCCTTCTGATCCAACTTTGCCTAGTCTTTACCTGACATTTTTGTTGGTTTAGTACCCAGATCTACCGCGATCCACTAATCTTTATCCACCAGTAGGTCCTCCATCTTGAGTTTCCACAACTCAAAACTCTAACCATTAAATTTCTTGGTCTCTATCTTTCCACTACTCACCATCTTTTTTCACTAGAAGAATCGATTCTGCAGATCTCCCATAGGCTCGAGAAAAACCCCTCAGCAGTAAAGGCATCCCCTTGAAGACAAAAAACTCTGATACCAAATGTAGGTTTTAACCATGTACAGAAATTACTTGCAAAGGAATTATTAAAATCATTAAATAAATAATGGCAAGAGCATAAAACATAAAACATATATACAAAGAGATTTTCCCATGGATCCCAACACTGAGCTACCAGATTGGTTTTTCATTATATTCCTTTCAATGTTACAATATATATATATATATATATATATATATATACACACACACACACACACACACACACATATATGTTGAAACATCCATAAACCCCAATCTATTAATCCTGGATTAGAACAAAACCATAGTTCCCTTAACCAGATCTACAAAATACCATGGACAAAAAACCATCATGGTGAAAACCATGTGTGAAATCTATGTACAAAACCATAGCTAAGCTCGGCCACCTAATATAGGGTCCAAAAAAATTTCCCGAGGCACTGCCACCCCCACTGTCACCCCTCGGTAGCGCCCGGTGCAACTTACAGGGGGGGATCCCACCCCCCTAGTCACCTCCCCCTCCCCCCACGCGTGGGGTAGTCGTGGAAAGAAAATAACACATCTCAGCCCCAAACTTCGAAAAAATCCAAAAGCACGGACTAAAAATAGACTCTCGACCTACTATGAACCAGCAATTTCTCCCTTTTCTCGCATACTCCCACGAATTTCTCCATCCCACCTGTCTTTTTTCTTCTGCTTGGTCAATGTATTGTATAAACAGTACCTTATAATACACATATTGATATATAACATATAAAAACCGTTCAACCCTATTATATGTTCAATATATTATTTTATCTTTTCCTCATTTTTTATGTCGCAATTTGAATGCATACAGTATGGTATTGCTTTGTCAATGAAGCCCCTGTGATCCAAAAGGTCAAAATTGGAGTAGAAAAAATTGGCATACTCATATAACAATATCAACAAGGATAAAAGTGCAACTCCTAAATATGATCATCCAATGAATAATAAAAATTGGAAAATCCTAACTTATAAATGAGTTTTATTACTTGGTGAAGCACTTAATGGATATATTCTTGATTTTACTCCTTGCCTTGATAGGAGTTTTAACATTCAACATAGAAGAAACTACTATCTATACATCCCTTAATATTCATATAAAGGAAACATTACATCCTCTAAAAGGAGAACCATTGGAAGTATTCCAAGAAGAAATAAAACATATTCACAATATTTTCATTAATGGGATTAACAATATAGGGAATTTTGTGCAAATTGAGAGCCAATTTTGTGAGCCTTCCTCATAAAATATCAATTTTAAATTGAATTGTCACTATATTTGTTTCCATAGACATGGGCATACTACGACCAATTCCAAACAAACCATCATAATTAGATGAACAAAAGATGAGAATTTGTAGACAACAATTGTAAACTTGCAAACAACCTACCAACATGTTGATGCCTCGAAAATCGTTGCAACAACAATAGGGGATAACCACCCGGTCCGGACCTTAAAGCAGCTCCTTTTCCGTTTGAATTAGTGGCTCCGACTGGTTTAACTAGGTCCAGTTACCTTTTCCCTATAGCTATTGGTTTATGATGTATCTTTAACTACCAATAGACAGGGATATCAGATCACTTCTTTTTGGTGAACAGGTAAGAGAATGACCCTTAAGCTGATTTGGGTTCAGCCAGGCCACAACTAAAATTTTGCCTCTTTGAGAAGAGGACTTAAAATAATGTAGAAATTACTCTAAATGAAAACCTATTCTATAATGCAAGCAAAATAAACTAATCTTAATCCTATCTTAATTAGGCAGATATAGATCTAACCCAACCAAGAGAAAGATATTTAAAGTATTGGGATTTTAAATATGTCTTGTTTATAATGAATATCAAGTTAATGAAGTAGTTCAATTAACTGACATTATGGATACCAAAACACATCCTATTGAGACCTCTTAACTGAAATAATAAACCAACAACACTCGTTCATAAAAATGATATTGATTATCAAATAAGTAAATTCAATAATTAAACAATAATATGTGGAAATAGTTCACAACACATTACCATTAAATAAATCAGTTTTAACAAGGCAAATTTCTGAGTAAATAGTTACTCAAAAATCAGAAATTAATTCATAAGAGTAGAGATACATAATAACAACATTGAGACAAATTACCCATATTGATAATAGTGCACAAACATGAATAAAATGAGACATTCCTGTTACCATAAAAATGAAACTGATATTTGAAACAGTAGTATTAGAAATACCAATTTATTGCATCCATTTCTCTGACCCTGGTCTCCAACAGTGCTTTACATTGCTTGAACTTCTGCTTTCAAAGCTAAAGCCACAATAGTGAAAACTTTGTCCATCATGCATAATTCAAGATACAAAGGAAAAATCCTCAATAATCTCTAGATCTGAGATTTTCTCTCCTCTCTCCTACAACTCTAAATTCCTATTACAGAAGTGCTTTCAGAAGTCTAAAATTGCAGAGGAGAGCAGCCCCTCATTACATTCTGCAATCTGCTATTTATAATATTTGTAAAGGAATTTTTGAGAAAAAAGTTTGTTGAAGGTAAATCTGTCAAATCCAATTTTATTTGCTCAAAAATTCTAATTTTCAATTGCTGGAACATTATCATTGATTGAGATCATTTTTTCCATATTTCTTCCACTATTTTCCTGCAAAAAGAAATCAAAATAAATTAAGATGCAATCAATAAAATCAAAATATCATTTCTGGCAATTAAAACAAATCCAATCAAATTCTATTTAAATAAATAATTGAAAATAAAATATAAGCTCTCTATTGATGTCTGGGATGGTTTAATTGGCCAAGGATATTATTGACGAATGGATCTGCAATTAGAAGAGGCTTGGACAAATAAAAATGTAGAAAATAACTTAGAAAATTGATATTGTTTTAGAAATTCGGAGCTTGATCTTCTATCTAATTTTCGACCCAATAAATGACCAAATCTATTAGTGAAACCTCCTCAGAAATGTTCTCCTTGATTTTATCTTTCCAATGAGCCGTCCTGGGCCTTATTTGGCCAAGTAAAACTCAATTTATGAGCTTTCAAAATTGATGAGTCAAATTTAGCATAAATGTGGAAATTGTGTCGCTGGGCTAAAAATAAAAAAATTAATTAAAAATCTAATCATAAATTAGAATTCTAATTATCTAATAATTAATTTTATTTTAATTATTAATTATAAACTAAACTAATTATTTAACAAACTATTATTAATTCGAATTAATCTAACTAACTAATATAATTAATTTTTTTTAAACTAATTAACATTAATCAAAATAATAATTAAATTAATTAAATTCTATATATTAATTAATTTATTTAATTTAAAATTTAATATATTAAATATTTAAACATTTCAAACTATCACTATTCTCACCATACGTTAATACATAAGCCATTTTAAAACAACGAATGGAGATATTAACTTGAAAGTCAAACATTGACTTGTCGGATCGGAGGAAGCTTTGAGTCAGGGCATAAAACTTGTATTAATTGAAGACTCACAATGTGATGCATTCAAACAAATGAATTTTAAACTTTGCTTAATGCTTGAAGAGCTCTCACATATCGCCGATCGAGGAAGTGTGGTGTCGGCGTTTTTGTTAAACAAGTTGCGCTTAAATCTTCCTATCCGATCAAAAGTCCTGATGCGATCAGAACAATTTTTTATTATATATATATATATATATAATTTAAATTTAAATTAAATTAAATTAATTATATTTAATACATTAATTAATTTAAAATTTAATATTAAACATCAATTTTTATTTTGGTTTTATTTTTATGAATTTAAGTTTCTAAACTACAACCACTTTGAAAATAAAAATAAAAATAAACTACAGCAACTTCGATGTTCTGGATTTTGGAAATTAACAATTAATTTGGAAATTGGAGTAAATTTCTAAAATCCCGATGCTTCATAATTTGGCTGTATAAATAAAAATGAAAAATGTCAATAAGAAGTAACTAGGGGTTAATATTTAAAATAATTGCATTATTGAACTAATTTATTTACAAAATGCAATATTGTACATTTTATGCATTTTTAACCCAGACTAGATAAGTGATGAGACTTCAAAGGAGTACCATTTTCAAACCAATTGACCAAATGAGGCGAAACAAATGTCAATGGGAAGCTTATAAAAAATTGATTCTAACAAAACAATAAAAACAAGAATCCAAAAAATTGAAAAATTAACAAAAGCGTAAGATAATCAACTAAATAAAAATCCTAAAAGGTGTTTAGCCAAAAATTTTATAGAAAGTGTCCCCATTATTTGAAGTGAACACATCAATAATGAGGGGGTTGTGTTTTTACCACAACACAACAATAAGGTAAATGAATCATGCTATCTTTACTTCTGCCATGTGTTAACAAATATTAGGAATACAAATCCAATTAGACAAGATTGAAAGCTCCTTAAGTCTAGAACAAGCACGTTTTTGTTAAGAATAAAACAAGAAATATTTAATGAAACAAGATACGTATTTGCAATGAATATACAATAGTGTAATGTTTAATGAATCAAATGTCAATCCAAGAAAGTACTATTAGGTGTTTCACTTTTGGAGTTCTAAAGTATTTGTAATATTAAATATGTAAGTCTATGAGTAATGTTGTCATACAAGTTATGGCTCACTACAAAATTGAAAATAAAATTTTGAGAAAAGTCATCATGACATATAAATTAAGCCCTTCCAACTTATCAACTCATATGATCATAAAGTTTCATAATTATATTAAATCTCTACATAATAGAAAAAAAAAGGAGAACATACCAATTCTATGTATAAAATAAGTTAATAAAGATAGATCTTGAATCATTAACTATACATAAATACCAAAATTAATACATAAACAAAAATGTTTAATAATAATTATTCTTAACAACCAAAACAACTAATAAAAAGGCCAGATATAAAAGGAGAAAATGCACTTCAATCAAACTATTCATAAAATAGTTCCTAACAAAGTCTCTTTCCACTTAACATTCTAAATTGTATTCCATCATTATTACATTGTAACCACTTAAAAATTATCTTATTCAATAATCACTAACCTAAAGTACTAAAAACAACATTTTATTCAATAATCATTATTGTTAATGACTAACAAAGTATCTTAGTTTATAAAGAATCTTTTCAAATAAAAATATGTATATTTATTTTTCAATATAATAACATATCTTTTTTTTCTTTTAATAGAATGCTTAACAGAATTATCATATTATAATTAGAAATTTAAAAAACATTTTTACATTGATTATATATATATATATCTATATATCTATATATATATATATATATATATATATATATATATATAGATATAGATATAATTTTAAGATAGATTTTTTTTAGATTGCATAATCAACTAAGTGAACAAATTTCTCAATCCCATATCAATATACAAAACCAATTAACTAAAACATAATTCTTAATCTAAATAAATCTAATGAATTCCTAAAAACAAACACCTCTACCATATAATCACATCAAAATAAAAATTATATACAATAACCATTTTATGTCATCCACATTAAGTGGAATAATCTAATCAAATCATTTTCTTCCGCATATATGTGCTAACCAACCATTAAATAAATTAACGTAATCTAATCATTTTATTCCACACACCTATCCTAATCAGATTATGAATTGATTTGGTTTGTCACATGTCTAAGGCGGTTCTACCTATTTTCCAAACTTTTATTGATTTTGGTGACTAGCTTCTCTAGTGATGCCTCGACCTCTCCAAGGGTTGGTCATTGCTTTGATACACATCACACCTATATTCGCCAACAACGCAACAATTCCATGCCCCATAACATCATGTGATTCATGTTCTTCATCCTCTTCTTCCTTTATTATCTCCTCCACCAAATTCTCGTCAATCACCTCCAACAATCTCTTGGGCAATGCATCACCCACCCAAATCTATAACGATTTCCCTTCTTCTAAAAACAGTTGACCTTTGGGCTTCTCTCCCATTATTGTTTCCAACATGAAAACATCGTAGTTGACACATTCCCTTTCATGGATAGGCATCGTCCTGTACCATTATTCCGTAATTAATTTATATCTATATCTATATATATATATATATAACCTTTATTAGTAACATTCATATATATCCCATGTACAACACTCATATATATCCCATGTGCAACATCAGTAATTTATATGTAAATCCTTTATCAATGACTCATGAACGTATATATCTAATAGACAATATGGCTCATCAATCAAAAGTGTATTAGTGTTTACCTGGTGGAATATAACCAACAGTTCATGTGACAAGATTGGAGGTGTCCCTTGAGGTTGCTAATGTTGAACATCATGCCCTTGCGGGGAGATCATGAGGCGTGAACTACTGAAATCTCCCACATGGGTCATCATAGCCTCATCCAATATAATGTTGGAATGTTTCAGATCGCAATCAACAATGGCCAAAAAACAATGATGGTGAAGATATGCCATTCCATGAGCCACGTCCTTGAGAATGCTTAGTCGTGTTTTGAGACCCAACCTCCAATTATTTTTTCTGCAATGAAAATGCTTCTCTAGGTTTCCTTGTGACATGAACTCCATAATCAAAGATTTGACTTGCAAACTTGAGGATACGCCCACCATTCTCACCAAATTCCAATGTTGGACTCTACCCATTGTCTTGAATTATTTTATGAGTTTCTTGTATGCACCTCCTGATGTAGTGGAGTAAATAACTTTAACATCAATGATTGATGCATTGTCTAATAAGCCCTTATACATAGACCTATGGGTGCCACATCCCAGTAGGTTATCAGGACTGAAACCATTAGTTTTTATGTTCACCTCTTCCTCACATACAATCTTTGTCTCGTGGAGTTAGCTCCTAAGCATCCTCCCTAATCTCATTGAAACAGTTTCCAATAATGCAGAATTTATACTACAAAATATATTAAAACTATTAATACTAGGTAAAATACTAGTAGCAAAGTGAAGCCAAACAAATTGGCCAAGATAACTACCCTTCTATTGTAGCGGCTACAACACTCTCCAAAATTTTTCCTGCATCCAATTTCAGAGCCTTCCTTAGTTTTTCCTTGATGTTTGCAAAGACTCGGGCCCATCCCATGAGCTCGTGTCAAATCTTTACACCCTCTTTTCTTGACCATTCACGGGACGTCTTTTAGCATATTGATTCTAATGTCATGTTTGCGGTCTTGTTCTGGCTATGTTCAAGGTTTGTCTTTTTCTATACAAGTTGTGTTCGATATGTTAGCATTTTTCACACTCACACGCAAAGTCGTATGCAATGTCATGCACCTATCATCACGTTCGTTCAACGATCTATCTCAAGTGCTGCACTTGTCGCTCACATCCTTTGGTCAGTCAAACGAGCATACGTTGTCTTGCCGGTTCAAGATGTCTTGTTGTAAAGTCATGTTGAGTGTGTGTTCACAAGGTCATGTATACACAAGTTCACTCTCTCACACACTTAACCATTTTGTCGAAGATTTGTCGGTCGGACCACCCTCCATTAGCCGAACCTCCACTCAGCTGCAATGCGCAGTCTCAACCCTTAATGCGCAGTCACCCACAAGCCTATTCATCAAGCCTCCCACTGGTCAACAAGAGAATTTGACTGCGAAGTGACCCTGAGCTTCACTCCTCCTAAAAATTGCGTAGAAGCTATCAACTTTCCTTCCTACGTTGACTAAAGAAATTACGCAAACAAGAGGGACACGCACCCACTTCCTATCACTGCACTGTCTCTAAAAATTGTGCAGTTTTGTTAGTCAGACCTCGTGCCAGCCAGTCAACTACTCCTCCTAAAAATTACGCAGTTCTCTTGGAATATAAACAAGTTTCCCAAAACCCTTATTAGCCCGAAAACTACACATTCCTACATGACTGCCTCCCAGATCTGTGCAGTTTTGGCCAACAAGCTTCTGCAGCTTGATCCCAGCGTTCTCTGCAAGTCTGCGTAGTTTTCACTACCAGTGCCCCCTGCTTCCTGTACTACCTTCCCATGAAAAATTGCACAGGTCTGCCTCCCAACTGAGCGAGATCCTGTAAAATGTCACTGTTGTCTTGGACTTCTCAAACCAGCCTCTTAGTGACCTATTCCTAGTTTTTATTGATAGTACCTCGGAGCCTCGCATCCTAGCCCGAAATATGCTTAGCATAGTTTAAAAGCCTTGTCCTCTCTCCTGGGCACTTTCACCTAAAAACAAAAGATGATGCATCATGGTAGACTAGGGGAATTTTGGATTTGATGTCGTCTTGTCATGAGTGATTGCAGAGATAGGTACATGGAAGAAGCATGGCATGATGATGAATGAGATGAACAAAGAGCACATGCTAGGAGACTTGTTCATGAATAGATGGACAAATGAAGAATGCCAAGCACCAACGAAGAGGATACATGCACATGCAACATCAGGCGAACACCAAGACCATCAAAGTCTCTGCACACCTTGTAATGTGAACGTGAAGCTATGATACACCAAGAGCACACTCATCATTCAACAACACTGTAGCTTGACATGGACACCACCATCAACATGAACATACCAACACTGTCATGTCGAGTCATGTCATGAGTGGTCTTGGCCACATCACTACTATGGGCCATACTGCTGTAATCAATGTAATGTAATGTGTAAGTCCGAGAGATCCACATACGAATTTGAAGAGTCATGTAAGTCAAACGGTCATGAGGGAAGTCAAAGAGTCATAAGGGTCAAATTCACCCTTGGCTATATATACCCCTCATTTGTACATGCAAAGGATTTTTCACCTTGGATCTTCCCACATAGTCTTGAGAGTTTGTAGTATTTTTCTTAGGAGTGAGTAGTGGCTCCAATGCCCCGATATTTGGGTTAGTGACATATGGTGTACAGATGTGTCTTGGAACTTTCGCTTAATTCAGAATCTTGTTAACAGGCCAACGCATTTTCACACATGTATTGTATTCATTTGTAAGAATATTCTTTGGAGGCTTGTAATCCATGTTTCTTTAACCTGTATTAAGATAGTTGAACTATTTCAGCTGTTTCAGTGCATATTCTATTGGAAATGTGTTGTATCAATTGTTAACGTTGTCTCACCCGTGTGGACTACTCCATCAGACACTCAACAGATTCATTATTGTAAACTTGTTATAATGACTACCACACTCATGTGGACTATTCCGTTGGGTGTTGTACGTGCTATCTATTCACTCTATCTTTGTGACTGCCGCATCTGTGTGGACTACTCCACCATAAGTTGTGCATGTCCTATTGTGTTGTGTGTCTCTAACTGAGTTGGGACTATTCCCTTTCGACCTGAGACTCACTCTCACCCTCTCCCTTTGTAGTGAAAGAACTTAGACACAAGTTACACTAAGCACTCACTAGGCACACAAACATCGTTGTTTGAAGACTAAGTATACAACTCTCATGTAATGAAAAGCAAGAGCTAAGGCATATGTTTTAGATAAAGGAAACCGGACCATCATACCAAATGGAACTCCTACACCAAACGATGTGAGGTCTAGTTGGTACTTCATATCGAGGAAATCCCCTAAATTTTGGCAGGTCTAACACCGTCAACATTTATGGTGCTAGAAGGAGGGCCTGAAGTTCTTTATGGTTGAATGTCCTCTTACCCCCAATCATCAATCATTTGGTCAAGGTAGTAACTTGCACTCCCTCTCACCTACGCAAAACTCTAAAGTTGGTTACTCCTCACCTCCCAGATGTGAACACAAAATATTTTATCAACACCTCCACTCTGCCCGTCCCATCAACTGTCAGTTTTCCAAAGAAGTTTGACTGATCCTAGGAATACAAGATCTTCAATATGCATCAAAACAGCCAAAGACAAATCACACATGGGTTGTTGTCCCATCAGTGGAAGAAGCAGTTCTTGCCACGCTCGAAGGTCTGGTAGAAGCTGTTGAGAACAAAGAGGAACCTCTAGTCTTCTGACAGGGAGAAAAGTACACCCTCACGATCTTGGTCTTAGGCTCTAGTATAGGAGACAGAGGGGAAGCCAGTAGAGGAGGTGGAGACGGAGACGAACCAACAATCTCAAAGGTGGAACCATCAGGTTCTGAAGAAGATGAGGAGCATGAAGAAGAAGAAGACATGGTTAACCAAAATTTGGAATGGATGACTCAAGGACCATTGTCTCTCAAGGGTGCTTTTCAGAGGATGCCAAAGCATTTATAGAGGATGTTTACAAAGTATGACCTTGATAGAAGAGTGAAGGCAGAAGACCACTTGGAAAACTTCTACCTACAATTGCAGACACTTTAGGTATGGTACGATAAATTTTCATGTAGATTGTTCTCGTATACCTTGGATGGTCAAGCAGCGGTATGGTATCACGACCTTCCTGTCAAATCCATCCAAAATTGGGGTGTGTTCAAAAGAATGTTTTAGGAAAATTTTTCTAATGCCAAGACCCTTGCCATGTTGCTCAAATATTTCGGTAGTCTCAAGATGGAGTTGAAAGAGAAAGTGAAACATTTTAATTAGAGGTTTTTAAGCATATTGAACAATTTTGCAGCAGACAAAAAACCTCAGGACTCCATCATTATCGACTATTACACAGTTGCACTGCCAACTAGTATTGTGTAGTTCGTCAAGCAGGCTATGAAACCAACACTACTTAAAAATTATGAAGAGGTGATCATTGTGGAAAAGGACTTGCACGTGATTGGAGTCATCAAGGATGATGAACCAGCAAAAGAATCCAAAGATGCAAGCAGGAAGCTCGAAGCTGCTATTAGTGAGGGGAAAGAAATGGAAGCAAGTGACATCGAAACCCTTACTCGTCTTGTCAAGAACTTGACAACAGAGGTGTCTAAGCTAACGAAACGAATGGTCAAGACATCTTCTAGCAGCCAACCTCCAAAACAACAAAAGAGGAGCATGTCATCAAGAAACAACATCTTCCTAGCTAAAACTACACAGAGCTCCAGTGCAGTGTTCCAGATGGAAATGTTCGAGAACCCCAAGTTTTTCTCATTCCATGAAAACTGTCACCTAGAATGGAAATTTTCGGAATGGAAATGATTTGTGAACTTGATGTGAAACAGTATGACAAATGTGGTAAACCATGCGCAGTGTTAACCAAAAGATGAATTGCATCTAATGAGACACCAAGTACTGGGCAGGGGATCAACATGTATCAATGCTCGCATGTAACATAGAAAACGAACACTAAGAAGAAACCTCCAAAGAAAAATGGTTGATACAATATCAAAAGTCAAGGGGTTCCCCCTATTATTGGGGAGATGCAAGAAAAGATGAAACTAATAATGAGGAAGGTTGATCCACTAGCCATTCCAAATAAGAAATATCAAAGCAAGCCCGGGAAGAGAGCTATATACAAGAGTACATCCATGAGTAGTAAAATTCAGAACACTCCACCAGATAATACAAACACAAGTCTAACCTCGGACACCTTAGTGAGTTTACCTGCCCTTGACTACAATATTGTGGAAGATAAGAAGAAAATCATGCAAACATATCTTTTTTTGAGTTAGCTAATCTCAAGGGTCAACGAGATATTCTAATGCATGCATTAGGGAAGAAATCCATAGACAACACAACCTCTACCATCAAGGGAGCAAGCACATCTCCTAGTTCACTCACAATTGTGCTCAACACACTCTGGATGGAAGAAACAAAATCTATTTTCCCTCCATTCTTGCTCTCATTTGAAATTTTTAACTGCAATGTTCACAATTGTTTGGTTGACTCTGACTCATCAGTTAATGTCATGCCACTCTCCATTGCCAAGAGGATCAATGTGCAATGGAGAAAGAAATCTGCGCAAATCATCCAACTAGAGTGAACATGCATACCAACCATTGGTGAACTTCAGGATGTGATCATCCGATTACTCATGAGGACTGAGTTCACCAGTGCATCAACATTGTCATTGTGGACATACCAAAAGCATATGGCTTACTTCTTAGTAGAGACTGGTCCAACAAGTTGAATGGATACTTTGCCACAAATTGGCCCCACTTATGGCTTCTGTACTAGGGAAAAATAAATCAGATCTAGGTGTTATCCGAGACATACATGAAACATAATGTCACTCCCATCAATGGTGAGAACAAACCATTCGCTTTTGCGGAACTCATGTTTGGAAACTGCCTCTTGGAAACAAAACTGGGGCATTATCTCGCACAACCAGCTCCAACCCCAATAGACATGCAGTTGGGTCTCCTTCCTTGCCCAACTAATGGAAATGTACAGTACATTGTAACACTAGTAGTAGTAGCAGTAGTAGTAATCACACATCAAGTGGTCTGTGTACAAACGAGTTTTGGACCATGTATTTTGATGGATCAAAGACACAAGATGGATGTGGAGCCAGGTGTGTCTTGATAGACCTAAAGAAAAATAAACACTTGATCTCAAGCCGCTTGGAGTTCGAGTGCATGAACAACACTACTGAATATGAAGCACTTGTATTGGGCTTAACAAAGCCACTAGCCTCAATGTTGTTGCCCTCAAAGTGGTAGGTGATTTAGAGTTAGTGGTACAATGGGTATGTAACACCATACACTTTTTATCACCTCATCTCAAAAGTTATCAATAATAGGTATGGCAACTGATATCTAACTTCCAATCTTTCAATATCATTGTTGTGCCAAGAATGCATAATGAAATGGTTGATGCCTTAGCTTACTCAGCTGCTCGGATCACAATTCTTAGGGATTGGTTTAATGTTGAAATTTTATATAAGCCTTATATCCCTGATAAAATAACTAATCTACGCATCTTTTACGATGATAAAAATATACTGCACTTCATGGCCAACACTGATGTCTTCAAGGACGCAACAATTGATGAAGATGAGCACGAGCAATCTCTACAAGCCAAAATTGATTACAAGAAAGGCAACCTCATCCCCAAGGGTGTGGTATCTCTCACAAATCTCTATGGATTGGAGAACCGCTTCCAAGGGCCAATGAACAACAAAACCCACAGTTGCACCATGATGTACGAACATATCAACTTGGGAATAGAACAAGATCTAAAGTTCGTCAATCTCAGTATGTGTTGCACACTGCAGGAGCAGCAAGCCTTTGTCCGCTTGTTCAAATAGTACCTATATGTGTTCGCATGGACATACGGTGATCTAAAAACATATGAGACGTGAATAATCCAACATGTGATTCCGATCAAAGAAGGGGTCAAGCAATTTCAATAGAAGTTGACAAAAGTACATTTGTCACTTGAACCTCTCACACAGAAAGTGCTGACTAAGTTGTTGGATGAACAAATCATTTACTGAGTTCTTCATTCTATGTGGGTTTCTAACTTAGTTCCTGTACGTAAGAGGTTTGGGGCGATCCACTTATGCATTGATTTCCGAAACTTGAACTGTGCCTCGAACAAAGACAACTACCCCCTGTATTCATTGGAACATATTTTATAGATAGTATCTGGAGCAAAATTTTCTTCCTTGCTCAATGGTTTTTTGAGATATAACTAGGTTCTGGTAGCGGAACTTGATAGATTGAAAACTACCTTTCGTACCAAGTGGGGTACGTCTTCCTACAGGAGAATTCCATTTGGGCTTGTGAACGCAAGCGCAACCTTTCAGTGCACCATGGACATCGCCTTCTATGGACTTATCAGACAGAGCATAGTGGTGTACCTTGATGACGTGACTATCTTTTCCAGATGTTCAGACCACATACACCAATTGAAAAAGATATTCGAGCGATGCTGAAAATACAGGATAGCCTTGAATCCCAAGAAAAGTGTATTTGCAGTATTTGAGGGGAACCTTCTCAAGAACATCATTGCCAGAAGTGGAATCAAGGTTGATCTGGATTGAGTTCAGATGATTACACAGATTCCTCACCCAGCTAACAAGAAAGCCATGCATGCCTTCTTGGGAAAGATAAAATTCCTCCGGAAGTTCATCCTAGATTATGCATAGATAGTGAAACCTATGCAAGACATGATCAAGAAGGATGCAATCTACAGTTGCGGTAAGAAGGAAAAGAATGCATACACCCATATCAAGAAGACTATAGCATATGTGTTGCACTTTACAACTCAGAATTTAACAAGGATTTATTTCTATATACCTTCGCCTCCGACAACTTACTTGTTGCAGTACTCACTCAAAAGGATGAGCTGAATGATGAACGTCCCATATCCTTCATGAGTGAAATAATGTAGGGACATCAAATCAACTACCCTGCTGTAAAAAAACAAGCATATGTAGTATAAAAGGTGGTGAAACACTTCAGAACCTATTTTTTGAAGAACCATTACATAGTCTTTGTGTTACACCTAGCAGTATAATCACTGCTTGTACAACAAGAGATGGGTGAAAGACCTACAAACTTTATGGCACGTTTGTAATAGTATGATCTTGACATCAAGCCAGTTCCCACTGTCAAGGGTCATGGTCTCTGCAGACTCGCAATTGAAGCAATCCATGCACAAGAGGAAGTAGAAGAGCTCACTAGTTGGGAGAAAGAAATCGAGATGTATGATGTAGAGCATGCACCGCCCACTTCATATGGAAACTCTTGGTATAAATGTGTGTGCCAGTTCCTTGAGCATGACACCGTACCCTCTCACTTCTCCATGATACAGAAGAGAGAACTTCGCCTCAAAGCTTTACCTTATCAATTGGTGCACTGAGTGCTTTACTAAAATCACAGCAACAGAATTTTTCTCAGGTGCCTGGAAGGACATGATTCAGAGAAGGTCTTGCATGATTTGCATGATGAACCAGCTGGGGGCCACCTCGCGGGAAATACCATTGTGCACAAATTCATGCAAGCTTGTTTCTACTGGCCCACATTATTCAAGGATGCAAATGCTTGTGCTCGCAAGTTCCCAGTTTTTCCACGATGTGCTAGTAGAACACGAAGGTCGACAGCCACGTTGCACCCTATTGTAGTGACTGAACCATTTCAATAGTGGGTCCTGGACATCATTGGGGAAATATTCCCACATTCATCGAAACAACACCGCTACATATTGAAAACTACATATTACTTCACACGGTGAACAAAAGTGGTTCTGCTTAAGCAAGTGAATGACCAGGAAGTCATCAGCTTCCTCCAATAGAACAACATCTCATGATTTGGCATTCCAGTATCACTTTATTTTAACAATGCAACTTAATTTTCATCTTTAAAGCTTTATGATTTCACATTGAAATATGGTATTGTGCTTAAACACTCATCTAACTATTCCCTGCAAGGAAATGGTCTCGCATCATCTAGTAATAAAAACCTTATCTGCATTATCAAGAAGACCATTTACTCTGAACAATGTAACTAGCACTCTGATCTGATGAGTGCTTTATGGGTTGACTGTGTAACACTGAAACCCTCTCTGAAAAAATTGCCATAGTTCCTGGTTTATGGGAAAGAAGCCATCCTTCCGCCAAACATCTACTTGCATGTGCTCCAATTGTCCCAAGAATCCCAAGGCAAGCCTTGTCTATAATTTCAGCGTAGGATGGATACACTTCACAAGTTGTAGGAAGAAATGATGAAAGAAAAAGAGAAATTCACACTCCACCAGAACTGTATCAAGAGATGGCTCAACAAGAAGTCTGCAGGGAACACTATCTTTGATGTGGGTGACTCAGTCTTGAAATGTGACAAACCCAGTGAAGACAAATGAAAACATACAAAGTTCTAGTCCTTGTGGATTAGTCCATACACTGTTCAAGAGAAGCTTGGCCCACACATATACTGTCTGCAATCACTTGATGGGAGGACTAACAACCTTCCTGTCAATGGCCAAGACTTAAAGCACTACTTTCAGTAAGCTAGGGCTACGCCCTGTGCCACGTACATAGCTTGTTTACTGCTTGTTGCATTTTCTCTTTTCTTTTCTATTTTTTCTTCACTTTGTTTTGTTTTCTTAATATCATGTTATTTCTTTTTTTGTCAATATGTTCTGCCCTCTATAGAGTTCTGGCTTTTGAATGAGTATGTGGTTGAGATCTAAAGAGTCTTGTGACACTATATCACTTGGCCAGTCTCGTGCCTATCTTCTTTGTGATTGGTTATAACCTTCGACCGATGAAGTCTTGACAAAAATATGAGTCATCTGTAAGGGAAGCTCTAGTCCAACCATGATCATGTGTCCACACTGGAGAAACCCATGTCTATACTCAGTATCCTGCTCTTTCTGTTCAATCTCATCCAACTAGTAGAAACAGAGAAGGGGAAAATCTAAACGAGCAAACCTAAATCAGAGGTCCTACATGCTTCTCTTAAGTAAAAACCTCTTCTACTCTCAATAATTTGGGATCCCTCTTTTGCCCCAAAAATAAATAAGTGCCTATGAACAGTCCTCTTTTCAAAAAATACAAAGGCAAAAGAAGAGAAATGCTTCCTGCATAGGGAGGTGAAGCATGCAACTCCACCAGGGTACTGACCAGGCTCACTGGCAGTGGATAAATGCATGTGTTCATGTGTGACTCCATTCAGGTATTGTCGAGGCTTTCTGGTAGCTGAGAAACACAAGAGATGAAACTTATACTCTGAAAATTTTAAACTCATGAGCCAAACTACCCTTCCCGATTTTGAAACACTGTGATCAAGTTGAATCTTGTTGTTGTGTTTGACTGAGTTGGAAAAAGGTGAACAATGTCTATACATGGGGTAAGTGGGAAGCTAAGGTAACCTGCACATCGATTCAATAGTCTCTGATAGACCAGGGCCATGTTTTGTCAATGAACCAAAATAGATAAGTTGGTATTCAACCAGTGTGTCACCAAGTGTTGTAGCAGCTACAACGCCCTCCAAAATTTTGGCCTGCATCCAATTTCAGAGACTTCCTTGGTTTTTCCTTGATGTTTGCAAACACTCGGGTTCATCCCATGAGCTCATGTCAATTATTTACACCCTCTTTTCTTGACCATCCATTAGTCATCTTTTAGAATGTTGATTGCAATGTCATGTTTGTGGTATTGTTCTGGCTATGTTCAAGGTCCATCTTTGTGTGTACAAGTTGTGTTCACTATGGAAGCATCCGTCGCACTCACACACGAAGTTGTATGAAATGTCGCGCAAGTTTCGTCGCGGTCATTCAACGATCTATTTCAAGTGTCACACTTGTTGCTGACACCCTTTGGTCAGTCACATCGAGCATATGTTGTCTTTTTGGTTCGAGATGTCTTGTTGTCAAGTCATGTTGAGTGTGTGTTCGCAAGGTCATGTATAGACGAGTTCAATCACTCACACACTTAACCACTTTTCCAAATATCTGTCAACAGGACCACCCTCCATCAATTAGACCTCCACTGAGCTGCACTGTATAGTCTCAACCCTTAGTGACCAACAACTTCCACCTCGAATTACGCAGAGCTTCAGCTTGCCTCCCAGGAAGTCTCCATTGCATAATCCTGGAATTGATCTGGCTAACTGTCACCTAGAACAACGCATATTTTTCCCAAGAAGCTATCTTAATTTTCACTACCCGTAAGCCTATCCATCAAGCCTCCCACTGGTCAACTGAAGAATTTGACAAGAAAGTGACCCTGGGCTTCACTCCTCCCAAAAATTGCGTAGAAGTTGTCAGCCTACCTTCGTGCACTGACTAAAGAAATTACATAGACAAGAGGGACATGCACCCGCTACCTATCACTACACTATCTCTAAAAATTGCATAGTTCTGTCAGTCAATCCTCCTGCCAGCCAACCTGTTGCTCCTCTTGAAAATTGCACAGTTTTCTTGGACTTTCAACCAGCTGCCCGAAACCCCACTCAACCTGGAAACTACACAAACATGTCCTGCATGACTACCTCCCAGATATGTGCATTTTTGGCCAGTAAGCTCTTGCAGCCTACTCCTGGCCTCCTTTTAGAATTTGTGGAGTTTTCACTGCCAATACCTCCTACTACTCACACTACCTTCCCCAGAAAAATTGCGCAATTCTGCCTCCCAGGTGAGCCAGATCTCACAGAATTTCACTGCTGTCTCAGACTACTCAACCCAACCTCTCAGTGACCTCTACACAATTTTTCTCGACAGTATCCCAGACTCTCGTGTCATGACTTGAAATATGCTCAATGCATTTTAAGAGCCTTGTCCTCTCTCCCAGGCACCTAGATCCAAAAATAAAAGATTATGCATCATGGTAGACTAGGGGATCTTTGGATTTGATGTCGTCTCATCATGAGTGATTGCAGAGATAGGTACATGGATGAAACATGGAGTGATGACGAATAAGATGAAAAAGGAGTGCATGTTAGCAGACTTGTTTGTGAACGAATGACCACATGAAGAATTCCAAGCACCAACGAAGAGGATACATGCACATGAAACATCAAGCGAATACCAAGATCATCAAAGACTCTGCACACCATGTCATGTGGAGGTGAAGCTATGATACACCAAGAGCACTCTCATCATTGAGCAGCACTGCATCTCGACATGGACACCGCAATCATCATGAACATACCAACACTGTCATGTTTAGCCATGTCATGAGTGGTCTCGACCACATCAATATTGTGGGCCATATTGCTATAATCAATGTAATGTAACGTGGAAGTCCAAGAGACCCATATACGAAGTTGAAGGGTCATGTAAGTCAAACAGTCAGGAGGCAAGTTGAAGATTCACAAGGGTCAAGCTCACCCTTGGCTATATACACCCCTCATTTGTACATGCAAAGGACTTTTCACCTTGACTCCTCCCACATATCCTCGAGAGTCTGTAGCTGTTTCTTTAAGGAGAGAGCAGTGGCTCCAATGCCCCGCTATCGGGGTTAGCAATGTATGGTGTACAGATATGTCTTGGAACTTTCGCTTAATTTAGAAGCCTATTAACAGGCCAACACATTTTCACACATGTATTGTATTCGTTTGTAAGACTATTCCTTGGATGCTTTTAATGTATATTTCTTTAACTGTATTAGGACAATTGAATTATTTCGGTTGGTTTTGTGCATATGTTGTTGGAAATGTATTTTATCAGTGTTTAACATTGTCTCACTCGTGTGGACTACTTCTTCAAACACTCGACAAATTCATCCTTGTAAAGTTGTTATAACAATGGTTGCACTCATGTGGACTATTTCGCTGGGTGTTGTACGTGCTATATGTTCACTTTGTGTTTGTGACTGCCGCATCCGTGTGGACTACTCCACCAGAATTTGTGCATGTCTTGCTGTGTTGCGTATCTCCAACTGAGTTGGGAGTATTCCCTTTCGACTTGAGACTCAATCTCACCCTCTCCCTTTGCAGTGAAAGAACTTAGACATAAGTTACACTAAGCACTCACCAGGCACATGAACCTCATTGTTTGAATACTAAGTATACCACTCTCATGTGCTGAAAAGAAAGAGCTAAGGCATATCTTTAAGATATTGGAAACTGGGCCATTATAGTGAATGGGGCTCCTACACCAAACTTTGTGAGGTCTAGTTGGAACTTCATACCAGGGAGATCACCTGAATGTTGGTAGTTCGAACACCGTCAACACCTTATTTTTTAATCATGATGGTGCCTTGTCATCAATTTATAAGGGGGTAACTCTATCCCTCTGCCACAAAGTGTAGTGTTTCCTAGGAATGATGTAAATTTCAGTTTTATGAAGGCTCCAAAAGATGTTATTCCTCCTATGAAGTTATTGTATGACAAGTTTAAATGCATAAACTTCTGTAATTTATCTATAGAGCGAGGTAGGGGACCAGAAATCTTATTGAAAAAGAGATCCAAATCTTGAAGGCCTGCAACTTGATCGATTGATGTCAAAATTGTGTTTTCCAATGAATTGTGAGAGAGATTAAGGTAATCCAGTGTGGCACAATTCACTAATTGGTCGGGTATGCTCCCCAAAAAATTATTGGCAGAGAAATCAATTGCTAGAACCATTTGCATTCCTCCTAGTTCGGAAGGCAACCATATTGTGAGTGCATTATGTGGGACATTAATGTATAACTGTAGGTTATGAAGGCTAGCCACTTTGGATGGCATCACGCCGCTTAGTTGGTTGTTCTTGAGGTCCAGAAGCTTGAGACTGGAACAATCCCTAATATTGTCTGGTATATTACCAATGAATTTGTTGTAGCTGACATCCAATCTTCTTAGCTACTGTAAACTTGCAAAAACATGATGAATTTCTCCAAAAAACATGTTTTGAGAAAGGACCATCCATATAGAGCCTTTAATTGACTGAATTGATAGGGTATATTACCTTCCAAGTTATTCCTGGAGAGATCCAGTAATTGAGGAGTAGACATCCCTCCTAGTGCAGAAGGAAAGCTTCCAGATAGAGAATTGTCATTTAGAGTTAAAAAGATCAATCCGATGAGGTTTCTCATCTCTTGGGGTATCTTACCAGTGAAACAATTCACATCCAAATATAGATAAATAATATTTTGAGAAATACAATCTATGCTTCCAGGCAAGTCGCCCTTAATATCATTGATGCAAAGAGTGAGTGTTCGCAGATTGGTGCATCTTGAAAGAGATCCAAAGATGGAAATGGATTCCTCACTATACAAATGATTATCATGAAGTTCAAATCTCTGTAGAAAATGGAGTTTTCCAAATTCATGAGGTATGCCTCCCATTACGAAATTTTCAGAGAGGTCTATGTTTAAGAACTGAGAGAATTTTCCTAAATATTTCAGAATGGTACAGTTTAGTTCATTTTTTCGGAGCAGTAAGGCCTATAAATTTGAGAGCTTTGTACCTATCTCCCATGACATTTCACCAACAAGCATGTTGCCATACAAGGCTAAGGTGTGTAACCCTATGAAATTAAGCAATGAAGGTGAGATTCCTCCACTAAGATGGTTTGCTAAAAGAGGTAGAACTTTAATTCTAGCGGTCAAGCCAAGTTGAGAAGGGATAGTGCCAGTAAGGAAGTGTTTTCCTAAAGCCAGAAATTCCAGTGCATAAGTTTTCTAATTGGTCGAGACCACTCAGAATAGCCCCTGTTAATTTATGGAAGGAAAGGTTAAGCATCATGAGAGATGTGAAATATTTTAAAGCCTCTGGAATGGACAATATCAAGTGATTCTTATTAAGTAACAGACGTTTTAAGTGATGCAACTTGCCCAATTCATTCGGAATTGTGGAAGAGAAATTGTTAAAAGTGAGGTTCAACATGCCAAGAAACAAGATATTACCCAAGTGTGGAGGTATAGTTCCTTGCAGACTGATGTTGTATAGATTTAGTCCAGAGACACATAGTTTATGAGGGTGGCAGGTGACACCAGTCCAATTGTAGACATGATTGGCAACAATATCCCAGTTGCCATGGGATCATATGTGATGAAATGTTTTAATGCTTGTAGGGCTCCTATATCAACCTACACTCGTTCATGAATTTTCACATGATAATGATGAATCATGAGATGGTTGTTTGTAGATACAAAGATGAGCATTGTTACAATGGTGATGAGGATGAAATCCCTGGATGTTGTCATCGGCTCCTCATATGGGTGATTGATAAAATTAAGGAATTAAGGCAATGGTGGCATTGTGGATATCTACTAGATTTGTGAAATTGCTTTCAATAAGGAGTTGTATCTTGGGATACAGGATTTTGGTGGATTTTCCTTTTCTTGTTGACTCAAGTGTTGTTAACTTAACCCAGATCGTCCTTTTCAACTAAGACATGGTGTTAACGCAAATCATCCATTTCAACTAAGACATGATGTTAACTCAAATCGTCCATTTCAACTAAACTAATACTAATACATGGTGTTAACTCATTCTTTTCATGGATTTTTCTTTATTGAATGCAAATCGTCCATCTTGTTTTTTGTTTTTGTTGAAATGATGAACTGCTGGTGGTTTTCTTTAAAATGGAGTCGTCTATCGAGGCAGAGGAGTTTCCCAGACAACCAAAAGTGGTTGGAATCCGAGAAAAAAAGTTCAAAAAATCTTGTAGAGGTAGTATTTGAATTGTGTTTTTGATGGTGGAAATGGATTAAGCACCATCAAAAACGTCTAGGACACCTAAAATTTTGAAGTTTAACAACTATAACTTGGATTTACAAAAATGTTTGCTAGATTTTCTCTAAATATGACTGGAATTTCCATAACTTTCTGGGAAACTCCTCTGCCTCGTTAGACTATGGCCTTTAAAATAAAAAATTCATTTATTCCAAATAACTAATATATGATATATGTGTTTACTGTATGTGCAGAGCACATTAATATCCAATGGACAACTTGACGTTATGCCCAATAAAGAGACATATAAAACATATATTTTCAAAATATACGGAAATTGAATACTAATTATGGTACATTGAAATGCCATAGTCAAACTGTGCTATGTTTCGCGAGGTCTTTAGTCAAAATTGTTTTGAATTATAGGTTTAATTTGTTAACTCTATACAAATTGAATATTTTTGGGTATATTAGATCATGAATATTTGAGAGATTTTTTTGAGTGGTAATTACATTAAAATTTATTTTTCGACACGCTTAGAATTAATTAAAATAACCAATGTGGTTCATCGTCAAGACAAGATGAAGAATCAAAGAGATTAAATAGAGAGAAATATTATTCCAATGCCTATAATGTAACGATTACTTTTAACTAGAATGAAAATTAGGAAGAAATTATTTTATTTTTCTGTTTTTAATTTAAAAATATAAACCAATAACCCCATATATATATATATATATATATATATATATATCTCTGTTTTTTTAATATGAATATTAGTATTATTAATATTAACATAAATAGTTAATACTATTAGTATCATTAATATTAATAATAAATACTAGTTTAATAATAATATAATTCTATTAATATTAATATTAATACTAAATACTAATACTAATATTAATAATACTAATAAGTTTTTTTTTTTAGAATAGGAGCGGAAGAAGTCGGAGTTAGGGTTGAAGGTGAGCTAGGGTTTGAACTATGGAAGCATGGTGGGACATGCAGGGGGAAGCGTTGCTCCCTCCTACAGTCAGGTAGTTACAGGCAAGAATAAGGAAGCAGGAAAGCAACACTTTAAAAAACCTCTGGAAAAGGCTACAAAAGCAAAAGGAAAAGAAACATTGGAAAGAAATGAACTTCAGGAACAAGAAGGGGATAAACCAGAAACAAACAGAGAGGAGGAGAATGCAGGAAGCCATGGAAAACATCCTTCCATGAGGACAACGGGGGTCTACAAACTGTTGGGTTGTGTTATATTCTTTCCACGACTAACCGACGTAGTTAAACGGGGGGTTAGAGGGGGGCGGTAGCCCCCCTTCGTTGCGCCGATTGCGCAGCGGGGGGGTCACAGGGGGTGTGGCAGCCGCCCCTGTCCGGGGGGTTTGAGGGGGGCGGGTAGCCCCCCTCTACGGGGTCCAGGGCAGCGCCCCGGGAAATTTTTTTTTGGACCCTATATTAGGTTGGGTGAACCTACCTATGGTTTTGTGCATGATTTTCGCACATGGTATTGGACGCGATGGTTTTTCGGTCCATGGTATTGGATGCTTCGACATGTATAAATATGTATTGTAACATTGCAAGGAACATAATGAAAAATCAAGCTGGTAGTCCCGGTTTTGGGATCTAGGGAAAAAATCTCTGTGCATATGTGTTTTATGGGTTATGCTCTCGCAATGTTTATTTTCTTTGTTTAAGAATTCGTATGCAGGTAATTTCTGTATAGGGTTAAAACCTACATTTGGTATCAGAGCTGTTTTGGCTTCAAGGGGACACCTTTGTTGCTGAGAGGTTTCGCTCGGGCCTGTGGTAGACCCTGTTCAGTGGGAGATCTGTGAGATCGATTCTGGTGGTGAAAGAAGATGGCGAGAAGTGGAAAGGTCGAGATTGAGAAGTTCAATGGTCAGAATTTTGAGTTGTGGAAACTCAAGATGGAGGATCTGTTGGTGGATAAAGATCAGTGGATCACGGTAGATCCAGGTACTAAACCATCGGGAGTGACCGATGAAGAATGGAAGAAGTTGGATTGGAAGGCAAAGAGCACAATACGATTGTGTGTCTCAGATTCAGTATTGTTGAATGTATCAGGGGAAGCTACGGCGAAGGCTTTGTGGGTCAAGTTAGGGACTTTGTACCAATCTAAGTCTCTGGTGAATAAATTGTTCCTGCGGAAAAAGCTGTATAACCTGAGGATGAAAGATGGAGACTCGGTGACAGAGCATTTGAATGCGTTTAATACTGTGGTAAGTCAATTATTATCTGTTGATATGAAAATTTCAGATGAAGATAAGTGCATCAGTCTATTGTGTTCTCTACCAGATTCGTGGGATAGTCTGGTTATTGCAATAGGTAGCAATGCAACTGCTTTGCAGTTTGATGAAATAGTCTCAGCCTTGCTGACGGAGGAGATGAGACGGAAGAATATGGACAACCAGAATGGTGATGCCTTGTCTGTACGAGGACGGTCCCAGAACAGAAACAAAAATAAGTCATCAAGTGGGAGATCTAAATCTAGAGGGAGATCTAAATCTCCAGGAAAACCTACAAAGGTGGTGTGCTGGAAATGCGGAAAGGAAGGGCACTTCAGAAGGGATTGTAAATCTAAAGCTCCTGATAAAGGAAAGGGATCTGATGATGCTCCTTCTGCATAGGCGAAAACCACCTCAGATGAAGGTGGGGATGTGTACTTGGCTTCTTCAAGTACACATGTAGATCATGAGGCATGGTTGATTGACTCAGGTGCATCCTTTCACTTCACTCCCCATAGAGAGTGGTTCTGCGAGTATGAGAAATACGATGGTGGTGATGTCTTCTTAGGAGATGATAGGAAGGCTAGAATCATTGGTCGGAGAAAAGTAAAGTTGAAGTTGCAAGGTGGAAGGGTTAGAACACTTCCAGGTGTTCTACATATTCCTGCATTGGCCTGAAATCTGATTTCTGTAAGCAAGTTGGATGATGCAAGTGTAAAGACGGTGTTCGAGAAAGATACCTGCAAGATGGTTCGAGGAGCACTGATATTGATGCTGGGAGTTCGGATTGGAACTCTGTACAAGCTACAAGGTAGCACTGTTGTTGATGGGTGCAATAGTTCTATGGTTCCTGAAAATGGAGTAGAAAATCTAGTGGTCTCTGGAGAGAAGACCATGTTGTGGCATCAAAGGCTTGGACATATTGGAGATAAGGGCCTTCGAATACTTCATGGTAAAGGTATGGTAGAAGGTATGAATGATAGCTCTTTGGATTTTGATTTCTGTGAAAATTGTGTGTATAGGAAGCAGAATCGAGTGAGTTTCCCCTCTGGTGGTAAGAGGACGAAACAAATATTAGAGCTTGTGCACAGTGATGTGTTTGGACCTGTGAAGGTTCCATCACCGGGTAAGTCTATGTACTATGTATCATTCATAGATGACTTCTCAAGGAATAGATGGATATATTTCCTTAAGAAGAAATCTGAAGTCTTTGACAGGTTTAAAGAATTTAAGGCTCTGGTGGAAAATCAGACAGAGAAGAAGATAAAGGTGCTGAGGACAGATAATGGTGGAGAATTTTGCAGCTAGGAATTTGAAGAATTTTTTAAGAAGTGTGGTATACCACGGCAGAAGACTACTCCATATACACCTCAGAAAAATGGAGTCACAGAAAGAATGAACAAGACGTTGATGGAAAGGGCAAGAAGCATGCTCAGTGGTGCCGGGTTAGGACAGGAATTCTGGGCAGAGGCGGTGGATACTGCATGTTACCTGATCAACAGATCACCCTCATCAGCGTTGGAGGATAAGACTCCACAAGAAGTATGGACTGGTAAGAAACCCTCTCTTTCACATCTGAGGGTATTTGGATGTGATGCATATGTACATGTTCCAAAGCAGAAACGAACCAAGTTGGATAGTAAATCTGAAAAGTGCATCTTTATTGGGTATAAGGATGGTTTAAAGGGTTATAAGCTTTGGAACCCAGTCACACAGAAGGTTGTGTACAACCGAGATGTGGTGTTTAGAGAGGTAAAAGATGTTATTCAATCTGAAGTCCAACCAAAGGAACATGAGAAGATAGAGTTTGAGCCAAAGGAGGAAGAATCAGACTCTGCAGCAGAGGAGGAATCAGAAGACGAAGAGCCACAAACTTCGGCTGTGAGAAGATCAGGTCGAGAAAGAAGGCAGCCAGAAAGGTATAGTCCATCTTCTTTCAGTTCAAATTTTGCTTTGTCTGTTACTGATGATGATCCCAGAACTGTGAAGGAAGCAGTGGATTCAGAGGATGGAAAACTCTGGAAAGAGGCCATGTTTGATGAAATGGCATCTTTGCACAAAAATGAGGCTTGGGATCTGGTAGAGTTGCCGGCTGGAAGGAAACCCATTGGCAGCAAATGGGTGTTCAAGAAGAAGACTAATGCAGAAGGAAAGGTGGAGAAATACAAAGCTCGGTTGGTAGCAAAAGGTTATTCCCAGGTGCCGGGAATTGATTTTGGTGATATTTTTTCTCCTGTTGCCAAGGTAGCTACTATTAGATTACTTTTATCTGTTGCTGTTGCTTTTGATTTTGAGGTAGAACAGATGGATGTGAAGACAACATTTCTTCACGAGGATTTGGAAGAGGAAATTTACATGAGGCAACCTGAAGGCTTTTATCTATTTTTTTGGACCCTATATTAGGTTGGGCGAACCTACCTATGGTTTTGTGCATGATTTTCGCACATGGTATTGGACGTGATGGTTTTTCGGTCCATGGTATTGGATGCTTCGGCATGTATAAATATGTATTGTAACATTGAAAGGAACATAATGAAAAATCTAGCTGGTAGTCCCGTTTTTGGGATCCAGGGAAAAAATCTCTGTGCGTATGTGTTTTATGGGTTATGCTCTCGCATTGTTTATTTTCTTTGTTTAAGAATTCGTATGCAGGTAATTTCTGTATAGGGTTAAAACCTACATTTGGTATCAGAGCTGTTTTGGCTTCAAGGGGACGCCTTTGTTGCTGAGGGGTTTCGCTCGAGCCTGTGGTAGACCCTGTTCAGTGGGAGATCTGCGAGATCGATTCTGGTGGTGAAAGAAGATGGCGAGCAGTGGAAAGGTCGAGATTGAGAAGTTCAATGGTCAGAATTTTGAGTTGTGGAAACTCAAGATGGAGGATCTCTTGGTGGATAAAGATCAGTGGACCGCGGTAGATCCAGGTACTAAACCATCGGGAGTGACCGATGAAGAATGGAAGAAGTTGGATCGGAAGGCAAAGAGCACAATACGATTGTGTGTCTCAGATTCAGTATTGTTGAATGTATCAGGGGAACCTACGGCGAAGGCTTTGTGGGTCAAGTTAGGACTTTGTACCAATCTAAGTCTCTGGTGAATAAATTGTTCCTGCGGAAAAAGCTGTATAACCTGAGGATGAAAGATGGAGACTCGGTGACAGAGCATTTGAATGTGTTTAATACTGTGGTAAGTCAATTATTATTTGTTGATATTAAAATTTCAGATGAAGATAAGTGCATCAGTCTATTGTGTTCTCTACGAGATTCGTGGGATAGTCTGGTTATTGCAATAGGTAGCAATGCAACTGCTTTGCAGTTTGATGAAATAGTCTCAGCCTTGCTGACGGAGGAGATGAGACGGAAGAATATGGACAACCAGAATGGTGATGCCTTGTCTGTACGAGGACGGTCCCAGAACAGAAACAAAAATAAGTCATCAAGTGGGAGATCTAAATCTAGAGGGAGATCTAAATCTCCAGGAAAACCTACAAAGGTGGTGTGCTGGAAATGCGGAAAGGAAGGGCACTTCAGAAGGGATTGTAAATCTAAAGCTCCTGATAAAGGAAAGGGATCTGATGATGCTCCTTCTGCATAGGCGAAAACCACCTCAGATGAAGGTGGGGATGTGTACTTGGCTTCTTCAAGTACACATGTAGATCATGAGGCATGGTTGATTGACTCAGGTGCATCCTTTCACTTCACTCCCCATAGAGAGTGGTTCTGCAAGTATGAGAAATACGATGGTGGTGATGTCTTCTTAGGAGATGATAAGAAGGCTAGAATCATTGGTCGGGGCAAAGTAAAGTTGAAGTTGCAAGGTGGAAGGGTTAGAACACTTCCGGGTGTTCTACATATTCCTGCATTGGCTAGAAATCTAATTTTTGTAAGCAAGTTGGATGATGCAGGTGTAAAGACGGTGTTCGAGAAAGATACCTGCAAGATGGTTCGAGGAGCACTGATATTGATGCGGGGAGTTCGGATTGGAACTCTGTACAAGCTGCAAGGTAGCACTGTTGTTGATGGGTGCAATAGTTCTATGGTTCCTTAAAATGGAGTAGAAAATCTAGTGGTCTCTGGAGAGAAGACCATGTTGTGGCATCAAAGGCTTGGACATATTGGAGAGAAGGGCCTTCGAATACTTCATGGTAAAGGTATGGTAGAAGGTATGAATGATAGCTCTCTGGATTTTGATTTCTGTGAAAATTGTGTGTATGGGAAGCAGAATCGAGTGAGTTTCCCCTCTGGTGGTAAGAGGACGAAACAAATATTAGAGCTTGTGCACAGTGATGTGTTTGGACCTGTGAAGGTTCCATCACTGGGTAAGTCTGTGTACTATGTATCATTCATAGATGACTTCTCAAGGAATACATGGATATATTTCCTTAAGAAGAAATCTGAAGTCTTTGACAGGTTTAAAGAATTTAAGGCTCTGGTGGAAAATCAGACAGAGAAGAAGATAAAGGTGCTGAGGACAGATAATGGTGGAGAATTTTGCAGCAAGGAATTTGAAGAATTTTGTAAGAAGTGTGGTATAGAACGGTAGAAGACTACTCCATATACACCTCAGCAAAATGGAGTTGTAGAAAGAATGAACAATACGTTGATGGAAAGGGCAAGAAGCATGCTCAGTGGTGCCGGGTTAGGACAGGAATTCTGGGCAGAGGCGGTGGATATTGCATGTTACCTGATCAACAGATCACCCTCATCAGCGTTGGAGGATAAGACTCCACAAGAAGTATGGACTGGTAAGAAACCCTCTCTTTCACATCTGAGGGTATTTGGATGTGATGCATATGTACATGTTCCAAAGGAGAAACGAACCAAGTTGGATAGTAAATCTGAAAAGTGCATCTTTATTGGGTATAAGGATGGTTTAAAGGGTTATAAGCTTTGGAACCCAGTCACACAGAAGGTTGTGTACAGCCGAGATGTGGTGTTCAGAGAGGTAAAAGATGTTATTCAATATGAAGTCCAACCAAAGGAACATGAGAAGATAGAGTTTGAGCCAAAGGAGGAAGAATCAGACTCTGTAGCAGAGGAGGAATCAGAAGACGAAGAGCCACAAACTTCGGCTGTGAGAAGATCAGGTCGAGAAAGAAGGCAGCCAGAAAGGTATAGTCCATCTGCTTTCAGTTCAAATTTTGCTTTGTCTGTTACTGATGATGATCCCAGAACTGTGAAGGAAGCAGTGGATTCAGAGGATGGAAAACTCTGGAAAGAGGCCATGGTTGATGAAATGGCATCTTTCCACAAAACTGAGGCTTTGGATCTGGTAGAGTTGCCGGCTGGAAGGAAACCCATTGGCAGCAAATGGGTGTTCAAGAAGAAGACTAATGCAGAAGGAAAGGTGGAGAAATACAAAGCTCGGTTGGTAGCAAAAGGTTATTCCCAGGTGCCGAGAATTGATTTTGGTGATATTTTTTCTCCTGTTGCCAAGGTAGCTTCTATTAGATTACTTTTATCTGTTGCTGCTGCTTTTGATTTTGAGGTAGAACAGATGGATGTGAAGACAACATTTCTTCACGAGGATTTGGAAGAGGAAATCTACATGAGGCAACCTGAAGGCTTTTATCTATTTTTTTGGACCCTATATTAGGTTGGGCAAACCTACCTATGGTTTTGTGCATGATTTTCGCACATGGTATTGGACGCGATGGTTTTTCGGTCCATGGTATTGGATGCTTCGGCATGTATAAATATGTATTGTAACATTGAAAGGAACATAATGAAAAATCAAGCTGGTAGTCCCGGTTTTGGGATCCAGGGAAAAAATCTTTGTGCATATGTGTTTTATGGGTTATGCTCTCGCATTGTTTATTTTCTTTGTTTAAGAATTCGTATGCAGGTAATTTCTGTATAGGGTTAAAACCTACACAAACCCAAATCAAGTACCATTCCACGGGTCATATTGAGTGATCCTACACTTCAAGCACATAGGGATCATATGACGAAACATGCGATCATTTGCAAGTTTATGGAGCTATGGCCAACGGAGAGGGTGCTACATATCTGGATAAGGAGTCATTGGAACCGAAGGGGGAAATACACCTACATCTACGGTCTAAGGGATTCTTTATAGTGGTGTTCATGAGCCTAGAGGATAAGGACAAAGTGTTTGAAGGAGGTCCATATTTCTATGTTGCGGCAGGACTCTACATGCGGCCATGGAAGATGAACTTTGTCCTGGAGCGTGAGACCTTCACATTGGTACCTGTATGGATTAGACTGTACTCTCTTCCTTTGGAATATTAGCTACCAGAATCTTTGAAAACAATAGGCAATAAACTGGGGCATTTCCTAAAGTTCTTAAAGGCCACTCTAAAAGGAAAATACACCTCCTTTGCCCAAATTTGTGTGGAAATAGACTTATCGGGAGCTCTTCCAGAAGCAATAATTTTGGAGGTGTATGATCAAGAATGGGTGAAAAATGTGGACTATGAGCACATCCCATTTAGGTGCCGAAAATGTCATGAACATGAACATCTATTCAGAGACTGCCTAGCAAACAATAGGGAAGGAAATGCAAAAACTGCTGAAGATAAGAATCAAGATGGTTTCACCAAGGTCAGGAACAAAGGGAAAGGCAGTAAACATCCACAAAAGGAGATGAATGAGGATAGACAGTCAAGACACAATCGGTTCAAAATCTTAGAGGAAGAAGAGGGGAGCAAAGAAATAATCCACGACAGGGAGAACATAATCAATGAAAAGGTGAAGGAAGATGACATGGAGGATATCATGGTCCCGAACCAGCAAAAGGATTACCAACCAAGCTGCATGGAGATAAGTAAGGACCAGGAGATGATTCCAAGTGAAGTGGGAATGGAGGAATTTGAGCTCTAGGAGATTCTAGATAAAGAAAATCTAGATCTAGAAAATTTTCTGGAAAAAGAGACGACTATAGGAGTGAACTCCCTACCAAGGGAGGACTACGACAGGGTTCAACAACTCTTTCTATGGAGATCACAAGTAAAGGGAGCTGGAGTCGAAAGAAATCATGAAATTCAAGAGCACAGTGGAGTCATAAAAATGGAAAATGTACAGAAACAATTGTCAAAGAACTCAGGAAGGAAGAGAGGCAGGAAAAGACAGAATGAACTACTCAACGAATGTGGGAAACTATTGATTAACTCAAGTAAAATGAAAGATCTTACCAACTATTCCATTACTAACCTTTCTTAATGAAGCTCACAACTTGGAATATTAGAGGCATAGGAAATAAAAAGAAACGAAGGACTATCAGTCACAGAATTAAGGAAGAAAAACCAGATATGACCTTTATTCAGGGGACAAAATGTTCGATGGAAAAGATTAGAGAAATTCATAAAAAATGGCTAATCAGATATGAGTACTTGGAGGTTAAAGCAAAGAACTCGGCAAGAGGGATTCTCATGCTGTGGGATCCACAGAAATTTGGGATCCTGGATGCTAAAGCTTCCAGGAACTATCTTTCTATGGTTTGTCAACCTACCTATAGGGGATAAGGAAGCCTACATGATAACAAATGTTTATGGACCGCAAAAGCAAGCAGAAAAACTCAAGCTTCTCATCTCCCTTGAGGATCTCAAAGCTAGATACCCCAATTTGTTGTGGATTGTTGTAGGAGATTTCAATGTGATAAGATCTCTCTCAGAAAAAAAAGGAGGTACTAGACAGTTAGGAAGAGACTCCTTGGCTTTCCAGAATTTTATAATGAACATAGGGCTATTGGACACGGAAAAGATAAATGGAACCTTCACCTAGAACAACAAGAGGGGAGGAGCTGCTTAAGTTTCTTCCAAACTAGATAGATTTTTTATTTAAGAGGATCTCCTTCTCGCAAGCCCAGCCATAAAAGCTTCTATTTTGCCCTTTGGAGGATCGGATCACTGGCTTGTACAGCTGGAAGCCACATTTATGGGCACACCCAGGAATAGACCTTTTAGGTTTGAAAATGCCTGGCTAACTCACCCGAATTCATCTGTAATATTGGGAAATGGTGGAGAGAAGAGATGAACATCCAAGGCACTAAAATGTTCATGCTCCATCAGAGACTCAAATACATCAAATCCAAGCTTAAAGAGTGGAACAAAAAGGAATTTGGGGACATCTTCAGAGCTAAAAATAAGTGGAGCAGAGGCTACAAGATATTAATTAGATAAACATCACAGATGGATTTACCGAGGAGCACTAAAGCTTACAAACTCCTTGTAGGAAGAATGGGAAGAGCGATGCTTGCAAGAGCTGGCAGCAGAAATCAAGGATACAATGGATTAGGGAGGGGGAAAGGAATACAAATTTTTTTCATAAATCCACCATGGCTCACAGGGCACATAAAAGAATCACCAATATAGTAGAGGAACCATTAGAGGATAGATCCAGGTTCATTGAAGAATTTACTCAATACATCCCTCAACTGGTCAGCAGATAAGATAACCACAATCTCAATAGGCCAATGTCGGAAGAGGAAGTCAGTGGAGTGATCAATGAAATGCAAAATGGAAAAGCCCCAAGCCCAGATGGGTTCAATGTGGACTTCTTCAAAACCTGCTGGGAAATAGTCAAACAGGATATCCTTGAGGTTGTGGAAGACTCAAGAAAATCTAAGAAGGTTCTAAAGGCTCTTAATGCTTCCTTCATAACTCTGATCCCAAAACAGGAGAATGCCATGACTCTGGAAGGTTTCAGACCCATAGCCTTATGTAATGTGATGTAAAAAATTATTTCCAAAGTCATAGCCAATAGACTCAAGCCCCTTCTACCATCTCTAATCTCGGAGGAGCAAACAGGATACGTGGAAGGAAGAAAAATCATCAACAAAATCATACAAGCTCATGAGGTGGTACACTCTCTCAAAAGCAACAAACAATCGGGTATGATCATTTAGTTGGACCTAGCGAAAGCCTATGACAAACTAAGCTGTTCGTACATAAGAGAAATTCTAAGGGCCTATGGATTTGACCAAAATTGGATAAGATGAGTTATGGCACTAGTTACCACGACCAGTTTCTCTATACTGCTCAATGGAGCTCCATCAAGAACATTCATTCCATCCAGAGGTCTCAGACAGGGAGATCCATTATCACCTTTCCTCTTCATTGTCATGATGGAAGGGCTAGGTAGAGCATTCAAAGGGGAAAATGCTGAAGGACGTATCCAGGGCATCAAACTCACCAAAGATGGAAAACCAAACACTCATCAACAATTTGTGGATGATACGATGCTGCAGGGTATACCCACAGTCAGGGAAGCCAGAGAGATCAAACATATCTTGAATGACTATGCTATGGTAGCAGGCACAAAGGTAAGCCTCAACAAATCCAATTTTTTTCTCTTTAATACCAATATTGCTATTCAAAGGAATATTACCAGAATTCTTGGGTTTCAAAGGGAACAACTACCTTCCAAGTATCTGGGAATACCTCTTACAGATAAACCTTTTAGCAAGAGTGTGTGGGAGCCAAAAATCAACAAACTTCACGAAAAGGTCAGGATATGGACACACAGGTCACTAAATCTGGTAGGATGCTGTTGAAAATGCAACAAGATGATGGAGCTTAGTGAAAAGAAGTTGCCTTCACTAAGTGGGCTGCAGGCTATTTTTGGCGCAAAGTCTATTTTTAGACATATGGATCATGGTCTATGAGTTGCAGGATGATATTTATGGATGATTGGTCATCTTGGTAAAAATAGATGGACCTCTATTTTTAGACTTATGGGCGGAGTCTATTTTTAGACTGCCAGTCTAAAAATAGAATAGTCGAATATTATGAGCTCTTAATAATATTTGGAATATAAACATTATCTTATCCTCTTGCAGCACCTTAGTTCGAGATACGAATGTGGCACATGCAATTTCCAGAAGGAAATATGCTTTTCCTATGGGTTAGTTGAGCTATTGCATGATGGACTTAAGTTAGAACTCAAGTGATTGAATTTGGTGGAGTTGATTGAGGAGTTGATGGAGTTGTGTTCAGTTTGACTTAGTTGAACTAGTTGTATTTAGTCTAACTGAAAAATACACTAGTGATGAGTGGTGTGAATTAATTATTAATTAATTCACTAATTATTAACTCATAAATCAACTAAAGAATACATTAGTTAACGCAGTGCATGGACAGTTCAGTGGAGACAAGTGTTAAAGGTGGGTGAAAGGGTGAGACTACTATCAGTTGTGACTATAGCAGTGCATGAGATTTTCACAATCATTGATTGAGATTGCCAATGAGGATTACGCAGTACAAGCCAAGGGAATTCGAACTTGGATCTGATCTATTATCAACTTGGATTGCGTAGTAGAGGCAGGCAAAAAGTGGAGGAGATTTGAACCCGTGACTTGTTCAGATTTGAGCTAATTTGTGTGTAGCAGGTGGAGATAGTACTGAGTACTTGTGAGGAGTATTGTTCTATGCATTGTTACATGTTCTATATCATTATAATATATAGATAGTTGGGGGTTTTCAGCTGTATGCTTTCCCCATTACATACTGCGTTGATATGTGTGATTGATGTTTCAATGTGCACATGCGATTGTTTTTAATTCCGTAAATTGATGATTAATGGTAGAGGAGGTTATGTATTATGCATGCATTTTGCAAATAGTGTATAATCAGGATAATCTCTGTGAATAAGTGTTATATTATTCAAAATTTCTACATGCTATCAGAGCAAAGTTGATCATCAGATCTATTATTCAGAAAGTGATTACATTTTATTTCTTCAGGCAGAGTCTGTAATCGGGCCAGGTAGCCTCTGGATTCATCCTTCTTTTGGAAGGTGAGATATCCGGTAAATTCCCATACAGTAAATCTCTGTACGAGAAATACTTTTTTCTGACAAATTTTAGATCAGAAGCAGTTGAGTTTTGAGCTGGTGGAATTCGAATTTGCAGCAATGTTTTCTTGGTGTCGAAGTTGAAATGTCTTTCAACGGATTGCGATTGGAGTATGCCCTCGAAGTCAGCTCGAATTATATTGCATGGAAAGACAGGATGGAGGTGGTGTTAGATGATAATGGGTTGAAGGAGTTCATAGATGCTGAAGTCCCAAAGCCTACTGATGCTGCTCAAGTTGAGGCTTGGCAAAAGAAGACAGCAAAGTGTCGAAGGATTCTGTTGGAGGGTATGAAGGATCACATTGTATCCAGCCTGCATGGAAAGGCTTCTCCATAATTGATGTGGAAAGCATTGACAAATTTATTCCAAAGCAAGAGTGACCAGAGGAAGTTGGCGCTCAAGGATAAACTCAGAAACATTAAGTGTGAGAAAGGAGACAGTATGCCCAAGTATCTCACGAAGTTCACCCAATGTCGGGATGAGCTAGGAGGTGCGGGGGTGACTGTCGATGATGAGGACTTGGTGAGCTTGGCTCTCCTTGGTCGTCCGAAGAGTTGGCATTCCTATCAGGACTCTGTCAATGGTCGGGAGAAATTGCCAAGATGGGAGAGACTTTGGTCTGATCTTATGCGAGAGGAGATAAGGCGGAATACCAGGGATGGATCTTCATAAAAGGCATCTGATGAAGAGAATTGTGCTTTGGCTGCCAAAGCAAAGAAGGGGAAGAACAATAAAACTTCTCATTCCGGTGCAAAAGGAAAGAAGCAGGACATGTACAAGGTGAAGTGCTTTCACTGTCACTAGCATGGACATTATGCCACAAATTGTCCGCATAAGAAGAAAAATAAGCAAGTTGCTGGATCTGCAGCGGGAGAGGCCTTAGCCTCGCAGTTTGAGCCGGATTTTTCACTGATTGCATGCTTGGTATCAAATGTGATGGGATCGGTATGGTTCTTGGACAGTGGTGCGTCTTTTCACATGACAGGAGATCGAGATTTGTTTTCTGATCTGGATGAGAAAGATCTTGGAGTGCACATTGAGATGGGCGATGATGGTAGATATAGTGCGACCAGTATTGGTACCATTTCCTTTGAGAGGGAGTCTGGTAAACCCTTCGTATTGAAGGAAGTGATGCATGTTCCAGGATTGAAGAAGAATCTTATCTCTGTGGCGATGTTAGAAGACAAGGGATATGATGTTGTCTTCAGCGAGGGAAAGGCTTTCCTACGCAGTAAGACAACTGGAGAAACCCGGAAGATAGGGGTTCGAGTCAAGAACCTTATCAATTGCATGTAGATGGCTGCGCAGCAATGGCATGCAAGGTAGGAGTGGTGAGCCAGGATGATGGCGAGCTGTGGCACCGGAGATTGGGCCACCTCACCATGGAGCCTTGAAGATACTGTAGCAGATTTCTACTGGGCTTCCTAAAGGCACTCTTGCACAGTCAGATTAGTGCAAGGGGTGTACTTTGGGAAAATTTGTGAAAGCCACCTTTCACAAGAAGGATAGTTGCGCCATGACAATCCTTGAGAGAATTCACACAGACGTGTGTGGACCTTTCTCAGTAGCTTTGACAGCAAAGCACAAGTACTATGTGATCTTTGTTGATGATTTCTCTTGAAAGTGCTGGATCTTCTTCATGCAGAAGAAGAGCGAGACATACTCAAAGTTCTGTGATTTCAAAGCTCTAGTTGAGAGGGAATTGGGGAAGAAGGTGAAGGCTCGTAGGAGCGACAATGGTGTTGAATTCATCTCTGGCGAGTTCAAGGACTTTCGCAGCGCAGAAGGGATTCGAAGAGAGCTCGTAGCTCCCCATAACCCACAGCAGAACGGGGTTGCTGAGTGGAAGAACAGAATGATTGTGGGTGCTGCACGGGTGATGTTGCATGATCAGGGCCTACCCCTTCACTTGTGGGCGGAGGCATGCAATACTGCAGTATATGTGCAGAACCGTTGTCCTCACAAGATACTTGGCATGAGTACACCCGAGGAGGCTTATTCTAGTAAGAGGCTTGATATTTCCCATTTGAGGATTTTTGGTTCTCCTGTTTACATGCATGTGATGAAGGATACCAGGAAGAAGCTAGAGCCAACCGCAGAGGTTGGGATATTTGTGGGGTACATTGATACGCCCCACAACTATCGTGTGTATTTTCCAGACAGTCGCAAGACTGTTGTGCGACGGGATATCAAATTTCAGGAGGAGAAAGCCATGAAGTGTTCGCTTGAGAGGGAGCCACACTTGCATGCAGATGAGGAGCTATTAGTTCCTAAGGATGAGCTTCAGGATGTGGATCAGCCACAAGATGAAGTTCATGGAGTGGAAGAGACCACTCATGCAGCGCCAACCATCAGAGGGCGAAAGCACACTACAGAAGCTGAGCGATTGGCTCAAGATGCAAAGAAGGTTGTATGACCACCTACATCACAGCGCAGACAGAGACAATCACATGATCGGTACACTGGATACATGGCCCTTGTGAGAAAATGTGTCGTGACTAAGCCATCCTCTTTCGAGGAAGTTGTGGAGGATCCCGCATGGGTAGATGCCATGGTGGAAGCGTATGATTCGATTGTCAGAAACAGTGCATGGGAGATTGTCCCAAGACCAGAAGGGAAATTAGTGGTGGGTTTGAGATGGATCTACAAAGTGAAGAAGGCAGCTGACGGGAGTGTGGAGAAGTACAAGGCAAGATTTTTTACCTGAGGCTTCTCATAGATTGAGGCGGATCCTAACCTATACCAGATAGTGGTGGAGGGTAAGTTGCTGATCATTGTAGTTTATGTAGATGATTTTATTTTGACGGGAGATGAGTTGTTGATACTTTCACGCAAGGAGGATCTTGCTAGAGATTTTGAGATGAAGGACTTGGGCCCCCTTCGTTATTTCCTGGGATTGGAAATTTGGCAGCGCAGTGATGGACTATTTGTTTCTCAGGGTAAGTATGCCCGGGAGATATTAGAGAAGTTCAACATGCATGGCTGCAAGCCTGTTGATACTCCTCTTCCTGGAGGTTGGAGGAAGGATGATGCTACTTCAGCAGAGGTAGTGGATGCCACTATTTATCGACAGTTGGTGGGGTCGCTTATGTATCTGGTCAATACACGACCTGATATATGCTGTGCTGTTAACCAGCTTTCACAAGCTATGGTTAAGCCAACCAAGCTCTTCTGGAAGGCAGGCAAGAATGTATTGTGTTATCTTAGAGGCACATCGAGATATGGATTTTGGTACAAACAACAGGATGAGGTGAAGCTATGTGGCTTCACAGATGCAGATTGGGTAGGGAACCCAACGGACAGAAAGAGCACATCTGGAGGGATCTTCAGTATCAGGTCGACAGAATTTTCTTGGTACATCAGGAAGCAGAGATCCGTGGCACTCAGTTCAGCAGAGGCTGAGTATATGGCAGCAAGTTTGGCTGCATGCGAGGCTATATGGATGAGGAAGATCCTGGTCGGGTTGTTCGGGTCACACTTGGAGCCTACTGTGATTTATTGTGATAACCAGAGTTGCATTAAACTCTCGGCTAATCCAGTATTTCATGATAGATCCAAGCACATCGACATCAGGTACCATCATATCAGAGATTGTGTGCAGCGGAGAATCATGTTACTTTCATACATTCCCACGGAGGATCAGGATGTTGATATCTTGACGAAGGCGCTCACCAGGAGCAAATTCGAATACCACAGAGGTAGGATAAGGGTTGCAGATAATCCATATCTTGTTGAGAGGGAGTGTTGAAAATGCAACAAGATGATGGAGCTTAGTGAAAAGAAGTCGCCTTCACTAAGTGGGCCGCAGGCTATTTTTGGCGCAAAGTCTATTTTGAGACTATGACTATTTTTAGACATATGGATCATGGTCTATGAGTTTCAGGATGCTATTTATGGATGATTGGTCATGTTGGTAAAAATAGATGGACCTCTATTTTTAGACATATGGGCAGAGTCTATTTTTAGACTGCCAGTCTAAAAGTAGAACAGTCAAATATTATTAGCTCTTAATAATATTTGGACTATAAACATTATCTTATCCTCTTGCAGCACTTCTGTTCGAGCTACGGATGTGGCACATGCAACTGCCAGAAGGAAATATGCTTTTCCTATGGGTTAGTTGAGCTATTGCATGATGGACTTCAGTTAGAACTCAAGTGATTGAGTTTGGTGGAGTTGATTGAGGAGTTGATGGAGTTGTGTTCAGTTTGACTTAGTTGAACTAGTTGTATTTAGTCTAACTGACAAATACACTAGTGATGAGTGGTGTGAATTAATTATTAATTAATTCACTAATTATTAACTCATAAATCAACTAAAGAATACATCAGTTAACTCAGTGCATGGAAAGTTCAGTGGAGACAAGTGTTAGAGGTGGGTGCAAGGGTGAGACTACTATCAGTTGTGACTATAGCAGTGCATGAGATTTGCACAATCATTGATTGAGATTGCCAATGAGGATTGCGCAGTACAAGCCAAGGGAATTCAAACTTGGATCTGATCTATTCTCAACTTGGATTGCGTAGTAGAGGTAGGCAAACAGTGGAGGAGATTTGAACCCGTGACTTGTTCAGATCTGAGCTAGTTTGTGTGTAGCAGGTGGAGATAGTACTGCGTACTTATGAGGAGTATTGTACTATGTATTGTTACATGTCATCTATCATTATAATATATAGATAGTTGGGGGTTTTCAGCTGTATGCTTTCCCCATTACATACTGCGTTGATATGTGTGATTGATGTTTCAATGTGCGCATGCGATTGTTTTTAATTCCACAAATTGATGATCAATGGTAGAGGAGGTTATGTATTATGCATGCATTCCGCAAATAGTGTATAATCAGGATAATCTCTGTGAATAAGTGTTATATTATTCAAAATTTCTACAGATGCTTGGTGTTCACACAAGAGGTCTTGTAGGCTATTCCCATATTCATGTTCTTTGCTCTTCCGGCTCCTAAAGGCATTATGCAACAGATCAGGAGTATACAAAGGGATTTCTTGTGGGGCAGAGGTGAGGAAAAAAATAAGTGGGCCTTAGTAGCCTCGGACAAGATATGCAAGCCCAAAAACCAAGGTGGCTTGGGGCTTCATGACCCTGACACCCTTAGTAGAGTTTCAGGAGCTAAAATTTGGTGGAGATGGATGAAGGAAGCGGCAGCTCCATGGGCTAAGTTGTGGAAACAAAAATATGCCAAGAATTGGCAGGAAAAGGATCACATTAGAATGTTAGGGAAAATCAGGGGCTCCCATATTTAGAATTTGGCATGGGAGAATAAAAGCATTGTTCAGCAACACTGCTTCTGGGAAATTTGAGTAGGGAACCTAGCAAGGTTTTGGGAGGGCAACTCGCAACAAGAACCCATCCTATACAAGGATGGTTTAGCATCTCTCAAGAGAGACACAGATAATAAAGGGCTAATTATGGTTAAAGATTTCTAGGACCATGATGGGGATAATGAGACATGGAGGAATTGGAAGGATCTAGGCTACAATGATGATAGTCCTTCGAAGGCCCTGGCAAGAACTCTCACCCAAGAGCTAGAGCACAGAAGGATTCTGGTTTCCTCCTTACATAACGAACTAAGATGGGGAAATAACCCCAAAGGTAACTTTAACCTCAAAGAAGCCAAACAGGGAGTAATAGTATTTAACTATACGAATCATGTTCTAGTCTGGAAGAAACTATGGCAAGGCCCCCACTGGATGAAAATAAAGTTATTTATCTGGTTAGTGAATCAAAGGAAAATATTAACCTGGGAGAATCTAAAAAAAAAGGCTTTATTGGACCATCCCAATGCTATCTTTGTGGCTCTCAAGAGGAGACAATGGATCACCTTCTCAACCTATGTCCTTTCACTTCAAATATATGGGACCGGGTAGCCTCAATCTTTAGGCAAATAGACAGGGAGAGTCTCAGCATTTCCAATACCTTGAAGAAATAGCAAGTAAATTTCTCAGGGAATGAAATCATTAACAAAGCCTGGATTCTAGTACCAGGCTTTGTTATCTGGAATGTTTGGAAAGAGCGCAATAATCAGATCTTCAAAGACAAAGCAAGAGAGCCCAAATGCATAATTGATCAAATATTGAGGCAGCTCAAAGAAACAATAAGAAGCCTGCTAAGGAATATTCCTAAGGATCCTCCTCTGCCCCAAGAGGTGAGCATTCTTATGCAATTGGGTCTACAGTCCATAAACCCTCAGGGCTTAACCAAGGGGGTACGCCAAATTCGTGCAAATATTAATATTTGGCAGCCTCCTCCACATGGCTTCCTAAAGGTTAATATAGACAGAGCTTCTAAAGGTAGTCCAGGGTTAGCTGGCTTTGGAGGGGTTATAAGAGATGAAAAGGGTCAAATAAAGAAAATATTTGATGGCCACTTGGGTGAGGCTACTAAGAACATGGAAGAGCTTATGGCAGTAGAACAAGGCTTTGAAATTCTGTTAGTTTCTAATGTACACAATATCATCATAGAAGCATATTCAGAATTGATTATTAGAGAGGCCCTGAAAATTTTTAATGGTATTTCTCCAAAAAAAGTTTCAAAGCAATGGAGGCTTTTGCAAGTATTTCATCGAATCCAATCCCACCTACAAACCTTAAAAATGGTCGGCTTTGTCCATGTGAAGAGGAAAGCTAACATGTTAGTGGATCGCTTGGCGAATGAGGGGGTCACCAACATGGATAGGGATTCTTGGTTTGAATGGGATCTTGTACCCCCAGGCAAGCTGTTGGAGGATTGTCTCTGTCAAGCGAACAAAGATATAGAGCTATGGATTCACAGGAAGGAATAAGATGGTATAGAAGATAGGAGGGAGGAAAGGGTACCCTAAATTGTCTGCCCTCATGGGGGTGGGTCACAGTCCACAGCTCAATACTCCGTCGCACCTATTCTGGATGCAAAACATACTGGGTCATCTATGGAATAGATCTTTAGGGGGAAAGGTTGATGGTGTTTTTGGTTCAATTGTGATTTTGGAAGGATGGCACAAGAACCATCCAATGCACTTGATCTACAGCAATCGCTTGATGAAAGAGCATGGTAGTTATTCTGTAAGGCTCAGTTTTCCAAAACCACAAGAGGTTTATCAGGCGGGATCTAAGTGGTATCTGGTCTTTTGGAGGAAGGCCCTGATTCCACTCATCAGGAAATACGTAGTAGGGAGAGGTGAGAGAATACCACTTGTATCGAACAGTTATTCTTTGTGCGACTTTTCCACCTGATATCTCTGTACACCATTGGATCATTGGCAGGAGGTCAATGGTGTATGGTTGATCGTGCAAGTTAGCTTGGATCTTGGACCTGAAAAAAGTTTAGAGGGCGGGAATAAAGTTTATGTCGGGTCCGTAAGAATGGTTTGGTGTGGGTTGTTGTGGGCCCCCAGTTGTGATTGTTATTGTGGGCCACGGTTGGTGTTGTGGTTGTGGGTCTGAGTGGGCCTAGTGGAGACTGTCAAGTCAACTCAAATGGTAAGCGGCTCTACTTGCTCTTTAAAGCTTCTTGTTAATCTTCCTGGTTGAAAGTCTGGTGGACCCTCACTTGAATCTTCTTCTGGAGGCTCGTCTTATTTCAGCACTTGACAACATGATCAAATGATCTTTTGATTGCCTGTTATCCATTGTTAATGGAGGTAACTCCCAAGTTGTTTTGTTTGGACTGCGCACAGTTTTGGTTGCGTGGTTCGGCTTTTGTTTGCACAGCTGCCAGTTGTACTCTCACAGGGCTACTGCTTGTAATTTTTGTATTTTTAACTTGATTAATAGAAGGTCCTACTCTTACCTGATCAAAAAAATATTAATAAAACTAATAATAATACTTAGTATCATATTATGAATATTAATATCATTCGTATTTAGTAATATGAAAGTTGATATTTATTAGTAATATTAGTATTAATATTTAGTAAAAAAAAAGGAGAAACATTAACAAAATAATAATAATGGTCATTTTATTAATTAATTAAATATTATTAATATAAACGTTGAGATAACAAGACAATATATTAATAAGATAAATAAAACCCTTTTATAAATTTATTAATATTATCAAAACCCTAGTTAAATATAATCGCTGGGTTAGTAAGTTGACTTTAATATATATTGATTAAATAAACAATTAATAAAATAATTAAACCTATTTAAATAATATTAAATTTTTCCATTTGCCTCCCCTGGTCAAATATAGCCGTATTTCTAACTGTTAGGTTGACTTGTCTCCCTATTTAACCCTCTTCCTAGATCTGCTTCTTCATCGTGCCCTGAAGATGAACCACACTTGTTGGCTCAAAATGCATTGACCAAAATATTTAATGTGATTTCTTCCAAAAAAGCATTTTATACATTAATTTATAGAAAGTTAAAGGAATAACTTGGAGGGAAATAAGGATTTTTACCCGATCTACTGAAATTGAAAAGAGAGGTTGATTTGGAGCTCTGCAAATCAGATCTAAGGTTTTTCTTTAGGGTTTGTGTAGCTGGTTACCATGGCGGGGCATGAAGGAGGGAGGTCTACTCCCTCGTACAGTCAAGTGGTTGCGGACAGAAGGAAGGGAGTTGAATCGCATTGCTTCAAGAAACTAGCGGAGGTGACAACAGAGGTTACGAATAAATAAAAATTGGAAACCATCGGAACTCAAGAACAGGAAGAGAACCATGAGAAAGATGGTAAGGAGAAGAGGACAGAGGGTAGCAGTTAGAAAGTTTCTCCCATGAATACATTAGGGGCATGTAAACCTAAGGTGACCACTATTCCTCGAGTTATTTTAAGTGACCTAGCACTACAGGTGGATAGAGAACACATGGTAGAATATGTTGTTATCTGTAAATTTATGGGGATCTGGTCGACAAAGAAGGCTTTGCAAGCATGGATAAGGAACCATTGGAAAACGAAAGGGAAAGTAGACGTTCACCTTGGGTCCAAGGGTTTCTTCATGGCAGTGTTCACAAGCTTAGAGGACAAAGACAAAGTGTTCGAGGGAGGACCCTATTTTTATACGTCTGCATACCTTTACATGAGACCATGGGTAATGAACTTTGTCCCAGAACGAGAAGCTTCACCACAGTGCCGATATGGATAAGACTCCACTCCCTTCCTTTATATTATTCACTATCGGAGTCTCTCAAGGCTATCGGTAACAAGCTAGGGCATTTTATAAAAATATCAGATACTACTCTAAGAGGTAAATACACTTCGTTCACCCGGATATGTGTGGAAATGGACTTATCTGGGGAACTTCCGGATGCAATAATTTTGAATTGTATGACGATGAATGGGTGCAGATGGTAGATTATGAACACATCCCATTTAGGTGTCATAAGTGCCATGAATAGGGGCACCTATACAGGGAATGGCCATTGAACAAGCAAGAGAACAACACGAAAGCCACTACAGGCAAGGATCCCAAAGGATTTACTAAGGTTAGGGGTAAAGGGAAAGGAGGCAAGAGGCACCAAAAGGAAATTACTGAAGACAGACAATCGAACCACAATAGTTTCAAGATCCTAGAAGAAGAAGTCGAAATCAATGGGACAAACTAGGAATCAGAGAGTAATCCCACTGAGAAGGAAGGGGATGCTAACATGGAGTTTATACCAGAAAATAGAAAACAAACAGATAATGTGTCAAGCATGATGGAGCTCAGCAGGGACCACGAGATGACCCCAAGCGAGGCAAGAACACAAGATTATGAACTGCAGGAGATTCTAGAAAGGGAGAATTTAGATCTAGAAAAGTTTCTGGAGAAGGGAATAACAAAAGGGGTTGACTCTTTGCCTAAAGAGGAGTTTGACGGGTTCAACAACTCTTCCTTTGGATATCACAAGTGAAGTTATCTGGAGTCAAAAGAAACCATGACAGCCAGGAGAATAGGGGAGTGAAAATGATGGAGGATACACCAATGATTTCTTCAAAGAACCCGGGTAGGAAAAGAGGAAGGAAAAAATAGAACGAGTTGTTGTCCGAATGTGGGAAACTTATGATTAACTCAAGTAAGATGAAGGATCTTACCAGTTACTCCTTTACAAACCTTTCTTAATGAGCCTTACCACATAGAACATAAGGGGTCTAGGAAGTAGAAGGAAAATAAGAAATCTTAGCAGTCGAATAAAAGAAGAAAAATCATATATGATTTTTCTTCAGGAAACAAAATGTTCAATGGACAAGATCAGAGAGATACACTGTAAGTGGTTAATCAAGTATGAGTATCTAGAGGTTAAAGCAAATAACTCAGCGGGGGGGATTCTCACTCTATGGGATCCGCAAAATCTTGGAATACTAGATGATGAAGCTTCTAGGAATTATCTATCGATGGTGATTCAACCGTTGGGGGATAAGGAGATCTACATGATCAGTAACATCTATTGTCCTCAAAAACTAGAAGAAAAATTAATGCTTCTCACCTCCCTTGAGGAACGTAGGGAGAGATATCCTGATATGCCTTGGATTCTGGCAGGAGATTTCAATATGTTCACATCTCTTACAGAGAAAAAAGGCCGTACAAGAAAACTAGGCAGGGAATCCATTGCCTTCCACAACTTCATGAATAACATGGGGCTAGTGGACACAGAAACAACAAATGGAATTTTTACTTGGAATAATAAGAGAGGAGGGGCTTCTGAAGTCACCTCTAAATTAGACAGATTCATAATCTCAGAGGAATTCCTTATCAAAGGTCTTGATATGTTAGCTTTAATCGTTCCCTTCAGAGGCTCAAACCACTGACCTATTCAGATGGAAGCTTATTTTATGGGAACACCGAGGAACAGACCTTCTAGGTTTGAAAATATCTGGCTCTCTCACCCTGATTTCACCAGAAATATTGACAAATGGTGGATGGAAGAAAGGCCCATTCAAGGCACTAAAATTTTCATTCTACAAAAAAGACTCAAACACATCAAATCTAGGCTTAAATATTGGAACAAACAAGAGTTTGGAAATATTTTTAAAGCCAAAAAAGAAGTTGAGCAGAAAATCTAGGAGATTAATCAAATCAACATCTCACAGGGTTTTACTAAGGAAAGGAAAATTTAGGCTGAATCTCTACAAAATGAATGGGAAGATCAGTGCATTCAAGAGGATATTTTCTGGAGACATAAATCAAGGGTGCAATGGATTAGAGAAGGAGAAAGAAACACAAAGTTTTTTCATAGATCAACCTTGGATCACAGATCCCATAACAGAATTTCCAAACTTAAAGATTCTTAAGGGAAAGATCTTGTCTCACACATAGAAATAGAATCTATCCTAGTTCAACACTTCCTTAGCATAGCAGAGGAGCCTCTTGTTGATAGATCTCGGTTCATTAACAAATTCACAAAGTTCATTCCTAAGCATATAACTAAGAAAGACAACCACAATCTTAACAGGCCAGTGTCGAAAGAGGAGGTTATTAAAGTTATCAATGAGATGCAAAATGGGAAAGCTCCTAGCCCTGATGGTTTCAATGTGGATTTCTTCAAAGCTTGCTGGAAAACAGTCAAACAAGATATGCTTGAAGTTGTGGAAGACTCTAAGAGATTGAAAACTGTTTTGAAAGCTTTTAATGCCTCTTTCATAGCTTTGATTCCAAAGCAAGAAAAAGCTATGAGACTGGACAGATTCAGACCCATAGCCTTATGTAATGTGGTGTACAATATTATCTCCAAAGTGATCGCTAACAGACTCAAGCCTCTTCTTCCCGCTCTTGTTTCAAAGGAGAAAATTGGTTTTGTGGAAGGAAGACAGATTCTCAACAACATCATACAAGCTCACGAGGTGGTACACTCTCTTAAGAGAAATAAGAAAGCTGGTATGATCATGCGATTGGACCTAGAGAAAGCTTATGATAAGCTAAGTTGGGCGTACATCAAGGAAGTGCTAAGAGCTTATGGCTTCGACTACAACTGGATAAGATGGGTTATGGCCCTTGTATCCACAACTATCTTCTCAATTTTGCTTATTGGATCTCCCTCTAGAACCTTTATTCCCTCTAGGGGTCTCAGACACGGGGATTCGCTCTCCCCCTTCCTCTTTGTTCTCATGATGGAAGGAATAGGCAGAGCGATCAAAATGGCAAATGTTGAAGGAAGAATCCAAGGTTTGAAACTTACCCCGGATGGGGATGCCCCCACTCATCAACAATTTGTGGATGATACAATGTTGCAGGGAATTCCTACGATTAAGGAAGCAAGAGCTTTCAAGCAAATCCTGAACGCCTTTGCTTTGGCGGTTGGTACAAAGGTAAGCCTTGACAAATCAAAGGTTTTTTTTTCAATACTAACATTGTTATTCAAAGGAACCTCACTAGAATTCTTGGGTATCAAGGGGCTTAGTTACCTTCCAAGTACCTTGGAATGCCTCTTATTGACAAACCTCTAAGTAAGGGACTGTGGGAGCCGGTCACCAATAAACTTCAGGACAATGTCAGGAAATGGACCTGCACATCTTTGAACTTGGCGGGGCACCTTGTGCTTACAAAGGCTGTCATGTAGGCTATACCCATATTCATGTTTTCAGCTCTCCCTGCTCCCAAAGGTGTTATACAATAAATCAAAAATATTCAAAGAGATTTTCTTTGGGGCAAAGGGGAAGAGAAAAAGAAGTGGGTGTTGGTAGCTTGGGACAAGCTATGCAAATGTAAGGCCCATGGAGGTTTGGGGCTTCATGACCTTGAAATACTCAGCAGAGTTTCGGGAGAAAAACTTTGGTGGAGGTGGCTCAAGGAATCGTCGACCCCTTGGGCCAAGCTTTGGAAGCAGAAATATGCAAGTAATTGGTAGGAGAGGGATTATATCAGAATTTCAGGGCTCATCAAGGGCTCCCACATTCGGAACCTTTCTTGGGAGAATAGAGGCATTGTCCAACAACATAGTTTCTGGGAAATTAGAGCTTGTAACCTTGCATGGTTTTGGGAGGATAACTCGCAGCAGGAACCAAATTTGTTTAGAGAAGAACTAACTTCTCTAGAAAATGAAACTGATAACAAAGGTCCACTCATGGTAAGTGACTTCTGGGATTAGGAAAGGGACAATGATAAATGGTGCAAGTGGAAGAATCTTGGATACAATGAAGAGAGCCCTTTGAAAGCCCAGGAAGATTCCCTTGCTCTTGACTTGGAGAGAAGGAAGATTTTAATGTCTTCCTTGTCTAACCAACTGAGATGGGGTCGAAACAACGAAGGAAATTTTAACCTCAAATAAGCTAAATGCATGGCCCTAGGTTTTGATTATCCAAACCCTAAACAGGTTTGGAATAACCTTTAGAGGAACTCGCAATGGATGAAAGTCAAGGTATTCATGTGGTTAGTTCACCAAAAGAAAATTATCACTTGGGAGAATCTTCTGAAAAGGGGATTTGTTGGCCCATCCAAATGCCATCTATGTGGCTTATAGGAAGAAATGATGCAGCATTTATTGAACCTTTCCCCCTTCCCCTCTACCTTGTGGGATTGGGTGGCCTCAGTCTTCAGAAAAACTGACAGAGACAGACTCAGCATCACCAATGCTTTGAAGAATTGGAGGAAAGACTTCTCATGTAATGAAATCATCAATAAGTCTTGGACTTTGGTTCCAAGCTTTATTATATGGGATTTTTGGAACGAACGCAATGACAGAATTTTCAAGAACAAAACACGCTCGACCCAGAATATCATTCTCCAAATTCTAAGACAGATCAAAGATACAGTAGGAGCCCTTATGTGGAAAATTCCAGAGGACCCCCCTTCGTTCCAAGAGGCTCGCATTTTGAGGCAGCTGGATCTCCACTTTCTGGTTCCTCTTGGAATTGTGAAGGGAGTGAGAAAAACAACTACTGGTAAAGATTTCCGGTAACCTCCTCTTCATGGTTTTTTGAAGATAAATATAGACGGGGCCTCTAAGGGAAACCCAGGGATGACTGGATTTGGAGGTATCATAAGAGATGAATAGGGGAGCATAAAGGATATCTTCCATAGTCATTTGGGGACTACCACTAATAACATGGCAGAGCCCATGGCCTTAGAATAGTGCTTGGAAAGTGTGATTGAGTTAAATTTACACAATACAATCATTGAAGTTGACTTAGAATTGGTCATTAATGTGGCCAAGAAAATGTGTAATAGAACGACACCTGGAAAAGTGTCGAAACACTGGAGGCTCTCATAGGTCTTTCAGCGTATTCATTCCCACTTGCGAACCCTAAGAACCATCAGTTTTGTTCATGTGCGAAGGAAAGCGATTATGTTATTTGATCGTATTGCGAATGAAGGAGTGATGTGAAAGGAGAGCTATATCTGGTATGACTGGGAGTCTATACCCTCTGGTAAACTGAGGGACAATTGCCATTGATAGGCATCCAAAGACATGGAGTACTTCTAGATCATGAATAATAAGCAAGAGGGAGACTAGATAGAGTGGGCAAAAGTGGAAGTCCGGGAGCCGAGTTGAAGTGCCGGAGTGTTTCCTAACCATCGATCCCACAATAAATGTTTATGCCATAGCCAACTATAGGAGTTGAGGAAGTGTTAAAAAGCGTGCTTGTTGATTGGCTGCAGACCATAGGCTTTGATGGCCTTCAATATCAAATGGATATCGGGTTTCAATTTGATTGAAGGTTAAGGGGTTGAGTGGACTTGATATCTTTTTAGATCAAGTTTATAATCTAGATCAGGTCCGTAAAGTGGATAACTACTGTGTATGTTTCCGAAGCGATATATTGTGGACCGTCAAATCAAATGGGTTTTGATCAATGACACAGGATCAATGTGCAACTCGGTTGATCAGAGTGAGTATCTACTGTCCGATTAAAGGTTTTCTCGATGGTGGATCTTAGAGGGTAAGTTCCTCAGACAGAACAACAAAGGACACCGCTCACAACCAGATCTCAGATCAATACACCAGTATTTTTGACGTGGTTAAAACCCTCAAAGAGGGAAACAGTCCACGGCCTGAGCCAATGCAACCACTTCAGGAAATTTATTAATAAAAGAATGAAAATTTACATATGTTTCTCTCATGCACGGATTACCCTACAAATGACCCTCCATGCGCTTTAAATAGAAATCATGGACCAATCGGGTGTCAAGCCACAGATCAAGTGTCGGTAATACCGAGGAGAGAATGAACTGTCGGATCACTACATATCGTGATCGTTGGATTGTAAGTTACAAAATGTACAACGGTAAAGAAGCACACTTTACCTAACTCTATACCTAACTCTATACTAGACCAAGTTGTACTTAACTATTTCCTATGTGTCAAAATATCCTAACATCCCCCCTTAAGAACAACTTGGGATAGGATTGAAGGATTTACAAATATGACACAATAGGAGAAGGAAGGAGGCACTAGAGCCTATCCCCCCTTAGTGACAACTTCCTGAACTCCAACCATAAATCGAAGTTTAGTGAACTTCACCTCTGTGAGAGCCTTTGTGAAGATGTCTGCAACTTGATCATCTGTTGAACAATGTTTGCACTTCAAGAACATGGTCGTGAATGAGCTTTCTGAAGTGCATTTTCAGTTCAATGTGTTTGCTGCGCTGATGTTGGACTGGATCTTTGCATAGCTGAATGGCACTTTGATTATCACACCAAAGTGTAGTCGGATGCTGCTGCTCAAATCCAAACTCTGACAGGATCTGACGAAGCCACAAGGCTTCCTTACTAGCTTCTACGGCACCACGATACTCTGCTTCTGCTGATGAAAGAGAAATGGCATCTTGTTTCTTGCAAGCCCATGTAATAGGTCCTGAACCAAGAGTGAACACATAACCGGCAGTAGACTTCCGATCATCAGGGTCACTAGTCCAATCGGAATCAGTGAAACCAACCAATAGAGGAGATGCTTCGGCACTGTAATGAATCCCAAACTGAACTGTACCTCAAACATAACGAAGTATTCTTTTAGCTGCTTTCCAATGAATTTCACGGGGGTTTAGCATGAACTGAGCAACAAGGCCAACAACAAAGGAAAGGTCAGGACGAGTATGGGTTAGATACAAAATTTTTCCTACAAGTTGACGGTATAAGGTAGCATCAACTTCAGGAGAAGTACAAGTGACTGAAAGTTTGACTCCAGACTGAAAGGGAGAAGGGGAAAATGGCGTAGAATATCACAGGCATACTTGGACTGGGAAAGAGAAATACCCTCCTTGGATTGCAAGACTTGAAGACCGAGAAAATAGTGTAAGTGTCCTAAGTCTGCCATTTCAAATTTCCTTTTAAGGCTAGACTTCACATGGTTTATAAGGTTGGGATCACTACCAGTAAGGGTAAGATCGTCAACATAAAGGACAAGGATGAAAATAGAGTTGCCCACTTTCTTGGTGTAGACAGTATTGTCAGAATGACACCTAGAAAAGCCAGATTCTAAAAGAAAGCTATCCATTTTGGCATACCAAGCCCGAGGAGCTTGCTTGAGACCATAAAGGGATTTCTTAAGTCGACATACAAGGCTGGAGTCTGTTTGTATGAAGCCAATGGGTTGTTCCATATAGATTTCTTCATGCAAGTCCCCATGCAAGAAGGCAGATTTAACATCCATCTGATGGACTTCCCATTTGAAAGAGGCAGCAAGGGAAAGAACAAGGCGGATAGAGTTCATTTTGGCAACAGGGGAGAAGGTTTCAGTGTAGTCAATGCCTTCAACCTGTGAAAAACCTTTAGCAACAAGACGAGCTTTATGTTTATCAACTTTCCCATCTGGTCCATACTTGGTTCTGTAAACCCATTTGCATCTAACAAGTTTTCGTCCCTTTGGTAGAGGAACAAGATCCCATGTATCATTTGCCAATAATGAATGATATTCTTCATTCATAGCTGCTTCCGAATCTGGATGGCCTAAAGCTTCTGCAAAGGTGTCAGGATCATAATTTACTAGAGCTTGAGCCAGTAAAGAAGAGGCTCTCTCGAACTGAGAACATGTGCGTCACTGATCTGTAGGATCACCGACAAGATCACCTGCTGCATATCGAGTAGCACGAACCCATTTTGGAAGCTCAGGAGCTGAAGGACGATCCTGAGATGGTGGGGGAGGATTGTCATCCTCACTTTCATCATCTGAAGAAGAAATGTTTTCAAAGGTAGAAGAGATAGGGAGAGGTGGCACATCCGCCGAACTAGGCTCGCAGGCCGATATATTTTCATCAAATTTTACATCTCTTCTAATGATAACATTTTTGGACTTAAATGGAATAAGTCTATAGCCTTTGACATCTTCAGGATATCCAACAAAAGTACATTTTTCACTCTTAGGTTCTAAAGCTTTATGCTTTTCATCTAGAATATGGGCCCACGCTTCACTTCCAAAAACACGAAAGTGACTTACATCTGGTTTGATTGAGCTCCATGCTTCTTCTGGAGTGATATTCTTTAAAGCCTTAGTAGGAGTGCGATTTATTATGTAATTTGCACAGTTAATTGCTTCTGCCCAAAAACTAAGACCAAGTCCTTTAGATTGTAGCATACAATTAGCCATTTCCTTTAAGGTGCGATTCTTCCTTTCAGCTACACCATTTTGTTGTGGAGTATATGGAACAGTATGTTGCATTTGAATTCCATTCTCAGTGCAATAATTGATGAATGTATATTTAACATATTCTCCGCCATTATCAGATCTTAACTTAAGAATTTGATGTCCAGATTGTTTTTCAACAAAGGCCTTGAAGGCCAAAAAAGTGTTAAATACTTCACTCTTGAGTTTTAATAAGTATACCCAAGTGCGTCTGGAGAAATCATCAATGAAAGTTAAGAAATACTTGCAGCCAGAGAATGACACAACTGGAAGTGGACCACATAAATCACTATACACAAGCTGTAAAGGGGCTAAGGCGTGCCAAGAGGCACGTTCTTCAAAATTGTCCCGATGAAGTTTTCCGAGTACACATCCGGAACAAACACCATCTCTGCAAGATACCATAGGAAGACCTGTCACCATATTTTCTTTACATAGATGCTGAAGGGAGCGATAGTTTAAGTGACCAAATCAATCATGCCAAAGTTTGCTCACTTCATCGTTATGAGCAACAAATACTGAGGGAAGATTTGATGACCCAAAGTTGTGAAACTTATACAACCTTGTAGAATCATCAACAATGCCAGTAGCCAAAATCTGTTTAGGATCTCTTAAGTCCTTGATTACAACATCATGAGGTGAAAATTCAACGATTTTACCTTCACCTGAATGAGTTATCTGATATACAGATAGAAGGTTGTAGGATAAGGTTGGAAGACATAATACATCATTAAACTGACCATTGTCTAGATGAACAGTTCCAGTCCCTACAACATTAAGAGATCTATCATCACCAACATATATATTTTTGGTGTTACAATCATTTAAAGAAGAAAACATGGCTTTGTTTTTGGCCATGTGATAAGAAGCTCTAGAATCAATGAGCCACTCATGAGAATGAGAAGAAGAAGATACATTCAATGCATAGCCAGACCGAGATGCTTGACAACCACGTGCAGAAAGTGCCATTCCTGAAGATGAAGTTGAAGTTGAATATTGCCCCAAATGGATGTTATGCTTCTTCATTGCTGCTTCCAAGGCTTCCATCTTCTTAAAGCATTTTGATTCTAAGTGGCCATCTCGATTACAAAAATTGCAATGTCTATCAGTCTTCTTCCCTTTGTTTTTATTTGTCTTATCATTTTGTTGAAATGATTTTTCATTTTGGGGCTGAAATTGCTTAGGACCCTTGTTTAGTATAGGACCATTCTTTTTAGGATATGACTTCTTAGGATTCTTTGAATTTGGTTGCTGCTGGGCGGCTAACGCTTTCTTGGAAGAGTTTCCAAGATTAAGAAGACCAAGGTGTAAGAGTTTTTCTTGTTCTCTTATTAAAGAATCACAAAAAGAGTCAAAGGAAGGGGACTTGTAGTCTGTTCCTTGAGAAATGAAGGCTTCTCTTGTAGAATGGAAGGTGCAAACAAACACAGAGTAGGCTGGTCCCAACTTTGTAAGAATGGAATAGATAAGGTTATTATCTTCTTTCTTAACTTTAACACCTTCCAAGACATATCTAAGGCTCTTGAACTTGGACAAGAAATCTTCAATGCAAGAAAAAATATTAGGGTCCAATGTAAGCAACTAATTTTCAAGTTGATGGGCTCTAAGTTCATTTTTAATCCCAAAAACTTTATTGATTTGTTTCATTGCTTCATCAGGAGTATCAAGTTCTGCAATATGGAATCTAAGATCTGGAGAAATAGACATCCCTATCAATCCACGTGCTTGATCTTGCCTATTTTCCCATTTAACAGCCTTATCTTCATCCTTCGGTTTCTTTTCTTGGTCTGAGGCTATTCTGTAGAGACCTTTACTTCTAAGTAAATCCTCAATTTAGGCCAACCATTGGAAGTAGTTGGTGCTGTCAAGGGTAACTTGGTATTGACTTTCCATTTCAACGGAAACTGAAGCTAAAGATGCTGAAACTAAGTGTTCCAATGGATAGATATCGAAAAATTAGGCTGGTTTAACAAAACGGCTCTGAAAATGGCTTCCGGATGAAGTTATGGCTTTTTGAAAAAAAGTTGTTGAAATTGCCGACGGGGTGCGGGAATGTGTGAAAATGAAAAAGTTTGCCCCCACAAAATGGAGACTTGAACCCAAGACCTCTACTCTCTTAGAATAGCTTTGAACCAATTGAGCTATACAAAAAATTTGAGAGAGAGAGAGAGAGAAGGAGAGAGAGAGAGAGAGGGGGGGGGTTGCTTTGGGTTGCGTGCTTGCTTTGAGAAGGCTCTTTTTCCCTACAAAACAAAAAACACAAAACCCAACATAGACATGCAAAGAAAACGAACCTTATGGCTCGAAGTTAGCTTTAGCCGAAAAACTAAATATTTTAAAAAATGAACCTTGCGGCTCAAAGTTAGCTTTGGCCGGAAACTAAATATTTTCCTCAATGTTTCTGATTTTCCAAGATCACCCTAAGGCGCAGGGAAAAGAGCATACGCATGAGAAAAATCCTTCCTTTCGGTTTCTGATTTTCACAGATCGCACAGAGTCGCAGGGCAAAGAGCATACGCAGAAATGAAAGGTATAGATCCGATAATAAAAAAGCTAAATAAACCGAAACCGAAATAAACAGAGAGAAAATAACAGTAAACTGAAAATAAACACTATATACCTCCAGATCTTAAAAATGACGCAGCTAGGGCTACCAGAAACCTTTTCGCGTGAAACGAAAGGGGTTCCTCACTGGAACAGATGCTCCCAACACAACAGAGCAGTCCTCTCAGCCCGAAAGCAGTCAGAAACAACAGATATAGGAAACAACAGTCGGATGCAGTTCTATCGGCTTCAGATTTGGATCACCAACGGATGTGGCCCTCAAATAGCTCTGATACCATGTAGGAATTTACAGGGAAAGTTCCTCAGACAGAACACCAAAGGACACCGCTCACAACCAGATCTCAGATCAATACACCAGTATTTTTGACGTGGTTAAAACCCTCAAAGAGGGAAACAGTCCACGGCCTGAGCCAACGCGGCCACTTCAGGCAATTTATTAATAAAAGAATGAAAATTTACATATGTTTATCTCATGCACGGATTACCCTACAAATGAACCTCCATGTGCTTTAAATAGAAATCATGGACCAATTGGGTGTCAAGCCACAGATCAAGTGTCGGTAATACCGAGGAGAGAATGAACCGTCGGATCACTACATATCTGACCGTCGGATTGTAAGTTGCAAAATTTACAATGGTAAAGAAACACACTTTACCTAACTCTATACCTAACTCTATACTAGACCAAGTTATACTTAACTATTTCCTATGTGTTGGAATATCCTAACAGGTAGATCTCAGTTGATCGGAGTGAGTTTCTACCATCCGATTGAAGGTTAGATAGATGGTGGATCTCGGTAGATCTTGATTGATCAGAGTGAGTATATATCGTCTGATTGAAAGGAAGATCGACGGTGGAGTTTGATGGAAAAGATTTGGGGAGATTGGGTGGTAAGAATTGAAGGAGGAGAATTGAAAAGTGATCAACAACCTGTTCACTTAGGAATTTTTCCCAAGGGGCTTTTGTGGTTAGGTATGCAAGGTTTTGGGTTCTGTTAACCCGGTTGGTTGTTGTTTTTCAACTGGTCTATCTTTTTTTGGTCTTTACACTTGTAAAGATGTGTACCATATGTAATGTTTGTTTGGTTAATTGAAAGTTCCACTCTTACTTGACCAAAAAAAAAAAAAATAGAGGGAAATAACAATAAACCCAAGTGGGAGAAATCAAAGGGGCAAAAAAATTAAATTTGAAAAAAATAGATCTATTTATATATTTAAAAATAATTTTTAAATAATAAAAAAATTTGGATACACTAGATCTATTTGTATATTAAAAAAATAAATTTAAGAAAAATCAAACTAAAATAAGTTGTTTAATTCCCACCAAACACTTCAAAACAAAGAATATTTAAACAATGTATATTAACATTTAATAAATTGTATTAGTGCACTCACAGAAATGAAAATGGCAAAAGATAAATGAAGAAAACCTATCTATTAATATTAGAGGTCATTTTCCCGGATGCGGGTGTTTGAGGTGGCATTAACTGTGAAGAGATAGGGGTGGGGCGAGGCAGATCGACACCTGCCCACCCAGTACAGAGAGTTAAATACAGGTAAGGTGGTGAGCTCTTGGCATGCACGCAGTGCAAGGTTAAACGACTCTCATTCCAGTGGCTCTGGTTCATACTTCATGTCTACCGCGATGGTTCTTCCCTCCGCACGCTCTGGCCTGCATCAGAAGGCGACGTTCTTCAATGCTATAGTAATGGATGGAGCATCTTGAGGCATGCCAGAAAAGGTTAAGGCCAGGCTATGTCTCGGGTATGCGATGAAGTCATTTATGCTGTTTCACTTGGTTCATTCCCTCGCCTCTGGCCTCATTTCTGATTTTAGGCTGTTTGAGGTAAGCTCTATTATTTCTGAGGTCTCTTGGCACTTGCAGGGGAAAGTTTCTCTGGTGCTTGGCTCGGCCCTCCTGGAGCAGCTCCTGCTGTCCCTCTCGTTCCTCTCCTGGGTTTCGAGCTATTGTTTTGTGGTCTTTGTCTCGACATTTCATTATCCGGTCTCAGGCCTTGTCTCTGGGTTTCGGGTTGTGGGTTTCGAGCTGTGTTTTCATAGCCTTTGTCCCGATGATTAATTATCCAGTCTCAGGCCTCGTCTCTGGTTCCGGGTGGTGGGTGGTCGGCCCTATCATTCCTAAGGCCTCTCGAACTTTGCTTGGAAAGGATAATTCAGTGCTCAGTTCTGTTTTTTCGGCGAAGGGGATCCACGAGCTCCCTTCCTGGTTTTGGTGTCTCTGTTGCTCTATCTACCTAGCCATTGCTTTGCCTTACCGACATCTCACTGCCGCTCCCTCTCAGATGCCTCATCTTCACCAAAGAATGGGGTGCCGAAGAGGCCAGCCCCGGCGTGCGCCTACCAGCTCGTCCTCTGATTCGCCTTCCCTCTCCAGTGAGCTATTTGTAGACCGCTACCCCAGCACCCACAGTGGGAGAGGGCGGCTCCATTCCTCCAGATACCACCCTGGGCTTCCTTCCTCGTCTGGCTCTGTAATTTTCTCTGTTAACAACTCTCTAAATCGGCCTAGGATAATGGCTCATATCACGGTGGTCTTCCATGAGACTGATCAGACAGAGGACTCTGGATCTCATCCGGGAGGTTCGGGGGCAGTCTCTGCTCCTTCTTCTTCCCTCCACTTGGGAATTGGAAATGCGCCTCAGCAGGATTTAAGTGTATACGTTTGCAGCACTCAGGATGCAGTGATGGTGCCGGTTGACCCTGGTCCCTCCGATCACAACATGGCTCAAGCAAGGGATTTTCCAGAATATGGTTGGTGCCGTATTGAGGAAGAACCTCCAGATGACTAGCGCGCTTTCCCCGGCTTCGTCTTTTGGTTATGCGACGTTTACCTCCGGGAAAGTTGTTAATGCACATAGTTTTGTGGTTTTCCTGTGTTTTTTGACATTTTTGTTAACTATGCAGTACCAAGAGAATATCATCCCGGTCCCCTGCGTGGGTCCTGAAATCTGTCACAACTATGAACTCACTGCCTACAGTCAGTCTTCTCACCTGTTTTTCTTGACAGTTCTGCCTCTCATCAGAGCAGAGTCTTGACTTCAGTCTCGATGTAATTATACTTCTTTACTTTGTTAATAGAATTAATCTTACTTAGAAAAAAAACAAAATATTAGAGGTCATTTGGCTAAAGATTTTTAGGATGATATAATGAAAGTGTGTAATTTTTATTGTAGCGCCATGATTAAAATAAGATCTCATCTCGAAATTTTTTAAGTACATATTTTGTATTGAAAATAGTAATATGTTTTTGGAAGAAAAAGTATAACACAATGATCATGTTAATTATAATTCCAATATAATAGAAAAAAAAAGAAATTAAATATTAAATTAATTTGGAATTGTTTGCTATTTCCATTAATAATAAAAAAATAGAATTCAATGTTAAACTAGTATATATTTATCGTAAATTGCATTTTGTACCTTGATAAATAAATTATTAAGATGAATCTATAGTGATTTTCTCTATATAGAGTATGGTGGTCTGATTACTTATTAGTTGGAAGAAAACTTAACCACCGACAAGTTTGAACAACACTGAACCCTATGCAAACCAACTAGTCTACACCTCAATTATTTTAGTGAGCGTTGAAATATTTTACTAATGTCAACGTTAACACACACATTCTCTATCTCTCAAAGAGAAATCTAATTTGTTTTTTTAATTAATTTAATAGTTTTAATTAAAACTAACCAAATATACACACCCTATGCAAACCAACTAGTCTACACATCAAATATTTTACCTTTAATTAGTTTTTCCTTCCGAGCATTGAAATATTTTACTAAGGTCAACATTAATACACACATTCTCTATCTCTCTAAGAGAAATATAATTTGTTTTTTAATTACTTTAATTTTTTTAATTAAAATTAACCAGATATATACAATCATTTAAGTTTTTATTATTATTATTATTATCATCATCATCATCATCTAATTTTAAGGTCACGATCAAGCCAAACACCAAATATAAATGACAACCCTCTTACTAAATTGTAGAATAAGCCTCTCGACTCAATTCTTTTGGAATTGTTTGCTATTTACATTCCTTTTGTGTTAGTGTCATATTTAAATGTCTTAATTTGAGGAGTATGGAATTAAATTTGTTTATATATTGACATGTTCATTCTCTTGAAACTAAAACTTAGAGAACTTAGAGGAAAATTAAGGCCAACTGGAAGTTAAAAGGTATTTCAATGAAAGGATTAACATGTTCACTCTTTAAAAAGGGTAAGTATTAAGCATATTGCACTAAGTCAATTATTGACTTAGTGATATTTGTCGTGTTCACTGAATATCATTTTATTCTCATCTAATGAATAAGATGAAAATACATTAAATCAATTAAACCAAGCATTAACTCAGAGCATAGTACTTAATATTAACTAGCCTATACAAAACATATACAACAATATTATGATCTACATCCACTGCCTCCAACCTTCTTGCAACATAACACTCAACCTCTCACATATATCTTTGTCCACTGTGTACATCATGGTTCAACACCGCATATAGATATAAAATTATAGTATATATTATCCATGTATATTAATACATATTTGTATATACTTGTAAGTTTTAAATTTAACAATAAATTTGAAAGTTATCAAAATTAAATAGGATTGACATAATGAAAGTGAGTCTCTGCATGTTCATATTCACCTCCCCTACCAACATCTATCTGTCCAAATTCACCTACCCTACCAACATCTCTCCATCTAATTGGGATTTGGAATTTCAAATTTAGTTCACTAGTATATTGAAAATTATCTATTATTTTATGTTCATTATAAGTTCCTATAAGTTAGTGAACATTATGCAAAATAAAATAACAAGAAAGAAATTCAGATTTGGAATTTCAAATTTACTTCACTTGTATATTTAAAATTATCTATTATTTTATGTTCATTATAAGTTCCTATAAGTTAGTGAACATTATGCAAAACAAAATAACAAGAAAGACTACCTGAAAAGGATTTAATAGTGAAATTAGGATCAACAACTTGTTTTATTACAGGTCCTTGTGTTTATCTCTTAAAAGTGAAGAAGATTATCTATAATAAGAAAAAAACCAATCACAGTTACAGAACACATTTTGAAAAAGATTCCAAACTAGAAAGGCCTAAAATTATCTATTATTTTATGGTCATTATAAGTTCCTATAAGTTAGTGAACATTATGCAAAACAAAATAACAAGAAAGAAATTCTGATTTGGAATTTCAACTTTAGTTCACTAGTATATTGAAAATTATCTATTATTTTATGTTCATTATAAGTTCCTATAAGTTCATAAACATTACGTAAAAGAAAATAACAAGAAAGAAAGACTACCTAAAAAAGGATTTACTAGTGAAATTAGGATGAACAACGTGTTTTATTTCTTAGTGAAATTATGATCAACAAGGATCAACAACTTGTTTTATTATAGGTCCTTATGTTTATCTCTGAAGAGTGAAGAAATGTATCTATAACAAGGAAAAAACCAATCACGTTATGGAACAAATTTTGAAAAAAAATTCCAAACTAGCAAAGTGTGAGGGATATTTGATGCCTTCATAAGCAAGGTACTTAGCAACAAGAACTTGACCAAGTGAACTATACCTCAAGGTTGAAATAATTAATTTATATGTTTTAATTTTACCAATTTATATATGTATTTTCCATATCCATAACAACCAAATATTTAGTGGACAACTAACATTATAGCCCACTTGTATTCCCCATAGAGAGACATTCTACTCCACATAATATGTTCCATAAAACATGAAAATGTTGTACTTTACAAATATTGTCCATAAAAATATATCAATAGAATTTATAAACTATTAATTTAATTATTAATAATTATAAACTTTTAATTAATTATTTAATGGATAGTAAAAACTAAATATTTATCAAATATTTTAAAATAATTTTAATAAGAATTATAATTAAATATTAAAATTTCTTTTGAAATTTAAAATATATAAAAATCAAATCTTTATTTGTTATAAGGAAATATTAAGGACAGGATGGCGAGTGTTAGGGTTTGTCTGTGCAGAGAGCTGTCTGCGGCCGCAACTAGTCCAAAGGCTGTTGCAGGGGTCGACCCAGGGCTCGGAGCTACGGTGAGAGCCGCCCCATACGATGCTGAAAAGGTTTTACCTGTGAAATGGCGCAGTCAAACGCCCCAATACCTTCCGGATCTCCGCGGCAACGGATCGATGGGGTTTTCTGCCTCAAGGGATCATGCGTTCTGCCATCATGATTTACAGCACTCAGAGGCCAGGACGCGCCAGTCACAGATCGCACGGAGCAATGGCAGGGGAGGTTTGCATGCTGCAGATCTGCGCCCTCTATCAATACACTGGCCAAAATTTTGCAGATCTGGCCTAGATCTACTTGATCCAGCCAACTTCAGAGATCCCATGCAGCAGATCTGCGGTCCCAAGCATAGATCGAATGGAGGTTTCGCAGATCCAGTCACGCACAAAGAAAGGCGACTCAGATCGAGGTCCAATATGAAAGATTGCTCGCAGTCAGAGCATGTAAGAACAAATCGTTTTTAGATTTTCATTAAATCCCCTGAAGGGAAAACCCGATTAGTGTGGGTTCATGCAGGAGACACCATCTTGTAGTTGAAACAGCATATTTGGACAGAGCTGGGTTACCTAGTTCAGATCCAACATTTGGTCAGCGGTAGATGGTCCCTTCAGGACTCTAGAACGTTGGGAAGCTATGAGATCAGCCCAGGAACACACATTGTTTTAAATCTGAGGCTGAGAGGAGGGGCTCAGCCACAGGGACAGTCAAGCTCCTCAGGGGGAGACAAGGGGAAAGGAACAGCACCCCAACATCAACCTAAGGGAGGCACATCCTACAAAAACATATTACAAGGCAACAGGAACTCAGGGCCCTCTCCAGATCACGGCGGATACAAACCCAGGCCATACATAGTAGACCAACTGGGGCATTCCCCAGCCCTGAACCTTGACTCCACAGGACTTGATGATTTCGTTAAGTCCTATGAAACGCAGGCCCTTATATGTCGTTTTAACAGTTTTTGGCCTAAGCCAATGGATCTATTCCATTGGATCTTTACCAACTGGACCATGGAATGTGATATACATCTATGCTCCAAGGGGTTTTTTATAGTCAGATTTACATCCAAGGAAGTCAGAGATACAGTCATCAGCGCTGGGCCTTGGTTTTGGGGAACAGCGGGGCTGTTTATGACCCCATGGTTTTCAGATTTCGATCCAAACAAAATGACTGTATCCACAGTGCCGGTGTGGGTTCGTCTTTACAACCTTCCTCTACACTTCTGGAGTGAAAAAGTACTGGAAGGTATTGGGAACAGCATAGGGAAATATATCAAAACAGATCTGGAAAGGATTGACGAAAGGATCTACACTTTCGCACGCATATGTGTGGAAGTAGATCTAAGCGAAGGGCTGACGGATAATATCAAGCTGATCTACAAACAACAAAACTGGTTGCAAGCACTAGACTATGAAAACACCGCTTTTAGATGCAGGCTCTGTAGGCTGACAGGACACCTGCAAAGCACATGTCCAGAAGCCAAGAAAACAAACAGTAAGAAGAAGCAGAAAGGGAAGCAGAGGAAAGGATGGCAATTCTCCACCCCAGACTCAGAGGATGAAGAATCAGAAGCAGAGGAGGAAGAGCCTCCTGCAGAGAAAGCAGAGCTTTCTCAAGAAAAAGAGACTCAGAAGGGAACCACACCAGTCACAAAGGACTCACAGCATCACTCAAATCAGGCAGAGAAGAATCAGACAGAGATGATGAGAGTGGATCAAAGTATGGGAGGCATCAAGCGGCATCACCTCTCAGATACCTCAGACTGAGACAAATAAACAAGCCCATAGAATGCAGAAACACAGATAGCCATTGCTTCGATCGAGCCCCCTCAAGGAGAGTGGCGCAAGGTCGAAAAGAAAAGGGGAAGAAAAACTTGAAGGATCTCAGTTTTTTCTTCCCTTTTCTTTCTCTCTCCTCTCTTTCTCTTTTCTTATTCTTTGTGCACGTTAGTCTTCTAAAGTTGCGTGGGGTGCGAAAGCACTTGAGCCCATGTGGTAGCTTACGGAATGCTTCAATGCATCAGCTAGTGTAACTTTTCATTAATTTTTTAATAAAAGGTTACCGTTTTTTTTTCTTTGGAAAAAAAATATTAAAATTTCTTTTAAACATATTTATGTTTTTTTTTAATTAAATTAAATAAACAAATGTCATACAAACAAATTTCATTGGAAATGCATCATTGTTTTTAGATATGTGATATTAAATTATATGTAATATTAATAAGCTGTGATATTGACTACAATATTATAGAAAAATATTTTTATAATAAAATAATAGTAATTCTTTATAATTTTTTAAATATATATGTTAAGTAATAAATTAATTTTTTTTAACTCTATATAAATTGAATATTTTTGGGTATATTAGATTTTGAATATTTGAGAGATGTTTTTTTTTCTTCGGGTGATAATTACATTAAAACTTATTTGTCAAGACACATTTGGAACTAATAAGTGTGGTTCATCATCAAGACAAGATGAAGAATCAAAGAGATTAAATAGAGAGAAAAAGTTCACTCCAATGGCTATAATGTAACGATTACTTTTGACTAGACCAAAAATTAAAAAGAAATTATTTTCTTTTTATGTTTTTAATCTAAAAATATAAACCCATATATATATATATATATGGAATATGATAAAAGTCATACGTAATTGGTGATAGGGATCTAGGTACTTATTTTTGACCAATTGTATGAGGAAAAGTATTACAAATTTTTATTTAACAAAAATAATGATGATTTTAATAATATTGCATTCCATCGATTAATTAAAGTTAATAATAAACCCAAAAATTAAGGGGTCACTAAAAAAATAAAGTTACAAATAAAAAAGAAAATAACCAAAAAGTCATAATTAACTTATACGAAGTTAAAGGAATAACTAACTTATACAAAGTTAAAGGAATAATTTAGGAGAGACATAATGACAAATCTACTTGAGTTCTTAAATATCCTATGTTTTGAAGTTTTTAGTTCGAATTAAACAACTTATTTTAGTTTGAATTTTTTTTATTATATAAATAGATCCAATATACATTAACATTTTGATGAGCCCCAGAAATGGGTAATTATATTGGCTCATTTTGCCTCCTAATTCGACTTAATCCACCATTCTCATTAGTTTATTGCATGTTTTTTATTATATTTCTGCTAATAGAGTGAATTGGGTTAGTCATTATGCCAAAAAGTCTAATGCTTGCTTTATGTAAATTTTTGGTCAATTTTGAGACAAAATCAAGGGTTTAATGAGCATTTGGCAGCCAAATTCGAGGAAGAAGAAGGGAGAGGATTTGTATGAGGGTGTCCCCTTCACTTATGAACATTTACCTTGAATTCTCCATCAGAAACTCGGAGCATAAGCAGCCACATGAGTGCATCGAAGGGGCAGACGAGCAAGTAAAGAAGGACTACTGTTTATCTGCATTTTTGGGAAGCTGAGCCCCTTGATTTTAAGAGAGCTGTTGGAGGCTCGAGTTGTATAAATAGTAGGGCTTTGATGCTCAGTTTTTTAGTTGGATTTTAGCCAGTTCTCAGTATATTTTCGCACTTTTGTGTAGCACATTAGTCAACTTATTTTCGAGTTCTTTTTTAGAACAATTTATGTGATGTAACTGCTATTTTTTTTATAAATGAAGATGAAACAGTTTTTGAGCCAGCACTGATCTCTTTCAGAGGGCTGAAGCTCTTGGGTTAGGGCCTAACCCAAGCTGTCCAACACCTCCTTTGTGCACTTATATGTTTTTGATTGTATTCATGAGCTAATTTATGTTGCATAGATTCATCTTACTTCATCTGATTAGGTTGCTTTTGATGGTTAATATAGTTATTTTTGTTTCAAGTTGCTTAAGTAAGTTGCTGTAGTGACAGAAAAAAATCCAAAAAGACCAACAGTAGGTCTTGATCTCCTTTCTCCCTTCCCGGGACTATGATTTGAGGTCAAGGCACTACTGCTGCCACCAAAAACACAACGTTTCGCTCTTCCATGCAACTTCTAGTGTGATAACTTGATTTGAAAAGCTTGATATTGGTTTAGATTCAATTTCTTAGATCATTTCCTGTTCTTTTTCCATAGCTCCCTCGCATGCTTTTTGTTCATAGGGTACTGTTCATCGTTTTTCTGTTTGTAGGTCAGAAATTAGGTCAAACTAGACAAAACTCCGTTTTTAGTTCTTTGTTTGGTCAAGTTTTGATAAGTAAATGTGCAAGTCTCTTGCAGGACATCTCAGCTCACCATCCCTCCATAAAATAGCCAGCACCAGCTCACTTCTCTTAGATTTCCCAACTCATTCACAACATTTTTCCAATCTGCTCTAATTCCTGCATTTTTTTGCATTAAGCTGCTTTCTTACCATTTGAACAAATCCAACCATCACGTTCATCCCTGATCTTCCTTGACAAGTTCTATATTCCTCAACACCATCATCTAGCCTTCATTTCCTTTTTCCCATCATTTTTCTACCTTCAAAACCCTAAAAACAGCTTTCGGCCCCCTCCTGTAGATCCCCTGCAGCCTCCTGTAGAATTTCCTGTGAGTGATTTTTCGAAGTCTCATCACAATGAAAGTCTTAAGAAGAGTACTAGGGGCTACTTAAGACCTATCCACACCTTCCTCACCCTCTACAAAAGCCAACTCCATCTTCCTTTGCCACCAAACCTCCACACAGTCACGACCAGATAAATCACAAGCATAATAATTCCACATAAAAACACTCAAAAGTACAAAAAGATGATTTCTTCCTTTTCTTTTCAGAAGTAGCTTGAATAAATTCAATTTACCTTTTCAGTAGTCAATGGCACTCACTTCATTAGTTTCCATCTCTTTTCTTGAAAAAGTAGGGTTATTAGGTAAACTAGGGTTTGCTAGGGTTTGTGTTTCATTTCAGTCTTCCTTCTCTTTCTACAAGTAGAATAGCCCCTGTAGAGTTATCTTTCTTCCATCACAGTAAAAGATTCTTCTGAGAACTCATAGAAGTTGGCTTAAGCTCCTAGCAAACTTGCGCCAGCTGATCCAGTGACAACCTGTAGTAAGAGCTAGTACTTGTGCATACAACACCGTCGCTTCCAAGTTTGTTACGAACTACTAGGTTAATAAAAGTAAATAAGGAAGCCCTAGGAGTTGCAGCATTATTGTTACAATACTAGAGCCCACCACTCTTTTTGGCACCGTTGTCGGGGAAGCATCAGAGTATTTTGTGTTTACTACTTTCTTCTATTTTCTACTGCAACATTCTGCTAAGTAGTTTATTCCAGCAAAAGTAGAGTAGTTGTTTCATTTCCATTCTGCAAAAGTATATTAGGTATTTCTTTCTTTCATTTCAATTCTCCAATTTCCGTTTCAACAAGCGTAGATTAGGCATTTCTTGCTTTCATTTCCATTCTGCAATTTCATTTCAGCAACCGTAGATTAGGCATTTCCTGCTTTCATTTCAATTCTGCAATTTCCATTTCAGTAAAAGTAGATTAGTCATTTCCTCCTTTCATTTCAATTCTTCAATTTCCATTCCAACAATGTAGATTAGGCACTTCCTTGCTTTCATTTCAATTCTGCAATTTCCATTTCAGCAAAAGTAGATTAGTCCTTTCAATTCTGCAATTTCAATTCTAGCACAAGTAGATTAGTCATTTCCTTGCTTTCATTTCAATTCTGCAATTTCATTTTAGCAAGTTCATTTTAGATTAGTTGCAATTTGTTTGTTCATTCAATTTCAGTTTTGCAGGTACAAGTAGAAAAAACAAAAATCACCCAAAAAGATTTCCTTTCATGCCTCGTAGGAGTAGAGATAATTTAGAAAAATGCTTGCCCAACACCCCCACTGCTTCACACAACCAACCTTCTCTCTTCTTCGGTGCCTGCAATCAAGAAACACCTGTAGGTAATAGTCAAACATATTTGAAGAACCTATAGGGGATGAAGAAGAAGAAAACATTCCTCTGGAGCTAATGGTTGAAAACAGAAATGTTGGGAGCAGTACCTTTTCTTCCAACTCATCTCTTAGAGGTGAGTTTGAGAATCTGCTGGAAGATTTCAAAAGTGAGATGCGGCAGATTATTGCCATGCATATGAAAAGAAAACAAGAGGAAATAGAGAGGGCTTTGTCCATTTTTTTCCCTAGATGCACTAGGAGGTATCCTAGGAATGAATGCCCATTGAAATCTAAGAGGTTTGTTCAATCTGTGAAGAAAATCATTCAATAGACAAGTGCTATGTACCAAGGGGCTGAAGTAGTCACTGAACAGAGCTATTACATAGACCGAAGGAGGCCACATGGACCTAGACCATATCAGCAGGGGACACAAGGGACAGCGCAGGCATACTACAACCCCAACCAAGTCACTTCTATACCTTCTCGGGGCCCCCCTGCTCATCCTTCTTGGTCCACGCCTCCTCCTTGGTCCTTCACATCTCCATATTATACCCAACCAGCTGCTCATCCATTTCACCCCTATGCTCAACCACAGCCTCAGTAGAATGCACCTCATCGGGGTGGAGGCCCCAGTACAACTCTCCTCCCACTCTTTTGCCTCCTGCTCCACCAAGGCAACCCCAAATGCCTGCTCAACTGAAATCGAACCCGAATAACAGACAAGCCCAACAAGTATATAGTGGGGAACCACCATTTCCAAACTCGCACATTGGATTAGCTCAACCCAATTGCAAAGCTGAGGTACAACACTTCCAAACAACTCCTCTTGAGCTTAATGATATTCACCATAGCTCAGGAAGAGTATTGTCAAAAAGAGATTATATTGATATCATTGAAGGACCACATCCAGCAGAAGAATATGCAAAAGAGAAGATCAAAGGACCATGGGCTGCACTTTATGAAGAGAGGACATCAAAATCAGATATCGAGAGAGCTCCCTCATGGTTACTATCAAATCCTCCATGTATTCAAGAGAAAAATTAGCAAAAAGAGGAAGATGTGAAGGTCATGGTAGAAGGTGACATGAAGAATGATCCAGATCAGTAAAAGGAGCAAGGGCATCACAACTATATTCGAATATGGTTCCAAACAGTCATTAAGTTGCAGCAATACTCTCTTCCTCAACTATGCTTGATCATTTCAAAGTCAAATCATTTGGTCTCTGAAATTCGGATACCTGTCAAGGCATGCATTTTAAGCCTCCACATCATTTTGTCTATCATCTCAATGTGCACATGGATCTATTGGAAGTATTCTTATACTTGAAAATGATTTTACTTTTCAAGTAGGATAGGGTAGAGAAAAAAAAAAATGAAAAATAAGAGAAAAAAAAAATTTAACGTGAAAACCTCCTCGGAGGCACCTCATATTGGCTCATTGATTGAAAACCTCCATGAGGTAGTCAATGGGTTGGAAAGAAGAGAAAAGAAAAATAGAATAAGATCATTGGGTGAAAACCTCCCTTGGAGGCGCCCAAGGCAGGCAATTAGGGTGAAAACCTCCTTGAGGTACCCTAGTTGTTTCCAAAAAAAAAAAGAGAAAAAGAAAAAGAAAAATGAATTTCTAGTTGTATTGCAGGTCTCCAGGAGAACTTCAGAAAGCAGCAGCAGGTGCGAAGAAAGATTTGAAACCAATAACAACACCTATCCTACCTTCCCTCACCCTTCTCCATCATTCTTGACATTCTTTCCAACTCACTGTACTTATTTTATGAAAAATGTGTTTTCTACAAGAGACTCCTGTAGAAATTACAGAGAGCTAGAAATGGATTTTAAAAGAAGTTTGGGGAATAAGGAAGCTTCAAAAAGTTTTTATAAATCCTCCTACAGTCTTCAAATCTCTCTTTCATCATTTCCAAGCTTGCATCACACCCCAAGCTCATTTTTCTTACTGTCCAAAAACTGCAGGATGCTCTCATACAAAAATACATAGAGCAGAAATTTGTTTTTTCCCTAACTTGAAAACCATGCATCCATTTAAAAAACTGTTTCATGAAGGGTTGCAGAGGGATGATGGCAACATGCCCAAGAAATTTCAGCCAATTCCAATGCACGATTTCCAAGAAATTAGCCTCCATCACCTTCATCCATTTTTGCATTTTTTCCATATCCGTGCATCCATTTAAAAACCTGTTTCATGGGGAGATGCATATGGGTGATAGTAACATGCCCAAGCAATTTCAGCCAATTCCAATGCAAAGTTTCCAAGAAATCAACCTCCATCACCTTTAGCCATTTTTGGTTTTTCTCGAAATCCGTGCATCCATTGACCAAAATTTTTCTATGGGAGGTGCATAATGATGATGAAAACATGCTCAGAAAATTTCAAGTCAATCCAGTCTACCGTTTGGGAGAAATGAACCAAACAAGTTACTATCCCATTAAAATCTTGCATTAGCAGCATGAGGGTGCAAATCTGAAGGTTGAAGCAGACTCCTAAGATCAGATCCAACCAAGAAGATACATGCACAAGAAAAATAGCCACACATCAAACAAAAAAAAGCATATAGCAGAAGGGATATAGGCATGCAGCAACTAAATATGAGCATGCAGCAACAAAAGGACCAAGCAGCACCACATCACGCATATGTCGACTTACAGGTAAGTGTCTAAACCTGTTCCTCTGTTGCATCTGTATGATCCAAAAATGCATGAAAAAATGGGATGGTTGAGATTAAACTAGATTAGTGTCCAGCTAACTGGCCACTCTCGTCCAGTTCAACAGTGCTCAGCCGAAGATCACACAGCACATGTGTCTATTCAACTCACAGAAAATCTAAAAAACAGGTAGTGGCAGATGTTTTGAACTCCAGCACAATTGATGGGAGGTGATTGCAGATAGAAAGCATAAGGTTTCATGATGACACTGCAGTAGGGACCAACAGTCCAAATAGTGCCAACACAAATTTTTGTCAGCTCACCATCAGCGGAAATATATCAAAGAAAACATAACTATGCCTCCTCGAAACTCCTTCACCACCTTTTCTTCCATTTCATCCTTGTCCACTTAGCTGCAATAAGCTCTATACCACCACCATAACCTTGAAATCATCATCCGCTATCGTTTTCAGCCATTTTTCTACTATCGACATTCTACGGGAAGCTATAATAGTTCTACAGACAACACTTCTTTTGCAGAAACAGGAAATAGATGAGAATTGTGGTTTTTTTCAAGAAACAGGCAGACTTTTCAATGCAATTCCTCTCCATTTTCAGGCTTAATCCTTCCTTAAAATTGCGTCACTCCTTGTATATGTGAAAACCAGGGTGAAGAAAAGACAATACTTCAGAAACAGAGAATAGATGAAAATTTTGTTTTTCTTAAGAAGCAGGAAAAGTTCTTTGAATGTAATTCCTTTCCCTTTTCAGGCTCCATTCTATCTTACAACCACATTACCCCTTGTATATATGAAAATGAAAAGTGGGTTTGCACCGAGCCTACCTCTTCGAAGAAAGACAGTTCTGTATAGAAGGTGGGAAGAGGAAGAAAGACAACAGTGGGAGGAGGTGGATAGAAGGTAGGATTCCATGATAAAGTGGAAGATATCACATAAGAAGCATGGGATGTCAGGGAATCTGTCAGAGCCATCAAGGATGAAGAGTTAGACTAGTTTCTCAGAGGATGAGCAACCCATTCAGTAGGGGGGTAATGATGAGCCCTAGAAATGGGTAATTATATGGGCTCATTTTGCCTCCTAATTTGACTTAATCCACCATTCTTATTAGTTTATTGCATGTCTTTTTTATATTTATGCTAATAGAGTGAATTGGGTTAGTCATTATGCCAAAAAGTCTAATGTGTGCATTATGCAGATTTTTGGTCAATTTTGAGATAAATCAAAGGTTTTGAAGAACAAGGGAGAGGATTTGTAGGAGGGCGTCCCCTTCATTTATGAACCCTTACCTTGAATTATCCATCAGAAACTCAGAGCATAAACAACCACATGAGTGCATCCAAGGGGCAGCCGAGCAAGTAAAGAAGGACTACTGTTTATCTGCAGTTTTGGGAAGCTGAGCCCCATGATTTTAGGAGAGCTATTGGAGGTTCGAGTTGTATAAATAGCAGAGCTTGGGTGCTCAGTTTTTTTAGTTGGATTTTAGCCAATTATTAGTAGATTTTCGCACTTTTGTGCAACACATTGTTTAGCTTATTTTCGAGTTCTTTTTTAGAACAGTTTATGTGATGTAATTGCTATTTTTTTATAAATGAAGATGAAACAGTTTTTGAGCCAGCACTAATCTCTTTCAGAGAGTTGAATCTCTTGGGTTAGGGCCCAACCCAAGATGCCTAGTACCTCCTTTATGCACTTATATGTTTTTTATTTTATTCATGAGTTAATTTCTGTTGCATAGATTAATCTTACTTCATCAGATTAGGTTGATTTTGATGGTTAGTGTAGCTGTTTTTGTTTCAAGTTGCTTAAGTAAGTTGCTGCATTGACAGAAAAAGATCCAAAAAGGCCAACAGTAGGTCTTGATCTCCTTTCTCCCTTCTTGGGACTATGATTTGAGGTCAAGGCACTACTGCTGCCACCAAAAACACAGCTTTTTGCTCTTCCATGTAACTGCTAGTGTGATAACTTGATTTGGAAAAGTTGATATTGGTTCAGATTCAATTTATTAGATCATTTTCTGTTCTTTTTCCATAGCTCTCTCGCATGCTTTTCTGTTCATAGGGTATTGTTCAGTGTTTTTGTGTTTGTAGGTTAGAAATTAGGTCAAACTAGACAAAACTCTGTTTTTAGTTCTTTCTTTGGTCAAGTTTTGATAAGTAAATGTGCAGATCTCTTACAGGACATCTCAGCTCACCATCCCTCCATAAAATAGCCAAGCACCAGCTCACTTCTCTTAGATTTCCCAACTCATTTGCAACATTTTGCCAATCTGCCCTAATTTCTGCGTTTTTTCCATGAAGTTTCTTTGTTGCCATTTGAACATATCCAACCATCACGTTCATCCCTGATCTTCCTTGACAAGTTCTAGATGCCTCAACACCTTCATCCAGCCTTCATTTCCCTTTCCCATCATTTTTCCACCTTCAAAACCCTAAAAACAGCTTTCGGCCCCCTCCTATAGATCCTCCTGTAGATCCCTTGCAGCTTCCTGTGGAATTTCTTGTGAGTGATTTTTCGAAGTCTGATCGCAATGAAAGTCTTCAGAAGGGTACTAGGGGCTTCCTAGGACCTCTCCCACACCCTCCTCACCCTCTACAAAAGCCAAATTCATCTTCCTTTGCCACCAAGCCTCTGCACAATCACAACCAAATAAATCACAAGCATAATAATTCCACATAAAAACACTCAAAAGTACAAAAATATGATTTTTTCCCATTTCTTTTCAAAAGTAGCTTGAATAAATGCAATTTATCTTTTCAGTAGTCAATGGCACTCACTTCATTAGTTTTCATCTCTTTTCTTGCAAAAGTAGGGTTAGTGGGTAAACTAGGGTTTGTTAGGGTTTGTATTTCATTTTAGTCTTCCTTCTCTTTCTGCAAGTAGAATAGCCCTTGTAGAGTTATATTTCTTCCATCACAGTAAAATCTTCTTCTGAGAACTAATAGAAGTTGGTTTAAGCTCCTAGCGAACTTGTGCCAGCTGATCAAGTGACAACTTGCAGTAAGAGCTAGTACTTGTGCATACAACACCGTTGCTTCCAAGTTTGTTACGAACTATTGGGTTAATAAAAGTAAATAAGGAAGCCCCAGGAGTTGCAGCATTATCGCTGCAATACTGGAGCCCACCACATTTGATAATTCCAACATAAAATATTTAAACAATATACATTAACATTTGATTATTCAATTAGTGCACTGACTAAATTGAAAATGGTAAAATATAAACAAAGAAAACGTATCTACTAATATTAGAAGTCATTTGGCCAAAGATTTTTAAGATGATATAATGAATGTGTGCTATTTTTTTTTTATTGTAGAGCTATGATTAAAATATGATCTCATCAAATAGTTAATGAATTTTTTTGAAGTATAGATTTTGTATTGAAAATAGTAATATGTTTTCTGAAGAAAAAGTATAAGACAATAATCATGTTAAACATAATTTTATTGTAATAGAAAAATCAGAAATTCAATATTAAATTAATTTGGAATTGTTTGCTATTTCTATTAATAAAAAAATAGAATTCAATGTTAAACTAGTATAGATTTATCGTAAATTACATTTGTTACTTGATAAATCAATTATTACGATGGATATACAATGATTTTATGTTTCTTTCTCTATATAGACTATGGTGGTCTCTCTACTTATTGGTTGGAAGAAACCTTAACCACCCATAGGTTTGAACCTGTGACGAAAACTAAACCCTATGCAAACCAACTAGTCTACATTTGAATTATTTTAACTTTATTTAGTTTTTTCTTTGAGCATTGAAATATTTTACTAATGTCAACATTAACAAACACATTCTCTCTCTCTCTAAGAGAAATATAATTTGTTGTTTTTTTAATTACTTTAATGGTTTTAATTAAAACTAACCAAATATATACAATCGTTTCAATTATTATTGTTATTATTATTATCTAATTTTAAGGTCATTGCCAAGCCAGACACCAAATATAAATGACAATATTTTTTAATTTAAAGTATTCTTTTAAACAACAAGTGACATCACCCTCATACTAGATTGTAGAATAAGCCTCTCGACTCAGTTTTTTTGGAATTGTTTGTTATTTACATTCCTTATGTGTTAGTGTCATATTTAAGTGTCTTAATTTGAGGAGTATGACATTAATTTTTTTATATATTAACATGTTCATTCTCTCAAAACTATAACTTGGAGGAAAATTAAGGTCGAATGGAAATCAAAAGGTATTTCAATTAGATGAGTAACATGTTCACTCTTTAAAAATGGTAAGTACTAAGCATCATGCACTAAGTCAATTATTGGCTTAGTTTCATTAATCTTGTTCATTGAATATCATTTTATTCTCATCTAACGAATAAGAAGAAAATACATTAATCCAATTAAACCATGTATTAACTCAGAGCATGATGCTTAATACTAACTAACCTATACAAAATTCATACCACGACATTATGATCTACATCCACGACCTCCAACCTTCTTGCAACATAACACTCGTGCTTTGCCACCTCTCCCATATGTCTTTGTCCACTGTGTACATCCTGGTTCAACACCCCATATAGATATAACATTATAGTAAATATTATCCATGTATATTAATACATATTTGTAGATACTTGTAAGTTTTAAATTTAACAATAAATTTGAAAGTTTTTAAATTTAAATAGGAAGGACATAACAAAAGTGAGTCTCTCCATGTTCATATTCACCTCCCCTACCAACATCTATCTGTCCAATTTGGATTTGGAATTTCAAATTTAGCTCACGATTATATTGAAAATTATCTATTATTTTATGTTCATTATAAGTTCCTATAAGTTAGTGAACATTATGCAAAAGAAAATAACAAGAAAGAAAGGCTACTTGAAAAAGGATTTAATAGTGAAATTAGGATCAACAACTTGTTTTATTTTGTAGTGAAATTAGGAACAACAACTTGTTTTATCACCGATCCTTGTGTTTATCTCTTAAAAGTGAAGAAAAATATCTATAATAGAGAAAAATCAATCATGTTATGGAACAAATTTTGAAAAACATTCCATAAATTTTTTATATTCGAGATAATGGTCACCAATGAAAAACTTATGATGAATAACTTAAATATTAGTATTATTTTTGAAATAATTAATTCTTTTTAAGGGTGATAAAATTTGGGTAGATCAACCAGTCAGCCAAACTAGCAAGGGCTAACCCCAAGGGTGTTGAGGAGATTTCACCCCTTAACAAGCAAGGTACTTAGCAACAAGAACTATACCTTGGGACTGAAATAATTAATACATATATTTTACCTTTACCAATTTATATATGTGTTTTCGATATCCATAACAGCCAAAGATTTAGTGGACAACTAACATTATAGCCCATGTGTATTCCCCATAGAGAAACATTCTACTCCGAATAATATGTTTCTTAAAACATGTTAATGTTGTACTCTACAATTATTGTCCATAAAAATATATCAATAGAATTTATAAAATTTTAATTTAATTATTTAATAGATGATAAAAATTTTTATTTTAACAAATTTCTTAAAATAATAAGAATTATAAATTAAATATTAAAATTCATTTTAAAAATATTTATATTTTTTTCTTTTCAATTAAATTAATTAAAAAGATGTCATACAAACCAATTTCATTTTTCATGGTTTTTGGATATGTAATATTGAATTATGATTTTTAGACATATAATATTAATAAGCAATTATATTGGTTATAATATTATAGCAAAGTCTTTTTATAATAAAATATTAATGAATCTCTATCATATATATATATATATATATATATATATATATATATATATATATAGATATAGATATAGATATAGATATAGATATAGATATATAGTATATATATATATGTTAAGTAATATATTTTTGTAATTAATAAAAATATAAAATAAAATTATAATTTAATTAACTTAAAAAATAAAAAAATAAAAAATCTTAACCATGTAAAATGTAATAAATATTTAGATATTTATTTTGAATCAATGCTTATTAATACTCACAAATAATTTCATTTATATAACAAATTATTTCATTTATACACATAGACTGGTTTAAAAATTAAATTAACTTAGACATTTGTCCTACGAATAATGGGTTTGTGAATGTATAGCAACCTAGCTATATTCATCTACCTTATATTTCATTCCATTAATTAATGGTATCGATTCAATTTTATTTTTAGCAAATTGCACAGAGAAATAACAATAGGAACCACTCATGTTACGTAATTGGTTTGTGAATGTCTAGCAACTTAGCTATCTTCATCTACCTTAGAATTTTAATTCCATTAAGTAATGGTATAAATTCAATTTTATTTTTTACAAATTTCACAAAGAAATGATAATAGGAACAATTCCTTTAAGTTATTGAATAGAGTAAGGTATATCATTTGTAACAACTTAGGAATTACTTAGGATATTTAGGATTTTAGAATGCATCATGTATAAGTGGATTATATCTCTCAATTGTGTATATAAAATACATAACACTTCTAAAATTTACACAACATTATGGTTGAAATTAAAGTTAGTTGTGGAATTTAAAAGTTTATTTATGTAATTGTGTAATAACTTTTTGGTATTATGATAAAAGAAGATGTTATATATTTTGGATATATTTATTGAAATTTGAAAAAGGATTATCAAGATTAAAGTTGATTTTTTTGGATAATTTTTATATGCAATGTTTTAAATTCAATTTTAGACTCTTTTATCTAAAAAATTTAGGTTTTTGGTGTGGGCCAAGTAGAGACTAGTGGTCGTTGGGGATGGTCTTTTTTTAGAAAATCATGAAGCAGAACAAGAATAATTTAAAGTGTAATGACATAATGGAGTGAAAATTGACCACTACATAAAGGGTTTACAAGATTTGTCATACTTTTGGCTACCCATTAGTGAACATGATAAAAATACAATGATGAGAGTAAAAAGATTATGTGAAAACTATGCTTAGGTGGTATATTGAGATCTCTACACCAAGGTTGTGAAGTCAATACCTAGTTAGCTAGTGTTATCCTACTTTATTTCATGGTTGGAAAGGCTCCATTCATGGTTAGGAAGGCTCCACTCTTCTAGGATGGAATATGTTTTCACTAAGTTATGTTTTTAGGCATCCATACAAACTAGTTGATGAAGATGTGAAAGCCAAATTATTCTTTTATGCTCTAAGATTTATGAATATAATACTTCCATAAAGTATCCCTTGCAGATGAAGGTATTTCATAAATGTAGCATGGTATCATACATTGATTGGGATGTTTTTCATTTTTTTCACTTGTATCACTATTGTATTGCTACCATTTTTCCCACTAAAGATATAAATCGCCCTTTGTGTTTACAAGTGTAGAATCTTAATGCATACTACACTATCCAAATGTTAACTCGAAAATGCTTTCATTTTAAATTTAGTATATTAATTATAGAACTAACATTTAATATTCATCATATTTTCATCAAGTAATTCTTCAAACCTTTAATAAATCATCCAAGTAAAGTGGAGATGCCCCTAAGTGTGCATAAAAACAACTTTCAATCATAAGATCATATTGAATAAAAAAATTGTATTAGTGATTCCTTTTCCAATGATGATTGACATATATATATATATATATATATTATATATATATATATATATATATATATATATATATATATATATATATATATATATATATATATATATATATATATATATATATATATATATATATATTACAATAAAAATCACATTAATTTGTAGTTTTACATATTTTATTAAGTTGCTAACCAAAACAAACCACCCCACAAGCTAACTAAAAACAATGGATGATAATAGGGTGAACCAGGATGGTGGAGAAAACAAAAAGGGGAGGAGCGTACAATGATAAGAAGGGTGACAATAAATTTAAAGGTGATGGTAAAGATAAGAAGGGAAAATTGATCTCTAAATAAACTTAAGGTGCTTAAATTATATAATAGAGATGGATTTCTTCTTAAGTCCCTATTGATATTGTTGTTTTTTCACATTTTAGAATTAGAAACAATGGTTCAAGTCACCATTTTCAATAGCAAGAACAACAAACTAAAACTATTTTTCATTATTTTATGAGAGGGAAAAGAGTAGGAAGTAATGAAATAAGTATTATTAAGTATTTCTCATTGTTCTGTGTTAATGAGAATGGGGGATCATGGGAAGCACTCATTATTATGTATTTCCCATTATTTCCTTCCTTCCCAATCTTCATGGGGGTGGTTGGAAATATCGGGAAATACTTGTTAGCTTTAATCCTTAATCTCCCCACCTTCATGAGGGTGGGGATAGGGGAAAATAAGGGGAAAAAGTTGTTAACCCTATCCCCTACCCTTCCCACCTTTCATTATCATGGTGGAGGATGGGAATGGAGGGAATAACAGGAAATACTTGTTAAGTATTTCTTATTGTTTCCCACTCTAATTGAGAAATAATAGAAAATATATTATTTTATAAGAACTATCAATAAATTTTTCCATGGTGTATTAGATAGATGATGATCAGGTTCATTATTAAGGCACTCCTAGATGTTAAGTCATTGGTTCAATTCCTCGCCCTATTCAGGTGTTATTCTTGGACACAACCATGATGTAGCCTCATCGTTGTCAGACCTACACCAAATTTTTTTTATCAATAAATTTAAATCCCTAAAAATTCAATATATATATATATATATATATATATATATATCACATAAATTAGTAATTGTATATTAAATCGACGTTTGGTCATGGAAAATACTTGGTTGAGTTACAATGCATTCTTCTCATGGGCTTCTGGATTGTCAAATTGCAGCTATCTACCCTCACCCAGCGTACATCAAAGTTCCCCAACCTTGACAGTACCCAAATTTTCCTAGAAGTATATATTCAAAAAAAATGAAACATAAGGAATACAAATTTAACATCATTCATTACAAAGATGTTTAATCAGTACGATTCGTAGGGAAATTGAGGTTTATGCCTTGAGGAGGTTCCCCTGTTGGACTCATCGGTCAATGGTTCTGGTGTTGCAGATGCATAATTATGCTACACAGAGCCCCAACCTCATTCTCCAAGCATGCAATTCATTGTTGTTGATCCTCAACTTATTCCAATGTGGGAAATCAGAGGCCTATTGTTGATACAACATGACTTGTAAATCATAAATTTCAGTGTTCATTGCTTCATGAGTCTTCCTGTAATGTTCTCATACGGTTGAGGCAGTAGATTCTGACTCTGAACTTGAATCCATCAGTGTGGCTTGCTGAGACCAAAGCTAAAAGAAAGAAGAAGAACCTACTGAAAATGAAGTAATAATGAAACCTCTAGTTTCCTTTCCTACACTCAGAGATGTTCGACCGTATAGCCTAATTTCTAATTTAGGGAATGGAAACCCAAAAGGAAAGGGATAACAGAAGAGAAAAATACAATTTATTCCAAGATGTAATGTTTTGAACTCTAAGCAGACATAATTCTCCCTAGTGCACACTAAACTAGTTAATCAGAGAATGGACATAGTTATCTCTGAGCCCTAGAGAGCGAGATGCCAAACTCCCCAACTAAAGTGGTGCTTTACTCCTTAAAAATATTCCCAGTGATAGAGGAACCAATTAGTAGCCCAAATCTCATCAATGAGATTCCATTTTCCCTGACTATGCACCACCCTTGCTAACAGAATTTCCATTCACTTAAAATTCAGAGGATGCCCATACCATAACTATCCCCTCTCACACAGAATGGAGAGAACAAAGCTACCTCTCCTCAATTTAATCTCTCTACAATCGGATAGTCCCATGTGATTATGCAAGTTCGCATCACTTAAGCTAGGGTCCCAAGACAGAGTAATAATCACCCAACTAATTGAGAAGACACCTTCCTCGTATGCCATGAACTCTACATTACATTCCCATCTAATCTTCCTCAGTCCACATGAATGAGGCACGATGATAAAGATAATGGAGAGAGATACCAAATAATTTAGTTGAAGGATAGAAAGGGGCAACATTAGTTCCAATCAATGCATCATGTTTGCATGTGATTGATCTGCATGAGGTGCCACATTATGCTAGTACAAGACCAGCCAAATTATCATTGCAAGTGGGACTGTATCACCAATATTCCTAACAATCATACATGGAGATAGAAATGTGGGGAAAGGAGATAATTTAAGGTTGTTCAAATGAGAAAATGATTTTGATAGTGGATATATAGATGGATAAAGGCACATGTTTATATTGGGGTTACAAAGATTGATCGTGAGCTTCATTTAGGCAATGAAAACTTGACCAACAATACCATTAATTTCTGATTTCCACTATACTAAGAGGCAAGCCTTATTTGTGAGAAGATCAACTTCACTATTGAGAATTTGAAGAATATGGAAAGAGGGGGCACAAGAAAAAGAGTAAAGGATATACTTGATCTGATGGAACAATAAGCTTAGCATATTATATTTTTGAGGTGCATTAGCTCTTAAGAGTTGAATGATTAGGAAGGAGTCTCCCAAATAGTTATGTACTTGATACCACTCTTTTGGGCTATTGATAGCCCCAAGTAAATTCCATACATCTCTACCTGATTATTTATTTTCCTACCAAGTCCCCACGAAAATTTATCCACAATTATTCCTTCGGGATTTAGAAGAATCCCTCCCCCTCTTACCACCCCCTAAAAAATCAAAATATTATAAAAAAAGGTAGTTAATTAATAAATATATAATAGATTTTATTATAGATTTGTATTATTTATTTTGATTTTATAGTATTTTAACCTAAAATACATAGTGAGTAAACATGCTTTAACTTTGAAGAATTTATTTATTTTTATAATATTTTAACTTAGAAAAATAAGAAAAAATGTATTTTTTTAATTCAAGTAATTAGTAAAAATATACATATGTGAAAGAAAAAAAAAATAGAATAAATAATTTTGAAATAAAATTAGTAGATTTTAGAATATTCATTTTGTGTAGTCTAACTATTCTGTTTTTTTGGCACGTTTCGAGGCATATTTTCTAGTCTATTTTTTCCAAAATCTAAGCAGGCTTTATTGGAATTATAGGATTGAGTTGTGTATTCCATAAAATCTATGTGCCCTAGGAGTTTCAAGGTCTTGAATCCCTTTATGTTTTCAAACACGACTTAAACCATGAAAATTTGGAATTTCACCAAGAATTGTATCATTAAATTTCCCGCCAAAAAGGACAAAACAAAGGAGAATTAGACTACATCAATAACTTTTTATTAGGTAACATGTTTTTTGTATTTGTTATGATGAAACTATTTGTAATATTTTCATGCTTATACAAAAGTTGAACAAGTGCAAACAAAACTAGTCATGCTATCGAATTTGAAACCATAAACATTTTGTTGAGAATCTTTTGGAGTAAATTGTGTGTATTAATTTGAAATAGTTTTGAATGGAAAATCCACCCCTCATCAGGGACATTACTACTTTCTTTGTGCCTATCAATGGGTGGAATGTCCACTTAAAACATTGGACATCTCAATTTAGTGCACACAATTTACTCCAAAAGATTGTCAACAACATGACTAATTGTAAATTCGTCACTCTAGAAACATGAACATGTTAATGAACTAGAAAAGTTATAGAGAGAGAGAGAGAGAGAGAGAGAGAGAGAGAGAGAAAGAGAGAGATGTTGTCATCTAGGTTAATCAACCCAATTCTATATCAATTGATATTCTATATTATTCCATCGACATAGATCCTTGTATCACTCAATATTTTCTAATCTTTATAACATTGATTGATATAAAAAAATGTATTTCAGATGACATATTTCATATCTTTGATTGTCATTTTTATTCACAATATTGATTGATATTAGAATAACATGACCACACTATTAAAATTAGATGATATATGCCAATAAACACAATTTTTCACCCTTCAAGAACTAATGGCATCAATTGGCATATATCAACCACTTTTAATAATGTGGTTGAGCTAGTTGATGAGTAACATGCATGAGGGGGATTAGTAGACCATAATTAACTACTATTGATCTTGGTTGACTAAGGTTAAGCATGGTTAACCAAGGTTTACCATGCTAACTATGAATGATAATGGTTAGCAATGGATAATAATGGTAGATTATGGTGAACCATGTTTGACCTTATTGGCTATGTTTAACCATGTTTGACCAGATTTAACCATGTTTAACCCTATTTGACCATGATTGACTATGGTTGCCTTTAGTTGCATGTGAAAGCCTATAGTTCACTATGCTTAACAATGTTTCCCATGTTAACCATGGTTAGCTAAGGTAGACAAATGTTGAATGCAATTGACCATGGTTGACTATGGTTAAGTATGGTTGACTAGGGTTGACCATGGTCAACTATGGAAGACCATGTTGACCATGGGTGAATATGATTGACCATGGTGGACTATGTATGATTATGGTTGACTATCATTGAACATGGGTGTTTGATTTGAACTGGAGCAGATTAGTAATGTTATGCTAATTCCCCTCATTAGAATATAAAAATGTGCTTGAGGTTGTACTCCAAAATAGCAAGAAAAAACATGAATTTTATGTGTTTTTTCTTAAGATAGTTTCATGAAGAAAACTTAAAACATGAAACCAAAACTCTAAATGGAAGCATGCATCAAACAATAATACATTGGCCATTGATAAAGGAGTTCACCCCTCCTGGGCTACATCTCCTTGGATCAGCTCTAAAGGCATGACCCCTTCTCATTATGCTAAAAAATTCTTTAGATAAAGAGTACATAAATGTGTCAACAAAAATAATGGCTAGTTTCCCCTTCAAGGAAACATTCTTCTACAAATAAAGCTCACTCTAAACACATGACAACCTACAACTAGTCATGAAACAATAAAAAGGCGAAGGGTTCTATTGACGGTGCTGGACCTGCCAACATTCAGGGGATCACCCCGGTATGAAGTCCCAACTAGACCTCACACCATTTGGTGTTGGAGTCCCATCCTCTATGATGGCCTGGTTTCCATTGTCTTAAGGATTTGCCTCAACTCTTTCTTGTTAGCATAGGAGAGTGGTCTGCTTTGTCTTCGGGAAGTGAGGTTCGCATGCTTGGTGAGTGTAAGTGTACTTGTGTCAATGGTTCTTTCACTGTGAGGGGAAGAGAGTGAAGGTGAGTTCTAGGTTGAAAGGGATTAGTCCCAACTTGGCTAGGAACACACAACACAAAAGGACATACACAGCTTCCAGCAGAGCAGTCCACTCGGATACGATAGTCACAACATACAAGGTAAGATAACACGTACAACACTCACGAATCAGTCTGAGATGAGTGCCATGGTTGTTACAGCAAGGTTCATGTGAAAGGTCTGTCTGGTGTCTGACAGAACAGTCGACACGAACGAGACAACATTAATAACATTTACAACGCATTTCCATTAATAGATTATTCATTACAACAAATGGATCATTTCAGATGTAGAACACATGGTTAAAGAAACATGCATTACAAGTGTTAAAGATTAGTCTTACAACCAATACAATACATGTGTGAAAATGTGATGGCCTGTTAACAGGCTTCTGGATTAAGTGAAAGTTCCAAGACACACCATTACACCATACATCACTTACCCCATCAGCGGGGCATTGGAGTCACTACTTACTCGTCAAATAAAATATTACAGACTCTCTTGTCTATGTGGGAGGAGCTGAGGTGAAAAGTCCTTTCATGTACAAATGAGGGGGGTATTTATAGCCAAGCGTAAAACTGACCCTTGTGGATGTTCGACTACCCATGTGACCATTCGAATTCCATGAAGTTTCGATTTACATGACTCTATTTTCAACAAGTGGGTCTCTTGGACTTCCACGTTACATCACAGTGATTGAAAACAAGCCCTTAGTGGAGATGTGGACAACATGACTCATGATTTGACTCGACATGACTTGACAAGACAATGCTGGTACATTCATGCTGCTATTGGAGTGCATGTCAAGCTACAATGCTACTAAGTGATGGATTTCTTCATGGTGTATCATAGCTTCACCTCTGCATGAAGAAGTGCAGGGAGTCTTCGATGGTCCTTGACTCACATGATGAAGCTCTAGCATGTTGTTCCTTTCTTTCATGTTGGAAGGTTTGCCAGGCTCACTTGTTCATGAAGGTGCATGTTCATTGCGTTCGTCCGCTTCGCATGCGTTGTTCCTTCATTTGCTTCACATGCTTCATTCGTTTGTCTGTTGGTGAACGTGTTTATTTGCATGTGCTCCCTTCATTCATCTCATTCATCGTCTTGACATGTTTGTTGTTGGGTTGTGTTATATTCTTTCCACGTAGTTAACAGGGGGTTTGAAGGGCACCCGTAACCCCACTTTATGGGGTCCGGGGTAGCGCCCAGGAAAATTTTGGTTTTGGACCCTATGTTAGGTTGGGCGGACCCACCTATGGTTTTGTGCACGATTTTCACACATGTTTTTTGGACGCGATGGTTTTCGGTCCATGGTATTGGATGCGATGGTTTTCGGTCCATGGTATTGGACGTGATGGTTTTCGGTCCATGGTATTGGATGCTTTGGCATGTATAAATATGTATTGTAACATTGAAAGGAACATAATGAAAAATCAAGCTGGTAGTCCCGGTTTTGGGATCCAGGGGAAAATCTCTGTGTATATGTGTTATGATCTTGCATTGTTTATTTTCTGTGTTTTAGAATTCGTATGCAAGTAATTTCTATACGGGGTTAAAACCTACATTTGGTATCAGAGTTGTTTTGGCTTCAAGGGGATGTCTTTATTGCTGAGGGGTTTTGCTCGAGCCCGTGGTAGACCCTGTTCAGTAGGAGATCTGCGAGATCGATTCTGGTGGTGAAAGAGGATGGCGAGCAGTGGAAAGATAGAGATCGAGAAATTTAATGGTTAGAGTTTTGAGTTGTGGAAACTCAAGATGGAGGATCTGTTGGTGGATAAAGACCAGTGGATCGTGGTAGATCTGGGTACTAAACCAACGGGAGTGTCTGATGAAGAATGGAAGAAGTTGGATCGGAAGGCAAAGAGCACAATGCAATTTTGTGTCTCAGATTCAGTATTGCTGAATGTATCAGGGGAAGCTACGGAAAAGGCTTTGTGGGACAAATTAGGGACTTTGTACCAATCTAAGTCTCTAGTGAATAAATTGTTCCTGCAGAAAAAACTGTATAACCTGAGGATGAAAGATGAAGACTCGGTGACAGAGCATCTGAATGCATCTAATACTATGGTAAGTCAGTTAGCATTTGTTGATATTAAAATTTCAGATGAAGATAAGTGCATCAGTTTGTTGTGTTCTCTACTAGATTCGTGGGATAGTCTCGTTATTGCAATAGGTAGCAATGCAACTGCCTTGCATTTTGATGAAATAGTCTCATCCTTGTTGACGGAGGAGATGAGATGGAAAAATATGGAGAGCCAAAATGGTGATGCCTTGTCTGTACGAGGGTGGACCCAAAACAGAAACAAAAATAAGTCATTGAGTGGGAGATCTAAATCTAAAGGGAGATCTAAATCTCCAGGAAAACCTGTAAAGGTGGTGTGCTGGAAATGTGGAAAGGAAGGGCACTACAAAAGGGACTGTAAATCTAAAGCTCCTGACAAAGGAAAGGGATCTGATGAGGCTTCTTCTGTAGAGGCGAAAACCACCTCAGATGAAGGTGGGGATGTGTACTTGGCTTCTTCAAGTACACATGTAGATCATGAGGCATGGTTTATTGACTCAGGTGCATCCTTTCACTTCACTCCCCATAGAGAGTGGTTATGTGAGTATGAGAAATATGATGGTGGTGATGTCTTCTTGGGGCATGACAGGAAGACTAGAATCATTGGTCGTGGAAAAGTAAAGTTGAAGTTGCAAGGTGGAAGGGTTAGAATGCTTCCAGGTGTTCTACATATTCCTGCATTAGCCAGAAATCTGATTTCTATTAGCAAGCTGGATGATGCAGGTGTAAAAACATTGTTCGAGAAGGATACCTGCAAGATGGTTTGGGGAGCACTAGTATTGATACGGGGAGTTCGGATTGCAACTCTGTACAAGCTATTAGTGTCGGTATTTTCATCCCTCCATCAGTGATCAAAATCCTTTTGTTGCATTGCATTTTAGGTGTCTCATCCGATTAACTACATTCCATTAGGATCATGGATCATCTGATGGTAGTGGAATTTTATAAATTTTTCCCTCATGATCTTTACCTGCTAGCCCATTTTCAGGTCATTTATAGTCATTTTTTTTCTTTAGATCTGCAAAAAATCATTTCTAGGGTTTTAGGTCTCATTAGGTCTAGGGTTTGTCCTCAAGGTCTTGTAAAAGCTCAATAATGGTCAGCATGCACATGAGGAGGTCAAATAAAGTAATTGAAATAAAAAAATTCAATAATCACATGTTCAGTGGTTGATCTTCCTCAAAACCTTCTTTTGAGGAAAAACAGAGTTTTTTATATTTTATGTACAAAATTTCATGTAATTTCCTTTTTCCTATATGTAATAATTCCGAGATACTGCCCTAGTCACCTTGCCAAGCTCCTACACTCCAGCTCCTGCACAAAAGTCCAAAATTCAAAACATTAGTCCATCAAAGGCAAAAAGCAACTCAAATTGCCAAAACAGAGTTTTAAAAGACAAAGTGTAATCCTAACATTAGAAAAGTGGGTTTCTTTTAAGTGAAAAATTAAAGTGATGGGTATATAAAGTAATTTTCATGTTGAAGACATCATTTGTGCCCAAAGAAAGAGTGAGCAAGAGCCAAATTGCGTTTGAGGCCGAAGGAGCGAATTTGCAGCAAAAAATTGTGAAAGTTCCTGGCGCGGCGCACCTGGGTTGAGGCGCAGCGCACAGGATGTAAAATTGTCATTTTTGCCAAAACAACTCTATTTCTCGCCGAGTTTTTCTCAGTTTGACCTTTATTCTCTCTCATGGTCAAACTCATGATGTAATTTGATGTAACTTTATGGACTTTGATGTAAAAATGTTGAAAATTCATTCATGGAGGTTGATACATCATAAAAATGTAGTTTTGAACTGAATGAATCAGTTTCCTAGATTTTAGAGGCAAGCTATTCCACTGCCTACTTTCAGTTCTTAGTTTAGATCTTGTTGCAACAACTTCTAAACTCATGAAGTCAACCCCTAAAGCCTAGCATGTGATGTTTGTTGCCTATATCTAGTACTTTTTCAGTCATTTGTCAAGGTTGGACTTTTGTGAAAGCTTTGAGCAACATTGTACATTCATCTCTGCAATTTGGCAATGGAATAGACCAGGGTTTGCAGCCTTTTGTGGGATTGTTGTGGAAAATTGATTTGGTATTGTTTCTTCTTCTGTAATTCAAGTTTTACATGTGTTTATGTATTCCATTCTCTTTCTTTTTCAGCTGAACTAAATGAATCAAGGATAAAGGTAGAAATCATTGAAGTTGCAATGCTCTACCTAGGGTTTGTTTGGTTATTTATGTTTTCTACTGTTTGAAGAGGATCCCTGAGACTCTCATGCCCTCTCCAACTCCTCACTAGTCCTAAGACTCTCCATCTCATTCAATTTAAAGTACTAAAGCATTTTCCAACCTCTCCCCACAGAAGCCTCTACAAAACTGAGTCCTTTCCCTGGACCCAAATCTGCCTTTCACATTTGAGCCAGTAAAACATCATCAAAATCAATCAAACTCCTCTGAGCGTATACCTAGCCTAAAATTAGTCTTTACATCGGTCATCTCAAGCTTCATTTGATATATTTTTCTGAGATTGACAAGGAGAGAGCCCTCTCCTGACCTAGTAGGGCTAGCTACCAGGTTAAGCATGGTTTGATGTTACCCTAGATCCTGTCTTTCTCAGCCTGAGGTAGATTTAGGCCCTAACACAAGCTACAAGGTAGCACTGTTATTGATGGGTGCAATAGTTCTGTGGTTCCTGAAAGTGGAGCGAAAAATCTAGTGGTCTCTGGAGAGAAGACCATGCTGTGGCATCAAAGGCTTGGACATATTGGAGAAAAGGGCCTTCGGATACTTCATGGTAAAGGTATGGTAGAAGGTATGAGTAATAGATCTATGGATTTTGATTTCTATGAAATTGTGTATATGGGAAGTAGAATCGGGTGAGTTTCCCCTCCGGTAGTAAGAGGGAGAAACAGATATTAGAACTTGTACACAGTGATGTGTTTGGACCTGTGAAGGTTCCATCACTAGGTAATTTTGTGTACTATGTATCACTTATAGATGACTTCTCAAGGAATACATGGATATATTTCCTTAAGAAGAAATCTGAAGTCTTTGACAGGTTTAAAGAATTTAAGGCTCTGGTGGAAAACCAGACAGGGAAGAAGATAAAGGTGCCGAGGACAGATAACGGTGGAGAGTTTTGTAGTAAGGAATTTGAAGAATTCTGTAAGAAGTGTGGTATAGCACAGCAGAAGACTACTCCATATACACCTCATCAAAATGGAGTTGCAGAAAGAATGAATAAGACGTTGATGGAAAGGGCAAGAAGCATGCTTAGTGGTGTCGGGTTAAGACAGGAATTCTGGGCAGAGGCGGTGGATACTACATGTTACCTGGTCAATAGGTCACCTTCATCAGCATTGGAGGATAAGACTCCATAAGAGGTATGGACTAGTAAGAAAAACTCTCTTTCACATCTGAGGGTATTTGGATGTGATGCATATGTACATGTTCCAAAGGAGAAACAAACCAAGTTGGATAGTAAGTCTGAAAAGTGCATCTTTATTGGGTATAAGGATGGTTTAAAGGGTTATAAGCTTTGGAACCCAATCACACGGGAGGTTGTGTATACCCGATGTGGTGTTCAAAGAGGTGAAAGATGTTATTAAACATGAAGTCCAATGAAAGGAACCTGAGAAGATAGAGTTTGAGCTAAAGGAGGAAGAATCAGACTCTACAGCAAAGGATGAATCAAAAGATGAAGAGCAACAAACTCCGGCTATGAGAAGATTAGTTCGAGAAAGAAGGTAACCTGAAAGGTATAGTCCATCTGCTTTCTATTCAAATTTTTCTTTATCTATTATTGACGATGATCTCATAACTGTGAAGGAAGTAGTAGATTCAAAGGATGGAAAATTCTGGAAAGAGGCCATGGTTGATGAAATGGCATCTTTGAACAAAAATGAGGCTTGGGATCTGGTGGAGTTGCTGGCTGGAAGGAAACCCATTGGCAGCAAATGGGTGTTCAAAAGAAGACAAATGCAGAAGAAAAAGTGGAGAAATACAAAGCTCAGTTGGTAGCAAAAGGTTATTCCCAGGTGCCGGGAATCTGGAAGGAAACCCATTGGCAACAAATGGGTGTTCAAAAGAAGACAAATGGAGAAGGAAAAGTGGAGAAATACAAAGCTCGGTTGGTAGAAAAAGGTTATTCCCAGGTGCCAGGAATTGATTTTAGTGATATTTTTTCTCCTGTTGCCAAGGTAACTTCTATTAGATTACTTTTATCTGTTGTTGTTGCTTTTGATTTTGAGGTAAAACAGATGGATGTGAAGACAACATTTCTTCACGGGGATCTAGAAGAGGAAATACACATGAAGCAACCTAAAGGCTTTGCAGTGAAGGGTAAGAAAGAACTGGTATGAAAGTTAAAGAAGTCTTTGTATGGGTTAAAACAGTCACCAAGGATGTGGTATCAGAAATTTGATACATTTATATGGGGACTTGGCTTCACTAGAAGCAAAGCAGATCACTGTGTGTATTTTAAATTAATTGGTGACCGTGTAATTTATCTTATCTTGTATGTGGATGATATGTTGCTGGTTGGAAATGAGAAAGAAATTATCCAAGATTTGAAGACCCAATTGTCCTCCAAATTCGACATGAAAGATCTTGGTGCTGCAAACTATATTTTGGGCATGGAAATTAAAAGAGATCAAGCAAGGAGGAAGCTTTGGTTAAACCAGAGGAAGTATGTTGAGACAATACTACAGACATTTAATATGCAAGATAGTAAACCGGTGAAGGTTCCTATTCCTGTAGGTGTGAGGTTATTTGCTGAACAATGTCCCAAGACACAAGAAGAGGAAGAGGACATGTCCCGTGTTCCATATGCAAGTGCAGTCGGTAGCCTGATGTATGCAATGGTTTGTACTAGACTAGACATTGCACATGAAGTGGGAGTATTGAGCAGGTTTATGTCAAAACCAGGAAAGGAGCATTGGACAGCAGTGAAGCGGGTTTTCAGGTATTTGCGTGGCACTAGTGATTATGGTCTGTGCTACCAAGGAAGACCAGGATTTGACAGAGTGTTGGATATTCGTGGCTTTGTTGATGTAGACTGGGCTAGAGATCTGGATCAGATAAGATCTACAAGTGGGTATGTGTTTAACCTATTTGGACGTGCAGTCAGTTGGATGAGTAAGAAACAATCTGTAGTGGCACTATCAACTACAAAGGCAGAACACATTGAAGCCACTCATGCAATCAAGGAAGCAGTTTGGTTGCAAAGATTGTGTTCAAGTATGGGGTTAGTACAAGAAGCTATAAGGATAGACTGTGACAGCCAAAGTGCAATTTTCTTGGAAAAGAACCCTGCATATCATTCAAAGACAAAGCACATTGATGTTCAGTATCACTTTGTGAGATATATGATAGAATACAAAAAGGTGTTGCTGGTAAAGGTGGACACTTAGAAGAATACTGCAGATGCATTGACAAAATCTGTGAGCTCTGAGAAGTTCTCTTGGTGTAGAGAGACAATGGGCATTTCAGGGCTGGGAAAATGACTAAGCTCTCTCGTGGCCCCCTGTGGAAAGAAAACAACAAGTGGGAGAATGTTCGGTTGTGTTATATTCTTTCCACGTAGTTAATAGGGGGCTTGAAGGGCACTCATAACCCCACTTTATGGGGTCTAGGGCAGTGCCCCGGATTTTTTTTTTTTGGACCCTACGTTAGGTTGGGTGGACCCACCTATGGTTTTGTGCATGATTTTCGTACATTTTTTTTGGACGCGATGGTTTTCGGTCCATGGTATTGGACGCAATGGTTTTCGGTCCATGGTATTGGATGCAATGTTTTTCGATCCATGGTATTGGACGCGATGGTTTCCGGTCCATGGTATTGGATGCTTCGGCATGTATAAATATGTATTGTAACATTCAAAGGAACATAATGAAAAATCAAGCTGGTAGTCCTAGTTTTGGGATCCAGGGGAAAATCTCTGTGTATATGTGTTTTATGTGTTATGATCTCGCATTGTTTATTTTCTGTGTTTTAGAATTCGTATGCAGGTAATTTCTATATGGGGTTAAAACCTACATTTGTTGGTGTACTTGTACCTGCAGTCACTCATGATGATATGATATCAAATCCAAAATATCCTAGTCTACCACGACACATGATCATTTGGATGCGAGTGACCTCGAGAGGCAGCAAGGCTATGATGCAGGATGATGTCTCCAAGCAATTACTGATGAAAACTATGCAAGAGTCAATGAGGGATGGAGACAGACAATCTCAGTCGATAGTGACTATCTGCAAGGTCTAGCTTGGTTGTGAGGCAAAATTGTGCAAATTTTAGGAGGGATAGTATGGGTTGTAGGAGGGGAGGGTAGGCATGCTCTGTACATTTTCTGGAATGAACATTCAGCAGGGGATTGGAAAACCAAATTTGGAAATTTTCCAGAGGAATAGATCAGGCTGCATGAGGGGTCAACAGGTAGGGATTGCACAATTTTTCTGGGGAACTTCCCTGGAGACTGGCAGCTAGAACTGCGTAATTCATAGAGGGAATTTCCAGTTGGCTGCTAGGGTCACTGGCAGCTAGAACTATGTAATTCCCAGAGGGAACTACCAGTTGATTTCTCGGGTCACTAGTAGCCAGAACTATGAAATTCCCAGAAGGAACTGCCAATTGGCTATTGGGGCCAATGGCAGCAAAAACTGCACAGTTCCTAGAGGGAACTGCTAGTTGGGTGTTGGGGTCACTGGCAACCAGAACTATGCAATTCCCAAGGGAACTGTTAGTTGGATGCTCAGTCAATGGGAGCAGAAACTATGCAATTCCTGGATGAAATAGGCAGTTTGCTGCTGGGAACTGCTGGCTGGGAAAAATGCACTAAGGCTGGGAGGTCGGCCTACTGATCATCTCTATGCAATTTCTGGGCTGAGCTGACTGATGGACATCGGGAGGCCTACTCTTGAGCACTGCACAATTTCTTAGATGAATAGCTAGTCGGCTTTCCGGGTGGCCAACATGAGTATTACTTGAGTTGCTTACGGGTAGCGTAGCTTGAAAGAACTAGCTTGGTGTTTCTACGTTGTTCTGGTTGACAGTCGATCACGTCGAAAGTGGGGTGATGGTCTGGTTGTCTGTGAGGAGTCTGATCATCAGAACTTCAGCAAAAAATGACTAAGTGTGTGAACAGTTGGAAGATGCATAGGTGATCATATGAACACACACTTGCTTGACTTGACGACGAATGACCAGACCATTGTTATAAAATTATATATTACGGAGCAATGGAACACATAAAATATTGCAGAAATATAAACACAGAAAATGCATAAAACAAGAGAGACACAGATATACGTGGTTCACCCAGTTTGGGCTACGTCCACCCCGAATAGCCAGTCCTTCCTTTCTATTATCCAACAAAATGAAGAGACACAACCTACAGCAGATCCGCTATAATATCCTTTGTTTTCTCTCACAGTCTCACCTCTCTATTTCTCGCTCACAGTCTGCACATCTATTACACAGCCTCAAATACAATGCCCTCATACAAAGAGAGGGGTTGCCTTCTACGGAAAAAAACCCTAAACTAAACATATGTTCTACCATCAGATCATCTGCCTAATGAACGACCCAGATTGACTAGAAGTTACTATACTTTTACAAGGAAATTTTACATCTATTTTTAGCTTTGGGGGTGCTGCCCCTGAGCCCCCGCCGGGGGACCACTGGCCCCCGGACCCCCCAGCGTGGAGGGGTGTACAAACTTCCTGCGGTATACATCCGTCTGAAACAAATACCTCTGAACAATCATGCTCCACACACAACAAACTCCCACTTGGAGAATGATTGTAGCAACTCCACCACTGCTTCGTTTGCTGGAGAATGACTCCTCTTTGGACCTGGCTATTTCTCATCTTCATCGTCATCCTTGAAGAGCAATTGAAACTGAGCATATTCTCAGTTTCTCCCTGGTGACAACTTTTGTTAACATATCTGCAGGATTTTGGCTAGTGTGTATCTTTTCCAACTTCAACTCTCCATCTTCCAACACTGATCATATGAAATGGTACTTGAGTTGTATGTGTTTAGTCCTAGAATGAAATGCTGAGTTCTTTGCAAGATGAATGGCACTTTGGCTATCACTGTATAACGTGCCCATATCATGCTCCTTACCCAATTCACCCATAAACCTTTGTAACCAAATCATTTTTTTACTAGCCTCTGTAGTAGCAACATACTCTGCTTCTGTTGTTGAAATTGCAACAACACTTTGGATCTTTTATACCCAACTAACAGCTATTCCACCAACAGTAAATACATATCCTGTAGTGCTCCTCCTGTTATCTCTGTCACCTGCCATATCTGCATCAACATATCCCTGTAGAGAAATGTTTGCACCACCAAAGCATAATGCTTGATTTGTGGTACCTTTCAAATATCTGAGAATCCATTTCACTACCATCCAATGTTCCCTTCCTGGATTGTTCATGTACCTGCTTACAACTCCCACTGCATGTGCAATATCAGGCCTTGTGCAGACCATTGCATACATTAAGCTTCCAACTGCTAATGCATATGGAAATTTAGACATATAATCCATGTCTTCTTGGGTCTTTGGGCACATTTCCTTACTAAGTTTGAAATGGCTAGAAAAAGGTGTACTAACTGGTTTTGCATTGTGCATATTAAATATTTTCAACACCTTTTGTATGTACTCATTCTGAGACAATGTTAATTTGTGATTTTTCCTGTCTCTAGTGATTCCCATACCAAGGATTTGTTTTGCAGCTCCCAAATCCTTCATTGCAAATGAATCTGCCAATTTTCTTTTGAGCACATTTATTTCCTGCATGTTAGACCCTGCAACAAGCATGTCATCTACATACAATAACAATATAATATAGTTGCCATCATTTTGTTTTTTCAGATAAACACAATGATCAGAGTGGCATCTAGTATAACCTTGTTCCGACATAAACTTGTCAAATGTTAGATACCACTGCCTTGGAGCCTGTTTTAAGCCATACAAGCTCTTCTTCAACATGCACACTAGTTTCTACTTCCCTTTCACCTCATATCCTTGTGGTTGTTGCATATATATCTCTTCCTCCAAATCCCCATGGAGAAAGGTTGTCTTTACATCTAACTGCTCGAGATGCAAATCTTCAGCTGTTACTAGACTTAAAATAGTTCTGATTGAAGTCATTTTAACAACAGGAGAAAATATTTCATAAAAATAAATACCTTTCTTCTGTGCAAACCCCTTCACCACAAGTCTAGCTTTGTACCTCTGTTTTCCTCCATCTTCTTCCTTCAGCCTGTAAACCCATTTATTCTTCAATGTAGTTTTTCCTGCAGGAAACTTGACTAAGTCCCAAGTCTGGTTATGCATTAAGGAGTCCATCTCTTCTTCCATGGCTACATCCCACTCGTTCCTGCTTTCAACCTGCATTGCTTCTTCATAACATTCGGGTTCACCAGAATCAGTCAACAATAAATAATATAATGAAGGAGAGTATCGTTCAGGGGGTCTACTTATCTTGGTAGATCTTCTAACACCACTTTCAGGTGTTTGGGGTGCCTGTTGTTGTTGTGGTGGTTGTTGTTGTTGATTATTATTATTTTTAGGCACCTTTACTTTTTCAGTGATTTCATCAAGGACTACGTATTCCTTGTTTTCTTTTTCCTGTTTCTTTTCCTGCAACTGATTTTTATACAATACCTTTTCATTGAATATTACATCTCTGCTCCAAATTATTTTGTGATTTTCGTAATCATATAAGAAATAACCAAAATCATTAACACCATATCCAATAAAGGTACATTTCTTTGACTTTGCCTCAAGCTTTGTTCTATTTTCTTTATCAATATGGACAAAGGCCTCACAACCAAAAGGCTTTAAAAAAGAGTAGTTTACCTTTTTTCCTGTCCATGCTTCCTCTGGAACACCACCATCCAAGGAACTTGAAGGCCCTCTGTTTATTAGATAAACAGCAGTATCTACACCATCTACCCAAAACTGTAAAGGCAATCCTGCATGGAATCTCATGCACCTTGCACGCTCCATGATTGTTCTGTTCATCCTTTCTGACACACCATTTTCTTGTGGTGTTCTTGGAACTGTCTTCTCTTTGCAAATTCCATGCTCTGAACAGTACCTATCAAACTCTTTGCTGCAATATTACCCTCCATTGTCTGATCTAAGACACTTCAATTTCTTTCCTGTCTCAATCTCAACCAAAGCTTTCCATTTCTTGAAAGTATCAAATACATCAGATTTATTCTTAATACAATAAATCCAAGTTTTTCTAGTTGCATCATCAATAAAAGTAACATAATAACAAGAGCCACCGAGAGATGATACCTAAGCAGGTCCCCATACATCTGTATGCACAAGTTCTAATTTTTCTCTCTTATTTTCTTTCCCAACTTTGAGAAATCTGACTCTCTTCTGTTTTCCATAAATGCAATTCTCACAGAAGTCAAAATCAACATTCTTCAAACCCAGCAACAAATTCCTTGAGTGAAGAATCTTCATCCCATTTTAACTCATGTGTCCGAGCCTATGATGCCATAATGCTGCATCTGCTCCTTTTGAAGTTAAAGCATTAACAGAGTTAGAAATACCATTGCATAAATACAATGTACCAACCTTTTCGCCTTTTGCTATTACCAGGGCTCCTTTGGTGACCTTCCAAGCTTTATCTGTGAAAGTTGTCACACAACCTTCACCGCCTAACTGCCCTGTTGAAATCAGATTTTTCTTTAGATCTGGAACATGCCTTACCTCCTTTAGTAGCCATTGGTTTCCATTCTTCTGTTTTACAAGAACCTTACCCATTCCAACAATTTTACAGGGTTTATCATCACCCAAACGAACTTGTCCAAAATCTCCTTCAACATAGTCATGAAAGTATTTCTTATCAGGTGTGGCATGGAATGAGGCCCTTGAATATACCACCCAGGAATCAGTGATATTTTCGAAAGAAAGAATCAAAGCATCTTGTAACACCTCACATGTCACATTTGCTTCATGATTGTTTTCTTGTTGTGCATCTCCTTCTTTTCCCTTCCGAGATCTATAGTGTTTCCTTCGGTGTCCTTTCTTTCCGCCTTTCTAGCACACTATCCCCGATCTGGACTTGGATCTACCTTTCCTTGATTTACTGCAATATCTTGAGCTCTTTCCTCTTTCCATTCTTCTTCCCTTGGACTGTGCACTCAAAGCATTACAAAATGTCTCACTGGAGCTTTTCCGTCGCATTTCCTCGCTAAGGATAGCACCAACAACATCATCAAACTTTAAAGTACTAGATCCAGAGACAGAGTTACTAATGGCCATTACTAAACAATTCCAACTTTCTGGTAATGAGCACAAGAATAACAGAGCTCTAACTTCATCTTCAAAGTTTACCCCTATAGAACTTAACTGACTTGTAAATGTATTAAAATCATTTAAATGATCTGCAACAGATCCACCTTCCAACATCTTCATATTAAATAACTGTTTCATAAGAAATACCTTGTTTGAGGCCGAGGGTTTTTCATATAGTTTCGATAATGCCTTAATCAAACCCTCTGTCATTGTTTCCTTTGAAATGTTGAAGGCAACTGACACAACGAGGCACAACCATATTGTTCCGAGTGCCTTTCTACCGAGAAGGTTCCATTCTTCATCTGTCATAGCCGTCGGCTTCTTTGTTTTTCCGCTCAATGGTAGGTACAGAGCTTTCTGATACAGATAATCTTCCATCTGCATCTTCCATAGCAAGAAGTTTTGGCCACTAAATTTCTCGACCCTAAACTTACCATCTTCTGCCATTGCTCCCACTCGAACGAGGAACCCTTATTTCCTGTGAATTTATCAGCCAAATAGACCTTCGGCTCTGATACCAGTTGTTATAAAATTATATATTACGGAGCAATGGAACACATAAAATATTGCAGAAATATAAACACAGAAACGCATAAACAAGAGAGACACAGATATACGTGGTTCACCCAGTTTGGGCTACGTCCACCCCGAACAGCCAGTCCTTCCTTTCTATTATCCAGCAAAATGAAGAGACACAACCTACAGCAGATCCGCTGTAATATCCTCTGTTTTCTCTCATAGTATCACCTCTTTGTTTCTCGCTCACAGTCTACACATCTATTACGCAGCCTCAAATACAATGCCCTGATACAAAGAGAGGGGTTGCCTTCTAGGGCAAAAAAACCTAAACTAAACATAAGTTCTACCATTAGATCATCTGCCTAATGAGCAGCCCAGATTGACTAGAAATTACTATACTTTTACAAGGCAATTTTACATCTGTTTTTAGCTTTGGGGGCGCTACCCTCAAGCCCTCACCAGGGGACCGCTGGCCCCCGGACCCCCTAGCCGGGGGGGATCGGCCCCCCTGGACCCCCGCAGGGGGGACAAGTCCCCAACACACCCCCCCGCGTGGAGGGGTGTACAAACTTCCTGGGGTATACATCCGTCTGAAACAAAGACCTCTGAACAATCATGCTCCACACACAACAACCATCCAAACACACATGTTCAACATGACTGACCGACGGTGCAAGCGATAAGTGCGACACTCATGATTAATTGTTCATGATCGAGACCATGCTTGCACGATGGTGATTGTGACTTCCTGTGTGAGTGCGACAGATGCTTTCATGGTGAACACAACAAACACATATGAAGCAAAAGCTTTGAGCATGACCAGAACACAGTCGCAAGTGTGAGTTAGACATCAACATGCAAAGACTTGAGTGCAGTAGACAACAAGGTGAATGTAAAGACTCACATGAGCTCACAGAGTGAACATGGGTGTGTGCAGTCATTAAGCAAAACTCTTCAAGGGAGGCTTTGAAATTGGTGCAGGCCAAAATTTTGGAGGGTGGTTGTAGCTACTATAACACTTGTAGACACACTTGTAGAACTCCAGTTTCTCTATTTTGGTTCATTGTTAGCATAGGGCCTTGGTCCTTCAGGAAGTATTGAATCACTGTGCAAGTTAGTTCAGTTTACTTACTTACCTCATGGACATACATGGTTCACCCTTTGCCAACTCAGTCAAACACAGGAAAAAGTTTACCTTAGATGTCAGTTTTTCGAATCTGGGAAGGGTAGTTTGGCTCACGAGTTGAAGATTTTCAGAGTATAAGTTTTCATCTCTGGTGTTGCTTCGCTGCCAGCAGGCCTGGATAATACCCTAGTGGAGTCACACAGGAACACACACATTGTTCCACTGCCAGCGAGCCTGGTCAGTACCCCGGTGGAGTTGCATGCTTCACCTCTCTGTGAAGGAAGCCTTTCTCTTCTTTTTCCTTTGTATTTTTCAAGAGGCCTGTGCATAAGCACTTATTAATTTTTTTGCGGAAGAGGGATCCCAACTTATTGAGAGTAGAAGAGGTTCTTCCTTCAGAGAAGCATGTAAGACCTCTGACATAGGTTTGCTCGTTTATATTTTCTCCTTCTTCGTTTCTACTAGTTGGATTAGCTTAAACACATAGAGCATTAAGCTGAGTACATGCATGGGGCTTCCTAGTGTGGACACAGGTTCAAGGTTGGACAAAAACTTCCATTACAGACGGTTTGTATTTTCCGTCAGTACCTCATTGACCGAAGGTTGTAACCAAGCACAGAGAAAACAGACACAAGACTGGCCAAGTGCTACAGTGTCACAAGTCTCTTCAAATTTCAGCCACATACTCTATTGAAAAGCCAGAACGTAGTAGTTGGAAACACTTATTTCCGAAAACAAAATAGCAATATATTAAACAAAAAACTTTCACATGAACAAAAATAGTAAACATAATCAAACAAAGCAAAAGCAAAGATAATAAGCAAAACAAACCAAATGAAACAACCAGCAACAAGCAGACTATGTACATGTCATGAGCGCGGCCCAGCCTACTGAACGAATGTTTGAGGACTTGGGCATTGATAGGAATATTATCAATCCTCCCGTCAAGTGATTGCAAATGATACATGTGTGAGCCAAGTCTCTCATGGACCGGTGCTGGTCCACCGGCTCTAGTAGCAGAACTTGGTGGCATTCCATAAGACCTTCAAGTGAAGACAACACCACTGTTTCAGGTACTATGTGCAGCACGGGCTCTGATGATGGCATGAGGTAGTTATTTTTATTCCAGGAAGGGTTTAAGTTTCTGAAGTCCATGTGTAAGTGGATCTTCCAAAATTTCTTATGTATAGGATTTAAATTAGCAAACCAAGTATGATGAAAAACTTTGGAAGTAATAAACAATTAAAATGTTAGTCAATCTTTTCGGTGAAAGGAGTAAAATCAACATGTATGTGTTACCTGTTCTTTCCTGCAATGGCTTGTCTCCTCCTTTACCTGGAATCTCATGTTGGATTGCTTACATGTAGTGGGTATTCAGGTCACCATCTACTTGTGTAGACCCATCCTAGTATTTTTCGATCAAGTGGGAAATGACTTGTTGTTGCTACAGTCTATAGATTGTACCGAGGTTGGCCATCTTTAGATCATGGTAGATTCCCAGGTTTCTTTGTCCGTTCATAGTGTTGGTCCTTCGTGTGTTTAGCTTGAGTGATTCATCATCATTGTTTGTGCCTCTGAACTTCAAAAAGCTTGAAATCATGCATGGTTCATTGCTTTGGATGACTGAGATACACTTGGTCCTTAAGCCATCATGTGTTCCTGATGTGTCAGGGCTCATGGCCCATAACTTGTTTGTACATGAACCATTTGGCATGCTGGTACTACTGCTAATGTCATTGTTGCTACTACTGCTACTATTAGAAAAACAAAATGTACATGTTTCATTATCATCAATTGGGTAAGGAAGGAGTCCCAACTGGTTTTCTGATCAGGTTGGAGCTAGCCATGCAAGATAACACTCCAATGTCTTTTCCAGGAGGCCGGTGCCAAACATGAGTTCTGCGAAGGCCAATGGTTCATTCTCATCGTTAATGGGAGTGACATTATGTTTCATATACCTCTCAGATAACACCCTGATTTGGTTGCATCTGCCCTTGTACGGAAGCCACATATGAGACCAATCTCTAGAAAAGTATCCATCTAGCTTGCTGGACCAGTCTCTGCTAAGAAGCAGACCATACGCTTCTGGTATGTCCAAAAAAATTATGTTGATGCACTGGTAGACTCGACTATCATGGGATAGTCAGATGATCACGTCTTGTAGTTTACCAATGGGTAGTATGGATGTTCTATCAAGTTGGATGATTCTGGCAGATATTTCACTCCATCATGCATTGATCTTCTTAGCAATGGAGAATGGCATGACACTGGTTGTTGCACCAGAATCAACCAAGCAGTTGTGGACATTGTAGTTGAAAATTTAGAATGAAAGAAGGAATGGGGGGAAACCTAGTTTACTTCTTCCATCCAGAGTGTATTGTGCACACTGGATAGTGATCTAGGAGGTGTGCATGTTCCCTTGCTAGTAGAGGCCACATTATCTATTTTTGTTTGTTGCAATGCACGGAGCGGGATATCTCGCTAACTCTGGACTTTAGCTAACTTGAACAAACTGATGTTCACTCGAGTTTTCTTCATGTCATCGACTATGTTTTAATTCAGAGGTGATAGACCCACTAAGGTGTCCAAGGTGGAATGGATGCTCATGATGTCCGACAGATCGTTCTAAAACTTATTGCTCATGCATGTGTTCTTATCCATCATTGTCTTCCTTGACTTGCTTTGTGTTTTTTCTTTGAGGCAACTAATGGATCGACCTTCTTCATTAGTTGTCTCACTTTCTCTTGCATCTCCTCAAGTGTAGGGGGAGCCCCTTTACTCCTTAGATTGTAACAATCATTTTTATTTTTGGGCTGCTTCTCAATGTTTGTCTTCAAGACTACTTACGAGCACTGATATGAGTTCACCACATGCCCAGAAATTGGTGCTTCATCAGGTGTAACCTCCTCATTATCATCAATGTCTTCTGGCTACTCTTGTATGTCACCATCCACATCAAGTGTATGAGTACCAATAGAGGTAACAACTTGCTTCCAATCTGAACAAGATTTTTCAGGATGAAAATCTTCATCGAAGGAACAACACTTAGGATCAGTGCATTGATTGAGTTGGAACATAGGCTTCTACGCAAATTTGGAACCGAACCGGTTGTTTCTTGATGAGCCGGTTGATGAACTTCTTGCCAGTCTCTATCTGGGCAGATGGCTACTCATGAATGTGTTCGTCTTCCATTGCTTGAGTTCGGACATTTTGGTGGTCAAGTTCTTGACAAGGCAAGTGAGGGTCTCAATATTAGTTTTTTCCTTGTCTCTTCCCTTGCTCGTCATTTCTTGGGGATTTTTGTTCGCATCCTTGGAGGCTTTCATTGATTCGTCATACCTAATGACTCCAATGGCATGCAAGTCTTTTTCAACAGCAATAACCTTCGCAGCTTTCCAAAAGTGTTGGCTTTGTAACTCGCTTAAAGAACTCCATAATGGTGGTTGGCAGTGCAGACGTGTAATAGTCGACAGTGATGGAGTCATGAGGTTTGGTGTCTACTGCAAACGTGTTCAAGATACATATAAACCTCTGATTGAAATCTTTCACGTTGTCTTTTCCCTCCATCTTGAGGCTTCCCAATTCTTTGAGTAGCATGGCTGGGGTTATGTCTCAACAAATGTTTCAAGGAACATACGTTTAAAATAATCCCAGTTCTATATGGAGTTGGGTGGAAGGCTATGATACCAAGCAACTACGTGATCATCCATGGTACATGGAAACAATCTACATGCTACATCATCAAAACGTACCCCAAGGGTCTGCAGTTGTAGGTAGAAGTTGTCTAAGTGGTCTTCTGCCTTCACCGTGTTGGCAGGGTTGAACTTGATGTTCATTCTCTCCACTCACTTCGGAATCTTGTGCAAAACATCCAAGAGAGGCAATGGTCCCTGAGTCATCCATTCAGGATTTGGGTAAGCCATCTCTTCATCTTCTTCGTCCTCTTCATCTTCTTGCTCTCCTTCAGAATCTGATGGTTCTGGATCTAAGTCTGTCAGTTCATCTTCGCCTCCACCTCATATACCGGAGATCGATCCCAAGACCACAAGAGTGCCTTGTTCATCTTCAAAGAATATTGGAGGTTCCTCTTTATCTTCAATAGCTTCTTCCAAACCTTCAAGAGTAGCAAGGACTGCCACCGATAATAAAAAGACTCCTATGGAAGTGGCTTTTGGCTTTCTAGATGTGTATGGAAGATGTTGTATGCCTGGGATTAGTATGACTGCTTTCGTGAACTAGCGAGTAATGGGATGAATGGAGCAAAGGTGTTGATATGAAATCTCACATTCAATTCTGGGAGGTGAGGAGTAACCAACTGCAGAGTCACGAGAGAGGGGTTGCGAGATACTACCTTGAATAGATGGTTGATGAGTGAGTGTGAGGGAAATTTCAGCCATGTGCCACTGGCTACCCTCCTTATAGAACCAGAAATGTTGACGGTGCTGGACGCAGCAACACTCAGGGGATCACCCCGGTATGAAGTCCCAACTAGACCTCGCACCATTTGGTGTGGGAGTCCCATCTGGTATGATGGCTTGGTTGCCATTGTCTTAAGGATTTGCCTCAAGTCTTGCTTGTCAACACATGAGAGTGGTCTGCTTTGTCTTCGGGAAGTGAGGTTCACGTGCCTGGTGAGTATAAGTGTACTTGTGTCAATGGTTCTTTCACTGTGAGGGGAAGAGAGTGAAGGCAAGTTCCAAGTTGAAACGGATCAGTCCCAACTTGGCTAGGAACACAAAACATGAAAGGACATACACAGCTTTCGACGGAGCAATCCACTTGGATGCGACAGTCACAACATACAAGGTAAGATAACACATACATCACTCATGGATCAGTTTGAGATGAGTGCCATGGTTGTTAAAGTAAGGCTCATGTGAAAGGTATGTCTGATGTCTGACAGAGCAATCGACATGGACTGGACATCTTTAACAACATTTACAATACATTTCCATTAATAGATTATGCATTACAACAAATGAATCAGTTCATATGTAGAACACATGGTTAAAGAAACATGCATTACAAGTGTTAAAGATCTGTTTTACAACAAATACAATACATGCGTGAAAACGTGCTAGCATGTTAACAGGCTTATGAATTAAGTGAAAGTTCCAAGACACACCGTTACACCATACATCACTAACCTCGTCAAAGGGGCATTGGATACACTACTTACTCCTGAAAGAAAACATTACAAACTCTCTTGGCTATGTGGGAGGAGCTAAGGTGAAAAGTCATTTCATGTACAAATGAGGGGAGTATTTATAGCCAAGGGTGAAACTGACCCTTATGGTTGTTCAACTACCCTAATGACCATTCAAATTCCATGACTTTTCGACTTCATGACTCTATGTTCAACAAGTGGGTCTCTTGGACTTCTACCTTACATCACATTGATTGACAATAAGCCCATAGTGGAGATGTGGGCAACATGAATCATGACTTGTCTCGACATTACTTGAAAAGACAATGCAGGTACATTTGTGCTACTATTGGAGTGCGTGTTGAGCTACAGTGCTGCTAAGTGATGGATGTCTTCATGATGTATCATAGCTTCACCTCCGCATGGTGAAGTGCACAAATTCTTCGATGGTCCTTTCTTCACTTGATGAAGCTCTAGAATGTTGTTCCTTGCTTTCATGTCGGAAGTCTTAACAGGTTCACTTGTTTGTGAAGGTGCATGTTTGTTGTGTTCATCTACTTCGCATGCTTCGTTCCTTCGTCTTCTTCACATGCTTCATTTGTTCGTCCGTTGGTGAACTTTCCCATCTACATGTGCTCCCTTTTCTCATCCCATTCATTGTCTTGAAATGTTTGTTGGTGTACCTATACCTACAGTCACTCATGACGAGATGACATCAAATCCAAAATATCCTAGTATACCATGACACATGATCATTCGGATGTAGGTGACCGAGAGAGGCAGGAGGGTTGTGATGCGGTATAATGGATCCGGGAAACTAGCGATGCAAAATGTGCAAGAGTCACCAAGGGATGGAGACAGACAACCTGAGTCGATAATCACTGTCTGCAACATCTGGCTCGGCTGGGAGGAAAAATTGCAGAAATTTTAGGAGGGACAGTCTGGGTTGTAGGAGGGCAGGGTAGGCATGCTCTGCACATTTTCCGGAATGAACAGTCAGCAAGGGTTGGTCTGCCAAATTTGTGCAATTTTCCAGAGGAACGGGACGGGCTGCATGAGGGGCCAGTAGGTAGGGATTGCAAAAAAATTTTGGGGAACTGCCCAGAAAACTGGCAGCCAGAACTACATAATTCCCAAAGGGAACTGCCAGTTTGCTTGTTATGAAACCAGCTCACAAAAAGATAGAAAAGAGAGATCCACGCCTTAGAATTCATCCTCTTCGAGGGGGCAACCTCCTTTACATTACATAAATGAACAATTCTTGGATGATACAAATGACAAAACCTCCTTTCTATATATAGGAGTCTAAGGAGTCACAATATAATCCAGCCGACCTAACAATAATAATATAAAGCCACAAAAATAACAATAGAGGGATTCTATGGGGCACAGAAATAACAATATGGGGGTAATAGGGGCACAACAATATAAATAGGGGGTATAACTACAATAGTAATGGGGTAATCACTAGTATTATAGGGACCCAACATGCCCCTCTCCTTCAAAAAAGTGTTGTCCTCAACGCTTGAGTAGTTCTGGATACTTCTGCATAAAATTCTCATCCTCCCATGTGGAATCTTCAGCGGATAAGTTCTTCCACTTGATAAGATACTCTGAAATTGATCGATTTCGTAGCTGTCGAGTTCTTGTTTCTGTGACTGCTTCTGGTTCCAATATAATTTTTCCTTCCTCGTCAAGTTCTGGCAATATTGTTTGAATTGGGAGCTTGTCACCTATAACCTTCTTTAAACATGAAACATGGAAAACTGGGTGCAATCGAGAAGCTGCAGGAAGCTCCAATTTGTATGCCATAGTACCAATCTTTTCCAACACCTTGTACGGACCATAATACTTTGGTGATAATTTATTATCCTTCTTAGCTTGCTTTAGGGACATTTGCTTATATGTAGCCGTAGGAATACCCAATCACCTACATCAAAACTTCTTTCACTGCGATGTTGATCTGCCTGTTGTTTCATTCTATTTTGTGCCAACACGAGGTTATCCTTTAAGAGTTGGAGGACTTGTTGTTGATGTTCGATGTGATGTTCCACTGCCTGAACCTTAGAATTTTCTCTTAAATATGATGTGATGGATGGTGGTTGATACCCATAAAGTGCCATAAATGGGGTCATTTTTGTTGCTGTATGGAAGGAAGTGTTATACCACCATTCAGCCAGAGGCAACCATTTGACCCATTGTGTCTGTTTATCAGATACAAAGCAACGAAGATATCCTTCCAAACATTTGTTTACTATCTCAGTTTGCCCATCAGATTGAGGATGATAAGATGAGCTATGAGCTAACTGAGTACCAAGACAAGAAAATAATTCTGTCCAAAAATTTCCAGTGAAAATGGGATCTCTGTCACTTACAATAATCTTTGGGTTTCCATGTAGCTTTTGAACTGTTTCCATAAATGCAGTAGAAACTGTACTGGCTTTAAATGGATGTGATAATGCACAAAAGTGTGCATACTTGGTAAGTCTGTCAACTACCACCATGATGACACTCTTTCCCTCAGACTTGGGTAAACCTGTGATAAAATCCATTGAAACCTCCTCCCAACGTTGGCTTGGAATGGATAAAGGTTGTAATAGACCTGGTGTCTTAATTGTTTCAACTTTATTTTGCTGGCAAACCAAACATTCCGCCACAAACTTTTGAATATCTGATTTAAGGCCATCCCAAAAAAATTCCTTCTTAACCCTGTGGTAAGTTTTTAAAAATCCTGAGTGCCCTCCTAAGGGAGAAGTGTGCAATTCCATAAGAATCTTTTGTTTTAGCTGGGAATTCTTACAGAGGTATAAGCGATCTTTGTACCATAACGAATCATTTTGCCAGCTAAATGTATCAGAAGTACTGGAATCTTGTTGTAGCTTTCGAATAAGTGCCCACACTTCTTCGTCATTCTTCCATTCCTCCCTTGCTTCGTTTATCCAATCTGGTTGGATAATAGAAATGGCACACAACAATGCTTCCACATCCTCATCCTTTCTTGAGAGTGCATCTGCCACCACATTTTGCTTCCCTTTTTTGTAGATGATTTCAAAGTCATAACCCAACATCTTTGTGACCCACTTTTGTTGCTCTTCAGAGGATAATCTTTGTTCTAAAAAGTATTTAAGGCTATCATGATCCGTTTTTACCTTGAAGTGTCTTCCCATTAGGTAGGGTCGCCATTTCTTAAGTGCATGGAGTATTGCCAACATTTCCTTCTCATAAATAGCTTTGCTTAAAAACTTTCCCTTGATTGGACGACTTTCAAAAGCAATGGGTCTTTCATCTTGCATTAGAACAACACCAATTCCATTTCCTGAAGCATCACATTCCACAATAAAGGTTTTTGTGAAGTCCGGTGTAGCTAAGACCGGTGCTTGGCACATTGCCTCTTTAAGATGTTCAAAGGCCTTTGTTGCTTCCGAAGTCCATGAAAATGAATCTTTCTTCAATAATGTTGTTAGAGGTGCTGCTATTCTCCCATAATTCTTAACAAACTTGCGATAATACCCTGTCAACCCAAGAAATCCTCGCAGATGCTTTATGGATGTGGGGATTTTCCATTCCTTAATGGCTTTAATTTTGCTAGGGTCTACCTTAACTCCTTCATGAGATACAATATGACCCAAATATTCCACCTCCTGGACTCCAAAGAAACATTTGGATCTTTTTGCATATAATTGTTTCTCCTCCAATAGTTGTAGCACCCTGTCAACATGTTCAACATGATCCTTCCAAGACTTGTTGTAGATTAGTATATCATCAAAAAATACTAACACAAATTTTCTAAGGAATGGTTTGAAAATTGAATTCATCAAACCTTGAAATGTTGAAGGTGCATTGGTAAGGCCAAAAGGCATGACCAAAAATTCATAATGACCCTCATGAGTTCTAAATGCCGTTTTCGGAATGTCTTCAATCTTCATTCTGATTTGATGATATCCCGAACGAAGATCCAACTTGGTGAAGTAAATTGATCCATGCAATTCATCCAGTAATTCATCAATAACAGGAATGGGGAACTTATCTTTAATAGTGAGCTTGTTGAGCTCCCTATAATCTGGACACATGCGCCATGATCCATCCTTCTTGTGCACCAATACTACTGGAGCTGAGAAAGAACTTTGACTCGGTTGAATTATACCAGCCTCTAGCATTTCTGCAACCATACGTTCAATTTCACTTTTTTGGACATATGGATATCTGTACGGCCTGATGTTTGGAGGAACACTTCCTGGAATCAGATGAATAGCATGATCATGATCACGCATAGGTGGGAGACCTTTGGGAGTCTCAAATACCTTGGAATGATTGTCCAGGACTTTTTGGAGATCTGGAGAAATAGATGATTCCAATGTGGAAACATCTAGCGAACATAATTGTGCAATTACACCTCTTTGCTCCTTTTTTAGAAGCTTTGTCATGCCATTAGAGCTGATTATCTTTCCTGGTTTCCCTGCAATACCCCTTAATTCAACTTCCTTTCCTTCCACAGAAAATTTCATGAAAAGTTCTTGAAAATTAAAAGCTATTGTACCCAAGGATTGTAGCCATTGGACTCCTAGTACAACATCAGCACCTCCCATTGGAATGGAAAGCATTGGGCTAGTCAATACATATTCTCCCATGGATAGCTTGATATTATGGCACTTTCCAGAACAATTTATTGTTCCTCCATTTGCAATCATCACTTGACACTCTGGTGCTGGATATAGGAAGCAATTCAATTCTTTTGCTACCCTACAATGAATAAAATTGTGGGTGCTTCCTGAATCAATCAACACTATTACCTTTTTCTTCTTGATTTGTCCTTCTATCTTGATGGTTTGAGGAGTGGTAATTCCCGCCAATGCATTACAAGATATGGTCGGATTTATTTGTTCTTCATCTAGGCTTTGTTCCTGGAATATATCCTCTTCTTTTGACCTTTCTTGCTCCTTTTCTTCTTCCTCTTCACAATCTATGTAGAATAATTTCTTCTCAGCACACTTATGACCTTTTGTGTATTTGCTATCACAATTGTAACAAAGCCCTTTTGCTCTTTTTTCTTCCAATTGTTGTGGTGTCAACCTTGTAGGTTGTGGAAGACTATGGGCAACAACACTTCCGTCTTTATAGTTGTGAATGGTATGCTTCCTAGTTGCCATAATTTTGCTTTCCATTTTTCTTGCTAACCTGAATGCCTTCTCTAATGAATCAGGTTCCCAAAGGCGCACATCATGTTGGATATTATCCTTTAAAGACCCTATGAACACATCAATCCTATGCTCCTCTGGAATATCTTTTACCCTTATGTTCAATTTTTGGAACTCCTCAATGTGCTCCATTATTGAACCCTTTTGTTTGAGACTTATCAATTGGCTAAAAAAAGTGTTGCTTTTTGTATCCTCATAATGTGCTATCAATTCTTCCGTAAAAATTGCCCAAGTGATAAATTGTTTACGAGAACAAAGCCATTGATACCATACAAACTGATTTGGTTCCAAATATAAAGTTGCCATACGTACCTTTTGTGTGTTTTGCACATTATTGAGATCGAAGAATTGCTCCATCTGTAATATCCATGTGGCGGGATCCTTGCCATCAAACTTCCTCATATCGATTTTTGGAACATGGTGAGTCTTCGATCCAACATTAGAGTCTATGGAATCATGATTAACATTTCTTTTGTTCTCATCATGAGTTTCCTTTACTACCTTTTCACCATTAGTAAGTATTTCTTGTAGAAAATTTGTCAAATCTGTCTTCAAATTTGCCATGTCTGTCTTCAAATCTGTCTTAAAATCATCCATCTTAGCTTCCATGCCCTTTATCTTAGATTCCACGCCATTTATCTTAGCTTCTGTTAGCTTTTGTGAGCGTGACATTTGTTGCACTTGTTCTTGTAATTTTGATATATCATGTAGCATTTCTTCCTCTTCTTCATGAGTCATGCTAGAGCTTTCAGGTTCCTTACTAGGTGTTTGCATTTTCTTTCCTCGGGGCATCAGTTACCGATAATAATGCTTTACTATGCCCTTTGAATTCCGTTAAACCAAGCTTACACAAAAATTAAAAAAAAAAACTACACACCTTTTTTCACTTTATAGAAGCCTGATATTGAATCTGATGTATCTCTGTAATTTCAGATCATCCAATTCTAAGGTTGCAACTTGTAGTAGCCTTCTGCGTCCTCTTTCCAATGCCACAAGTCTGAGCCCAATTGGATTCTCCAAGGAAGAGTTATGTGAAATCTCCCACAATGACTTTCTTTTAGACTGGTTCAGTAGAGCGAACTTGTACGACGTGCCACGAGTCACTGTTTCAACCTTTGAATCTGAAACCCACAGAAAAGAAACTAAAGTCCGTCCTCTTTCTGTACCTTTTTACGAAATTTCAATCCGATCCTCAGAGAGAGAGTTATGACGATTTTCCCCAGGTCACCTGTTTTGAATGTAATTCAGGAGTCTGCAAAAAGGCACACTTCCTCAGATCATATCTCCAAAACTATCATGCGAAATGCTCTGAAATTCGGACCCAAGGTTCAGCGCCAACTCTTCTCAAATGGGTTTTTTTTTAGACTTCTGAAACATCACCAAAACAAAGTTATAACGAAAATGCCACGATGACCTGTTTGGAGCAGCGAAACCCTAGAATCCAAAGCTTTCATACCAAATGTTATGAAACCAACTCACAAAAAGATAGAGAAGAGAGATCCACGCCTTAGAATTCAGCCTCTTCGAGGGGGCAACCTCCTTTACATTACATAAATGAACAATTCTTCGATGATACAAATGACAAAACCTCCTTTCTATATATAGGAGTCTAAGGAGTCACAATATAATCCAGCCGACCTAACAATGATAATATAAAGCCACAAAAATAACAATAGAGGGATTCTATGGGGCACAAAAATAACAATATGGGGGTAATAGGGGCACAACAATATAAATAGGGGGTATAAATACAATAGTAATGGGATAATCACTAGTATTATAGGGACCCAACATTGCTGCTGGGGTCACTAGCAGCCAGAATTGCGCAATTCCTAGAGGTAACTTTTAGTTCGCTACTGGGGTCACTGGCAGCCAGAATTGCACAATTCCCATAGGGAAATACCAACTAGCTGCTAGGGTCACTAGCAACCAGAATTGCGCAATTCCCAAAGGGAACTGCCAATTGGCTGCTGGGGTCACTAGCAGTCAAAACTTCACAATTCCAAGAGGGAACTACCAGTTGGCTGCTCAGTCACTAGTAGCAAAAACTGCGCAATTCCTGGAGGGAACACATAGTCTGTTGTTGGGAGCTGCTGGCTAGGAAAAATGCATTAAGGCTGGGAGGCCGCCTTACTGATCATCTCTACGCAATTTTTGAGCTGAGATGGCTAATGGACAGTGAGAGGCTTGCTCTTGAGCATTGTGCAATTTCTGATATGAATAGTCAGTCGGTTGTCTGAGTGGCCAACATGAGTATTACTTGAGTTACTTGCGAGTAACGTAGCCTGAAAGAACTAGCTCGGTGTTTTTACATTGTTCTAGCTGACAATTGATCAAGTCGAAAGTGGGGTGACGGTTCGACTATGAGTGAGGGGTCTGGTCATCTAAACTTCAGCAAAATATGACTAAGTGTGTGAACAGTCAAAAGATGCATAAGTGATCATATCAACACACACTCACATGACTTGACGACAAATGACCAAACCATCCAAACACACATGCTCAAAATTACTGACCGACAGTGAACAAGCGCGACACTCGTGATTGATCATTCATGATCGAGACAATGCTTGTGCAATGGTGATTGTGAATTCGTGTGTAAGTGCGATAGATGCTTTCATGGCTAACACAACAAACACATACGAAGCAAAGGTTTTGAGCATAACCAGAACACAGTCACAAGCATGAATTAGACATAAACATGCAGAGACTTGAGTGCAATAGACAACAAGCTGAATGTGAGGACTCACACGAGCTGATGGAGTGAACCCGAGTGTGCATAGTCATTAAGTGAAAATCTTCAAGGGAGGCTCCAAAATCAGTGCAGGCCAAAATTTTGGAGGGTGGTTGTAGCTGTTATGGTAGGTTCTCAAATCAAAATCCCATACTCCAACTTCCAAGATCATAAACAAGTACATCAATCCACTTAAAGCAGTTAAACAAGTCTCTTTCTCCATACACATATAGAGCAAAGAAGAAATACAGGTACAACACTGTTGTAATGGCTGCTAGAGAAGACATATGGAGGGTGGAATACCCCTACAAGGTTATCTCTATCTTGGAACTCCATAAATTGAATCAACACTCTGGTTGACCAAGGCACCCGTAGGATTCACTTTGCAAAAATCTTATCCAGAAGTGTTCCTTTGATCCTGAAACCTATTCCAAATGGTTCAGAATGCCCAAAAATGGCTATCTAGCCTCCAATTGCATTCAATTTGGTCGAAAAATTGCCTTAGTTATGACTTTCTAGTCTCCCCATAATTTCCTCCTCCAAATCTAGCTTACAGCTAGTTAAATTCATTAACGCAGACAAAACTAGCAGTTTCACCAAAATCGATGATTTTTCCATCAATCCTGCCAATCTTGCATTTAAGGGCCGAGTTGTCACACTTGCGGTGAGGTCTGGTAGTTACAACGACAGTCTCAAAGTCTTTTGGATATTGCAATCGACGCGCCAGGGGTAATACACATTACACAACACTTAACGCATGAAAACATCTGATCCGGTGATAACGTGGACCCATCAAATTACAAACTGCAACACAATACAGTATTACGTCTAGAACCTCCTACTCATCGCAATTGACATTATTGCATTCAAGACTTAATTACACCTGGACCGGGGCTGATAACCTGTGGCCGATCTGATTGCAATATGTGGTCGCATTGCATTGCAACTCCATACCTTGCCAGGTCCGGGGTCGATTCCTGTCACTAATGCGATTGCAATATGCGATCGCATCACATCACACTCCATAAACTATTAGAGTCGGGACCGATATCCTTTGCATCAATATGCAATTTCACTAATCACAAGTGGCTTTGTCTAGGGGCTGATTCTTACCTGATCCTTTCACCAATATGCGATTGTGATCCATTGCAATCACAACTTCAGCTGATGTCACATCGCATTCCTCCCCTTTCTGGGGGTCGATTCTATAACGTGATCTGCCTTTTGACTCTGATTTCTAATATGTGAGGGCCAATGGTAGGTTACCACTTGTCGCCTCCTCATTCACTAAAAACCTTGCAATGTCATCAATTCAACCCTGAACTTTGACCGGCTCTAGCTTCTGCATGCGAACTCGAATTTGAGTGTCATTCACACCATTGGATTCAGAATGACGAGCTCTTCAATCTAACATTCAACTTATTAAAATTATGACACTTTGATTTTTTCACAAATTTTGAGCTCCTGATCACTCTTCCTTGCTAAAAAACTTTTGGTTTCCAAAAGCATTAAATAATCTACAAGTGCTCACTTGTCTACACCACAAGTATCCTTCATGTCATCCTTCCTTCTCCTTCACCTTTGTTCTTCGGAACCATAAGCGATGAGCTGACACCTACATCCCTTGCAAATATGTAGTACAATATCTTGCAAATTACATGTTTCTCTATGCGACAAAAGAATTCAAGTTTGATGTTTTTCTCAACCTATCTATGTCACTATGGCCATCCACAACAAAATCCTTCCCAAGAAGAATTCCAAGAATATTATCTACAAAATCCTTATCAAGAATGAGATCCTAAAAGACTTTTTCAAATGAACCCAAAACAAGCTTCACATAGTGAATACTTATATAACTCGAGTGCTAAATACTCATACAAGAGTCTTAAAATGCTTCTTACATAATATTTTAAAGAAAGAATTTTAGAAAATGGAATGAACTTGACTCCCAAATTTATCCATTAAAATTGACTATCAACAAGCCAAACTAGCATTGTAATGCTTAAAGAAAAGCATTGTTCACATATATTATTTATTTATGAACATTACTTTTACAAATTACCCAACTACAGGGATATTCAACTAGTACAAAACATAAACTTATAAACTTCAGCTGGACAAATAGTCCACCCATTTCTTACCCAACTAGGTGAATGAACCCTCTATTTGAAATTTCTCTTCTTCTGAAGCTATTTCAGGGATGGTCGCATCTTGCGTCACGTTTTCTGTTATCACTTCCTCTTCTGGTGCTTGCATGATCTTCTTTCCCTTACCAAGATGAAGATGTGGAAACAATTTCCAACACTTCTCGACCCAATGCCCACTGATATTGCAGTGAGTACATAAATTATTTTGAGCTCCTCTCAGCTCACTTGCCTTTATCTTTGGATGATATTTTCTCCTTTCGGTCTCAATTCCAATAGACATAGACATCTTCTCGATGATTGCTTTCCTTTTATCGCACTTATCTACACAATGGTTAGACGAAAGGCAAAGGGTGCATGGAAACATTTTCATTAACACATTATTTAAATCCGCATTTTGTTTTCCATCATGAAAAGCATTTGATTTAACAACTTTCGAATTAATAGAGTGGGTATACCTCTTTCTGTTGTCTTTTGAATTACGTTGTTTGTGTGAGGAACTCACGTGGCTTGAAGAACTGAGCTTCCTTTCTTCCTTGACACTTTCATCTCTCTCTGGAGATGTTTTCCCCTTCAAATCCTCATTACGTTTGAGGAATCACGCGAGAACCAGTTCTGGTGTAGGCTCTAACATCTTTCCTCCTCGTGTCCTCCCTTACTGAAATAAGAACACGTGACCCATGAACCATGACTAGAAGATCATTATTTTTTGGCGACATAGCCTAAGCCTTCGTATTTAGGCCTCTCTTTGGCTACAATTGGATTTTTAATGCCCTATTGATTTACTCCAAGGCCTCCTCCCTTTTAACCCATCTTGGTCAGGAGTTTGGATCCAATGCCTTTACTATGTTTTTCAAAGGTTGCAAATGAATTTACATCAATATTTTCGCATAAGGAAGAAGCATGCAAATTCTTACCATTTGCTACCTCCTTTGATTGGAATACAAAGATGTTTTCTAATTCCATTTTTAATTCGACATGTTTCCTCTTTGACTCTTCGGATCTCTTCTTTCAACTCCTCAAACTTGGGTGTTGATTGAACCTCATCTTCCACATCATGTGGACAAAAAGTACAAACTTGTCCATCTGCCTTCTTTGAAGGACTTTCTACACTAGCATCTTGCATAATAGTTGTAGAAAAACATGAAGATTGTGGAGAAGATGGTGGTTTATCACCATTCTTGTTACCTTCTTCCCTTAGAGAACATTCTCCTCTTGGAGGTCTAGAGCTTTCGCCTTGCAAATTAGTATTCCTCTCTTCATAGAGGAGTTTCACCATTTTTGCCATGTCTAAGAAATCCTTTCTAAAAGCCATCACATCCTCTAACATTCTTGCAGGCTCTCCTCCTTGGGACATCCTTTTTTTGAAGCTTCTACTGCAATTCGAGGTAGAACTTGGTGGTAGAGATTGAAACAATCTTGCTCTCCTTTCCAAAACCTTCTCCTCAATGAGCTTCAAAACACATTTACTTGCAAACACCAGTGAATTCCTCCTTGCACAAAGCAAAACCATAGCTCTTATACCACTTTATCTGAATTGGAGTAGATTAGTAATGCTATGCTAATTCCACTCATCATAATATAAAATGTGCTTTAGGTTGTACTCCAAAATAACAAGTAAAAGCATGAATTTATGTGTTTTTGCTTAAGATAGTTTCATGAAGAAAACTTAAAACATGAAACCAGAGCTCTAAATGGAAGCATGCATCAAACAATAATACATCAACCATTGATAAAGGAGTTCTCCCCTCCTAGGCTACTTCTCATTGGATCAGATCTAAAGGCATGATCCCTTCTCATTCTACTCAACAATTATTTAGATAAGAGTACATAAATGTGCTGACAAAAAGAGTAGCTAGTTTCCCCTTCAAGGAAATATTATTCTGCAAATAATTATCACTCTAAACTTATGACAACCTACAGTTAGTCATGAAACAAACTACAGCTACGGGTTCTCAAATCAAGACCCCATACTCAAACTTCTAAGAGCATAGACAAGTACAATCCATTTGAAGCACTTAAACAAGTCTCTTTCTCCATAAAAATACAGAGAAAAGAAGAAATACAACTACAACAATGATGTAATGACTACTATAGAAGACATATGGAGGCTGGAATACCCCTACAAGGTTATCTCCATCTTGGAACTCCTCCATAAATTGAATCAATGCTATGGTTGACCAGGGCACCCATAGGCTTCATTTTGCAAAAAATCCCATCTAGAATTTGTCCTTTGATCTTGAAACCTATTCCAAATGGTTCTGAATGCCGAAAAATGGCTATCTAGCCTCTTTTTACATCCAATTTGATCGAAAATTAACTTAGTTATGACTTCTTCTAGTCTCTACACAATTTCCTCCTCTAATTGACTACCAGTTAAATTCATTAACCGCAGAAAAAACTAGCACTTCCACTAAAATCGGTAGTTCCGCCGTCAATCTCACCAATCTTAGTTTTTGGGCTGAGTGGTCACACATGCAGTTAGGTCTGGTGGTTACGTCGATGGTCCCGCAGTCTGTTGAATATCACAATCGGTATCCAAAAGTTCTCCTTTGATCCTGAAACCTATTCCAAATGTTTCAGAATGCCCAAAAATGGCTATCTAGCCTCTTTTTGCATCTCATTTGGTCGAAAATTGTCTTAGTTATGACTTCTACCAGTCTCCCCACAATTTCCTCCTCCAAATCTAGCTTACTGCTAGTTAAATTCATTAACGCACACAAAACTAGCAGTTCCATCAAAATTGGTGGTTCCACCATCAATCTCGCCAATCTTGCGGTTGAGGGCCGAGTGGTCACACTTGTGGTTAGGTCCAGCAGTTACAAAGATGGTCCCGTGGTATTTCAGATATCGTGATCGACATGCTAGGGGTAATACACATTACATATGACAACGCATGAAAATATGAAATATGGAGATAAGGTGGACCTGCGGATTATTATTTAGCAATAGTATCATCCCCGAAACCTCTCGCTCATCACATTCAAGACTTAACTACACCTGGACCGGGATGAATAACCTGTGGCCGTTGCGATTGTGATATGCTATTTCATCGCATCACAACTCCATACCCTACTCGAGTCGAGGCTAATTCTTGTCGTCGATGTAATTGTGATATGCGATCACATCGCATCGCACTCCATAAACTATCAGGGTCGGGGCTAATATCCTTTTCGGCGATATGTGATTTCACTAATCACAATTGGCTTTGTCTCAAGGCCAATTCTTACCCGATCCTTTTGCCGATATGCAATTGTGATCCATCATAATCACAACTTTGGTCGATGTTGTATCACATCCCTTCCCTTGCCGGGGGCTGATTATGCAATGTGATCTGCCTTTTGACTGCAATTGCCGATATACGAGTGCCAATGGAGGGCTACCACTTGGCACCTCCTCATTCACTGAAGACCTTGTCATGTCATTAAGTCAACATTGAACTTTTCTCGGCTTTAGATTTTGCATACAACCTCGGATTTGAGTGTCATTCACACCATTAGATTCAGCATGACGAGCTCTTCAATCTGAATCCGAACTTATAAAAATTCTGACACTTTGAATTTTTGACAACTTTTGAGCTCTTGATTAGTGTCCATGTTTGAATATGGCTAACCATGGATGACCAAGATGAACTATGTTAAACATGGTTGACTATAGTTTACTATGGTTGATTATGGTTGTCCATATTTGACTATGCTTAACCATGGATCACTAACAATGACAATGTTTGAACATGGTTAACCATGATTAGCCATGTTGACTGTGATTTGACCATGATGGACCATGGTTGATCATGTCAAATATGGTTGAACATGGTTGTCTATGGTTGACTATGTTTAACCATGTTGGCTATTCTTAATCACATCTGGTCATGTTTGACCATGTAGATAATGTATGACCATGTTTGACGTTATTTAACCATATTTAACTATAGTTCCCTTTAGTTTCTCATGAAAGGTGGTAGTTGACTATGGTTGACCATGGTTATTAATTTTTAACCATGGTTGAGAATGTATCCCATGTTGGGCATGGTAAACTAATCTAGAGCAAGGTTGACCACAATTTCACATGGTTGATTGTGGTTATTTACGGTTAACCATAAGTGGCCATGTTTAACTATGGTTAACATGGATGACCAAGTGATCTGAATTGAAGCATATTAGTAATGCTATGTTGATTCCCCTCATCAGAATATAAAAATGTGCTTGAGGTTGCACTCCAAAATAGCAAGTAAAATCATGAATTTTATGTGTTTTTGTTGAAGATAGTTTCATGAAGAAAAATTAAAACATGAAACCAAAACTCTAAATGGAAGCATGCATCAAACAATAATATATCAGCCATTGATAAAGGATTTCACCCCTCCTCGCCTACATATCCTTGGATCAGCTCTAAAGGGATGACCCCTTCTCATTATGCTTCTTTAGATAAAGAGTACATAAATGTTCTAACAAAAAGAGTGGTTGGTTTCCCCTTCAAGGAAACATTCTTCTGCAAAGAATTCTCACTCTTAACATATGAAAACCTACAGTTACTCATGAAACAATCAGCAGTCTAAGGTTTCTCAAATCAAGACCCCATACTCCAACTTCCAAGAGCGTAAACAAGTACAATACTCCTCTTGAAGCACTTAAACAAGTCTCTTTCTCCATAGACATATAGACCAAACAAGAAATATAGCTACAATAATGTTGTAATGGCTGCTATAGAATACATATGGAGGTTGGAATACCCCTACAAGGTTATCTCCATCTTGAAACTCCTCCATAAATTGAATCAACACTTTGGCTGACCAAGGCACCCAAAGGCTTCACTTTGCAAAAATCCTATCCAGAAGTGCTCTTTTGGTCCTCAAACCTATTCCAAATGGTTCATAATGCCCAAAAAAGGCTATCTAACCTCTTTTTCCATCCAATTTGGTTGAAAATTTCCTTAGCTATGACTTTTGCTAGGCTCCCCATAATTTCCTCCTCCAAATATGGCTCACTGCTAGTTAAATTCATTAATCGCAGACAAAAATAGAAGTTCTGTCGAAATTGGTGGTTTCGTCATCAATCCCACCTATCTTGTAGTTAAAGGCCAAGTGATCACACTTTCGGTTAGGTTCGGTGGTTACGACAACGATCCTGCAGTCTGTTGGACATCGTGATCGGTGTGCTAGGGGTAATACACATTACACAAGACTTAGCACATGAAAACGTGCGATTTGGCGATAAGGTGGACCCCCCACATTATAAACTACAACACAATACTGTATTGCATCCAAAACCTCCCGCTCATCACAATCGACATATTGCATTTGGGACTTAACTACGCCTGGACCAGGGCCGATAACTTGTGGCCAATGTGATTGCGATATGCGATCGCATTGCATCACAAATCCATACCCTCCCGGGCTGGGGCTGATTCTTGACACTGATATGATTGTGACATGTGATCGCATTGCATCGCACTCCATAAGTTGTCAAGGTCGGGGCTAATATCCTTTCTTGCGATATGTGATTTCGCTAATCGCAATTGGCTTTGTTTGGCGACCGATTCTTACCCGATCATTTCACCGATCCATCACAATCACAACTTCGGCCAATGTCGCATCGCATCCCTTCCCTTGCTGGTGGCCGATTCTGTAATGCGATCTGCCTTTTAACTACGATTGCCAATATGTGAGGGCTAATGGCAGGTTGCCACTTGGTGCCTCCTCATTTGCTAAAGACCTTGCCATGTCATCAAGTCAACCTTGTCATTTGCACCATTGGATTCAGAATGATGAGCTCTTAAATCTGAAGTTGAACCTATCAAAATTATGACACGTCGAATTTTTTAGAAATTTTGAGCTCCTGATCACTCTTCCCCACTAAAAAACTTTTGGTCTCCAAAAGCATTAAATAATATGCAACTGCTCTAACAATGTAAACTTTGAAATGGGAACTATAAACTCAAAACGAGAACTCTGGCCAAAAAACCTCGTAAAAACATCAAAAATTGTGCTAAAACGAAAAGTGTTGATGCTGGAATAACACCTTTTTTTTTCTACGGTAAATTTTCAACATGTTTTAAAAATGGCAGTGAAAACCAATTTTTTGTGCAAAAAATGTCCAAAACACACCCTCAAAATGAAAAGTGTTGATGTTCGAATAACACTTTTTTTTCAATGGTAAATTTTGTGCAAAAAACACCCTGAAAATGATAAGTATTGACGCTGGGATAACACTTTTTTTTCAAGGGTAAAATTTCAACATTTCAAAATAATGGCGTAAAAGATTTTATCATGACCCCGAAAAACATTAAAATTTCAAAAGAATAATGAAAACATAAAATAAATTAAAAAATTAAAAAATTAAAAAAAATGAAAAAGCACAAGAAAAAAGTAAAAAAAAATAACAAAACATAAATTAAAATATATACTAGAAACAAAGCATAAAATAATAATTAAAACAAAAAAAACGAAAAAAACAAAATCAAACATATAAAAAAAAGAAAAAAAAAATCAAAGACAAAAATAAAATAAAAAAAATAATCTAAAAAAAGAACAAAAATAACCTATAAAAGATAAGAATTAAAAAACTAAAAGAAAAAACTTAAAAATTATAAACAAGTAAATAGTAAGAAAAACATATTTAAAAAAAAAAAATGGAAAAAAAAACGTTATCTTGTAAACAATAAAAAAAATTTCAAGTTGTTTTATTTTTATTTTTTTAAATGTTGATTACTGAAAAAAACAAACATAAAAATATATATAAAAAAGAAAAAAAACAAAAAAAAAGAAGTTAAAAAAAAAAAAAAAATTATATCATAAAACATAAAATAATTTGAAAAAAAAGAAACAAATTAAAAAAAAAACTATATAAAATTAAGTAAAAATAAAAAAATAAAAAAATAAAAAAACATTTACAAAAACTAGAAAATAAATTAAAAACAAACTAGATTAAAAAAAAAAAAGGTAGAAAATTAACAAAAAATAATTTAAAAAACTAGTAAAATCAATATTAAAAACATTTCAAAAAAACTAAAAAACAAAAATAAACACAAATTATAAAACAAAAACCAGAAAAAACAAAAAACTATGAAACTTTTTAATTTATATTTGTGTTTATTTTAGTTTTTTTAGTTTTTTTTTTTAAATGTTTTTAATATTAATTTTACTAGTTTTTAAATTATTTTTTGTTAATTTTCTTTTCTTTTTTTTAATCTAGTTTGTTTTTAATTTTTTTTTAAATTTGTTTCTAGTTTTTGTTAATGTTTTTTTAATTTTTCATGTTTTCACTTAATTTTATACATTTTTTTAATTTTTGTTTTTTTTTCAAATTATTTGATGGTTTATGAAATTATTTATTTATTTTCTTTTTTATTTATAGTTTTATATTTGTTTTTTTAAGTAATCAACATTTAGAAAAAGAAAAATAAAACAACTTGAAAATTCGTTAAGTAATCATAATTTCAAAAAAAAATGGACATAATAAATTTTAAAGTGTGAAACCTAAGTGCTCTAAAAAAAAGTATGTTGCATCAACATGTTGCATGAACACATTTCAAAATCAGCATGAAAATCACTAACATTTAAAAACAAATATTTATATTTGATACATAAGAAAATTTAAAATGTAAAAACATATGCTCCGAAAAGAAAGAAGTATATTCTGCATCACCACTTTTCAAAATCGGTTCATGTTTTTACTACCCCTATGAAACGGGTAATCGTATCAGTTATTTAAAGTGCCAAAAACTATGCTATAAAGAAAATATGTGTGTTCTACATCGCCCCTTTTCGAAATCAGGTCACTTTTTTGCTATCTCTATAAAACGGGTAACAGTATCAATTCCCATTTCAAAGTTTACATTGTTCTCTGTACTTGTCTGCACTGCAAGTATCCTTCATGTCATCATTACTTCTCCTTCACCTTTGTTCTTCGGAGCCATAAGTGATGAGTTGACACCTGCATCCCCTACGAATCTATAGTACAATATCTTGCAAATTACATGTTTCGCTATGCGACAAAGAATTGAAGTTTGGTGTTCTTCTCGACCTGTCTATGTCACTATGGACATCCATAGCAACATCCTTCCCAAGAATAATTCTAGGTGATTATATGCAAAATACGTATCAAGGATAAGATCCTAAGAGACTTTGTGAAATGAAATTGAAATAAGCTTCATATAGTGAATGCTCATATAACTCGAGTGTTACACACATTTGGAACCTACTAAATGTGCTGCAACTACTCATACAACAGTCTTAAAATGATTTTTACAAAATGTTTTCAAGAAAGCATTTTACAAAATGGAATGAACTTGACTCCCAAATTTCTCCATTCAAATTGACTATCAACAAGCCAAACTAGCATTGTAATGCTTAAAGGAAAACATTGTTGCATATAAGTGATTTATTTATGAACGTCACTTTTACAATTTACCCAACTATGGGGATATGAAACTAGTGCAAAACATAAATTTATAGACTTCATCTAGACAAATAGTCTACCCATTTCTTACCCAACCAGGTGAATGAACCCTCTATTTGAACTTTCTCTTCTTCTAAAGTTATTTGAGGGATGGTCACATCTTGCGCCACTTTTTCTATTATCGCTTCCTCTTCTGGTGCTTGCATGATCTCATTTCCCTTACTAGGATGAAGGTTTGGAAACAATTTCCAACACTTCTTGACCCAATGCCCACTGATATTGCAGTGAGTACAAAAAACCTTTTGAGCTCCTCTCAGCTCACTTTCCTTTATCTTTAGATGAGATTTTCTCCTTTCAGTCTCAATTCCAATAGACATAACCATCTTCTCGATGATTGCTTTAATTTTTTCTCTCTTATATACACAATGGTTAAATGAAAGGAAAAGTGTTATTGGAAACATTGTACCTAACATGTTATTCAATTCCGCATTTTGTTTTCCATCATGAAAAGCATTTGATTTAACAACATTCGAATTAGAAAAATGATTATACCTCTTTCTGTTTTCATTTGGCTTATGTTGTCTGTGCGAGGAACTCACGTGGCTTAAAGAACTAAGCTTCATTTCTTCCTTCATGCTTTCATCTCTCTTTGGAGACGTTTTCCCCTTCATATCCTCCTTATGTTTGAGGAACCACACGAGAACTAGTTCTGGGTGCAAGCTCCAACATCTTTCCTCCTTGTGTCCTCCCTTACGGCAATAGGAACATGTGACCCATGAACCATTGCTAGAAGACCATTCTTCTTTGGTGACATAGCCTAAACCTTCGTATTTAGGCCTCTCTTTGGCTGCAATTGGATTTTTAATGCCCTGCTGATTTACTCCAAGGCCTCCTCCCTTGTAACCCATCTTGGTCAAGAGTTTGGATCCAATTCCTTTACTATGTTTTTCAAAGGTTGCAAATGAATCTACATCAATAATTTTGCATAAGTAAGAAGCATGTAAATTTGTACCATTTGTTGCATCCTTTGATAGGCATACGAAGATGTTTTCAAATTCTCTTTTAATTTTAGATGTGTCCTCTTCGACTCTTCGGCTCTCGTCTTTCAGCTCCTAAAACTTGGGCGTTGATTGAACCTCATCTTCCACACCATGTGGACAAAAAGTAAAAACTTGTCCATCTTCCTTCTCTGAAGGACTTTCTACACTATCATCTTGCATAATATTTGTAGAAAAACATGAAGATTATGGAGAAGATGGTGGTTTATCACCATTCTTGTGGGCCTTCATCCCTTAGAGAACATTCCCTTTTTAGTGGTCTAGAGCTTTCACCTTGAAAATTGGTATTCCTCTCTTCATAAAGGACTTTCACCATTTCTTCCATGTCTAAGAAAACCTTTCTAAAAGCCTTCACATCCTCTAATATTCTTGCAGGCTCTCCTCCTTGGGATATGATTTCTATGAATCTTCTACTGTAACTCAAGGTAGAACTTGGTGGTAGAGATTGAAACAATCTTGCTCTCCTTTCCAAAACCTTCTCCTCAATGAGCTTCAAAACACCTTTACTTGAAAAGAACAGTCAAGTCCTCCTGGCACAAAGAAAAACCATAACTCTGATACGACTTGATCTGAATTGGAGTAGATTGGTAATGCTATGCTAATTCCCCTCATCAGAATATAAATAAGGGCTTGAGGTTGTACTCCAAAATAGCAAGTAAAAACATGAATTTTATGTGTTTTATCTTAAGATAGTTTCATGAAGAAAACTTAAAACATGAAACTAAAACTCTAAATGGTAGCATGCATCAAACAATAATACATCAATTTCATTGATAAAGGAGTTCACCCCTCTTGGGCTACATCTCCTTGGATCAGCTCTAAAGGCATGACCCCTTCTCATTATGCTCAACAATTTTAGATAAAGAGTACATAAATGTGCTGACAAAAAGAGTGGTTGGTTTCCCCTTCAAGGAAACATTCTTTTGCAAAGAATTATCACTCTAAACATATGACAATCTACAGTTAGTCATGAAACAATCAGCAAGCTACGGGTTCTCAAATCAAGAATCCATACTCCAACTTCCAAGAGCATAAATAATTATAACAATCCACTTGAAGCACTTAAACAAGTCTCTTTCTCCATACACATATAGAGCAAAGAAGAAATACAGTTGCAACACTACTGTAATGGCTGCTAAAAAATACATAGGGAGGATGGAATACCCATACAAGGTTATCTCCATCTTGGAACTCCTCCATAAACTGAATCAACACTGGTTGACCAGGGCACCCCTAGGTTTCACTTTGCAAAAATCCTATCCAGAAGTTATACTTTGATCCTAAAACCTATTCCAAATGGTTCAAAATTCCCAAAAATGACTATCTAGCCTCTTTTTGCATCCAATTTGGTCGAAAATTGCCTTAGTTATGACGTTTTCCAGTCTCCCCACAATTTCCTCCTCCAAATCTGGCTTATTACCAGTTAAATTCATTAACCGCAGACAAAACTAGCAGTTCTGCTGAAATCATTGATTCCGCCATAAATCTCGCCAATTTCGTAATTAAGGGCCGATTATTCACACTTGTAGTTAGATCTGGTGGCTACAGAGATGGTCCCGTAGTCTACCAAATATCGCAATCAGCTTGCGAGGGGTAATATACTTTACACAAGACATAACGCATGAAAGCATGCAATCTGGTGAAAAGGTGGACCCGTTGGATTATAAACTGCAACATAATACAATATCGCGCCGTGAGCCTCCCGCTCATTACAGTCAACGTTATCGCATTTGAGACTTAATTGCGCCTTGACAGAGGCCGATAACATGTGGCCGATAACATTGCGATATGCGATCATCTCGTATCACAACTCCATAACCTGTTGGGGTCGAGGCCGATTCTTGTCACCAATGCAATTCTGATATGTGATCGCATTGCATCACACTCCATAAATTTCCAGGCTCGGGGCTGATATCCTTTCCTACGATATGTGATTTCACTAATCACAATCAGCTTTGTCTGGGGGTTGATTCTTACATGATCCTTTCGCTAAGATGCGATTGTGATCCATCGCAATCGCAACTTTGGCCAATGTCACATCACATCCCTTCCCTTGCTGGGGGTTCATTCTGTAATGTGATCTACCTTTTGACTGCGATTGCTGATATGCGAGGGTCCATGGCAGGCTGCCACTTGGTGCCTCGTGACTCGCTGAAGACCTTGCCATGTCATGAACTCAAACCTCAAATTTGATGGTCTCTGGCTTTTACATACGAGATCAGATTTGAGTTCCATTCATACCATTGGATTCATATTGAAAAGCTATTCAATCTGAAGCTAAACCTATCAAAATTAAGACACTTTGAATATTTGACAAATTTTGAGCTCCTCATCACCAAGATTACCTATGTTTGAATAAAGTTTCCCATGGTTGACTATAGTTTAATATGGATAGATTGGTTCATAATGTGACCTTGGTGAAGGGTTGAGTTCGATTATGTTGTTAGGATATGTTTGTCACATTGGATTTTGTTCAACACATTATGATGTCTAATTATGTTCATCATATTATGGCATTAGATATTGTTCATCACATCACAACATCAAGCTATTGTTTTGTTGACGCTGCAATCAACACCTCCAAAAATTTTCTTACACTTGAATTTTGGAGCCTACTGAGGATACTTGTTGGGTTGTGTTATATTCTTTCCATGACTAGCCCATGTAGTTAACAAGGGGGTTAGTGGGCGGGTGGAGCCCCCACCTTCGTTGCGCCGATTGCATAGTGGGGGGTCACAGGGGGTTTGAGGGGTGCAGGTAACCCCACTCTATGTGGTATGGGGTAGCACCCCGTAAAATTTTGTTTTTGGACCCTATATTAGGTTGGACGGACCTACCTATGGTTTGTGCATGATTTTTAGCACATGGTTTTGGATGTGATGGTTTTTGGTCCATGGTATTGGATGCTTCGGCATGTATAAATACGTATTGTAACATTGAAATGAACATAATGAAAAAATCAAGCTAGTAGTCCTGATTTTGGGATCCAGGGGAAAATCTCCATGTATATGTGTTTCATGTGTTATGCTTTCACATTGTTTATTTTCAATGTTTTAGAATTCGTATGCAGGTAATTTCTGTACAAGGTTGAAACCTACATTTGGTATCAGAGTTGTTTTGGCTTCAAGGGGAAACCTTTTTTGTTGATGGGTTTCACTTGGGCCTAAGGTAGACCCTGTTCAGTGGGAGATCTACGGGATCGATTCTAGTGGTGAAAGAAGATGGCAAGCAATGGAAAGATAGAGATCGAGAAATTTAATGGTCAGAGTTTTGAGTTGTGGAAACTCAAGATGGAGGATTTGTTGGTGGATAAAGATCAGTGGATCATGGTAGATCCAGGTACTAAACCAATGGGAGTGTCCGATGAAGAATGGAAGAAGTTGGATCGGAAGGCTAAGAGCACAATACGATTGTGTTTCTCAGATTCAATATTGTTGAATCTATCAGGGGAAGCTACGACGAGGGCTTTGTGGGACAAGTTAGGGACTTTATACCTATCTAAGTCTCTGGTGAATAAACTGTTCCTATGAAAAAAGCTGTATAACCTGAGGATGAAATATGGAGAATCGGTGACAAGACATCTGAACGCATTTAATACTATGGTAAGTCATTTATTATCTATTCATATTAAAATTTTAGATGAAGATAAGTGCAACAGTTTGTTGTGTTCTCTACCAGATTCGTGGGATAATCTGGTTATTGCAATAGGTAGCAATACAACTGCCTTGCAGTTTGATGAAATAGTCTCATCCTTGCTAACGGAGGAGATGAGATGGAAAAATATGGAGAACCAGAATGGTGATGCCTTTTCTATATGAGGATGGTCCCAGAAGAGAAACAAAAATAATTCATCGAGTGGGAGATCTAAATCTAGAGGGAGATCTAAATCTCTAGGAAAACCTCTAAAGGTGGTGTGCTCGAAATGTGAAAAGGAAGAGCACTACAAAAGGGACTGTAAATCTAAAGCTCCTGATAAAGGAAAGGGATCTGATGATGCTCCTTCTGCAGAGGTGAAAACCACCTCAGATGAAGGTGGGGATGTGTACTTGGCTTCTTCAAGTACACATGTAGATCTTGAGGCACGGTTGATTGACTCAGGTGCATCCTTTCACTTCACTCCCCATAGAGAGTGGTTCTGCAAGTATGAGAAATATGATGGTGGTGATATCTTCTTGGGGGATGACAAGAAGGCTAGAATCGTTGGTCGCAGAAGAGTAAAGTTGAAGTTGCAAGGTGGAAGGGTTAGAACACTTCCGGGTGTTCTGCATATTCCTGCATTAGCCAGAAATCTGATTTTTTTAAGCAAGTTGGATGATGCAGGTGTAAAAGCAGTATTGGAGAAGGATACCTGCAAGATGGTTTGGGGGAACTGGTATTGATGCAGGGAGTTTGAATTGGAACGTTGTACAAGCTGCCAAGTAGCACTGTTGTTTATAGGTGCAACAGTTATGTGGTTCCTGAAAGTGGAGCAAAAAAATTAGTGGTCTCTGGAGAGAATACCATGTTGTGGCATCAAAGGCTTGGACATATTGGAGAAAAGGGCCATCGAATACTTCATGGTAAAGGTATGGTAGAAGGTATGAGTAATAGATCTCTGGATTTTGATTTCTGTGAAAATTGTGTATATGGGAAGCAGAATCGGGTGAGTTTCCCCTATGGTGGTAAGAGGGTGAAACAGATATTAGAACTTGTGCACAGTGATGTGTTTGGACCTGTGAAGGTTCCATCACTAGGTAAGTCTGTGTACTATGCATCATTTTTAGATGACTTCTCAAGGAATACATGGATATCTTTCCTTAAGAAGAAATCTAAAGTCTTTGACAGGTTTAAAGAATTTAAGGCTTTGGTGGAAAACCAGACAGAGAAGAAGATAAAGGTGTTGAGGATAATGGTGGAGAGTTTTGCAATAAGGGATTTGAATAATTCATTAAGAAGTATGGTATAGCACGACAAAATACTACTCCATACACACATGAGAAAAATGGAGTTGTAGAAAGAATGAACAAGACGTTGATGGAAAGGGCAAGAAGCATGCTCAGTGGTGTCAGGTTAGGACAAGAATTCTGGGTAGAGGTGGTGGAGACAACATGTTACCTGGTCAACAGATCACCTTCGTCAGTGTTGGAGGATAAGACTCCACAAGAGGTATGTACTGGTAATAAACCCTCTCTTTCACATCTGAGGGTATTTGGATGTGATGCATATGTACATGTTCCAAAGGAGAAATGAACCAACTTGGATAGTAAATTTGAAAAGTGCATCTTTATTGGGTATAAGGATGGTTTAAAAGGTTATAAGCTTTGGAACCCAGTAATAAGGAAGGTTGTGTATAGCCGACATGTGGTGTTTAGAGAGGTAAAAGATGTTATTAAACATGAAGTCCAACCAAAGGAACCTGAGAAGATAGAGTTTGAGCTTAAGGAGAAAGAATCAGAATCTACAACAGAGGAGGAATCAAAAGATGAAGAGCCACAAAATACGGGTGTGAGAAGATTAGTTCAAGAAAGAAGGAAGCTAGAAAGATATAGTCCATCTTCTTTCTGTTCAAATTTTTCTTTATCTATTATTGATGATGATCCCATAACTGTGAAGGAAGAAGTAGATTCAGAGGATGGAAAACTCTGGAAAGAGGCCATGGTTGATGAAATGGCATCTTTCACAAAAATAAGGCTTGAGATTTGGTGGAGTTGCTAACTGGAACGAAAGTCATTGGCTGCAAATAGGTGTTCAAGAAGAAGACAAATACAAAAAGAAAGGTGGAGAAATAAAAAGCTCAGTTGGTAGTAAAAGGTTATTCCCAAGTGTCGGGAATTGATTTTGGTGATATTTTTTCTCCTGTTGCCAAGGTAACTTCTATTAGATTACTTTTATCTGTTGATGTTGCTTTTTATTTTGAGGTAGAACAGATGGATTTGAAGACAACATTTCTTCACGGGGATCTAGAAGAGGAAATCTACATGAAGCAACCTGAAGGATTTGCGGCGAAGGGTAAGAAAGAACTGGTATGCAAATTAAAGATGTCTATGTATGGGTTAAAACAATCACCAAGGATGTGGTATCAAAAATTTGATACATTTATATGGGGACTTGGCTTGACCAGAAGCAAAGTAGATCACTGTGTGTATTTTAAATTAATTGGTGATGGTTTTATTTATCTAGTCTTATATGTGGTTGATATGTTGCTGGTTGGTGACAAAGAAATTATCGAGGATTTGAAGACCCAATTGTCCTCCAAATTTGACATGAAAGATCTTGGTGCTGCAAACTATATTTTGGGCATGGAAATTAAAAGAGATTAGGCAAAGAGGAAGCTTTGGTTAAACTAGAGAAAGTATGTCGAGACAATACTGCAGAGATTTAATATGCAAGATAGTAAACCGGTGAAGGTTCTTATTCCTATAGGTGTGAAGTTATCTGCTGAACAATGTCCCAAGACACAAGAAGAGGAAGAGGACATGTCCCATGTTCCATATGCAAGTGCAGTCGGTAGCCTGATGTATGCAATGGTCTATACTAGACTAGACATTGCACATGCAGTGGGAGTATTAAGCAGGTTTATGTCAAAACCAGGAAAGGAGCATTGGACAGCAGTGAAGTGGGTTTCCAGGTATTTGCATGGCACTAGTGATTATGGTTTGTGCTACGAAGGAAGACCAGGATTGAATAAAGTGTTGGATATTCGCGACTTTGTTGATGCAGACTAGGCTAGAGATCTTCGTCAGAGAAGATCTACAAGTGGGTATGTGTTTAACCTATTTGGAGGTGTAGTTAGTTGGATGAGTAAGAAACAATATGTAGTGGCACTATCAACTATAGAGGAAAAATACATGGCAGCCACTCATGCAAGAAAGGAAGTAGTTTGGTTGCAGAGATTGTGTTCAAGTATGGGGTTAGTACATGAAGCTATAAGGATAGACTGTGATAGCCAAAATGCAATTTTCTTGGCAAAGAACCCTGCATATCATTCAAAGACAAAGCACATTGATGTTCAGTATCACTTTGTAAGGGATATGTTAAAAGACAAAAAGGTGTTGCTGGTAAAGGTGGACACTTTGAAGAATACTGCAGATCCATTGACAAAATCTGTGAGCTCTGAGAAGTTCTGTTCGTGTAGAGAAACAATGGGCATTACAGGGCTAGATAAATGACTAATCTCTCTTTTGGCCCCTTGTGGAAAGAAAACAACAAGTGGGGGAATGTTGGGTTGTGTTATATTCGTTCAAAAACTAGCCCACGTAGTTAACCAGGGGATTAGAGGGGGGCGGATCCCCCCTTCATTGCACCAATTGCATAGCGAGGGGGTCATAGGTGGTTTGAGGGGTACAGGTAACCTCACCCTATTCCTTGATGAATTTGTAAGCGCACTCCCTTTATGCAAGCTTGAATAGGGATAGAGCAATCCATCAAGATAATTCCTGCACAATGTTCAAACTATGCTAGCTATTAGTGAACACTTTCCCTTGACAATCTCTCTCACTTTGGTTGCAATTGTAATTCTATTTAGATGAGTTTTCCCAACTGTCATTTTTGCAAACCTTTTCTTTCACGAGTGTCACTTTCATGTTCGTGACTGTCATTTTTTCTTTCTTTCACTTTAACAAGTAGAATTTTCATGTTATCTTTGCTCTAGAATGTGTTTCTTTCATTTTCTTTAGCCTTTGCAAGTGTCGTTTTTATGTTTTCTTATTGTCACAAGCATCGCTTCTAACCATTTTCACTCTTGTATGTGTCACACCTCTGCACATCACTAGAGCATGATCTAGAGAACTCTTCTATAGTACATGATACTATATATCATTAAAATATGCACTAGAAACATTCATACAACTTAGAGAACTTTCTGTTCATAGTCAACCCTTCTGTCGCAACTTGCATTCTAAGTGTCGCATTGTGGCATTTCAACTGTTGCACTGAGAAATAAGTGTTGCTTAACTATTGTTTCAATGTGTGATTATTGTTCATGAATCATGTTCATTATCTTGTTTTGTTTTGATGGAATTCATGTGTGTGATTTATGTTTGAGTCTTGTTCGAAGGATTTTTCCTCTCTTACTCTATTGGTCACACACTTAGCCATTTTGGAGCCTTTCTTGGTCATCCTACCTAGTGCAAGTTATTAAAGCATTAATCCTTCACCAGGTGATGATAATTTCCTATTCATGAACCCCATTGATGATACCTCTTCCTCCCATAGCTGTGCACTAAGCCTCTCTTAAGGTCAAATCCTTTTTAATTTCAAGTTGATAACCTTCTAGGCATGGTCACCTAACCCTTGTTGCATGAACTAACTCATTGTACTATGTTTTGATCACCTTTGCCAAACATTTTTCTAGAACCTTGCAAAATAAAACTATTCAATGGAAAGACCCTCCTCCCTTCACAATGCAATGAGTACTTCCCAGGCTAAGTGACCTAACCTTCTGCTCCCTACCTCAGTGAACTATGAAATATCCTTTTACATAAAACTCCCACTGAATAAAATTGTGTTAGAAAATTATATATTACGGATCAATGGAACATATAAAATATTGCAGAAATATAAACACAGAAAATGCATAAAACAAGAGAGACACAAATATACTTGGTTCACCCAATTTGGGCTACGTCCACCCCGAATAGCTAGTCCTTCCTTTCTATTATCCAGAAAAATGAAGAGACACAACCTACAGCAGATCCGCTGTAATATCCTCTATTTTCTCTCACAGTCTCACCTCTCTGCTTCTCGCCCGGAGAATACACATCTATTACATAGCCTCAAATACAATACCCTCATACAAGAGAGGGGTTGCCTTCTAGGGCAAAAAACCCTAAACTAAAAATAAGTTCTACAGTCAGATCATCCGCCTAATAAACGGTCCAGATTGACTCGAAATTACTATACTCTTACAAGGCAATTTTACATCTGTTTTTAGCTTCGGGGGTGTTGCCCCAGAAACCCCCACCGAAGGACCGCACCCCCCCCGCGTGGAGGGGTGTACAAACTTCCTGGGGTATACATCCGGCTAAAACAAAGACCTCTAAACAATCATGCTCCACACCCAACAATCTCCCACTTGGAAAATGATTGTAGCAACTCCATCGATGCTTCATTTGCTGGACAATGACTCCTCTTTGGACTTGGTTGTTTCTCATCTTCATCGTCATCCTTGAAGACCAATGGAAATTGAGCATATTCTCAGTTTCTCCCTGGTTACAACTTTTGTTAATATATCTGCAGGATTCTCACTAGTGTGTACCTTTTCTAACTTCAACTCTCCATCTTCGAACACTGATCATATGAAATGGTACTTGAGCTGTATGTGCTTAGTCCTAGAATGAAATGTTGAGTTCTTTGCAAGATGAATGGCGCTTTGGCTATTGTTGTATAACGTGCCCATATCATGCTCCTTACCCAATTCACCCATAAACCTTTGTAACCAAATCATTTCTTTGCTAGCCTCTGTAGTAGCAACATACTCTGCTTGTGTTGTTGAAAGTGCAACAACACTTTGGATTTTTGAAACCCAACTGACAGCTGTTCCACCTACAGTAAATACATATCCTGAAGTGATCCTCCTGTTATCTCTATCACCTGCCATGTTTGCATCAACATATCCCTGTAGAGAAATGTTTGAACCACCAAAGCATAATGCTTGATTTGTGGTACCTTTCAAATATCTGAGAATCCATTTCACTACCATCCAATGTTCCCTTCCTGGATTGTTCATGTACCTGCTTACAACTCCCACTGCATGTGCAATATCAGGCCTTGTGCAGACCATTGCATACATTAAGCTTCCAACTGCTGATGCATATGGAACTTTAGACATATAATCCATGTCTTCTTGGGTCTTTGGGCACATTTCCTTACTAAGTTTGAAATGGCTAGCAAAACGTGTACTAACTGGTTTTACATTGTGCATATTAAATCTTTTCAACTCCTTTTGTATGTACTCATTTTGAGACAATGTTAATTTGTGATTTTTCCTGTCTCTAGTTATTCTCATACCAAGGATTTGTTTTGCATCTCCCAAATCCCAAATGAATTTGCCAATTTTATTTTGAGCACATTTATTTCCTGCATGTTAGACCCTGCAACAAGCATGTCATCTACATACAATAACAATATAATATAGCTACCATAATTTTGCTTTTCTAGATAAACATAATGATCAGAGTGGCATCTAGTATAACCTTGTTTAGACATAAACTAGTCAAATTTTAGATACCATTGCCTTGGAGCCTGTTTTAAGCTATACAAGCTCTTCTTCAACCTGCACACTAGTTTCTCCTTCCCTTTTACCTCATATCCTTGTGGCTGCTGCATATATATCTCTTCCTCCAAATCCCCATGGAGAAATGTTGTCTTTACATCTAACTGCTCAAGATGAAAATCTTCAACTGCCACTAGACTTAAAATAGTTCTGATTGAAGTCATTTTAACAACAGGAGAAAATATTTCATCAAAATCAATACCTTTCTTTTGTGAAAACCCCTTCACCACAAGTCTAGCTTTGTACCTCTGTTTTCCTCCATCTTCTTCCTTCAGCCTCTAAACCCATTTATTCTACAATTTAATTTTACATGTAGGCAACCTGACTAAGTCCCAAGTCTGGTTATGCATTAAGGAGTCCATCTCTTCTTCCATGGCTAGCTCCCACTTCTTCCTGCTTTCAACCTGCATTGCTTCTTCATAACATTCGGGTACACTAGAATCAGTCAACAATAAATAATATAATGAAGGAGAGTATCGTTCAGGGGGTATACTTATCCTGGTAAATCTTCTAACACCACTTTCAGGTGTTTGGGGTGCCTGTTTCTGTTGTGGTGGTTTCTGTTGTTATGGTTGTTGATTATTATTATTTTCAGACACCTTTACTTTTGCAGTGATTTCATCAAGAACTATGTATTCCTTGTTTTCTTTTTCTTGTTTCTTTTCTTGCAATTGATTCTTATACAAGACCTTTTCATTGAATATTACATCTCTACTCCTAATGATTTTGTGATTTTCGTAATCATATAAGCAATAACTAAAATCATTAACACCATATCCAATAAAGGTACATTTCTTTGATTTTTCCTCAAGCTTTGTTCTATTGTCTTTATTAATATGGACAAAGGCCTCACAACCGAAAGGCTTTAAAAAAGAGTAGTTTACCCTTTTACTTGTCCATGCTTCCTCTGGAACACCACCATCCAAGGAACTTGAAGGCCCTCTGTTTATTAGATAAACAACAGTATCTACAACATCTGCCCAAAATTGTAAAGGCAATCCTGCATGCAATCTCATGCACCTTACACACTCCATGATTGTTTTGTTCATCCTTTCTGACACACCATTTTCTTGTGGTGTTCTTGGAATTGTCTTCTCTCTGCGAATTCCATGCTCTGAACAGTACCTATCAAACTCTTTGCTGCAATATTCACCTCCATTGTCTGATCTGAGTCACTTCAATTTCTTTCCTGTCTTAATCTCAACCAAAGCTTTCCATTTCTTGAAAGTATCAAATACATCAGATTTATTCTTAATACAATAAATCCAAGTTTTTCTAGTTGCATCATCAATAAAAGTAACATAATAATGAGAGCCACCAAGAGATGATACCTGAGCAGGTCCCCATACATCTGTATGCACAAGCTCTAATTTTTCACTCTTCTTTTCTTCCCAACTCTGAGAAATATGACTCTCTTCTATTTTCCATAAATGCAATTCTCACAGAAGTCCAAATCAACATTCTTCAAATCGAGCAACAAATTCCTTGAGTGAAGAATCTTCATCCCCTTTACACTCATGTGTCCGAGCCTATGATGCCATAATTTTGCATCCACTCCTTTGGAAGTTAAAGCATTAACAGAGTTAGAAATACCATTGCATAAATACAATGTACCAACCTTTTCACCTTTTGCTATTTCTAGGGCTCCTTTGGTGACATTCCAAGCTTTATCTATGAAAGTTGTCACACAACCTTCACCACCTAACTACCCTGTTGAAATCATATTTTTCTTTAGATCTGGAACATGCCTTACCTCCTTTAGTAGCCATTGCTTTCCATTCTTCTATTTTACAAGAACCTTACCCATTCCAACAATTTTACAGGGTTTATCATCACCCAAACGAACTTGTCCAAAATCTCCTTGAACATAGTCATGAAAGTATTTCTTATCAGGTGTGGCATGGAATGAGGCCCGTGAATATACCACCCAGGAATCAATAATATTTTCAAAAGAAAGAATCAAAGCATCTTGTAACACCTCACGTGTCACATTTGATTCATGATTGTTTTCTTGTTGTGCATCTCCTTCTTTTCCTTTCCGAGATCTACAGTCTTTCTTTACGTGTCCTTTTTTTCCACATTTCCAGCACACTATCCCTGATCTGGACTTAGATCTGCCTTTCCTTGATTTACTGCGATATCCTAAGCTCTTTCCTCTTTCCATTTTTCTTCCCCTATACTCTACACTTAAAGCATTACCCGATGTCTCACTGGAGCTTTTCCATTTCATTTCCTTGCTAACCATAGCACCGACAACATCATCAAACTTTAAAGTACTAGATCTAGAAACAGAGTTACTAATGGCCATTACTAAACCATTCCAACTTTCTGGCAATGAGAACAAGAATAACAGAGCTCTAACTTCATCATCAAAGTTTACCCCTATAGAACTTAACTGACTTGTAACAGTATTAAAATCATTTAAATGGTCTGCAACAGATCCACCTTTCGACATCTTCATATTAAATAACCGTTTCATAAGAAATACCTTGTTTGAGGCCGAGGGTTTTTCATATAGCTTCGCCAACGCCTTAATCAAACCCTCTGTCATTGTTTCCTTCGAAATTTTGAATGTGACCGATGCTGTGAGGCACAACCGTACTATTCCAAGTGCCTTTCTATCGAGGAGGTTCCATTCTTCATCTATCATACCCATCGACATCTTTGTTTTTCCGCCCAATGGTAGGTACAGATCTTTCTGATATAGATAATCTTCCATCTGCATCTTCCACAGTGAGAAGTTTTGGCCATTAAATTTCTCAACCCTAAACTTACCATCTTTCACCATTTCTCCCACTCGAACCAGGAACGCTTCTTTCCTATGAGTTTATCAGCCAAATAGACCTTCGGCTCTGATACCAGTTGTTAGAAAATTATATATTACAGAGCAATGGAACACATAGAATATTGCAGAGATATAAACACAGAAAACACATAAAACAAAAGAGAGACAGAATTACGTGGTTCACCCAATTTGGGCTACATCCACCTCGAACAGCCAGTCCTTCCTTTCTATTATCCGGCAAAATGAAGAGACACAACCTACAGCAGATCCACTGTAATATCCTGTGTTTTCTCTCATAGCCTCACCTCTTTGCTTCTCGCTTAGAGAATACACATCTATTACACAGCCTAAAATAAAATACCCTCATACAAAGAGAGGGGTTGGCTTCTAGCGAAAAAAACCCTAAACTAAACATAAGTTCTACCATCTGATCATCCACCTAATGAATGGCCCAGATTGACTAGAAATTGCTATACTTTTACAAGGAAATTTTACATCTATTTTTAGCTTCGGGGGCACTGCCCCTGAAACCCCTGTCGGGGGACCGCTATTCCCCGGACCCCCCAACTGAGGGGGATCAGCCCCCCCCGAACCCCCGTGGGGGGGGGGGACAAGTCTCCCCCGCACCCCCGCCCCCACGTGGAGGGGTGTACAAACTTCTTGGGGTATATATCCGGCTGAAACAAAGACCTTTGAACAATCATGCTCCACACCCAAAAAAAATTTCTAGAATAGGGCACATAGTGCATTTATAGTAAAGAATGTTCCACTTTTGAGGAAAATTATGCTAGCCTCACGCCTCCCCTTCCTTCACATCACATAACATAGTTCTAATAAATAATAATCCATCCCTTAGCCACTAGACTTTCCCAGTGCATGGAAGACTAGCATAGACCTCTCCCTCCTAGTACATGGTGTATTTTTAGTAGACATTGAACCTATTTCAAGTCAAACTATATTGTCCTTTAATCCTCCCCTTCCCTCCCGATGCATAATGTAGTTCTAGTCAACAAGCCTTAAACTCCTGTACACTATACTTCCCCATTGCACTGAGGCTTGTCTTATCTTTCCTCTTCAAAACATAATCCAATACTAGAGCACAATGAAGCCTCCTTTTAGTCATTCTCAGGTTAAACTGTGCTCTCGCTATCTCCTCCTCCCTTGATCCTAGCACGTGGCTTAGTTCCATTCAACAAGGCTCATCACATTGTTGCTTTCACTTTCCTACTATGATGGACCTTGGAGAGCCCCTCCTCATAGTGCATGGTGCAGTTCTAGTGAGAAGTGTTTCTCTCCTCAACCACTTTTGAGCTCAACTGTGCCATCCCCATCAAGCCCTTCCTTCTCATCCCTTCCACAGGCCTATCAAAATATGCTTCTTCCATGAGAAAGGTAGGATAGAATAGATGATTTCAAGACTAATTTTTCCTTTATCATGAGTGATATTCATTGGAATATGTACCTCCTCAACATGGAAAAGGGGTGCTCAAGGAAGACACCAAGGAAAAGGAGAAAAGAAGCACTTGCAAGGAAGAAGCACAAATAAGAACCATCATGAAGACATGAATCAGATATTGAACTAGGACACATTGATGACATTTCAGGATGACTAAGAAGGTCCCAATGATGATCAAACACCCTTTGGAGGGTGACAGTGAAGATAAATCAATAAGCGGGTATCATGGAATTACCACATCATCATGAAGTCCCTTGTCATCAATGCCATCTCATACCCTTTGTAAGTGTCATCACAATGTCATATATGTCAATGTGTCTTGCCACATCATTTGTGGATGTAATGATGTATTATCCAAGGAAAATGACAAAATGTAATGTGTTGAAGTCCAAGAGTCACATGTGGAATATGAAAAGTCACATGTGTAAAAAAGAGTCTTATTAAAGTTTAAAAGTCATTTAGGAGTCCAAGAGACATAAGGGTAGCTTAAGAGTAATAATGGGAGATTAAAGGAAAATCATCTAGTTATAAAAGAAATCCATAACTCAAGCATAGGAATTTTGGAGGCTTAGGCTTTGGAGAGCTAGCTTTGGCTTCTCTAGATTGACATAGGAGAGAAGATCATTCCTTGGAGAAGTAAGAAGTGATTTAATGTTCGACTACTGGAGCTAGTGTCTCACCACTGTAACTGTGTACTTGGATCTTTCACTTAATTATTAGAAGCTCATTGAGCCAACACATTTTCATGTAGGTATCATGAATGTTGTAATACTATTATTTATATTTTTGTGGTACGTGTTATGCTCATATGTACTAAATAAATTGAACTAATTCATTGGATTTGGTAGTCATCTTGTTGAATGTGTCTTTTGGTTTCTTTAATGATTGTTGTGTCTATGAAAACTAATTTTCTAGATAACTAATGAATATTTTCTTTCTGTTGTGTGCATTTATTAGGTTATTACTATTACTTTCCTTCCAAGGACCCACTCTTTACTCTCCCCTTGTGAAATTCTCATTTTATATGTTGCAGTTTGTGTTTCATGGTGTCAACTTACTTCATGATTTCAAAGGAAATGTTTGTAATATCTTATGTTATACCTTGCAGCTAAGAAAAACCTTAGAGTTATGTTGGTTGGGTTGATTCTCTTAATGGGGATCCTAATCCAAATAGTGCAAGGTATAATTGGGACTTCACATCGGGAAGATCCCTTGTATGTTGATGGTATCCAACACCGTCAACATTCTGGATCTAGAAGGAGGGCCATATGGAAAATTTTTCCCATTGAGTCTATTTTGAATCTCTTGTCCCAAATGGATCTTTCCCAAATCATAATCCCAGGATGTTTCTCTAGTAGATAAAATTTCAAAGTTCTTGTGGAATTAATTGATGTTTTGTCTCAATTGAAGTTTGAGGATGAAGGTGAAACATTCATAGTTGAGCACATATATGGGTTTCTCAATTTTTGTGAATATTATGAAATCAATTGTGAATATGTTGCTAGTAAATTATTCACCCTCACTCTTTAAGGTTGGGTTAAGAAATAGTGTCATACTTTATTAGCCACTTCCATTCATTCATTTGAACAACTCTTTTTGGAGATTCAATAATCCTTTGACATCCATGACTATAAAGATGTCTATAAAAGGATTGATTTGCTTAGAATGAAACACAGTGAATCTATAGAGTATTTTCTTAATTATTTTCTTCACCTTTGCTATGAATTTCCCGAGGGAGTTATTGATTCGAATTTAATTAAGGAAAAAAATTCAAAATTTGATTCTACTCATTTTGAAATCTTTTGAATCCGAACCCCAAGATGATTTTTCTTGCTATGATTTTGGAAACCATGAGACACCTTTAATTTTAGAGGAGGAACCTATTCCTTTTGTTCCTTGTCCTCCTTTTCTAGTACCAATTTGGGTGGAACCTGGTGATGATATCAAAGTTGGGAAATCTAAAAATCAAATTGTTGATCCATCTATTCAATATCCATCCACTTCCCATGATCTAGATCCTATTGAGGAGTGTTAATTTTAGTTATGTTCTATGCTAGATCAATTTATTTAATTTTTTGTTCCATATTAGTAATCACATAATCATAAAGTAAACTATAGATAGAACATAAATATAAATCACAGAAGACATTCCAAGACAAGAGGACACAAGATGTGGTGCTAGCCAGGGACAAACCCCACAATGTGGGGAAACCCTTGATCAATTCTTCTTTTATTTTCCTCAAACTTCAGCAGAGAGAGAGAGAGAGAGAGAGAGAGAGAGAGAGAGAGAGTACATTTACAACAAAATTCAACACTTTGACTTATCTAGATCTAGCATAGATCATTTCGTATAATGATGAGATCAGTTGAAGACATTCTGCTTCAATTGATTCTCAAGGTGACTCCTTCACCTATCATCATGTTGCATCTAGTCCTCTTGCTACACCACTGCATACTACATCATGCCGCACTAATCATGATAATCATCATGTTGCCCATGTCCATGATCTTATCATGCTGCCCTTCATGTTCATGATATTATCATGTTGCTCATAATGCTGCCCATCATGCTGCTCATAATGCTGCCCATCATGCTACTCATCATGCTGCTCATAATGCCCTTCTGTTGCTTCATAATGGAGTTCATATACATATCATCCTTAGCTACTTGCTATGGCTTGCAGCCTAACAAAGCAGCTAGGCTATAGTTCCACGCAATCCCATTATACACAACATATATATTGGTGTGTATGACACAAACGGTGTAGGGTTTCACTTCCTGAACAATGTATAGAGATTCATCATGAACAGCGTATAGGTTTTCATATTGACTGTAATTTAGGGCATCATCTATGAGTGAGCTAGGGCATCATCTAGGCCAGCGCATTCTATGTTCTCTCCTTCTCCAAAAACCCAAGACATGGAGAGGAGATCACCTCAAGAATAAAAGTGAGAAATGACTTCAAGTACTTACCAATTTATACTAAAATGTAGGTGATGAATAGGCATGACTATTGGGCTTCTAAGCCTACCCAAGTTGCTGGTCGGCTTGATAATAATTTCATAATCAAAACAAATTCATATATCCATAAATACTTATTGGAATCAGATGATATTTAGATCAATCCTACAGCTCGCAACAAGAGGGATCCAATAAAAATATCAGCTACCATAAATAAGCTGACCCACATGGAGTTTGACCCTAGTTTCCAATTTAACGAGGAGAACCTGTAATGGTTCAATAATTGCATGGAGCCTGGAGTGAAAGTTGATCCCATGGTTTTCCAAGGTCATATCAATGAACATAATTCTAATCTTGAATCTAATCTAATTGAAAACATGGTTTTCTCTAGGGATACCCTAAAACCTCTACCATGTATGTCTCATGATTCACTTGATCCACCTACTTCAAAAATTTTGGATTCTAAGCCTATTGTTTCAAACGGTAATCAAGAACAAGGTAGTTGTATCTCACATGTAGAGAATAAAAGAGTTGGAGATGTGTCTTATTTTTCTTCCCTCTTTCAAGATGATAATCTTACCTTTATGGTGGATCACTGATGTTCTAACCTTGATAACCTGTTAAATGATTCTAAGCCCTGCATTCAAGTTGAGACTTTGGAAAACCATCACCTTGGCATCCACGTTTCCACTAATACATGTGGTGATGAGTGCCCAATCAAATAAGGTGATATATTTCATTTTTCCTAGGGACTTGGACTTGCAAGGTATTAATTCAAAACCTGCTTCCCATAATGTACAATATCCATTTATGGGTTGGGATATTCTTTCAATTTAGAATGATCTTGGATTTCCTCTAATACATACATCTTCATATATCAAGTATGAAGAGGTAAGTTGTCAAGATTTTGAACCTTTGGTATATCTTGTTGGAGAAAAGGAAGTTCAATCTGAATATCACATTGGTATGCATTTCTTTGACCATTATATTGATGATAAAGATATTGATCCATTATTCTTACAAGTTCAATCTGATTTAGTTACAATTCGTTCTCCTCCTTTTGAGCCTTTTCATCCATCCTCACCTCTAGCACACTATTCATTGTACCCAGATATGTTTGATAAATTCGTCATACTAGTAGTTCCTCTAAATCCTTTAGATCTTTATTTGGCTAATCATGGTTGCAATTAGGTACAGGATGGTGTGATACTACAATTAGAGGATGAAAAGATTGAATCCATTATTCATTATTTGTTCAAGCATAAATCTTTCATAAGTTAGGAGAAAGATGTTCCAAATCTATCTAATCAAGGGATTTTTCCAGTCAATGTATCTAAATTTTCTATCCATTAATAATTTGATATGTCTAATCTTAAATCTAACCAACCTAGTGGCATTACCAATGTTTTTATTGACACACGTACTGATAGTGGTGCATATATACCTGTTCATTTTTCTAACCCACCCAAAGTCAATGATCCACTATTAGAAGTTAGGGAAATATATTTCTTATTGGTGATCTTAAATTATAGTAGTAACATCATTTATTTGTGTTGATTTGAAATTAGGGAAATCTAGCTTATGCTTGTTGGTGATGACAATCATTGTGGCAAATATAAATTGGGTAAATGATGAAAATAAAAATTTGATTTCTATGTTGAAGAGTTGAATAGTAAATACAAATACTTATAAGCATATCAAGTCTTTAGTTCAATAACCAAAGTGTGTGGATGAAATCCAAGTTTATTAGAATGTTGTTTTGGAAGTCAATTTCAAATTGGGATTATTATTAACCTTGATGAATGTAAAAATTTTCTATGTTGAAGAGTTGAATAGTAAATACAAATACTTATAAGCATATCAAGTCTTTAGTTCAATAACTGAAGTGTGTGGATGAAATCCAAGTTTATTAGAATGTTGTTTTGGAAGTCAATTTAAAATTGGGATTATTATTAACCTTGATGAATCTAAAAAAAGACATCACATTTTTAATCTTTGTAGATTTTAAATTCAAAAGTGTATTGAGTCTGTTTCTTGACCGCATAATAAGAATGGCTGGAATTATCTATAATAATATCTAGAAAATTTAATTAACATGAAAATTAAAATATTGAAACTTTAAAATTCATTAATGAGGAACTAGAAGTTAATCTCATGAAAGAATGAGTAAGTCACATTATTTTCCACATATGGCACAAGAGATGTGAACGAAATCTATTGTTCAGTAAGCCATGCAGATCAGCTAGTTGGTTGACGGACGAGCATAGCGTATCTCTTATTTTTGGTTGGTGCTTTTATGTTATCTGAACTACTCTTTATGCTATCTCTACTGACCAAAACATACTCACCCTAGCGAAGGAAGTAAGAAGGAAATGCCTTCCATCTTACTCGTTTTCAATAACTAGAGATGGATAGTCTATAGAATAGGTAGGCAAGTGAAGGCATCAAAGGAATCATTTTCTCATATGCGAAAGCATAATTACACATATATAGAATGAACATGAAGAACGAGACTATTACTTACTTACTCAATCTTTTCTTTCCTTGATGCATAATTACATATATAATTATATTGATTTCGGTAATCGTAACACAGATAATAACACACTCTAATACTATCAACCTAATTTATGATTTTTTTATTATTGTTTTGAATAGAGAATTTTTATTGTGATTTCCTATACATATTATGATTAATAAATTTAAATAGTTAAAGATCTATTTTAACTATTTTGACTGCTTATGATATAATTATGTTGTCATTTTTTATTTTTTAAATTATATTTTTAAATATGTAATCTAATTCATAGATGAAATAGTTTATTTACAATAGACTATTTAGATGAAATAGTAAGTGTTATGAAAAAGTATTACCTTCTTTTAGTTAAAGCTCCATGTGTAATATCTTCTATTAGTTAAAAGTCTTTGTCCTTTAAACCTCAACTGTAATCAGCCTTTTGCATATAATTACCCTTCATTTGAAAACAATTAGCCTTCAAATTATTGGTCATGACTTGGGAATGAATTTAATCCCCCATGTGGTTGAGTTCTCCCTCTATAGTGTGGTGTTTGGTTATATAAATTGCATCATTTGTTTGTGTTGAATATAAATTAGGGAAATATAGTCCTAAATAATTGTAGAGGAATCATTTATTTGTGTAGATTATAAATTAGGGAAAATCTAGATTATACTTATTGCATATGACAATAGTTGTGGTAGAGATAAATTAGGTAAATTATGAGAATAAAAAATTAAATTCCATCTTGAATAGTTGAATAACAAATATAAATACTTATATAAACATATCAAGTCTTTGATGCAATAACTGAAGTGTGGTGATGAAATTCAGGTTTATTAGTGTTAGGGTTATTCGGGTAAAATTGATTTAGTCAAATTACTAGCAGTTTTTGAGCTTCAAGTTCATAAGAACCCATGTTTTTACCATGGTATTAATCTCTATTGTATCCTATTTAAAGGAGGAAAGACTCCATGTTAATTTTTTCTAGTGACCATTGAGATTCCAGTAATAGTGTCTTTATACAAAAATGTCTTTAAAGGTGAAAATATTCCAAGTAAATTTGTCCTTCAGGGCTAGTGGGATCTAAGCAATGATGTCTTTATACATTACCACTTCTCTTGGTGTTTTCTGATCCTACATTTTTTTAGAAGATCCTGGTTAATATCAGAGCTGGAGATGGCAAGTATATATGGTGTTGAAAATCTAGGTCAAGGCATGGATCAACAAAGCTAGAGATGTAGGGAGAGATTGGTCATATGGATGAGAAAACAAATATGGATTCCATGGTTTCAGGATAGTGAAGGAGGCATGAGTTTCACTGATGTGATAAAAACAATGGCTTGTGAACACCATAATGGTTTTCATCCAAGTAGGTGAATTTCCCTAGGAAGTTGAAGACCTATTTTTCAAGCATGGATGTTGCACATGAGCATGGATTGTTGTAAGTCCTTAAGAATTTAATCAAACATACATGTACTGTAGTGGCGAATAGAGTCATCAAGTTGTGGAGTGGTCCGCTTGGATAGGTATCAGGGTGGCAAGTGTATTGGTATCCTATCTTGAGGGGGGAAATGTGAGATTTCAGGTGAGGTGGTTGATGATAGATTGGGGTTAGTTAATCTCTATGAGTGAATTTTAAGGGGGTGTGGGGGATTGTTCGAGTGGTTTAGGTAAACTTGTCTAGGTTAAGTTACTAGCATTTTTTGAGTTCTAGGTTTATGAAAACCCATGGTTTTTCCCATGGTATTCATCTCTAATGTAACATATTTAAAGGTGAAAATATCCTAGATAAATTTGTGCTTCGAGGCCAATGGGATCCAAGCGATGATGCCTCTAGAAACAATCACTTATTTCGATATTTCGTGATGCTAACAATTAGACTTTTTGGGAGCCATTTTCAAATGGGAATTATTATTAATTTTGATGAATCTCAAACAAAATCTTGCATTTTCTAATCTTCATAGATATTATCTAGATTTTAAAATGTAAAAATGCGTTTAGCCTATTTCTTAGCGGAGTAATAAGAATGGTTGGAATTCATTGTAATAATATTTTAATTTTTTTAATAATATGCAAAGTAAAATACTGACACTTTAAAAGCCATTAACAAGGAATTGAAATTTAATCTCGTGTAAGAGTGAATTAGTTAGATTGCTTACCATACATATTCATAGTAAGATAATTAGTAATGCACGCTTTAATATTGTCAATCTATTCTATGATATTTTTTTATTGTTTTTAAATAGATAATTTTTATTATGAATTCTTATAAATATTATGATCAATAAATTTAAATAGTTAAGATCTATTTTAACTAACTTATTTTTTTATGATATACTTATGTTGTCATTTTTAATTGATTAAATTGTATTTTTAAATAGTGTAATGTAATTATGGGTTGGCAGGAGTTGATTAGGCAATCTTCAGCCCCCATGAACAAAGAGAGATATAGTTCACTTGGGGGTTGGGATTCTAACAAACAACTAGGCTAAATATCTAGCCCTTTGGAAAGGACTTAACTTGGCCATTACCGAGGGTATAAAGAGAATGTTGGTATTTGGAGATTCAATTATAGTAATAAATCAAGTCACCAAACTAAAGCTTGGGGTAGCAATGGTTGACATTGAAATACTCTAAATGATAGCCTTGTAACTAAGGAAATTTGAGGAGATAGATTTGTGTCATATCTAGAGGAAAATGAATTTAGAATTAGACAAGTTGGCCCATAAAGGAGAAATTATGAAGCAAGGGGTAATGGAGTTGGACCAATCGAAAATATTATTTTCCCCTGTGCCATGAAGTTCCTAAAAATGATTTTATTGGAAAAAATGACTAATTTGGTCATTAAGTTAGAGATAATAATCTTCAAGATAATTTTGGAGGGTCCGCCAAAGTCGACACCTCAGGTCTCAAATTCCCTCCCTATGGCCTACTCCAAGGCAGACAAAGGAATTTAATGGAATATGAATTCTATTCATACAATAAACTAATTACCCACCATTTCATAATTCGAAGGGCGATTCAAAACACCAGATGGTGGAGAAGAGGATCTAAGTGTAGGAGGACTGGAAGCGACCAATATTCACCATTAACGCCTTGGATTAGAGCCTTATAAACTCACACAAAGGTTTTAATTGCAGATCAATTCATACTATCTTGTGAATTAAATCCTTTGGCAAGAGTGAATCGACTTCACAGTGTCTACATTTGGGTAGATATGGTAATTAATTCCCTGCATAAGCATTGTCCCCTCAAGAATCAAATCTTGCCTCTCTCTCTCTCTCTCTCTCTCTCTCTCTCTCTCTCTCTCTCTCTCTATATATATATATATATATATATATATATATATATATATATATATATGTATATGTATATGTATATGTATATGTATATGTATATGTATATGTATATGTATATGTATATGTATATGTATATGTATATGTATATGTATATGTATATGTATATGTATATGTATACGTATACGTATACTATACGTATACGTATATGTATACGTATACGTATACGTATATGTATACATATACATATACGTATACGTATACGTATACGTATACATATATATATATGTGTGTGTGTGTGTGTGTGTGTATAAATATGTATATAGATGTATATATACATATGTATATATACATATATATACACACACACATATATATAATTGACCACCATGAGTGCAATGCTAGATACAAAAAGTCTATGGTTCACCATTTGGGCAGGATAACTAAGATCTAAGAAGAGGGAGATGGAAACTCCTAAGACACGTTTAGATGAGTATCAACAAGAGCGATGGCACAAGTAGATAGACAACTCGTCAAGGGAAGTGGTGGCTATGATGGAGCTGTCAAAAATAAGAAGTGAAATGGCATAGAAAGAGAACTAAAGTTTGAATGGTTGGAGAAGAAGTGTGAATGGTTGCAAAGTAAATTAGACAAAAAGTTGGCAATCATGGAGGTGGAGATTATAGTTTTGAAGCTCAAAATGAGTGGAATGGAGACACCCACCAATAATGAGTATGAGTTCAATAAAAAGGACTTGGACACTAGCAAAGGATGGTCGAATCCAAATGTTTGAGGACAATTTGAGCATGGAGAAAGCGCACAAAACACAACGGAGAAAAATTTGGGGGCAACAACAGAATTTGGGCCATCTGGTGCTCATTAAATCTTAAGATCTGAAGAATATTTTGCAAACATTTTTTGTATTTAGGAGTATTTTGTAGTGTCTATTTTATATTTCAATGTAGAATTGTAGTTAGAGAACCCATAGAGGCAACAAAAATCTTTTATGGATGTACTAGAATAGTGAGGCCTCTGAAGACACTAAAAAATGTAAAAGGTTTTGGCCTTGTTTCCAACACTATTTTAATGCAAAATGATAATTGTTTCATTAAAAATATAGCGTAATCTAATTAATAGATGAAACGATCTATTTAAAATAGATTATTATATGAAATGGTAAGTTATAAAAACAGTAATTTATTTTATTAGTTAAACTTCCTTTCCTTTTAACGTCAAATCTAATCATTCATTTGCATATAATTACGCTTCATTTGAAAAAATTTAGCCATCAGAATATTGACTTAACTTTGGAATTGATTTAATGCCCTACGCGATTGATTTTTCCATCTACAATGTGGTGCCTTGCTATAGCAATCACATCACTTGTTTGTGTTGATTATAAATTAGGGAATCTAGTCTTAAATTATAATTGTAGCATCATTTATTTGTGTTGATTTTAAATTACAGAAATATAGCTTGGGTTTGTTGTAGATGACATTAGTTGTAGTAGAGATAAATTCGGTAAATGATGAGAATAAAAAACCAAATTCTATGTTGAAAAGTTGAGTATAAAATATAAATACTTGTATAAGCATATCAAGTCTCTGGTGCAATAACCAAAGTGTGTTGATGAAAGCCAAGTTTATTGGTGTTTGGGTGGTTTATGAGAAACCATATTTTTTCCCATGGTATGCATCTCTAATATATCATATTTAACGGTAGAAACACTCCATGTCAATTTTTTTCTAGTGACCACTAGGATTCCAACAACAACGTATTTAGAAAATAATTCCTTTAAAGGTGAAAAGGCTCAACTGAGGTAAAAATTTTCTTCGAGGCCAATGGGTCCAAGAAATGGTTTCCTTAGACTCCACCACTTCTCTCACTATTTTTTGATGCAAAAATTTGGTATCAAAGCCTGATAAATATTAGAGCTAGAGCTAGTGGGTATAAATGGTGTTGAAAAGCTAGGTCAAGGTATCAATCAACAAATATAGAGATGTAGAGAAAGGTTGGTCCTATGGATGAGAAAATGGAGATGGAGTCAATGGTTTGAGGATAGTGAAGGAGTCAACATGTGATGATATCCACAGTGGTGTAATAACATTAGTGGTGTGTGAAAACCATAAAGGTTTTGGTCCCAGACATGTGTATTTCCTGAGGAAGTTGTAAGATTGTTGTTCAACCATACATGTTGTGAATGAGCACATATTTTTGTAAGGCCTTAAGACTTTTATAAGGAATACATGTAATGCAATGGTGTATATATTTATCAAGGTGTGGAATCGACCACATGGATAGGTACCAAGGTGGCAGATGCATTATTTCGTAACTTGAGGGGGAAAATGTGAGATTTCAAGTGAGATGGTTAATGAAAGATTGGGACTAGGTTTATCTCCCTAAGTGAATTTTGTGCAGGCGAGGGGGGTTAGGGTGGTTCAAATAAATATGGCTCGATTAAGTTACCAATAGTTTTCAAGTTACAGGTTTATGAGAACCCATCGTTTTTCCAATGGTATTCAACTCTAATGTGGCCTATTTAAAGATGGAAATACTCCAAGTAAATTTTTCCTTTGGGGCCAATGGGATCCAAGCAATGATGTATTTAGACAGCATCATTTCTCAATGTTTCATTATCCTAAAAATTATATTGTCGTTTTGGGAGATAATTTTAGATTGGGATCATTATTAGCTTTGATGAATCCCAAAAATATTCATGCATATTTTAATCTTCGTAGATATTTATTCTAGATTTACATGCAAAAAGTGTATTGAGTCTATTTCCTGGTTAAGTAATAAGAATGGTTTGAATTCATTCTAATAATATCATCTATTTAAATTTAAATTTGGTTAATCTTGTCTCTGATGATTTGGAGATTACCAAATTTAAATTTAAATGTGAATTTTTTCATTTAAAATAGCAACGAGTCTTAAACATTTGACAGAAAAATTAATTGTACTTATTATTGAATTTTGTTGTTTCTTAAAAAACCATGAAATGAGTGTGAAACATCCTTCCCCACTATTAGATGTTTAAGTCACACTCTTTCCACAATTATTTTTCCAACATTTAATATGAATTCAAACTTTGAAAGTATATAATAGAAAATAACTGTTTATTCTAATTATAAATTATTCTATTTAAAGAAAAAGAATATTTTTTTGATAGTATACAAATGATGGTTCCAACTATGACCATGTAATTTCATAGCAAGGTTATCTCTCTTGGTTGTAGATAATAACTTGAAGGGAAAATAAAGAAGAATGCCAATTTTATGAAAAGGAATAATTCCAATTCAAAGTTCTCTCGTTTAAAATGAAAACCCCGTCTCTGAAATGATCATAATGGTTATCCTCAATATTAGCTCATGAAAATATATACATACATATGATCAGTATTACAAACCAGTGACTTTCAATCTTAATTAAATAATTATGCAAATATTTAAAAGATTTAGATCTCATAAAATTTTAATTATGTTATAATTTGTGTTATGCATGATTTTATAAATTGAATAATAGAGTTTGATAGAATTCATATCCCAAATAAAAGAGAACTTTTATAATAATTATAAGTGTTTTTTTGTAAATCGATTCATGTTAAAGACCACTAAACTAATTTTTATTAAGTTTGATACTTTGATCCATCAAATGAAAATAGTATTCCATTTTACTTTGGTAAAGAAAACTTCCACCTTATGGATGGCTGAGTGAATTCAACATAGTGGCATAAACTCAAAATTTTAACATTGTTTCTATTCTTCTTGATGAGATGAGCTAATAAAAAAAATAAAAATGTAAACATAGAGAGAATTAGATAAACTAAAAGACATTTTCACATTGAAAGATAAACTATGAGCCTAAGCATGAGCCATAAATATTCTCATTAAGCTGAATTATGTGCATGATTTGGCGGTTAAGGATCACCATCGGTATCTAACATTAAGGGTTTTATGCTTGTGATTCACTTAGTCAGATGAGTGACCTTCCTATTCATTTTGTTCATTTTTTCCAAGAGCTCAGAAATTCAGAAGATAGTTTCCTATTGAGTGTACCCTTTCTATGAGAACTATTCGCATGAGAGTTTTTGCGTGCCAATACAGGTTGACAATCTACAAATACAAAAATTCTTTGGCTCTAGTGGAATTTCCTACTTCAAGGATCCAATCTATGGTCTCTCACCACATGTGTGTGTTTAAGATGAACCTGCGGGCTTGCCTAACTTGCTCCTCTACATTAGATATTGCTCTTAATATGGCTTCAAGGATGATATCGAACCTATATATTTCCATGGTTTCCCTGGTAGAGGATTGTGCACAACTACCTCGAATATTTGGAGGATTGGAGTCAGGAGAATGTTTGTTATCTCATAGGGAGGACAACATTTTCATTGGGGGCTATGATATCACGTGACAAATTCCTTTCTAATTTTTATCTTAAAAAAATAGAAAATTTTTGTGCAAACAATGAGTTTTTATAATATCTTTATTCTCTCGACCTCTTATATGGAGATATTTTAATTTTATTAAAATTATCAGATTTTATCCCAATCTCCAACCAAATTCTACCAATCGACAACCATAACCCATAGAAGACACCAAGGAAGGAGCCCACTACCAAGTGGCAGTAACATTATATGTTCACAACACATTGAAAGTAATCGTGTATGATGTTAAATATAAAGTGTATAATGCTTTCTCATAGATGTGGGATATTTGTTTTCAAAACAAATATGCATGTAACTAGCGCAATGTTTTTTATCTATCTTGATGATAAGCCACGGTGGATGGCTCGAAATGTAGATTTAAATAATTATGGATGCGATAATCCCAGAAGAAAACACTACACACAATAAAAATAAGAAATGCCTAAGAACAATAATGTCATGGTATTAATTTTGTTTAGTAGTTTCTCTATACATTGAGATCAAAGGCAAGATATTCAATACATGCAATTCTTTGATAGAGTGAATTATGGTAGGTCTAGGAGAAGATATATGATACCAAAATTGGAAATGGTGTGTTCCTAATTTGGAGGAGAAAGTTGCAAAATGTATGTTTATTTTAGGAATTATGAAATAAGTTCAGAAAATGAGTAGACAAAATTCAATCCGACATGGATTAGGCTAGTAGGATATAGTGGGTTATGTTGATCAAGATAGGAATTTGAGATTTCGAGTTTTCTTAATTGCAATTCATAGACTAGTGGGTCACTAGTTGGATGTGCAATTCTAGAATCAATAAGATCAATTATTTCCCAGAACCCTGCTATTATGGAGGCATTTGGTTCACTTTCACAAAAAGAGGAGTTTTTTATGCGGCACTTAAATAGTTGGCTAACATTGAAATGAAAATGGATTCTTTATTAGAACTTAAGATAACCTACTATGCAAATGTTGAAGAAATAACTAAATGGAAAGTATCACTTGAAATGGCTATTGAAAAGGGTAGGATCACATTTCTTGGGGAGAATTAGAAGAGCTTTCAAGTTAAGTGGAAGCATGTAGAGCCTAGCTAGATGAACAGAAGGATGCATGGGACTAGTGAGATGCTCAAGCTTTTGCACTTGCGAAGCAAGAGACAAGTGCACATGGTGCTTTACTGGCAGCAGATCAACGATTTTAGTCTATTGTAACTATTAAATGAGATGGAGACATGCATCCTATAATGGGGGGAATTTTATTTGCAACATTTTCCATGCCATTCTCTAAATTGGAATCCTACTATCAAAGTTGCCTTTGTTTGGGTATGAATCCTCCTCAAGAAATAGCTCAGTGGGTCAGACATAGATTATCACTTCTATTTTTTTGGATTTGAGTCAGTCTCAAAGGTCACTAATATTTTAAAGGACCATACATTCTTTGTGTGGAAGCTTGGTATTATCAATGCTTATCTTGATTCATGTATCTATAATGTTGCACTAGTTATAGATCATACCTTAGGTTTTAACCAAACAGTTAGCAGTCAAAAGAGAATCTCTATGCACAACTAATGAATTTGTTGCAGTTTTATGAGGAGTTTGAGATAGGTGACCATGTTGGCACTCAACTTAGTGATGATAATGTTTTTCTAGTGAATTTATCTCAACTTCAAGATGTTCATGTTTTGGTTTTAAAGGAAATTCCAAAACTCTGAAATCTAGTATTGACCAACCTGGGCTCAGTTGAAAAATCATAATGATTTGGTGGATGTTGCCTAGATGAAGAGTTTGAAGCATCATGATTCAACGCAAATCAGTTAACTTTTGTGCAGGTACCAAAATAAATCAATGTTTATTATATTCCTTTTCGAGATCACCAAATTGAAATGGGTCTACATATCCAAAGTTTAACAAGACTCAAGGTGTCACAAAATGGTATTGCAAAACCAACAATATGATTAATGGATGGTCCAGATTTATTGCACCACGCCTGCCTCATTTTTCCAAAACCACAAAGAAGGGTGGTGCAAAATGGTTTTTGGTTTTATAAAACCATTAAGGGTTTTGACGATATATTCACAACGAAGTTGGGACCTGCACATAGTTTTCCACTGCCACCAAGGTCTCCATACATCTAGCTCATCTCCACATGGCGTGTGATCATTAGGGGATTTTTGAGGTCTAAAATGGGCCTCCTATGAAAAATGTACAACGAAAATAAAATTTACAAGAACCAATAGGATTCAAGATGATGATGTCAACCATGGGGGATGATTCACGATTTTTGGAGTAAAAAAGTAAAAAGATTAAAAAATAATTATCTACTTAAGGTTTTACTCAAATTTTGAGCAGGAATACTCATTGGATGAAAAATTTAATTCCTCATCCAAGGAGTACCCATGTTGGATATTTTCAATTGACCTCGCTACACAAAAAATGAGAAATACATGAAAAAACATGATCACAATCACGTTTTTAATGTATTTCTCATTTTTCATGTAGCGGTGTCCATCAAAAGTATGCAACATGGGTACTCCTTGGATGAGGAATCAAATTATGCATCCAACTAGTGTTTTCGCTCGAAAATTGAGTAAACCCACAGGGAGATAAGTTAAAAAAATAAATTTTCTATTTTCCCTCTAAAAATTGATGATGTAATCTAATCTTATTTTATTATTTCCACTATTATTTTATAATTTCCTTAGGAGGCCCATTTTAGACCTCAAAACGCCCCTAATGAAATATCGGACCTCAATGCATCTAATATTTTTGTTTTCATTAGAAAGCTTGCTATATGTTTGTTTTATGATTTTTTTTAAAGGGTGAAAGATTTATTTTGTACAAGGGGTCATATTTAATATATATGATATTAAATTTATATTTCTTGCAATTTTATTATTTCCAAATGCTTCAAAAATAAACATTTTTATAATTGTTTTGAGAATCTGTTTTTGAAACTGATCAAGACAATCAGTCATAGGGGGAGAAATAAAAGATAAAAGATGAGACAAATTAAGGGTTCAGAGTGTGAAGCAGATGATGATATGCAATAAATTCATCTCTCTAAAACTGAAAAATAAATACCAATTTTAATTCTAGTTCATGGGGTAATTGCATAAATGTTTTATTTTAATGTTTTAATCATTCATCAATGTTTTTATTCCACTAATGCGAGTGTAATGGAGCAACAAGTTGATTCGAATCTTGTTTATGAATTTACCTGGAATTAATGGTACTCATATTTTTGGTTTGAATCCCTTAATGGGAACTTGACCAGACCAAGCATTCACCCATCTTTCTTGTTATTTGCATCATTTCCTATACAAGGACATAAACTAATATTCTTAAGTGCCTTAGTGATTAAGCCTTGTTTCCTCCATCCGCTTCTAATAATCTCTTCAAACATGTTGTAGTGGCTACAACCACCCTCCAAAATGTTTCCTTGGATTCATTTGGATCCTCCCCACCAACCATCCTTAGTAGCATGTCTTGCATTGTCCAAGTACACAGGCTTCAACTGAATTTTAGTGGCGGGCCAGCCTGTGTCAACTTGTTTGTCTCCCACCGCAAGTTGACATTCTAGACTTAGTCAATTTTCTCGATGAGGTGTTCACCTAGAAAATTGCATAATTCTGAAGGGGAACCAACCTTCCTTCTAGAAATTGTGCAATCCAGCTAGGCTTCCTGCTAGGATCCAGAAATATGCAATCCAACTAGGCAACCTTCCCTCTAGAAAATGCACAATTTAGCCCAATACTGGGCTTCAACTCAAAAAATGCACAATTCTGACTGATAGCCAGGGATTCAGTCTAGAAATTGTGCAATGCATGAGGGACAACCAATCTTTCTTAGCCCATAAATTTCACAAATTTCATCCCCGGGCTTATAGACTGTTGCATGTTCTTTCAGGTTGATGAGTTCCCCCAAGATTGAGCAATCTTGATTTGCATGCATGGGCTACTTTTCTCGAGAAATAAAAAAGAAAAATAAAAAGAAGGCATCCCTAGATTTTAGGGATCTATTTTTAGCATCTGGAGGTTACATGTAAAGATCGTTTTAGAAACTTCCCTCCAAGTGTCGCTTTTTCCTAGATTTTTGGCATGCGTGTCATAAGCGTCATAATCATCAAAACTTATTTATTCGACATTGCAAAGCCCATTCCTCATAGAAACCTTAGATCTCTAAAATCCCACATCCCATCTAGTAGTCTTCGAGACATTCAACTCAACTTTTTCTAGGTAAGTCTTATTTTCATGTCTTTTGTTACTTTTTTGTCGCTTTTTGTGTTTCGCTTTGTGTGAATTTTGTTTGCTTGGTTTCATTGAACTCCTGTTGTCATTTTAATGCATGTTATCTTGTAGAAGTGTTGTTTTAATTTTTTCATTGCATCTCACTGTTGTCACATGCATGACCTTGTTTCTGCACTGACAGTCGTCATTGTGGTGAATCGCTTCACACACATGCTTGTTTTCTCATTTTCTGAATCTTTTGCTCATTATTTTCATGTATGATTATTCGCTCTTGTTTACACTTAGCTTCTCCATGCATTCAGAACTTTTCATGCTTTGAATCGCCCGTCAGCGGGTCTGGGCTGCCTTGGCCCAAACCTTGCCTTGCCTGGATAGCAATGCGCATTTATGAGAGTGAAGGATCTACCTTCCCTCCATAAACTATGCAAATTTGGCCCAATACTGGCCTCCAGTATTGCTTTGAGCAATTCTAAAAGGCAATGCCTTGCAAGCCCAAAAATTGCACAATGCAGTTCACTGGGTTTGCATGTCATTGTTGATTGAAATTACGCATTGCATAGTTTCAATCCTCAGCAGGCCAGGTTGGACTATGCCTTGTGTAGTTTCAGTAGTCATTCAACCTACTGATAGCCCAGACTATGCCTTGCATATTTTTTGCAATCATTCTCCTCGCCTCCCAGTGAAAATTGGACAATCTTCCCAGTCAATCACCAGGGTATGTTGCATGTCAGTCCTCAAACTTGTTTTGGTTTTCAAATGACATATTTCTTGCCATGAGTGTTTCTACGTCTCCAGGTATCGCAAGTGTCCATCCATCTCTCAGCAGTACAATTTCAATGGCCTCCAAGAGAGTGGGGTCAAAGGACATCGTTGAAAGTGTAACCGAGGATGCTGCAGTTGAGCAAGTGTCTATGAGCTTGCCTATATACAAAGACACCAAGTTATTCATAGACAAGGATATCAAGACGAAATGGCAGGATATCAATGACACATTATCAGACACATTTGAGGAGAAACTAGAAGACCGCAGGGTCTATGTCAACATTTACAAGTTTGGCTTGTACCAGATTGTATGCAGGTATCCCACATTTCCATGCGCGGACATGATCCATTGGATTGTATCGTATATTGATCCCAAGAAAATGGTGTTGAGAAGTGTTAGTGGAACACAACTTGCTACCTTCAGGGAAAAGGACTTTTAGGATATCTATCACTTTCCACATCTGGTGATCACAAAGGAGAAACCCTTCAGGAAACCTAGTAGTAGTGCAAACTCAAGAGATATCTTGAAGAGTTGGGTGAAAGTGCCAACCAAGTTTAGGACAACACCCAACTAGGTTTACAAAATGAAGATATTAGGGAAGGCATATCAATACTTGGTCATCTTTTCATGCTGCTTATACAACCAAGTGAACACAGAGACCTTCCCGCATAGTTGGGTGATTGCGTTAGACCAACTGGACAACGAAGGAAGACCTTGCAACTAATCCAACATGTTGGCTCTCAGGTTGAAGGAATAGGTGACAAAAGACCGACATCTGCCCAAGGGTAACCAAGTGATGATATACATTTTTGACTACATTTTGGATGTAATCTATGCCTATCAACAGTTCTCAGGCTTGGGCTGGGAATGGACACCTTTAGAAACCTTTGTGCGTACTTATTACAGATTGTTCTCTAAATGCAACTTTTGTGGAGTTATCATACAGTTGTCAGACCACTTTGTCACCCGGGTGTACAAAATGATATTTGAGTAGGATCCACCTTGCATGTCGCAGGCAGTGATTGAGGCATTGATCGACATATAAGATTGGTATTCCTCACCCCTTGGTACCTTCATACGGATGTAGAACACATAGAAGGCTCCACATGTTTTAATGAAGTTTTCCAAGGACAAGCTCGTCATGTAAGAGGTTTCATATCACATCTCGACAAGGTTGTCACCAAGACTACACGGGAAGAAGAAGGCACCTTGGCCTGCTCTTCCTTTGTGGATTGGGTTATATGAGATACATAATCTCAAGCATGCTAAGGCTGAGACGAAGGATTTCAATAGATTCACCTTCAGCTCCAAAAATTTCAATCCATATGACCAGCATTGCTTGGTGAAGGGCCACTGTGCGAGAGCGCAATTTCCTTGGATCCATGGGGTGCATCATTGGCCTGAAGAAGACCCATGGAGATATTGTTATGACTCCTCCAGGCTCAATGAACCGATCATAATAGTTGTAGAATGGTTAGCACAATAGAGGTAAGCAACATCTCAGAGATCAACATCATCATCACCAGCAAAGGGTAGAAAACCTGTTCATGTCCAAGGCAAGAGAAAGGTTGTTGACAGCGCAGAGGCAGAAAAAAGCTGCAAGTTCGAAGAAGATCCACTTGTGTTGAAAGCATCTTTGGATAATGATGCTAAGAGGTGACAACACAACAAGAGGTTTGTGCAAATGCTAAGAGAGAAATAGAGGATGGAGGAAATAGAAAAGGAGTTGCAGGAGTTCAAGCGACAACTCAAGGAAGAACAGGAGTTGTGCATAAGAGAGAAGGAAGCACAACAGAGACAAGAACAGTAGGTGGCACAACATGCATAGATTGATGAAATTGTGCCCATACAGGTTATAGACTTTTCCGAGCAGTTGGCACAGAGCAGACAGGGTGAGCAGTCATAGGAGTAGGGCTTAGCTCAAGAGATTGAACAGATGCTAGAGCAGATGGATACATATATGGTTCAGACAAAGTCAGCTCAGGATATTGACCTCATGCCTTGGAACCAAGAGGTCACCCCACCGGATTCACCAAATTTAGAAGTAGAGCAAGTCCCAAGCAATTAAGGAGACACAGAGATCCTTGAAGGCAATCTGGAGAGGAAGATGAACATATCTTTCAACGAGTCACAACACAAAGTTGTGCAGTCACGTAGAGTGCCCACTCCGGATGGTCACATACCTCCTAGGAAATTTGAAGAACGAGTGATTGTATCTGATGTGCGTGAGAATCCTGCAGCATTGGCCGATGCTACTAGAGCATATGTTGAAGCCACCAGCTCGAGTGTTCAATTCTTGATAATAGAGAACAAACGCATGGATAAGGAGTTACAAGTAGCCAAGCAGGGAGGAGAACATGTTACATCATCTGTCAGAGTAGAGTTGAAGAGAGTGATACTAGATGAAGTATCATCCCTCGAGGCAGTCATGCAAATGTTCTATTCTGGATTCATCACCGTGCATAAGTCAGTTATCCATCTTAGTGGTTGGTAGAAACGTTGTGCTAGGAGAGCACACATCTTGTCAAATATGCACATTGTTGTCGATCTCATGCAAACATGGACAATGAGGTACAAAGGACCCCCACTACACTTTCCATTGATGATGAAGCCAAAGGTAGTAGAGTTGAAGGCACGTATCTAGAGTCAGATTTGGAACTATGAGGAACTCCCTCAGCTCATCACTAGTTTGCAGGCTTCACATGCACGAGTGTTTCGAAGCATGGATGTCATTGTCTGCATGCTTGCGATCCCATCCATTGGCACAGTCACTGAGGTGAAGGCAAAGAACCAAGTCTGACTGGAGCTGGACATGTACTTTGATGAGTTAATGCATGTATCCAGCAGCACAGACTTAGAGATTAGCATAGATACTAGGCATCAGTATGTTGTTAGACCAACTACACTCGATACTATGATGCACATGTTATCAGAGGAGTTGGACAAAGGTGTCAAATTAGTGTACCCTCATGCAACGGAGGCAAGAGCACACTTTCATTAGGATCTAACCATTGAGCACCTGGACACCATAACAAACTACCAAGTTTGGCATCAGTTCACCACCATCGACAAGGATGTCAAAGAGTTGGTATTCCCACAACTATCTGATTCTTAGTGATATCTTACATGGCTTGGTCAAGCCTATTTTGTCTCACATGGGTACATGTGCAGATTGTAACGTAACATGTTGTAACAGTGAAAGACCAACTTTCGATAGTAGAGTGTAACAGTCATGTAGTAGTTAAAGAGTTATGAGGGTAGGTGAAGAGTCACAAAGGGGAATGACAAGGGTCACTGCAACCTTTGCTATTTATAGAACCTCATAACTTATTGTACAGAATTTTAGGAACCAAGCTTCCTATAGGTATATCTTAGAGAAAGCTTAGACTGTATTTTAGTGAGCCTTGGTTTCTCCACACTGCAAAGCTAGTATATCTCTTTGGAGGAGCAGGTGGTAGTGATTGTAATGTTCCGCTGTCGGGACTAGTGGTTGGTCATAGTTATATGTATGATTCTATCTTTCACTTTCTTAATATAACAGAGCCAACACATTTCATGCATATGTTGTGATTGTATTTCAGCTATGTATGGACGTTTCTATATATGTTTGTATGAATCTTATCGAGATGTGTTATTGATTTAACTATCACTTCGTATCATTGGCTAACCTGCTTTCTAGCTTGCGATGTTTTTTTGTTCGTGTTCCATTCCAAGCTGTGTGTTACCACAGGTTTCTAAGGGGCACACTCATACCCCTGTTCCGTTTGTTAGATCCATTCATGCCCCGTCCTTGACTTGGTGCATATGTCACACCCTTGCTACCAACAAGGACATCTTACCCACCACTGTGCGCAATCGTGGTCAAGACAATACCGTACTACACCACTACTGCGACTCCTACACCAAACAGTCTGAGGTCTAGTTGGGACTTCTTACCATGGAGATCCCGTGACATGTTGTTGGGTTGAGCACCATCAAAAAAACCCTAAGCTCTGCAACCCTCACTTATCTTGTCCAATCTGATTGTAAAGAGAGGTTTCATAATTAGATCATTCATTATTATTCTCATGGTCTATTCCTTCGATCACATATTTTAAACTTTTTATCAATATTGTAGATGTCTTGGGCACTGGACCCTTTCTATCCAGGAACTGTCTCTAGGGTTACAAAAAAACCAATAATTCAGTTCAATTTCTAGCTAAATTTTGGGTAAAATTGAATAGAAGAAAGCACTCACAAAAAATTCAATAAGTATAATGCTTAGACTATTTCTTTACATATCCTTTGGCATAATTAGGATACCCTCAATATGGGAAAGGGAGTTCCTACATGAATCCAATGGTTACATTTATCAAAGATAAGAGGTCAAGTATTTGGATGGTCCATGACTAATAAATAGAGGTTTCACTGAATGTCACAATTAAGAAAGAATTGAGGGTCATTAATATATTTTTAGGTCATTTTTTGTGGGTTAGCAATACAACTCAATGAGAATTGAAAATCATTGGATTGGATGAGACCAATAGGCCATAGCGTAATGAAATCATAGAAAAAATTATCCTCTGGCATATGCATGGTGTTTGATGCTCATGTTGTTATAAACACCTACCCTTGTACCTCCTTTCCTCTTCCCTACTAGTTCTCTCCATAGCCCTTTTCATGTTCTCTTCATATCCACATTGGACTAAGTTATATTAAATTTTGAAATACTATTTACATATATTGAGCACATCTTGGAAGGTAAAACCACACGGTACATAGAAAACATGTTTAGCACAATAAGATTCCAAACCACTCATGATTTGGGACTTGGCCTTGTGCTATACACTAGGAATTGACATGAAATATTTACATAAATTTCACATATGTTAATTTATTTAAGCTCATATGGTTTGAACCTCATCATAATGACTTCTTTACAATTTATACATAATTTAATTAAATAGATTCAAGGGGCCAAAGCTAGAGTATAAGCATTGAGATACTCCTATAATATGATCAACAAGGAGAAAACAAAAACACCTAGAGATGATCATCCAAGTATAATAAACATTGGAAAATCATTACTTATGAGCTACATTACATGTTCAAGTACCCAATGGGATGCATGCCAATACTATTCCTTGCCTTGATAGGATTTGTAGCTTTCAACATAGAAGAAACTACTATATATGCATCCCTTAAGATTCCTATAAAGGAAACATTGTACATCCTTTACAAGGAGAATCATCATAAGTATTCCAAGAAGAAACCAAACATATTGATCTGGATTTAAACAGGAACGCAACAAATTACAAAGATAACCATAAACACAGATATGCAGTGGAAAGAATACTTCATTTCATTAATGTAAAATATTGAAATATGCTTACAAACAGTAATAGAAATAAACCAGCTAGGGCGATGGTAGCTTATCTCTGAGAAGAGATGTGGCGGCTACATGCCTCTGAACTGTGTTACAATGATGCTCGAAGGCCTATTTATTGTTGAGAAACAATGGAAAACCCTTAACATTCTGAAACCTAACCCTAGAAGATGAAACGCCAAATTGTGGGCCCCGTTTGGGTAAATTGCTACATCAACTTCCCGGGGTCGTAACTTTGGCATACGATCTCCGTTTGATGCGTACAATAGCTCGTTAGAAAGATCTATCTGAGCACTACAACTTTGGGAAGGGAAACATAGGACCATGGACCCATGTTGCCCACCTATTTCCCAAAAAACGTCGTTTAGGGCCTCAAAACGGCTCTGGAAGTTCATGACCCGAAAAACTACTAAAAATAGTAAGTTGTGCTGCAATTAAGGAAACTGAAAATGCCAAGAGAAACAATGGTGGGGGTCTAGGTGGACTTGGTAGGTGGCCACAAATATCCACCTGGATCATTCCTCCCCCCTTAGGAAGCAATGCTCCCCATTGCATTGAGTTCCTCCATGAGATGAGGAAACTTCTGTTGAACTTGGTCCCTGGTGAGCCACTTGCCCTGGTGAAGGAGTTGGCCGGCTTTGACAACTCGATACAGTTGGATATTCTATTGGCAAGTGTTCTTGATCTGTGTGTCCATGATCCGATTAGTTGTAGCTTGTTCCATGCAATCTGGATTTAACTCTGTGGGTGTGAGCTATTCTGCAATGTCGGATGTGTCTAGTAATGCTGGAAAGTATGGCCGAAGGCGGTCCACATTGAACGCTGGGTGCAGGCCAAGGAATGGGGGAATGCTGAGCTCAAATGCATTGTCTCCCACAACCTTAGTAATGGTGTAAGGACCATATCAGAGTGGTCTCAGTTTCCGATAGGCTCCAGTAAGGCATTCCTTTTGCAAATGCAACCAGACTTTGTCACCCACCTGAAAATTTTGTGGCACCCGATGTTGATCATGGCGCTGCTTGTACTTGGCATTTGATTTCTCCAGAATTTCATGGAATTGCTGGTGAATATGTTGGATGTGCTCAATGAAGCTAGTTTCCTTGTCTGTTTCGGACTACACATGAGCCGAATTTGTGTGAGTAGCTGCAAGTGGCATGGCCACATCAATGGGGCATAGTGGCTGGAATCCCAAGCCCACTTGAAAAGGGATGTAACCAGTCAAACCGTGAAGATCCCGGTTGTAGCTGTGCTGAATAGAGGGGAGGCTCTCATCCCATGTGCATGTATGCTTTGAGTTGTACATGCGCAGAATGTGTACAATCATCCTATTGACAACCTCTGTTTGGCCATCAGTTTGAGGATGGAAGGGTGTGGACTTAGTGAGTTTGGTGTCTAGCATTGACTAGAGATTGGACCAAAATGTACTGAGGAACTGACTGTCCCAATCTGAGATGATAGACTGTGGGATCCCAAAGTGCACCCACACTCGTTCAAAGAAGAGTTTAGCAGTGGCTTCTGTTGTGATATTCTTCTTGCAGGCCACCATAATGGCCATCTTTGAGAACCTGTCGACGACTACAAAAACACAGTCATTTCCATACTTAGTGGAAGGAAGGTCTGACATGTAATTCATGGAGATGGATTCCCAAGGTCGACTAGGGGTAGGCAACGGGGTATAGAGGCCTTACTTCTTGATGGTCGGTTTGGCAATGGCGCAAGTAGTACATGATTTGATGTACTTCCAGACATCCTGTTGAAGATTCGGCCAATAGAAATACTTTTGCAGTACTGCCACCATTTTCTCAACCCCGAAATGCCCAGTAACCTGACTGTAGTGTGCTTCCCAAATCATCTTGGCATGCTCACTTGAAGGAACACAAAGGTGACCCAGGTGGCATAACAGGGCATCCTGGAGGTGAAAATCTGGAACATGCTGACCCTCTAAGAGTGTCTGGTATGTGTGGCCAAATTCTGGGTCGCTTTTGTAGATAAGTGGCCAATCAGAAGTCTCATGCCCACAAGAGTCGAGCACGGTGGTTAACGCCATGATCAGTGGTCAACTAAGGCAATTTGCAACATTATTGGTGTTGCCCTTCTTATACTTGATATTCAAATGGAACTATTGCAAGCATGTAGACCACTTCTGATGGCGATCATTCTACAATTTCCCTTGGCTCTGTATGAACTACAAGGGTCGGTGGTCTGTGTGGATGACCATTTCCTTCCCCAAAATGTAATGCTTCCATTGTCAGCAGGCCTGCACAATGGAATACATCTCTTTGTCATAAGTGGGATACTTCTGGACTGTGTCTGAAAGTGTTTCACTGTGATATGCCATTGGATGCCCGTGTTGAGTAAGAACTGCTCCAATAGCATAGTCAGAGGCATCTGTCTTGACCTCAAATGGTTGTTGCAAATCTGGTAACGTGAGCACTGGTGCCATGCAAAGGTGATCTTTCAACTCTGTGAATGCGTTGTGTTGAGATTCAGACCAAAAGAATTTTGCTTTCGCTCCTCCCTTGGTGACTTGACTCAAGGGCCAAGTGATATGAGAAAACCCCAACACGAACCTGCGGTAGAAGTTGGCAATACCTAGAAAGATGCGGAGCTCTGTTAGAGTGGTTGGAGATGGCCAATACCGAATGACTTGGATCTTGGCTGGATCCACATGCACCCCTTGTTCATCAATAATGTATCCCAGATACTGAACCTGGGTCATGCCAAAAGTTCATTTCCCCAAATTGGCACATAGTTTCTGTTGTCGCAGTGTTTGGAGAACCTGTCGGATGTGGTGGAGGTGCTCTTCCCAACTCTGGCTGAAGATCAGAATCTCATCCAAGTATACCACTACAAATGAGTTGGTGAATGGCCGCAAGATGTCATCCATTAGCCTCATGAAGGTTGTAGGAGCATTCGTCAATCCGAAAAGCATAACCAACCATTCGAACAAGCCCTCCTTGGCTTTGAAGGCAGTCTTCCACACATCAGAGGGTTCGATTGGTACTTGGTGATATCCTGACTTTAGATCGATCTTGCTAAAATATTTTGCCCCCATTAGTTGGTCCAGGAGGTCATCAATCCGTGGGATCAGGTACCTATTATGGACAGTGATCTTGTTTAGCGCCTGATAGTGAATACAGAGTCTCCAAGTCCCATCCTTCTTCTGTACCAACATGATCAGGCTCCCACAAGGTGATGAACTTGGACGGATGTGACATTTCTGCAGCAGCTCCTGAATCTGCCTCTCAATTTCATCGTTCTCCATAATGGAGCACCAATAAATTGGTCCATTGGGTAGTGGTGCACCTGGGGTCAGATCGATGGAGTGCTTGACCTGACAGTGCAGAGGAACCCCTATAGCAGAGGTGAAGATGTCCTCGTACTCCTTCACAACCTTGTCCATCTGTAGTTGTCGTGCGGAGGGGCCCTGTCTGGAGGTCGTGGCCACCGTCTTCTTCTTTCCTTGAGGGTGTATCATCAGGAAAACAAATTTCCCGATTTTGGAAATGAGCTTACTGCATTGTTTTGCAGTAATCAAAGAGATGGTGGTAAGCGGTGCTACCTTTGGTATCCTGTACAAATTATTTCCCAATGTAATAATAACAACACAGAGCCTTGATTCATACACAGCATGTCACTTCCACAAGTATGGTTGTCATAATAATACATCAAAAACTTCAAGGGGAGAAATGTCACACAATACCTCATCCGTGAAGGGCTTGATGTTGTATGGAAGGCAACACTACTAGCTCATGCGAAGATCCCGTCCTTGGTGAATCCACCCGATGGTGTACGGTTGTGGATGTGCTATGGTCGGTAAGCCCAACCGCTTCACGACCTATGCTGAAATGAGGTTCTTTTGGCTCTTGCTATCGACAATGAACTGTAGTGGAGAGCCCTTTACCCACATCTGGGAGTGGAAGAGACGCTCCTCATCCTTTGGATCTTCGGGTTCCTCCTTCTGTATCTTCATGGTGGCAACAGTGGCGTTGGGCTCCGCATCGATAATCTGCTTCCCTTTGTCATTCCCCTTGTCAGGTTCTAACTCAGAGTCAAAACATGCATCTGATTCTGAAACCTTTAGCTCAGCCACCAGTGACTACTTGGCCCGACACTCACTTGTGTTGTGAGTGGAACTCTTATGGAACTCACACCATTTTCCCGTGTCCTTTTTCGGCTTTGCGGCGTTGTTCTTTGCTTACAGCTTTGGCGAGTTGTCTTGGGCTGCCCTGCCTTGGCTTTGTCCTTTGTTCTATGGTTTAGGGGCACCTTTCCCTTGCTTCGGAATCACAAATCCAAAGTCTCACTTCTTCTGCTTAAACTTCTGCTTGACCTTTATGGCATATCGGTATGCTGTGCCGAGCGAGGAGATGTTCAGGAATTCTATTTCTTCCTAGATGTACTTGTGCAGGTAGCCGCGGTATTTGAGTATCAAATGTTGCTCCAAATCCTTGATACCCAACTTTATGCGAAGGGTATGGAAATGATTGGTGAACTCCAGCACGTCTTGGTCCCTTCCCTGCTGCAACGTGGTCCACTTTATGTATTGATCCTCATAGCTTTCGACAAGGTAGTACTACTCCTTGATGGCATCCCAGTATGAATTCCAGGTGGGTGTGGCTGAAAATAGTGAGTTGGTATTTTCATCTTTCTGCTCACAGTAGGTTTCCCACCAATCCTTGATGTGGGGGGCTGCTTTGAGAAGAGCCAAAACAATTTTTTCCCGACTCGAAAATTCATGAACAAAAAAATAACCCTCTAGCATATTTAACCATTTATCTACGGCATCTACGTCTATCTGACCCTCGAATATGGGGATTTCAAAATTAACTTGTACTTTAAAGGGCATGGCGTTACCAGAGTAGCTGCTGGAAGCCGATGCATCGCTTCTGGTTAGCCGCTGAAGGATTTGGGCAAAGCTATCCATCATCGCGTTCCTTTGTTGCTCGAGGGCTTCTTCGAGCAAGATTTTGATAGGATCTCCTGCCCCCTCATCTTTCTTCTCATCCACCATGGGAGGCTGTCGGGATTTGCAAGGTTGGTCCTACAAAGGTTCGACCAATTCACGCCCTAACGCCTTATATCCCGACCTCGTTGGGGACATGCAAAGAAAAACAGAGAAAACGCAGACCGCTTTGATACCACTGATCCAGATTTAAATAGGAATGCAACAAATTACAGAGATAACCATAAACACAGATATGCAGTGGAAATAATACTTCATTTCATTAATGGAAAATACTGAAATATTCTTACAAACAATAATGGAAATAAACCAGTTAGGGCAATGGTAGCTTATCTCTAAGAAGAGATGTGGCGGCTACATGCCTCTGAACCATGTTACAATGAGGCTTGAAGGCCTATTTATTGTTGAGAAACAATGGAAAACCCTTAACCTTCCAAAACCTAACCTAGAAGATGAAACACCAAACTGTGGGCCCCGTTTGGGTAAATTGGTACATCAACTTCCCGGGGTCGTAACTTTGGTATACGATCTTCGTTTGATGCATACAATAGCTCGTTAGAAATATCTATCCAAGCACTACAACTTTGGGAAGGGAAAAATGGTCCATGGACCCATGTTGCCCCAATATTTCCCAAAAAACGTCGTTTAGGGCCTCAAAACGGCTCCGGAAGTTCAGGACCCGAAAAACTGCTAAAAATAGTAAGTTGTGCTACAATTAAGGAAACTGAAAATTCTAAGAGAAACAATTGTGGGGGTACAGGTGGACTTGGCAGGTGGCCACCAATATCCACCTGGATCACATATTCACTACATTTTCATTAATGGGATAGCAATATAAGGATTGAAATTTTTGTGTAAGTTGAGAGCCATCTATGTTAGCCTTTTTCATAAAATATCAATTTCATATTTAGTTGTCACTCTATGTTTTATTTCAAATAAATAGGTGAACTAGAGAATCAATTTATTGCCTATGTAGCTTAACCCTTAGACCTTTTCGATGAAGGTTATGTTACTAACTTATTCACTTCCATTGTAGGTAATGTATTTGGATTCAAGGCCCTACGGGCTCTACATTTGGAAGATTTGTGGATTCCCCCTGCTTATTCCAAAACATTTCAGGGTCCCCATCATGGTATCCAAGTTGAAAGAGATAAATTGAACAAATACGGTTGTCCTTTATTGGGATGTACTATCAAACCAAAATTGGGTCTATCAGCCAAAAACTATGGTAGAGAAGTTTACCAATGTCTCCGTGGTGGACTTGATTTTACCAAGGATGATGAGAACGTAAATTCCCAACCATTCATGTGCTGGAGATATCATTTTGTCTTTTTTGCAGAAGCAATTTATAAGGCTCAAGCTAAGACGGGTGAAATTAAAGGACATTATTTGAATGCTACTGCCTTAGCAGGGAGTTCCTATTGTTAGTGCCTAAATCTACCTCAGGCTGAGAAAGGTAGGATCTAGGATAACATCAAACCATGCTTAACCTAGTAGCTATCCCTACCAGGTCGGGAGAAGGCTCTCTCCTTGTCAATCTCAGCAAAATATAGTCAATCGGGCTTGAGATGACCGATGTGAATACTAATCTTAGGCTAGGTATTTGTGCAAAAGAGTTTGATTTGATTTTGATGATGTTTTGTTGGCTCAAATGGAAAGGCAGATTTGGGTCTGGGGAATGAGGCTTAGTTTTGCAAAGATCTCTATGGGGCAAGGTAAGCAACTGATTTGGCACTTCAAATTGAATGAAATGGAGTGATTTAGATAGGTGAGGAGTTGAAGAGGGCAAGAAAACCTCAGGGATCCTCTTCAAACAGCTGAAAACATCAATAACTAAGCAAACCCTAGGTAGAGCACTGCAATTTCAATGGATTCTACCTTTATCCTTGTTTGTTTTAGTTAAGAAGAAGCAAGAGAGATAATGGCATACATAAAACACATATAAACTTACAATTTACATAAGGAAACACAATACCAAAGTAAGATGCCACATGAATCCCATAAAGTGCTGCAAACCCTGGTCTATTCCTTAGCCAAAACTGTTGAGATGAGTATACAATGAAGCTCCAAGCTTTCTCAAAATTCCAACCATGCTAATGACTGAAAAATCACAAGATATAGGCAAACAATAACTCATCCTAACCTCTAGGGGTCGAGCTCATAAGTTTAGGAGCTGCTCCAACTAATTCTAAACTAAGAACTAAAAACTAGGCAGTGGAACAGCTTGCCTCTAGAAACTAGGGAACTGATTCATTCAGTTGCAAACTACTTTTGATAGATGAATCTACCTCCGTGAATGAAAATTTGACATAACTACATCAAGATCCATCAATTTATATTAAATTACATCATAAGTTTGACATTAAGAAGGAGAAAAGTCAAACTGTTTAAAAACTAGGCGAAAAATAGAGTATTCTTGGTCAAACTGAGCAAAATTTCCCCAATGCGCCACGCTGATTTCCCTATGCATAGCGCTTGTTTGTAGCCACTTTTGGAGGCCTTCCCGGTGTCCAAATCTGCTCCAAGTGTACTTGTTGGAAATTTCTGCCTGTCTAATTTTCCAAAACAAGTGGAATTTTTGAATTTGGCCTCCATTTGCCCCTTCAAAACTACGTTTCCCAACACTGCTTCCTGTGTGTCCGAATAGGGGCAGAAATGTCATTTTTGAGGTGTTTTTGACCCTTTTGGGGGCTCAAAACTTGTCAAAATTTCTTGGCCATTTGTGAGCATACATATTTCTTCATGAAAAATCCAAAAATGCTAAGTTTTCCTCATTTGGAGGCCTCCATCAAAAGCGAGCGCCAGGTGGCACGACGCATTAGACAGAAAAACCTGTGTTTTGGCCCAAAAATTTCAAAAATGCAAAAAGTGTCCCAAATTTTTTGAAATTTGGGCTGAGTGTTCTCCATCAAGTGCTGTGTTGGGCCAAGGAAGCCTTAGCCAATATCTGAAGTCTATCTTGCTCCTTTCGCCTCCTCGATGCCCTCTTCAACTTTGCTTTCAAGCTTCTGATTCTTGCCTTGTAACTTTTATTTCTCGCCATGTAATGATAGGCCATATGCCTCAACATTGTTTTCTCCCTGTTGGCCTTCTCTAACAACTTTTCCAAGTGGATATTAGCTCTCTCAAGCCAAGACTCACGATCAGCATTGATTTCTTGTTCAAGTGATGTGAGCTTCACCTTCCTCCTTTTGGCAGCTTGGCAGTTTTCTCGTATGTTTTGCAACTCCATAATGGTTTGTTGATCCTCTAGCTGCTTGTTTCTTTGCTCCAGGTACTTTATTATCCACTTAGCTCTTTCTAAGTTGAGGGACAAAGTATTGATGTCCGCCTATTGCTCTTGGATGACCTCCTTGAGCTTTGAGCTTTGTGGGCCCAAATCAGTGTCATCATCCTAAATGAGAATGAAATCGGTCTCCTGCTCACCTGAAAGCACCTCATCTTGTAATGGCCTCTTGCCCTTGTCCTGAACCTGCTATGTTGATGAAGGAAGCGAGACCCCTTCCACCCCGGGTGGAGATAATACTCGATTTGCTACTGCAAACAACCCTCTAGTGCCCTTTGGTAGGTGACAAACACCAGCACACTAGCGGTCTGCGTCTCATGACCCTCCTACTGATGTGAAGATCCACCTGTCTCATGAAAATCTTCTGGAGGTACCTGAGGAGCCGTGAAGAACTCATGAGAAATGAAATCCTCCCATGAGATGCCCTGCAAACAAGCTGATACATGACCATAATTTTGATGAGTGCAAAATGATATATATTGTTATACTGCTACTGAGAAGTTTTCTTTTGCACTAGGGTGGTCATCTTCTCAATATTTCGGCACATGAAGTAGGGGAGATTCATCATTCTTACCCTGGTAAAGTGCGTTAACAATCTCATATGATCGGCATATAGGCGAGAAAACCGGCCCCCACAGCTGAAATACTTAATTATGAGTTTCATCAAGGGAGCATATGAGTCTTTCAGGTATCGAAAGGGAAAAACTCTGCTGAGTTGTGTCAAAATAATCAGGCTTGATGTATGGCTCATAATGTTCCCTGTCAATTTTCTGCCTTTTATTCTACTGCTCTCCGACATTAGGAATGCCGGTTGCTAGAGAAATAGACTCTAGTGTCAAGGTGAATGTCACACCAGCTAGAGTGGCTTGGCCATTATGTAGATGAAGCACAAACAACCTGGCCAACTCATGATGGTACTGGACTCTAGCAACCATCTCACAGAACTGATAACAGGATTGGTGTTGGAAGCATGTGATAGCAAGAGGGCAAGCCTGCAGCTCGGCAAGTGAAGTAGGCTCCTCTCATATATGTTTGCCACCCTTGTGAGGTCTCCTTGGTGCATGCATTTCTGTAGGAGAGTCACTGTGTGTCTCTTCATCTCAGTCATATGAAGGATCAAATTCCATGTTTGCTAATGTGTGAGTTTTCTTGATGAGTATGAAGAGATTTATGGTGTTTTTAGTTTTCTACCACCAAGGGTAAGAATGTATGAGGGACTGTGGAGGGAGAGGGTATGAGGGGTTTTGGGAATATTATGACAAGTTTTTTGGGAAATAGGGGGTTTAGGGAATAGTATGTAAGCTTAGGGACAACAATTAGGGTTTGGGGATTTTGTAGTTAGGATTTGGGAAAATGGAAATTGGGGATAGGGGTGAATGATTTTAGGAATATAGGAATTAGGGAATGAGTGGATGAAACTGAAAAATAAATGGAGGAGTCAAAGAGTAAGGGAGTGATGGAATAGATTTGGTAGCAAAAACATAAATAAAAACCCTAGGCAATTGTTTTTGAGCAAATTTGCAAAGAGGTAGGGTTTGAGATTTTACACACTAAACCACCATAAATTCTAAGAAAAACTCTTTCACTAGCAAGGGAAGAACTCTAGACTTACTTGCACACCATAGGATTGAGCAATTTTGGAAATTTGAGGGAGTTTATGGTGAAATTAGGCTTGCAGCTCTATGCGTCGTGCTACAATCCCAATGCATCGTGCCCTTTATATGCACCACACCAGTGTATTTTTTACACTGTGGAGGGCAGCCCAATGCGTCGCACCTCTCACCCAATGTGTCACGCCCACAAACTTGCATAGTTTTGCTGCAATTTTGCTTCCTTTGTTCAACACGGCCTTCTCTTGCTCAATCTTTCTTCTTTGAATGCAAATGATCTTTTTGAATCATGAAAAATGATTTATATACAAGAGCTTTTGATTTTTCATTCATAAAACCCACTTTTGTAATGTTTGCATTGTGACTTACTTTTTCAACTCTGTTTTTTGGGCAGTTTACTTTATTTGTGCCTTTGATGAATTGAATGACTTGATTTTTTGTTTGCCTTGTAGGGGATGGAGCAGCTGAAGCTTGGCAAGGTGACCAGGGTTGCCACTGAAGTTTTTTACATATGAGAGAACTGAAATTACATCAATTTATACAACAAAAACCTAAAATACTTTGTTTTTCCTCAAAATAGGGTTTTGAGGAAAAATACATTTCTGAGCAAGTGATTATGAAATTTATTGGTACTGGAACTTTATTCAACCTCCTCATGTGCCTGCTGACCGTTATTGGACATTTTGAAGACCTTTTTGATGAAACCCTAGACCTAATGAAACTGAAACCCTAGAAATGACTCTTGCAAATTTAAAGACAAAAAGTGACTGCAGATGATCTTGATGAATGGAAATGAGCTAGCAAGTAAAGGACATGAGGGAAAATGTACAACAAGCCACTACCGTCAGATGATCCATGCTCCTAATGGAATGCAGTTAACTGAGCGAGACACCTAATATGCAATGCAACAAGAGAATTTGATCTCAGATGGAGGGATGAAGATACCGACACTAACACCTATCATTATGCATGACTACCTGATGGGGGTTTTACCGCAAATACTTTTTTGGCTCATTATTGCCACAACAACGGCCTACTTCTTCACATTCACGACGCGATGCATGCAGTTATTGACAGGAAAAGAAATCATGGTATGCATTTTTGGGTACTCGCTAAAACATTGCGTATGTTCAGTGGAGATCATATTCATGCTGGTACTATAGTCAGTAAACATGAAGGGGAACGAGACATAACTTTAGGGTTTGTTGATCTACTGCGTGATGATTTTATCAAAAAGGATCAAAGTTGTGGTATTTACTTCACTCAAGATTGGGTATCTATGCCAAGTGTTTTTCCCGTAGCTTCAGGAGGTATTGACGTTTGGAATATGCCTGCTCCGACCGAGATCTTTGGAGATGATTCCATACTACATTTTGGTGGGGGAACTTTGGGACATCCTTGGTGAAATGCACCTGGTGCAGTGGCTAATTGGGTTGCTCTAGAAGCTTGTGTACAAGCTCGTAATGAAGGACATGATCTTGCTCGTGAAGGTAATGATGTGATCCATGAAGCTTGTAAATGGAGTCCTAAACTAGCTACTGCTTTCCAATCATAGAAAAGCCATCATAATTAGATCAATACAAGTGATAATTTGTAGACAACATTCATCAATGTTGTAAACTCACAAACAATCTAACAACAACAAGGTAAATTGAGCATACTATCTTTGCTTCCACCAAGTATTGACAAACATAGATGGAAATGTTTTGTATGGCATTAGAAAATGATGAAAACTTGGAGAGGAATATGCCCTTTAGGAATGAAAAATTCTAAACATTCTACTTTTTAAACCTTTTATAGTAGATTAGCAAAATTGTACTAAGCAGTGGTTGGTTAGGTTTTATTTTCCATTGCTTAAATTGCATTTTTGAATTCATTAACAGATTCAATACCTTGAAAAAACCTATCACACCTGACTTGTGAAATCTCAACAACTCATATTTGTGAAACCACCAATTCGTTTAAATTTGTAGCCAAATTTTGTGTAAAAGTTATCACAAAAAGGTAGTTAGGAAAAATTCAAAAAGTATAATGTTTAGACTATTGTTTTACGAATTCCTTTGGCATAAGTAGGATACCCTCAACATGGGAAAATGAGTGTTGACGTGAATCTAAATGGTTACGTTTATCGAAGAGTGTAGGTTATGTTTTTGGATGGTCCATGAATAATCCATAGAGGCACCACTCAATGTCACGATTAAGAAGGAATTGAGGGTCATTGATACATTTTAAGTTTATTTTTTGTAGGTTAGCAATGCAACTCAATGATAATAAAAAATGATAGGATTGGATGAGATAAACAGGCCACAATGCAATGAAATCAAAGAAAACACTATCCTTGGGTGTGTGCATGATGATTGATGCTCATTGTTGTATAACCCTACCCTTGGGCCTCCTTTCCTCTTCCCTGCTAGTGAAACCATAACCCTTTTCATGTTGTCTCCATAGCAATGTTGGACCAAGTTATATTACATTTTGAAATAATATTTACATAGCTTGAGTACATCGTGGTATGCACTACCACATGGTATATAAAAAACATGTTTAGCTGAATTAGATTCCTAGCCACTCATGGGTTGGGCCTTGGGCTTGAGATATACATTAGGAATTGACATGAAATATTTATATGAATTACACATGGGTTCATTTATTTAAGCTCATATGGTTTGACTCCCTTTATCATAATAACTTATTTATAACTTATAAATATTTGAATTGAATAGATCCAAGGGGTCAAAGGTAGAGTAATTACATTGACATACTTCTACAATATTATCAACAAGGAAAAAAGAACAACTCCTAAATATGATCATCCAAAGAATAATAGACATCGGAAAATCCTAACTTATGAGCTAAATTACTTACTCAAGAACTCAATGGATGCAAACTAGTACTACTCCTTTCCTTGATAGGGGTTGTAGCTTTCAACATAGAAGAAACTATTATATATGTATCCCTTAAGGTTCCTATAAATGAAACATTACATCCTTTACAAGGAGAATCAGTCGAAGTATTCCAAGAAGAAAGAAAGCATATTCATTACACTTTCGTTAATGGGATTAGGAGTATAGGGATTGAAATTTTTGTGTAAATTGAGAGCCATTTGTGTGAGCCTTTCTCATAAAATATCAATTTCATATTTGGTTGCCACTATATAATTTTTTTCAAAGACGTGGGAAAACTACCACGAATCATAGACAAACCATCATAATTGGATCAATAAAAGGCACAGGAATTTGTAGACAACATTCATCAATGTTGTAAACCTTGCAAACAATCTACCAAAAACAAGGTAAATCTATGAAGACACCAAGCTATTCATAGACAAGGATATCAAGATGAAATGGCAGGATATCAACGAAACATTCTCAGGTACATTTGAGTAAAATTTTGAAGATCGCACGATCTATGTCAACATTCCCAAGTCTAGCTTGTACTGGATTGAATGCAAGTATCTCGCGTTTCCATGCACGGACATGATCCACTAGATTGTCTCACATACTGATCCCGAGACAATGGTTTTGAGCAGTGCTAGTGGAACACAACTTGCTACCTTCAGGGTGAAGGAATTTCAGGAGATGTATCACTTGCAACAGTGGATGATCACAATGGAGAAACCCTTCAACAAACCTAGCAACAATGCAAACTCGAGAGATATCTTGAAGAGTTGGGTGAAAGAGCCAACCAAGTTTGGGACAACACCCAACTAGGTTTATAAGATGAATATACTGCGAAAGGCATATCAGTACTTGGTCATCTTTGCATGCCGCTTATACATCCAAGAGAGCATAAAGACCTTCCCACATAGTTGGGTGATTGCATTAGACCAACTGGCCAGCGAAGGAAGACCTTGCAACTAGTCTAACATGTTGGCTCTCAGGTTGAAGGAATAGGTGACAGAAACCTAACATCTGCCCAAGGGTCAACAACTGAGGATATACATGTCCACTTACATTCTGGATGCAGTCTATGTGTGTCAGCAATTATTAGGCTTGGGTTGGGAATGGAAACTTTTAGAAACATCTGTGCACACTTATTACAGATTATTCTCCGAATGCAGCTTCCGTGGAGTTATCATACAGTTTATAGATCACTTTGTCACCCTATTGTAAAAAATTATATTTGAGCAGGATCCACCTTGCATGTCCCATGCATCGATTGATGTATTGATCGACATAGTAGATTGGTATGCCTCACCCCTTGGCCTCTTCATACAGATGTACGAAGCAGAGAAGGCTCCACATGTTTTAACGAAGATTTCCATGGACAAGCTCGTCATGCAAGAGGTGTCATATCACATCTCGACAAGGCTTTCAGTAAGACTGCACAGGAAGAAGAAGGCACCTTGGGCCACTCTTCCTTTGCGGATCAAGTTATATGAGATATAGAATATCAAGCATGCTAAAGCCGAGACAGAGGATTTCAAGAGATTCACCTTCGGCTCCAAAAGTTTCAATCTGTATGACCTGCATTGCTTGGTGAAGGACAATAGTGTGAGAGTGCAATTTCCTTGGATCCACGAGGTGTGTCATTGGCCTGTAGAAGACCCATGGAAATATTGTTATCACTCCTCCAGGTTCATGAACCTATCATAATATTTGTAGAATGGTTAGCAGAACAGAGGGAAGCAACATCTCAAAGAGCAACATCATCATAAGCATCATAGGGTAGCAGACCTGCACGTAACAAAGGCAAGAGAAAGTTGTTGACAGCACAGAAGCAGAACAAAGCTACAAGTTCAAAGCAGATTGACTTGTGTTGAAAGAAACTTTGGAGATTGAGGCTAAGAGGCGACAGCGCGACAAGAGGTCCACACAAAGGCTAAGAGAGAAACAGAAGATGGAGGAAACAAAAAAGGAGTTGCAAGAGTTGAAGCGGAAACGTAGGGAAGAATAGGAGTTGCGTAAAAGAGAGAATGAAGTGCAGCAGAGACAAGTGTAGTAGGTGGCACAACATGCACAAATTGATGAAACTGCGCCCATACAGGTTATAGACTTATCCGAGCAGCTGGCACAGAGTAGATAGGGTGAGCAGTCGTAGGAGTAGGACTTTGCTCAAGAGATTGAACAGATGCTAAAGAAGATGGATACGGATATGGTTCAGCCAAACTCAGATCAAGATATTGACCTCATGCCTCGGAACGAAGAGGTCACCCCACCGACTTCACTAGATCTAGAAGTAGAGCAAGTCCCAAGCGATCAAGGAGACATAGAGATCCTTGAAGAAAATTAGGATGCGAAGATGCACAATATATCTTTCGACAAGTCACAACACAAATTTGTCCAGTCGTGCAGAGTGCCCACTCTGGATGGTCACATATCCCCTACGCAGTTTAAAGAACGAGTGACCGTATCTGATGTGCATGAGCATCCAGCAGCATTGGTCTATGCTACCAAATCATATGTTGAAGCCACTAGTTCTAGTGTTCAATTCTTGATAGCAGAGAACGAGCTCATGGATAAGGAGTTACAAGCAACCAAGCAGGGAGGAGAACAAGTTACATCATCCTCCAGAGCAGAGTTGAAGAGAGGTATACTGGATCAAGTATCATCCCTCAAGGCAGTCATGTGGATGTTTTATTCCAGATTCATCACCGTGCATAAGTCAGTTGGCCATCTCATAGGTTGGCAACATCGTTGTGCTAGGACAACACGCATCTTGTCAAATATGAACACTATTGTTGATCACATGAAAACATGGACAATGAGGTACAAAGGAGTGCCACTACACTTGCCAAAGATGATGAAGCCAAAGGCAGTAGAGTTGAAGGCACGCATCTGGAGTCAAATGCGGAACTATGAGGAACTCCCACTTCTCCTCACTAGTTTGCAGGCTTCACATGCATGGGTGTTTAGAACCATCCATTAGCACATTCACAGAGGCAAAGGAAAAGAACCAAGTCTGACTAGAGTTGGACATGTAATTTTATGAGTTGATATGCGTAGCCACCAGCACAGACTTGGAGATTAGCACAGATGCTAGGCATCAGTATGTCACTGCTCCAGCTACACTCAAGAATATGATGTGGATGTTATTGGATGAGTTGGACAGAGGTGCCAAATCAGTGTACCCGAATGCAAGGGAGGGAAGAGTGTGCTTTGAGTAGGATGTAACCATTGAGAACGCGGACGCAATAACAGACTACCAAATCTGGCATCAGTTCATGACCGTCGATCATCATGAGGATGTTGAAGAGTTGGTCTTCCCACATCTTTCTGAGTCTTAGTGATATATTGCATGGCTTGGTCAAGCCTATTTTGTCTCACATTGGTAAATGTACAAGTTGCAATGTAACATGTTGTAACAGTGAAGCACCAAGTGTCGATAGTAGAGTGTAACAGTCATGTAGTAGTTGAAGAGTCATGAGGGTAGGTGAAGAGTCACAAAGGGGAATGTCAAGGGTCACCCCACACTTTGCTATTTATAGAACCTCATAACTCATTGTACAGGCTTTTGGGAACCAATCTTCCTATAGGGATATCTTAGAGAAAGCTTAGAGTTTATTGTAGTGAGCCTTGATTTCTCCACAGTGTAAAGCTAATATATCTCTTTGGAGGAGCAGATGGTAGTGATTGTAACGTTGTGCTGTCGAGACTAGTGGTTGGTCATAGTTATATGTATGATTGGATCTTTCACTTTCTTAATATAACAGAGCCAACACATTTCATGCACATGTTGTTATTGTATTTCAGCTATGTATGGAATTTTCTATAAACTTTTGTATGAATCTTATCGAGATGTGCTGTTGATTTAACCATCACTTTAGATCGTTAGCTAACCTGCTTTCTAGCTTGTGATTTTTTTTTGTTTGTGTGTTCCCTTCCAAGCTACGTGCTACCACTAGTGTCTAAGGGGAACACTCATACCCTAGTTCCGTGTGTTAGAGCCATTCATGCACCTTCCTTGAATTGGTGCATATGTCACACCCTTGCTACGAACAAGGACATCTTACCCACCTCTGCACGCAACCACGATCAAGGAAATATTGTACTACCCCACTGCTGGGACTCCTACACCAAACAGTTTGAGTTCTAGTTGAGACTTCTTACCGTGGAGATCCCCAGACATGTTGTTGGGTCGGGCACCCTCAACAAAACCCTAAGCTCTCCAACCCTCACTTATCTTGGCCAATCCGGTTGTAAAGATAGGTTTCAGAATTAGATCACTCATTGTTATTCTCATGGTATATTTCTTTGACCCTATATTTTATTTTATTTTATAAATCTTGTAGATGTCCTGGGCACTAGTCCCTTTGTAGCCAGGAACTGTCTCCATCGTTACAAAAAAACAAACAATTCGATTAAATTTCTAGTCGGGTTTTGGGTAAAAGCGATCAAAAAAAAGTACTGAGGAAAAATTCAGTAAATATAATGTTTAGACTATTTCTTTACAAATTCCTTTGGCGTAAGTAGGATACCCTCAACATGGGAAAGGGATTTCCTACGTGAATCCAAATGGTTACAATTATCAAAGGTAAGAGGTCAAGTTTTTGGATGGTCCATGAATAATCAATAGAGGCTTCACTGAATGTCACAATTAAGAAGGAATTGAGGGTCATCAATATATTTTAAGGTCATTTTTTTGGGTTAGCAATACAACTCAATGAGAATTGAAAATCACTGGATTGGATGAGATCAATAGGCCATAGTTAATGAAATCACATAAAATAGTATCCTCAGGCATATGCATGGTTCTTGATTCTCATGTTGCTATAAACCCCTGCCCTTGGGCCTCCTTTCCTCTTCCCCACTAGTTCTCCCCATAACCCTTTTCATGTCCTCTTCATAGCCACATTGGACCATGTTATATTACATTTTGAAATAATATTTACATATATTGAGTAAATATTGGAAGGTACAACCACATGGTACATAGAAAACGTGTTTAGCACAATTAGATTCCTAACCACTCACGAGTTGGGACTTGGCCTTGTGCTATACACTAGGAATTGACATGAAATATTTACATGACTTTCACATATGTTCATTTATTTAAGCTCATATGGTTTGACCCTCATCATAATGACTTCTTTACAATTTATACATAGTTTAATTAAATAGATCCAAGGGGCCAAAGCTAGAGTATAAGAATTGAGATACTCCTATAATATGATCAACAAGGAGAAAAGAACAACACCTAGAGATGATCATCCAAGTATAATAGACATTGGAAAATCCTTACTTATGAGCTACATTACTTGCTCAAGTACCCAATGGGATGCATACCAATACTACTTCTTGCCTTGATAGGAGTTGTAGCTTTCAACATAGAAGAAACTAATATATATGCATCCCTTAAGATTCATATAAAGGAAACATTGTACATCCTTTACAAGGAGAATCATTATAAGTATTCCAAGAAGAAAACAAACATATTCATTACATTTTCATTAATGGGATTAGCAATATAAGGATTGAAATTTTTGTGTAAGTTGAGAGCCATCTGTGTGAACCTTTTTCATAAAATAACAATTTCATATTTAGTTGTCACTCTATATATTTTTTCAAATAAATAGGTGAACTACCACCAATCATAGAAAAACCATCATAATTAGATCAATACAAGTGAGAATTTGTAGACAACATTCATCAATGTTGTAAACTCGCAAACAATCTAACAACAACAAGGTAAATTGAGCATACTATCTTTTCTCCCACCAAGTATTAACAAACATAGATGGAAATGTTCCATATGGCATTAGAAAATGATGAAAACTTGGAGAGGAATGAACAATTCTAAACATTCTACTTTTTAAACCTTTTATAGTACATCATCGAAATTGTAGTAAGTAGTGGTTGGTTAGGTTTTAATTTCCATTGCTTAAATTGCATTTTTGAATTCATTAACAGATTCAATACCTTGAAAAAACCTATCACACCTAACTTGTGCAATCTCAACAACACATATTTGCGAAACCACCAATTCGTTTTAATTTCTAGCTAGATTTTGGGTAAAAGTTATGAGAAAAAGGTAGTTAGGAAAAATTCAAAAAGTATAATGTTTAGAATATTATATTACGAATTCCTTTGGCATAAGTAGGATATCCTCAACATGGGAACATTAGTGTTGATGTGAATCTAAACGGTTACATTTATCAAAAATGGTAGGTTATGTTTTTGTATGGTCCATGAATAATCAATAGAGTCAGCACTCAATGTCACGATTAAGAAGGAATTGAGGGTCATTGATACATTTTAAGTTTATTTTTTGTAGGTTAGCAATGCAACTCAATGATAATGGAAAATGATTGGATTGGATGAGATCAATAGGCCACAATGCAATGAAATAAAAGAAAACACTATCATCGAGCGTGTGCATGGTGATTGATGCTCATTGTTGTATACCCCTGCCCTTGGGCCTCCTTTCCTCTTCCCCGCTAGTGAAACCATAATCGTTTTCATGTTGTCTCCATAGCAATGTTGGATCAAGTTATATTACATTTTGAAATAATATTTACATAGATTGAGTACATCGTGGTATGCACTACCACATGGTACATCAAAAACATGTTTAGCTGAATTAGATTCCTAGCCACTCATGGATTGGGCCTTGGGCTTGAGCTATACATTAGGAATTGACATGAAATATTTATATGAATTACACAAGGGTTCATTTATTTAAGCTCATAAGGTTTGACTTCCATCATCATAGTAACTTATATACAACTTATACATATTTGAATTGAATAGATCCAAGGGGTCAAAGGTAGAGTAATTACATTGACATACTTCTACAATATTATCAACAAGGAAAAAAGAACAACTCCTAAATATGATCATCCAAAGAATAATAGACACTGGAAAATCCTAACTTATGAGCTACATTACTTACTCAAGAACTCAATGGATGCAAACCAATACTACTGATTTCTTTTATAGGAGTTGTAGCTTTCAACATAGAAGCAACTACTATATATGGATCCTTTAAGGTTCCTATAAATGAAACATTACATCCTTTACAAGGAGAATCACTCGAAGTATTCCAAGAAGAAAGAAAGCATATTCATTACACTTTCATTAATGGGATTAGGAGTATAGGGATTTGATGCAGGAGCATCCCGATCTAGCCAGCAATGTGGAGATTTGTCCACATGTTGTGGTTAAATCCAGTAAAATTTATTTACTGTTGGTCAAAAACAATTTACTGAGGAGGTTGGATCCCTCAAATAATTTGTTATTGTAATAAATAGGAGATTAGCTTAATTTGGATTTTGAGATAGGGCTGTTTGTCTAGGTGTGCTTGGGAAACAACGGAATAGAAGAATTCTGTTCTTTCTTGGAAAAATAGGAAACTCTGTTAGATAATTTAGGAGAATAAATAGAGGGAAATTGTAATGAACTCAGGGGATTTCTTTTTAGAAGGATTAGAGTTTGTGTGTCGCGGAGGAGGAGAAGAGCGATACTGATGTGTGTATAGTTTGAGTGTGGAGCGAAAGCTCATATTAGAGGACTGTGTAGATTAAAGAAATATATACAGATTTCATTATGCGTAGGATTGGCACGGTGCAACTCTTTCTCATACTCTGTTTTGAATAAAATCCGGGTGTTTATTTTGGTGTGATGCGCATGGGTTTGAACTGTGATTTATTTGAATTGAGTTGAATTCGTAATAGTTTGGCATGATTTCGATTTAAATCATAAAAATATCAGTGATCGATTGAAGTTGGATGTGTTAACTTAGCACTGAAGGTTGGCAATTTCTGATCCCAATTTGGATCGGATCGATACTTTGGAGCGGAGGAAAGAACGAGACTCCATTATGTCTTATTTGGTTTCTCACCCATCAAAAGTCGAATCTGCAACAAGAGAAACCGTGTTCTATTGCATATTTCCTTCTTTTCGTAAGGATTGATGTCGCCAAGTAATTCCAAGGATCCTGATTTCGTTTCAGAGGTTAAAATTTATGTTGGCCATGAATTTTTTATGTTTGCTCAATTTGTTACTGGTTTGTCGCACGACACTGCCGTTGGTTGCTTTATGGCATAATTCTTCATTCCATATACATATTTGTTCCTTGAACGTTGTGGAGTAGGGAGGGAACCCTCTGTTTCACAGGGAAACGGACCTTCCAAGCAAATATTTTAATTTCAAGATAGGGGTTTTCTCACTTGAGTTAAATTCTCAGTTCTTTGATAAATTTAACCAAGATTTACTCTCTGTGTTGGATTGAATTAAGTTAAAATCGAACAGATCTGTGGAGCGGGAGGATACATGGGTTGTATTGCTTGAAGTTATTAAACCAAGATCTGGCATTGAAATCGAAGTTCCAAAGCGGAGCTGTGCACTGGCGGTTCAATTAACAGTGTTGGAAGTCGATTCCAATCCCTTAGCGCAGAAAGAGAGAAAGAAATGTGCGATGGATTTCGGCAGTGGTACGAACTAATTGTCTGCTGTAATTCCACTTCCAGCAATCAGGAGGAGTCGGAAAGATTCGAGTAATGGCAAATCGATGATTTGCAACAATTGAAAGAAAGCCGTGAGGATTTGATAGAGGGTCGATGCTTGAGAGCGTGGAATCAAATGGAACACAATTATGGACAAAGACTATCAATTCAATGATGGACATGGTAAGATATTTGCAGATCGAAGTTTAATATCTGGTTTGATTGCTGATAATTGGCCAATCGAATGTTTGTGAGAATGTTAAACAGTCAAAGAATTTATGGGACAGCAGAATCTGAGATGAAGAGTGTAAACGCAGAACAAACACTGAATTGGATACATAGAATACCAGAGTCAGATTGCAGAGGCATTGGTATTTAAATTTATATATGGGTGTTGGCAATTACATTATGGTTTCCGATTAAAGGTGTGTTGATTGCTGAATTGTAGTTTGAACCAGAGTTTTTGAGAGGAGTTGAAACTACTGACTGTTGAAATTGTGAATCAATATCACATACTTCCGCAAATTGAAGTGTATGCAATTGTCAGCAATCTGAAATTTTATATGGACAGTTTTGATGTATTCGTTGTGTGCATGAATAGATTGTGATTCTGGGTATCGCAGGGATTGGACTGCGTCAAATTTTTGGTATCAGAGCTTGGCTCTGTTGAAATTGAATAAGTTTGTTTTCTGAATGAAGTTTAGTACGAGATTGCAGCAGGGAAATCTATTCAAAGCACAGGTGACAGCATAAGAAAGAATTGAACACTGCAACAATATAAATCAAGAGAAGCTGTGAGAGAAGAACCAGATGCGTTCTTAAAAGCAGAAGTGGCAGTGAACCTGAAGATTCCAACAAGAGATTGGACAGAGAGGACAATTGAAGTGTCTTCGAAAGAGAGAGTGAGAGATTGCAGAAGCCTAGAAGAGCAAAGGTGTTGCTCAGGAGAAGATTCCAGATAGGGGATCGTGCTTACCAAAAGACTGAGTGAGGAGAGCTCAGTGAGGTAAGATTGCAGTAAGAAGGACTTACTGTTGCAGAGGCTTGTTGCAGAGGTGTAAGGAGCTCATGGAAAGAGAGGAGCAGAAAATGACTACAGATAGTCATAGCGGAAGTTCACAAGGAAGCCACAGCAGAAAGGAAGATGCCAAAGCAAGTGGCATGAAGATGAGTCAAAAAGAGTTTGACCGAGAGAAAGCTGAGATAGATTTCCAGATTGGAATACTGATGAAGATGCTGCAGGAAAGTGTTTGGACCATGAAGAAAAGAGTAAAGTGGCCAAGGCTACGAGAAAGGAGAAATCAGCAAATAAAGTCAGAGCTAGTAGAAGAATTGAGGAAGATTGAGCAGATGTTGAGTGCTCAAGAGGAATCAGAGAAACTCAGAGAAGCAGAGGTAGAATTGGAAGTTTCCATTTGCAGACCAGAACAAGGTGAAATGTTGGGAGAAGAAGATAATGAGAGGTCAGCTGAAGATCTCATGGATTATTGGCAGAGTTCAGAACAATTCGAAGATCTGTTGGCCAAGGAAGCAGATGAGGCAATGAAGCCTTGTGATTTTGATTCTTACAATTTGTGTATGTTTGCAGGATATACAGAGGATGATGCACAGTCGAATGAAATTGTCACGACCAGGAATGAAGCTCTTGAGGTAAAATATGATGAAGAATCCTTTTTAGAGGAAGAAGGTGTTGATCATTTACAACAGAAGAAGTTCATAGATGAAATCCTGTTCGGTGTGAAACAGTCAGATGAGGTTGATATAGACCAGCAGTCTGAAGACAATTCCATAGTGGGACTACAAAAAGGTAAACCGATGAATTTGTTTAATGGAATTAATGAAATATGCTTACAATATGGTGATGTGGAAAGCAGGTCAACTCAGGAAGAATGCCAGGAAAAGAATGAAGCTGAGAAGGAAAATTGTGATGATCTACTAGGGAGATTTTACAAGGAGATAGAATTCTTGGAAAGATTACTTGAGGAACCCAAAGGAAAAACAAAGCCTACAGAACCTGATGGAGGAAAAGATGCGGAAGACAGCATTAATAAATATGATGCTGAAATCAGAGAAATTGAGCAGCGATTATATGAAGGTGAGATGAAAGATCAGAAGCAGCAAGGAGGTTATGTCCTCAAAGGCATAAAAGAGACAGAAATATTAACTCAGCAAGATGAAGGTGGAAGTAACCAGAAATTTGGAAGGAATGATCAGCTACATGAGAATGAATTTGAGGAAAGCATTAAACTGCAGAAGTATAGAAGCTGGCAGCAGAATGAAGAACTAGAAATTGGTCTGGTAGTACAAAGAAAGATAAATGAAGATCGAAGGTACAGATGGAGACTGAAGAAAAGGGTGAAGTGGAAGCTATTGCAACGGAGATGGAATGGCAAGCTGATGAATAAGTTCAGGAAACCTGGGCAAATTCATATTGATTTGTTGAAGAAAGAAAGACTCGGAGAATTGGAGTCATCGCAAGAAGGATCCGCTGAAATCCAAAAGATCTATGGTGGAGGATTGGTGCTTGAAGCATCAAAAGAAAATGGAAGGTATTGTATTTTGAAAACTAAAGGTTGTTGTGTGTTTGCAGGTCACATAAACTTGAAGAAAGACAAACAGTTATTGAAGACTGTTGAAGAAAAGACTACTCATAGTCATATGCAGACTAAGGAGGATGGCAAAAGAATTGTTGAATTCAAAGGATACACTGAGTCATTGAAGTTCATTGATATTGAAGAAAGCCAAAGTGCAGGAGGATTAAAGACAGATATTGCGGACAATGTAGTTAGTAAAGATGGTACAGGTGAAAGGAATGAAGAATTGCAAATTAAAGTGAGCAAAACAGCAGCAAGATATGTGGAAAGGACAGCAGCAGATAGTGAGGTATTGCGGCACAAAAGCGAAAGACTTGAGGAACAAACAACAACAGCAGTAATCAAGAACAGACTATCAAATCAAGTATGGGATCCAGGAGGACGCAAACCAGAAATGCATGATCAGGAGATCATGGTAAATTTAAACTTTGGGAGTCTGATGCAGGAGCATCCCGATCTAGCCAGCAATGTGGAGATTTGTCCACATGTTGTGGTTAAATCCAGTAAAATTTATTTACTGTTGGTCAAAAACAATTTACTGAGGAGGTTGGATCCCTCAAATAATTTGTTATTGTAATAAATAGGAGATTAGCTTAATTTGGATTTTGAGATAGGGCTGTTTGTCTAGGTGTGCTTGGGAAACAACGGAATAGAAGAATTCTGTTCTTTCTTGGAAAAATAGGAAACTCTGTTAGATAATTTAATTTAGGAGAATAAATAGAGGGAAATTGTAATGAACTCAGGGGATTTCTTTTTAGAAGGATTAGAGTTTGTGTGTCGCGGAGGAGGAGAAGAGCGATACTGATGTGTGTATAGTTTGAGTGTGGAGCGAAAGCTCATATTAGAGGACTGTGTAGATTAAAGAAATATATACAGATTTCATTATGCGTAGGATTGGCACGGTGCAACTCTTTCTCATACTCTGTTTTGAATAAAATCCGGGTGTTTATTTTGGTGTGATGCGCATGGGTTTGAACTGTGATTTATTTGAATTGAGTTGAATTCGTAATAGTTTGGCATGATTTCGATTTAAATCATAAAAATATCAGTGATCGATTGAAGTTGGATGTGTTAACTTAGCACTGAAGGTTGGCAATTTCTGATCCCAATTTGGATCGGATCGATACTTTGGAGCGGAGGAAAGAACGAGACTCCATTATGTCTTATTTGGTTTCTCACCCATCAAAAGTCGAATCTGCAACAAGAGAAACCGTGTTCTATTGCATATTTCCTTCTTTTCGTAAGGATTGATGTCGCCAAGTAATTCCAAGGATCCTGATTTCGTTTCAGAGGTTAAAATTTATGTTGGCCATGAATTTTTTATGTTTGCTCAATTTGTTACTGGTTTGTCGCACGACACTGCCGTTGGTTGCTTTATGGCATAATTCTTCATTCCATATACATATTTGTTCCTTGAACGTTGTGGAGTAGGGAGGGAACCCTCTGTTTCACAGGGAAACGGACCTTCCAAGCAAATATTTTAATTTCAAGATAGGGGTTTTCTCACTTGAGTTAAATTCTCAGTTCTTTGATAAATTTAACCAAGATTTACTCTCTGTGTTGGATTGAATTAAGTTAAAATCGAACAGATCTGTGGAGCGGGAGGATACATGGGTTGTGTTGCTTGAAGTTATTAAACCAAGATCTGGCATTGAAATCGAAGTTCCAAAGCGGAGCTGTGCACTGGCGGTTCAATTAACAGTGTTGGAAGTCGATTCCAATCCCTTAGCGCAGAAAGAGAGAAAGAAATGTGCGATGGATTTCGGCAGTGGTACGAACTAATTGTCTGCTGTAATTCCACTTCCAGCAATCAGGAGGAGTCGGAAAGATTCGAGTAATGGCAAATCGATGATTTGCAACAATTGAAAGAAAGCCGTGAGGATTTGATAGAGGGTCGATGCTTGAGAGCGTGGAATCAAATGGAACACAATTATGGACAAAGACTATCAATTCAATGATGGACATGGTAAGATATTTGCAGATCGAAGTTTAATATCTGGTTTGATTGCTGATAATTGGCCAATCGAATGTTTGTGAGAATGTTAAACAGTCAAAGAATTTATGGGACAGCGGAATCTGAGATGAAGAGTGTAAACGCAGAACAAACACTGAATTGGATGCATAGAATACCAGAGTCAGATTGCAGAGGCATTGGTATTTAAATTTATATATGGGTGTTGGCAATTACATTATGGTTTCCGATTAAAGGTGTGTTGATTGCTGAATTGTAGTTTGAACCAGAGTTTTTGAGAGGAGTTGAAACTACTGACTGTTGAAATTGTGAATCAATATCACATACTTCCGCAAATTGAAGTGTATGCAATTGTCAGCAATCTGAAATTTTATATGGACAGTTTTGATGTATTCGTTGTGTGCATGAATAGATTGTGATTCTGGGTATCGCAGGGATTGGACTGCGTCAGGATTGAAATTTTTGTGTAAATTGAGAGCCATTTGTGTGAGCCTTTCTCATAAAATATCAATTTCATATTTAGTTGTGACTATATAATTTTTTTCAAAGACTTGGGAAAACTACCACGAATCATAGACAAACCATCATAATTAGATCAATAAAAGGCATAGGAATTAGTAGACAACATTCATCAATGTTGTAAATCTTGCAAACAATCTACCGGCAACAAGGTAAATTGAGCACGCTATCTTTGCTTCCACAAAGTATTGATGAACATTAGGAATACAAATCCAAATAGACAAGATTGAGGGTTCCTTAAGTCTAGAATAAATGCATTATTGCCAAGAATAAAACAAAAAATATTTAACGAATCAATATACATATTTAGAATGTATACATAATATTCGACTCTTTAATAAAACAAATGTCAATCCATGAATGTACTATTGAGTGTCCCATTCATGGTGGTCCAAAGTATGATGATAGCCACCAGTTGTAATATTAATGTGTAAAATAACTAGTAATATTGAAATACAAATTATAGGCCATTATTAAATTGACAATAAAACTTTGAAAATGATGGCCTAAGCTATCATCATACATGAATTAGCCCGTGGCAACTTGTGAAAATTACATCATTATAGAATTGTATAATTATATTAAATCTATATATAAGAAAAAAAAATAGCATATCAATTTTATTTATAAAATAAGTTAATCAAATGCAAATCCTAAACCATTAACTATACATAAATCCCAAAATTAATACATAATCTTTACTTTACTATAAATTCTATTCAATAACAATTATTCTTAAAAACTTCAAAAATAAAAATAAAAAATATGATAATAATAAGAAAATAGACTAGTTCAAACTATCTATAAAATTGCTCTCAATATAATCTCTTTCCACTTAATATTGTAAATTGTATTCTATGATTATCACTGTAAACCACTAAAAAAAATTATCGTAATCAATAATCATTATTTTCAATGATTAAAAAATATTTTAACTAAGAAAAAGATATTCCAAAAAATGTATGTTGTTTTTTCCTATATTGAAAGAAGATCTCATATAGAAAATAAATCCATTAAAAAATTGATCATATGGAATTAAAAAATTAAAAAACACATTTATATTAATTAAATAATAATATATGATATATGTTATTTTAAGATAGAAAAATGTTTTAATTACATTATTAATTAACTGATCAAATCTCTTCACCACATAAGAATATAACAGATTAATCAACTAGAAAATATCTCTGGATTTAACTACTTCTAAAAATGAAAATGAAAATGCAAAACTATCATCTAATCTAAACTAATCATTTTCCTCCAAATATATGTGGAGACCACTAATCATTTTCTTCCGCAACATGCCCTAGTCAGATTCAGATTCAGAAATGGCTTCCTCAGTCACCTGTCCAAGGCGGTTCAACTCATTTTCTGAATTCTTATGGATTTTGGCGACTAGCTGCTCTAGCGATGCCTCAACCTCTCGCAGAGTCGGTCGTTCATGAGGATCCCCTTTGCTGCACATCACACCTATCTTCGCCAACAGCACAACAATTCCATGCCCTATAAATTCACTTACATCATGTTCTTCATCCTCTTCTTCCATTCTAATCTCCTCCACCAAAGTCGTGTCAATCACCTCCAACAATCTGTCGGGGAATGCATGGCCCACCCAACTCTGCAATGATTGCTCCTCTTCTGAAAACACTGCATCTGTGGGCTTCTTTCCCGTTATCATTTCTAATACCAAGATGCCGTAGCTGTATACGTCCCCTTTCATGGACGGGCGGCCTCCTGTACCATATTCTGTAACCAATTATATATATATATAACCTTTATTAGTGACTGATATATAAAACCTTTATCGCTGACTCAAATATTTCCCATATACAACATTGCTCAATCAATCTAGTGTATCAGTACTATTTACCTGGTGCAATGTAACCAACAGACCCGATCACATGACTGGAGGTGTCCCCTGAAGCGGCTGCTGCTGTTGAATCGTTCATGAGGCGTGAAATACCGAAATCTCCAACATGAGCCGTCATCGTCTCATCCAGTAAAACGTTGGAAGGTTTCAGATCACAATGAACAATGGCCGGAGAACAGTGATGGTGAAGGTATGCCATTCCATGGGCCACGTCCTTAAGAATGCTAAGCCGTCTTTTCAGATCCAACCTGCAATTATTTTCCCTACAATGCAAATGCTTATCCAGGTTTCCCTGCGACATGAACTCCATAATCAAAGATTTGACCTGCAAACTTGAGCATACGCCCACCATTCTCACCAGATTCCGATGGCGGACTCTTCCCAACGTCTTGCATTCTTTTATCAGTCTCTTGTATGCACCTCCTGATGTGGCAGACTCTATAACTTTGACAGCAACGATTGTGGCGTTGTCTAATACGCCCTTATACACTGACCCATGGCCGCCACGCCCCACTAGGTTATCCGGGCTGAAACCATTAGTTGCTCTGTTCACCTCTTCCTCACTTACAATCTTCGTCTCGCGGAGTTGGCTCCTCAGCATCCTCCCTAATCTCGCTGAAATAATTTCCAACAATGCAGACTTTCTGCTACGAAAATATATCAAAACCATGAAGGCTAGGCAAAATACCAATAGCAAAGTTAAACCAACCGAAGTGGCCAAGATAACTACCCTTCTTTTGGAATCATGATGGTGCCTTGTCGTCAATTTACAATGAGGTAACTCTATCCATCTGCCACAGAGTCCACTGTTTCCTAAGAATGATGTCAAATTCAGTTTTCTGAAAGCTCCAGAGGATGGTACTTCTCCTGTGAAGTTATTGTATGACAAGTTTAAATGCGTAAGCTTCTGTAATTTCTCTATAGAGCTAGGCAGGGGACCGGAAAGCTTATTGAAAGAGAGATCCAAATCTTGAAGTCCTGCAACTTGATCGATTGATGTCGGAATCGTGCCTTCCAATGAATTGTGAGAAAGATTAAGGTAGTCAAGTCCAGCACAATTCACTAATTCGCTGGGTATGCTCCCTGAAAAATTATTGTCAGAGAGATCAATTGCTTGAACCATGTGCATTCCTCCCAGTTCGGCAGGCACCCTTCCTGTGAGCGCATTATGTGAGACATTAATGTAGATCTGTAGGTTATGAAGGCTAGCCACTTTGGATGGCATCACGCCGCTTAGCTGGTTGTAACTGAGGTCCAGAACCTCGAGATTGGATATATCATTATCCGGTATATTACCACTGAACTTGTTATAGCTGAGATCTAATATTCTTAGCTGCGGCAAACTTGCAAAAACAGGATGAATTTCTCCAGAAAAAGCGTTTTGATAAAGGACCAGGTCATACATAGCTTTCAATTGACTGAATTGATAGGGTATATTACCTTCCAAGTTATTCCCGGCGACGTCCAGCAGCTGAAGAGTAGACATCCGTCCTAGTGCAGAAGGAAGGCTTCCAGAGAGCAAATTGTCCCCTAGATTTAACAGGATCAATCCAGTGAGATTGCTCATCTCCTGGGGTATCTTTCCAGTGAAATGATTATGTTCCAAATAGAGATAAAGCAGATTTTGAGAAAGACGGCCTATGCTTCCAGGCAAGTCGCCCTTAAGATCATTGTACGCAAGAGCGAGTACTTGCAGATTGGTGCAGTTTGAAAGTGCTCCAAATACGGAAATGGATTCCTCACTATACAAATGATTATCATGAAGTCTAAGTCTCTGTAGAAGACGGAGCTTTCCAAATTCCTGAGGTATGCCTCCCATTAAGAAATTTTCAGAGAGGTCGAGCCATAAAAGCTGAGAGCAATTTCCAAAAGATTTCGGAATGGTACCGTTTAATTCGTTTCCCCAGAGCAGCAGATACTCTAAATTTGAGAGCTTTGTACCTATCTCCCACGGGATTTCTCCAGTAAGCCTGTTGTCATACAAAACTAATTCGAGTAACTCCGTGCAATTAAGCAGTGAAGGCGAGATTCCTCCACTGAGCTGGTTTCCTTCAAGAGACAGAACTTTAATTCTAGCGAGCAAGCCAAGCTGAGAAGGGATAGTGCCGCTAAGGAAGTTCTGTCCTAGAACCAGAAATTCCAGCGCAGAATAATTTCCCAAGGATTCGGGCACTTTCCCAGTCAATCTATTACCGGACAGTGAAAGAATTCGCAGGTTTTGCAATTGGCCTAGACCACTCGGAATAGTCCCTGTCAAATTATTGAAGGACAGGTTAAGCAGCCTGAGAGATGTGCAATCTTTCAAAGCCTCTGGAATGGACGAAACCAAGTGATTCTGACTGAGGAACAGACGTTTTAAGCGACGGAGCTTGCCCAATTCGTTTGGGATTATGCCAGAGAAACTGTTCAAAGTAAGGTTCAACACGCCAAGAAAGGAGATATTGCCCAAATGTGGAGGTATAGTACCTTGCAGGCTCATGTTGTAGAGATTTAGGCCAGATACGCGCAGTTTGTGAGGGTTGCAGGTGACACCAGTCCAATTGCAGACATGGTTGGCAACAAAATCCCAGTTGGCCAAGGCGTGAGAAGGATCATATGTGAGGGAAGCTTTGAATTCTTGCAGGGCTTCTATATCGACCTGCAGTCGTTCACGACTTTTCTCATGATAATGATGAAGAAGATGGGCGTTTGCAGAAACAAAAAGGAGCATGAGTGTGGAGGTGATGAGGATGAAATCTGTGGAAGCTGCCATCGGCTCCTCAGATGGGCGATCGATAAAATGAAGGAATTACAAAAATATTTCAGAGGGTTTGGGCAATTGTGGATATCAACTACATTTGTGAAATTCCTTCCTGGCATAAGGAGTCATAAGGATTTTGGTGGATTTTCGTAAGACGTGGTGTGTTTAACTCATATCGTCCATTTCAGCTAAACTAATACTAATACTAATACCGCAAGTCGTCCATCTTGTCTACCCAAACGGTGTTATTTTTGGTTTTGGTCAAATGACGAACTGCTGGTCGTTTGGTTTAAAATATAAAATTCATTTATTCAAAAAATTAATATATGTGTTTACTGTGTGTGTTGAAAGCACATTAATATTCAATGGACAACTTGACGTTATGCCCAATAAAGAGACACATAAAACATATATTTCCAAAATATACGGCCATGACTGTGCTATGTTTTCGGAGTTCCTTAGTCAAGTTTGTTTTGAATTGCTGCAAAGTTTGATTTATGAATTCTAGACAAATTGAGTGTTTTATTGGATCTATTTAAAAATAAATTTTAAATAATAATAAGAAATTATTAATATGTTTTTTAATTCTAATTAAACACTTGAAAACATAAAAGATTTAGACAATATACATTAAAAATTTGATAAATGCAATTAGTGCACAAATTGTAAAATATGAACAAAGAAAACCTATCTACTAATATTAGAAGTCTTTTGGCCAAAGATTTTTAGGATGATATAATGAAGGTGTGCTAATTTTATTGTAGAGCCATGATTAAAATAAAATCTCATTAAATAGTTAATAAAAAAGTTGTAAATATTTAAATACTTATTTTGAATCAATGCTTATTAATATTCAGAAATCATTTCATTTATACAATTATACTTGTTTAAAAAATAAATTAACTTATACATTTGTCCTATAAATAATGGGTTTGTGAATGTATAACAACCTAGCTATCTTCATCTACCTTAGACTTCATTCCATTAAGTAATGGTATCAATTCAATTTTATTTTTAACAAATTGCACAAAGAAATAACAATAAGAACCACTCATGTTATGTAATTGGTTTCTGAATGTGTAGCAACCTAGCTATCTTCATCTAGGTTAGACTTTTCATTCCATTAAGTAATGGTATCAATTCAATTTTATTTTTAACAAATTGCACAAATAAATGACAATAGGAACAATTCCTTTAAGTTGTTGAATAGAATAACTTATGAGTTAGGATATTTAGGATTTTAGAACTCATCATGTATAAGTGGATTAAATCTTTCAACCTGTGTATATAAAATACATAACACTTCTAAAATTTACGCAACATTATGGTTGAAATTAAAGTTAGTTGTGGAGTTTAAAAGTTTATTTATGTAATTGTGTAATAATTTTTTGGTATCATGGTAAAATATGTGATATTTTTTCCATATATTTTTTGAAATTTGAAAAAATGAAATTAAAAGATCAATATTGTAGAAGGATTATCGAGATTAAAATTGACTTTTTTTGGATAATTTTTCTATGTAATATTTTAAGTTCAATTTTATTTTATTTTTTTTGTGTGGGCTAAGTAGAGACTAGTGGTTGTTGGGGATGATCGTTTTTAGAAATTCCCGAAGTAAAACAAGAAGAATTTGAAGTGTAATGACATAATGGAGTGAAAATTGACCATGACATGAGGGTTTACAAGATTTGTCATAATTTTGGCTACCCATTAGTGAACATGAAAAGAATAGAATGATGAGAGTAAAAACATTATTTGAAAACTATGCTTTTAGGTGGTATATTGAGATCGCTACACCAAGGTTGTGAAATCAATACCTAGTTAGCTAGTGTTATCCTACTTTATTTCATGGTTGGAAAGGCTCCATTCATGGTTAGTAAGCCTCCATTCTTCTCGGACGGAATATGTTTTCACTGAGTTATCTGTCTAGACAAACTACTTGATGAAGATGTGAAAGCTAAATTGTTCTTTTATGCTCTAAGATTTATGAATATAATACTTCCATAAAGTATCCCTTGTATATGAAGTTATTTCATAAATCTAGCATGGTATTATACATTGATTGGAATGCTTTTATCATTTCTTTCACTTGTATCATAGTTGTTTGCTACCATTTTTCCCACTAAAGATAGAAATCACATTTTGTGTAATGTAGAATCTTAATTGATACTACACTATCCAAATGTTATCTCTAAAATGTTTTCATTTTAAATTTAGTATAATAATTGTAGAACTCACATTTAATTCTCATCATATTTGCATCAAATAATTCTACAAATCTTTAATAAATCATCTAAGTAGATGTGGAGATGCCCGTATGTGTGCATAAAAACAACTTTCAATCATAAGGTAATATTGAAAAAAACAATTGTATTAATGATTCCTTTCCCAATGTTTCATTATATATATATATATATATGTATATATATATATATATATATAACATTTCAATAAAAATCACATTGATTTGCAGTTTTACATACTTTATTAAGTTTCTACCCACAAGACACCACTTCCCAAACTAACTAAAAACAAAGGATGATAATGGGTGAACTAGGATGGTGGAGAAAACAAAAAGGGGAGGAGGGTATAGTGATAAGAAGGGTGACAATAAATTTAAAGGTGATGGTAAAGATAAGAAGGGAAACTTGATCTCTAGATAAACTTAAGGTGCTTAATCTATATAATAGAGATGGATTTCTTCTTAAGTATCTATTGATATTGTTGTTTTTTCACATTTTAGAATTAGAAACAATGGTTCAAATCACCATTTTCAATAGCAAGAACAAAAAACTAAAACTATTTTTCATTATTTTATGAGAGTGAAAAGAGTAGGAAATAATGAAATAATTATTATTAAGTATTTCTCATTGTTTCGTGTTAATGGGGATGGGGGATCATGGGAAACACTTATTATTAAGTATTTCCCTCCACCCAAATCTTCATGGCGATGGGTGGAAATATTGGGAAATACTTGTTATCTTTGGTTCTTAATCTCCCCACTTTCATGAGGGTGGGGATGGGAATGGAGGGAATAACATGAAATACTTGTTAAATATTTCTTATTCTTCCCACTCTCATTGAAAAATAATAGGAAAATTATTATTTTATAAGAATTATCAATAAATTTGTCCATGGGATCTTGGATAGACGATGATCACGTGCATTGTTAAGGCACTCCTACATATTAAGTCACTGGTTCAATTCCCCGCCCTATTCAGGTGTTATTCTTGGACACGACCATAGTGTAGCCTCATCGTTATCAAACTTACACCAAAAAAAAATTATCAATAAATTTAAATTCCTAATATATATATATATATATATATATATATATATATATATATATATATATATATATATAGATATATATATATATATCACATAAATGAGTACTTGTATATGAAATCCATTCCCGACCATGGAAAATATTTGGGAGAGTTACAATGTTGTTCTTCTCATGGGCTTCTAGATTGTCAAATTGTAGCGATCTACCCTCACCCAAAATACATAAAATTTCCCCAACCTTGATAGTACTTTATTATCCTAAAAGTATATATTCGACAAAAATGAAACATAAGCAATACACATTTAACACCATTCATTACATAGATTCTTAATGAGCACTATCTATAGGGAAATTGAGGGTTATGACTCGAGGATGTTCCCCTATTGGGCTCATCGATCGATTATTCTTGTGTTGCAGATCCATAATTATTCTACGCAAAGCTTCAACCTCATCCTCCAAGTGTGTAATTCGTTGTTGTTGAACTTCAACTAATTCCAATGTGGTGCAATCAGAGGCTTGTTGTTGATACAATATGACCTGTAAATCATAAATTTCAATGTTCATTGCTTCATCCTCCTTCATGTAATGTTTTCATACGATTGGTGCATTTGAGTTTGATTTTGAACTTGAATCCATGAGTAGGTATTGCTGAGACCGAAGCTAGAAGAAAGAAGAAGGACCTATTGAAAATGAAGTAGCAATGGAACCTCTAGTTTCTTTTCCTACACTCAGAGATGTTCGGCCATATAGCCTAATTGCCAATTTAGGGACTAGAAACCGAAAAGGAAAGGGGAAACAGAAGAGGAAAATACAGTTCATTCCAAGATGCAAGGTTCTGAACTCTAGTCAGACAAAATGCTCCCTAGTGCACACTAAACTAATTAACCAGAGAATTGACACAGTTACCTCTAGGCCCAAGAGAGCGAGATGCCAAACTTCCTAACTACAATGATGCTTGACTCCTTAACAAATTTCCCAGTGACAGAGGACCTAATTAGCAACCCAAAGCTCATCAAAGAGCTTTTATTTTCCCCAACTACACAACAACCTTGCTAACAAAACTTCCATTTGATTAAAATTTAGAGGGTGGCTATACCATAACCATCCCCTCTCACACAGAATGGAGAGAACAAAGTTGCCTCTCCTTAATTTAATCTCTCTACCAATAGATAATCCCATGTGATTCTACAAGTTCGCATCACTTAAGCTATGGTTCCAAGGTGAAGTAATCATTGCCCAACTAATTGAGAAAACATCTTCCTCATATGCCATGAACTATTCGTTACATTCCCATCTAATATTTCTCAGTCCACATGAATTAGGCACACTGATAAAGATGATGGAGAGAGATACCAAAGGATTTAGTTGAAGGATATAAAGGGGCGGCATTGGTGCCAATAAATGCAACAGGTTTTCAAGCAATTGATCCTCATGAGGTGCCACATTGGGCTAGTACGAAACTAGCCAAATTATCATTGAAAGCGAGATCATATCATCAATATGCCTAATGATAATACATGGAGATAGAAATTAGGGGAAAGGATATAATTTAGGGTTGTTCAAATGAGAAAAGGATTTTGACAGTGGATCTATAAATGGATAAAGGCACATGTAGAGATTGGGGTTACAAAGATTGATCATGAGCTTCATTTAGGTGATGACAACTTGACCAACAATACCATTAATTTTTTATCGCCCCTTTTCTAATAGGCAAGCCTTATTGGTGAGAATATCAGGCTCACTATTGAGAATTTGAAGAATATGGAAAGAGGGGGCACTAGAAAAGGAGCAAAGGATATCTCTAATATGATCGAACAATAAGCTTAGCATATTATCTTTTGGAGGTGTATTGGCTCTTAGAAGTCGAATGATAATTAGGAAGGAGTCTCCCAAATAGTTATGTATTTGATACCACTCTTTTGGGCTATTAATAGCCTCAAGTAAAGTCCATACATCTCTATTTGATTATTTTTTTTCCTACCAAGTCCCCATAAAAAAATTTCCATAATTTCCTTCAGGATTTAGAAGAATCCCTCCCCCTCCCACCACACCCTAAAAATTCAAAATATTATAAAAAAAAAGTAGGAAATTAACTAATAAATACATAATAGATTTTATTATAAATTTGTAGTATTGATTTTATAATATTTTAACCTAAAATACTTAATAAGTAAGCATGCTTTAACTTCGAAGTATTTTATTTTTTTAATATTTTAACTTAGAAAATTGAGTAAAAAATCTTTTTTTAATTGAAGTAATTTAATAAAAATATAAATATATGAAAGAATAAACAAATTAGAATAAACAATTTGGAAATAAAGTTAGTAGATTTTAGAATATTCATTTTGTGTAGTCTAACTATTCTATTTTTTTGCATGTTTCTAGGCATATTTTCTGGTCTATTTTGTCCAAAATCTAATTGGGGTTTATTGGAATTATAGGATTGAGTTTTGTATTCCACAAATCGAGGTGCCCCAAGAGTTTCAAGGTATTGAATCCATTTATGTCTTCAAACACGAGTTAAACCATGAAAATTTATAATCTCACCAAGAATTGTACCATCAAATTTCCAGTCGAAAAAAGACAAAACTTTGGATTAGTGGTATTGGTTAGCACCAGTACTGCAGCAATAATGCTGCAACTCCTGGGCTACCTACTTTACTCTTATCAATGTGGTAGTTCGTAACAAACTTGGAAGCATCGGTGTTGTATGCGCAAGTACTAGTTCTCACTGCAGGTTGTCACTTGGTCAAATGGCGCAAGATCACTAGGAGCTCAATCCAACTTCTATGAATTTCAGAAGAAGATCTATGTGTGATGAAATGAAAGAAATATTACTCTACAGAGGCTATTCTAAGTGCAGAAAGGAGAAAGACTCGAATATAAAGCAAAATCTAGTAAACCCTACTTAACCAACTAATTCTACTTTTGCAAAAAGCACTATGAAAACCATGAAAGGAATGCCATTACCTACTAAAGAAAGTAAACAACATCTAACCATGCTATTTCTGGAAGTAAATAAGCAAAAAACATATTTTTGGATTTTTATGTATTTTTATGTGAATTTGACATGCATGTAATTTATTGTGTGTGAGTGTGACAGTGAATAAGTGGCATTGAAGGGAGGTTTTGGAGCTTGAGATGATGTAGGATGGTGTGGATGGGTCCTAGGAGGTCTCAAGTGGATTTCTGGATGCTTTTCCCACACTCGGCCTTCAAAAGAAAGCCTATAGGAAAAACTACAGGAGGACACAGGAAATCTACAGGAGGAAAATAGGGAAACTACAGGAGGCCTACAGGAGGAGGCCGAGAGAAATTTCAACTATTTTGAAGGTGTGAGAGTGGGTGGAAAAGGTGGATGAAGGTTAGAATTAGGTGTTAGGGTGCCTAAGGTCTACCATGAGTCACCAGGGGAGAGAAAGAGGATTGGGTTTGCTCAAGGAGAGAGGAAGAAGTTCTATGGAAAAAATGAAGGAAACTAGGGGAGAATTGAGGTGAGATTTGGGAGACCTATAGGGCATGGATCAGATGGAGGGTGTGATTGTTGATAAGCTAGCTTACTACTGGAAGAGATCTGCTGCATAGAAACCGACAGTCAACCAAGGAAATCAAGCAACAAGTGAAATGAGTGCATTTGGGAAAAACAGAGTTTTGCATAGAAAGGTCTAAACTATGATCTATGAAAGGAAATGCTGAGAAATGTTGTAGGAAAGGAAAGCATTAAAGGAGACTATTGCAAATCAGGAATTGAGGATGATGAAGAATATCTAAAGTAAAGCAAAATTGGACTATTAATTTACAAAAGAGCTGCAAATAGTAGAAGTCCTATGAATGAGGAAATTCTGTGTTTTTGGGGCAGCAAGAGAGTCTTTGCCTCAAATCATGGTCCCAAAGGGAGGAAGGGAGGCCAAGGCACTATTGCTAGCCTTTTGAATATTTGTTGATCACTGCTTAACCTGCTACAGAAAGCACAAATGGAAGAAAACTACTAAATCATCAAAAGCAACCTATTCTTAACCATAAGAAAAATACATCTAACAGCAAACTAATCTACAAACTGAAGAAAAGCATACAAATACAAGTAAAGAGGAGAATGGCTGCTTGGATTAGGCCCTAACCCAAAAGCTTCAACCCTCTGAGTAAAATCAGTGTTAGCTCAGAAAGGATTCCATCTTATTATCAAAACAATAGCAAGGTTACATGAAACTGTCACAAAATAATAAGCTCGAAATTTGAGGAGAGTTTACATAAGCAAAAAATCTAACCCTAGTGAGGCCCTAGGCCGTTCTACTTATACAAATGAAGCTACCAATAACTTCCTTAAAATAAAAGAGGCTTGGCTCCCAAAACTCGAGATAATCATCAGTCATCCTCCACTTGCTTCGCTGCCTTCTAGTGCGTGATTCGATTGCTTGTACTCCGAGCTGAATGAAGGGGAATTCGAAGTGAGGAGTAATAAATGAGGGGGATTCCCTCATATAAGTCCTCTCCTCTATTAACTTCGAGTTATTGCTGCCATTTTTCCATTGGATCCTTGACTTTGACCTCGAAATCCATCAATAATCTGCATTAAATACATGTTAGACCACATGGCATAATAACTAACTCAACTCACTCTATAAGCATAAATATAATCAGAAAATCATACAATAAGCTAAGATAATGGTTGATTTGACTAAGTTAGGAGGTAAAATGAGCCCATATAATTACCCATTTATGAGGCTCATCATCACCCCTTATTGATGGTGATGCTCATCCTCTGAGCAACCTAGTCAATCTCCTCATCTTTTATGGCTCTGGTGGCCTCCCTAGCATTCCACGCTTGTGATGTGGTATGTTCTTGTTTGCCATAGAATCCTTCCTTCCTGTCTATGTCCTTCCACATCTCCTCCTCTTCTTCTTCTCTTCTACCTTCCAGCATGCCTAACAGTAGTGGGGGACTCAATTTGAGGTTAGTCCAGTTGACCTTCATCCTCTGCATGGAGCATTTGTACATTGGCACTCTTTTCAATGCCTCCTTCAGCCTCATGGGGGAATGATATTCCCTGATCTGCAAACTGTGTGGTAAGGTGTTCCATCTTCTCATGCATGCATGCACACAGTCATCCCCAAGTAGCCTTTGCATATCTTCAAAGTGTGCAATGGCTTGTGCCTAATTGGTGAGATATTTAGGGGCAATCTAAGGGTCATTGGGAAGCAGGTTGTTTGTGATGATGAGTGCCATAGGATCTAATGGCTCAGCTCTTATCATTAGTGGCTCATTCTGCTCCTTGATCATCAATCTTTTTATTTCTGCTGCCCTCAATTCTTCATGGTTCATCCATGAGGCCATGGCCATTAATTGCAGGTCCCCTAGCTTGGCATTGGGGTCCCACACATTCATGTCTATGAGGGCCATGTTGTGTAGGTAGAATTCTTCCATCTTTGCTTTATCCTTTGAGGTGCTTTGGTCACACAAATCCATGAACTGTCAGTAATCTTGGAAAGACATTGTGCCTCTTTGTGCCAAAGTATTTATTTGGAATTGAAGCCATTGGTCCTTTAGATAGAGGCCATAGGATTTGGCTGGTGTTCTACATTGCAATGCCTCCATGGATAAGTTGGTCATGTATGCCAGCTGAATCTCTTTCTCTTGCAACTGCCTCCTTAGTAATTCATTTTCAGTTTGAAGGTGGCTTCTTGTAATGGATTCCCTATCTCTCAGAGCACTCAAATCTCTGCCCATTTCCCTGAGTTTGTTTTCCATATGGCCAACATCCTCAACTCCTTTGGATTTGGCTATTTGCATCCACCTATGTGTTCTCACTCTTTCTTTCTCCAATTTGAAAAATAGGGGAATTGCAAATTTATGTGGGATTATCCTACCTCCCTCAAGTAGATTGTAATAGGAGGCAAGACTAGGCTAAGGGTCAGGTTCTTGTAGCTCTGTTGCTTCCTCCTTCACCCGTGGTTGTCCTTCTATCATTTTCTCCATCTTTTGGGTCTCTTGTAGTTTTGACAGTGTCTCCTGTAGAACTGTCTGAGCCTCCTGTAGGTTTGGTTTTGGGTCCTGTAGTACTGCCTTTTCCTTCCATGTAGAAGATCTAAGAGTCCCCCTTTCATATGTGATAGGTGTCTTAGAAGGATCTTCTTTCCCCTTGGCAAAGGGTGAATCTTCAATGGTAATTGGCACTTTTGAAGAGGGCTGAGGTTTGCCTGTTCTAATTCTTGTGCTCTTCCTTACCCTGAAATACATAGAGGTTTGTCTTTTCCTCTTTTGCTTTGGCTTAATTGGTGTACTGAGGGCAGTGAGGGCAACTTTTGCCTCCCTTTCCAAGGTCTCAGGGGACTCTTCTCCTTGCTTTTCCTTCTCTGACTCTTTTTCTCCTTCTTCTATCTCTTTTTCTTGTTTCTTCCCACTCTATTTCTTCAGCTCTCTCCTCATCTATTTCAGTTTCTTCCTCCTTCCTTTCTTGTTCTGCTATTTCACCAGTGGCTTCACCTTCTCCCCCTTGTTGTTCTTCCTCCTCATTGCTAGCAGGACTGACATCATAGGTTAATTCCTTTATGTCATCCTCAGCTGTCATCTTTCAGAAAACTTCCCATGCTATAGGGAGTGCAAAGGTATGGAGGGCTTCCTCTGCTAGGATTTTGATTAAGCCATGGTGAGCTAGTTGCTCTGAATTTCCTGCTTGTACCTTGGTGTTGGAGTCAATGAGGGACTACAGGAAGAAGTAAGGGATATTGAGCTTTTTAGGTGCTAGAGTATCCATGCCATATCTTAATTCTTGGAGGATTATAAAGTGATATCCATACACAATGTTGTACCTCCCCTCACAAGAAATGTATTTGATTATGTGGTATCTAACCTCATCCCAGGGATATGGTATACTATCCCTTCTAATTCCATTTTTATCTTCAACAAGGGTTTCATTGTTTTGGAAAAATTTCTTCTTGGCAGCCTGGCCAATTGGTTTCTCATCTTTACTCCAAGGCAGCCCAAGAGGAAGGGTAGTGACCCTACTAATGAATTCAGGGGTTATCTCCATGGAGAGGCCTCTAATGGTCATATTAGCGTGAGTTCTTGTGTGAGGGACCAGAGAGAGAGCAAACTCTTGGGAAATTTCATCATCAAACCCTCGAAATTTCTCAAAGAAATTCATCCAGTTTGCCCTTGTGAATATGTCCACCACTTGAGGATGTGCATGGAGCCTGGTGGAGTTAGTGGGCTCCTTTATCATAAACCCTCCTATCATACTATCTATACTCTTTTGGGGAACCAAATATGGAGGTGGAGACAAAGAATTTTTAGAAAATAAAAGAAACAGAGGAGACTGTGTTTTTTTTTTTTTAAATAACAAGAATTTTTTTTATTTATTTTCTTCTCCCCTAAAGACTTATTTCATCCTCAAATTGAGATCACTTCCTTCATGTATTGATATTAAACAGGGAGCATGCATGAACCCTACCTCTTCATATTGAAAATCATGCTAAAAATCATGTTTTCTCCCTTCAAAAGGACTCTCTTCCCCTCCTGTAGAAGCTCGTTGTTCCTCTTGTAGATTTCCTGTAAGTGCTCCTGTAGTTTTCCTGTAGGTGCTCCTATAGAAAACGCAGAGAGAAATGATATGGAAGAAATCGATGGAGGATGGTGGTTACGAGGCTGTGGGGGCAAAAGGAGATTGTTGTGGCTGAGTTACAAGGAGAGAATGAAGAAAAGGTGGTGAGAATGCTTGGGGAGGAGTGTTTATTACCGTTTATGGATATTTTCGGTTATGAGTGCTGAGCTGGAAAGGTATATGTTACACATATTTGGATTGTTGGTCCCAACCTACTTGGTCATCATGGCCCCTCCTCATAATCATCCCTCATTATTGCATCGAAGTTCACACTTCCTCCACTACTTGTCCTTGGCATCTTGTGTTGGAGTTGATTGTGCGCACGTGTGGGTGACATCTCGGATGAGTGGAGTCAACTAAATGAAGGTGGCCAAGTTAACTGGCCACCTTTCCCTCATTCAATCTCAACCATCTCATTGCTTTTGCATGACTCCTAATTACACAAATGCAAACAAAGGAGTGAGTTAGTTACTTACCTGTGATCCAAGTGTATTTGTTGTGAGGTGTTGTGGCTTCTCTATTGCATGCCTTCATTTCCCTTTATGCATGTTGTCTCTGCTTGCTCATATGTGGTTGTGTGCTTGTGTAGGTTCCTCTCTGGCTGGAGCTAAGCTTCAAGTGCCTTTACAACCTTCATGTGTACACTCTATTGCTGCTGGTGCTGGATTTCCAAGGGATCAACTGCTACAGGAATTCCTACAGGAGCTCCTGTAGCTACTTATCTCCTTGAAACTTCAGCTTCTTCCTATGATTGGAGCTTGCGAATGATGGTAGAGGTATAGATACAGATGGAGAGGTAGTAGGTAGGCTTCAGGTGAAGTTGATGGTGCCTTTTCTCCTCTTATTTTTTTCTTTTTTTCTTTTTCTAAAAAACGGTTTTCTGTGTTTTTCTTGGGTAGAAAAAATAATGATGCTTGGGGTGTGATGCAAGCTTGGAAATGATGGCAAGGAGGTTTGAATATTGTAGGAAGGTTTATAGGTTCTTCATGAAGCTTCTTTGTCCCTCAAACTACCTTCTATAGCCACTTCTGGCTCTCTGTAATTCCTACAGGAGCCTCCTGTAGAAAACACAATTTTTGAAAAGGAGGTACAGTGGGGTGAAAGAAATGCCAAAAATGATGGAGGAAGGTGTGGATAAGATGAGATGGGTGCTGGTATGAATGTCAAGGTCCACTTGGCACCTTCTTCTTCTTCCTATAGCCCTCCTGCAAACCTGCAATGCAACAAAAAGATCATTTTTCTTTCTCCTTTTCTCTCTTTTTTTTTTTGAAAACAACTAGGGTGCCTCAGAGAGGTTTTCACCCTAATTTCCTGTCTTGGGCACCTCCAAGGGAGGTTTTCACCCAGGGATATTATTCTTTTTTCTTTCTTTTCTTTTTTTTGACATCACTGGGCCACCTCAGAAGAATTTTTCAACCCAATGATGGGATTCAAGCACCTCAGGGAGGTTTTCACTTGAGTCCTTATTTTTTGATTTCTTTTCTTCAGTGAGTGAGTGAAGTGGAAGCTAAGACATTCTCCACTACCATCACTATTTTATTCAAATCTTCAATAAACTCTCGCTTGGAGAGGGGTTCCTTGTAGACTTTCAACTGATGTCCATTGACAAGCATGGGGATGGCTTCATCATCAATGGTTCTAATCAAAACTGAACCATTGTCATCACATTTCTCCACAGTGTAGGGTCCCAGCCATCTTGTCCTCAGCTTGCCTTTGAAATATTTGTATCTTGAATCATAGAGTAGTGCCCAATCTCCCTCTTGGAATTGTTTCTCCTTGATATTTTTGTCATGCCATATCTTTATCTGAAGTTGAACTACGTCTGTATGGAGAAGGGCTTTCAATCTATATTCATCCAATCCATTGAGCTGAAGTAATCTCTCCTTCTGTGCATGGCTGAGGTCTAGGTCTAGCTGAGTTGCCATCCTTAGTCTATTGAACTCAAATTCTATTGACAACAAATCTTTCTTCCCATAGACCAATTCATAGGGTGTGAACCCAATGGTGGTCTTCCATGCGGTGTTGTAGGCCTAAGTGGCCTCAACTAATTTGTCTGCCCAGTCTTTTCTACTGCTGCTCACTACCTTGGTCAGGATCCCTTCCAATGCTCTGTTAATGACCTCCACTTGCGCATTGGCTTGTGGATTGTAAGGGGTGGAAGTCTTGTGCTTGATCTTATGATGTGTGAGCAGGTCTTCAATCAAGTTGGAAGTGAACTAACTGCCTTGATCTGTGAACAAATCTCTCAGATACTCGAACTTGTAGAATATATTTTCTCTCAAAAACTCAACTACTTTTTCCTCTATCGCTGCTTTGATTGCTTTTGTCTCTGCCCACTTTGTCAGGTAGTCGATGCACACAATGATGTATTTGAAGGAGGGATGATAGGCCCCACAAAGTCCATGCCCCACTTCTCAAATGGCTCAAAGTTCACTTGAGGTTGCATGGGCATATCATCCTTTGGAGTAGGTTTCCCCGTCCTCTGACACCGATCACACTGGCTTGTATATCTCCTTACATCCTGATGAAGAGTGGGCTAGTATTAGCCTGCTTGCAATATCTTGAAGGCAGTTCTTTTTGCTGCAAAATGACCTCCACAAGGTTTGTCATGACAGGTCAGGAGGATGTCAAAGACTTCATCCTCCCTGAAACATCTTCTCAAGATCTGATCTGGGCCAAATTTGAAGAGATTGCCTCCAATCCAGGTGAAATGGGCACTTTTCCTTACTATCTTGCTCTTCTCTTTTGAGGATAGGTGTGGTGGGAATTGTGTTGAAACCAAGTAGTCTGCTATATCAGCAAACCATGGAGAGAGTACTGATATAGTAAATAGATGTTCATCTAGCATTTGGTCATCCACCATTCCTTATTCACCTGCAGGCAAGTTTACTCTAGACAAAAAGTCAACAACAACATTTTCTTTACCAGGCTTATCAATAATGGTCAAATCGAACTGCTGCAGTAAAAGAAACCATCAAATAATGCGAGCATTTACATCTGGTTTGTTCATTAAATATCTAATTGCAGCATGATCAGTGTGCACAAAGGTTTGATAGCCTGTGATATAATGTCTAATTTTTTTTAAGGAATGCACGACAGCTAGGAGTTCCTTCTCAGTCACTGTATAGTTTAACTCTACCTTTGACAAGTTTTTGCTTTTAAAGTATATGGCATAAGGTAACTTTTCATCAATTTGTCCTAAGGTTTCTTCTATTGCTTTGTTCGAGGCATCTATGTGAAAGTGGAAAGGTAGGGCCCACTTTGGGCCTCTAAGAATTGGGGCACTCACTAACTTGCTCTTCAAGGTATATAGGGCTTCTTGACAGTTTTCTGACCATATGAACTCAACATCTTTGCCTAAGAGGCCAAACAAAGGAGACGCTAACTTGCTGAAGTCTTTAATGAATCTCCTGTAATATCCAACTAAGACTAGGAAACTTCTGACATCTCTCACTTTTTGAGGGGGTGGGACCCTTTGGATGATGACAATTTTGTTGGGGTCCACCTGCAGTCCTTGCTGAGATATTACATGACCTAGCACGGTCCCTTCAGTCATAAAAATTTCACATTTTTCTAGACTGAGGGATAGGTTCATCTCAATACACTTGTCTAGAAATTTTCCTAGTTTAGAAAAATCTTCCTGAAAGTCAGAACCATAAGGAGTAAAATCATCCATGTATATTTCTGCTGCATCATGAACTAGTTCAGAAAATATACTCAATACCGCTCTTTGGAAAGTGGTTGGAGCATTGCAAAAACCAAAAGGAAGGACCCGGTATGCAAAAGTACCCCAAGGAAAAGTGAAAGTGGTCTTATCTTTGTCTTCCGATCTGATTTGAATTTGATTGTACCCACTGAACCCATCTAGGAAGGAGAAAAACGTTTTCCCTACCAAACCGTCTAGCACTTGATCTATGAAAGGTAAAGGAAAATGGTCCTTCTTAGTGGCTTTGTTCAATTCTTGATAGTCAACACAGATTCTCCACTTACCATTTTTCTTTGGCACTAGCACCAAAGGAGAGACCCATTCACTATCATAGATGGGATAGATGATCCTACATCAAGCAATTTCTGCAGTTCTTCCTTAACAATATCTTTAACTGATGGATTCATCCTCCTTTGAGGCTGCCTGACTGGTTTACAATATTCCCTGATGTATATATGATGAGTACATACTGAAGTGTGCACTCCCTTCATCTCCTTATAACTCCAGGCGAAGGCAGCTAGATGTTTTCTTAGTAGGCTACACAGCTCCTTCTCCTAAGAAGTAGATAGGGATGGATTGATTTTCAATGTTCTTTCTAGGCCGAACTATATATTCTTAACACGGAGAGAAGTGGAGTCGGTTGCATAGAGATCAATGGAGGGATTGTTTTGGGTTTCTCTTACTATGTCCTCTAATGGTGATACACTGGGAGGTGGATTTTGAATCAAATTTTCAATCATATCATCCTCATATTGCGGTTTCCCCCCATGGCGATTTCTAATGCACAAAGTGGTGCAGAATAAACTTCATCCTCATCTTCCTCCTCCAACTAGAGAGGTAGATCATGTTCTAGCAAGGGTTGGGAAGGAGGATATAGGATTAACTGCTTGGACATGTGCCCATTATTTATGGTCATGTTCCCAGCTCGACAACTGATGTAGGCATCGGCTGTAGCCAACCAGGGTCTTCCCAGAATAAGAGGATACCCAGTGAGCTTTGCCTTTGGCTGGAGAACTAAGAAATCAGAAAGGTACTCCTAAGAATCAATGGAAAAGGGTTGTATTGGGGCCTCCACCCCTGATGAGATGCATTCCATTGAGGTTGTGGTTGAGCATAGGATTGAAATGAATGAGTGACTGGTTGGGCATGATATTGAGATGCAAAGGACCAACGAGGAGGCGTGGACCAGGAAGGATGAGCAGGAGGGCCCCAAGAAGGTATGTAGGTGACTTGGTTGGGGTTGCAGTATGCCTGAGATGTCCCTTGCATCCCTTGTTGGTATGGTCTAGGTCCATGCGGCCTCTTCTGGTTTATGTAATAGAGTTGTTCAGTGACTCCCTCAGCCCCTTGATATATAGCATTCAGTCCAAGCAAGGAAGGGCACTTATCTGTGGAATGATTTTCTTCACAAACTGAACAAACCTCTATAGATTTTAATGGGCATTCATTCCTAGGATGCCTCCTGGTGCATCTAGGGCAAAAAATGGCCAAATCCCTCTTTGCTTCCTCTTGTTTTCTTTTGATATGTAAGGTATCCATTTGCATGGAAAGAGTCCGCAACATCTCACTCTTGAAGTCTTCTAGCATGTTTCCAATTTCTCCTTTAATGGATGAACTGGAGGAAGAGGTATTGGCTATGGGTTGACTCCCCCTACCTTTCTTTTTGATTGCTCTAGAATGGTTTCTAAAATCAGTCTTTATGTCCTCATAGGAGTTGGTAGATGTCTCCCCCAACTAGTATATGGAGGGTGTCTAAGAGGTCTTCCCGAATTCCCCCGAGCAGGACCAACTTCAGAGACTCAAGGTCAAGTGTACACTGGACCCTTTTGTAACTGAGTTGGAACCTCTCTTCATAGTCTTCCACGGACTCATCACTTCCTATGGTCATTCAGAAGATTTCTTCTTTAGTATCTTTTGACCTATAATAGTCTCGATACATGTTGTTAAAGGCTTGCAGCATCTGAGCTGAAGTTGTGATGCTATTGCTAGGTAATCCCATGAAGCAGCACAGTGTTACATCCTTGAGAGTAGAAGGTAACAATTTCAACTTTTTCTCATCTTCTTCATAGTCATAAGTTTGACAGATGACAACAAACTCGAACACGAAGGTGTCAAGATCTTTTGTAGTCAGACCAGGGAAATGAGGTAGGGCGAAAGGGCTTATATACTTTATTTTGGTGTCCCCATTGGTCTCCCGAATGGGAAAGGTACCCTCTATTCTCTCTCCATTCCCCCTAGCATTTATTTTTCAGCCATTGGCTCCAAAGGAATCTTTTCTTCTTCTTCTTCTTCCCCTATAAGTTCTTCAAATATGTCTGGTTGTTCACCTAAGGGTTCTTCTTCATCGCAGCCACCGAAAAAGAGAGAAGGTTGCCTGTGTGAAGGAATGGGGGTGTTGGGAAAACATTTTCTTGAGTTATCTCTATTCCTACGAGGCATGAAAGGAAATATTTTTGGTTGGTTTTTGTTTATTTTTCCCCACACTAATAGTACCTGCAGAAACTGAAATTGATCGAACAAAACAAATTGCAACTAGCTGAAACGAACTTGCTGAATAGAAATTTGCAGAATTGGAAATGAAAGCAAGGAAGTGTAGAATTGAAGGAGAATAAATGACTAGCATACTTTTGCTGAAATGAAATTTGTAGAAATGAAAAGGAAAGCAAGGAAATGTAGAACTTGAAAGAAAAGAAACGACTAGTCTACTTTTGTTGAAATAAACTATTAGTAGAATGTTGCAATAGGAAATAGAAGAAAGCAATAATCACAGAATACTCTGACGCTTCCCCAGAAACGGCGCCAAAAAGTGGTGAGCACCAGTATTGCAACAATAATACTGCAACTTCTGGGCTGCCTACTTTACTCTTATCAACCCAGTAGTTCGTAACAAACTTGGAAGCGTCGGTGTTGTATGAACAAGTACTAGTTCTCACTGTAGGTTGTCACTTGGTCAGCCGGTGCAAGATCACTAGGAGCTCAAGCCAACTTCTATGAATTTCAAAAGAAGCTCTATGTGTAATGAAAGGAAAGAAATATTACTCTACAGATGCTATTCTAACTGCAGAAAGGAGAAAGACTCGAATGTAAAGCAAAACCTAGTAAACCCTAGTTAACCAGCTAATTCTACTTTTGAAAAAAGCACTATGGAAACCATGAAAGGAATGCCATTACCTACTCAAGAAAGTAAACAACATCTAACCATGCTATTTCTTGAAGTAAATAAGAAAAAAACATATTTTTGGATTTTTATGTATTTTTATGTGAATTTGACATGCATGTAATTTATTGTGTGTCAGTGTGGCAGCAAATAGGTGGCGTTGAAGGGCGGTTTTGGAGCTTTCGATGATGTAGGATGGTGTGGATGGGTCCTAGGAGGTCTTAGGTGGCCTTCTAGAGGCTTTTCCCACACTCGACCTTCAAAAGAAATCCTACGAGAAAAACTACTGGAGGACACAGGAAATCTACAGGAGGAAAACAAGGAAACTATAGGAGGCCTACAGGAGGAGGCCGAGAGAAATTTCCACTATTTCAAGGGTGTGAGAGTGGGTGGAAAAGGTGGATTAAGGTTAGAATGAGGTCTTAGGGAAGCTAAGGTCTACCATGAGTCATCGGAGAGAGAAAGAGAATTGGGTTTTCTCAAGGAGAGAGGAAGAAGTTCTATGGAAAAAATGAAGGAAACTAGGGCAGAATTGAGGTGAGATTTGGGAGACCTATAGGGCATGGATCAGATGGAGGTTGTGATTGCTAATATGATTTCCTACTACTGGAAGAGATCTCCTGCATAGAAACTGAGAGTCAACCAAGGATATCAATCAACAAGTAAAATGAGTGCATTTGGGAAAGACAGAGTTTTGCATAGAAATGGTCTAAACTATGATATATGAAAGCAAATGCTAAGAAATATTGTAGGAAAGTAAAGCATGAAAGGAGACTATTGAAAATCAAGAAGTGAGCATGATGAAGAAGATCTAGAGTAAAGAAAAATTGGACTGTTAATTTACTAAAGAACTGCAAACACTAGAAGTCCTATGAATGAGGAAAATCTGTGTTTTTGGGGCAACAAGAGAGTCTTTGCCTCAAATCATGGTCTCAGAGGGAGGAATAGAGGCCAAGGAAATGTTTCTAGCCTTTTGAATCTTTTCTAATCAATGCTTAACCTGCTACAAAAAGCAGAAATGGAAGCAAACTACTAAATCATCAAAAGCAACCTATTCTTAACCATAAGAGAAATACATATAACAACAAACTAATTTACAAACTGAAGCAAAGCATACAAATACAAGTAAAGAGGATCTTGGCTGCTTGGATTGGGCCCTAACCCAAGAGCTTCAACCCTATGAGGAAACTCAGTGCTAGCTCAAAAAGGATTCCATCTTATTATCAAAACAATAGCAAGGTTACATGAAACTCTCACAAAATAATAAGCTCGAAATTTGAGCAGAGTTTACATAAGCAAAAAATCCAACCCTAGTGAGGCCCTAGGCCTCTCTACTTATACAAATGAAGCTACCAACAACTTCCATAAAATCAGGGAGGCTTGGCTCCCAAAACTCAAGATAATCATTAGTCATCCTCCACTTACTCGGTTGCCTTCTAGTGCATGATTCAGCAGCTTGTACTCCAAGCTGAATGAAGGGGAATTTGAAGTGAGGAGTAATAAATTAGGGGGATTCCCTCCTATAAGTCCTCTCCTCTATCCACTTCAAGTTATTGCTACCATTTTTCCACTGGATCCTTGAATTTGACCTCGAAATCCATCAATAATCTGCATTAAATACATGTTAGACCACATGACACAATAACTAACTCAACTCACTCTATAAGAATAAATATAATAAAAAAATCATACAATAAGCTAAGAGAATGATTGATTTGACTAGGTTAGGAGGTAAAATGAGCCCATATAATTACCCATTTATGAGGCTCATCATTTAATATGGTTGATTATGGTTGTCCATATATGACTATGTTTAACCATGGATGACCAACATTGACAATGTTTGAAGATGGTTAACCATGATTGGCCATGTTGACTATGATTTGACCATGATGGACCATGGTTGATCATGTCAAATATGGTTGACCGTGGTTGTTTATATTTGACTATGTTTAACCATGTTGGCTATGCTTAATCACATATAATCATGTTTGACCATGTCGATAATGTAAGAGCATGTTTCACGTTATTTAACCATAGTTAACTATAGTTCCCTTTAGTTTCTCATGAAAGGCTATAGTTGACTATGGTTACCGATTTTTAATAATGTTTAACAATGGTTGATAATGTATCCCATGTTGGGCATGGTAAACTAAGGTAGACCAAGGTTGACCACAATTTCCCATGGTGGATTGTGGTTATTTATGGTTAACCATAAGCGGCCATGTTTGACTATGGTAAACCATGGATGACCAAGATTGGCTATGTTTGAATAGAGTTTCCCATTGTTGACTATAGTTTAATATGGTTAGATTGGTTCACAATGTGACCTTGGTGAAGGGTTAAGTTCGATTATGATGTTAGGATATGTTTTCCACATTGGATTTTTTTTAACACATTACAATGTCTAATTATGTTCATCATATTATGGCATTAGATATTGTTCATCACATCACAACATAAAGTTATGGTTTTGTTAATGCTTCAATCAACACCCTCCAAATTTTTTCTTACACTTGAATTTTGGAGCCTAGTGATGATCTTACGATCTATTGTCTCATGGTCACTTCATCATCAATTGAGGTGGTGCTAAGTATTTAATGCTTCTTACCAATTTTTAACTATCAATCACTTGCTCACACATGCTCAGTCCTTGATGAATTCATAAGTGCACTGCCTTTGTGCAATTTTGAATAGGGATAGGACATTCCATTAATAAAATGCCTTCATGATGTTCAAACTATGTTCATAGTCAGTGGGAGCTTTTCATTGACAGTCTCCCTCACATTGGTTGAAATTATACTTCTCTTTTGATGAGTTTTCCCAACTATCGTTTTTACACACCTTTTCTTTCATGAGTGTCACTTTCACGTTTTACACTGTCATTTTTGCTTGCTTTCACATTAACAAGTGACATTTTCATGTTATCTCCACTCTGACATGTGTTGCTTTCAATTTCTTTAGCTTTTTCAAGTGTCGTTTTTACATTTTCTTACTGCCACAAGTGTCACTTCTAACCATTTTCACTCTTCTATTTCTCACACCTATGCACATCACTAGAGTCAGATATAGTGCACACTTCTACATTATATTATACTTTATAGCATTAAAATATGTGCTAGACACATTCATACAACTTAGAGAACTTTTTGGTCATATTTGACCCTTCTGTCACAACTTGTATTATGAGTGTTACATTGTGGAATTTCAACTATCGCACTTAGAATTAATTCTCGCTTCACTATTGTTTCAAGGTGTGATTATTGTTCACAAGTCATGTTTATTTTTTTGGCATGTATTTATGGCATTCATGCGTGTGATCCATGTTTTAATCTTGTTTGTATTCTTTTTTGTCTCTTACTCTACTGGTCCCACACTTAGCCATTTTGGATCCCTTCTTGGTCCTCCTACCTAGTGCAAGATATGAAAGCATCAATCCTTGACCAGGTGATGAACATTGCATATTCATGAGCCCAATTGATGATATATGTTCCTCCCATATTTCTGCACTAATCCTCTGTTAAGGTCAACTCCTTTAATTGCAAGTTGAGAACCTTCCAAGCATGATCACCTAACCCTTGTTGCATGCACTAACTCATTCTACTATGTTTTGATCACCTCTGCCATGAATAACACATAGAGCACCCCTAGATGACAACATGGAAATTTTCTAAACTATTTCAAAATAAAACTATGTGATGCAAAGACCCTACTCCCTTCACAATGCAATGAGTACTTCCTAGGATAAGTGGCCTAAACTTCTTCTCCCTACCTCAGTGAACTATGCAATCTCCTCCTATAGACAAACCCTGTTGAAGCACACTATGCTAGAATAGGGTGCATAGTGAACTTCTAGTAAATAATGTTCCACTTTTGATGAAAATTATGCTAGCCTAAAGCCTCCCATTCCTTCTCAGCACATAACACAATTCTAATAAACAATGACTCATCCCTTAGCCACTAAACTTTCCCAGTGCACATAAGACTAGCTCAGACCTCTCCCTCCATGTGCATGGTGTATTTTTAGTAGACATTGAGCCTATTTCAAGTCAAAATACACTATCCTTTAATCCTCCCCTTCCCTCCCAGTGCATAGCACAGTTCTAGTAAACAAGCCTTCAACTCTTATCCACTAAACTTCCCATTTGCACTGAGGCTTGTCTTATATTTCCTCTTCTACACATAGCACAGTCCTAGAGCACAATGAAGCCTCCTCTCAGTCATTCTCAAGTAAAAATTTTCTCTCACTATCTCCTCCTCCCTTGTTCCTAGCTCATGGCTTAGTACCAGTCAACAAGGATAATCACAGTGTTCCCTGCACTTTCCCACTACACTAGACCTTGGAGGGCCCCTCCTCATCATGCATGGTACAATTCTACTGAGAAGTGTTACTCTCCTTGACCACTTTTGAGCTCAACTATGCCATCCTCATTAATCCCTTCCTTCTCAACCCTTCCACGGGCCTATCACAAGTTTCTTTTTCCATTAGAAAGGTAAGATAGAATAGATGATTTCAAGACTGATTTTTCCTTGTCATGAGTGATCTTCATTGGCATATGTACCTCCTCAACCTAGAAAATAGGTGCTCAAGGAATACACCAAGGAGAAGGAGCAAATAAACACTTGCAAGGAAGAAGCACAAATAAGAACCCTCATGAAGACACGAATCCGATCCTAAACTAAGATAGATTGATGACATTTCATGATGACTAAGAAGGTACCAATGATGATCCAAGACTCTTTGGAGACCGAAGTTGAAGAGAAAGAAGTAAGAGAGTAGCTTGGAATTTCCACATAATCATGAAGTCCCATGTCATCAATGCCAACTCATTCCCTATGCAAGTGTCATCACAATGTCATGTGTGTCAATGTGTCTTGCCACATCATTTATGGATGTAATGATGTATTATCTAAGGAAAATTAAAAAATATAATGTGTGGAATTCATAGAGTCACCTGTGGAATATGAAAAGTCACATGTGTAAAAAAGAGTCTTATAGAAGTTTAAAAGTCATTTAGGAGTCCAGGAGTCATGAGGGCAACACAAGAGTCATAAGGGGAGATGAAAGGCCATTCCTCTCATTATAAAATAAACTCATAACTCAAGAAAAACGATTTTGGAGGCTTAGGATTTGGAGAGATACCTTTGGCTTCTTTAGCTTGACATAGGAGAGAATATCATTCCTTGGAGAAGAAAGAAGTGACTTAATGTTCCACTATTGGAGCTAGTGGCTCACCATTGTAACTGTGTACTTGGATCTTTCACTTAATTATCAAAAGATCATTGTGACAACACATTTTCATGCATGTATTGTGAATGTTGTAAGAGTATTATTTAGATGTTTACAATATGTGTTATGTTCATATGTACTAAATAAATTAAACTACTTCATTGGCTTTGGTACTCATCTTGTTGAATGTGTCTTGTGGTTGCTTTAATGATTGTTGTGTCTATGTGAACTATTTTGCAAGATAACTAACAAATATTTCCTTTCTCTCATGTGAATTTCTTAGGTTAGTGTGATTACTTTCCTTCCATAGAGTCACTCTTTACTCTCCCCTCGTGAAAGTATCCTTTTACATGCTGGAATTTGGGTTTCATAGTGTCAACTTACTGCTGATTTCAATGGAAATGTGTGTAATACCTTATGTTACCTTGCAGCCAAGGAAAAGCTTAGAGTTATGTTGGTTGGGTTTATGCTCTTGATGGGGTTCCTACTCCAAACAGTGTGAGGTCTAATTGGGACTTCACAATGGGAATACCCCATATATGTTGATGGTATCCAACACGTCAAAATTATAGCTCTAGAAGGAGGGCCAAATGACAAGTTGTGCCCATTGAGGCCATTTTGAATCTCTTATCTCAAATGGCTCTTTCTCAAATCATAATCCTGGTATTTTTCTCTTATATATCAATTTTCAAAGTTCCCATGGAATTAATTGATGACTTGTCTCAATTGAAGTTTGATGGTGAGGGTGAAACATTCATAGCTGAGCACATATATATGTTTCTCAAATTTTTTGAATATTATGAAATTAATTGTGACCATGTTGCTAGTAAATTATTCACCCTCACTCTTGAAGGTTGGGTTAAGAAATAGTGTCATACTTTATTACCTACTTCCATTCATTCACTTGAACAAATGTTTTTGGAGCTTCATCAAGCCTTTGAAATGTATGACTATCAAGATGTATGTAAAAGGATTGATCTGCTTAGAATGAAACCTGGTGAATTTCTAGAGTATTTTCTTAATGGTCTTCTTCACATTTTCTATGAACTTCTCGAGGGAGTGATTGATTCTAATTTCATTAAGAAAAAAATTTAAAATTTGAGTCTACTCACCTTGAAATATTTTGAATCTGAACCCCAAGATGTTTTTTCTTGCCTGACTTTTAAAAACCATAAGATAATTTTAATTTTAGAGGAGGAACCTATTCCTTTTGTTCCTTTTCCTCCTCCTTTTCCAGTACCAATTTGGGTGCAACCTAGTGATGATGTCGAAGTTGGGAAATCTAAAAATCAAATTGTTGATCCATCCATTCAACCTCCATCCACTTCCAATTATCTAGGTCTTATTGAGGATAAATTGGAATGGTTCAATAATTGCATGGATCCTAGATTGAAAGTTGATCCCTTGATTTTTTAAGATCATATAAATGAACATAATCCTAATCTTGAATCTGATCTAATTGAAAACATGGTTTCCTCCAGGGATACCCTAAAACCTCTACCATCTATGTCTCATGATTCACTTGATCCAACTACTTCAAACTCTTTGGATTCTAACCTATTGTTTCAAACCATAATCAAGAACAAGGTAGTTGTAGTCACATGTAGAGAAGAAAAGTGTTGGAGATAGGTCTTATTTTTCTTCCCTCTTTCAAGATGATAATCTTTCCTTTCTGGTTGATGATCAATGTTCTAACCTTGATAACCTGCCAAATGATTCTAAGCCCTCCATTCAAGTTGTGACTTTGGAAAACCATCACCTTGACATCCATGTTTCCACTAATACATGTGGTGATGAGTTCCCAATCAAATTAGGTGATATATTTCCTTTTTCTGAGGACTTGGACTTGCAAGGTATCGATTCAAAACCTACTTCCCATAGTGTATAATATCCATTTATGGGTTGGGATACTCTTTCAATTCAGAATGATCCTGGAATTCCTCTAATACATACATATTCATATATCAAGTATGAAGACATAAGTTGTCAATATTTTGAACCTTTGGTATATCATGTTGGAGAAAGGAAAGTTCAATATGAATATCACATTGGTATGCATGTCTTTGACCATTATATTGATGATAAAAATATTGATCCATTGTTCTTACAAGTCAAATCTGATTTAGTTACAAATGGTGTTCCTCCTCCCAAGTCTTTTCATCCTTCCTCACCTCTAGCACACTATTCATTGTACCCATATATGTTTGATAAATTTGTCATACCATTAGTCCCTCTAAATCCTTTAGATATTTATTCAGTTGACCATGGTTTCAATTAGGTACAAGATGGTGTGATCCTAGAATCAAAGGATGAAAAGTTTGAATCCATTATTCATGATTTGTTCAATTGTAAATATTTCATAAGTCAGGAGGAAGATGTTCCAACTCTACCTAATCAAGGGAGTTTTCGAATCAATGCATCTAAATTTTCTATTTATAAATAATTTGATATCTTCAATCTTAAATCTAACCAAACCAATGGCATTATCAATGTTTTTATTGACACACATAATGATAGTGGTGCATATATACCTATTGATTTTTATAAGCCACCCAATTTCGATGATCCATTGTTAGAAAATTCAAAGACCTGTCAAGAAGTCAAGGAACTTCAACTCCTGATCATGGTTATGTCAGGTTCTCACAATCTTGTTGAGATCTTCGAACTAAGATGGATCCATATTTTCACGCATACTTATTTCCTTAACATTAACCCATTGGTTGTGAGATCATTCTTAAGGGATTTTTAGTGTTTCGAAGTTGATCTTCCTCATCATCAAGAAAAAATTTCTAATCAGAATAAGAAGCCTTGTTTTGCTAGCCCCTTTTCACGTGAGTCCCTTACATTAGACCAAGGGTTGGAGAACACATTTTAAGTAGATCCTTACAACGTTAAATCCTGACATTTTAATTATCAACATAAAGGTCATTTTGGGTTGGAGGATTTATCTTTGCTATTTTTTTTACATTGATTATATCGTTATCCCTTTTGTGTATATCATGAATTTAATCATCTTCCTAGAACTATTTTTCTCCTTAAGTGATAGTAAATGCTTGAATCATTTAGCGGAACAAAACCCTCGTGTTGATACAAATACTAGGTTTGATTTGACACATGTTTCCAATATTTTGTTAAATCAGTATCCTGATTGGTTTCTTGGATTTACAATGTCAACAATTGTTTTTAATGCCCCAAGTTTTCATATTGTTTATTTTTCATGTAATTGGATACAAAGGGAACCAATACACACTTCAGAACCTTATATGTTAATCTATCAATCTGATCATAATGCTAAAGAGTCTCTCATGATTTGAATGTGGTTATTGTAACTTTATCTTGTCATGAGACTTACAGTTTTAAAATTAGTTATTGTGAATATCAATATCCAATCATTGATTGGTTAGATAAATCCTACTTGGAAAGCTCCTATGACATTGATAAGTTTTGATCTTTCTTAATGGTTGCAAAAACTGAATACACAGATGAATTTACATTCGCAAGAAGACCTCAAGGTTTGTATTATTGACATTTCAATCAATAAGGTAAATATATAGACTAGCTCAAACTAGTTGGTATGGAACATATTTTTGTTAACAAGAAAGGCCTTCAGTTCATTATGCAAGTGTTTCAAGTTTTTATCTTTTTTGTTGCATAATGTTTTTAATTTCTTTTAATTGTTCGCATATTTTTTTTACAGATCAGGAGTAGTTAAAGTGGTTACATTGGAAATTTCATTACACTTAGCCCTCACATTGTAGCCAATTAGGTTAGGAGTAGGTCTAGTTGACTTTTAGCTTCCCTTTCCACTTATAGTACACTTGCTCTCCATCTAGTCTCTACAAGTGCTTTGTTTTCTTATTTTATGTTACGCATGTTTCTTTCAGTTTAGTTCTCCATTTTCTTTGCCTTTTGGCCTTGTTTACTTGTTTTTTTATGTATTTTCTTTCATGTTTTATTTAATAAGACTTTGCATGAAAAATGCTCTCTTTTGGCTCAAAGGGAAATGCGACAAAACTTGAAAAGGGCGATTGTGACGAAAAATAATGCTTGGATTATGTATTATCCTCTTCTCTATTTTGGGTTTACATATATTTAAAATCAATGATGTATGAATGGAAAAGACGATCCATTCGAATTGAAATCCTTTAGAAGAACCATGACACCTACATCTATTTTAGCATCCTCATTACTTGACTCAGTATGGTAGTTGAATAGTGTTTTCTCGATGATCCAATCAAGTAGAGAATGGAAAGGGGAAAATCAATACTGATAAGACCAATATCAGAGGTATATATGCCTATTTATGAAGGGGAAACATATTCTTCTCTCAATAAATCGGTATCCCTCTTCTTCCCTGATCAATAAATAAGCGCCTAAGCACACTAAAATAAATAAAAATCAAAGGTGAATGAAGAGAAAGGCTTCCTACGTAGAGAGGTGAAGCAAGTAACTTTATCGAGATACTATCTAGGGTCACTAGCAGCGAAGCAATGCTTGTGTACCTGAAGTGACTCCGTTTTGGTTCTATCCAGGCTCATTGGTAGTTGAGAAACACCAAATATGAAAACTCATACTCTCATCATCCTAAAATAATAATTATATTACCCTTCTCCCGAATCGAAACAATTGTGATATGGAAAGCTTTGTGAATGTGTTCAATCGAGGAAGGGAATAAAGGAGACTACATCCATAACCAGGTCAGATGGGGAAGCCTAGGTAATTGACACAATGAATTAATACTTTCCAAAATATTGAGACCTTGCACTTAAAGCTGAAACCTAAGCGGAGAAGTTGGAGTTCTACCATTGTGTCACCAAGCGCTGACACTACGATCAAAACCATCCAAAATTTTTATTACACTTGAATTTTGGAGCCTACTGAGGATCTTATGATCTGTCGTCTCATGGTAACTTCATCATCAATTGATGTTGTTCTAAGTATTTAATTCTTCTTCCTAGTTTTTAACTATCAAAGTCACTTGCTCACACATGCTCAATCCTTGATGAATTCATAAGCGCACTCCCTTAATGAAAACTTGAATAGGAATAGCACAGTACATCAAGACAATGGCTTTACAATCCTTAAGCTATTTTGATACAAAGCGCACACTTTCTATTGACAGTCTCCGTCACTTTTGTTGCAATTGTACTTCTATGTTGGTGAGTTTTCCCAACTGTTGCTTTTTCGCACCTTTTCCTTCACAAGTCTAGATTTCACATTCCCGAATGTCATTTTTTCTTTATTTCACTTAAAAAAGTGGTATTTTCATGTTATATTCACTCTCGCATCTATCAATTCATTTTCTTTAGGTTTCGCAAGTGTCATTTTTATTTTTTCTTACCACCGCAAGTGGTGCTTCTAGCCATTTTCCCTCATGTATGTGTCGCACCTCTTTAAAACACTAAATTCGTATATAGTGCAAAATTTTGTAGTAGATGATACTATATATCATTAGAATATGCGCTAGAAACATTACTACAAATTAGATCACTCTATGGTCACACATGACCCTTCTATCTCAACTTGTATTTTAAGTGTCATATTTTGGCATTTCAATTGTCACACTTGGAAATAAGTGTCACTTCCTTGTACTTTCAAGGTGTGATTGTTTTTCATGAGTCCTATGAATTCTCCTAACTTGTATTAATGGAATTCGTGTGTGTGATACATGTTTGAGTCTTGTTCGGATGTGTTTTCCTCTCTTACTCTACTGATATCACAGTTAGCCACTTTGGGTCCCTTCTTGGTCCTCCTACTCACTGAAAGTTATGAAAGCATAAATCCTTCACCAGGTGATGACCATTTCCTATTCATAAGCCCCATGGATGAAATACCTTCTTCCTATATTTTTGCATTGAGCCTCTCCTAAGTTCAACTCCTTTGATTTCAATTTTAGAATCTTCCAAACATTGTCACCTAACCCTTGTTGCACGCACTGACTCACTGCACTGATTTTTGATCACCTCTACCATGCAAAGTGCATAGAATTTTGTCATCCCCTTGCAAAAGAAAACTATCCATTTCAAATACCCTCTTCCCTTCACAATGTAGTGAGTACTTCCTATGCTAAGTGACCTAACCTTCTACTCCCTACCTCAATGAACAACATATCTCCTCTTCTAGATATCCCTTGCTAAAGAAAACTATGCTAGAATAAGGTGCAAATTTTATTTCTAGTAGAAAATGGGCCAATATTGAGGAAATGTATGCTAGCCTCAGGGCTCCGTATGCTAGCCTCAGGGCTCCCCTTCCTTCTTTGTGCATAGCGTAGTTCTAATAAACAGCGACTCATCCCTTAGCCACTAGACTTGCCTAATGCATAGAAAACTAGCTCAAACCTCTCCCTCCCAATGCAAGGTGAATTTTTAGTAGACAAGGAGACTCTATTAAGTCGAAACACACCATCCTTTAATCCTTCCCTTCCTTCCTAGTGCATAGTGTAGTTCTAATAAAAAGGACTTCAACTGCTGTCCACTAGACATCCCCTCTACATTGAACCTTCTCTTATATTTCCTCTTTTATTCATAACATATTCCTAGAGCACAATGAGGCCTCCTCTCATTCACTTTCAAGTCAAACTACATTATCTTTAGCTCCTCCTCCCTTGAGCCTAACGCATGGAACAGTTCTAGTCAACAGGGATCATCACATTGTTCCTTTGACTTTCCCACTACGCTTGACCTTGAAGAGCCCCTCTTCCATGAGCAAGGTAGGATAGAATAGATGATTTCAAGACTGATTTTTACTTGTCATCAGTGATCTTCATTGGAAGATGTACCTCCTCAACATGGAAACACGATTCTTGATCCTAGTGGATTTTGGTGGCGACCAGCCTATTCCACTTGGACCCCCATCACTGTCTCTTTCATTGTTTCATTTTCCCTACTTGAAGCACATTTTACTATTTTTGGTAGTTTTTGGGTCTTGAACTTCCGGAGCCATTTTGAGGCCAGAAATGATGTCTTTTTTAGAAAATGGGTATTTAGTTGATGTTTTACATGCAAAATTTGTAGTCCTCAAATAGATATTTCTAACGAGGTATTGTGTGTGTCAAACAAAGATCACATGCCAAAGTTATGACCCCGGGAAGTTGATGTACCAATTTACCCAAACAGGGCCCATAGTTTTGGCGCTTCATCTCCTAGGGTTAGGTTTTTGGATGTTTAGAGTTTTCCATTGTTTCTTAATAATAAATAGGCCTTCAAGCCTCATTGTAAACACAATTCAGAGGAATGTATCTGCGACATGTCTTCTTAAAGATGAGCTTACCATCGCCTGAGCTAGTTTATTTCCATTTTGTTTGTAAGCTTATTTCAGAATTTGACATTAATGAAATGAAGTGTTATTTCTATTGCATCTCTGTATTTATGGTATATCTATAATTGGTTGCATTCCTATTTAACTTTGGATCAGTGGTATTGGTGAGCACCAGTACTACAACAATAATGCTGCAACTCGTGGGCTACCTACTTTACTCTTATCAACCCGGTAGTTCGTAACAAACTTGGAAGCGTTGGTGTTGTATGCATAAGTACTAGTTCTCACTGCAGGTTGTCACTTGGTCAACCGGCGCAAGATCACTAGGAGCTCAAGCCAACTTCTATGGATTCCAAAAGAAGCTCTATATGTGATGAAAGGAAAAGAAAGATAGATGCTATTCTAACTGTAGAAAGGAGAAAGTCTGAATTGTAAAGCAAACCTAGTAATCCCTAACTAACCCAGTAATCCTACTTTTGTAGAAAGTGCTATGAAAATCATGAAAGGAATGCCATTATCTATTAAAGGGAGTAAAAAACATCTAACTATGCTATATCTTGAAGTAAATAAGCAAAAAACATATTTTTGGTTTTTTATGTATTTTTATGTGAATTTGACATGCATGTAATTTATTGTGTGTGAGTGTGGTAGTGAATAGGTGGCGTTGGAGGGTAGTTTTGGTACTTTAGAGGATGTAGGATGGTATGGATGGGTCTTATGAGGTCTCAGGTGGCCTTCTAGAGGCTTTTCTCAAACTCGGCCTTCAAAAGAAAGCCTACAGGAAAATCTATAGGAGGACACAAGAAATCTACAAGAGGAGAAACAACGTTCTACAAGAGGCCTACAAGAGGAGGTCGAGAGCAGTTTTCACTATTTTGAGGGTGTGAGAGTGGGTGGAAAAGGTGGATGAAGGTTGGAATGAGGTGTTAGGGCACCTATGGTCCACCAAGAATCATTAGGAGAGAGAAATATGATTGGATTTGCTCAAGGAAAGAGGAAGAAGATCTATGGAAAATGCAGAAAAATAAGGCAAGATTGAGGGGACACTTGGGTGACCTGTAGGGCATGGATCAGATGGAGGATGGGATTTCTGATAGGCTATCCTACTACTAGAAGAGATCTACTACAAATCAAAACTGACAGTCAACCAAGGAGATCAAGCAAGCAAGGAAATGAGTGCATCTAGGAAAACAGAGTTTTGCATCAAAATAGTCTAAACTATGATCTATGGAAAGAAATGTTGATAACTGCTGAAAGAATGAAAGAATACTGTTGTAAATCAAGATGTGAGCATGATGGAGAAATTATGAAGCAAAGAAAAACTAGACTATTAACCACTAGAAAGATGTAAACACTAGAAGTCCTATGCATGAGCAAAATCTGTGTTTTTGGTGCAGCAAGAGGGTCTTTGCCTCAACCCATGGCCCCAAAGAGAGGAAGAGAGGCCAAGGCACTACTGCTAGCCTTTTGAATCTTTGTTGATCACTGTTCAACCTACTACAGAAATCCCAAATGGAAGCAAACTAAAAAATCATCAAAAGCAACCTATTCTTAACCATAAAAGAAATACTTCTAACAACAAACTAGTCTATAACTGAAATAAACATACAAATACAAGTAAAGAGGAGCTTGGCTACTTGGATTGGTCCCTAACCCAAGAGCTTCAGCCCTCTAAGGTAACTCAGTGCTAGTTCAAAAAGGATTCCATATTTATTTCAAAACCTTAGCAAAATTACATGAAACTGTCACAAGAAATAAGCTTGAAGTTGAGCAGAGTTTACATAAGCAAAAGTCTACCAAAAATTCAACAAAAATATGCCCCTAATGAGGCCCTAGGCCTCTCTACTTATACTATTGAAGCTACCAATAGCTCCCTTAAAATCAGGGAGGCTTAGCTTCCAAAACTCGAGATAATCATCAGTCCTCCTCCACTTGCTCGGCTGCCTTCTAGTGCATGACTTTGGTTGCTTGTACTCCGAGCTGAATGAAGGGGAATTCAAAGTGAGGAGTAATAAATGAGGGGGATTCCCTCCTATGAGTCCTCTCCTTTGGCGACTTTGAGTTATTGCTGCCATTTGTCCATTGGATCCTTGACTTTGACCTCAAAATTCATTAATAAACTGCGTTAAACACATATTAGACCACATGGCATCATAACTAACTCAACTCACTCTATAAGCATAAATATAATCAGAAAATCATGCAATAAGCTAAGAGAATGGTTGATTTGACTAGTTTAGGAGGTAAAATGAGCCCATACAATGGCACCAAAAAGTGGTGAGCACTAGTATTGCAGCAATAATGCTACAACTCCTGTGTTGCCTACTTTACTCTTATCAACCCGGTAGTTCATAACAAACTTGGAAGTGTCGGTGTTGTATGCACAAGTACTAGTTCTCACTGCAGGTTGTCACTTAGTCAGCCTGCGCAAGATCACTAAGAGGTCAAGCCAACTTCTATGGATTCGAGAAGAAATTCTATATGTGATGAAAGGAAAAGAAAGATAGATGTTATTCTAACTATAGAAAGGAGAAACTCTGAATTGTAAGGAAAACCTAGTAAACCTTAACTAACCAATTAATCCTACTTTTGGAGAAAGTGCTATGAAAATCATGAAAGGAATGCCATTATCTATTCAAGAGATTAAACAACATCTAACTATGCTATTTCTAGAAGTAAATAAGCAAAAAACATATTTTTGGATTTTTATATATTTTTATGTGAATTTGACATGCATGTAATTTATTATGTGTGAGTGTGGCAGCGAATAGGTGGCGTTGGAGGGTGTTTTTGGTACTTGAGAGGATGTAGGATGGTATGGATGGGTCTTAAGAGGTCTTAGGTGGCCTTCTGGAGGCTTTTCCCACACTCGGCCTTCAAAAGAAAGCCTACAGGAAAATCTACAGGAGGACACAAGAAATCTACAGGAAGAGAAACAACGTTTTATAGGAGGCCTACAGGAGGAGGCCGAGAGCCGTTTTCACTATTTTGAGGGTGTGAAAGTGGGTGGAAAAGTTGAATGAAGGTTGGAATGAGGTGTTAGGGTGCCTATGGTCCACCAAGAATCATCAGGAAAGAGAAATATGATTAGATTTTCTCAAGGAAAGAGGAAGAAGTTCTATGGAAAATGCAGAAAACTAAGGCTGAATTGAGGGGAGCCTTGGGCGACCTGTAGGGCATGGATCAGATGGAGGATGGGATGGCTGATAGGCTGGCCTACTACTAGAAGATATCTGCTGCAAATCACAACTGACAATCAACCAAGGAGATCAAGCAAGCAAGGAAATGAGTGCATCTAGGAAAACATATTTTTGCATCAAAATAGTCTAAACTATGATCTATGGAAAGAAATGTTGATAACTGCTGAAACCACGAAAAAATAATGTTGTAAATCAATAAGTGAGAATGATGGAAAAATTCTGAAGCAAAGCAAAACTAGACTATTAACCACTGGAAAGTTGTAAACACTAGAAGTCCTATGCATGGGGAAAATCTATGTTTTTGGGGCACCGAGAGGGTCTTTGCCTCAACTCATGGTCCCAAAACGAGGAAGAGAGGCCAAGGCACTGTTTCTAGCCTTTTGAATCTTTTTTTATGACTATTCAACCTACTATAGAAATAAAAAATGGAAGCAAACTACATAATCATCAAAAGCAACCTATTCTTAACCATAAAGGAAAAGGAAATACTTCTAACAACAAACTAGTCTACAACTGAAATAAACATACAAATACAAGTAAAGAGGAGCTTGGCTACGTAGATTGGGCCCTAACCCAAGAGCTTCAGCCCCCTGAGGTAACTTAGTGCTAGCTCAAAAAGGATTCCATCTTTATTTCAAAACCTTAGCAAAATTACATGAAACTGTCACAAGAAATAAGCTTGAAGTTTACCAGAGTTTACATAAGCAAAAGTCCACCAAAAATTCGACACAAATCCACCCCTAATGAGGCCCTAGGCCTCTCTACTTATACAACTGAAGCTATCAATAGCTTCCTTAAAATCAGGGAGGCTTGGCTCCTAAAACTTGAGATAATCATCAGTCCTCCTCCACTTGCTCGACTGCCTTCTAGTGCATGACTTTGGCTGCTTGTACTCCGAGCTGAATGGAGGGGAATTTGAAGTGAGGAGTAATAAATGAGGGGTATTCCTTCCTATAAGTCCTCTCCTTTGTCCACTTTGAGTTATTGCTGCCATTTGTCCACTAGATCCTTGACTTCGCCTCTAAATTCGTCAATAATGTACATTAAACACATATTAGACCACATGGCATCATAACTAACTCAACTCACTCTATACACATAAATATAATAAGAAAAGCATGGAATAAGCTAAGAGAATGGTTGATTTGACTAGGTTAGGAGGCAAAATAAGCCCATATAATTACCCATTTGTGGGGCTCATCATCACCCCCTACTGAAAGTGTTGCTCATCCTCTGAGAAACTTAATCCATCTCCTCATCTTTTATGGACCTGGTGGCCTCCCTAACATCCCATGATTCTAATGTGGTCTCCTCTTCCTTGTCATAGAATCACGCCTTCCTGTCTATCTCTTGCCACTGCTCCTACTCTTCTTCTTCTCTTCTGCCTTCCAACATGCCTAGCAACATTAGGGGACTCAATTTGAGGCCAATCCAATTGACCTTCAGCATCTGCATGGAGCGGTTATACATTGGCACTCTCCTTAATGCCTCCTTCATCCTTATTGGGGAATGATATTCCTTGATCTACAGACTGTGTGGTAATGTGTTCCATTTCCTCATACATGCATGCACATAGTCATCCCCAAGTAGCCTTTCCATATCCTCAAAGTGTGCAATGGCTTGTGCCTGATCACTTATATATCTAGGGGCAATCTGAGGATTATTGGCAAGCAGGTTATGTGTGTTGATGAGTGCCATGGGGTTTGATGGCTCAGTTCTAATCATTAATGGCTCATTCTGCTCCTTTATCATCAACCTTCTTATTTTTGTTGCCCTCAACCCTTCATGGTTCATCCATGAGGCCATGGCCATTAGTTGCAGGTCCCCTAGCCTGGCATTGGGGTCCCACACATTCATGTCTATGAGGGCCATGTTATATAAGTAGAATTATTCCATCTTTTCCTTATTCTCTGATGTTCTTTGGTCACACAGGTCCATAAATTTCCTATAATCTTGGAAAGGCATTGTGCCAAAGTCTTTATCTGAAATTGCAACCATTGGTCCTTGAGATATAGGCCATAGGATTTTGCTGGTGTTGTACATTGCAATGCCTCCATGGATAAGTTAGACATGCATGCCAGTTGGGTCTCTTTCTCTTGCAGTTGCCTCAGCAATTCATTTTCTATTTCAAGTTGGCTTCTTCTAATTGCTTCCCTCTCTCTGAGAGCACTCAACTCTCTACCCATTTCTCTGAGTTTGTTCTCCATATGGCCAATATCCTCAACTCCCTTGGATTTGGCTATTTTCATCCACCTATGTGTTCTTATTCTCTCTTTCTCTAATTCAAAGAATAGTGGAATTGCAAATTTTTGTATAATTATCCTTCCTCCCTCAAGGAGATTGTAGTAGGAGCAAGACTAGGTTGGGGATAAGGTTCTTGTAGTGCTATTTCTTTCCCCTTTACTTGTGGCTATCCTTCCATCCTTTCCTCAAGTTTCTGGGTCTCTTGTAGTCTTGACAGTGTCTCCTGTAGAACTGTTTGGGCCTCCTGTAGGACTATTTTTGGGTCCTGTAGTTCTACCTTTTCTTTCCATGTAGGAGATCTAGGAGTCCCCCTTTCATATGTGATAGGTGCCTTAGAAGGGGATACTTTTCCTTGAGCAAAGGGTGAGTCTTCAATTATAATTGGTACTTTTGAAGAAGGTTGAGGTTTCCCTGTTTTGATTCTCATGCTCTTCCTAGCCCTGAAATACATAGGGGTCTTCCTTTTCCTCTTTTGCTTTGGCTTGATTGGTGTACTGAGGGCAGTGAGTGCAGCTGCTGCCTCTCTTTCTAGAGTCTCAGGGGACACTTCTTCTTGTTCTCTCTTTTCTGACTCTTTCTCTCCTCCTTCTGTCTATTTTTGTCTCTGTTTCTTCAGCATTCTCCTCCTCTATCTTAGTTTCTTCCTTCTTCCCTTCTTGTCCTGCTAGGTCACCAATTGCTTCACCTTCTCCCCCTTTCTACTCTTCCTCCTCACTACTAGTAGGACTGATATCATAAGTTAGGGTATTTATGTCATCCTCTACTCTCATGTTTCATAAGATTTCCCATGCTATGGGGAGTGTAAATGTATGGAGAGCTTCTTCCACCAAAATTTTGATTAACCCATGGTGAGCTAGCTGCTCTAAGTTACCTGCTTGAACTTTAGTACTGGAGTCAATGAGAGACTGTAGGAGGAAGTAGGGGATGTTGAGCCTCTGAGGTGTTGGAGTGTCCATCCCATACCTTAATTCATGAAGCTTTCTAAAGTGGTAACCATAGACAATGCTATACATCCCCTCACAGGAAACATATTTGATTATTTGGTAGCTGACCTCATCTCAAGTATATGCTAAGATAGCCCTTCTAATGCCATCTTTATCCTCTACAAGGGTTTAATTGTTTTGGAAAAAGTTTTTCTTTGCAACCTGGCCTATTGGTTTCTCATCCTTATTCCAAGGCAGCCCAAGAGGAAGGGTAGTGACCCTACTGATAAATTAAGGGGTTATCTCCATGGAAATACCTCTAAAGGTGACAGTGGCATGTGTTCTAGTGTGAGGGACCAAAGAGTGGGAAAATTCTTGAGCTATTTCCTCATCAAACCCTCGAAATTTCTCAAAAAGGTTCATCCAAATTGCTCTTGTGAATATGTCCACTACTTGGGGATGTGCATGGAGCCTGGAAGAGTTGGTGGGCTCCTTCCTCATAAAGCATCCTATCATTTTGTTTATGCTTCTTTGGAAAACCAAATCTGGAGATGGGGACAACAATTTTTGAAGAAAAACATAGAAACAAAGAGACTGTGTTTTTTTTTAAGAAATAAACAGATTTTTTTTTGATGTATTTCCTCCACTTAAAGGCTTGATTTCATCATTGAATTTAAACCACTATTTTCATATTTTGATATTCAATGGGGGTATGCATGGAACCTACCTCCTCAGCCTGAGAATCGTGCTAAAACCCGCGTTTTCTCCCTTCAAAACAACTCTTTGGCCCTCCTGTAGAAGACTGTTGCCCCTCCTATAGAATTCCTGTAGTTTCTCCTGTAGAACTTGTAAGTGCTCCTATAGAAAACACCAAAAGTAGGAATAATGGAGAGATCAATGGAGAATGATGGTTACAAGGTTTTGGGGGCATGAGGGGATTGCAAGAGCAGAGTTTTGAGGAGAGAATGAAAGAAAAGGTGGTCAGAGTGTTCGGGGAGGAGTATTTATTTCCCTTTATGGACATTTCCGGTGATGGAGGGTGAGCTGTCAAAAATGTACGTTGGCCATATTCAGACCATTGGTCCCCACCTGCCTTGTCATCATGGCCCTTTACTCGTAATCATCCCCTATGATGGCATCAAAGTTCACACTTCCTCCACTACCTGTCCTTGACATCTTTCTTGAGTTGACTGTGCGCACGTGTGGGTGACATCTTCGGATGAGTGGAGTCAACTCGATGAAGGTGGCCAAGTTAACTGGCCACCTCTCCCTCGTTCAACCTCAATCATCTCATTGATGGTGCATGCCTTCTAATTACACAAATGCAAATAGAAGAGTGGGTTAGTTACTTACCTGAGATTTGAATGCATTTGCTATGAGGTGTTGTGGCTCTCTTTCTTTGTTGCATGCCTTTTTTTCTTTTGGTGCATGTTGTCTGCTTGCTGATGTGTGGTTGTGTCTTGTGAAAGTTCTTTTCTGGTTGGATCTGAGCTTCAGGTGTCTTCTTCAAACCTCATGTTTGCACTTTCTTGTTGTTGATGTTGAATTTTAATGGGATCAGCTGCTACAGGAATTCCTACAGGAGCTCCTGTAGCTGCTTCTCCCCTTGAAACTTCAGCTTCTTTCTCTGCTTGGAGGAGTGAGGATTATGCCAGAAATTTAAAAAGAGATGGAGAGGTAATAGGTAGGCTTCAGGCGAGGTGGATGGTGTTGCTTCCTCTTTTACTTTTTGTTTTCTTTTTCTTTTCATGAAAAATGTTTTTTTCTATGTTTTTCTTGGACAGGAAGAAGAATGATTTTTTGGGTTGTGATGTAGGCTTGGAAATGATGGAAAGGAGGTTTGAAGACTATAGGAGGATTTATAGACTCCTCATGAAGCTTCCCTATCCCTCAAACTGCCTTCTATAGCCATTTCTGGCTCTCTGTAATTCCTATAGGAGCCTCATGTAGAAAACACAGAGGCTCCTGTAGAAGACACATTTTTTGAAAAAGAAGCACAATGAGGTGAAAAAAATGCCAAGAATGATGGAGAAAGGTGTGGGAAGGTAGGATAGGTGCTGATGTTGGTTCCAAGGTTCCCTTGGCACCTTTTGCTGCTTCATGTAGTCCTCCTATAAACCTGCAATGCAAATGAAAATTCATTTTCCTTTTTCCTTTTTTTTTTTTTTTGAAAACAACTAGGGTGCCTGAGGGAGGTTTTCACCCTAATTGCCTGCCCTGGGCACCTCCAAGGGACGTTTTCACCTAGGGATATTATTTTTTCCTTTTTTTTCTTTTTTTTTTGACATCACTGGGCCGCCTCGGAAGAGGTTGTCAACCCAATGATGGGACTCAAGCGCCTCATGGAGGTTTTCACTTGAGTCCTTATTTATTTATTTTTTCTTGTTCTTCAGTGAGTCCACGAAGTGGAGGCTAAGACATGCTCCACTACCATCACTATCTTATTAAAATCTTCAATGAATTCTTGCTTGGAGAGGGATTTCTTATAGACTTTCAACTGTTTTCCATTGACAAGCATGGGGATGGCTTCATCATCAATGGTCTTGATCAGAACTAAGCCATTGTCATTGCATTTCTCGATAGTGTAGTGTCCCAACCATCTTGTCCTTAGCTTGCCTTTGAAATATTTGTATCTTGAGTCATAGAGTAGTGCCCAATATCCCTCTTGGAATTACTTCTCCTTGATATTTTTGTCATCCCATATCTTTCTCTGAAGCTGAACTACCTCTGTATGGAGAAGTGCCTACATTCTGTGTTCATCCAATTCATTGACCTGAAGTAATCTTTCTTTTTGTGCATAGCTAAGGTCTAGGTCCAGCTGAGCTGCCATTATCAGGGTGTTGAATTCAAATTCTATTGACAACAAAGACTTCTTCCCATAGACCAGCTCATAGGGTGTGAACCCTATGGTGGTCTTCCATGTTGTGTTGTAGGCCCAAGTGGCCTCAATTAATTTGTCTGCCCAATATTTTCTATTGCTGCTCACTACCTTGGTCAGGATCCCTTCCAATGCTCTGTTGGTGACCTCCACCTACCCATTGGCTTATGGACGGTAAGGGGTGGAATTCCTGTGCTTGATCCTATGATGTGTGAGCAGGTCTTCAATCAAATTGGAAGTGAACTAACTACCTTGATCTGTGAACAACTCTCTTGGATACCCGAACTTGTAGAATATGTTCTCTCTCAAAAATTCAACTACCTTTTCCTCTCTCGTTGCTTTGATTGCTTTTGTCTCTTCCCACTTCGTCAGGTAATCGGTGCACACAATGATGTATTGTTTCTGCTTTGAAGGAGGGCTGATAGGCCCCACAAAGTCCATACCCCACTTCTCAAATGGCTCAAAGGTCACTTGAGGTTGCATGGGCATCTCATCCTTTGGAGTAGGTTTCCCCATCCTCTGACACTGATCACACTAGCTGGTATATCTCCTTACATCTGATGAAGAGTGGGCAAGTAGTAGCCTACTTGCAGTATCTTGAAAGAAGTTCTCTCTGCTGCAAAATGACCTCCACAAGACCCATCATGACAGGTCAGAATGATGTCAGAGACTTCCTCCTCCCTGACACATCTTCTCAAGATCTTATCTGGGCCAAGTTTGAAGAGATTTCCTCCAATCCAGGTGAAAGGGGCACTTTTCCTTACTATCTTGCTCTTCTCTTTTGGGGACAGGTGTGGTGGGAACTGTGCTGAAACCAAGTAGTTTGGTATATTAGAAAACCATGGAGAGAGTACTGAGATAGCAAACATATGTTCATCTGGAATTTGGTCATCCACCATTCCTTCTTCTCCTGCAGGCAAATTTACTCTAGACAAAAAGTCACCAACAACATTTTCTTTACCAGGCTTATCAATAATGGTCAAATCAAACTACTGTGGTAAAAGAAACCATCTAATAATGTGAGCATTTACATCTGGCTTGTTTATTAAATATCTAATTGCAACATGATCAGTTTGCATAAAGGCTTGATAGCCTGTGATATAATGTCTGAATTTGTTTAAGGAATGCACAACAGCTAGGAGCTCCTTCCCGGTCACTTTATAGTTTAACTATGCCTTTGACAAGTTTTTGCTTATAAAGTATATGGCATAAGGTAACTTTTCATCAATTTGTCCTAAGGCTACTCCTATTGCTTTGTTTGAGGTATCAATGTGAATGTGAAAAGGTAGGGCCTAGTTTGGGCCTCTCAGAACTGGGCCAGTCTGAGCTTGCTCTTCAAGGTATCTAGGGCTTCTTGATAATTTTCTGACTATATGAACTAGACATCTTTGCCTAAGAGGCCAAACAAAGGAGAGGCTAGCTTGCTGAAATCTTTAATGAATCTCCTGTAATACCTAGCTAAGCCTAGGAAACTTCTGACATCTCTCACCTTTTGAGGAGGTGGGACCCTTTGGATGATGGCAATTTTGTTGGGGTCCACCTGTAGTCCTTGATGAGATATTACATGACCTAACACGGTCCCTTCAACCATCAAAAATTCACATTTCTCTGAACTGAGGGATAGGTTCATCTCAATACATTTGTCTAGAACTTTTCCTAGGTTATATAAAGCTTCCTGAAAGTCAGAACCATAAGGAGTAAAGTCATCCATGTATATCTCTACTGCATCATGAACTAATTCAGAGAATATACTCAATACCGCTCTTTGGAAAGTGGCTGGAGCATTACACAACCCAAAAGGAAGGACCCGATATGCAAAGGTACCCCAAGGACAAGTGAAAGTGGTATTATCTTGGTCTTCCGAACTGATTTGAATTTTATTGTACCCGCTAAACCCATCTAAGAAAGAGAAAAACTTTTTCCCTGCCATACCGTCTAACACTTGTTCTATGAAAGGTAAAGGAAAATGGTCATTTTTAGTGGCTTTGTTCAGTTCCTAATTATCGATACAGATTCTCCATTTACTATATTTCTTGGGCACTAGCACCAAAGGAGAGACCCATTCACTATCAGAGATGGAATAGATGAATCCTGCATCAAGCAATTTCTGCAGTTCTTCTTTAACAATATCTTTAAGTGTTGGGTTCATCCTCCTTTGAGGCTGCCTAACTGGCTTGCAATCCTCCTTGATGTATATATGATGAGTACATATTGAAGGGTGCAGTCCTTTCATCTCCTTATAGTTCCAGGCGAAGGCATCTAGATGTTTTCTCAGCAGGCTACACAGTTCCTTCTCTTGGGAATTGGATAGCGATGGATTGATTTTCAAGGTTCTTTCTAGGCCAAACTCAATATTCTTAACATGGAGAGGAGTGGAGTCAGTCATGCAGAGATCCGTTGAGCGATTGTTTTGGGTTTCTCTTACTATTTCCTCTAATGGTGATACACTGGCAGGTGGATTCTTAATCAGATTTTCAATCATATCATCCTCATCTTGTAGTTCCCCCCCATGGAAATTTCTAATGCATAAATCGGTGCAGAATAGACTTCATCCTCATCTTCCTCCTCCAACCAAAGAGGTAGATCATGTTCTAGCAAGGGTTGGGCAGGAGGATATAGGATTAACTGCTTGGACATATGCCCATTCTTTATGGTCATGTTCCCAGCTTGAAAGCTGATGTAGGCATCGATAGTAGCCAACCAGGGTCTTCCTAGAATGAGAGGATACCCAGTGAGATTTTCCTTTGGCTAGAGAACTAAGAAATCAGTAGGGTACTCCCAAGAATCAATGGAGACTGTCACATCTTCCACAATCCCCTCAGGGGTCATGGTGGAGCGGTTTGCAAGTTGTAGCATAGTCGTGGTCTTCTTGAAGGAGTCCTGGAGGTTGAGTTTGAGCATTGTGTCCTTTTTCATCACATTAACGATAGCTCCCAGATCGATCAAGGTGTGTGGGATCATAGTGCCACTGAGGTGGACATCAACTACTAGGCTTCCAAGGCCTAGATATTTTGGACAGATTACCTGCCCTAACATCAAGTCAAATGGTTGCCCTATGACATTGATGGTTGGGGCAACTCTCTTGCGCCTTCCTACATGCCTAAATCACTTCTCTTTGATCAACCTATTGTAGATAGGCACATATTTTATGGCTTGGAGAAGCGGTATCTTCACACATAAATGTTTCAATTCTCCCAGGAGTTCAGGTTCTTCTGGGGTAGGCTGGATTATTGCAGATAGTCTCTAAGGAAAGGGTGGATTTTCTTTAGTTTCTCTTTCCTCTTTATATTCCTCAACCTCCCTAGGTGGAGGCTGGCTATATGGGAGAATTTTCCTAGATCGTAAGTTAATTTCCTGAATATCCACAACATAAGTTGCGGATGATGGTTCCCCAATATACACTTGTTGAGCCTGTTTATTGTTAAGGTTCAGATTTGGATGGGTAAGCATTTGGGGTTGCTTTGGTGGACCAGGAGGTAATAGTTGTGGTTGGGCAGGTGGTGGAGGCAAAAGAGTGGGAGGAGAGTTATATTGGGGCCTCCACCCCTGATGAGATGCATTCCACTGAGGCTACGGCTGAGCATAGGATTGAAATGAATGAGTGGCTCGTTGGGCATGATATTGAGATGTGAACGACCAAGGAGGGGGCGTGGACCAAGAAGGACGAGCAGGGGGGCTGTAAGAAGGTATGTAAGTGACTTGGTTGGGGTTATAGTATGCCTGAGATGTCCCTTGCATCCCTTGTTGGTATGGTCTAGGTCGATGTGGCCTCCTTTGGTTTATGTAATAGAGTTGTTCAATGGCTCCCTCAACCCCTTGGTATACAGCTTTAAGTCCGGGCAAGGGAGGGCACTTGTCTGTAGAATGATTTTCTTCAAAGAATGAACAAACTTCTATAGAGTTCAATGGGCATTCATTCCTAGGATGCCTCCTCGTGCATCTAGGGAAAAAAATGGCCAAAGCCCTCTATGCTTCCTCTTGTTTCCTTTTGATATGTAAGGTATCCATTTGCATGGCAAGAGTCTGCAGCATCTCACTCTTGAAGTCTTCCATCATGTTTCCAATTTCTCCTTTAATGGATGTGTTAGAGGAGGAGGTACTGGATATGGGTTGACTCCCCCTACCTTTCTTTCTGGCTACTCTAGAATGATTTCTAAAAATAGTCTTTATGTCCTCATAGGATAGTTGGTAGATGTCTCCCCTTGCCAATAGATGGAGGGTATCTAAAAGATCTTCCTGAATTCCCCTAAGTAGGACCAACTTCAGAGACTCAGGGTCAAGTGTACACCTACCCCTTTTGTAACTAAGCTAGAACCTTTCTTCATAGTCTTCCAGGGACTCATCACTTCCTATGGTCATTCAGAAGATTTCTTCTTTGGTATCTTTTGACCTACAATAGTCTCTATACTTGTTGTTAAAGGCTTGCTGCATCTGAGCCCAAGTTGTGATGCTATTGCCAAGTAATCCCACGAACTAGCATAGTGTTGCATCCTTGAGAGTAGAAGGGAACAATTTCAACGTTTTCTCATCTTCTGCATAGTCATAAGTTCGAAAGATAACAACAAACTCAAACAAAAAGGTGTCAGGATCTTCTGTAGTCAGACCATGGAAATGAGGTAGGGCAGAAGGGCTTATATTGTTCATTTTGGTGTCCCCATTAGTCTCCCAAATGGGAAAGGTACCCTCTATTCTCTCTTCATTACCTTTAGCATTTCTGTTTTCAGCCATTGGCTCCAAAGGAATGTTTTCTTCTTCTTCTTCCCCTATAGGTTTTCCAAATATGTCTGGCTATTCACCTAAGGGCTCTTCTTGATCGCAGCCGTCGATCAAGAAGAGAGAAGGATGGCTGTGGGAAGTAGTGGGGGTGTTGGGAAATTTTTTTCCTGAGTTATCTCTATTCCTACGAGGTATGAAATGAAATATTTTTTATTGGTTTTTTGTTTCTTTTTCCCACACTAATGGTACCTGCAAAACTGAAATTGATTGAACAAAACAAATTGAAACTAACTGAAATAAAATTTGTAGAATTGAAGAGGAAAGCAAGGAAATGCAGAACTAAAGAAAAAGGAATGAATAATCTACTTTTGTTGAAATGAAATTTGTAGAATTGAAGATGAAAGAAAGGAAATTTTGAACTGAAGGAAAAGGAATGACTAATCAACTTTCGCTGAAATAAACTATTAGTAGAATGTTGCAATAGGAAATAGAAGAAAGCAGTAATCACATAATACTTTGACGCTTCCCCAGGAACGACACCAAAAATTGGTGAGCACCATTATTGTAGCAATAATGCTACAACTCCTGGGCTGCCTACTTTACTCTTATCAACCCGGTAGTTCGTAACAAACTTGGAAGTGTCGATGCTGTATGCAAAAGTACTAGTTCTCACTGCAGGTTGTCACTTGGTCAGCCAGCGCAAGATCACTAAGAGCTCAAGCTAACTTCTATGGATTCCAGAAGAAGCTCTATATGTGATGAGAGGAAAAGAAAGATAGATGTTATTCTAACTACAGAAAGGAGAAAGTTTGAATTGTAAAGCAAACCTAGTAAACCCTAACTAACCAACTAATCCTACTTTTGTAGAAAGTGCTATGAAAATCATGAAAGAAATGCCATTATCTATTCAAGAGAGTAAACAAAATATAACTATGCTATTTCTAGAAGTAAATAAGCAAAAAACACGTTTTTGGATTTTTATGTATTTTTATGTGAATTTGACATGCATATAATTTATTGTGTGTGAGTGTGGTAGCGAATAGGTGGCGTTGGAGGGTGGTTTTGGTACTTGAGAGGATGTAGGATGGGTCTTAAGAGGTCTCAAGTGGCCTTCTAGAGGCTTTTCCCACACTCGGCCTTTAAAAGAAAACCTACAGGAAAATCTACAGGAGGACACAGGAAATCTACAGGAGGAGAAACAACATTCTACAGGAGGCCTACAGGAGGAGGCCGAGAGCAGTTTTCACTATTTTGAGGGTGTGAGAGTGAATGAAGGTTGGAATGAGGTTTTAGGGAACCTATGGTCCACCAAGAATCATCAGGAGAGAGAAAGATGATTGGATTTTCTCAAGGAAAGAGGAAGAAGTTCTTAGTAAAATGCAAAAAACTAAGGCAGAATTAATGGGAGACTTGGGTGACCTGCAGGGCATGGATCTGACAGAGGATGGGATGGCTGATAGGCTAGCCTACTGCTAGAAGAGATCTGCTACAAATCACAACTGACAGTCAACCAAGGAGATCAAGAAAGCAAGGAAATGAGTGCATCTAGGAAAACAAAGTTTTGCATCAAAATAGTCTAAACTATGATATATGGAAAGAAATGTTGATAACTGCTAAAATCATGAAAGAAGACTATTGTAAATCAAGAAGTGAGCATGATGGAGAAATTCTGAAGCAAAGCAAAACAGGCCATTAACCACTAGAAAGTTGTAAACACTAGAAGTCCTATGCATGAGGAAAATCTGTGTTTTTGGGGCAGCAAGAGGGTCTTTGCCTCAACTCATGGTCCCAAAGGGAGGAAGAGAGGCCAAGGCACTATTGCTAGCCTTTTGAATATTTTTTTATCATTGTTCAACCTACTACAGAAAGCAAAAATGGAAGCAAACTACAGACTCATCAAAAGCAACCTATTCTTAACCATAAAAAAAATACTTCTAACAGCAAACTAGTCTACAACTGAAATAAACATACAAATACAAGTAAAGAGGAGCATGGCTGCTTGGATTGGGCCCTAAACTAAGAGCTTCATCCCTTTGAGGTAACTCAGTTCTAGCTCAAAAAGGATTCCATCTTTATTTCAAAACCTTAGCAAAATTACTTGAAACTGTCACAAGAAATAAGCTTGAAGTTTAGCAGAGTTTACATAAGCAAAAGTCCACCAAAAATTCAATAAAAATATCCCCCTAATGAGGCCCTAGGCCTCCCTACTTATACAACTAAAGCTACCAACATCTTACTTAAAATCAGGGAGGCTTGGCTCCCAAAACTCAAGATAATCATCAGTCCTCCTCCACTTGCTCGACTGCCTTCTAGTGCATGACTTTGGCTGCTTGTACTCCGAGCTGAATGAAAGGGAACTCGATGCGAGGAGTAATAAATGAGGTGGATTCCCTCCTATAAGTCCACTCCTTTGTTCACTTCGAGTTATTGTTGTCATTTGTCCACTAGATCCTTGACTTTGACCTCAAAATTCATCAATATTGTGCATTAAACACATATTAGACCACATGGCATCATAACTAACTCAACTCACTCTATAAGCATAAATATATTCAGAAAATCATGCAATAAGCTAAGAGAATGGTTTGTTTGACTAGGTTAGGAGGTAAAATGAGCCCATATAATTACCCATTTGTGAGGCTCATCAAGTATCAGAGCGATCAGCTCTTTTTCAGTTTTTCTTTACATGTCCCCAACGAGGTTGGGGTATAAGGAGTTAGGGCTCAAATTGGTCAAAATTTCGCAAGACCAACCTCACTAACCCCAACAACATCCCATGGGAGAAGAGAATAAAGATGGGGGAGGAGGGGATGATTTCAAAATCTTTCTCAGAGAATAAATCGAGTACAAGTTAACTTTGACATTTCCATATTTGAAGGTAAGATAGTTGTAGACACTGTAGATAAATGGTTAAACCTACTAGAAGAATATTTTTGTTGTTCATGATTTTTCTAGCTGGTAAAAGATTACTTTTGCACTTATCAAAGCCACCCCCCATGTCAGGGACTAGTGGGAAACCTATTGTGAGAAGAAGAATGAAAGTACATCATCACTATTTTCAGTCACACCCATGCGGAATTCATTTTGAGATTCCATCAAGGAGCAATACTACCCTATTGGGAGCTATGAGGATAAATACATAAAGTGGACCACGTTTCCTAAGGGAAGGGACCAAGACATGTCAGAGTTCACCAATGTTTTTCATACCCTTTGCACGAAGCTAGGTATCAAGGATTCTAAGTGACATTTGGTACTCAAATATTGTGGTTGTTTACACAGGTACATCTAGGACGAGACGAAGATCGTAGACATTTCCTTGCTCGGCACGACGTACTAATACACTGTCAAGATTGAGTAAAAGTTTAATTAGAAAAAGTGAGATGTTAGATTTGTGAATCTGAAGGGAAATGTGCCCCGAAATCACAGAGAAAATGACAAATCCAAGGTGAGGTGACCCAGGATAACCTATCAAAGCTGCAAGCAAAGAAAAACACCACAAAGACAAATAAGGACATAGGAAAGTGGTGTGAGTTCCATAAGAGCTTCACGTACAACAAAAGTGAGAAGAAGTCACTGGTGGTCGAGATGAAGGCTTCTGAATTAGATGCATGTTCTCACTCTGAATTAGAATACGACAAGGGGAATTCTAAAGGGAAGTATATCATTGACACGTAGCCAGTGACAATGGGGCCACCACCAAGATATAGAAGATTGAGCCTGAATTTCTTGAGGAGGGGGAATGCCTCTTCCACTCACATATGTGGGTGAAGGGTTCTCTGCTACAGTTCATTATAAATAGCATGAGACAAAAGAACCTCATTTTAGCAAAGGTCATGAAGCGACTGGGCCTACCAACTACATCACATGTGTAGTTGTACACCAACGAGAGGATTCACCAAGGACGAGATCTCTGCATCGACTAGCAGTGCCGACTTTCCTATAACATCAAGGCATTCACAGATAAGGTATTGTGTGATGTGGATCATCTTGAAGTTTGTGATTTATTATTAGGAAAACCATAGTTGTGGAAGCGGTATGTTGTATATCAGTCTAGACCTCTCTCTATTATTATTTCTTTGGGTAATAATTTATATAGGATACCGAAGGTATCCATGTCTACCACCATCTCTTTCATCTCTGATAAGTAATGTAGTAATATCATCTTCGAAATTGCATAATTTATTTTCTTTTTGACTCGCTCTCAAAGTAAGGGGAAGATTGTAGCCACATCCATGGTTCCGAGGAAGGGTTCCTCCACGCAACAAAAGTAGGTGGATACGGTTGTGGAAGAATACATTGACATATTCTCCACACCCATGGGGGTACCCTTGCACTGTCAGGTCAAGCTCTCGATCGATCTGACTCCCGAAACACCTCTACCCAAAGGGACTATATATCACCGCTCCATTCTCGAAAATGAAGAGATCAAGCGGAAAATATAGGTGTTGGGGAATAAAGGGCACGTCTGACCAAGCTCCTCACCTTGTGGGAGCCCGATTATACTTTTATAGAAGAACGATGGGACCTGGAAGCTTTGCATTGATTATCGGGTATTAAACAAAATCATTGTTAGGAACAGGTAACCAATCCCACGGATTGATGACCTTCTATACCAACTCAAGGGGGCCAAGTATTTCAGCAAAATCAATCTGAAGTCTAGCTATCACTAGGATCTAATAGAGCCCATAGATGTATGTTAGACTACCTTCAAATCCAAGGAAGGCCTTTTTGAATGGTTGGTTATTCCCTTCGAGTTGACAAATGCCCCTACTACTTTTATGAGGCTAATGGATGACATATTGCTGCCCTTCACCAACTCATGTGTGGTTGTTTATCTAGAAGACATCCTCATCTTTAGCAAGAGTTGGGAAGAACAGTTGCAACACATTCAATGCATCCTTTAAACCCTTCAACAATATAAATTGTGTGCCAACTTGGAGAAATGCACCTTTGTCATGAACCAGGTCCAATATCTGGGTTACATCATAGATGTGTGTGGCATGCATGTGGATCTGACTAAGATCCAAGTCATTTGGGATTGGCCAGCCCCGACCACACTAACAAATCTTCGCAACTTTTTGGGCATTGCAAATTTTTATCGGAGGTTCGTGTTGGGATTCTCCAATATCACTTAGACATTGAGTCAGATTAGTAAGAGCGGGGCAAAAGAAATATTTTCTTGGTTCGAGTCCCAATAGAAGGCGTTCATTGAGTTGAAGCACTGCCTCTGCTTTACATCGTTACTCACACTTCTAGACTTGTAGCATCCATTTGAAATTGAGATAGACGCCTCTGACTATGTTATTGGTGTAGGCCTCACCCAACAAGAGAATCTAGTGGCCTATCATAGTGAGACATTTTTCGATACAATTTGGAAGTACCCCACCTATAATAAAGAGATGTATTCCATCATGAAGGCTTCCCGATAATGGAATCATTACATTCTGGGGAAGGAGATGGTCATCCACATCGATCACCGACCACTTCAGTTTATACAGACACAAGGGAAGTTGCAGAATGATCGCTATCATAAATGGTCTACATATCTGCAACAATTCTACTTGAACATTAAATAGACAAAGGGAAGCAACAATCATGTTGCATACTACCTCAGTTGGCCACCATTTTCAACACTGACTACTGTTCTCAACTCTTGTGGCCATGAGAGGTCTGAGTGGCCGCAACTATACAAAAATGATCCAGAAGTTGCCTCCACATACCAGATGCTAGTAGATGGAAAGCAAGTTCCTGATTTCCACCTCCACGATGCATTATTATGCTACCTAGGACACCTTTGTGTTCCTTCAAGTGAGCATGCCAAGTTGATTTTGGAGGCACACTACAGTTGGGTCGCAAGACATGTTGAGGTGGAGAAAATTGTGGTTGTACTACAAATGTTCTTTTATTGGCTAAAACTTTGACTGGAAATTGGAAAATATATCAGATCCTATATTTCTTGTACCATTGCCAAGCCAACCATTAAGAAGCAAGGCTTGTACACTCCTATACCTACTCCCAGCCAGCCATGGGAATCCATTTCCATGGACTATATGCCTGGCCTCCCCTCCACCAAGCATGGTAATGACTGTGTATGTGGTTGTGGACAAATTTTATAAGATGGCTATATTGGTGGCCTACAAGAAGCGTATCACAGCAGAGGACACAACCAAACTCTTATTTGAACAAGTGTGAGTACATTTTGGGATCATGTATACCATTATATCATATTGGGATAGAAGGTTCCTAAGCACATTCTGGTAAATCCTCTAGACATTATTGAACACCAAGTTCACTAAGTTGATTTCCTTCCATCTGCAGACTGATGGCTAGATGGATGTCATCAATAGGATGATAGTGCACATACCCCTCGTGTACAACTTCAAGCATCCGCTAACCTAGGATGAGAGTCTTCCCTATGTGCAACACATTTATAGCAGATATATTTGTAGCTCGACTGGTCGCAGTCCCTTTCAAGTGGGTCTAGGATTTCAGTCATTGTGTTTGATTGATGTTGTCATGCCTCATGCGACTACATAGAAAAAATCCACACATGTATTTTTTGAGGCTGATAAAGAAACCATATTTATTTAACGCATCCAACACATCCACCAGTATGTTCACGACATCTTGGAGAATCCAAATTCCAAGTACATGTAACGATATGATCATCATCATGTGTCACACAAGTTTCAGGTGGGTGATAAAGTTTGGCTGCATTTGCAGAAAGAACAACTTACCAGAGCCCATCAGAATCTTAGAACACTTTTTTATGGTCCTTACAACATTACCAAGGTTGTGGGAGACAATTATTTTGAGCCCAGCATTCCCCCATTCCTTGGCCTACACCCAGTTTTCAATGTGGACTGCCTTCGACCATACTTTCCACCATTACTGGACACATCAAACATTACATAACAACTCACACCAACAAAGTTTAATCCAAACTACATGGAAGAGTCCACAAATTATCGGATTATGGACACATAGATCAAGAACACTCCCCAGTAGAAGATCCAACTATATCAGGTTGTCAAATCTAGCCAACTCCTACGCCAAGGCAAGTGGCTCACCAGGGACCAAGTTCAACAGAAGTTTCCCCATCTCATGGAGGCACTCATTGCAATGGGGACCATTGCTTCCTAGGGGGGGATGATTGATCCAAGTGTATTTTGGTGGCCACCAACCTATTCCAATTGGATCCCCACTGTTGTCTATTTTAGTGTTTCAGTTTCCTTAATTGTAGCACAATTTACTATTTTTCGCAATTTTTCGGGTCTTGAACTTCCGAAGCCATTTTGAGTCGCTAAACGACATTTTTTTTGGAAAATGGGGGAAAACGTTAGATATTGCCTAATGTTTTCCATGCAAAAGTCGTATTCCTCGGATATATCTTTCTAACGAGGTATTCTGCACATCAAACAGAGATCATATGCCAATGTTACGATCCCGGGAAGTTGATGTATCAATTTTGCCAAATGGGGCTGTTATGTGGAATTTTGCATCTACATATAAATACAATTTCCCTAGGTGGGTAGCTACACCTAGAAAAACAAAAGTAAAGCACTTAACCTTTTTCTATAGAAGATAAATAAGACAAGGGACCTACTTATTATCTTTCGCTTTCCCTTTATCTCCTTTGTGTGGCTCTTGTCGCTACTTCTCGAACTTAATTCGCTCGACAAGTAATTGTAATCATAAACAGAGGACAAAAATCAATAAAATAAAGAGATCTATCTACTATAGGAAAATGGAATCGAAAGAATTTACACATATAATCATCATACATAAAGACAAGAATATGGGAAAAAGGTGTAAATAGCTTTATTAAGTAGAATGAAGAGTTACAATCATGAAGTTTGATCCACTGTCACTCCTCCAGCTTGAGTTCCAAACCAACATCACATCAAAAGAACAACACTTTGGAAGCATAAAAATACTTGCTTACAATCTCAAAACTCACACCAACAATATCTCCTTACAAATTCTCAAAGCGCAGCCCCTGATCACTTAGATGAGTGCTCAATTTATAGGAAAATGAAGGAGGTTTCATCATAAATGAGGGTATTGAATGGCCTTCCAAAATTAGAGTTAGTTTCCATGGAGGAAGGGATGAGAGGATAGGAGGTTACTTAACTCATTCCATATGCTCATAGGAGATGATAAGTGTGGGAATGTTCTAGAAGGCTCCAGAAGATAAGAATATTCCCAGAACCCTATGAGGATTTTGCTCAATCTCACCCAACACCAGTCAAAGTGGGCCTAAGTGCTTTGAAGTGCATCCTGACATGGGCCTACCTACACTGAAGTACACTTACCCCTGACCAAGGCTACGCTGGTCCCTCAAGGAGGCATTTTTGTTGGGCTTCAGGTCTGTGATGAAGTAAAATTATAAGTGCGGACACCAACGAATTCCTCTAGCCTGATAATGGATCTAGCCACAACAAATACATTCTATGGAAGGTTTCCTTAGGTTAGAATCAATCAAGGGGGACTACATCTTGGTCACTTATCCTGCTTGATGGTGTCCTCGCTTGCTTGCTCCAATAATCTCTCGCTTCCTTCTTCAAGCTCCTAAAACAAGTAAACAACAACAACACACAAACATAATAATAGACAAATTGCAATTCAACCTACTTAACGAATCAAGAAGCATTAAGACATGGATATGTAGTACTACAAAACATGTAGGAAATCAATCGATAGTTTCATATATTAATATCAAATAGATATTACAACCATTCATATTGACGTTGTAGTCTTCCTCTGATAAGACCAGGTTCCCACACACTTATGCTAGCATTCCATGATGGCTTCAAACAAAAATAGTTTAAAGGATCTTCCCTTTAGGATTCACTCCAAACAAAAATGCACATCTCCCTCACACAACTAGATGAATACAACTAGTAATAGCTTGCTTGTCTAGTCCAAAATAGTATCAACACTTTGCAACTATAACACTCACACTCAGCCAAAAACTGTAACTATGACTAGTTTGTGCTTGGGAAGAAGGGAGGTTTATATAGGAAATATGGATGGGAGATGGATCTTCTTCTCATGGCAGAAGGATTTATCCCTTGAGGTAGTTCCATAATTATAGGGGAAAGGAGCCCAAACTGTCATCCTCGACCCCATCCGGCCAAACCATTTACCAGATTTACGTTATAGAGATTTTAGAGCTAAAAGCTTCGGCTCTAATTTAAAAAACTTTCCATAGCAGGACCAACGCAACTAAAACACAACTTAGTTGCTCTGATCGGTGTGAGGAGTAGTGCTAATATCTATACATCGGCATGAGGGAGACAAAGTCCGTTAGTGCCGGTCTTGTAAACTTGGAAAAACAGAAGTTTGAGGGAAAAAGGTGCAAAAGGGAAATGATCTGCTCATGAAGAGGGACATAATGGGAGTTTCTTCATGAAGGAAAAGCATGCGAGTTTCACTCTAGAGGTCCTCCAGGATCAAGGAATGGGGAGTAGAGGGAAAGTGAAAAAATGTTGTGTAACAGATGCCCCCTACAGCGTGAAGGCCGAGCTAGAGTGAGGGATGAAATGCTTTATAAATCACTGCGGGGAATCGGTCTGCCATCGGAAAACCTACAAGAAAGTATATATACATATACATAAACTGATATCTCTGTCAAATGATACAAGAATTGTGGCATGGACGCAGCCCTCGAGAGAATGATCATGTAAAATGGATCCAGGTATGGGCACACCCATACGTCAAAGAGGATCATAATGAAACCATGGTATGGTCATAGCCATCCAATAATGAAAAGGATGACATATGATAACTCATGGTCTAGTCATAGCCAACCATCTGAGAGAGACATGCATATCATCATAAACCATGTCACACCACTTCGCAACCTGGACTTGTGTGATCTAAGTCTAGGGTCTTGCGCTCCAGCACGACCTGATCAAATTACAGATCCTAGCATGTGAATGGATGTGTTGACTTCGAACATGCTAGAAAGTCGCTTTATTACCAGTCAATGATGTAAACTATTAACAAGTGTGAGAGAAACCACCAATAATGACAATGGCCCTCAAGGTACTATCAGCAAAATTCACAGAATGTGAATACAGGAACTGGAGTCGAACACCCATGAAATCACTCGATTAAAAACCAATGATGTGAGCTTGTCATCGAGTGAGAAGAACTTGCCATTAGGGCATGCAAGCTCTAAGGTACTGGAAGGGAATCTCTCGGTCAACTTCCCATATAATGAGTTGAAGTTGATGGAAAGCGACTGTGTCAAAGGAGGGCCATAATGAATCCCACATCATCAAATCGAGATGAGAGGATGCCAAATGATTTTGGATGATACAGAGAATCAGAGGTAAGTGTAACTACAGAAGGACAACTCTTGAACATATCGGTGACACAACTGGGAGTTTGGCAACTTTTGGATCCATGGGATCAGTGGTCATGATGACATGGCAAAGATCAAATGGAAGGCAAAATGAACGGTCCAAACCCAGGAAGGTCAACAATGCAAAGGAGGATGTCCCAACCCGACACAAAGAAAAGAGTGTCATGTTCAAGAGTGAGTTGCCGACACGACTGATAGATTTCCAAAATTTTCCCCCACCATTTTTGGCGATTACCCCAATTATTTTTTAATCGCAATCTTGAAGGGGATAACATATGCTTGCACTGTAAGTTCATCCTTCGAATGAATCCAACCTAGTAAGTTTAACGAGCCCTAGGAAGGAGAAGCTCATGTTTGTCATGGTGACGTATCCAATGTCGTTTAATAGCTTAACGAGTCCAACAAAGGTGTAACTCAGTAGCTTTTTCATGTTTTAGAGAGTTTGAAAAAGACACGGAAAAGAAAACTCCATGTTTGGTCAATTTAGTGTCCTAAATTTCTCTACATAAATTATCAATCCGAGTATCATAAACTGATGAAGTGCAGTGCACTATATGTGCTAGATGACTGTTATAGACATATTTGGGCACTACAACCCCAATATTTTATGTCGATAAAATAAGGGCTCTTTAACCCCTAAAATTTTTGTTTCATACCCTAAAGGATCATGGTCAACTGATTACATCATTCCCCAGAAGTTCCAAACAACCACTAAGAACTGGCCAAAATAGGACCATACTGACTGCTCCACTGTTAGGGTGCGATGCATACTGACTGCTACACTAGCCAGGTGTGATGCATACTGATGAGGCCTTCTGTAGGGTGTGATGAACGAGGATGGACAAATGTCCAAGACAGTTTTCTAAGTGGACGCTCATGGAATCTTCTAGAAACTTCCTCTATGACACTTGCCTCTCTAAATTCACCCAGGGATGAGTAAGAGATCCGAGAAATCTCCAAGTGGAACCAAGAACAACAAGTGGAATGACACTAATCAAAAACCCAAAGATGACTCACACCCTTGTGCATATCTATAAATGGATCCCTCATCTAAGAGATCTAGAGACCTGAATTTTGTAATTTGCAAGGAAGTTCTGATAGTTTGTCTTTGAGAAAGAGCATTGTATTGTTGGGTGATCTTGCTTTTCATGAGGTGAAGAGGGCTTTGATGCTGGGAGGACAGCTGGGTTGTAATTATCCCTTCTATTTTAATAAAGTTCTTTGCGTTTTCCTCCATACAATCGTGTATTTGTGAATGCTGTTATTTGTGAATGCGATTGTATGCTCAATGTATTTCTGATTCTGCATTGTTTATGATATAATAGATCAAGATGCTTTGATGGTGTTTTGTTACTTTGTTTCTACATATATTCTCTAAGCGGGACAAGTAGGAGAGGAGTTGCAAGCTCTATCAAGGGAGAGAGAAATCAAGCAAGGAGTCAAGCGGAATATCTAGGTTGGTTCCTTTGCTTCTCTCTTATCTATCATACATAGAGGAAATCACAAATTGCTTTGATTGTTTGTTTCTAGGATAGCTGCCAATCCTAGTGGGACTAGCAGATCGAAAAGACACTAGTTTTGTTGGAAACAAAATGGAAACTCCACTAGGGATCGAATAGTTTGTTTGTTTGTTTTATAAGCTATAGATGGAGCTTGAAGTTAGCTAGATAGCCTTCGAAATGCTCTTGCTTTGCAATTGCAAAGTAGATCAATGTTGCTTCAGTCAATCTCCGGTTTAGTTTATGAATTGAACATCTAACTTACAAGCATTCTAGATGCCCTTGTGGTAGCTCAGTAACCTCCCAAGATCATTCCTCTATACTTTTCTCTTTACTGTCCATCATAGCTCAGCTTAAATCACTGAAATCATCTGCAAATTTGAGCAAAAACCCACCTCAATTTCCCTCCCTAGCCCATCGCACTGTCTATCACTGTCAACCAGTATGCATTGCACCTCCCGAGCCTGAAAAGTGCGATTCATCCCTGTCTCAGTGAAGCCCATGTGCGATGACTGACTAAGTCTATTTTCCTCCTTGAAATTTGGGTTTTTGTCCTTATTTTCAGCTATGTTTAGTTGATTTTCTGCTTATGAACAATACCTCATTGCTGAAGCCTTCTTGCATTTCATAGATCAACTTCCATTGATTAGGATTGGTAAATGTTTTTATGTATTTTTCCATCATTTACAATCCTTTCTCGAAAAGTTACTTAACTCGATCTGTCGTTTTGGTACAAAAGTGTTGTAACTGTCTTTTTGTGTCAAAAAGAGAAGTGTCGTCGAGTCTCCCTTCTCTGAATAGTCGATTGAAATTTTTGTCATGTATTTGATTTGGTTTGTTGTTATTTGAAGTGTCGAAAGCATTTTCTATTCGAAATTGAAAAGTGTCATCAGTCTTCCTTTCTATTTTGAAAAAGAAATTGTCGAAATGTCACTTTGAGTGAAATATTTCAGATCTATACTTAGTTTTCCTTTTTGGCATTTCTCACATTAAGGGAACGAAAAAAAAATACATGCATTTTTCATTTGCATTTAGCTTGTGTGTGAAAAATGATCTAGGAAAGTGCATTTAGAGTGTGCTCTTTGCTCTTTGTTTGAAAGAATTGTAATTTTATTTCCCTAGTAGCTAGGATTTTCATTGATCGAAATAAACAATGATTGCTTATCATTGTAGATTGCATTTTTAGGAAGTTCAAATCAACATCACGTAGTGAACCTTGAAAGACAAACTTTTAAACAAGATCAACTCTAAAATAAATCTCAATGAACCTAATAATGCTTTGGAACCTAACGCAACACATTTAGAGGTATAGGCTAGAGACATGTTTCGACGTTGTAAAATCTAGTAACTATCGTTTTCATCAAAGGTTGGGTGATTCCTCCTCGTTTTCATCAAAGGTTGGGTGATTCCTCCTCTTTGATACTACAAGTGCTAGCACGGAATTGTCCTCCCCGTACCGTCGAGTATATATTGGGAGACCACAATAGGCTTACATCCTTTATCCATAGGAAGCCATGTCTGCCGCCCTATCGATCGCAATGCACTGAACACAACATCCGGAAAGATTGACTGTCATACATAAGTCCTTGGTAATTTCTCTTTAATTTATCACCAAGGTGTATATTGCAGTTTTGCGATTAGTTTGGTAATCCCTCTGTCTAGATTTCCAGAGTAGTCACTTTCGTTCCTTTTCGACCCCTTAAAAGAAAAGGTCCATCTAAGCACTTGTCACTTCACGCTCATTAAAAATTGAAGGCGACTAGAGTCATCTTTAGCTTTTTCTTGACTCTTAAAAATTGAAAAAGCAAAGTTGTGTTAAAGCATCATTAAAATTTATTAAATTCAGAATAACATCCCTATTCCTTCGTTGATATTAGGTTGAGAGAATGGAGTCCACCAATCAAGGAATCCCTGTCGAAGGGAATCCTAGTCCATTTTCTTCTTGGGGAAATATTGGTGCTCTGTATATGGCCACATTGTCCCTTCTAGGAATCACAGTTGGCCTGCCAGTATGGCTATTTTCAACCTCTGTCATTCAAAATACGGTGATTCCTCAGCAATCAAATCAAAAACTAGTTAATACTGAAGTTGGCCCTTCACCTTCTTCTTCGTTTGTTTCTCCCTCTCCTTCTTCCTCTTTGCTTGGTGAAAATAGTGATGCTAGTAACCAAGTAGCTGAGAAGAAGAAGAAAGGGAAGGAGAAGAAGAAGAAGTCAATTAAGCAAGGAGGCAAACATGCAACATCTGGTGAAAATCCACGCACTAAGCCTTTCAAACTCAAAGATCCATGCATAATTTGTAGAGGAGACCATCTTCACCGAGAATGTCTGTGCATTCCTTGGATCTTGAGAGAATGGTCCCCTCGTTCGCACCAAACAGTGTCATCAACCTCTGGTGATCACGTTGACAGCACACCATCAACTGGTAATAATGGGCAGAAAAGAAAGCTCCAAATTCCATGCAAGTTATGTGAAGGGGATCATACCCTTCCCCATTGTCCTTTTCTAGGTGAAGCCAAAGGAGTCTTGCATAACCGTCTTGCTTCACCGCAGTGACTTCCACCTGGATACTAGAAACTCTCCCCAAATCCTTTACTAGTTGAAAATCCAATTGATATAACTCAACTGTCAGTCGAAGCCCTTATCATTGAAAGTGAATCTTTAGAGTCCATACCGGACCAAAGTCAATAGGTCGAAATGGTAGTCGACCTAGTTTTACCTTCAGAAGGTCCACCTTCAGATGATACCATTCCCAAAGAGAGTGAGAACGATACTATTCAAATTCTTTTAATCACTTTAGAGTCCAATGAACTTGGGGGCAATCCACCCATTCCTTCACAACAGGAAGAAAATCCCCCAGTTCCTGCTACTCAAGAGGTTATTTCAACTGTTTATTTGGTACCCCCTCCAAGTAGTCTAGTCACTTCCTTTGATTGGAATCGACTAGCAAGATCCCACCTTCCTTCTAATGTACCATTCCGAATCATAGTACAAGCCTACAAAATGATCATGTCTGGCACTATCATAGGTGAAGGGGCATTAGTGAGTATCCTTTCCTCAACTTCTTGGAAAGCACTTGGTTTGCCATCGCTTATGCCTGCCATAAACACTTTGTCAGACTTCAACAAAGGAACGAGTCGACCATTAGGGATCCTTCTTAAGTTACCCATAACTTTGCGAAGGAAACTGTTCACTTGAACGTGATGGTAGTCCAAGGACCGTTAGATTACAATCTACTCCTTGGACGTGACTATGTTTATAACATGGAAGCTATTGTTTCAACACTCTTTCGAGTGATGTGTTTCCCACAAGAAGGAAAAATTGTCACTCTTGAGCAACTTTCATTTCTCGGTTCAAGCATAGCTCCAAGTCGATCATCATCCCTAAATGGTCCTTTTGCGTCGAGAATGTCTCTTCAACCTTCATTTCATCCACCTGAATGCCAGGAGTAATCCGGTGAATGTAACGAAGCTTAGAGGGCATGCACCCTTGTCTATTTTTAGATGAACCCAACTAAAAAGATAAGTTTCCTTATAGGTCATGTGATTGGAGGTGCCAATCCCCACCATTAACCTTTGTCTATTTGATGGACGAGGCCAGGAAGTGTTTTGACCGTGGACTAAAACCATCCTGCTTAACCACAGTGATTTCCATATGGTTACTAAGAGACTCTCCTTTTCATCATGCTGGGGGCATGCAACTTTTTCAATTTCATTTTCTAGCCTTTTAGCTTTTTAGTTTTTAACTTCTTAAGTTAGGTGATTGGTCTGACACACCATGCACTTTTGTCTATGTCGTAAACAAAGCAAAGGAATTGTTTTGTCTAGCTGTTGATGAAACTATCCTACCTAACCTTAGTAGTTCCTTAGCTTTCTAGTTTTTCTAGATTTTTTAGCTTTTATTTTTGTCGTTTCTAGCTTACATGAAAAGAAAAAACTAAAAATGAGCAATGTTTCCGCAAGGTTCAAGCTCGTTAAAAAATAAACCCGCCACTGAGCATATGTTACCACAAGGTTCAAGCTCATTAAAAAATAAACCCGCCTTCACTGGACGACCTTTGTGATTGCCATGCTATCAACCTTTTGAGCCTTGGTTGTGTTCTGCCATCACCTCCATCCTTTTGGCCGACCAAACGCTTCCACTTGATTGTTTACCCTTTTGAGGAACAGCTGCGACAAGTGGTCCCGTTAGCCAACCTCTTCACATCACCATGTTTTGAGAAGTTCCAAGCTTACCTGGAACCAGTTTCTACCCTAAACGCCACTCGTTCCTAAAAACGAGTCTCCTTTAAACTCTTTTTAGACTCGTTGAATATGAAAATATCCTCGAGCTATTGGCTATTCCATCTCGGTAAAGTAATTGAAATTCCATCCCTCCTGTATATTTTAATCTTTTTTCAGACCTGAGGGATTATCTCATGAAAAAGTTCGAGTGCTTGTCTTTGTCGGCTCGCTAAAGTGATCGAAAAGTCATCCCTTTCATATTATTTTATCCTTTTTCGGACTCAATGGCAAGTTTCTCACTTCCAGCGACAGGTTGATATCACTGGCCTTCGACCGAAAGATTTTGTGTGGTGTTTGACATCGGATCATATATTCACACCACGTGAACTATACTATAGTACCTTGAGGGTCATTATCATTATCAGTGATTCCTCTCATGTCTATTAACAACTTACATTATTGGCTGGTAATCCGGCGATGTCTTTCCATGTTCAACTTCAAAACATCTATTCACATGGATCGACTTGTACTTCAAGCGAAGAGAGAATGAGATTGAAGACCTCAGATCTAGTTTCATCCATCTGGGCTACGATACATTCAGGAATATAAAGACATCAAATGTACACAGAAGTTGCACAGATGGTCATCCAAGCTGGGGATGATGACTCTACATAAAGAATCACCTATCTGCAACTGCAGACGATTATCTATTCTATGTACATGAGAACGAATTTATAAAGCTAAGCATGGGAATGCCTGCCTCAGCTAGATCATGAAAATAATATGATGATGAAGTATTGTATTTTATCTTATATAGGTCACCTTCCAATTCGAATACCTCGGATCCTCATGATAAAACATTTCACCAGACATCAAAAGATTTACAACTTCATGCTTTAGGGGGCAACTATTATAGACATATTTGGGCATTGCAACCCCAATCTTATATGTTGATAAACTAAGGGCTCTTTAACCCCTAAAAGTGTTGTTTCATACCCTAAAGGATCATGGTCAACTGATTACATCATTCCCCAAAAGTTCCACCTGAAAAACCACTCAGAACTAGCCAAAATAGGACCATACCGACTGCTCCACTATCAAGGTGTGATGCATACTGACTGCTACTCTAGGTAGGTGTGATGCATGTTGGCATTATGAGATAAGTGTTGTCCTTGATGGCAAACCTCACTGATGACAAATCATAGTACAGAAGGTCAGCAGCAAGGAATTGATGATCAGACTATAAGAAGAAAAGAAAGTTCATACACGCAGGTTCGTTAAGCCCAAGTCGCGTGTACACGCAGGTTGGCTTCAGCAAAAGCGCGTGTATGTGGAAAAGTACCTTTGGTCCATGGCAGTTATTCCTTGGAAGTTGTGCCTATGGTTTTGGACCTTGGCGTCTCAGCGGACGTGTTGATCCCTAGTTTTGAAGTTGATGGTATTGGATTTCTATGGTTTTGGTTCTTGGTATTGAACAAGGCCTAAGGCTATATAAGGAGAAGGAAACCATTAGGCAAGAGTATCTGAAATGTCTTGAATATCTGATGAAGCATTAGATCCAGTATGCAGGTTATGGGTTGATGATGCATTGCTTGATCTGAGCTAAGGAGAGATCTCATCGGTTGATGGAGAACAAGATCTAAGGAGAGATCGGGATCAAATGGTTTGAAATGAACTATCTTTATGATGCTTATTCTAGATCTACATACTGACGCATGTATTGTTCTATAAGTATTATGAGTATGATTGATGTATGGTACAACTGCAAATTATGAAAAAGTATTTTTAGATCTGTACGCGGGTTGTCTTTGGCAAAAGAGCGTATACACGCGGGTTTGATTCATCAAAGTAGCGTATACATTGTAAAGCTTGATATTTGAAGTTGCAGATGGGTCAGATGGTTATTACAGAGTTCTGTGTCTGCTCTGTGTTCTGGTGACAGTGTTGTTAACAGGGTTTCAGTGATTCAGAGTTTGATGATTGTTTTTATCTTCAATGATAGTTATGGGTCCAGTATGAAAATTGGATGAAATGTGGCCTTTCAGATTATGTGTTGTGCTTCAGTGTATCCAGTCTGAAAATTGATGAAACGTGGTACCTGGAGGTGAGAAGATTGTAGGCAAGCACCTACGTACTAGTATCTAAGCTAGTACAAAAGCTAAAGGAGATCTTTTGGAGCATTGTAGCAGGTAGCAGCCTGCGTACTAGTAAATGGATCGGCTAGTACAAGAGCAAAGGGGGTTGTAGCTCCCGTACTGGTATAAGACTGCACCAGTACAAATATTGTAAAAGGATTTTCTTATTAAGAAGAAGATTGAGATGACTTGCAGCAGGTGGTTTTCACCCACATTGGGTTTCCACCTTATATCTTTGTGTTCATGTGTGTGGCTCTTGTGTGATGTTCTGTTCTGTTATTCTGCACCTGTTTATTGTTAATATGCTTAATAATGATCTGATGCATTTACTGAAGATTAAGCTAACTGAATTATAAGATCTCTGGATATACGCGAGTTTCATTAGACACAGTAGCGTGTACACGCGGGTTCACTTAATTGAAGTAGTGTATATGTTTCTGAGTATGAAATTGAAAAGTTTGATTGATCTGATAATACTGATTCACCCCCCCCCCTCTCAGTATTATTTCCAACAATTGGTATCAGAGCCAGGTTCTTTTGGTAGAAGCTTGATCGCTTGAAGGAGATCCATGGAACAATGGGTAAGAAGCTTAAGAAGAAAGCTCATAAGAAGAAGAAGACATCTCAGAAGATCTATGACAGTGGGAGAGTCGATTGGGGATTAGGTATAAGAAGCTCTTCAGATTCAGAATCAGATTCAGAGTCATTATCAGGTATGAATGTGTTATCCTCTGATGTTCCAGCTATATTTCCTTGTGAAAGAGATGGAAGTGATAGTGAAACTACTGAACATGCTTGTATATGTGAGCAAGAAAAGTGTCAAATAGAGGCAGTATTTAGAAGGCTTGCAGACAAAGTTAAAGATCAACAAGATCTATTGAACAAAAGGGAATGTGCTTTCAAAGAAGAAGTTACCAAACTAAAGGCCCAACTAGAAGAAGGAAACAAGGTAAGAAAGCTACTCAAGGACAAGGAAGACCAATGTCAAAAATTGCAGCATGAAGTGACATCATTAAGAAAAGAAGTCAACGAAAGAAGCACAACCATCAAGAAACTCAAAGATAGATCCAGCTACTATGAAAATATTGAAGCTACAATCCTCTCACTAAAAGGAGATCTTGAAGAATCAAAGAAGCAGAATACAGATCTACTCCAAGCTGCTGCAAAACAAGAAAACGAAGTCACCAGCTTAAAATCTCAACTGGAATGTGCCTTCCGAGTTCGTCAAATGCAGCAGGATCTGTATGAAGAACAAGAAAAAGAAATTCTCAGACTAAGGGAACAAATGGAAGAAGGAAGGAAAGCTGAAGAAGTTTTGAAAAAGAAATCTCTTGAAAAGGAAGAACAGCTTCAGGTTGAGGTAAATATCTTGAAAGGTAAACTAGAAGAAAAGGATAAGCTTTTACGATTTCAAGATAGCTCTAAAGTATTGGATGATATTCTTAGTAGTCAAAGGTCCCCTGCTATAAAGACTGGTCTTGGTTTCCATGAATCTGTTGAAGGTGAAACTAGTTCACAAGGTGAGGCAAGGAACTCTAAAGAGAAATCCAAAATGATCAACAAGGAGATGAAAGGTCAATCTCATCATCAACCAAGGAAAGAAAATCTTCAAAGAAAATCTTTTACTCCTCCTATGAATAATGTTGAATGTTATGTATGTCATAATCTTGGACATGTTGCAGCTAGATGTAGAAGAAGAAGAGTTCAAGACTATTATGCGGACAGGTCATCTCAATCAAGGTACTTTAATGGATATTGCCTTACTTGCAATATGTATGGTCACAAAGCTGCTGATTGCTACAGAAGGAACATGAAACATGTTAGATGTTATGCATGTAACAAGCTTGGACATATAGCAAAGGAATGCAGGAACAAAGGATGGACATCACACCGAAAGGAGAAAACCTCATCACACTTGAAGATATGGAGGAAGAAGGAAGTACAGTCAGCACAATGTACTGAGACACAGCACAGCACAGACATATCAGACTCAGGGGGAGCTGAAAGTGTAAACCTTCAGTGTCCTGAATCTCATACGCAAGTTCCTTAAAGGGAAGTCACGTATATACGCGATTTCGACACTGCAAAGTCGCGTATATGTCAGTCTGAGGAAAAGCAGTGGGGACAGGCTCAGAAAAGGGATCTGATATGATTCAGTCCAGTATTTGCTCTATTGGTTACAGTCTACTGAGGATGTGTGGAAATGTTTTGTTACTTGTATGATGTCTAGAAGTGTTTTGATCCTAACTTGAGGATGATGATGTTTTGATATATGCATGATCAGATCTAACAGATGGCACTGGTTGAGGGGGAGCATATGCCTTTAGTAATTCATTGTTGGCATTATCCTTGGTGATGATTCTTATATGGCTAAATGATATATCTTGCTATGATGTGGTTGTGAGTTGTCTATGATAAACTCTCATATGATTCTTGAAGTTACATAGAAGATGTTCAGATCAGATTTATGGTTGATTCCTTGATGTTGCATATATGGTGCTTACATGGTGATCTTCATAAGGACAAGGAGAAGTACAAAGCTTGAATACACATCTTCCTCACTTGATGATGAGTCACTTATATACTGCTGTTGTCATATGCATAAAGATCATACAGTTATGGTGCAGGCACTCATGTGGATAAGGATTGTTGCTGATGATGATATCAAAAAGCTTTGTCAAAAAGAGTTTGAGCTCAAGATACATAGTGCTGATACATGGATGACTACTCAAGTTGCTTTATTGGAGACATGGTGATGAGTTCTTATCTATATGATGATAGGTTGATCCTTACATATGTTGATTGATGCAGATGTTCCCAAGTAATGATACTTGGATCATGTAGATCTTGACGTTGATGTAGTGGCTATGGTGGTTTCACATGTAATGTGAATGTTTTCATGATGATGATTAAAAGGAGGAGTTGACATCTATGTCCAGACATACCTTGCTGCAGGACATTTACAGGTTGCTGATATGAAAATAGTTGTACGCGAGTTTCATAAGGCCTATCCGCGTATATACACTTGTTTATGTGGATGCAGACGCGTATATGGAATTTTTGAAGGAAATCAGCAGGGACAGATGTTGGTTGCAGAAAGTCTGATATGGATCTGACAGAGATCATCTGGCACAGGTTCAGAGGGAGCAGATAATCTTCCAATGATGCATTGTTGGCATTATCTTAAAGCTTTTGGTTCTGGTTCACATTTGTTGTTGGCTTCAGGTGGAACAAAGGCGAGAGGAGAACAGAAGGATCTCTTGGTTGCTGATCTGAATGGTGATTAATCAGATGCTGCTGGTGACTTTCATAAGTCTTGGTCTAGTTCTTTCGTCTTTATGTCATGCCTCTCTTTTGTGATATTTCTTTTATGGTGTCAAGGTCATGTAACGGCCTATTTTGGTTTCCCCACTATGCCTGGAATGATTGATGCAATATTATTGGTTGTCATATGTAAACTTTTGATGTATCCCCACTTGGTTGGGTGGATGAGTCATTTTTTTTTTGTATATCCTCACCTAGTTGAGAGATGGATGTATGTATGATCCTTTGGTGATAGGAAGGTCTTTTATGATGTAGAGAGTCATGTTCTTCTTGAAGAACATCTTTTGCTGATCTTGCCTACAGTCAGGAAGAGCATGAACAACACACTTCAGCAGTACAGAGACTCGGCAGGTACTCAGGGGGAGCATTGACAAGATTGATACACTTTGGCATATACAAAGGGGGAGATCATTCAGAGATTTTAACAGATACTCAGGGGAGTATGGACAGCGAAATGTTCAGCAAAAGAAGAGAACATCTTGGTTCAGCAAAAGAAGAGAACATCTTGGTCCACCCTTTGCCCTTGATGTCAAAGGGGGAGAGTGATTTGGTGTTGTTGCCATCAAGTCCAAAGGGGGAGATTGTTGGCATTATGATGCATGTGTTGTACTTGATGGAAACCCTCTCATAGAAGAATATCTCACTTATGTATAACTGGATGAATCTTCAGAAGAGATATTAGATGTGACTGATGGAGGACAGCTCAAAGGAATCAGATGATAGTTCTAAGTGTGACAAGTTAGCTTTGCCATCAAGTCCAAAGGGGGAGATTGTTGGCATTATGAGATAAGTGTTGTCCTTGATGGCAAACCTCACTGATGACAAATCATAGTACAGAAGGTCAGCAGCAAGGAATTGATGATCAGACTATAAGAAGAAAAGAAAGTTCATACACGCAGGTTCGTTAAGCCCAAGTCGCGTGTACACGCAGGTTGGCTTCAGCAAAAGCGCGTGTATGTGGAAAAGTACCTTTGGTCCATGGCGGTTATTCCTTGGAAGTTGTGCCTATGGTTTTGGACCTTGGCGTCTCGGCGGACGTGTTGATCCCTAGTTTTGAAGTTGATGGTATTGGATTTCTATGGTTTTGGCTCTTAGTATTGAACAAGGCCTAAGGCTATATAAGGAGAAGGAAACCATTAGGCAAGAGTATCTGAAATGTCTTGAATATCTGATGAAGCATTAGATCCAGTATGCAGGTTATGGGTTGATGATGCATTGCTTGATCTGAGCTAAGGAGAGATCCCATCGGTTGATGGAGAACAAGATCTAAGGAGAGATCGGGATCAAATGGTTTGAAATGAACTATCTTTATGATGCTTATTCTAGATCTACATACTGACGCATGTATTGTTCTATAAGTATTATGAGTATGATTGATGTATGGTACAACTGCAAATTATGAAAAAGTATTTTTAGATCTGTACACGGGTTGTCTTTGGCAAAAGAGCGTATACACGCGGGTTTGATTCATAAAAGTAGCGTATACATTGTAAAGCTTGATATTTGAAGTTGCAGATGGGTCAGATGGTTATTACAGAGTTCTGTGTCTGCTCTGTGTTCTGGTGACAGTGTTGTTAACAGGGTTTCAGTGATTCAGAGTTTGATGATTGTTTTTATCTTCAATGATAGTTATGGGTCCAGTATGAAAATTGGATGAAATGTGGCCTTTCAGATTATGTGTTGTGCTTCAGTGTATCCAGTCTGAAAATTGATGAAACGTGGTACCTGGAGGTGAGAAGATTGTAGGCAAGCACCTACGTACTAGTATCTAAGCTAGTACAAAAGCTAAAGGAGATCTTTTGGAGCATTGTAGCAGGTAGCAGCCTGCGTACTAGTAAATGGATCGGCTAGTACAAGAGAAAAGGGGGTTGTAGCTCCCGTACTGGTATAAGACTGCACCAGTACAAATATTGTAAAAGGATTTTCTTATTAAGAAGAAGATTGAGATGACTTGCAGCAGGTGGTTTTCACCCACATTGGGTTTCCACCTTATATCTTTGTGTTCATGTGTGTGGCTCTTGTGTGATGTTCTGTTCTGTTATTCTGCACCTGTTTATTGTTAATATGCTTAATAATGATCTGATGCATTTACTGAAGATTAAGCTAACTGAATTATAAGATCTCTGGATATACGCGAGTTTCATTAGACACAGTAGCGTGTACACGCGGGTTCACTTAATTGAAGTAGCGTATATGTTTCTGAATATGAAATTGAAAAGTTTGATTGATCTGATAATACTGATTCACCCCCCCCCTCTCAGTATTATTTCCAACAATGCATACTGATGAGGCCTTCTGTAGGGAGCGATGAGCGAGGATGGACAAATGTCCATGACAGTTTTCTAAGTGGATGCTCATGGAATCTTCTATAAACTTCCTCTATGACACTTGCCTCACTGAATTCACCCAGGGATGAGTAAGAGATCCAAGAAATCTCCAAGTGGAACCAAGAACAACAAGTGGAATGACACTAATAAAAAACCCAAAGATGACTCACACCCTTGTGCACATCTATAAATGGATCCCTCATCTGAGAGATCTAGAGGCTGGAATTTTGTAATTTACAAGGAAGCGTTGATAGTTTGTCTTTCAGAAAGAGGATTGTATTGTTGGGTGATCTTGCTTTTCATGAGGTGAAGAGGGCTTTGATGCTGGGAGGATGATGCTGGATCAGACAACTGGGTTGTAATTCTCCCTTCTATTTTAATAAAGTTCTTTAAGTTTTCCTCCATACAATCGTTTATTTGTGAATGTTGTTATTTGTGAATGCCATTGTATGCTCAATGTATTTCTGATTCTGAATTTTTTATGATATAATAGATCAAGATGCTTTGATGGTGTTTTGTTACTTTGTTTCTACATATATTCTCTAAGCAGGACAAGTAGGAGATGAGCTGCAAGTTCTATCAAGGGAGAGAGAAATCAAGCAAGGAGTCAAGCGGAAGATCCAGGTTGGTTCCTTTGCTTCTCTCTTATCTACCATACATAGAGAGAACCAAAAATTTCATTGATTGTTTGTTTCTAGGATAGCTACGAATCCTAGTGGGACTAGTAGATCGAAAAGACACTAGTTTTCTCGGAAACAATGACCCTTATTACTTCTCTATTTTTGTATTTTATGTTGTTTTGGGGGTTTTCGGTCCTTTAGTCCCTAATTATTTACAATGTGACTAGAAAAATCCTAAATCTAACTTTTTTGAAGACTGCTAAGAATATAAAAAGATGAGGACTAAAAGAGCTTAAGTAAGATTTTGAAGTAAAGTTTAGTCAACAAATGAAAACAAAGTTTTTATTTCTACTCTTATCATTATTTCCAAATCATGAACTAAAAACTAAGAAGTGAAATTGCAACTACTGTCTATTCAATTACAGAATCAAGATTAAATGAAATACTAAAACTAAGAATGCAATTGCAATTATTGTCTAATCTATTACAAGAACAAAATCTAAATGAAATACTAAAACTGAAAGTGAAATTGCAACTATCTATTATGGAAACAAAACTAAATGAAATACTAAGACTGAAAATGAAATTGCAACTAATCTACTGTGGAAGAAAAACTAAATGAAGTGCTTAGTTACTCTGCCTCTCAATTTTGGGAGAAAAACCTCCTTGGGATGCATTTTGAGGAATTATGTACTTCATTTTCCTAAGAGAAGATAAAGACCCATTGCATGAATGAAGTATTGAACCACTTAGTTTGAGATGAGTTATCAACTAGAAGGGATTTTTGGAATCATTCATCTACACCATGAGTCACTAAACTAGTAATAAAATGGCAAGAACTATAATGGCACTGATCAGTCTAATTGAAAACTTAAAGACTAGTGAAACAGTAAATGAAATAAACTACATTACACTACTTCATTTCAACCTCTAACTACTGATAAAAACTAGAAATAAATTAAACAAAAAGAAGCTATTCTGCATTAGTAAGAAAATGATAAAGACTGCATTATAAACAAGGTTAGTATGGGAATGATTATGAACACTGTGAAATAAATGGTGAATTGACAGTTTAACTATAAAAGACAACAAAATGAAATGAAACCTTAGTCAGCGCAGGGGCCCTCTACAACTGCTCAGGTTATGTGCACTCAATCAAAACTCCATAAATGCTTTCAGATATCCATAAAACACACGGTTTTCATATTAAAAGAAGAGAATGAGTTTTTCAAAATTATAGAACAGTAATCTGAGGTTAATACATGAGAAAATTCAAACTGATTCTGTGTTCTTAATACAGGTATTCACAAACAAATTATACAACTATTTATGGAGAAAAATAAGCTATAGCTAAAAACACGTAGCAGGCAGGCACACGGAATCTTCTTCCTTAGTTGCTGGAGACATAAATCTAAGGTGATGGCTATTGGATTTGGTTGCACATATGGTTGTTGAATTCCGTGGGCTTAGGAAGTTGTTTCGGATCCCATCGCTGTGAAATGCATACAAAACAAAGTCTTGTTTGCCTTAGGTCTCTCTGTTTGACTTCTCTTTTGACCGAGGTCTTGTACCATCCTCCTTGTCAACCTGGGCTAGGTGAATAGGACACGATCCATGTCATGATATTTTCCAAGCTGCCCATGTAGTTATTTTCTCCTTCTAACACCTGGAACCTGTAAAAGCATGGAAGTAGCTGTGAAACAACGGATTAGCTACAGAATAGGTTGCATTCCGTAGCTAAAAGACAAAAACTTATTCAAATAGAAAAACATAAAATCATAACATGTAAATCACTAAAATGTTCTCCTTAAGGCAATGTATACTTGTTATTGATGATAGGGATGCATTTTCTTCATGGAAAAACAAAGCAGAAGGGGGAGAAGAGTTGCTAAGTAAAGGGCAGTTTTCAGGCTCAACATACCCCTACTGCAAAACCATTGCATGTCCCCATGCAATCAAAATTGTGAACTCCCTCCTCCTACTGAATTTGTTTTGATACTTCAACCAACACATCCAACTTCGTCTTCTTGCTTTTCTTTGCACTGATTGCCATCCTTGGCTTCCTCATGAGAAATCCGTACTTGAGGTTAATAAGTTCCCTGTTCAGCTTCTTATTTTTATTTTCCAACTTTACGTTCTTCTTGTGCCATAATCCCAAGTGTAGCATGGTGTTATCATGAATAGCTCTATCCACCTTGTTCCATTCCTTCAAATTTTCATTTTCTTTTTGGATGTGCATGTTCAGAATTTCTAGCTCATAGATCTCTTGCTTGAGAGAGATAATTACAGTTTCTTATGAGGTGGCAGGCTGCTCTGGATTAGCTGAAGTCCCTAGGTCTACTGAGGTAATATTTTTCTCTAATGACTCTATGTAGTCATAGATTTGTTGTTGTATTGGATCAATGCCAGGAGAAATTTTTCTTGGGCTGCCTTCAAAATTTTGTAGAGGAGAGTTCTGTGGACTTTGTTCATATTGAATATGGTTAGGGGACTAAGTTGGAGTTCATTCCTCTAAATTTATAAATTGGGCCTCTTTTGATTTCATCTTCTTCACTTTGCCTCAGAGTCTAGAACTCCTCCTCAAGTTTTGGAAGCCTATGGTTTCTTCTTTTGTATCCTTTTTCCTCTTTCCTTTCTCCTTATCTTTCTTGATATGTTCCTTGATTTTGGTTAGTCTTTCAGAAAGCAGTTGTTCATCCTCTTTAGGTGATGAAGGTTCAGGAATATCCCTGTGGATTTCTTCAAACCTTTCTTTCATTTTTCTCCTTTGTTTAGTCTGCTTTCTGATCTCTGTTAATTTTTCAGATATTGGTTCTTCTTCATCATTTTTTTGTGCTGAAGTTTCGGTGGTGTTTTTATTTTTGAGATTGGCCTTCTTTCTCCTACTTCTTTTAACATGACTTTCCTCGGACAATCTGGAGCATCTTGGAAGAAATTCCTTACCAAGAAGTCCTCCCATGTATCCCCTACACTTCTCAAATGAAATTCAACTAAAATCTTCACTAGTCCATGGTGATATAGAGTGGTTTCTATTGATTCAACTTTCTTTTGAACATTAGTTGCCATTCTTCTCAGACTATTCAAAAGGAAAAAGGGAAGATTGAGGGTTCCATTCTCTAGAAAATTCATTAGCAATATTATATGATAGACATACATAGATCCAAACCTCCCTTCGCATGTAATAAATTTTTGCATTATTAACAACATGCTTCTCAATTTGTTTTTTATTGCAGAAATTGGAATCCCTTTTCTAAAAACTAAAAAGTCCTTACCTAGATTTTTAAGAATGACCTTCCAAGATTCATCATGAAACTCTTTGTTCTTAAACCACCTTTCTCCTAACCTTGGGAGTTCTGTTGCTTCAGCTATGAAGGACTCGGTAACTGCAAATTTGATGTCACCTATTTCCACTTCCATTCCATCAAATGACCTGGCAAAGGATTTAGTGATTTCCTTATTGTAACTGTTGAATTTTTCAATAAAACTCAACCAACCAGCCTCCTGTAACATTCCCTTCAGCTGCAAATAACCCTCCATGTACCTTAACCCTACGGGTTAAGTTCTAACAATAAGCCCGATAATCTCTGTTCTCGGCTACCCTTCAAAACTAATCTCACTGTATGAGAAATGAAATGACTGCGTATATGGTAATAAGAAGACTGTGTATACAAAAGCAGAATTATTATGGATATGGAAACAGGATGATATATGGGAAAAAAAAGATTGTGAATATGAAACAAAACAACTATATATAAGGAACATATGGAAACAGAGTAGTTGTATACACAAAAGGTGTGGAAACAGAGTGACTGTATGCACAAAGTATATGGAAATAGAGTGACTGTCTGCACAAAGTGGCTGCGTAAATATGAGAGAAAAACTTAAGAGTTGGCATGTAATAATAAACAGTCAGGGTTTGAAGAGTCATATATAGGTAGGTTACATCATTTACCATTAACAAATGTAGCTGTGGAGGATCGGTTAAGTACGAGTTATGGAGTTTAAAGCGGAGATCAATTATCAAGGAATCATTGGACCATTTGGCATTGAAGACAGAAGATATGGTGGAGACATCATGGTGGTCAAATAACATAATGATTAATCAAGGAGACATGTGATCATACATGTTATACAAGCTTATGTTTTTGAATTTCTTTTTGAAATAAATTTTTGTTTTTACCTTTGGAACCTTACCTTCCACTTGTTAATAATTTGATGTTTGCTCCACAGGTGCTTTAGGCATGATTGGTCTTCAAAGTTGATATTTCTTCAATTACCTGCATACAAGATTTTATTATGAACCAGACTCTTGTGCTTGGATTGACAAACAAACTGTTGCTGCAGAATCAGATTAGTTGTAAAACAAGATTAGCTACAGAATGGAATCAACTGTAGAACATGGAAACAACTGTAGAATGTAAAACAAAGAGTAAAATATGGCTTATGAATGGATGGAATGGAAATGGATGTGTACGTAAAAATAAGTCAAGATGATAAATGAAAATGGAGATGAAAGAAATTATGGAAAAAGTAAAATTTATTGGTGAAATATGACAATGGAATGAAGTGAAACTGTAAAAGTAAAACAGAGTGAAATGAAATCAGACAATGAATTTTGCAAAATGCTGAATGTCTGTGGCTTTTTGTCAACACTTTTTTTTTGGAAAGGAAATGGAAAATATAGGGTGTCAGGAACTTTTGATTTTCACTCTGTATTTTCTGTATAAGCATGCCAATCAATGATTGGCTTTCAACCTTACACAATATATTTTTATATATAAATTTTTTTTCATTTTTTTTAGATAAGAAAAATAAAGACTAATTTGGTGGAGAAGAAGGATTCTTCTTCACTAACATCATTTCAAAATTGTTCTGGAAGACCTTGATGAACTCCTCATTTTAAATTGGCTTTTGATATATTTTCAATCTATGACCGTTCACAAGAAGAGGAGTTTGACTTTCATCTATTGTTCTGATCCTCACTACTCCATTACTTAAAAAGTTTTCAATCTCATATGGCCCAAGCCAATGAGTTTGAAACTTCCCTTGAAAATATTTAAACTTTGAATTAAATAAAAGTGCCCAATCTCCCTCTTGAAACCTTTTGTCCTTGACGTATTTGTCATGCGATTTAGCTCTCTGTTGTTGGACTATACCAATCCTTTGAACTGCTTCTTTTCTGATTTCATCAAGTTCATTCAATTGCTCCAGTCAATGCTTTTGAGTCTCTGATAATTTCATCCCCAACTGAACTACCATCTTGAAAGCTTTGACTTGGAACTCTATAGGGAACATGACTTGTTTCCCATAAACAAGTTCATATGGTGTATGTCCCGTTGTGTTCCTCCATGTAGTTCTATAGGTCCATAAGGCTTCAGGAAGCCTTTCTGCCCAATCTCTTCTATGTAGATGCATAGTCTTGGTGAGGATTCCTTCAATCACTTTATTTGTAGACTCCACTTGACCATTTGCTTGTGGATGATAGGGAATTGATTTCCTATGCTTGATTTTGTACTCCTCCATAAGCCTTTCCATCATGCTAGATGTGAATTGAGATCCCTGATCTATCACAATTTTTCTTGGAACACCAAATCGAGTAAAGATGTCCTCAAAAAGAAAGCTAACTGCGGGATTTTCGTTAGAAAAAGGTAATGCTTTAGCTTCTACCCATTTGGTGACATAATCATTGCATACCAATATATACTTTTTATGCTTAGATGGAAGATTAATAGGTCCAATAAAGTCTAAAGCCCATTTTTCAAAGGGTTTGATAAGTACCCGAGTTTGTAATGGCATCTCATTTGAGAGAGCAGGTTTCCCTACCCTTTGGTAGCTGTCGCACCTCCTGACATATTCTTTACTATCTTTGAAGATGGATGGCCAATAATATCCTAAAGAAAGGATTTTATAGGCTATCCTCTTGTTAGCAAAGTGTCCACCACATGTCTCATCATGACATGCTTTGAGAATATCAGACATTTCATCTTCCCTGGCACATCTTCTGATCATAAGATCTGGCGCTGTTTTATACAATTCATTAGTGATCCATGAATATCTTGCACTTTCTTGAATAATCTTTCTTTTCTCTCTAGGAAAAAAATGTGAAGGTAACTTCCCTGTAACCAAGTAATTAGCAACATCTGCAAACCAAGGAGTTTGAGTAGTTACTGCAAAAAGATATTCATCAGGAAACTTATCTTCAACCGGAGAGTCTTCTTTGATATTTTGAATCCTGGACAAGAAATCAGCAACTATGTTTTTTTTTTTCCATGTCTATCTAACACAATAATGTTGAATTCTTGCAAAAGTAAAATCCATCTTGTAAGTCTTCCATTAGTAATAGGTTTATTCATCAAATATCTAATTGCAGAGTGATATGTATGAACATAGGTTTCATAGCCTGTTATATAATGTCTGAACTTATTAATTGCATGAACAATAGCTAAAATTTCTTTTTCAGTCACAGTATAATTCAGCTCAGTGGGAGTCAAATTCTTACTTGTATAGTAAATGGCATAATGAATCAAATATTTTTGTCCCAATACAGCTCCTAAAGCTGTATCTGAAGCATCTGTAGAAATATGGAAAGGAAGTTTCCAATTTGGACCTCTTAAAATAGGTGCTTCAAAATTTTTTGCTTTCAAGGTTTCAAATGCTAGTTGGCAATCAGGATTCCAACTGAATTCACAATCTTTTGTAAGTAATTTGAAGAGTGGAGATGCAATTTTAGTGAAGTTTTCTATAAACCTCCTATAGTATCCTGTAAATCCTAGAAAACTTCTAACATCCTTTTGGAAATTCGGAATTGATAATTTAGAGATGACTTCAACTTTAGATTTGTCGACTTTAATCCCATCTCCTGAAACGTGATGTCCTAAAACAATACCTTTTGTAAACATCATAAAACATTTTTCATGGCTTAGTGAAATGTTTGTTTCTTTACATCTTTTAAGAACTTTTTCCAAATTTTCCAAAGCTTCTTCAAATGTGTTTCCATAGACTGTAAAATCATCCATATATACGTCTACACAATCATGTATTAGATCAAAAAAAAATCCCTAGTACTACTCTTTGGAATGTTGCAGGTGCATTATTTAGCCCAAAAGGAAGCACTCGGTAGGCAAAAGTTCCCCATGGACAAGTAAATGTGGCTTTATCCTGATCCTCAGGTGCTACCTGAATTTGATTATAACCACTAAAACCATCCAAGAATGAGAAATACTTCTTACTTGCTAATGTATCGGACACTTGATCTATAAATGGAAAAGGAAAGTGATCTTTAAGGGTTGCTTTATTAAATTCTCGGTAATCAATGCACACCCTCCATTTACCATTCTTTTTAGGCACAATTACCAAAGGAGAAATCCATTGGCTATCTAAAATTGGGTAAATGAAGTTTACATTGAGTAATTTTTGGAGCTCTTCTTTCACAATTTCCCTAAGATTTGGGTTCATTCTTCTCTGAGGTTGTCTGATTGGTCTACTGTTTTCCTCAATATAGATATGATGGATACAAGTCTTAGGATCAATTCCTTTCATGTCAGTGTACTCCCATGCAAATGCAGCAGAATATTTTTGTAATGTTTTGATCAGCTCTTCTTGTTGTAGTTTCCCCAAGTTTTTGTTTATATTCAATTTCCTACCTGGAAAAATTTCAATTCTAGAGCTACCAAACTCTTCCATAGAATAGAGAGACATCTGCCTAGATGACAAGTATTCAACATTGGGTTTCTCTTGAAATTGTGCATGATCATATTCTGAAGATGTTTCAAAATTTTCTAATGTATTCAATATTTGACTATCTTCACTAATTTCTGACATAGTAAAGAGAGGTTGAATATCATCTTCATCATCAATCCATTCCTTATCATCTATTTCTGTGATTGCTTTTGCTGGAGGATACAAAGTAATTTTTTTTGTTGAATTACCATCAGAAACATACATGTCACCCGATCTACAACTAATAAAATCATCAGTTGTGGCCAGCCAAGCTCTTCCTAGTATGAGTGGGTGTCCTCCTAGATTATTCTTGGGAGTTAAATCATGAAATCAACAAGATATTCCCAAGAATCTAAGGAGACTGAAATATCTTCTAGTACACCATCTGGTTTTATTATTGATCTATCTGCAAGTTGCAGCAAGGTAGGTGTGTAAAGAAGGTTAGGAAGTTTAAGTTGTTCCATAGTTTGTCTACTCATGATGTTTATTGCTGCCCCTAAGTCAATCAATGTATTTGGAATTTCAATTCCATTTATATGTGTCTTGACAATTGGACTTCCTGGATCCACATATTTCTGCATGCCAATATTTCCCATCATTATGTTTGTTATCTTTCCTACCATGTGAATTCTTTTTGTTTTTTTTTATTTTCTTCCTGGTCTTTTGATGCTCAACTCCTTTATTGTCTTTGCTAGAATTGGAATTTCTCTAATGGCTTGTAACAAAGGAATTTTGATACAAACATTCTTCAATTCATCCTTAAAATCAAAATTGGGCAACAAGATATGTTTTTCTACCCCTCTATCAATTTGTAATCTCTCAGGAAAAGGAGGTGTAGAAGTAAATGTTGGTTGCTCAATTATAGGAGTTGTGTTTATTGATTCTTTTTTCTTTTCTTTTTCAATGTTTTGGTTTTGGAGGGATGTTCCCTTAAAACTTTTATTGACTTTTAGAGAATCTTCCTCAGAAGTGTCTTGTTCTTGAATAACTACATAAGGTCTTTCCTTTTGTAATATCCTACCAAATCTTAGTTGAACATCATTAAGATCTAGTGGAGTAATCATGTAAGTTGGAAATTGTTGTCCTTCTACCATGTAAGCATTCTGAGAGTTTTTATTGTTGGGGTTTCGTAATGGTTGGGCAAGTAGCTGATTTGGTTTCTGCTGAAATGGCAATAAGAGTTGAGGATTTTTACTTTGTTGTGGAGGTTATTTTGGAAATGGCAATGAAAATTGAGGGTTCTGATTTTGAAGTTGTGGTTTCTGATTTTGTGGGGGAGGATAATTCGTATAGGATGGAGGATATTGATAATATTGAGAAAATCTCCCACAAGGATTTTGCACCCCTTGTGCCCACGGTTGAGATTGATACTGAGATTGAGGTTGAGGCCAAGGTCTTCTTGCAACAAAACAAAGAGATTCTACATAATTTGGGACTGTTTCCTCTTGAAAGACAACCTTAAGACCCGGGATTGAAGGACAACCCTTGGTCTCATGACTTTTTGAACAAATCACACAAGTTTCTACAATTTTTGCATCTAAAGGTCATTCCCTTAGAGCATGTTTCTTTCTGCATTTTGGACAAAAAATGGCTAAAGCATCAGCCTCTGTTTTTTTCTTGTTTTGAATTTTAAGGATGTCTAGTTGCTCACTAAGGCTCCCTAGAATGTCAGTTTTAAACTCATCAAGCATATTGCCAATTTCTACTCTACTTACAGATCTAGTTGTAGATTTGTTCGCTCTAACAAGAGAAGGATCTCTCGGCCCTTTCCCTATTTTAGATTTCCCTCTTCAGAGATGAACACACAATTCTCCTATGTCACTCAATGGAAGTTGAGAGATATCTCCCTTCCCCATCATGTTAAGGATATCTATCCACTCATCTCTAATGGCCTTTAACAAAAGAGCTTTCAAAGTTTCTTCATCTAAATTGTTCATCTTTTCTCTTTTAAAATTATAGTTGAATCTCTCAATCAAATCTTCTAAGTTTTCATCCTCTCTTTGCATCATTTTGAACACCTCGTCTTTATGATTGGTAGGCATACAATAATCAAAGTATCTATCCAAATATCCCTGTTTCATTTCATTCCACATTCTAATGGATTGAGTGACTAACCCCATGAACCATTTCAAAGTAGCCCCTTTTAGTGTTGAAGGGAACAATTTGAGTTTTTGAGAGTCTTCTAGATAGTCATAAGTTCTACGTAAGACTTCAAACTCAAACAAAAATGTTTCAGGGTCCTCACTTCTCAACCCATAGAAGTTTGGCAGGACAGATGGTGAGATATTTTTCATTATGGTATGTGTTTCCTCATCCACTATAGGGAATCCAAATGAGTTATCTACTTCCCTATTTCCTCTGCCTCCTCCATTATTACCTCTACCTCCTCCATTATTTCTTCTACCTCTCCCTCTACCCCCTCCTCCAAACAGTGAGAATTCTCCGTCTTGTTCTTCCTCTGCCATTATAGTTTCTTCAGAGTCAGTATAGGGCTCAACCTACAAGCTTATTCCCTCCTCCTCTCATTCTTTTATTAATGGACTATGGGAGAGAGTTTCTACTTTTTCCTCCTCACCAGGCATCCCTAATTCTTCAACTATAATAGGCTCTCCTATGGAGGTAAAAAAGGTTATCCCTGCTATTGGAGATTCAAAATTTTGCTCACCTAAGACTGTTTTGGTAGATGAAGTAGGATAATCTTCTGATTGAGTTTTTTCCCCTTGAATTCCAGGAATCCTATGGCTGGGAGTATGAGTCTGGGATGGAGGTGTGCCTTTTCTAACTCTTGGTGGAGTAGGTTGAGTTGTGGGAATTGAACTTCTACCCCTATCTATAAATCTACCCCTACAGTCTCTTTCTTTATGCATGTCATTGTTTTGTCATGTTTTTGTTTTTTGTTTTTTTTAATGTAAGAGATAAGGCTACCTAGTTACACATCCCCCGCAATGGAGCCAAAATGTTTGGTCAATTTAGTGTCCTAAATTTCTCTACATAAATTATCAATCCGGGTATCGTAAACTGATGAAGTGTTGTGCACTATATGTGCTAGATGACCCTTCTTACTTCTCTATTTTTGTATTTTATGTTGTTTTGGGGGTTTTTGGTCCTTTAGTCCCTAATGATTTACAATGTGACTGTCAAAATCCTAAATCTAACTTCTGTGAAGACTGCTAAGAATCTACAAAGATGAGGACTAAAAGAGCTTAAGTAAGATTTTGAAGTAAAGTTTAGTCAAGAAATGAAAACGTAGTTTCTATTTCTGCTCTTGTCATTATTTCCAAATCATGAACTAAAAACTAGGAAGTGAAATTGCAACTACTGTCTATTTAATTACAGAAGCAAGATTAAATGAAATACTAAAACTGAGAATGAAATTGCAATTATTGTCTAATCTGTTACATGAAAAAAAACCAAATGAAATACTAAAATTGAAAGTGAAATTGCAACTATCTATTATGGAAACAAAACTAAATAAAATACTAAGACTGAAAATGAAAATTCAACTAATCTACTATGTAAGCAAAAATAAATGAAGTGCTTAGTTACTCTGTGTTTCAATTTTGGGAGAAAAACCTCCTTGGGATGACATTTTGAGGAATTATGTACTTCATTATCCTAAGACAAGATAAATGCAGAAACGCAGAAAAGACTCATTGCATGAATGAAGTATTCAACCACTTAGTTTGAGATGAGTTATCAACGAGAAGGGCTTTTTAGAATCATTCATCTACACCGTGAGTCACTAAACTAGTAATAAAATGGCAAGAACTGTAATGGAACTGATCAGTCTAATTGAAAACATAAAGACTAGTGAAACAGTAAATGAAATAAACTACATTGCAACCTCTAACTACTGATAAAAACTAGAAAGAAATTAAACAAAAAGAAGTTATTCTGCACTAAAAGAAGCTATTCTGTGTTAGTAAGAAAATGATAAAGACTTCATTATAAACAAGGTTAGTATGGAAACAATTATAAACACTATGAAAGAAATGGTGAATTGACAGTTTAACTATAAAAGAAAAAACAAAATGAAATGAAACCTTAGTCAATGCAGGGGCCCTCTGCAACTGCTCAAGTTATGCGTACTCAATCAAAACTCCAGAAATGCTTTCAGATATCCATAATACACATGATATTCATATTAAAAATAGAGAATGAGTTTTTCGAAATTACAGAACATTAGTCTGAGCTTAATACATGAGAAAATTTGAATTGGTTCCGAGTTCTTCACACATGCATTTATAAAGAAATTATACAATTTTTTATGGAGAAAAATAAGCTACAACTATAAACACGTAGTAGACAGGCACACATAATCCTCTTCCTCGGTTGCTACAGACATAAATCTAAGGTGATGGCTATTGGATTCGGTTGCACAGATGGCTGTTGAAGTTCGTGGGCTCAGGAATTTGTTTTGGATCCCATCACTATGAAACGTGTACAAAACAAAGACCTGTTTGCCTTAGGTATCTATGTTTGACTTCTCCTTTGACCAAAGTCTTGTACCATCCTCCTTGTTGACTTGGGTTAGGTGAATATGACACGATCCATGTCATGATGCTTTCCAAGCTGCCCATGTATGTATTTTCTCCTTCTGACACTTGGAACCTGTAAAAGCATGGAAGTAGCTATGGAATAGCCGATTAGCAGCAGAATAGGTTGTGCTCCATAGCTAAAAGATAAAAACTTATTCAAACAACAAAACATAAAAGCATCACATGTAAATCACCAAAATGTTCTCCTTAAGGCAATTTATACTAGTTATTGATGATAGGGATGCATTTTCTTCATCGAAAAATAAAGCAAAGGGGGGAGAAGAGTTGCTAAGGAAAGGGCAGTTTTGAGGCTCAACACTCAACATAGTCCCTTTTCATATATTTCTGTATCTCAAACCCGAAAAGGTAGAAAACAATACTTGAGAGAACCACTTGACCATTTCATTCAAGGAATACATTTTTCGTAAAGAGTGGCTCCCAACCCGAAAAAGGGGTAAACTTATACTGGGTGCATGACATTTCACATCCATTATCGAGTTCGAAACGAAAAGGGCTTGGCTATCTTTTCGCTTTTAAAGGGTCGGAAAAGAGCTGAAAGCGAACTCCCTATTTTTATTTTCTTTAACGAGTCAAAAAAGGAAAAAATACTCGACAATCTTTTCATATGAGTTTAACGAGTAGAGAAAAGAGCTGAAATGTGACTCATTGTCATCATCAAACATCCATCACCTGTTGCTCCGTAAGTAAGACAAAGTGTATTATCGAGTCCTTGAGGTAAAATGGGTCAAAAATATTTACAAAACCTAATATTTTCATGAAAAAATTGAATAAAAAGCGGAAAAATAAATATATATTTTTACCATTTAACATTTTACCTTTGCAATGAAGACTTTTTACCCACTTTTGCTGTAGTTGTTCCGGCACAGATTGCGGACAATCCGAGAGGTCAATCGACGAGCCGTTAGTTCCAGGTAATAACTGAAGCCATGAGCTCCATTTTCATGCTATTTATTTCTATTTTTATACATTTTTTTAGATTTTTAGGGAGGTTTTTGAAAATATGTTTTGCCCTCGGTCGACGCAATTTCCGGCCACGTGATCGTGCCGGCCAAGGGTGATTTGCACAACCATCTGCGCTGATCGACATAACTATTTCTAAAATAGGCACATCGGTGTTGTGGATAGGGAAAACCCATTTTTCCTCAAAAAATGACCATTTAAACTTGAATTTTATGTGCCAAAGATGATAATTGGCTCAAATTAATGTCTTTTGCAGGAGAGAAATTGCAAAAAATGGTGGATTGGAAGGAAAGTGAACATGAAGATGTTGACACCAGGCACTGAAGAATCCAAATTTCCTAGAGGATTTGAGGTATTGTGGGCTCCTCACATTTTTCCTTACACCAAGGATGCGGGCCCGGCCTGTGTTGTTTCGATACTTAATAAGCCTTTGGGACATTAATCACAATATTTTTGTCATTGGGGACCAGGAGCTAAAGTTTAAAACTTCAGATATCTACTTCATCACTAGACTATCTCGTAGAGGTGAGCCAGTGAACTTGTATGGGTCACGTCTGATCGGGGCAAGCATCTCTTCCCTGCTTGCCGAACACTGCCCTAAGGCCTTGAAATCCAAGAGTGGGAAGATAGAGATTTCCAGTGTGTGGGATTTGACATTGAGGGTGCTTCTGTTGATTATCAACGGAGTGATGGGGTCCCAAGCGGAACATGAGACTAAAAATTCAAAGTTCCTTTATGCTATTGACTGCACAACTCCTACAATCTTCAACTGGGCAGAGGCCAAGAAGATGAACATCAAGCGCCAATTGTCTAAGGCCAACGTGGGGAATATGAAGAAATTTTGCTTTGGATCAGTACTTGTGACCTTTTTTCCTAGAACGAGTGCCACTGTTCTAGTATTAGTTGACTGAGGTTGATCCTCCTACTCCACGCAACCTACGGATGGCCCACTGGAGTCGTCTGATGCCGAGGATCACTAGGGGTTAGCATATGTCATACCAACCTACATTCTTCTCATGGCTACTAGGATAGAAGATTGTCGTGGAGGACTGGCCATACATCGGCACTGATTTCCATGGGATCCAGATATACCCTTACCACATGGAGAGGACTTTGATGACGAAGGTAAAAAAACAAATTTTTTTATTTTGATATATTTGAATTGTTTTCGGTATATGCGTGCTTATAACATTTCTCTTTTTTATGCAGAAGTTGAACCGAAGTGGCCAGTCGGGATGTCCCTGATAGCTAGGCGCGTCCCCTGCCCTATTGATGCTTTCACCCCTTATCAGGAAGGGAGCGACAATGAGAAGGAGATCAAGAGGAACCTCGAGGGGTTAACTCATGGTATCCCGAAGTATGCTCAGATAGGAGACATGCCCTGGTGGTACCAGAGGCACACAGTGGGAGTCTTAGGTCAGATCCATCGACTGCTGAGTCATGTTGCATGAGCTGTCTCATGCTACCATGACCACCAAGCTGAGTGGTTCCTAGGTCCAGCGCTTACATATTTTTTGAGGCTTGCATGCCACAGATGTACGAGGCCTGCGAGCTGCTAATTTTATTATAGACACACATATTTTTTTTGGGGTTCTGATGTATCAAACATTCTTACCATATATATATATATATATATGTTGTATTTTCCTATCTATTATGGTACAAATGGTTTGTCTTATCTTTTACATGTTTCATAAATGTCTATCCAACACGTAATTAGCCAATGCATCTATCAATGCTTCCATGTGTCTAAGAATATGATGATATGTAATATAATCAAAATGCCTTTCCAATAAATGGATACAGAGATACATTCATAATATTTGAGGGTTCCTGATAGAATATTTCTTGTTGGGTTGAAGGACGAGAAGCTGTGAATCTAGGTTGATAGCCAATTCTTTGATGCCTAGAGCGATGACTTCTGACAATAGTTCGATGACCGCATTGTATTCAGCAATGTTGTTGGTTGTGCGACCTAGGAAGATACCTTGAAGGTCAATCAAATCACCATTAGGGTCATAGATAGTCCATGCCGCGGATGATAGTTTCCGGGTACTACAGAAAGAACCATAGGCGAAACCAACATGAGGAGTCGCAGACATCTGCAAAGCAAGAAAAGCATAGTAAACATGAAGGTTGTTTGAAAACTATCACACAAAACCACGTTTTAAAAAAATGAATCACATACTAATGTACATAAGTAACCATGCAAGATGACCTAAGCATAGTACTTTTTGAGGTAAAGCCAGTTTTGGGGCTTATCGAGAGGAATTCCTTCATAATCAATAAGCTCATAGGCTCCTTTATACAAAACGCATTTTACAATATAGGGCCCATGCCACATAGGTTCAAAATTTCCTGCCCCCATCTTATCATTAGATTGGTCGTATAACATGACCAAATCACCCTCAAAGAAAGCGTGAGGGGCGATCGACTGATCGAAATGGGATTTGACCCGTTTCTTTTGTGCTTCAATGACCAAGGCATCAAGACGACGAGTCTCGTCCAGCCATTCTAAATATAAAAGGTGTTCCTCTTGAGGTGATGTTTTGGGGAGGAGTTCAACAGCTAAATTGAGTGAAGGAATCTTGCATTCGATCAACAATGTTGCTTCCAGACCACGAACCAACTGGAATGGTGTGAAACTAGTTGTGTCTTTGGTTGAAGTTCGAGCCATTGTGGCACAAGCCTAATGCAGATGTCAGTTATGCCATCATGTAATCTCTAAAATCAGAGCCATGGTCTATGACAATGGCTTGGGGTACGTCGAACCTGGAAATAGCATGGTTAAAAAGGAATTGGGCTACCTTCTTACCATCTATAGAATATGTAGGCATTACTTCGGTCCATTTGGTAAAATAATCCACAACAACAATAATATAGCCATGCCCCCTACCAAACGAGGGTTACATGTCATATAATCGATGCCCCATTTGGCAAAGGGAATAATAGTAATGAAAAGGTGTAGGTGAGCAGGTGGGACACGCATATTGCGTTGGTAAATTTGGCATTCGTGGCACTTCAGAACAGTAAGAATGTAGTCTTTAAAGATAGACAACCAGAAATAACCAGAACAAGATACCCCAATATGAATGTGTTCAATGACACTCGGTTTGATAGAAATGTCAATAAACATCATTTGGGTAATATTACCCAGATTTCCTTTCAACCATACTTCATGAGTAACAGTCAGTGGCAAAAATGGAGAAGAGGACTCGTCGAAAGCGATAGACATGACCACCTAGCGAGGCAGGGATGAGGAGCGATGATGAGTATTGATCCATGGTAGTTCCTCAAGGGACATGATTTCAATGATACCTTCATCGGTGAGGAAGTTCTCGGCTAAGGGATCGAATGATTCCAAAGTGCCATGCTAGGGGCATTGAGAGTACATATCGAGAGAGGTCTTCGACATATGTGAATTAGAGGATGCAGAGTTTGAAAACATTTCCACATAATTTGCTTTGGCAGGACTAAGCGACATAACCTTGCCCCAAGTATCAATAAGATCTAATGTAGGTATGACGCAAGGATCAGATTTGACCGAGATCATGTTGACAGAGGCAACATGAGGAGGTGGGAGTGGAAAAAACCCCATTAAGGCAGAATCTTTGAAGAGCCCTACCCCCACACTCTCATAGCGAGCGCCATAGTGCTTGACGTAGGGAACATTGCCATCTAAGGAGGAAGAGGAAAAGAAAGACAGTTGATCGACAATGGCAATTTTCCCTTGATGGGGAAAAAAAATCACGTGGAACAAGGAGGAGGCCACGACATGCATGGCATGAGTCCAACTTTGGTCGAGTAGAAGATTATAATTGAGATTGGCCTCAACGATTTATACTTTGACCTGCACTGTCTTTCCATCCAAGGTGATGGCAAGGTTAGGTAAGACACTGAAGGGTCGCGAATCGCACCCATCGAAAGCTTCCAAAGTGTTTGGAGACTAGTTCAGTGCAAGGGAACCAATAGCCTTCCAACATGCATTTGACATGATGCAGGTGGAAGCACCTTCATCGATGACAGTTCGGTGGATGGTCTTCTCATTGATGATTACCTGAATGAGAAAGGCAATCTGATGAGGGAGCCGTGGAACATGGTTCTCCAGATCGAAACATATCAAATTAGAGTCAGTGGGATTGATGCCCCCGATAGCTGACAACAAAGATTTCCACTACGATGGGCAGCTTGGAAGTACCTCGAGAGCCAACATGGCTAACGGCGCTTAATACAAGTCCTCAATAATATTTTAATGCTAAGCGGCACAAGCATTGGGATTGTACGAGGATTTCTGCAGCACACCTTGAGACGGTGGCTATGTAGTAGAATTAGGGTTAAGGCGCTCGATTTGTAGAGGGCCAGAACTCTGGGTAAAAGAAACTGGTGCAACTTCTTTCTATTTCCCAGTTGCCAGAGCTAGAGTTTGATAATATTTCGATTGGGTAGCCACATTAATGGGTGTGCTCATCATGAACACTTGAGATACGGAGGAAGCAGATCGGGGTTGGTCTACGATTTGGGTCTGCTGAGACGGAAATGGCTCTTTGAGGATAGAAGGGGTCCCTCTGAGCAGGTGACTAACTTCAAATCGTCGAGGACAATCCTTAATGTAGTGATCCTCCTCGCAAATGAGGCAAGGATACTTAGGTTTCCATTGTGAAGATTCACCAACAGACAATTTGGGAGGACCCTGTTTCGGGGCATCGACTTTAGCTTTGCCTTTGCCTTTCTTTTTCCCTTTTGAGGATTTGTCTGCTGCGGTAGACTGGACAGCGTGGACCTCTGAGGTTTTATCAGGCTTGGAGGATTCTGAGATGAATTATTAGGAGCAACATTTGAGACCGACTTCTGTTTGGAAGAAGTTTTAGTAGGGGTCTGGGATACTGAACCAATAACTTCATCAACGGGAGGAACAACTGGTGACTTTGATGCTACAGGATCAGATAATGGGCACTGAGCGTTGGGTAACAACTCGTATAAAGTTCTAGACTGAGACTAAACTAGATCCAAGTACTGGGCACGAGCGATGGCTTACTCTTTAGTGATGCATCCACCCATAGCTATATTGTAAGCAATTGGGGCTATGAATGATTTGGTAAACCATTCAGTGAGCAACTAATCAACTATCTCGAATTTGATCAAGCGACGTCTACATCTCCATTTTATCCAGGTGGATATTGGTGGCCACCTACCAAGTCCACTTGGACCCCCACCATTATTTCTCTCAGCTTTTCAGTTTCCGTAATTGTAGCACAATTTACTATTTTTAGTAGTTTTTGGGGTCCTAAACTTCTGGAGCCATTTTGAGTCCCTAAACGACGTTTTTTGGGAAAACTGGGAGCAACATGGTCCATTCATGGACCATGTTGCTCACCCCAAAGTTATAGTTCTGAGATAGATATTTCTAACAAGATATTGTGTGTGTCAAACGGAGATCATATGCCAAAGTTACGACCCCAGGAAGTTGATGTACCAATTTACCCAAACGGGGCCCAGAGTTTGGCGTTTCATCTTCTAGGGTTAGATTTTTGGATGTTTAGGGTTTTCCATTGTTTCTCAACAATAAATAGGCCTTCGAGCCTCATTGTAACACAGTTCAAAGGTATGTAGCCGCCACATCTCTTCTCAGATATAAGCTACCATCGCCCTAGCTGGCTTGTTTCCATTTATGTTTGTAAGCATATTTCAGTATTTTACATTAATGAAATGAAGTATTATTTCCACTGCATCTCTGTGTTTATGGTTATCTCTGTAATTTTTTGCATTCCTGTTTAAATCCGCATCAGTGACATCATAGTGGTCTCCTTTTTTTCTCTGTTTTTCTTTGCATGTCCCCAACGAGGTCGGGATATAAGGAGTTAGGGCTTGAATCAGTCGAACATTTGCAAGACCAGCCTCGCAAATCCCGACAGCCTCCCATGGAGGATGAAAAGAAAGACAAGGGGGCAGGAGATCCTATCAAAAGCTTGCTCAAAGAAGCACAAAGGCGACGCATCAACTTGCAGTAGCTCCTCTGGAAATGCCATGCCCTTTAAGGTATAATTTAATTTGGGAATCCCCATATTCGAGGGTCAAATAGACACAGATATCGTAGATAAATGGTTAAATCTACTAGAGGATTATTTTTCTGTTCATGATTTTTCTAGTCAGGAAAAGATTATTTTCGCTCTTCTTAGAGTAGCTTCTGACGTCAAGGACAGGTGGGAAACCTACTATGAGTTGAAGGATGAAAGTACAGGCTCACTATTTTCATCTGCACCCACTTGGGATTCATTTTGGGATGCCATCAAGGAGCAGTACTACCCTATCGAAAGCTATGAGGATCAATACATAAAGTGGACCACGCTGCGGCAAGGAAGGGACCAAGACGTGTCGGAGTTTACCAATATTTTCCATACCCTTCACACAAAGTTGGGTATCAAAGATTCAGAGCAGCATTTGGTACTCAAATACCATGGTTGCCTACACAAGTACATCTAGGAAGAAATAGAATTCCTAAACATCCTCTCACTCGGCATGACATACCAATATGCCGTGAAGGTCGAGCAAAAGTTTAAACAGAAGAAGCGAGACTTTGGATCTGTGAATTCAAAGCAAGGGAAAGGTGCCCCCAAACTACATGAAAAAGGACAAAGCCAAGGCGGGATGGCCCAAGACAAACCGCCAAAGTTTCAAGCAAAGAACAACACCGTGAAGCCGAAAAAGGACACGAGAAAGTGGTGTGAGTTCCATAAGAGCTCCACTCATAACACAAGTGAGTGTCAAGCCAAGCAGTCACTGGTGGTTGAGCTAAAGGTTTCAGAATCAGATGCATGTTCTGACTCTGAGTCAAAACCTGACAAGGAGAATGACAAAGGGAAGCAGATTATCGATGCAGAGCCCAACACCATCGTTGCCACCACGAAGATATAGAAGGAGGAACTTGAAGATCCAGAGGAGGAGGAGCATCTCTTCCACTCCCAGATGTGGGTAAAGGGCTCCCCGCTACAGTTCATTGTCGACAGCGGGAGCCAAAAGCACCTCATTTTGGTAGAGGTCATGAAGTGGTTGGGCTTACCGACCACAACACATCCGCAACTGTACACCATCGGGTGGCTTCACCAAGGATGAGATCTTCGCGTGAGCCAGCAGTGTCACCTTTCATACAACATCAAGCCCTTCACAGATGAGGTATTGTGTGACATTGCTCCCCTTGAAGTCTGTGATGTATTATTAGGACAGCCAAACTTGTGTAAGCAACATGTTGTGTATGAATCAAGGCCCCATGTTGTTATTGTTACATTGGGAACTATGTTTTACAGGATACCGAAGGTAGCACTACCTACCGTCATCTCTTTGGTTACTACAAAACAATGCAGTAAGCTCATTTCCAAAACTGGGAAATTTGTTTTCCTGATGATACGCCCTCAAGGAAAGAAGAAGACGGTGGCCACAACCTCCAGACAAGGACCATCCGCACGACAACTACAGATGGAAAAGGTCGTGGAGGAGTATGAGGACATCTTCACCTCTCCCGCAGGGGTTCCTTTGCACTGTCAGGTCAAGCACTCCATCAATCTGACCCCAGGTGCGTCGCTGCCCAATGGACCAATCTATTGACGCTCCGTTCTGGAGAACGATGAAATCAAGAGGTAGATTCAGGAGCTGTTGCAGAAAGGTCACATCCGTCTGAGTTCATCACCTTGTGGGAGCTCGATCGTGTTGGTATAGAAGAAGGATGGGACTTGGAGACTCTGTATTGACTATCGGGCGCTGAACAAGATCACTGTCTATAATAGGTACCCAATCCCGTGAATTGATGACCTCCTGGACCAACTAAAGGGGGCAAAATATTTCAGCAAGATCGATCTGAAGTCAGGATATCACCAGGTACCAATCGAAACCTCCGACGTGTGAAGGCTACCTTCAAAGCCAAGGAGGGCCTTTTCAAATGGTTGGTTATGCCTTTTAGATTGACGAATACTCCTGCAACCTTCATGAGGCTAATGGATGACATCTTGCAGCCATTCACCAACTCATTTGTAGTGGTATCCTTGGATGACATCCTGATCTTTAGCCAGAGTTGGGAAGAACACCTCCACCACATCCGACAGGTTCTCCAAACACTGCGGCAACACAAGCTATGTGCCAATTTGGAGAAATGCACTTTTGGCACGACCCAGGTTCAGTATCTGGGATACATTATTGATGAACAAGGGTTCATGTGGATCCTTCCAAGATCCAAGTCATTCAGGATTGGCCATCTCCAACCACTCTGACAAAGCTCCGCAACTTTCTACGTCTTGCCAACTTCTATTGTAGGTTCGTGTTGGGATTTTCTCATATCACTTGGCCCTTAAGTCAACTCACCAAGGGAGGAGCGAAAGAAAAATTATTTTGGTATGAATCTCAATAGAAGGCATTCATAGAGTTGAAAGATCACCTTTGCACAGCAAGAGTGCTCGTGTTACAAGATTTGCAACAACCATTTGAGGTCAAGCCAGATGCCTATGACTATGCTATTGGCGCAATCCTTACTCAACACAAGCATCCAGTGGCATATCATAGTGAAACACTTTCAGACATAGTCTGGAAGTATCCCACTTATGACAAAGAGATGTATTCCATTGTGCAGGCCTGTTGACAATGGAAGCATTACATTTTGGGGAAGGAAACGGTCATCCACACAAAACACCGAGCCCTGCAGTTCATACAAACCGAAGGGAAATTGCAGAATGATCGCCATCAGAAGTGGTCTACATACCTACAACAGTTCTATTTGAATATCAAGTATAAGAAGGGAAGCACCAATAATGTTGCAGATTGCCTCAGTCAACCACCGATCATGGTGTTAACCACCATGCTCAACTCCTGTGGGCATGAGTGTTATGAAACCAGCTCAAGAAAAGATAGAAAAGATAGATCAACGCCTTAGAATTTAGCCTCTTCGAGGGGGAAACCTCCTTTACATTACATAAATGAACAATTCTTGGATGATACAAATGACAAAACCTCCTTTCTATATATAAGAGTCTAAGGAGTCACAATATAATCCAGCCGACCTAACAATAATAATATAAACCCACAAAAATAATAATAGAGGAATTCTATGGGGCACAGAAATAACAATATGGGGGTAATAGGGGCACAACAATATAAATAAGGGGTATAACTACAATAGTAATGGGGTAATCACTAGTATTATAGGGACCCAACATGCCCCTCTCCTTCAAAAAAGTGTTGTCCTCAACGCTTGAGTAGTTCTGGATACTTCTGCATAAAATTCTCATCCCCCATGTGGAATCTTCAGCGGATAAGTTATTCCACTTGATAAGATACTCTGAAATTGATCGATTTCGTAGCTGTCGAGTTCTTGTTTCTGTGACTGCTTCCGGTTCCAATATAATTTTTCCTTCCTCATCAAGTTCTGGCAATATTGTTTGAATTGGGAGCTTGTCACCTATAACCTTCTTTAAACATGAAACATGGAAGACTGGGTGCAATCGAGAAGCTGCAGGAAGCTCCAATTTGTATGCCATAGTACCAATCTTTTGCAACACCTTGTACGGACCATAATACTTTGGTGATAATTTATTATCCTTCTTAGCTTGCTTTAGGGACATTTGCTTATATGGTTGTAGCCATAGGAATACCCAATCACCTACATCAAAACTTCTTTCACTGCGATGTTGATCTGCCTGTTGTTTCATTCTATTTTGTGCCAACACGAGGTTATCCTTTAAGAGTTGGAGGACTTGTTGTTGATGTTCGATGTGATGTTCCACTGCCTGAACCTTAGAATTTTCTCTTAAATATGATGTGATGGATGGTGGTTGATACCCATAAAGTGCCATAAATGGGGTCATTTTTGTTGTTGTAGGAAGGAAGTGTTATACCACCATTCAGCCAGAGGCAACCATTTGACCCATTGTGTCTGTTTATCAGATACAAAGCAACGAAGATATCCTTCCAAACATTTGTTTACTATCTCAGTTTTCCCATCAGATTGAGGATGATAAGATGAGCTATGAGCTAACTGAGTACCAAGACAAGAAAATAATTCTGTCCAAAAATTTCCAGTGAAAATGGGATCTCTGTCACTTACAATAATCTTTGGGTTTCCATGTAGCTTTTGAACTGTTTCCATAAATGCAGTAGAAACTGTACTGGCTTTAAATGGATGTGATAATGCACAAAAGTGTGCATACTTGGTAAGTTTGTCAACTACCACCATGATGACACTCTTTCCCTCAGACTTGGGTAAACCTGTGATAAAATCCATTGAAACCTCCTCCCAACGTTGGCTTGGAATGGATAAAGGTTGTAATAGACCCGGTGTCTTAATTGTTTCAACTTTATTTTGCTGGCAAACCAAACATTCCGCCACAAACTTTTGAATATCTGATTTAAGGCCATCCCAAAAAAATTCCTTCTTAACCCTGTGGTAAGTTTTTAAAAATCCTGAGTGCCCTCCTAAGGGAGAAGTGTGCAATTCCATAAGAATCTTTTGTTTTAGCTGGGAATTCTTACAGAGGTATAAGCGATCTTTGTACCATAACGAATCATTTTTCCAGCTAAATGTATCAGAAGTACTGGAATCTTGTTGTAGCTTTCGAATAAGTGCCCACACTTCTTCGTCATTCTTCCATTCCTCCCTTGCTTCATTTATCCAATCTGGTTGGATAATAGAAATGGCACACAACAATGCTTCCACATCCTCATCCTTTCTTGAGAGTGCATCTGCCACCACATTTTGCTTCCCTTTTTTGTAGATGATTTCAAAGTCATAACCCAACATCTTTGTGACCCACTTTTGTTGCTCTTCAGAGGATAATCTTTGTTCTAAAAAGTATTTAAGGCTATCATGATCCGTTTTTACCTTGAAGTGTCTTCCCATTAGGTAGGGTCGCCATTTCTTAAGTGCATGGAGTATTGCCAACATTTCCTTCTCATAAATAGCTTTGCTTAAAAACTTTCCCTTGATTGGACGACTTTCAAAAGCAATGGGTCTTTCATCTTGCATTAGAACAGCACCAATTCCATTTCCTGAAGCATCACATTCCACAATAAAGGTTTTTGTGAAGTCCGGTGTAGCTAAGACCGGTGCTTGGCACATTGCCTCTTTAAGATGTTCAAAGGCCTTTGTTGCTTCCGGAGTCCATGAAAATGAATCTTTCTTCAATAATGTTGTTAGAGGTGCTGCTATTCTCCCATAATTCTTAACAAACTTGCGATAATACCCTGTCAACCCAAGAAATCCTCGCAGATGCTTTATGGATGTGGGGATTTTCCATTCCTTAATGGCTTTAATTTTGCTAGGGTCTACCTTAACTCCTTCATGAGATACAATATGACCCAAATATTCCACCTCCTGGACTCCAAAGAAACATTTGGATCTTTTTGCATATAATTGTTTCTCCTCCAATAGTTGTAGCACCTTGTCAACATGTTCAACATGATCCTTCCAAGACTTGCTGTAGATTAGTATATCATCAAAAAATACTAACACAAATTTTCTAAGGAATGGTTTGAAAATTGAATTCATCAAACCTTGAAATGTTGAAGGTGCATTGGTAAGGCCAAAAGGCATGACCAAAAATTCATAATGACCCTCATGAGTTCTAAATGCCGTTTTTGGAATGTCTTCAATCTTCATTCTGATTTGATGATATCCCGAACGAAGATCCAACTTGGTGAAGTAAATTGATCCATGCAATTCATCCAGTAATTCATCAATAACAGGAATGGGGAACTTATCTTTAATAGTGAGCTTGTTGAGCTCCCTATAATCTGGACACATGCGCCATGATCCATCCTTCTTGTGCACCAATACTACTGGAGCTGAGAAAGAACTTTGACTCGGTTGAATTATACCAGCCTCTAGCATTTCTGCAACCATACGTTCAATTTCACTTTTTTGGACATAGGGATATCTGTACGGCCTGATGTTTGGAGGAACACTTCCTGGAATCAGATGAATAGCATGATCATGATCACGCATAGGTGGGAGACCCTTGGGAGTCTCAAATACCTTGGAATGATTGTCCAAGACTTTTTGGAGATCTAGAGAAATAGATGATTCCAATGTGGAAACATCTAGCGAGCATAATTGTGAAATTACACCTCTTTGCTCCTCTCTTAGAAGCTTTGTCATACCATGAGAGCTGATTATCTTTCCTGGTTTCCCTGCAATACCCCTTAATTCAACTTCCTTTCCTTCTGAAGAAAATTTGATGAAAACTTCTTGAAAATTAAAAGCTATTGTACCCAAGGATTGTAGCCATTGGACTCCTAGTACAACATCCGCACCTCCCATTGGAATGGAAAGCATTGGGCTAGTCAATACATATTCTCCCATGGATAGCTTGATATTATGTGTTATAGACATTTTTGTGCCTTACAGCATGAAGCATGAAATGTCAATAATCTGAGGGATCCCAAGTCCCTAAACATGTTGTTCCTACCCCTAGAGGAACAAGGTCAACAAACCACAGCACTAAATATCAGTTCTCCACCTGAAAACACTCAAAAACAAGCTAATTCTAGATCATGTCAACTGCTCCACTGAGCATCTGCGCTGAATGTCAACTACTCCACTCTGTACCTGCACTGAATGTCAAAAGCAATGAAGGCTACCTGCGCTGGGCGAGATTGGCCAAGTGGCACAGTCATTCCTCAATGTGTCAAATGCCCGGGAAGCTTCCAAAATGACACTTGGATCAGGGAATTCGCCTTGTGATGATTAAGAGGATCTAGATCTCCAAGTGGAAGCAATAACCTCCAAGTGGACTCAAGAACTGAAGAATAACTGAAATGGGAGAGGACACTAGTCAGCTTCATGCCAGCCTCAAGCTGACTCATCCTTTCTCCAAAACTCCTATATATAGACCTCTCTCATGAGGTCTAAGGAGGCTTGTGAATGTAAGGAAGTGCTGTTGGTTTGAGTATAGAACTATTGGGTGATTTGCTTGAAGGAGGTGAAGAGGAGATTTCTTTCTGCTGGGAGGTGTTGCTGGATTGGGCCTCTTATGGTTGTAACACTCTCAGAACTTTACTTCTTCCATTAATAAAGCATTTGAGGTTCTTCTATATGCATGTGTCTCAATGGTGAATTGTTATACTTGTGTATTTGATTTATTCTAATCCTTGAATCAATTATGAATGTATGCTTCTTGTAGTTTCCCTCTCTTGCCTTTTGCAGGATCTTTGTGTAGCTGGGCCAGTGAAAGAGCAAGGAGCTAGGAGCAAGCAGCAAAGAGAGAAGATTGGATCAATCATTAGCGGAAGACAACGGTTAGTGGATCTCTTTCTCCCCTCTCTTACATCTCATAAAGAAGTAATCTCGAATAGCTTTGCTTTGATTGTTGCTGAGGTACTATCACCCTTAGAGTGGGATAGGGTCATTCCGTATTGGATACTTTTCCCAACAACAAATTGGCGACTCCACTGGGGATCGTATCTTGTTGGTTGTTTGTGTTTTTGCTATTCATTTCATAAACACAGGGAGTACCGAATCGAACTGCATTTGGATCTTTCAAATGCAAAGTAGAGGGCAGCTACTCTAGCTCAGTTTCTGGGCAAGTTTATGATTTGAAGAGCTGATCCACAAGGACTCTAATAAGCTCTTAGTGATAGCTTTTCATCCTCCTTGTCATCCCTTAGTGTGTACTTGACTGATAGCTTCTGATTTGGCCAAAAACTGTGAATTTTTGAGCAATCTGTGACCCGGAAACCAAGAGAAACGAAAGTTTCGTTCTTCAGTGCAGGCTGTGTGAAGGCTGTCTGCATTTCAGCGCAGTTCCCGAAGGGGCTACCTGCGCTGAAGGTCAAACTACCAGTGTCCTACCTGCGCTGAACCAGTCTTGCCTTGTGCTACTGGGGTTTCCTGCTGTTTCTTGCCCTGTTTTCACCCTTGTTTTTGCAGCCTGTTACCAGTCAATGTACCTATCTGAAACCAACTTTCCTTGCCACTATTCCGCCTCGGTTGTATAAAGAAACTGTGTTTGTTCTTTGTGTATTTCTTGTATCATTTGCAGTTTCCCATAACGAAAGTGAACTAGTCTTGTTGTGGCCTCTTAGATCTAGACCTGTGATAAAGTGTCGTTTTGATCTTAAGAGTTAGTTTGTTTGCTGTTCATAGCTGATTGAGCTTTTGCTTTCGTCATATGGTTTGAATTTATATATTTCTAGTGTCGAAACAAGTAAATCTTAAGGTGTCTTTTGATTTTGGACAAGCTTGTTTGCTTTCACTTGAAATTGAATTCAAAGTTATACAACAGCTTTCTTTTTGTGTCGCACAAACATTAAGAAAGAGAAAAGAAATACTTGCATTGTGCATGTGCATTATGACAGTTTGCATGTTGATTTAGGAAAAAGTGCATTAGTGTGTGCTCTATGATCTGTGTGAAAAGATGTTGTCTTTCTTTTCCCTCAGTAGTTAAGATTTTCAAAGTTGAAAGATTGAAAAGCTTGCTTATCATCTTAGACTGCATTTAGGAGTGTTACTATACATCTCGTGGTGATCCATAAAGGCAAACTGCTAAACAAGATCAACCTTAAAATAAATTGAATTTACATAACAACGCATTGAAACATAACGCAAACACATAGAGGTCTAAGCTAGAGACGTGTTCCGGCGTCGTTAAACGTGATATCTTAGCGTTGAGTGGTTGGGTGATTCCTCCACGGTGAAGCGATAAGTATCAATACGGACTTGTGCTCCCACGTACCGTCGCGTATATATTGGGAGACCCCTATAGGAACAAAGCCTTTATCCATAGGAAGCCGTGTCGGCCGCCCTACTGATCGCAATGCAGTGAACACAGCATTCACGAAGATCGACCACCCGTACCGTAAAACGTATTCTGTGGTTTTGCGAAAAGTTTGGCACACCCTCTGCCTAGAACTCCAGAGCAGTTTCTTTTGGCCTTTTTCAAACTCTATAACTGAAAAAGTCCATCCGAGCATTTGTCACTTCGGGCTCGTTAAAACATCGAAGGAGACTAGAGTCATCTTTAGCTTTTTCTCGACTCTTAAAAAGTGAAAAAGCAAGTTGTGTCTAAAGCGTCGTTATAAAATTTATTTTAAACGGAACATAATCACCTCCTATTCCTGCGTTGATCTTTAGGTTGAGAACATGGAACGCCCCAACCAAGGAATTCCACATGATGGAAATCCTAGTCCTTTCTCCTCTTGGGGAGAAGTTGGTGCGCCCCACATGGCCACATTGTCGCTTCCAGGACTGACAATTGGCCTGCCTATTTGGCTATTCTCAACCAATGTAGTTCAGAACACCATGGTTCCTGAACAGTCGAGTCAACAGTTAGATCAGTCTAGAGCTGCCCACCAGCCTTCTACTTCCTATAACTCTTCCTCCAATCCTTCATCTTCGCAAGGTAGAGCCGGCAAAAGCCAAGCTCCCATGGAGAAGAAGGAGAAGAAGGAGAGAGAGAAGAAGAAGAAGGAGCCTAAGGCGACTGGGGGCAAGCAAAAGACATCTGACAAAAATCCACACACAGCACAGACCGGGCCTAAATCGCCATGTGTCATATGTAGAGGAGACCACTTCCATAGAGATTGTCCCTGTATTCCCCGGATACTAAGGGACTGGTCCCCTCGTTTGCACAATTCGGGAGCATCAACCTCTGATAGCCATGTTGAATGCTTACCGTCAACCAGCGAAAGTGAAGGTTCAAGACAAAGAGGGGAAGCAAGATCCCCCTGCAAACTGTGTAAAGGCGATCACGCCATCCACCGTTGTCCCTTCTTAGACGAAGCGAAGAGAGTTTTGGAAGATCGCCCGGTTTCACCGTTGAGACTTCCTCCTGGATACAAAAAACTCGTGCCAAGTCCTTCGTTGGTTGAAAATACAGCTGGCCCGCTCAAGTGGTCAGCTGAAGCGTCAGTCATTGAAAATGAACCTACTGAATCCAGACCAGACGAAAGTCTAAAGGTCGATAAGGCAGTTGACCCGGTTCTTCCTTCAGAGGTTTCATCCTCAAATGACACCGTCACTGAAGATTCATCTTCAAATGACACCCTCACTGAAGAGAATAAGGATGACACCATCCAGATTCTTTTCATCAACACCGACTCTGATGAGCATCAGGGCAATGCGCCCATTCCTTTATCGCAGGAAGGAACATCGTCAGGGTCATATCCGGCCGTGTATTCGGTCCCACCACCAAGCAACCTGGTTGTGTCCTTTGATTGGAACCAACTAGGCAGACCCCGGTTACCAGCCAGTATACCATTCAGAATCATAGTCCAAATTTATAGAATGGTAATGGCTGGAACTATCATTGATGAAGGGGCATCTGTGAGTATCCTTTCCTCTATTGCTTGGAAAGCACTGGGTTCCCCGGAGCTTTTGCCTGAGATAAGAAATCTCTCGGGTTTTGATAAAGGAACCAGTCGACCATTAGGGATCCTCCCCAATGTGCCTGTTACATTGAAAGGGAAGACCGTTCAAATGAACGTGATGGTCGTTCAAGGACCCTTGGATTATAACCTACTCCTTGGACGAGACTATATATATTGCATGGGAGCTATAGTCTCCTCACTCTTTAGAGTAATGTGTTTTCCACACGAAGGAAGAATGGTCAAGCTCGTAGACCAACTTTCATTTCCAGGATCACGCATCGCAAATAGTCACATACCAACCCTGAATGGTCTATTCAATCAAGAAATGTCTCCACCCCCAGTCCTCCTTCCCGATGAGTGCGAGTGATTCGGAAAGATGGGACTGGAACCCAGGGGGCATGCATCCTGGTCTGCTTCGGGCAGAGGAAACCTTGGGTATAAGGTAGAATTTCCGCGAAAGAATATGACTAGTCCGTACCCCGTCCGTGGATGGAAGAGGGGTTGTTCTGGAACATGATTCTTTTGTTAAGGTTACTTGTTTGACAAAGGTCATTCACCATTGTCTACTTCGGTAGACAGTGCCGAGGAAATGTTTTCGTTTGATGGTGTTAACAAAACAATCTTTGGGTAACCAGAAAGAGGCAAGCCTCACCCTTTAAAACAAATGTTTTATCGGATAAGTAGGGGCAGCCTTGAAATTGTACTTTATACCTTGGGGCATGCAAACCTTTTGGAGTGCAAGCTAAGAGCGGTTATTTATCTGTTTTTTAGATTAGTCGTTTCCGAACTTGCATAAAGAAATGATGAGAGGGAGCATAGCTTATGTGAGGCGCAAGCTCTATAAAAATTGGAGTCTTACAGGAGACACTTCTTATCTTATGACTGGTATATCGAGCAGTTTTACCGCGGAATTTATGCTCGTTAAAAAAAATAGAAAAGCGAGATCCGAGAAGTTTTAGCACATAGTTCATGCTCGTTAAAAAATAAACATAAGATAGAGCAGTTTTACCGTGGAATTTATGCTCATTAAAAAATAGAAAAGCGTGAGCAAGAGTTTCCTCCAGAGTTCAAGCTCATTAAAAAATGAACCTATTCCGGTAAATAACCATTGTGATCGTAAATTTATTAGCCATAAAAGCCTTGGTCGTGTTTGCACCCACCACCTCCATTCCATTTGGCCAATCGTTCACCTCCATATGATTGTTTACCCATTTTGAGGAACAGCTGCGAAGAGTGATTTCACTTAGCCATCCTTGTGACACTGCCGTGATTGGAAAATTCCAACCTGTACCTGGAATCTGCTGCTATCCCTGTTTATCACTCGTTCCTCAAAAGACGAGTCTTCTTTGAGCTCTTTTCTCCTGACTCGTAAAATATGAAAAGTTTGCCGAGTTTTGGCCTTCCAGCTCGTTAAAGTGACCGGAAGAGCTATCCCTCCTCTAGATTTTAATCTTTTTGGACCTGAGGGATTATTGCACAAAAAGGTCGAGCGCTTGTTTTATTCGGCTCGTTAAAATTATCGAAAACTCATCCCTTCTGTATTGTTTTATACTTTTTCGGACTTAAGGGATTAGATGACGAAAAAGGAATTTTGGAGTTAACTTTCTGTACCTTTTCAGACTCTCTAAAAATGAAAAGGACCGAGTTTTCTTTGTCGTTAGACTCGTTAAAATGATTAAATAGCGACAAACTTGTCTTTAGACGAGAACGAGTTTCCCTATCGCTAGGCTCGTTAAAACATAGCGATGGGCTTGCCCGAAGGGCAGGTTATAGAACAAGCATATGTTATCCTCCTCAAGCTTGACAAAAATAAAGAGGTACTGGTCAGAAATGACTGGGGAAAAATTGGGAGAACCTCAAAGCTTTAATGGTAGCAAGTCGCTCTTGAACATGACACTTTGTCCTCCGTATCACATCGGGTTGGGTTGTTTCATTCACCGGTCTCATCACCATGGTCTTCGCCAAACCATCCACATTTGGGGTAATGCTACCGATCCATCGCATCAGTGTCGTTATATGTTCAAGAGATGTTGTTCAGAAAGAGTCAACCGTGTCCCATCCACTGCCATACATTATCCTTCATCCACCCATGATCGCCACCCTGAATCATATTTCACAGATTGTTTTCACCTCCACTAAAATCATTAGCTCCGTTCCGTGTCACTGATGTGGGATTCATTAAGGCCCTCCTTTGACGGATCGCTTCTTGTCGACTTCAGCTCATTATCCAAGAAGTTGATCTAGGAACAACCCCCTCAGTACTTTGAAGCTTGCATGCCTCAATGGCAAGTTTCTCACTTCCGGCGACAGGTATACATCAATGACCTTCGACCAGAAGATTTTGCGTGGTGTTCGACGCCAAGTCCTTTATTCACACCACGTGAATTGTACTGCAGTACCTTGAGGGTCATTATCATTATCGGTGATTCCTCTCGCGCTTGTTAACGGTTTACATTATTGACCGGTAATCAAGCGATGTCTTTCCATGTTCGACTTCAGCGCAATTCTCACATGGATCGACTTGTACTTAGAGTGAAGATCGAACGAGTTTGAAGACCCCGGATCTAGTTTCATCCATCTGGGCTGCGATATATATTCAGGAAATATAAAAACATTTGATATGTACATCATTGCAGCAGATGATCATCCTACTCAAAGGATGATAATTTCAGCAGAGAATTATCAGTCTACCATCAGACGATCGTCTGTTCTATGTACCAAAATGAATTTATAAAGCTGAGCATGGGAATGCCCGCCTCAGCTAGATCATGAAAGCAGAATGAAAAATAATGTATTGTATTGTATTTTATTACAGGTCACCTCTCAGCGATTGAATGAACTTCGGATCCTCCTGATAAAGCATTTCACCCGATAAACGACCTCATACTTTAGGGGGCAACTGTTATAGACATTTTTGTGCCTTACAGCATGAAGCATGAAATGTCAATAATCTGAGGGATCCAAAGTCCCTAAACATGTTGTTCCTACCCCTAGAGGAACAAGGTCAGCAAACCACAGCACTAAATATCAGTTCTCCACCTGAAAACACTCAAAAACAAGCTAATTCTGGATCATGTCAACTGCTCCACTGAGCATCTGCGCTGAATGTCAACTGCTCCACTCTGTACCTGCGCTGAATGTCAAAAGCAATGAAGGCTACCTGCGCTGGGCGAGATTGGCCAAGTGGCACAGTCATTCCTCAAGGTGTCAAATGCCCAGGAAGCTTCCAAAATGACACTTGGATCAGGGAATTCGCCTTGTGATGAGTAAGAGGATCTAGATCTCCAAGTGGAAGCAAGAACCTCCAAGTGGACTCAAGAACTGAAGAATAATGGAAGTGGGAGAGGACACTAGTCAGCTTCATGCCAGCCTCAAGCTGACTCATCCTTTCTCCAAAACTCCTATATATAGAGCTCTCTCATGAGGTCTAAGGAGGCTGGAATCTTGTGAATGTAAGGAAGTGCTGTTGGTTTCAGTATAGAACTATTGGGTGATTTGCTTGAAGGAGGTGAAGAGGAGATTTCTTTCTGCTGGGAGGTGTTGCTGGATTGGGCCTCTTATGGTTGTAACACTCTCAGAACTTTACTTCTTCCATTAATAAAGCATTTGAGGTTCTTCTATATGCATGTGTCTCAATGGTGAATTGTTATACTTGTGTATTTTATTTATTCTAATCCTTGAATCAATTATGAATGTATGTTGCTTGTAGTTTCCCTCTCTTGCCCTTTTGCAGGATCTTTGTGTAGCTGGGCCAGTGAAAGAGCAAGGAGCTAGGAGCAAGCAGCAAAGAGAGAAGATTGGATCAATCATTAGCGGAAGAGAACGGTTAGTGGATCTCTTTCTCCCCTCTCTTACATCTCATAAAGAAGTAATCTCGAATAGCTTTGCTTTGATTGTTGCTGAGGTACTATCACCCTTAGAGTGGGATAGGGTCATTCCGTATTGGATACTTTTCCCAATAACAATATGGCACTTTCCAGAGCAATTTATTGTTCCTCCATTTGCAATCATCACTTGACACTCTGGTGCTGGATATAGGAAGAAATTCAATTCTTTTGCTACCCTACAATGAATAAAATTGTGGGTGCTTCCTGAATCAATCAACACGATTACCTTTTTCTTCTTGATTTGTCCTTCTATCTTGATGGTTTGAGGAGTGGTAATTCCCGCCAATGCATTACAAGATATGGTCGGATTTATTTGTTATTCATCTAGGCTTTGTTCCTGGAGTATATCTTCTTCTTTTGACCTTTCTTGCTCCTTTTCTTCTTCCTCTTCACAATCTATGTAGAATAATTTCTTCTTAGCACACTTATGACCTTTAGTGTATTTGCTATCACAACTGTAACAAAGCCCTTTCGCTCTTTTTCCTTCCAATTGTTGTGGTGTCAACCTTATAGGTTGTGGAAGACTAGGGGCAACAACACTTTCGTCTTTATAGTTGTGAGTGGTATGCTTCCTGGTTGCCATAATTTTTCTTTCCATTTTTCTTACTAACCTGAATGCCTTCTCTAATGAATCCGGTTCCCAAAGGCGAACATCATGTTGGATATTATCCTTTAAAGACCCTATGAACACATCAATCCTATGCTCCTCTTGAATATCTTTTACCCTTATGTTCAATTTTTGGAACTCCTCAATGTGCTCCATTACTGAACCCTTTTGTTTGAGACTTATCAATTGGCTAAAAAAAGTGTTGCTTTTTGTATCTTCATAATGTGCTATCAATTCTTCCGTAAAAATTGCCCAAGTGATAAATTGTTTACGAGAGCAAAGCCATTGATACCATACAAACTGATTTGGTTCCAAATATACAGTTGCCATACGTACCTTTTGTGCTTTTGGCACATTATTGAGATCGAAGAATTGCTCCATCTGTAATATCCATGTAGCGGGATCCTTGCCATCAAACTTCCTCATATCGATTTTTGGAATATGGTGATTCTTCAATCCAACATTAGCGTCTATGGTATCATGATTAACATTTCTTTTGTTCTCATCATGAGTTTCCTTTACTACCTTTTGACCATTAGTGATCGTTTCTTGTAGCAACTTCTTCAATTCTTCCATATCTGTCTTCAAATCTGCCATGTCTCTCTTCAAATATTTCTTCGAATCATCCATCTTAGCTTCCATGCCCTTTATCTTAGATTCCACACCACTTATCTTAGCTTCTGTTAGCCTTTGTGAGCGTGACATTTGTTGCACTTGTTCTTGTAATTTTGATATATCATGTAGCATTTCTTCTTCTTCTTCTTCATGAGTCATGCTAGAGCTTTCAGGTTCCTTACTAGGTGCTTGCATTTTCTTTCCTTGGGGCATCCGTTACCGATAATAATGCTTTACTATGCCCTTTGAATTCCGTTAAACCAAGCTTGCACAAAAATTTAAAAAAAAACTACACACCTTTTTTCACTTTATAGAAGCCTGATATTGAATCTGATGTATCTCTGTAATTTCGGATCATCCAGTTCTAAAATTGCTACATGTAGTAGCCTTTTGAATCCTCTTTCCAATGCCACAAGTCTGAGCAAAATTGGATTTTCCAAGGAAGAGTTATGTGAAATCTCCCACAGTGACTTTCTTTTAGACTGGTTCAGTAGAGTGAACTTGTCCGATGTGCCACGAGTCACTGTTTCAACCTTTGAATCTTAAACACACACACAAGAAACTAAAGTCCATCCTATTTTCTTACCTTTTTACGAAATTTCAATCCGATCCTCAGAGAGAGAGTTATGATGATTTTCCCCAGGTCACCTGGTTTGAATGTAATTCAAGAGTCTACAAAAATGCCAACTTCCTCAGATCATATCTCCGAAAATATCGTGCGAAAAGCTCTGAAGTTTGGATCCAAGGTTCAGCGCCAATTCTTCTCAAATGGGTTTTTTTTGCGACTTCTGAAACGTCACAGAAAAAAATTTATAGCGAAACTGCAACGATGACCTGTTTGGAGCAGCGAAACCCTAGAATCCAAAGCTCTGATACCAAATGTTATGAAACCAGCTCAAGAAAAGATAGAAAAGATAGATCAACGCCTTAGAATTCAGCCTCTTCGAGGGGGAAACCTCCTTTACATTACATAAATGAACAATTCTTGGATGATACAAATGACAAAACCTCCTTTCTATATATAGGAGTCTAAGGAGTCACAATATAATCCAGCCGACCTAACAATAATAATATAAAGCCAAAAAAATAACAATAGAGGAATTCTATGGGGCACAGAAATAACAATATGGGGGTAATAGGGGCACAACAATATAAATAAGGGGTATAACTACAATAGTAATGGGGTAATAACTAGTATTATAGGGACCCAACAACGACACTTCTGATTGGCCACTTCTCTACAAAAGCGACCCAGAATTTGGCCACACATACCAGACACTCTTGGAGGGTCTGCATGTTCCAGATTTTCACCTCCAGGATGCCCTATTATGCCACTTGGATCACCTTTGTGTTCCTTCAAGCGAGCGTGCTAATATTATTTAGGAAGCACATTACAGTCAGGATGGTAGGCATTTCGGGGTCGAGAAAACGGTTGCAGTACTGCAAAATTATTTCTATTGGCCGAATCTCCGACAAGATGTCAGGAAGTACATCAAATCATGCACTGCCTGCGCCATTGCCAAATCGACCATCAAGAAGCAAGGCCTCTATACCCCACTGCCTACCCCTAGTCGACCTTGGGAATCCATCTCCATGGATTACATGTCAGGACTTCCTTCCACTAATCATGGAAACAACTGTGTTTTTGTGGTCTTCGATAGGTTCTCAAAGATGGCCATTATGGCGGCCTGCAAGAAGAATATCACAACAGAAGCCAATGCTAAACTCTTCCTTGAACGAGTGTGGGTGTACTTTGGGATCCCACAGTCTATCATCTCAGATTGGGACAGTCGCTTCATCAGTACATTTTGGTCCATTCTCTGGTCGATGCTGGACACCCAACTCACTAAGTCCACAACCTTTCATCCTCAAACTGATGGCCAGACAGAGGTTGTCAATAGGATGATTGTACACATTATACGCATGTACAACTCAAAGCATCCATGTACATGGGACGAGAGCCTCCCCTATGTTCAACACAGCTACAACCAAGCTCTTCACAGCTCGACTGGCCATAGCCCTTTTCAGGTGGGATTAGGATTCCAGCCACTATGCCCCATTGATGTGGCCATGCCACTTGCATCTACTCACACTGATTCGGCTCATGTCCAGTCTGAAATAGATAAGGCAACCAGCTTCATTGAGCACATCCAAAATATTCGCCAGCAAGTCCATGACATTCTGGAGAAATCAAATGCCAAGTACAAGCACCGACATGATCAACATCGGGTGCCACACAAGTTTCAGGTGGGTGACAAAGTCTGGTTGCATTTGCAAAAGGAACGCCTTACTGGAGCCTATCAGAAACTAAGACCACTCCGATATGGTCCTTACAAAATTGCTAAGGCTGTGGGAGACAATGCATTTGAGCTCAGCATTCCCCCATTCGTTGGCCTACACCCATTGTTCAATATGGACCACCTTCGGCCATACTTTCCACCATTACTAGACACATTTGACATTGCAGAACAACTCACACCCACAGAATTAAATCCAGATTGCATGGAACAAGATGCAATTGATAGGATCATGGACACATAGATCAAGCATGCACGCCAATAGAATATCCAACTGTATCGAGTTGGCAAAGCAGGCCAAATCCTTCACCAGGGCAAGTGGCTCACCAGGGCAAGTGGCTCACCAGGGACCAAGTTCAACAGAAGTCCCCTCATCTCATGGAGGAACTCAACACAATGGGAACCATTGCTTCCTAAAGGGGGAGGAATGATCTAGGTGGATATTGGTGGCCACCTGCGAAGTCCACTTGGACCCCCACCATTGTTTCTCTTAGCTTTTTAGTTTCCGTAAGTGTTGCACAATTTACTATTTTTAGCAGTCTTTCGGGTCCTGAACTTCTGGAGCCGTTTTGAGGCCCTAAACGAAGTTTTTCTAGGAAACTTGGGAGCAACATGGGTCCATGGACTGATGTTTCTATTCCCAAAGTTGTAGTTCTCGGATAGATCTTTCTAACGAGATATTGTGCACGTCAAATGGAGATCATATGCCAAAGTTACGACCCCGGGAAGTTGATGTACCAATTTACCCAAACGGGGCCCACAGTTTGGTGTTTCATCTTCTAGGGTTAGGCTTTTGGATGTTTAGGGTTTTCCATTGTTTCTCAACAATAAATAGGCCTTCGAGCCTCATTGTAACACAGTTCAGAGGTATGTGGCCACCACAGCTCTTCTCAGAGATAAGCTACCATTGCCCTAGTTGGTTTGTTTCCATTTCTGTTTGTAAGCATATTTCAGTATTTTACATTAATGAAGTGAAGTATTATTTCCACTGCATCTCTGTGTTTATGGTTGTCTCTGTAATTTGTTACGTTCCTATTTAAATCCATATCACCATTCATGGATATGATCAGAGATGTGTCTCGCAGTGTCTTGCTTAAGCGATGTGAGCAAGTAGGTGTCAGTTTCATAGCGTTCCGGCAACTGAAAATGTGTAAGGAAAGCCATGGCTAATGAATTAAAGTCGTGGAAAGTACTTCAAGGTAGCTTGATGTACCATTTTGTTGTATCACTCGTGAGGGTTCGTTGGAAATGACGAAGTTGAATGGAGTCATCTACATATGAGTTCGATGAGCACCAGAGGTGATATGTCATCACATGGGCTTGAGGATATTCTTTAGCTTTTCCATCAAACTTTGGGCAATCACTTGGTATCTTGGACGGCACCAGAGGCCAGTACGACAAATGAAGGATTGGAGCATTCCTAAGGCGCGATACATCTGGCAACTCAAGTGTAGCCAAGAAAGGTAATTGAGTGTTAAAAGACATGGGAGGTCGATAAGTGGGCCCATAGGGAGCATCCCATCCCTTCTGGTAAGGATTTTGGACATATGGCATCTTAGGCTACCCTCATTGCATATTACCTTGACCATAGGGAGAATTTTGACCATGAATACCTTGAAATTGTCCAGGCATAGGTTGCTAATAGGCAACGTATGGGTTAAAAGGTTGTTGAGCCTATTGACCTTGGACATACGGATATGGGACTTGTTGTCCTAGAACATAGGGCCGATGAACCTGTTGTCACTGAACAAGAGGGTTTTGGACCTGCAGTCCTTGGGAATAATGTTGATACACTTGTTTCCCTTGGATGTAGGGGTTTTTTACCTGGTGCCCTTGGCTGGCAGGATTTTGAACCTATTGACCTAGGATAAGAGAATTCTGGGCCTACTGCTGCAGGACTTGACCTTGACCCTGTCCCTACAAGGGTTGACCTCGTTGATATATATAAAAGGGTTTCTGTTGCCCTAATTGGTTTTTCTATTGCAAGGTCTAGCCTTGCGGTTGCAAACTTTATCCCTGGGGTTACAAAGGTTGGCCCTGGGAGGGTATGCGTTGAGAGGTGTGCGGAGAATATTGTAACTGTTGTTGTGTGGCTTGCTACAATTACTATAAGGATTGACCTTGCGGTTGTTGCATGTGACCTTGTTGTGGGATAATTTTCCCTTGCTATTGCGCGAAGAGCCCTTGGTGCAACAAAGGTTTCCCTTGCGGTAACAAATGCTACCCTAGTTGTTGTAAAGGTTGTCCTTGCTATTGTAAGGGTACTTGAACAATGCCCTGGAAATTAGCAAACTAAATCTAGCCATAGCCAGGCTGGATGTACTGCCTAGATTGGAGGGTGTAAGGTTGATTAACCAATCCTTGAGAACCATATGAAACGTAAGGATTTTGGTATTGGACTTGAGCCCCATAGGGCTGCTGATACTGAACATTTCTCGATCCAGACAGACCAACGGGATTCTAAACCTATTGGTATTAGACATTGTTTGATCTGGTAGGATCATGATTATTATAAATAATACCATAAGAGGGTTGGTTTATACCAAGCATGTGAGCTTGTGAGCCGCTCACATTAGTGGCACCTGACACCATAGAGACATTTGGGTTCTGCCCCCCAGGTGGTCTCACAATCTGGCCACTGACTAATGGGATAGAAGAAATGACAGAGACAATATTTGAAACTACTAGTTGTGACTGATGTGTAACTGGGATCGATGATACAAGAGTATTCGGAATGGTGGGTTGCACCGGGACTGAAGTAACAGCCTGTTGGGAAGTCGTGTTCATGATGAACGAACCTGACATAGGCCTGACGCCTGACGCCCATACAAGATTATGGTAGAGTGATGAGACACTAGGTGTGCTTGAAACTAAGTGCCCCAAAGACACATAGTTGGGTGGAAAGCTGGCAGGTGTTAGGTTCCTATACCAATAGGAGTCATAATTTTTGAATGACTGAGATTAAAACTGTAATATGTACATACCTTTGCTTTGTACAAATGATTTCCATATTATAAAAATTAAAAAATGTAAAGAGGGCATGTCCTAAAAGAAAAATCAAAGGACAAAAAGAATAAGAGAAGGTCAAAAAAATGAAAGAATATGAACCCCAAAAACAAAAAGACCATGAAAGTGTGCAAGTCCAAATGGCACTACTATTTACTTTTCTGAATAATAATGGTTGTGTGCAACTTGTCATTTATGCCACAATCCATGGTAATCAAACAATTTAATCTTAGTTATTCCATGTTATGCATCTCATGTTTATAGATAGAGAATGAAAATCTGACCAAACTATTTAACCTTGGCAGATAATTAGATTAGGTAGAGTGAATAAAAGGAGCTCAACTGTTTAATTTGAGCCCTTGGATGTGATAAGGACAGACATAGATAGATTACTATTGTAAAAGAAAAGAAAAGGTTTTGATAAGGGTTTTCCAGTTTAAGTGCACCCTAATAAAGAGAAGAAAAAATGGTAGGATGAGTAGGTGGGTAAGTAGAAGAATGGTTGCAGAATTGTGATGATTGTTAGACAAAAGTATATTGATCACCTTCATCATGAAAGTTCTAAGTATGGATAAAAATTGGGCATGTATCGAATCCACAAAGTCGAATTGATTAACCTCCCTCACTCATTATACTTTTCACTTAACTAATTTCCAAGAAAAGTCTTAAGTACCTAAAATCTTAATTCAAAGGGGCTCAGAGAATTTCTCTGACTTCTGGAGGGACCGGACCCTCAGCCTAATGACTTATAGACCTTAAGTACAAAAATTCCCCTCATAAACATTTACCCCTCTTCACTCCCCCTCATTCCCCTCATAAAACCCCTTTTCCTAAGGTTTAATCTCTATTTTCCTAAGCAAAAGCAATTACTCCCATGTAAACCCTTTTTCCTAAAAAACCCTCAAAAATTACCTTTTTAGCCTAAGTTACATTGTGTTTATGAAAAGAAAATGAATTAGATACATTTCACTTAGTGCTAAAACCCATTCACCGTCATCTTCATATTAATTTCTAACACTTATATATGTATTAAATCCCAAAAAGAAATCGAAACCCTTCCCGTATAGTTATAAATAATTCCTTTTTATTAATACCTCGTCCCCTAAAGTTTGAAACATAAACTTTATGAATAAACCCCGACATAATTAATCAATTCGTGGTTAATTACAAGTCAAACCATCTGCTAATGAAATCACTCCCGATTCCCTTAATCCACCATAATTCGTGATTAATTAAAACCCACCGCTTTTAAACCCTCATCGCCCCCCCCCCCCCCCCCCCCCCCCCCCCCCCCCCACTACCATTCGTGCATCTTCATGAACCGACCATCGCCCGATCTTCCCCCATCAAATCTAACGATCCTCATTGATTTCGTAAATCCTCTGAAGACCAACCTTTACCCACCCGATATGGATGGTTTCCTATTGGTCCCCAATGCTACGTGGCATCTCATGAATGGCATCAGGTGGCCTCCCGCCAATACTGCCAAGCACCCAAAAGCTATGCGAAGTAAACCGCTTACCGCCTACCCGCTACGTGACAAACCATCTACTGTTCAATTCACGCCATATTTTAAAAGTTTGCCCATTAAAGTTCAAACCCCAAGAACCTAGGTTTTCTCGCCCTTCGCCCATTCTACTTTTTATAGACATATTTGGACACTTCGACCCCAATCTTATATGTCAATATACCAGGGTTTTTCAACCCCTAAAAGAGTTGTTTCATACCCTAAAAGAACATGGTCATCTGATTACATCATTTCCCAAACGTTCCACCTGAAAAATCATCCAGAAATGGCCCAAACTGAACCATGCTAACTGCTACACTGGCCAGGTGCGATGCATACTGAGTGGTACACTACTTAGGTGCGATGCATATTGATTAGGCCTTCTGTAGGGTGTGATGGGTGAGGATGGAAAAATGTCCGAGACAGTTTGCTAAGTGGATGCTCATGGAATCTTCTAGAAGCTTCTCTTATGACACTTGCCTCTCTGAATTCGCCCAGGGATGAGTAAGAGATCCAAGAAATCTCCAAGTGGAACCAATTGTAACAAGTGGAATGACATTAATCAAAACCCTAGAGATGACTCACACCCTTGCACACATCTATAAATGGATCCCTCATCTAAGAGATCTGGAGGTTGGAATATTGTGAATTGCAAGTAAGTGATGATAGTTTGTATTTGAGGAAAGAGTATTGTATTGTTGCTGTGATCTTGCTATTTCATGAGGTGAAGAGGAATTGATGCTGGGAGGATGATGCTAGATCAAACAACTGGGTTGTAATTCTCCCTTCTATTTAGTAAAGTTCTTCAAGTTTCTTCCATATGATTGTGCAATTGTGAATGCTATTGTATGTTCATTATATATCTGATTCTGTAGTGTTTATATTACAATAGATCAAGATGCTTTGATGTTTCTTTGCTACTGTGTTTCTACAGGTACTCTTCAAGCAGGATAAGTACGGAGAGGAGTTGCAAGCTCTGTCAAGGGGGAGAAAGATCAAGCAAAGGATTAAGTGGAAGTTCCAAGCTGGTCCTCTTATCTTTCTCTTATCTATTGTGCATAGAAGAAATCGTTGAATTACTTTAAACTCTTGTTTCTAGGGTAGGAGCCAAACCTAGAGGGCTAGTCGATCGAAAAAACACTAGCTTTCCCAGAAACAAAATGGCGACTCCGTTGGGGACCGAATAGATGTTTGCTAGTTGTTATTATTTGTTTTATAAACTATAGACAGAGCCTGAAGTCAGCCAGGTATCCTTCGAACTGCTCTTGCTCTGCAATTGCATAGTAGATGAATGCTGCTTCAGTCAATCTCTGGTTTAGTTTATGAATTAAACATTGGACTTACAAGCATTCTAGATGCCCTTTTGGTATCTCAGTAACCTCTCAAGACTTACCTCTGTACTTTGCTCTTTACTGTCTATCATAGCTCAACTTAACTTATTGAAAATAGCTGCTCATCTAAGCCAAAGCCCATTTTAGTTGTGCTCCATGGCCCATCGCACTGTCTATCACTGTGACCCAGTATGCATCGAACCTCCTGAGTGTGTAAAGTGCGATGCATCCCTGTTTCTGTGAAGCCCAGGGGCGATGACTGACTGAACCTATTTCCATTCTAGAAATTTGGGGTTTTTGTCCTTGTTTTCAGTCTTGTTTAGTTGTTTTGCTACTCTTCAACAATACTTCCTTACTGAAGCCTGCTTGCATCACATAGATCAGCCTCCATTGATTAGGATTAGTAAATGTTTTTTTGTATTTGTGCATCATTTACAATCCTTTGTCGAAAAGTTTGTTAAATTGATCTGTCGATTTGGTACAAAAAAGGGCCGTAACTGTCGTTTTGTGTCAAAAAGAGAAGTATCGTTGATTCTTGCTTCCCTGAATAGTCGATTGAGCTTTTCGTCATGAATTTGGTTTGATTTGTTGATATTAAAAATTTTTCATTCAAAATTGAAAAGTGTCATTTAGTCTTCCTTTCTCTTTTGAAGAAGAAATTGTCGAAATGTCATTTTGAAAGAAATATTTCAGATCTTTGCTACATTTGGTTTTCCTTTTTGGCATTTTTACATTAAGGAGAACGAAAAACAAATACATGCATTTGCATTTTCATTTAGTTTGTGTGCGAAATATGATTTAGGAAAATGCACTAGTGTGTGCTCTTTTCTCTTTGTTTGAAAGAATTGTAATCTTCTTTCCCTAGTAGCTAGGATTTTCATTGATCAAAATAAACAATGATTGTTTATCATTGTAGATTGCATTTTTAGGAATTTCAAATCAACATCACGTGGTGAACCATTGAAAGGAAAAATTTAAACAAGATCAACTCTAAAATAAATCTCAATGAACCTAACAACGCTTTGGAACTTAATGCAACACATCTAGAGGTCTAGGCTAGAGACGTGTTTAGGCGTCGTAAAAACTAGTAACTATCATTTTCATCGAAGGTTGGGTGATTCCTCCTCCTTGATACGACAAGTGCTAGCATGGACTTGTGCTCCCCCCACTGTCGAGTATATATTGGGAGACCACAATAGGCTTATATCCTTTATCCATAGGAAGCTGAGTCTATCGCCCTATCCATCGCAATGCATTGAACACAGCATTCGGGAAGATTGACTGCCGTACATAAGTCCTTGGTAATTTCTCTTTAATTTACCACCAAGGTGTATATTGCAGTTTTGCGATTGGTTTGGTAATACCTCTTTCTAGATTTTCCAGAGTAATCACTTTCATTCCTTTTCGACTCTTTAAAAGAAAAGGTCCATCTGAGCACCTATCACTTCAGGCTCAGTAAAAATCGAAGGGGACTAGAGTCATATTTAGCTTTTTCTCGACTCTTAAAAACTAAAAAAGCAAAGTTGTGTCAAAGCGTCTTTAAAATTAATTGAATTCGAAATAACATCATTTTCCCCTTAATTTTGATTTGATCAAGTAATCCACAATCGTGGAAGAAAGTCAATCAAAACCCTGTCGTTTGCGGAGACTAGCGAGTCAACCATCTTTGACTCTGGAAATGAAGCCATTCCGGGAAAAACGGTCTCATTTAACTGAGTCCAATTCATCTGGTTTATTTGAAACTTTTGTTTCAACATCATCAGAGACTACAGTTACTCCGATCATTTCTGGTACATCTTCCTTTAGAGAAGAAGTTTTGCAGTTACAAGAGGACATTAGAACTGATCCTAGTGTAACGGTAGACACTTCTATACCTAAAACAACTCCATCTAGAGTTGATCTAGAGACTGAAGTTCACTTACCTGAACATCTGGAAGTCGAGTTTCAGAATTTAGAAGGTGTCACCCCTCCAGTATCTATCACTGCAAAAGCTATACCTTCTTTGGCTCCAGAAATATTTCACAGACATAACAGTCTACCTCTTCCACCTAGTCTGATTACTATAGAGGAGATAGTAGAAGATCCTCCCTCCAATACCCAGTTACATTTTGGAACTAGGATTCATTTGTATCCTTCTACTTCTGAGTTTGGTTCTTTTAATCATCCTTCATCGCAAGTTCCTGTCGAATCACTAGGAAATCTTTTGGATAGACTAAACATGTCTAAGCAACCATCAACATCTAGGACTGTGTCATCTGATGCAGCTATGGTAGAACTTCCTGCTGTCATTCCTACAATGTTTTCTAGTATACCATCTGTTCCAGCTAGTTATCAATCACTAGCAGGAGTCCACTTAGAGGCCGCTTCGGCAACATGGTCTGCTCCTATTTATTCATACGGAGTCCCATCTGGTATTTCTTATGTTGAAACTCAGCGAATTGATCCTACATGCCAGTATCAATTTGGGCAGACCAGTCTTCAAAGACAGATATATCCTTTGAACACTGGACTGCCACCATATGGAGGGCAGTATACTTTGTCATTGTTCCCTCCTGGGGAACAACCATATGAGAGTTTACAACAAAATCAAGGTCAAACTAGAATTACATCCAGTGGTTGGGTACCAAGACTACCACAACAACCAAGGGTTGTATATTCAATGCAACCGATCCAACCTGTGTTGAATATTCCCACTACACCTGCTATTGTGACTGCGTCACAAGTATAAGCACTCCATGTTGTGTCTCAACCTCAAGTCTCTCAAGTTGCAATACAATAGCCTCTTGTCTCTACAGCTCAATCGCAACCTCAGGTTAGTGTTTCCTTACTTGGAATGACTTAGGCTCAAACGGGTATTATCACTCTGCATCTTGGTCAATCTTCCAGTATTGGGCAACAACAAATGGTCCAACAACCATGGCTGGTACAATACCAAAAACCGCAATTCTAGCAAACCCAACCTCAGTTTGGGCTTGGTGAATATCAAACCTACTGAGGACCTAAGCAACAAGGCTTTGTAGGTAATGGACAACCGCATTTTCAAAATGGTTATCAACAACCACACTATATTGGTTATGTCATCAAAGTTACCAGCATCAGATACATTATGCTGGCATGCAAAGACCTACTTCTCAGGCGATTCCATCTTATCCTAGGTATGCTTCACCTAACCTGAATCAACAATTGCCTTTTGTAGCAACTGTTGGCATTATGATTCTGGTATGGCTCTATGTTACAGGTTTTGTACTTGATGGCAACTCACTCAAGTAGCAATGCTCTGTTCAGGCTCTCAAAATGTTGGAAATTAAGAGGTACGCAGGTGAATGGTTCAAAAGGTGCGGACCCGCAGGTACGCCGGCCAGGAAGTGCGTTCATACCCACAGGTTACCCGTTCATGAGGTGCGGACCCCCCGTTCACTCACTTCAAGGCAGAGAAGCGCGCTCACGTGGGGTTTCTTATGCTTGGCCCGTGGTATTTAGCCCATCGTTCTTGATTCTGTGCTTTTGGCCCGTGGTATAGGATCTAATTTAGCCCCGGTTTGGATCCCTTGTATTGGTTATTGATGGTTTTGTCCCATGGTGTGAATAAGGGCTTGAATATAAATAGAGAAGGAGATCACTTGGCTAATGTATCTTTTGCAAATTGAATATCTTAAGATCTGAAATATTGGGTTATCGGTTTAAAAGCTTGATCTATATAAAAGTGAAGTTGAAAGTGAATCTATGAAGTGTGATCTCTCGGGCGCATGATCAGATCTGGGCATTTGACTATCTATGGCACACTGGTGGACTACCAATTTGGCCCTAATCAGAGGTTCGCAGGTGATTAACGGTCCAAGTGCGGGGGTACGCACAGTAGAAGAACGTGCAGTGCGTGGGTACGCAGCGCGACAGAAGTCCAGGTGCGGTGGTTCGCAGTGAAGAGAAAGCAGAAGTGCGCAGGTACGCTGTGCGACCGAAGCCACAAGTGTGGGGACATATTAAAAGTACGCGGCGCGATAGAAGAAGTAACTACGGAGGCACAATGAAAGTACGTGACGTGATAGAAGCAGTGACTACGGAGGCACAATGAAAGTACACGGCGTGATAGAAGCAGTGGGTGCGGGGGCACAGTATAGGTACGCTGCGCATTTAAAAGCATAGTGCATGGATATGCAGTGTTGTTCAAGGATCTATGCGGGGATACACAGAGGTGCATGAGGTGAAGTGCGTAGCAACGCATGCTAGATAAAGAAAACTGTGGATCTGTATTAAGGCATTTATTTGACTGACCTTTCTCTGTTGATAAGGTGTTCTGGATTTTGTTTACTGATGTTGTTACTGCAGTTGACTGGGTGATTTAATTGTACATGATGATCGCTTGATGTTTATGGATCCAGTTTGAAAATTTATGAAAAGTGATCCTTGAAAGAAAAGAAGTAGGGGGTTGTAGCTCCCTTCCAGGAGAGACTGTAAAACGAGAGAGAGTTGTAGCTCTCTGCAGGTTGCAGCCTGTGTACTGGTAAAGGACTGCACCAGTACAAAATCATTGTAAAAGGAGTTTATAATTTGAAAGAAGATAGAGACATATTGCAGCAGGTGGTTTTTACCCACATTGGGTTTCCACCTTATATCTGGTGTTCTTTGGTGTGACTATCTGTTTTTCTTGTTCATGCTCATTATTTTATGGTACTGACATACAAAAATAATTAAAAGTATAAATAAGGAAGATTTATTAAAAGAAACTGATAATGCTGATTCACCCCCCCCCCTCTCAGTATTATTTCCAACAATTGGTATCAGAGCAGGTCCTTCAGAGAAGCTTAATCGCTTGAAGGAATATCACTCATCATGAGCAACTACGAGAGGGAAGCATCAATCAGGCCACCAATTTTTGATGGGACAAACTTCAATTATTGGAAGGTAAGAGTTACTGCCTATCTTCAATCTCTTGGTACAGAAGTTTGGGATATCATAGATACAGGCTACACTTTTCCTTCTGCTACTCCTACAGATCCGACCGAAAAGAAGAAATATGAAACAAATGCTAAAGCAGTCAATACTCTGCTGGGATGCTTATCTCAAACAGAATTCGTGAAGGTTATGCAATATAAATCCGCAAAAGAAATATGGGACAAGATTGTCTTGAGCAACGAAGGAGATGAATAGGTAAAGTGTGCTAAACTTCAAACCCTCAGGATTCAGTATGAGAATCTCAGAATGTATAATGATGAAAGTGTGGTTAACTATTGCCTTCGGGTAGACGAGATTGTTAATTGCATGAAAAACTTGGGTGAAGAAATAAAAGAGGCTATTGTGGTTGAAAAATTTCTAAGATCATTGTCCCCCAAGTTTGAATCTAAAGTGTCTGCAATAGAAGAAAAGGAAAATCTACGAACTCTTACTATGTCTCAGCTACACGGAATTCTAACTGCTTATGAAATGAGAAAGGGAGGTCCATCAGACAGGAGAGAAGCTGCTTTCAAGGCTTCAGGCAAAGGAGACTACTATGAAGCAAGTCACGTGCCAGAAGAAGAAGAAGAATCAAATTTTGTCAGAAATCTTCAACGGGGTACTAGAAGGTTCAGAGGTAAGTTACCTTTTAAATGTTTTGCTTGTGGAAGAGTAGGTCATTATGCTGCGAAATGTCCTCATAAGGATAATATTGACAAAGGAAAGGAACCTGCTAGATGGAACAAGAAACAGAATGCAAATAAGAAAAGCTACTACACTCATGAAGATAGTGATGGTCTATCAAATAGTGATGAAGATGAACAAGGTAATGACTATAAACTTTTAATGGCATTTGAATATGATGATTACATGGATGCTATAGATGTGGATAGCTTTTATGAAGAAATTTCTAGACTCAAGACATGTATAGAAGCAAAGAATATGATTATTAATACCCTACAATCTCAAATTGATGAAAAAGAAAAATATCTTGAAAAGTTAGAAGGTGAAATTGTTGGTCTTAGAAAAGAGATTGAGAAAACAAAGGCTATTAATCTTAAGTTTGTGAAAGGATCTGAAACTTTGGATGAGATCATCAATTTACAACGTTCTCCTCTAAACAAGACAAGTCTGGGCTATAATGGAGAAACTTCTCAACCATCCACCTCAAAGAGTTATCTTGATGCAGCAAGAAGGAATGAGCAAAAGCACAATGGAGATCACCAGGTAAAACAGGGACGAATTACATCAAGAACAAAGGACTATCAGGTAAACCAGGGGCAATCCATCTTAAGGATGAACAAAAGCTACAACCAGCCATAGGTAAAATCCTCTCAATTTGCTTCAAGAATGGATGACAATAGAAATTACAATCATTTGGTCGGAAGGTTTGATAACCGCAGAAGTTTCTTCAATGGACAATGCTTCTCTTGCCATAACTTTGGTCACAAAGCAGCTCAATGTGTTGCATATAAAACAATCATGACTAGAGAAGCTCAAAAACAAAGAAGTATGACTGGGATTACAAAAAGGAACTATAACAACTTTTCGGCTCTTGAAAATGAAGTTGAATGTTCTATTTGCAATAACTTTGGTCATGAAGATTCTGAATGCAGGAGCAGGTTTCAGCAGACAAAGGAACAAGCCTCAAGCACCAAAACATGGAGAATAAAGGAACCACAAACAAAAAGATGTGGGATAGCATTTTATGCAGAGGGACAGGAAAATCTATGGTACATTGACAGTGGATGTTCGAAGCATATGACAGGTGATAAAGAAAAACTTGAATCATATTCTGCTTTAGAAAAGGGAAAGAAAGTTTCTTTTGGAAATGATACTACTGCAGCTATAAAAGGAAAAGGCACTGCTCAGTTAAAAGAAAAGGTCAAAGCTGGAAATGTTTTGTATGTTGATGGATTGAAGCATAATCTTCTGAGCACCAGCCAGATGTGTGATCAAGGAACCGAGGTGATATTTAGATCAAATGGATGTCTTGTTCGTGATCTTGATACAGGTGAAACAGTGATCAAAGGTAAAAGAACTCCAAATAATCTATACATATTTGAAGAAGGACAACAACAATGCTATCTGAGCAAGGATGATGAACACTGGTTATGGCACCGGAGGTTGGGGCATCTAAGCTTTTCACAAATAAGGAAAGCATGCAAATATTAGGCAGCTCGTGGTCTTCCAGATATCAAAATTCCAGACAACACCATATGCAAACCATGTCAGTTTGGAAAGAAAAACAGAACTAACTTTCTGGAGAAGGAAGGATCAGCTAGCATGCCTCTTGAGCTAGTACATACGGATGTATGTGGTCCATTCAGGAAAAGGACACCTCGAGGAGAATAATACTTGATATTATTCATTGACGATTTCTCCAGGTTTGTCTGGTTAGGACTTATGAAGCACAAAGATGAAGCATTCGAAAAATTCAAATCCTTTAAAGCCTTGGTTGAAAATGAATCACGATACAAAATTAAGTGCCTCGGGTTCGACAGAGGTGGGGAGTTTACCTCAAATTAATTTTTCGATTTCTGTGAAGAACATGGGATAAGAAGAGAATTCTCTACAGCTAGAACTCCTCAGAAAAATGGAGTGGTGGAAAGAATGAACAGAACAGTCCAACAAATGGATCGTGCTATGCTTGATGAGTCTGGAACTCCCGCAACTTTCTGGGGTGAAGCTGCATATGCTGCGGTTGTTATTCTCAACAAAACAAATGTCTGGGTGAACAGCACTCAAACCCCTCATGATCTCTGGTATGGTGAGACTCCTTTGGTAAAGCACTTCAAAATCTTTAGGAGCAAATGCTATATTAAGAATACTGATGAGCAGCTTGGAAAACTTGAACCTAGAGCAGATGAAGGCATTCTTCTTGGTTATTCTCCACACAGAAAAGCATACAAGTGCTACAATAAAAGACTTGGAAGAATTGTTGACAGCATTGATGTAGTGGTTGATGAGAAGGGATACATTCCTAGGCAAGTAAATCATGAAAATATCGAAGAAGATGAAGACTACCCTCAAAGACAGATGATGAAGAAGAAGAACCTCAAGAAGAACCAGAGGAGCAGATAAGGATAGAAGAGAAGACTCCATCCAGGTATGTTTAGAAGAATCATCCAGAATCTCAGATTTTGGGGCAGAAAGAAGCAGGTGTACAAACAAGAAGAATAATTGCAGAAGCTTCAAGCTATTTGGCATTACTCTCTTCCACTGAACCACAAAATGTGAAAGAGGCATGCAAAGATGAATGTTGGGTCAAAGAAATGGATGAAGAACTTGAGCAGATCAAAAAGAACAACACTTGGGAGTTGGTTCCTAGACCAAAGGATAAGAATCTTATAGGGACAAAATGGGTCTTCAAAAATAAATTGAATGAAAATGGAGAAGTAATTAGAAACAAAGCCAGACTTGTTTGTAAAGGGTATGCGCAACAAGAAGGAATATATTTTGAAGAAACTTTTGCTCCTGTTGCAAGACTTGAGGCCATCTGAATGTTCCTTGCTCTCTCAAGCTTTCAAAAGATGATTCAAATTATTTCAAATGGACGTGAAATCAGCCTTTCTGAATGGAGACTTAGAAGAAGAAGTATACATTGAGCAGCCAGATGGTTTCATTCTTGGAAATGATCCAAATCTTGTATGCAGACTAAAGAAGGCTCTCTATGGTCTTAAACAAGCTCCAAGGGCTTGGTACTATCGGTTGGACAAATATCTTCATCAACAAGGTTATTCAAAAGGATCAGCAGATAGCAATCTTTATATAAAAATTGAAAATGACAAATTGCTAATACTTATTGTGTATGTAGATGACATTATCTTTGGCATCAATGAAGAATCTATGAGTCAAAGCTTTTCCTCAGTGATGCAGAAAGAATTCGAAATGTCCTTTCTTGGAGAATTGACATATTTTATTGGTTTGCAAATCCAACAAAAGGAAGGAGGAATCTTCTTGTCTCAAACCAAGTATCTCAAGCAGATTTTGAAGAAATATGGCATGGAAGATGCAAAACCAGTATGTACACCCATGGTCACAGAATGTAGCCTCAGTGCAAATGATGAATCAGCAACAGTGCATCAACCAACCTATAGGTCTATGATTGGAAGTCTACTTTATTTGACAGGTACTTGACCAGACATCATGCATGCAGTGGGAATAGTTGGAAGATTTCAGGAAAATCCAAAGGAAACTCATCTTCAGGCAGTGAAGAGAATTTTCAAATATCTTCAAGGGACTCAAAATTATGGCTTATGGTATCCTAGAGATACAGATCTCACACTTCATGCTTATATAGATGCAGATTGGGCCGGAAGCGTGGATGACAGGAAGAGCACAAGTGGTGGTGCATTCTTTATGGGTTCCATATTAGTATCTTGGTTCAGCAAGAAACAGAGTTTGATTGCCTTGTCTACAGCTGAAGCGGAATATGTTTTTGATGCATCTTTCTGCACTCAACTCCTTTGGATGATGCAGACCTTGCAGGATTTTCAAATCACTTGTATACCACCCATCTCCATCTTATGTGATAATACAAGTGCAATCAACATTTCAAAGAACCCAGTCATGCATTCAAATACCAAGCACATACCGATCAAGTATCATTTTCTCCGGGAACAAGTACTTGAACAAAAGGTCAAGTTGGAGTATGTTCCTTCTAAGGAGCAAGTTGCTAATATACTCACCAAACCATTGCCCAGGGAGACCTTTGAATACCTCAGGCAAAAGCTGGGGGTTGTTGATGCATCATCTTGTTGATTGAATCTCTTCTGATTGTTGGTTGCACGCAAGATTCATCTAGGGTATATGCATACATATGCTGGGTTGTGGATTGGTCGAATATCGAATTGCACAGGTTCAGGGGGAGTATATAATGCATTATTGGCATTATAGAGGAAGTAAAGAAGGAGATCATGGATGCTGGTCTGAATATTACTGCAATATGTCTCTATCTCTTTCATGGTCATTTATGGTGTTTGATGGATTATGGTGCTTCTTTGCAGATCTGGTTTATAGTAAGGGGGAGCATGTTCTTAGGGGGAGCATAACCCTTTTCCCTTGATGTCGAATGGGGAGAATGACATTGAGGATCTTGAGGTTGCCCTCAAGTCTAAAGGGGGAGATTGTTGGCATTATGATTCTGGTATGGCTCTATGTTACAGGTGTTGTACTTGATGGCAACTCACTCAAGTAGCAATGCTCTATTCAGACTCTCAAAATGTTGGAAATTAAGAGGTACGCAGGTGAATGGTTCAAAAGGTGCGGACCTGCAGGTACGCCGGCCAGGAAGTGCGTTCATACCTGCAGGTTACCCATTCATGAGGTGCGGACCCCCAGTTCACTCACTTCAAGGCAGAGAAGCACGCTCACGTGGGGTTTCTTATGTTTGGCCTGTGGTATTTATCCCACCGTTCTTGATTCTGTGGTTTTGGCCCGTGGTATAGGATCTAATTTAGCCCCGGTTTGGATCCCTTGTATTGGTTATTGATGGTTTGTCCCATGGTGTGAATAAGGGCTTGACTATAAATAGGGAAGGAGATCACTTGGCTAATGTATCTTTTGCAAATTGAATATCTTAAGATCTGAAATATTGGGTTATCGGTTTAAAAGATTGATCTATATAAAAGTGAAGTTGAAAGTGAATCTATGAAGTGTGATCTCTCGGGCACATGATCAGATCTGGGCATCTGACTATCTGTGGCACACTGGTGGACTGCCAATTTGGCCCTAATCAGAGGTTCGCAGGTGATTAACGGTGCAAGTGCGGGGGTACGCATAGCAGAAGAAGGCGCAGTGCGTGGGTACGCAGCGCGATAGAAGTCCAGGTGCGGTGGTTCGCAGTGAAGAGAAAGCAGAAGTGCGGAGGTATGCTATGCGACAGAAGCCGCAGGTGCGGGGACACAGTAAAAGTACGCGGCGCGATAGAAGAAGTAACTGCGGAGGCACAGTGAATGTACGCGGTGCGATAGAAGCAGTGACTGTGGAGGCACCGTGAAAGTACGCGGCGCGATAGAAGCAGTGGGTGCGGGGGCACAGTATAGGTATGCGGCGCATTTAAAGGCACAGTGCGTGGATACGCAGTGTTGTTCAAGGCTCTATGAGGGGATACGTAGAGGTGCATGAGGTGAAGTGCGTAGCAACGCATGCCAGATAAAGAAAAACTACGGATCTGTATTAAGGCATTTATTTGACTGACCTTTCTCTGTTATAAGGTGTTCTAGATTTTGTTTACTGATCTTGTTACTGCAGTTGACTGGGTGATTTACTTGTACATGATGATCGCTTGATGTTTATGGATCCAGTTTGAAAATTTATGAAAAGTGATCCTTGAAAGAAAAGAAGTAGGGGGTTGTAGCTCCCTTCCAGGAGAGACTGGAAAATGAGAGAGAGTTGTAGCTCTCTGCAGGTTGCAGCCTGTGTACTGGTAAAGGACTGCACCAGTACAAAATCATTGTAAAAGGAGTTTCTAATTTGAAAGAAGATAGAGAAATATTGCAGCAGGTGGTTTTCACCCACATTGGGTTTCCACCTTATATCTGGTGTTCTTTGGTGTGACTATCTGTTTTTCTTGTTCATGCTCATTATTTTATGGTACTGACATATAAAAAAAATTAAAAGTATAAATAAGGAAGATTTATTAACAGAACTTGATAATACTGATTCACCCCCCCCCCTCTCAGTATTATTTCCAATAGCAACTCTAGAATTACCAGATTTGAACCGACTGACGAATTATCCAATTGCATACGCCCCTTGGTGGCCAGCGATTCCTCATAAACTTCCATCCGATATTCCTAAATTCAATGGAAATCCAGGAGAAGATCTATCGAATCACGTAACGACTTTTCATTTGTGGTTCTCATCTAACACCCTGAATGATGATTCAATTAGGCTTTGCCTTTTTCAGAGAATGCTAACTGGTCCGGCAGTGAAAGGGTATATTGAATTGCCTAGAGCTTTGTTTGACAATTTCAGCACCCTTGCCACTACTTTTATAACCCAATTTCAAGTACCCATTAGGTACGAAAAAGGAATAGGACTCCTTACCAACTTTAAACAGACCACAACCACTCACATATCTTATCATATTCATGAGTGGCGACATCGTCGTTGAATGGTAAAGACATATGTTCCTGATCAGCTTTTAGCTAAGTGGTTTATTAAGTCCCTGTTGCCATCTATCACTAAGGACGTGGTGAAAGGAGGAGTTTTCACTGAAGAGCAAGTCATTGCTTGTGCCCAATATTTAGACTTGATCTATACTCGGTCTGGCATCTCTACGAAAAAATCCCTAACACTCCTAGACCAGAATTTTCCATTCCACCCCCTCCTAAATCGGATAGCGACTCTCACGCCGGTGATGGCGTGATCAGTGCCTCAAGCACACAAACTGCAAAAGCTCCATTTTGTAAAGCTCTTGTAGTTTCTAGTGAGAATGCAAATGACAAACCTCTTGCCTCGAAGATTAATGTCGTGTCATCTGACAAGGGCAAGAATCCAAGGCAACCAGGGGGCAAGAAGAAAGGGAAAAATAATAAGAAGAAACAAGAGAATTCAACTCCTGAAAAATCTTTTGAGAACCCTACTGGCGAAAAAAAACCTCCTCCTCATTTTCCATGTTTGATATGTAACGAGGAGCATTATACGAGAGATTGTCCACATCGAGTTGAGGTTAAGAAATTTTTAAAGACTTCAAGTACCTCAGCGGTGTTGACTGATCCGTTTTCTGAACCAAGAAACTAATCTGGTTGCTATCGATCATGCTTCCACATCCCAAGTTCTTATGTTATCCATCTCAAAACAACAAAATAATGCTTTGATATCGACAAGGAATAAAGATTATGGGAATCCATTGTCATCAAATAGCCAGGCTATGGATCAAACTAGTAGTTCGACAACGACTTCACAAGAAGTTTTTCCACCCATTATTCCTGAATTAACTATAAAGCTACCAAAGGGAGTCATACATAAATTGACATTTAATCCTCGTGCTCGAGCTGCACAAAATTATAATATAGTGGAGGATCTGGCTCAATCGCCATCTGCTATGTTGACACTTGAAGTACTGCGGAATTGCCCCTCCCAAAAGCAGGCTTTGTTATCGGCAATAGGTGGGATTGATCCATCAGATTCCAATCTTGTGGCCTTTAATCATAAAGGATATACACCTCAGTTACCGGCCCAACTCGCTTTCCTTATATAGGTAAAAGACCTCAATAAAACTGTTCATCGAACAGTCATTGATGAGGGGGAATCTACCTGTATTATGTCAATGAGTTGCTGGAAAACTCTAGGCTCACCACCCTTGTCACGATCATCAATGACATTAAAAGCATTCGATGTAAGAACATACACGCCGTATGGGATTTTAAGTAACTTTCAAGTTGAACTGGGGGGCAAGATAGTAGAAATTGAAGTCAAGGTTATTGATGGAAACCTTGATTACAATATCCTACTGGGAAGGCCCTGGATTTATGCTATGGCTGCCGTTGTGTCTACATATTTTAGAAAGATTGCATTTCCCTTCCAAGGTGGAATCACAATCGTTGACCAACTAACCTTTTTTCCCAACAGTTCACAAGCTACTGGAAGCATTCCATTGATCCATGGAAGTTCTCAATCACTTCAAAATGTCGAAGTAGGTCTCCTAAAATACCCTTCCTTAATGGGTACTTTTGCCCTCCCGCCTCCATCTGGTCTTGTGGAAGTGGCCACAGTGGAAACCTGTCATATGATATCTTCTACATCATCTAAGTTTAAGAAGAACTCCGACCATTCTGATAGTGTGGATCACCGCGAGGTATTGCCACCAAGCCCCATAGAATCTTTGTAGCAATCAATCTTCTGGGCCTGGGTGGCAAACCCGAAGCAGCACTCAACGAGTGTTTGGATAGATAGGTCTTTAGAGTATGGTACCTCTTCCGATCCTTGGTCTCGTATACATTCTATAGATGAAGAAATCATCCAATCAATGATGATAGGAGAGACTCCATGGGAAGATTACCACCATCGTTCCCACCTTCAAGATAGCAATGAAGATTATTCAAGCAACCTCAATCATGCTTCAATTTGTTATTTTTTATTAAATACTGTAAATACAATGGATTCCGAGCGAAACCTGTCCAAAATTGAAGAAACTATCAAAATTAACATTTCGACCAAACCTAATGTTGTGGAGAATATTCACGTTGGCAAATCTTGTTCTCCATTAGAACTAGAGATTTACTGTGCTCTATTTCGTGAATTCAGAGATGTCTTTGCATGGTCATATGAAGAAATTCCAAACATTGACTCGAGAATTGTTGAACATGAAATCAAGATGTATCCAAATGTCAAACCAGTACGACAACGGCCTCGACTTGTCCATCCGAAGAAAGCCGTTGCCATTAAAACAGAAGTTGAAAAACTCTTGCATCCTGGTTTCATTTACCCTAATCCTCTTACTAATTGGGTATCGAATATTGTTCCTGTAATGAAAAAGCAAGGAACGATCAATTTCAATCGATTATAGGGATGTAAATCAAACGTGTCCAAAGGACAACTATCCTACACCCTTCATCAACTAGATAATTGATGAACGTGTCGAATGCAAAATATTTTCATTCATGGATGGATTTTCTGGATACAATCAAATCAATATCCGCCCATAGGACCAGTCAAAGACTGCATTTATATGTCCGTGGGGCACATTCGCATATCGAAAATTACCTTTCGGTTTGAATAACACAGGGGAAACTTTTCAAAGGGCAATGAATTACGCCTTCCATGACATCAAACACATCATTAAACCGTATCTCGACAATCTACCGGCTCATTCGCAAAAGTGGACTGATCATCCACAGGATTTGAGAGCCATATTTCTATGTTTTCAACACTACAAGATACCACTCAATCAGCACAAGTGTGTGTTTTGTGTTGGTTCTAGTCGATTACTTGGTTTTGTAGTTTCTAAGGACAGAATTCGACTCGACCCATTTAAGGTTCAGGCAATCCTTGACATGCCTCCACCTTCAAATTTGCTTTAGATTCAGAGACTCCAAGGGAAAGCTAACTTTCTGAGGAGGTTCATTCCACATTATGCTGAACTCACTAAAGGTTATACGCGTCTTTTGAAAAAATAAGTACCCTTCCACTAGGATCACGTTGTGCAAGCTTCCTTTGATGCTTTAAAAGATTCCCTGATAAAAGAATCATTAATGTACGCTCCTAACTATCAAAAAGACTTTAACCTGTATCTCACCGCTGCAGATACAACCATCACCATGGTTTTAGTGCAAGAAGATAATGAAATTGAACATCCCATATATTATTTAAGTCGTAATATTAATGATATAGAAAGCAAGTACTCATATGTTGAAAAGTTGGCTTTAGCAATCGTTCAAGCAGTATAGAGATTTTGACACTATGTTCTCTTTCGCAAAACTACCATTGTGTCAAACTACAACCCTATGACCTATATTCTATCGCGTCAATTACTAGGGGGAAAATATTCCAAATGGATAGCAATTTTGTAGGAGTTTGATATGGAATTCACCAAATCCAAATCAAAGAAATCTCTTGTCTTTGCAAAGTTACTTTGTGACCTTCCCTCGTCATCCAATGATTTAACATCCAAAGCATTAATCATGGATGAGACTCTGTTTCTGATATCGTCAAGCGATCCGTGGTATGAAGATATACTGGTCTATCTCCAAACCCAAACTTTTAGGCCTAACACCTCTCGCTCTAAATAAAAATGTACTTGATACCAAGCCAAGGACTATCTGATCGTTGGTGATACACTTTAGTGTCGTGGTGTCGATACAGTTCTACAAGGGTGCCTCACGCATGAGGAGGCCGAAAAAGTTTTGAATGATTGTTATTCAAGTGCTTGTGGGGGGCATCTATGTGGTTATGCTACTGCACAAAAGATCTTACGAGTTGGTTACTTCTAGCCCACCATATTAAAATATTGCATAACTATTGTCAAAAGGTGCCATGCTTGTCAGATTTTTGATCGCAAAACTAGATTACCACCTGCACCACTGCATCCAGTAGTTGTTGTTGGGCCATTCGCCAAATGGGGCATTGATTTCATGACATGTAACCCCACCTCGACCGGGGGCATGGGTATATTATAGTCGCTGTCGAATATTTTACTAAATGGGTCGAGGCGATGCCTACATTAAACAACAACAGCGAAACGACTGCTCTTTTCTTTTTTAATCATGTAGTTTCTAGATTTGGTGTACCATAGGCTATAGTCACAGATCATGGGTCACATTTTCGCAATCACATGATGATCGAATTGACTGCCAAATTAGGACTGTCCCATGATAGTTCTACTCCATATTATCCACAGGCTAACGGACAGGTTGAGGCAATCAACAAATTCCTTAAGCGCATGCTGCAGAGAATGATTGGAGTCCATAAAAAAAATTGACATTTAATCCTGTACTCAGCCCTGTGGGAATATAGGACTTCAGTGAGAAATGCGACCGAATTTACGCCCTTTCAATTGGTATATGGTCTGGAAGCTGTCTTACCAATTCAGTGCAAAATCTCATCCCTCAAGCTTGCGATTGATCTGCTTCCCTAAAATTTTGAAGAAGAGGCTTGTTTCTTGGAACTAATCCATTTGGATGAAACCTGTCGTGATGCTACGTTGGCTAACGAAGCACATAAGAAACGCGTCAAGGCACAATATGACAAAAATGTCAATCCTCGTGTCTTCTCAGAAGGTGACCTCGTCTTACTTTACGATGAGGACTCTGAAAAATTAGTAGTAGGTAAATTCGAACCATTACGGATGGGCCCCTACATTGTTAAACGAGTATTGACAAAAGGAGCCTACGAGCTGGTCAATTATGATGGGATTCCACTGTCACATCCTCGAAACGAGTTGTATCTTAAATGTTACTATGCTTGATTAAGTGTAGTAAAATCATTGTGCATATGCTTTTGTTGCATTTTTTGTTTTCTTTTAGAGTTGTCATTTTGGGTAGGTAATCCACTTCGCATTTTTTGCAGATGTCAGAATTTTTGAAACCATTTGTTCGGTATGCTGACGGAGCTAGTCATAGTACGCAGAACCTATCTTCTGCAACTTGGGCCATTTTCACTCCAAGCGGCGAGTTAGTGAGTTTCAGGGGGATATGTATTGGTCGATCGATGAAAAACATCGCTGAGTATAGCGCATTGATTGAACTTCTCTCTGATGCCATTTCACATGGCATACGCTGAATCGTTTTCAGGCTAGATTCGCAACTCGTCATTCTACAGCTTACTGGCATTTATTCCATTCAGAACCTAGATATTTATCGCATGTTCCTAAGAGTCAGGATTTTGGAAAGACATTTTGATTCCATTCAATATCAACACATTTCCAGAAACTTAAACACATTGACTGATTCATTAGAAAACTATGTGTTAAATAGACATTTGCAACATTTGTAAAGAAAGCATTTCACATCAACATTTGCATCAGGATTGCATAACTTAACCAAAATAAAACTCCAAAAATAAAAAATAGATAACTGTTTATAGTTTTTACAAAATGTTTTGTGTCCAAGACAAAATTGGTCATCTGACCAAGAAACTCAAAAATGAATGCAGAAAAGCATCCTAGACTAATGATGCTGGTGATAACATGTCACCGCCTGTGCTATCATGCGCAGGAGTCTAGTCCAGTGACTCGGTACGCCAGTAGTATGGCACTGTAACCTCAAAGGTAACTCATCGGTCCTAACATCCTGAATATCGAGAGTGAGGCCCTCGATTTGATCCTGCAACACTGCCAGGGTCTCTGATATGTCTAGATCCCGAAGGATGGCCCTCCCTACAGCCTCTCCTGCTAGAGTGTCATCTGCCGCCCGTGGGCATACCACTGGTCGCATTGGTCCAATATTTGCACACACATAGGTTTGATTAGTCTTGGTAACATTAAAAAAAAAACACAAAAACGTTATAAAGCTAATAAACAAAGATGTGGTCGAGTCATTTTACCTATAGCACTCCACTCTTCGCCAGCTGGTAAGGCCAAATCAGGGTCACCTCAGAAATCCATCCCGACGTATAGATACTCTGCAAATATAATCTCCTGGCGGTGGAACCACTCGAAAAAGGCATCAGAGAAGGAAATTTGTGACTAGCTGGTGTGTCTAGCCATAAGATCAACCCATCTCTGCATTCGTGGTTCACTCAGTGCTAGCAATCCAGTGAAATGTTCTGAGGCTACATTAGTGGAATCCTCTCTAAAGAAAAAGCAGTCAATATGGATCCATAGCCAAAATTCTTGGTCCTTCCATTCTTTACTTTGGAGAGTTGTTCTTTTATGACAGGAAGTATCACCTCACACTAGTTGAACACCTTCGGTTCCAGGCATTCCAGGGCATACTACATGTAAGATCTGTTTGCCAAGTTAAAGGCCACGCTGCCAGCCAATATAGCAAAGGTAAATAAAATGGTCCTCAAGGGCCGATCAGTGACATCCCGGATATTGATCTTGCCATCTTTGTTGGGTTGAGAACCATCCCTGCAGAACTGACGAATGTAATCTTTCACGAATTCACCTCCACGAGCAAATCCTGATAATGAAAGAGGGGCACCACGCCTCGAAAATCCCATTAGAAAGTAATGTCCTTGACTGTCAATGGAATAGATTTACCTCTGATCTAGAAGACCTGGTTGATTGGATCCCAAGCATCGAGAAAATACTGCAACAAACTGATATGTTTCCTCATGCTGGATATGCGGAAGAACTTCAGCAAGCCACAAGTTCCTCAATGCATCAACTGTACCCTGGTCATGCAAAGCAATCATGTCCTCCTCTTCATGTTCTCACTCACGCCATGTGACGACCATCTTGATCCAATAAATATCTGAAATGCAGACAAAAGATGAGTTAGGATCCAAATTTGAGCAAAAACAGGCAAAAATTTGATGAAAAATCACTGTGTAAGGATGCCTTTCTGCGCCCATCGCACCCTACCTTTGAGCAAGGTGAGATGCATACTGACTGACCAGTATACAACTCAATATGCATCGCACCTTTCGATGCAAACTAGGTGCAATGATTGGGGAACGAAATCTTCAAACCCCAAGGGCCCAGAAATGTGGAAAAACTTGCTCAGAATCAAGAAAAGGTGGAATGAAAATGAAGAGCTCAGGGTTAGCTCCTACCTGGTCCTGACGGTGCGGAAAATGATCCACCGAATCTCCTGAAATCAACTGGTGAAATTTGAGGGGGAAAACCACTCCAGAGCTCCAAAATCCCAAATTTGAAATGAAATGATGAAAGTGAAAGGTAAAACTACTTTTTATGGTTACTATTCACATACTTCAAGTAAAATGTTAGTTTTAATTCATTTTTCGTACATATGTGTATTTATAATCAATTTGATGGAGTGATTGAGCAAGTTGAACGACTGACAAAAGAATCTAGTGTGCTAAACAGTGAATTGAACATCTGTGATCATTGATTCAAGCATAATTTTGTCATTTCAAGCTTGTGAAAAAATGAAATTGACACTGAGCATAGTTCCCCCATGGTTTAAGCTCATTAAAAAATACCCCCACCACTGAGCATAGTTCCCCCATGCTTCAAGCTCGTTAAAAAATGAACCTGCCTGGAGTAGTTAACCTTTGTGATTGTCGTTCTATTAGCCTTTTGAACCTTGGTTGTGTACCTCCCATCACCTCCATTATTTTGGCCAATCATACGCTTCCACTTGGTTGTTTACCTTTTTTTTAGGAACAGATGCGATGAGTGGTCTTGTTAGCCAACCTCTTTACATAAATCACCATGTTTTGAGAAGTTCCAAGCTTATCCGGAACCAGTTGCTACCCTAGACATCACTTGTTCGTCAAAATCGAGTCTCCTTTAAACCCTTTTCAGACTCGTTAAATATGAAAAGATTGTTGAGAAATTGGCCTTTCCAACTCGTTAAAGTGCTTGTAAATGTCATCCCTCCTGTATAATTTTATACTTTTTCAGACTCGTGGGATTATCCTACGAAAAAGTGCAAGCGCTTATCTTTTTTGGGCTGTTAAAGTGATAAAAAAAAGTCATCCCTTTTGTATTATTTTATCCTTTTTCGGGCTTAAGGGATTATTCTATGAAAAAGAAGTTCTGGAGTCTTATTTTCATCCCTTTTCAAACTCTCTAAACATGAAAAGGACCGAGTTATCCTTGTCGTTAAACTCGTTAAAAAAATAGCAACAAACTTGTCCATTCTAGACAAGATTGAGTTTCACTGTCGCTAGACTCGTTAAAACATAGCGACAGGTTTGCGCAAAGGGAAAATTATAGAACAAGAATATGTTATCCTCCTCAAGCTTGAAAAAAATAAAGAGGTACTGGTCAGCAATGACTGGGGAAAAAGGGAAGAAACTTGAAAAAACTTATGGTAGCAGGTCGCTCTTGAACATGACACTTTCACTCCATCACCATTATTGAGTCGGATTGGGTCATTTCGTTCACCGGTCATCTAACCATTGGTCTTCCACACCATCCATCTTTTGGGATTAACGCTACCAATCCATCTCAGTGTCACTGACATGTTCAAGCGAATTCATTCAGTTGAGAAACCACAATCCAGTTAATGCCTCATCCATTGCAATACCTTCAACATTCATTTTTCATGACCGCCATTCATGAACCTTGTGTCATCATATCGTTTTCACCTCCAGAAAATCATTTGCTTCATTTCATGTTGTAGATGTGGGATACATTAAGGACCTCCTACGACGAGTCACATCTTGTCAACATCAGCTCATTATCTGAGAAGTTGGCTTAGAAACAACCCTTTCAGCACTTTGAAGCTTCCATGCCTCAATGGTAAGTTTCTAACTTCCGACGACAGGTTGACATCAATGACCTTCGACCGAAAGATTTTGCATGGTGTTCGACATCGGATCATATATTCACACCGCATGAATTGTATTGTAGTACCTTGAGGGTCATTATCATTATCGATGATTCCTCTTGTGTATGTTAATAGCCCACATTATTGGCTGGTAATCAGGCAGTGTCTTTCCATGTTCGACTTCAGAACATCTCTTCACATGGATTGACTTGTACATCCGGTGAAGATTCAACGAGTTTGAAGACCTCAGATCTAGTTTCATCCATCTGGGCTGCGATATATTCAGGGATATAAAGACATCAAAGGTACAAAGAAGCTGCATAGACGGTCATCCGAACCAAGGATGATGACTCCACATCTGAAGAATCATTAGACGACTATCTGATCTATGTACATGAAATGAATTTATAAAGCTGAGCATGGGAATGCATGCCTCAACTAAATCATGAAAAATTATACTATGATGATGTATTATGTTGTATCTTATACAGGTTACCTTCCAGTTTGAAACCTCGGATCCTCATGAAAAAGCATTTCACCCGACATCAAGATTTATGACTTCATGCTTTAGGGGGGCAACTGTTATAGACATATTTGGGCACCTCGACCCCAATATTATATGTCGATAGACTAGGGCTTTTCAACCCCTAAAAGAGTTGTTTCATACCCTAAAAGAACATGGTCATCTGATTACATCATTTCCCAAAAGTTCCACCTGAAAAACCATCCAGAAATGGCCCAAACTAAACCATACTGACTGCTACACTAGCCAGGTGCAATGCATACTGAGTGGTACACTGCTCAGGTGCGATGCATACTAATTAGGCCTTCTGTAGGGTGTGATGGGTGAGGATGGACAAATGTCCGAGACAGTTTGCTAAGTGGATGCTCATGGAATCTTCTAGAAACTTCTCTTATGACACTTGCCTCTCTAAATTCACCCAGGGATGAGTAAGAGATCCAAGAAATCTCTAGGTGGGATCAGTTGTAACAAGTGGAATGACACTAATCAAAACCCCAGAGATGACTCACCCCCTTGCACACATCTATAAATGGATCCCACATCTAAGAGATCCGGAGGCTAAAATATTGTGAATTGCAAGGAAGTGTTGATAGTTTGTATTTGAGGAAAGAACATTGTGTTGTTGGTGTGATCTTGATATTTCATAAGGTGAAGAGGGATTGATGCTAGAAGGATGATGCTAGATCAGACAACTGGGTTGTAATTCTCCCTTCTATTTAATAAAGTTCTTCAAGTTTCTTCCATATGATTGTGCAATTGTGAATGTTATCATTTGTGAATGCTATTGTATGTTCATTATATATCTGATTTTGTAGTGTTTATATTACAATATATCAATATGCTTTGATGGTTCTTTGCTACTGTGTTTCTACAGGTACTCTTCAACCGGGATAAGTACGGAGAGGAGTTGCAAGCTCTGTCAAGGGGGAGAAAGATCAAGCAAAGGATTAAGCGGAAGTTCCATGTTGGTCTTCTCATCTTTCTCTTATCTATCGTGCATAGAAGAAATCGTTGAATTACTTTAAACTCTTGTTTCTAGTGTAGCAGCCAAACCTAGAGGGCTAGTCGATCGAAAAGACACTAGTTTTCCAAAAAACGCTAATGTGTAAACTTATGAAACCCTTCTGCTCCGTATGAAGCCTCTACTAACCAATTCAATCATGGCTTACCTCCTGAAATCACTTTGGACTCACTCCATAGACCTATAAAGCTCGATAAATCCATTAATGACCCTCCCTGTCAACCAACATTTTCCTAATAGTTTGTTTTATTTTACAGGTGATCAGAAGATCGCAACCTTGGATAAATAGTCTTAATACTAGTCATAAGACATGTTTACTCTAAGATTTTTATCAAATATATTCAAACAAAGATGGAAAATAAAACATACAGTTAAAAGACAAGCAGAGGGAACATGAAATTAAATGATTTACTGTTGAAATAAACAGTAAAAAACCCTAAAATATACAGTGAAGTTAAAAGGACACAGTAAAGAACAGTCAAAGTGTATCAGGGTTAAAGAGTATCAAATTGAAGACCAAGTCAAGTAAATCAGTGAGCATGAAGATAAACAACAAGGAAGATAGTTACATAGCATACAGATTCATGTCAAAGTGAAGACAGACGAAAAAATAGAGCGTTAAAAGTAAACAATGAAAGTAAACATGGAGGCAGTAAGGGTTAAACAGAGATGAAAACACTTTCACCAACAACAATGAAGTTTATCCAAAGTAAAAGTGAAAAACAGTTAAAAGAAATTTGAGGTTAAAAGATGAAATCAGAGCAAAAATGGTACAATCTTCAGAAATTTACTTTTTAAGACATATATTTTCGGAAAATATTGTGGCCCATGCAAGAAGTATTTTGAGAAACTGAAGGATTTTTGTGTTCCTAACAGGCCAATCTACAAAAACCTTTCTCACTTTTTAAACAGGTATTACCAAAAGTGAGATAAGTGCATGTCTTCACAACCTATTTTTTAGACTATGCAAAGTCTTGTTTTAGACATCATTTGGCAGAGAATGTTGTGACAGATGGTGCTACATTTTGGGACACTGAGAGAGGTTTATCTCAAAAACATACTTATCTACAATAATCTCTTCAATTTGTACATATCTATCGCAGATTGAGATATACAAAGGTATCACTGGACCCTAATTTCGCAGAATTGCTGAGGCAGAATGCACAAAGAAAGGATGCAGTTAGTGACTGGGATGCCTCATCATCAATTAAGAGTTGCTATCAAATTCGACTTTCTCTTCTTTGTCACCATAAATCCATAAAAGTAGTGCCAAATAGATTCATTAGTTTTGAGTGTCCTTTATTTAAGTTTTATTAATGTAAAGCAATTTGAGATATTTGTAAAACCAATCTTGATATTTTTACAGGATATTTCAGTTTAGAATTTTTATATATACTTCTTCATTTGAAGTATTTTGTGTGGACTTAAAGACATTTCTGTAGACATTTTATATTGATCCAAGGAGCTATTGTACTCAAGGGTGGATTGGTTTTGCTGGATCGTGAAATAAAGCTGAGGACATTTCACTGGATTCTTGTGCACAGTTGGAACAAATAAGTATTATCTCTTCATCTTATAAATATTCATATGTGTCTCTTATGAAATCTTAAAAGTAAACAAGGAATGATATCTCAGAATTAGCGTAAATGCTCTCTGTTTTAAGTGTTTTCTTTCTATATGTTTTCTACTAAACTATCTTGGTCTGGGAATTCTTAATTGCTCCCTCACTTCCGTATCTTTCCCCCCTTTGATCCATAGTAAAGGATTCTTCATTGCCCTTTGCCACTGATCATCCTTATTTTCTTCATCTTAATCCCAGTTAAATATTCTTCATGGCCCTTCGCCCTGGTTAGGACTACCTCATCCATTTCAACCTGTAGATTTACTTTTAGCTGTGCTAGCTTTCCCTGTGAACTCTTACCTTAGTCATTGATCAAATCTAGCTAAGCCATTCTTTGATTGACTCCATAGCCCAATGGCCTGAATAATTGTTCTGCCCATCTGTTTTCTTAAGCCCACCACCCAATCAAAATCAAAACCCTTGAGCATTAATAACTAGCCTAATATCCTATCAAAACAAAGTTAAATTATAAAGAGAGAGCTCTCTCTAGACTTAGGTTGGCTAGAACCTGAGTTTAAAACATTAGGTTTGTGGTTACCTCAAAAATTTCTTTCTTTAACCTTGAGAAACTTCTGAGTGATAACATAGTGGCGACTCCGCTGGGGAAGAAATAACATTTTCTTCAGAATTTGTTTACAAGTTTAGATCTGATCTATGATGGTGGACAATGATCAGACACACAAAGGTTAAAATCATCCACCTGGCGACTCCAAATCAATTTCACAATCAAGACTCCACTGGAGAAATGAACCTGAAAGAACTATGTGAAAAGATCAGGCTTTTAACTTGGATTGTATCCAAGACATTATGTTCTTTCTCATTGATGAATTTTTTCAATATATATTGTATTTTAGAGAAGATTTTAGGTCAATTTTTTATTATTTTCCTTTAAAAGTTGTAGATATAAAGTCTCCTTACATATTTGAACAACTTTCTTCTGAATCTAATGATGATCATATTCCAATAAAAGAATCTAAAACAATCAACACTAATCATACAATCCCTGTACATGTTCCTATACCTTGTAAAGTTCCTGATAGATATAAGCCCCTCATGTTATCTGCTACACTCCATGCTTTCCCTAACGATTATCACAAGCACCTCCCTAGGTTTGATGGAGAGAATGGTATCATTGCCCAAAAAAATATTCAAGCTTTTGAGAATTATCTTAACTTATTTGAGGTAGATGAAGAGGATGCCAGTATGAGGCTTTTTTCTCTTTCTTTGCAGGACAAAGTCAAGAGTTGGTTCAAAACCCTGCCTAAGGCAAGCATCTCAAATCTCCAACAGTTTCTCAAATTCTTCCTTGATAAATGGATAATCAAATTTAATCTATTTGTGATCATAGAACAATATAATCAGTTAAAAAGACATCCAGATGAAACAATACAACAATTTTCAGATAGATTTAATCAAATCTATTATTCAATGCCATCATATATAAGACCTCCCCTTGATTCAGCTCTTTTGCATTACCCAAGAGCATTTGATCCAGAGATAGAATTTCAGCTAAGAGAAAGAAACCCCTCAACACTGGAACAGATGCAGAACATGGCAGTAGATGTAGAAGTTAATCTGCAAATTAGAAGAGAAAAGTTGAAAGCAGAAGCAGAGGTAAAACTCGACATTTTGGTAAAGAAGATAGAGGAGAGGATACAAAAGATCACCATGAAAGATGAACTTTTTGTTCAAAATCACCATGACACATTTGTTTCACAAAAGAAGAGGTTGATAGCCACAAACAAATTCCTGTTAATTCCAACTACCATAAATCTGAAGATAGAGCTATAGAACCATATGTGGATAGGCAATTTGTTGATCTACTATGTACATTTGGTGACATTACTTCTTATGATGATGTGCCTAAGCTTGATCACTATAATAATGATTATGTTCCTCAAATCCAAATTAACCTTGCAGAGGAATCAAAAGCTAATTTGAGGAATAAGGAAGCTCAGGGTCAATAGCTTGAAAATAGTGATCAACTTGTTCATTTCAGCGATGAGAATGAGGAGGAAAGTGCAAAAAAATTTGAAATCGGTGAAGGAAATTTACCATTATGTTTTGCTTCATTTCAGTTTATTAGAGATAAATTTGATGCAATTAGAAATCAAATGTCAACAAGTTTTGGTATTGACCATCTAGAGGGCAATAAAATCCTTGTTCAAGACTTCTCATATCTAGATTTGGAGCCCCAAAATGCCATTGAATGTCAGGTTGCAGAGGAAGACTTGGAAGCTGGAACATATGATCAAATGATCCAAGATAATTCCCTAACATTCTGTTATGAGGGCAATTCATTTTTTGAAAGAAATTTTGCATAATATATATGTAAAAAAGGATGAGCTGTTTTTAGAAAATCATGCAGTTCCATTGGAACCAATAGAAAATAGACGGAAACAGTCTCTTCAAGCCTTTCATGATCCAATAGTTGATGTGTTGGATGGAATTTGTAGTCGAATTCCTTCTCCATTAGGTAACTATGACTTTGAAAAAGGTATTGATACAGACTTAGCTAGGCAACTAGTTTTCTTGCCATTTTCAGAAGAAACATCATCACAAAGCTCATTTGAAAACATGCAGGGTGATAAAGATGAAGGTATTATTTCAGTTTCATGGCATGCAGGCCATACAAAATAGATGTACAGTTGTTTGAATCAGTTCAATAATAGTGTATATATTTTACAAGATCCTTTTGTACAATTTCTAGATTCAACAAAGGAAATCAGGAATTTCCTTATCTTCTCAAAGGTTAACAAAGTTATATTTGATTTCAGGATCTCAATTTTAACCACCAACAAGCACAAGCAACAAAAGTCACCAATGTATATGATGCTTGAGTGGTTGCATTGGTTGTTTCATTTTACCTAACCAGCAATCAGAAAGCTTATTAGAGTAAGTAGGTAGGATTTCAGTTTGAATAAATTAAGTTTTTAGTAGCAAATTTATGTTAGATCAGATTTCAGTTTGCAGAAAAGGGTGTAGTTTTAGTTCAAAAGTTTTAGTCACAAAGATTATACAACAAGGCATATACATGTGTGGGATTGGCCCAATGGATCAGGCTACTAGTCGACGGTGTTCTTGACATTTCACAAGGAAATGCCATCCCCAAGTGGAGCCACTGTTAGGTTCCTATACCAATAGGAGTCATAATTTTTGAATGACTGAGATTAAAACTGTAATATGTACATACCTTTGCTTTCTGAAATTTTTTTCCATATTATAAAAATTAAAAAATGTAAATAGGGTATGTCCTAAAAGAAAAATCAAAGGACAAAAATAATAAGAGAAGGTAAAAAAAATGAAATAATATGAACCCCCCAAAAAAAAGACCATGAAAGTGTGCAAGTCCAAATGCCACTACTATTTACTTTTCCACATAATAATGATTGTGTGCAACTTGTTATTTATGCCACAATCCATGGTAATCAAACAGTTTAATCTTGGTTATTCCATGTTATGCATTTCATGTTTATAGATAGAGAATGAAAATATGACCAAACTATTTAACCTTGGCGGATAATGAGATGAGTTAGAGTGAATAAAAGGAGCTCAACTGTTTAATCTAAGCCCTTAAATGTAATAAGGACAGACATAGATAGATTACTATTATAAAAGAAAAGAAAAGGTTTTGATAAGGGTTTGCCATTTTAAGTGCACCCTAATAAAGAGAAAAAAAATGGTAGGATGAGTAGGTGGGTAAGTAGAAGAATGGTTGCAGAATTGTGATGATTGTTAGACAAAATCATATTGATCACCTTCATCATGAAAGTTCTAAGTATGGATAATAATTGGGCATGTATCAAATCTAAAAAGCCAAATTGATTAACCTCCCTCACTCATTACACTTTTCACTTAACTAATTTCCAAGAAAAGTCTTAAGTACCTATAATCTTAAGTCAAAGGGGCTCAGAGAATTTCTCTGAGTTCTGGAGGGACTGGACCCTTGGCCTAATGAATTATAGAACTTAAGTACAAAAAATCCCCTCATTAACATTTACCCCTCTACACTCCCCCTCATTCCCCTCATAAAACCCCTTTTCCTAAGGTTTAAACTCTATTTTCCTAAGGGAAAGAAATTACTCCCATGTAAACCCCTTTTCCTAAAAAACCCTCAAAATTACCTTTTTAGCCTAAGTTACAATGTGTTTATGAAAATCAAATGAATTAGATACATTTCACTTAGTGCTAAAACCCATTCACCGTCATCTTCATATTAATTTCTAACACTTATATATGTATTAAATCCCAAAAAGAAATATAAACCCTTCCCATATAGTTATAAATAAATCCTTTTTATTAATACCCCATCCCCTAAAGTTTGAAACATGAACTTTATGAATAAAACCTGACATAATTAATCAATCCGTTGTTAATTACAAGTCAAACCATCCGCCAATGAAATCACCCCCGATGCCCTTAATCCACTATTATCCGTGATTAATTAAAACCCGCCACTGTTAAACCCTCGTCGGGCCCCCCCACTACTGTTCATACATCTTCATGAACTGAGCACCGCCTGATCTTCCCCCGTCAAATTTAACAATCCTCGTTGATTTTTCAAGGCCTCCAAAGACCAACCTTTACCCGCCCGATATGGATGGTTTCCTATTGGGCCCCAATGCTACGTGGCGCTCGATGAATGGCATCGGGCGACCTCCCCCCAATACCGCCAAGCGCCCAAAAGCTATGTGAAATAAACCATTTACCGCCCACCCGATACGCGACAAACCGTCTACTATTCAGTTCGTGCCATATTTTAAAAGTTTGCCCATTAAAGTTCAAACCCAAGAACCCAGTTTTTCTTGCCCTTCACCCATTCTACTATGTAAACTTATGAAACCCTTCTGCTCCACCTGAAACCTCTGCTAACCAATTCAAGCATGGTTTACCTCCTGAAATCACTTTGGACTCACTCCATAGACCTATAAATCTCGATAAATCCATTAATGACCCCGCCTGTCAACCCAACATTTTCCTAATAGTTTTTTTTATTTTATAGGTGATTAGAAGACCACAGCCTTGGATAAATAGTCTTAATACTAGTCATAAGACATGTTTACTCCGAGATTTTTATCAAATCTATTCAAACAAAGATGGAAAATAAAACATACAATTAAAAGACAAGCAGAGGAAACATGAAATTAAATGATTTACTGTTGAAATAGACAGTAAAAAAACCTAAAATATATAGTGAAGGTAAAAGGACATAGTAAAGAACAGTCAAAGTGTATCAGGGTTAAAGAGTATCAAATTGAAGACCAAGTCAAGTAAATCAGCTAGCATGAAGATAAACAACAGGGAAGATAGTTACAGAGCATACAGATTCATGTCAAAGTGAAGACAGATGAAAAAACAGAGCGGTAAAAGTAAACAGTAAAAGTAAACATGGAGGCAGTAAAGGTTAAATAGAGATGAAAACAATTTCACCAACAACAATGAAGTTTATCGAAAGTAAAAGTGAAAAACAGTTAAAAGAAATTTGAGGTTAAAAGATGAAATCAGAGCATAAATGGTACATTCTTCTGAAACTTCCTTTTTAAGTCATAGATTTTCAAAAATTATTCTGGCCAATCCAAGAAGTATTTTGAGAAACTGAAGGAGGTTTGTGTTCCTAACAGGCCAATATACAAAATTTTTCTCACTTTGTAAACAAGTATTACCAAAAGTGAAATAAGTGCATGTCTTCATAGCATATTTTTCGGACTGTGCAAAGTCCTGTTTTAGACATCATTTTGCAGAGAATGTTGTGAACAACGGGTGCTTCCTTTTGGGAAACTGAGAGAGGTTTATCTCAAAAACATTCGTTTCTAGAATAATATCTTTCACTTTTTACATATCTATCTCAGATTGAGATATATAAAGGTATCAATGGACCCTAATTTTGCAGAATTGCTAAGGCAGAATGCAGAAAGAAAGGATGTAGTTAGTGACTGGGATGCCTCATCATCAATTAAGAGTTGCTACCAAATTCGACTTTCTCTTCTTTGTCACCATAAATCCATAAAATTAGTGCCAAATAGATTCATTAGTTTTGAATGTCCTTTATTTAAGTTCTAGTAATGTAAAGCAGTTTGAGATATTTGTAAAACCAATCTTGATATTTTTTCAAGATATGTCAGTTTAGAATTTGTATAAATACTTCTTCATTTGAAGTATTTTGTGTGGAATTAAAGAAATTTCTGTAGACATTTTATATTTATCCAAGGAGCTATTATACTCAAGGCTAGACTGGTTTTGTTGGATCATGAAATAAAGCTAAGGACATTTCACTGGATTCTTGTGCACAGTTGGAACAAATAAGTATTATCTCTTCATGTTTAAATATTGTTTTCTCTTCATGTTATAAATATTCAAATCTGTCTCTTATGAAATCTTAAAAGTAAACAAGGAATGATATCTCAGAATTAGCTTAAATTCTCTCTGTTTTAACTGTTTTCTTTCTATATGTTTTCTACTAAACTATCGTGGTTTGGGAATTCTTAATTGCTCCATCACTTCCATAGTTTCCCCCCCTTTGATCCACAGTAAAGGATTCTTCATTGCCCTTTGCTATTGATCATCCTTCTTTCCTTCATCTTAATCCTGGTTGAGGATTCTTCATTTCCCTTCGCACTGGTTAGGACTACCTCATCCATTTGAACTTGCAAATTTTCTTTTAGCTGTGCTAGCCTTCCCTGTGAACTCTTACCTTAGTGATTGATCAGATCCAGTTAAGCCATTCTTTGATTGACTCCATAGCCCAATGGCCTGAATAATTGTTCTGCCCATCTGTTTTTTTAAGCCCACCACCCAATCAAAATAAAAACCCTTGAGCACTAATAACTAGCATAATATCATATCGAAACAAAGTTAAATTATAAAGAGAGAGCCCTCTCTAGACTTAGGTTGGCTAGAACCTGAGTCTAAAAGATTAGGTTTGTGGTTACCTTAGAAATTTCTTTCTTTAACCTTGAGAAAATTTTGAGTGATAACAACGGGAATACCTTCCGAATAAAGGAAACCCTTAGGAAGAAACTCTAATTGAAATTCTTCCCCCTCAATAGTGTTTTGAGTAGAAACTTCAGACTCATCCGAAGATGTGACTAGAGCATCGCCTTCGGGTTTCATGTTTGAAAACAAACAATGACGAATGGCCGAACATGTACTGGGGGATAGTTCCAGAGGAACACCCGGTTGGTCGTAGGGACTGTAAGGACACTGAGGTGATATCTCAACAATGTCAAACAAAGGTTTGGAGGATATATAACCAGTCCAAGCTGTCTGTCAGTGGTCGACAAGTTCTCTGGAGTTCGAACGGGATTGTCTGGTGATTCTAGGCCAAGATCAATAGATGGCCCTGAATCGAAAGTAGGTGGAGGATGAGATGACAATGGTTGAACACTCAAAAAAATTGCGAGTTCAACGTTTTGGTCCTCAAGTGACTCTGATAACTCAAGAGACGAATCCCGAGACAATCTTCCAGACGGAGGAGAGGAAGAGGAATTGGGTGAACCAAATGGTTCAGCCATGATGAATTTGTCTTAGTCGATAGAAAAAATAACTTCAAGGCTTTAAAATGTCCTTTTAAGGGAACTCACAATTTGGTCAAAAAGACTAACAGGATGTTTTGGATCATGGGAAATCAATTATTAAGATGCATAAAATATTGATGTTCTTTCATTTTTAAGAGTCGAGAAAGAAACAAAGATGACTCTATCACTTTCGATTGGAAACGAGCTCAAAAGGACAAGTGCTCGAATGATATTTTAATTTTAATGAGTCAAAAAGATTAAACGACTGCTCTAGATGATCTAGGTAAATAGGATTATCAGGCAACCATGAATTGTAGAATACCTCTTGGCGAACCAAGAAGTACGAGTAGGCAATATCCTCGAATACTGTGTTCGGTGTATCAGGTTCGCAAGGTGGCCGACTCAGCTTCCTAAGGATAAAAGAATTGTAGCCTAGTGGGGTCTCTCGTTATATACTCGACGGTACGGGGAGCACGAATCCGTGCTAGCTCTGTTAAATGCAGAGCTGATGACAGTTGCTAGGTTTAAAGACACCATAACACATCTCTAGCACAGACCTTCTAGATATGATCGTTAATGTAAAATGCGCCTTAGGTTAATCGAATTCATTTTAGAGTTGATCTTGAGTTAAGTTTCAATTTTCAGGTCTTAGTGATGCTACTTGAAAAATCCTAAAATGCAACTAAATGGGACAAGACCCTTTCAATTTGATGAAATGCCTACACTAGAGAGGGTAAAAACTACTCAATCAAATGAAAACAATCTAGCAACTGAAAACGAAATGATCTTTCACTAATTCACTTTTTCAAAAAATAAGCTAATGAAAAATGTATCCCAATTCCTAATTTCCTGACAAGCACTTATCTATTGGTCCTTTCAAAATGAACAAATTTCTCTTCCTTTTTCAAATGCTGATGCAATTCTAGTCTTTAAAAGACGTAAATTATTGTAACATAATGATGCAACAAGCTATAATTTCATACTTTCTCATGAAACAGCGAAACAAACTTTTTGCATACAATCTTTCATTGAAAAATTTTTCGAGACAATGAGCTCTTCATGTAGATGAAAACATGAAAAGAGAAGTTCATTCAGATCAATGAAACACTGACTTTACCAAACACAAGACCAACAATTATGTCGGAAAGATATGTTCAAGCTAGTAAACGAAACTTTTTCAAACTTATGCAAAAAGAAGTCAAAGTTGTAAAAAGGACCAAAAATCAAATGCAAGGAGCAAACACACCTACAATCCGACTTAGTGAGTTCACAAACTGTTGAATGGGAGACCAACTAGATGCCCTAGGGTCGTTGGCCACTCAATGACTCAATCAATCAAATGAAAATATGAAAATCCAAAAAGCAAGCAAAAGCAAATGAAAAATAGCTTTCTAATCAGAGAGAAAACAGTCAAAAAGGCTCATGGGGTGAAAAACACAAGAGAATAAGACATTGGCCAAGATTGGGGTCAAGCCCTAATCTTCACTTACAGGAATCGGCATGACTACCTAACTGACAACAAGCGCTAGAGGTTGGTTAGTGCCACTGTTAGCAGATTAAGTGTGCTAGCCGAGGCAACTAAGGAAAAATAAAAAAGGAAAGAAAAAATAGGGACCAGATCTGCTACTATAAATTCTAGACTTAGGCCAGTAAGTAAGAGAAAAGAAACAAAACCAAAGGGAAAACGTGAAACTCGAAAAGTTCTCACGAAATCATGAAATACAAAACAAACAAAAAGATGGGTTCCCTAGCAGAGTCGCCAATTTATGGTGAAGTAAAATTATAAGTGCGGGCACGAACACATTCTTCTAGCCCGATAATGGGTTTGCCACAACAGATACATTCTATGGAAGATTTCCTTAGGTTAGAATCAATCAAGAGGGCCTACATCTTGGTCGCTTATCCTGCTTGATGGTGTCCTCACCTGCTTGCTCCAACAATCTCTCGCTTACTTCTTGAAGCTCCTAAAACAAGTAAACAACAATAGCACACAGCATAATAATAGACAAATTTCAATTCAACCTACTTAACGAGTCAAGAAGCATTAAGAGACAGATATGTAATATTACAAAACATGTAGGAAATCAATCGATAGTTACATATATTAATATCAAAGAGAGATTACAACCATTCATCCTGATGTTGCAGTCTTCCTCTGAAAAGACCAAGTTCCTACACACTTCTGCTAGCATTCCATGATGGCTTCAAACAACAATAGTTTAAAGGCTCTTCCCTTTAGGCTTCACTTCAAACCAAAGCACACTTCTCCCTCACAAAACTAGTTAGCTACAACTAGTAATAGCTTTCTTGTCTACTCCAAAATAGTATCAACACTTTGCAACTATAACACTCACACTCAGCCAAAAACTGTAACTATGACTAGTTTGTGCTTGGGAATAAGGGAGGTTTATATAGGAAATATGGATGAGAGATGGATCCTCTTCTCATGGAAGAAGGACTTATCCATTGAGGTAGTTCCATCATTATAAGGGAAAGAAGCCCAAACTATCATCCTCGACCCCATCTAGCTAAACCATTTACCAAACTTCCATTACAGAGCTTCTAGCGCTGGAAGATTCGGCTCTAATTTAAAAGCCTTTCCATAACAAGAAAGGAATGACTAAAACACAACTCAGTCACTCTGATCGATGTGATGAGTAGTGCTAATCTCTGTACATTGGTGCAGGGGAAACAAAGGCCATTAGCGCCGGTCTTGCAAACTGGGAAAAACAAAAGTTTCGGGGAAAATGGTGCAAATGGGAAATGATCTGCTCATGAAGAGGGACATAATGGGAGTTTCTTCATGAAGGAAAAGCATGTCGGGTTCACTGTAGAGGTCCTCTAGGACCAAGGAACGGGGAGTATAGGGATAGTGACAAAATGCTATGGAACAGGCCAAGAAACTCTCAGGGAAGGAGGCATTCAAAGTGATGACTTGTCTAGGGAATGTAGCAACTAAATTAGGGTTTGATGAGGCCTAATAGTAATTATCTAAATGATGGGAGTGATGTGCCCAAATGGATCTGTAATAACTGCCCCCTAAAGCATGAAGTCGAAAATGATAATGTCGAGTGATATGCTTTACGATGTGATGAGGAGGTTCCGAAGTGGAGGGTGATCTACATCAATTACAATACATAATATCATGATATTTTGGTTTTTTCTCATGAACTTTTGAGGGAAGGCATACCCATGCTCAACATATAAACTTTCATAACATGTACATAGATAGTTGTCTACAGATATAGACCCATGATGGGATGACCATTAGTGTAAAGCCATTGTACAGATGATTTGGTACTTCACTGAAATCGCAGCCCGGATGGATGAAACTAGATCCGAGGTCTTATATTTCATTCAATAGTGTGCTCAAGTACGAGTCTAACCATGTTAATATGTGATCTGAAGTAGAACATGGGAAGACACCGTCTCATTACCAGCCAATGATGTAAGCTGTTAAAAAAGGCGAGAGAAATCACCGAAAATGATAATGATCCTCAAGGTACTACAGTACATTATGCATTGTGTGAATAAATGCTTTGATGTTGAACATCATACAAAGTCTTTCAGTCGAAGGTTGGTGATGTTAACCTATTGCCGAAATCAAAAAACTTGTCATTGATGTATGCAAGCCCCAACGTACTCAAAGGATGTTTGTAAGTCAACTTCTTGGATAATGTGCTGATTTCATCAAGAAGTGACTCGTCGCAAGAGGGCCTTGATGTATCCCACATCAACGACATGAAACAAGTGTAATGATTTTTGGAGACAGAATGTGATTGACGACACAAGGTTCAGGAATGGCGGTCACGAAAATGAAGGTTTGTGACTTCTCTTGAACATGTCGGTGACACTGAATGAATTGGTAGCATTGACCCAAAACCAAATTAATGGATGGTATGATAGACCAAGGTATGATGACCATCAAGCAGATAACCCAACCCATATAGTCACAGTGATGAAGTGAAAGTGTCATGTTCAAGAGCGACCTACTGCCGTAAAGTGGTTTGCCCCTTCTCCCACTTTCCCTATTCATTGTTGACCAGTACCTCTTTATTTGTTATCAAGCTTGAGGAGGATAACATATGCTTGTTGTATAAATCCACCCTTCGGGTTAATCCATCGCTATGTGATGTTTTAACGAGTCTAGCGAAGGTGAAACTTCGTCTTGTCATGATGGAAAAGTTGTTTATATTTGATGTTTTAACGAGTTCAATGACAATGATAACTCGATATTTTTCATGTTTAAAGAGTTGAAAAGGTACAAAAAGAAAACTCAATAAAGTTATGTTTCGTAGATTTGTCTCTCAAGTCCAATAAAGCGTAAACAATACGAGATCAAACCTATTGACCATGTTTGGTCAACGCATTCCTTTTTCATAAATAATCTATCTCAATATGAAAAGGGTTAAACTTATACTGATTAGATGTCATTTCCAATCCATTAATGAGATGAAAAGGACAAGTGCTCGGAAATATTTTCATATTTCGAGTCTGAAAAGAGCTTAAAGAGGACTCCAAGGGGGTTCCTTTTTCGATATTTAACAGAACTCGAAAAAGAGATAAACATATGCCCTGTGGTCAAAGTACAATTCACGATCGTGCATGTCAAATTCTGTAAGTCAACTATAAATCTATTCAAAGAAACACCAAACAGATCAAACATACATGTTCATTGGTAAAATAGGTAAATACTAAAGTTTACTCATTTAATTATCATGAAATATACATAAAAATAAGAATTTACCATGTTATTTTCACCATTTGATATTTACCGTTCAGTTTGTTCTCTGACCCTATTTTTTACCTCGATCTTTAGCAGCTGATTGTGAGAGATTATGTGGATCATTTCTCATGCCATCTGGACTAGGTAGAAGATCTACCCCTCCTATTTCTTTTCATGTCATTCTTTTACAGTTTCATGCAAGTTTTTAGGGTTTTTAAGGCAACTAGGGTTAGAATATTTTTCCCTGGGATCAACGCAACCTTCCATGTCGAAAATTGTGCTATAGAGCACCCACACAGAAGAGTATCTGCACTACAGTGCGTTGTCTCCTTGCCTGGGCTGCACTGGCCGAGTTTCACAAATTTGTTTCACCTGTTTGGCCCAAAATTTCTCTAGGTTTTTGCATGAAATGGATCCTAACTAAGATTATGGTTTGATTTCAGGCTTTCATTGGATCAGAATGTCTATTACTTGGCAAGAAATAGAGCATGAAGAACAAGACATGGTTGCACTAAATGATACAGGTACAGTTGAGGCCCTCAAAAATTGTGGGTTGCTCAAATACTTTAGGTTGTCCGGGATGAGGAAATAATCAAAACTATTGCAGCTCCTAGTTCATGCATGGGATCCAACATATCACAATTTTCACATAGGGGAAAAAGTGGTCCCTATTATGATCGATGATGTTTACTTTCTTATAGGGTTGTCGAGACGTGGTGTCCCCATTTCTCTTTTAGGTTCTTCCCATGGAGGGAATGTGTGAGGGACTATGTTCGATAATTCTGTTGGCCAGGTACATAGCCTAGCAAAGACAGAAAGATAGTCATCAAATATATTCGCGATTTTCCTTTGAGAACAATCCTTTTCACTATTGCAAAGTTGGAAGGTTGGAAGGTAGTGTAAAACTTCAGCTGGCGAATAGATCATACATGCAGTATGCACTTGAGTGTCTTGAGCCAACTTTATTCAACTCATGTGAGGCCATACTTTCTTCACTGAAAGAGTAGCTGACAAAGGTAAAGAGTTTTAAAATGAATAATTTTAGCTATGGATCACTCTTAATTGCTTTTACCTTAGAGAGAATTCCATTGATGCAAGCTTAGCATCTAACACTGGGTGTCACTGGTCCTAGAGATCCATGGATGCAGGGGTGAGTCGAATTGATGGCTAGACATGCTGGTCAGTCATCGATTACATTTTCTACTACATTCTTGAGTTGCCTTGATTGACAACACATTGTCATCGAGGAGCATCCATACGTAGGGATGGATTTTCGTGGAGATCCAGAGTTGAGGTTACCAGTGGGCGCTCAATCGGGTGGTATAGGTAAATTGTTTTTGACCAAATGTTTTTTATTTTTAAGTTTATACATTTTTTTGTGTTTTGATGTCTCTAATACTAAACTAAAATCGTTCTCATGCATACAGATGTTGATATTATTCGACCTATGAGACACCAATAGGAGGTAGGTGAACCAGTGCGAAGAAATGTTGGGAGGGTAGTTCTCGAGGATTTGGATTTGACCGAGACACTGGCAGAGTTGCAGGATCATGTAGAGGGGTTAACCCTCGGTATTTCAGATACCCAGATCGAGGAGTTACCTATAAGGTTGCAGCGCCATACTATTGGTGTTCCTGGCTATTGGATGCGGCTATTGCGCATGATAGATCAGGTTGTGACCTATTATCATGAGCATCACTAGGTCTACTTAGGATGATTTTTGTATGCATTTTTGAGTTTTTAGGTTAGATGACCAAACATGTCTTGGACACAAATATTTTAAAACTTTTAAAACATCTATCTATTTTTTACTTTCAGAGTTTTTACATATGGTTATGTGCAATCCTATTCAACTAATGATGTGAATTGAAGACTTACTTTTACATGTGTCGCAAATGTCTGTTTAACACATAGTTTGCTAATGAATCAGTAAATGTATTAAAGTTTCTGGAAATATGTTGATATAGAATGTACTCAAAATATCTTTCCAAAAGACGAACTGTAGGGAACATACCAAGAATTGTTGGGTTTCAAACAATATAAATGTTTGTTAGTTGCAGTACGACGAGTTGTGAGTCCAGCCTAATGATGACTCGGCATATTTCAAGTGAAATGGCATCGGAGAGAAGTTTGATCAATGCGCTATACTCAACGATATTGTTCGTATAATGACCGATAAAAATCCTTTGAAAACTCACTAACTCTCCACTTGGAGAGAAAATGGCCCATGTTGCAGAAGATAGGTTCTGCATACTACAACTAGCACCATCAGCGTAACCAGCAAATGGTTCCAAAGATTCCGACATCTACAACAAATGCAAAGAAGACTACTTAACCACATAAAAACTCTAAAAGACACATTGACACATACACATGAAATGAAAGCATATATACAGTGATTTTACTACACTCACTTAAGCATAGTAACATTTGAGTTACAACCCATTTTGAGGTTGTGACAATGGAATTCCATCATAATCCACCAACTCGTAGGCACCTTTTGCCAAAACACACTTGACAATATAAGGGCCCATCCATAGTGGTTCAAATTTTCCTTCTCCTAGTTTATCAGCTTCTTGATCATAAATCAAGAGCAAGTCTCCTTCTGAGAAAATGAAAGGATTGACATTTCGGTCGTATTGCACCTTGATTCATTTCTTATGTGCTTCGTTAGCCAATGTGGCTGCATGACAGGTTTCATCCATATGGATGAGTTCTAAGAAACACACTTATTCATCAGAAGTGTTGGGTAATAAGTTAATCACGAGTTTAAGAGATAAAATTTCACATTTTATTGAAAAGATTGCCTCCAGACCATACACCAATTGAAAGGGTGTGAATCTATTTGCATCCCTAACTGAGGTTCGATATTCCCATAAAGACGAGTACAAGATTAAATGCCAGTTTCGTTTATGAACCTGTACCATTATTTGAAGCATTTTCTTCAGGACTTTGTTGATGGCTTCAACTTGTCCATTAGCTTGCAGATAATGAGTAGAACTATCAAGTGAAAGTCCTAACTTGGCAGTTAACTCAGTCATCATGTGATTACAAAAATGTGACCCATGATCTATAACTATAGCCTGTGGTACACCAAACCAGGAAACCACGTGGTTGAAAAACAAAAGTGAAACTGTCTCGCCACTGTTGTTTAATGTCAGCATCGCCTTGGCCCATTTTGTGAAATATTCAACAACGACTATAATGTACCCATGCCCCCCGGCCGAGGTGGGGTTACATGTCATGAAGTCAATGCCCCATTTGGTGAATGGTCCAACAACGACGACATGATGCAATGGTGCAAGTGGTAATCTAGCTTTACGGTCATAAATCTGGCATGCATGACAACTTCTAACGACAATAATGCAATCTTTGAATATAGTAGGCTAGAAGTAACCAGAACGGAGAATTATTTGTGCGGTAGCATAACCAGATAAGTGTCAACCACAAGCACCTAAATGGCAATCATTCAAAACTTTCTCGGCTTCCTCATGAGTGAGGCACCTCCGTAAAATCGTATCAATACCATGATGGTGAAGAGTGTTGCCAATGATATGATAATCTTTGGCTTGGTATTGGATACGTCGTTGTTGTGAGTGAGAGGTATCAGGGCAGAAAGTTTGGGTCTGGAGATAAATCGGTATATCTCCATACCACGGGTTAGATGACGAAATCAGGAATAGAGAGTCATCCAAAATTGATGGTTCTGATGTTGAATCAATGGTATTCGAGGGAAGGTTGCAAAGAAGCTCGATGAAAACTAGAGATTTCTTTTATTTGGATTTGATGAATTCCAAATCAAATTCTTGCAAAATGACGATCCATTTTGATTATTTTCCCCCCAGCAATTGACATGACAAACTATATGTCATAGGGTTGCAATCTGAAATGACAGTGGTCTTTTGGAGCAGGATATAGTGGTGAAATCTTTGTATAGCTTGAATAGCAGCCAGAGCTAGATTTTCGACGTAAGAGTACTTAACTTTTGTATCATTGAGATTATGGCTCAAATAATATATTGGATGTTCAATCCCATCTTCTTCTTGGACTAAAACCATTCCAATGGTTGTATCTGTAGTCGCGAGATATAGGAAATAATAGTCTTGATAATTCGGGAATACATTAATGATGCTCTAATCAAGGTATCTTTAAGAGAATCAAAGGAATTTTGTGCAACCTAATCCCAATGGAAGGGTTTCCTCTTTTTCAAAAGATGAGTAAATCCTCTAGCCATTTCAGCATAATTGAGAATGAACATCCTCAGAAAGTTAACCTTCCCTTGGAGTCTCTATAACTGTAGTAGATTGGAAGGTGGAGGCAAGTCAAGAATTTCCTAAACCTTAAGTGGATTGAGTCGAATTCCCTCTTTAGACATTACGAAACCAAGCAAATGACCAGAACCAACAAAAAACACACATTTGTGTGGATTGAGTCGTATTTTGTAGTGTCGGCACCGTAAAAATATAGCTCTCAAATGCTACGGGTGATCAGTCCGCTTTCGTGAATGAGCAGGTAAATCATCAAGATATGGATGAACAATATGTTTGATGTCATGGAAGGGATATTTCATTTCCCTATGAAAAGTTTCCTTTGCGTTCTTCAAACTAAAAGGGAGTTTCCTGTAAGCAAATGTGCCCCATGGACAAATAAAAGCAGTTTGAGATTAGTCCTCTAGGAGGATATTGATCTGATTATGGCTAGAAAATCCATCCATAAATGAAAATATCTCATATCTGGCACATTCATCAATAATCTCGTCAATAAAGGGAGTGGGATAATTGTCTTCTGGACAAGCCTGATTAACATCCCTGTAATCAATGCACACTCGTATTGTCCCTTGTTTCTTCATGACAGGAACAATATTGGAAACCCAATTAGTAAGAGGAACAGGGTAAATAAAACTAGCATGCAAAAGTTTTTCAACTTTTGTTTTAATGGCCGCAACCTTCTTTGGATAAACAGGATAGAGGCGCTGTCACACTGGTTTGACATCAGGATACATTTTGATTTCATGTTCAACTATACTAGAGTCAATACCTGGCATCTCCTCATATGACCATGCAAATATATCTCGAATTCACGAAAGAGAGCATGATAAATATCAGGTTTTGATGAAGAACAAGATTTGCCAACATGAATGTTTTCTACAACTTTAGGTTTGGTCGAAATATTGCTAGAAATAGTTTCTTTGATATTTGACAAGTTTCACTCAGAATCTACTATATCTATGAAAACAGAATACGAAAGTAAATTGACAACCGAAGGGTGATTATGTTCATTTGAAAGATCTTCTACGTGATCTGGAAGATGGGAACAATGATGATAATCTTCCCATGGTTCTTCTTCTGTCATTATTGATTGGATGATTCCTTCATTAGTAGAAAATATACGTGAAAAAGGATCAGAGGAAGTACCATACTCTAATGAACGATCTACCCATACAATTGGCGAAGATGGATTTGGGTTCACCGCGCAATCCAGAAATATTTATTGCTATGCAAGATCAATAGGGCTTAGCAGCATGATTTCATTATTACTATCAACTTCAGAACTATTGGTAATCTTCCTTAAGTCAGATGAAGTGGAAGATATCATGTTGCAAGTCTCAACTTTTTCCACTTCCGCCATGTTTGATGGTGGTAGTGAAAAACTACCCATTAGGGAAGAATCCTTGAAGAGACCTACACCAATGTTTTGAAGAGAGAGTGGGGGTCTTTTAAGTAATAGAATGCTTCCAGTAAACTGTGAACTAGAGGTGAAGAAGGCGAGTTGATCGATAACTGTGATTCCACCCAAATGAGGGAATGAAATCGTACGAAAGTATGTGGAAACCACAACAACCATAGCATAAACCCAAGGTCTTCCTAGAAAAATGTTGTAGTCAAGGGGTCCGTTAACAACCTCAACTTCAATAGTTATTTTTTCCCCCTAGTTCAATTTGCAGATTACTCCAGATTCCACAAGGAATATATGTGTGACCATCAAAAGCTTTTGACGTTGTTGGTGAACATGAAAAAGGCGGCGAGCCAAGTTTTTTCCAGCAATTCATAGACATAATTAAGTAGATTCCCCCTCATCAATAACGGTTCGGTGAATAAGTTTATTCAAGGCATTTACTTGAATCAAGAATGTTAATTGTGCTGGTAACTGTGGCATATAACCCGCATGGTTGAAAACCACAAGATTGGAATAAATTGGATCGATTCCACCAATCGTTCACAACAAAGCTCGATTTTGGGAGGGACAATTCTGAAGCACCTCAAGCATTGACATAACAAAAGGTGACTGAGTTTAATCTTCTTACTATGTTATAGTTTTGTGTAGCTCGAGCTCGAGGGTTAAATGTTGATTTATGTACAACTCCCTTAGGTTGTTTTATTGTTAACTCTGGTGCAATAGGTGGTGGAATAGGATTAGACAAAGTCGAAGTCAAAGGATTAGGTGATCAGCCTGGTTATTTGATGACAATGGTTGATTTCCATAATATTTACTTCATATTGACACCAAAATATCATTTTTAGGCTTAGAGGCAGATAGAATAAGCACTTGGGAAGTGGAAGCATGGTTTGTAGCAACCATATCTGTCTGCGGGTTTGAAAAAGGATCAGTCAACACTAAGGATGTATTAGAAGTATTCAGAAGCTTTGAGACTTCAAAGTGGTGAGGACAATCTTGCGTAAAGTGATCATTGTTACAGATTAGATATGGGTAACGAGGTTTCCTAGCCGAAGAAGAGGAATCAGATGATTTCTCTTTAGGGGGATTATTTTGTTTCTTCTTGTTTTTCCCCTTCTTCTTGCTTCTTGGTTTCTTTTCATTCTTGCCTTTGTCAGATGACATGACATTGATTTCGAAAGAAAGAGTGTTGTCAGATGCATTGGAGGTTTGATTGGAAATGGCAAGTGTTTGATCAGATGGTCTACTTGTCATTTGTGTGCTCGAAGAACCAATCACACCGTCACCAGCATGAGAGTCCTTACTCGATGGTGGTGGAGGAATAGTGAAAGCTGGTTGGGGTGCATTCCGGATCTTGTCATAGAGTGTGCCAAACTATGTATAAATCGAGTCCAAATATTGGGTACAAGAAATTACTTTCTCTTTAGTGACAACTCCACCTTTCGCCACATCCTCGGTGATAGATGGCAACAAGAATTTTATAAACCACTCAGCTAAGAGTTGATCAGGAACATAAGTTTTAACCATTCGACGACGATGAAACCACTCATGAATATGATCAGAGATATGAGTAGCAATAGTCTGTTTAAAGTTGGTTAATAGTTCCGTTCCAATTTCATATCGTATGGGTAACTATAAGTGGGTTAAAAACGTGGTAGCTAAGGTTGTAAAGTTATCAAAAGAAGCCCGTGGTAACTCAATGTACCACTTCGCAGCGAGACCAGTAAGTGTTCTTTGGAAAATATGTAGTCTAACTGAATCATCATTCAAGGAGTTTGATGAACACCATAAACGAAAAGTCATTACATGGTTGGATGGGTCTTCTCCAGGGTTTCCATTGAATTTCAAAATATTGAAAGGTAACTTATGAGGAATCATCAACCACCAAGGTGCATAAATGATTGGCTCATTGGTGAGCCGATTTAGATCTGGTAACTCAAGTGTTGCAATGAAAAAAAACCGTCTATTGAGGTCAGGTTGAGCATATCCAGGGTATGATGGGATTTTATGGGCAATAGACCTTTGCATACTAGCATAAGGCATTTGCTGGTGGTAACCTTGATAAGGGTAAGTCTGTTGAGAAAATCTGGTGTAGGGTTCTTGTTGAGCACCAGGATATATTTGATGTTGTCCAAACCCAGCATAGGCTTGTTGACTAGGACCTGGGTAAAATTGTTGTTGACCAAACCTAGAAAAGGCTTGTTAACTAAGTGTAGGGTGAGGTTCATATTGATAGAATTGTTATTGTTAATATTGGGGCTGTTAAGGCTATTGAAGCAACTGTTGTTGTTGTTGATACAACAGTTGTTGATTGAACAGTTGTTACCCACTAATGTAAGCTTAACCAGGTTGTGAATACACTAAACCAGTGTAAGTCTAAGTCATTCCATTAAAAGGTAAACTAGCATGAGGTTGTTGGACTCCAGGCATAAGTTGTTGTTGTAAAACTGCTTGAGAAGGTTGAATCTGTACACCTGAAACTTGGGAGTCTGAGTTTGAAGGACTAGCTTCCACAGGTTGAGATACAACAATCCAAGCTTGTGAGTTATGTACCTAGGGGGGATAATATGGGGTACCAAGGGAGGTACCCAAGGTAATAATGTAATAATGGGATGGGCCATAGTAATAAATAAGGTGGTTAACCCATGTCATGTAAGGGACCACAAGTAGTTAATAATAATGTAATGGGCCCATGGTATTAGTTGATGGTATGAGGAAACCATGGTAATGATGCATGGTATTGTATGTATGAGGCCTATATAAAGGCTAGAGACTCCACATATGAGGATGAAGATGAAGAGAAGTATTCTTGTATGAACAGGCATATGGCTTGTGGAGTGTTCTCCTTCCTTAAGGAGTGAATGTATGGTGTTGCCCTACCTTAAGGGTTTGATCAATAAAGAATCATTTCATATTATTTCTGGGTTTATTTTCATTGTCTTGTATTTTCATATCTGATCTATAATATTCTTGGGTCAGATCTACAACAATTGGTATCAGAGCTCTTTCTTGGGCAAACCGTGGAGATTTTTTTTTTTATTTTTGCAGGGATTTTTTGGGTGGCGAATTTGCATATCAGATCTGTATGTTTTGGTGCAAGATCTGCAGAAACTAATTATAGATATGTATTCCTTGTGAAAAAATAGTCGAATTCAAAAAAAAAATCAGTTGAATCGGAGTCCTGATGAAGGAGATATCACTGATTTAAAAATCAGTGGGGTTGCAGACAATTTTCAGGGCAGCGAGTTTGCGGCGCAGATCTAGACGTCCTGGTGCAAGATCTAAAAAATCTAATTGTAGAGCTGGATTTTTTGAGAAAAATTACCCAATTTCAAAAAAAAAATCAGTCGAATCGGAGTCCGGATGAGGGAGATATCGCTGATTTAAAATCAGCTCTTTTTTGCAGAAATTTTGGTGACGGCGGGAGAGTTGCAATTCAGATTTGAAATTTCATTACCTGGATAAAAATTTCTATCACATGGGTAGATGCAGAATGGTTGTTTCATTTCCAAAAACAGGTTATAATAGGGATTCTGAGCAATATTGACGGATCTGTGACCATTTCAATTTTTCGCCAATATTTTTGTGATGGCGGGCCTAGATCGCCTTGAACAGGAAGACTCTTTTTTGGGTCGTCTCTGTAAGCTCCGACAGACGGGTACAGTGGAGGAATATATTACCGCTTTTGAAGCCTTAGCCGTCCGCACTTGGGGTCTCACAGATGCATTCTTCAAGGACTGTTTTATCACTGGTCTTAAAGAAGCCATCAAAGCTCAAGTTCGACTTCAACACCCTTCCACGTGGAAGGAGGCTTGCCAGTTAGCTCGTCAGGTCACATTGCCCAACAAAGATTTTATTTTTACGGGAAAGAAGGAAACCAAGGAACCAAAAGGGTTATTTTTGGCTGGTATCTCTGTATTGCAGGTTCATGGATTGATTCAGAAGGATAAAATCATTGTGTCTATCAATCCGAGTTGCAAACAAAATCTTATAAATATCAACTTGGCAAAGAAATTGCAAGTCCCAGCAAAACAAATTGAACATACACAGGTTGATAATGAGGATGTTCAAGTGCACAAGGATTTGAAGATTTCTATGGATAAATATGTGTTGCATGGTGATTTTTATGCTTCAGAGATGGATAATATGGATGTTGTTTTGGGATATCTTTGGATGGAATCCGTGGGTACTATCAATATTAATGTGCAGAAGAAATTCCTGAAGCTATGGTATAAAAAGAAGAAAATTACATTACAGGATATTTCCATCCATAAACAGGTAGAGCACATGGAGGCTGAAGCAGAAGATGTTCAAGGGACTGCCATATCAGATGATGAGCCTTTAAGTGAAGGATTATTGTATGAATAGGCATATGGCTTGTGGAGTGTTCTCCTTCCTTAAGGAGTGAATGTATGGTGTTGCCCTACCATAAGGGTTTTGATAATAAAGTGAATCATTTCTATATTTGGATCTTATTATTCTTGGGTTATTTCTATTCTCATATATCTTTTGGATTAGATCTACAACAATTGGTATCAGAGCTACAACATTGTGACTATGGTAAAGTTGTAACAACAAGCATTCTAGGTATGTATGAGACAGATTGCATAGGTTGTGATGGATACACAAGCCTAGGTTGAATAGGCATTGTTGGCTGCCACTGACAGACAGTCATTCCAGGCTGACCTAAAGATGACGACATACTGACATATGGTTGCCCCCCAGAAAATGGAGGATAAGGAGATTGTGCATATTGTTCTCCGTATGGGGGTATTCCAGTGTAAAGCGGATACATAGGATGGTAACCAGATGAACCAGCTTGATATTGACTTGATGGGTCCAGCTGTTCAGTATCCGTTAATGAGGAACCAGATAAAATTCCTGTAGAGGACATTGGTGAAGACTAAGGACTAGAAGCAACACTTGAGAGGGTTCTAGATAAATATTGGTAACCTGATGGGATGAACAGAACACCATACAAGTGTGACTCAGGTGTCATAGTAAACATCGAAGAGGTTGCGGTAGAAGATTCTTTTGTAGCTGTAATACATGGTACCGTCTGGGATGTTGACTCTGCCATAGTCAAATGTCCAAATAAATTTCCTAATGAATCAATGGGTGTCTGAAAGTAATCAAGATCAAAAGGAGCAATAAAATGAGGAGTATGAGGATACAGATAAAGTCCATTTCCAAAATGGAATGGAGTTCTGGGTGTTTCTACCTCAGGTTCCTCTTCTATCAAAATCAAACCAGGTGGAAGGATTTCACCGTCAGGTCCATAATAGATTTTTGGTATTTGTTCCTGAGATAAAGAGGAAGTCTTGAAAATTACAGATGTCTAAGGATGTATGGTTGATCTTCTTCCTATATGGTAACAACTTCTTATTATTGAACCTCAAGATCCAAATGTTCTGGTAAAAGAACAGGTTCAGGTTGGGCCTCTTGAACAACTTTTGGTTCAGAAGTAACTTCTGATTGAACAGTGATAGGTTTAGGATATGTTATCACTCAGGTTGTCCCTCAGGTTGTAGTAAAGGGATACGGCCGAGGTAACCACAGACCAACTTTGGACTGCAGGTTCTAGCCCACCTGCAATCAGAGAGGGCTCTCTCTTTATGATTTAACTTTGTTTGAAAAGGTCTTAGGCTAGCTATTGATTTCAGGGGTTTTTGTTTTGATTTTTGGTGGGAAGTTTGATGTTTTCAAATAGAGAGGCAAGTATAGCATGAAGGTTTCAAACCATTGGGCATGGAGTCAAGGAGGATGACTGCTGTTGCGTTTTCTTGGTCACAAGAGAGGTATGGAGCAAGGTAACTGCGCATGAAACAATTTTTCAGGTTTAAAGGATGGAGTGAATGCTAAGTAATGAGAGGCAGTTAAGAATCTCTCAGTCAGCTTAACAGAGGGAAGCAACGGAGCTCTATCTAGGGGCAGTAAAGAATCCCTAGAAAATAGGCAAACACAGGTGAATTAGGGTGAATATGAGCCGGAAGGAATTCATATTCATTACCAATTCATTCAGATGAAAACATAAAGAAACAACAGAAATTGAGCATAGAGTGTATTTAAACAAGTTCTAAGCTAATCTTTCTTTCTGCTACTTAGATAATGGTAAACAATAAACAGAGATAAGATGCACTTATTGTTTCAGGCTGCAGCGCAGGAATTCCATCTTTCAGTCTCTAGAAATCATTAATAACACATCAGACAGTGTCTTCTCCAAGCTTTCAGCAATCTTTGATTAAAGAAAACAACTCAGATATACAGTGCGAGTCTCTAGTCAAAAATACCAATCGACCAACCCTTGAAACAATACAGCGGGTGGTATATATAGGAAAAACTCTTCAAAATTGCTTATTTACAGTTTGACCTAAACAGGTCTGAAAGAAAGATCATTACTTTAACCTAATCCTATCCAGAAATAAATGCATAAAATATTTTGAGCTGCGCTGAGGGCCGCCGTATGGGGACTGAGTAAATGTGTTGTCCTCGGTGGCTTGGTGCAGTTGTCTCTGCAATAACTGTGCATGGGTCTCTGCTCCATTGCAGTTTAGTGGCCTTAAATGCTTCAACTGTGATTTGAGAGCTGGGATGGGATTTCACTGCCTGATTTGACTTTGTTGGCGACCATTCAATGTTAACCTGCTTTGGGAACTAAAGGCTTCTATTATACAATTTAACTGGTAGACTTTGCTGCTTCTCTTTCCTCTTATACTCTCTGACAAATGAATTGGGTCGCTTCTCTCCTTTGCTGTGGGTCTAATTACAAGTTAATGGTCATTGTTCGGCCTCTGTTTCCTCTAGAACTGTCTTCTGCTCCTTTCTGCATGCTTCGCGAAGAAAAACAGGTCATTCGACGCTTTTCGGGCTTGCTGGGGGCTACGCGATGAGAAGATTCCCATTTTGGCTCATTTCCCGTAGCCATGCACGTTAATCACGCATGAAAAACTGCCTCAGAAACTGATTTCGGGCTTCCTAAGCATGATTTTCGCCTTTCGCTCCAAAAACTGATGATGACGTCAGCATGTGGGACCTCGTACGGTGGGTGACGTCAGCGATGATGTCAGCATGATGATGTGGCGGGATGACGTCAGCATGTATGGAGGTGACATGGCAGTACAGTAAAGGGACACGGTGGCAGGGTGACTTGGCGGTGCGGTGGCAGGAGGCCACGCAGGCATGTGACGTGGCAAATGACGTGGGGCTTACGTCACAGGGGGGGCGGTAAGTGGTTTCTGGGCGCACCGCCTTTGGGCATGAGTGGTTTTGTCAGAGGGGGCTCCGCCACAGCCCAGGAGGCGACGCGTGGCGGGAGTACGGCGGGAATACCGCCCATCTCCCGGACGCTAACCTTCGGGCGGCTCGGGGATGGGAAGGACCCGCCCACCATTGATCCGCGGGGCGGGTGATCGGACGGTTGGCGGCGACTGTGAAGCGGCGGAGGTATAAGGATGGGGATTGGGGAATATTCCCATTTTAATGTTGCGCGGTGGGGGTTAAACACAATGGTTTATGTGGGTTTTTTTTTGGGGGGTTAAAATGAGTGCGGGTTAATGTTTTATGAACGGACTTTTTTAGAATAAGGGCATAAAAGTGGGTTTTCTGAGGGTTGTAGGGCTAGGGGAGAGGTTGTTAGCATGACCAGGTGTCATCTAACTCCTGCTATGCACGGATGGGCTAAAAACAGCCCCAGATAGACTGCTTTTTCCCTGACTTAGAAGAAATATGGCTATATTTCCAGGGAGGGGATATTTACATAGGGGAGTATTATATACATAGTTTAGTAGGAGAAGGGGAAAACTGATAGGGAGTTATATACTAGAGTTAATAGTTAATATGGAGATGATAAGCAGGCGCTAAGGTAGGGGACCTTAGGCTAATTTTCGAGGGAAAAGTGACTCATAGATGAGAAATAAAGGATCTTTGAGTGAAGCAGATCTTCACCAAGACAAATGACATGGAAAATGATGAAACTAAGAGGAATCAAGCAGACCTTGACCTCTTTGCGGAAGCTAGTGAGTGACTTGGGTAATGAGAAGAAGGGGGAGTTAGTGATATCCAGCTTGAGCTCCTCCAAATGAAAATTGCCCAATAAGTATGATCTGGAAAGATATACACTTAGAAACACAAAAATTGATCATGAATCATTCTGCAACCTCAAAAAACTACCTACCTAGCCTGCTCTCCTAACATTTTTTCTTCTTTTTGGTTTGGGTGCACTTAGACTTGCAGACCCAGCTTTACAATTTTTCTTTTTTCTATTCTCCTATCTAAGTCTACACTTATTTCTGCCAGGGACCCAGATTAGGCAGTTGGGCTCCTTTGATTCTCTACCTATCTACAAATCTGCCAAGATTAAACTGTTCAGACAAATATTATTCTGTATATTCTAAAACAAGAAATTGAAACCTAGGGAGGCCAAGATTAAACTGTTTAGCCTTCCCTTAACTGAATGAACTCTTCAAGAATGGAATGACTCATCAAAATTGGAATACAGCAGTGGCATTTGGACTAGCACACTTCATGGCATCTTGTGGAAATATGGAAAACTGCAGCCTGCAAAGTATGACATATTTGGCATTTAAAAATGTCAATCATGAAAAATGAACACCTGTTGCAATAGGAGGCTAACAGTGGCTCCAATTGGGGATGGCTTTTCCTTGTGAAAAGCCAAGAACAGCAGGTCAGACTGCCTTGATCTTCTATTTGTTGCTGTAGACTGGAAAACTTGTTTGTGCTACCTGTTTAGGTAATTGAAACTTCGAAAACCTGAACAACATCTCTCAACCACTGAGGTACTGTGAACTGTGCAGCATTGCCTGCTTTGCTGAAATTAGCACAGAGACAGAGCCTTCAAAACTGGAACACTTGCTTTGGCTGTGTCTTCTCAAAATTTACTGCTGCTTCTTTAAACAATCGGCCTGCTTATACAAAATAAAAACAGAGTGCTGATATATACAAATAAGACTGTACAGAAATATATACAAAGCTGCACTGTATCCCTTTAAAAGGGATCATGGTAATGTTTCAGCATACGGCCATTGACAGGGCCTTCTTCAGCAGAACTATCCTCTACAGATTTAAGAAAATAAGTGTTGTTTCCCTGAACAACAGAAATAACGAATGGTCCTTTCCATAAAAAATCAAACTTGGCATGTTTGCCCTTGTCTTCCCTTCTTGAGTCCCACCTTAGAACTTTGTCACCAATATTGAAATCCTCAGCCTTGGCTCTCTTGTCAAACATCTTTTTGAGCTTTTCTTGCAGAATTTGAGCTCTGTCATAAACTTGTTCTCTGGTTTGCTGAAGATGAATGGTCTGATTAATCCTTCTTTGAATGTCATTTGGTTCAGCCTGAATTTCCTGTAATACCTTGATAGTAGGAATGCCCAGGGATGAAGGAAATCTGGCCTCCATGCCATATACTAGCTCATAAGGACTCATCCCAATGGATCTCTTGCTCGAAAGTCTATCTGCCCATAGGGCATTCACCAGCTTTTTATGCCAGTTCTTCTTGTTCTCTTCCAGCACTTTCTTTATGATGTTGATGAGGCTTTTGTTAGATGATTCGGCCAAGCCATTACCTTGAGGGTAATAGGCTGTAGAGTGGCCCAAGTTAATATGAAATCTGTGGCAGAAATTGATCATTTTTTTGGACTTAAAGGCAGCGGCATTGTCAGTGATGATTTTCTCAGGGCAGCCAAATCTAGAAAGGATATTGCACTCAAGGAATTGGATAATGATGGTGTCATTGGCTTGCCTACAGGGAATGGCTTCGACCCACTTAGTGAAATAGTCAGTGGCTGTTAGGATCCATTTGTGCTGGCCTGAGGAAGAGGGATGGATTTCCCCAATGAAGTCTAGACCCCATTGTTGAAAAGGTTTTTTGGTTGAGATGGGTTTCAGGGGCAGGGGTAATAGCTTTCTCTTGCCCTCAAAGATTTTGAATTTGTGACATGACATGGCAAACTTCTTTACATCCGCAAAAAGAAAGGGCCAATAGAAACCTGCCCTTAAAATCTTATCAGCAGTGGACTTCCAGTATAGATGTCCTCCACAGTCGCCTGCATGGAATTATTTCATGACATTGTTAGTTTCATTCATGGTTAAACAATTAAGCAATATACCTTCATGATTTCTCCAAAATAATGCACTATCTATAACACAAAACTTTAAAGCCTTCATTTTCAAAAATCTTTTCTTGGTCCTGGACAATCCTGGGGGAGCACACAGGTTTAACAATACAAAACATATATCAGCGTACCATGGGGATTGCAAAAAGATTTCACTGATCTGTGGAGTCGCCAGCTCCGGTTCATCGTCCAGTTGGTTAATGTCTAAGGCTTGAAAATTTGTTTCGGACATCAGTTTAGCTAAACCTTGTCCCTTTATCAGCTTGGTTGGTTTTATTTCTATGTCATATTCAAGGATGTTTGCAATCCACTTGCCTCTTTTACCTTCTAATCCCTCTTGGGTTAATATGTCTTTTACAGCAGCGTGTGGGACATAGGCAATCACGTGTGAATATAAAATGTACACTCTGAAATCCTTGATGGCCTTAACTAGTGCGTAGGCCTGCTTTTCCATGATTGGGTATTTCAAAGGGGCGTCTCTTAGCGCTCGGCTGAAAAATGCAATCGGTTTTTCAGCTCCTTGTTCATCCTTTTGTAAAAGGACAGCTGCTATCGTGTGATCAGATGCAAACGAAAATATGATAAAATCTTTGTCAAACTGTGGGCTGGTGAGGACAGGGGTCTGGGTTAAGGCTGATTTTATACTCTCAAATGCTTGTTTGGTTTCAAGAGACCATTTTACCTTGGCATCCTTCTTTAACATGTTGCTTAATAATCTTATCAGCTCAGCTAGATTTGGAATAAATCTTCTTAAGAAGTTGATTTTCCCAAGGAATGCTTGCAGCTCTTTTATGTTTCTTGGATACGGAATTTGGAGGATGGCTTGGATTCTTTCAGGATCAATTCTGATCCCATCTTTTGATATGATGTGGCCAAGTAATTTTCCTTCTTCAAGGCCAAAGAGAGACTTTTCAGGATTCAAGGAAATGCCATATTTTCTACATGTCATGAATATTTGTCTAAGGTACTTGAGGTGCTCTTCATCAGATTTGGAAAATGGGGTCAAGTCGTCAAGGTAGACAACTAGGAAGTCATGTATTTCTTTGGCAAAAGCAATATCCATTGCTCTTTGAAAGGTTGCACCAGCGTTTTTAAGTCTGAATGGCATCTTGACATACTTAAATGTTCCCCACGGTGTGGTAAAGGCTGTCTTGTCCTGGTCGTCCGGGTGAACAAGTATTTGGTTGAAACCTAAAAAGCCATCTAGTAAAGAGATTCTAGATGACCCCACTACCCTTTGTAGGATGTGGTCCATTTTGGGCAAGGGATAGTGGTCTTTTAAGGAGACTTGGTTTAAATTTCTGAGATCTACACAAAGCCTGATTTCACCTGTCTTTTTTCTTGTAGGAACAAGATTGGACACCCATTCAGAAAATCTGATGGGTGCTATTATGCCTGCTTCAAACATCCTCTTTACTTCCTTCTCAATCGGGGGAAGAAGCATAGGGTTAATTCTTCTAAGTTTCTGCTTGAAGGGTTTCTGGTTTGGTTTTAAGGGAATTGTGTGTTGGATCACCGAGGTGTCATAGGATTTCAAATCCTCATAACTCCAAGCAAATACATCTTGGAATTCTTTGAATAAGTCAATGTACTTGGGCTTTTGATCAGGTGGCAAATTTTTGGACAGTTTGATCATTTTGGGATTCTCTTCTGTCCCGATGTTGTGTTCCTCTATATCAGTGTTTATGGGCTGCAATTTTGGCTTTCTGGGTATGTCATTAGCATCAAACATGTCTTCTAATGGGGTTAGGCTAGCAGGCAGAAAGTTATCCTTTAAGTCAATGACCTCTGCCTCTATTTTGACTGTCTCTTCCAAGCGCATTTGTTTCAGCTGTTCAATGTTTTCGTTGTCAAAAATAGTCGGGTTCAGGATCTGTTTGGCTGTTGCAGCTGTTACATCTTGCTGATTTTCAGTTGTTTGCTGTTGGGAGTCGTTCATAGCATCCAAGTCAATATTAATATTTGAAAACTCATGCTCAAGGGTAAGAAAATTATTAATATGGGCATCATTTTCGAATACTTGCCAATCTTTAACGTTATTTGGTACAGCAGGCCTATGTTTTATTTCAGCTGTGAAGTGATGGTTTGGGTCAAAAGGAAGCTTGCATGTACTAGCAAAGGTGGCTAGGCTGTGTGCATGAATATTATGTTCTCTTGAAATTTTGGCCAGCTTGAATTTAGTGAATGCATTGAGTATATTAGTGGCAGCAGTTCTATAGGCTCTCATTCTATTGTCATTGGTTACAAAATTACCTTTCATCTGCTGTATGATTAAATCAGAGTCTCCTAGGATAGACACTTTCGCAGCTCCTATAGCTTTGAGCAGTTTAAGGCCTAGCAGCAGAGCCTCATACTCCGCCATGTTATTTGTGCATTTAAAGTTCAGTCTGTAGGCATGACCTTCCGCATGATTGTTATGTGTATTGTGAATCCAGACACCTGCCCCTGCTCCTAACTTGTTAACAGAGCCATCAAACTCTAAATACCATGTGATTTCCTGCTTGTGGTTGATGCCTAAAGTGTCAGTCAACTTAGGATTGGGCAGATTTGAAATTTCTGTTTGGGAAAGTTCTTTTGGTATGCTGGTTGCATTAGCTGTTGTGACAGTTTCATCAGTGTGTGCAACTGATTCTTCATTGATGTGTGCTTGTTGCTCTAGAGTGAAGGGCTCATTATCAATTGGAGAATTTGTATCATCATTAAACAAAATAAAGGAATCCATATCAGAGTGGATTGAGTAAATGGGAAAATTTTTAGGCTTGCTCTCACTACTTACCACATATTTCATGAGCGTTTCTCTATACAGTCTCTTTGGTTGCCCAAAGACTGAAATGGTGGCATAGGAAAGGTCTAATTGAAGGGATCCTTGGAGCTTTGCTCCCCATGACCTTGACAGGAGCATACCGTATTTTGGTGGAATGTCAGCAACCACTACATCCATGAGGATGGTCTTATTTGGATATTGAACTAAGGAGACACACAAGTCTTTGATGAGGCCTAGACATTTCACTTGACTCGAGTCAAATGAGTACAAGTCTTTGTAAGGTCTTGTAACGTCAAGGTTGAGCTTTTCCATAACTGCTTTGGGCATAAGATTGTGCGATGCCCCTGAGTCAAACATAGCATTGTGCAAAATCTGGTCATGTATATGCAAACTGACATAAAAGGGTGGGACAGGTCCATGTGTTAATTTTCCATTAACTTCTGGACCAAACAGCAGTTCAGGGGAATCATCCAAAACATTTACGTCATCTTTGTTTTCTGGGATATGAAGTGACCTTTGAATTTGTTGCCTATATACATCGTGTTTGGCAAGTTCTGAGAGGGGAATGGATATCTTCAACTTAGCTATTTCTGCCTCTAAATTAAATGGCTTTTCCAATGGAGTCTTGGTGTTGATAATGGCAGTTTTTTCTTTCTCATCTGAACTATCTGCGATTTGCTCTTGTTTATCAGCGTTATGAGGACTGATTGCTTGCGGTTTTTCAATTTCAGGAAAGTTTTTTGGAACACTGTTCGAGCTTTCTTTCGAGGAAGAAGGTGGCAAAGGCTGATCTTTGGAAGGCTGCAGGTCTGTTATGTCTTCTACAGTCACTTGATGCGGGTTTGGGATAGGTATATCAGCTGGTTCTGTCATGACAGTCTTGCCTTTAATCTTGTTGGGTTGTTTGCCATCCTTTGTTTTGCTAGGTTTGGAAATGTCAATAGTCCTAGTTCTCAACTTATATTGTTTGTGTACTTCATACACAACAGTATTGTAACCTTGTTTAAAATCAAAAGACTCACCAGACTTAGTTTGAAACTGATTGTAATCGAGTTCATTTTGGTCTTCTTGGCTCAGAAATGTTTTATGCTCACCCTTTAGATCCATTAGGTTCATGTGAGTGTCCTCTATGGGTTCACTAGAAGTAGATCCTTCAACATAGTTATCTTGAAAAGGGGGTCTTATATCATGGTCTTGGTTAGACCTACCAGCGTTTGTGTTTTGCGTTTTCCTAAAATTTGGGTTCCTTATCGTATTAGACTGTTGTCCTTCCCATGATGCTTTCCTTTCGACATTTTCTACTCTTTATCCCAGCCTTTGCAGGCCACTGATGATAGCATCAATCTTTTGATCAAAAGCTGAGGGTTCTTCCTTAAAGGTGGTTCTTCTTTCCATTCTAGCTCTGTTTCTTTTGGCAATTAAGTTGGCTTCTACGCTAACAGCAACATTTTGCATGTCTGCGAGGGTCTAAGGAGCTCTTTCTTTTAACTGGTATGCCATATTCGGGTCGAATCCATAAAGGAATTTATACAATGCCATATCAGGGGGAGGCCTTAGGTTCTATTGTATTGCGTTATATACATTATTGAATCTTGCACAGTACTCCAAAACAGTCTCTTGAGGACCTCTTTTAATTGTATCATATTCGGCTAGTATGTGCAAGGGGTCTTTCTTTTTCTCGCATCTATTGGTAAAGGATTGGTAAAGCTCATCTGGGGTGGTTATGGAATTTGCAGCAAGTGATCTGAACCAAGTTCTTACATCACCTGTTAAACTCTGAACAAAAATTCTCATTCTCACGCTATCATCGTCTATCTCGTAGTTTTCAAAATAGTCTTGCATCTTTTTAGTATGCTGAAGGGCAGTAAAAGGACCAGTACTATCAAAATATGTGATTTTAGATTGGTACTCTTGAGGTAAAGCCCCAGGATTAGCAGGCAGTTGCAGGGGTGCATATCTATTGGCCATATTAGCGGGGATAAATGGAACAACTGGGACGACAGGGATAACTGGGATAACAGGAACAACAGTAGTGGTAGTTGTAGTATGTGCAGTGAATGGAGGTGTGGAAGGAGTGCTATGAGATGTGGATGATGAACTAGGGGAAGCAGGAGTTGAACGGAATAAAACTTTGACAGGAGTTGGAACACAACTTGGGTAAGCTGTTTCAAGAGTTTTATCAGCGAAATCTTCTTGTCTTTCTTGCTTCCTAAGGATCTTCGGGATTAGGTTCGGATTTTCAAAAACAGCTGGGGGATTCGGGTCAGGATTTGACCTTGTGTATCGTGGATTTTTCTTAGGAGCCAGCTTCCGAATTTGTTTTTTGGTATTTTTCTGGGAATATTTTTGTAATTAGCAAGGAACTGATCAGTTTTTGGAATAACTGTGTATAGCTTAAAACTAGCATGAAGATTGACTGAAGCAACTTTTATCTACTCCTGTAAATGTAAAACAAGAATAGTTTCAAAGGCTTACTGGCTGACATTCAGGCTTCATCTGTAGTTTTAAGGGATATACAACAATTAGAAAATCGATTTTTCCTGTGGATTTTTTACAACCTTCTTCGCGAAATTAACCGAGGAGATTCCCCAGTGGAGTCGCCATTATGTTATCACTCAGGTTGTCCCTCAGGTTGTAGTAAAGGGATACGGCCGAGGTAACCACAGACCAACTTTGGACTGCAGGTTCTAGCCCACCTGCAATCAGAGAGGGCTCTCTCTTTATGATTTAACTTTTTTTGAAAAGGTCTTAGGCTAGCTATTGATTTCAGGGGTTTTTGCTTTTGATTTTTGGTGGGAAGTTTGATGTTAATTCAAATAGAGAGGCAAGTATAGCATGAAGGTTTCAAACCATTGGGCATGGAGTCAAGGAGGATGACTGCTGTTGCGTTTTCCTGGTCACAAGAGAGGTATGGAGCAAGGTAACTGCGCATGAAACAATTTTTTTAGGTTTAAAGGATGGAGTGAATGCTAAGTAATGAGAGGCAATTAAGAATCTCTTAGTCATCTTAACAGAGGGAAACAACGGAGCTCTATCTAGGGCAGTAAAGAATCCCTAGAAAATAGGCAAACACAGGTGAATTAGGGTGAATATGAGCCGGAAGGAACTCATATTCATTACCAATTCATTCAGATGAAAACATAAAGAAACATCAGAAATTGAGCATAGCGTGTATTTAAACAAGTTCTAAGCTAATCTTTCTTTTTGCTACTTCGATAATGGTAAACAATAAACAAAGATAAGATGCACTTATTGTTTCAGGCCGTAGCGCAGGAATTCCATCTTTCAGTCTCTAGAAATCATTAATAACACATTAGATAGTGTCTTCTCCAAGCTTTCAGTGATCTTTGATTAAAGAAAACAACTCAGATATACAGTGCGAGTCTCTAGTCAAAAATACCAATCGACCAACCCTTGAAACAATACAACGGGTGGTATATATAGGAAAAACTCTTCAAAATTGCTTATTTACAGTTTGACCTAAACAGGTCTGAAAGAAAGATCATTACTTTAACCTAATCCTATCCAGAAATAAATGCATAAAATATTTTGAGCTGCGCTGAGGGCTGCCGTATGGGGACTGAGTAAATGTGTTGTCCTCGGTGGCTTGGTGCAGTTGTCTCTGCAATAACTGTGCATGGGTCTCTGCTCCATTGCAGTTCGGTGGCCTTAAATGCTTCAACTGTGATTTGAGAGCTGGGATGGGCTTTCACTGCCTGATTTGACTTTGTTGGCGGCCATTCAATGTTAACCTGCTTTGGGAACTGAAGGCTTCTATTAAACAATTTAACTGGTACACTTTGTTGCTTCTCTTTCCTCTGATACTCTCTGACAAATGAATTGGGTCGCTTCTCTCCTTTGCTGTGGGTCTAATCACAAGTTAATGGCCGTTGTTCGGCCTCTGTTTCCTCTAGAACTGTCTTCTGCTCCTTTCTGCATGCTTCGCGAAGAAAAACGGGTCATTCGGCGCTTTTCGGGCTTGCTGGGGGCTGCGCGATGAGAAGATTCCCATTTTGGCTCATTTCCCGTAGCCATGCGCGATTAGCGCTAGGCGCTAATCGCGCATGAAAAACTGCCTCAGAAACTGATTCTGGGCTTCCTAAGCACGATTTTCGCCTTTCGCTCCAAAAACTGATGATGATGTCAGCAGGTGGGACCTCGTACAGTGGGTGACATCAGCGATGATGTCAGCATGATGATGTGGCGGGATGACGTCAGCATGTACGGAGGTGACGTGGCAGTACGGTAAAGGGACACGGTGGCAGGGTGACTTGGCGGTGCGGTGGTAGGAGGCCACGCAGGCATGTGACGTGGCAAATGACGTGGGGCTTACGTCACAGGGAGGGGGGGGGGGCGGTAAGTGGTTTCTGGGCGCACCGCCTTTGGGCATGAGTGGTTTTGTCAGAGGGGGCTCCGCCACAGCCCAGGAGGCGACGTGTGGCGGGAGTACGGCGGGAATACCGCCCATCTCCCGGATGCTAACCTTCGGGCGGCTCGGGGATGGGAAGGACCCGCCCACCGTTGATCCGCGGGGCAGGTGATCGGACGGTTGGCGGCGACTGTGAAGCGGCGGAGGTATAAGGACGGGGATCGGGGAATATTCCCATTTTAATGTTGCGCGGCGGGGGTTAAACACAATGGTTTATGTGGGTTTTCTTTTTTTGGGGTTAAAATGAGTGCGGGTTAATGTTTTATGAACGGACTTTTTTAGAATAAGGGCATAAAAGTGGGTTTTCTGAGGGTTGTAGGGCTAGGGGAGAGGTTGTTAGCATGACCAGGTGTCATCTAACTCCTGCTATGCATGGATGGGCTAAAAACAGCCCCAGATAGACTGCTTTTTCCCTGACTTAGAAGAAATATGGCTATATTTCCAGGGAGGGGATATTTACATAGGGGAGTATTATATACATAGTTTAGTAGGAGAAGGGGAAAACTGATAGGGAGTTATATACTAGAGTTAATAGTTAATATGGAGATGATAAGCAGGCGCTAAGGTAGGGGACCTTAGGCTAATTTTCGAGGGAAAAGTGACTCATAGATGAGAAATAAAGGATCTTTGAGTGAAGCAGATCTTCACCAAGACAAATGACATGGAAAATGATGAAACTAAGAGGAATCAAGCAGACCTTGACCTCTTTGGGGAAATTAGTGAGTGACTTGGGGAATAAGAGGAAGGGGGAGTTAGTGATGTCCAGCTTGAGCTCCTCCAGATGAAAATTTCCCGATAAGTGTGATCTGGAAAGATATACACTTAGAAACACAAAAATTGATCATGAATCATTCTGCAACCTCAAAAAACTACCTACCCAGCCTACTCTCCTAACATTTTTTCTTCTTTTTGGTTTGGGTGCACTTAGACTTGCAGACCCAGCTTTACAATTTTTCTTTTTTCTATTCTCCTATCTAAGTCTACACTTATTTCTGCCAGGGACCCAGATTAGGCAGTTGGGCTCCTTTGATTCTCTACCTATCTACAGATCTGCCAAGATTAAACTGTTTGGACAGATATTATTCTCTATATTCTAAAACAGGAAATTGAAACCTAGGGAGGCCAAGATTAAACTGTTTAGCCTTCCCTTAACTGAATGAACTCTTCAAAAATGGAATGACTCATCAAAATTGGAATACAGCAGTGGCATTTGGACTAGCACACTTCATGGCATCTTGTGGAAATATGGAACACTGCAGCCTGCAAAGTATGACATATTTGGCATGTAAAAATGTCAATCATGAAAAATGAACACCTGTTGCAATAGGAGGCTAACAAGATAAAGTTCTGGTTGAACAGATTTAGGTTCAGAATTAATTTCTTGTTGAACAACTTCGGGTTGGGAATCAACTTGTTGTTGAACAACTTGGGTTACCATTTCACCAGATTTACTTCTAGTTTCCTCAAGTAACTGTGGAGATTCCACTTCAGTAACATATGTACCAGTAACAGTAGGAGTAACATGGGTCACAATACTTACCGGTATAGGTGTTTCTAGTAATTCAAATGAAGAACCAGAAGTTTGTGAAGTAGTGGATTTAGTCAAACAAGACCGCTTTGACTGGATAGGTGTAGCTTCAGGCGGTAAAGGCGGTTTACTCGCTGCTCTCTGTGAACGATGGGGTAAGGGTTGATGTTCCTACATGATTGTTGATTTATTTTATTACAAAAAGGAAATAAGCAAAAAGGGTTAAGCTAGGAAAAAGGTTTACCAAGCAACTGTTAACTGCAGAATACCTCCCGGTGAACCGAGAAGTAGGCAAGGAATCTTCCTGAATGTTATGTTCGTCGTATCACAGTGTACAAGGCGGTCGACTTGGTTACCTAAGGATGGATAACAACTTAGTGTTGTCCTCCCATATATAACTAAAAGTACGTGGAGGCCGAATCCGTATTAGCGAAACTGCACAATGAGAGCATTCCTTTATACTTTATGTACTGTAGCACTGCCCTATATACATGAAGGTATGTGGACGAGCTACGATATACTCACGTACGTAGAATGAGGTATCACACTCGGAATGTATTCCATACAAGTTAGTGATAGCTACTATGTTTTATGATGTAGGAACATGCCTCTAGCCTAGAACCTTTAAATGTTTTGCATTAGGTGACAATGCTCCATTAGGTTAATTGAGGTTAATTTTAAGTTTATATTGATTAAGAATTTGCCTTTCAAGGTTCACCACGTGATGTCTTTGAAATTCGTAGAATGAAACTAATATGATAAGCATTCTTTTCATTCAATTTCAACAATGAAAACCTTAGCTAGTAGGGACAGAGCAATCAGATTCTTTTAATCAAAGAGTAAATAGCACATCTAATGCAATTTCCCTAAACTATTCCTCTCAGCAGACTCAAACTTTTTCAATGCACAATGCCAATTTTTCTTTTGAATTCCCTTAATGTTTGAAATGAACAAAAGGAAACTAATGCACATACAATCAATCAATCTTTTTGCAAGAACGAAGACTTTACGACAGTTCTTTTTTTAAAGAAATGAAGACTTTTGCGACACTTTCTTTTGAACAAATGTTATTTGACTATAAAATAACTTTAACAATGAATTTATAGTGATAAAGAAATCATTTAAGAAACACTGAATAATCAAGGCCAAAGTAGGGCTAGCAAAGGAAATGCAAATTGATTTTAGAGACATAAGCATCATTGATCTTCTAGCAAGCAAAAACATAAGGAAATTTGGGAAAAATCAAGTCAAATGAGGGATTTTTTACCTAAGGAGGATCAGCGCAACCTTTAATGGAGACAGTGTGCTTCAAAGCACTATCCTCAAGCCAAGGGTGCTCTGCAGTGCTCTGTCTCTTGACCAAACCTACGCTAGTGCCAGAGAGGCCATCCTAGCATCTTTCAAGCACAATTTTTACCAAAAAACACTTCAAAAGGCTAAAACAAGATCAACTGAAGTAAGTAAAGTCTACTAGGGTATACTAGGATGAAGGTAAACTACCCGGAATGATGATCATTCCCTAGTGGAGTCGTCAGTTTGTTATGTGGAATTTTGCATCTACAAATAAATACAATTCCCTAGGTGGGTAGCTACACCTAGAACAATAGAATTAAAGTGCTTAACCTTTTTCTACAGAAGATAAATAAGACAAGCCACCTACATGTTATCTTTCACTTTCCCTTTTTCTCCTTTGTATGGTTCCCGTCACTCCTTCTTGAACTTAATCCGCTCGACAAGTACTTGTAATCATAAACAGAGGACAAAAACCAGTCAAAGCAAGAGATCTATCTACTATAAGAAAATGGAATCGAAAGAATTTACACATATAATCATCATACATAAAGATAAGAATATAGGAAAAGGTGTAAACAACTTTATTAAGTAGAAGGAAGATTTACAACCATGAAGTCCGATCCACTGTCACTCCTCCAGCTTGAGTTCCAACCAACATCACATCAAAAGCACAACACTTTGAGAGCATAACAATACTTTCTTACAATCTCTAACCTCTCGCCAACAATATCTCCTTACAGTTTCTCAAATTCCAGCCCCTAATTACTTAAATGAGTGCTCAATTTATAGGAAAATGGAGGAGTTTTGGTCATAAATGAGGGTATTGAATGGCTTTCCAAGCTTAGAGTTAGTTTCCATGGAGGAAGTGATGAGAGGATAGGAGGCTACTTAACTCATTCCCTATCCAATTTCAAGCTCATAGGAGATGATAAGTGTGGGAATCTTCTAGAAGGCTTCAGAAGGTAAGAATATTCCCAGAACCCTATGAGGATTTCACTCAATCTCGCCCAGCATGGGTCAAAGTGGGCCTAAGTGCTCTGAAATGCACCCTGAGATGGACCTACCTACACTGAAGCATACTTACCCCTAACCAAGGCTGCGCTGGTCCCTCAAGGAGGAATTTCTTGAGGGCTTCAGGCCAAGAAACTCTCAGGGAAGGAGGCATTCAAAGTGATGACTTATCTAAGGCATGTAGCAATTGAATTAGGGCTTGATGAGCCCTAGTAGTACTGATATGAATGATGGGAGTGATGTTCCCAAATGGATCTGTAACATGGGCCCATAGTTTGGTGCTTCATCTCTTAGGGTTAGGTTTTTGGATGTTTAGTGTTTTCCTTTGTTTCTCCATAATAAATAGGGCTTTGATCCTCATTGTAACATAGGTTAATGGCCTGTAGCAGCCACATCTCTTCTCAGAGATAAGCCACCATCACATGAGCTAGTTTATTTCCATTCTGTTTGTAAGCTTATTTTAGTATTTGATATTAATGAAATGAAGTGTTATTTCTACTACATATTTGTATTTATGGTTATAGCTGTAATTTTTTTTGTTCTTATTTAAGTTCAGATCAATTCTTAAGGAAGAAACCAAGGAGAAGGAGCAAAGAAGCACTTGCAAGAAAGAAGCACAAAGAATAACCATCATGAAGACATGAATCAAATGCTAAACTAAGATAGATTAATGACATTACATGATGACTAAGAAGGTATCAATGATGATCCAAGACCCCTTGGATGGTGAAGTTGAATATAAAGCAATAAGAGAGTAGCTTGGCATTGCCACATCATCATGAAGTCCTATGTCATCAATGCCAAATCAGCCCTATGCAAGTGTCATCACAATTTCATATGTGCCAATGTGTCTTGCCACATCATTTGTGTACGTAATGATGTATTATCTAAGAAAAATGAAAAAATGTAATGTGTGGAAGTGAAAGAATAAGATTTGGAATATGAAAAGTCACATGTGGAAAAAATAGCCTTATAGAAGTTGAAAAGTCATTTAGGAGTCCAAGATTCATGAGGATAGCTCAAGAGTCATAAGGGGAGATGAAAGGTCCTTCCTCTTGTTATAAAAGAAACCTCATAACTCAAGCAAATGCCTTTTGGAGGCTTCTTCTTTGGAGAGATATATTTGGCTTCTCTAGCTTGACATAGGAGAGAAGATCATTCCTTGAAGAAGCAATAAGTGACTTAATGTTCCACTACTAGAGCTAGTGGCTCACCATTGTAACTGTGTACTTGGATCTTTCACTTAATTATCAAGAGCACATTGAGCCAACACATTTTCATGTATGTATTGTGACTATTGTAAGACTATTATTTATATGTTTTTGGTATGTGTTATGTTCATACGTACTAAAGAAATTGAACTATTTCATTTTCTTTCGTACTCATCTTGTTGAATATTTCTTGTGGTTTCTTTAATGATCGTTGTGTCTATGTGAACTATTTCGCTAGATAACTAACAAATATTTCATTTCTCTCATGTGCCTCTCTTAGGTTAGTACTATTACTTTTATTCCAAACACTTACTCTTTAGACCCCCCTCGTAAAAGTCTCCTTTTACATGTTACAATTTGTGTTTCATAATGTCAACTTACTTGTCAATTTCAAAGGATATGTGTGTAATATCTTATGTTATACCTTGAAGCCAAGGAAAAGATTAGGGTTATGGTGGCCAAGTCGATACTCTGGATGGGGCTCCTACTCCAAATGGTGTGAGGTCGAATTGAGACTTCACATTGGGGAGACCCCCTGTATGTTGACAGTATTGAGCACCGTCAATAGGTTCAGATATTATGACATTGAGTTTTGTTCATCACATTATGATGTCGGATTATGTTTTTCACTTTAGGATGCCAGGGTATGTTTTTCATATAGTATTTTCAAGTTAGGTTCATCACATTTCTATGTTTGGCTTTTGTATGTCATGTTGCAATACCAGGCTTTGCACGTCACATTGTGATGATAGGTTATGTTCATCATATTGTAACATTCAGGTATGTCCTTCACATATGTTGTGTTTATTTGTGTTGGGTTGCATTATATTCTTTCCATGACTAGCTAACCTACTTAACTGAGGGGTGGAGACCCCCCTTCGTTGTGCCGATTTTCCAGCGGGGGGGGGTCATAAGGAGGGCAGTAGCCCCCCCTGTCTAGGGGGTTTGAGGGGGGTGGGTAGCTCCCCTCTATGGGGTCCGGGGCAACACCTCGGGGATTTTTTTTTTGGACCCTATATTAGGTTGGGAGGACCTACCTATGGTTTTGTGCATGGTTTTCGCACATGGTTTTAGATGCGATGGTTTTCGGTCCATGGTATTGGATGCTTCGGCATGTAAAATTGAAAGGAACAAAATGAAAAATCAAGCTAATAATCCCAGTTTTGGGATCTAGGGGAAAATCTTTGTGTATATTTGATTTATGTGTTATTCTCTTGCTATTATTTATTTTCTATCTTTTAGAATTCATAAGCAGGTAATTTTTTTATGGGGTTAAGACCTACATTTGGTATCAGATCTATTTTGGCTTCAAGGGGATGCCTTTGTTGCTGAGGGGTTTCTCTCGGGCATCTGGTAGACCTTGTTCATTGGAGATCTCTAGGATCATTTCTAGTGGTGAAAGAGGATGGCAAGCAGTGGAAAGATAGAGATCGAGACATTTAATGATCTGATTTTTGAGTTATGGAAACTCAAGATGGAGGATCTATTTGTGGATAAAGATCAGTGGATCTCAATAGATCTGAGTACTAAACCAACGGGAGTGTCCAATGAAGAATCGAAGAAGTTGGATCAGAAGGCAAAGAGCACAATACGATTTTGTGTCTCAGATTCAGTATTTCTGAATGTATAAGGGGATGAAGGCTTTGTGGGACAAGTTAGGGACTTTCTACCAATCTAAGTCTCTGGTGAATAAACTATTCCTACAGAAAAAGTTGTATAACCTGAGGATGAAAGATGGAGACTCGATGACAGAGCATCTGAAAACATTTAATACTATGGTAAGTCAGATATTATTTGTTGATATTAAAATTTTAGATGAAGATAAGCGCATCAGTTTGTTGTGTTCTCTACCAAATTCGTGGGATAGTCTGGTTAATGCAATTTCCTTATAGTTTGATGAAATAGTCTCATCATTGTTGACGGAGGAGATGAGCTGGAAAAATATGGAGAGACAAAATGGTGATTCCTTGTCAGTACGAGGACAGTCCTAGAACAGAAACAAAAATAAGTTATCGAGTGGCAGATCTAAATCTAAAGGGAGATCTAAATCTCCAGGAAAACCTGTAAAGGTGGTGCGTTGGAAATGCATAAAGGAAGGGCACTACAAAAGGGACTATAACTCTAAAGCTCCTGACAAAGGAAAGGGATCTGATGATGCTCCTTTTTCATAGGCGAAAACCACCTCAGATGAAGGTGGGGATGTGTACTTGGTTTCTTCAAGTACACATGTAGATCATGAGGCATGGTTGATTGACTCAGGGGCATCCTTTCACTTCACTCCCCATAGAGAGTGGTTCTGCAAGTATGAGAAATACGATGGTGGTGATGTCTTCTTAGGGGATGATAAGAAGGCTAGAATCATTGGTCGCGGAAAAATAAAGTTGAATTTGCAAGGTGGAAGGGTTAGAACACTTCCGGGTGTTCTGCATATTCCTACATTGGCCAGAAATCTGATTTCTGTAAGAAAGTTGGATGATGCACGTGTAAAAACAATGTTCGAAAAGGATACCTGCAAGATGGTTCAGGGAGCACTGGTATTGATGTGGGAAGTTCAGATTGGAACTTTGTACAAGCTACAAGGTAGCACTGTTATTGATGGGTGCAACAGTTTTGTGGTTCCTGAAAGTGGAGCAGAAAATATAGTGGTCTCTGGAGAAAATACCATGCTATGGCATCAAAGGCTTGGACATATTGGAGAGAAGGGCCTTCGATACTTCCTGGTAAAGGTATGGTAGAAGGTATGACTAATAGCTCTCTGGATTTTGATTTCTATGAAAATTTTGTATATGGGAAGCAGAATCGGGTGAGTCTCCCCTTTGGTGGTAAGAGGGCGAAACATATATTAGAGCTTGTGCATAGTGATGTGTTTGGACTTTTGAAGGTTCCATCACTGGGTAAGTCTATGTACTAAGTATCATTTATAGATGAATTCTCAAGGAATACATGGATATATTTCCTCAAGAAGAAATCTAAAGTCTTTGACAGGTTTAAAGAATTTAAGGCTCTGGTGGAAAACCAGATAGAGAAGAAGATAAAGATGTCGAGGATAGATAACACTGGAGAGTTTTGTAGTAAGGAATTTGAAGAATTCTGTAAGAAGTGTGGTGTGGAACGATAGAAGACTACTCCATACACACCTGAGCAAAATGGAGTTGCAGAAAGAATGAACAAGACATTGATGGAAACGGCAAGAAGCATGCTCAGTGGTGTCAGGTTAGGAAAAGAATTTTGGGCAGAGGTGGTGGAGACAACATGTTACTTGGTCAACATATCACCTTCATCAGCATTTGAGGATAAGACTCCACAAGAGGTATGGACTGGTAAGAAACCCTCTCTTTCACATCTGAGGGTATTTGGATGTGATGCATATGTACATTTTCCAAAGGAGAAAAGAACAAAGTTGGATAGTAAATCTGAAAAGTGCATCTTTATTGGGTATAAGGATGGTTTAAAGGGTTATAAGCTTTGGAACCTAGTAACAAGGAAGGTTGTGTACAACCGAGATGTGGTGTTCAGAGAGGTGAAAAATGCTATTAAACATGAAGTCCCATAAAAGGAACCTGAGAAGATAGAGTTTGAGCTAAAGGAGGAAGAATCAGACTCTAGAGTAGAAGAGGAATCAAAAGATGAAGAGCCACAAACTCTGGTTGTGAGAAGATAAGTTCAAGAAAGAAGGCAGCCACAAAGTGTTACAGGGAAAAGTGTCTATCTAGAACTACTCTATCCCACTAAGGTGTGACAGCTACCTTAGAAACAAACAAAGAAAATCTACTATCGTTTTTCCTTTATGAATTATAGAGAGAGAGGAACAGAAAGACCAACCTCTGTCTTGCGCTAATCTCCTGATTTGATTCCCCTCTTCTTTGATAGTCTTTAGCTACCTGCTCCCTTGCACGCCCAGCTTCACAAAGTACCTGTAAGATCACAGAAGCATAGCACTATACAAAGACATGGATCTATAATCATAAACAATCTAGGATCAGGTGTAAATTGACCATACAAATGTAACAAGCATCAATGATAGAAGAGCATGGAGGAAAACTTGAATAGCTTTTATTGATAAAACAAGAAAGAACCAAGAGGAGTTACAACCAGTTGTTTTGACCCAGCATCAACCTCCCAGCAAAGAAGCCCCTCTTCACCTCAAACAAAGCTTAGATCACCCAACAATCTGATGTTTGTCTCAAGAAACCAACAACAATTCCTTACAATATGCAAAATTCCGGCCTCCGGATCTCTAGGATGAGGGATCCATATATAGATGTCTGTAATGGAGATGAGTCAGCTCATGATTTGATTAGTGTCTTCCCTCTGATAGTTCTTGCTTCCACTTGGAGATTGATGGTCTCTTACTCATCCTTGGTCAAATTCAGTGAGGCAAGTGTTACAGGAGAAGATTCTGGAAGCTTCCATTGCCTCTCCACCTCGCGGAATGACACTGCCATTTGTCATTTCTCGCCCATCGCACCCCACAGAAGGGATTTTTGAAATGCAACGCACCCTCAAAGTGTATTTAGGTGAGATGCAATGCACTTGGATAGTGGAGCAGCTGAAATGATCCTGTTTTGACCAATTCTGAGCAGTTTTTCATGAAGAACTTCTGTGAGAAGTTGTAATCTGTTGACCTTGTTCCTTTAGGGGTTATAACAACACTTTTAGGGACTTAGGAGCCCTTGGTTTATGGACATTTCATGCTTTGGGTTGTAGGGCCCAAAAATGTCTATAACAGTTGCCCCCTAAAGCATGAGGTCGTTAATCTTTTGATGTCGGGTGAAATGCTTTATTATGAGGATCCGAAGTTCTTTGAATGTTGGGAGGAGATATATAATAAGATACAATACAATACATTATCTTCATAATATTTTCATGATCTAGCTGAGGCGGGGATTCCCATGCTCAACTTTATAAATTCATTTTCATGTACATAGGACAGACAATCGTCTGAGTGTAGACTGATGATTCTGATAGAGCCATCATCCTTTTGATTGAATGATTATATGTGCGGCAATGATGTACATTTGATGTCTTTATTTCCCTGAATATATATCGCAGCCCGGATGGATGAAACTAGATCTAGGGTCTTCAGTCTCATTCGATCTTCACTCGAAGTACAAGTCGATCCGTGTGAAAGCTGTTCTGGAGTCGAACATGGAAAGACATCGCCTGATTACCAGCCAATGATGTAAGATGTTAACAGGTGTGAGAGGAATCACCGATAATGATAATGACCCTCAAGGTACTGCAGTACAATTCATGTGGTGTGAATAAAGGACTTGGCGTCAAACACCATGCAAAATCTTTCAGTCGAAGGCCATTGATGCAAACCTGTCGCCGGAAGTGAGAAACTTGCCATTGAGGCGTGCAAGCTTCAAAGTACTGAATGGGGTGTTCCTAGATCAACTTCTTGGATAATGAGCTGATGTCGACAAGAAGTGATCCATCACAGGAGGGCCTTAGTGAATCCCACATCAATGACACGGAATGGAGCAAATGATTTTAATGGAGGTGAAAACGATCTGGTGATATAAGGTTCAGGGTGGCAGTCATGAAAGAATGGAGTATAAATGTATGGTAGTGGGTGAGACACAGGTGAATTCCCTGAATGACTTCTCTTGAACATATCGGCGACACTGATGTGATGGATTGGTAGCATTAACCCCAAATGTGGATGGTATGATGGGACCATGGTGATGTGACCGGTGAATGAAACAACCCAACCCGACTTGGACACGGAGTGGAAGTGTCATGTTCAAGAGCGACTTGCTACCAACAAAGTTTCTTCAAGTTTTCTTCCCAATTTTTCCCCAGTCATTGCTGACCAGTACCTCTTTATTTTTTTCAAGCTTGAGGAGGATAACATATGCTTGTTCTATAATTTTCCCTTCGGGCAAACCCATTGCTATGTTTTAACGAGCCTAGCGATAGTGAAACTCGTTCTCGTCTATAGACAAGTTTGTCGCTATTAATCTTTTTAACGAGTTTAACAACAAAGATAACGCGGTCGTTTTCAATTTTAGAGAGTCTAAAAAGGAACGTAAAGGTAACTCCAAAATTCCTTTTTCGTCATCTAATCCATTAAGTCTGAAAAGTATAAAACAATACAAAAGGGATGAATTTTCGATACTTTTAACGAGCCGAACAAAACAAGCACTCGATCGTTTTGTGTAATAATCCCTGAGGTCCAAAAAGATTAAAATTTAGAGGAGGGATAGCAATTCCTGTCCCTTTAATGAGCTGGAGAGGCCAATGGCTCGGCAATCTTTTCATATTTTACGAGTCAGTTGAAAAGAGCTTAAAGGAAACTCGTCTTTTGAGGAACGAGTGATAAAATGGGTAGCAACTGATTCCAGGTAAGGTTTGGAATTTTCCAATCACAGCAGTGTTACAAGGATGGCTAGTGAGATCACTCTTCGCAGCTGTTCCTCAAAATGGGTAAACAATAAAATGGAGGTGAATGATCGGCCAATGCAAAAGTGGAAGTGATGGTGCAAACATGACCAAGGCTTTAATGGTTGAAGTACTACATTCACGATGGTTATTTACCAGTGAATAGTTCATTTTTTAACGAGCTTAAACGCGGGGGGAAACATTTGCTCATGGCTTATGTTTATTTTTAAACGAGCTTGAACTATGTGCTAAAACTGCTCGAGTAATCTAGTCGTGTGATAAGAATGTCTCATATAAAAACGACAATTTTTAGAGTTTTGCCCCACATCCTTTCTTTATGCAAGTTAGGAAACGACCAATCCTACAAGTTTAAAGGGTTAGAGGACCTACAAATTTAAAAAAATAAATAGTCGCTCTTCGCTTGCACGCCAAAAGGCTTGCATGCCCCCAGGTATAAAACATATTTTCAAGGTTACCCCTTCTTTAGTCCGTTAAAACATTTGTTTTACCGAGAGAGGCCTACCTCTTACAGGTTACCAAAGATTTTTCTATTTACGGCGTAAACAAAACACCTCTTCGGTGATGTCTACCGAGATAAACAAAGGTGAGCGGCGATGCCCGCCAACTCACATAACTTTGACAAGAGGATCTTATTCCAGTCCAACTCCCTCTTCCAATCACGGACGGGAGTACGAAGGTCATATACTCTCGCGGAAACCTAGCCTATACCCGAAGTTTTCCTACCGAAGTAGACCAGGGTGCCTGCCCCCTTGGTTTCAGTCATGTTCCTTGAATCACTTGCACTCATCGAGTGGACGGACTGGGGATTGAGACATTTATTGTGTGAAAAGACCATTAAGGGATGGTATATGACTATTTTCTATGCGTGATCCAGGAAATGAAAGCTGGTCTACGAGCTTGACCACTCTTCCTTCGTGCGGAAAACACATCACTCTAAAGAGTGATGAGACAATGGCTCTCATGCAATAAATATAGTCTCGTCCAAGGAGTAGATTGTAATCCAGGGGTCCTTGCACTACCATTATGTTCATGTGAATGGTTTTCCCTCTCAATGTTATGGGCACATTGGGAGGGATCCCTAATGGTCGACTGGTTCCTCTATCAAAACCTGTTAGATTTCTCATCTCACGCAAAAGCGATGGCGAACCAAGCGCTTTCCAAACAGTTTAGGAAAGGATACTCACAGAAGCCCCTTCATCTATGATGGTACCGGCCATAACCATTCTATATATTTGAACAATGACTCAGAATGGTATACTAGCTGGTAAACGGGGTCTGCCTAGTTGATTCCAGTCGAAGGAGACAACTAGGTTGCTTGGAGGTGGGACCGAATAAATGGCCGGGTACAACTCTGATGAACTTCCTTCCTGCGGTAAAGGAACGGGTAAATTGCCCCCATGTTCGTTGGAGTCCGTGCTTATGAAAAGAATTTGGACGGTGTCATCCTTGTTCTCTTCGGTGACTGTATCATCTGAAGATGGAACCTCTGAAGGCAAGACCGGGTCAACTGCCATCTCAACCTTTTGACTTTCATCTGGTATGGGTTCAGATGGTTTGTCTTCAATGATAGATGCTTCAACTGACCACCTGAGCGGGCCAGCCGGATTTTCAACCAGTGACGGACTCGGCAAGAGTATTTTATATCTAGGAGGAAGTCGTAACGGTGAAACCGGACGATCATCCAAAACTCTTTTAGCTTCGTCTAAGAAGGGACAATGGTGGACGGCATGATCGCCTTCGCACAGTTTACAAGGAAATCTATATTTTCCTTTTTGTCTTGGGGCTTCACTTTCACTAGTTGATGGTGTATTTTCAACATGACCATCAGAGGTTGACGACACCGGGTTGTGCAAACGAGGAGACCAGTCCCTTAAGATCCGAGGCATGCAAGGAAAATCTCTGTGATAGTGGTCTCCTTTGCAAATGACACATGGCGATTTAGGCCTGGTCGGTGCAGTGTGTCGATTTTCGCTAGACGACACTTGTTTTCCCCCATTTGCTTTTGGCTCCTTCTTCTTCTTCTCTTTCTTCTTCTTTTCCTTCTTCTCCTTAGGTACCTGACTTTTGGCTTTACCAGCCCCATCAAGCGAAGAGGAAGGAGGAGAGGAAGAATTAGAGGAAGTAGAAGGTTGGTGGGTAACTCTGGACTCGTCTAGTTGCTGATTCGATTGTTCAGGAATTGTGGTGTTCTGAACGACAGAGGTTGAGAAGAGACATACAGGAAAACCAATTGTCAGTCCTGGAAGTGACAATGTGGCCATATGGGGTGCACCAACATCTCCCCAAGAGGAGAAGGGGCTAAGATTTCCTCCAAGGGGAAGTCCTTGGTTGGTGGACTCCATTTTCTGAACCTAAGATCAACGTAGGAAAGGGGTAATGAGTATTCCATTTAAAATAAATTTTAGACGCTTTGACAGAACTTGTTTTTTCAATTTTTAAGAGTCGAGAAAAAACAAAAGATGACTCTAGTCTCCTTCGATTTTTAATGAGCCTGAAGTGACAAGTGCTCAGATGGACCTTTTTTGTTAAGGAGTCTGAAAAGGAACGAAAGGGACTTCTCTGGAAATCTAGGTAGAGTGATTACCAAACTGATCTCAAAACTGCAGAATACTTTTTACAGTACGGCAGTTAATCTTCCCGAATGTTGTGTTCAGTGCATTGCGATCGATAGGGCGGCAGACACAGCTTCCTATGGATAAAGGATTAAGCCTATTGGGGTCTCCCAAAATATACTCGACGGTACGTGGGAGCACAAGTCCATACTGGCGCTTATTGTCTCAAAGTGGAGGAATCACCCAACCATCAGTGAGAACAAAAGTTACCAGGATTTACGACGCCAGAATACGTCTCTAGCCTAGACTTCTAAATGTTGCGCATTAAGTTCCAAAGCGTTGTTAGATCCATTGAATTTATTTTAAGTTGATCTTGTTTATGAATTTTTCCTTTCAAGTTCACCGCGAGATGTAGATGTAATTCCTAAAATGCAATCTAAGATGATAAACAAACTTTTTATCTTCTTTGTGCAATGAAAATCCTAGCTACTAAGGAAAATAAAGACAGAATCTTTTCACAAAGAGCAAAGAGCACACTCTAAATGCACTTTCCTAAATCAAGCCAATCAGACTGTCTATATGCAAATGCACATGCATGTATTTGTTTTTGACTTTCTTAGTATATGAATGCTAAAAAGAAAGTTGATGCACAAATCTGAATTTCTTTTCAAGTGACAAATATCGACAAGTTTCTTTTCGAAATCAAAAATGGAGACGAGCACAACACCTTACGATTTTAAAATGAATACTTGTTCTTGACACTAGAAAATTACAAATTTAGACCAAAAACAACAGTAATAGGATAATCGACCATCAACAGCAATCAAACTCTTTCCTACGATTGAAATCGACACTTGCGACAGTTTCAAATCAAAGGACGACAACAAGATTATGCTACTTTTGCAAAGGAGAACTGTAAATGACTCAACAAACAGACAAAAACATCTACAGTTCTTTTGTACAAAGGAGGCGGAATAACAGCAAGGAAAAGGGGTTTCAAATAGACATATACTGATCACATGCAGCAAAATTCAGGAATAGAACTGGAAAGAATGAATCACAAAAACCAAAACTACACAGATCCTAGTCTGATCAGCGCACCTGTAACACAGAGAATTTGAAATGCAACACACCTTGTCCACTCGGGAAGTGCACTAAAGTTCAGATTCTCTGAACAGTACCTGCGCTGGGCCAGAAACGAGACTCTGTTTGGGTTCTGGGTCACAGTTTGCAGTTTAGTTCTTGGGTTTTGGCCGAGCAAAAAGCAATCAGTAATGCAACAATCAGGGGTAGATCTAAGGAGGATCTAAGAGCTATCACAAGGGCAATCAGATAGTTTGTGAATCAGTTGTTTAAATCATAAACAGATCCAGTAGATGGATTGAAGTAGCAGTTATCTACTTTGCATTTTCTATGGAAAATGCAGTTCAAATGCTACCTGTAAGTTTATGAAACAGACAACAAAGAATGATAAACAAACAAACTAATTATCTCCCCAGCGGAGTCGCCATTTTGTTACAGGGAAAAGTGTCTATATAGAACTGCTCTATCCCACTAAGGTGTGACAGCTACCTTAGAAACAAACAGAGAAAAGCTACTTTCGTTTTTCCTTTATGAATTATAGATAGAGAGGAACAGAAAGACCAACCTCTGTCTTGCGCTAATCTCCTGATTTGATTCCCCTCTTCTTTGATAGTCTTTAGCTACCTGCTCCCTTGCACGCCCAGCTTCACAAAGTACCTGTAAGATCACAGAAGCATAGAACTATACAGAGACATGGATCTATAATCATAAACAATCTAGGATCAGATGTAAATTGACCATACAAATGTAACAAGCATCAATTACACAAGAGCATGGAGGAAAACTTGAATAGCTTTTGTTGATAAAACAAGAAAGAACCAAGAGGAGTTACAACCAGTTGTTCTGATCCAACATCAACCTCCCAGCAAAGAAGCCCCTCTTCACCTAAAACAAAGCTTAGATCACCCAACAATCTGGTGTTTGTCTCAAGAAACCAACATCAATTCCTTACAATATGCAAAATTCCAGCCTCCGGATCTCTGGGATGAGGGATCCATATATAGATGTCTGTAATGGAGATGAGTCAGCTCATGATTTGATTAGTGTCTTCCCTCTAATAGTTCTTGCTTCCACTTGGAGATTGATGGTCTCTTACTCATCCTTGGTCGAATTCAGTGAGGTAAGTGTCAGATGAGAAGATTCTGGAAGCTTCCATTGCCTCTCCACCTCGCGGAATGACACTGCCATTTGTCATTTCTCACCCATCGCACCCCACAGAAGGAATTTTTGAAATGCAACGCACCCTCACAGTGTATTTAGGTGAGATGCAATGCACTTGGCCAGTGGAGCAGTTGAAATGATCCTGTTTTGACCAATTCTGAGCAGTTTTTCATGGAGAACTTCTGGGAGAAGCTGTAATCTGTTGACCTTGTTCCTTTAGGGGTTAGAACAACACTTTTACGGACTTAGGAGCCCTTGGTTTATGGACATTTCATGCTTGTGGTTGTAGGGCCCAAAAATGTCTATAACACAAAGGTATAGTACATCTTCTTTCTGTTCAAATTTTGCTTTATCTATTATTGATGATGATCCCATAACTATGAATGAAGCAGTAGATTCAGAAGATGGAAAACTCTGGAAAGAGGCCATGGATGATGAAATGGCATATTTGCACAAAAATGAGGCTTGGGATCTGGTGGAGTTGCCGGCTGGAAGGAAACCCATTGGCAACAAATGGGTGTTCAAGAAGAAGACAAATGGAGAATGAAAGGTGGAGAAATACAAATCTTGGTTGGTAGCAAAAGGATATTCCCAGGTGTTGGGAATTGATTTTGGTGATATTTTTTCTCTTGTTGCCAAGGCAGCTTCTATCATATTACTTTTATTTGTTGTTGTTGCTTTTGATTTTGAGGTAGAACAGATGGATGTGAAGACATCATTTCTTCATGGGGATCTAGAAGAGGATATCTACATGAAGAAACCTGAAGGCTTTGCGGTGAAGGGTAAGAAAGAACTGGTATGCAAGTTAAAGAAGTCTCTGTATGGTTTAAGACAGTCACCAAGGATGTGGTATCATAAATTTGATACATTTATACGGGGACTTGGCTTCACCAGAAGAAAAGGAGATCACTGTGTGTATTTTAAATTAATTGGTGATCGTGTTATTTATCTAGTCTTGTATGTGGATGATATATTGCTAGTTGGAAATGAAAAAGAAACTATCTAGGATTTGAAGACCCAATTGTCCTCCAAATTCGACATGAAAGATCTTGGTTCTACAAACTATATTTTGGACATGGAAATTAAAATATATCGGGCAAAGAGGAAGCTCTGGTTAAACCAGAGTAAGTATGTCGAGATAATACTGCAGAGGTTTAATATGCAGGATGGTAAACCAGTGAAGGTTCCTATTCTTGTAGGTGTAAAGTTGTCTGATGAACATTATCCCATGACACAAGAAGAGGAAGAGGACATGTCCTGTGTTCCATTTGCAAGTGCAGTCGGTAGCCTAATGTACGCGATGGTCTGTACTAGACCAGACATTGCACATGTAGTGGGAGGATTGAGCATGTTTATGTCAAAAATAGGAAAGGAGCATTGGACAATAGTGTAGTGGGTTTTCAGGTATTTGTGTGGCACTAGTGATTATGGTTTGTGCTACCAAGGAAGACAAGGATTGGACAAATTTTTTGATGTCCATGGCTTTGTTGATGTAGACTGGGCTGGAGATATGTATCAGAAAAGATCTACAAGTGGGTATGTGTTTAACCTATTTGGAGGTGCAGTCAGTTCAATGACTAAGAAATAATCTGTAGTGGTATTATCAACTACAGAGGAGAAATACATGGTAGCTACTCATGAAATCAGGGAAGCAGTTTGGTTGCAGAGATTGTGTTCAAGTATGGGGTTAGTACAAGGAGCTATAAGGATAGACTGTAACAGCCAAAGTGAAATTTTCTTGGCAAAGAACCCTGCTTATCATTCAAAGACAAAGCACATTGATGTTCAATATCACTTTGTGAGGGATATGATAGAAGACGAAAAGGTGTTGCTGGTAAAGGTGGAGACTTTGAAGAATACTATAGATGCATTGACAAAATCTGTGAGCTATGAGAAGTTCTCTTGGTGTAGAGAAATAATGGGCGTTGCAAGGATGCATAAATGACTAAGCTCTCTTATGGCCCCCTGTGGAAAAAAAAACAACAAGTGGGAGAATGTTGGGTTGTGTTATATTCTTTCCATGACTAGCTAACCTAGTTAACTGGGGGGTTAGAGGGGGGGCAGGGGCCCCCCTTCATTGCACCGATTGCACAGTGGGGGGGTGACAATGGGGGAGGAAGCCCCCCCTGTCCAAGGGGTTTAAGGGGGGTGGGTAGCCCCCCTCTATGGGGTTCGGGGCAACGCCTTGGGGAAAAAATTTTGGACCCTATATTAGGTTTGGCAGACCTACATATGGAATTGTGCATGGTTTTCACACATGGTTTTGGACGCGATGCTTTTCGGTCCATGGTATTGGATGCTTTGGCATGGTCGCTCCATTAATCAATGGATTAGCGAGCACGCTGCGGACCTTAAACATAGGAGAGCTAAGTCTTCCGCTTTAGCTGAACATGCTGAGAAAACCAATCATCATGTTTGTATTGAGGAGGCTAGTGTTATTGCTAAGGTTTCGCATTTCCATCATCGAAAATTTAGGGAAGCGCTTGAGATTGAAAAGAGGTCTTGCAAACTCAATAGGGAGGATGGCTGGAAAATCAGTAGGTGTTGGATCCCAGCACTCTCTTCCTAGTCATTTTTCCACCCCCTCTGTAGGTTATTTTTATTTTTATTATTATCTTTATTTTTATTTTTATTTTTATATTTTTATTTTTTATTTTTTATTTTTTTTTTTTTTTTATTTTTATTTATTTATTTATTTTTTTTTTTTTTTTATTTTTTTTTTTTTGTTTTTATTTGTTTTTATTTTATTTTATTTATTTATTTATTTATTTATTTTTTGTTTATTTAATTTTATTTATTTATTTTTATTTATTTTTAATTTATTTATTTATTTATATTTATTTGTTTATTTATTTAATATATTTGTTTATTATTTATTTATTTATATTTATTGGTTTATTTATTTATTTATTTATTTTTATAGCGTCTTATTAAGGTCTGTTATGACTAATTTCCTTTTGAATTATAAAATTTTATAATTCTTCTATTATTTTTATATATATTTTATTACTACATTTATGCATATTATCTATTCTTATCGGCTTATATTCTAACTAACCTAACTTTATTTTATACAGGTCCCTTATGTAACTAATTCTCCATTTAATTATTAATTTACTTATAATTTTTAAAATTATTTTATATATTACTTTATTTATTTGTAGTTATTTAATCTATTTTAAGGTCTTTTATTTAACTAAAATTCGTTTTAAATACTTATTTTCTTATAATTTTTATAATATTTTTTACCCATTAAATATATATATATATATATATATATATATATATATATATATATATATATATATATATATTATTGATCCTAGGTATTCTAACTATATTATTAAATAATTTTGTTCCCGGTCCTTGAGTCAAACTAGCCGTTGGTCAAGTTAGCCGTTGGAGGCTCTGCTCGGACTATTTAACATGCTAAGCTGGATCTGTTTCTTCATCTTGTCCTGATGATGAACCACACTAGTTGGTTCGAAATGCGTCGACAAATGGTATTCCATGTGATTTTCGCCGAAGAATCTCTCACAAACTTGATATGGATCACAGAAGCCTAAACTCGTTAATGTATAAATATGTATTGTAACATTGAAAGGAACATAATGAAAAATCAAGTTTAGTCATGGTTTTGGGATCCAAGGGCAAATATCTGTGTATATTTCCTATATGTGTTATGATCTCATTATTGTTTATTTTCTATGTTTTAGAATTTGTATGCAGGTAATTTCTGTACGGGGTTAAAACCTACAATTTGTTGAAATATAAATCTAAAGAACTTGAAACATTCAAAAAATTTCACCTACACCTAGCCAGCCTTGGGAATCCATCTCCATGATTTATATGTCTGGCCTTCCTTCTACCAAGCATGGTAATGACTATGTATTTGTGGTATTTTATATATTTTCCAATATGGCTATATTGGCTACTTGCAAGAAGATTATCACTGCAGAAGATAATACCAAAATCTTCTTCAAATGAATATGGGTACATTTTGGGATCCCATAGACCATTATATCAGATTGGGACGACAGGTTCCTGAACACATTCTGGTCAGGCCTTTGGTCATTGTTTGACAACAAGCTCACTGAGTCGACTGTAATTCATCCCCGGAATGATGGATAGACAGAGGTCATCAACAGGATGATAGTTCAGATACTATGCATGTACAAATATAAGCATCCATGAACATGGGGATGAGATTCTTCCCTATGTGTAGCATAGCTATAATAGAGTTCTCCATATCTTGACTAGCCACAACCCCTTTCAAGTGGGCCTCAAATTTCAACTGTTATGCTCAATTGAGAGTGTCCATGCCTCTTGTGACTACACAAGTAAAATATGCGAATGTACAATCCAAGGTTGATAAAGCCACTAGGTTATTATATGCATCCAACACATATGCCAGTAGGTTCATGATATCTTGGATAAATCCAATTCCAAGTATAATCAACGTCATGATCAACATCAGGTTCCACATAAGTTTAAAGTGGGACACAAGGTCACCACAAGGTATGGTTGCATCTATAGAAGGAATTCCTTGTTAGTGCCCATCAAAAGCTTTGACCACTTTGATATGGGCCTTACAGCATCACCAAGGTAGTGGGTGACAATAACTTTGAGTTAAGTATCCCTCCATTCCTTGGCTTGCACCCCTTATTCAATGTGGACCACATTCGACCATACTTTCCACCATTGTTGGCCATATTAGACATTGTTGAGCAGCGAACACCAACAAAACTCGATCCAGATTACATCGAGCTAGCCACAACTGATTGAATCATAGAAATACAAATTAAAAACAATCTCCAACAAAGAATCCAATTGTATTGAGTTGTCAAAGATGGCCAGTTCCTGCATCAAGGCAAGTGGCTCACTAGGGACCAAATTCAACAAAAGTTTCCCCGTCTCATAAAAGCACTCAACGCAATGGGGACCAATGCTTCCTAAGGGGGGAGGAATGATCCAGGTGGATATAGGTGGCCACCCACCTATTCCACTTGGACATCCAACATGTTTTCTTTTTAGCTTCCTAATTTCTAGCACAATTTCCTATTTTGGTAGTTTTTATTTTTGGCAGTTTTTTGAGTCCTAAAGTTTTGGAGCCATTTTGAGGCCCTAAACGAAGTTCTTTTGGAAAAAGGGAAAATGCGTAGCCCACAACAGGGGTTTGTAGTAAAATTTTATTTTCCTCAAATAGATATTTCTAATGAGGTATTGTACACACCAAATAAAGAATGTATTCCAAAATTACGACCTCGGGAAGTTGACGTTCCAACTAACACCAACAGGGCCCACAAAATTTTGGCGCTTCATCTCCTAGGGTTAGGTTTTTGGATGTTTATGGTTTTACATTGTTTCTTGATGTTAAAAATTCATGTTAGCATCATTGTAACACAATTCAGAAGGCATATAGCCATCACATCTCTTCTCAAAGATAAGCTACCATCACATGAGGTAGTTTGATTATCGTATGTATGTAAACAATTTTCAACACTTGTTATTAATTAATTGAAGTCATGTTTCATTGTTGTGTTCTTCTTTAAATCTGTATTTCATTTCCCTTTTAAGGTACAAGTCAACTTTCACATTCTAATATTTGTAGGCCATATAGAGACAGATTTCTTAAATAGATGGTTAAATCTCCTAGAAGGATATTTTTCGGTCCATAATTCTTTCGATAGGGAAAATATTACTTTTGCACTCCTCAAAGCCTCCCCCCATGTCAAGAACTAGTGCAAAAATTACTATGACTAGAGGAATGAGGATGAACCCTCACTATTTTCTGCTACGCCCTCCTGGAATTATTTCTGAGATGTCATCAAGGAACAATATTACCCTGTCAGGAGCTATGAATATAGATGCATAAAATGGACCATACTATGGTTGTAAAGGTGCCAAGACATTCCAGAGTTCACAAATATCTTCCATACCTTGTGCACTAAGATGGATATCAAAGACTCTGAGTGACATATAATTATCAAGTACTGTGGATGTCTATACATATACATCTAGATATAAATTGAGTTGCTAGACATCTCCTTAATTGGTGCAACATACTGATATGTCATAAATAGAAAAATAAAATAAACAGAAGAAGCAATACATTGGATATGAAAATCCTTCACAGCGGAAGCAGGGAAAGGGGGAGAGCTAGGGTGGACTTCCCCAAGACAATGCAACTAAATCTCAAGAAAGAATGATTATGGAAATTAAAAGGAAGACACTGGGAATTGGCGTAGGCTCCACAGAAGTCCCTTGCACAACATTGATTATTACCGCTTGAAACAATCATTATTGGTAGAGCTTGCAAAGAAATAAATAAAATTTGGCTCAACTTTTGATTTAAAATAGTATAAAAGAAATTTGATCATTGTTTCATAACCCAATGTTAGAGGTGCTCCTGTGGGGGAGCACCTCTTCATTCACAGTTGTGGGTGAAAAGGACCTCACTACATTTCATTGTTGACAATGGTAACCAGAATAATCTAATCTCATCAAACGTTGTCAAGAAATTTAAGCTGCCAATAATGTTACACCCCCAACCATACACCATTGGTTGGTTGAGCCATGGACGAGACATCTGTGACATCCAACAATGTCGTTTTTCCTATAACATCAAGCCCTTCACATATGAGGTATTGTGTGATGTTGCACCACTCAAAGTTTGTGATGTTTTGTTAAGACAAACTTATATGTGGAAACATTATGTTGTTTATGAGTCTCGACCTTGTAGTGTTGTTATTACTCTAGGGGATCAGCTCTATAGGATACTAGAAGAAGTTCCAACTACTGCAAAATTTTCAATCTAAAAAAAAAATGCAAGAAGGTGTTATCTCATACTTCTTATTTTTTTCTTTCCATAGCTGGGTCAGAATGTGAACAACAAGTCACTGCAACCACCACAACTTCAGTACAAGCTCTTTATACAAAACACAAGAAGGTGGACAAGCTTATAGAACAGTAAAGGGATATATTCACCTCACCTATAAAGGCACCCCTACTCTTCTAAGTCACACATTGACTTACATTAGATGAAATCCATCCATATGTTCAGTGTGGCTACAATGGAGCTCTTTACAACTCTATTAGTTCTTTGCAAACATGTTCAAGGTTCCAACCAATAATCCCCATGGATGTCACCTTTCAAACTGCATCTTCACCAACAAAGTCCTCCCATCGTCCAACCAAATTTGATGAAGGATTTCAACACTTCCAATAATAGGTTCATGATTCCCTACCAAGAGCCAATGCCAAGTATAAACAAAGACATAACCAATATCAGGTTCTATGTAAGTTTATAGATACAACTAATGGGATTGTGGACACCAAGATGAAGGGTACTCACCAATGGAACATACAACTCTTTCAAGTGGTTAACACAGGGAAGCTTCTTCACTAGGGAAAGTGGTTCACCAGCAACCAAGTTTAGCAAACATTTCCTCATATGATGAGGGGATTTTATGTAACAGGGACCATTTCTTCCGAAGGGGGGAGGATTGATCCAAAAGGATAATAGTTACCATGGTTAAAATTTGTTTTTATACCAATGTTTGTAGAATCATGGGTTATATTTGAAATATGCATGAGAAAAAAAAAATTATAATAGTGAAGTAAGAATCTAGTTGCACGATGATTTAGTTTTCACCATCATATTCACCCATGGATTCTGTAAACCATGGTATTTACACATGGTATTTGAATCACACAAGATTTTAATTTTTACCATCATAATTTGTGATCTTCACCTATGGTATTCATCCATGGATTTTGCAAACGATGGCACTTACCCATGATATTTTGAAATGTACAAAGGGATGACTCTTAGTGGAAAGACTCTTGTTAAAAGTATAAATATGAGAATTCATTGGGATCAAAGCAAGCCTTTCTCATAATGTAGTATCATGGTATATTATCAATTCAATAAATATTCGAGTTCATGTTTACCCTGTTATGCATGGTACCATATTCTGAGTTGTCTTTATAATGTTTTTCTGCATTATTGCTCTTATGAATTGTGCCCTATTCTCAATTATTTTTATAATGTTTTTCTACAATAATTATCTCATGCATTATGACATATTCCTTTCTCACTCATGAAATTCATTTTTTAAACAATTTGGATCACACCAACATTAAATGCTCCAAATTTCATTAGAACTTTTCAATTAAGCTCACTTGGGCCAAAGTAGTACTGGGATGGGAGACTTGTTGGGAATTTTTAGTCGGTATTCGTTTGTCACTCTATAAGTCTCATTCCTCCAATGATCAAAATTAGTTTGAAATATATCTTCGTCAACATATGAGCAAGCATCAAACCATTATTCGATATAATCCTTTGTAGAATGGTGTAGCAAAATGAATGAATGGGACACGCTTGAATATGGTACACTTAATGATATTTTTTCAAGAATGTTAAGTTGATGTTTTGGGATAATGAATTTCTATGGAAAATGTGTGTGAAAAACATGAGTCCATCTCATTCCCTCAGGAATAAGACTCCATATGAATTGTGGTATGGTTGCATTTCTTTGGTGAGGCTTCAAAATGTATTTGGTTCCACCTACTATTTCTTAATTCCTAAGAAGAAAAGAAACAAAATTAATGCAAGGAGTTGAAAGGGAATCTTCTTGGGTTACTCAAATACCACCAAGGAATTTCATCTTTATGATGAGGTAAACGAAAACTTCATTCTTTCTAGAGACACACTTTCCTTTGAATCCATTGGGATTAACAAAATGGTTGAGTAACAATTTGATCATTTGGATATATTTACCATGTAAAGAGATATAATGAGTTTGATGATTAGATTTCACATCTTGAAGTGGGGATCCTTATCTTGGAACAATCTCTAGAATCTTCTTTTGAAGTGTCATCTTCCCTTCATGAAGAAGATCCAACAACTTCACCATAATAGGGAGTTCAATTGGATGATATGATTAAGAGAATTGAAAGACTAAACCTTAATGGGAATGCAACACCATCTCAAGTACTAGAGCAACCTAGACCACCATAGAATGGTCCAAAGTTGCTTATAAATACACTTGAAAAGGTTCATCTTGATGAAGTTGGAAAGATAGGAACCAAAAGTTCTACAAGGCAACATGAAGGTGATGTAGATAATTCAATGTAAATGATATTGATGTTTCATATGGTTGTGAATTGAATTTGTCTACTAACTTTAAACCAACTTCATTTGAAGAAGTTGCTTCTCTTGATGAGTGGAAAGAAGCCATGCAAAGGAGTATGTTGCTCCTATCCATTTGGAACTCAACCAATTGATTGTAGGTGGGTCTTCAAGAACAGGTGCAAATTTTATGATTCACTTCACAAACATAAGTCTAGGCTTGTGGTGAGTGGATATGCATAGAAGGAGGCATAGACTATGAGGAGACTTTTGCTCTCACAAATAAATGGGCTACTATTCGTGTATTATTAGATTGGGTATGCATAATAGGCAGATGATTTATTAAATGGATGTGAAAATAGCATTCTTGAATGGAGACTTGAAAGAGAATGTTTACATGTCTATACTATGAGGATTTGTTATAAAGGGTCAAGAACATAAGGCACACAAGCCCATTATGGCCTAAGGAAAATACTTTCCACATGTTATGGAAAGCTAAGTGAGCTTTTTTTAAGACCAATTTCAAGCATTTCAATATTGGTGATGAAACTTTGTTTGTCAAAAAGTTGGGAAAACTATTGTATATCTTGTGGTACATGTAAATGATCTTTTGATAAAATTGAGAAATGAAGCATCTATTACATCTATAAAGAAAAAAATGAAAAAAAAAAATGGAAATGAGATGACAAACATGGGACAACTTCAATATTACTTAGATATTAAAGTAAATCAAAATCCAAAATATGTATTTATCTCTCCAAAAAATAGAATAAAAAATTGTTAAACAAATTTAACATAACTAATTATAATCATCACTATGCCACAATGAAAAAAAATAAAACTTACATTTAAAAAAATTTGAAATTATAACTACAACTTATAAAGAGAATAGATATTTCATTTTACCGAGGATTCTTTCTTATGTTTTAGTCAATTACTTTAAGGCGGAGGAATTCACACTAGTTAGACATACACATCCAAACTTTGACAAAGATAAAGAAAGTTTGCCACGGAACCGTTTAAGTACAAATCATGTCCGAATATGCGTGTTTTTTTTATATGTTTTTCATGAACACATAAACAGAGGTGACTAATAAATCGTCGCAGAGTCTGATCCCTAAGTTTTGGTAAAGTGCAAGCTTTCTTAACGAGGAAGGCCACTATTTGGTCTCATATCTCATATCTCATAAAGTTGGTCTCACTTTATTGGTATTTTGGTTCATGCCACATTAATATATTTATTTTTCACTTTAGAATCTTAGTTACTAGTTTTTGTGATAATTATATTTCACTTATTTTTTTATAATTTTGTGGTTTTTTTATGGTTTTGGTTTAATTGATTCAATTTGTTTTTAATAGTATTTTTATATTATTATGTGAATTTTGTTTTTAATAGTATTTTTATATTATTATGAGAATTAGTTTAATTGGTTGAGTTTTTATTATTAAGGTGTTTTTTTTCATACAAGTATATTTTTTCTTATTATTTATATGAATTAAAGAAGAGCCTATATAAGTCTATAGGGGAATGAACCTCGGAATTTGTGGGGACTAAACCACCACATCATTAATATGCTTTTGTTATTGAAAATTTAAGAGTTCAATTCTTTCAAACATTCTTTCAATTTGTATACACAAATATATTATGTGGACATATCTACTACAAAATCTATGAAGCAAAAAAAAATCATCATTTCTTACCTTGTAAAATTAATTTCACTTTTAACATTTATCTATATCATCTATGTCTTTTTTATCTACTTCAAAACTGAATCTCTTAAAATTTACTTACTCTACTTTTTAACATTACCTTTTCATGTTTCTTACCTTGTAAAATTAATTTCACTTTTAACATTTATCTATATCATCTATGTCTTTTTTATCTACTTCAAAAGTGAATCTCTTAAAATTTACTTACTCTACTTTTTAACATTACCTTTTCATGTAATAAGATTTATGATGAACACTAAAAAAATAGGTATGGTAAATAAATATAAATATAAATAAACTGGAGGTATGGTAAATAAATAAAACCTCTTTTTATACTTACTCCAAAGGTATGGTAAATAAATATAAATATAAATAAACTAGAGGTATGGTAAATAAATAAAACCTCTTTTTATATTTAGTCAAGTCCATAAAACTCATATTTACAAAGGCTCAAAAATAGGTTTTATTTAGGTGAAGCCTATGGGCCAACTAGCATTTTAATACCATGGGCTAAATACCATGGGCCAAATACCATATTTATAAAAGAGATATGGTAAATTAATAAAAATATAAATAAATGAGAGGTGTGGTAAATAAATAAAATATTTTTTTATATTTATTCCATAATTCACTTTATATTTACGAACACTCAAATGAGGTTTTATTTAGGTGAAACCTATGGGTCAAATTATTATTAATACTATGAAAAAAACATTATTAACCCTAATATTAATATTAATAAAAATAAAGATGGCACATGGTATTGACCCATGGTATTGAGAACCAATGGTATTGACCCATGGCATTCACATGGAATGTAGCCTATTTAAAGGGGGGAATTAAACCATCATAGATCCATCTTTTACTCTGGATCTACTAAGCATTGAGAGGGATCAAATATCTTGATATGAAAACTAGCATAGAGTGAAAAAAGATTTGATCCCTCTCGGTGCTTGGTAGATCTAGAGTAAAGATGGATCTATGTTGGTTTAAAATTTTCAATCTTTTATGTTTATGTAGTATTGATAAACAAGCTTTCATTTTTATTTCCTTAAAATATAATAAAATTGTATGAATTTTAAAGCTAGTAAACATATAGAATAAATAGAAAGAAATAGTTAAGATAGTTTGAATAAATTTCATACCGCCATAAATTGATAACCTATAGTTTTTCTTTATATTTTTTATTAATTTTTTTACATTAAATTAAATGAGAAGTAATAAATTTATTATTCTAAATTAATTTAAATACTAATAATAATTAAAATAATTTATAATGTTAATATATTATTAATATCTATGTATTATTATTGTTTTGGGGTTTTTATATATATTTTTTTATTTTACACAAAAGAGGATATAAACCTAGGTTGCACATCTTAACGTTTTCGACAATTCTTTTTAAAACCATCATCTCTTTTCTCACAATTCTTTTTAAAACCATAATACGCGTTTTTGTTGAGATAAGTCAATAAAAATATAATTTGGAGATTAAGTGGTTAAGCTAATTCAAACTACTTAAGTATAGGTATGTTCAAATGATAATGATGTGCATGGTCAATAAAATAATAATTAACACTATTATTTTTTAAATTAACACTACTATTTTTCATTAATTAACACTAATAATGGAAACCCTGCGGTCCTTGACTGGGCCTTCCTCCAACGGTCCACAGAACCAAGGGAGCATGGCACTCAGAACCAATTTCACGTTCCCACCACCAACGAAATTGAAGAATTTTTCTCTAGTGCAGAGAAACAAGAAAAGAGACGATTTAATAGTTGTAAATAACCAGTCATTCAATTTAAAATTGCACAATTACTGATATATTTTAGTTGTTGAATGTTTATTAAGTTAAAGTGTGCTCGAGTGTTTTTATATTATTTAGTTATAGGTGACAAGTGTGTTTTTGTAGGTTTAAGACTCACTAAAATATTTTCTAGAGTCAGTTTACTATGGAGTTAAATTACTTATGAACATTTGTTTATGCATCCACAACCAATGAGTATGGTTCTTCTTGGTTCTAATTTGAAATATCAACAATGGAGTGACATGTAAGTACTTGGTTTTAATGGTGATTCTAAATTTTTTGAAAGTAGAGTGGTTGGGAAATTTGTTGAGTTTTATGGTAGGTTTAATTGTGCATCTTGAGCACTTTTTCATTTTTCTTGGTGTTTCCATGGTTGCAATTCTCTAAAACTCTATGATTAATGCTTGGTATTACTTTACAAAAAAAAATTAAATTTCTTTTTGTTTTAGGATTATTGTTAACATGGTATAAATTTAAGTGATGGTATGGGTCAATTATCACCTGCACTATCTTTTTTTTAATACCTAAGGATTGTGCCATAACCAATCTGCTTAGAATAGTATCCACCTTTGATACATATGTTTTCAATTCTTAGCACACTCTAATAGCCAGTGCAATTGTCTAGGAGGCAATCTCTAATTTCAGGTATTATCACCATAGCACTCACAAAGGCCTTATAAGCCCCATTGTTCTACATTTCGACAATCCGAAGAGGCTTTGTGAAGTCCATTTTGTTTTGAATTTGGTTAGTGAATAAATCTTGGGTTTTCTTGTCTTAGGTAGTTTGGGGTCTCTCATAGATCTAAAAATAGCTAAAGAAATGAAGGAATGCAATCTATGTGAATTACATGCAAGATTTTATTGTGAGTGGGATGAAGCTAGTGTCTGTGATGCCAAAGTTCATAGTGAAAACTTTCTCATGGTGCAACATTGTCAAAGCTTGTTGTGCTAGATTTGTCAATCTATGACTGCATTAGGGGCCTCAATGCAAAGATCGATCTCATTGTTTCCATCCGCAAGACATGTGCTCATGAAATCCATGCAAAGTGTGATGGTGACAAGGATGAGGAAAATAATGGCGAAAACCCACTGAATGTTTTATCATATTTTTTATTCCACTTGTCAATTTTTTTTATTGAAAGAAGGACAACAAAAATGAAAGCTTCCTATTGGTCTAGGTGAACAGTGTCATCTCACCCCAAGCCTGCATATTAAGCGCATATTACCATGATTAATACAACTCTTTTTTTTTCAAGCAACATGTACATTTTGTCAAGTGGAACGGTTCAAAGAACAAGGTTCAAAGTTGCGCCCTTTGAGTGGCTCAAGGGCCTATTGACTAAGTCGATAATTGATTTTAGAAATATTATTAAATTATGATTTTTTTAATTTCTATTAAATTAAATATTATATATAAATATCACTTGAATCTATAACTTACTAAACCATTCATTTTTAGTCGTTAGATTTGATTGTGTTAAAATAATTTTTGACAAAATTGTTATCACACATAGTTTGGTTATAGTTGATCGTTTTGTACTTTATATTTATTTAATCTATTATTTTTTGCCAATAGTTTTGTTAGAACCCATGGTTTTGTAATTTATATTTATCCAATTTATTAAGTTTTTTTTGTTATATTTTCTTTTATAAATTAAGATGACTAAGATAGATCACTGAGAGCCCATGGTTTTGTAATTTATATTTATCCAATTTATTAAGTTTTGTTTGTTACCTATTAATTTAATTGATCAAACAATTTATCTAAACTAGTAATAAAATCTAAATAAATTATTGAAACTTGGATAACAAGAGCCACGAGGTGACATGCCATTGTATTTTTTTGTATAGATGAATTATGTGCATCATAGCTCTTTTTTGCATATATAAGATTGTTTTATTATTTGATTTGGTATTGGTGAAATAGTGTAACATGTCTATCATATGGATTTCCTCAAAATTTTATTAATCATTCAATATTTAATCATGTAAAAAAAATTAACAACAATAAAAAAGATTAATTGAGTTCATAAAATTAAATTTGATTGTATGTATTAGTTCTAATGACATTGATGATTGTATGTATTAGTCCTAAATGCATGCTTAGGAAGAATGTTTTGATTGGAAATCATTTCTAATTACATTTAGTGCATCAAGGTCCAACATAACATATTGATACCAATTAAAATGTTAAAGGGATCAAGTACATACCCATTAATAAGATTATAAAATCCTAGGATCTTGTCCAAAAGGTAATTAAAAAGACTTCCAATTAATCCCCCAATAATTCCAAGGATTATCACTGGCAAAAGATCAGTAGTCCGATAGGAAATTTTCACTGAGCTAATATCAAACATTATCAAACCACCATTTCGAAAGAGCCCACATTTTCATGTTTCACAGAATTCTTTGAGTGCCCTCAAAACTACAACAACCATTGCTGCACTGAAAAATCTTCTCCAAAGAAGAGCACTCCGCCACCTGAAGAACAAAAAATTGTTAGAGCCTTTACCAACACAATTTAGTAACCTAATGCAATCGTTTAGTCTTATGCTAAGAAGATGGACTAGACCCTTAGAATCATGAGAAATATGTTTGTTTAAAATTATGCCAAAGGTAGTAACAGACTCAAAGCAATGAAATGATCAACACCCTAAACATTGCAAAATCCAAACACTTCTATCTAGAAACAATTTCCTCTTTAAGTATCTTCCCTATGACTTGAACCTTGATGAAACAAGTGAACATATTCTCACTTTTAACACTCCATAAAGCCCCTCGATAACTATTTAAAGAAGGTACAAAAAATTTAGTATTACCATGATGATACTTCTTCAAGGGAAAATAGAACACCACCCACAGGGGCATGAAATGTAGCAACAACTCCCGCAACAGAACCACATGTTATGAGATCACGTCTATCTCTATCATTTTTTAAATACCACAACCATATCTATGTTAAATGGTATCATTTGGAGCCCCCATGCCCCAACAATGATGCTATTCATGCCCCAGTATGCACAAGAGGTCCCTCCTTACCTACATCTAAGGAACCAGAGACTGCGTAAATGCTACCTAAAATCTGCATATGAAAAAGTCCACTGACATTTCTTATTACATATCATTTTCTCAATGTGCTAAGAATGCAGACAAACAAGGAAAAATTGAGTGATACATGTTAAATGAGGTACGGTAGACTCTCTATTGACATAAGTGTTAGTGTTCAAAAATAGAGAAGAAGGTTTCAAACTCATATAATCCAATCACGATTGTAGATAGATTATCCCTAATGTTTAAACCAACATAAACTAGAATTTAAATTACCCATGACATTCAGTTATAAACCCTTGCAATAGAAATATTTGATATGATCAGATATAAATATCATAAGAGGAAACAACAATAAAATGTTGGCCCCACAATATTTAAGATGAGATAATAGCAAGGAAGAAGCAGTCTCTAACCAATTTCTTCTATCTCGTATCACCCTTTTCCATCTACAATGGATTTTTGCATATTTTACTTGATTTAGGATAATGAGGAGCTCAAATTTGTACAATGAGGATTATGATATATGAAGAATGATGAAGTTCTAGTACATCACTTAGGTCCCCCATTGTTGGGTACAAATATACATGCATATTAGAGCCCACTTTGTGCCTAGAAAAAAAATGATTTTAATCAATCCTTTAGTAAAAAGTCACATTCCTTTACTTCCTTCTGTAACATTTTCAGTCAAATGCTTGAAACATGGTGGTTATCTGGAATTGGGGAGGACAAAATAACTGGTGCAGTATGATTAGGATGAGATTTTAGGAGTGCTTCTAAATCAAGCTGGAATATGAGACTATTTTAATATGATAACATACAAGAGTTCATCTTCTCAAGCCATTGTGGACTTCTTCACCTGAAACAAATTACATAAATAAATGGTATTTTAGGTGTGCATGTCATCAATGAAGCATAATGATTATTTTCATTTCCTTGGGCTATTGTGATTTGCTTCCCTCAAAATTTCTATGTTATCAGTTAATGATGGAAATCATCAAAGTGGATAGTGTTCTCTAAATGGCTTGTAGGATTCCATGGGCACATGTATTACTGTGAATACTATGGCATCACTAACTTGCATGAAAAATGATGTACATGCTTGTTTTTATCCAATATAATCTTCATCCCCCATCTTTATGTTTTTATCATTTTATCACTTACTGATGGAAATCATCAAAGTTGATAATGTTCTCTAAATGGCTTATAGGATTACATAAGCACTCATATCACTATGAATACTATGTCAACTCTTACTTGTTTCCCAAATAATGTACACGCCTGTTTTTAGTTGATATGAGCTCCAACCCTCATCTTTATGCTTTTCTATTTTGGACATTTCAAGAGTATTTAATTTAATGTGTATTAAGAACTGTTCCCAAAATTAGTTTTCGTTCGGTAAAAAATGAAACAAAGGAATATGAGGATAGTTCCTGGTCTTGTGTCAACCTCGTTAAAAAATAAACAAGGAGTATGAGGATAATTCTTGGCCTTGTGTCAACCTCGTTAAAAATTTAACAAAGGGTATGAGGAGACTTCCTTTTCTTGTGTCAACCTCATTAAGAAATGAAACAAGGAATATGAGGATAGTTCCTTGTCTTGTGTCAACCTCGTTAAAAAATGAAACCAGGGATATGAGGATAGTTCCTTGTCTTGTGTCAACCTCGTTGAAAAATGAAACCAAGGATATGATGATAGTTCTTGGTCCTGTGTCAACCTCGTTAAAAAATGAAACAAGGAGTATGAGGATAGTTCCTTGTCTTGTGTCAACCTCGTTAAAAAATGAAACCAAGGATACGAGGGTAGTTCCTTGTCTTGTGTCAAGCTCGTTAAAAATGAAACCAAGGATATGAGGATAGTTCCTTGTCTTGTGTTAAGCTCGTTAAAAAATGAAACAAGGAACGTGACCAAAGTTCCTTGTCTTGTGTCAAGCTCATTAAGAAATGAAACAAGGTCCCCTGGAGCAAAGTTCCAAGTCGAGTCTTTGATCAGATCTCATAAAATCCCAGTTGAGTCTTTCACTTGATCTCGTAAAAGAACCTTCATTCCATCCATGTGATAGAAATGAGTAGTCTACTTAGGTGAATGTAATGAAGGTTGGGGGGCATGTACCTAGCAGTAAAGTTAAGTTTCCCTGTAGGTTATGTGAAGGGAATCACCCCATTCACCTTTGTCCCTATCTGGACGAAGCCAAAAAGGTATTGGATAACTGTCCTGCTTCACCGCAGCGACTTCCATCTGGTTACATGAGACTCTCCCTTTCATCATGTTGGGGGCATGTAAACCAATATCAAGCATAGTTCTTCGTTTCAAGCTTGTGTAAACATGAAACTGAATACAAGCATAGTTTTTCATTTCAAGCTTGTGTAAACATGAAACTAAATCCAAGCATAGTTCCATATGGTTCAAGATTGTGTAAAAATGAACCCATCTCCATTTTAATCCTCGTGATTGCTATTCTATTTGCCTTTTCCGTCATATGAGCCTTGGTTTTTCTCCTTCCATCGTCACTATCTATTTGGCCGATCATATGCTTTCACTTGGTTGTTTTACCCTTTTTGAGGAAAAGTTGCAATGAGTGGTCTTATTAGCCATCCTTTTCACATAAATAAACATGTTTTGAGAAGTTCCAACATCACCGGAACCAGTTGCTATCCTAGACACCACTCGTTCCTCAAAAAGGAGTCCTCTTTAAGATCTTTTCAAACTCTCTAAACATGGAAAGATTGCCGAGTGCTTGTCCTTTTCAGCTCGTTAACGGATTGGAAACGACATCTCTCTCATATTGTTTTATGCCTTTTTGGGCTTGAGAGATTAATATACAAAAAATATCTTGTATAGTTTTCTTTTTGTACCTTTTCAAACTCTCTAAATATGAAAAGGATAGAGTTATCATTATCGTTAAACTCGTTAAAACATCAAATAGTGACAAACTTGTCCATCTAGGCAAGACCAAGTTTCACCTTCGCTAGACTCGTTAAAACATTAAATAGTGATGGATTCACTCGAAGGGTGGAATTATACAACAAGCATATGTTATCCTCCTCAAGCTTGATAAAACTAAAGAGGTATTGGTCAGCAATGGCTGGGGAAAATGGGAAAAAGGGGAAAACCACTTTATGGTAGTAGGTCGCTCTTGAACATGACACTTTCACTTCATCTCCATGACTGTTTGGGTTGGGTTGTCTACTTGACAGTTATCATACTTATGGTCTATCCAACCATCCATCACTGTTGTTTTGGGTCAATGTTGCAAATTCATTTAGACTATTTGGGTTGGGTTATCTACTTGATGGTTATCATACCTATGGTCTACCACACCATCCATTAATTTGGTTTTGGGTCAATGCCGCCAATTCAGTCAGTGTCACCAACATGTTTAAGAGAAGTCAATCAATAAAATTCATCCTTTGCAATACCATAAAACTTCATTTTCATGACCACCATTCCTGAACCTTGTATCGTCAATCAAGTTCCATCTCCAAAATCATTACACGTGTTTCGTGTCATTGATGTGGGATACATCAAGGCCCTCCTCTGATGAGTCACTTATTGTCGACATCAGCACATTATCCAAGAAGTTGACTTAGAAACACCCTTCTAGTACCTTGATGCTTGCATACATCAATGGTAGGTTTCTCGCTTCCGGTGATAGGTTGACATCAATGGCCTTCGACCGAAAGTATTTGTATGGTGTTCGACATTAAATCATCCTTTCACACCATGTAGAATGTACTGCATTACCTTGAGGATCATTATCATTATCTGTGACTTCTCTTGCATTTGTTAACAACTTACATCATTGGCTTGTAATCAGACGGTGTCTTCCCATGTTCAACTTTAGATTACATATTCACATGGCTAGACTCGTATTTGAGCGAATGATTGAACGAGATAGAAGACCCTGAATCTAGTTTCATCCATCTGGGCTGCGATTTCAGGAGTACTAAATCATATGTACAATGGATTTACATTGATGGTCATTCCAATCATGGGTCTATATCTATAGACGACTGTTTATGTACATGTAATGAAAGTTTATAAGATGAGAATGGGTATGCCTTCCCTCAACGATTCATGTGAAAATCAAAATATCATGATATATGTATTGTAATTGATGCAAGTCACCTTCCACTTTGATACATCCGAATCACATCGTAAAGAATTTCATTCGACATTTGCATTTTTTTGACTTCATGCTTTAGGGGGCAGCTGTTACAGATCCATTTGGGCACATCACTCCATTCATCCAGATCAATATTTTAGGGCTCATCATACCCTAATTCTAGTTGCTACATGCCCTAAACAAGTCACCCCTTTGAATGCCTCCTTCCCAGACAGTTTCATGACACATCCAGAAATGGCCTCTAGAGGGACGAGCACAAGTAGGCCCATGTAAGGGTGCACTGCAAAGAAGTTAAGTCCATGCTAGGGTGCTCTAAATAACACTTAGGCTTCCTTTCAACTGCGTTGGGCGAGTTGGAGCGAAATTCACATAGGGTTTGGGGAATATTCTTATCTTTTGGAGTCATCTAGAAGGTTCCCTCACTTATCAACTCCTATGAGCTTGAAAATGGATGAGTGAGTTAAGATGCATCCTATCCTCTCACCCCTTCCTCCATGGAACTAATTCTAAGTATGGAAGGCCATTCAATACCACCATTGATGACAAAAACTCCTTCATCTCCCTATAAATTTACCACTCATCTAAGTAACCAGGGGCTGGAATATGTTGAATTGTAAGGAGATAATGTTACTATGAGAATCAGCTTTGAAGCAAGTATTGTAATGCTACAAGTTTGTCATGCTTTTGATGTGATGTGGATGGGATCCAAGTTGGAGGAATGACTTTGAATCGGACATAATGGTTGTAATTCCTTCTTCTATTCAATAAAGTTTTTGAACCTTTCTCCAATATGTTTGTATTGTCTTATGATGCTTATATGTGTAAAATGAATATGATTCCATTTACTTGTATTCAATAGATCTTTTTCTTTGATCGATTTTTTGTCTTCTGTTTCTGTTTACAGGTACTTCTCAAGCGTGTTAAGTACGGGAAGGAGCGACATGATTGATACAAAGGAGACAAGAGGAAAGTGGAACTACAAGTAGGTCTTCTCATCTTCTTTGTCTTATCTATTGCTTATAGGAAAAGGCTAAAGTGCTTTAAACTGTTGTTCTAGATATGGATACTTATCTACGGAATTAGTATTTATCTGTAGATACCAAATTCTCCAAAACAGATATGACAATGACAAGTTGATATGCAACAACAATTATAATATGAAACACTAATACTCAAATAGTAGTCCCCAAGGAGGATTCTACATTCTTGAAACTTTGTCCTGTGCCACAAATAATTTTAACGAGGTTGTCACAAGACTAGGAACTATCCTCATATCCTTGGTTTCATTTTTAACGAGGTTGACACAATACAATTAACTTTCCTCATTTTACTTGTTCACGACCGATAAGAGGTCATGAATTCCAAGAGTTTCTCATCAGATGGGAGAACACTAGAGAGATCTCATTCCAATGCCCCCAACACATAATGTACAACATCACTGAATTGATTGTGAGTTGATGTAGGCATGGAATGGGTTGCCACATAATTAACCCATTGCGGGGATGATACGATTGGTACAAAAGGACCATTTAGGGAAGAGGTTGACTAGAAGCGATATTTGGACTGGGAAATGAAAGCTAGTCAACGGTGACAATTCTGCCTTCATGAGGGAAACAAATCACTCGAAAGAGTGTTGAAACAATAGCTCCCATGTCATAGACATAGTCGGACCCGAAAAGTAAATTATAATCTAAAGGGCCTAGGACTACCATCACATTCAGATAAACAATTTCCTCCCAAAGTAATAGGCAAATGAGGAAGGATCCCTAATGGTTGACTGGTTCCTCTGTTAAAAGCCAACAAATTCTGGGTAACAGACACAAGTGGTGGCAAACCGAGCACTTGCCAAGCAGTAGAAGAAAGGATACTCACAAATGCACCTTCATCTATAATAGTGCTAGATACAATCATATTACAAACTTGTACCATGATCTCGAAAGTCACATAAGAAGGAAGACAAAATCCTGCTAGTCGATTCCAATCAAAGGAAGTGACTAGACTACTTGGAGGGGGTACCATAAGAGTGGGAGAATTACCCCCTTGAGTTACGAGAATGGGAGGATTTTCCTCTTGTCTTGATGGAACATGAGGGTTTCCTCCAAGCTCATTCGAATCTGAAGAAATGAAAAGAACCTGAGTGGTATCATACCCACTCTCTTAAGGAAAGGTATGATTAACTCAAGGTGAAATCGGGTCAACTGTTTCCTTGACCTATTGATGTGAGTTGGGTATAGACTCATTGGATTCACATTAAGAGAGAGTGGGCTTGACCGAGGGTTGATTTTGGTTAGTCAATTCATTATTGGGTTGTGTTATATTCTTTCCACGACTAACCTCCGTAGTTAAACGGGGGGTTAGAGGGGGGCGGTAGCCCCCCTTCGTTGCGCCGATTGCACAGCGGGGGGGTCACAGGGGGGGCGACAGCCCCCCTCTACAGGGTCCGGGGCAGCGCCCCGGGAATTTTTTTTTTGGACCCTATATTAGGTTGGGCGAACCTACCTATGGTTTTGTGCATGATTTTCGCACATTGTATTGGACGCGATGGTTTTTCGGTCCATGGTATTGGATGCTTCGGCATGTATAAATATGTATTGTAACATTGAAAGGAACATAATGAAAAATCAAGCTGGTAGTCCCGGTTTTGGGATGCAGGGAAAAATCTCTGTGCATATGTGTTTTATGGGTTATGCTCTCGCATTGTTTATTTTCTTTGTTTAAGAATTCGTATGCAAGAAATTTCTGTACAGGGTTAAAACCTACATTTGGTATCAGAGCTGTTTTGGCTTCAAGGGGACGCCTTTGTTGCTGAGGGGTTTCGCTCGGGCCTGTGGTAGACCCTGTTCAGTGGGAGATCTGCGAGATCGATTCTGGTGGTGAAAGAAGATGGCGAGCAGTGGAAAGATCGAGATTGAGAAGTTCAATGGTCAAAATTTTGAGTTGTGGAAACTCAAGATGGAGGATCTGTTGGTGGATAAAGATCAGTGGATCGCGGTAGATCCGAGTACTAAACCATCGGGAGTGACCGATGAAGAATGGAAGAAGTTGGATCGGAAGGCAAAGAGCACAATACGATTGTGTGTCTCAGATTCAGTATTGTTGAATGTATCAGGGGAAGCTACGGCGAAGGCTTTGTGGGTCAAGTTAGGGACTTTGTACCAATCTAAGTCTCTGGTGAATAAATTGTTCCTGCAGAAAAAGCTGTATAACCTGAGGATGAAAGATGGAGACTCGGTGACAGAGCATCTGAATGCGTTTAATACTGTGGTAAGTCAGTTATTATCTGTTGATATTAAAATTTCATATGAAGATAAGGGCATCAGTCTATTGTGTTCTCTACCAGATTCATGGGATAGTCTGGTTATTGCAATAGGTAGCAATGCAACTACTTTGCAGTTTGATGAAATAGTCTCAGCCTTGCTAACGGAGGAGATGAGACGGAAGAATATGGACAACCAGAATGGTGATGCCTTGTCTGTACGAGGACGGTCCCAAAACAGAAACAAAAATAAGTCATCGAGTGGGAGATCTAAATCTAGAGGGAGATCTAAATCTCCAAGAAAACCTACAAAGGTGGTGTGCTGGAAATGCGGAAAGGAAGGACACTTCAGAAGGGAATGTAAATCTAAAGCTCCTGATAAAGGAAAGGGATCTGATGATGCTCCTTCTGCAGAGGCGAAAACCACCTTAGATGAAGGTGGGGATGTGTACTTGGCTTCTTCAAGTACACATGTAGATCATGAGGCATGGTTGATTGACTCAGGTGCATCCTTTCACTTCACTCCCCATAGAGAGTGGTTCTGCGAGTATGAGAAATATGATGGTGGTGATGTCTTCTTAGGAGATGATAGAAAGGCTAGAATCATTGGTCGGGGAAAAGTAAAGTTGAAGTTGCAAGGTGGAAGGGTTAGAACACTTCCGGGTGTTCTACATATTCCTGCATTGGCCAGAAATCTGATTTCTGTAAGAAAGTTGGATGATGCAGGTGTAAAGACGGTGTTCGAGAAAGATACCTGCAAGATGGTTCGAGGAGCACTGATATTGATGCGGGGAGTTCGGGTTGGAACTCTATACAAACTGCAAGGTAGCACTGTTGTTGATGGGTGCAATAGTTCTATGGTTCCTGAAAATGGAGTAGAAAATCTAGTGGTCTCTGGAGAGAAGACCATGTTGTGGAATCAAAGGCTTGGACATATTGGAGAGAAGGGCCTTCGAATACTTCATGGTAAAGGTATGGTAGAAGGTATGAATGATAGCTCTCTAGATTTTGATTTCTGTGAAAATTGTGTGTATGGGAAGCAGAATCGAGTGAGTTTCCCCTCTAGTGGTAAGAGGACGAAACAGATTTTAGAGCTTGTGCACAGTGATGTGTTTGGACCTGTGAAGGTTCCATCACTGGGTAAGTCTGTGTACTATGTATCATTCATAGATGACTTCTCAAGGAATACATGGATATATTTCCTTAAGAAGAAATCAGAAGTCTTTGACAGGTTTAAAGAATTTAAGGCTTTGGTGGAAAATCAGACAGAGAAGAAGATAAAGGTGCTGAGGACAGATAATGGTGGAGAATTTTGCAGCAAGGAATTTGAAGAATTTTGTAAGAAGTGTGGTATAGCACGACAGAAGACTACTCCATATACACCTCAACAAAATGGAGTCGCGGAAAGAATGAACAAGACGTTGATGGAAAGGGCAAGAAGCATGCTCAGTGGTGCCGGGTTAGGACAGGAATTCTGGGCAGAGGCGGTGGATACTGCATGTTACCTGATCAACAGATCACCTTCATCAGCGTTGGAGGATAAGACTCCACAAGAAGTATGGACTGGTAAGAAACCCTCTCTTTCACATCTGAGGGTATTTGGATGTGATGCATATGTATATGTTCCAAAGGAGAAACGAACCAAGTTGGATAGTAAATCTGAAAAGTGCATCTTTATTGGGTATAAGGATGGTTTAAAGGGTTATAAGCTTTGGAACCCAGTCACACAGAAGGTTGTGTACAACCGAGATGTGGTGTTCAGAGAGGTAAAAGATGTTATTCAACATGAAGTCCAACCAAAGGAACCTGAGAAGATAGAGTTTGAGCCAAAGGAGGAAGAATCAGACTCTGCAGCAGAGGAGGAATCAGAAGATGAAGAGCCACTAACTCCGGCTGTGAGAAGATCAGGTCGAGAAAGAAGGAAGCCAGAAAGGTATAGTCCATCTGCTTTCAGTTCAAATTTTTCTTTGTCTGTTACTGATGATGATCCCAGAACTGTGAAGGAAGTAGTAGATTCAGAGGATGGAAAACTCTGGAAAGAGGCCATGGTTGATGAAATGGCATCTTTGCACAAAAATGAGGCTTGGGATCTGGTAGAGTTGCCGGCTGGAAGGAAACCCATTGGCAGCAAATGGGTGTTCAAGAAGAAGACTAATGCAGAAGGAAAGGTGGAGAAATAAAAAGCTCGGTTGGTAGCAAAAGGTTATTCCCAGGTGCCGCGAATTGATTTTGGTGATATTTTTTCTCCTGTTGCCAAGGTAGCTTCTATTAGATTACTTTTATCTTTTGCTGTTTCTTTTGATTTTGAGGTAGAACAGATGGATATGAAGACAAAATTTCTTCATGGGGATTTGGAAGAGGAAATCTACATGAGGCGACTTGAAGGCTTTGCGGTGAAGGGTAAGAAAGAACTGGTATGCAAGTTAAAGAAGTCTCTGTATGGGTGATGAGCCCCAATTTTGGTACAATTTGGGCTCATTTTGGCCTATTCTGCTTGCTCAAACCATTCATATTTTATTGCTTATGCATGCATTTCTTAGTTTATTCGTGTTGTTTGCAGGAAGAAGGGTAGACACTTTATCTACGTGACTAATGCATTATGATTTCAGGTTCTTGCATTAAAAGGGAGAAAAGACCACGTGAAAAGGAGACAAGGAGACAAGGAGGTGGCACTGCTGGTTTTTAGGAGAGGATGTCCACGGTCTTGGGGACATTCCTCGTGATTCTCACCAAGAACTCCGAGCTCCAATCCATCTCCCCTCCGAGCTTAGAAGCAGCCAACTGTTCTACAGGAACAGCAGTTACAACTGTTCTACAGGAACATCACTTATGACTGTCCTACAGGATCAGCAGTTAAACTCTAGTTGGACAGCCGAGCTCCTAAAATCAAGGACACTTGTTGGATCACTGTTTTGCATAAGTATAGAGGCCGTAGCCTTTGATAGGTTGTTGAAACTTTCGCATTACTATTGTAATTTTGGAGCATAGCTCGGTTTTAGTTCCTTTTTGTAAGCCAATTTGGCATGACATCAGATTATGAATAAAGAAGGCAGATTTTGATCTAGCTCTGAGTTTTCTTAAGGAGACTATAGCTCTCAGGTTAGGGCCCAACCTGAGAGCCATAGATCCCCTCTACTGTAGTGTTGTTTTCATTTCGTTTCAGCACTCTGAGTTTTCATTTTCACATGCAATTTGAATCACAGGTTGTTGAATTAGTCTTTTTCATGAGCATAGATAGGACTGGTTTATGGTTGAATTGCTTTCGGTTGGTTAGTTAGATTAGCAGGTTGATAATACATCGGAGCTCCAGCAAAAAAAGGTTGAGGAAGTCTCCACTGCCATCTCCGTTTGGAGATTGGAGTGCAGCCTATACCAGCCACAAAAATACGCATTTCTTTATTTCATGATTGCTGCAAACACATTCACGTTACGTTAGATGCTTCCACATGATTCACACCTGCACCACACCCCTTCATCACAGCTTCATGCACATTCTCCTTCGCATTTTGGATTGCTGTTCATTGAATTTACAAGCACAGGTAGTTTAGGTTAATGCATTTTTGGTTTGGTGACAATCATAAGCATTTGTTTCACTTACACTGCTCTCTCTCGTTCCATTACCTTCTCCTCCATCTTGATCACGCATGCAAACACATCTTTGACCCCTGCTCCGCTCTGTTATCTCCCAAAGTCTTTCACTCCTCACGTACTTCCATTCTCTATCCCTTTCGTTGACCTAGCCCTCTATCTTCCAACCTACTACCTACATTCACTCCCTATCCCCATTCCTCCACTTCTACAGCCATCACCAGCCTTATTCCTACCTTACACATCTCCCCCTACCATTTCATCACTCCTCCATCATGCCAAACACTCACGGTAGGTCATCCTGTAGCCATCTGTAGACATCCTGTAGAAACCAGAGTATCCTGTACGATCCCCTGTAGACATCCTGTAGGAGGCCACTCACTCGGTTGCTAAGCTTCTGAATGTGAGGGACCTCTGTGGATGGATGCTAAGGATCCCTAGGAACCTCTCCTAGCCTCCCCAACCTGTCCCACGCTTTCCTTCCTTCTCCATCCCATCTGCACAACCAAACCCTAGTTAGCGCAAAATCACAATCATTCCACACACTTAAAGGAAAAATACAAAAGCATGTCTTTCATGATGCAAGTAGTTTAGATCCATGCATTTGCACTTATTAGAGGTAACAACAGCCTTGGTTGAAGTTTCATTCACATTCTTTGCATTATAGAGGTTAGACTAGTTAAATTAGGGTTTCCTAGGTTTACATGCTTTGATTTGCTTTCAGTCCATTTTGTCAAGTAGAGTAGTTTTCCTTTGAGAATAGCTTTCGTCCATCAATTAGCAAGCTTCTTCTGAGAGCCTATAAAAGTTGGCTTGAGCCCTAGCGGACTTGTGCCAGCTGACCAAGTGACAACTGCGACAAGAGCTAGTACTTGTGCATATAGCACCGTCGCTTCCAAGTTTGTACGAACTACCGGGTTGATAAAATGAGAGACAGGAAGCCCCAGGAGTTGTAGCATTATTGCTACAATACTGGAGCTCACCATCTTTTTGGCGCCGTTGCCGGGGAAGCGTCAGAGTATTAGTAATTGTTGCTTTTCTTCTACTTTCGTACTCTTACTTCTGCTCAGTAGTTTATTTCATTTCCATTCTACGAAAGTAGCATAGACATTTCCTGCTTTCATAGATTAGCATTTCCTGCTTTCATAGATTAGCATTTCCTGCTTTCATAGATTAGCATTTCCTGCTTTCATAGATTAGCATTTCCTGCTTTCATAGATTAGCATTTCCTGCTTTCCTAGATTAATATTTCCTGCTTTCCCAGAATTAGCTTTCCAATTCCGCAAATTTCATTTGAGCAATATAGTTAGTGTAGATCACTCTATTTCAAGTTTTGCAGGTACCAAAGAAAAAGCAAAAGCACAAAAAGAAAAAAGAGAAAAGTCCTTTCCATTTCATGCCTCGTAGGAACCGAGATAGATCAGGCAAATTCCTACCAAACACCCCCACCACATCACTGAGTCACCCTTCTCTCTTCTTTGGTGACAGTGACCCAGAGGAACCTATAGGTGAACATCCTGAGATATACCAAGACCCTATAGAAGAAGAAGAGTTAGAGACCACTCCATCTGAAGCCATGGCTGATAATAGAAGAGAAGATGAGAGAATAGAAGGAGCTTTCCCCATCCGAGAGACCAATGGAGAGATGAAAATGAAGAACATTAGCCCCTCCGCCTTGCCTCACTTCCATGGACTGACCACTGAAGATCCTGATACCTTCTTGTTTGAGTTTGCTGTCCTTTGTAGAACCTATGACTATACTGAAGATGAGCAAAAGCTGAAGCTTTTCCGTTCAACCCTTAAGGATGCAGCACTACGCTGGTTCATGGGACTACCTGGGAATATGTCAGGCCAGGGTAACTCCAGCAATGAGCGCAAGAAAACAATTAAATGAGAAAACACTGATTGATTGATTTATTCATTAGCCAGTACTTTATTTATACACATATAAAACGGATTAGTTCATCTTCTAGATGACTGTCCGACTTCACCTCATCCGTTTCGGATTAGGTGTCAACATTCCCCCCCTTAATCTGAAGGGATGTTGGTGAGTCCAAGCATCATTCTGAATTTTTTAAGCTTTTCTCTTCCAAGCGCTTTGGTGAAGATGTCTGCAATTTGCTCGTTTGTGGAACAATGACGAAGATGGATTGTTTTGGCCTCAACATGATGTCGGATCAGATGATATTTAGTATTGATGTGCTTAGTACGATCATGGAACTTTGGGTTCTTGGCCAACTTTATTGCAGATGTGTTATCAATCATGAGTGGAGTTGATTGTATTTGTTTTACCTGCAAATCTTCAAGAATTTTCCTGAGCCACACAATTTCTTTCGTTGCTTCAGCTGCTGCCACGTATTCTGCTTCTGTTGTGGAATCTGCTGGTACTGATTGTTTGCGTGATCTCCAGGAGACAGCTCCTGATCCAAGAATCATAGCATATCCTGAAGTAGATACCCCAGTTTCATTGTCTCCATCGAAGTCTGAATCAGAGTATCCAATCAAGTTGAAGTTGTTCACCTGTGTATACTTGATTCCAAGGTCTTGAGTTCCCTTCAAGTACCTTAGAACTCTTTTTGCAGCAGACCAATGTCCCTCACAAGGCCTTTGCATAAACCTGGAGAGGATTCCAACAGCAAATGAAATGTCTGGTCTGGTAGTAGTGAGGTAGATGAGACTTCCTACAAGCTGTCTATACTTTGTTGCATCCTCAAATTCCTTTCCTTCAATAGATGTGAGCTTCAAGTTTTGTTCCATTGGAGTAGAGAGGGGATTGCACTCTGTCATGCCAAATCTGTATAACAAATCTCCAATGTATTTCTTTTGAGAAAGAAATATGGACTTTGGATGTTGGGTTACTTCAATGCCAAGATAGTAATGAACATAGCCCAAATCAGTCATTTCAAAGATTTTTCCTAATTCTTTCTTTATGGATGCAATATAGCTTTCATTGTTCCTTGTCATTAAAAGATCATCTACATATACCACAAGATATACAACTGTTTTTCCAACTTTCTTGACAAATAAAGTTGCATCATCAAGATCAAAATGATTGAAGTTGAGTTTCAGAAGATGCTCAGTTAGTTTTTCATACCAGGCTCGTGGTGCTTGTTTGAGGCCATACAAGGACTTCACAAGTTTGCATACTTTGTGTTCATGTCCTTTCACAGCAAATCCTTTAGGCTGGGACATAAAAACATTCTCTTTTAGATCTCCATTCAAGAATGCAGTTTTTACATCCATTTGATGGACTTTCCAACCATTCTGAGCAGCTAGTGCAAAGAGTGTCCGGATGGTGGCCCATTTTGCTGTGGGAGCAAAAGTTTCCTCATAATCGACCCCTTCCTTCTGTGCAAAACCTTTTGCCACAAGCCTAGCTTTGTGCTTGTCAAGTGAGCCATCAGCTTTGTACTTGTTCTTGTAGACCCACTTGCAGCCAATTGGTTTGGTTCCAAATGGAGGATCAACCAGCTTCCAAGTGCCATTCTTTATGAGGGCATCATACTCCTTCCGCATTGCTTCTTTCCATTCATCATGAGAAGCAGCTTCTTTGAAGGAAGTTGGTTCAAAATCTGTAGAGAAGTTCAATTCACAATCATAAGTAACATCCATATCAACAGGTGAATTAGAGTTATCTACATCACCTCCATCTTGTCGGTTTGAATTTCGGGTTCCTGTTTTTCCAATTTCATCAGGATGAACACTTTAAAGTGTCTTTGTCAGCCACTTTGGGGGACCTTTCTGAGATGGTCCAGGCTGTTCTGTTGATTGAGTTGGGTCTGAATCAAGATTGAGTCTCCCAATTCTATCAATTACATCACTTAAAGCATCATCCGTTGTTGGAGTGTCATGCAGGGGAGATTGTTCTTCAGAAGAAGATTCCACATGTTGATCTAGTATAGGAATCCCCCCTTCAAGATGTGGAATCTGATTATCAAACTCTTGAAATGATTTCGGTTTTGTGAATCTATCCAAGCGATCAAGTTGCCGCTCAACAACATTGTCAGATTTGGATGATTCAAGAAAAATGACATCTCTAGATAAAACAAACTTTTTATTTACTTCATCATAAAGGCGGTATGCTTTAGATGTATTTGAATACCCCAGGAAGATACACTTACGACTTCTTGCACCAAGTTTGTTTCTATGTACCTTTGGTATTAAAGCATAACAGGTGGAACCAAATATCCTGAGATGTTTTACCGAAGGAACATGTCCATACCACAATTCATAAGGAGTCTTGTTTCTTATAGTACTAGATGGACATCTATTCTTTATATATGCAGCACATAGAACAGCATCAGCCCAAAACATTGTCTTTACATTTTTGAAGAAAAGCATAGATCGTACCATATTCAAAATTGTTCTGTTCATTCTTTCAGCTACACCATTCTGTTGAGGATTATAAGGCACAGTTGTTTGATGTTTAATCCCATGTTGGCGAAGATAGTGTTCAAATTCATTTGATGTATATTCTTTTCCATTATCAGTGCGAATAGACCCAATATGAGATTGTGCATCATTTTCAATCCACTTATGAAAATTCTTAAATGTTTGAAAAGCATCAGATTTGTTCTTCAATAAGTAAACCCAACACATTCTGGTGTAATCATCAATAAATGTCATGATATATTTATTTCCATTTGCAGAAGGAACAGGCATTGGACCACATAAATCTGAATGAATAAGTTCAAGCTTCCTATGTGCTCTTGAATGTGAATCATGAAAAGACTGTTTGCTATGCTTTCCTAGAATGCAAGCATCACATTGTTTATGTTTTCTAGGAATTGTAGGCAAACCAGCAACACCATTTTTCTTCAACAAGCGAAGACTATCATAGTTTAAATGCCCAAATCTAGCATGCCATAATAAACTTGATGGAAGTGTACATTCTTCATGATGAGAAATATATGAGAAATGCTGTGCATGAGCAGAGGTTCCTTGCAGTTTAAGGAGTCTTTCTTCTTCTATACCCCTCATGACAAGTGAGTGGTCAGATGCCTTTCTTACCTCAAGCTTGCCATCAAACATGTGAATGGAGTGACCTTGCTGGCGGATGTGGACCAGGGACAGCAAGTTTCTCTTCAGCTGTGGGAGATATAGAACATGATCCAGAAGAAATTCTGGAAGACCAGGCAGTTTAAGCCTGATTGTGCCAAGCCCTGATGGCTTGATTTTTGACTGATCTGCAAAGTATACTGCTCCATCAACATTGTTAGTGAAATCTTCAAAGAAATCTCTCCTATGAGTCATATGACAGGTTGCTCCTGAATCAAGCACCCAGTCATTTTTCGAAGAAGCAAGTGAAGCATTAAACAAATCTTCATTTACTCCAATATTACATTGTGCCTCAATATAGTGTGCAGATTCGGGTGCTTTACCTTTGTCTGAGTCATCAGTTTTACCTTTCTGCTGATTTCTTCTCTGCTCAACCTTGTCCCATGGTAGCTTGCATGTAGAAGCATCATGTGATCCATTTCGTTTGCAGCGAATGCAATGCAGATCTGCCTTTTCTGCTTGAGAATGTCTGCCCCCCCTGCCTCTGAAGTATCTTCCTCTTCCTCTTCGTCCACCTCTTCCTCTTGCAGAATCTTGAGCAGGATGCTTTTCTTTGTGAGCAAGGCAAACAGTCTCTTCAGAAGATTCAGGGACTGTTTTCTTTCCAAAGGCTTTCTCTCTTTCAGCAAACTTTTTCACAAGAGAGTCAAAGGTTATATCTTTAAGGTTTCCATTTGCTTGTAAAGACTCAAGATAATTGGAGTAGGTAGGATAAAGTGCTTTGAGAAAGGCAATAAGAGAGATATCCAGCTCAACCTTAGTGGATTTTATATCATGCATTATAGACTTTATTTCAGATGCAAGAGCAAGAGGATCATTATTTTTCAGTTCAAGAGTGAAGAGTTTAATCATGAGCTGAACAACTTCAAGTGTAGAATGTGTATCATAGAGTTCTTTCAGCTTTTGTATAGCTTCAAATGCAGTGGAATAGCAGGAAATATGACGACTTACTTCCTCATTGACAGATGCTGCAATCAATGCAAAGGCTTTGCTGTTCTTGTTTTCCCAAATGGCGAGTTCTTTGTCTGATGTGGGTTGCACAGGGTCTCTGTCTTCTTCTCCGACACACACTCCTTTCCACAGCTCATTGTAGATGAGGGTGTGTTTCACCATCCGAGACCATTCAGAATAGTTCTCCTTGCCAGTGAGAACTATTCCGACCATAGAAATGATTGAATGCATTCTGTAAAAAAAATATCTCTGCCAAAAACACTTCTGTTGAGAGAGAGAAAAAAAAATCCTTATATGACAGTCTTTATCTTCTGGTCACATATATATCACAGTTCAACAAAACTAGGGCGCTCACTGCTTACATATATCAATATCTCAACAAAAACCAAGGGCGCTCACTGCTTACATATATCAATATCTCAACAAAAAAACAAGGGCGCTCACTGATAACATATATCAATATCTATCACATGAAAACGTTGTGGTATCCTGGAGGGACTTCACGCCATGGTAGCCACTGTTCTTATCACGTCAGTCTTCAATAAAAATGCGCATATAATAGCTATCACTGTTCTTTATAACAAAAACGATAGTCTTCAAACAAAAAAAACGATACCACAGTTCTGTAGAGTCTTCAAACGCAGTTTTTTTTTTTTTTATAACAATCAAACACAGTTCTTTATAAAAAAAAATGATAGTCTTCAGCGCAGCTTCACGGTGGAACCTCCATTGTTGAGTGAACTAGAATACGTGTTTTTCAAGGCAGAGCCTTTGAAACGAGAATTTGGCCTGTCTGTAAAGAAAAAATTCGATCAATATAGAGGGTCTCAACACAATCAAAAACTAGTTCATGACAAGTTTAAGAGTAGACGATCTCAGTCGCAGAAATGTGGTCATTGATCGGCCTCTTCACTCTCCTTCGCAACATCTTTCCTGCACAATTTCTATCATTGGTGGTCCTCTGCTCAGGAACGGTTCAGTCCTTATTACTATCTCGACATTCCGCAGTTAAATGGGAATTCTGGAGCCAACGCTAATAAGGTGTACAGGAACGTTGGACTCTATTTAGCAAGCCTCTATACCACTGCGGGTGCTCGGACGCTGACTGTATTTGCCGAAAACGAGTTGGGTAGGGTGGAGCTCTGTCCGGATTCGGATGTGGACTCTGTCACCAGACTTCAATAAAAACCAGGCCGCAGCTTCAATGCAGCATAGTTCCATGAACAATATGACGCCGGTAATACTAGATCAATACGTTCCTGCGTGGAGGCACCAGAGGGATGGCTAAACAAGCTTCAGGGATTCTGCAAAGAATCACGCAGAGGTATGTCCAGGAACGCACAAGGGAGTTCACATAACGGATGCATTCATTAGATTCAAACGCAGAGATACAAACGTTTATTCACATACAGAGGGCGCAGTCTCATGAGAGGGTAGTGTCAGAGAGCGCAGGGCAGTCAGAGGCAGCGCAGAGAATTCTGGTCAGAGGGGCAGCGGATTCAGGCAAAGGCAGAGGCAGAGCCAGGGAATCACGCCAGAGCTGCTCTTAAGAGAGGAGTTACAACTAATTTAAGGTACCTGAGCTCTGATACCATGTCAGGCCAGGGTAACTCCAGCAATGAGCGCAAGAAAACAATTAAATGAGAAAACACTGATTGATTGATTTATTCATTAGCCAGTACTTTATTTATACACATATAAAACGGATCAGTTCATCTTCTAGATGACTGTCCGACTTCACCTCATCCGTTTCGGATTAGGTGTCAACAGAATAGCATCGCTACTTGGGCTCAAATGCAGCAAGCCTTCAATACCAAGTATAGGGATTACTGTAGGTCTAAGGAAACCAAGGGAGAGATCTTTCGGATGACCATGGGGAATGATGAGTCCTTAGAGGATTATGAGGAGAGGTTCCAACTTAGCTATAAGCGGGCCAGGTGCACACTTGACCCTGAATCCCTCAAGTTGGTTCTACTCCGAGGAGTCCCTGAAGATCTCTTAGACACCCTTCGCATGTTAGCTGGGGGGGACATTTACCAACTGCCTTATGAGGACATCAAGACTGTGTTTAGAAATCATTCCAGGGCAGCTAGGAAACGAGGTAGAGGAAATCTCCTCTCCACTGGTGTCCCTTTTTCCAAACATGAGTTTACAAACCAATTAGAAGATCTTAAGAGTGAGGTGAGACAGACCATTTCCATGCAGCTGGACACATTCAGGATCCAATAGAAGAAAGAGGAAGCTGAGAGAGCCTTGGCTATCTTCTGCCCTAGGTGCACCAGAAGACACCCTAAGAACGAATGTCCATTGCATTCGGTTGAAGTGTGTTTCGTTTGTGAGGAGGACCACCCAACAAATCAGTGTCCAACCTTACCTGGGTTTAAAGCCATGTACCAAGGGACCGAAGCTCCCACAGAGCCTCTCTATTACCTCAACCAAAGGAGGCCACAAGGATCTAGACCTTATCAGCAGGGGATGCAAGGGGTACCACAAGCTTATTATAACCCCAACCAATCGACTCCCATGCCTTCTTGGGGTCCCCCTGCTCATCCTTCTTGGTCCATGCCTCCTCCATGGTCTTATCCACCTTAGTACCCTACTCAACCTACTTCTCATTCCTATCATTCACATGCCCAGTCACAACCTCAATGGAGTGCACCTCAGTCGGGGTGGAGGCCCCAATACAACACTCCTCCTGCCATTTTTCCTCCACCACCAGTTCAACCTCAGCCTTTACCTCCTGATCCTCCAAGGCAACCTCAGATGCCTGCTCAACCGAACCCGAACCCCAACAATAGACAGGCTCAGCAGGTATATACTGGGGAGACCTCATGCCCTACTTATGTTGTGGAGATCCAGGAGATCAATCTTAGATCTGGAAAGACTCTTCCATATCGCCAACCTCCTCCCCCAGAGGATGAAGAAGACCATCAGGAGAGTGAACCAAAGCCTATTCCACCCTTTCTTGAGAGACTAACAGCCACCACACAACCCAACCCAGAGGAGGATGAGCTTCTGGGAGAGCTCAAGCAGTTGTGTGTGAAGATACCCCTTCTCCAAGCTATCAAGGATGTGCCAATATATAACAGGCTGGTTAAGGAGAAGTGTTTCAAACACCCAGGCAGACAGAAGAAAGATGCCTCAACTATCAATGTCATAGGACAACTGTCTGACCTTATGCTAGGACAAGTCATCTGCCCGAAGTACCTAGATCCTGGAAGTCCTGTAGTAGATGTTCACATCAATGGCACCATTATCCCCCACACCTTGATTGATCTAGGGGCGGACATCAATGTGATGACCAGGGATACCATGCTTAAACTCAATCTTCAGGGTTCCTTGAGGAAGACCTCGACAGTACTGCAATTAGTAGACCGCTCCACCGTGACTCCCGAAGGGATTGTGGAGGATGTCATGGTCTCCATCGATTCTTGGGAATACCCTATAGACTTCCTGGTTCTGCAACCAAAGGCCAAGCTTACTGGATATCCTCTCATCTTGGGAAGGCCTTGGTTAGCTACTGCAGATGCTTACATAAGTTGTCGGGCAGGAAACATGACCATCAAAAATGGTCCCATGTCCAAGCAGCTAGTCCTATACCCTCCTGCCCAACCTTCTTTAGAGCATGATTTACCACTCTCGTTGGAGGAAGGAGAAGAAGACGAGGTGTATCCAGAACCTCTGTGTACCCTAGATACCACTAAAAGAAACCCCCCAACCGAGGATGACTTGATTGAGACTCTGATCAAAAACCCACCTACCAGTGCACTACCTTTAGAAAAATTGGTGGAGGATGCCCAAGCTAGCACCTTAGTGGATCTTTGTACAACCAACCCTGTCACTCCCAGAGTTAAGAATGTGGAGTTTGGCCCTGAGAAAGCATTGAAAATCAGCTCCTCCCTATCTCCTTCCCAGGAAAAGGAGCTGTGTAGTCTGTTGGCCAACCACCTAGATGATTTTGCTTGGAGTTATAAAGAGATGAAAGGAGTCCATCCCTCGCTCTGTACCCATCATATATACATCAAAGAGGATTGTAAACCGGTTAGGCAACCTCAGAGGAGAATGAATCCAACACTTAAAGACATTGTCAAGGAAGAATTGCAGAAACTGTTGGATGCCGGATTCATCTACCCCATCTCAGATAGTGAATGGGTGTCCCCTCTAGTGTTGGTTCCCAAAAACAATGGGAAGTGGAGAATCTGTGTGGATTACCGTGAGCTAAACAAAGCTACCAAGAAAGACCATTTCCCTCTACCTTTCATAGATCAAGTGTTGGATGGACTGGCAGGAAAGAAGTTCTTCTCTTTCCTGGATGGGTTTAGCGGGTATAATCAAATCCAAATCAGCCCGGAAGACCAAGATAAGACCACCTTCACTTGTCCTTGGGGTACCTTTGCTTACCGATTCCTTCCCTTTGGACTATGCAATGCTCCTGCTACCTTTCAGAGAGCTGTCTTGAGCATCTTCTCAGAGTTGGTCCATGATGCAATAGAAATCTATATGGATGACTTTACTCCTTACGGGGCTAACTTCCAGGAAGCATTGTCTAACTTGGGAAAAGTCCTCGCCAAGTGCATCGAGATGAACTTGTCCCTTAGCCTTGAAAAATGTGAATTCTTAATGACTGAAGGGACCGTGCTAGGCCATACCATCTCTCGCCAAGGGTTACAGGTGGATCCCAACAAAATTTCTCTAATCAAGAAGGTTCCACCTCCCCAAAAGGTCAGGGATGTTAGGAGTTTCTTGGGATTAGCGGGATACTACAGGAGATTCATTAAGGACTTCAGCATGTTAGCCTCACCATTGTTTGGCCTATTGGCAAAAGATGTGGAATTTAGGTGGACTGACGATTGTCAGAAGAGTTTGAATGAGTTAAAGGACAAGTTGGTGTCAACACCAATCCTGAGAGGTCCAAACTGGGCCCTACCTTTCCACATCCACACTGATGCCTCGAACAAAGCCATAGGTGCAGCCTTAGGACAAGTTGAGCAAAAGCTTCCATATGCCATTTACTATGTTAGCAAAAACTTGTCCAAAGCTGAGCTGAATTACACTGTAACCGAGAAGGAATTCTTGGTTGTGGTCCATGCATTAAACAAGTTCCGACATTATATTACTGGTTACCCGACCTTTGTACATACTGACCATGCTGCTATTAGATATTTGATGAATAAACCAGATGTGAATGATCGTATTATTAGATGGTTACTTTTATTGCAGCAGTTTGATTTAACCATTGTTGATAAACCAGGTAGAGAAAATGTTGTTGCTGACTTTTTATCTAGATTGGATTTGTCTGCAGATGAAGATGGGACGGTGGATGACCAGATGCCTGATGAGCATCTGTTTTCTATCTCAGTACTCTATCCATGGTTTGCTGATATAGCAAACTACCTTGTTTCAGCTCAGTTCCCTCCGCACCTCTCTTCAAAAGAGAAGAGCAGAATCATCAGAAAAAGTGCCTCATTTACTTGGATCGGGGGCAACCTGTTCAAGCTTGGCCCCGATCAGATCTTAAGGCGTTGTGTAAGGGAGGAGGAAGTCTTTGATATCCTCCTCACTTGTCATGATGGGCCTTGTGGAGGGCATTTTGCAGCAAAGAGAACTGCCTTCAAGATCCTGTAGGCAGGCTACTATTGGCCCACACTTCATCAAGATGTCAGAAGATATGTCAGCCAGTGTGACCAATGCCAAAGAATGGGGAAACTGACCCAAAGGGATGAGATGCCTCTCCAACCTCAAGTGACTCTTGAGCCATTTGAGAAGTGGGGTATGGACTTTGTGGGTCCAATCAATCCCTCTTCGAGGGAAAGATCCTACATCATTGTGTGTACTGACTACTTGACAAAGTGGGCAGAAACCAAAGAAATCAAGGCAGCAACAGAAGAAAAAGTGGTCGAGTTCCTAAGAGAGAACATCTTCTACAAGTTTGCCTACCCAAGAGAGCTGGTCACCGATCAAGGGAGCCAGTTCACATCCAACTTGGTTGAAGATCTCCTAGCTCATCACAAGATCAAGCATAGGACTTCCACCCCCTATCATCCTCAAGCAAATGGGCAGGTGGAAGTCACCAATAGAGCGTTAGAGGGGATCTTGACCAAAGTGGTGAGCAACAGCATAAAAGATTGGGCGGATCGCCTGGTTGAAGCCACATGGGCTTACAACACCACTTGGAAGACCACCACTGGCTTCACACCTTTTGAGCTAGTCTATGGGAAGAGAGCTTTGCTGTCCATTGAGTTTGAGTATAACACTTTGAGGATGGCAGCTCAGCTGGACCTAGATCTCAGCCATGCACAACAAGAAAGGTTGCTGCAGCTGAAGGGCCTGGATGAGCACCGCATGCAGGCCCTCCTTCACTCAGAAGTGGTTCAACTTCAGAGGAAGGTGTGGCATGACCAACATCTCCATGACAAGCAATTTCAGCCGGGAGATTGGGCTCTGTTGTATGATTCCAGATACAAAGATTTCAAGGGGAAGCTGAGAACCAGATGGCTAGGACCATACACAGTGGAGAAATGCCATGACAATGGATCTGTCCTCATTCGAACCATTGATGAGGAAGCCATTCCCATGCTTGTCAATGGGCATCGATTGAAGATCTATAGGAAGCCTATCTCAAGACAAGAGTTTATCAAAACAATGGAGAAGGCAGTATTGGTCATAGAGAAGGGTTCTGCCTCTGCCTCCGGCACACCCTGAAAGAAGATCTGAAAAAAAAAAAAAAAAAAAAAAAAAGAGGAAAAAGGAAAATAGGAAAAAAAAAAGAAATAAATAATAAAGATCCTTGGGTGAAAACCTCTCTGAGGCGTCCAAGGCAGGTGGTAGGGGTGAAAACCTCATTGAGGCGCCCCTGCTATCTTTAAAAAAAAAAAAGAAAGAGAAAAAGAGATAAAGATCCTTGAGTGAAAACCTCTCTGAGGCGCTTAAGGCAGGTGGTAGGGGTGAAAACCTCATTGAGGCGCCCCTGATATCTTTCGAAAAAAGAAAAAAAAAAGAAAAAATACAAGATCAATAAGTCATTATGTGAAATTTGCATGCAGATTGCAGGTGTTCTATGGAGGAGAGGAAGCCTCTCAACTCAAGGCCAAAAGTCCTTATCATGCAGCCAGGACACCTCACCAGCACCTCCTCCAAGAATGCTTATGTTCTTCAAGGTATATGCACTTTCATTATAGATTGAATCTCCTACAGGAAGACACAGATTTTCTACAGGAAGGTGGGATTTTCTACAGGAAGGTGCCAGTTTCTACAGGAAGGTGCAAATTTCTACAGGAAGAGCTGCCTGTCTACAGGATGCTCTGTATTTCTACAGGAAACTTCCTGTAGAAGCTCAGAACGGCCCAGAATGCGTTTCATGAGCAGATCTGATGACTACGGGTTGGTGTGGACGCATGCAAGCCTCTTTTGGGCCCATGCACGACGCTGTTACCTTGCTCCACCACCCGTGTCGACATGCGGCCAAGTCCCTGCACCCACAAAGAAAATCGATGAGTTCTCGCGGGCAAGCCATTTCCAAAGGTAACAAATGACGAGATCTCATACCATATGCATCAAGAGTGCTGGGATCGTGATCGAGAAGCCAGAACCACCAGCGTGCAGCATGCACCCAAGGAGAAAGGACTGTGACGAGACCCCTCGCGGGGATCCTGTAACAGTTCAACCTGCTCGAGTGAATACCCTCCACAGCACCGCCATCTGAGATGAAACGCGGGTGCACGAAAGCAAAATCATCCACTCCAGCGTCAGCAACCTGTAACCATGAGCCTCTGGGTCTGTGTAAGCCGCGTGCAACAGGTAGATCCGTCGTCCAAAAACTGAAAATCATGTGCAGACGTGCGCAGGTAAGTGTCTCAACCTTCTCTCCATCAAATCACATGAATATTACTTTGATTTGTTTGCATGGCGTAAGAGTGAATGGTTGAGCAGCCGTATGGCCAGTTGACTAGCCACGTCGGCTAGTTATGGTATAGTCGGATGATCGGGTGGCAGCCACGACGAAAAAATCAGTAGCACGCACGTGAGAATCCGTGGGAATGAGTTCAGCAGAAGAAGGCGGCGGCAGATCTGTGGGAATGAATGCAGCAGCAAGTGAATACGCCAGTGAGTGGTTGATGTCATCGCTCAACGGTCCGGCGGGGGATGAGCTGTCCCCCGCGCCGATTCAAAACCTAATCGGCTAGATTTTGACATGCATTCAATCAACCACCACTTCGAACTCGAGTGGCTATTCCGATCGGCTCTGCACCTTGATACGCTGAGCTGTTGGTTGCCAGAACACCAGTGAAGCGCACCTCAACCGCAGTCCAATTGGAGTCCTCCCCGAAGTTTGCACACTGCTCCTACAAGAACAGTTTCTACAGGAACGCAGTCCTACAGGACGCAGTCTTCTACAGGAACGCGGGTGTTCACGTAAAAAAGGTGGCCGAGTAACGAGGTAACCCTGGACTTCTCATGCAATTGCCCATTTAAGGTGGTAGGATTGTCAGTTACTGTCTGGGTAAATGAGAAAGTAGACAAATTGCTGTCTGTGTGCCCATACTGCAATTCTACAGGATTGTTGCATGGTTAGACTGTGTTGTGAAATTTTTGTGGGTTATACACATTGTTCTGCACTCTGTCACCGAAACTAAACTCTCTTCCACCATCACCACCTCCGGTTAAGAAAATTGGGCATCATGCCGGGTGGATTTATCAAGCGAGAACCCACAGATTCCACCAAATTAAGGAGAAATCCAGCAGTGGTAGAGCTCTTTACCAAAGCACAATGGATGCATTTTTGTGATAAGCTACAGGGCTACGATGATGAAGTAGCCGAGGAATTCTTGCAGGCATTGAAGCCTAAATCCCAAACACTGGCCACAGTAAGCTTCAGAGGTCTCAGCCTCCAACTCACCCCAGAGCATATAAGTCGAATCACAGAACTGCCCATGGGTCTGCCGTGGGATAAAGAAGAGCGGAAGCAGAGCCAGCAAGCAAAGAAGGAGTTCTTCCCACCTGAAGAAGAATTCACAGAGGATAAAAATGGGGTGAGAAGGACAAGCCTGTTGCCACCATGGAACGAAGTCAGCTTGCACATCATGAAATATATCACCTGTGAGGGTCGTTACAGCATCGTGTATGCATATCATTTCAGACTGCTCACCGAATTAAGACATCGGATCAATCTTCCTGTAGAGCAGAAAGTAAGCATTCCTTATTTCCTGTTACAATCCTTGATTGAGTGCGCTACAAAGCTCAAAGATGGTCTACCAGATCAAGTCGCACACCATGGGCTGATCAAATTGCTTGTGGAGGATGCACTGCACTCATATAAAGTTCCCCTCTCCTGGGAGTCATTTAGAAATCTAACACGAGATGGGGACATAAAAATGCTAGTCGAAGCTAGTGGCTCCTCCAGCGATGAAGAACGAGAAGCAGAGGCTGAGGAAAAGAAGGAAACTAGCCCAAGTACCCCGACTACCATGCAGGAGAAGCAACACGAAGAAAAATATGCTGAAGAAAAGGCTGACTCCCCCATCCTGTCAGCGAGGGAAATAAGGTCAAAGAGCAGAAGGGACAAAGTTGGGGTAGGCCACGTCAGCTCAATTACCTCTCTAGCACTCACAAGAAAACAAAAAGATAAAACCCCTGCAGCAAGGCGAGAGAAAGTGAAGACACCCGTCACTACAGGAAAGGAGAAGAAGGCTTCTACAGGAAGCCTGAAAACAGCTTCTACAGGAAGCACAAAAGCACAGAAAAAGGCTTCTATAGGAAGCCATGCAAAATCAAAATCAAAGGAGCAGAGGGTGGATGTTCTGGCCAGGGAGGCAGCGGCTGTATTAGCTGGCCTCAGTACGCCACCTAAGCCAAAAGGGAAGAGGAAGAGGGACCCTCCTCTCTACTTCAAAGCCCGGAGAAGTGTTCGGATAAAAACAAGGAAACCACAGACACAGTCCAGCAGCCCAATTGTCATCGAAGACACCCCTGCTTCTGCCAAAGAGAAATCCCCCTCAAAGATTACAGTTACCTATGAAAAGGGAAGTCCAAAGAAGAGCACATGGCAAGAAAGGGTAGATCTGTTGGATGAAAAAACCCGGCTACAGGAAGCCGAAAATGTCCTACAGGATACCTTGGCTGGGCTACAGGAAACCGAACAAAGAGAAGGGGAAGGACTCTCGTCACCAAAGGAGGGTGAGCTAGCACCTCCTGGAGAGGAAGAAAGAGAACATATCCCTAAACCTAGCCCTTCACCGAATCTGAACTCCTACTACACCTTCTTGGAGGCGGGAAAGATCATACCGCAAAAATTTACTGTACCTCTATTTTTTGAACTAGAGAAAGAAAGAGTCCATTCCCACACATGGATGCAGATCGCTAAATCAAAGGGTGTGGCAGACATAGGCCCTTTACAAGATCAACTCAGGGAGGTCAGGAGTGAATTCACCATGGCAAAACATGTGGCTAGCTGCCAACATGCACTTCTACAGGAAGAAAACCAGAAGTTGAAATTGCAGCTACAGGAGCTAAGGGCAGGGGTAGGAACCTCCTCCAAGGACACCACAAATGAGCAGCAAGGTAAACAAGAGCTGACCACCCATCTTGAGGGGCCAATTACACTTCTACAGGAAACAAGACAGCAGGGCCAAATTGAAACACAAGCTCTGAAAGAGCAGCTGAAACAAAAGGAAACACAACTGGCCTGCATGGCCAGTTGGGCCATGGAAGCCCTGCAGTGCAGACATCCTGCAAAGTCTTATGGGTTGTACTTAAAGGATCAGTGGCTACAGTTCCAGATAAACACATTAGCACAAAGAGGTATTGCACAAATCCATAGCCCACAGCAATTTGCCGAATTATGCAATATTAGCTCAGTAGAAGACAAAGCCAAGCTAGCAGAATTCTACATCCACAACCTGGTTTTGCCTAATGAAGTCTCTTGGGATCCCAATATCGCCTTGGGTGATATGCAGTTGATGGCCTTCGCTTCATGGTTAAATCATGAGGATCAGAGAGCAACCGAAGAAAAATCGGTTATGAGCCGAGAAGTGAGAGAGCCACTATACATTCGAGCAGAACCAGAGAATCTGGTTGCCCTCATCTCAGCCCGCCAAAAGTTGTCTAATGATCCCACAGCTTCCTTGAGATTTATGGACCAGCAGGCCCAAGCAATAGCTCACTTTGAAGATATGGACAGATTATTGGGAGAGACTGCTGCCCACGCATGTGCACGCAGGTGGCATACCTTGGCACATAGTATGAAGATCCGGGAGTACCATACCCCAACCCGGATGAGGGAAGCATTGGCAAGAGTAGACCTTTACAAGAAATCCATGCAAAGACTTCAGGCCAGCTGGATTGGCCTTAAACTCAGCCCCCCATTGATGCTAGGATTAGCTGAAGGAAGTACAGAGAAAGATGACAATGCACAATGGGAAAAGGTGGACCAAACAGCCGGGTTTCATATCAACAAAGAGGACATCACCACAGAAGCTTGGGATGTAAGGGGAGCAGTGCAAGCCATGAAGGATGAGGATCTTGATTGAGTTGCTCAAGGATGAGCAAATGGTTCAGCTGGGGGGTGATGATGAGCCCCAATTTTGGTACAATTTGGGCTCATTTTGGCCTATTCTACTTGCTCAAACCATTCATATTTTATTGCTTATGCATGCATTTCTTAGTTTATTCGTGTTGTTTGCAGGAAGAAGGGTAGACACTTTATCTACGTGACTAATGCATTATGATTTCAGGTTTTTGCATTAAAAGGGAGAAAAGACCACGTGAAAAGGAGACAAGGAGACAAGGAGGTGGCACTGCTGGTTTTTAGGAGAGGATGTCCATGGTCTTGGGGACATTCCTCGTGATTCTCACCAAGAACTCCGAGCTCCAATCCATCTCCCCTCCGAGCTTAGAAGCAGCCAGCTGTTCTACAGGAACAGCAGTTACAACTGTTCTACAGGAACAACACTTATGACTGTCCTACAGGATCAACAGTTAAACTCTAGTTGGACAGCCGAGCTCCTAAAATCAAGGACACTTGTTGGATCACTGTTTTGCATAAGTATAGAGGTCGTAGCCTTTGATAGGTTGTTGAAAATTTCGCATTACTATTGTAATTTTGGAGCACAACTCGGTTTTAGTTCCTTTTTGTAAGCCAATTTGGCATGACATCAGATTATGAATAAAGAAGGCAGATTTTGATCTAGCTCTGAGTTTTCTTAAGGAGACTATAGCTCTCAGGTTAGGGCCCAACCTGAGAGCCATAGATCCCCTCTGCTGTAGTGTTGTTTGCATTTCGTTTCAACACTCTGAGTTTTCATTTTCACATGCAATTTGAATCACAGGTTGTTGAATTAGTCTTTTTCATGAGCATAGATAGGACTGGTTTATGGTTGAATTGCTTTCGGTTGGTTAGTTAGATTAGCAGGTTGATAATACATCGGAGCTCCAGCAAAAAAAGGTTGAGGAAGTCTCCACTGCCATCTCCGTTTGGAGATTGGAGTGCAGCCTATACCAGCCACAAAAATACGCATTTCTTTATTTCATGATTGCTGTAAACGCAGTCACGTTACGTTAGATGCTTCCAAATGATTCACACCTGCACCACACCCCTTCATCACAGCTTCATGCACATTCTCCTTCGCGTTTTGGATTGCTGTTCATTGAATTTACAAGCACAGGTAGTTTAGGTTAATGCATTTTTGGTTTGGTGACAATCATAAGCATTTGTTTCACTTACACTGCTCTCTCTCGTTCCATTACCTTCTCCTCCATCTTGATCACGCATGCAAACACATCTTTGACCCCTGCTCCACTCTGTTATCTCCCAAAGTCTTTCACTCCTCACGTACTTCCATTCTCTAGCCCTTTCGTTGACCTATCCCTCTATCTTCCAACCTACTACCTACATTCACTCCCTATCCCCATTCCTCCACTTCTACAGCCATCACCAGCCTTATTCCTACCTTACACATCTCCCCCTACCATTTCATCACTCCTCCATCACACCAAACACTCACGATAGGTCATCCTGTAGCCATCTATAGACATCCTGTAGAAACCAGAGTATCCTGTAGGATCCCCTGCAGACATCCTGTAGGAGGCCACTCACTCGGTTGCTGAGCTTCTGAGTGTGAGGGACCTATGTGGATGGATGCTAAGGATCCCTAGGAACCTCTCCTAGCCTCCCCAACCTGTCCCACGCTTTCCTTCCTTCTCCATCCCATCTGCACAACCAAACCCTAGTTAGCACAAAATCACAATCATTCCACACACTTAAAGGAAAAATACAAAAACATGTCTTTCATGATGCAAGTAGTTTAGATCCATGCATTTGCACTTATTAGAGGTAACAGCAGCCTTGGTTGAAGTTTCATTCACATTCTTTGCATTATAGAGGTTAGACTAGTTAAATTAGGGTTTCCTAGGTTTACATGCTTTGATTTGCTTTCAGTCCATTTTGTCAAGTAGAGTAGTTTTCCTTTGAGAATAGCTTTCGTCCATCAATTAGCAAGCTTCTTCTGAGAGCCTATAGAAGTTGGCTTGAGCCCTAGCGGACTTGTGCCAGCTGACCAAGTGACAGCTGTGACAAGAGCTAGTACTTGTGCATATAGCACCATCGCTTCCAAGTTTGTACGAACTACCGGGTTGATAAAATGAGAGACAGGAAGCCCCAGGAGTTGTAGCATTATTGCTACAATACTGGAGCTCACCAATGGGTTAAAACAGTCACCAAGGATGTGGTATCAGAAATTTGATACATTTATACGGGGACTTGGCTTCACCAGAAGCAAAGCAGATCATTGTGTGTATTTTAAATTAATTGGTGACCGTGTTATTTATCTGGTCTTGTATGTGGATGATATGTTGTTGGTTGGAAATGACAAAGAAATTATCCAGGATTTGAAGACCCAATTGTCCTCGAAATTTGACATGAAATATCTTGGTGCTGCAAACTATATTTTGGGCATGGAAATTAAAATAGATCGGGCAAAGAGGAAGCTCTGGTTAAACCAGAGGAAGTATGTCGAGAAAATACTGCAGAGGTTTAATATGCAGGATAGTAAACCGGTGAAGGTTCCTATTCCTGTAGGTGTGAGGTTATCTGCTGAACAGTGTCCCAAGACACAAGAAGAGGAAGAGGACATGTCCCGTGTTCCATATGCAAGTGCAGTCGGTAGCTTGATGTATGCAATGGTCTGTACTAGACCAGACATTGCACATGCAGTGGGAGTATTGAGCAGGTTTATGTCAAAACCTGGGAAGGAGCACTGGACAGCAGTGAAGCGGGTTTTCAGGTATTTGCGTGGCACTAGTGATTATGGTTTGTGCTACCAAGGAAGACCAGGATTGGACAGAGTGTTGGATATTCATGGTTTTGTTGATGCAGACTGGGCTGGAGATCTGGATCAGAGAAGATCTACAAGTGGGTATGTGTTTAACCTATTTGGAGGTGCAGTCAGTTGGATGAGTAAGAAACAATCTATAGTGGCACTATCAACTACAGAGGCAAAATACATGGCAACCACTCATGCAAGCAAGGAAGCAGTTTGGTTGCAGAGATTGTGTTCAAGTATGGGGTTAGTACAGGGAGCTATAAGAATAGATTGTGATAGCCAAAGTGCAATTTTCTTGGCAAAGAACCCTGCTTATCATTCAAAGACAAAGCACATTGATGTTCAGTATCACTTTGTGAGGGATATGATAGAAGACAAAAAGGTGTTGCTGGTAAAGGTGGACACTTTGAAGAATACTGCAGATGCATTGAAAAAATCTGTGAGCTCTGAGAAGTTCTCTTGGTGTAGAGAAATAATGGGTGTGTCAGGGCTGGAAAAATGACTAAGCTCTCCTGTGGCCCCCTGTGGAAAGGAAACAACAAGTGGGAGATTGTTGGGTTGTGTTATATTCTTTCCACGACTAACCTCCGTAGTTAAACGGGGGGTTAGAGGGGGGCGGTAGCCCCCCTTCGTTGCGCCGATTGCGTAGCGGGGGGGTCACAGGGGTCTACGGGGTCAGAGGGGTCTACAGGGTCCGGGGAGCGCCCCGAGAAAATGTTTTTTGGACCCTATATTAGGTTGGGCAAACCTACCTATGGTTTTGTGCATGATTTTCGCACATGGTATTGGACGCGATGGTTTTTCGGTCCATGGTATTGGATGCTTCAGCATGTATAAATATGTATTGTAACATTGAAAGGAACATAATGAAAAATCAAGCTGGTAGTCCCGGTTTTGGGATCCAGGGAAAAATCTCTGTGCATATGTGTTTTATGGGTTATGCTCTCGCATTGTTTATTTTCTTTGTTTAAGAATTCGTATGCAGGTAATTTCTGTACAGGGTTAAAACCTACATTCATCAACTAGTGAAGGAATAAGGGATAGTCTCTTGTAACCAGATGGAAATCGCCACGATGAAGCATGATATTTATCCAACACTTTTTTGGCATCATCCAGATAGGACAAAGGTGAATGGGGTGATTCCCTTCACATAACCTACAGGGAAACTTAATTTTACCATTATTTCCATGAACTTTACTACCACTAGTTGATGGTATGTCACCAGCATGATCTCCAAAAGTTGATGACACAGGATGATGTGAACGGGAAGACCATTCTTCTAAGATTTGAGGAATACCAGAACAATTTCAAAGAATATGGTCTCCCATACAAAGTTTGCATGGATATCAAACTTTGTGAGGCTTGACAGATGGTTTCTCATTAGAAGTTGGATTCAAAGCAATGGTTTCTTGGTTTCCTCTACTGAATTTACTTCTTCTTCTTCTTCTTCCCATTATTCTTCTTCTTAGCCACCTGGTTACTAGTACCAATACTTTCACCAGGTGAAGAGGAAGAAGGGGAGGAAGAAACAACCGAGGAAGAAGGCAAAGGGTCAACTTTAGGATCAACTGGAGGTTGATTTTGTCCAGTTGGAGGAGTACTCGATTACGGAGAAATCACGACATTTTGGACCATGGAGGTTGAAAACAACCATACAGGAAAGCCAATGGTAAGTCTCGAAAGGGAAAATGTAGCCATATAAGGAGCACCAATATTCCCGAAAGGAGGAAAAGGACTAGGATTCCCAACAAAAGGAATTACCTGATCGGTGGACTCCATATTTGTCACCATATGTCTCAACCTAAGATCAACTAAGGAGCGAGCGTGGAGGATGTTATATGTCGTCAATTAAATTTATTTTAATGAAAGTAACATAACAAAATAGAAAAGGGAAAATCTAGGCAAAAGGTTTACCAAGCAACTGTGAACTGTATAATACATCCTGGTGAACCGAGAAGTATTGGCAAGCAATCTCCCCGAATGTTGTGTTCGGTGTATCACAGTGTACAAGGAGGTCGACTCGATTACCTAAGGATGTAAGGAAACCTAGTGTTGTCCTCCCATATATACCCGAAAGTACGTGGAGGTCCAATCTATATTAGCGTTATCTAATGCAAAACAGCACAATGAGAGCATTCCCATATACTTTACGTACTGTAACACTGCCCTATATACCCGAAGGTACGTGGATGAGCTACGACATACTCACGTACGTGGAATGAGCTATCACACTCGAGATGTATTACAGACAACTTAGGGACAATTGCTATGTTTTACGATGCCAGAACACATCTCTAGCCTAGAACCTCTAAATGTTATTCATTAGGTGACAATGCTCCATTAGGTAAATTCAAATAAATTTTAAGCTGATCTTCTTTACAATTTGCCTTTCAAGGTTCACCATGTGATGTATGTTTGCAATTCCTAAAATGAAACTAATATGATAAGCATTCTTCTCATTTAATTAAACAATGAAAACCTTAGCTAGTAGGGATAGAGCAATCAGATCTTTGACAAAGAGCAAAGAGCATATCTAATGAAAATTCCCTAGCTATTCCTTTCAAGCATTCACAAAATACAATATGAATGATGCAAGTTTTTCTTTTCGAATCTCTTAATGTTATGATGATCAAAAAGAAAACTATGCACATACAATCAATCAATATTTAACAAGAACAAAGACTTGACGACAGTTCTGTTTCGAAGGAAAATAAGACTTTTATGACACTTTCTTTTGAACAAAGATTAATCAACTATATTCTAACTTTGACTATGGATCGATAATGACAAAGAAAAAATTTAAGAAACATTAATCAATCAAGTTGAAGTAGGGCTAGAAAAGGAGATAGAAACTTGTTCTCTGAGACATGAAATTCATTGATTAATCAACAAGCAAACAAAAATAGAAAAGTTGGCAAAAACACATTCCAAAGGTGGGAAACTGACCCTAGGAGGATCAGCGCTACCGTGAATGAGAGACAGTGCAGTTTAGAGCATTGTGCCTAAGCCAAGGGTGCTCTGCAACACACTGTGTCCCTCACAAGGCTATGCTGGTGACAATGAGCCATTTCAAAAGGAAATTTGACATAGTTTTGACCAAATTTTCAATGAAAAAGCGCTGAATTACAATAAATGAACACAAGTAGTGTCTACAAGAATGTCCTAGGAGGTGGATAAGCTACTAGGAAAGATGATCTTCCCCAGTAGAGTCGCCAATTTGTTTTGGAGAATTTGGTATCTACGAATAAATACTAATTCCCTAGATAAGTAGCCATATCTAGAACACCAGTTTAAGGCACTTTAATATTTTCCTATAAGCAATAGATAAGACAAAGAACATGAGAAGACCTACTTGTAGTGATGCTTTCCTCCTATCTCCTTTGTATCGATCCTGTTGCTCCTTCCCATACTTTACAAACTTGAGAAGTACCTGTAAACATAAACAAAAGACAAAGAACTGAGCAAAGAAAAAGATCTATTGAATACAAGTAAATGGAATTCGATTCATTTCACACATATAAGCATTATAAGACAATACAAACATGTGGGAGAAAGTTTCAAATACTTTATTGAATAGAAGAAGGAAATACAACCATTATGTCTGATTCAAAGTCATTCCTCCAGCTTGGATCCCATCCACATCACATCAAAAGCATGACAAACTTGTAGAATTACAATACTTGCTTCAAAGCCAATTCTCATAGTAACATTATCTCCTTACAATTCAACATATTCTAGCCCGTAATCACTTAGATGAGTGGTCAATTTACAGGGAGATGAAGGAGGTTTTGTCATAAATGGTGGTACTGAATGGCATTCCATACATAGAATTAGTTTCATGGAGGAAGGGATGATAGGATAGGATGTATCTTAACTCATTCCTCATCAATTTTCGATCTCATAGGAGTTGATAAGTGAGGGAATCTTCTAGATGACTCCAAAAGATAAGAATATTCCCCAAACCCTATGTGAATTTCACTCCAACTCGCCCAACGCAGGTGAAAGGAAGCCTAAGTGCTCTTTAGAGCACCCTGGCATGGACTTAACTACTCTGCAGCGCACCCTTACATTCCTCCAGCTTGGATCCCATCCACATCACATCAAAAGCATGACAAACTTGTAGAATTACAATACTTGCTTCAAAGCCAATTCTCATAGTAACATTATCTCCTTACAATTCAACATATTCTAGCCCGTAATCACTTAGATGAGTGGTCAATTTATAGGGAGATGAAGGAGGTTTTGTCATAAATGGTGGTACTGAATGGCATTCCATACATAGAATTAGTTTCATGGAGGAAGGGATGATAGGATAGGATGTATCTTAACTCATTCCTCATCAATTTTCGATCTCATAGGAGTTGATAAGTGAGGGAACCTTCTAGATGACTCCAAAAGATAAGAATATTCCCCAAACCCTATGTGAATTTCACTCAAACTCGCCCAACGCAGGTGAAAGGAAGCCTAAGTGCTCTTTAGAGCACCCTGGCATGGACTTAACTACTCTGCAGCGCACCCTTACATGGGCCTACCTGTGCTGGTCTCTCTAGAGGCCATTTCTAGATGTCTTCATGTCATGAAACTGTTTGGGAAGGAGGAATTCAAAGGGGTGACTTGTTTAGGGCATGTAGCAACTGGAATTAGGGTTTGATGAGCCCTAAAATATTGATCTGGATGAATGGATTGATGTGCTCAAATGGATCTGTAACAACCGCCCCCCCCCCCTAAAGCACAAAGTTGGAAAAAAGAAAATGTCGAATACGATGTGATGAGGAGGTATCGAAGTGGAAGGTGACCTGCATCAATTACAATACATATATCATGATATTTTGATTTTCACATGAATCGTTGAGGGAAGACATACCCATGCTCAACTTATAAACTTTCATTACATGTACATAAACAGTCATCTATAGATATAGACCCATGATCGGAATGACCATCAATGTAAAGCCATTGTATATATGATTTAGTAGTCCGAAAATCGCATCCCGGATGAATGAAACTAGATTGGGGTCTTCTATCTCGTTCAATCATTTGCTCAAGTATGAGTCTAGCCATGTGAATATGTGATCTGAAGTCGAACATGGGAAGACACCGTCTGCTTACCAGCCAATGTTGTAAGATGTTAACAGACGCGAGAGAAATCACCGTTAATGATAATGATCCTCAAGGTATTGCAGTACATTCTGCATGGTGTGAATGGATGATTTGATGTCGAACACCAAGCAAAGTCTTTCGGTTGAAGGCCATTGATGTCAACCTATCGCCGAAAGCGAGAAACCTGCCATTGATGTATGCAAGCCTTAAGGTATTAGAAGGGTGTTTCTAAGTCAACTTCTTGGATAATGTGTTGATGTCGACAAGAAGTGACTCATCGCATGAGGGCCTTGATGTATCCCACTTCAATGACATGAAATGAGTGTAATGATTTTGGATATGGAACTTGACTGATGACACAAGGTTTAGGAATGGCGGTCATGAAAATGAAGGTTTATGGTATTGCAAAGGATGAATTTTACTAATTGACTTCTCTTGAACATATCGATGACACTGAATGAATTAGCAGCAATGACAAAAAACCAAAGTGATGGATGATGTGATAGACCATAGGTATGATAACCATCAAGCAGATAACCCAACCCAAATAGTTTGAATGGATTGGTATCATTGACCCAAAAGAAAAGTGATGGATGGTGTGATATACCATAAGTATGATAACTGTCAAGCAGATAACCCAACCCAAATAGTCACGGAGATGAACTAAAAGTTTCATGTTCAAGAGCGGCCTTCTACCATAAAGTGGTTTTCCCATTTTTCCCATTTTCCCTAGACATTGCTGACTAGTACCTCTTTATTTTTATCAAGCTTGAGGAGGATAACATATGCTTGTTGTATAATTCCACCCTTCAGGTGAATCCATTGCTATGTGATGTTTTAACGAGTCTAGCGAAGGTGAAACTCGGTCTTGCCTAGATGGACAAGTTTGTCGCTATTTGATGTTTTAACGAGTTTAACAAAAATTATAACTCAGTCCTTTTCATGTTTAGAGAGTTTGAAAAGGGACAAAAAGAAAACTCCACTAGTTATTTTTCGTAGATTAATCTCTCAAGCCTGAAAAAGTGTAAAACAATACGAGAGAGATGTCGTTTCCAATCCGTTAACGAGCTAAAAAGGAAAAGCACTCGGAAATCATTTCATGTTTAGAGGGTCTGAAATGAGCTTAAAGAGGACTCCATTTTGAGGAACGAGTGGTGTCTAGGTAGCAATTGGTTCCGGTGATTTTCGAACTTCTCAAAACATGTTGATTCATGTGAAGAGGATGGCTAATGAGACCTATTAGAGCTCCAAGAAACTCTCCTAGGTTGTAGCTCGGAGATGCCTGGTAACATATCAAATTCAACTTATTGTTGCAATGGATGAATGGAAGGAATGATGATTGCCCAAGCCAGATAACCACTTTTACTTTTTTTCACTCCAGACATACGTGAACACCCCCAGACTACAAGGCTTTAGACCACCAACTACTCACAGTTTTAGAAATTAGGTGAAGATGGAGAATACTGACCACACCAGCAGATACACACGACCATGTGATGGCCGGCTGCAACCAATAAAGAACTCTGTAAATCTGTTCTACTAATGCACAGACAGGATGACAGCTCTCTGGCACTAAATAGAAAGAAACCTGGATGAATTATTCAATGATACATTTAACAATCTAACACATAGATATGATGATAGCTTTCTAGTGCTAAACTTTAAAGAAATCAAGAATTCAGTATATCAGGCACAGCTTAGAGCACAAGAAAATCGAAAGTGAGCAGCTAACAACAAAAGAAGCTTGTATTAGCTGAAAATGAAGACGAGACGCTGCAAGTGAAAAAATATCTACAGTCTCCAGAAGTTGAACCTTACATCAAAGCACTAACCATCAACCCTGATTACATCTTGTTTTGGGGTATTTATAGATTTTACATTATAGGGGCTCTTAGCCATTTAGGTAGGGAGAATTCATAGTTGATCACCAACTGCATTTAACAGTCTGATAGAGTCTCTGAGTGCGTTTTCTTGCCTTAGTGGATGAATCTGATCTTTTCAGGCGTTGTGCTATTCTCTTTAGCAGGTGGAGTGTTCGTATCACTATAGCTCCATAACTAGTAAATGCAGTTACAGGGTCGTGCTTGTCCTTTATCTCTCCTAGCCATACTGCCTATTTAAACATGGTTGTTGGGGCTTTACTGCAATTGGTAGGAGCATGCGGGTTACCTCCTTTCATCAGGCAGATGGAGTGGTCAAAGGACGTGGATTGCATGGGTGAATGGATGACCGAGATGGTAAGAAAGGATGACCGTCAGATTGGGAGAATAGATGGCGGAGATGGTTTGTTGCAGTTTGTCGGACGAAAAGGAAGCAGATTGATTTTGGGTCGTTAGATCTTAAGCAGCCAGAACTAGCGACGATCGGGCGGTAGAGTTGCGCGAGAGTTTAACTGGCAGGCGGCTAGGTTAAGCGGTAAGTGGTATTGATCGCACTGCCTTTGGGCATAAAGAGGAAAAAAGACGGGGGCGTGTGATTCCGCTCATTGGTTGACACGTAGCGGTGGATGAGAGAGAAAAACCGCTCTCATCATGCGCTAACGTTCGATCAAGTTATGGGCATGGGGAGAGCGAACGCCATCGGATCGAGTGAAGATGGATCGAATGGTTGGGGAATAAGCGTGCAGATTGCTTTATCAGACGCAACGGGAGTCGTTAGATCGACGGGGTGACCAACGATGGAGATGAAGGAAGGGGTTTATGAGCATGCACGGTCATTAGGTGAGGTGCTATTGATCCAGGTGGATATTGGTGGCCACCTGCCAAGTCCACCTGGACCCCCACCATTGTCTTTCTCAGCATTTTCAGTTTCCTTAATTGTAGCACAACTTACTATTTTTAGCAGTTTTTTCGGGTCATGAACTTCCAGAGCCGTTTTGAGGCCCTAAACGACGTTTTTTGGGGAATCCGGGGGCAACACGAGTCCATGGAATGGACTGATGGACTGGTGTTGCCCGTTCCAACAATGATAGTGCTCGGATAGATCTTTCTAATGAGCTATTGTACGCGTCAAATGGAGATCATATGCCAAAGTTACGACCCCAGGAAGTTGATGTACCAACTTACCCCCAAACGGGGCCCACAGTTTGGCGTTTCATCTCCTAGGGTTAGGTTTTGGAATGTTAAGGGTTTTTCCATTATTTCTCAACAATAAATAGGCCTTCGAGCCTCATTGTAACACAGTTCAGAGGCATGTAGCCATCACATCTCTTCTCAGAGATAAGCTACCATCGCCCTAGCTAGTTTATTTCCATTTCTGTCTGTAAGCATATTTCAGTATTTTCCATTAATGAAATGAAGTATTATTTCCGCTGCATCTTTGTGTATATGGTTACCTCTGTAATTTGTTGCGTTCCTGTTTAAATCTGGATCAGTGGTATCAAAGCGGTCTGCTTTTTCTCTGTTTTTCTTTGCATGTCCCCAACAAGGTCGGGATATAAGGAGTTAGGGCTTGAACTGGTTGAACCTTTGCAAGACCAGCCTCGCAAATCCCGACGGCCTCCCATGGCGGACGAGAAGAAAGACGAGGGGGCAGGAGATCCCATCAAAATCTTGCTCGAAGAAGCGCTCGAGCGACAACGGAACATGATGATGGACAGCTTTGCGCAGATCCTTCAGCGGCTACCCAGAAGCGACGCATCGGCTTCCAGCAGCTCCTCTGGAAACACCAAACCCTTTAAGGTACAAGTTAATTTTGAAATCCCCATACTCGAGGGTCAGATAGACGCCGATGCCGTAGATAAATGGTTAAATCTGCTAGAGGGTTATTTTTCTGTTCATGAATTTTCGAGTCAGGAAAAGATTGTTTTTGCTCTTCTCAAAGCAGCCCCCCACGTCAAGGACTGGTGGGAAACCTACTGCGAGCAGAAGGATGAAAGTACTGGCTCACTATTTTCAGCCGCACCCACCTGGGATTCGTTCCGGGATGCCATCAAGGAGTAGTACTACCCTGTCGGAAGCTATGAGGATGAATACATAAAGTGGACCACGCTGCGGTAGGGAAGGGACCAAGACGTGTCAGAGTTCACCAATATTTTCCATACCCTTCGCACAAAGTTGGGTATCAAGGATTCGGAGCAACATTTGATACTCAAATACCGTGGCTGCCTGCACAAGTACATCCAGGAAGAAATACAGCTCCTAAACATCCCCTCGCTCGGCGCAGCATACCGGTATGCCGTCAAGGTCGAGCAAAAGTTTAAACAAAAGAAGCGAGACTTTGGATCTGCGAATCCAAAGCAGGGGAAAGGTGCCCCTAAACCACAGAACAAAGGACAAAGCCAAGGCGAGATAGCCCAAGACAACCAGCCGAAGCTGCAAGCAAAGAGCAACGCCGCGAAGCCGAGAAAGGACACTGGAAAATGGTGCGAGTTCCATAAGAGCTCCACTCACAACACAAGTGAGTGTCGGGCCAAGCAGTCACTGGTGGCTGAGCTAAAGGTTTCAGAATCAGATGCATGTTTCGACTCTGAGTCAGAACCCGATAAGGGGTATGAAAAAGGGAAGCAGATCATTGATGCGGATCCTAGCGCCACTATTGCTACCGCAAAGATCCAGAAAAATGAACCCGAAGATCCAGAGGAGGAGGAGCGTCTCTTCCACTCCCAGATGTGGGTAAAGGGCTCCCCGATACAGTTCATTGTTGATAGCGGGAGTCAAAAGAACCTCATTTCGGCAGAGGTCGTGAAGCGGTTGGGCTTACCGACCACAGCACATCCACAACCATACACCATTGGGTGGCTTCACCAAGGGCGAGATCTTCACGTGAGCCAGCAGTATCGCCTTCCATACAACATCAAACCCTTCACGGATGAGGTATTGTGTGACATTGCTCCCCTTGAAGTTTGTGACGTATTACTAGGACAACCATACTTGTGGAAGCGACATGCTGTGTATGAATCAAGGCCCCGTCCTGTTATTATTACATTTGGAAATAAGTTGTTCAGGATACCAGAGGTAGCACCACCTGCCGCCATCTCTTTGATTACTGCAAAACAATGCAGTAAGATCATTTCCAAAACCAGGAAATTTGTTTTCCTGATGATACGCCCTCAAGGGAAGAAGAAGACAGTGGCCGTGGCCTCCAAACAGGGTCCCTCTACATGGCAGCTACAGATGGACAAGATTGTGGAGGAGTACGAAGACATCTTCACCTCCCCGGTAGGGGTTCCTCTGCACTGTCAAGTCAAGCACTTCATCGATCTGACCCCAGGTGCGCCGCTACCCAATGGACCAATTTATCAGCGCTCCGTTCTGGAGAACAATGAAATCAAGAGGCAGATTCAGGAGCTCCTGCAGAAAGGTCACATCCGTCCGAGTTCTTCGCCCTATGGGAGCCCGATAGTGTTGGTACAGAAGAAGGATGGGACGTGGAGACTCTGTATTGACTATTGGGCGCTGAACAAGATCACTTTCCGTAATAGGTACCCGATCCCACGGATTGATGACCTCCTAGACCAATTAAAGGGGGCAAAATATTTTAGCAAGATCGATCTGAAGTCAGGATATCACCAGGTACCAATTGAACCCTCAGATGTGTGGAAGACTGCCTTCAAATCCAAGGAGGGCCTCTTCGAATGGTTGGTCATGCCTTTCGGATTGACGAATGCTCCTGCAACCTTTATGAGGCTAATGGATGACATCTTGCGGCCATTCACCAACTCCTTTGTAGTAGTATACTTGGATGACATTTTTATCTTCAGCCAGAGTTGGGAAGAGCACCTCCAACATATCCGACAGGTTCTCCAAACACTGCGGCAACACAAGCTATGTGCCAATTTGGAGAAATGCACTTTTGGCATGACCGAGGTTCAGTATCTGGGATACATCATTGATGAACAGGGGGTGCATGTTGATCTAGCCAAGGTCCACGTCATTCAGGATTGGCCCTCTCTAACCACTCTAACAGAGCTCCGCAGCTTTCTAGGTCTTGCCAACTTCTACCGCAGGTTTGTGTTGGGATTTTCTCATATTTCTTGGCCCTTGAGTCAAGTCACCAAGGGCGGGGCGAAAGCAAAATTCTTTTGGTCTGAATCTCAACAGAAGGCATTCAGGGAATTGAAGGATCGCCTCTGCACGGCACCAGTGCTCGTGTTACCAGATTTACAACAACCATTTGAGGTCGAGACAGATGCCTCTGACTATGCTATTGGGGCAGTCCTTACTAAACATGGACATCCAGTGGCATATCACAGTGAAACACTTTCAGACACAGTCCGGAAGTACCCCACTTACGATAAAGAGATGTATTCCATTGTACAAGCCTGCCGACAATGGAAGCATTACATTTTGGGGAAGGAAACAGTCATCCACACAGACCACCGACCTCTGCAGTTCATACAGACCCAAGGGAAATTGCAGAATGATCGCCATCAGAAGTGTTCTACATACCTGCAACAGTTTCACTTGAATATCAAGTATAAAAAGGGTAGCACCAATAATGTTGCAGATTGCCTCAGTCGACCACCGATCATGGCGCTAACCACCGTGCTCAACTCTTGCGGGCACGAGACTTCTGATTGGCCACTTCTCTACAAAAGCGACCCAGAATTCGGCCACACATACCAGACACTCTTGGAGGGTCGGCAGGTTGCAGATTTTCACCTCCAAGATGCCCTATTATGCCACCTCGGTCACCTTTGTCTTCCTTCAAGTGAGCGTGCCAAGATGATTTGGGAAGAACACTACAGTCGGGCTGCTGGGCATTTCGGGGTCGAGAAAACAGTGGCAGTACTGCAAAACTATTTCTATTGGCCGAATCTTCGACAGGATGTTGGGAAGTACATCCGATCATGTACTGCTTGTGCCATTGCCAAACGACCATTAAGAAGCAAGGCCTCTATACCCCGTTTCCTACCCCTAGTCGACCTTGGGAATCCATCTCCATGGATTACATGTCAGGCCTTCCTTCCACTAAGCATGGAAATGACTGTGTTTTTGTGGTCGTCGACAGGTTCTCAAAGATGGGCATTATGATGGCCTGCAAGAAGAATATCACAGCAGAAGCCACTGCTAAACTCTTCTTTGAACGAGTGTGGGTGCACTTTGGGATCCCACAGTCTATCATCTCAGATCGGGACAGTCGGTTTCTCAGCACCTTTTGGTCCAGTCTCTAGTCAATGCTGGACACCAAACTCACGAAGTCCATAGCCTTCCATCCTCAAACTGATGGCCAGATAGAGGTTGTCAATAGGATGATTGTGCACATTCTGCGCATGTATAACTCAAAGCATCCACGCACATTGTTATAGACATTTTTGTGCCTCGCATCATGGAGCATGAAATGTCGATAATTACAGGGATCCTCAGTCCCTAAACATGTTGTTCTTACCCCTAAAAGAACAAGGTCATCAAACAACAGCACTTCCAATCAGTTCTCCACCTGAAAACACTTCAAAACAGGCTTATTTTGGATCATGTCAGCTACTCCACTGAGCTTCTGCGCTGGAATGCAACTGTCCCTCCTTGTACCTGCGCTGGAAGTCAAGATTAATGAAGGCTACCTGCGCTGGGCGAGATTGGCCAAGTGGCACAGTCATCCTGCAAGGTGTCAACTGCCCAGGAAGCTTCCAAACTGACACTTGGTTCATGAGATTCGCCCTGTGATGAGTAAGAGGTACTTGATCACCATGTGTAAGCAAGGATCTCCAAGTGGACTCAAGAACTGAAGATTAACTGAAGAGGGAGAGGACACTAGTCAGCTCTATGCCAGCCTCAAGCTGACTCATCCTCTCTTCTTCTCTCCTATATATAGAGCTCTTCTATGAGGTCTAAGGAGGCTGGAATTTTGTGTTAAGCAAGGAGGTGCTGTTGGATTACAGTTAGAGCTATTGGGTGATTGTTTTACTAGAGGTGAAGAGGAGAGTTCTTGCTGCTGGGGAGGTGTTGCTGGATTGGAGCCATCATTGGTTGTAACCTTCTCAGAACCCTGTTACTTCTATCAATAAAGTTTTGCATGTTCTCCTATATACTTGTATTGCATTGATGTATTGTATTTACATGTATATTTGATTCACCCTAATCCATGCTTCAGTTATGAGTACATGTATCTTGTAGTTTCCTCTCTTGTTTTGTGCAGGATCTGTGTGTAGCTGGACCGGCAAAGAGAGCAAGGAGCTGGGAACAAGAGACAAAGAAAGAGGACAAGGATCGACTAAGCGAAGGACACCAGGTTGGTTGACCTTCTTTTCCTTCTCTCTGTACTTTCATAAAGGAAATCATCAAAGCTTTACTTTCAGTTGTTGCTAAAGACTGTCACCTTTAGAGTAGGGATAGGGTCATCCGCATCGGGTACTTTTCCCCACAACAAACTGGCGACTCCGCTGGGGAATACAAGGATCTTGTTGGTGTTTGTAGTATTTTGCTATTCATTTCTTGAAGAAAAGAGTACCAAATCGAAAAGCTTTTGACTATATCAAAAGCGAAGTAGAGGGACTGTTACTCTTGCTCATTTGCTGAGCAAATTCAAGATTTGAAGAGCTTATCTACAAAAGACTCTTTACTCTTTGTGATAGATCTTCATCCTCTTGATCATCCCTTAGCCTATACTTGACCTATAGCTTTTTATTTCAGCAAAAACAGTGCATTTTTGAGCTTTTTATGACCCGGAAAACTTTGTAGACGCAACTCTCGTGTGTCAGTGCAGGCTGTCCACAGGCAGTCTGCATTACAGCGCAGGTGCTCCCTTCGGGAACTGCGCTGAGAGTCAAACTGGCAGACTAGAACCTGCGCTGGTCCAGTTAGCCATTGTCTTGCTCAGCTTTCCCTTTGTGTCTTGGCCTTGTTTTCACTGATTTTTGCTGATTGCTTGCTGGTCATTGTACTTGCTGTAAACCATTCTCCTTGACATTATTCCGCCTCAGTTGTGTGATGAAACTGTGAATGTTCTTTCAGTATTTCTTGTTTCAGTTACAGTTTCCCATTGTGAAAAGTGAACCAGTATAGTTGTGGCCTCTTAGATCCTGAACTGTAAAAGTGTCTTTGTGATCTTAAGAGCTAGTTTTATTACTGTTCATGGCTGTTTGAGTTTGTTTGTTTTTCATTTTATGGTTTGAATCTATACATTTCCTGTGTCTAAACAAGTCTATCATAAGGTGTCTTTTTGATTGTGGACAAGCTTGTTTATTTCTACTTGAAAGTAGATTCAAAATTATACAACAGTTTCCTTTTTGTCTAGCATCAACACTAAGGATAACGAAAAGAAATACATGCATTGTGCATTTTGCATTTGACTGTATGCTTGACGATTTAGGAAAATGTGCATTTTAGTGTGTGTTCTTTGATCTGTGGAAAAAGTTGTGTCTTTCTTTTCCCTCAGTAGATTAAGGTTTTCAAAGTTGAAAGATTGAAAAGATTTGCTTCTCATTCTTAGATTGCATATAGGAAGTTGTATATATACATCTCGTGGCGAACCTGAAAGGCAAACTGTTAAGAAAGATCAACATTAAAATAAACTCAATTTACATAACAACGCTTTGGAATTTAACGCAAACATCTAGAGGTCTAGGTAGAGACGTGTTCCGGCGTCGTTAAACATAGTGACTGTCGATCTCTACGAAGGTGGGTGATTCCTCCTGAGAGTCGGTGGCACTAACACGGACTTGAGCTCCTGCGTACCGTCACTTATATTGGGAGACCCCTATAGGCTTTTATCCTTTATCCTTAGGAAACCGTGTCGGCAGCCCTACTGATCGCGATGCAGTGAACACAGCATTCACGAAGATCGACCACCCGTACCGTAAAACGTATTCTGTGGTTTCGCGAAAGGTTTGGCACACCCTCTGCCTAGATCTCCAGAGCAGTTTCTTTTGGCCTTTTTCAAACTCTATAACTGAAAAAGTCCAACCGAGCATTTGTCACTTCGGGCTCGTTAATACATCGAAGGCGACTAGAGTCATCTTTAGCTTTTTCTCGACTCTTAAAACATGAAAAAGCAAGTTGGTGTCTAAAAGCGGCGTTAATAAAATTTATTTTAAGCGGAACATAATCACCTGTTATTCCCACGTTGATCTTTCAGTTGAAAAGTATGGAGCCCACCAACCAAGGAAGTAACCTTGGCGGAAGTCCAAAACCCTTCTCCTCTTGGGGAGATGTTGGTGCGCCTCATATGGCTACATTGTCGCTTCCAGGATTGACAATCGGCCTCCCTGTATGGCTCTTTTCAACTAATGTAGTCCAGATCGCCACTAATCCTGAGCAGTCGAATCAACAGTCAGAACAATCTAGAACTACCCACCAGCCTTCCACTTCTTATGATACTTCCTCTGATCCTTCATCTTCGCAAGGTAGAGCTGGCAAAAGTCAGCCTCCCAAGGAGAAGAAGGAAAAGAAGAAGAGAGAAAAGAAGCAGAAGGAGCCTCTGGCGAAGGCGACTGGGGGCAAGCAGAAGAAAGCTGACAAAAACCCACACACTGCACCGACCGGGCCTAAATCGCCATGTGTCATTTGCAAAGGGATCCATTTCCATCGTGATTGTCCTTGTATTCCCCGGATACTAAGGGACTGGTCCCCAAGGTTGCACAATCCGGTAGCATCAACCTCTGGTTGTCATGTTGATTGCATTCCGTCAACTAGCGAGAGTGAAGGACGAAGAAGGGGACCAAGATCACCCTGTCTATTGTGTGAAGGCAGTCATGCCCTCCACAAATGTCCATTCTTAGATGAGGCAAAGAGAGTTTTGGAAGATCGCCCGGTTTCACCGTTGCGACTTCCTCCTGGATATCAAAAACTCGCGCCTAATCCCTCGATAGTTGAAAATCCAGTTGACCCGCTCAAGTGGTCAGCTGAAGTGTCGGTCGTTGAGAATGAACCTACTGAATCCAGACCAGACGAAAGTCTAAAGGTCGATACGGCAGTTGGCCCGGTTCTTCCTTCAGAGGTTCTATCGTCCAATGACTCCGTCATTGAAGACCCGTCTTCAAATGACACTGTCGCCGAAGAGTCATCTTCATGCGACACCCTCACTGAAGAGAATAAGGATGACACCATCCAGGTTCTTTTCATCAGCACCGACTCCGATGAGCATCAGGGCAATGCGCCCATTCCTTTATCGCAGGAAGGAACATCATCAGAGTCATATCCGGCCGTATATTCGGTCCCACCACCAAGCAACCTGGTTGTATCCTTTGATTGGAATCAACTAGGCAGACCCCGGTTACCAGCCAGTACACCATTCAGAATCATTGTCCAGATCTATAGAATGATTATGGCTGGTACTATCATTGATGAAGGGGCGTCTGTGAGTATCCTTTCCTCTGTTGCTTGGAAAGCACTGGGTTCCCCAGCGCTTTTACCTGAGTTGAGAAATCTCTCAGGTTTTGATAAAGGAACCAGTCGACCATTAGGGATCCTCCCCGATGTACTTGTTACATTGAAAGGGAAGACCGTCAGGATGAACGTGTTGGTAGTTCAAGGACCCTTGGATTATAACCTACTCCTTGGACGCGACTATATTTATTGCATGGGAGCGATAGTCTCCTCACTCTTTAGAGTAATGTGTTTTCCACACGAAGGAAGGGTGGTCAAGCTCGTAGACCAACTTTCATTTCCGGGATCTCGCATCGCAAATAGTCAAATACCATTCCTAAATGGTCTGTTCACTCAAGATTCGCCTCCACCCCCGGTCCTCCTTCCCGATGAGCGCGAGTAATTCGGAAAGAAAGACTAGGACCCAGGGGGCATGCACCCTGGTCTGCTTCGGGCAGAAGAAACCCCGGGTATAAGGAAGAATTTCCGCAGAAGAATATGACTAGTCCGTACCCCGTCCGAAGGAAGTGGGGTTGTTCTGGAATAATAATCTTTTGTTAAAGTTATGTGTTTGACCAAAGAGTCATTCACCTTTGTCTAAAAAAGTGGGCAATGCCCGAGTGGGAATTTCCTTATTGCAACAAATAGTAAACATCCTTGAATTCAAGCCTCGCCCATCGAAACATATGTTTTGAAGGATAAGCAGGGGCAGCCTACAAGGAAGGGGACTATTTTGTTTTGACAGAAGGTAACCATCTTTGGACAACCCAATGATAGACACTGCCAAAGAAAGAGATTGATTTGCGGCAGCAAATCGAACCTTCTTTGGAATAATAAGAAAGAGGCAAGCCTCCCTCATAATGCCAATGTTTTATCTTTGAGTGATGTTCTTCTATTGTCACAAATAGCTGTTTGTTAAAAGTGGGCCGACGGGAAGCCTGAGTACTGCGTAAGACCCCTTAAAATAACGAGAAGACAAGTATCGTTAGCATTAGATTGGCAAGATGACAAGTAAATGTGAACACCCAAAGAAAAGCAGAAGTAGGGGAGAGGAGGGGCAGCCTCGAAATTCTATCCTATACCTGGGGGCATGCAAACCTTCTGGAGTGCAAGCTAGGGGCGGTTATTTATCTGGTTTTAAGATTAGCTGTTTCCAAACTTGCATGAAAGAAGCCTGTGGGGCAAAAGTAAAATTTTCCAAAATTGGAGCATAGCTGTGGTAAGGCATAAGCTCTATAAAAATTGGTCCTTACGGAGGGCGTTCTTTTTTATGACTGGTATATCGAGCAGTTTTAGCATATAGTTCATGCTCGTTAAAAAATAAACGCAAAATTCGAGCAGTTTTATGACTGAATCTATTCTCGTTAAAAAATAGAAAAGTGTGAGCAAAAGTTTCCCCCAGAGTTCAAGCTCATGGAAAAAATGAACCGGTAAATAACCTTTTGAGATCGTAAATTCATCAGCCATAAGAGCCTTAGTCGTGTTTTCATCCATCACCTCCACCATCATTTGGCCGATCATTCACTTCCATTTGTGTGTTTACCTCTTTTGAGAAACAGCTGCGAAGAGTGATTTCACCTAGCCATCCTTGTGACACTGCCGTGATTGGAAAATTCCAACCTGTACCTAGAATCTGTAGCTATCCCTGTTTATCACTCGTTCCTCAAAAGACGAGTCTTCTTTCAGCTCTTTTCACTGACTCGTAAAATATGAAAAGTTTGCCGAGTTTTGGCCTTCCAGCTCGTTAAATGACCGGAACGCTATCCCTCCTCTAAATTTTAATCTTTTTGGACCTGAGGGATTATTGCACAAAAGGATCGAGCGCTTGTCTTGTTCGGCTCGTTAAAAGTACCGAACAGCCATCCCTTCTGTATTGTTTTATACTTTTTTGGACTTAAGGGATTAGCTGACGAAAAAGGAATTATGGAGTTGACTTCCTGTACCTTTTCAGACTCTCTAAAAATGAAAAGGACCGAGTTTTCTTTGTCGTTAGACTCGTTAAAATGATTAAATAGCGACAAACTTGTCTTTAGACGAGAACGAGTTTCCCTATCGCTAGGCTCGTTAAATCATAGCGATGGGCTTGCCCGAACGGCAGGTTATAGAACAAGCATATGTTATCCTCCTCAAGCTTGACAAAAATAAAGAGGTACTGGTCAGAAATGACTGGGGAAAAATTGGGAGAACATCAAAGTTTAATGGTAGCAAGTCACTCTTGAACATGACACTTTTCCTCTGTACCACATCGGGTTGGGTTGTTTCATTCACCGGTCTCATCACCATGGTCCTCGCCAAACCATCCACATTTGGGGTAATGCTACCGATCCATCGCATCAGTGTCGTTATATGTTCAAGAGGGGTCATTCTGAAAGTGTCAACCATGTCCCATCCACTACCATACACTATCCTTCATCCATTCATGATCGCCACCCTGAATCATATGTCACAGTTTGTTTTCACCTCCACTAAAATCATTAGCTCCGTTCCATGTCATTGATGTGGGATTCATTAAGGCCCTCCTTTGACGGATCGCTTCTTGTCGACTTCAGCTCATTATCCAAGAAGTTGATCTAGGAACACCCCCCCAGTACTTTGAAGCTTGCATGCCTCAATGGCAAGTTTCTCACTTCCGACGACAGGTATACATCAATGACCTTCGACCAGAAGATTTTGCGTGGCGTTCGACGCCAAGTCCTGTATTCACGCCACGTGAATTGTACTGCAGTACCTTGAGGGTCATCGTCATTATTGGTGATTCCTCTCGCGCTTGTTAACGGTTTTCATTATTGACCGGTAATCAAGCGATGTCTTTCCATGTTCGACTTCAGCGCAATTCTCACATGGATCGACTTGTACTTAGAGTGAAGATCGAACGAGTTTGAAGACCCCGGATCTAGTTTCATCCATCCGGGCTGCGATATATATTCAGGAAATATAAAAGCATTTGCCATGTACATCATTGCAGCAGATGATCATCCTATTCAAAGGATGATAATTTCAGCAGAAAATTATCAGTCTACCTTCAGACGATCGTCTGTCATATGTACCAAAATGTATTTATAAAAGCTGAGCATGGGAATGCCCGCCTCAGCTAGATCATGAAAATAGAATGAAAAATAATGTATTGTATTGTATTGTATTAAAGGGCACTCTCCTCAACACTAGAACGAACTTCGGATCCTCTAGACAAAGCATTTCACCCGATAAACGGCCTCATACTTTAGGGGGCAACTGTTATAGACATTTTTGTGCCTCGCGTCATGGAGCATGAAATGTCGATAATTACAGGGATCCTCAGTCCCTAAACATGTTGTTCTTACCCCTAAAAGAACAAGGTCATCAAACAACAGCACTTCCAATCAGTTCTCCACCTGAAAACACTTCAAAACAGGCTTATTTTGGATCATGTCAGCTGCTCCACTGAGCTTCTGCGCTGGAATGCAACTGTCCCTCCTTGTACCTGCGCTGGAAGTCAAGATTAATGAAGGCTACCTGCGCTGGGCGAGATTGGCCAAGTGGCACAGTCATCCTGCAAGGTGTCAACTGCCCAGGAAGCTTCCAAACTGACACTTGGTTCATGAGATTCGCCCTGTGATGAGTAAGAGGTACTTGATCACCATGTGTAAGCAAGGATCTCCAAGTGGACTCAAGAACTGAAGATTAACTGAAGAGGGAGAGGACACTAGTCAGCTCTATGCCAGCCTCAAGCTGACTCATCCTCTCTTCTTCTCTCCTATATATAGAGCTCTTCTATGAGGTCTAAGGAGGCTGGAATTTTGTGTTAAGCAAGGAGGTGCTGTTGGATTACAGTTAGAGCTATTGGGTGATTGTTTTACTAGAGGTGAAGAGGAGAGTTCTTGCTGCTGGGGAGGTGCTGCTGGATTGGAGCCATCATTGGTTGTAACCTTCTCAGAACCCTGTTACTTCTATCAATAAAGTTTTGCATGTTCTCCTATATACTTGTATTGCATTGATGTATTGTATTTACATGTATATTTGATTCACCCTAATCCATGCTTCAGTTATGAGTACATGTATCTTGTAGTTTCCTCTCTTGTTTTGTGCAGGATCTGTGTGTAGCTGGACCGGAAAAGAGAGCAAGGAGCTGGGAACAAGAGACAAAGAAAGAGGACAAGGATCGACTAAGCGAAGGACACCAGGTTGGTTGACCTTCTTTTCCTTCTCTCTGTACTTTCATAAAGGAAATCATCAAAGCTTTACTTTCAGTTGTTGCTAAAGACTGTCACCTTTAGAGTAGGGATAGGGTCATCCGCATCGGGTACTTTTCCCCACAACACACATGGGACGAGAGCCTCCCCTACGTTCAGCACAGCTACAATCGAGCTCTTCACAGCTCCACTGGCCATAGCCCTTTTCAGGTGGGTTTGGGATTCCAGCCACTATGCCCCATTGATGTGGCCATGCCACTTGCAGCTACTCACATGAATTCAGCTCATGTCCAGTCCGAAACAGATAAGGCCACCAACTTCATTAAGCGCATCCAACATATTCGCCAGCAGGTCCATGAAATTCTTGAGAAATCAAATGCCAAGTACAAGCAATGACATGATCAACATCGGGTGCCACACAAGTTTCAGGTGGGCGACAAAGACTGGTTGCATTTGCAAAAGGAACGCCTTACTGGAGCCTATCGGAAATTGAGACCACTCCGATATGGTCCTTACACCATTACTAAGGCTATGGGAGACAATGCATTTGAGCTCAGCATTCCCCCATTCCTTGGCCTGCACCCAGTATTCAATGTGGACCGCCTTCGGCCATACTTTCCACCATTGCTAGACACATCCGACATTGCAGAACAGCTCAAACCCACAGAATTAAATCCAGATTCAATGGAACAAGCTACAACTGATCGGATCATGGACACACAGATCAAGAACACTCGCCAACAGAATATCCAACTGTATCGAGTTGTCAAAGCGGGCCAACTCCTTCAGCAGGGCAAGTGGCTCACTAGGGAACAAGTTTAGCAGAAGTTTCCTCATCTCATGGAGGAGCTCAACGCAATGGGGACCATTGCTTCCTAAGTGGGGAGGAATGATCCAGGAGGATATTGGTGGCCACCTGCCAAGTCCACCTGGACCCCCACCATTGTCTTTCTCAGCATTTTCAGTTTCCTTAATTGTAGCACAACTTACTATTTTTAGCAGTTTTTTCGGGTCCTAAACTTCCAGAGCCGTTTTGAGGCCCTAAACGACGTTTTTTGGGGAATCCGGGGGCAACACGAGTCCATGGAATGGACTGGTGTTGCCCATTCCAACAATGATAGTGCTCGGATAGATCTTTCTAATGAGCTATTGTATGCGTCAAACGGAGATCATATGCCAAAGTTACGACCCCGGGAAGTTGATGTACCAACTTACCCCCAAACGGGGCCCACAGTTTGGCATTTCATCTCCTAGGGTTAGGTTTTGGAATGTTAAGGGTTTTTCCATTGTTTCTCAACAATAAATAGGCCTTCGAGCCTCATTGTAACACAGTTCAGAGGCATGTAGCCATCACATCTGTTCTCAGAGATAAGCTACCATCGCCCTAGCTAGTTTATTTCCATTTCTGTCTGTAAGCATATTTCAGTATTTTCCATTAATGAAATGAAGTATTATTTCCGTTGCATTTTTGTGTATATGGTTATCTCTGTAATTTGTTGCGTTCCTGTTTAAATCCGGATCAGCTATGGTGGGTTTAGGCCTTTGCGCTTGGGGCTTAAGGTAAAAACGGCCATTTTGCGAGGTTTTAGGATGAAAAAGAGAGATGGAGGTGGCAGAGAGAAAGCGGAGTGGAAGGAAAAGGAGGAATGACCAACTGTGAGCCTTTTTTCGGACACAACCCAATAGACCGAGCTTCTTTCTGACCCTAGAAAGTTAGAATTGCATAGCAAAGCTAACATTGGCTCCTTCTAGGGATGAGATCCTCCTTGTGAGGTCTCAAGAACCGTATACCACTGCCTTCATACAAAAACAAGATTAAAAACATTGCCTAGTATTCCATTGGGCATGGAGTCTAATTAAGCCTACACTAAAACTTGACAAGGACATAATTACAATGCTGAGGCCCAAAGGCCTTAAACAGCATAAGTTTTCAAAAATCGCCCATTAACTGGGCCAGCAAAAACTACCTCTCCTTGCATACTTTGAAACATGAAAGTGTTGTTCCCCTGGATCCAAGTGATGACAAAAGGTCCAGTCCATAGAGCATCGAACTTCCCATGATTGCCTCTCCTTTTCTTTCAGTGCATCCCATTTAAGAACCAAGTCTCCAACCTGAAAAATATCTACCTTTGCCTTTCTGTCAAAATCTTCTTTGATTTTCTTTTGATGTGCTACTGACTGTTCAACCAACTGATCTCTGATTTGATGCACTTCAGCCAGTTCACCAATCCTTCTTGCCATATCATCTTCCTCATTCTGTTCTTCCTGCAAGAATTTCTCCACGGGGAGGGTCAACTGAATTGGAAATAAAGCCTCAGCACCATATACCAACTTGAATGGAGAGTTCCCTGTAGATTTTTTGCTGGTTACCCTGTCAGCCCACAATGCGTACTTCAGCTTGGAATCTCAACTCTTCTTGTTGTCTTTTAGCAGCTTTTTCACTATCCTTATTAGGATTTTGTTGGAATATTCTGCTAGACCATTGCCTTGAGGGTAATATGAGGTGGAATGAACTAGCTTAATGCCCATCGAGTCACACATGTCCACCAACTCTTTTGCCCTGAAGGCTGCTGCATTATCTATAATTAACTTGTATGGACAACCAAACCTGGCGAAAATATTCTCTGTCAATAATTTAATGACCACCTGATGGTCAGCTTTCGTAGTAGGGATGGCCTCAATACATTTAGTGAAGTAATCAGTGGCTACTAAGATCCACCTGTGCTGGCCACCAGAATGTGGATTAATTTCCCCAATGAAATCTAAACCCCACTGCTGAAAAGGGCCACTGGCATGTAATGGCTTTAGGGGTAAAGACTTCAACTGTTGTTTTCCTTCATACCTCTGGCACCTATCACAATATTTTACAAATGAAAAGGTGTCAGAAAACAAGGTCGGCCAATAATACCCAGCTCTGAGGATCTTGTGGGCCGTTGTTTTCCAATAGTGATGCCCTCCACATATGCTGGAATGAAACTGATGCAGGACCTCCAAGGATTGTTCTTTGTCTAGACACCTTAAAAGAACTCCAGAGGGGTACCTCCAATACAACAAGTTTTTATGAATACAATACTTGGTCGCTCTGAGCTTGATGGTTCTTGCTTGGCTTGAACTTAAGCCTGGAGGAATTTCTATCTCCTGCAAAAAAATAGCTATTACAGAATACCATTCACAGGAAGCTAGATTTTCAAGCAATGAATGGTCAAGCCCTGGTTTAGCTGTTCCTTCTGTCTGTCCATCTTCTGAAATGGAACTTATCCAATTCACATCCAACATCCTACAATTTTCCTCAGCCATTAGCTTGGCAAGGCCTTGACCTTTGACAAGCTTGGTGGGCTTCAATTCTATATTGAATTCAATCAGCTTTGAAATCCATTTTTCCCTTCTTCCATCAACATCTGGCTGTATGAGGACATCTTTAACTGAAGCTGATGGCACATATGCAATTACCCTGGAGTGTAGAATGTAGATTCTGAAAGCCTTTAATGATTTGATAAGGGCATAAGCTTTTTTTTCTATGATGTCATACCTTAGTTCAGCATCCCTTAATGTCTTGTTCAAGAATGCCAGTGGATGTTCTGAACCTTCATCATCTTTCTGTAATAGAATTGCTGCAAGGGTGTCACCTGAGGCAAAGGAGAAGATATGGAACTCCTTGCTATAATATGGGCTAGCCAAAGTGGGAGCTTCCATAATAGCTCTTTTGATGGCTTCAAAAGATCCTCTTGCTGCATTAGTCCATTTTACCTCTGATCCTTTCTTTAGCATGGAGGTGATGTGTTTGCCCAGTTCTGCAAAGTTAGGAATAAACCTCCTTACAAAATTTATTTTTCCCAGAAAGGATTGGATATCCTTCTTTGATCTTGGGACAGACAAGGTCTCTATTGCTTTCACTCTTTCTAGGTCTATTTTAACACCTGTAGTAGAAACAATGTGTCCTAGCAGCTTGCCTTCTTCTAAAGAAAATTGAGACTTTTTGGGATTCACTGATATCCTAAACTTTTTGCACTTCAGAAACACTTTCCTCAAGTGCTGCAAATGATCCTTCTAACTGCTGGAGTAGATTGTTATGTCATCTAGGTAGACAAGAACAAACTTATCCTTCTCTCCCACAAATGCTATATCCATTGCTCTCTAAAAAGTGGCTCCAGCGTTCATTAGTCCAAAAGGCGTCTTGTAATACATAAAAGTGCCCCAAGGAGTGGTGAATGCAATCGTTTCTTGATCTTCTGGATGTACAGCAACCCGGTTATACCCTGAAAATCCATCCAGGAAAGACATCACTTTGGCTCCTGAGACCTTTTACAGCAAATGCTCCATCTTGGGCAAGGGATAGTTATCTTTCCTAGAGAATTTGTTCAGGTTCCTAAAATCCACACACGATCTGATTTCTCCACTTTTCTTCCTCACCACTACCAAATTGGCTACCCACTTTGAATACCTTAGGGGGACTATGATTTTGGCAGACAACAGTTTCTTAATTTATTTTTCAACCAGAGGGAGGAGCAAGGGATTTATGGGCCTCAATTTCTGCTTGAAAGGGATGGTGTCTTTCTCCAAGGGAATCTTATGCTGGATGATATTTTTATCATAAGTTTTCAGGTCACTATATTCCCAGGAAAAGACATCAGCAAATTTCTTGATCAAGGTGCGATACTCAGCAGCTTGGGCAGCAGAAAAATGGGTGGATAGATTTATGTATTTAGGATGATCTGGACTCCCTATGTTATGCTTATGGACAACAGACTGATCCTATTTTTGGGCAGCCTTATAAGGTACATCATTATGGTCAAACAATCTTTCTAGGGGAACTAGCCCTCTAGGTATATAATTGCTAGGCAACTGGACAATGTTGTCATGGCCAATTTGGTTCCTTAGTTGGGGCTGGGGATTTTCCTCCAAGGCTTCATTCTCTTGGTCTATTTGCATTTCAGAGAACTCATCAGTGACTTGCAGAAACCGATTTACTTCATCATCATCCTCAAAGACATTCCAATATTGGACATTATCAGGCAAGGATGATCTATATTTTATCTGGACTTCATAAACCAGTTTAGGAGGCATGGGAGGGATGGACAGGCTACCAGACACAACAATGGAATCAACAAGCTAATTTTTCACTCTAGGAATATATGAGATACAAAAACTATCAAAATAATCTTTGAGCCTCCATACCTCATCTCTGTACGCTTTCAGCCTTGGGTGTCTTGCTTGGAATGTTATGTTTACTTGTTGAATGATGAGATCAACATCTCCAAACACCCTTATATTCCTGATTCCACTGTCTTTGGCAGCATTTAGACCCAATATCAGAGCCTCATACTCTGCTATATTGTTGGTGACCTGAAAAGTCAACTTGAAAGACAGATGTGTGCTTCCTTGTTTTGGGGACACTAACACAACACCTGCTCCAGCAGTCTCCTTTGAACAGGCTCCATCAAAGAACATGTCCCAAACTTGTGTTTGTTCCTCTTCCATGGCCTAGCCTACTGTTTTCTTAATCTGCATCGATGTCCTCTGGGATTCTTCAATTTGGAGAATACATGCTCCAAAATCAGTGTCCACAGTGCAGATGGGATGATTAGAGGGGTTCTTTTCATCAGTGATGATATAGGTCAGCTGAGATTCCCTGTATAACCTTTTGCTTTCTCCTCCAAAAACTAGGACAGTAGCATGCAAAACTTAGGGGGAACGTCTGCTACCAAGATATCCATCATCATGCTCTTCATGGGCAGTTGGGTTAAGGTGATAGCCAAATCTTTGATCAACCCCAGACATTTCACCTTCCTTGAATCAAAGGAGAGTAAATCATGATAAGGTCTGGTGATATCTAGGCCTAATTCTTCCATGACAGCTTTAGGCATGAGGTTATGGCTGACACCAGTGTCCAATAGGAAATTGTGGAGGATTTTTTCATGAATGATCAAGGAGACGTAAAATGATGGAGAGTTACCATTGGTAGGTTCAGTCATTGGGCTAAACACAACTGCGGGTTTATCATCTTATGAATGCACATAGCCAGTGGAGGCTTGAGTTGCTTTCAGCTCAACGACATCTAGGATAGGCTTTCTAAAGACCTCACTCTCTGCAAGTTCAATGAGAGGCATAGATATTTTAAGCTTTTGTACTTCTGATTCAAAACTGAAAGGGGAAGGGAACTTACCAGGGCCTCTTACCTCTTGAGCTGGAACTTTGAGGATGATGGGGTCAACTACTGGCCTCTTCTGTTTGCTGATATGTTGTTTTATAGGGACAGTATCTGTTTGAGCAGGATTCTCTTTGACATTACTCGTTCTTGACCTCAAATTATACCTTTGGTGTTCATCGGTCTGCAGAACAGCTTCTCTATCCCACTCCTGACTGATCTAGTTATTGAGTAATGATTCTTCGTAGGCAGCTAATGTCAAAAAGGTAGCACTACCCTTGTCTTCCATGCAATGGATCTCATCCTCTTCATTGGAATGCTCTTCCTCCATGACTACATTTTGGAAAGGAGCCTTGAACCTTTGTTCTTCACTGGCTCCTTTGCCCCTCTGAATAATCTGCAATTGATCATTTGATCTTTTAAATGGATTAGGATTTCTAGGGGCAAATGTATTTGCGGGGCTTGCTTTCCCAGAACTCTGCTCAACCCTTAGTTTAGATATTTCAGTAGCCAATGACTCTATCATCTTAGTCATTTTATCCAATTTTGGCTCTGGAGATGAAGCAAAAGAAGAAGAAGCCTCACCTCTCTGCCTTCTTCTATCAACATGACTTTTGAGCTTTTTTGCAGCCATGATATTGGATTCCACCTCTAGGGCTGCATCTTGCATTTCGGCTAGAGTGGCACATCTTCTTTCTCTTAATAGCAAGCAAAAATGAGAGTCAAAACCATTGGCATAGGTGAGTTTGGCAGAGGTGGGGGTAGGTTTTACTTCAGATGGTATATTTCTATACATGCGATTGAATCTTTTATTGAAATTAGACAGTGATTCCCGATTTTCCCTCTTGAGGTTGCCAAACTCAGTATGGTAATATAGCAGGTCCTTCTTATCTCCCCAATGCTTTAAAATCGCATCATCTAATGCTTCAATGTCTGCTATGGACCTAGGGGTTAGCTCTCTGAACCATTTTCTAGCTTCTGCATCAAGGCTCTGGACAAACACTCTCATCCACACATCATCTTCACTAATATCTAGGTTATCAGCATAACTATAGAAAGACTCAAGATGTTCTTTAGCTCTTACTCCCTCTGTACCAGTGAACTTAGGCATGTATTTCTGGTATTCTCCTACAGGAACGGCATTCAAAGGAACAGGGAGGACCAGGGGTTCATACCTGGCGGCTATGATTCTTTCCATTTTTGTAGGTGCTTTCTGGCCTACCATGACTGGGATGGATGGATGGGTACTGGTTCTTTGGATGACAGAAGGCCGAGAAATGAATGATAGGGCAGAAGGAAAATGATGGACTATAGGGGAGGTTTTCTTTAGACTGAGATCCAAAGGACTTAATGGGCAAGGAGCTTTATGAATCTCTGAGAATAATTCTTCACTCAAAGTGCTAGGCTCTATATGTTCAAGGTGTACATGCTCAGTTACAAGCCTTTCTTGTAGAGATACATAAGATTTTTTAGGCTTACCTGATCCTGATTCTCCCTTCTGTGATACCTTCTTCTGCTTGACAATCTTCTCAGGGTTAGGCACTGGGTCAGCTAGTGATTTCTGGGGATTCCTCCGAGTATGCCTCACAAACTGACCCAGAACTGAAATGTGGAGTCGCCAAAGGTTGGTCCTCCAGTGGAGTCTCCAGATAGATGATTACAACCAAAAATGTGTCCAGGATTTGTCTATCATCAAAGTTGGATCTGTGTCATTCTCCCAGGGAAGCTGAGCTTCAATCTCCTCTCCCCGGCGACGGTGCCAATTATGTTAGAGCTCCAAGAAACTCTCCTAGGTTGTAGCTTGGAGATGCCTGGTAACATATAAAATTCAACTTATTGTTGCAATGGATGAATGGAAGGAATGATGCTTGCCCAAGCTAGATAACCACTTCTACTTTGTTTCACTCCAGACACGCGTGAACACCCCCAGACTACAAGGCTTTAGACCGCCAACTACTCACAGTTTTAGAAATTAGGTGAAGATGGAGAATACTGACCACACCAGCAGATACACATGACCATGTGATGGCCGGCTGCAACCAATAAAGAAGTCTGTAAATCTGTTCTACTAATGCACAGACAGGATGACAGCTCTCTGGCACTAAATAGAAAGAAACCTGGATGACTTATTCAATGATACATTTAACAATCTAACACATAGATAGGATGATAGCTTTCTAGTGCTAAACTTTAAAGAAATCAAGAATTCAGTATATCAGGCACAACTTAGAGCAAAAGAAAATGGAAAATGAGCAATTAACAACAAAAGAATCTTGTATTAGCTGAAAATGAAGACGAGACACTGCAAGTGACAAAATATCTATAGTCTCCCGAAATTGAACCTTACATCAAAACACTAACCATCAACCCTGATTACATCTTGTTTCGGGGTATTTATAGATTTTACATTACAGGGGCTCTTAGCCGTTTAGGTAGGGAGAATTCATAGTTGATCACCAACCGCATTTAACAGCCTGATAGAGTCTCTGAGTGCGTTTGCTTGCTTCAGTGGATGAATCTGATCTTTTCAGGCGCTGTGCTGTTCTCTTTAGCAGGTGGAGTGTTTGTATCACTGTAGCTCCATAACTGGTAAATGCAGTTACAAGGTCGTGCTTGTCCTTTATGTCTCCTAGCCATGCTTCCTATTTAAACATGGTTTTTGGGGCTTTACTGGAATTGGTACGAGCATGCGGGTTACCTCCTTTCATCAGGCAGATGGAGTGGTCAAAGGACGTGGAGTGCATGGGTGAATGGACGGCCGAGATGGTAAGAAAGGATGACCGTCGGATTGGGAGAATAGACGGCGGAGATGGCTTGTCACAGTTTATTAGATGAAAGGGAAGCAGATTGATTTTGGGCCATTAGATCTTAAGCAGCTAGATCTAACGGCGATCGGGCGGTAGAGTTGCGTGGGAGTTTAACTGGCGGGTGGCTAGGTTAAGCGGTAAGTGGTATTGATCGCACCGCCTTTGGGAATAAAGTGGAAAAAGGATGGGGGCGTGCGATTCCACTCATTGGTTGACACATAGCGGGGATGAGAGAGAAAAACCAATCTTATCGCGCGCTAACCTTTAATCAAGTTACGAGCGCGAGAAGAGCGAACGTTTTCGGATCAGGCGGAGATGGATCAAATGGTTGGGGAATAAGTGTGCAGATTGCTTTATCGGGCGTGACGGGAGCCGTTAGATCGACAGGGTGATCAACGATGGAGATGAAGGAAGGGGTTTATGAGCGTGCACGGTCATTAGGTGAGGTGCTATGGTGGGTTTAGGCCTTTGCGCTCGGGGATTAAGGTAAAAAGGGCCATTTTGCGAGGTTTTAGGATGAAAAAGAGAGATGGAGGTGGCAGAGAGAAAGCGGAGTGGAAGGAAAAGGAGGAATGACCAACTGTGAGCCTTTTTTCGGACACCACTCAACAGACCGAGCTTCTTTCTGACCCTAGAAAGTTAGAATTTCATAGCAACAAGACCACTCATTGCAATTGTTCCTCAAAAAGGGTAAAACAACCAAGTGAAAGCGTATGATCGGCCAAGAAGATAGTGATGATGGAAGGAGAAAAACCAAGGCTCATCTAATGGAAAAGGTTGATAGAATGGCAATCACGAGGGTTAAAATGGAGATGGGTTCAGTTTTACACAATCTTGAACCATAGGGAACTATCCTTGGATTCAGTTTCATGTTTACACAAGCTTGAAATGAAAAACTATGCTTGGATTCAATTTCATGTTTACACAAGCTTGAAATGAATAACTATGCTTGAGATTGGTTTACATGCCCCCAACATGATGAAAGGGAGATTCTCCTGTAACTAGATGGAAGCCTCTGCAGTGAAGTAGGAAGGTTATCTAACACCTTTTTGGCTTCATCTAGATACGTACAAAGGTGAATGAGGTGATTCCCTTCACATAACCTACAGGGAAACTTAACTTTACTGCTAGGTTCATACCCACCAAGCTTCATTACATTCACCTAAGTAGACTACTCATGTCTATCAGGTGGATATAATGAAGGTTATTTTACGAGATCAAGCGAAAGACTCAACTGGGATTTTATGAGATCTAATCAAAGACTCGACTTGGAACTTTGCTCCAAGGGACCTTCTTTCATTTTTTAATGAGCTTGACACAAGACAAGGAAATCTGCTCAGATTCCTTGTTTTATTTTTTAACGAACTTATCACAAGACAAGGAACTATCCTCATATCCTTGGTTTCATTTTTTAACGAGGTTGACACAACACAAGGAACTACCCTCATACTCCTTGTTTCGTTTTTTGACGAGGTTGAAACAATACCGGGAACTATCCTCATATCCTTGGTTTCATTTTTTAACGAGGTTGACACAAGACAAGGAACTATCCTCATATCCTTGGTTTCATTTTTTAACGAGCTTGACATAAGACAAGGAACTATCCTCATATTCCTTGTTTCATTTTTTAACGAGGTTGACACAGGACAAGGAAGTCTCCTCATACCCTTTGTTTCATTTCTTAATGAGGTTGACACAAGACCAGGAATGATCCTAACACTCCTTGTTTCATCTTTTAATGAGGTTGACACAAGACCAGGAACTATCCTCATATTCCTTTGTTTCATTTTTTAACGAGGTTGACACAAGACCAGGAACTATCCTCATATCCTTGGTTTCATTTTTAACAAGGTTGACACAATACAAGGAACTTTCCTCATTTTCCTTGTTCATGACTGATAAGAGGTCATGAATTCTAGGAGGTTCTCATCAGATGGGAGAACACTAGAGCGATTTGGTTCCAATGCCCCCAGCACATAATGTACAACATCATTGAATTGATCGTCAGTTGATGTAGGCATGGAATGGGCTGCCACATAATTAACCCGTGGCGGGGATGATACCATTGGTACAAAAGGACCATTTAGGGAAGATGGTTGACTAGAAGCCATATTTGGACCGGGAAATGAAAGCTGGTCAATGGTGACAATTCTACCTTCATGTGGGAAACAAATCACTCGAAAGAGTTTTGAAATAATAGCTCCCATGTCATAAACATCGTTGCACCCAAGAATTAAATTGTAATCTAAAGGGCCTGGGACTACCATAACATTCAGATAAATGATATTTCCTCCCAAAGTAATAGGCAACTAAGGAAGGATCCCTAATGGTTCATTGGTTCCTCTATTAAAAGGCAACAGATTCTGGGTAATAGACACAAGTAGCAGCGAAATGAGCTCTTGCTAAGTAGTAGAGGAAAGGATACTCATAGATGCACCTTCATATATAATAGTGGCAGATACAATTATATTACAAACTTGTACTATGATTTGGAAAGGCACATAAGAAGGAAGACGAAATCCTACTAGTCGATTCCAATCAAAGGAAGTGACTAGACTACTTGAAGAGGGTACCGTAAGAATGGGAGAACTACCCCCTTGAGTTACGAGAATGGGAGGATTTTCCTCCTGTCTTGATGGAATAGGAGGGTTGCCTCCAAGCTCATTCGAATCTGAAGAAACAAAAAGAACCTGAGTGGCATCATACGCACTCTCTTCGGGAAAGGTATGATTAAATAAAGGTGAAAGCGGGTGAACTGTTTCCTCGATCTGTTGATTTGGGTTAGGTATGGACTCATTGGATTCACATTCAGAGAGAGTGGGTTTGACCGACGGTTGATTTTGGTTAGTAAATTCATAAACTAGTGAAGGATTAAGGGATAGTCTCCTGTAACTAGATGGAAGTCACTATGATGAAGTAGGATGATTATCCAACACTTTTTTCGCTTCATCCAGATAGGGACAAAGTTGAATGGGGTGAATCCCTTCACATAACCTTCAGGGAAACTTAATTTTACCTTTATTTCCATGAACTTTACTACCACTAGTTGATGGTGTGTCACCAGCATGATCTGCAGAAGTTGATGGCATAGGATGACGTTAACAGGAAGACAATTCTTCTAAGATTTGAGGAATACCAGAACAATTTCAAAGAAGATGGTCTCCCGTACAAAGTTTGCATGGATATCGAAATTTGTGAGGCTTGATAGATAGTTTCTCATCAGAAGTTGCAATCAAAGCAATGGTTCCTTGGTTGCCTCTTTGCTGAATTTTCTTCTTCTTCTTCTTCTTCCCTTTCTTCTTCTTCTTAGCCACCTGTTTGCTAGTACCAATACTTTCACTAGGCGAAGAGGAAGAAGGAGAGGAAGAAACAACCGAGGAATAAGGAAAAGGGTCAACTTTAGGATCAACTGGAGGTTGATTTTGTCCAGTTGGAGGAGTACTCGATTGTGGAGAAATCATGACATTTTGAACCGAGGTTGAAAACAACCATACTGGCAAGCCAATGGTAAGTCCCAGAAGGGACAATGTAGCTGTTGGGCTCCAAAAATGGCACTCATTACCATACATTTTTCACTTATGCTTCCATTATTTCGCTCACTATTCATCACCTTGTCACTCCATTTTCCCTACTATTCACCATTAATGGGTCTCATTTATATTTTCCAAATATTGTTTAATTTTAAGCATTTTTGAGAGAAATTCTTGATTAAATATTAGAAAATAATATATTTTACTTTATATATGGAAAGTGGGTTGTTTTGGTGACATGTGTAGGTTCCAAGGAAGCTTCTAGGGCATCTTTATGTGGCCATGAATGATCAAATTCGAATTTGAAAAGATAAGCTTCATGGAGGAGATCATGGAGGATAGGGTTATGTGTCATCATTGGTTGAGAAATATGTGGGTCAAAGGAGAGAATAGTGGGTCTACATTTATGAGGTTGTTATCTTAGTTTTTGTATAAATAGGAGCACCTCCTCCATTCCAAAAGGGAGGACTCTTAGAGCATTGTATCCAACTGATGATGGAATAGAATAAAGCTTCATTTTTCATATATTTCCATTATGTAGTTTTAGATATAAGTTTTCTTAATGTAGTATATGGAATAATTTGTCTTGTTCTTAAGAGAATTGAGCTCACTCTAAAAGGATGAGAGAAACATTTTATTTCATATTAGATCTTGTTTCATTTCATTGTTTAGATGTTTAAGGATTTGATTGGTGAATGAGTTTTGAATTAAAATCTTATCAGCATGTGAGAGAACAACCAAGGGTCTAAGTTAGACTCTCTCTCCATTTGATTTGCATGATAATTAAAATTCATTCTTTTGCTTTTATGTTTCAAGTATCATATGAGGAGATACCAAGAGTCTAAGTTAGGCTCTCTCTCCAATGATTTATATGGTAATTGAAATTCATTCTTTTGTTTTTATGTTTCAAGTCATTTCATTTCTTATGCTCATGAATGACTCTTAGTTTAGTTTGGATTAGTACATGAGAGGACAATCAAGAGACTAAGTTAGTCTCTCTCTCTATTTGAATCTAAACAATAACTAAGTTCATTCTCTTGTCTTTATTTCAAGTTTCTGGTTTTAGGAATGATTTCTCTATGATACTGTAAGGAAGGACGACCGGGACCTCCTTAGTTAGAAGCCTCTTCCCTTGCATATTATATTGAATCGTAAATAATTTAGTTAGACATAGGTTAGTTGCCTACTCCTGCATATATTGTGCTGACATCATCACAAGCTTACGAGTTTCCCTGGTCGATAATTTATGCAGCAATTTAAGTCCAATAAATTGCCCAACATTTTGGCGCCGTTGCCGGGGATGGTGCTAAGGGATTAGGCATTAGGAATTTAATTCAGTATTTATTTTTCTTTAGACAAAATAACTTGTGAGACTTGGTGACAGCAGGATCTTCACAAAGGAGTTTAAGTTTGAGTTTTTTTGATGTTTTAGTGCTTAGCTAGTTTTAAATTTTGTCTTTTCAAAAACACCCCCCTTGCATGAATAAAAACAAATCAATTGATAAGTATGCTCTCTCCCCGCGCTTCGTGCGATCACGAAGATCAGAAAGTCTATTGATTTTGTTCAAATAAACATACTCTTGCTGGAGAATTAATGTGCAACATGACAATAAAGAATTTTGTGAATAAAAAAAACATCTTTGATTTTTTTTAGATGAAATTTAGTTTTTTAATTTTAGATTTAAAAAATAAAAAATAAAACATTTAATTCTTTTAGTTTTAGATTTAAAAAAAATAAAAAAAATTAGTTTTTAATTTTAGATTAAAAAAAAAAAAAATTCGACAAAATAATAATACTATATGTATCATAACATATATTATTATTATTAAAAAAACTAACCATTTTGTTTTTGTTAGTTTTAGATATTAAATTTAACCATTTTCTTTTGTTTTTTTTTTTCTGTTTTTTAGATGCAAAACATTAATTAAAAAAAAAAAAAAAAATTAACCATTTTTTTGTTTGTTGTTTTTAAAGATATTTAAAAAAAAACAAAACTATTTTTTTTTTATATTAAAAAAAAAAAAAAAAAAATTGGATTTATTTTTAATAAAAATTCAAAAATCTGATAACATAACACTTTCTTGACTTGTTTACTCGTTGGCCTGCCCCTCGCCTGGCAAAGGAGTAAGCGGTGGAAGTGAAAGCACTGACTGCAAGCTGTACTTTCTGCCACTCCTAATGCCAGTCCTGGCACAGCAGAGGTCGAGAGCGAGTGCCTCTGGAAATCCACACGTCAACGCCATCAGAGCCGCTGCATCGGATATTGGAAAGTATGGGTTAAATGAATCATTGAGACCTCTTTTAAAATTTCTGTCAGCATCAAACCACTGCCACAACATGGATTTAAGTGGACATATTTTGTGAAGAGAGGAGAGAAAGTGGAAGAGATGTTGACTCGTCGGTCATGTCTGTTAAATGCCAAGCTTTGAAGGAAGATTTACTAAGAGGATTATTGATGGAAAAGACCCTAATGTCTCATTTGATAGCTTCTCGTATTACCTGAGTGAGAACACAAAGAGTGTGCTGATTGCATCAACCTTTATCCATTTGAAGCGTAAAGAATTCACAAAATTTGCAATAGCGCTGCCTACTCTAAGTCCCAGAATCTTGTTATCCTATGCTAAATGGTTCGCATCAAGCGATTCACTATTTATTTTGAAGTGTGGAAGTTATCGAGAAGCCAGCGAACAAAGCAGAAATCGCGGTATTAAAGCAAAACCACTAAAATGTCATTAAAAATGTACAATTCATCGAATCAGCGCTGTCCACAGGAATACAACTTAGTCCAATTAAGGATCACAATTTGCGTTGCTGGTTATTATTTCTGGGTGCATTCTGGTATAACAGTCCGATAAGAGCAGAAGTGGAGTCCCCATCTGCGGGGATTTTAGTTGGAATTAGCGATGTACAAGGATTCGGCATTCTACCCATTAATGAGTACAAGGGAAAACAATGAATTTGAAAGAGAGAAAGAAGGTTGAACCAAATTCAAGGTGGCCACCAGGAATGGTATCGGTGGAATGGTTGATAGAGGACCACCAACGTCCGATGAGAACACACTCTCCCTTCACAATAAATGCTCCAACTCCTACCTGCACCATTTGTTCTGACTGAATAGCTGGAGCGAGAGGTTGGGGTGAAGGTACCGCTGCTGCTATCGTTGGATATTCAATGATTTGTCAGTCAATTCGTCCTCTATATTTTTCCTGTCAAGCTTGTTCTGGGGCGAAAGGATGCGCTGAAAGGCAAGAAAAGTGCTAGAAGAGGGCGAATCTTGAGCTATCTTCATATTGAAGTGCCTGGACATCTCAAAGTTCTTTCCGAAACAGTGTTGCCGTTGAAAATATACCACCATCGATTTTGACAGTCATCAACAAAGGCTTATGAATCATTTATAGTTATTGAGTGACTGTGATTGGCATGAACAACACAAATGTGTATTCTTACATTTCAATTATTGCGTTGTTCTTCTGCCTTCCACCTGCAATTATTATTGAAGGCCCTAAACTGATGCAGTCCGGTTTTGGGGATGCCATTTCACCTCTTCAGGTTGCTGCTGCCAAGGAAAATCGTTCAGATCCTTAATTACTGCCGGCGGTTGGGAGCTTGGGTGCGACTTTTGATTATGGTTTGTTTTTTAATATAGTTTATTTTTTTATTTATTTTATTTACAACTTAAAAAACAAAAATCTTAAAAAATCAACATTGTTTTATTTTTATTTCCATAAAAATAGCGAATCATGAGTGTAAAATCATGATTTGTAATAAGTGTTTTTTATCAACTTAAAAAAAATATAAAAAATCGACATAAATAATAAATTAAAACAATTGTTTTTCTATTTGTTATTTAAATAAAAATAAAAAGACAATTGGTTTTTTAATTTATTATTTAAATAAAAATAAAAAAAAACAATTGGTTTTTTAATTTGTTATTTCAATATTTTGTGTGTAGATATTTTGGATAAAAAAAACAACACAAAATAATTTTTTATTTTTATTTTTAATTAAAAGAAATTCTTATTTTTTATTTTATTTAAAAAAAAACACTAACTTCATTTTAGTGAAAGCTTTTCATTATTAGGTTTTAATAAATAAAATTTTGTCGATTTTATAATTTAAAAAAAAAAAAAAACCTTTTAACTTAAATAATAAATTAAAAAAAATGTTATGTTTTTTAATTTGTTGTTAAAAAAAAAAAAACAAACTCTAAAGCAATAAATAAAATCAACATTAAAAATTAGGTTTTCATTTATTTTAATATTTTCTTTTTAAATTTTGTTGTTAAAAAAAAAAAAAATTGAAATTTTTTTAAAAAAATTAATTAAAAAATAAATAAATAAATAAAATTACAAAAATAAATAAAACAAAAAAAAAAAAAAATCAAAAAAATTCACAAAATTCACACAGCTTTGAAAATAAAAAAATGGAATACTTGGAAACAAATTTTTAAAATCGATTGGAGGATTCTTTCGATAGCTTCAAATTGGCTCTTTGTGTCAGTTAACTCATGAAATGCTTTTATGTGACATATTAATATGCAGAATGGTGCCCATACTTCTAATGTCAATCTTTTTGCTGAGCACATTTCATAACACAAACAGGGAGTATTATTTTACATGGTTGTTTTTAAGAATGGATTGAAATTGATATCATGAATTGAGTTACTTTCAACGCTTTGATTTTCTTCGCTCTGTTTTATTTGGTACGGAATTTTTGCGTAAGAATCATGAAGGATATGCGCAATTCTTCTTGAGCACACTTATGTTTTCTTTGTACCAAGTTTTTTTACAGGTTACAGGATAATCAAGTGATCATAAGGAGATTACATTATGTGCACAATTGGTCTTCCAAAGACTAATTCATGAAAAAATTCTCAAGACAAATCCATCTCCACAACCACTACCTTCCACCTCCCTTTCTGAAAAGATTTTGAATCCCACCAATTGTACATCCATAAAGCATGACATTTCCATATCCATTTTTCACAGCAAGAGTTCTTATTCATCCACCATGCATTTCCTTACATTCATTTCTTACAAGCTTATTTCCATTTCCATTGTCTTCACCATTCCCCTTCATTTCCACCAATAAAACTCTGCTTGAGTCAAAGTCCTAGAGTCTATGTATCATTGAAAAACACCTAGAGGCTTGCATGCCTTAATGGCAAGTACTCTTGCCAATGAACAATGGGAGTACATTAATATCCCTTGTTCGTTGGATCTTGTAGGTAACTCGACTACGACAAATTTATTCGTACCTTACAAAGATGTGTTAGGCATCCTGACTCCCATTGGAATCAATGGTGGGAGCTCTTGTGTTGGCTAGGGACATTCATTAACGGCCACTAAGTCAACAACTTCTTGCTATGTTCGACATCGACACATTTAATCACATAGTAAGATTTGTGCCATCGAGCGTTGAAGACTTGAAAACCCATATTTTGTAGCAGATGAAGCCAATTTCCATTCATTGTATACATTGTATTTCACTTGAGGACGAGTCAATAAATAAGGCTGGGAGGAAAATGTAACTTCTATATTCTGTATACCTTCCAAGCCTTATATATTTTCAACCATATTCAGCAGACTCATTAGATTCATCATCCAGCAGCAGATACAACTTTCAGCCATGTTCAGCAGACTCCTCAGATTCATCTTTCATCCACAACTTGAAGAACAAGCTTCAGATCAGAATTGTGGCAGCTGAACATGCATGATTCATCCACTTCCTTAGGTAAGTAAGGTATGATGTTTTCTAACCTTTAATCTTGAAATTCTTTTTAGATGCTAAAATGATGATATTTGGAAAATATTCCACTATTTCACTATTTCCTTTCTCATTTAAAATTGCCAAAAACCATCAGTTGGGGAGGGGGGAATTTCACACTTCATTCTTTTTCCTCATTCATATTACATCTTAACCCACATAGTCTTCCCACAATAAAAACAACTACAAAATGATGAGCATATGATTGATCTCAACAAAGTAAATAATGATTGTAAACACAAGAACCAATCATTAAAAAGAGATCTCAACAAAGTAAATAATGATTGTAAACACAAGAACCAATCATTAAAAAGAGATCAAAGTAAATAATGATTGTAACACAAGAACCAATCATTAAGAAGAGATCAAAGTAAATAATGATTGTAACACAAGAACCAATCATTAAAATATGTCAATGCTTTGCAAACAAATAAAAGTTATCCAAAGATGTGCAAAGTTAAAAGGAAGTCCATGATTGAAAGATGTTTGTTACACAAGAACCAAACATCTTGTAAAAGGAAGCTCATTTAAGAATCAAATCAAATAAGTTATTGTAGTAGCTTGCATGAGGACATGCAAGAACTTCAGTTGGGGAGTATGTTGGGCTCCAAAAATGGCACTCATTACCATACATTTTTCACTTATGCTTCCATTATTTCGCTCACTATTCATCACCTTGTCACTCCATTTTCCCTACTATTCACCATTAATGGGTCTCATTTATATTTTCCAAATATTGTTTATTTTTAAGCATTTTTGAGAGAAATTCTTGATTAAATATTAGAAAATAATATATTTTACTTTATATATGGAAAGTGGGTTGTTTTGGTGACATGTGTAGGCTCCAAGGAAGCTTCCAGGGCATTTTTATGTGGCCATGAATGATCAAATTCGAATTTGAAAAGATAAGCTTCATGGAGGAGATCATGGAGGATAGGATTATGTGTCATCATTGGTTGAGAAATATGTGGGTCAAAGGAGAGAATAGTGGGTCTACATTTATGAGGTTGTTATCTTAGTTTTTGTATAAATAGGAGCACCTCCTCCATTCCAAAAGGGAGGACTCTTAGAGCATTGTATCCAACTGATGATGGAATAGAATAAAGCTTCATTTTTCATATATTTCCATTATGTAGTTTTAGAATGTAGGATATGAATTTATGTAGTTTTAGATATAAGTTTTCTTAATGTAGTATATGGAATAATTTGTCTTGTTCTTAAGAGAATTGAGATCACTCTAAAAGGATGAGAGAAACATTTTATTTCATATTAGATCTTGTTTCATTTCATTGTTTAGATGTTTAAGGATTTGATTGGTGAATGAGTTTTGAATTAAAATCTTATCAGCATGTGAGATAACAACCAAGGGTCTAAGTTAGACTCTCTCTCCATTTGATTTGCATGATAATTAAAATTCATTCTTTTGCTTTTATGTTTCAAGTATCATATGAGGAGATACCAAGAGTCTAAGTTAGGCTCTCTCTCCAATGATTTATATGGTAATTGAAATTCATTCTTTTGTTTTTATGTTTCAAGTCATTTCATTTCTTATGCTCATGAATGACTCTTAGTTTAGTTTGGATTAGTACATGAGAGGACAATCAAGAGACTAAGTTAGTCTCTCTCTCTATTTGAATCTAAACAATAACTAAGTTCATTCTCTTGTCTTTATTTCAAGTTTCTGGTTTTAGGAATGATTTCTCTATGATACTGTAAGGAAGGACAACCAGGACCTCCTTAGTTAGGAGCCTCTTCCCTTGCATATTATATTGAATCGTAAATAATTTAGTTAGACATAGGTTAGTTGCCTACTCCTGCATATATTGTGCTGGCATCATCACAAGCTTACGAGTTTCCTTGGTCGATAATTTATGCAGCAATTTAAGTCCAATAAATTGCGCAACAGTAGCCATATAAGGAGCACCAATATTTTCGAAAGGAGGAAAAGGATCAGGATTCCCAACAAAAGGAATTCCTTTATCGGTGGACTCCAAATTTATCGCCACAAGGATAATTTTAGGGGCGAATGTTCGCCCTTTGGCGAAATTAAGGGGTTTTAAATTTTTAGTGGGCGAATGTTTTGTATCATAGTACATTTTTACAAATCACCTCAAATAGCCCACCTTATTTTAAGGGAGAGGGTAAAAAAGGTAAATTTAGCCCTTGAAATTAGGACTTACAACCTTCCATTCGCCCATTTTCAAGAATAGGTTTTATTTAAGTGAATCCATTCGCCCATTTTCAAGAATAGGTTTTATTTAAGTGAATCCTATGGGCCAAATACCATATTTATAAATGTCACGCACTCCCAGAAATTTTTTTTTTTATCGTTACATGGCAGTCTTTTATCTAAACATTCAGATATGGTAAATACATGAGTTAATGTAAAACATATAAATTACATTAACTGTTATTAAACTATAAACTATTTACACAACCAGTGGATTTCCAATTTCTAAATATAAAAAGGTGGCGGCATAAATTAAAGTGGATAACATGCATATGTCACATATATATAGATGCACGCATCACTATATCTATAGTTGATTGACGGGTTATATGATTATACATATGGGCCTAGTGTTAATTACATAACACCTTAGCCATTTCTGCCATCACGACGCCCTCGGCCTACATTCACTGCTCCGAATTCAATTACATTAATTGGCAACAGCTACCATCGGATTTTTCCATATCAGAAACTTACCTGCATTCAATACATTTGTCCGGCCTCTGCATTCGGTACCAACTGTGCAAACCTGCGTCGTTCATTTGGCAAGGTGGACGGCTGTGATGGCACTTGGCCATGTGCTCCCGGAGCTCGAGGTGATACATCTTGGCTTCTCGGTGATGTTTGGTTTCGCGCCCATTTCCACCGGCTATCGAATGGTGATCATTGCATATGGCGGATCAACGGAGGAGATCATACCACGAATCGGTCAATGGTATGAAGAGTTTATAATCCCATCCCCTTTCTTTCAGGTTCTACTGTTCATTTGGTTCATCGATGGGTCTGCTGAAGCTATGAGTTCTTGAATGGGTTTCATGCAATCTACAACTACTGCAAGGGTTATGGAACGACCCAGGTACGCGCTCCATTAGAGTTTGCAATGCTTCGACGCTGTTTAACGGTAATATGCCATGTCTCCCTGTAATTCTATTTATTCATTCCCTTGACTGTCACAATTTGCAGTTATTGCTTTCGGTTTTGGTTTTTATGAAACAACTGTTTCATGTGGCATTTTCGTCCTCAGGTTTTCTTATCTAATGGATCTTTGGTTCAGGTAAGAGGCTACCATCACATCTTGAAGGCAAGGATAACCTCCAGCATACTGTCGGTTGACCCTAACCAGGTATGCCCATTACTTTAGGTTATTTACATCTTTAACATTCGAACCGGAGTCTGAATCCGACCTCCCTTGGACAGGGTTGTCAGACTTTGACTGTTTCGATTCAGATTCCACATATGCTAGGATTCTCTGGCAATGAAACGGCGTCTAGCCCGGCTCAGGCGGAACTCCATTGCCGCGAAGCACATCACTTTGAGCTTCGATGGATTAGTTCAGGGACTATTATATCATGTTTAATTTTAGGCTTAAGCCATCCGGCTCATTTTGTCTACAGACAATTATTTATGAAGCAAACTTAATGTTTGACTCTGTTATGGATTTCTCTGTTATTATCTTGTATAATGAGGTCAACCCTTTTAAGTTGGTTTTGTTCCCATTCTCTTGTTCACAGTCCCCTCGGACGGTTTATTCTCTGTTTTTGGTTTTATATTTTGAGTTTTCCACCAGAATGTTATTATACAGCTATATATATTTTCGTTATGATATTGCTCTAATGTCATGAGACTCTTTACATTACATTGTTGTATTATTGTATAATACTTCTGTTACATGATACGGTTCGGTTTGAATATGATACCATATTTCGGTTTGGTTATGATGCCTTGCGGCTCGTTTCCATTTCCATTCAACCGTGTAGCTAAGGGTTTATTTGTAGTTGGTCTGAAGAATGCATACCCACAGTTATATACTATTCTGGTCGTATATATATATTGTTTACATATTGAATGGTCCATACGCTGTTCTGGTTATGTATGCTGTGCATGCGACCTTACAGAGTTCGATTTCATAATATATATAAGGTTCTTGTCATTCTCTGGCCGCGGCTATCCGGTCCAGGGTTTAGTATGCACATATGTTTCTCTTTATTTATATGAACAACATTGTAATACATATATATATATACACCCATTGCTATTGCGGCACTTTACCAGTCCGCCTTATGTCTCAATGTTATACCGTGAATGCATGTTAAGGGTTTTTATATCAAGAAAGCATAAATAACTTCTCTTCGAATCTTGCTGTGTCAACGCATATTTCGCTTATTTGTCTTGTAAACTAAACAGAGGTCTACAGTATACTTTTTACTAATAACATTCTGATAATACAGACTCGTCTATTCAGGTTTATAGTGTATGGTCATTTCTCAATAAAAGTTGATATCTGTTCCTTCTTTCGATACCCATGCGTTTCAGTTTCTAGTTTAACAAATACTGATTGAATCTCTTTTGTATTCAGTTAATGTTAACAGTCAACTAACCTCTACTGTTCTCCATTTGTATTCACAGAACAGTGTATTAGTTTAGCACAATACAGTATAAGAAATAATTTCAGTAAATCAATAGTCTCACAGTAGGCCATACCTGATATTCTGCAAACCTACTTGAGTGCTTGTCAAACCACCCAACCGTAGGAAGAGTTCCTTCTCTGACCTTCCACCCCCAAGCACTTGCAGGTCCTACTCGACCGCAATTATACTGGTCTTGCCAGTAAACGCTATCTGATCCTAACCAGACGTAGCGTACTCAGGAAATTCTTTTCCTTATGCCATCTGATCCTAACCAGACATAGCATGAGTGTTTTCTTTCTTTTTCCTTATGCCATCTGATCCTAACCAGACTTGGCATTCTTCCCCTTTCCTCTGGGGTCTCAACTACCTCAAGGTAGTTAGGGTTCCAATGTAACTGATTCCTCAGTTACTACCCATAATTAGTCACAACTCAGTACAAATAATAACCACACAGTTATCTTTATTAACATAAATTCATAACAGGATTATAACTTTAATTTTCAAATAAAGTCTTTTACTCAAAATTACTTTCACAATTACTAATGTTACTTTTCACAAGGGTCGTTACATCTCCCCATCCTGAAAGTCTACATCGTCCCGATGTTGCTGGCCATCTAAAAACAATCTGGGATAAGTATCCCTCATCAGTTGTTCATCTTCCCAGGTGGCCTCTTCAGGCCCAAAGTGCTGCCAGCGCACTTTAACCTGGCTGATGACCTTTTTCCGCAGCTCGACCCTTCTCCGATCTAATATGCTCACTGGCTCTACCAGAAATTCTCCTTCCGGTTCCACCTGAAATACATAACAATCAGGTCAGCTGCTTAATAGTATTCTAATTCAATTTATACTAATTAACAGTCTTCCCTTACCTGAATGTCCTGCCAACTTATTATATGCCTAGGGTCATACACATATCTTTTTAAGACTGATACATGGAAGACATTATGGACCCGAATATGGCTAGGTAGGGCGAGCTGATAAGCTACCGGCCCTACTCGTGCCAGAATTTGAAATGGTCCACAAAAACGCGGTGCCAATTTGGCACAAGCATTCCATTGAAGGGTGCTTTTCCTAGCTCGAATTATGATGTACACATGTTCACCCACTTGATATTCTTTAAATGTTCTCTTCCGATCTGCAAAATTCTTCTCCCTGTCTTGTGCCATCTTTAGATTGGCTCGCACTTTCTTCACCATGACCTCCATCTCTTCCAACATCTCAGGACCCAGCAAAAATTTATCCTCCGGTCCACCCCAACTGGAGGGTGTGCGACATTTCTGGCCATAGAGTACTTCGAATGGGCTCATCTTCAAGGATGAATGATAGCCATTTTTATAAGCGAATTCCACTAGATGTAGATACTCCTCCCATCGCGTAGGTTGCTGCATCACATAAGACCGCAGCATGTCTTCCAATACTTGATTCACTCGCTCAGTCTGTCCATCAGTTTGCGGATGGTAAGCGGTGCTGAAGCTCAATTGTGTTCCTAGGCCTTCAAACAAGGTCCTCCAGAAAGCTGAGGTAAATTTAACATCACGATCAGATATTATTACTTTCGGCAGTCCATGAAGTTTAAATATATTTTGCACAAATATGTTTGCGATTTGGGCTGCACGATAAGTGGATTGAACTGGTATAAAGTGAGCTGACTTGCTGAGTTTATCCACTACTACCATTATTGAATCATTATTCTTTTTGGATTTCGGCAAACCAGTAATAAAATCCATAGTTATGGTCTCCCATTTCCATTCCGGTATGGGTATTAGCTGTAGCAGTCCCGCAGGATGCTGATGTTCAGCTTTCACCTGCTGACACTCCAAACAGCGTGCCAGGTATTCTACAACATCTTTCTTCATGCCTGGCCAGTAATACTCCTTTCTCAGTGAGGTGATTAATTTCTGGTAACCAGGGTGCCCTGCATAAGGACTTCTATGATTTTCATCCAGAATCTTTTCCTTAATACTTCTCTGATTGGGTATGTAAATCTTTTTCTGAAAACACAACATGCCGGCTGCATTCAAGGTATAACCTTTCTTTATAGAACGGGCATCTGAATTTTACACCAAATTCTTCTTTTGCAAATAAATCTGATCTTGCGCTGCAGCTTCCTCAATCTCTTGGTCAAGAGTGGACCATCCTTGAATGATACCAATCTCATAAATGCAATGCACTTTTCGACTTAGTGCATCGGCTACTCTGTTCTCCTTTCCCTTTAAGTGCTTACTATCGAAATCGAAATTTCCCAAAAAGTCCACCCATCTTGCTTGTCTTGCGTTTAAAGTGGGTTGACTAAAGTAACTAGTCAAACTGTGGTGATCCGTCATTAGCAGAAACTTTCTCCCTACTAAATAATGGCGCCACATCTTCAAGGCATGGATCACAGCGGTTAATTCCAGATCATAGGCAGAATATTTCTGCTCATGTTCTTTCAACTTTTTGGATTCATAGGCAATCACTTTGCCTTCCTGCATCAGCACTCCACCCACGCCCTCCTTACTAGCATCTATACAAACTACATATTCCTTTTCAGGATCTGCCACACACAGCACAGGTGCTATGGTGAGTAAATGCTTGAGCTGTTCGAAGCTCCGCTGACAATCTGCTGTCCACTTAAACGCTTTTCCTTTCTTTTGCAAGGAGGTAATGGGGAAAGCAACTCTAGAAAGCCTTCTACAAACTGCCGGTAATATCCAGCCAACCCCATGAAGGACCGAATATCTGCTACATCCTTGGGTGTAGGCCAATCCATTATAGTTTTAATCTTTTCGGGGTCTACAGCTATACCTTCCTTTGTAATAATGTGATCCAAATATTGAATCTGTTCTTTATAGAAGTCACATTTGCTGAATTTCCCATATAACTGATGCTCCCGTAAGGTCTGCAACTCTATCCTTAGATGTTCCTCATGCTCTTTCCTATTCCGGGAGTAGATAAGTATATCATCAATAAAGATCAATACAAATTTGTCTAAGTATTGATGAAATACACTATTCATTAAACACATGAATGTTGCAGGCGCATTAGTTAACCCAAATGGCAGTACCACAAACTCGTAATGTCCATAACGAGTACGAAAAGCGGTCTTGGCTATATCTTCATCTTTTATTCTAATTTGGTGGTATCCTGATCTCAAATCGATCTTTGAGAAGATGGTCGCCCCCTTCACTTGATCAAACAGCTCGTCAATGCGGGTTAGTGGATATTTATTTTTTACTGTTAGTTTATTCAGCTGTCTATAGTCTATGCACATTCGTAAAGTCCCATCCTTCTTCCTCACAAACAGCACAGGAGCTCCCCAAGGAGAGACGCTGGGGCGGATGTACTTATTTTCTAGCAGCTCTTGCAGCTGCATTTTTAACTCAGTTAACTCTGGCACACTCATCCGATAGGGTGCTCGGGACACTGGGGCTGCTCCGGGTATCAACTCAATGGTGAAGTCTAGATCCCTTCTGGGTGGCAGCCCTGGAATCTCTTCAGGAAATACATCTGCAAATTCTTGCACTACTGGTATATCTTTAACAGTTGCAACCCTATCCACAGAATTTGCAAACCCCACTTGTACTGCATAAATCTGGCACTTATTCTGGATACACTTAACCAGCTGAGAGGCTGTGATCGGCCGAATCTGCACTGGTTTCTGGATGCCTTGAATCTCCTTTCCCACACCCAACTCATCTCTGTAGGAGACTGTTTTTGTTTTACAATTAATTACAGACCAACGTCATTCCAACCAGTCCATTCCTATCAACACGTCATAGGAACCAAGAGGGAGTACATTTAACTCAGTTGTTATTGTTTGGCCGGCTAACCTTAATGGGCAACTGCTGACTTTGGTTAGTACTCGTCTTTTGGTCCCAGTGGCCAACTGTACTAACCATGGGCTTTTAAATTTAGTGGTTTGTAAACCACAGCTTTCTACCACTTTAGGACTTATATAGCTTAAAGTAGCTGCTGGATCTACTAAAACAGAAACAACTCGATCAAAGATCTTACCTTCGAATTCTATCATTGTTGGCTGGTAATCAGCTTGCCGATCCTCCAGTGCTGCATTTATTCTGGGCATGGATCGAGCCACATCTCCTACTGTTGAAGCTTCGTAGATTTGGGACAGTTGATCGTTGTCCTTCCGATGAAGGCAATTTCTGATATAATGGGGTCCGCCACAACCCCAGCACTGAACAGGTGGCCGAGCTGAGCCTTCATTGTCCAATCTGACTTGTTGTTCACTGTGTCTGGATTCTGCAGGAGGTTTGAATCTGCTCTGAGTTTTTGCTGGATTTTTAGTGCTGGCTCCTTTCGGAAAACTGCTGCGTGCTCCCTTACCACCCATAGGCATTTTACTGCCTCGCTTATCTGTCCAGCGTTTTCCGGAATTTTATCCTTTTGATTTATTTTGCTGATAACATAGTCTAGCTTTCCGTATTGCTTCATCCATGGTCTTTGGATTATCGAACTCTATCCTTTCTCGCATTGTTAGAGGTAGGCTACTAACAAATCTTTGTACTTTAGCCTTCTCCTCACGAATATAGGGAACGTAGCGAAGCAGGGACGTGAATTTAGTTACAAATTCATTAATAGTCTGCTGCCCAAGCCGCAGATCATGGAATTCTCGCGCTTTCTCATCATAAAAGCATTCTGTCAGGTACTTTTCTTTAAAATATCCTTGAAACTTTTCCCACGTCACATTCTGTTTTCTTATTCCCCGCACCATCTTGACCTCTTCCCACCATAGCGTGGCTTTGGCTTGCAACTGGAATATAGCCAGCCTTGCCTTAAGATGATGATCGTATTCATATACCTGAAAATACTTATTCATATTAATCAGCCATGCCTCTGCAGCTTCTTCAGATTCTCCGTCAAAATGAGGTGGTTTAATCTTCCTGAATTCTCCGTGTAATTCCATCCGGGGTCTTTTTGGAGTCTGATATTCGGAGGCGTTAACAGACTTCTCTCCTCGCGTCTCTCCTCTGTCCTCGGCTTCCTCCTGTTCAGTATGATAGCTCTGTTCATCTGTTATTTGTGCTTGTTCCGGCCTCGGATGTGACTGTTGTTGATGTTGTTTATCAGATAAGCTTTTCAGGATCCTTTCCTATTCAACATTCAATCTTGCGTTATCTGCACGCAGCTGAGCCATTTCATCTTTTAGCTCCTACAATGTCCTAAAAAGCGTTGAGTCAGTAGTGCGACCCGCTGCTCCCAGCTGTACCCAAAACTCAGAATTCCTTTGAGGTTGTTCCATGTTATCCGGAGGTTCCAGATTCCCATAAGGAGCACTGTTTGCTCTTCTCATTCCGCTACTACCTGCTTCAGAACAACTTATTAAACAGATTTAATTTATCTTGGTATATTGCTGAACTGTTACCATCATACTATTTATATTCAGGTTGCTGTAATCTTAAAAAAAAAATTCCCAAAGGTCACAGAGTTGTAAACCTTGGGCTCTGATACCAATTTGTCACGCACTCCCAGAAATTTTTTTTTATCGTTACATGACAGTCTTTTATCTAAACATTCAGATATGGTAAATACATGAGTTAATGTAAAACATATAAATTACATTAACTGTTATTAAACTATAAACTATTTACACAACCAGCGGATTTCCAATTTCTAAATATAAAAAGGTGGCGGCATAAATTAAAGTGGATAACATGCATATGTCACATATATATAGATGCACGCATCACTATATCTATAGTTGATTGACGAGTTATATGATTATACATATGGGACTAGTGTTAATTACATAACACCTTAGCCATTTCCGCCATCACGACGCCCTCGGCCTATATGCACTGCTCCGAATTCAATTACATTAATTGGCAACAACTACCATCGGATTTTTTCCATATCAGAAACTTACCTGCATTCAATACATTTGTCTGGCCTCTGCATTCGGTACCAACTGTGCAAACCTGCGTCGTCCATTTGGCAAGGTGGACGGCTGTGATGGCACTTGGCCATGTGCTCCCGGAGCTCGAGGTGATACATCTTGGCTTCTCGGTGATGTTTGGTTTCGCGCCCATTTCCACCGGCTATCGAACGCTGATCATTGCATATGGCGGATCAACGGAGGAGATCATACCACAAATCGGTCAATGGTATGAAGAGTTTATAATCCCATCCCCTTTCTTTCGGGTTCTACTGTTCATTTGGTTCATCGATGGGTCTGCTGAAGCTATGAGTTCCTGAATGGGTTTCATGCAATCTACAGCTACTGCAAGGGTTATGGAACGACCCAGGTACGCGCTCCATTAGAGTTTGCAATGCTTCGACGCTGTTTAACGGTAATACGCCATGTCTCCCTGTAATTCTATTTATTCATTCCCTTGACTGTCACAATTTGCAGTTATTGCTTTCGGTTTTGGTTTTTATGAAACAACTGTTTCATGTGGCATTTTCGTTCTCAGGTTTTCTTATATAATGGATCTCTGGTTCAGGTAAGAGGCTACCATCACATCTTGAAGGCAAGGATAACCTCCAGCATACTATCGGTTGACCCTAACCAGGTATGCCCATTACTGTAGGTTATTTACATCTTTAACATTCGAATTGGAGTCTGAATCCGACCTCCCTTGGACACGGTTGTCAGACTTTGACTGTTTCGATTCAGATTCCACATATGCTAGGATTCTCTGGCAATGAAACGACGTCTAGCCCGGCTCAGGCGGAACTTCATTGCCGCGAAGCACATCACTTTAAGCTTCGATGGATTAGTTCAGGGACTATTATATCATGTTTAATTTAAGCTTAAGCCATCCGGCTCATTTTGTCTACAGACAAGTGTTTATAAAGCAAACTTAATGTTTGACTCTGTTATGGATTTCTCTGTTATTATCTTGTATAATGAGGTCAACCCTTTTAAGTTGGTTTTGTTCCCATTCTCTTGTTCACAGTCTCCTCGGACGGTTTATTCTCTGTTTCTGGTTTTATATTTTGAGCTCAGAATGTTATTATACAGCTATATATTTTCGTTATGATATTGCTCTAATGTCATGAGACTCTTTACATTACATTGTCATATTATTGTATAATGCCTCTGTTATATGAGACGGTTCGGTTTGAATATGATACCATGCATTCGGTTTGGTTATGATGCCTTGCGGCTCGTTTCCATTTCCATTCAACCGTGTAGCTAAGGGTTTATTTGTAGTTGGTCTGAAGAATGCATACCCACAGTTAATATACTATTCTGGTCGTATATATATATATTGCTTAAATGTTGAATGGTCCATACGTTGTTCTGGTTATGTATTCTGTGCATGCGAACTTGCAGAGTTCGATTTCATAATATATATAAGGTTCTTATCATTCTCTGGTCGCGGCTATCCGGGTCCAGGGTTTAGTCTACACATATGTTTTTCTTTATTTATGTGAACAACATTGTAATACATACATATATATATATATATATATATATATATATATATATATATATATATATATATATATATATATATATATATATATATATATATATATATATATATATATATATATATATATATATATACACTCATTGCTGTTGTGGCACTTTACCAGTCCGCCTTATGACTCAATGTTATGCCGTGAATGCATGTTAAGGGTTTTTATATCAAGAAAGCATAACTTACTTCTCTTCGGATCTTGCTGTGTCAAACGCATATTTCGCTTATTTTTCCTGTAAACTATACAGAGGTCTACAGTATACTTTTTACTAATAACATTCTGACAATACAGACTCGTCTATTCAGGTTTATAGTGTATGGTCATTTCTCAATAAAAGTTGATATTTGTTCCTTCTTTCGATACCCATGCATTTCGGTTTCTAGTTTAACAAATACTGATTGAATCTCTTTTGTATTCAGTTAATGTTAACAGTCAACTAACCTCTACTGTTCTCCATTTCTATTCACAGAATAGTGTATTAGTTTAGCACAGTACAGTATAAGAAATAATTTCAGTAAATCAATAGTCTCACAGTAGGCCATACCTGATATTATGCAAACCTACTTGAGTGCTTGTCAAACCACCCAACCATAGGAAGAGTTCCTTCTCTGACCTTCCACCCCCAAGCACTTGCAGGTCCTACTCGACCGCAATTATACTGGTCTTGCCAGTAAACGCTATCTGATCCTAACCAGACGTAGCGTACTCAGGAAATTCTTTTCCTTATGCCATCTGATCCTAACCAGACATAGCATGAGTGTTTTCTTTCTTTTTCCTTATGCCATCTGATCCTAACCAGACTTGGCATTCTTCCCCTTTCCTCTGGGGTCTCAACTACCTCAAGGTAGTTAGGGTTCCAATGTAACTGATTCCTCAGTTACTACCCATAATTAGTCACAACTTAGTACAAATAATAACCACACAGTTATCTTTATTAACATAAATTCATAACAGGATTATAACTTTAATTTTCAAATAAAGTCTTTTACTCAAAATTACTTTCACAATTACTAATGTTACTTTTCACAAGGGGCGTTACAATAAAAGAGGTATGGTAAATTAATAAAAATATAAATAAATGAGAGGTATGGTAAATAAATAAAACATTTTTTATATTTACTCCATAAGTCACCTTATATACATGTAAGGGTGTCAACAAATAAAAATATAAGTAAAGTGGAGGTATGGTAAATAAATAAAACATCTTTTTATACTTACTCAAAAGGTATGGTAAATAAATAAAAATATAAATAAACTAGACGTATCGTAAATAAATAAAACCTCTTTTTATATTTAGTCCATAACCCTCCTTCTATTTATGAAGGCTCAAGAAAGAGGTTTTATTTAAGTGAATCCTATGGGCCAAATACCATATTTGTAAAAGAGGTATGGTAAATTAATAAAAATATAAATAAACGAGAGGTATGGTAAACAAATAAAACAATTTTTTATATTTACTCCATAAGTCACCTTATATTTACCAACACTCAAAAAATGGGTTATATTTAGGTGAAACCTATGGCCAAAATACTATGGGACAAATACCATGGACTAGATTGTTATTAATACCATGCAAAAAACCATTATTAACCCTAATATTAGAATTACTAAAAATAAAAATGGCACATGGTATTGACCCATGGTATTCACCAAAATGGCATGTGGTATTGACCCATGGTATTCACCAAAATGACACATGGTATTGACCCATGGTATTCACCTGGAATGGATCCTATTTAAATGGGGGAATTAAACCAGCATGTAGCCTATGCTAAGATTCACTAGGACTTTACAAAGTTTTATTATTTAGTGAAAGACTCGCCAAGATCTTACAAGATTTTATAATTGAGTAAAGTATTTGCCATGCCTGGTGAGAGATTCGCCAAAAAATTATATATACATATTATATTATTGATAAAATTGCCTTCCACTTTTCCTATATACCATGGAGATTCGCCCATTTATTATATTTATAAATTTAGGGGGGGTTCTTAAAATTTTCCGTGTCACCATATGTCTCAACCTAAGATAAACTAAGGAGCGAGCGTGGAGGATGTTATCTACGGTCAATTAAATTTATTTTAATCAAAGTAACATAACAAAGCAAAAAAGGGATAATCTAGGCAAAAGGTTTACCAAGCAACTGTGAACTGTAGAATACCTCCCGTTGAACCGAGAAGTACGGGCAGACAATCTCTCCAAAGGTTGTGTTTGGTGTATCACAGTGTACAAGGCAGCTGAATCGGTTACCTAAGGATGGATAGCAACCTAGTGTTGTCGTCCCATATATACCCGAAAGTACATGGAGGCCCAATCCGTATTAGCACCGTCTAATGCGAAACCGCACAGTGATAGCATTCCCATATAGTTTACGTACTGTAACACCACGATATATACCCGAAGGTACATTGACAAGCTACGATATACTCACGTACGTGGAATGAGGTATCACACTTGGGGTGTATTGTAGACAAGTTAACGACAACTGCTATGTTTTTCATTAGGTGACAATGCTCCAATAAGTAAATTCAAATAAATTTTAAGTTGATCTTCTTTAGAATTTTCATTTCAAGGTTCACCACGTGATGTATGTTTGCAATTCCTAAAATGCAACTAATAGGATAAGAATTCTTCTCATTCAATTGAACAATGAAAACCTTAGCTAGTAGGGATAGAGCAATCAAATCTTTGACAAAGAGCAAAGAGCATATCTAATGTAAATTCCCTAGCTATTCCTTTCAAGCATTCACAAACTACAATATGAACAATGCAAAATTTTCTTTTCAAATCCCTTAATGTTATGGTGAACAAAAAGGAAACTATGCACATACAATCAATCATTCTTTAACAAGAACAAAGACTTGACGACAGTTCTGTTTCGAAGGAAAAGAAGACTTTTATGACACCTTATTTCGAACAAAGATTAATCAACTATATTATAACTTTGACTATGAATCAATAATGACAAAGAAAATATTTAAGAAACATTAATAGACCAAGTCGAAGTAGGGCTAGAAAAGGAGACAAAAACTTGTTCTCTGAGATATGACATTCATTGATCAATCAACAAGCAAACAAACAGAGAAAAGTTGGCAAAAACACATTCCACAGGTGAGAAATTGACCCTAGGAGGATCAACGTAACCCCGAATGAGAGACAGTGCACTTCAGAGCACTCTCCCTAAGGCAAGGGTGATCTGCAATGCACTGTGTCCCTCACAAGCCTGTGCTTGTGATAGTGAGCCATTTCAAAACGCAATTTGACACAATTTTGACCAAATTTTCAATGCAAAAGAGCTGAATTACAATCAACAAACACAAGTAGTGTCTGTGGGGATGTCCTAGGAGGTGAATAAGCTACTAGCAAAGATGATCTTCCCCAACGGAGTTACCAATTTGTTTTGGAGAATTTGGTATGTATGGATAGATACTAATTCCGTATATAAGTAGCCATATCTAGAACCACAATTTAAAGCACTTTAGCCTTTTCCTATAAGCAATAGATAAGACAAAGAAGATGAGAAGACCTACTTGTAGTTCCTCTTTCCTCTTGTCTCCATTGTATCAATCCTTTCGCTCCTTCCCGTACTTAACACGCTTGAGAAGTACTTGTAAACACAAACAAAATAAAAAGAACCGATCAAAGCGAAAGATCTTTTGAATACAAGTAAATGGAATCAGATTCATTTCACACATATAAGCATCATAAGACAATACAAACATATGGGAGAAAGGTTCAAATACTTTATTGAATAGAAGCAAGAAGTGCAACCATTATGTCTGATTCAAATTCATTCCTCCGGCTTGGATCCCATCCACATTACATCAAAAGCATGAAAAACTTGTAGCATTACAATACTTGCTTCAAAGCCAATTCTCATAGTAACATTATCTCCTTACAATTCAACATATTCCAGCCCATGATCACTTAGATGAGTGGTCAATTTATAGGGAGATGAAGGAGGTTTTGTCGTAAATGGTGGTATTGAATGGCCTTCCATACTTAGAATTAGTTCCATGGAGGAAGGGATAAGAGGATAGGATGCATCTTAACTCATTCCTCATCCATTTTCGAGCTCATAGGAGTTGATAAGTGAGGGAACCTTCTAGATGACTCCAAAAGATAAGAATATTCCCAAACCCTATGTGAATTTCGCTCAAACTCGGCCAACCCAGGTGAAAGGAAGCCTAAGTGCTCTATAGAGCACCCTGGCATGGACTTAACTACTCTATGGCGCTCCCTTACATGGGCCTACCTGCGCTAGTCCCTCTAGAGGCCATTTTTGGATGTCTTCATGTCATGAAACTATCTGGGAAGGAGGCATTGAAAGGGGTGACTCGTTTAGGGCATGTAGCAATTGGAATTAGGGTTTGATGAGCCCTAAAATACTGATCTGTATGATGGGAGTGATGTGCCCAAATGGATCTATAACAATATCCATAAATTCATACATTCACTATTAGTACCATTCAAATAAGCTTTAACTTTTGGTATACCAGATCTGGCAACTGTTGGAGCAATATAAGCACAAAGTATTGTTGCAAATAGAACTAGAGTAAAATTAGATGCTACATATACTCCAAATGATAATTCATGCCTGCATTAGAACATTGCAACTTTGTTAATTCATTATGAGCCACTCTTAAGCTTAAGCAACTTTTTGTTGGGTTTAATTCATCTTACTAGAAACAAGTATGTTTAACTAAAATTTGGTATAGAAAATATAGAAACAATGAAACAAGACTATGGAAGAAAGTAAAAAAGGAGTCAAGACACATAATGCAATAAGCATGCATGTTATTCATGTAGAGTTGTACCTTTTATGTCCCAACAAGTCTAGTTAGAAGGCTAATTAAAAATGCCAAAGTCAATTTCAGAATGATGTACTGAAATATTTGAATCTGTGTGTAGCTACGCCAATCATGTTTGAAGAGATAATTTTCAATAATCCTAGATGATAAAAATAGGAAACCACCACCATCTTCAAGAATAATGGAAAAATGTATATGCTTGAGAAGTTAAACATTCAGTTTAGGCCTTGGGTACATCCACCACTAATATTGACTTTATATTATCAAGCAGGATGAATATCAAGCACTCTGTGGTGTTCATCACCCTTATATTGAAGTAACGAATAATTTTTTCAACAATTAGATAACATGAGATAGCTCATATAACACGATTTCCACCATATTTAGCCACAACCCTAAGCTTTGGTGTGAATCTAAATCTGGGTACATCAACATTGGCATTAGGGTATGTCTATAAATCCAAGGGCAGAGGGCAGAGGGACTAGATCTGTAGTTCAAGATGGACGATGAATCTAAAAACATTAAAGAAAAATCATAAATGGTAGTATATCAAGGTAGATCCGAGTAATTGAGGTTGGCTTCAAAGTTCAAACCCATAGAAATTCAACAAGGTGCCATGGTAGACCCGAGAAATGGAGGTTGGGTTCAAACCCATCGAACGTTTGTAGGGTGCTTTCCATTTTTCTTTTGGCTAACTAACAACTAACAATGCATTCAGTATGAGTTTGTATGTAATTTCCAAACAGAAATGGGTGTTTAAGGTGTACATTGTAGCCTAAGATGATTGCAAGATCTAAACCACACCAATGAACTAATGGAGAAACATGGAATGATCTGTCATTTTCTGGCAAGCAAGTTTGGGATAATTTTCTATTTTCATCTATGAGAAAAATTAAGAGAGTTGAATATATGAATGCATTGCTCAAATCTTCATGTTTGATCCTTAAATCTTGTGAAATTTTAACTCATGACTGTTATTTTAGAATTGCTTCCTTTATCCACATCCAAGTGGAACAAATGTGTTGGGGGTTGAGGGGTGTTGGGGAATTCAAGTCAAGATGTGGAAACCCAAATGTAAACCATGACGAAGTTTGAATTCTGCAAGTTCTAAAATTGGAATAGAATGTGTTGGAACATAATCTAGAACTAGTGCATGTGATTACTTGAGGACCAAACTCATGAACTGAATGCCAATTGCTAGAACATGGGATTTTGATTGGCTATTCTCTTGCCATATCGCCATGGGGGAAGCAACTTTATGCCAAATACCATCAAAGAAATATCAAAATGAAATATATTTCAAAACATAAATCATGTGATTTTTCACTCAAGATGTATGAGGCCATGGTCAAACGATCAACATAGAAATGAAATTCATAGACAACAACCACATATTCAGACTCACAAGTTAGATGGAGACATACTTGTAGTCCATCCTCTCGATAGGACAAATGTTTGAACCCACAATGGCTAGTTGCGAGGTCACATTGGAAATGGATCGACTCATCCTTTGCTTCTGCTACTTCGACTTCACTAATAATGATTCAAATATTCCAAACTCTGAAAGGGGATGTTCATTAGGCTCAAGCTCACGACTTGAATATTTTACTTCTCCTTGCCTTCTCACTTCTTTATTTATTTAACACAATCATTAATAGGTGAGGAGAAAATAAGATGTGGTCATTTGGGGTGGGAGACTGGGAATCACATCAAATAATGAATGGGTGATAGATAGAGTGACTAGAAGGAGAATGATTAGTATTTCATGGCTCCCTATGTGCATTGATTCAATAATTGATATTGCTACCCTATTGGTTGTTGGTGTTAGAATGGGTATCTTTTACAACTGATTCCATTGATCTGTGACAACTGATTGATTGGTTACTCTAGGTTGTGGTATTTCTCACCATTAACACAGGAAGAAGAGTATTATCAAGTAAAGGAAAGTATAATTAAGTTTGATAGGATTCATAATTAATCATCATACTATGCATTTAGATTCTAAGCGTGCATTTATATTTTGTGTTCAGAGCTCCCACCAGATTGTTAGTGTCTCCTAAGGCCCTCCTATTATTGTTGTTGGCTTACAATTCCCTCTGTTTGGGAGACTCCATTGCAGTAGTTGCAATTTTTCATCCATACCATTTACAGAACATGGCCCAAAAAACCTTATCTAGTAGGACTTGGAAGTTTTCAAGATACACATTTACCCTTGGCTTGCTATTCCTTCTAGTTGGGAGTATCCATTGCAGGACTTGCAATTTTTCATCCATATAATTTCAAGAACATGTCCCAAAAAACCTAATCTAGCCCTTCAAAGTCCTCGAAGTTTTTAAGATACACATTTACCCTTTGTTTTCGTAACTGGCTTGGTAACATTGTGCCCGTTGTTAATTTAGTGGCAGGGTTGTTCCTTCACTCAAAAGAATGCAACACAAAATCATAAACATAATAATGTCATTCTGTCACCTTACCCTGGATTGAACTAAGAGTTGAAATCAAGTTATCCTTACCTTGCAAAAACATGATTGTTTTGGGGTTGTTGGAATATGGTAGTTCCGTTTGCTTCAACAGTTCTTCAATGCAACAAAAGTAGGGTTACCCTCGTCTCCATGATACCATAAATTTCCCCAAAACACATCTCACCATGTGAGACTGCTTACAAAATGAAAATCACAGAGTTATTTAATGAGCTCACATTCAAAATAATCACACATATAATGTAAAACAGACTACATCTAGGTCTTTAACAACCAGAAAATTTGGTCCTCTAATAATAGTATCTGTAACTCATTTCCTATTTACAGAAATCTAGTTAAATATCATTAGATACAGAGTATAGATTTTTACTGTAGATTCAATAGCTTACATGATTTTCTAAAACACAAGACAAGAATCTATTCTACTCTTCTCAGTGGAAACCAAAAATTGATCGATGAAAACAATAAGGAGAAAATGAAAGAATATCAATCACACATAACACAATATTTCTCTGGGGAAATAAACTGCTAAAACCCCCAACTATCTATATTGCATTAACCAGAAGATCTGAGAAGAAAATACAATGATTGTTCATCCTGGAGAATTCCTTCACTAGTACAATCTAAATATCCACTTCATAGACCAGATCAAGCCAACACTTAGCCAATTCTATTGCCTGTGAAGCCCCTATGTCCTTGCGCAATTCCTAAGAGGATCATCCCATATTTAATTGGGAAATACACTATCCATAATTATGCAATCCAAACATAGGTCCTCAACTGATTGCATGCACCATCTGCACAACTTAGAAATTTACAGAACTGATAGTACATTGTCCCTGAACATTGTCATTGCCCAATATGCATCAGTGAAGCCTTGAAGCTTCACTCCCTTTTTCCATTTGTATTATAAACCATATTGAGTAGTGCCTTTGAGGTATATCAACACATGCTTGGTTTCCTTCCAATACAGTTTGGTCGGCTTCACCATCGCTTGACTAAGTTGTTTTACTGCATAGCACATGTCCGATCGTGTGTGGGTCACGTGTTCACCCAATACATGAGTGAACCCACAAGTTGCCTGTAAATAGTAGCTTCCACTATTTCTCCAGAAGTAGCATCCTCCTTCCTCCTGTTACCTACTAGAGGAGTCTCCTTCCATGTGGAACCGTTTTAGTATCTCGATGGCATACTTTCCTTGAGAGGCCAAAATTTCCTCATCACCTTGCCATGCTTGCATGCCCATAAAGTTCTTCATTTCGAACTCTCTTGCAAGATCCTTTTTGCAAGACTTGATCATCTTATCATCACATATTAGAATCAAATCATCGACAAATAAAATAATAATCAACAATTTACCTTCAACCACAATATGGTAAAGGTTAGCATCTACTTTAGTTTTGGTGAAGACCAACCTAGTACAGTGGTTATCGATATTGGTGTACAAAGCACAGGGTACTTGCTTCAGCCCATACAACTCTTGCTTGAGTCGGCACATATGTGACTCTTGGTCAAAGGTCTCAAAATATTCAAGTTGCTCAATATACACCTCTTCCTCAAACATGCCATTAATGAAGGTTTTCTTTACATCCATTTGATGTATCTTCCATCCCATTTGCACTGATAGTGCCAAAATGGATCTGATTGATGAGAAAATTAGAGAACCTTGCAACAGGATAAAAGGTATCATAATAATCAATCCCCTCTACCTGAGAAAAACCTCGGGCCACAAACTTGGCCTTGTGTTTCTCCACACTAGCATCTGTTGTTGCCTTTACCTTGTAAATCCATTGGGAACTCACCACTGACTTGTTTGCTGGTCTTGGGATCACATCCCAAACATTGTTCCTGAAAATGTAGTCATACTACTCAACCATGGAATCAACCTAAACTGGTTGTTGCATTTCCTCCTCCAAAGAAGATCTCTGTGTCTCAACGCATCTACTCATAAGAGCCATGTATCTAGTGTACCTCTCTGGTGACCTTCTCTTCCTGCACTGTGATGTGGGTGCTCCCACATTCTCTCTAGAATCATTTAATAACCTGTCAGCCTCTCTGGTGCGCTTTCTCCTATCTCTGGAAGACTTTGCACAAGTCCACTCCTTCATCCTCGACATGTGGTTTCTCCACTACAATCTAAGGTTCCTCCTTAGGAGCTAAAATATCATCAACCACATGTAGCTAAAACTCCCTCTCAAGGGAAGATCTCATTTCCTTCTCTTCGTCAAATTTTACATCCCTGCGAACCAATGACATCCTGTGTTTTGGCAGGTACACCTGATAGTTGTGAGGTGTATCAGTGTACCCAAAAAATATCCCCAACTTTCTTTTCGGCTCAAGCTTCTTCTGTGCATCTTTGGTTACATGGAAGTAGACTGATGAACCAAAAGTCCTGAAGTGACCCACATCTAGTCTCTTCCCTAAAATATCCTCTTCCGGTGTACTCATCCCAAGAATTTGATAAGGGTTTTTGTTTTGCAAATAAACAGTTGTGTTGCATGCCTTGGCCCACAAGTGTAGTGGTAGGCCCTGATCATGCAACATTTCTCGTGCTGCCCCTAATATGCTTCTATTTTTCCTTTCATCTAGCCCATTCTGATATGGGTTATGAGGTGCTATCAACTCTCGTCAAATGATTTCTACCACACAGAAGTTTTTAAACTCATTCGACATATAATATCCACTGTTATGACTATTGAGATATTTAAACTTCCTACTAGTATATTTCTCGACCAATGCTTTAAATTCACAAAACTTTGCAAAAGTATGATCTTTCTTCTGCATGAAGAAGATCCAACATTTACAAGAAAAATCATCAACAAATATGACATAATACCTGTGGTTGGATGTGCATGCTATCAAGAACGGTCCACACACATCTGAATGGACTTGATCAAGGATTTCCTATGTTTAACTGTCTTTGTCATGAAAGTAAGATTTCGTGTATTTTTCCAAATTACACCCTTTACATGTGTCAACTTTCTCTAGTGTACCTTTAAGAATACCAGTAGAATTTTTCTACATGATTTTCAAAGCGCCATGATGCAAGTGACCCAACTGCCTGTGCGATAACTCACCAATGTCTTGGCTTTGCACATTCTCTTCTTTTGTGCTCAAGGCAACACAATATTCTACCTCCAACTTGTAGAGATTCTTCACTCGAGCCCCTATCCTCTTTACCTATCCCGTGGCTATGTGACGAAGGAACACCTTTCCTTTACTAAAGATCACATCATAGCCTTTATCCTCCAACATGGCAACAAATACCAATTTCTTCTTCAAACCAGGAACATACATAACATCTCACAAAGCAAGGGGAGAACCTGACTCCCTCTAAAATGTAATTGTACCAAGCCCAGTAGCACTATACCTCCCGTCATCACCTATCTTGATATGAATTTGGAGATCCTTCTCCTCCAAGTTACTGAACAACTCCTTGTTACCAGTCATGTGGAAAGAAGCTCCATTGTCTAGGTACCATACACTACTCACCATTGATGACACCATACATCTGATGAAGGTAAAGTCCATTTCGAATTGTGAGGCAAGAGCCTCACTTGCCTCTCCTCCTGAAGGCTTCTTACTGACCTTCTTGAGTGGAAAAATTGTGGGAAAATGTCCTAGTTCGTGCAATGAAAGCACTTGATGTTCGACATGTCCTTCTTGCCTCATTGACAAGAATCTAATTTGCAATGGAATGCCTTCCCTTTCCCTTTCTTTGCCTTACCCACTAAGGCACAATTTTTCTCATCATCATTCTTTTATGAGGATCCGTCCTGGTATTCCTTCAAATATCTTCCTATACCAAATCCTACCATACTCGTTCCTAATCTTGTAGCTTCTCCTTCACATTGACAGAGTCAAGATAAATGTGCCAACTCTTGGGATGTCCTAGAAGTGCTAGGCTCAACATATCGTCCTAAGCAATAGTAATCCCAACACTTCCAATCTCATCCCGACAATGAGTGAACTTTGTCAAGTACTTCAGAGTAGAGTCACCCTTCTCCATCTTGTTCTTTATGAGTTTGTCCTTCAATGCCAATTTCCTATGGTCACTGCTATTTTGAAACAGGTCCATCAATGCCTTCCACATTGAGTATGGAGTATCCTCCATGGAGACTCGACGCAATGTGGTCTTTAACTCATTCTAGGATAATCCTTCTTGCTTTTTCCACACACTTTCTCCATTCAGACAAACAGTTAGCATCCGATGCTGGAGGCTTAGGAATGTCATGATTTATGAATTCCTTGAGGCCATTATCTTCCAACACTACCTCCATCATGTCCTTCCAAGCTATGTAATCTAAGCTACCCTCCACGACATACTCAAGTCATAACCCATAAAAAAATATATTACTACCGTGAAGTATGAACTTGCAAATTCGATTTTCACCTACACACCAAACTCGAAATCTCCTCTTCTATATTATCTTCAGCTCTGATACCATGTAGATTTTTATTGTAGATTCAATAGCTTATGTGAGTTTCTAAAACACAAGACAAGAATATACTCTACTCTTCTCAGCGAAAACAAAAATTGATCGATGAAAAACCCCAACTATCTATATTGCATTAACTAGAATATCTGAGAAGAAAATACAATGCTTGTTCATCCTCAACAATTCTTGCACTAGTACAATCTAACTCTCTGCTTCACAGACCAGCTCAAACCAACACTTAGCCAATTCTGCTTCTTTCCATGCCCGTACTTCCTTGCACAACTCATAAGAGGATCAACCCATATTTAATTGAGAAATCCACTCTCCATAACTACGCAATCCAAACATATATCCTCAAATTATTGGACACACAATATATAAAACTCAGAAAATTATACGAATAATAATACATTGTCCTTGAACTCTAATCTCAATTGGGTCTTCCTCTGAACTGACATGCATGAGTTATTTATGAGTAAATCTTCAGTTAAATGGTGTGGTACTGGTGATGCACTGGTGCACTACTCCACTACTAGACCTCTACTAGTTCCTCCTATAGTTAGAACGAGTTTAATTGACTATAAGTTACTTAGACTGAGTTATCTTATTACAACTCAAAAGAACTCAACCTAAGCCCCTAAAAGTTAATGATCTATCTACATGACTCTAGATAGACTTCCAACTCGAATTTCCTATGTCAATTAAGTCAATTTAACTTAATTAACTATTACAAGTTGCTATGAGAATAGAATTACAATTTAATTCACAATTTGATTCAAGGACAAATTAAATTGGGATTTCTTGTTTCTATTTTTAACACAGATAAATCTACCATATCCATGGTAGGGTTGAGGAAAAACCTATTAAGTCAAATATTCATGGCAAGGCAGAGGAAAAACCTAATAACCATAGTAAGGTAGAGGAAAAAAATAATAACCATGGCAGGGTAGATGAAAAAACTTTGTCTTCCATTATGATGAGTCATATTTGAATCATAGTTACCAAATTCGGTTGAGTTAAGTAAAAGAGTTTGAAAAATTGACAATTTGATTTGATTCAAAAACTAATACATCGATTCAACCATTAATACTTCAAATTTGTATCAGTTGAGTAAACTAGTTTATCAAGTAGTCCTCCATTTCACTGAACAAATACTACTTAAATGTTACCTCCTCCATGGCTACCAGATAAAGAAGCTTTGGCTTGTCTCCCAAGGTAAAATGCATGTCACTGCGACTTACTTTTGCTCCATTTTACGTAATTTCTAGCACTTTTGTCGAGCTCAAGTGCATTTTCTGGCCCGTTGTTAGTGGCCGAGAAAAAGTCCAATAGCCACATGAATTTCAACAGGCCTGGTTAAAGGTAGGAAAAATTTAGGCTAAAACGTTATCACATTGACATCCAACCTCTGATACCTCATGGCTCTCACGATTGCCATGAGTAAATCGACCAGAGTGTTGTTGATTTCCCATAGTAAATCTTACACTTAATAATCCCCCAATATGTCGTCTGCAATTTTTTCAACTATCTTCGACTCAAATCTTTTGAATGAAGAAAAACTCATGCATATTTTTCTTAATCTTGAACATTTTGGGAAGGGAAACAAGCTTCTGAAATCCAAATAAATGTTCAAATGGACATTTGAGTCAAATTTTTAAACAATATAAATGTAGGCAATCTTTGAAATAAACAACAACGGAGTTGAAAGATTGAAAGACGAAGCTGAAAAATGATTGGTCAACTTTCATCATTTGCTGACGAACTTGATGGAGTAGTTGCATTCACAATATCTCTCGTACACATAGTCCTTAAGCATTGACGATATCCTTGAACCATGTGTTGGGCATGCGGTGACACAATGATGTTGGCGAAAATGCCCCTCATTTTTGCTATGTTCTTCGTTGGGCATATAGTCATAGCATACGATTAAATTGGCAGGCATCCAATTCCCTGAGTTTTGTTCTATGTTCTAGGTGCGAGCTTGGTTGATAATGAGTGGGTTACAATTCAATAAATGTATTATATATCATTGTTGCTTAGTACCCATTTTTATGTAAAATGTAATTGATAATTTTAAATTATATAAATATATATATATATATATATATATATATATATATATATATATATATATATATATATGTATGTATATATATAGATATATATATATATATATAATTTTAAATTAATATAAAAATTTAACATAACAAGAGCTTAATAAAGTTCATAGAAATTGTTTAAAAACTTCAAAACTAGTTTTAAATCAAAGCTTATTTTGACCAAAATAAAGAACAATATAACTTTTTTTTGGCAAGTATAAAATGTTATAAAATAAAATTAAGATATGTATAAAAATGTCATAAGATAAAATTAAAATAAAATATTTTGATTTTGGCATAAGTTATGGTTTTTGGGAAAATGGTATTGGTAAGCCATCGTAATGGCTCATGGTATTGTAACAAAACCTATTTACAAGTTCTACAATTATCTTAAATTAAAATATTTATAAAATATTTTGATTTTGGAATGAGTTATGGTTTTTAGGCATGTGTATTGATAAGTCATGGTATTGGCCCATGGTATTGTAACAAAGCCTAAATTATTATGACACTTGGGAATATAATTTTTTTTAGATTTTAAATTTTGTAATATAATTTTTATATTTGACAATTCAATTTAAAACTACATAAAAGTAATCATCAACCAATTAGAAAAAACAATTTACATTTTAAAAAATAAAAAAAATTATTTTCTAATTTTCAAAATATTTAGTTTAATATTTATTTTTTCAAAACTTTAATAAACCTCATAGAAGTTATTTAAAAATTTCAAAACTAATTAGAAGTCAAAGCTTTTAGACCAAAATAAAAAACAAAATAATGATGATAGTTTGTGAAAGTGAAAAAATATGGTAAGTTTGAAAGTTGTCCGTTACATGGCATGTCACAACAATATATGTCACTAAGAAGAAAGAAAGAAAGAAAGAAATTATTTTAACGTCCACGAAGCTAAAGATAGCCTATGGAACAGACTGCTTCTTCATCTGATTGATGTATTCGGCCCTTTTTCTGTGAAGTTTCAGAATAAATTCTCCCAACTTCTCGACAAACCGCTCGCTAAATAGATTATCCCAAGAGCTACCTGCGAGCATATCTACATAACTTTCCATGTTGTCTTTGAAGGCCTCACATTCTAAAATGAAATGTTTTTTTGTTTCCACTTTTCCGGAAGAACAAAAAATGCATACTCTTTCCTCCCACAGTTCCTTTGGCCTTTTCGAGCACCTTGTTTCACAACATAGTTGATGAGAATTAGTCCTTAACTAAGCAATAAGAATTTTGGCTCTCCAAGAGATATTGGCCTCTATGTATGATTTTGGTTGATGACTATGAGTGGGATTAAACACTTCAATATAGTACTTTTTCTTTCTTCCTAGCTCCTTATCCCAAGTATGCCTGTGGAACTTTTCCATCACAAAATATTTTATCTCTTTGTTGTTTATGGGACATGCGTTCAAGCAAATACCCCATTTACTAAACCATTTGTTATTTTGCTGCATCCAATTTTTTTTTCTCTTGCATAATCTATCATTAAAGACAACCTTAGACCATCTACCATCTTCCATTTGCTCAATTTTTTTTAAATACCTTATGACTTGCACCATAGCAATTGCTTCAATGGGAGCAGTCCCTATTTCACTTAACTAGATAGCATAAGCAACTGCACTTTTAATCTTAAATTTGTTTGTAATCAAACGCTTATGAAGTTCTCAATTTGTCTCCACTGTGTTGACATTAATGTTTCTAGTATGGCTATAGGTTACAAATGTTGTACTTGATGGCAACACCTGTGGCAAGGCTCTCAATATGTTGAAAATTAAGAAGTACGCAGGAGATCAGTTCAGAAGGTGTGTACCCGCAGGTACACCATGAGGTGATCGCGGCCAGTCACGTAGGTCAGCCGTTCAGGAGGTGCGTACCTCCAGTGCACCCATTTCAAGGCAGAGAAAAGCTCACGTGGGGTTTCTTATGTTTAATCCTTCGTATTTAGCCGACGGTATATGTGTTATTATGGTTTTGGCTCGTGGTATTGATCCATGATTTTAGGAGGAGCTTGCCTATATAAAGCAAAGGAGATCACTTGGCCAAGTATCTTTTTGCAATTGAATATCTTAAGATCTTAAATATTGGGTTATGGTATTAAAAGCTTGATCTACGTGTAAGAGAAGTTGATAGCGAATTTGTGATGGGTGATCTCTCGAGCGCATGATCAGATCTGAGCAACTGTGCCACTCTGGTGGACTGCCAATTCGGCCCTAATCAGAAGTACGCAGGTGTTTAACAGGAGAGCTGCGTGGGTACGCAGAGCAGAAACAGGAGATCTGCGTGGGTACGCAGAGCAGAAACAGGCGAGCTGCGTGGGTGCGCAGAGCAGAAGAAGGAGAACTGCGTGGGTACGCAGAGCGACAAAGGTTCAGGTGCGTACGCACAGTAAAAGTACGCGACGCGATAGTATCTCTGGGTGTGTGCCTGCAGTAACAGTACGTGGCGCGATAGTGTCTCTGGGTGCGTACTTGCAGTAACAGTATGCAGTGTGGTTGAAGAAACAGTGCGTGGACACACAGTGCGGCAGAAGGGTCTCTGCGGGTATACGCAGGGGAGAAGAAGGTGAAGTGCGTATGCACGCAGACCAGAGAAAGAAAAACTGCGTATCTATCTTAAGGCATTTTGTTTGGCTGTATTTTTCTGTTGATAAGGTGTTCTGGGTTTAGTTCTATTATTGTTGATCTGATTACTACAGTTGACTGGGTGATTTTCTTATACTTGATGATCATTTGATGTTGATGGATCCAGTTTGAAAATTTATGAAAAGTGTTCCTTGTAAGAAAAGAAATAGGGGGTTGTAGCTCCCTTCCAGGAGAGACTGGAAAACGAGAGAGAGTTGTAGCTCTCTGCAGGTTGCAACCTGTGTACTGGTAAAGGACTGCACCAGTACAAAACCATTGTAAAAGGAGTTTCTAATTTGAAAGAAGATAGAGACATATTGCAGCAGGTGGTTTTCACCCACATTGGGTTTCCACCTTACATCTTGTGTTCTTTGGTGTGACTATCTGTTTTCTTTGTTCATGCTCATTATTTTATGGTACTGACATGCAAAAATAATTCAAAGAACAAATAAGGAAGATTTATTAAAAGAATTTGATAATACTGATTCACCCCCCCTCTCAGTATTATTTCCAACAATTGGTATCAGAGCAGGTCCTTCGGAGAAGCTTGATCGCTTGAAGGAAGATCAGTCATCATGAGCAACTACGAGAGGGAAGCATCAATCAGGCCACCAATTTTTGATGGGACAAACTTCAATTATTGGAAGGTAAGAGTTACTGCCTATCTTCAATCTCTTGGTACAGAAGTTTGGGATATCATAGATACAGGCTACGCTTTTCCTTCAACTACTCCTACAGATGCGGCCGAAAAGAAGAAATATGAAACAAATGCTAAAGCAGTCAATACTTTGCTGGGATGCTTATCTCAAACAGAATTCATAAAGGTTATGCAATATAAATCCGCAAAAGAAATATGGGCCAAGATTGTCTTGAGCTACGAAGGAGATGAACAGGTAAAGCGTGCTAAACTTCAAACTCTCAGGATTCAGTATGAGAATCTCAGGATGTATAATGATGAAAGTGTGGCTAACTATTTTCTTCGGGTAGATGAGATTATTAATTGCATGAAAAATTTGGGTGAAGAAATAAAAGAGGCTATTGTGGTTGAAAAAGTTCTAAGATCATTGTCCCCCAAGTTTGAATCTAAAGTATCTGCAATAGAAGAAAAGGAAAATCTACGAATTCTTACTATGTCTCCGCTTCACGGAATTCTAACTGCTTATGAAATGAGAAAGGGAGGTACTTCAGACAGAAGAGAAGCTGCTTTCAAGGCTTCAGGCAAAGGAGATTATTATGAAGCAAGTCACGTCCCAGAAGAAGAAGAAGAAGAATCAAATTTTGTCAGAAATCTTCAAAGGGGTTCTGGAAGGTTCAAAGGTAAGTTACCTTTTAAATGCTTTGCTTGTGGAAGAGTATGTCATTATGCTGCAAAATGTCCTTATAAGGATAAAGGAAAGGAACCTGCTAGATGGAACAAGAAACAGAGTACAAATAAGAAAAGCTACTACACTCATGAAGATAGTGATGGTCTATCAAACAGTGATGAAGATGAACGAGGTAATGAATATAAATTGTTAATGGCATTTGAAGATGATGATTATATGGATGCTATAGATGTGGATAACCTTTATGAAGAAATTACTAGACTCAAGAGATGTATAGAAGAAAAGAATATGATCATTGATACTCTACAATTTCAAATTGATGAAAAGGAAAAACATCTTGAAAAATTAGAAGGTGAAATTGTTGGTCTTAGAAAAGAGATTGAGAAAACAAAAGCTATTAATCTTAAGTTTGTCAAAGGATTTGAAACTTTGAATGAGATTATCAATGTGCAGCGGTCTCCACTAAACAAGACAGGTCTGGGCTATAATGGAGAAACTTCTCAAGCATCCACCTCAAAAAGTTATCTTGATGCAGCAAGAAGAAATGAGCAAAAGCACAATGAAGACCATCAGGTAAAGCAGGGACGAACTGCAAACAGAGACTATCAGGGGCAATCCGTCATAAGGGTGAACAGAAGCTACAACCAGCCATAGGTAAAATCTTCTCAATTTGGTTCAAGAATGGATGACAATAGAAATTACAATCATTTGGCTGGTAGATTTGATAACCGCAGAAGTTTCTTCAATGGACAATGCTTTTCTTGCCATAAATTTGGCCACAAAGCAGCGCAATGTGTTGCATATAAAATGATCATGACAAGAGAAGCTCAAAAACAAAGAAGTATGATCGGGATTACAAAAAGGACCTATAAAAAATTTTCGGTTCTTGAAAATGAAGTTGAATGTTCTATTTGCAATAACTTTGGTCATGAAGATTCTGAATGCAGGAGCAGGTTTTAGCAGAAAAAGGAATAAGCCTCAAGCACCAAAACATGGAGAATAAAGGAACCACAAACAAAAAGATGTGGGATAGCATTTTATGCAGAGGGACAGGAAAATCTATGGTACATTGACAGTGGATGTTCGAAGCATACGACAGGTGATAAAGAAAAACTGGAGTCATATTCTGCTCTAGAAAAAGGAAAGAAAGTTTCTATTGGAAATGATACTCCTGCAACTATAAAAGGAAAAGGCATTGCTCAGTTAAAAGAAAAAGTCAAGGCTGGAAATGTTTTGTATGTAGATGGATTGAAGCATAATCTTCTAAGTGTCAGCCAGATGTGTGATCAAAGAATCGAGGTGATATTTAGATCAAATGGATGTCTTGTTCGTGATCTTGATACAGGTAAAACAATGATCAAAGGTAAAAGAACTCCAAATAATATGTACATATTTGAAGAAGGACAACAACAATGCTATCTGAGCAAGGATGATGAGCACTGGTTATGGCATCGGAGATTGGGGCATCTAAGCTTTTCACAAATAAGGAAAGCATGCAAATATCAGGCAGTTCACGATCTTCCAGATATCAAAATTCCTGACAACACCATATGCAGATCATGTCAGTTTGGAAAACAAACCAGAACTAACTTTCCAGAGAAGGAAGGATCAGCTAGCATGCCTCTTGAGCTAGTACATATAGATACATGCGGTCCATTCAGGAAAAGAACACCTCGAGGAGAAGAATACTTGATATTGTTCATTGACGATTTCTCCAGGTTTGTCTGGTTAGGACTTATGAAGCACAAAGATGAAGCATTCAAAAAATTCAAATCTTTCAAAGCCTTGGTTGAAAATGAATCAGGTCACAAAGTTAAGTGCCTCAGATCCGACGGAGGTGGGGAGTTCACCTCAAATGAATTTTTCGATTTCTGTGAAGAACATGGGATAAGAAGAGAATTCTCTACAGCTAGAACTCCTCAGCAAAATGGAGTTGTGGAAAGAATGAACAGAACAATCCAACAAATGGCTCGTGCTATGCTTGATGAGTCAGGAACTCCCGCAACTTTCTGGGGTGAAGCTGCACATGCTGCGGTTGTTATTCTCAACAAGACAAATGTTCGGGTGAACAGCACTCAAACTCCTCATGAGCTTTGGAGTGGTAAGACTCCTTCGGTAAAGCACTTCAAAATCTTTGGGAGCAAATGCTATATCAAGAATACTGATGAGCAGCTTGGCAAACTTGAACCTAGAGCAGTTGAAGGCATTCTTCTTGGTTACTCTCCATATAGCAAAGCATACAAATGCTACAATAAAAGACTTGGTAGAATTGTTGACAGCATTGATGTAGTGGTTGATGAGAAGGGATACATTCCTAGGCAAGTACCTCATGAAGACATCGAAGAAGATGAAGGCTACCCTCAACGACAAAATGGTGAAGAAGAAGAACCTCAAGAAGAACCAGAGGAACATACAAGAATAGAAGAAAAGACTCCATCCAGATATGTTCAGAAGAATCATCCAGAATCTCAAATTATGGGGTGGAAAGAAGCAGGTGTACAAACAAGAAGAACAATTGCAGAAGCTTCAAGCTATTTGGCATTACTCTCCTCTACTAAACCACAAAATGTGAAAGAGGCATGCAAAGATGAATGTTGGGTGAAAGCAATGGATGAAGAACTTGAGCAGATCGAAAAGAACAACACTTGGGAGCTAGTTCCTAGACGAAAGGATAAGAATGTTATCGGAACAAAATGGGTCTTCAAAAATAAATTGAATGAAAATGGAGAAGTAATTAGAAACAAGGCCAGACTTGTTTGTAAAGGGTATGCGCTGCAAGAAGGAATAGACTTTGAAGAAACCTTTGCTCCTGTTGCAAGACTTGAGGCCATCTGAATGTTCCTTGCTCTCTCAAGTTTCCAAAACTTCAAAGTATTTCAAATGGACGTGAAATCAGCCTTTCTAAATGGAGACTTGGAAGAAGAAGTATACATTGAGCAGCCAGATGGGTTCATTCTTGGAAATGATCCAAATCTTGTGTGCAGATTGAAAAAGGCTCTCTATGGTCTCAAACAAGCTCCAAGGGCTTGGTACTATCGTTTGGACAAATATCTTCATCAACAAGGTTTTTCAAAAGGATCAGCAGATAGCAATCTTTATATAAAAGATGAAAATGACAAATTGCTAATACTTGTTGTGAATGTAGATGACATTATTTTTGGCAGCAATGAAGAAGCTATGAGTCAAAGCTTTGCCTTGGTCATGCAGAAAGAATTTGAAATGTCCTTGCTGGGAGAACTAACATATTTCCTTGGTTTGCAAATCCAACAAAAAGGAGGAATCTTTTTATCTCAAACCAAGTATCTCAAACAGATTTTGAAGAAATATGGCATGGAAGATGCAAAACCAGTATGTACACCCATGGTCACAGGATGTAGCCTCGGTGCAAATGATGAATCTGCAGCAGTACATAAACCAACCTACAGATCTATGATTGGAAGTCTACTTTATTTGACAGGTACCTGACCGGACATCATGCATGCAGTAGGAATAGTTGGAAGATTTCAGGAAAATCCAAAGGAGACTCATCTTCAGGCAGTGAAGAGAATTTTCAAATATCTTCAAGGGACACAAAATTATGGCTTATGGTATCCTAGAGATACAGATCTCACACTTCATGCTTATACAGATGCAGATTGGGCCGGAAGCGTGGATGACAGGAAGAGCACAAGTGGTGGTGCGTTCTTTATGGGTTCCAGATTAGTATCTTGGTTCAGCAAGAAACAGAGTTTGATTGCCTTATCTATAGCTGAAGCGGAATATGTTGCTGCTGCATCTTACTGCACTCAACTCCTTTGGATGATGCAGACCTTGCAGGATTTTCAGATCACTTGTACACCACCTATCTCCATCTTATGTGATAACACAAGTGCAATCAGCATCTCAAAGAATCTTGTCATGCATTCAAAAACCAAGCACATACCAATCAAGTATCACTTTCTCCGGGAACAAGTGCTTGAACAAAAAGTCAAGTTGGAGTATGTTCCTTCTAAGGAACAAGTTGCTGACATTCTCACCAAACCATTGCCCAGGGAAACTTTTGAATACCTCAGGCAAAAGCTGGGGGTTGTTGATGCATCATATTATTATTGAAACTCTTCTGATTGATGGTTGTACGCATGGTTCATCTGGGGTATATGCGTACATGTGCTGGGTTGCGGAACAGGTTCAGGGGGAGCATATAATGCATTGTTGGCATTATGGAGGATGTACAGAAGGAGATCATGGAAGCTGGTCTAAATATAGCTGCAATATGTCTCTATCTCTTTCTAGTGGATTATGGTTCTTCTTTACAGATCTGGTTCATATTCAGGGGGAGCATGTTCTTAGGGGGAGCATAACCCTTTGCCCTTGATGTCAAAGGGGGAGAATGACGCTGAAGTTTTGAGGTTGCCATCAAGTCCAAAGGTGGAGATTGTTGGAATTAATGTTTCTGGTATGGCTATAGGTTACAAATGTTGTACTTCATGGCAACACCCGTGGCAAGGCTCTCAATATGTTGAAAATTAAGAAGTACGCAGGAGATCAGTTCAGAAGGTTTGTACCGACAGGTACACCGTGAGGGGATCGCGGCCAGTCACGCAGGTCAGCCGTTCAGGAGGTGCGTACCTCCAGTGCACTCATTTCAAGGCAGAGAAAAGCTCACGTGGGGTTTCTTATGTTTAATCCTTGGTATTTAGCCGACAGTATTTGTGTTATTATGGTTTTGGCTCATGGTATTGATCCATGATTTTAGGAGGAGCTTGCCTATATAAAGCAAAGGAGATCACTTGGCTAAGTATCTTTTTGCAATTGAATATCTTAAGATCTGAAATATTGGGTTATGGTCTTAAAAGCTTGATCTATATGTAAGAGAAGTTGATAGCGAATCTGTGAAGGGTGATCTCTCGAGCGCATGATCAGATCTGAGCAACTGTGCCACTCTGGTGGACTGCCAATTCGGCCCTAATCAGAAGTACGCAGTTGTTTAACAGGAGAGCTGCGTGGGTACGCAGAGCAGAAACATGAGATCTGCATGGGTACGCAGAGCAGAAACAGGCGAGCTGCGTGGGTGCGCAGAGCAGAAGAAGGAGAACTGCGTGGGTATGCAGAGCGACAAAGGTTCAGGTGCGTACGCACAGTAAAAGTACGCGGCGCGATAGTATCTCTGGGTGCGTACCTGCAGTAACAGTACGTGGCGTGATAGTGTCTCTGGGTGCGTACCTGCAGTAACAGTATGCAGTGCGGTTGAAGAAACAGTGCGTGGAAATGCAGTGCAGCAGAAGGGTCTCTGCGGGTATACGCAGGGGAGCAGAAGGTGAAGTGCGTACGCACGTAGACCAGAGAAAGAAAAACTGTGTATCTATCTTAAGACATTTTGTTTGGCTGTATTTTTCTGTTGATAAGGTGTTCTGGGTTTAGTTCTATTATTGTTGATCTGATTACTACAGTTGACTGGGTGATTTTCTTATACTTGATGATCATTTGATGTTTATGGATCCAGTTTGAAAATTTATGAAAAGTGGTCCTTGTAAGAAAAGAAATAGGGGGTTGTAGCTCCCTTCCAGGAGAGACTGGAAAACGAGAGAGAGTTGTAGCTCTCTGCAGGTTGCAGCCTGCGTACTGGTAAAGGACTGCACCAGTACAAAACCATTGTAAAAGGAGTTTCTAATTTGAAAGAAGATAGAGACATATTGTAGCAGGTGGTTTTCACCCACATTGGGTTTCCACCTTACATCTTGTGTTCTTTGGTGTGACCATCTGTTTTCTTTATTCATGCTCATTATTTTATGGTACTGACATGCAAAAATAATTCAAAGAACAAATAAGGAAGATTTATTAAAAGAATTTGATAATACTAATTCACCCCCCCCTCTCAGTATTATTTCCAACACACTGCATGTGAGATGTACTGCTGGCCCATATTTCACAACCACAGAGAATCACCGGAATCACTAGAAGCCCAAAAAGAGTTTGAGTGGTTTTCCAATCCCATAACTCTACCTCTTTACACATATTTTGAAAAGCATAAAATTCTTTCCAACCCCCCAAAGTTATTTTCTTTCTACAACCATTCCAGCCTAGATTTTTGTTGAAGTCAATTCTGAGGTATTTATTATCCGCGAGTTCTTCCAGAATGTTGCCTTCAAAGTAGAACTTATGCTGGTTATGTTTTCTTTTCTTAGAGAAAACCACTACTTTCATTTTATTGATATTGACTTACATCCCCACACTTCTACAAAAATGCTCAAGGGACAGTAAGTGCTCTTGCAAACCAAGAGCCGATTTAACAATTAGAATAAGGTCATCTACATACAAAAGAAGCGTTATAACAAACTTGCCCAAATAGATACCATCACCCTCTTGCAAATTTAACCACTCCTCAAGCTTGTCGATATATAAACCAAAAAGGGTAGGAGACAATGGGGAACCTTTCTTGACCCCGATATTGCTTCTAAAACTTTCAGAAATGCCTGCTTAAGTTATAATTTTGACTTTCACCTCTTCATACAGCCTATGCACAACTGCTCTCAAATGTTTAGGAACCCCATGTTCCTCCATTCTATGCCAAAGCTTATCCCTAGGAACCGAGTCAAACGCTTTTATGAAATGAACAAAGCAGCAAAAGACTTCTTCATTTTTCTCCCAAACGTTTTCAGTGATGTGCCTTAAAGTTATACAATGATCAACTGTGGAATGTTTAGGTCTAAAACCTTCTTTCCCTTTAGCACGCTTATCTCTTTATTCTGCCCACTTATTTATTTTGTTTTCTAGCATGCTTCCAAATAACTTCGCAAACAAAGGATTTATCATTATGGTCATATAATTGGAGAGATTATTGATGTCACCACTCTTGAAAAGAGGTATTTCCAGACTAGTTCTCTAATATGTGGGGAGCCCTTGTTGTATGATGTCGTTGAAGATTTTTGTAATGTGAGGTGTAAGAATCTTTGAGCCCCACTTTAGATATTCTGCTTGGAGTTCAGCTAGGTCTTTTTCTTTTCCAACACCCAACTTCTCAATACCCATCTCTACCTCTTGTACCGTGAATAGTTCAGTATCAGTGTTGACCAAGGGGGAAGGGTCAACCTTGGGAACCTTCTCATAGAGGTGTATTACATAGTCAAACCATTTAGAACCTGTAATATTATTTCCAATTTGTATCTTTTTTGGTTGGAGCTCCTTCCAAAATAATTTGGGATTATTTTTCCCAAGGAAGATTAGTTCTTCCCTCCTTGAAGCCATGAAATCAACTTTTTTCTTTTTTTTTTCCAAGGAAAAAAACGGTAACCTTTTATTAATGAATTAATGAAAAGTTACACTAGCAGATGCATTGAAGCATTCCGAAAGCTGCCACAAGGGCTCGAGTGCTTTCGCACCCCACGCAATGTTAGAAAACTAACGTGCACAAAGAATAAGAAAAGAGAAGAGAGAAGAGAGAAGGAAAGAGGCATAAAAACTGAATTCCGGCAGTGAGTAAAACTCACGCTTCAAGTTTTTCTCCCCTTTTTCTTTTCGACCTTGCGCCATTCTCCTTGAGTGGGCTCGATCGAAGCAATGACTAATTGTGTTTCTGCATGCTGTGGTCCTGTTTCTTTGTCTGAGTCTGAAGTATCTGAGTGGTGATGTCGTTTAATGCCTCCCATGCTTTGATCCTCGCTTGTTACCTCTGCCTGATTTTGGTGGGTTTTTGTGATCTTGTTTGCTGGAGTAGCTTCTTCCTTAGTTTCTTTGGATATCTCTGCATTCTCTGCGGTGGGTTCGTCCTCTTCTGCTTCTGATTCTTCATCCTCTGAATCAGGGGGAGGGAATTGCCATCCTTTCCTCTGCTTCCCTTTCTGCTTCTTTTTATTATTTACTTTTTTTGCTTCTGGGCATGTGCTTTGTAGATGTCCTGTCTGCCTGCAGATCCTACATCTGAAAGCAGTGTTTTCATAGTCTAAAGCTTGCAGCCAGTTTTGTTGTTTGTAGATCAGCCTTATGTTGTCTGGCAGCCCTTTGCTTAGATCTACTTCGACACAAATGCGTGCAAAAGTGTATACCCTTTCATCAATCCTTTCCAGATCTGTTTTGATATATTTCCCTATGTTGTTCCCAATTCCTTCCAAGACTTGTTCACTCCAAAAGTGGAGGGGAAGGTTGTATAGACGAACCCAAACCGACACTTTTGATACCGTCATATTGTTTGGATCGAAATCTGGGAACCATGGGGTCATGAACAGCCCCGATGTTCCCCAGAACCATGGCCCATCTCTGATGATTTTTTCTCTGAACTCCGAGGAGGCGAACCTAACTATGAAAAAACCCTTGGAGCATAAATGTATATCACATTCCATGGTCCAAGTGGTGAAGATCCAATGGAAGAGATCCATTGGTTTAGGCCAGAAACTGTTGAAACGGCAAATTAGAGCTTGCGTTTCATAGGATTTTACAAAAACATCAAGGCCTGTAGAGTCCAAGTTTAGGGCTGGGGTCTGCCCTAACTGATCTACTATGTATGGCCTAGGGGTATACCTGCCTTGATCTGGGGAGGATCCTGTTTCTTTGTTGTCCTGAAGAATGTTTTTGTATGAGGGTCCTCCTCTGGACTGCTGCTGAGGTGTTGTCTTTTTCCCTTTATCCTCTCCTGAAAAGTTTTTTTCTCCCCCTGATCTGCTTGTCTGACCCTGAGGAGGGGCTCCTCCTCTCAGTCTGAGGTTCAGAACAATAGTTTCTCCTGGGCTAATCCCATAGCTTCCCATGGTTCTGTTGTCTTGGAGAGACCATCTGCCTTTTACTAGATGTTGAATCTCTCTAGGGTATCTATTCAATGCACAGATTTGCTGCTTCAGCTGCATCACAGTATTATCTAAATGTACCCATACTAAAAGGGATTTCGCCTCTGGGGTTTTTATGAAAATATGGAAGCAAGTTTTTGTTACCTGATTTCTGCAGTCTAGCTGAGTTCCTGCTCTGCCTGCAACGGTGCCATTGTTGGTTTCCTTGAGTTCTGGTTGTCGGCGAGCTTCCAGATCCGGATATTTGGCCCGATCTGTTGAGGGATGGGGTAGATCTACTGCATGCAGGTCCCCTTCTTTGATTTCCGTTTCTGGATCAGTGTGATCCTTCTCAGATCTACAGGATTTGGTCCAAAACGATTTGAGAGGAGGCAGATCGGCTGCCTCCAGGCCCCATTCTTTGATTACATTTCCAGGATCTGTATGGAAAACAACAACTCCTTTCTTAGCGTTCACGAGGCGGAGCCTCCTTCCTCTCCTGTCGGCGCGAGCATCATCATTTCTGGTCTTTTTCTAGCCAGCCTTGATGTTGGTGCTCCTCTGAATAGGGCCTAAACCCCCTTTACCCCTTCTCAAATGGAAACGAAACCGAAACTGTGGATACCGGCCGTCTCTGCCATCACCCGGAGGGCCGTTCTCATCAGTCTGGTGAACGTCTGAGGCGAGTCTCAAAGCCTGCGCGGGTATTTTGATCTGATCCGCAAGCTGGTCCCTCTGATCTGAAGCCGCCAGGTGAGGTGCATAAACCTGCATTCGTTTGGATCTGCCTTCCAAACCCTTGACGAGAAGCGGAAGCATGTTGGTATGAGGTCTTGAGATCGAAACCTGAAGGGTCTCCGCCGCAGCCCGCTCCCTAAACCGTCGTGCTTAGGTCAAGGAGCAAATCAACTTTTTTCTTGCTTAATAACTACTTGTAATCTTTGAGCTTTATGTTATCCTTGTTGGACTCTTTCCATATTCTCCTTGCCTTTTTTCATTCCTCGTCAAACCAAGCATTAACTAGATAGAAATTTGTTTCAGACTTCTTGATTTTTTCTCTTTTGCACTTTGCAAATGTGCATTGAATTAAATGTGTTAATTCATGACTATGAATGCTATGAACTGTAATTTTATCCTTCTCGAAGAGACTCTTTAGTGTCATTTTGAAAGTACTACAATTTTCTGGGGTCAAAATAATTCTTCCCTGTGGGAGATTTTGTTGGACATGCTGAATTTTTTACTCTAATTGTTTATTTCCAATCCAAGAGAAACATAAATAAATTGGCTTGTGATTTTATTTCAATTCCCATAGCTGATCTCCAATCAAAACTTCCTCCAATTTCTCACATAAACCATGCGAGAAAATTACATAATCTACCACACTTTAAGGACAATGTTCATGGTAAGTTTGAATGCTTTCCAAAACGTGGCATGTCACGATAATAGACGTTTCCCAACAAGACATCATATATGCCTTTAAGGACAACATGGTCATGGTAATTTTCAAAGTTGTCTGCCACATAGCATGCCACAACAATAGATGTCACCCAATGAGACGTCATATATTCCTTTAAGGATAACATGCTCATTATCACTTTTAAGAATATCTTTTCATTTTGAATTAAGTTGAAAAAAATAACATTTACATTTAATATTTATCAATATTTTTTAAGTAAATGGTAAAAGGAACATAAATAATGGAGAATGGAAATATTTTAATTCAGTAAGATGTGGTATATGGATTATATATCGACCTGTACTCATTCAAAAAATTTCTGATAGTTATCAATCAGCTAGTTGTCTATAGAAACAAAGATGAGCGAGCTTTACCAATGATTTTCCAAGGTTTTTTTGTTGTGGTTGACGTGGTTGACTTGGTCCATAAATTTCACATTTGATTGCTTGATTTGGTCATCATTGATGTAGTTGAACATGTTAATAATATTGATTTGGTGACAAATTTTTAGAGGCTATGCACTTATAATACCTTTGGATGGATCAATATACGATGTGTTTGTTAGGTATGGATTTGGTATCTAGTTTATTGGAGTTTTTAGAATGTTAATTCAATTTATGTGCATTTTTATTGAGTCATAATTGGTATGATCCATTTAGTATTGTGGATATTCCACTGCCTAGTTCATCACAATAGATTTGATAAAATCTGATTTAAAATATGAAATTCTACACTATTACAGTTTTATTAGTCTTTTGGGTTTGTGGATTCACTGTTAATAGTATACGCGTGCGAATTGAATTTAGACAGAAAATAGAATCACATCTCACACACACATTTGACACTAGATATGCTCTAGGAAATCCTTTCCAGAGAATAACCCAACTAGAAGGTGAGGTCGCTCTATTGTATTTCTCTAAATGGAAATATGGATGTGAGTACAAAGAAGTATGGACTATGGCCAATGGGATACTACAACACACAAATCCTCTTTATGTGCTTGATCTAGGAGGACCCCAAAAGGCCAAAAATTTTAAGCCCTCAAATCTCAGCGAAACTAACATCAAATCATAGAGCTCAACAAGAGCTTTCCAATGATGTAAACAACACCTCAATATGACACTATATGTGAAATTTATGCCCATCTAAATTTTAAGGCAAAAAAAAAAATGCAGGTGGACCCTAGGGTGCCATGTGGTACTCCCATAAGTTTCCACATGGCAGCCCTATCATGAGCTTTGTCATTAGGTATGGAATTTCATGGGCCAACTAGGTAATGCCATATCTCAGCCACGGGTTGAACCATATGGCAGGGTAATGATTGAAGTGGCTGAATCCATCGGTGCCACATGGCCCAATCTTTGGGCACTACGTCACCCATTATTTGGGTGCCACTTGTCACTTTGTGGTTGTCTAGTCACACCTGGATTGGGCCAGGTTAGTGGGGTACAAAATGAGGAATGACGATAGTTTAGTTTTGTGGTTGGCAAATCAAATGGAAAATAGGTTGGAGGTTCACCAACTTAGTGGACCTGCCAAACCCCAATAAAAAACTGTGACAAGTGGCATATAGTTGGTGATTTGATTCAAACTCGATGACACTATTTCATATAATAATAAAAAAGTGGCCACGCAACAAGGTTTGAATCCTTGAACACCCCAACCAAACACCTTATACATAGCCACATGATTGTTGGGCCAATGGCCCATACTTTGTTGTCTTCGCCCAACGAAATGTATAAAACCCCATGCTATTCAAGCAGTCGAACAGAGGATCAATAGGCAGGGCATTAAAACCCTAACTTGGAACTGTGTAAAGGTGGAAACATGCATAAAAACCATGCAACATGGTTTTCGGGACATGGGTATATTCTAGGGGAATATTTTAGGAATATTCTTGTAGGGAATCTGTTGTGGAATCTAAAATATTCTCTAAGGGGCCAAAGTTGTAGGTGATAGAATATAGTCAAGTTTATACTCAATTTACACAGAATTTCGAGAGGATTTCATTGGTGTAGTCTATTTCGGGATTTGGGTAGCCCATTTTCAGGTCACTCCTAGGATTGAAGGTATAACGATGTATTTTTCCATGTACTCATTTTAATTTTTGTTGAGATCAATGAATCAACCTCCCCACTACTGAATCAAGGCCCAGAGATATAGTATACATTGGAATAACTATGTTATCAAACATTGTGTGCATTGTCTTTATGGTCTCCTTTATGTTTCTTCTTCTTTAAGTGCTTTCACATATGGTTTTTACATGCTCTTTCATGCAGTTCTAAAAACATCAATGAAATAAAGGTCCTAGATCATGTTTGGTATCCAAGCTAATCCAATTGGATATTGGTGTCCACCCAAATATTCAAATTGGATCCCCACCATTGTTTCTTTCATTTTTTCAGTTTCCTTAATTGTAGCACAATTTACTATTTTTGGTAGCTTTTAGGGTCCTCAACTTCCGAAGCTGTTTTGAGGTCATAAACAACATTTTTTTTTAAGTGAGAAAATGTGAGTCTATGACTCACATTTGTGGTCAAAAGTTATAGTCCTCAGATAGATATTTCTAATGAGGTATCATGCGCATAAAAAGGAGATCGTATGCTAAAGTTATGACCCCGGGAAGTTGATGTACCAATTTACCCCCACGGGGCCCATAGTTTTGGTGCTTCATCTCCTAGGGTTAGGTTTTTAGATGTTTAGGGTTTTCCATTATTTCTCAATAATGAATAGGCATTTGAGCCTCATTGTAACACAGTTTGGAGCCATGTAGCCGCCACCTCTTCTCAGAGATATGCTACCATCACCTGAGCTAGTTTATTTCCATTATATATATAAGCATATTTCAATACTTCGATGTTAATGAAATGAAGTTTTATTTTTGTTGCATCTTTGTATTTATGTTTATATATGTATTATGTTGCATTCTTTCATAAGTTTGGATCAACAGTATCAGAGAAATCTACTCTTTCCTTGTTTTTCCTTGTTTTTCTTTGCATGTCCCCAAGGAGGTCAGGGTATATGGATTTAGGGCTTCAACTATTTGAACCTTTGCAAGAACAAACTCACAAACCCTGACGACCTCACATGGTAGAATAAAATAAACATGAGGGAGTAGGAGATCTGTTCAAAATATTGCTTGAAGAAGCCCTTGAGCGACAAAGCAATGCGATGATGGACAACTTTTCATAGATCCTTCAACAGATGCCCATAGGCGACACATCTTCATCTAACAACCACTCTGGAGCACCACTCCCTTCAAGGTACAAGTCAAATTTTATATTCCCATATTTGAAGGCTCAATAGATGCATATGTCGTAGATAGATGGTTAAATATGTTGGAAGGGTATTTTTTGATTCTTCATTTTTCGTATTGAGCTCCTTCATTGTAATTCTCTGCTCCAAGACACAATAAAAAGAAGGCCACCACTGAAGTTGGACCAAAGATGTAGCCCTGGAGGATAGGGTGAACTCCTTATTAATTTCTTGTGTTCTTGTATTTGCTTACTATGTTTCTCTGTTGTTTTCCACTTTCAAGTGTCTATGTATTTGCAATTTGATCGATCCTTTGCTTAAATAACCTAGACACACACACAACACATGAGTCTGTAATACCTTCATTTAATAAATTCTATAACTGAGATCACTCATAGGGTGATTTTCAGATCAAGTGGTATCAGAGCTTTAGGCTGTAAGGTTGGACAAGCTTGTGTTGGTTTTAGATGTGAATGCTCACTAGATCAAAGCTCAAATTAGGAGAAGGAGAGTTGGTTGAAACTAACCCTGAAATTGGGAGAGTCTATCCTCGGAGGACAATGCCAGAGGAAGGTCCTGTGGGGCCAGACCCTCAATTCATAGAAAGTTTCCTAGCTATAAATTCGATGGTAGAAGAAATGTATAGGGACTTTAGAAAGCATAAAGGTGAAGATTCATTAGGTTCCAAGCAACACAAAGAAGAAGATGAGTCTCATTCCCATGACCACTCAAAAGGAAAAGGGAAAGAGGAAAACTTTCTCACACCTCCTAATAGCCCTGTGCATAACAAGAAAGAATCTTTGATCAAGTTAGATGTTAAATTTGATTTGTCTATATATGATGGAGAGCTAAATGCAGAAAAGTTGGACAATTGGATTAGACAAATTGATGTGTATTACAGACTGTAGAGTATCGACTCAGACAAGAGTAAGATTCAGCTGGCAAGCCTACGCCTAGGAGGCGCTGCCTTGGTTTCGTGGGAAGGCAGAACCCAAGTTGACATGAAAAGACATGGGAAGACTATCTTTGTCAGGGGTGAATTTGTGTCTGCAATGGTTAGGTCCCTATAATACTAGTGATTTCCCCATTACTATTGTAGTTGTATCCCTTATTAATATTTTTGTGCCCCTATTGTGCCCATATTGTTATTACTGTGCCCATAGAATCCCTCTGTTGTTATTTTTGTGGCTTTATATTATTATTGTTAGGTCGGCTGGGTTATATTGTGACTCCTTAGACTCCTATATATAGAAAGGAGGTTTTGTCATTTGTATCATCCAAGAATTGTTCATTTTTGTAATGTAAAGGAGGTTGGCCCCTCAAAGAGGCTGAATTCTAAGGCGTTCAACTATCTTTTCTATCTTTTTGTGAGCTGGTTTCATAACATTTGGTACCAGAGCTTTTGGATTCTAGGGTTTCGCTACTCCAAATAAGTCATCGTGGAATTTTCACTATAACCTTTTTTTCTGTGATGTTTCAGAAGCAGAACAAAAACCCATTTGAGACGAAATCGCACTAAACCTCGGGTCCAAATTTCAGAGGCTTTCGCGTTATATTTTCAGAGATATGATCTGAGGAAATTAGTCTTTTTGCAGACTCCTGAATTACATTCCAAACAGGTGACCTGGGGAAAATCATCATAATTTTCTCTCTGAGCATCGGACTGACATTTTGTAAGAAGGTACAGAACGATGACGGACTTTAGTTTCTTCTGTATATTGTCCAGAGCCAAAGATTGAAACAGGGACACGTGGCACGTCGTAAAATTTCACTCTACTGAACTAATCTATAATCAGGTCACTGTGGGAGATTTGGCATAACTCTTCCCTGGAGAATCCAATTTGGATCAAACTGGTGGCATTAGAAAGAGGACACAGAGGGCTACCACAGGTCGCAATTTCAAAACTGGATAATCCGCAATTACAGAGATACATCAGATTCAATATCGAGCTCCTACAAAGTGAAAAAAGGTGTGTATTTTTTTTAAATTTTTTGCATAAGCTTGGTTTGAAAAATTAGTTTGAAGGAATTCAAAGGGCATAGTAAAGCATTATTATCGGTAATTGATGCCTCAAAGAAATAAAATTCAAACACCTAGTAAGCGCCCTGAAAGCTCTAGCATGACTCATGAAGAAGAGGAAGAAATGCTGCATGATATATCAAAATTACAAGACCAAGTGCAACAAATGTCACTCTCACAAAAGCTAACAGAAGCTAAGATGAATGGCATGGAAGCTAAGATGGACAATTTGAAGATAGATTTGAAGACAGGCATGGAAGATTTGAAGACAAATTTGAAGACGAATTTGACAAAGTTTCTACAAGAAATGCTTACTAATTGTGAAAGGGTAGTAAAGGAAACTCATGATGAGAACAAAAGAAATGTTAATCATGATTTCATAAAATCTAATGTTGGATTGAAAACCCACCATATTCCAAAAATCAATATGAGGAAGTTTGATGGCAAGGATCCCGCAACATGGATATTACAGATGGAGCAATTTTTTGATCTCAATAATGTGCAAAACACACAAAAGGTACGTATTGCAACTTTATATTTGGAACCAAATCAGTTTGTATGGTATCAATGGCTTTGCTCTCATAAACAAATTATCACTTGGGAAATTTTTACAGAAGAATTGACAGCACATTATGAGGATACAAAAAGCAACACTTTTTTTAGCCAATTGATAAGTCTCAAAAAAAAGGGTTCAATAATGGAACACATTGAGGAGTTCCAAAAAATGAACATAAGGGTAAAAAATATTCTAGAGGAGCATAGGATTGATATGTTCATAGGGAATTTAAAGGATAATATCCAACATGATGTTCGTCGTTGGGAACCTGATTCATTAGAGAAGGAATTCAGGTTAGCAAGAAAAATGGAAAGCAAAATTATGGCAACTAGGAAGCATACCACTCACAACTATAAATATGGAAGTGTTGTTGCCCCTAGTCTTCCACAACCTATAAGGTTGACACCACAACAATTGGAAGAAAAAAGAGAAAAAAGGCTTTGTTACAGTTTTGATAGCAAATACACTAAAGGTCATAACTGTGTGGAGAAGAAATTATTCTACATAGATTGTGAAGAGAAAGAAGAAAAGGAGCAAGAAAGATCAAAAGAAGAGGATATACTCCAAGAACAAAGCCTAGATAAAGAAGAAATGAGTCGGACCATCTCTTGTAATGCATTGGCTGGAATTACCACTCCTCAAACCATCAATATAGAAGGACAAATCAAGAAGAAAAAGGTAATAGTGTTGATTGATTCAGGGAGTACCCACAATTTTATTCATTATAAGATAGCAAAAGAATTGAATTGCTTCCTATATTCAGCACCAGAGTGTCAAGTGATGGTTGCAAATGGAGGAATGATAAATTTCTCTATAAAGTGCCATAATATCAAGCTATCCATGGGAGAATATGTATTGACTATCCCAATGCTTTCCATTCCAATGGGAGGTGTTGATGTTGTACTAGGAGTCCAATGGCTACAATACTTCGGTACAATAGCTTTTAATTTTCAAGAACTTTTCATGAAATTTTCTGTGGAAGGAAAGGAAGTTTAATTAAGGGGTATTGCAGGGAAACCGGGAAAGATAATAAGTTCTAATGGTTGAAAAAGCTTCTAAAAAGGGAACAAAGAGGTGTAATTGCACAATTATGTTCACTAGATGTTTCCACATCGGAATCATCTATTTCTCCAGATCTCCAAAAAGTCTTGAACAATCATTCCAAGGTATTTGAGACTCCCAAAGGTCTCCCACCTATTCATGATCATGATCATGGTATTCATCTGATTCCAGGAAGTGTTCCTCCAAACATCAGGCCGTACAGATATCCCTATGCCTAAAAGAGTGAAATTGAATGTATGGTTGCAGAAATGCTAGAGGCTGGTATAATTCAACCTAGTCAAAGTTCTTTCTCTGCTCCAGTAATATTGGTGCACAAGAAGGATGGATCATGGCGCATGTGTCCAGATTATAGGGAGCTCAACAAGCTCACTATTAAAGATAAGTTTCCCATTCCTGTCATTGATGAATTACTGGATGAATTGCATGGATCAATTTACTTCACCAAGTTGGATCTTCGCTCAGGATATCAACAAATCAGAATGAAGACTGAAGACATTCCGAAAACAACATTTAGAACTCATGAGGGCATTATGAATTTTTTGTCATGCCTTTTGGCCTTACCAATGCACCTTCTACATTTCAAGGTTTGATGAATTCCATTTTCAAACCCTTCCTTAGAAAATTTTTGTTAGGATCATGTTGAACATGTTGACAGGGTGCTACAACTATTATAGGAGAAACAATTATATGCAAAAAGATCCAAATGTTTCTTTGGAGTACAAGAGGTGGAATATCTGGGTCATATTGTATCTCATGAAGGAGATAAGGTAGACCCTAGCAAAATTAAAGCCATTAAGGAATGGAGAATCCCCACATCCATAAAGCATCTGCGAGGATTTCTTGGTTTGACAGGGTATTATTGCAAGTTTGTTAAGAATTATGGGAGAATAGCAGCACCTCTAACAACATTATTGAAGAAAGATGCATTTTCATGGACTCCAGAAGCAACAAAGGCCTTCAAACATCTGAAAGAGGCAATGTGCCAAGCACCGGTCTTAGCTACACCGGACTTCACAAAAACCTTTATTGTGGAATGTGATGCTTTAGGAAATGGAATTGGTGCTGTTTTAATGTAATATGAAAGACCCATTGCTTTTGAAAGTCGTCCAATCAAGGGAAATTTTTTACACAAAGCTATTTATGAGAAGGAAATGTTGGCAATACTACATGCACTTAAGAACTGGCGACCCTACCTAATGGGAAGACACTTCAAGGTAAAAACGGATCATGATAGCCTTAAATGGTTTTTAGAACAAAGATTATCCTCTGAAGAGCAACAAAAATGGGTCACAAAGATGTTGGGTTATGACTTTGAAATCATCTACAAAAAACGGAAGCAAAATGTGGTGGCGGATGCACTCTCAAGAAAGGATGAGGATGTGGAAGCATTGTTGTGTGCCATTTCTATTATCCAACCAGATTGGATAAACGAAGCAAGGGAGGAATGGAAGAATGATGAAGAAGTGTGGGCACTTATTCGAAAGTTACAACAAGATTCCAGTACATCTGATACATTTAGCTGGCAAAATGATTCGTTATGGTACAAAGATCGCTTATACCTCTGTAACAATTCCCAACTCAAACAAAAAATTCTTATAGAATTGCACACTTCTCCCTTAGGAGGGCACTCAAGATTTTTAAAAACTTACCACAGGGTTAAGAAGGAATTTTTTTGGGATGGCCTTAAATCAAATATTCAAAAGTTTGTGGCAGAATGTTTGGTTTGCCAACAAAATAAAGTTGAAACGATTAAGACCGCGGGTCTATTACAACCTTTATCCATTCCAAGCCAACGTTGCGAGGAGGTTTCAATGGATTTTATCACAGGTTTACCCAAGTCTGAGGGAAATAGTTTCATCATGGTGGTAGTTGACAGACTTACCAAGTATGCACACTTTTGTGCATTATCACATCCATTTAAAGCTAGTACAGTTTCTACTGCAGTTATAGAAACAATTCAAAAGCTACATGGAAATCCAAAGATTATTGTAAGTGACAGAGATCCCATTTTCACTGGAAATTTTTGGACAAAATTATTTTCTTGTCTTGGTACTCAGTTAGCTCATAGCTCATCTTATCATCCTCAATCTGATGGGCAAACTGAGATAGCAAACAAATGTTCGGAAGGATATCTTCGTTGCTTTGTATCTGATAAACAGACACAATGGGTCAAATGGTTGCCTCTGGCTGAATGGTGGTATAACAATTCCTTCCATACAGCAACAAAAATGACCCCATTTATGGCACTTTATGGATATCAGCCACCATCCATCACATCATATTTAAGAGAAAATTCTAAGGTTCAAGTAGTGGAACATCACATCGAACATCAACAACAAGTCCTCCAACTCTTAAAGGATAACTTCGTGTTGGCACATAATAGAATGAAACAACAGGCAGATCAACATCACAGCGAAATAAGTTTTGATGTAGGTGATTGGGTATTCCTACGACTACAACCATATAAACAAATGTCCCTCAAGCAAGCGAAGAAGGATAATAAATTATCACCAAAGTATTATGGTCCATACAAGGTGTTGCAAAAGATTGGTACTATGGCATACAAATTGGAACTTCCTGCAGCTTCTCGAGTGCAACCAGTTTTCCCTGTTTCATGTCTAAAGAAGGTTATAGGTGACAAGCTCCCAGTTCAAACAATATTGCCAGAACTTGAAAACAAAGGAAAAATTATATTGGAACCAGAAGAAGTCACAGAAGTAAGAACTCGACAGCTACGAAATCGATCAATTTCAGAGTATCTCATCAAGTGGAAGAACTTATCTGCTGAAGATTCCACATCGGAGGATGAAAATTTTATACAGAAGCATCCAGAACTACTCAAGCGTTGAGGACAACACTTTTTTGAAGGAGAGGGGCATGTTAGGTCCCTATAATACTGTGATTACCCAATTACTATTGTAGTTGTATCCCTTATTAATATTGTTGTGCCCCTATTGTGCCCATATTGTTATTATTGTGCCCATAGAATCCCTCTATTGTTATTTTTGTGGCCTTATATTATTATTGTTAGGTCGGATGGGTTATATTGTGACTCCTTAGACTCCTATATATAGAAAGGAGGTTTTTTCATTTGTATCATCCAAGAATTGTTCATTTGTGTAATGTAAAGGAGGTTGCCCCCTCGAAGAGGCTGAATTCTAAGGCATTCAACTACCTTTTCTATCTTTTTGTGAGCTGGTTTCATAACAACAATTAAGAAGCAGTTCTATCCATCGGCCTACATGCAACAAGCCATGATGAGTTGGCAAACTCTTCGGCAGTTGAAAGGGAAAAGTGTGAAAGGGTACACTCAGGAATTTAGAAAGAGAGCATTGATTCTAGGAATCTCATTAGACTCACCAGAGACTCTTTTGAAATACATTGGTGGTCTACACAGCTACATGAGGCATACTATCCTCATGTTTAATCCCACTAGTATAGATGAGGTATCTGTACAAGCTACTCATCTAGAAGCTAGAGGAAAGAATGGAAATCTAGAAGTTGGGGGACCATCCCATCCCACCGCAAGCAAGAGCAAGGAGAAAAGAAAGCAGAAGTGGAAAGCAAGGAAGGCTAACACTGCAAAGAAAAGCAAAGCTTCGTGCACTCACTGTAAAAAGGATCGGCATGATGATGAGCACTGTTGGATTCTGCATCCAGAGCTGAGACCTAAGAAGTTCGAGGGCAAGAAGAAGAAGATTGTTGCAGCTATTCAGAAAGATTTGGGGTCAGACTCGGGAGATGAAACAACCATTACAACCACAGGTATAAAAGGTAAGAATTCTGAAGCATCTACTAGTAATTCTGCTCAATCTATTATTGATGAAGAACATGAGAGAAAAAGACATGAGCTTTTCCATATTCGAGTTGTTTCCAAATATCAAAAGATTGATACTTTGTTTGATAGTGGCTCACAAGTAAATTTGATTTCTGAAGCAATTGTAAATAAATTGGGATTAGCAACTACACCTCACAAGAAACCATACCCATTAGGATGGTTGAATGATAAAGCACAACTACAAGTGACTAGACAGTGTAAACTCAAGTTTTCTTTTGGGTCAACATTTATAGATAAGGTTGAGTTAGACATAATACCTTTTGATATACGTGGAATTGTTTTAGGAATTCCTTACTTGTATGCTAGAAAAGCTATTTTCTATAGAGCTGAGAACAAGTACCTACTTGTTAAAGATGGAATCGAATACTTTGTAAGAGCTCATAAGCTGAAAAATAATTATACTCTCATAAACTCAGGGCAGATGAAAAGAATGATAAATTCATGCAAATAATTCTTACTAATGGTTGTAAAGGAAAAGAAACATGATAAAACCAATGTATTTGAGGGCTGTAATGTTTAAAACAGCAAGCAGATATAAAAAAGGTTGTTTCAGAGTATGATGTCTTGTTTCAAGAACCTAAGAATCTGCCACCTAAAAAGGGAATAGTACATGATATTATTTTGCAGCAAGATACTCCATTGCCTAACATTGGAATGTACAGGTTGTCTGCTTTAGAGAATGCTGAAATCAAGAGTCAGGTGCAGGAGTTGCTCGCAAAAGGGTTCATCAGGCCTAGCACATCACCATGTGGGTCACCAATCGTTTTGGTGAGAAAGAAAGATGGACCGTGGAGAATGTTCATTGACTACCGAGCACTGAATAAGATAACAATAAAAAATCGTTATCCCCTTCCTCGCATAGATGATCTTTTAGATCAATTGAAGGAAGTTGTTTATTTCACCCAGCTGGATTTGAACAGTGGATACCATTAGGTCAGAGTTGCAAAACAGGATACATGGAAGACTGCTTTCAAAACAAAGCAGGGATTGTATGAGTGGTTGGTTATGCCTTTTGGATTAACCAATGCCCCTGCTACTTTCATGAGATTAATGAATGATGTATCAGACCATTTCTTGATGATTTTGTTATTGTGTATCTGGATGACATTCTGATTTTAGTAAATCGTGGGAAGAACACTTAAAAGCATGTTAAGCAGACATTAGATGTTTTGAAAAGAGAAAAACTTTATGTTAAACTCTCGAAATGTGAATTTGGCAAAACATCTCTAAATTATTTGGATCATATAGTAGGGGGTCGTGAATTGAAAATAGATCACTCTAAAGTGGCAGTCATTATAAACTAACCTAAACCCAAGTCTGCTACAGAAGTGAGAAGCTTCTTAGGAGCAGCACAATATTGGAGGAAGTTCATTTCTAACTTTTCCACAATTGCAGCTCCCTTACATGCTTTGAGAGGATTGAACAAGGTGTTTCAGTGGGGAGGCAACCATCAGAAGGCCTTTGACACCTTGAAAGAAAAGATTAGTACAACCCCTGTACTAGCATTGCCTGATCTACAAAGACCATTTGAGATCCAAACAGATGCCAGTGACTATGCCATGGGAGCAGTGTTGACACAACACAGTAAACCCATATGTTATAATTATGAGACTTTTAATCCTGCAGTAGCTAACTATCCTACATATGATAAAGAATTGTATGCATTAGTTCAGAGTGTGAAAAAGTGGAAACATTACTTGATGGGGAAAGAGACATTAATACATACTGATCATCAACCACTTCAATATCTACACTCCCAAACTAAGTTGCAACAATCGAGACATTACAGATGGATGGGTTTTCTACAACAGTTTCATTTAGTCATCAGGTATAAAAAGGGCATAAATAATAAAGTTGGAGACATGTTATCTAGACCCATTATAAATGCATCTACTATACTTAAGCATAATTCTGTGTTACATGAAAGCTACATTGAACCATATAGTCAAGATATAGACTTTAAAGATGTATATGCAACTTTGAGTCAAGGCAAAAGAGTAGAAGAATTGGATTATCATGTAAAGGACTGACTCTTATACCATTGTGGGAAACTCTGCATTCCACAAACTAAGAGAACAAAGATAATTAGGGAAGCACACACTTCTCTAATATCAAGTCACTTTTGGGGTAAGTAAAACAGTTGCACAACTGCAAAGATTTTGTTATTGGCCAAAAATGAATGAGACAATTTCTAGATATGTAAGAGGGTGTACTATGTGTGCCAAAAGCAAGCCCAGTAATAGAAAACTAGGCTTGTACACTCCACTACCAGTTCCTTCTCACCCCTGGGAAAGTGTTTCCATGGATTTTGTTGGAGGACTACCTAAATCTAGGAAAGGTCATGATTATCTATATGTTGTTGTGGATAGGTTTAGCAAAATGTGTATTTTGATACCTTGTAACAAACATATTACAGCTGAACAAACTGCAAAACTGTTCTTTGAACATGTATGGGTTCATTTTGGATTACCCACTTCCATTGTATTTGATCAAGACACCTGATTTGTGGGGAAGTTTTGGTCAAGTCTATGGGTACTGATGGACACAAAATTGAAGAAAAGCACAGCTTTTCATCCACAAACAGATGGCCAGACAGAAGTAGTTAATAGGACAGTGATCCAGCTACTCAGAGGATATTGCAGCAAACATCCTAAGCTTTGGGATGAACAGTTGTGTTATGTGCAGCATGTTTACAATAGAGAAAAACATTCTTCTACCCAGAGATCTCCTTTTGAGACCTGTTTTGGTTTCACACCAAGGTCTCCTTTGGATTTTGTCTTTGGTAAAAATACCACAGTTGAGGGACATAGTGATGTGGATAGGGAAACTAGGCTCATTGAACAAATCCAGGAGATCCACCAGGCAATACAAGAATAGCTAGAGAAGAGCCAAGCCAAACACAAGGCTAGGCATGACAAGCATCGGATGGATCATAGTTTCCAAGTTGGCGACCAGGTCTGGCTGTATATCAGCAAGGATAGGATGCAAGGTGAAGGTAAAAGGCTAAAGCCTATCAGGTATGGACCCTTCGAGATACTTGAGAATATTTGTGAAAATGCTTTCCGCCTTCATCTACCAGCTTACATGCACATCTACTCAGTCATAAATGCAGATTGCTTGAGATTGTTCGAACCCTCTCTAGTTGAGGATCCCGAAGAGCAAAGTCAATTACCTTCTATTGATGACCTGCTACCTGAATATCTTGATGAATTGCAAGAAGGCACAGTCTTAGACAGGAAGGTGAGGACAATGCGCAGAGGAGATGTTGAGTACCTTAGAATTGGACTCAAAGGTTCGAAGCCGAGAAGTTCAAAATGGATTGAGATTGGGCAAGTGAGACAGCAGTACCCTCACTTAGTCGATGCTTGAAAGAAAACCAACTTTTGGTGGTCCAAAAGCTTTTTAGTGGGAAGGCCGTGATCCGAATTGGATCCATAAAGAAGGATAAACAAAGCAATGGCTATACCAGGTCGGGATAGACTTCAAAGGATTTAAAATAGCGATCAAAAACACCTCTAAACCAGTGGCAGTGGCAGCCAGTGTGGAACGACGAGGACCTCGGTCAAAGCGCGCTGACCGAGGCCCATGGAGATTGCGCGGGAGGCAAAATTAGCCCCTGGGAGGCCCGAATCAGGAAACAAAAGGAGTTTTTGATGCGTGATTAGCACTTATCACGCATCTTTGGGTGAAAAACCTCAACATGGAGAAGCCCCAAGCACTTGGTCGTGTGGGAGTCAGAAAAATCGTGGGACAAAAGGCTAAGTACTAAAGGCGGGACCCGCTCCAAAACCGGTGGTATTGATCGAGGGCATCCATGGGCGGTAAGCAGTTTTGATGAAAAAGGAGCGATTCCACTCAGCGCCTGATGCGTGGCAAGTGGAGGAGAGAGAAAACCGCCGCTCATCACATGCTAACGATCAAGCTAGTTAATTGCGCAGGACGAGTGAATGGCGTCAAATCTGGGGGCTCCAGATCTAATGGCTAAGATCGCACCCAATTGAGAAGATGGAATTGATGAAGGATTAAGCCTCGATTTAGAAGAACTTGAGGTCTGCTTTGACCACCAAGGTGGTGGAAGACTCATCCCACGATGCAACCGAAGAATCGAACCGACGAAGCAGGCTGGCACGGTTCGCTGGAGGACAAGTGGCCATCCTTGAGAGCTTGATGATGGCGCCGAAACAGGGTACTCCAAGTGAAGTTGTAGCAGGCGAATCGATGGAGAGGAAGAGGAAGCGAATAGCCATGAGATCGAATGGCTCTAAAGCCATGTACAGACTAGACGAAGAAAGGAGAAGGAAATCAGGAACTGAAAGATGGAACACCGAAGACAGAAGGCAGAGAAGAGAAGAACCAGTAAGGCAAAAAGCAGAATGAGGACAAAGGGCTGAGCTAACCAAAGGAAGTGTCGAGCACCAGAGAGCTTGAGAGACTCAAGCCATCCCTGAGAGGATCTGTCAGACCAGAGAGCTCAAAAAGCTGGCAGAGAAAAGAGTCTTTGTAATCTAGTGGTTTGGGGAATCCAAGAACCACCCTGCCAAGCCAATCTGTTTTAGGAGACTCGTATTGAGCTCCTTCATTGTAATTCTCTACTCCAAGACACAATAAAAAGAAGGCCACCATTGAAGTTGGACCGGAGATGTAGCCCTGGAGGATAGGGTGAACTCCTTATTAATTTCTTGTGTTCTTGTATTTTCTTACTGTGTTTCTCTATTGTTTTCCACTTTCAAGTGTCTAGGTATTTGGAATCTGATCGATCCGTTACTTAAATAACCTAGACACACACACAACACATGAGTCTATAATACCTTCATTTAATAAATTCCGTAATTGAGATCACTCATAGGGTGATTTTCAGATCAGTTCCATAGGATCCCCACTCACAATACAAGTGAGTTTCGGGCCAGGCAGTCACTTGTGGCCGAGTTAAAGGCTTCCGAATCAGATGGCTGTTATGAATCTGAGTTAGAACCTAATAAGGGGAATGAAAAAGGGAAGAAAATTGTTGATGTGGAGCCCAGTGCCACTATTTCCACCACCAAGATCCAAAAGCTTGAGCCCAAAGATCCTGAGGAGGGGGAGTGTCTCTTCCACTCACAGATGTGGATGAAGGCTTCACCATTGTAATTCATTATTGACAGCGGGATCCAAAAGAACCTAATTTGAGCAGAGGTTGTGAAGCGGTTGGGCCTACTATCCACACCACACCCATAGTTGTACACCATCAGGTGGCTTCACCAAGGACAAGATCTTTACATCAGCCAATAGTGACACCTTCCCTACATCATCAAGCCGTTCATGGATGAGGAATTGTGTGATGTTTCTCCTCTGTAAGTTTGTAATATGTTATTAGGCCAAACATACTTGTGGAAGTGTTATGTTGTATATGAGTCGAGGGATCACACTATTATTATTTATTTCGGTAATAAGTTATACAGGATATTGGAGGTAGCCTCTCCTACTGCCATCTCTTTGATCTCTGCTAAGAAATGTAGTAAGATGATCTCCCAGACTGAGAAATTTGTTTTCTTTCTTATTCACTCTTAAAATAAGGGGGAGATTGTGGCCACATCCATGTCCCCCAGGAAGGGTTCCTCCATGCAACAGAATTAGGTGGATAAGGTCATGGAATAATATATGGACTCCCAAAGCACCTCTACCCAATGTACCAATATATCATCGCTCCATTATCGAAAATGAAGAGATCAAGTGAAAAATGCAAGAGTTTCTATAGAAAGGGCACAGCTCACCAATTTCCTCACCTTGTGGGAGTCTGATTGTACTTGTACAAAAGAAGGATGGGACTTGGAGGCTTTGCATTGATTATCGAGCACTAAATAAAATCATTGTTAGGAACATGTATCTAATCCCACAAACTGATGACCTTTTGGACCAACTCAAGGGGGCCAAGTATTTCAGCAAGATCGATTTGAAGTCTGGGTATCACCAGGTTCCAATAGAGCCCATAGATGCATGGAAGACCACCTTCAAATCCAAGGAAGGCCTTTTTGAATGGTTGGTTATGCCTTTCATGTTGAAAACTTCCCCTACAACTTTTCTGAGGCTAATGGATGACATCTTACGGCCCTTCACCAACTCATTCATGGTTTTTATTTGGACGACATCCTCATCTTCAATAAGAGTTGGGAAGAACAACATATTCGACAGGTCCTTGAAACCCTACGACAACATAAACTGTGTGCCAACTTGGAGAAATGGACCTTTGGCATGATTCAGGTCCAATATCTGGGTTATATCATAGATGAGTGAGGCATGCATGTGAATCCGACTAAGATCCAAGTCAGTCGGGATTGGCTATCCCCAACCACTCTAACAGAGCTTCAAATATTTTTGGGAGTTGCAAATTTTTATTAGAGATTCGTGTTGGGATTCTCCCATATCACTTTGCCTTTGAGTCATATTACCAAGGGTGAAAGAAACATTTTACTGATCCGAGTCCCAATACAATGATTTCGTTGAGTTAAAGCATAACTCTTCTCTGCATCAATACTCATATTTACATACCTGTAGACGATTTGAAATTGAGATAGATGCCTCTTACTATATTATTGGTGCAGTCGTCACCCAGTGCAGGCATCCAGTGGCATATCATAGTGAGACATTTTTTGACACATTTTGAAAGTATCCCATCTATGATAAATAGATGTATTCCATCGTGTGGGATTTCCGACAACCGAAGAATTAAATTCTAGGGAAGGAGATGATCATCCACACCGATCACCGACCTCTTCAGTTTATACAGACACAAGGGAAGTTGTAGAACAGTCACCATCAAAAGTGGTCTACATATTTGCAACAATTCCACTTGAAAATTAAATACAAAAAGGACAACACCAATCATGTTGAAAACTACCTTAAACGACCCCCTGTTGCAACACTGACTATTGTTCTAAAATCTTTAGGCGACGAGACCTATGGATTTATGCAATTATACAAAAATGATCTAGAGTTCGAATCCACATACCAAATGCTAGTAGATGGAAAGAAAGTTCCTAATTTCCACCTCCTGGGCACATTATTATGCTACCTAGGCCAACTTTGTGTTCCTTCAAGATAGCATGCCAAGCAGATTTAGGAGGCACACTACATTTGGGTCGCAGTACACTTTGGTGTGGAGAAAATTGTGGTCGTACTACAAAAGTAATTTTATTGGCCGAAACTCCTACAGGATGTTGGGAAATATGTCAAATCCTGCATTGCCTGCACCATTGCCAATCCAACCATCAAGAAGCAAGGCTTGTACACTCCTCCACCTACTCCCAACCAACCTTGTGAATCCATCTCCATGGACTATCTATCTATCCTTCCTTCTACCAAGCATGGTAATGACTGTGTATTTGTGGTCATGGACAAATTTTATAATATGGCTATATTAGTGGCCTACAAGAAGAGTATCACAACAGATGACACTTCCAAAATCTTCTTTGAATGAGTGTGGGTACATTTTGGTATCCTACAGACCATTATATCATATTGGGATAGCAGGTTCCTGAGCACATTCTGGTCAAGACTCTAGACACTATTGGACACCAAGCTCACCAACTCAACTACATTCCATCACTAGATTGATGCGCAGATAGAGGTCATCAACTCAATGATAGTGCACATACTCTGCATGTACAACTCTAAGCATCCATAAACCTAGGATGAGAGCCTTCCCTATGTGTAGCATAGTTATAACAGATCTCTCCATAGCTCGACTGGTCACAGTCCCTTTCAAGTGGGCCTAGGATTTCAACCATTGTGTCTGATTAATGTTGTCATGCCTCATGCAACTACACAAACATAATCTAAAAATGTACTATCTGAGGCTGATAAAGTAACAAAATTGATTAAACGTGACCAGAACATCCTCCAACATGTTCATGACATCTTGGAGAAGTCCAATGCCAAGAAAAAGCAGTGACATGATCAACATTGGGTGCCACACAAGTTTCAGGTGGGCGAAAAATTTTGGTTGCATTTGAAGAAAGAATGTGATACAAGAGCACATCAGAAGCTCATACCACTTCAATATGGGCCATACACCATTATGAAGGTTGTGGTAGAAATTTATTTTTACCTCAACATTCCCCCCACTCCTTGGCCCGCACCCACTATTCAATGTGGATCACCATCAACTATAGTTTCTACCATTACTAGCCACATCAAGCATTGCAGAACAACTTACACCAACAGAGTTAAAACTAGACTACATGGAACATGCCACAACTTATCGTATCATGGACACACATATCAAGAACACTCACCAGCAGAATATCAAACTGTATCAGTTTGTGAAAGCTAGCCAACTCCTGCACCAAGGCAAGTTGCTCACCAGGGAGAAAGTTAAGCAGAAGTTTCCCCATCTCATGGAGGCACTCAATGCAATGGGGACCATTGCTTCATAAGGGGGGAGGACTGATCTAGGTGGATATTGGTGGCCACCCACCTATTCCACTTGGTCCCCCACCATTTTTTCTTTCAGTTTTTTAGTTTCCTTAATTGTAGCACAATTTATTATTTTTGGCAGTTTTTCGGGTCCTGAACTTCCAGAGTAGTTTTGAGGCCCTAAATGACCTTTTCTTGGAAAATGTAAAAACATAACCCTTTGAGTGGCATTTTTGGTTGAAATTTATAGTCCCCAGATAGATATTTCTATTGAGGTATCATGCGTGTCGAACGAAGATCATATGCCAAAGTTACAACCTTGAGAAGTTGATGTACCAATTAAGCCCAATGAGACCCATAGTTTTGGCGCTTCATCTCCTAGGCTTAGGTTTTTGGATGTTTAAGGTTTTCCATTGTTTCTCAATAATAAATAGGCCTTTGAGCCTCATTGTAACACATTTCCTAGCCATGTATCTACCACATCTCTTCTCAAAGACAAGTTACCATTGCCCGAGCTAGTTTATTTCCATTTCGTATGTAAGCATATTTCAGTTCTTTGATACTAATGAAATGAAGTTTTATTTCTGATACATATCTATATTTATGTCTATATTTGTATTATGTTGCATTCTTTCATAAGTATAAATCAAGAGCAGTCTTCTTACTGATGTAAATTGTGAATGTGAATGATAACTATGGCAAAGCTCAAAAAGAATGAAGGAAAACTTAATTCTTTTGACCCAGAGATTGTGTTAGAAAACCAACTCACAAAAAGATAGAAAAGATAGATGAATGCCTTAGAATTTAGCCTCTTTAAGGGGGCAACCTCCTTTACATTACAAAAATGAATAATTCTTGGATGATAGATATGACTAAACCTCCCTTCTATATATAGGAGTCTAAGGTGTCACAATATAATCAAGCCGACATAATAGTAATATCATAAGGGCACAAAAATAACAATAATGGATTTCTATGTGGCATACTAATAAAAATATGGGGACAATTGGGGCACAATAATAACAATAAGGGATACAATGACAATAGTAATGGGGGAATCACTAGTATTATAGGGGCTTAACATGCCCCTCTCCTTCTAAAAAGCATTGTCCTTAACACTTGAGTAGTTATGGATGCTTATGTATAAAATTATCATCCTCCCATATGGAATCTTTAGCGAATAAGTTCTTCCACTTGATGAGATACTCCGAAATTGATCGATTTCGTAGCTGTCAAGATCTTGTTTCTATGACTTCTGGTTCCAATATGATTTTTCCTTCCCCGTCAAGTTCTAGAAATATTGTTTGAACTCGGAGCTTGTCACCTATAACCTTCTTTAAACATGAAACATGGAAAACTGGGTGCACTTGGGATGCTGCAGGAAGCTCCAATTTGTATGCCATAGTAGTAATCTTTTGCAACACCTTGTATGGACCATAATACTTTGGTGATAATTTATTATCCTTCTTAGCTTGCTTGAGGGAAATTTTTTTATATGGTTGTAGCCATAGGAATACCTAGTCACCTACATCAAACCTTGTTTCGGTGTGATGTTGATCTGCCTATTGTTTCATTCTATTATGCGCCAACTTGAGGTTATCCTTTAAGAGTTGGAGAACTTGTTGTTGATGCTCGATGTCATGTTCCATTGCTTGAACCTTATAATTTTCTCTTAAATATGATGTGATGGATGGTGGATTATATCCATAAAGTGTCATAAATGGAGTCATTTTTGCTGCAGTATGGAAGGAAGTGTTATACCACCATTTATCTAGAGGCAACCATTTGACCAATTGTGACTGTTTAGCAGATACAAAGGAACGAAGATATCCTTCCAAACATTTGTTTACTATCTCAGTTTTCCCATCAGATTGAGGATGATAAGATGAGCTATGAGTTAACTGAGTACCGAGACAAGAAAATAATTATGTCCAAAAATTTCTAAAATGGGATCTTTGTCACTTACAATAATCTTTGGGTTTCCATGCATCTTTAGAATTGTTTCCATAAATTTAGTAGAAATTGTATTGGCTTTAAATGGATGTGATAATGCACAAAAGTGTGCATACTTGGTAAGTCTGTCAACTACCACCATGATGACACACTTTCCTTTGGACTTGGGTAAACCTCTGATAAAATCCATTGAAACCTCCTCCCAATGTTGGCTTGGAATGGATAAAGGTTTTAATAGACCTAGGGTCTTAATTGTTTCAACTCTATTTTGTTGGCAACCCGAACATTCCACCACAAACTTTTGAATATCTGATTTAAGGCCATCCAAAAAAATTCCTTCTTAACCCTGTGGTAAGTTTTTAAAAATCCTGAGTGCCCTCCTAAGGGAGCAGTGTGCAATTCCATAAGAATCTTTTGTTTGAGTTGGGAATTCTTACATAGGTATAAGCGATCTTTGTACCATAACGAATCATTTTTCCAGCTAAATGTATCAGATGTACTAGCATCTTGTTGTAACTTTTGAATGAGTCACTTCTTCATCATTATTCCATTCCTCCCTTGCTTCATTTATCCAATCTGGTTGGATAATAGAAATGGCGCACAACAATACTTCCACATCCTCATCCTTTCTTAAGAGTGCATCTGCAACAACATTTTTCTTCCCTTTTTTGTAGATGATTTCAAAGTCATAACCAAACATCTTTGTGACCCATTTTTGTTGCTCTTCAGAGGATAATCTTTATTCTAAAAAGTATTTAAGACTATCATGATCGATTTTTACCTTGAAGTGTCTTCCCATTAGGTATGGTTGCCATTTCTTAAGTGCATGTAGTATTGCCAACATTTCCTTCCCATAAATAGCTTTGTTTAAATACTTTCCCTTGATTGGACGACTTTTGAAAGAAATGGGTCATTCATCTTGCATTAAAACAACACCAATTCCATTTCTTGGAGCACCACATTCCACAATAAAGGTTTTGTGAAGTCCAGTGTAGCTAAGACCGGTGCTTGGCACATTGCCTCTTTAAGATGATCGAAGGCCTTTGTTGCTTCTGGAGTCCATGAAAATGCATCTTTCTTCAATAATGTTGTTAGAGGTGCTGCTATTCTCCCATAATTCTTAACAAACTTGCGATAATACCCTGTCAACCCAAGAAATCCTCATAGATGCTTTACGGATGTGGGGACTTTCCATTCCTTAATGGATTTAATTTTGCTAGGGTCTACCATAACACCTTCATGAGATACAATATGACCCAGATATTCCACCTCTTGTACTCCAAAGAAACATTTGGAGCTTTTTGCATATAATTGTTTCTCCTCCAATAGTTTGAGCACCTTGTCAACATGTTCAACATGATCCTTCCAAGACTTGTTGTAGATTAGTATCTCATCAAAAAATACTAACACAAATTTTCTAAGTAAGTGTTTGAAAATGGAATTCATCAAACCTTGAAATGTAGAGGGTGCATTGGTAAGGCCAAAAGGCATGACCAAAAATTCATAATGACCCTCATTGGTTCTAAATTTTATTTTCGGAATGCCTTTAGTCTTCATTCTGATTTGATGTTATCCTGAACGAAGATCCAACTTGGTGAAGTAAATTGATCCATGCAATTCATCCAATAATTCACCAATGACAGGAATGGGAAATTTATCTTTAATAGTGAGCTTGTTGAGCTCCCTATAATCTGGACACATGTTCCATGATCCATCCTTCTTATGCACCAATACTATTGGAGCAGAAAAAGAACTTTGATTAGGTTTAATTATACCAACCTCTAGCATTTCTGCAACCATACGTTCAATTTCTCTCTTTTGGGCATAGGGATACCTGTACAGCCTGATGTTTGGAGGAACACTTCCTGGAATCAAATGAATAGCATGATCATGATCCCGAATAGGTGGGAGACCTTTGGGACTCTCAAATACCTTGGAATGATTGTCCAAGACTTTTTGAGATATGGAGAAACAGATGATTTCGATGTGGGAACCTTTAGCGAACATAATTGTGCAATTACACCTCGTTGTTCCTTATTTATAAGCTTTGTCATACCGTTAGAGCTGATTATCTTTCCTAATTTCCCTGCAATACCCCTTAATTCAACTTCCCTTCCTTCCACACAAAATTTCATGAAAAGTTCTTGAAAATTAAAAGCTATTGTACCTAAGTATTGTAGCCATTGGACTCCTAGTACAACATCAACACCACCCATTGGAATGGAAAGCATTGGGCTATTCAGTACATATTCTCCCATGGATAGCTTGATAATATGGCACTTTCCAGAGCAATTTACGGTTCCTCCGCTTGGAACCATCACTTGACACTCTGGTGTTGGATACAGGAAGAAATTCAATTCCTTTGCTATCTTACAATGAATAAAATTATGGGTACTTCCTGAATCAATCAACACTATTACCTTTTTCCTCTTGATATGTCCTTCTATATTGACAGTTTGAGGAGTGGAAATTCCAGCCAATGCATTACAAGATATGGTCGGATTCATTTCTTCTTTATTTAGGGTTTTTTCCTAGAGTATATCCTCTTCTTTTGACATTTCGTGTTCTTTTTCTTCCTCCTCTTCACAATCTATGTAGAATAATTTATTCTCAGCACACTTATGACCTTTATTGTATTTTCTATCAAACTGTAACAAAGCCCTTTTGCTCTTTTTTCTTCCAATTGTTGTGTTGTCAACCCTGTAGGTTGTGGAAGGCTAGGGGCAACAACACTTCCATCTTTATAGTTTTGAGTGGTAGGCTTCCTGGTTGCCATAATTTTTCTTTCCATTTTTCTTACTAACCTGAATGTCTTCTCCAATGAATCAAGTTCCCAAAGGTGAACCTCATGTTGGATATTATCCTTTAAAGTCCCTATGAACACATCAATCCTATGCTCCTCTGGAATATCTTTTACCCTTATTTTCAATTTTTGGAAGTCCTCAATGTGCTCCATCATTGAACCCTTTTGTTTGAGATTTATCAATTTGCTAAAAAAGGTGTTGCTTTTTGTATCTCCATAATGTGCTATCATTTCTTCCATAAAAATTGCCTAAGTGACAATTTGTTTATGAGAGAAAAGCCATCAATACCATACAAACTGATTTGGTTCCAAATATAAAGTTGCAATACATACCTTTTGTGTGTTTTTCATATTATGTAGATCGAACAATTGCTCCATCTATAGTATCCATGTTCCGGGATCCTTGCCATCAAACTTCCTCATATATATTTTTGGAACATGGTGGATCTTCAATCCAACATTAGCGTCTATGAAATCATGATTAACATTTCTTTTGTTCTCATCATGAGTTTCCTTTACTACCCTTTCACCATTAGTGACCATTTCTTGTAGCAACTTATTCAAATTTATCTTCAATTCTTCCATCTTATCGTCCATGCCATTCATCTGAGCGTCCATGCCATTCATCTTAGCTTCCACACCATCCATATTAGCTTCCATGCCATCCATATTAACTTGCATTCCATTCATATTAGCTTCCATGCCATTCATCTTGGCTTCATTTACCTTTAATGAGAGTGAAATATATTGTACGTGGTCTTGTAATTTTGGTATATCATGTTGCATTTCTTCCTCTTCTTCACGCGTCATGCTAGAGATTTTAGGTTGCTTACTAGGTGTTTCCATTTCCTTTCTTTGGGGCATTAATTAATGCTAATAATTCTTCACTATTCCCTTTGAATTCCTTCAAACTAATTTTTCAAACCAATCTTATGAAAAATTAAAAAAAAACTACACACCTTTTTTTCACTTTGTAAAAGCTCCATATTGTATCTGTTGTATCTCTTTAACTGTGGATCTCGAATATCTGAAATATTATCTTGAGGTATCCCATTGAGTCCTCTTTCTAACCCCACGAGTCTGATCGATATTGGATTCTTTAAGGAAGAGTTATGCCAAATCTCCCATGGTGACCTAACTATAAACTAGTTCAGTAGAGTGAACTTGTATGACGTTCCACATGTCATTGTTTCGACCTTAGTACCTGAAACTAATACACATAAAACTACAGGTCGTCCTCTTTCTGAAATGTCTTACGAAATTTCAATTTGATGCTCAAAACAAAAGTTATGACGATATTCCCCAGGTCACCTGTTTGGAATGTAATTCGGGAGTATGCAAAAACCCTAACTTCCTCAGATCATATCGCCACAAATATAGCGATCCAAGCTCTGAAATTTAGACCCGAAGTTCATAACATTTTCTGCTCAAATGAGTTTTTTTCTAAGCTTATGAAACATCACAGAAACAAAGTTATAGCGAAAATTCCATGATGACCTATTTGGACCAGCGAAACCCTAGAATCCAAAGCTCTGATACCAAATGTTAGGAAACGAGCTCACAAAAAGATAGAAAAGATAGATCAACACCTTAGAATTCAACCTCTTCAAGTAGGCAACCTCCTTTACATTACACAAATGAACAATTATTGGATGATACAAATGACTAAAACTCCCTTCTATATATAGGAGTCTAAGAGATCACAATATAATCAAGACGACATAATAGTAATAACATAAGAGCACAAAAATAACAATAGTGGGTTTCTATGGGGCATACTAATAATAATATGGTGACAATAGGGGAAAAATATTAGCAATAAGGGATACAGTGACCTAACACAATTTCTTGAATTGCATTTTCTGATTTAGTTCTAAAGAATGATAGGTCAAATGACAAATCAAATGGAATATTATGAGAAGAAATTGGAAAAGAAGGAAGAGAATGTAGAGGACAATGCTTCAGTAAATCAGGAAAATTCAGGTAAACCTCCTAAATATCCATCTCTATCTTCTAGTTATTTTTCTACTTCTTCATATACTTCTCATCATTCTACTAATCAGCATAGAAATTCGTACAAAAAGCCTTTTTTTAAAGTTGGATATAAAATTTGATTTTCCCATGTTTAACGAAGAATCGAATGCAGAAAACCTAAATAAATGGATTAGACAAATTGAAGTGTATTGTTGGATACAATAGATCAAAGAGGACGAGGCAAAGATCTAGTTAGCATCTCTTCACCTAGGAGGCATCGCTCTTGTATGGTGGGAGAGAAAACTTCAAAAAGGTAGCAAGAATTTGGGTAAACTCGTTTCTTCTTGGTATGAATTTTTTTCTGGATTGAGAGGGAAATTATATATTTTGGCCTATCGAAAAAAAAGCCATGATTGAATGAAAATATTTGAGACAAGGCAAGGGAAAAAATGTTCACAGTTTCATGGAGGAATTTAGGAAGCAAGAATTACCATTGGGAATTCCTTTAGCTTCACCTGATACTGTGATGAAATATATTGGTGCTTTACATAATTATCTTCATCATTATTTGTTGTTGTTTCAAACTACCACTCTTGATGAGCCCAGTGTGAAATCCATTCATCTTGAAATAAACGGTCAACTTGGATAGGAAGACTATCCAAATGAGTCATCAACCAAGCCTCAGAACAATAAATTCAAAGGGAAAGGACAAGAAGATAGCTACCACAACAAAAGAAGAGGGAAAGTACTTATTGCAAGAAACAAGGGTACGATGAAGAGGATTTTTGGAAGTTTCATCCAGAATTGAATCCAAAGAAGTATGGTGGAAAAGTGAAGCAGAAGATAGTTGTTATAGTGCAACAGGGCCTTCGATCCAATTCTGATGATGGGACGCAGATTACTACTATGGGAATACAACGTAACAAATCTCTTTATGTTAATTCAAGCTCTAAAATTCATGCTATTTCAAGTTATATAAATGAATCTTATGTTGATGAATGGAAATAAGTGAATTTATCCATATTAGGGTTGTGTCTAATAGACCAAAATAGATACACTGTCTTACCCGAGTTCTCAAGTCAATCAGATTTCAAAATCAAATCTTAAGAAATTTGGAATGGAAACCAAACCTCATCCAAAACCCTACCCTCTTGGTTCAGTATATGGAAAAACTCCATCTAACAAAGAAATGTAGGGTTAGGTTTGTCATTGCTTCAAAATTGGTAGATAAGGTTTATCTAGATGTTGTCCCAATATATATTTGTGGCATAGTCGTGGGAGGTCTGTATTTTTATAAAAAGAACGCAATATTTTTCTGACATGAGAGAAATATCATCTCACTAAGAGTGGGGTGGAGTATATTGTCAGAGTTCACCACATGAAGAATGATGCAAATGCTATTAGTGCAAGGTAGATGAAAGGGCTCATCAACTCCAACAAAAATTGCATTCTCATGGTTGTGAGGGAAAAAGATGTTAAAGCATCATATCCTTTCAAAGGTTGTGATCCCTCTCATAGGAAAGAGTTGCATGAAGTTGTTAGGGTCCAACCCTATCCATTTATTTATGTAATAATCCCAAGGGGACTTGTTAAAGTCATAATTATTTAGTTTATTCAATAAATCTCGTAAGTGGTTATCCACATTAATAATGACTGTAAGTGGTTGACCCAAATTATATAAAAGGGACCATAATTAGTTATAAATGTGCCCTAGTTGATAAACAAGGTGGTTAACCCATATTGTGAAAGGGGCCACGATTAGTTAGGGTTTTAGATGTTATGAAACTATATATAGTCTTAGATATCAAGGGAAGTCTCATCGAGTTTTATTGTAATTGATCTCTACTCTATTGGAGGTTTCCCCATCGAAGAGGCAAAAGAACATTGCGTTCTTCTTCTGAGATAATATATTATCTTTGCATCTTGTCTCAGTTCATGTGATATTTCTGTTTTTCTAAGAATATTGTACTCATATTTCTAGAATTTTAACATTCTTTGCAGGCCAAGTGCATAACAAGTGGTATTACAGCGCTTTCCCGGGCTAGTTGCACCTCCAATTTTAGCAATTTTTTTTTTTAGGCTATAGACTTGTTCCAACGTCTTTAAACCACAAGATCTGTCGTTGAGCACATAAACCTGCATATTTTGGGAGGAATGCATGCAGGAGTGTGTTGAAGCCTCAAAATTCATTGCGACAACATGGGGGCCAACCACCCGGTCGGGGACTTGAATACCATCCCTTATCCATTTGGGTTGGTGGCTCCGACTCGAATTATGGGACCAATTTCCCAATTTGAAAGATGGTAGGATGGGGTATGCATTTGATTATCAAATCTAATTTGGTAGATGAGGTTGGTTTCATTAGAAAAATCAAGCTATCTATATATATTACTAGTACCCAGGCTTAAACCAATATTTGTGTAGTCTAGATAAATGACTAGCTTGAATGATAATGAAGATTATCCATACAAGAAGTATAAAACTTTCATAAAAGCAACTATTTCGATTAAATAGTTAATCGAGATGGTTGACTGTAAAAAGTATCACATCAAATATCTAAGATAACTTTTCTTATAAAAAATAAAGAGGATGACAACTCAGCGATATTTTAAAAGTGAAGAAATAACAAGTTGTATTAAAACATAATTGACAAACAATGTACATATAGAAGAAACAGCTTAACAGTTCATAAAATAATCACTACACAATGATAAAAGTACTCGATGCGAGATGATTGATCCATAGAAAATAAAGATGTGATCCATGCATTTTCTTCAAGATCGATCACATAAAAACAAAAGTGCAATTCTTAGCAAACTTTCTCAAATAAACTTTCATGGACTAGATCTTCAAAATTAAAGAAATCCTTTAAAAGTACAGAAGTGTATGTTTTTAAAGAGTCTCAAATAAAATTGTCAGACCCCTTTCTAAATACATGAAAGGGGTTTAAATATAAAAAAATATTACAAAAATAACTAAGCGCTAAATTTTGAGGAGTGAAATGACTCTCCTTAGAATCAGTGCCAAAAATGCAAAAATAAAATTGATTTGAAATTCAAAAATCGGACCTTGATTGGTGTTGGCTTCTGATTTGTTTCCTTTTCTCATAGATATCTATCATTGCCTGAACTTCTAGAGATTACCTAATTCTTATCTTCACTTGTCTTGCATAGACTGTATCTGATAATGATGGCGTCATATGAATGATAAAATTAGTTAAGCATCATAGGGCCATCAATTGACTATGTGGTTTTACCATGTATGACCAATAAGCTTCCCAATTGAAATGTGACAGCTTTCTGATCTATTGTTCTTTTTTTGCAAGAATTTTATGCTAGCTTGATTGCAAATCCTCGATCTCGGGCAGATTACCTGGCAAACATTTTTGAATAAAGCGTGCATACCAAATATTATCATTAACAATTTCTATCATATTGTTTGATGTTTCACTTGTGCTAGAAAATTCTCTTTTAGCCTATTTTATCTCGATTTCCCAATCAGTAAAGAGAATTTCCTTATGAGATTCTTTGATCTTTAGCAATTCTGTTGTTTTTTCCTTTGAATTTTCCTACCATGCGATCATGTTTGAAATATTTTCATCTATTTCCTCAAAGTTGATTTTAGCATATGTGAATTGATTCACTAATGCATCAACTTCTTGCCACAATAAGCTAATCTCTACTAATTTCTTACAAAATATTTATTCTTGCTTTGATAGAACTGAATTGATTTCTAAAGATTCTTTGATGAATTCATCAACTTTTGTGTAATCCTTCATTTGATCTACAGTAAATCACAGTTGTGCGGTTTCAGCGCCTTTGGCATTTGATTCTTCTTGGCTTTGAAGTCTTAGTCTCTTGAAACTCAGCTAGATTTGTTCAAGCCGTGATTTAATATGTTCCTGTGTTTTCACCTTTTCTCTTATGAGTTGATCTTCTAGCTGCTTTATTATTTCCTCCTTTTCTTTGATCAAATTTCTCACTTCTTTTGCTTTGTCAATTGTTGCAAAAGCGTAAGCTCCTCCAAACTAAGATAAATTTGATCATATTTTCAGATGGATTTATAGGTGTATCTTTCCAGACAATGTCCATTGGCTCATTTCCTGGTAAGATAATAGCAGCGTGGTCAATATTTCTTTTTTTCCTTTGTCTCTTCATGATTGCCCGATGTTTGGGACTATAGAAAATATCTAAAGGAGGAATTTCTTCCTCTTTCGAACCAATATCTGAAGAAGGAAAAGTAGGAATAACTTCGATATCTTCTGAAGTACTGAGAGATTTTTTTGAATATTTCTTAGGAGGTTTTTTTGTTTCAAGCAAAGTTTGTGTTTGACTCATACCCCCCTGTGGTTCATTGATTATCTATTCAAAATGACCCCATTCTTTCTCCATTTGCTCTTGATCAAGTCCCTTGGTATTCTTTTTGTTGGAAGGTTCTTCTACGTCTTTCTCTGTAGAAAAATCCTTTGATGATTCAACATCTTTGGATGCTTTCTTTGCATCCTTCCTTGAGACATTAGTAGAAAATATTTCTTCCTCGAATTCCTGCGAGATTATTTGAAGTAGATTTAAAGGCACATGCATTAACCTTTGGTTTCTGTACTCCTTAAATTCTACTAATTCAATTGGATTCAGTGTGAGGGAAGCTAAACTCTGTACTTGTGAAAATTGTTCAGCTTCTTCAAAAAGATCGTCAAAATGATCGTCCTCATGAATAAATGCCTTAACTTTAACAACTGAGGTAAAATCATTCACGACCTTAATAGGGTCATATTTCCTTTCGCGAAACTCAACAAGATTTAAACTATGAATGTGTTTGACTTCAACATGTGCATGTTTGAAATCGTTTAAACAATAAACACCACACCGAAGTGGAAAAGTGGGCCAGAGATATTTTTTAGATTGTTTGAGAGACCTGGTTACACCCTTGCTAGCTGTCTAGTATGCAATTTATCTGGCTAATAATTTATGAGGGACATACCACGAAAGTACATGTGGTGGAGTGGTGCTTCCAAAAACTCTAATATATGTAAATAATTCCTCTCCAAACCATCTTGCCACAGGTTGAATATCGACCTTGGCTTCTTCAGATAACCTTGGGGCTTTCTTGTCAAAGACAACCTGATGAATAGGGAGCATAACCCCCTGAAAAATCTGATAGAAACATTCATTGAAACAAGATTTCCAAAGAGATTTATGATATACATGAATTGATGTGGGATCCTGAGGCATCCACTTCCATCCCATAATCAGAAAGGGAAAAATGAAACACACAACATCCATGATGTAGGCACACATATAAAATGGAGGAATGGTTCTTGTAGTGACAAAACGGTTCTTCCTATTTTCTATGATATGGTGGGCTAAGTTATTTGAAAAAAATTCAAAATTGTGGCCTAATCCATTACTATAGAATTAGAACCGACATCAATGAGAGGCACACATTCAACTGAAAACTTGGTAGCATCTGAATATCCAAATAATCTACATAGCATTGCAGCAATGTATAAATAACGAGTGGCAAGAGAGGCCACCAAATACATACCAATTCTATCCATATTGTGATTGCTAGGATTTGACCTCCATTTATTTATAACTTCGGATGGTTCTTCATTTTCAGTAGTAAATTTCTCAACAAATTCTTTATCATAAATCTTGTGTGGTTGAGGTAAATGATACATTCTTATGATATCCTCTGGTTTAAAAGAGTCGATGACCACTTGCCTTGAGGTTACAAATTCTCTGTCTTCAATGTTCACATTTTCAATAACCCATTTCACCATATCAGTGTAGGGTAATAATTTTGGCCTAGCTATTACCTAATGAAAAAAAAACATGTGATCTCAGGATAAGAAGCGTCTGACAATTGAATATCATCTATCATTACTTCCTTCTGTATTTCCTTCTAGAATATATCATAAACATTTTCCCAGGAGCCAACACCACTCTGGTAGACAAGTTGTATCAGAAAATAAAGGTGATAATTCCAATACATCTTCAGCTATCGACTATGTAACCTTTCCCTTATTCATCTTGACCATCAAGCTGAGTAATCGAGTCTCTGTTATAGTCCTGTCACCACAAAGAAGACGAGAGTGATAGTGTAGAGGATGAAAAATAGAACTATAATGGCATGTAGATATGAAAACCTTATTCACGTTAATGAAACTGAAAAACTTAAATGCACCCATAATGGTGAGAAGACATCGAATTTTCTAAGCTGCGGAGTCATAAATATCCATAACCTAAAATAATTTCTGTGTAAGATTCAAATTAACTCACATTAATGTAATCTATTGCAAATGATATTTTCAGAGTAGATCATTAAGACTTGTTAACATACCATCCTTAATACGTGAAATTTAATTTAATGACATGTCAGTGGATCAAATTCTCTCGCAAACCGGCTATATAAAATGTCACATAATAGTTTGATTGCCAGTTTTGTGATTTTGCGATTTGCGAGATTGCGATCTGACAGATGCGAACATGTTTTGATATTACAGTTAATTTGTTTGTTGGGTCCATCATCATATCACAATATGTAAAGGAATGTTTAACATGTTTTGTTGATTTTTTTGTGATGCGAAGAGTCTGACATGATTTAACTGTAAATGAATATTCCTAGATTCTACACATATCACAAATCAGTGATGTTTCAAATGGTAACATTAAGTGTTGCACACAAGACTTTGTGAAATGCGAAATGCGATTTAAGTTTGGAGCAGGGTTCTCGGATTTTTTTATTTGGATTTTAATGAATTTAAATCAAATTATTTTCCAAAGGGTCCCCATTTGTTATCTAAAGGATTTTACCAAATCGGGGGTTGTTGTATAACACAACAATTGGCAATTCACTGGAAGAACCAGTTATCTCTGATAATTTTGAAGTTTCTAAATTTTTCAAAGTAATGATAGTTCATGAAATAGGAATCGCATGAAATTTAAGATAAGTAACATTTCTTTGAATAATAATAAAAAAACTCACCTAATTAAAATTCATTTGAAACCCTCTAAAAAATGAAAATTCCTTTGTCTATATCAGTCTTAGTTTAAAAATAAAATAGGGGGCTTTTGCAGATTAGCTTTTTAATGTACTCATTTTTCACAGGTAGAGCCTTTGCTGCCAGTAGGAATCTATAGCCTCGATAGGGTTACCTTTTAACCAACAATGATTCAGTGTCCCATCCAGATAAGAGTGCAGTTTTTAGAGATAAATTCAAAATGATATACTTTTTTTTTAAACATTTTTTATTTTTTATTTTTTTGCAATTTTATTTTTTATTACTCAAAAGTCATTGACTTGGTTTGGTGGCAAAATGATGTCAATGCGATTCACCAGTTGTAATTCGACTGAACAAGATGGCTTGCGATGAGATCCCTCGTCTTAAGATTAAAATAATCTCAAGACATTACCATGTTTTGGTATGTAGTATTGGCAATGTCAGTCTATTATTTCCTTATGAAAAAGGTAAGAAGAATCTTGACGAGACCTCTTATCTTTTAAGTTTTAGTATATTTTATAATTACACTCTAAAAAGAGAAAAGTTTACTGGATGGGGAGAACCATTGACTCCTTAAGAGTTTTGGATGACAAGTATAGAGTTGAAGATGCTTATCTACAAATAGTCTTTACTTTGTTAAAGATACTTTTATTGACTGATAATAGAACAACAATTTTTTATAAAGTTGGAGGTTTCTCAAAGAATATATAATTTTTGTTGAAAAGAAAATTTCAGAGATTCATGGAACTTAGCTAATTTTCAAATGTTATAATTGTTTCCTTAACAATCTCCACTTCTAAAAGCGAAAAATCAAAATATTTCAAAAATATTTATTGTGAGGCCAAAAGTAAATACTATTCAACATTTATTTTCCTAGAAATCATAAAAAATGAAATAAGCTAAATGCGATAATGTTACAATTAGGAGAGATTATCTCCTAAGAAAATAATTTCTTCAAGATAAGCCCATTAACAGGAAGAGAATCTCTTCTTCCTAATAAATCTTGTAATATGAAGGTCGATGGGCCTACTTGCTCAACAATCTGAAATGGTCCTAACCACAGTCTTTGGAATTTGGTGTGTTTACCTTTTTCCTCGTGCGCTTTGTCCCATTTCAAGACGAGATCTCTGATTTGAAATGACTTGGTGGAAACTAAACTTGCATCAAAAGAAGTTTTAACTAACTGTTGATGACAGACATGTGTGATCTTTTCTTTCTCTCTTTCCTCTTCTAATTTGAGAATTTGATCTTGCCTTAATTGTAATGAAGAAGAAGGAGTTTCTTCAATGAATTGCACTAGGGCCAAAGAGGGAATAGCTAGATTTGATGGAATGAAAACTTCTTTCCCATAAACCAAATTAAATGGAGAAGTGCCTATTGAGGCCTTCTCAGTGATTATGTCTGCCCATAGAGCAAATGTCAAATATTTGTGCCAATTCTTTTGGCTTTGGTTGACAGTCCGTTTAATGATTCTAATGAGATTTTTGTTAGTTGATTTTACTAACCCATTCCCTTGAGGATAGTAATTGGTAGAATAATTCAATTTAAATCCTATTTTTAGCGTGAATTCAATCATATTGTTTCAAGAAAAATAAGATACGTTGTCGAACATGAGTGAATTGGGTAAGCCAAATCTAGTTATGATAAATTGATTAATGAATTCAATAATTGCATCAGAATTGATTACTCTTAGTGTAATTTCTTCCACCCGCTTGGTAAAATAATCTATTGCAACAAGAATATATTTGTGTTGTTTTAAAGAGTTAGGAACGATCTCACATATCCAATCCCCATTGTTCAAAAGGTTGTTCAATGTTGACTAGTTGTAAGGGAAATGTTGGTTTCCTTTGTCTTCCAGTAGTTGTTTGACATACTTTTCATTTTCACACATATTCATGAGTGTCCTTGAACAGTGTTGGCCAATAATAACTGACATAAATAATTTTGTGTGTCGTTGTATCTCCTCCAAAATGTCCCCCAGCTGGGCCACCATGGAGTTCTTGCAAAAGATTTTCTGCTTCAGATTTTTCGAGGCATCTTAGCAAAACAAAATCATAATTTTTTTTTGAAATAACACATTATCAATGATTTGATATTTATTATATTTTAGCCTTAAAGCTCTTTTCCTTTTATAACCGAGTTCACGAGTAGCAAATCCATTTCTCAAATAAAAAATTAGATCAACATGTTGGGATTCAGACTCGTTTAGATTTACCTCGGATATTTGCACATTATTACCTGAATCTTCGTCTACTGATATGTTGGAAGCTCCTGCTAACATCCTGCAAAAACCTTGAACTTTGGTGATTTTAGCTAGTTTAATTTCAATGCCATATTCCTGCGGTGTTGTTACCCAATTTTCCCTTTTCTCTCCTAGTTCCTTTTGCACTAATAAATTTCTCACAGGTAAGAATGGGACTATTACATTAGTGTGCATTTTAAGAAGAAAAGGTCTAAAATGCTTTATAGATTTGAAAATAAAAATGTCTATTTTTCAATGTCTGAATAATTCAATTCATCACCTTGTAAAGTGGAGCTAAGGAAAGAGATTGGTGCTTCAATTTTCTCATCATTGATTTGTGTCAAAATGGCTGCATATGATGTTTGGAGGAAAAAGTATATAAAATAAAATGATTAGAAAAGTTTGAGGTTGCTAAAGAGGGAGAATTTATAATCGCCTATTTGATAAGATCCAAAGCTCCTTGCTCACTATGTCCCCATTTAAAAACCAATTTTCTCTTGATCATGGATTGCAAGGGTAAAACAATTTGTCAAAAGTCAGGGACAAATCTTTTAACAAAATTTATCTGGCCTAGGAAGGATTGCATGATTTTTTTTTGTGAGGCAAAGAGATTTAAAAAAATTCTTTTATCCTATTAGGATCTATGTGAATACCATATTTAGATACAATAAATCTGAGAAGTTTACCTTCGATTAAAGCAAAGTAAGACTTATTTGGGTTTAGAGAAATTTCATACTTTTTACAATGTTCAAAGATCTGTTTTAAGTATTTTAAATGATTACTACATTTCTTTGAAAATATTGTTATATCATCTAAATAAATGACCACAATTGTATTTACCAATCCTTTGAAATCTATATCCATGGCTCTATGGAAAGTCGCACCAACATTAATTAATCCAAACGACATATTTTGATAGGCATATGTTCCCCATTTGGTTCTAAATGTGGTTTTTAGTCGATCATCTGCATGTACAAGAATTTGATTGTAACCTAAAAATCCATCCAGAAAAGACATTAATTATGATCCTGTGACCGACTGCAGTACCTGTTTTGTAGGAGGCGGTGGAAAGTTGTCCTTTTGACAAGATTTGTTGAGATTGCAGAAGTCTATGCAAATTCGAATATCACCATTATTTTTCTTGACTAGTACTAGTTTGGAAACCCATCTTGAATGTCTAACAGGAAAAATGATTTTGGCTTTAAGAGGTTTGTTTAATTCAGATTTGATTTGATTCTCTAATTTTGGATGCATCTTCCTCAACTTTTGTTGTACAGGCTTTTTGTTGGATATCATAGGAATAGTGTGTTGTATGATAGAAGTATCATACATTTTAAGATCATCATAATTCCAAGCAAAAACGTTTTTATATATTCTCAACAAATGAATGAAGGCTAATCTTTCGTCAGGTGCAAGACGAAGCCCTAGATTAATATTTTCTGGTTTTATATCAGTTCCAAGGTTTACTAATTCAAACGTCAATGTTGAACTTTGAAGTTTTGAATTAGTTGGTTTCTTAAATCTATCTTTAAGATCGTACAGATCTTCCATGTTAACTACAGATTTGGGTCTGGGATTTTCATTTTTCTTCTGTTTAAGCTGACTATCATGTTGGTCTTCATCTATTATTTGGTCATCGTAGGAGCCCTCAGATGTTAAGAAGTTTATGATATCCTGATCGTTATTAAAACCTCACAAATTTGCAATATTATTAGGAATAGAAAGTCTAAAAATTAACTTTATAGAAAATCGATCAGGGCTATAATCTTCCGATTGTATGAATTTGGAAGAAATTTTAGCCAAGAGATCAACACTTCCATTCTGAAGTCTTGGTATTGGAGAGATATTAAATGCCAAGAAATAGGAAGTAAGGTCCTATACTAATGATTGATAATGATTTAAATATCTAGAAAGGCATTGAATAGTGTTCCTTACTTGTTCAATCATGATTTTAGAGTCTCCAAAGACTTGGAGGTATTTGATATTAAGGCCAATGGATTTGTACAATCCTTGAATTAATGCCTCATACTCAATTGTGTTATTCATGCGTTCAAATTCAAGTCTGCATGCCAACATAATTTTCTCCTTTAAGGCTAACTAATATGCAAATTTCCCCTAATCCATCATTATATTTAGATCCATCGAAAAATTATTTCCAAAACAAATAATTAACTACTGGTTTACCTACAAAATTGATACATTTAGAAGAATCTGTTTGCGAATAAATTTTAATATGTGAGGTAACAAAATTCTCCAGAAAAGGTGAAGTTTGTGAATTAAAATTTTCCAAAAATGATTCAACAGAATAATTTCCAATGATATTATTATTGTAGGCAATAGGCTCATTTTCTCCTTCGAGTTCAATCACAGTGTACTTTAAATGCTTCTCATGATCGACCCTTATTTGATTTGGCTTGTTGTTGTAAGGAAGCCACATATGAGACCAGTCTGTTGCAAAATAGCCATGAAGCTTTTCAAACCAATCTCTACTGAGGATCAAGCCGTAAAATTCAAGAATATCAACGCTTAATATGTCAATTACTTGACATACTCTTGGATTTGATGAGAGTCTGATGGTAACCGAATTAATTTCTCCTATGATTTCGAATTGTGTCCAATCTAACTGTACAATGTAAACAATAGATTTATGGGTAAAACATTTAATTTCGTGCAAACTATTTTTGGCATAATGTTGGATGAAGCCCCAGAATCAATTAAACAATTGTGCAAATTTTTACTAAAGATTTCAAAAGTCAAAAGAAAAGGACGAGTATGAGAATTAGATCTACCACCAATTAAAAAAACATTAGTTGATTTGAATTTATCCGATGAATTACTCGGAGGTTTACCAATTCCTTGAGAAGCTTGAGAAATTACAGCAACAGGAAGAGGAGATGTGGGAATTGCATTTAATTCCTTGACCAATAGCTTCTACTGATGTTTCAGCTTGAGAAGCTCATATAGTGTAATATTAGCTCTATTCTTCTTCATATCTTCAACTATGTTGTACTCCATATCATCAGAAATTAACAAGGTTTTGGTTTAAGGCGAAGGATTAGATTGAGGTGGAGATGTTTGAGTAGACTTGGGAGAAGATTTCTTACCAATTTCTTTTTCTTTGACAGTAGCAGTTGATGGTTTCTTTTTTTGACTTGACTGTAGTAAATCAGTAGCGCTCTTGCTTCTGGTGGCAACAGGTAAAGATTCTTCTTCTTTATTGTCTGAAAAAGGAAGAATGAAATCCCACATTCCATGTACTTCAGCCAACTCTTCATCATCAGTTTGTTCATTAGCTGTTGATACTTCTTCTTCTTCCAAATTTGATTCGGCATTTGATATGGTATTTGGAGGTTTAAAATTAGAGATTGGATTTCTTTCAAAAGGTCTAAAAGGATTTCTAGAAGAAGTTTCAGTTACTTGTTTCTTTATGTCAACCATTTCATTAGACATGGTTTTAAGTAATTTTTGCAGACCTTCAAGATCGAAGGGGTCTTTAGGTGTTTTCTTCTTAGATTTGTCTTTGAAGTTGACCTTTTTGGATTTTCTTTCTTCTAATGCATTTTTATTTTCTAAGGCTAAAATTCGTTTCTCTACAACTATAACTTCTTTCATATTTTTAGCCAAGGTTGGCTTAATCGCTCTATCAACAAAAATAGTTGTATTTGAAGGGAGAGCAGAAATGTACCATTCATTTTGTACTTTGGCACTTGCTCTGGATGCAACTGGGATTTTATTTAACAATTTGTTAAAACGTGAATTGAAATCCTTAATGGCTCTTTCTGCAACTCAATTTTTCTCGAGGTTGTAGGGAATAATGAGATTCATCTTAATACTTAATTATTTACAATATGAAATGAACTCTTTTGAAGTGTATTCCCCTCCATTTTCGGATTCTCAAAGTTTTTATCTTTCTTTCGGTTAAGGTCTCAATTTCAAATCGAAATTCCTTGAACTTTTCAAACACTTCACCCTTTTTCTTGAGAAGATAGAGCCATGTATTTCTAGAGTGATCATAAATGAGGGTCATATAGTACAGATGGCCTCCAAGATATTTATTAGACATTATCTCACACACATGAGAATGAATGAGGTTTAATATCTCCTTAGACCTTGTCTCACTGCTTGTAAAAGGTTTCTTGGTATTCTTTCCCAAAGCACATCCCTTGCATACACCTTCATGATCTCCCTTGATGTTGGGGATGCCCTTTACCATTTCACTAAGAGAGGGTATTATCTTGTAATGAATATTCCCATATCTTCTATACCATACTTCGATAGGGTTTATCTCCATGTAAACTAGGTCTTGACGAGATGGTGTTATAACTCTATATAGTTTTCCTTCACGAACTCCAATAACCTTTGCCTTTTCAATACTTTAATAATTTCCCAAAACAAAAACTTTAACATCTACAAATGAAACCTATCTCCTTTATCTTCTAAACAAGAAATGGAAAGTAAATTGTTTTTCAAACCTGAGACATAGAGTTTGTTGTTGAGGTGTATCTTTTCTCGACCTTCCAGCTTCAATGATGTACATCCAAGGCCCTTGACTGCATATATTTTTTTGTCTCCTAGCTCCACTACATGTGATGATGGTTCCCTTTATAGATTATGAAGTTTTCCACTTTCTCCTATCATATGTCTTAATGCTCCACTATCAATGATCCTTGTGTTTTCATCATCAAGAGTACCTATAAGTGTAGGCAAGAATCCTTCACTCTTGACTCTCCTAGATAGATTGTAGATAATTCTTTCAATCTAGCTTCCTCAACTTTCATGATATTGTGACCCATCTTCAAATAACTTTCCATAAAGGGAGTAACTTTTTCTTCCAAGACTTCTTTTCCCTTCTTCAAATGATAGCCAACAAAGTGATCTTCAACCTTCTTTCTCCTTAACTCTGATACCATGTTGAGAAATCAATTCTTATAGGAATTAGGGTTTGATTCCTCTTTCTTGATAATTACTTGTGAATTATAATTGCTTCTTTTACTTATTTATTAGTTTACCTTTCATCAAGAAATAACAAAATTATATGTATATTAATACCACAAGGAAAAGACACACAAGATGCAGACACTCAGCCAGGGAAAACTCCTTCAAGGGGAAAACCCAGTACAACTCTTCCACTAGTAGACTAAAATAAAGATGAGATAATTAAAGACCTCTTATTCCTATTAAATGATCCCCTCCATCCACCAAGTCAACCCTTTCTTCCAATAGATGATCCTTGTCAAAGTATCCAAGTGACAACTTCCAAGTAGTAGCTATAATCCAAAATTTCGACCTCCATCAATACATTTTCAAACCCCAGCTACAGAATTTCGAAGTTGCAGTAGAAAAGAAATTTCATGTGAGCAACTACCTAGAAAATTCGCACGTGTTAGAGATAGATAGCCCAAAAACTCGGATTAGGTATTCCTAGCTTCTTCATCCTTCTCTAGATACTTCACTCTCTTTTCTTCTTCTCTTCCTTGAAGATAAAACTTGTTAAGTGAGTGCTCCCAATATGTTGAATTGCCTCTCTATATGTATCCTTTCTGTTGGGTCGAATTTCCCTAATGTAGGCCAACTTCATGTGGAGGTGACAAATAACCTTTTTGACTCAAAAACAATTATTTTACATGATACAAAAACCTAAGAAGGGTCTAATGAAAATTACAATGACTCTAACGAATCAAGAATAAACCTAGAAGCCTTTAATGGAGGCTTTGTCCTAGAAAACATTGACCCAAGCATGAAATCCATACCTTAATAAGTCGTTTTCTTTAATAACAAATTTTATTTTTACAAGTATAATTATGAAGATATATATACTAGTTATATTCTTTGACAAATTGTAGTGAACAAGACAAACTGAGAAGGGATAGTGCCACTAAGGAATTTATTTTCTAGAGCCAGAAATTTTAGCACAAAACAATTTCCCAAGGATTCAACCACTTTCCCAGTCAATCCATTTTCGTACAATGAAAGATTCCACAAGTTATATAACTGGCTAAGACCACTTGGAATACTCCCCATCAAATTATTGGAGGACAATTTAAGCATCCTGAGAGATGTGAAATATTTCAAAGACTCTGGAATGGATGATATCATGTGATTATTATTGAGGATCAGATGTTTTAAGCGATGCAACTTACCCAATTTGTTTGGGATTATGCCAGATAATTGTTAAGAGGGAGGTTCAATATGCCAAGAAATGAGATATTAGGGGAAATGTGGAGGTATATTCCCTTGCAGGCTCATGTTGGATATGTTTAGCCCATATATGCGCAACTTTCGAGGGTGGCAGATGACACTATTCCAATTGAAAACATGAATGGAAAGATCCCAATTGGATATATAAGTCTTCAAAAGGATCATATGTGACAAAATTTTTGAATTATTTCAGTGCTTCTATATTTACATGTATTCATTCACTGCTTTTCTGATAATAATGAATCATATGGTTGTTTGGAGAAATTAAGATGAGAATTATTGTGGTGGTGATGTGGATGCAATCCATGGAAGTCATCATCTCCTCTTCTGATCGACTACAACCTCCAAATTTGAGCGATCAGTAATAAATAATTAGATAAATTTCTCTCAGTGTTGGGCTTTTTTGGCCATGCAATGGATATCGTTGAATGAATACTATGGAATTGTGAATATTGAATAGATTTGAGAGTGCTTTGTGGGGCACATATTTTTCAGTTTCTAGATTGTATATGTGCAATGCATATTTTTTTTTCCCTTCTTTGTGGGTGACTATTGACTACCCATCGTGGGTCATGGTACTTATTAGCCTCCAAAAAAATAAAATAGTTGATGATAATTAATATTTATTAATATTTTTTTATTAATAAACCAAAGTGTGCAATGAAAGATAGTAGTTTGGGACGAAGCTCTGGAATGAAGGAACCATGGTAGTCGAGGGTTTCTGACAAACCCTTTTGTAGCAGTAGCATAGGTGCAACAGGGATCCAGTGTAATGACGTAATCTCTCAAGTGCTAGTTTAATCACGTTGACAGAGTCCACCTAATGAACATTCAAATGGGGGAGGCCACAGGGCCTCCCCCCACAGGCAGTACTGATAATCGAAGCCCACACTAGAATAAGGATGAAAATGAAAAGCCAATGTCTGAAACAACGATACAAACACAGAACCAATCCGCCCAGCAGTAGGAGGCAGAAGATTTGAATAAAGGGAAGGAGAAGACCTCCACAGGACCTAAAGAACCCATAAAGGTGACATCATCCACATGCAAGCCCATCGCAGTAGATCGACCCAAGATCGACCTACCAAGCCATCGAATCAACGCCCAAATATAGTTTATGAAGGACCATGCGCTTATCAGTAAATTCATTGGTTACTGGCCAACCGAGAAAGCCCTGCAAGGTTGGATTACTTCAAAATGGAAACCAAAAGGACATGTTACCCTACATCTAGGGCCAAAAGGATTTTTCATTGTTATATTCAACTGCATCGAAGACAGGAATAGAATATTAGATGGTGGCCCTTATTTCTTCAATGCAGCGGGTCTGTATTTAAGAGATTGGATTGAAAGATTCAATCCAGACAAGGAGGACTTCAGCTGGGCACTAGTCTGGATACGAATGTACTCTTTGCCTCTAGAATATTGGGATGAAGAATTGCTCAAAGCCATAGGCAATGGACTTGGGGAATTCATAAAGATAGTAGAGGAAACAAAGCTCTGAAGGTACACCTCGTATGCTCGCATTTGTGTATACATGCAACTCAACAAAGCCCTCACAGATTCAGTAAGCTTTCTTCATGATAATTTTGAATGGATACAACCCATAGATTATGAACATGTGCCGTTTAGATGTAGAAAATGCCACGCCCATGGCCATCTATTCCATGACTGTCCCTTAAATGTCTCCCCAAAAACCAGTGATCACTCGGAAAAATATGACTCTGAAGGGTTCACCAAGGTTGCCAATCAAAAGAGGCACACCAAAAATCCCTCACATGTCCCCAAAAACCACCCGCCCAATTTCTCTGCACCCTCCACCAGTAACAGCTTTGATATTCTATCAAAAGAAGCCATGCCAGAAGCAAAAATTTCCAAATCAGTGGAACCATCCAACATTCCATCCACCTTACCTAAACTCAACGAGTCCATTCTGCCTTTGCATGCTAAAAAAATTGATCCAAAGTAGGCAGCTTCTCAATCCATCCCCTTCCAAGAGACAGATACAGTCCTAGGGCAGGTGAAAGGAATGGATATCGATGGTCTTTTATTAGATCCAACCAAGATAATTAACTTAATGCGTGAGAGCAGCCAACAAAGCCACATGGAAGAAGAACCAGAGAGCTTTGACTTGGGAGACCTAGACATCTTCAGTCTCGAACAAGCTTGCAAAAAGAAAGAGTTCGATAAAATTCCGGATAGGCAGGTCAAAAACATGGAAGTAGTCCTTTCAAGAGTGCATCAGCAGATAAACTTAGGCATACAACCAAGCAGCAGGGATGGGAAAAATATGAACAAAGATGGTAAGAAAAGGGGCAGAAAGACAGATCTACAAAGAACCATCCTCATTGGGGAAATTCTAGTGGAGTCAGGAAGATGCTCCAAGTTAACCAAGTACTACAAATCGTTACCCACTGGTCAACCATGAAGCTCATCTCATGGAATTTAAGAGGGCTCAACAGTCCTGGGAAATACAGAATGATAAAAAACATGATACAGCATGAAAAACCCCATATCTTCTTCATGCAAGAAACAAAATGCAATAGTAAAACATTGGGCTCTATTCTATCCAAAGCTTGGCCAAGATGTCAAACTGTTATGGTAGATGCGTCTGGTGCATCGGGAGGACTCACCATCGCTTGGAATACATAAGCTATATTACTCACAGACTTTCATACCTTTCATCATCTTATACAGACCACCTTTCACATCATAGGAACTAATATACATGGTCATCTATCAAATGTATATTTTCCTCAGGACTCAACGCAAAATATTGTGTTGCTAAATACTTTGGAAGCTATCAATTCCACCAGAACCCACCCACTATGGATTACAGGCAGGGACTTCAACATGATTACGAAACTGGAGGAAAAAAAATGCAGTAGAGTTAAGTTGGACAATGAAAGTAGATGCTTTAGAGACTATATACAAAATAACTGGTTGATAGACTTGCCATTCAATAATGGAATCTATACTTGGAATAACAAAAGGTCAGGATCCCAACAAATTGCATCTCGGCTGGACAGATTTCTCATTTCAGACAATTCCATTCATCTGGGAGGTGACATCACAGCCTCAATCCTGCCTCTGTCAGGCTCAGATCATTGGCCCATTTCACTTCAGTGGCAAAGACCAGGAGACTCTACCAGAAAGCCTTTCCGATTTGAAGCTTTCTGGCTCTCACATCCAGATTTCAAAAATATAGTCAACACAGCCTAGGAAAACTTCACTCCTCCTGAAGGGTCAATCATGTATCAATTCCAACAACGGCTAAAGAATCTAAAAAAGCAAATCAAGCAATGGAATCACTCCACCTTCAGTAATATTTTTCAAGCTCAAAAAATGCTTGAGCAAAGCATGATTGAGCTCCAACAGAGAACTATTGAGGAAGGGAGAACCGAAACACTAGAAAATCAAGAACAAGATCTCCTCACTCAGCTAGAAGACAAAAGGAAGCAAGAGGAGGTACTTTGGAAACAAAAATCGAGAATCAGATGGTTAAAAGAAGGGGAAAGGAATACCAAATTCTTTCATCGCACCACCATCCAAAGACGAATGCATAATAACATTGCACATCTTCAGAATCAACATGGAGAAAGATTGGAGGAACATGACGACATGGAGAGAGAACTCCTCAACCACTTCAAAATGGTCCATCAAGAGCCTCAAGTAGATAGGCAACCGAAAATAAACAAAATTCTTCAGCATGTGCCAAAAATCATAACAGAAGAGCAAAATCAGCTATTACTTCGACTGGTCACTCTTGTGGAAGTCGAATCAACAATAGCTCAACTGAAAGATGGGAAAGCCCCTGGACCTGACGGCTTCACCTCCAACTTTTTCCATCACTTCTGGGATCTCATCAAACTGGAGGCTTGGAAGGTGGTGGATGAATCTCGGACTATGCATTGGTTTCTTCCGTTTCTAAAAACCTTCATAGCTCTCATCCCCAAAGACTAATAGCCAAGCACTCCAGAGAAGTTCAGGCCCATAGCCCTCTTCAATGTTATATACAAAATCATCTTGAAGGTCATCACCAACAGACTCAAGCTGCTGCTCCCATTACTCATCTCGCAGGAACAGTCAGGATACGTGGAGGGATGTCAAATCCTAGATGGCATAATTCTGACGCATGAGATCATTCACTCCCTAAAGCACAACAAACAGGCAGGTATGCTTCTCAAAATTGATTTATCTAAAGCATTTGATAAATTAAGCTAGACATATATAAAACAAATGCTCACTGCCTTTGGATTTAGCCCAACCTGGATCAGATGGGTGATGAATCTAATATCCTCCACTTTTTTCTCCATCTTAGTAAATGGCGTCCCCTCACGCCCCTTCTCCCCCTCTAGAGGCATTCGTCAAGGTGATCCCCTCTCTCCCTTTCTTTTTATCCTCATGGCAGAAGGATTAGGTCGCCTTATAAAACATGCTCTTCACTCTCAAGACCTCAGAGGCATCTCTGTCCATGGAACCACTGCCATCACTCATCAACAATTTGTGGATGATAATATGTTGTTTGGGCACCCTTCAGTCCATGAAGCTCATACACTCAAATCCCTATTAGATACCTTCTCTATGGCTTCAGGAACCACAATCAACATTGTTAAGTCTCAAATCTTCTTCTTTCACACTCCCCCAGCAACCCAAAGAAATATTGCCCGAATCTTAGATTTTTTTGTTGCCAATCTACCCTCCAAATACTTGGGTGCACCATTGATCAACACTACTATAAAGCATACATCCTGGCAGCTACTCCTAGAGAAACTTGAAGGTCGCCTATCTCTATGGACTTACAGAGCCCTCAATATGGCAAGCAGGCTTGTTCTAGTCAAAGCTGTATTACAAACTATGTCTCTATATCTTTTCTCAGTTCTCGTGGCACTGAAATGGGTGCTCAAAAAGATCAAGGACATACAACACAACTTTCTCTGGGGATCCTCAGTGCAAAATCGCAAATGGGCCCTAGTGAAATGGTCGACAGTTTGCACACTCAAAAAGTAGGGAGGCCTTGGATTGCGAGATCCTCAGCACAATAATGCAATGATGGGGGCAAGACTATGGTGGCAATGGTTATCAGCTCCACACACACCATGGGCCAAACTTTGGACTGCAAAATATGCAAATAGTCGACCACCGGAAGAGCTTATCAAACTCACAAATGCTGATGTAGGCTCTCTAATTTGGAATGTAGCAAAACAACATAGGGAAATGATACAACAACAAAGTTTCTGGGAGATAAGAGATGGTGGCGCTACCCGATTCTGGGTTGACTCATGGCAAAAACGACCCAAAATAGTAGAAGCCATCCCTCCTCAAAATCTTGAGGAACATGCCATTCACCAGAATGAAAAAGTCTCTCAGCACTGGACTCAACATATCAATCAAGGATACAGGCAATGGAAAAAGGCCGAACAGATAATTCATCAAGAAATGGAAGACTTCTACAAAGAAATGCACACGGAGCTCAACAATAGGAAAATCAGATATTCAGACAAGAAAGACATTTTAAGATGGGGATACACCCCGCGGGGGATATTCACTACAAAGGAGGCATATGGGTTGATGATTCAAGCACAGGCACCAGTGGACCCAGTCTGGGAACGAATATGGACCCCTGGAATATGGCCCAAAGTATCTACTTTCATATGGCTGCTTTATCATAAAAGAATTCTTACATGGGACAATCTCATTAAAAGAGGGTTTCACGGACCATCATATTGCCCCAATTGCAAGCAGCAAAGCGAAACCATTCAGCACCTCATGGATTCATGCAACTTGGCCAACAAATTATGGGAAAAACTCAGCTTCAGGTGTCAAAGAGCTTACAGAATCTCAAAGGACATTACAAGTACCATTCGTAATTGGGCCTCTACTCCCTATAATAGCAAGCTTCTAAATTCTCTATGGAAAATCCTTCCCGGTCTACTTCTCTGGACAATTTGGAAGGAAAGAAATAAGTGAATCTTTAAAAACCAATGCACTCCCCTCGACATCATTTGGAGCAATTTCTACCAGAACATTCAAGAAACCTTGGCTCTCCAGAAATGGCAGGCAGAGGATCTACCCACTCAGGCACAGGAACAAAATATTTGGGAGAATTGGAATATACAGATTCCGCAGGTTCAGGATGATCACAACATCTCTACTATCACTTCTAGGCCTTCCACTCAATGGAATCCCCCTCCAACAGATGTGATCAAACTAAACTTCGATGGGGCCTCAAAAGGAAACTCGGGCAAAGCAAGATATGGAGGCATATTCAGGAATCATGAAGGCACCCCTCTATTACTGTACTTTGGATCAATTGGTTGGGATACGAATAACTCAGCAGAACTGGAAGGATTATGGCAAGGACTGTGTTTGGCTCATCAACACAATTTTCACCCTATTATAATAGAATGGGATTCCCAAATCCTCATCAACATGGCTACCCAAATACAACTGGGGACCTCAGCTATGAAAGTGGCAACTAGTTGGAGACTGGCAGCTCGTTTAGAACTCATTGAGAAATGGCTAAAAAACAAGAGAGCTATCACCTTCAATCATGTCAAGAGAGAGGGCAACAAGGTTGTTGATCTTCTAGAAAATACAAGGGTAGACCATGATCAGGTACTCCAATCAGGATCCCTCACCATCCTTAATGATAGCACTCAATTACAGGACTGTACTGACTTGGTGCACAACGAAGCAAAACTCCCGGATGCGGTTGTACATAAGGATTGATTGGATGGTGGCAGAACATGACGGCAAATGGCATAGCCACATGGCCACCCGTAAGCTCGCACAGAAAGTAATAAACCCGCCTCACAGCAACAGTAAGTTCCATTCAATGTGGCACTCAAATCAACTCACCAGCGCCATCCCGACTCGGCTCTGCATCATGGCACCCTCAGGTAATATTCGACCCACTTCCTCTATTTCTATTCCTCTGCCTCTGAGTTGCAAGTGCCCTTGGCTGTACTGGAGCGAAGTACACACACTGCAACGGGCAGGCGATGCAACATTCTCTACTGCATAGAGTTTGGTCAGGGCAACCATTACTCTTAGAGCTTGATCTGCAACCTGACTTTCGATTCTGAGCCTTCTGAGCCTTCTCCCTTAGAGCTCCGCTCAGTGCCGACCTCTCACAGGTAGCCTCTTCATCCCCACGCCATCATGCCTCGACTGTGCCAGTGAATGTGTAGCAGAACGGGTAGCAGTAGAGGCAGACTGACCCATTATTTACCCTCAGCAGTCTCGGACTCCTCTTTCCCCTTGTCAAATTACGTCTTAGCCCATTATCTTGAAACTCATAGTGGCAGAGGCTACACTCGAGCTATCCACTCCCCGCCTCTGCAAATTGCCATTCCAGTTACTGAAATCCCTTCCAGCTCTCAGCAATCCATCCATTCAGCCCAATTCATGTATCACTGCTCTCTAAATCGACCACTCATCAAGGCTACCATCACAGTCACCTTCCAAGAGGAGCCTTCCAGTGACGAAGGCCACCCCACTTGCACAATGGAGAAGAGGGATAATGACCAGGGCAAGCCTCCTGCAGCAGAGCAAAATCGCGAACCTCTGGCGAAGGATGACACGGGTGCGCTGCCGAATGATGACGATGACGAGGACGCCTACAGGTGTTTCATTATCGAAGAACACCCGTCAGCACCGAATGAGACCTAACTCACCACGCGTCTTCTGCTTTCAGGTTCCCGACAACCATGCCTATGGGTTTACTTTTGATTTTTTGAGAAAAATAGTTAGTCTTGAAGATGAATTCAATAGAATATTGCTCCATGTTCATATGCTGGTTTCCCCTGCGCGGGCAGCAAAATTATTTTGGATGCGACTGGTTTCCCACTTCTGGGCAGTCTTAATTTTGGTTTTTGCTGCATTATGCCATGAACCTTGGCTCTGAACTACAGAGGCCAGAGCCTCCTTGTATCATTTTGTTACAGTAATAGATTATAGGCTTATATATATATATATATATATATATATATATATATATATATATCTTTATAAAGATTTTTTATATGGTTTACTTGATGGTTTATTTCACCTAGGGGAATAATTTAAATTCTTTAACATTTTAAAAATAAGTGAGAAAAGTGAATGTTGGTATTCTAACAAATATTTTGAAAATTAAATTGAATGTGAGTATAAGATAGGTAATCAAAGAGAAAGTGTTTTTCATCTTCAATTATTTTAGTATCACACAAGTGACATACTCTTTAATTCCATGGTGTGTTGGCAATTTCCCAATGCCCAATTTCATTATGAAGGTCATAAGAATTAGTTCTTATCTTAGAAATGTCCTCTTTCTTCTTAACACTAGACAAGACAAATAAATATTTTTGGTTTCCAATATTGGGGTTGATCAACTCCTTATAATATTTTAATTTCTTTTTTCTCTCTAACTATTTATTACCCTGAAATTTATCCTTAAATTTGAAAGTAATAAATTATTTAATATGGTCCTTATTATGCAATATGATATCCTCCTTTCTCCCCTAATGGTCCACACAAGTCTCTACATCCTTATGCCATCCTTACTTGAGTTGAAGGTGTGGGTTTTGGCTAGATTTGGAAGAAATTTTAGGAAACCTCTTGGCTTCCATGTTGTATAACTTCTTATACATAAGTAATTGGTCATATCCATGCTTCAATGGGGGAAAACCTTGCTTCAACCAGGGTAATGGCATAGGGAGTATTATCTTTAATATTAAGGTTGTAAGTTATAAATTTCTTTTGCATCTATTTAATATTCCTCCACAACTCTCTAGATATACTGCAACCCTAAACCTCACATCCCTATAGAATAACATGAGTGACAAGAGTCTCAAACATGAGCTTTTCTATTATCTCATGTCCAATTATTTGTTGACTTACTATTGTTTTCAAACCCATAGTAATCTTTCCATCCTCCATTTATACTTTTGTCAATGCTATAATTCTAATTGAGCTTATGATGGTTGTCAATTCTTAAATATTTGTATGAAGTAACTTCCTCCAAGTAGTTGTTTTCATAAATTAAATCATCATAGGTGATTGTTTTAGATTTAATTATTGTTACCTTAATTTTTTCATTATTAATAATCATACCCATATTAGAGCAAAAATATTAGAGGATTATTATTTTCTTGAGAAGATCATAATAGCTCCTTACCAAACAAACAATATCATCAACATAAAAGAGAAGAGTCATCACTATACCAATGAGTGTGGGGCCAACACATCCTACATCTTCCAAAAACTGTTCTAACTTATCAATGTATATGCTGAAAATGGTAGGGGATAAGGGGCATCCTTACTTGACTTTGATAATGCATTTAATTTCTTTAGACAAACTCTCAGTGGTGTTAAACTTGGAAATAAAATTCTCGTACAACCTTGTCACAACAACCCTCAAATGGATAGGAACCATAGTATATGCACTTTCTATGTGAATGAAAACTAAATATTCAATGCGAAACTTAAAATTATACCCCACAGTTTAGGTCTATCCATTGGACATTTTAGATCTATGCATTTATTGTATGGGTAACCCTCTCTAAGATTGCTAGTATATGCAGAAACAAAACCAATCTACTTGGTGGTATATTGAGAGAGAAAACCAATCTACTTATGTCTAAGTGATATCGGGAAGGTAATGTAGCATGGGATAATGAGTTTGTGCTATATTTACTGTGGTAAATAGTTAATTGAGATTTTTTTAAGTGTAAATTTTATGTTAGAAATGTGAATACACTTTGATAAAAAGATGTGTGACATGATGATAATAGATTACATCATATAAGTGTCACACTAAAGTTTTTAAATGTTGGAAATATGGCATTAAATTTGTGAATTAGACATCATTGTATTGCTCTTATATCGCATTATAAATTTCACCTCTCATTGACCATGGAGGATAATATAGGTATTGCAATCATTAATAATTTATGACCATGGTGATTAATAGTGAAATTAAAATCGACATGCTTACCCTCCCCCAATTCAAAGAAAAAAAATGACAATAAAAAAGTTCTTCAACAAGAGGGATTATGAAAGGTGGAGAGGAATCGAGATAGCGGATTATTATAGGGGTATTACAATGGAACAAAAGGAATACTAATGAGTTAATTTTTCTTCATATGTTTCTCATCCTCCCCTCCCCCCCCCCCCCCCACACACACCTAACATAAACACATACATTTTTGGTAAAAAAGAAGAGAAGAAAGATGTTGCGCAAAACCTAATGCATTTTCATTAAAAAAACATATTTTCACTCATTATTGTAAATTTTACTTGATAAGTCATTGTAAACCATTAAGAAAATATTTGATTCAATAATTATTACTCTCAAAAACTAAGGAAGTATCTTCGTAGACAAAGAGTTTTCATAATAATAATTTAAAAAGACTAATGTTCCCTCTCCCTTTACAGAAGGTGTGTGGAACATTATGTTCCCTCTCCCTTTCTCGTAGGTGGATGGCACATGAAAAGGAATTTATTGAAATTGGATACTGAAGGAATTTATCATATAGTCCACAATTATATGGAGTAATCCAAACTAATCATTTTCTTTCAAAACTATGTGCTATCCAAATTATGAAACATTTTGGTCCATGACCTACCCAAAAAGGTTCTATCCACTTTCAAAACCCATTTATGCACATTTACTTAGTAGTGGATGTGGAAAATATAGAACTCTATGAACCTTCCATGTTGGATCCGAAAACTAAGAAAAAAATTATACCAACCATATAGAATTTAGCACTATAAACATAGACAAAGTTGGAAGAATGTATGGCGTTAAATTCTGAATTAGAGATCATTGTATTTCTCTTATATCGCATTATAAATTTCATCTCTCATTGACCGTGGATGATAATAGAGGTATTGAAATCATTAATAAGTTATGAGCATGGTGATTAATAGTGAAATTAAAATCGACATGCTTACCCTCCCCCAATTCAAAGAAAAAAAGAAAAATGGCAATTCAAAAGTTCTTCAACAAGAGGGATTATGGAAGGTGGAGAGGAATCAAGATAGTGGAGTATTAGAGGGGTATTACAATGGAACAAAAGGAATACTAATGAAGTTCATTTTTTTCATATGTTTCTCATCCTCCCCCCCCCCCCCCCCAACCGCCGACATAAACACACACATTTTAGGTAAAAATGAAGAGAAGAAAGATATTGCGCAAAACCTAATGCATTTTCATAAAGAAAAAACATAGTTTCACTAATTATTGTAAATTTTACTTGATAAATCATTGTAAACCACTAAGAAAATATTTGATTCAATAATTATTACTCTCAAAAACTAAGGAAGTATCTTAGTAGAGAAAGAGTTTTCATCATAATAATTTAAAAAGACTAATGTTCCCTCTCCCTTTCTCGTAGATGGATGACACACGAAAAGGAATTTATTTAAATTGGGTAATGAAGGAATTGATCATATAGTCCACATTATATGGAATAATCCAAACTAATCATTTTCTTTCAAAAATATGTGCTAGCCAAATTATGAAATGTTTTGGTCCATGTCCTACCCAAAAAGGTTCTATCCATTTTCAAAACCCATTTATGCACATTTACTTAGTAGTGGATGTGGAAAATATAAAACTCTATGAACCTTCCATGTTGGATCCAGAAACTAGGAAGAAAATTGTACCTACCATATATAATTTAGCACTATAAACATAGGCAAAGTTGGTAGAATGTACAATTTAGCATATCATGACCTTTGGTAGATAAAGTCAAAAGAACAAATTCCAAGCAAGGAAAATGGTACTCTAGGGAGAAGATAATGTATATTTTTAATGAAAATTTCTATTATTGATGTATTCAAACTCAAAGCAAGAGATTACAATCTCCCTCTACAATACTGCAGAAAGAAATCAACAATCTAGAAGCACATGCAAAGACATGCATACATCAAAACCATAAAAAGAACAATGATTTACTAGGGAACCAAACTAGGAAAAAACCTTATCTCCCTTTAAATTAATTAGATGAGATTGAGAACCTATTACAATTTTTTTCTTCAAGTATGAAGCACACCTTGCACTTGCAAACTTGTTCTGTAGCTTCCTGTCCTACACTGGAAAACACTTAGACAATTCTCAGACTCCATAAGCTCCTATTTCTTTACATAATTCACGAGAAATTGAGCTCCTAAATAATAGGGAATTCCCTATTTCCTTGTGCAATTCCAAAACTATTGATCATATTCTTAATTATCTAACCTGTACACTAAACTAGTATACAATTGATAATTACAATGTGCCTTTGAACTCCACTCAAGTCAGGCAATTCGAATTCCATGCATGCATAGGATATATTTAGCTGATTGACTAGTTAACTAATAGATAATTGAGTTAACAATAGTTCTACTACTCAAATGACCTTTAACTAACTCAACTAAAGACTTGAGCTTAGTTAACTAAGATCAACTAAACATAACTAAATTAGATTTCTAAATTTTAGCAATCACTACATGCACAACTCTACTTCTAGCATCTAACTAAAATTTGCTTAGTTAAATAAGTGACAAGGCCGTGTCACTGAAGATAACTACAACCCAAGTCATTTGCTAATATGGAAATTCAATTTTACTCCATTTGATTAAGGAAAAAATCAAATTAAGCTTTCTTTCTAGACTTTCTAACACTCCCTCTTAGCAAGAAAGGGATTTTTTATCACCTCGATCCTCTACCTGTGAAACTCAAATTTACCTCTTAACAATGCCTTGGTCAAGATGTCAGTATCCTGCTCCTCAATTGGAATGTAATGTAAAAAAATAATTCTCCTCTACACACAATATCATAAGTTATGGTATCAGATACCAATGTAGTTAGACCTGTCATGAAAAATTGGATTCTCAGAGTGTTTGATACAAATCTTATTATCACAATGAATCATTGTCAGATCCATCTCCTAACTGAAAAATACCACAAGTATTTTCCTCATCCATATGTCCTCACATGTTTCTTTACTTACAACCATGTATTTAGCCTCTCCTGAGCTTAGCGTCACATACTTTTGCTTCCTACTATACGAGGAAATAGTTATGGACCCAATACTAAGGATACCTCCTAAAGTACTATTCTTGTTTGATGGACTCCCTTCCCAATCTACATCAGTGAAGCTCTGATTCTTCACTCTGTTTGTCCTCCCGTACCATAATCCATACTCTCTTGTGCCTCTGAGGTACCGCAACACGTGGTTTTTTCCTTCCAATACAACTTGGTTACTTTAACCATAGCTTGACCAAGTTGATTAACTGCATAGCATATGTCGGTCCTTGTGCTCACTAGATACATCAAAGATCCCATAAGTTGTTTGTATATGGTAGAATATATAGCTTCTCCACAAGAAGCTCTCTCCTTTCTCCAGTTTGTAGCTAGAGGTGTGTCCATAAGCTTGCAATCCTCCATGTGAAATCTATGAAGTATTTCATAATCATACTTCTGATGACTCACAAATAGTTCACCATCACCCTACCATACTTCCATCCCAAGGAAGTAATGAATAAATCCAGTGTATTTCATCTCAAATTCTCTTGCAAGATCCTCCTAGCAAGAGTGGACCAACTTCTCATCCCTTGTAAGTATCAAGTCATCAACATACAAGACCAAGATAAAAAACTTTCCATCTACCACAATGTGATAGAGGTTGGCATCTGCTTCACTTTTGGTGAAGCCCAATCCACTAATATATGTGTCGATCCGAGTGTACCATGCTTGGGTGCCTGTTTGAGACCATACAATGCTCTCCAGAGTTTGCACACATGAGACTCCCAATTATATGTCTCAAATATTTTTGGTTACTCTATGTGGAATTTGTTCCTCAACAATACCATTGAGAAAGGTAGTATTTACATCCATTTGGTGGATCTTCCACCCCATCTACGCAACTAATGCAATAATGGTTTTGATTGAGGAATATATTTCCACTAGTGAAAACGTTTCCTCATAGTCCACCCCCTCTACCTAAGAGAATCTTTTGGCCATAAATATTACCTTGTACTTTTCAATACTCCCATCATCTGCATGCTTCACTTTATAGATCCGTCTGGGACTAACCATTGAATTTATTTCTATCCTAGGCACATTTTCCCATACACTATTCTTCATGATGGAGTCATACTCCTCCACCATGGAATCAACCCACACTGGTTGAGAAATTGCTTCCTCAAATGAAGAAGGCTCTGTCTTAATGGGTTTTGTCATGAGACCCATATACCCAGTGTACCTCTCTCGTGACCGCTTATGGCTATTTTTTGATGTAGGAGCACCCACATGCTCTTGTGCATCATAAACTAATCTGTCAGATTCTTTGGTTCTCTTCCTCCCCTCCCTCGAAGGTCCTAATTGAATGGTTTCCTCCACTTGACCTCTTGTCTACTCCTCCATGTGTGACTACTCCACAACATCCTTAAGCTTTGCATGAGGCTCCTCCTTAGGAGCTAGAATCTCTTCCTCTAGTGGGATACTCAACTCTCGCTCTAGAGAGCATCTCATAGCCTTCTCCCCATCAAATTTGACATCTCTTCTCACTATTGTCACACTTAGTGAGGGAAAATAAACCTAGTAATCATGTGATGTCTTTGTGTATCCTAAAAAGACTCCCATCTCAGTTGTGGGCTCAAGTTTATTCCTACTATCCTTGGATATCTGAAAATACACAATAGCTCCAAAAATTCTAAAATGAGATATTGTTGTCTAGGTAATCTACTATGTGGACAGAGACAATTCCTCTAGCCCAATGAGTGGGACTAGAAAACTACGTGACAATATACGGGACACTTTCCTAAGTTACAATTGAAATAAGAAATGAAGAAGATGGCCTACCGCGTTTTGATGCTATCATGTCTCCCTTTTTTTGAAGACCTTGAATCACTTGCGTCACGGGCTCGGTCCTACTTCTCACAACATTTGAACACCTACATAAGAGATCAAGACACAACAAGTTATTCAAATAAAAGTAGCATAATCAAAAGTAACCTAATTAACAAATCAAGGAGTGTTATGATAAATGATACATAAACATACACATTTATGGAAAATGAACAAGCAGTTGTTTATTAATAGAATAAAGGAGGAAGAATACAACCAAGCCTTGATGTCAATAGGCTCTCCTTGAATGAATGTCCAAGTCCAAGCTTAAGGTCTCCAAGGACTCCTTCTCCAAGCCAAATGAGTAGCATGTAGGCACAATCTTAGCATAAGGGTACAAATAGCCAAAGACCAACCATTGGGGAATGGGAGAGGATAAATATATAGGCAGGGAAAGGGAATTAGGATCTCTCCAAATATAGGAGAAGGCCCTCATATCAAGGAGGTAGCTCATAGGTATAAGACAAAAAGGCAAGTTGAGATAACTTGACCTCATCCACGCCGAAAAACCTCCAACTCGTTGTCTTGGAAGCTTCTAGATCACAAAGCTTATTGTTCTCTTTGGGAAAATTTCCTTTTAGGGATGATCATGGGTATCCAAGCCAACAGAGTGATGGCATCATAGGGCTAGTATGGTGCAACTAGTAACCATCACATATTTCACTATCAGTGGAGTGATGATTCTAAAATTAGGGTTTTAGAGCCATTTCCTTCGGGGGAAGCTCAAGGCATTTTTCAATCAACGTTTTAGGGAGGATCTAAGCTACATATCTAGATGAGTAAATTGCATGATGGTCATGTTTCTGGAACTTTGGGGTATGTCACAGGTAAGTGCAAGAGTTGTGACAAAATAATGTGTAATAGATACATCTCGATTTCTCCCATAGAAAGCTTCTTTGGGTGTGATCATGCCAAGTATTCTATGAGGGATTATATTCTGCAAATAAATTGTGATGTTGCATGCTGCTTCCCATAGATGTAATGGAAGCCCTTGATTATGAAATATGTCTCTTGCTACTCCCACTATGCTTTTGTTGTTCCTTTTATCAACCCCATTTTGTTGTGGGTTGTGGGGTGTTGTCAGTTCTCTTCTAATCCCCTATTTGGCACAAAAGTCCTTAAAAGTGTTAGAAACAAATTCTCCACCATTTTCACTTCTCAAGACTTTACGAGTCTCATTTTCTACCAATGCTTTGAATTCAACAAATTTTGAGAAAACTTCATCCTTCTTCCGCATGAAGAAGATCCAACATTTTCTAGAATAGTCATCAACAAAAATAACATAGTACCTATTTTTTGTTGTAGAGGATGTCGAAAATGGTCCATAGACATCGGAGAGGACTCACTCCAAGATTGATCTAGCTTTTTTATCTTGGCCCTGAAAAGTGACTTTAACGTACTTCCCCAAAGTACATCCCTTACAGACATCATGTTGTTCAAGAGTGACTTTCGGGAGATCGATGGTAATATGTTGCATGATATTCAAGGCCCCATGGTGTAAGTGTCCCATGCGCTTGTGCAAAATTTATCCAACATCTTAACTCTGCACCTTCTTTACCTTGCTACTCAGTGCAAAACACGCTTCCACCTCAAGCTATTAGAAGTTCTTCACACGAACCCTGATATGTTTCACTTTCCTGGTACCAACATGTCTCAAAAAGGCTTTCCCTTTACTCAAAACAACACCATAGCATCTATCCTCCAATACAGCTATGGATATCAAGTTCTTCTTCATCCTAGGTACAAACATGACATATTTTGGATGAAGGTGGGAGCCTAAATCCCTATCAAAGGTTTCAGTACCAATTCCTTTAGTACTATACTGCTTTTCATGCCCAAGTTTTATGTGCATCTGGAGATCCTTCTGCTCTAGGCTACTAAAGAATTCTTTGCATCTCGTCATATAGAATGAAGCACCTAAATATAGGTACCATACATTCTTGACTATAGTGATTTCCATGCATGCAATCAAGGTGAAGTTTAATTTGAATTTTGAGGCAAGTGCTTCACCTCCTGTTCCTCCTGAAGGCTTCTTATTAGACTTCTTGTGCAAACCCCTTGTTGCATAGTGCCTGAATTCATGGAAGTGAAAACATTTTATCTTTCTTAGGTCCTTCTTCTTGCCATTATTCTGGATGGACTCTAGCCTACCTTAGGACTTCTTTCCCTTACCTATTTTTCCCTTCCCAACCAAGACAAAATTCTCTTCCTCCTCAACTTTGGATGTTACTCCATATGCAGTGTTCCGCTGGATTTCTTCCTAAACCAAATCTTCCAAAAATCTCTCCCAATCAAACAATTTGTCAATTCCATTTATATAGTCTTGGTAGCTATGCCAGGATCTTAGAAGGCCTAGAAGTGCTAGGCTCACTAGTTCTGAAGAGGGAACAATTTCTTCCACAAGTTCATTTTGACACTGAGTGAAGCTAGAGAGATAATTTGGAATGGTTTCTCCTTTCTGCATGTAGATATTTTTGAGCTTGTCCTTTAATGCCAATTTCCTAGCATCACTGTTATTCTTGAACAATTCAATGAGGGTCTTTGACATAGAAAATGGAGTTTCTTTCCCATGTAAATTTGAGACAATGTGGTCTCGCACACCCTCCAAGATGATCCTCCTGGCCTCTGCGGTATCCTTCTTCCATTGTGCAAGTGCTTGAACATATACAACTATTGGCTTGGGAATATTTGTTTTGTCTTCCATTGTGCAAGTGCTTGAACATTTGTAACTATTGTCTTGGGAATATTTTTCTGAGTGTATTCCTAGACACCATTGCCATCTAGGACTGCTTCCATCCTATCCTTCCAAGAACAAAAGTTAGAGGTGCCCTTTAGGGCATACTCCAATCTAAACCTCATTTAAGACATCTTCGCGCTTGCTTCAGTGAATCTATGAATAAAAAAATCTGAAGGAAAAGATCTTTTAACTAGTTTCTAATGTGAGTTCTGCTCTGATACCATGCTGATCTTTAATGGAAACTTCTACTACTAACATATTCAAACTGAAAACATGATATTACAATCTTCCTCTATAATACCGCAGAAAGAAATCAACAATCTAGAAGCACATACAAATACATGCATACATAAAAATCATAGAAACAACAATGATTTACTAGGGAACCCAACTGGGAAAAACCCCTATCTCGCTTTCCATTAATTAGATGAGATTGAGAACCTACTACAATTGCTTGCATCAAGTATGAAGCACACCCTACACTTACAAACTTTCTCTCGTGCTTCATACCCTACATTGGCCAACACTTAGCCAATTCTCAGAGTCCACAAGCTCTTATTTCCTTGTGCAATTCAAGAGAACTTGGGCTCATAAATAATAGGGAATTCCCTATTTCCTTGTGCAATTCCCAAGAAATTTATCATCTACTTAATTATCTAGCATGCTCACTCAAATAGTATACAACTAATAATTGCAATGTGCCTTTGACCTTCACTCCAGTCAGGAAACTAAAATTCCATGCATGCATAGGCTATATTTAGTTGATTTACTACTTAACTGATAGATCATTAAGTTAACAATAGTTTTACTACTCAACTGAATGAGGTCTAAGAATTCCATAGGTCTAAGAAAGTCAAAGAGTCGAGATTATGTTAAAGAGATCTTTATGAGAATTTATGTAATGTACATGGGTCAACCTAGTGTCAAGAAGCCCTCCAAGACAAGCACCATTCTTCAATAGAGAAGACTACAAGTAAAATGATGAAGAGAACATCATGTTAGCCTACAAAATGAATTAAAAAACTAAAAGATGACATGTCGGCTCATATAAATGACACAACAATTCACTTGGTCATGTCCTCTCAAATACAAGGTCAAACCACTATAAATAGGCATGTAAAGTTCATAATTACAATCAGACAATTTTGGATATCTCTACAACTTTGGAGGTACAGAAGTCAGATTAACGGTAATTTTTGGATGGTACAAGAAGTACAAATTTTCAGAGGCCAGTCATAGGAGGTATTTTGGAGGTCACAGTGAAGAGAGTTTTGGAAGTTTGTCTTGGTGATCACAATCTCAGTGATCACAGTCTTGGCCTACAAAAGTAGCCTCAGATGCCACAGAAAAGGGCTCAGATCTATCTCCTTACAGTCTCACCATACTTGTGAAAAGGAGGATCTCAGAGATCTCATAATGGCACACTCTATCTCGACATATAGTCCAGAAGAAGTCATAGATGTAATTATGGCCTCAGTATAATAGATACAACCATGACCTTGATGGAGAAGATCATTATCTTGATGAATCTAAGAGAAACTCTCATATATCTCAGATCTCATTGTTATCTCGGTGAGGATGAAATAGTAATGATCTCGGTGGTGCAAGAGTGATGATATCAGTGTTTTAGCAGTGATGATGATCTCGACAATGACAAAGGAAGAGGATTGATGTCTTGATCTTGGAGTGGCATAGAGGGTCAAGTATAATGGTCTTGGTGTTCATCAGTTAGAATCTCTATAAGAAGAATTATGTGTGGGTTTTCCTCTCCAAGAGGGAGAGGTTTTGGCCCTAACAAAATTCCAACTTCTTGTGTTCTTGTCTCTTTGTTTGGTAGCAATTTGATGAAGTAAACACACACACTCATAATAAGAAGAAGATCAAGATAAGATAAATAGTAAAATCATTTCACAAATTGTTATCAAGTATAGAAGAATCTATCTAATGCTAATTGCCCTAGATTCTTCAACATGGTATCGAAGATAAGGTGCAGAAGTCAAAGGAAGGGCAGCAAAAGAGACATACAAGGATCAGTCCTCAAGAAGGGCATGAAAGTAAGGTTAAGGCTTTTTTCAAGAATAAAGGATCCAATCTACAACAAGCACTCTACATCAACAAAGGACCTTTTCTCCACATTCATCATCAAAAAGGTCACCAAGAACCTTATCAATATGACTACAAAGCAAGATAACTCAAAGTCAAAGATTATCATCTTAGAGAAGGTTGAAAATTTGAGAATCTGTCCTAATCTACACTAAAACAAAAGGAAAACACAATACCTTTCACAGTCTTGGTTCTAGCCTCACAAATTGAGTGCCATTACATTCCATGTCATACCACAATAATCTTAGTGACTTAAGCAATTTCAATGATTGGTATTGAACAATGCTCGAAGGCCACAAAGATATTTTCTCATGGTAAGTCAACTCAAGCAAGGTTCTACTCTAGGAAGTAGCATTGCAACAAGGTTACAAAGATATACAGTCAAAACATACATTACAACAATATAACTTTAGAAGAGAACACAACACCACATCTCGTGTGGACATCATGAAAGTGCTCTCAAAATTCTTGATTTTGATTCCATACCCTCACAGTCAAGGAATCAAATAATCTCAACAAATCATAAAAGGCAGTAGTGCTTGGTGCTCAACAATGCAACGAAATCTCAAGAAAGGTTCTGGAACTCTATTGTACCAGACAACTCAAGCAAGAATCTGATTGAAGGAGATCATTCAAGAAAGCATCAAGGCGAAGATTTCATCTTCACATGACAAGTAAGTATCTTTTCATTGTATATTCAAGTTTGGTTAAATAACTTCATCATTGCAAGGACATATATGAATTGGATGGGTTATCAATATTCCTTGCATGAAGAAGGAGAATAGACATAGTCCACTAAGTAGTTGAAGTCATCAAAAGGTCTCCTTTGAATCTATGAAAGGTGATATTTAGGAAAGATTCCATCACATATAAAAATTGGAGACATCAAAGTGATGTAGATGATAAACGCATTCTCTTAAAGTGCAATAAAGAAGGTCAAATGACATATGATCTACATGAAAGTAAAAAGCCATAAAAAGATGTAGGATATCTTCACAAGGTCTTATATATAAGATCTAGGAATGAAGACAACCATCATTGATGCACTCGAAAGGAAAAAAATATCCATGAACAATAAGGTTCTCTCATTCAACAACTTTTATTCTCTATGCAAGATACAAAAGGACAATTTGATGGAAAAAATGTTGAAGGTGAAAATAACTCAACCATGTGTAGAAAAGGAAGGCGAGGCTTGTCCTCAAGCAAGACAAAATAAGTATAGTTAAGATTCAATGCTATAGAAATATTTTGGAAGCTCATATCACTGAAAGATGAATAAATCTGAAGAAAATGGCCAAGGAAAAAGGGAGTAACAAATCTCTCCTATGAATAAGATAATATCCCTCAAAAAACATTCCTATCATAAGATCCTAGATCTTGTGATTATGATAATAAGATGCATCATGCCATCATGGAAGCATTAGAAGCAAGAGCTCGTGACATCACCATGGGAATCATGAAGGACAAAATGGAAAAAATCCATGGCAGTCAAACATGAAGGATATAGCTCTTGGAAATCTCATTGAAGATTGAATTAAAGACAAATGTCATCCAAGACAAGGCTCATCATACATCAAGGCAAAAAGGAAACATCTGCTAGATGGGGATATGCAATATCCTCAATGTTCTCTCATGGAATCCTCATCAAAGGGTTCACTAATCTAGAGAGGAAGCACATGTTTCATGAGGAACTCCAACTTATGGAATTCATGGGATGATGGTGTGATGACATGAAGCAGATTAAGGGATTCAAGATATTTTCAAACAAGGAAGCTGTTGGAAGAAGCCCAGATGACCTAAAGGTAAAAAGAGGTATGTATTCTTGTATTTAATATTATAATGTCATGTCATATGGTTGCATGTAACATGGATCATTACTTCTATCTTGAGAAGCATGATCAAGAGAAAAATGATCTTGTCCTCTGAACGAATGCAGGAAGGCATAAGTCACACTAGATGAAAACAACATAATATGTCGTCATATGAAGTATGAGGTAGTTGAATAAGAAACTCTGATTAAAAGCTCCTAGAAATGGAATGTGTGAGGAAGGAAGAGATCGTGAGATATGCAACCATGATGAAGGTGATCAACATCCAAAATACCAAGAAGATTTGACTAGGAAATCTCCTGGAAAGATATGAAAACTCTGATGAAAGTCTAAAAAAGATGAAGACCCTTGACAATGGATATCTTTGGAAGATGTGTCAACATGTATGTAGGATGTTGATACCTATAGGAAGATGTCATCTCGAAAGGTACAATATGATTTAACGTTATGTTTTGATTTCTTGAATAATATTTGGATGACTTCATGCAGGGCTACTGGCACAAGAGTTGGAAGTACAAGTACAACTAGCATTCATGTGGTGGATGGAAACTCCTGAAAGAAACATGATGAGGAAGAAGTAGCCATATGAAGAAGATTCCAGATATGTACCAAGAAGGCCACTTTCCATGAATAAAGGAATGACATGACGGAATAAGAAGGAAAGTGATCGATGGTTGTTGCCTTACAAGGAAGAAGCTCAACTAAATTTCATGACATCAAGGAGGGAAGTTGATCAAGTAGCTAAAGGACCCACAAAGAAAAATTTGCTGATATATATAAGAGTCCCTAGCTAAGAGGGAGATCTAATAGGTCCCTAATCAAGAGGGATTTTGAATTAATATCACCCCTAATTACAAAGGAGTGACAATTGTGTTTTTCCATGTCATGCGTCATGCACTAGACCAGGACTTACAACCGTAAGTCTAGATGAATGCCATGAATGGAAATGTAGACACATGATAGACACAAAATTCTTTTCTTCACTTGGCAAGAAATAATGGAAGGATTGGGTAATCATCTGGCTTCTGATACTCTTTGAGGATGTGTAGGGCATCCAAGATAAGAGTAGGCAAGAGGATCAATATTCTTTGAGGGTTGGGAAAACAAGATAAGAATATTCCTAGAAGGTCATACTGAGTGAACACCCAAGTGGGTATGTACCTTGAGAGACAATGATAAAGGTGTATATAAATTATTGGTCTCACCAACATTGTAGCTCATTGTCTCATGGAGAGATGGAGTTGTTAGTCAAGGACTTGCACTATGATAATGTTGATTGATATGATGCTATACAGATGGGATTACCAATCTGATTCTTCTTATGAGAAATTATTTAGATTGAGAATAACCAAGTACCATTGCAAATACCTCCCTAGTTAAGAGGGAGTATTGAAGAAAAGTGTAACTGGGTTCAGTATTTGTCAATCTAAATTTGATCTTTGTACTTGTCAAGAAAAAAAATATTATTTTTATAAAATTATATGAATGAGTTTCTTTCTCATTCCATAGGTCTAAGGAATTCAAAGAGTCAATATTATATTAAAGAGATCTTTATGAGCATTTATGTAATGTACATAGGTCAACCTAGCATCAAGAATCCCTCCAAGACAAGCACCATTCTTCAACAAAGAAGACTACAAGCAAAATGATGAAGAGAACATCATGTTAGCCTACAAAATGAATTAAAAAACTAAAATATGACATGTCAGCTCATATAAAGGACACAATAGTTCACTTGGTCATATTGACTCAAATACAGGGCCAACCCACTATAAATAAGCATGTAAAGTTCAAAATTACAGTCGGAAAATTTCAGATATCTCTGCAACTTTGGAGGTATAGAACTCAGATCACCTGCAATTTTCGGATGGTACAAGAAGTTCAAATTTTTGTAGGGTAGTCACAGGAGGTATTTCGGAGGTCACGGTGAAGAATGTTTCCAAATTCTATCTTGGTGATCACAGTCTTGGCCTATAGAAGCAGCCTTAGATGCCACAAAAAAGGGCTCAGATCTGTCTCCTTACAGTCCCACCATACTTATGATAAGGAGGATCTCAGAGATCTCAGAATGACACACTCTGTCTCAGCATATAGTCCAGAAGCAGTCATAGATGTAATTATTGTCTCAGTATAATAAATACAATGATGACCTTGATGGAGAAGATCATTATCTCAGTGAATCTAAGTGAAGCTCTCATATATCTCAGATCTCGTTGTTATCTCGGTGAGGATGCAATAGTAATGATCTCGGTGGTGTAGGAGTGATGATATCACTGTTTTAGTAGTGATGATGATCTCAACAATGACAAAGGAAGAGTATTGGTGTCTTGGTCTTGGAGTGGCATAGAGGGTCAAGTTTAATGATCTTGGTGTTCATCAATTAGAATCTCTATAAGAAGAATTATGTTGTGTTTTCCTCTCTAGGAGGGAGAGGTTTTGGCCTTGGAAGAATGACAACTTCTTGTGTTCTTGTCTCTTTGTTTTATTAGCTGTTTGATGAAGTAATCACACACACTCATAATAAGAAGAAGATCAACATAAGATAAATAGTTAAATCATTTCACAAATTGTTATCAAGTATAGAAGAATCTATATAATTATAACTACCCTAGATTCTCCGACATAACTGACTCATCTAAAAATTTGATCTCAATTAACTGAGATCAACTAAACGTAACTAAATTAGATTGATAAATTTGGCAATCACTACATGCACAAATCTACATCTAGCCTCTAACTCAAATTCTCTAAGTTAACTAAGTGACAAGGCCATGTCACTCAAGACAACTACAACCCAAGTCATCTGATGATGTGGAAATTCAATTTTACTTAATTTAACTAAGGAAAAAGTCAATTTGAGCTTTCTTGCTACACTTTCTAATAGATAAAGGAAAATTTTCCTCACCTCATTCAGTAAAAAAACTTAGAGATTAAAAGCACCCCTGAATGGGGATGTATGATCTAGAATGGATAATTATATGCTCTATCATTTATCTTGGTACTTTCTAGTTGAAAAATTGGAGCAATTAGCTTGCATGTCCTATTTTAGTGGTAACTCCTAGTTTGGAGATTTAGGGCTTAGAACTTTCCATTGTCATTTTGGTTCATCAATTGGCACTATTTTGGGTCAAATAATTTTGAGCATATCTCAAAACCCCTCAAGACATCAAGACCCTTCCAACAGTGTGAAAATCACCCCCAACAAAGTTTGTATGCAAACTTTATGTCTCCCACAGGTTGACCTACCTTATTGGACAAGTGGATCTCATGTCAACCCCCATTACTCACATTTGGGGCTGCCCACATGAGGACTTTCAAGAAGATTAGATGAGATTGAGAACCCCCTACAATTGCTTGCTTCAAGTATGAAGCACACACTACACTTACAAACTTGTTCTCCTGCTTCATGTCCTACATTGGCCAACACTTAGCTAATTCTCAAAGTCTAGAAGATCTTATTTCCTTGTGAAATTAAAGAGAAATTGAGCTCACAAATAATACAAAATTCCCTATTTCCTTGTGCAATTCCCAAGGAATTCATCATCTACTTAATTATCCATCATGTTCACTCAAATAGTATACAACTCATAATTGCAATGTGCCTTTGACCTCCACTCGAGGCAGGAAATTAAAATTCCATGCATGCAGAGGCTATATTTCATTTATTGACTAATTTAACTCATAGGTCACTAAGTTAACAATAGTTCTACTACTCAACTGACCTTTAACTAACTCACCTAAATACTTGATCTCAATTAACTGAGATCAACTAAACATAACTGAATTAGATCGATAAATTTTGGCAATCACTACATGCACAACTCTACTTCTAGCCTCTAACTCAAATTCTCTAAGCTAACTAAGTGACAAGGCCATGTCACTCAAGACAACTACAACCCAAGTCATCTGATGATGTGGAAATTCGGTTTTACTTAATTTAACTAAGGGAAAAGTCAAATTGAGCTTTCTTGCTACACTTTCTAATAGATAGAGGAAAATTTTCCTCACCTCATTCAGTAAAAAAATTTAGAGACTAAAAGCCTCCCTAAATGGGGATGTATGATCTAGAATGAATCATTATATGCTCTATCATTTATCTTGGTAATTTCTAGTTGAAAAATTGGACCAATTAGCTTGCATGTCCTATTTTAGTGGCAACTCCTAGTATGGAGATTTAGGGTTTAGAACTTGCCATAGTCATTTTGGTCCATCAATTGGCACTATTTTGGGTCAAATAATTTTGAGCATATCTCAAAACCCCTCAAGACATCAAGACCCTTCCAACAGTGTGATAATCACCTCTATCAAAGTTTGTATCAAAAATTTATGTCTCCCACAAGTTGACATACCTTATTGACCAAGTGGATGTCATGCCAACCCCCATTACTCACATGTGGGGCTCCCGACATGAGGAATTTCAAGAAGATTCTAGAACGTCCAAAACCATAATATTAATTTAGAGGGTAGGTATGTGAAAACCTTAACTTTAAAGACTATTACACAAAGTTAAGTAATGGGTGGCTAAGAGGAAAGGGAGATCTTCAATTTTTTATCATTGTCCTTGTTCCATAGTTGAGTAGAGTACCTAGAGAGTGAGATTTGAGAGCATAAAGGAGGTAGAAGAATGTGTAGTATCCATTCAAGCCATAGTGTCATTGGAAAATCTATAATGAGTGCCCTTTTTTGTATTTGTAATTTGATGACTGAAAAAGAAGGAGAGTAGAGCATAGGCCTCACCTTCTACCAAGGTTTTATTTTGCATTAGATTTCTTAGGAAACATCTTGTGTTCATTTTCTTATTGTTTCATTTTCATATTTCAGTTGTTTTCATAAATGTGAGTATTAATCTAGTAATCCTAAATATTGAATCTAAGAAAATAAATCAAAGGAAATTTAAAAGGTTTTAGAACATTGCAAGATTTATTGAGACAAAATATTTGAATGGAAGATCCACAACAATTTATAAATCATTTTTAAAGATACATAATAAGAGGACTTGAACATTAGCTATACATCTTAATTTAAGTCATCTTCCACAAACAATCCTTTCAACTTCAATTTTATTGAAACATGTTAATTGAAATATGACTTTTAGGTTAAGTGGTTAATTATGTTTACTCAAGCTATCTAGGTAGTTTCAAACTAGAGTGGGTTGTAGTAAATGAACTACAAAGAACATATCTAATCTCCACCTCATGTATTATTTATCTCCACTTATTACTACAAAATTACATTTGTGACAACTCGTCACACCATATGAAAACTAAATGTTTAATTCACCTTGGAAAGGGGATCATCAACTACTATTATTATTTTTTCATTCACAAGCATTTACCCTTCTTCATAATCAGACCATGTTGAGGTTAATTGCTAGAATTTGAATAAAATATGAATAAACGTCATGAACAATGGTATTTGAAAATTAATTGCTACAAATAATAAGAACCCATAATTCTTATAAAGAAACTTTCGTGCAGTAAAACCTCCACTCTTATTGAACTTATTAATATGCATCACATTATACTCACAATCATTTTAATATTCTTTTATATAATTTTAATATTTCTTTATATAATATTTTAGGTTAACTATTATAGTAATTATAATCACTAAACCACTTTCTAACTAACTTATTAATGAATATCAACTAACTTACACCATAACCACCAAAAATTGATATATACAAGTGAGAATGCATATAAAGATTATAGAGGAGGACCGGGAGAAATCGCATCCAAATAATGAGAGGACAACTCAATATTATACTCTCTTTTCTCTCGTCTGCAACTTTCCATCACATGCGCTGTGGAAAAGCTTGGATTCTTTTGTTGACGACTCACCTTTCCAAAAGTCTTGCTTTTCTTCTCCGCCACTTAATTTTGTGAAACGATTGGTTCATTGCATTGTGGCTGTGAAACATGAGCACTTCATTCTTTGGGGTGACGATGGGGAAATCACACCAGAAAAGCTTGGATTCTTTTGTTCACGAATCTTACTTTTCTTCTGGACTAGTCCATCACTGAATTTTGTGAAACGACTGAATGTTCATTGCATTGTGGTTGTGAAACATGAGCACTTCATTCTTTGGCGTGACGATGGGGAGATCACGATCATGGTGGGGTCTTGTTTACTGCGAGTTTGTGATTAATCGGGACCACGTTTGAAAAGTAAGATGCACACAGGAAAAATGATTAATCGGGACCACGATCATGGTGGGTCTTGTTTACTGCGAGTTTGTGAAAGCTCGCAGCTAATAGAGTATTGAATTACACATAGTATTATTATTATTATTACAATTTTAGATAATTAAGAAAATAAAATTATATAACACAAGTGTATTTTAATTTATAGATGAATTTGATTTTTTTACTATATTTTTTAAATTAATTTTAATCAAATTTTTATAAAGATTTTTAAAAATTTGAGTTTAAATTGTTTAATCTTTATAATTCTAGTGGTCCAAATATTTTTCACAGAGTTGAATTTATTTATGAATTCAAAAATATATTTTAAATAACAAAAAATAAATTTTAAATTGTATTGTCACATTAAAGGTTTTTTCATCTATAAGTTAGACTAAAAAGTATAACATATACTAAATTTAAAAAAAACACAAAAATTAAGCTCAAATAAAAAAATAACATTATATAAAAATAAATAAATTGAAGCTGTGAGCAACAACAGAAAAGACTAAAAAACAGATTATTGCCCACCACTTAAACCTATAATACAACTTGCAAGACAACTACTGGTTTTACCCCTTATGATTTGATCTATGGAAAGGAGGCTCTGCTCTTAATTTGAGGATGGCAGCAGAGTTGGATTTGGATGTCACCAAGGCTCAACATTTAAATCCATCACTCTCTTTTCTCTCGTCTGCGCTGGCCACAACATTGAAATCCATCGCTCTCTTTTCTCTCGTCTGCGCTCGCCATAATGGTGGGTTCTTGTTTATTGCAAGTTTCCATCACATGCGTTGTGGAAAAGCTTGGATTCTTTTGTTGACGACTCACATTTCCAAAAGTCTTGCTTTTCTTCTCTGCCACTTATTTTTGTGAAACGATTGCTTCATTGTACTCTCGTTTACTCTACTCCACTCCACTCACGATGGGCCACGTTTGAAAAGTGTGGCACCTCCAGCAAGTCGAGTATTGAATCACCGCTTCACAATTTGAAGAAAATAAGGCCGTCATATTTATTATTATTATTGTTACTGCATACTTCTATCTCTTTAGTTAATTTAAAAAATGGTAAATTATGTATATATATAAACAAGATTTCTGGTAAGAAATTAAAATACAGCATTGTTATCAAATAAAAATAAATCAATAACAATATATGTGAGGTATAATATTTATCTTTCAAAAAATATAACACGATGAATTTTAAAAAATCTTGTGAAAATATGTTAATTTGTTGTATTTGAGTGAATCATTTAGTCTTCAATTCTAAATTTAAGCAATGAAAATATAACATTGAACTTAAATAAAAATAAATTAATAACAATATATGTGATATATAATATCCATATTTCAAACAATATAATACAATGAATTTTAAAAAGTCTTCTGAAAATATGTTTATTTGTTGTATTTGAGTGAATTGATTTAATCTTCAATCCAAAACTCTAGTTTTTTGAGAAAATATGTTTCATTTTATTAAATCTCATTATAAAAGGACAAAAACCAACTAACCTCTTATTAAGGAGGTGTTTAAAAACTCTTTTGAAAATATGTTAATTTGTTGTATTAATTTGAGTGAATCAATTTACTCTTAAATCCAAAATTCCAGTTTTTTAAACAAATATGTTTCATTTTCTTGAATCTCAATATAAAAGGAAAAAAATCAACTAACCTCTCATTAAGGAGGTGTTTAAAAAGTACTTTGAAAATATGTTAATTTCTTGTATTTGAGTGAATCAATTTAGTCTTCAATCCAAAATTATAGTTTTTTTAAACAAATATGTTTCATTTTATTGAAACTCAATATAAAAGGACAAAAATCAACTAATCTCTCATTAAGGAGGTGTTTAAAAAGTATTTTGAAAATATGTTAATTTGTTGTATTTGAGTGAATCAATTTAGTCTTCAATCCAAAATTCTAGGTTTTTAAATAAACATGTTTAGTTTTAATGAATCTCAATATAAAAGGACAAAAATCAACTAACCTCTCATTAAGGAGGTGTTTAAAAAGTCTTTTGAAAATATGTTAATTTGTTGTATTTGAGTGAATCAATTTAGTCTTCAATCCAAAATTCTAGTTTTTTAAACAAATATGTTTCATTTTATTGAATCTCAATATAAAAGGACAAAAATCAACTAACCTCTCATTAAGGAGGTGTTTAAAAAGTCTTTTGAAAATATGTTAATTTGTTGTATTTGAGTGAATCAATTTAGTCTTCAATCTAAAATTTTAGATTTTTAAACAAATATGTTTCATTTTATTGAATCTCAATATAAAAGGACAAAAATCAACTAACCTCTCATTAAGGATGTGTTTAAAAAGTCTCTTGAAAATATGTTAATTTGTTGTATTTGAGTGAATCAATTTAGTCTTCAATCCAAAATTCTGGTTGTTTAAACAAGTATGTTTCATTTTATTGTTTCATAAGAGAACACAACACCAATATCTTGGTACTTTCGAGTTGAAAAATTGGAGCAATTAGTTTGCATGTCCTATTTTAGTGGCAACTCCTAGTTTGGAGATTTAGGGTTTAGAACTTGCCATAGTCATTTTGGTCCATCAATTGGCACTATTTTGGGTCAAATAATTATCAAGACCCTTCCAATAGTGAGAAAATCACCTCCATCAATGTTTGTATGCAAAATTTATATCTCCCACAAGTTGACGTACCTTATTGACCAAGTGGATGTCATGCCAACCCCCATTACTCACATGTGGGGCTCCCCACATGAGGAATTTCAAGAAGATTCTAGAAGGTCCAAAACCATAATATTAATTTAGAGGGTAGGTATGTGAAAATATTAACCTTAAAGACTATCACACTAAGTTAAGTAATGGGTGGCTAAGAGGAAAGGGAGACCTTACAATTTTTTATCATTGTCCTTGTTCCATAGTTGAGTAGAGCACCTAGATAGTGGGATTTGAGAGCATAAAGGAGGTAGAAGAATGTGTAGTATCCATTCAAGCCATAGTGTCATTGGAAAATCCATAATGAGTGCCCTTTTTTGTATTTGTAATTTGATGACTGAAAAAAAGGAGAGTAGAGCATAGGCCTCACCTTCTACCAAGGTTTTATTTTGCATTAGATTTCTTAGGAAACATCTTGTGTTCATTTTGTGGATGGTGTGTTCATTTTCTTATTGTTTCATTTTCATATTTTAGTTATTTTCATAAATGTGAGTATTAATCTAGTAATCCTAAATATTGAATCTAAGAAAATAAATCAAAGGTAATTTAAAAGGTTTTAGAATATTGCAAGATTTATTGAGACAAGATATTTGAATGGAAGATCCACAACAATTTATAAATCATTTTTAAAGATACATAATAAGAGGACTTGAATATTAGCTATACATCTTAATTTAAGTCATTTTCCACAAAGAATCCTTTCAACTTCAATTTTATTGAAACAAGTTAATTGAAATGTGACTCTTAGGTTAAGTGGTTAATTATGTTTACTCAATCTATCTAGGTAGTTTCAAAGTAGAGTGGGTTGTAGTAAATGAGCTACAAAGAAAATATCTAATCTCCACCTCATGTATTATTTTCTTTTTTGGTAGAAGTAGTCTCTTTGGGTTATGCTAAGTAATGAGATATGGTATTTCCAATCTTTAAGTTTATCAATTGAGTCTATCTCCATTCTTAAACATTTATCTCCACTTATTACTAAATTACATTTATGACAACTCATCACACCATATAAAAACTAAATGTTTAATTCACCTTGAAAAGGGGACCATCAACTACTATTATTATTTTTTCATTCACAAGCATTTACCCTTCTTCATAATGAGACCATATTGAGGTTAATTGCTAGAATTTGAATAAAATGTAAATAAACATCATGAACAATAGTATTCTAAAATTAACAGCTAAAAATAACAAGAACCCAAAATTCTTATAAAGAAACTTTGGTGCAGTAAAACCTTCACTCTTATTAAATTTATTAATATACATCACATTATACTCATAATCATTTTAATATTCTTTTATATAATTTTAGTATTTTTTTATATAATATTTTAGGTTCACTATTATAATAATTATAATCACTAAACCACTTTCTAACTAACTTATTAATGAATATCAACTAACTTACACTATAACCACCAAAAATTGATACATTCAAGTGAGAATGCATATAAAGATTAAAGAGAAAAAAATGAAATTTTCCCGCATGCTTCCATCAAATACCTACCTTGTGGAATAACTTGGATTCTTTTGTTCACTACTTACATTTTCAAAAGTCCTTTTCTTCTCGACTAGTAGGCTTCGTTCATTGCATTTATTCCTAGAGATTCATATGTGCTTATGAAACATGAACACTCCATTCTTTGGTGTGAGGACCGGGAGAAATCGCACCCAAATAATGAGAGGACAAGTCAATATTATGCTCTCTTTTCTCTAGTCTGCAACTTTCCATCCCATGCGCTGTGGAAAAGCTTGGATTCTTTTGTTGACGACTCACCTTTCCAAAAGTCTTGCTTTTCTTCTCCGCCACTTAATTTTGTGAAACGATTGAATGTTCATTGCATTGTGGCTGTGAAACATGAGCACTTCACTTCATTCTTTGGGGATGACGATGGGGAAATCACACCAGAAAAGCTTGGATTCTTTTGTTCACCACTCTTACTTTTCTTCTGGACTAGTCCATCACTGAATTTTGTGAAACGACTGAATGTTCATTGCATTGTGGTTGTGAAACATGAGCACTTCATTCTTTGGCGTGACGATGGGGAGATCACGATCATGGTGGGGTCTTGTTTACTGCGAGTTTGTGATTAATCGGGACCACGTTTGAAAAGTAAGATGCACACAGGAAAAATGATTAATCGGGACCACGATCATGGTGGGTCCTGTTTACTGCGAGTTTGTGAAAGCTCGTAGCTAATAGAGTATTGAATTACACATAGTATTATTATTATTATTACAATTTTAGATAATTAAGAAAATAAAATTATATAACAAAGTGTATTTTAATTTATAGATAAATGTGATTTTTTTACTATATTTTTTAAATTAATTTTAATCAAATTTTTATAAATATTTTTAAAAATTTGAGTTTAAATTATTTAATCTTTATAATTCTAGTGGCTCAAAGATTTTTCACAGAGTTAAATTTATTTATGAGTTCAAAAATATATTTTAAATAACAAAAAATAAATCTTGAAATTGTATTGTCACATTAAAGGTTTTTTCATCTATAAATTAGACTAAAAGTATAACATATACTAAATTTAAAAAAACACAAAAATTAAGCTCAAATAAAAAAATAAGATTATGTAAAAATAAATAAATTGAAGTTGTGAGCAACAACAAGACTAGAAAAACAGATTATTGGCGACCACTTAAACCTATAATACAACTTGCAAGACAACTACTGGTTTTACTCATTATGATTTGATCTATGGAAAGGAGGCTCTGCTCTTAATTTGAGGATGGCAGCAGAGTTGGATTTGGATGTCACCAAGGCTCAACATTTAAATCCATCACTCTCTTTTCTCTCGTCTGCGCTGGCCACAACATTGAAATCCATCGCTCTCTTTTCTCTCGTCTGCGCTCGCCATAATGGTGGGTTCTTGTTTATTGCAAGTTTCCATCACATGCGTTGTGGAAAAGCTTGGATTCTTTTGTTGACGACTCACATTTCCAAAAGTCTTGCTTTTCTTCTCTGCCACTTATTTTTGTGAAACGATTGCTTCATTGTACTCTCGTTTACTCTACTCCACTCCACTCACGATGGGCCACGTTTGAAAAGTGTGGCACCTCCAGCGGGGTCTTGTTTACTGCGAGTTTGTGATTAATCGGGACCACGTTTGAAAAGTAAGACCATGGGGAAATCACACAGGAAAAATGATTAATGGGAACCACGATCATGGTGGGGTCTTGTTATTGCGAGTTTATGAAAACTCGCAGCTAATCGAGTATAGAATTACAGTGAGAATATAATATATTACTAATATTATTGTAATTTTAGTTAATTAAAAAAATAAAATTATATAATATAAGTGTATAGATGAATTGATTTTTTTTATTATATTTTTTAAATGAATTTTAATTAATTTTTTATAAAAAATTTTAAAAATTTAAATTTAAATTGTTTAAATTTTGAAATTGTATTGTCACATGAAAAATGCTTTTTATCTATAAATTAGACTAAAAGTATAACATATACTAGATTTAACTAAAACACAAACACAAAAATTAGACTAAAAGTATAACATATACTAGATTTAACTAAAACACAAACACAAAAATTAAGCTCAAATAAAAGAATAACATTATATTAAAATAAATTAAAGATTGTGTGCAACAACAGGAAAAACTATGAAAACAGATTATCGGCTACCACTTAAACCTACAATACAAGTTGAAAGACAACTACTGGTTTTACCTCTTATGATTTGGTCTATGGAAAGGAGGCTCTGCTCCTAATTTGAGGATGGCAGCAAAATTTGATTTAGATGTAACCCAGGCTCAACATTTAAATCCATCACTCTCTTTTCTCTCGTCTGTGCTGGCCACAACATTTAAATCCATCACTCTCTTTTCTCTCGTCTGTGCTGGCCACACCATTTAAATCCATCACTCTCTTTTCTCTCGTCTGTGCTGGCCACAACATTTAAATCCATCACTCTCTTTTCTCTCGTCTGCGCTGGCCACAACATTTAAATCCATCACCCTCTTTCCTCTTGTTTGCACTGGCCACAACATTTAGCTCGCCATAATGATGGGTTCTTGTTTATTGCAAGTTTCCATCACATGCGTCGTGGAAAAACTTGGACTCTTTTGTTGACGACTCACATTTTCAAAAGTCTCGCTTTTCTGCTCCGCCACTTAATTTTGTGAAACGATTGAATGTTCATTGCATTGTGGCTGTGAAACATGAGCACTTTATTCTTTGGTGTGACGATGGGGAAATCACGATTATGGTGGGCTCTTTTTTACTACGAGTTTGTGATTAATCGGGACCATCACATGCGTTGTGGAAAAGCATGGATTCTTTTGTTGACGACTCACCTTTTCAAAAGTCTATTTTTATGAAACGATTGGTTCATTGCGTAATTCCTTGGAAATTCAATAGTGTACTCTCGTTTACTCTACTCCACTCCACTCATGATGGGCCACGTTTGAAAAGTATGGCACCTCCACAAAAGTCACGAAGCAAGTGGAGTATTGAATGACCGCTTCACAATTTGAAGAAAATAAGGTAGTAAGATTTATTATTACTACCATTTGTATTTAATGTTGCAAAGGAAATGCCGTAAGGCATAGTGTGTGGAAGAATATTGAAATGTGAATGGGTTTCTGTGTGCTTTTTTGAAAGCAAGGGTTGATGATTCCGAGTTTTAATTTGAGGAAGCCATGCTAAAAACCGCTGAAATGGAATGCAAGTAGCCATAAATATCCATTGAACTTGTTTAGAGACCTTTGTTTGTAGTTGGTAAAAACTGTGGAGTTAAAGGTGAAGATAAATGAATGAATCCATGGGAACAACAACCGGGTATCCATACTGATTTGGATAGGGTTATTTAAGAAATCATTATTCAAACGGGAAATTAAATTAATATGAAGATATATTGAAAACATGTATTATATTCATTAAAATCAATTGATTTTGTTAACAAAATATGTTAAAACCCATTGACAATGAATTGGTTGTGAGGACATAAACTATCAAAATGGTATTTGATCTTGAAACATCCTTCTTTAAGTTTGAAATGGAAAACACAAATAGTTGTGAGGTTATGAACCATCAAAATGGTATTTGATCTTGAAACATCCTTTTTTAAGTTTGAAATGGAAAATACAAATAGTGAATTGTAACATCCTTTTTTAAGTTTGAAATGAAAAATACAAATAGTTGTGAGGACATAAACCATCAAAATGGTATTTGATCTTGAAACATCCCTTTTTAAGTTTGAAATGGAAAATACAAATAGTGAATTGTAACAGAAGAGGTTCGAGGAGGAATAGAATATTCTAAAGAACATTGTGCTTGTCACTCCATATTTGAAGTTGTATCAAAACATGTTGGAGGCATCGAAGACCTGAAGAAGCAGTAATGGACTTGCAAAATGTATATTTTGTTAGAATTAGTAATATATAAATCAGTTGTGGAAATTTATTAGTAATACTTTGCAGTTGAATTGTGTTAAAATGAATTTGGAATGAATGGAAATGAAGTTATCTTTGCTATGGGTATTTATATATTGCTACTGGAATATGCATAGTGAATAACGGCATATTGAATGCCATTGGAGGTCTATGCATAGTTGCAGATGCATATTTTTTGCTTGCCATTCTAATTGTAGTTGCTTAGGTATGCTATTACCGAGTTCGTGTTTCCCTTTGCAAAAGATAGAAAATGTTAGAATGAGATGTATAGATAATATAAAGACATTCTAATATTTGGTTAATTATTAATATTGATTAAAGTTGGTTGTTGTTGAAAGATATGAAAAGTATGTTATGAAATAGAATGAGGTAAATAAATGGAGGAAACATTTGGTGATGTTAAAGTATGGGTTGGAGTAGATTATCTGGAGATGGCATTGAACGAAGAATTTCTTCTGCGTGTTTTCTGTGAGCAATGTTTCTGTTGTCCTTCATTTCACTGTAATGATCGAAACTGAATGCGGGGTTAATCTAGAGATCTTGTAGAGAAGGTACTCTTGAAATTGCTGTGAATGCGAGACCTTGACGTTCTGTTTTTCCAATGTCAATTGTTGCTTTTGGAAGTTTCATACCTTGAGATTTATGTATGGTTAAAGCCCAAGCCATCTTCAGTGGAATTTGTGCACATCCATTTCTTTTTACTGCTAGAATAGGAAAGTGAGTGGGGTTTCCTTCATCCCAAGGAGGCCCGATGTATTTGGGAAAATCTACGACAACAAATGTTGGAATTTGTGGTGGTGCAGTTGATTCTTTGTAAAAGATGGTTACAATTTCTCCGAGGGAACCATTAGCAAGTCCGGCTGAAACCCAAAGGTTGGAAGTCAACATGACTTTTTCGCCATTGCATAATAATACAATTCACTCAAGTTGCTCGTCTTCTGAGGAAATGTTGGAATATGTGTTGTCATCTTTAGCAATGGATCTTGCGATAGGAGTGTTTAGAGATTTCATCATTTGCTTATTATGGACCATTGTTTGAGCATTTGTTGGAAATAGATGCATGGAATCATGGAATGAACATATTTCTTCTTCTGATAAAAATGAATCTGTGCACGACATGGGTACGTTGTAGTCATCGATTGTTGGATTTTCATCTCTAATGTTCTGGATAATGTTCCTGAAAGTAACTTGTGCGATGTTGTCGCCTTGTTGACGAAATATTGTGTGTAATGTGATGACTGTGTTGAAGGTGTTCCACAGTGTGCTTCCATGGCTCGTCCCTACATATAGAGGTATGTCTTTGATGGGTGGTAGCTGACCAAGATCACCAACCAATATAATGGAACAATCACCGAAAGGAGTGTTTCTTTGCTGTGGAAATGCCTCTCGAAGATGTTCATCAATATGGCTGAGAAGCTTTGGCCCAATGAAACTCATTTCATCGATTAGTATGTATCTTATATGCCTAAGTTCTTCTTGGAATTTTGCAAGAGCATTACCTTCTAAGGGCATAAGATCCTTTATAAGAAGGTGCAAAGCAGAATGGATTGTCGATGCTTGTATGTTGAAGGCAGCAACCCCTGTAGGGCCGAGGAGCAAGATCAGTGAAGGTTCTGGGCTTGCAAGGCTTATGAGCATATCTTTGATGCAATTGATAAGGAGGGATTTTCTTGTACCAACAGTGCCTTGTATTATCATTCTGAGAGCGGGTAAATAATCCTTCTTAGAAAAATGATTAGAAATAATATTTAGAGATTTTCTTTGCATTGGAGATAATGTATTAAGGGTCGCCAGGATATGTTGATGTGTTTGAAGAATGCGGTGGATGGAGCAGCTATTCTCAATGAATTGTATGACATTATTTTGTAGATCTAATGGGATAGTGGTATGATTCCAGTTATGGGTGTCATCAGAGCCACGAAGACCAAGCATGTCAAGGTCATTTATGAGAAGCTCATTTGTAGGGTGTAATTGGAAAAGTAATTCCCATTCATTTATTTCCATGGTGTCTAGAGGATTGGTTTCATGAATAGTTGAGGTATCATTTGTGACGGATTCAATATCAGATAGTGTGCGGTGTTGATGCTAAGGTTTGTGGAATGGATGAAATGTTTGCAAATTTGTGATGAATTATGTAGCAGAATCTCATATATCTTGTACGATATGGTGAAAAGGTTTGTATAGCATCAGTTCAACTCTGCAAAAGTTAGCGTAGCAAGGTTCAGTTGTGGATGTAATGGAGGAGTAACGTGGTATGACCTGAACAATTGCTTTTGTAGGTCTTTGTTTCCATTTGTTTGTTTTACGACAATGATCATATGACTAGGATCTTGCTAATTCCATTAGTGATGTGGATTCTAGGGTAGAAGGGCGCTGGATATATGTATCTATGATGTGTGGGGATGTAGTGGAGGTGGTGTTCATTTGTGGAAGGCGCATAAGAATTTTTTGGCTTTCATTTAAAGAAATGAATGGTCGACTACATAATGTTAATGGTAATTTTTGCAGCATATGGCAGGTTTCTTGTGCTCCGATGTCACGATCAACAAGGGTTTCTGCAAGAAATTTTCGAAATCCGGATGTTGCTGGGTCAGCAATGGGTGAATCCAGGACAATTCTACATAGCATGTGGTGGAAGCTTTCAGATTTTTTTTCTGCTTTGGATTCATATTTGGCGATATACTTTTGTACAACGTGTATGGAGAGTATTGTTTGGCAGGCAACATTTGCACGCCAAATAGATAGGATGGTAGGGTTATGGCTATTGAGTCGATCATTGTTGCGAGCAGGGGGGTATGTTTTTTGGCCATTGGAATCAATGAATAAGGCAGATTTTGGATGTAATTCCCATGGTGCTTTATAATGACATTGGAGTGAGGATCCATTTTTCTTAGGCATGTGCTTTCTGAGCATTTTGTGTGACGTTCAACACAATTGATGAGCTGTTCATAGTTATTGAAAGGATTGGTTCTGAATATTTGTGGTGTGGAAAATAGATAAGGGTCTTCGGGATTTGTCCAAGCAACTGTTTGGTTTGAAGTCGAAGGAGTATGAGGGTTCCAAGCGGAAATATATTTGTCAAAGAACTGCCTTGTAATATCAACTGCTTATGTGTCTTCCCAGTTTAGGTTTTCCATATCAGGTGCATTTTCTATCTAAAGGAAACCATGGATGTGTGCAGATCCCCTATATTGCCATTGATACCTGTCAAGTATGCATTTTTGTAAGATAATTTTGTAATAGGTGAGGAATGTTGTTTCGAGTGTTTGGAAAAAATAATGCGGTAGAATTCGTACATGTACCAGTAATCCTTTGTCTTCAAGTGTTTCTCTAAGATAATATCATGAAATGTTGTGAATCTATGGTGCATATATAGTGATGTTAAATGTGGGTTAGAGATAATGTTATCATTTCTCCACTTTTGTTGTTTTGCAATATCAGAAGGAAGACATCCTGGCATGATTGCATGAAGATCAGGCCATTTTGTATCAGCTGCACTTAATGTGAAGAAGAACGTCGGGCAACCGAGCTGAGATATCATGTCTGTTAGTTAATTTTTAGCTTTGTGCCAAAATGATCTTGTTCCACGTAAAGAGCTACCGAATCGCCTGACTTTCTCTGCCAATTTCTCATCTAGAAATTGTTCTAATCGGATGTTCAAATCTTGCATAGATATTGGGAAGTTATCTGTGATGTTATTTTTCACAAAAATCGATGTTTTTGCTTGACTGCGATGTCGCATCATGAGATTATATATGTAATAATGAAAGTGTGGGTTCTTTCCAAATATGTTATCATAGTAATGTATGAGATGAAGTGCATATTCATGTAACTGCACTGCTTTCATTTTTGGCTGATTTGGCATTGCAGCTCTTGTCGGAAAAAGGGTGGGGAAAGCCATAGAGAGTAGACCTTCTATGTTGTATTCATTGATTGGCAATAAACCAATTGTTGGCCACTCAATTGTAGTCTCATATTGGTGGTTGTAAGCATGTAAATAATGGCGGATTTCTTGGATTTCTGTATTTGTATTAGGTATGATGGGTACGAATGATGATGCTTGGTTTACGGATGGATCTGCGGAATCTTCGGTGAGCTCATGTGGTGGTTCAAGTGAAAGGTGGACAGTGGTTTCTGTAGTATTGGAATGGTGAAGGGAGGAGGAGACATCGGTGGGGATTGTTGGTAAGGATGCCAGTGTGTTGTTATCAATACGAACATTCTTATAGTATGGGTCATTTTCCAATTTGTATTTTAATGCAGTGAGAACACGATGTCTACTGACAATGAGATCATAAGCCTTATGGTCATTACTATGACGAGTGACAATTAGGATGTCCAAGTTTTCAACATGTCATGGAAACATGTTTGCGATTTTTGTAATGTCTTGAGGAAAATAAATTGTGTGGCCACTGTATTTATATTGGCCACCACGTGCATGTGTTACTTGCAGTATAGGGTTAGCCCTAACAATGAGCATTTCTTCTATTTGTGAAATAGATGTAAGGATAGCTGGTTGAGGACTAGGGTCCATGTCGTTTGATAATGAGAAGCGATGACCCTTTGTTTCAGAGACGCATCTGGAGCAGCAAGACATGTGGTTGGAATTGCGGATATGTATTCTAGGATATGATTCAAGACAAATGGAGCATGGGCATTTAGGTGGAAGTTTATCAATCTTTGCATGGAAATCTCAATGTGCTTGATTAGTATAAACATTGCTAAAAGCATGTGTGAAGGAGGGGTTAGGGCAATGAGGTAGGAAGGTATTTGTTTGAGAGGTTTGTTGAGAAGATAAAGAGTTTGATAATTGAAAGGGAGGATTGTTTTCAAGGTGGGCCATTTCAGACAAGGAATGTTGGTTTTCCTTCTGTTTTTTGTGTTTTTGACATTCTCTGATGTCTTTTTTTGCTTGATAAAGCTCACAACGACATGCATTTATTTGTTCTTTATTTTTGCATAGTATCTTCGAGCACGTTCATTATTAGAAGAAGAAGCCATTCGCAAAATTTATGGTACCTATAAGCAAGAGAGGGGAAAAGAAGAATGTTATTTGGAGACAACAACCATGTTATTGTATGAAAGCGAAAGAAGGGTAAAACAATTAAGTGAAAGCGAAAGAAGGGAAAAAAATTTGAGTTTTGAATAGTTTTATGTGAATTTGTTTTATTTGAATAATGTGTTTGAAAGAATATATTAGTATTTTTTCTTTATACATGTAGATAGTTTCATGTGTAACGTAGCAAGTTACGTCATTTTTTAAAAGGAAGAAGATGATAAAAGAAAAAAAGAATGTGAATTTATCTACTCACATAATGCTACTCATAAGAAGGCATGCAACAATATATCGTGTAAAGTTATATTTATAAAATTGGACAATAGGAATCGTCAAAAAGCAAGGGATACATTTTGCGATATTTATCTACAATATCGAGATGTTCTGAATTTCTTGAAGGATGTTGTTGCATTCTATCGTGAAATGCAACTTTTCTTCTTTTATGATAACGCATTTCAATCGTGGCACTTCTTTAAAAGTTTCTGTCTTCATCGATAGTGTGAAGATATGATCTGTCCTTAGAGCTTTAGAGACAATTTCCTTGATCAGTTTTGGATCTGAAGATAATAAATAGAAGTCTTTGGCATTATTTCCAAGAACTGTAGAGCCCACGTCTTCGAAAACAACAGTTGAAGCTAATTCACCAATGTGATCTTTGTCGATTTTCAATAAGTATCTCTAATCAAAGTCACTTACTTCAGTGTTGCATTTTGGGTAAAACCACATCCCTGTATTTTGTGGAATAATTTTTTTCATGCATTTTTTCTGACCAACGATCGATGGGCAAGAAATGTAGTAAAAACTATCCATCCCAATTTTTTTTATTGTGCCCTTTAATTGGAAAAATGTTGGTTTCTCTAAGGAATCCATACTATAAATATCAGCAATTGTTATTTTTTTTTTGTTAATGGCCAAAAGGAGATCTTGTTGTCAAAGATGTAGAAGCTGTTGTCGAACCTTCTTTTTTAAACCATGACTTTATCGTATGGGCCTCTTCAATGTCAAGATCTACAAGAATAATGGATCTCGTTGTAGTGCCGACATTTTTTCCATTAAATTATCCAACACACACAGATTTGATTGCAACGATGGGGTTATTTCCTGTAGCACATAGGGAGAAGATTTCCTGTGACACGGCATTAAAATTATCTCCCCAAAAGATTGCATCTATGTTGTACCCTGACATGTCTTGAAGTTGTACTATGTGTTTATTAACTTAAAAGCCATCTTTTCTACGTATAGTGCATACACTAGAAATGTCTGTGAAAATACCAAGAATATCAACAATGGAGTTGACATTTGTTGTTCTGATATCATTAATTGATTTTATATTGAATTGCACTGTTGGATTATGTTTTTTTCATTGGCAACATGTTCTATGGTAGATGTTGCATTCAACAAAATTTCCCAGTCATTGTTCAAGTGGTTGTATTGCTTATTAGCCATTTTTACATTCCCTTTAGAGACAATGTAGACATTTCCATTTTGGATTTTGTCGAAAAAATAATCTGCGACATTGTTGAAACATGTAATATGTATTTCTCCACCCTCTGTATCAAACAGGTCAAAAACAAACACTTTACCATGTCCGTATTGATTCTGAAATAGTTGAAGAGTTGTTTTCCTTTGGACGTATCCTTTTATGCACCAATTTGAGTGGTAAGGGTTTAACGATTTGATGGGAATTTGAACTAGTAGAATGGATGGAGTTGGAGGAGTTGGAAGAGGGCAGTGTCTTTTTGATAAAGGATTTGGGTTCGATGAGGATGGAGTGTTTTTTCCAGATGTGATCGGGATCTCATAGTTTTTGGATTGCCAATTAAGGGTGCAAATGAAGTAGATATTTCAAGGTCTATTAGCTTTATAGACCTACACGACAAATGAGAGCCATAAGAATAACTGTTAGAAGCGGATGTGTTATAAATAAAAATGTTAAATTTGAAATAAGAAATTTATAACAAACTTACGTTGATGGACCGATAGCTGAGGTAGTCCAACTTTTAACATTTATAACAGAACCATTTTGTAGCAAGCCTGTTGCTATAAGATCATTGAAATCTTTTGGAAGCATGATGTGTTTCTTATGTGTCCCATCTGAAATTGCAGTACGATATCGTGGAATTGAATTTCACATTGATTGTATTGGTTCAAGTTCAACAATTTGTAGGTATGGTTGAATATGATTGATCCAGATAACATTGAGGAAATTGCATTATGAATAAGGTTTGTTATCATTTTCTGGTACAAAGAAAAACACAAAAATGTTGTTTTCTTCATGTAAGATGTTTAATATTCATTACATTCCTATAATATTACTTGAAAATATATGAATTAAAGGGCAAAGGGAAAGAAGCATGTTCAATTTGTTTCTAAATGAGTGGGTATTTGAGCTTGTAAACATAATGAAGAAATATATTTATTACAACAACTTTTATATGATCATTTTTTTTTGAAACGTTGTGGGTTTTGCATTGGGCAAATTTGTATTGTGGAATTTGGGTTTTGCATGAGTATTTGTTTCCAGAGAAAATGAATGTTGTACATAATGATGGAGAGAAGTTGTGCAGTTGCATAGAATGTAATGATAGGCGGCTAAGCTCAACATGGATCTAATGACCAAGCACTGAAACTATTTAATGCAATGCCTATGCTAGATGAGGTTAAATAAAATTATGTAATTTCAGGATTTGTAATTTGATGATATGCACAGAATGGGTAATTCCATGAGGCCCTAAATGTTTTTTCTCAAATAAGCAGATTGTTTCTAAGCCAAACAACTTCAACTTTGGCACCATTTTCAAGGCCTGCATTGGGTAATTCCATGAGGCCCGAAATGTTTTAGGTCAAATGAGGAGAGTGTTTTTAAGCCAAACAACTTCACCTTTGGCACCATTCTGGAACATCTAAAAGCTCTGAACAGCTTACCTGCCTAGCACTTAGTATGTTGTACGGGCTTGGAATTAGATGCTTTTAATCCTCGGGATCAGTTGGAATTTGTTTAGTTGACATATTCACAAACAAAGAAAGGACAGGTCTTGTGAAAGCTAGATGAGAGGATAAAATGAATTATGCCATTCAAAAGAGTAAAGGAATATGCAATAGCCAAAAGTAGTGCTGGAAAGGAACGACAAGCGGGGAGGCCAGTCCCTTAAGATTCGTGGGATGCAAGGACAATCTCGATGATTTTGATCTCCTTTGCAAATGACACATGGAGATTTAGGTTTGGATAGTGCAGTGTGTGGATTTTCGCCAGATGATGCATGGTTGCCCCCTTTTGTCGTTGGCTTCTTCTTCTTCTTCTCCTTCATTTTCTTCTTCTTCTTCTCAATTACTTGGTTTTTAGTTTGACTAGTTTCACCAAGCGAAGAGGAAGAAGGAGAGGGAGAAACAAACGAAGTAGAAGGTTGGGGGGTAACTCTACTGTCATCTGGTTACTGATTTGATTGCTCAAGAATCATGGTGTTTTGAATGACAGAGGTTGAGAAAAGCCATACCGGTGGGCCAATTGCAAGCCCTGGAAGGGACAATGTAGCCATATGAGGTGCACCAACATCTCCCCTAGAGGAAAAGGGAGTAGGATTCCCCCAAGGGGAAATCCTTCATTGGTGGACTCCATTTTCTCAACCTAAGACTAATGAGGGAACAATGATGTTACTTCGATTTAAATAAATTTTATGATGCTTTGACACAACTTGCTTTTTCAATTTGTAAGAGTCGAGAAAAATCTAAAGATGACTCTAGTCGCTTTCGATTTGGGTAACTCTAGTATCATTTGGGTGCTAATTTTATTTCTCAAGAGTCACGATGTTTTGAATGACAAAGGTCGAGAAAAGCCATACTGGCGGGCCAATTACAAGCCTTGGAAGGGACAATGTAGCCATATGAGGTGCACCATCATCTCCCCTAGAGGAAAAGGGAGTAGGATTCCCTCGAGGTGAAATCCTTGATTGGTGGACTCCATTTTCTCAACCTAAGACCAACGAGGGAGCAATGATGTTATTCCGATTTAAATAAATTTTATGACGCTTTGACACAACTTGCTTTTTCAATTTTTAAGAGTCGAAAAGAAGCTAAAGATGACTCTAGTTGCCTTTGATTTTTAATGAGCTTGAAGTGACAAGTGCTCATATGGACCTTTTCTTTTAAGGAGTCTGAAGAGGAATGAAAGTGACTACTCTGGAAATCTAGACAGGGGGATTACCAAACCAATTGCAAAACTACAAAATACTTTTTATGGTATGGTAGTCAATCTTCCTGAATGTTGTGTTCAGTGCATTGCGATCGATAGGGCGGCAGACACGACTTCCTAAGGATAAAGGATATAGCCTATTGTGGTCTCCCAATATATACTTGACGGTACGTGGGAGCATAAGTTCGTACTGGCACTTATCCTCTCAAAGAGGAGGAATCACCCAACCTATGATGAAAGTGACAGTTACCAGGCTTTACGACACCAGAATATGTCTCTATTCTAGACTTCCAAATGTTGTGCATTGGGTTCCAAAGTGTTTTTATGTCTATTGAAATTTATTTTACAGTTGATCTTTCTTAAGAAGTTTGCCTTTAAGGTTGACCAAAGAAATTGTTTCAACATAGAGCAAGGAGCACACACGAAGATGCACTATCCTAAATACATTTCTGCATTCATTCTAAATGCAAATGCACATGCATGTATTTGTTTTCCGTTTTTTTAATGTGTGAATGACAAAAGGAATGTTAAGTACAGATCTCAACTATTTTAATTTCAAAGCGACAATAGTGATCACAAAATGTCGAATTGTAAATGAAATGGAGAAAAAATTAACAGCCTGACAGGGATACAAGAGAGAGGTTATGAATTGTACAAACCCTTCTTCTAGATTGGCATTTTCGATTATTCTATAAATAAGTAACTGAAATTTTTATATGATGGTCAAATCCCTTTGTTTATGAATGATGTTGGTTCAGACTATGTAATTAGACAGATAACAATGGGTTGTACCAAGTATTCTTACTGATTAGCATTTCCAGTTTTTCAATAACTTGTTAATTGAAATCTAAAACTCCAATAGAGCCCCCGAATAGTCTTGAATTTCCAACGAAAATAAGCATTTGAATGACTTGCAATAATTGTTTTTAAAGTGCCCCCAGAATTCTAAGTCTAATTTTGTTATGGTGTTAATCCTTGGCATTTACTGAGAGGTTGACCCTCCAGTTTAGAATGAATAAATGCAACACCATAATACCCACTTACTATTAAGCATACAATCTAAACAGTAATCAAAGAATAGATAGGAATCAATATACTATACAATAAAAAGAAAAAAAGGGAGTATGGGATAATGGCAATAGAGCCTTAGGCAATCCTAATGTATCTCTAGGGAAACAAAACCCAATTTTTAGTCAAAAATACCTAATAAGACCCTAAATTCAACATATCCATGTGGATATGAGGTGTGATGACTATGTACAAGATTCCAGGAAAAAGATGTTTGGAAATATTTTGTTTGGAAATTGACTATATTTTGTTTCTGATTTGTATGTTTCGTTAATTTATTTAACAGACTCTCTTTGCAAAAAAACTTAAAACAGAGTAGGCCAAGGCTTTTTTTAGGAAGTGATGCAAAGTATCTGTATTTAACATTGTTGTGTGAGTAACCAACATAATCTGTACAGTGCTATGGAAATTAATAGTCTCTGCGGGAAAAAACCTAATATAAATAGTCTCTGCGGGAAAAAAACCTAATATAATCCACACAATCTAACGCTCACGGGGAAGGTTTTGTAGGAATTTAAAGGTTTTCTTATGTTTTAAAATCCTAAGCTAATGTGGGTGTCCTAGCAAATAAGCATATAACCTCTTCCCTAATAGTTAACAAACGCCATGAAGCAAATCATGTTGCAAGGTACAAACACTTGGAAACCTAGGAAGGAACCAACCAGTCTCAATTTGTCTAATTTGTCTATTATATTGAATAACGATATATTGCTACTTTAAGAATCATCCAAACTAAAGAAAAGATATAACAGAGTTTATATTTCTCTCAAAGACATTGATACACCTGTGATCTTTTAAGGCTACAAGAGGCCATGATCTTATGGAAGAAAAAATATGACAACAATGTTTATATTCCTTTGAAAGACATTGATACACCTGTGATCTTTTAAGGCTATACGAGGCCATGATCTAATGGAAGACATTCTAATACACCTGTGATCTTTTAAAGCTATAGTAGGCCATGCTCTAATGGATCTAGGTGTTGTGGGGGAAAGTATCCAACTCGGAATGACCCTAACCCACTCTAAGGGTGACAGTTCCTTAGCAACAGCTGAAAGCAAAGCTATCTAAAGTTTCTTCTTTATGACATGCAAGAGATAGAAGGAAGAGATCCACTTACCGATGTCTTGCGCAAATGGTCGATCCAATCTCTTTTGTTTGTCGCTTGCTCCCAGATCCAAGTCTTTTCACGGGCCCAGCTACACGAGATCCTGCAAATAAGACAAGAAAAGGAAACTACAAGAGGCATGCATTCATAATCGATTCAAGGATTAGCATAAATCAAAGACGCAAGTAAGACAATACACCATTGAAACACATGCGAATAGAAGAACCTCAAATGCTTTATTAATATATGGGAGTAAGGTTCAGGCGGTGATACAACCATGAGAGGTCCAATCCAGCATCACCTTCCCGACGGAGAGAAATCTCTTCTTCACCTCCCTCAAGCAATCACCCAATGCTCACAACTGTAAACCAACAGCAATCCTTTGCACTAAATTCCAGCCTCCAGATCCCATGGGATGAGATCCTTATATAGAGTTCTGGAGTGAAGATAAGTCAGCTTGATGTGTGACTTGTTGTCCTCTTGAACTCCAGTTGTTCTTCAGTTCTTCACTCGGAGTTTCTACCTTCCACTGGGAGTTTTAGAAGCTCTTAACTCATCATTAGGCGAATCTTATGATCAAGTGCCTTTTTGGAAGCTTCCTGGGCACTGGCACATTGAGAAAAAGATTCCTCCACATGTCAAAGTACACCCAGCGCAGGTAGCCTTTGTTGCACTTGCTATGCAGCGCAGGTACACCATAGAGCTTTTGACATTCAGCGCAGATGCTTAGTGGAGCAGCTGCTTTGATCCAAAACTGACCTGTTTTTGAGTGTTTTTCAGTGGAGAACTGATTTGCAGTGCTGTGGTTTGCTGACCTTGTTCCTCTAAGGGTAATAACAACATGTTTAGGGACTTTGGATCCCTTAGATTATTGACATTTCATGCTCTATGCTGTAAGGCACAAAAATGTCTATAACAGTTGCCCCCTAAAGTATGAGGTCGTTTATCGGGTGAAATGCTTTATTAAGAGGATCCGAAGTTCATTCAATTGTCGGGAGGTGACCTGTAACAAAATACAATACAATACATTATCTTTTCATACTTTCTTTTCATGATCTAGCTGATGCGGGCATTTCCCATGCTCAGCTTTATAAATACATTTGCTGTACATAAACAGACGATCGTCTGATAATAGACTGATAATTCTCTGCTTTTAATTATCATCCTTTTCGTAGGATGATCATCTGCTGCACATGTCTATGTTTTTATCTCCTGAATATATATCGCAGCTCGGATGGATCAAACTAGATCCGGGGTCTTCAAACTTGTCCAATCTTCACTCTAGTACAAGTCGATCCATGTGAGAATTTCTTGAAGTCGAACACGGAAAGACGTCGCTTGATTACCAGTCAATAATGTAAACTGTTAACAAGCGCGAGAGGAATCACCGATAATGATGATGACCCTCAAGGTACTGCAGCACAATTCACGTGGTGTGAATATAGGATCTGACATCGAACACCACGCAAAGTCTCCTGGTCGAAGGTCATTAATGTATACCTATCGCCGAGAGTGAGAAACTTGCCATTGAGGCATGCAAGCTTCAAAGTACTGAGGGAGTGTTCCTAGATCAACTTCTTGGATAATGCTCTGATGTCGACAAGAAGTGATCCGTCAAAGGAGGGCCTTAATGAATCCCACATCAGTGACACGGAACAGAGCTAGTGATGATGGTGAAAACGATCTGTGAAATATGATTCAGGGTGGCGGTCATGGAAGGATGAAAGATGATGTACGGTAGTGGATGGGACCCGGTTGACACTTTCTGAATGACATCTCTTGAACATATAACGACATTGATGTGATGGATCGGTAGCATTACCCCATGTATGGATGGTATGGCGAGACCATGGTGAAGGGACCGGTGAATGATAATAACCCAACCCGATATTTACGGAGGCAAAAGTGTCATGTTAAAGAGCGACTTGCTACCATTAAGCTTTGAGGTTCTTCCCAATTTTTCCCCAGTCATTTCTGACCAGTACCTCTTTATTTTTGTCAAGCTTGAGGAGGATAACATATGCTTGTTCTATAACCTGCCCTTCGGGCAAGCCCATCGCTATAGTCACTGAAGATGAATCCTCAGTGACTATGGTATTTGAAGATGAAACTTCTGAAGGGAGAACCGGGTCAACTGCCGTTTCGACCTTTGGACTTTCATCCGGTCCGGATTTAGTAGGTTCACTTTCAGCGACTGACAATTCAGCTGGCCCTGTGAGCGGGGCAACTGTATTTTCGACCAATGAAGGACTTGGCACGAGTTTTTGGTATCCAGGAGGAAGTAGCAACGGTGCAATCGGTTGATCTTCCAAAACTCTCTTTGCTTCGTCTAAAAAGGGACAACGGCGAAGAGTGTGATTGCCTCCACACAGTTCACAGGGGAATCTCTTTCCCCTTCGTCGTCTAGAACCTTCACTTTCGCTGGTCGACGGTAAGCATTCAACCTGGTTGTCAGAGGTTGACGCTTCCGAACTGTGCAAACGAGGGGACCAGTCCCTTAGTATCCGGGGAATACTGGGACAATCATGGTGAAGGTGGTCTCCTCTACATATGACACATGGCGATTTGGGCCCGGTTCGTGCTGTGTGTGGATTTTCGTTAGATACCTTTTGCTTGCCCCCAGGCGCCTTTGGCTCCTTCTGCTTCTTTTCTTTCTTCTTCTTTTCCTTCTTCTTTTCCATGGGAGCTCCGCTTTCGGCGACTTGACCTTTCGAAGAAGAAGGATCGGAGGAAGGTTTATAAGAAGTGGAAGGCTGGAGGGTAGCTCTTGACTGGTCTAACTGCTGACTCGACTGTTCAGGAACCGTGGTGGTCTGAACTACACCGGTTGAGAATAGCCAAACTGGCAGGCCAATTGTCAGTCCTGGAAGCGACAATGTGGCCATGTGGGGCGCACCAACTTCTCCCCAAGAGGAGAAAGGGCTAGGGGTCCCATCATGTGGAATCCCTTGGTTGGTGCGTTCCATGTTCTCAACCTAAAGATCAACGTAGGAATAAGGGGTGATTTGTTCCGCTTATAATGAATTTTATATGACGACACTTTTAGACACAACTTGCTTTTTCACTTTTTAAGAATCGAGAAAAAGCTAAAGATGACTCTAGTCTCCTTCGATGTATTAACGAGCCCGAAGTGACAAATGCTCGGATGGACTTTTTCAGTTATAGAGTTTGAAAAAGGCCAAAAGAAACTACTCTGGAGTTCTAGGCAGAGGGTGTGCCAAACCTTTCGCGAAACCACAGAATACGTTTTACGGTACGAGTGGTCGATCTTCGTGAATGCTGTGTTCATTGCATCGCGATCAGTAGGGCGGCCGACACGACTTCCTATGGATAAAGGCTTTGTTCCTATAGGGGTCCCCCAATATACGCGACGGTACGCGGGGGCACAAGTCCGTATTAGTGCTATCGTCCCTCAGGAGGAATCACCCACCTTCGTAGAGATCGACAGTCACTATGTTTAACGACGTCGGTTCACGTCTCTACCTAGACCTCTACTGTGTTTCGTTATGTTTCAAAGCGTTGTTATATAAATTCAGTTCTTTTTAGGTTGATCTTGCTTAGTAGTTTGCCTTTATGGATCACCACGTGATGTATGATACAACTCCTAAATGCAGTCTAAGAATGATAAGCAAGCTTTTTCAATTCTTTCAACTTATGAAAACCTTAACTACTGAAGGAAAAGAAAGACATCATCTTTTCAAACAGATCATAGAGCACACACTGATGCACTTTTCCTAAATCGACATGCAAACTGTCAAAATGCACATGCACAATGCAAGTATTTCTTTTCTTCTTGCTTAATGTTGATGTATTACAAAAAGAAAGCTGCTGTATAATTTCGAATTCAATTTCAAGCGAAAGCAACAAGTGTTTGTCCAATAATCAAAAGAACACCTTAAGATTCACTCGTTTCAACACAAGAAATACTGAAATTCGAACCATATAACGAAAGCGAATGCTCAAGCAGCTATGAACAACAATAAACTAGCTCTTAGAATCACAACGACACTTTCTCATAAGTCTAGATCCAAGAGGTCATAGCAAGACTAGTTCACTTTCGCTATGGGAAACTGTGAATGACAGCAAGAAATACAATAAGAACAATCACGGTTTCTTCATACAACTGAGGCGGAATGAAGGCAAAGAGAAGTGGTTTCAGCTGGGTATACAGGTTGACAACAGGCTGCAAAACAATACTGAAAACTGGGCAACAGACAGTGGGGAACCCCAGTTGCACAAGGCAAAACTGGATCAGCGCAGGTGCTGCATTGTCAATCTGAGATGCAGCACAGGTAGCCCCTTCGGGACCTGCGTTGCAGTGCAGGTAGCCTTTGTTGCAGCTGCACTGATGAGACAACTCTCGTCTCTCTCAGATTCCGGGTCACAGTTTGCTCAAAAATCAATGGTTTTTGGCCAAACCAGAGGCTACCAGTCAAGTATACACTAGAGGGTGATTAAAGGAAGATGAACACTATCACAAAGAGCTACAAAGAGTCCTTGTGGATCAGCTCTTCAGATCATAAACATGCCCAGCACTGGGCTAGAGTAGTTGCCCTATACTTTGCATTCGAAGGACTCGAATGCAGTTCGATTCGGTACTCCCTTTGTTTAAGAAATGAATAGCAAGAAACACAAGCTACCAACAAGACACGATCCACAGCGGAGTCGCCAGTCTGTTGTGGGGGAAAGTATCCAACTCGGAATGACCCTAACCCACTCTAAGGGTGACAGTTCCTTAGCAACAGCTGAAAGCAAAGCTATCTAAAGTTTCTTCTTTATGACATGCAAGAGATAGAAGGAAGAGATCCACTTACCAATGTCTTGCGCAAATGGTCAATCCAATCTCCTTTGTTTGCCGCTTGCTCCCAGATCCAAGTCTTTTCACGGGCCCAGCTACACGAGATCCTGCAAATAAGACAAGAAAAGGAAACTACAAGAGGCATGCATTCATAATCGATTCAAGGATTAGCATAAATCAAAGACGCAAGTAAGACAATACACCATTGAAACACATGCGAATAGAAGAACCTCAAATGCTTTATTAATATATGGGAGTAAGGTTCAGGCGGTGATACAACCATGAGAGGTCCAATCCAGCATCACCTTCCCGACGGAGAGAAATCTCTTCTTCACCTCCCTCAAGCAATCACCCAATGCTCACAACTGTAAACCAACAGCAATCCTTTGCACTAAATTCTGGCCTCCAGATCCCATGGGATGAGATCCTTATATAGAGTTTTGGAGTGAAGATAAGTCAGCTTGATGTGTGACTTGTTGTCCTCTTCAACTCCGGTTGTTCTTCAGTTCTTCACTCGGAGTTTCTACCTTCCACTGGGAGTTTTAGAAGCTCTTAACTCATCATTAGGAAAATCTTATGATCAAGTGTCTTTTTGGAAGCTTCCTGGGCACTGGCACATTGAGAAAAAGATTCCTCCACATGTCAAAGTACGCCCAGTGCAGGTAGCCTTTGTTGCACTTGCTATGCAGCGCAGGTACACCATAGAGCTTTTGACATTCAGCGCAGATGCTTAGTGGAGCAGCTGCTTTGATCGAAAACTGACCTGTTTTTGAGTGTTTTTCAGTGGAGAACTGATTTGCAGTGCTGTGGTTTGCTGACCTTGTTCCTCTAAGGGTAATAACAACATGTTTAGGGACTTTGGATCCCTTAGATTATTGACATTTCATGCTCTATGCTGTAAGGCACAAAAATGTCTATAACACTAGGCAACAAAACATTTTGATACACCTGTGATCTTTGAAGGCTACAACAGAACATGATCTAATGGATGGTTCACAACTAGCTTTATTTCATTGAACAACTTAAGTATAAACCGCAACAGTATTTGAGAGATGTGAACTCTCTGGTATGCTTCTCTTCTGGCCAATTATCAATCAAATATCATCATATCACTCGCAAGAATTGAATCTGAAAATAATTGTTTGTTACATACTGGAACCCATTATTTTTGTTCCATCCTCGAACCCATTATTGACATACAAAAAAATGGATTGATAAATCTACAAACATCCATTCTAAGATTTGTCCCCTGCTTGATATCAATCACAAAGTTGCAGTAAACAATATATTTAACATAAGAAGTGAAGAAATATAACACTCTGGCATCTCCACCCATGTACACTGTGAATTTTATGGGAATAATCTTAGAGGAATTGGCATCAGAGAAGAAATCTGGATTTTGAGAAGCAGGAATGAAAGGAAATGGTTGAACTGTTAGGGTTGTAGAAAGATACTCTGTTTCCTCTACCACTATCCATCCTCCCGGAACTGAATTGATATTTCCAATCTGTGTACCATAGTAATAGAACACAATTGTATTGTTGTCATATTTCAATCTCTCAATGGTGGGGTTCTTGACTGCTGTGTATATTGTCACTGTAAAACTCAAGGTTTTGCAGGAATTTAAAGGTTTTCTTATGTTATAAAATCGTAAGCTAATGTGGGTGTCCTAGAAAATAAGCATATAACCTCTTCCCTAATAGTTAACAAATGCCTTGAAGCAAAACATGTTGCAAGGTACAAACACTTGGAAACCTAGGTAGGGACCAACCTGTCTCAATTTGCCTAATTTGTCTATTATATTGAATAACGATATATTTCTACTTTAAGAATCATCAAAAATAAAGAAAAGATATACTGGAGTTTATATTTCTTTGAAAGACATTGATACACCTATGATCTTTTAAGGCTACAAGAGGCCATGATCTAATGGAAGAAAAAATATGACAATAGTGTTTATATTCCTCTGAAAGACATTGATACACCTGTGATCTTTTAAGGCTATTTGAGGCAATGATCTAATGAAATACATTCTGAAACACCTGTGATATTTTAAACCTATAACAGGCCATGCTCTAATGGATCCAGGCAACAAAACATTCTCATACACCTGTGATCTTTGAAGGATACAACAGACCATGATCTAATGGATGGTTCACAACTGGCTTTATCTCATTGAATAAATTAAGTACAAATCGCAGCAGTATTTGAGAGATGTGAAATCTCTGGTATGCTTCTCTTTTGGCCAATTATCAATCAAATATCATCATATAACTGGCAAGAATTGAATCTGAGAATAATTATTTGTTACATACTGGAACCCATTATTTTTGTTCCATACTCGAACCCATTATTGACATGCAAAAATATGGACTAATAAATCTACAAACATTCCATTCTAAGATTTTTCCCCTGCTAGATATCAATCACAAAGTTGCAGTAAAAAATAGATTTAACATAAGAAGTGAAGAAATATAACACTCTGGCATCTCCACCCATATATACTGTGAAGTCTATGGGAATAATCTTGGAGGAATTGGCATCAGAAAAGAAATCTTCATTCTGAGAAGCAGGAATGAAAGGAAATAGTTGAACTGTTAGGGTTGCGGAAAGATACTCTATTTCCTCTACCACTATCTATCTTCCCAGAACTGAATTGATAATTCCAATCTGTGTACCATAGTAATAGAACACAATTGTGTTGTTGTCATATTTGAAACTCTTAATGTTGGGGTTCTTGACTGTTGTGTATATCGTCACTGTAAAACTCAAGGATTTAAAGGAATTTAAAGGTTTTCTTATGCTATAAAATCCTAAGCAAATGTTGGTGTCCTAGAAAATAAGCATATAAACTCTTCCCTAATAGTTAACAAATGCCATGAAGCAAAACATGTTGCAAGGTACAAACACTTGGAAACATAGGTAGAGACCAACCAGTCTCAATTTGTGTAATTTTTCTATTATATTGAATAACGATATATTGCTACTTTAAGAATCATCCAAAATAAATAAAAGATAGATCAGAGTTTATATTTCTCTGAAAGACATTGATACACCTGTGATTTTTAAGGCTACAAGAGGCCATGATCTAATGGAAGAAAACATATGGCAACAATGTTTATATTCCTTTGAAAGACATTGAAACACTTGTGATCTTTTAAGGCTATACGAGGCCATAATCTAATGGAAGACATTCTGATACACCTGTGATCTTTTAAAGCTATAACAGACTATGCTCTAATGGATCCAAGCAACAAAACATTCTGATACACCTATGATCTTTGAAGGCCACAATAGACCATGATCTAATGGATGGTTCACAACTGGCTTTATTTCATTGAATAACTTAAGTATAACTCGCAACAGTATTTGAGAGATGTGAAATCCCTGGTATGCTTCTACTCTGGCCAATTATCGATCAAATATTATTATATCACTGGTGAGAATTGAATCTAAAAATAATTAGTTGTTACATACTGGAACCCATTATTTTTGTTCCATACTCGAACCCATTATTAACGTGCAAAAAAATGGACTGATAAATCTACAAATTTTCCATTCTAAGATTTGTCCCCTACTTGATATCAATCACAAAGTTGCAGTAAACAATAGATTTAACATAAGAAGTGAATAAATATAACACTTTGGCATCTCCACCTGTGTATATTGTGAATTCTATGGGAATAATCTTGGAGGAATTGGCATCAGAGAAGAAATATGCATTCTGAGAAGCAGGACTGAAAGGAAACAATTGAATTGTTAGGGTTGCAGAAAGATACTCTATTTCCTTTGCCACTATCCATCCTCCCAGAACTGAACTGATTATTCCAATCTGCATACCATAGTAGTAGAACACAATTGCGTTGTTGTCATATTTGAATCTCTCAATGTTGGGGTTCTTGATTGCTGTGTATATCGTCACTATAAACCCAAGGTTTTGCAAGAATTCAAAGGTTTTCTTATGTTATAAAATCGTACGCTAATGTGGGTTTCCTAGCAAATAAGCATATAACCTCTTCCCTAATAGTTAACAAATGCCATGAAGCGAAACATGTTGCAAGGTACAAACACTTGGAAACCTAGGTAGGGACCAACCAGTCTCAATTTGTGTAATTTGTCTATTATATTGAATAACGATATATTGCTACTTTAGGAATAATACAAAATAAAGAAAAGATATACCAGATTTTATATTTCTCTGAAAGACATTGATACACTTGTGATCTTTTAATGCTACAATATGTCATGATCTAATGGAAGAAAAAATATGACAACAGTGTTTATATTCCTCTGAGAGACATTGATACACCTATGATCTTTTAACACTATACGAGGTCATGATCAAATGGAAGACATTCTGATACACCTGTGATCTTTTAAAACTATAACAGGCCATGATCTAATGGATCCAGGCAACAAAACAATCTGATACACCTACGATATTTGAAGGCTACAACAGACCATGATCTAATGGATGGTTCACAACTAGCTTTATTTCATTGAATAACTTAACTATAACTCGCAGCAGTATTTGAGAGATGTGAAATCTTTGGTATGCTTCTCTTCTGATCAATTACCAATCAAATATCATCATATCACTTGCGAGAATTGAATATGAAAATAATTATTTGTTACATACTGGAACCCATTATTTTTTTTCTATACTCGAACCCATTATTGACATGCAAAAAAATGGACTGATAAATCTACGGACATTCCATTCTAAGATTTGTCTCCTGCTTGATATCAATCACAAAGTTGCAGTAAACAATAGATTTAACACAATAAGTGAAGAAATATAACACTCTGGCATCTCCACCCATGTATACTGTGAAGTCTATGGGAATAATATTGGAGGATTTGGCATCAGAGAAGAAATCTGGATTCTGAGAAGCAGGAATGAAAGGAAACTGTTGAACTGTTAGGGTTGCAGAAAGATACTTTGTTTCCTCTCCCACTATCTGTCCTCCCAGAACTGAATTGATAATTCCAACATGCGTACCATACTAATAGAAAAAAATTGTGTTGTTGTCATATTTGAATGTGTCAATGTTGGGGTTCTTGACTGCTATGTATATCATCACTGTAAAACTCAAGGTTTTGCAAGAATTTAAAAGTTTTGGTATGTTATAAAATCTTAAGCTAATGTGGGTGTCCTAGCAAATAAGCATATAACCTCTTCCCTAATAGTTAACAAACGCCATGGAGCAAAACATTTTGCAAGGTACAAACACTTGGAAACCTAGTTGAGGACCAACCACTCTCAGCTTGTCTAATTTGTCCATTATATTGAATAACGATATATTGCTATTTTAAGATTCATCCAAAATAAAGAAAAGATATATTGAAGTTTATATTTCTCTGAAAGACATTGATACACCTGTGATCTTTTAAGGCTACAAGAGCCCATGATCTAATGGAAGAAAAAATATGACAACAATGTTTATATTCCTCGAAAGACATTGATACACCTGTGACCTTTTAAGGCTATATGAGGCCATGATGTAATGGAAGAAATTTTGATACACCTGTGATCTTTATTAAAGCTATAATAGGCCATCCTCTAACGGATCCAGGAAACATAACATTTTGATACACCTGTCATCTTTGAAGGCTACAACAAACCATGATCTAATGGATGGTTCACAACTGGCATTATTTCATTGAATAACTTAAGTATAACTCGCAGCAGTATTTGAGAGATGTCAAATATCTGGTATGCTTCTCTTTTGGACAATTATCAATCAAATATCATCATATCACTAGCGACAATTGAATCTGAAAATAATTATTTGTTACATACTGGAACCCATTATTTTCGTTCCATACTCGAACCCATTATTGACATGCAAAAAAGTGTATTGATAAATCTACAAACATTCCATTCTAAGATTTGTCCCCTGCTTGATATCAATCACAAAGTTGCAGTAAACAATAGATTTAACATAAGAAGTGAAGAAATATAACATTTTGGCATCTCCACCCATGTATATTGTGAAGTCTATGGGAATAATCTTGGAGGAATTGGCATCAGAGAAGAAATCTGGATTCTGAGAAGCAGGAATGAAAGGAAATGGTTGAACTGTTAGGGTTGTAGAACGATACTCTATTTCCTCTACCACTATCCTTCCTCCAGGACCTGAATTGATAATTCCAATTTGCGTAACATAGTAATAGAACACAATTGTGTTGTTGTCATATTTGAATCTCTCAATGTTGGGGTTCTTGACGGCTGTGTATATCGTCACTATTAAACTCAAGGTTTTTGCAGGAATTTAAAGGTTTTCTTATGTTATAAAATCGTAAGCTAATGTGGGTGTCCTAGAAAATAAGCATATAACCTCTTCCATAGTAGTTAACAAATGCCATGAAGAAAAACATGTTGCAAGGTACAAACACTTGGAAACCTAGGTAGGGACCAACAAGTCTCAATTTGTGTAATTTGTCTATTATATTGAATAATGATATATTGCTACTTTATGAATCATTCAAAAAAAAGAAAAGATATACTGGAGTTTATATTTCTCTAAAAGACATTCATATACATCTGACCTTTTAAGGCTACAAGAGGCCATGATCTAATGGAAGAAAAAAATATGACAAAAGTGTTTATATTCCTCTGAAAGACATTCATACACTTGTGATCTTTTAAGGATGTACGAGGCCATGATGTAATGGAAGACATTCTGATACACCTGTGATCTTTTAAAGCTATAACAGGCCATGCTCTAATGGATCCAGGCAACAAAATATTCTGATACACCTGTGATCTTTGAAGGCTACAACAGACCATGATCTAATGGATGGTTCACAACTGGCTTTATTTCATTGAATAACTTAAGTATAGCTCGCAGCAGTATTTGAGAGATTTGAAATCTCTGGTATGCTTCTCTTCTGGCCAATTATCAATCAAATATCATCATATCACTCGCGAGAATTGAATCTGAAAATAATTATTTGTTACATACTGGAACCCATTATTTTTGTTCCATACTCGAACCCATTATTGACATGCAAAAAAATGGACTGATAAATCTATGAACATTCCATTCTAGGATTTGTCCCCTGCTTCATATCAATCACAAAGTTGCAGTAAACAATATATTTAACATAAGAAGTGAAGAAATGTAACACTCTGGCATTTGTAACCATGTATACTGTGAAGTCTATGGGAATAATCTTGGAGGAATTGGCATAAGAGAAGAAATCTAGATTCTGAGAAGCAGGAATGAAAGGAAACGGTTGAGCTACCAGGGTTGCAGAAAGATACTCTGTTTCCTCTGCCACTATCCGTCCTCTCGGAACTGAATTTATAATTCCAATCTACGTACCATAGTAATAGAACAAAATTGTGTTGTTGTCATATTTGAATCTCTCAATGTTAGGGTTTTTTACTGATGTGTATATCGTCACTGTAAAACTCAAGGTTTTGCAGGAATTTAAAGGTTTTCTTATGTTATAAAATCCTAAGCTAATGTGGGTGTCCTCGCAAATAAGCATATAACCTCTTCCCTAATAGTTAACAAATGCCATGAAGCAAAACATGTTGCAAGGTACAAACACTTGGAAACCTAGGTAGGGACCAACCAGTCTCAATTTATCTAATTTGTATATTATATTGGATAATGATATATTGCTACTTTAAGAATCATCCAAAATAAAGAAAAGATATACCAGAGTTTATATTTCTCTGAAAGACATTGATACACCTATGATCTTTTAAGGCTACAAGAGGCCATGATCTTATGAAGAAAAAATATGAAAACAATGTTCATATTCCTTTGAAAGACATTCATACACCTGTGATCTTTTAAGGCTATACGAGGCCATGATCTAATGGAAGACATTCTGATACACCTGTGATCTTTTAAAGCTATATCAGGCCATGCTCTAATGGGTCCAAGCAACAAAACATTCTGATGCACCTGTGATCTTTGAAGGCTACAACAAACCATGATCTAATGGATGGTTCACAACTAGCTTTATTTCATTGGATAACTTAAGTATAACTCGCAGTAGTATTTGAGAGATGTGAAATCACTAGTATGCTTCTCCTCTGGCCAATTATCAATCAAATATCATCATATCACTCGCGAGAATTGAATTTGAATATAATTATTTGTTACATACTGGAACCCATTATTTTTGTTCCATACTCGAACCCATTATTAACATGCAAAAAATGGACTGATAAATCTTCGAACATTCCATTCTAAGATTTGTCCCCTGCTTGATATCAATCACAAAGTTGCAGTAAACAATAGATTTAACATAAGAAGTGAAGAAACATAACACTCTTGCATCTCCACCCATGTATACTGTGAAGTCTATGGGAATAATCTTGGAGGAATTAGCATCAGAGAAGAAATCTGGATTCTGAGAAGCAGGAATGAAAGGAAACAGTTGAACTATTAGGGTTGCAAAAAGATGCTCTGTTTCCTCTACCACTATCCGTCCTCCCGGAACTGAATTGATAATTCCAATCTGCGTACCATAGTAATATTACAGAAGTAATATAAGCCAATACAAATAGTAGAAAAGGGATTGAAAAATAAGGGATTGATCTAGTAGCCTGAAAAGGCTTCACATAATGGTTGTTATTTGACACAATCTCAGCCCTCTCCTTATACAACCCCCAGATCCAAATAGAGGACTACAACCACAATGCAATTCTTCAACACCTAGACATCAATGTGTCAACTACAAAGGAATGTTTCTGAGCGAGGACAGGGTATGAATCATATTATAAAGAAAGACTGGCAAAATCATAATCAAGATTTGGGAACCATTTCAAATCCTCTGTTAAGTATGTAGTTGATCTTTTCAGGCATTGAAAAAGAAGGGATATCCAAAAGCCCTAACATACATGACTGAGTTTCATAAACGAACAATAGTGGTCTAGAAATACAATATGAGGTACTAGATTTCAAATTACATATTATAGATGTGATCAAACAGTTCGGATTTAACATACTCTCTTTGCCAAAAAACTTAATTAACTAAGTAAAATAGATGAATAACTGCATAGAATCGCTATTACGTTAACAAAAAACAAAGAATTACCTATTCTTGTGTGGAGTTGGTTACCCTTGATGGTTAGGTGATTGTTAGGAGCAGGGTGTTTGATTATCCTGATCGAGGTATTTATGCAGTTGCAAATTCATGTAGGAAACAACCAATCAGTTCATGCTATGCGGCCCTCGAATCCATCGGTTCACAAACAAACAAGAATCCATCGAAAGTGGCATCGACTATCAGTTATGGAAATGATAGGTCCGCCACCCTCCTCAGCACCCCCGTGCTGCCCTCTTTTTCTTTTGAAAAAAAAAAGACATTTTTCCATGAAAAAAAACATATTAAACCAACGACGGAAAACACCCCAATCGTATAACACAGAATCAATCGCTCAGGATCGCATACGTGACATCTTAGGGATGTCTTTCTTAGAGGGAACGCCTTACAGTGTAATTATTGTTACTGCATACTTCTATCTTTGTAGTTAATTTTAAAAATGGTAAATTATGTATATATATAAACAAGATTTCTGGTAAGAAATGAAAATACAACATTATTCTCAAATAAAAATAAATCAATAACAATACATGTGAGATATAATATTTTTCTTTCAAAAAATATAATACAATGAATTTTAAAAAATCTTATGAAAATGTGTTAATTTGTTGTATTGAGTGAATCATTTAGTCTTCAATTCCAAATTTAATAAATGAAAATACAACATTGGACTCAAATAAAAATAAATTAATAACAATATATGTGATATATAATATCCATCTTTCAAACAATATAATACAATGAATTTTAAAAAGTCTTCTGAAAATATGTTAATTTGTTGTATTTGAGTGAATTAATTTAACCTTCAATCCAAAATTCTAGTTTTTTGAACAAATATGTTTCATTTTATTAAATCTCATTATAAAAGGACAAAAAGCAACTAACCTCTCATTAAGGAGGTGTTTAAAAAGTCTTTTGACAATATGTTAATTTGTTGTATTTGAGTGAATCAATTTAGTCTTGAATCCAAAATTCTAGTTTTTTAAACAAATATATTTAATTTTATTGAATCTCAATATAAAAGGACAAAAACCAACTAACCTCTCATTAAGGAGGTGTTTAAAAAGTCTTCTAAAAATATGTTAATTTGTTGTATTTGAGTGAATCAATTTAGTCTTCAATCCAAAATTCTAGTTTTTTAAACAAATATGTTTCATTTTATTGAATCTCAATATAAAAGGACAAAAACCAACCAACCTTTCATTAAGGAGGTGTTTAAAAAGTCTTTTGAAAATATGTTAATTTGTTGTATTTGAGTGAATCAATTTAGTATTCAATCCAAAATTCTAGTTTTTTTAAACAAATATGTTTCATTTTATTGAATCTCAATCTAAAAGGACAAAAACCAACTAACCTCTCATTAAGGAGGTGTCTAAAAAGTCTTTTGAAAATATGTTAATTTGTTGTATGTGAGTGAATCAATTTCGTCTTCAATCCAAAATTCTAGTTTCTTAAAGATATATGTTTCATTTTATTGAATCTCAATATGAAAGGACAAAAATCAACTAACCTCTCATTAAGGAGGTGTTAGTATTTTGAAAATATGTTAATTTGTTGTATTTGAGTGAATCAATTTAGTCTTCAATCCAAAATTCTAGTTTTCTAAACAAATATGTTTAGTTTTATTGAATCTCAATATAAAAGGACAAAAACCAACTAACCTCTCATTAAGGAGGCGTTTAAAAAGTCTTTTGAAAATATGTTAATTTGTTGTGTTTGAGTGAATCAATTTAGTCTTCAATCCAAAATTTTAGTTTTTTAAACAAATATGTTTCATTTTATTGAATCTCAATATAAAAGGACAAAAATCAGCTAACCTTTTATTATGGAGGTGTTTAAAAAATCTTTTGAAAATATGTTAATTTGTTGTATTTGAGTGAACCAATTTAGTCTTCAATCCAAAATTTTAGTTTTTTAAACCAATATGTTTCATTTTATTGAATCTCAATATAAAAGGACAAAAATCAACTAACCTCTCATTAAGGAGGTGTTTAAAAAGTCTTTTGAAAATATGTTAATTTGTTGTATTTGAGTGAATCAATTTAGTCTTCAATCCAAAATTCTAGTTGTTTAAACAAATATGTTTCATTTTATTGAATCTCAATATAAAATGACAAAAAACAACCTCTCTTTAAGGAGGTGTTCTTAGCAAGATGAAATCAACCAATTAAGCTAACCTTCAACACCATCTATATATATATATATATATATATATATATATATATATATATATATATATATATAAAATTGAAATTTTATTATAATTTTTAATTGTTTTAATGTAAACATATTTTAGTTATTAAAACTAATTAATTAAATTTAAATATAATTTTAATTTAAATGATTAAAAGAAAATATAAATATTGAAATAATATATAAATAATAAGTAAATTTTAAAATGTATATTTCTATAAATAATATGTTGTATGCAATTATTGTTATACCGGCCTAGATTCATCTTAACTCTGGATCTACCATGGGTTGAGAGGGATCAAACCTATTTTCACTTTAAAAGAGCTTTTCATCTCAAGAAATTTGATCCCTCTCCACCCTTGGTAGATCCGAAGTTAAGATGGATCTAGGTTGGTTAATAGATTACAACATCTCTACCATACTGGGATCAAATTTTTACAGAAGAGTTAAGTTTACTTATGAGCCTCAAATATAAAGATTTTCTTTTTAATAAAAGGTGAATCAGATATTTATTACCACCTCCACCGAACTAAATATTACATTTTACTCAATATTCCCCCTCACCCTTGCTAATTTTATAGTTGAGTTTGGTTACTTTTAAAGTTCAAATATAAAGAAAAATTACAATAAGAAGTGGTTCCGTTGAAGGGAAATATTGGGTAAAATGTAATCTTATAGTATTATATTTTACTCAATATAGCCTAGTCAAAAGTGGATGGAGGTAGGCAGAAATATTAGATAAAATGTAATAATTACATTTTTCTTAATATTTCCCCCACCATGACCAACGCAAACATATCCATAAACATTATATCAAACTAAGATGGATCTAGGCTAGTTTAATTTCCCCCTTAAATAGGTTATATTCCACATGAATATCATGGGCCAATACAATTGATTAGTAAAACCATGGGTCAATACCATGGATTGTTTTTATTTTTTATTATTATTTATTTTTTATAGGGTTATTTTTATTTTATATTCATAGACCCAAAATATTGACATTACATTATGTTACACATTTCTAGCATACTATAGACATTAGATCTCAACTCAATTATGGAATTGCATATATCCCTCATACTAAAAAGTGTTTTTAATTTTTAATTTCAATTACTCTATCTCACTATATAAAGTCTCATGTAAGATAAAAGTGAAAATTGAAGTATTTTATTTATGACCGACATTTATTTTTAAAGTAACCTTATTATTTTATTATTTTATAATGTAACTTTACATAACAACATGTCCTTGGTGTAAGTTTGTAGAGTGCCTCTAGGCCCAACAACTATATGTAAAATTTTTACGATGAAGTAAGATCAAACAAAATTAATCTTGTTGTTGAATTAGAAATAATGAAATTAAACTGTATTAAAGAAATTCAAAAATATTTAAGAAACAACAAAAAAGTATATGGTATTATGTCTTTTGTATTTATAACTAAATAGAACTAAAAGGAAAAAAAAAATATATTGTTTTGTTTCATTTTTGTTTGTTTGTTGGTTTGTTTTTCTAAGGTAGGAAACAATCACATAATAAACTTTTAGTAGAAATTTATATGTAATATTTGGGTTGTAGCTATTGGTTTACCACTGAGAAAACTAGACTAGTAGCAAAACATTAATTTTTAGACCATGTAAAGAATTTGAATAAAATTACAAAACCAAATAGATATCTACTACTATGACAACTATGTCATGTGTTTGAGGCTAGGAAGCCTCATATAACGAAATATATAGGAAAACTATAACTAATGACTGGCATGAAAAACATGATGGCAGAAGCTAAGTACTTGGAGAATCCAATTCTAAATAGTATGAAGTGGACCTATTCATCCTCAGAATTGATAATGTATGTATTTGCTAACTTGTTTACTAGTGCAAATACCTTATTATCTAACTTCCAAAGTTGACACTGCACTTCATCCACACTAAATAAAATCTCCTTTTTCTCTTCTAATCTCTCAACCAAGAGTCTACCCATGATGGTCTTCAACTGCTAGTATATGTTCATAGTTTGCATATACTAGGTTTGCCTCTTCATGCCACTACTTGTATTCAAGACACAATTTCTAATTTGGTACTCAACTTTCACATTTGAAATAAAATGATGATCTATCCTTACACCATATTATATTTTTTCAATATCTCTTCTAACTAAATAAAGTTTCTTGAGATAACATTGACTTGAGATCCACTGTCAAATAATGTATCGACCTTTGTATGTTTTGTAATGACCTTAATATAAAAGCCCTCACTTATTTATTTATTATTTTGAGATTCAACAAGCTTATCAAAATAACTAGTACTTGCATTAGAAGCTATACCTTTCATTCCCATGGTTGTGATTTTAGTTTCATCACCTGAATCAGATCGTAGATCTTGTTGAGTTGTAGCAAAAGTCTTTTGTTTACCCTTGTTATTGAATTTCTTTGGTATAAAATGTAATGTCCAACATTGATCTTAATCATGCCCATATTTTGAACAATGTTTGCAGGTAAGTTTATCTCCCCCTTTCTTAACTATAACATTCTTCTTGCCTTTTCCTTTTGCTTTCCCCTTTCCTTTGTCTCTGTATTTAGAGGGTTTCTTGTTGGAGTCTCAAGGAGCATTATTGCCTCTTGATTCTAAATTAGTAGCGTGAAAACATACTTCATCTAGATTGGTGGGATTAAAAATAAGTATGGTATGTCTCAAATAACTATGCAATCCACATATATATTTAAGGAGAGTGTCTTGTGAGGTCTAATTAACACCCAAGATTAATGCTCTTTTTCTAAATTCTTGTAACTTTGGGCACTCTAGCTTGTCTAAAAAAAATTTAATCGATTATTTATTTTTTCATATAAGCTAATGGATAAAGTTTCCTTCTTAATGCAGCTATAAAATGATTCCAAGAAGAGATCATTTTACCACTTTTCTTCAAATCTTCTTGAGTTTTGGCCTCCCATGAACTAAGAGTTTCACCTTCCAAACAAAGAGAAGCAAGTTGGATGCTTATGATGTCATCATTAATATTTTGGATGTTATGAAACCAGCTCAAGAAAAGATAGAAAAGATAAATCCACACCTTAGAATTCAGCCTCTTCGAGGGGGCAACCTCCTTTACATTACATAAATGAACAATTCTTGGATGATACAAATGACAAAACCTCCTTTCTATATATAGGAGTCTAAGGAGTCACAATATAATCCAGCCGACCTAACAATAATAATATAAAGCCACAAAAATAACAATAGAGGGATTCTATGGGGCACATAAATAACAATATGGGGGTAATAGGGGCACAACAATATAAATAGGGGGTATAACTACAATAGTAATGGGGTAATCACTAGTATTATAGGGACCCAACATGCCCCTCTCCTTCAAAAAAGTGTTGTCCTCAACGCTTGAGTAGTTCTGGATACTTCTGCATAAAATTCTCATCCTCCCATGTGGAATCTTCAGCGGATAAGTTCTTCCACTTGATAAGATACTCTGAAATTGATCGATTTCGTAGCTGTCGAGTTCTTGTTTCTGTGACTGCTTCCGGTTCCAATATAATTTTTCCTTCCTCGTCAAGTTCTGGCAATATTGTTTGAATTGGGAGCTTGTCACCTATAACCTTCTTTAAACATGAAACATGGAAAACTGGGTGCAATCGAGAAGCTGCAGGAAGCTCCAATTTGTATGCCATAGTACCAATCTTTTGCAACACCTTGTACGGACCATAATACTTTGGTGATAATTTATTATCCTTCTTAGCTTGCTTTAGGGACATTTGCTTATATGGTTGTAGCCGTAGGAATACCCAATCACCTACATCAAAACTTCTTTCACTGCGATGTTGATCTGCCTGTTGTTTCATTCTATTTTGTGCCAACACGAGGTTATCCTTTAAGAGTTGGAGGACTTGTTGTTGATGTTCGATGTGATGTTCCACTGCCTGAACCTTAGAATTTTCTCTTAAATATGATGTGATGGATGGTGGTTGATACCCATAAAGTGCCATAAATGGGGTCATTTTTGTTGCTGTATGGAAGGAAGTGTTATACCACCATTCAGCCAGAGGCAACCATTTGACCCATTGTGTCTGTTTATCAGATACAAAGCAACGAAGATATCCTTCCAAACATTTGTTTACTATCTCAGTTTGCCCATCAGATTGAGGATGATAAGATGAGCTATGAGCTAACTGAGTACCAAGACAAGAAAATAATTCTGTCCAAAAATTTCCAGTGAAAATGGGATCTCTGTCACTTACAATAATCTTTGGGTTTCCATGTAGCTTTTGAATTGTTTCCATAAATGCAGTAGAAACTGTACTGGCTTTAAATGGATGTGATAATGCACAAAAGTGTGCATACTTGGTAAGTCTGTCAACTACCACCATGATGACACTCTTTCCCTCAGACTTGGGTAAACCTGTGATAAAATCCATTGAAACCTCCTCCCAACGTTGGCTTGGAATGGATAAAGGTTGTAATAGACCCGGTGTCTTAATTGTTTCAACTTTATTTTGTTGGCAAACCAAACATTCCGCCACAAACTTTTGAATATCTGATTTAAGGCCATCCCAAAAAAATTCCTTCTTAACCCTGTGGTAAGTTTTTAAAAATCCTGAGTGCCCTCCTAAGGGAGAAGTGTGCAATTCCATAAGAATCTTTTGTTTTAGCTGGGAATTCTTACAGAGGTATAAGCGATCTTTGTACCATAACGAATCATTTTTCCAGCTAAATGTATCAGAAGTACTGGAATCTTGTTGTAGCTTTCGAATAAGTGCCCACACTTCTTCGTCATTCTTCCATTCCTCCCTTGCTTCGTTTATCCAATCTGGTTGGATAATAGAAATGGCACACAACAATGCTTCCACATCCTCATCCTTTCTTGAGAGTGCATCTGCCACCACATTTTGCTTCCCTTTTTTGTAGATGATTTCAAAGTCATAACCCAACATCTTTGTGACCCACTTTTGTTGCTCTTCAGAGGATAATCTTTGTTCTAAAAAGTATTTAAGGCTATCATGATCCGTTTTTACCTTGAAGTGTCTTCCCATTAGGTAGGGTCGCCATTTCTTAAGTGCATGGAGTATTGCCAACATTTCCTTCTCATAAATAGCTTTGCTTAAAAACTTTCCCTTGATTGGACGACTTTCAAAAGCAATGGGTCTTTCATCTTGCATTAGAACAGCACCAATTCCATTTCCTGAAGCATCACATTCCACAATAAAGGTTTTTGTGAAGTCCGGTGTAGCTAAGACCGGTGCTTGGCACATTGCCTCTTTAAGATGTTCAAAGGCCTTTGTTGCTTCCGAGTCCATGAAAATGAATCTTTCTTCAATAATGTTGTTAGAGGTGCTGCTATTCTCCCATAATTCTTAACAAACTTGCGATAATACCCTGTCAACCCAAGAAATCCTCGCAGATGCTTTATGGATGTGGGGATTTTCCATTCCTTAATGGCTTTAATTTTGCTAGGGTCTACCTTAACTCCTTCATGAGATACAATATGACCCAAATATTCCACCTCCTGGACTCCAAAGAAACATTTGGATCTTTTTGCATATAATTGTTTCTCCTCCAATAGTTGTAGCACCCTGTCAACATGATCCTTCCAAGACTTGCTGTAGATTAGTATATCATCAAAAAATACTAACACAAATTTTCTAAGGAATGGTTTGAAAATTGAATTCATCAAACCTTGAAATGTTGAAGGTGCATTGGTAAGGCCAAAAGGCATGACCAAAAATTCATAATGACCCTCATGAGTTCTAAATGCTGTTTTCGGAATGTCTTCAATCTTCATTCTGATTTGATGATATCCCGAACGAAGATCCAACTTGGTGAAGTAAATTGATCCATGCAATTCATCCAGTAATTCATCAATGACAGGAATGGGGAACTTATCTTTAATAGTGAGCTTGTTGAGCTCCCTATAATCTGGACACATGCGCCATGATCCATCCTTCTTGTGCACCAATACTACTGGAGCTGAGAAAGAACTTTGACTCGGTTGAATTATACCAGCCTCTAGCATTTCTGCAACCATACGTTCAATTTCACTTTTTTGGACATAGGGATATCTGTACGGCCTGATGTTTGGAGGAACACTTCCTGGAATCAGATGAATAGCATGATCATGATCACGCATAGGTGGGAGACCTTTGGGAGTCTCAAATACCTTGGAATGATTGTCCAGGACTTTTTGGAGATCTGGAGAAATAGATGATTCCAATGTGGAAACATCTAGCGAACATAATTGTGCAATTACACCTCTTTGCTCCTTTTTTAGAAGCTTTGTCATGCCATTAGAGCTGATTATCTTTCCTGGTTTCCCTGCAATACCCCTTAATTCAACTTCCTTTCCTTCCACAGAAAATTTCATGAAAAGTTCTTGAAAATTAAAAGCTATTGTACCCAAGGATTGTAGCCATTGGACTCCTAGTACAACATCAGCACCTCCCATTGGAATGGAAAGCATTGGGCTAGTCAATACATATTCTCCCATGGATAGCTTGATATTATGGCACTTTCCAGAACAATTTATTGTTCCTCCATTTGCAATCATCACTTGACACTCTGGTGCTGGATATAGGAAGCAATTCAATTCTTTTGCTACCCTACAATGAATAAAATTGTGGGTGCTTCCTGAATCAATCAACACTATTACCTTTTTCTTCTTGATTTGTCCTTCTATCTTGATGGTTTGAGGAGTGGTAATTCCCGCCAATGCATTACAAGATATGGTCGGATTTATTTGTTCTTCATCTAGGCTTTGTTCCTGGAATATATCCTCTTCTTTTGACCTTTCTTGCTCCTTTTCTTCTTCCTCTTCACAATCTATGTAGAATAATTTCTTCTCAGCACACTTATGACCTTTTGTGTATTTGCTATCACAATTGTAACAAAGCCCTTTTGCTCTTTTTTCTTCCAATTGTTGTGGTGTCAACCTTGTAGGTTGTGGAAGACTATGGGCAACAACACTTCCGTCTTTATAGTTGTGAGTGGTATGCTTCCTAGTTGCCATAATTTTGCTTTCCATTTTTCTTGCTAACCTGAATGCCTTCTCTAATGAATCAGGTTCCCAAAGGCGCACATCATGTTGGATATTATCCTTTAAAGACCCTATGAACACATCAATCCTATGCTCCTCTGGAATATCTTTTACCCTTATGTTCAATTTTTGGAACTCCTCAATGTGCTCCATTATTGAACCCTTTTGTTTGAGACTTATCAATTGGCTAAAAAAAGTGTTGCTTTTTGTATCCTCATAATGTGCTATCAATTCTTCCGTAAAAATTGCCCAAGTGATAAATTGTTTACGAGAACAAAGCCATTGATACCATACAAACTGATTTGGTTCCAAATATAAAGTTGCCATACGTACCTTTTGTGTGTTTTGCACATTATTGAGATCGAAGAATTGCTCCATCTGTAATATCCATGTGGCGGGATCCTTGCCATCAAACTTCCTCATATCGATTTTTGGAACATGGTGAGTCTTCGATCCAACATTAGAGTCTATGGAATCATGATTAACATTTCTTTTGTTCTCATCATGAGTTTCCTTTACTACCTTTTCACCATTAGTGACCCTTTCTTGTAGCAACTTCTTCAATTCATCCATCTTATCATCCATGCCATCAATTTTAGCGTCCATGCCATTCACCTTAGCTTCCATGCCATCCATCTTAGCTTCCATACCCTTTATCTTAGATTCCACACCATTTATCTTAGATTCCACGCCACTTATCTTAGCTTCTGTTAGCTTTTGTGAGCGTGACATTTGTTGCACTTGTTCTTGTAATTTTGATATATCATGTAGCATTTCTTCCTCTTCTTCATGAGTCATGCTAGAGCTTTCAGGTTCCTTACTAGGTGTTTGCATTTTCTTTCCTCGGGGCATCAGTTACCGATAATAATGCTTTACTATGCCCTTTGAATTCCGTTAAACCAAGCTTACACAAAAATTAAAAAAAAAAACTACACACCTTTTTTCACTTTATAGAAGCCTGATATTGAATCTGATGTATCTCTGTAATTTTGGATCATCCAGTTCTGAAATTGCTACCTGTAGTAGCCTTCTGTGTCCTCTTTCCAATGCCACAAGTCTGAGCCAAATTGGATTCTCCAAGGAAGAGTTATGTGAAATCTCCCACAGTGACTTGCTTTTAGACTGGTTCAGTAGAGCGAACTTGTACGACGTGCCACGAGTCACTGTTTCAACCTTTGAATCTAAAACACACATACAAGAAACTACAGTCCGTCCTCTTTTTGTACCTTTTACGAAATTTCAATCCGATCCTCAGAGAGAGAGTTATGACGATTTTCCCCAGGTCACCTGTTTTGAATGTAATTCAGGAGTCTGCAAAAAGACCAACTTCCTCAGATCATATCTCCGAAAATATCGCGCGAAAAGCTCTGAAATTCGGACCCAAGGTTCACGCCAATTCTTCTCAAATGGGTTTTTTTTGCGACTTCTGAAACGTCACAGAAAAAAAGTTATAGCGAAAATTCCACGATGACCTGTTTGGAGCAGCGAAACCCTAGAATCCAAAGCTCTGATACCAAATGTTATGAAACCAGCTCAAGAAAAGATAGAAAAGATAGATCCACGCCTTAGAATTCAGCCTCTTCGAGGGGGCAACCTCCTTTACATTACATAAATGAACAATTCTTGGATGATACAAATGACAAAACCTCCTTTCTATATATAGGAGTCTAAGGAGTCACAATATAATCCAGCCGACCTAACAATAATAATATAAAGCCACAAAAATAACAATAGAGGGATTCTATGGGGCACAAAAATAACAATATGGGGGTAATAGGGGCACAACAATATAAATAGGGGGTATAACTACAATAGTAATGGGGTAATCACTAGTATTATAGGGACCCAACATTGGATCCCATAATAAACTTCAATTTGGTGAACCCAATTGTCCAACATTTCAACATTTACTTCTCCATTATACATTGGCAATTCAAACTTGATATCAAGCTTAAGCAAAAGGAGACTTAGCATATCCTCTTGTATATGTTGGAGGAATTGGCCTAAGTTTAGAGGGAGGTGAATATGGAGGTGAAGGAGGAGGAGTAGGTGGAAGCTTTCCCCCATTACCATCATCAACTTTTGGTTATTAGAACATTCCCGTTGCAGCCCTATTGTTATTTCATTATACATCACATTCACCATCTCAATCAAATCAAAGAAATGTTTTCTAAAATATTTATCATCCTGAAACATCAATTGTTGTCCTTGTCCTTCTTCATGTGTCATGATTTGTGGAGAATGTGGTCTTCGTGAGAAAACTTGAGGGTTAGTTCTCCAAGCAATGCTTCTCCTCTTCTCAATCTATACCTTGTAAACATTCAAAAACCTTGCAAAATTTGTCAAACCTTCACAAGAAAAGACCATGCTCTAATACCAAACTGATCTAAAAATGAAAGTGAAGGTTTCATTTAACAATTTTCAAGCTATTTTATGTCCTTTAGGAAATGTATTTTGGTTGCAAAAGTACACAAACTTAAGTTAATTTCCAGAATTTTTAACAGTTAAAAGAGAGCAAAAGTGCAACATCAAACACAAGAAAATTGATAACGGAGTTCACGTATCTTGGGCTACATCTCCAGGTCTAGCTTCTAGTGTTGACTGATTTATTATATGCTCAAATTCTCAAAACATCAACATACATGCTTTAATTTGTAAAAAAAACACTACCATTGTGTCCAGAATTATAAAAAATCCCCATCTAGGGAGTTGTTGGTAGCTCCCCTTTTATAAATAAACAAGCTAAGGAACTCATTAGGATTCGAACTTTTATTATAACTAAGAGACCATTGAGTTGAAGAACTTTTGATTGTTATGTTGATGATGTATTTGACGTTTCTGGAATGATAATGAGAAGTTTTCTTTTGATCCAGCACTAAGTTAATTCAGAGGGTTGAAGCTCTTATGTTATGGCCCAAGCCTAGCAGTAGAGGCCCATCTCATGTATCTATATTTCTTCTAGCCTAGAATTTTATTAGTTGTTGTAGTTTAGTAGAAGCTTATTAATATTTTTGTTAGCTTTAGGAGGATGACTAGCTGTCACTTATTCATATTTATATTAGTTTAGAAGGTTAATTAGTTGTTGCAGTTCAGTAGAGTAAAATTCATAAAAAAATTGTGGCTGTGACCCCTATCTCATCTCTCTCATCGGAGCGTGATTAGAGGACCCCACCATCACAACCCAAAAATAGAGCATGATTTCATGTTCATTACCTAGATCAAGTTCTTAGCATTAGTTAGATAGTTTTCCAAATTCAAATCATCTTTTCCACATTTACTTGTAATATTTTGAAAATGAAAAGAGGAACATGTGCATGTGTTATTGCAGGTTTTTTGGATTTGTAGGTAAGGAATGCTTTCACCAAGTCTATCTAGGACATCTCCATCCTTTTTTTATGCATGCCAACCCATGGTATTAATCTCTATTCTTTGGTCACCGTGAACAACCATATTAGCCAAATCCAACCCTCTTGAAGTGTTGGGCTTGGGTAGGGGTGTTGAGCACCTTCCCTACATTCCTCACGCCTTTCATACAAGTTTCCATCACTTCACCCTATAATTCTTACCCTCTAAATCCTGTTGGCCAACTTCCTATAGAATTTCAGGACTTCCTATACGAGTTATAGGAATCATGTAGAAACATCTTGTAGCACACCTATAACAATGTGTTTTGACCCTATATTGACCTACAATGATTGCATAGCTTAATTTAGGAGCAGGTTGGTTGTTCAGCTTGGACTCCATGATTAGAAGTACCACCTAGGCCATTACCTTCATTCCTTTTCCTTTCTTGCAAGGTCAAATAACATTATTTCTTTCATTTTGAATTTAGGAATTAGAACTTTACTTAGTCTGCAAGTGTAAATTAGTTAGTTAATGCAATCCTACGAAATACATGTTTTCATGTTAATTGCTGGGGGAAAAATATTAGAAATGGATTTTCATTTTGCAGGAGTTTGATTTCGAATTCATCAAATCCAAATCAAATAAATCTCTAGTTTTTTCCAAGCTTCTTTTCAACCTTCCCTCTATTGATATCGATTCAATAACATAACCATAAATTCTGAATGAGTCTCTATTTCTGATTTCATCATCTCATTCGTGGTATGGAGATATACTAATCTATATCCAAACAGGAACGTTTTGTATTGAAACCCTATGAAATACATTTGGTCATGTCAATTGTTGGGGGGAAATATTCGAAATGGATTGTCATTTTGCAGGAGTTTGAGTTGCAATTCATCATATCCAAATCAAAGAAATGTCTAGTTTTTTTCAAGCTTCTTTGCGACCTTCCCTATACCGATATCGATTCAACAATGGAACCATCAATTCCGGATGAGTCCCTGTTTCTGATTTTGTCATTTGATCCATGGTACAGATATATACTAATCTATCTCCAGAACTAAACTTTTCGGCCCGATACCTCTCGCTCGCAACAACAACTTATACGATACCAAGTCAAAGATTATCTCATCATTGGTGACACCCTTTACTGTCTTGGTGTCGATACGATTTGATTGAGGTGGCTCACCCATGAGGACGATGAGAAAATTTTGAATGATTCCCATTCTGGTGCTTATGGTGGACATTTATCTAGTTATGCTACCGCACAGAAGTTTCTCGGTGTTGGTTACTTCTGGCCAACCATATTCAATGATTGAATTATTGTTGTCAGAAGCTATCATGCATGCCAGATCTTTGACTGTAAGACTCAATTACCACCTACACCACTACATCCTATCGTCGTTGTTGGACCATTTGCAAAATGGGGCATCTATTTAATGACTTGTAACCCTACCTCAAGCAGGGGGCATGGGTATATTATTGTCGCCATGGACTATTTTATGAAATGGGTCGAGGCCATGCCTACATTAAACAATAGTGGTGAGACAACTGCTCTTTTTTTCTTTAACCATGTGGTTGCACAGTTTGTTGTACTAGAAGCTATAGTTATAGATCATGGTTCGCATTTTCGCAACCATATGATCACTGAATTCAATGCCAAGTTAGGAATTTCCCATGATAGTTGTAATCCTTATTATCTACAAGCTAATGGAAAAGTTGAACCTATCAACAAAATCCTTAAGTGAATGCTTCAATGAATGATAGGAGTTCATAAACGAAACTGTAATTTAATCTTATACTTGTCTTTGTGGGCTTACCGAACCTTGGTGAGAAATGCAACTGGATTCACACCTTTTTAATTGGTGTATGGTTTGGAGGCAATCTTGCCTATACAATGTGAAATTTCATCATTAAAACTCACGATTAACCTATTACCTGACACTTCTAATGAAGAAGCACGTTTCTTACAACTCATCCATCTCAATGAAACATGTCATGAAGCCGCTTTGGCTAATGAAACACATAAGAATCAAATAAAGGTGTAATGTGACTGAAATGTCAAACCTCGCATTTTCTTAGAAGGAGACCTGGTCTTGCTTTATGATTAGGAAGTTGATAAACTAGGAACAGGGAACTTTGAACCATTATGGATGGGCTCATATATTGCCAAGCATGTTTTGTCGAAAGGTGCTCATGAGTTAGTTGATTATGATAACATTCCATTGTTGTAGCCTTGAAACGGGTTGTATTTGAAACGTTACTATGCCTCATTTTGCATAGTAATAAAAATTGTATATATGCTTTGATTGCATGTGTGCGTTACGCTGTGACTTTTAGAGTTTTTATGTGGTTAAGTAATCCGTTTTGCAATTGTTGCAGATGTCGAAATCTTTGGAACCATTTGTTGGTTATGTCGATGGTGCTAGTCATAATATGCATAACCTATCTTCTGCAACATGGGCCATATTCGCTCCAAGTGGCGAGTTAATGTGTTGTGAAACCAGCCTTAGAATTCATCCTCTTCGAGGGGGAAACCTCTTTTACATTATGCAAATGAATATTTCTTGGATGATTCAAATGACAAAACCTCCTTTGTATATATAGGAGTCTAAGGAGTCACAATATAACCAAGTTGACCTAAAAGTAATAATATAAATGCACAAAAATAACAATAGAGGGACTCTATGGGGCACAATAATAACAATATGGGCACAATAGGGGCACAACAATATTAATAAGGGATAAAATTGCAATATTAATGGGGGTATGACTAGTATTATAGGGACCTAACATGCCCGTCTCCTTCAAAAAAGTGTTGTCCTCAATGCTTGAGTAGTTTTGGATGCTTATGTATAAAATTCTCATCCTCCAATGTGAAATCTTTAGCTGATAAGTTCTTCCACTTGATGAGATACTCTGAAATGGATCGATTTCGTAGTTCTCGAGTTCTTATTTCTATGACTGCTTCTGGTTCCAATATAATTTTTCCTTCCTTGTCAAGTTCTAGCAATATTGTTTGAACTGGGAGCTTGTCACCTATAACCTTGTTTAAACATGAAGCATGGAAAACTAGGTGCAATCGAGAAGTTACAGGAAGCTCCAATTTGTATGCCATAGTACCAATATTTTGCAACACATTGTAAAAACCATAATACTTTGGTGATAATTTGTTATCCTTATTAGCTTACTTGCGGGACATTTGTTTATATGGTTGTAGTTGTAGGAATACCCAATCACCTACATCAAAAATTCTTTCACTGCGATGTTGATCTACCTCTTGTTTCATTCTATTATGTGCCAACACAAGGTTATCCTTTAAGAGTTGGAGAACTTGTTTTTGATGCTCTATGTGATGTTTCACTACTTGAACCTTAGAATTTTCTCTTAAATATGATGTGATGGATGGTGGCTGATATCCATAAATTGCCATAAACGGAGTCATTTTTGCTGCAGTATGGAGGGAAGTGTTATACTACCATTTAGCCAAAGGCAACCATCTGACCCATTGTGTCTATTTATCAGATACAAAGCAATGAATATATCCTTCCAAACATTTGTTCACTATCTCCATTTTCCCATCAGATTGAGGATGATAAGATGAGCTATGAGCTAATTGAGTACCAAGACAAGAAAATAATTTTGTCCAAAAATTTCCTGTAAAAATGGGATCTCTGTCACTTACAATAATCTTTGGGTTTCCATGTAGCTTTTGAATTGCTTCCATAAATGCCATAGAAACTGTACTGGCTCTAAATGGATGTGATAATGCACACAAGTGTGCATACTTGGTAAGTTTGTCAACTACCACCATGATGAAACTCTTTCCCTTAGACTTGGGTAAACTTGTGATAAAATCCTTTGAAACCTCCTCCCAACATTGGCTTGGGATGGATATAGCTTGTAATAGACCTAGTGTCTTGTTTGTTTCAGCTTTATTTTGCTGGCATAAAAAACATTCCTCCACAAACTTTTGAATATCCGATTTAAGGCCATCCCAAAAAATTCATTCTTAACCCTGTGCTAAGTTTTTAAAAATCCTTAGTGCCCTCCTAAGGGAGAAGCATGCAATTCCAGAAGTATATTTTGTTTGAGTTTTGAATTCTTACAGAGGTATAAGCGATCTTTGTACCATAACGAATCATTTTTCCAACTAAATGTATCAGATGTACTAGAATATTATTGTAACTTTCAAATAAGTTCCCACACTTCTTTGTCATTCTTTCATTCCTCCCTTGCTTCGTTTATCTAATTTGGTTGGATAATAAAAACGGAGCACAACAATGCTTCCACATCCTCATCCTTTCTTGAGAGTGCATCTGCCACAACATTTTTCTTCCCTTTTTTTTATATTATTTCAAAGTCATAACCCAACATCTTTGTGACCCATTTTTGTTGTTCTTCAGAGGATAATCTTTTTTCTAAAAAGTATTTAAGGCTATCATGATCTATTTTTACCTTGAAGTGTCTTCCCATTAGGTAGGGTCACCATTTCTTAAGTGAATGTAGTATTTCCAACATTTCCTTCTCATAAATAGCTTTGTGTAAATAATTTCCCTTTATTGGATGACCTTCGAAAGCAATGGGTCTTTCATCTTACATTAAAACAACACCAATTCCATTTCTAGAAGCATCACATTCCACAATAAAGGTTTTTGTGAAGTCTGGTGTAGCTAAGACCAGTGCTTGGCACATTGCCTCTTTAAGATATTCGAAGGCCTTTGTTGCTTCTGGAGTCCATGAAAATGCATCTTTCTTCAACAATGTAGTTAGAGGTGCTATTATTTTCCCATAATTCTTAACGAACTTGCGATAATACCCTGCCAATGCAAGAAATATTCACAAATGCTTTATGAATCTGGGGATTTCCCATTCCTTAATGGCTTTAATTTTTCTAGGGTCTACCTCAACTCCTTCATGAAATACAATATGACCCAGATATTCCACCTCTTGTACTCCAAAGAAACTTTTAGATCTTTTTGCATATAATTGTTTCTCCTCCAATAGTTGTAGCATCCTATCAACATGTTCAACACGATCCTTCCAAGTCTTGTTGTAGATTAGTATATCATCAAAAAACACTAACACAAGTTTTCTAAGGAAGGGTTTGAAAATGGAATTCATCAAACCTTGAAATGTAGAAGTTGCATCGGTAAGGCCAAAAGGCATGACCAAAAACTTATAGTTACCCTCATGAGTTCTAAATTTTGTTTTCAGAATGTCTTGAGTCTTCATTCTAATTTGATGATATCCTAAACGAAGTTCTAACTTGGTGAAGTAAATTGATCCATGAAATTCATCCAATAATTCATCAATGATAGGAATGGGAAACTTATTTTTAATAGTTATCTTGTTGAGCTCCCTATAATCTGGAGACATGTGCCATGATCCATCCTTCTTGTGCACCAATACTACTAGAGCAGAAAAAGAAATTTTTCTAGGTTGAATTATACCAGCCTTAAGCATTTTTGCAACGATATGTTCAATTTTACTCTTTTGAGCATAGGGATATCTGTACAGTCTGATGTTTGGAGGAACACTTCCTGTGATCAAATGAATAACATGATCATGATCATGAATAAGTGGGAGACATTTGGGAGTCTCAAATACCTTGGAATGATTGTCGAAGACTTTTTGGAGATATGAAGAAATAGATGATTTCAATGTGGAAACATCTAGTGAACATAATTGTGCAATTACACCTTGTTGTTATTTTTTAGAAGCTTTGTCATACCGTTAGAGATTATTATCTTTCCCGATTTCCCTGCAATAACCCTTAATTCAACTTCCTTTCCTTCTGCATAAAATTTCATGAAAATTTCTTGAAAGATAAAAGCTATTGTACCCAAGGATTGTAGCCATTGGACTCCTAGTACAACATCATCACCTCCCATTGGAATGGAAATCATTGGACTTTTCAATACATATTCTCCCATGGATAGCTTTATTTTATGGCATTTTCCAAAGAAATTTATCATTCCTCCATTTGCAACCATCACTTGACACTCTGGTGCTAGATATAGGAAGCAATTCAATTCTTTTGCTATCTTACAATAAATAAAGTTGTGGGTACTTCCTGAATCAATAAACACTATTACCTTTTTCTTCTTGATTTTTCCTTCTATCTTGATGGTTTGAGGAGTGGTAATTCCAGCCAATGCATTACAAGATATGGCCGGATTCATTTATTCTTTATCTAGGCTTTGTTCCTAGAGTATATCCTCTTCTTTTGACCTTTCTTGCTCCTTTTCTTCTTCCTCTTCACAATCTATGTAGAATAATTTCTTCGCAGCACACTTATGACCTTTAGTGTATTTGCTATCACAACTGTAACAAAGCCCTTTTTCTCTTTTTTCTTCCAATTGTTGTGGTGTCAACCTTACAGATTGTGGCATGCTAGGGGCAACACCACTTCCATCTTGATAGTTGTGAGTGGTATGCTTCCTGGTTGCCATAATTTTGTTTTCCATTTTTCTTGCTAACCTAAATTCTTTCTCTAATGAATCAGGTTCCCAAAGGTGAACATCATGTTGGATATTATCCCTTAAAGTCTCTATGAACACATCAATCCTATGCTCCTCTGGAATATATTTTACCCTTATGTTCAATTTTTGGAACTCCTCAATGTGCTCCATTAGTAGACCCTTTTGTTTGAGACTTATCAATTGGTTAAAAAAAGTGTTGCTTTTTGTATCCTCATAATGTGCTGTCAATTCTTCCATAAAAATTTCCCAAGTGATAATTTGTTTATGAGAGGAAAGCCATTGATACCATACAAACTAATTTGGTTCCAAATATAGAGTTGCAATATGTACCTTTTGTGTGTTTTGCACATTATTGAGATCGAAAAATTGCTCCATTTGTAATATCCATGTTGCGGGATCCTTGCCATCAAACTTCCTCATATTGATGTTTGGAATATGGTGGGTTTTCGATCCAACATTAAATTCTATGGAATCATGATTAACATTTCTTTTGTTCTCATCATGGGTTTCCTTTACTACCCTTTCACCATTAGTGGCCATTTCTTGTAGCAACTTATTCAACTTTATATTCAATTCTTCCATCTTATCATCCATGCCATCCATTTTAGCATCCATGCCATTCATCTTAGCATCCATGCTATCCATCTTAGCTTCTATGCCTTTCTTTAAACAATCCATCTTAGCTTCTATACCTTTCTTTAAACCATCCATCTTAGATTCTGTTACTTTGTTTGCAAGTGACACTTGTTGCACTTGGTCTCGTAATTTTGATATATCATGTTGCATTTCTTCGTCTTCTTCTTGAGTCATGAAAGAGCTTTCAAGTTTCTTACTAGGTGTATACATTTTCTTTCCTCGGGGCATAAATTACCGATAATAATGCTTTACTATGCCCTTTGAATTCCTTCAAATTAATTTTTCAAACCAAGCTTATGCAAAAAATTTAAAAAAACTACACCTTTTTTTTCTTTGTAGGAGCTTGATATTGAATATGATGTATCAATATAATTTCGAATCATCCAGTTCCGAAATTACGACCTATAGTAGCCCTCTCTGTCCTCTTTCCATTGCCAGCGATCTAATCCAAATTCGATTCTCCAAGGAAGAGTTATGCACAGTCTTCCAAGATGACCTGATTATAGACCTTTCCAGAAGAGTGAGCTTGTATGAAGTTTTGCATGTCACTATTTCAACCTTTGGCTCTAAAAAATATCTACAAGAAACTACAGTGCATCCTCTTTCTCTACCTTCTTACAAAATTTCAATCCGATGCTCAGAGAGAAAGTTATGACGATTTTCCCCAGGTCACCTGTTTGGAATGTAATTCAGGAGTCTGCAAAAAGACCAACTTCCTCAGATCATATATATGTAGATATAGTGCAAAAAAGCTCTGAAATTCGGACTTGAGGTTTAGTGTGATTTCATCTCAAATGGGTTTTTTTCCGCTTCTGAAACATCGCAGAAAACAATTCCTAGCGAAAATACCATGATGACCTATTTGGAGCAGAGAAACCCTAGAATCCAAAGCTCTGATACCAAATGTTATGAAACCAGCTCACAAAAAGATAGAAAAGATAGATGAACGCCTTATAATTTAGCCTCTTCGAGGGGGAAACCTCCTTTACCTTACACAAATGAATAATTCTTGGATGATTCAAACGACAAAACCTCCTTTCTATATATAGGAGTCTAATGAGTCACAATATAACCAAGCTAACCTAACAATAATAATATAAAGGTACAAAAATAACAATAGAGGGATTCTATGGGGCACAGTAATAACAATATGGGGACAACAGGGTCACAACAATATTAATAAGGAATACAACTAGAATATTAATGGGGGCATCACTAGTATTATAGGGACCTAACATAATGAGTTTTCAAGGGATTGTATTGGTCATTCTATGAATAATACCACTGAGTATAGCACATTGATCTAACTCCTCTCTGATGCCATTTCACTTGGCATTCGCCGAATCATCAATAGGCTTGACTCACAACTTGTCATACTGCAACTTACAAATGTTTATACCATCTGAAATCCAACTATTTATCGTATGTTCCTTAGAGTTCGTCTCTTGAAAAGACATTTTGATTACATGGACTATCAACTTTCCAGGAACTTTAACACATTGACTGATTCATTAGCAAACTATGTGTTAAACAAACATTTACGACACATGTAAAAGTAAATTTTCAATTCACATCAATAGTCGAATAGGATAACACATAACCATATAAAAATACCAAAAGTAAAATAGATAAATGTTTAAAATTTTTTACAAAATTTGTGTCCAAGAGATGTTGGTAATCTGACCTCAAAACTCAAAATGCATATAGAAAACATCCTAAGTAGACCTAATGATGCTCATGATAATAGTTCATAGCCTGAGCTATCATGGGCAATAACCGCATCCAATGGATAGGTACACCAATAGTATGGCATTGCAGCTGTTGGTGCACTAAGATGTCTTTTTACAGGCAGTCTTAATTCCTACATTAATTGTCAACCCAAGATAAGTCTTTTTATCTCAAGAGTCTCAGTACAATCTATGTAGTGAATTGAGAGGTTAATTAAAGGTAAATCATTGTAATCACTAATAACTATCTTCTCAACTTAAGTCACACAAATCTTAAAGAAATGACTAAGGGAAAAATAACTCTGAAATAACTCTTAACACACTCTGCAATTTCGTCTACTTATTCCAAAATTAAATGAATTTGAATGTGAATGCAAAGAATCACGCTTGGAAATCTTCAAATAGAATTAAAGCTAACTCACTCGATCAAGAAAGAGAACTGTAACAACTAAACAACAATGTTAATCTATCGCAAATTAGAATTGAATGAAAAATCCTAATTGAACGACAATCTCGATTGAACAACAATTCTCAATTGAACAACAATCTCGATTGAACGAAAATTCTTAATTGAACAACAATCAAGCAAACACGATAAATGACTTCTAAACAACAACTGTTTTCTGTCAGCAGACTATGGAAATTAATTGACACTATCTCTAAGATCTATGGTATCATAACTCAAAAGGAACAACAATCTACTCTGAAACTAATATAACCAATCAAATCAAAGCATTATTCAGATACATCACACGACTAAGTATGAATCGAAATGAACAACAATATGAATTGAAATCGCCAATCCTCACGATAAGAGAAATAATATTAACTTAATATTAACAATCAATAAATATTCAAATGGAAATATTATAACACAAGAAAGCAATATAACTTATCTTGACTGGGCCTAGAGTCACTAGAAGTCTTTGTTAAGGAATACTCAGAATATAAGTGAAGATCAAACGTGGTCTTTCATTAATATGAGTAACGAGATTACAGGATCACTGAGATAATAGTAGGATATGTCTAAAAAGGAATGATTATACATTACATAAGTATGAATGGAACTTTTTTTTCCTTTCAGCCTTATATATAATAGTAAGAGAGAAAACTAGATAAAAACGAATCCTCACAATCAGGGGATCCTGAGGATTTCGCAATACATAATCTGATTGTCATGAAATGGTATTAGTATGCCTGGTCTCTCATTGCCTTACCTGCATTGGATGTTGTCTTTCCCTTTTACAACCTAGTGATGCTCTGTCAAATGAACAACAATTGACCAATTCACATCTTCTGCACACAAGGATAGTAGAAAGTCAGTTTCCAATGCCATATTTATCTAAATTGTTACCAAGTGCTTTCATCCAACTTTAGTTGTAGTTTCATTTATTTTAGTTCATAAATAGAGATAATCATGTAAGGATAAATATGAAATAAAGTAATTACTGAGGAGAAAATGTACCTTTTTCTTGACCCATCATACTCTCTAGCTTACCTTGTTGCATGTCCTCATGGAATTAAATAGTTGATCTGTAGCTGAGTTAGGAAGTAGGCAGAATATACCTCCTCCTTATAATGTCTGAAGCCATTTTTCTTCTTTAATATAATAAAATCCTAGGTAACATCCTGATCCTTCAAGGTGTAATCACAGCTATACTTATCTAGAGGATACCATATGATTGGAGTTGTATACCGACATCCTATCCATTCAGGTCCCATAGTCAAAATCATATCACTATATTTATAGAAATGAGAGGAGGAAACTTTAAAGTTCCGATATCCAAATGGTTCTCAATTTCTAACAATAATGTTGGAGGTTTCCCACCTTTGTCTAGCTGCAGATAAGGCTTCCTTGCTAATCTCTTTGAAATACTCATTTCTAGCTTGTATAACATCTTTATGGAATGGCCCCAGTTGGCCTATAATACTAGCTTATTTCATGAATTGCTTGTGTTTACTCAAGAGCTGCAAGGGTTTGGTTGGTTCCCCTCTCACCCATAGGTCAATTCCTTATTCATGCCTCCTAAAAGTATTGTGGGCCTTGGCCCACTTGAGTTGATTAGTAGTGAAAGAGAGAAATGCTTGGAGTTGCACATCCCCTATAAAGGGGCCAGGGCTATTGTTCTTGTCATCTTCCAGAAAGAAATTGTGCATATACAACTCACAAAGGAGGTGTTGTACCTGCTTGTTCTATTCTCTAAATCATTTGACAAAATCCGGAATGGTTTTGATTTCTACAAGCTTACTAGCCTTAGTCGCTTTGGTTTTTAGCTATAGGAACCTTTCTAGGAGGTATAAGACATAATTTGTAGTAGGGGCTCTACCTGAAAAGGTGTTTTAACAGAGAGAGAAGACCAATTCCAACTTCTCTTTAGCCTTCTGTAATTTCTCTCGTTCTTTTTCAACCCTTTTCTGTTCGGTCCTAAACTGAGTAAAGGTTTCATCCTTAGTTATGGTTAGTGTCGTAAACTTTTTCTTTAATTCTTGATGTATCCTCAGGGGCACTATCTCCTCCTTGTATTGGGCTAGTTCCTGCTACACCTTTAGTAATTCATTTTGTAGTATACTAATAAATGCTTCCCTAATTAAGGGAGTATAGGAAGGTGTTTCTTCGGTTTGGGTTTCTTCTTCTTGGGTCTCCATGGGATTTGTCTGAACAGCATTTTCAGCTGCCTCTCGAGTCATGCAATGATCAATTAGAATGTCCTCTTCAGCATCTATTTGAATAGTAGTATCCATGGTAGAGTGGTCCATTTGGGTCTCCCATTAGAAAACACAAGGTTCCTTGGTTTGCATTTTAGCGTCTTCTACAAGGCACAACTCTATTTGAGTTTCCTTTGGAAAAGCCAAAAACATTCTCAGTTTATGTCTTAGCTTTCCTTCCAGAAAAATTTTCTGACTGTGTGCCTGTGGTCTCTTTTTCTACTTTCAAATTATTGGCTCTAATGGTCTCCTTTAACCACGGCCTTAGTTGCCTAATTATTCGCTTCTATTTCCTATACTTCTTAAGTACTTTTCTGAGCATGTCCCTGTGAGACTTCTTTATCCTGGGACTTCCAATCGGTGATGGGTTGACTCCATTATCCTCCGATTCCTGTACAGGTGATAATGTGTCGACCTCAGGGAGGGTTCCATTTGGAACTATATCTCTTGAGGGAACTTTATCTTCTAACTCTACCTTATCATGGATTTATCTTTTAGGAGATGCCACTACAACATTGTCTCTTGAACAATTGTCATTCTCTAGATTTTCTTCTAGGTAGGCCTCGTCCTTAGGGGACTTCGAAAAAATAGTGTTTCTTGGTTGATTTTCATCTAGCCTGGTTTCATTTACAGGGTTTTCTTTAGCTGGGGGGTCCACTAGATCGATGTCTACTTCCTAGTTTCCCCTTTTAGTGACATCTTCTTCATGTATCTCCGCTTCAAGGGGTTTTCCACAGAAGGAATTGGTTCCCCGTATTCTTCCATGAAATTAGTGCATGGAAGGTTTTTCTCATGACCATGGCTATCAACAGGGGTAGGCTGGCTAGGGGTGCAATGCTGTTCCTCAACATTCCTAGATTGTTCTTTACCTTCTCCAAATATCTCCATGTTTTCCAATACCCTGGCCACTTCCTCCTCATAGTCTTGCAAAGGGGAGTTTCACAGACTTGCAAGTGCTGTATGAGATGGTCCAGCCTCATCTACTTGAACTGGGATGCTTCACTAAGCTCTCACTCGCACAGAGCACCTATGTTTTTCTAGATTCAGAGGCATAGAGGAATTCGTTCTTTTTAGTTTCTTTCTTTGACCTGTGGTTCTTGGCCCTTGCTACTCTGTTACTGTGTTTTTTGGGGTTGGAGCCAAGGTAGGATTTATAACATTATCCCAAGTTAACTGATTTTGTGCCAGTCCGTTCATAATAACTAATTTAATTAATCGGTCATGGCTTATTACTTTTTTTGGGTCCTTGGTTATCCTAACTCGAGAGGCGATGTCATGTAATAGGGAATTCCAATAAAACAAAAAATTAACTGAAAAATTCTCTTTTAAAATGGCTAGAATTTTTAATTGGCTGGCTTTACCACATTGTGTCGACCATCACGGGTAGTTTATCTTTGCACGATGATGGCCAATTCTTGCAACAACTACCTTAACGCCGAAGTATGGATCCTTTTTCCTGCTTACACCAATTTCTCTCTTAAATCCTGGAATACTTCAATTGCATTGTCCAGAAGGACATGTTTTTTTTTCCATTTGGTTCCTTCAGCTGGAAGTCTAGTGGCTTCGGCTATGACTACTTCAGAAATTGTTATACTTCTGCCTCTGACTGTGGAGCTACCATTCTGCAAATTTTGTAGAAATTCCAATGTCAGACCCTCATGAAAATCCTACAACCTATTCATATATTGCAACCATCCTGTGTGCTTGATAATTACATGAGATTGATCCGATAACATAAATACTAGAGGTTCATTCCTCATAGCTCTTCCTCCCAAGGTTGTTGTACTTGTAACTAGTTCACTTGTATGCAATTGTTTTACACTTCCACAATTGATAACAACAATAGGAAAACGTTACAAAAATTAACAAAGAAATGACAATATTTTGGGATTTAATATCATATTTAGTTAATGCATTGGTCCCATCAACCATACTTAATGCAGGATCATGAGTCTACATGCGAGCCATAATGGTTTCCGTCCTTACCCCAATCAAAAATAATTTCTAATTATTACTCATTCATAATCATCATTCAGTCCTTCCTCGGAAGTTAATTCAAATTATTATCACACAATTGTTCTTAACTGTCACACATGACGTGCGCACGCAGGCCATCCTCCTTCTGACTAGAAAAGGGCATCCACGTCCTTTAAACATGTGAAAATCCATCGAAAGAATTAATAAGACATAAACGTCGGCAACCAATTCTAAAACCAACGTGTTAATCGATAAAGAAATTAACACAATACATGCCATTGGATGTGAAATGGCTGAAAAGAAATTAAAGCAAAGATTTTAATAAATTGTGTCAAAAAATTTCACTAGAAAATGTATTAATGACAAAGGCATAATCGACAGTATATCTTAATGACAAACGTAAAATGATTGGAAAATTTGGAATATAATGAATATATGATATAAATTTACCATGCAGATCAGCTTTTAAGAGTGTTGCTCAAATGGAAAATTCACTTTAGAAACAAATCCATAGGTGAAAAGAGCTTAGAGAACATTTAACAGTAAGATGTTACCTCAATACCATAAGCAGAGCCGTTTCTGCTAGCAGGCGTTCATAGCCTCGACAGGGTTGCTTTTTAACCCCGCAAATGAGCTAGAGTCTTTCTTTTAGAATGTAGATGGTTCTTCTTTGTCTTGTCATAAAGAGGAAACTATGCTGGTATGGTGACCAAATGACCATAGTGCCATTCACTAGGATATAACAAAGTGATCAAGCTAGCTCGTGATGAGACCCATGCCCTTCTTACAATCTTAAGCATCAAGAAGGTCATTACTTTGATTTGGTAGTCAATTTGGAATTTGACTTGTTAGATCCTGATGGTCATTGTAGGTTGGCTCGTGATGAGACCCCCTATCCTTTTTAAGACAATGTTTGATTCTTTTTCACATCTCATTATGTCCATTTTTCTAGTGGAAGTTTTATTTATTAAAGAGAGGGAGGCCCATTTGCTCCTTAAGAGTCAAGGATGGTGTAAGAAGTAAGAATATACCAATGAAAGTTTATACTCTTACCCCCATATCATCATGTTAATGAGATTTATCCAATTGACAGTGTAAAAACATAAGCCAACATGGTTTGAAAATAATGAATCATTTTATGATGTGTCCAAATAACGGAAGTTTAGTCAATCATTATAAAGATACACCATATCAACTTTGGAACAAAAATACTCATAAAATGGTTGCATGAGTCATAATGATATTGTTATTACTATTTCTTTCTTACATCAAGCACAAATCCATTCAAATAGTGTTTATTCACAATAAAAAGGAGAAGAAAAGAAAATATGGCATCACGATCGTTAAGAAAAATTCACAATTTATTCTATGAAAAATACAAAAAAGGGTTCCTCAGTTGATTGAACAACAATTGTTCAATCATTTGAACAACAAAAATCACAAATAGAGGTGTTGTTCAATCGATTGAACAACAAAAGAATTGCAAACAAAACTGTTGTTCATTTGATTGAATGGAAATTGTTCAATCGTTTGAACGAAAAATTCAGAAACAAAAATGTGTTGTTCAATTGATTGAACGACAATAGTTCATTTGTTTGAATGGAAAAATAAAAAATAAATAAAAATAAAAATAAAAGATAAAAAAAATAAAAACATGCAAAACAAAACAAAAAAACAAAAATGTGTTGTTAAAATGTTTGAACGGGTATTGTTCAATGCTTTGAAAGGAAAAATAAAAAACAAAAATGTGTTGTTCAATCGATTGAATGGAAATTGTTCAATCGTTTGAATGAAAAAATCAAAGAAAAAAAAATGTGTTGTTTAATCAATTTAATGACAATTGTTCAACCATTTGAACATAAAAGAAAAGAAAAAAAAAGTGTTATTCAATTGATTGAATGACAATTGTTCAATTGTTTGAACAAAAAAATCAAAGAAACAAAAAATGTGTTGTTCAATTGATTGAATGGAAATCGTTCAATCATTTGAACAACACTTATCAAGCAATAAAAATTCTCATATTTACATGGTAATTTCTATTCATAATTGCAACCAATAGAAAAGAGTATATACATTATTTACAACTTCTAATGAGATCTCAATATTTTGAAGGAAAAGCTGCAAGGTCATCACTTCCCGTAGCTAAAATTTGCATGGAGGGGTCCTTGCGTACCTACTTGTAGAAAGACTCCTTGGTGAGATGTTTGTGATAGAGGCGTACTTAGTGTCTGTTTACCTTAAAACAATGGCTAGATCCGTCAATGGTAACCAAGGTAAGAGTACCATTGTTATGCACTTCTTGAATCTCATAAGGGTTGAGTCACCTTGTTTGCAACTTGCCTAGGAAAACATGGAATCTAGAATCGTAAAGCAGTGCCCAATCCCCTTTTTGAAATGTTTTCTTCTTGATAAGGCTGTCATGCCATTTTCCCCTTTTTTGTTGAATAATTGTAGTATGTTACAAAGCAAGTAGTCGAGCCTTGTCTAGTTCATTAATTTGTTGGAGTCGCTTGGTTTGGGCTTCTATTAGATCCAACCCTACTTTGCGAGTCGTCCTTAAAGTCTTTATTTCAAATTCAATCAGAAAAATAGGTTCTTTTTCGAGCATGAGCTGGTATGGAGAGTATCTAGTAGTATTCCTCCAAGTCGTGTGATAGGTCCATAAGGCCTCTAATAGTCTAGATGCCTAGTCTCATTGGTGTGTTGAGACTGTCTTGGTCAGAATTGCTTCAATGACCTTATTGGTGCTTTTGACCTACCTGTTCGCCTGCTAATGATATGGGAATATGATCATGTGCATAATATGATGATTCCTGAGAGTGGCAGTAATTTTATCTCTTGTGAATTTCCCTCCCCCATGTGTGATCACTTCATGTGGTAACCCATATCGCACAAGCAATCCAAAAAGGAAGTTAATCACAACTTCCTCTGTGGCTCTTTGTAAGTCTATTATTTCCACCCATTTTGTCACATTATCCATGGCAACCAGTATGTAGGCCTTCTGACTGGATGGTGGATGGAATGGACCAATGAAGTCTAAAGCCCACCTTTCGAAGGGTTCTATTACTAACTGAGGTTGTAGAGGCAATTGATCAAATTGGCCATGCCTACCCATCCTTTGACAACTATCGCAAGCCTGGGCATATTTCTTAGCATCCTTAAAAATAGTGGGCCAATAATAGCCCATCTGTAATACCTTATGCCCTATCCTTCGATCTACAAAATGTCCCCCACAGGGCTCGTCATGGCAAGCTTTCAATATGTCATGAATCTCATCCTTGCGAATGCATCTGTGTATACACATGTCGGACCCTATATGATAAAGATATCTGCCTATCCAAGAGAATCAAGCGTTGTGCTGAACGATCAACTTCCTTTCTCTTGTTTTCAAATGCTTGGGTAGCTTCCCGACTACCGGATAATTTTCCACATCTACATACCATGGCATATTGACTGCCATGGAAAATAGATGTTCATTCGTAAATTGGTCATCTACCACCAGTGGATCATTCACCTTCAGAATTCGTGATAGAAAGTCAGCAACTGGGTTTTCCTTCCCCGAACAATCCTTAATAGTAATATCAAACTCTAGCAAAAGCAATAGCCATCATGTTACTCGACCATTTGTGATAGGTTTATTAGCCAGATACCGAATGGAAGAGTGATCAGTGTACAAAAAGACTGGATAGCCAGTTATATAGTGTCTAAATTTGTTTATTGCATAGATAACAGCTAAAAAAAATAAATCTGTCACTATATAATTAGGTTTTGTGGAAGTGAGATTTTTGCTAATATAATATATAGCATAAGGTTTCTTGTCCTCCTCCTGGCCAAGGACAACACCTATAGCTACATCTGATGCATCCGTGGATATGTGAAAAGGAAACTCCTAGTTTGGTCCATGCAATACTGGTGTTGTTGAGACTAGTTTCTTTAAACATGTAAAAGTTGTGTCACATTTGTCAGAACAACTGAAATCAACATTTCCAGTCAAAGCATATAGTGGCACAACAATTTGTGAAAAGTTTTTAATAAACCTATGATAATAGCCTGCATATCCTAGGAAGCTACATACTTCTGTTTGAGTGCAAGGGGTAGGCAGTAAAATAATTACCTGAATTTTTGTTGGGTCTACCTATATTCTTGCTGCAAAGATGTAGTGTCCCAAGATTATGCCCTCGGTCATCATCATGTGGCACTTGACATTGCTTAAACATAACTTGGTGGCAATGCATCGTTCCAAGACTTTTTCTAATGTTTGCTATGCTTGGTCGAAGTCATCCCCATATGGAGTAAAATTGTCCATATACAACTCAAGTCCTTCATTTATAAAATTAGCAAAGACGTTGAGTATAGCTCTTTGGAATGTAGCTAGGGAATTACACAAGCCAAATGGTAATACTCTATATATGAATGTACCCCATGGATAGGTGAAGGCTATTTTATCCAGGTCTTCAAGGGCAATCTAAATCTGACTATAGCTGTCAAAACCATCTAAAAATGAAAAGAACTACTTCCATGCCAAAGTATCAAGGACCTGATCGATGAATGCTACAGGGAAATGATCTTTCCGTGTCGCCTTCTTCAAATCCATATAGTCTACATAGTTATGCCACTTCCCATTTTTCTTAGGGATGGCCACCAATGGAGAGACCCATTTACTGTTTGAGATAGGATAAATAAAGTTTACATCCAAAATCTTCTGTAACTCTTTTTTCACAATATCCTTGAGATGTATATTCAATCTTCGTTAGGGCTACCAGATGGGTCGAGCATCCTTCTCAGTATAGATGTGGTGTGTACATAGCTATGGGTTTATTCCTTTCATATCAATATAATCCCATGTAAAATCCCCTTTATATTTCTGTAGGACATGTATGAGCTTTTGCTGCTGATCGCTATCCAGACCATCATTAATATTTATAATTTTGCTAGGTTTTATCTCTATCGGTTTTTTGTTATGAACAACAATCATTTGAATATGTTGATCATTGGTATCCTTCAGACAATCCTCCATGGCTTCATTATCCAAGATTACTTTCATAATTTGACACTTTACATTGGTCACATTACCAGGCTGAGTCATAAAGTTATTAATAATGGCATCTTTACTCTGATCTTTAAATTCTAGTGCCTCTGCTACTGTGAGTGGTGAATGGATTCTTTCCTCCAGGTACACTGGTGGTTGTTTACATATATTTACAATGGGGAGACTTGGCTTGGTAGGAGGATATAACACAAGATGTTATACAACATCCTCCTTTGCAATAGTCATGTTGCCTTCTCGACAACCAATATAAGCATCAACTATTGCAAGACAAGGTCGGCCTAGAATCAGAGGGTTCCCATCTAATCTACTCTTTGGGTTTATGATAAGAAAATCTATTGGATATTCCCACGAATAAAAAAAAACTGTGAAATCCTGTAAGGTTCCTTCTAGCCTTACCAATGAATAATTAACAAGTTCTAATAGAGTTGTGGTTGGTTGTAGGGCTATAATACCAAGTTCTTGACAGGTTTCTGTTGTTAAAATATTAATGGCTACACCTAGATCAACTAAAGTATTGGGAAAAGAGAGACCATATATCTGAACTCTCACTATGGGGTTTCCAGGATCTTCATACTTTGGAGTTTCCCCTCCTAAGAGTAAATCAAATAAGGTCCCTACAACATGAATGGTGGGTGAGGTTTTTTTTTTCCTCACAAGCTTCTTTACACGTAGCTCTTTAATTGCTTTATCATAGGTGGGCATGCCTTGAATGGACTAGAGGAGAGAGATTTTAATACAAATATTTGTAGTTCCCCTACAAGATCGAAATCTGGATAAACAACATATTTTGGTATCGTTAACGTTTCAGGGAATGAGGGAGAAGTGATTGTAAGTCTTTCAGGATCTTCATGCTGATATGTCTCTTCTCCTTGTTTTAGTTTGGTATTAATCACAGGTGGCAGCATATGTACAGGTGGGGTTTCAATTTCGATTGAGAGTTGATCCTTGTTTTCCTAAGGGGTGATGATACAACCAGACCTCAATATTATTTCATTACATTCTTTCTGCCTAACCTCATAATCTGAGCTTTCAATAATCTGCACCAACTGGATCGGTCTGTTAATAGGCTTTGGATTCAGTTGAGCTGGAAATTGAGGCCGCAAAAGAGGTTGGGGATTTTTTTTGTAATGTATAAGGTGTTGATATTGTAGGTTGAGACTGAGGACCTGCCCGCGTAGATGCATTAGATATCCCTAGAGATCGCTGCCAATTTCTAGACCAATTCAGATTTTGAGAGGTAGAGGCATGCCACTGGGATTAATAGGGATTTTCCTGCTAAACATGAGTAAAAGGAGAATTTGGCCAGCCATTACCCGAAAGAGATTGCATTGGCCAGGACTTCATAAGGAATGGCTAGGTTTTCCAATTTGGGTAAGGTGATTGGCCCTTCCATGCTATCCCAAGGTTTTGTTTCTGATTAAACTATGAAGAAGAAAATAACTAGGATGTGTCTTGTGTCATACATGTAGGTTTAGCCTGCCATTATCGACACTGGTTCATCTAATATATTGGCTCTGTTTCATCTTCTGCTTCCTTGAATACTGCTTTCAACCCTGACAAAAATTGACGTTGTTCAGTGGCGTGCTCTTTAGTACAGATAGCGCATGTCTACACCATGTCTAATGGGCATTCCCATTGGTTGTGCTTCTTTTGACAACGTGGACAGAATATGGCCAAGTTTTTTCTGCTAAGGCTTGCTTTTGTTTAGCCTGTAAGACATCCAATTGCATTGTGAGAGTGCCCAAGATGTCCATTTTAAAACATTCCAGAAGGTTACCAATTTCCATACATGTTACGCCTCCACTGTGTGGTTTGCTTCCCCTGCTCATGGGACCTTGGTTTCCTTCTCCTGTATGTGTGCTTCCTCATGAACACCTGATACAAAAGCGAATGATCTCATCATAATCTTCCTAAGAAATATCTCCTTTTCCCATTAAGTTTAGAGTTTCTACCCATTCCTTTTTCATTCCTTTAATTAATATATCTCTTAGGACTTCTTTTTGTAAGGAAGTGTGTGGAGACCTCTGCAAATTATGATTAAATCATTCTACATATTCTTCTAGTATTTCTTTATCTTTTGTAGTCATCTTAAAAATTTCATCTTTCAGTTCCCTAGTCTTACAAATGTCTTGGTTTCTTTTGATGAAGGAGGTTTTCATCTCATCCCAAGAATTAATAGTTCACCCACCTAGACACATAAACCATCTTAACGTTGCTCTTTTTGAAGTGGAATGGAACAGTTTTATCTTTTGGGAGTTATTAGTGTAGTCATACCCTCTACATAGGACATCAAACTAAGATAGGAAAGCATCGGGATCCTCTGTGATCATCCCATGGAAATTTGGGATGCTCTGCAGAGGAAGAGCCTTGATGGAGGCATTGGCCACTTAGTCGACTATGGGGTACTTTAATGTCAAGGTTTGACCTTGAGGTGGCTGATCTACCATTTGGTAAAAAATGTGCCAATAGCCTATGGGGATTTCAACGGGTGCTTTTTGAGGAAGCGGAGGATTAGCATCCTAAGCTAGCTTTGCAGTACTACCTAGATCTAGGATCATAGGAGATCCTTGTTTAGACAACTGTGATTCTGCCTTAGCAGTCCCGCCAACTTCTCCTTCTCCTTCTCTTAAGTTACAAGATTTTCCCTCTTGTAGAGGATCATAATGTAAACTTATTGTAGCTTGAAGACTCTGCTCTAATCCTCCAACTTGGCTTTGAGTCTCAGCGTAAGTTGTAGATGCTGATCCTATTGCTTGAGGGATAACATTAGAAATTTCTCTAGGTATTGGCTGGAATCCTGCGAACTCTTGAGACTTCGCTTTTCTTACAATTTCGTCTATAAAGGTTGTTCTCCCAAGTTTCACTGATCCTTTGGGTTTAGTGGATTGAGGTGGGGGTTTCTGCTCTTTTTCTATCTTTCTATTCCTAGTCATTCATAAAAACCATTTCCTATTTAACCTCTAAGCCTTTGTTGAAAAGTGGGCTAGTAAGCAAGCACTTTACTTGCTAGGTATGTAGGTTATTACCTTCCATTTTTAAAACCCAATTCTTTCAAAACAAGATAAAAGGAAATCACTTGAAATAATCTCCCCAGAAATTGCGCCAAAATGTTGGTGCACTAAGATGTCTTTTTTATAAGCAATCTTAACTCCTACATTAATTGTCAACCCAAGTTAAGTCTTTTTATGTCGAGAGTGTCAACACAATCTATGTAGTAAATTCAGAGGTTAGCTAAAGGTAAATTGTTGCAATCACTAATAACTATATTTTCAACTTAAGTCACACAACTCTTAAAGAAATAACTAAGGTAAAAATAACTCTGAAAGAACTCTTAACACACTCTGCAATTTCGTCTACTTATTCGAAAATTAAATGAACCAGAATGCGAATGCAAAGAATCATGCTTGGCAATATTCAAATAGAATTAAAGCTAACTCACTTGAGCAAGAAAGAGAACTGTAACAACTGAAAAATAATATTAATCTATCGCAAATCATAATTAAATGGAAAATCCTAATTGAACGACAATCTTGATTGAATCGTAGTTTTCAATTGAACATCAATCTCGATCGAACGACAATTCTTAATTGAATGAGACTCAAGAAAACACAATAAATGACTTCTAAACAACAATTGTTTTCTGTCAGGAGACTATGGAGATTAATGGACACTATCTCTACGATCTATGGTATCATAACTTAGAAGGTACAACAATCTACTTTGAAACTAATATAACTAATCAAAGAAAAGAATTATTCAGATACATCACACGACTAACTATGAATCAAAATGAACAACAATATGAATTGAAATCGTCAATCCTCAGGATAAGTGAAATAATATTAACTAAATACTAACAATCAATAAATATTCAAATGGAAAGATTATAGCACAAGAAAGCAGTAGAACTTCTCTTAACCGGGCCCAAAATTGCTAGAAGTCTCTGCTAAGGGATACTCAAAATATAAGTGAAGTTCAAATGTGGTCTTTCATTAATATGAGTAACCAGATTACAACATCACTGAGATAACAGTAGGATATGTCTCAAAACTAATGATTATACATTACATAAGTCTGAACTGAACTTTGTTTGCCTTTCGGCCTTATATAATAGTAAGAGAGAAAATTAGATAAAAGAGAATCCTCAGGATTAGGGGAACCTAAGGATTTCGAAATACATAATCTGATTCTGTCATGAAATAGTATTGGTGTTCCTCGTCTCTCGCTTCCTTGCCTGTGTCAGATGTTGTCTTTCCCTTTTAGAGTCTGGTTCTTTTCTATCAAATGAATAGAAATTGACCAATTTGCATATTTTGCACACAAGAATAGTAAAAGGTCAGTTTCGAGTGCAAGATTTATCTAAATTGTTACAAAGTATTTTCATCCAACTTTAGCTATAATTTCCTTTATTTTAGTTCATAAATAGAGATAATCGTGTAAGGATAAATACAAAATAAAGCAATTACTGAGGATACATTTGTTTGACATAATAGTGGCCTCACTGGTAACTCCTTGATCCGGACATCTGAAATACCGAGGGTTAACCCCTCTATATGATCATGTAACTCTGCTAGTGTCGCAGTGAAATCCAAATCTTGGAGAACTGCTCTTCCAAAATTTCTCCATGTTGGTTCATCTGCCTCCTTTTGATGACCCATTAGTTGAACAGTACCAACATATGTATGCATGAGAACATTTTTAGTTTAGTCTTGGAAACATAAAAAACACAAAAACATGTAAAAACTTAAAAAATTAAAATACACTTGGTCAAAACAATTTAACTATAGCACCCCATTGAGAACCCACACATAACCTCAAATATGGATCTCCATGAAATTCCATCCCCGCATATGGATGCTCCTTGATGACAATGTGTTGTCGACTAAGCCAACTGAAGAATGCAAGAGGAAATGAGATTGATGATTGACCATCATGTCAAGCCATCAACTCAACCCATCTCTGCATCCGTGGATCTCTAGGACCAGTCAAACTTAGTGACACATGCTGAGGTTGTATCAATGGAATTCTCTCTAAGGTAAAGGTAGTCAAGATTGAACCATACCTAAAATTCTTCATCTTACCTCTCTTTACTTTGGTTAGTAGCTCTTTCATTGAAGAGAGAACTGCCTCACACCAATTGAATGTAGTTAGCTCAAGGCACTCAAGTGCAAACTGCATGTATGATATGTTCACCGGATGAAGTGTCGCACTACCCACCTACTTTGTGATAGTGAAAAGGATTTACCACACGGGAAAATAATGAACATCCCTAATGTTGATCTTCCCATCCTTGCTAGGCTGTGTACTTGGACGACAGAACTGTTGAATGTAGTCCATCATTGATTCACCCCCATGGGAAGATCCTGAAAGAGATATGGGGGCACCATGTTTTGACAATCCTGTAAGGAAGTAAACATCATCAATAAATATAGGGATCACTTTTCCCCCATGTGAAAAGCCTAATCGGTGGATCCCATGAATGAACTAGGAACTGCAATAGTTCTAATTTTTGCCTCATCTTGGACAACCTGAAGTATTTGAGTAACCCACAGTCTTTGAGGGCCTCAATAGTACCCAGATCATTCAGGGAAACCACATCCTATTCTTCATGCTCTATTTCACACTAAGTTATAGTCATTCTGATTGAATAAAAACCTGAAATCAAAACTTAAGCTTAGTTAGGATCCATTTCATGCAAAACATTGAAGAGTTTTTGGGCAAAACAAGAGAAACAAACTTCTCAATTGTGCCTAGCACAGCCCAGGCCTTGAGACAGTGTGTTGCAGAGCGGATACCTGATGAGACTCATCATTAGGTAATTATATTGGCCTTAATTCACCTCCTATCTTAGTCAAACCAACTTTTATCACAACTTATTACATGTTTTTGATTATATTTTGTTTATGAGATGAGTTAGAGTTGGATATGATGCCTAGTGGGCTAATATGGATTGAATGTAAGATTGAAGGAGAAAATCAAGGAATTTTGGCAAATACTAAGGTTAAAACTCGAATGGGAAAAGGGAGAGGGATTGTAGGAGGTAAATCCTCCTCATTTAATTCTCTCCCATTCAAATATTCCTCCATCCATCACACCAGCTCAAAGTGCAAGTAGCCAAGCCATGAGGATTAGAAGGCAACCGAGCAATTGAGAGACAAAGAGCTAGTTTATCTCGAGCTTGAGAGCCAAGCCTCCATAATTTTAAGGAAGTTTCTGGGGACTTTAGCTCTATACGTAGAGAGGCCTAGAGTCTCATTAGTATTTGAATTTTTGTTGTAAAACTCTAAGGTATTTTTGAGCTCCAGACTTGTGCAAGTTTTAGTGATGTAATTTTCTATTTTGGTAATAAGAATGAGTTTTGTTTTGAGCCAACACTGAGTTAACTTGAAGGGCTGAAGCTCTTGGGTTAGGGCCAAACCATAGAAGCCAAGGCTCCTCTTTGTTGTATCTATGTGTTTAGATCAATCTTATAGATTCATTTGTTAGTTTTCTTTTATATGCGTTTTAATTGCTAGTGTAGATTGGATTGGTTGTTTATTAATCTGCTTCCATTTGTGCCTTACTTCAGTATCAAGTTAGCAGGGATAAAAGGATTACCACAAGGTTTTCAACGGGAATGTTGGCCTCATTTCCTCCCTTTGGGATCATGATTTGAGGAAGGGACCCTTGTGCAGCCCCAAAAACACAGATTTATATTTCTTGCATAAGATTTAGAGCTTAATGTCTTTAAGTTAGCATTTGATCAGTTTTTCAAAGTAGGATTTCATTTCCATCTCTTCTATCTTCACTCTTGTAGTAGATATTATTCGTGCCTTCATTCCATTTAGAAACTTTCCTCATTCATCATGTAGGAAATTGGTTCATTAATTCTGATTTTCTAGCTTATGAGAATGCTTCTTGTTTACATATATTTTTGGGAATTATACATGTTTTATGCAAAGCAGGTGCTTTAGGAGGATACATAGACTTCATAGCTAGTAGCCACCTTCCACTCCATCTACCATAGTCATTGCTTGTTTTCACCATTGCCTTCACTAGTTTTCATAATTTTTCATAGACATTCTTCCAAGCACATTGAGCGAATCCATCCATCTGCTATCTTTGTTGTTGACTTCTGAGTGATCCTAGACCTTTCCTCACTTCATTCCACCCATCTACCACCTTCCCTAAGCCTTGCATCACCTCCAACACCTTCCATTTTTCTCTCGGATGTATCCTATAGGTTTCTAGTACATCCTATAGGTTTTCCTGAAATGGCCTATTTTGAGATCGAATTGAGGGAAAACCTCTAGGAAGTCACCAAGAGCTTCCCAAGGGTCTCCCACACCATCCAACCATCTCCTAAATCTTCCATCCATCCTCCAACATCCTTAATTCACCTGCCACATCATCAAAATAAATTATCTTGCATACTTGATTTTGCATGAAAAGGAAAAAAGACAAAAATAAATTTATCTCAGTCCCTTTATTTGCACATTATTGATGTTTTATGTTTCTTACTTCCATGCTTATATAGTAGCATTTGGTTCATGTCAATTTAGCATTGCAAACAATAGTTTCTTGGTAATTAATTAGGAAATAACATGATTTAGCATTGAATTTCAGTCTTTTCCATTATTCCAGTAGAGTGGCTCTCCCTTAGATAAGATTTCCCTTTCTTCCATCAAGAAATCTAGCTTCAAAGCTCGAGTGGTCTCTCGCCAGCTGAATCATGATGAAAGGTAGAACCATCACTTTTACTTGTGTATACATCATTGTCACCTCCAATTTTGTATGAACCTTGGGTTAACAAAGTAATGTTGGTAGCCCAGGAGTTGCAGCATTCTTGCTGCAATACTGGTGCTCATCACTTTATGGCACCGTTGCCGGGGAGGTGTCTGAGTAATATGTGAATACTACTTCTTTCTTCTATTTCTTATCTCTAATATTTTGTCATTTGTTTATTTCTACAAAAGTAATTTAGTTTCTTCCTTTTCCATTCTACATTTTCTTCTTTCCTTTCCATTTTCCAAGAAAGTTTTTAATTCAGCAAGTAGTTTTTCATTAGTTTTCATCTAATTAGCAATTTCAATTCTGCAAATTACTTTCCAAGTATGAAAAAAAACACAAAACCAACCCAAAAACATTTCCTTTCATGCCTCATAGGAATAGAGATAACTTAGGGAAATATTTGCCAATACTCCCACTACAGCAAGCAACCAACCTTCCCTCTTCTTTGGTGGCTTTGAACTGGAGGAACCCTTAGGTGAGAAACCTAACATATTTGAAGAACCTATAAGGGAAGAAGAAGAAGAAGAAGAACCCATTCCTATTGAACCAATGGCTGCAAGTAGAAATGATAGAGGGAGTAGAGAGAGAGTTGAGGGTGCCTTCCCCATTATGGAAACTAATGGTTACATTAAGATGAAAAATATAAGACCCTCTACCCTACCTCATTTGCATGGCTTGACCATAGAATACCTTGACACTTTCCTATTTGAGTTTGATGTTATATGCCAGACCTATGACTATACAAATGATGAGCAGAAGTTAAACCTATTTCCATCTACCCTCAAGGATGCAGCATTGCACTGGTTCATGGGTTTACCTGGGGATAGCATCACAAATTGGGCTCAAATGCAACAATCCTTTAACAACAAGTATCGAGACTACTATTGGTCAAAGGATACTAAAGAGGAAATTTTTAGGATGACGATAGGCAATGATGAATCCCTAGAGGATTAAAAAGAAAGATTCCAGCTTAGTTACAAAAGGGATAGGTGCACACTCGACCTTGAGTCACTAAAGTTGGTCCTGCTTAGGGGAGTAAGGGAAGATCTTCTAGATACCCTACACTTGTTAGTAGGAGGAGATATCTACCAATTACCCTATGAGGATATCAAGACTGTCTTTGTAAACTATTCTAGGGTAGCTAGGAAAAAGGGTAGGGTTAGTCAAACTATGGTCAGTACATCCTCTTCCAACTCTTCCATAAAGGGTGAAATTGGAAATATGCTGGAAGATTTGTAAAGTGAGATGATGCAAACCCATGCCTTGTAAATGGACACTATGCACATTAAGAGAAAGGAGGAGGAAGAAGAGAGAGCCTTGGCCATTTTTTGTCCTAGATGCACTAGGAGGCACCATAGGAATGAATTTCCATTGAATTCTATTGCAATAAGCTCAATCTATGAAGAAAACAACTCCACAGACAAGTGCCCTTATTTTCCTAGACACAAAGATGTATATGAAGGAGCTGAAGGGGTCAATGAGTAGCTCTACTATATAAACTAAAGGAGATTACATACGCCAAAACCATACTAGTAGGGCATGCAAGGGTCATCCCATACATATTACAACCCCAACCAAACCATAGCCATAACTTCTTGGGGATCCCTTGCTCATCCTTCCTGGTCTACACCCCCTCCTTGGTCCTTTACATCTCAATATCACTCCTAGCCAGCCAGCTAGTCATTTGAACTATATGCTCCACCACAGCCCCAGTGGAATGCACTGCCCCACGGGTGGAGGCCCCAATACAACAAAGCTCCAGCTTTATTTCCTCCACCACCTACCCAACCTAGTTGTTACACTTTGCTCCACCCAAGCAACCCCAGATGCCTTCCTAGTGAAATATGAACATGAGCAATAAACAAGCCCATTAGGTATACAATGGAGAGACATCATATCCAACTTATGCTGTGGAAATCCAGGAGATTAACCTAAGATCTAGGATAATTATCCCCGATAACCAACCTCCACCTCCACCGAGGGAGGTTGAGGAAGAAAGAGAGAAAATCATTCGTAAAGTGAATCCACCCTTTCTTGAGATATTAACCAACCACTCCGACCTACCCTAGAAGAGACTAAAATTCTGGGAGAATTGAAAAATCTATCTGTAAAGATTCCACTTCTCCAAGCAATAAAAGATGTTCCTATTTACAATAAGTTGATTAAGGAGAAGTGCTTAAAGCATCCAGGGAGGCAAAGAAAGGATCCCCCTACAACTAATGTCATTGGACAACTGTTCGACTTAATGTTGGGGCAGTTAATCTTTCCAAAGTATTTGGACCCTGGAAGCCTTGTAGCAGATCTGGACATAAATGGCACCATTTTCCCACACACTTTGATCGATCTTGGGGCTACCATTAATGTGATGACCAAGGACACCATGCTCAATCTCAACCTCCAAGGTTCATTGATGAAGACCACAACATTTCTGCAACTTGCAGATTGTTCCAGAGTGACCACTGAGGGGATTGTGGAGAATGTGATGGTCTCCATTGACTCTTGGGAGTATCTTGCAGATTTCCTAGTTCTGTAGCCTAATGCAAAGCTTATTGGTTACCCTCTCATCCTTTGGAAACCCTGGTTGGCCACTGCCAATGCTTACACTAGCTGTAGAGTTGGGAATATGACCATCAAGAATGCGCATATGTCCAAGTAGTTAGTCATGTACCCTCTTGTTCAGCCATATCTAGAGCATGATTTACCTTTATGGTTGGAGGAGGAGGAAGAGGATGAAGTTTATTCTTCCCAACTTTATACTTTAGAAACAAGCATGGGAGGAGGACAACAAGATGATTGAACACCTACTCCAAAGTCCAACTCCCAGTACATTTCCCTTAGAAGATGTAGTAAATGAAACCTAGAACAATCATCCAATTGACCTATGCTTAGCCGATTCCAACCCCCTCCATGTCAAGACCATAAAATTCGGCAATGAGAGAACCTTGAAAATCAATCCATCTCTTTATGCTCTCTAAGAAGAGAAGTTATGCAACATGCTAAAGGAACGCCTAGATGCCTTCGCTTGGATTTACAAAGAAATGAAGGGAGTACACCCCTTAATGTGTACTCACTACATGTACATCAGAGAAGGTTGCATGCCAGTCCAGTAGCCCCAAAGGAGGATGAATCCAACTCTTAAAGATATAGTCAAAGAAGAACTGCAAAATCTGTTAGATGCAGGATTCATTTACCCTATCTCCGAGAGTGAGTGGGTCTCCCGTTTGGCGTTAGTTCCAAATAAAAATGGTAAGTGGAGGATTTTTGTCGATTACAGGGAATTGAACAAAAACACAAAGAATGACCATTTCCCTCTACCCTTCATTGACCAAGTGCTAGATCGCTCGGTAGGGAAAACATTTTTCTCTTTCCTAGATGGATTCAGTGGGTACAACCAAATCCAGATCAGCCCAAAAGACTAGGATAAAACCACCTTCACTTTTCGTTGGGGTAATTTTTCCTATAGGGTCCTTCCTTTTTGCCTATGGAATTCTCTTACCACTTTCCAGAGAGCAGTACTAAGTATTTTTTCCAAGTTAGCCCATGATGTAGTGTAAATTTATATGGATGATTTTACACCTTATGGTTGTGCTTTTCAAGAGGCTTTGTCCAACCTAGGCAAAGTACTACACAAATGCATTGAAGTGAAAATGTCTCTTTGTCCCGAAAAAAGTGAATTCTTGATGACTGCAGGGACCGTGCTAGGTCATTCAATATCTCAGCAAGGACTACAGGTGGACCCAAACAAAATAGTTATCATCCAAAGGGTCCCACCTCCACAAAAACAGAGAGATGTTAGAAGTTTCATAGGTTTAGATGGATACTACCGAAGGTTCATAAAGGGCTTCAAAAAGTTGTCCTCTCCTTTATTTGGTTTGTTGGCCAAGGACTCTGAGTTTATATGGTCAAAGAGTTGTCAAGAGACCGTAGATACCCTAAAGAACAATTTAACCACTGCACCAATTCTCTAAGGCCCAAATTGGGCCCTTCCTTCTCATATTCATGTTGATGCCTCACACAAAACCATAGGAGTAGCCCTAGGTAAGATAGATGAAAAGTTGCCTTATGCTATCTACTTTTTCAGTAAGAATTTGTCAAAGGCTGAACTAAATTACAAAGTGACCGACAAGGAACTCCTGGTTGTTTTGCATCCATTGAACAAATTTAGGCATTATATTACAGGCTATCAAACATTTGTGCATACTGACCATGCTGCAATCAAATATTTAACTAATAAACTAGAGGTGAATGCTTGAATTGTAAGATGGTTACTTTTATTACAACAGTTTGATCTAACTATTGTTGACAAGTTGGGTAAGGAAAATGTTGTTGCATACTTTTTTTCTAGATTAAATTTTGCTACAGGTGAAGAAGACATAGTTGATTAGCAGTTACTGGATGAGCACTTATTTTCTATTTCACTTCTCTCTCCATGGTTTGCTGATATAGAAAACTATTTGGTATCTTCATAGTTCACAATGAACTTGTCCTCCAAAGAAAAAAGAAAGATAGTAAGGAAGAGCACCTCCTTCACTTGGATGGGGGGAAATCTCTTCAAAATTTGCCTAAATCAAATCTTGAGAAGGTGTGTCATGGAGGAGGAATACTTTGACATCCTTCTAACCTGTCATGATGGGCCTTGTGGAGGTCACTTTGCAGCAAAGAGGACAACATTCAAAGTGTTACAAGAAGGCTATTATTGGCCCACTCTTCATCAGGATGTGAAAAGATATAATATTCAATGCCATTGGAGCCAAAGGATGGGAAGGCCAACGCAAAGAGATGAAATGCCTCTGCAGCCTCACGTGAATTTCTAGCCATTTGACAAGCGGGGCATGGACTTCATTGGACCTATTGAACCTCCTTCCAAAAAAAGCAGTACACCATTATGTGCATTGACTATCTAACTAAGTGGGTTGAAACCAAGGAAATTAAGGCAGCAACAGAAGAGAAGGTAGCTGAGCTCCTCAGGAGAATGTATTCTACAAATTTGGGTACCCTAGAGAGCTAGTCACAGAACAAGGTAGCCAGTTTACCTCCAACACAATTGAAGACTTGCTCAGCCAACACAAGATCAAGCATAGAACCCCCACTCCCTATCATCCACAAGCTAATAGACAAGTAGAGGTGACCAATAGAGCACCGGAGGGCATTTTGACCAAAGTGGTAAGTAGCAATAGGAAGGATTGGGAAGATATACTAGTTGAGGCTAGCTGGGCCTATAATACCACCTGGAAGGCCACCACTAGATTCACACCCTATGAGGTGGTCTATGGGGAAAATTCCTTGCTGTCCATTGAATTTGAGTATAATACATTAAGGATGGCAGCCCAACTATATCTAGATCTCAGCAATGCACAAAAAGAGATATTGCTCCAGTTGAATGGTTTGGATGAGTTCAGAATGCATGCCTTCCTACATATAGAGGTAATTCAACTTCAAAGGAAGATCTGACATCATAAGAACATCAAGGAAAATCAATTTCAAGAAGGTGGTTGGGCTCTGTTATATGATTATAGGTATAAAGACTTCAAGGGAAAGTTAAGGGCAAGATGGATAGGACCATATGTTGTGGAAAGATGCCATGGTAATGGTTCAGTGTAGATCAGAACCATAGATGAAGAGGCCATTCTTACTTGTTAATGCACACCGACTGAATATTTACAAGAGACCATTGTCAAAACAATAATTCATTGATGATATCAATAAAATAGTGATGGTAGTGGAAAAAGTTTTAGCTCGTACCTCATCAAATCAATGAGAAAAGAAGAAGAAGAAGAAGAAGGACTCATCTGGAAACCTCCATGAGGCGCCTGAGTCCCACTATCGGGTTGAAAATCCCTTGGGGCAGCCCAATGGTGTCAATATAAAAAAAAAAAGAAAGAGAGAGAGAATAAAAAGATCCTTGGGTGAAAACCTATCTTGAAGTGCCCAGGGAAAACAACTAAGATGAAAATCTCTCAGTGGTAGCCTAGTTGTTTTCAAAAAAGAAAGAAAGAGAAAAAGCATGAAAATTTCTATTTTGCAAGTCAGCAAGAAGGATGATCAGAGGGAAAAGGAGGATCACCAAGAGACCTATTTCAGCTATATTTTATTTTTCCACTCATTTCATTCATCACTCTACCATTTCTCTCAATTTTTCCACTCTTTTCCTTTAGTTTACAAGGGAACTGTGTTTTCTACAGGATCCCCTGTAAACCTATAGGATCCCCTAAAAACCTATAAGATGATCTTGTAGAAATCACAGTGACCCAAAAATCCTACAGGAAGTGACCCTAAAGGAAAAAATGACCTGCTATGCCAATAAAATAACACCCCTACGTCATCATTCCATGACCATACCTATGTCCACATTCACCACCCTTGCATTCACCCTTAAAAAAATATATCAATTTCAAACAAAAAAAAATCACAGTCTTTCAAAAATAAGGAAATAGAGAGACATAGGGAGCATCACTGAGTATTCCTCATCCTCCACACTCCTAGTCTCCCTCTCCATCCATGTCACCATCCTCAAACTCCTAGCAAAAGGTATGATTAAGAGTTTTGAGGCAGAAGCAACTATAGGACATCCTGTAGGAAATCGTATAGTAGCCTATCCCACAGAATACAAATCATAAGAACAATCATCTTCCAACATGATGATCATCAGAAAACAAAAAAAAAAGGGAATAAGAATAGCATGCAGCCAATACAAATAGCAAGCACCTCCGGTCTTCAACTACTACACAAAGGTATTAAGCACCATAGGTAAGTATCGCGATCACTCTCGCATGTGCATAATGTAGTCAAATATGTAAAGGTTACAAGTAATTAGTTTATAAGCAAAAGGTGTCCAATTAACTTGGCCACCTTCAATCAGTCAACAAAGACAAAACAATTCGTCCTCTCACATGTGGCAATAGTCAACTCAAAAACAGAAAGGAGAAGGACAAAATCAGTTAAGGTTATGGAAGCATGAAGTGGGAGTTGATTATGAAGAAGTGGGGAATGATGAGGTGGTAGTGGGGACCAACGGTCCAAAAATGGAAACCATACCTCGTCTTCCAACACACCACCTCCACCCAAATGACCATAACAGGAAATAATCATCGTCCCCATACATTCATGCATTCACTTCCTTGAGACTTACTCTCATAAGTCGCTCTCATACCTAGGAAACCTATAGTAAGGAAGACACCATCGTTTTTCTGGATAGGAATTCCTATAGGATTGCATAGGAAATCTTATAGGATTGCACACAAGATTCCTACATGATAGACGAAGACAATTTACAGGATAGGCCAAGAGGAATTTCAGAGGGGAAAACTCAGGGGTTGACCACAACAAACATTATGAAGGGTTAGGCTCTATAATTACATTCCTCTTTCCAAGTAAATTGAACAAAAAAAATCCTCTAGTTTGAGTGAATTTCACAGCTGTGCAAGAGAATTGTCCACACAGTCATCTCATTTTTTTACTTCTACATTTGAAAATTGTATCAACATCTCATCTCCTCAAAACCTCACCAACCAAGATGACAGGATGGTTTAATAAGAGGGATCCCACTAACACTGTTGGAATCCAACAAAACCCTCAAGTACTAGAAATCTTCACAAGGCATAATTGGATGGGGATTTTCAAAAATTTAAGGGGGTATGATGATGAGGTGGCCAGAGATTTTTCTCTCTCCCCCATTCCACTCACCAAAGTCCATGCCACTATTGTGGTAAGAGGCCTCTCCATAAAACTCACCCCTGAACTCATCACCAAAGTTACCACACTTCCCCTAAGAGTACCATGGAGGAAGGAAGACAAAGGAGATAGCCAGGTTGCCAAAAGGAAATTCTTTCTAGAAGGTGAGGAACCCACTGAGGACAAAAATGGAGTAAAGAGATAAGGTTTGACATATCCCTGGAACGAGGTAAGCTATCAACTTATCAAATACATTTCATGTGAGGGTAGGTATAGTGTGGCCTATGGCTATCATTTTAGTCTTCTCGAAGAATTGATACTAGGAGCAGAAACAACCCCTCATCACAGGCTCAGCATACCATACTTGTTATTGCAATCACTGATAGACTCCAACATCAAAGTGCAAGAGGGAAATTCCCAACAATTAGCTCACCGAGCTAATTATAATCCTTATAGAAGATTCCCTCCAAAACCTCACAATTTCAATACAATGGTCAGTTTTCAAAGACATGCAAGTAGAGGAAGACATCAAGGCTCTCATATATGATGTTAGTCCTACTATCAGTGAAGAGGAAGAGGAAGAGACTTATACAGAGGAAGAAGAAGTACAATAGGAATAAGAAGAAACAGAAGAAGATGAAGATGAGATGGGGGAGGAAGAAGATGAAACAAAAGAAAATGAGGAAGATGAAGAAGAAGAGGAGAAAGAGAAGGAGGATAATGAAGAAATTGAGGAGGATGTTAAAGAGGGAACTGATAAATATGATGAGGATCTACAAGAGGAAGAAGAAAGGAAAGACATAGGTGAAGAAAACAATGGGAAGGAGGAGGTAGAAGACAAAGAGGAGTCACCTGGGGAGTTTCTAGAACCCATTGAGAGAGAGGTAGAAACTGCCCTCACTTCTCTTAGCACCCTCATCAAGCAAAAAGGAAAAATACAAAGGAAGACCCCCTTATATTTCAGGAGAAGGAAAAGCACAAGAATAAGGCAAGGGAAACCCCAAAAACCAACCAAGATTTCCATTGTGATTGAAGACTCACCTAAACAAAATGATAAAATTCTTTCCCCTAAGTCTCTTATCACCTATGTGAGAAGGCCTGTGACTAGATCAACCTCCTCCAAGGGAAAAACAATCATATAGGAGACACAATAGAATCTACAGGAAGTAGAAATAGTCCTACATGATACTCTACTGAACCTACATGAGACACAGAAATTGGAAAAGGAGGTAGGAAAATAGCAAGGAACTAAAGAAGAGTACCGAGAGTCAAAAGAACCTAGCCCCCAACCTAACCTTGACTCCTACTACAAGTTTATTGAAGGAGGCAGGATCATACCTCAAAAATTTGTTACTCCACTATTCTCTGAGCTTGAGAAGAGAGAGATAGAACTCACCAATGGATGCAAATCACCAAATCCAAGGGGGTGGAAGACATTGGGCGCATGGAGGAGAAGCTCATGAATGTGGGCAAAGAGCTAAGTAGCTTGAGAGACAGAGAGGCCATAATGAAAAATCAACTAGAAACAAAAAATTCATGGTTGAGAGGACCGCTGCAAGAAAGAGAGAATCAATTGGCATGTATGGCCAATCTCTCTTTGGAAGCAATCCAGTGTAGGATGCCAGCTAAATCTTATGCCCTATACCTCAAGGAACAATGATTGCAGTTCTAGATCAAGACCTTAGCACAGAGAGGCACCATGTCATTTCAGGACTACATGTAGTTCATTGATCTTTTTTATCATAGCACACTAGAAGATAAGGCCAAGATGTGTGAGTTTTATTTGCAAAATGGCCTTAACAGACATGAATGTATGGGATCCTAATGCCAAGCTAGGAGATTTATAGTTGATGGCTATGGCATCATGGATGAACCATGAGGAATCAAGGGCTACATAGATGAAGAAGATATTGGCAAGAGAGCAAATTGAACCTCTTATGATCAGAGCTAAACAATCAGATCCCATGGCCCTCATTAGTACCCATAATTTGATTGCCAATGATCCTCAGCTTGCACCTAGATATCTTGCTACCGAAGAGCAAGAAATTTCACATTTTGAGGACATGTTTAGGCTGTTAGGGGATGATAACATACATGATTTCCTAAGGAAATGGAACACATTGCCATATAGCTCAAAGATAAGAGAGTACCACTCTCCTCAAAGATTGGGAGAATGACTAAACATGACACCCATTTAAAAGAAATCTATGCAAAGGCTGAAGTCAATTGGATTGGCCTAAAACTCAGTCCACCACTACTCTTAGGAATGCTAGAAGGAAAGAAGTAAGAAGAAGAAAAGAGGCAGTGGGAGGAGGTAGAAAGGAAAGAAGGATTCTATGAACAAGAAGAGGAAACCACAGCAAATGCATGGGATGTCAGGGATGCCACTATAGCTATAAAGGATATGGATATTGATTGAGTTGCTCAAAGGATGAGCAACACTTTCAGTAGGGGGGTGATGATGAGCCTCATCATTGGGTAATTATATGGGCCTTAATTCACCTCCTAGCTTAGTCAAAACAACTTTTCTCACAACTTATTACATGTTTTTGATTATATTTTATTTATGAGATGAGTTAGAGTTTGATATCATGCCTAGTGGACTAATATGACTTGAATGAAGGATTGAGGGAGAAAATCAAGGAATTTTGGCAAATAATAAGGTTAAAGCTCGAATGGGACAAGAGAGAGGATTGTAGGAGGTAAATACTCCTCATTTACTTCTTCCCCATTCAAATATTCCTCCATCCATCACACCAGCTTGGAGTGCAAGCAGCCAAGCCATGAGGATTAGAAGATAGCCAAGCAAGTGAGATACAAAGAGATAGTTTATCTTGAGTTCAAGAGGTGAGACTCCCTAATTTTAAGGAATTCGTTATGGAATTCAGTTGTATAAGTAGAGAGGCCTAGAACCTCATTAGGATTCAAATTTTTTTGTAAAACTCGAAGCTTTTTTTGAGCTCCAGACTTGTGAAAGTTTTATTGATGTAATTTTTTCTTTTAGCAATAAGAATGAGTTTTGTTTGAGCTAGCACTAAGTTAACTCAGAGGGCTGAATCTCTTGGGTTAGAGCCCAAGCCTAGTATCCAAGGGCCCTCTTTCTTATATCTGTATGTTTAGATTAGTCTCACAACTTCATTGGTAATTTACTTTTAGATGTGTTTTCATTGCAAGTAGTGTAGATTGGATTGGTTGTTTATTAGATTTATTCCATTTGTGCCTTACTTCAAGAGAAGGTTAGTAGGGATAAAAGGAGTACCACAAGGTTTTCAATGGGTATCTTGGCCTCATTTCCTCCCTTTGGGATCATGATATGAGGAAGGGACCCTTGTGAAGCCCCAAAAATGCATATTTCTATTTCTTGCATAAGCTTTAGAGTTTACTGTATTTAAGTTAGCATTTGATCAATTTTTCAAAGTAGGATTTCATTGCCATCTCTTCTATCTTCACTCTTGTAGTAGATCTCATCCATCCTTTCATTCCCTTCAACAACTTTCCTCATGGATCATGTAGGAAGTTAGTTCATTTATTCTGCTTTTATAGCTTATGAGAATGCTTCTTGTTTATATAGCTTTTTGGGAATTATACATGTTTTATGTAGAGCACGTGCTTCAGGAAGAGATATAGACTTCATAGCTAGCAGCCACCTTCCACTCCATCCACAATAATCATTCCTTGTTTTCACCATTGCCTTTACTAGTTTTCATCATTTTTCATAGAAATTCTTCCAAGCACATTGAGTGAATCCAACCATCCTCTATCTTTGTTGTTGACTTCTGAGTGATACTAGACCTTTCCTCACTTCATTTAACCGATCTACCACCTTCCCTGAGCCTTCCATCACCTCCAATACATTCCATTTTTCTCTTAGTTGTATGTTGTAGGTTTACACAGAATCCTGTAGGTTTTCGTGAAATAACATGTTTTGAGGCAGAATTGAGGGAAAACCTTTAGGAAGTCACCTAAAGCCTCCCAAGGGTCTCCCACACCATCCAAATATCTCCTAAACCTTCCAACCATCCTCCAACATCTTTAATTCACCTGCCACATCACCAAAAGAAATTAGTTTGCATACTTGATTTTGCATGAAAAGACAAAAAGATAAAAACATATTTATTTTAGTCCCTTTACTTGCACGTTAGTGATGTTTGATGCTTCTTTATTCCATGCTTAGAGTGTAGAATTTGATTCATGTTAATTTAGCATTATTGCAAAACATATTTTCTTGGCACTTAATTAGGAAATGGTGTGATTTAGCATTGAATTTCGGTCTTTTCCATTATTGCAATAGAGAAACTCTCCCTTATAGAATATTTTCCTTTCTTCCATCAAGAAACCAAGCTTGTTCTGAATCCATAGAAATCTACCTTGAAAACCTCCGTTCTCTCTCACCAGCTGAATCCTGACAAAAGAAAGAACCATCACTTTTACTTGTGTATACAACACTATCACATCCAAGTTTGTACAAACCCCGGGTTGACAAAGTAAAGATGGTAACCCAAGAGTTGTAGTAGTCTTGCTGAAATACTAGCACCCATCAATACACTTATGTTTGGGTGCACTGCAGCACAATTTTCGATGTGTTAGGTTTCACTGATCCCAGGGTGAGGTATATTTTCCCTAGGGACCCAAAACCCTAAAAAAGTTCCCAGAAAGGGAAAAAGAATGGACTTAAATGGAAGAGAAAAGGTAGGTCCCCTACCTAGTCCTGACGGTGCGTAAAATGATTCACAAAATCTCTCGCAATGGGTTGCTTAAGTTTGAGGTGAAAACGGGTTTAGAGCACAAAACTGAATGGTAAATATCAAATGGTGAAAATGACTTGGTAAATTTTGTTTTATGCTTTTTCATGTTCATTTATTGAATAAAATATAGTATTTAATGAATTTGATGTGATCTCTCTCACGTCTATTAACGACCTACATAATTGGCTGGTAATCATAAGGCGTCTTCCCATGTTTGAATTCAGATCACATATTCACATGGTTAGACTCGTACTTGAGCAAATGATTGGACAAGATAGAAGACCCCGGATCTAGTTTCATCCATCCAAGTTGCAATTTCACGAGAGTACTAAATCGTTTATACAATGGCTTTACACAAATGGCCATCCTATCATGGGTATATATCTGTAGACGACTATCTATCTACATGCAATGAAAAGTTTATATGCTGAGTATGGGTAATCCTTCCCTCAACAATTCATGAAAATTTCAAAATATCATGATGTTATGTATTGTAATTAATGCAGGTCACTGTCCGCTTCAGATCCTCCCCATCACATTGTAAAGAACATCACTCGACATTATCATTTTCGACTTCATGCTTTAGGGGCAACTGTTATAGATCTATTTGGGCACATCACTCCCAAAATTCATATCACTACAATTAGGGCTCATCAAACCCTAATACAATTGTTACATGCCCTAGACAAGTAATCAAATTGAATGCTTCCATCCAAGAAAGTTTCTTAGCCTGAAGCGTTGCTGAAATGCCTCCTTGGGACACCAACGCAGCCTTTGTTAGGGGTAACTGTACTACAGTACACTTAGGCCCTCTTTGACCTACATTGGGCGAGATTAAGTGAAATTTGCATAGGGTTCTAGGAATATTCCTTAATTCTAGATCATTCTAAAAGGATTCCATCTCTTATATCCTCCTATGAGCTTGAAATTGAATAAGCTAAGGATCCATTATCCTTCTATCCTCTCATCCCTTACTCCATGGAAACTAAGTCCAAGTTTGGAAGGCCATTCAATACCCTCATTTATGACAAAACCACCTCCATTTCCTATAAATTAATCACTAATCATATTGATCAAGGGGCTAGAATCTGAAGTTTGTAACAAAATTTTGTTGGTTTGAGGATTGAGTTCATATCAAGCAATGTTATGTTGTTGGATTGATGTGCTTTTGATGTGGCAAGGATTATACTGAAGTTGGAGGAGTCGCATAGGATCAAATTGTATTGGGTGAAACTCTTCCTTCTATGTTAATAAAGAGTTTATTCCTTTTCTCATATTATTGTTCATATCTATGATGATTATGTGTTTCAATGTCTTCAATTCCATTGGATTATAGTAGATAGATCATGTATTCTTTGATTGTTTGTTGTTTATGTTTCTATTGATACAGGTACCAATTGAGTGGGTTTAGTTCAAGTGGGAGTGACAGGAGTGATTCAAAGGGGATTAAGGAAGCAAAATACTACAGGTAAGTTCCTTCGTCTCATCTATCTACTATAGGAAAATGTTAAAATACTTTCTTTCTGTAGTTCTACGTGTAGCTACCAACCTAGGGAAAATGTGTTTATCTGTAAATGCAAATTCCATATAACAAATTGGCGACCATACTGGGGAGAGAATTTCATTCTTAGTGGCTTACCCTCATCATATTACACCCTAGTAGACTTTAATTGACTTTATTGATCTTATTTCAGTCTTTTTGAAGTGTTTATGGTAAAAATGTGTGTTTGAATGTCTCTTGATTTGACTCTCTTGCACCAGCACAGTGTTGGTCTTGACACAGTGCGCTGTAGAGCAGCCCCTAGCTTAGAGACAGTGCACTATCTCCCACTCTGGCCTGCGCTGATACCTCTTAGGCTGAAAAACCCACCTTTGGTTTGATTTTTCCAAAGTTGCTTTTGTTTTTGTTTGTTGAAAGATTAATGTTTCTTATGGTTCTGAAATCAAGTTGTATTTCTCATCCTAGCCCTACTTTAGCCTTGATTGTTTAGTGTTTCTTAAATTATTTCTTTATCATTATCAATTCATTGTCAAAGTTAAGTTATGGTTGATTAATCCTTTCTCAAAAGGAAGTGTCGTAAAGTCTTCATTTCTTTCAAAAAGGAACTATCGTAAGGTCTTCATTTCTTGCAAAAACTATTGATTGGTTGTATGTGCATTTAGTTTCCTTTTGTTTATCTAAACATTAAGGGAAATGAAATGAAAATCTTGCATTATGCATTTAGACGTTTGTGTGTGTTGTAGGAATAGTATAGGGAAACTTTCATTAGTTGTGCTCTATGCCCTTTGACCAAACATTGTGATTGCTCTATCCCTTGTAGTTAAGGTTTTCAATGTTCAAATAAAATGAAAAGGATGTTTCTCATAATAGTTGCATTCTAGGAATTTCAAAGACATCACGCGGTGAACATGAAAGACAAATTCTTAAACAAGATCAACTTAAAAGTTATCTCAATTAACCTAATGGAGCATCATCATATAAAACATAAAATTTAGAGGTTCTAGGCTAGAGACATGTTTTGTCATCGCAAAACATAGCAGCTATCATTAATTGTCTACGATAAATTCCAAGTGTGATATCTCATTCCACATATGTAAGTATATCGTAGCTCATCCACGTACCTTTAGGTATATAGGTCAGTGTTATAGTACAAAAAGTATAAAGGAATTCTCTCACTCTGTAGTTTCACATTAGACAGCTCTAACACTGATTGGGCCTCCATGTATTTTCGGGTATATATGGGAGGACTACATTACATTGCCATCCATCCTTAGCTAACTAAGCCAGCCATCTTGTACACTATGATACACTGGACATAGAATTCAGTGAGATTTCTTGCAAGTACGTTAAGTCCTTGGTTTATTGAGGAAGTATATTGCAGTTCACAGTTGCTTGGTAATCCTTTTTCCTAGATTACCCTCTTTTTGTTTATTTCCTTTTGTAATAAAATCAACTGAAAATTGTGGAGGAACATCAAGCTTTACCCTGTCATTTGTAGAGGACAACGAGTAAATTACCTTTACCCCCTGAGGCTACACCTAGCCAGCAAAAACAGTCTCATTTAACTGAATCCAACACATCACAAACTTCTAGTTCTTCATTTGAATTACTAGAGTCACCTATACTAGTAAGTATTGTGACTCCGGTTACTCCTACAACTACTGGTACATCTATTATTGAAGTGGAACCTTTACAATACTTGAGGACACTAAAAGTGAACTTAGTGAAATGGTAACCCAAGTTTTCCAACAAGAATTTGATTCTCAACCCAAAGTTTTTCAACAAGAAATTACTTCTGATCCTGAATCTGTTCAACTAGAAGTTCATCCTAAATCTATCATTGTTCAACCAGAAGTTACTTCTGAGCAAGAAGTTGTTCAAGAAGCTCAACCTGAACCTGTTGTTCTTTTACCAGAACACTTGGATCTTGAATTTGAACAATCATAAGTTGTTCCCGTACCAGAAGATGATCGACCGGTTTATCATAAAAAATATGTAACTATTAGGACTTCTCGTTTACCGCAGAGTCAAACACTAGAAATCTATTACGGACTTGACGGTGAAATCCTTCCACTTGGTTTGATTTCTATTGAAGAGGAAACTGAAGAAGAAACAACCAAAAATCCAACTCGCTTTGGACCCGCGCTTTATCTTTATCCTCATACTCCTCATTTTATTGCTCCTTTTGATCCTCTTTTCTTTCCAACTCTCGTTCATTCATTAGGACATTTATTGGGTCATTTTACTATGGTTGAATCAACATCCCAGACTGTACCATCTATTACAAGTGCAGCATAATCCACTGTCACTACTTCTTCAATGTTTACCACAACACCTAAGTCACATTTGTATGGTGTTCTGTCCATCCCACTGGGTTGCCAATCTTTATCTGTAACTCACTCAGGTGTTGCTCCTTGTCCATGGTCTTCACCCATGTCGTCCATAGGAATTTTGCCTGGATTTTCACTTATGGATACTCAACGTCTAGATCCATCAATTCAATATCAAGTTGGTACATCGGGTTGCCATTCAATGTATCCACTTTACCATGGATTACCTCCATATGGAGAACAATATGCCTAATATGCTTATCCTCCATTTTCTGGGGGGAAACCATATCAGAGTATGTTGTCATCTTTAGGTCAGCCCAGAATGACTGTTTGTCAGTGGTAACCTACAATGCTCTTTCAACTAAGGCTTGTGTATCCATCACGACCAGTGCAATCTATTTCATCCATACCTACTACGCCTATCGTTACAGTTTTACCACAGCCGCAATCTCATTTAGTTGTATCTCAACCTTTGCAAGCTAGTCCTTCAACCTCTGACCCCCAAGTTTTAGGTTTACAGATTCAGTCTTCTCAGGTTGTTTTACAACAATCCTTTGCGCCTGGAATCCAACAACCTCAGGCCAATTTACCATTTACTGGAATGACTCAGACTTATACTAGTTTAATTTATTCAAAACCTGGCCAAAGCTACATTAGTGGGAAACAACTGTTAAATCAACAACCGTGATAGTCACAATATCAACAACAAAAATTCAAAAAATACCAAACTTATCCTAAACTTGGTCAACAAGCCTATTCTGAGTTTGGTCAACATAAATTTTACCCAAGTCTTGGTCAACAAGCCTATGGTGGGTTTTGTCAACATCAAATTTATCCTAGTGCCCAACAACCACCCTATATTGGATTTTCTCGACAAACTTACCCCTATCAAGGTTACCAACATCAGATTTAGTATGCTACTATGCAAAGGCCTATTGACCAGGAAATTCCATCTTACCCTGGTTACACTCAACTTGACCTCAATCGACAGTTGCATTTTGTTGCAACACTTGAATTACCAGATTTAAATTAACTCACCAATGATCCAATTATTTATGCACCTTGGCAGCTAGTGATTCCTCATAAATTTCCTTTTGATACTTCAAAGTTCAATGGAAACCCTGGAGAAGACCCATCCAACCATGTTATGACTTTTCATTTATAGTCTTTAGCTAACTTCCTAAATGATGATTTAGTTAGACTATGTCTTTTCTAGTGAATGCTTATTGGTCCCGCTGCAAAGTGGTATATTGAATTACCACGAGCTTCGTTTGAAAACTTTACATCCTTAGCTACCACATTTTTAAGCTACTTCTAGTTACCTATCATATATCAAACTGGAACGGAACTGTTGACCACCTATTCTCACATTAGGAAGATCTAGCTCAACCTATTTGTTGGAAATAATACTGAGAGGGGGGGTGAATCAGTATTATAAAATCAATATAACTTTTTCATTTCCATATTAAGATTCATATATGCTACTTCAGTTAAGGAAAATTGCTTATATACACAACTGTGTGTAATGAAACAAGCGTATATCCAGTAAACTTATGATTCAGTTAGTTGATCCTTAATAGGTGCATCAGAACATTATTAACCATATGAACAATAAACAGGAGCAGTAAAATAGATCATCACACATAGGCAACACACATGAACACCGAGATGTAAGGTGGAAACCGAATGTGGGTGAAAACCACATGCTACAATTTTCCTCTATCTTCTTTTAATAAGAAACTTCTTTTTACAATATTTCTATACTGGTGCAGTCTTATACCAGTACGCAGGCTTCTACTTGTAGAAGGCTACAACCTTCTCTCATTCTCCAGCTTCTCCTGGAAGGGAGCTGCAACCCCCTTAGCTCTTGTACTAGGCGATCCTTTTAATAGTATGTAGGTGTCAGCCTACTGAATGCTCCAACCTTCACTCGTTTTCCAGCTGCTACTAGAAGGGAGCTACCACCCCCTTAGCTCTTCTACTAGCTAATGTACTAGTATGTAGGTGCCGACCTACAGAAGGCTACAACCTTCTCTTTCTTCCTCCTGGTACCACGTTTCATAAATTTTCAGAGTGGATACTCTTGAAGCACAACACCATAATCTAAAGGCCACGTTATATCCAATTTTCATAATGGACCCATCAATATCATTGAGGCACACAATCAATCAACACTAGCGTCATCAATCTCTGAATCACCCAATACTGAATCACTAAAGCCCTGTCAACAACCTGCAGTAACCAGAACACAGAGCAGAACACAGAACTCTACAACAACGTTTATATCTAACTATATCGAAAACCATGCATCAGAGTGCATACGCTACTTGGAAGAGCCGAACCAGCATGTACACACAATTTCACCAACGCAAACCAGCGTATATGTCATTAATTACTTACTTATAACTTTGTTGCACTTCCCGACTTTAGACATACCCAGATCATTACATATACAAGGATAATACGTATGTTAGAAACCATATCTAGTTCATCAAATCACATAAAGATAAGTCATTCTGATCCTGATCCATTATAGATCTCATCCATCAACACTGAAGCTAAACATAATCAACCAATCTGAATATGCAGAATACTCACACCAATAAACAGTCATCGGAACTCATCAACAACCAGAACCACTTGTAACTTCAAATATCATAGCTCATAAGGTATACACTACTTATATGTATCTAACCTGTGTATGTACGCACTTTTATCATAGTCAACTAGCGTATACATTTGTAAATATTCATTCATGATTTATAGCTATTCCAAACTTGAGTTATACCCAGATCATAATATTTACAGAACATTACATGTGTCAGTATATAGATCTAGAATAAACATGATCAAACCATTTAGAGAAGATTCATTCCAATCCATTAGATCTTGATCTATCCTTAGATCTTGTTCTCCATCAACCGTTGAGATTCCTCCTTAGCTCAGATCAAGCAAAGCATCATGAACCCATAACCTACATACTAGATTTCATACTTCATCAGATATTCAAGATTTTCTGAATACCTTTGCCTAATGATCTTCTTCTCCTTTTATACCCTTAGGCCTTACTAAAATACCATGTTCCAAAACCATTTAGAACCAATACTAGGGAGCCAATACTTTGGATGCAATACCAAGGTCCAAAACCATAGGTCCAAATACCATGGACCCAAAACTTAGTTCTCCAACATGTACGCGCCTTCCCTTGCATGAAAGTGCGTGTGTATGATATATGTGCCTTTATATATAGTGAAACTGCATGTATACACTACTTGGTATATAGCGAACTTGTGTATATATGCGACCTGGTATATAGTGAACCTGTGTGTGTACACGACTTGGTATATAGTGAACTTGCATATATACTTTTCTTCCTTCATTCTTTGTAGTCTGATCATCAATTCTTTGCTACTAACCTGCTGCAATATGATCTATCATTTGTGGGAGTTGCCATCAAGGACAACACTTGTGTCATAATGCCAACAATCTCCCCCTTTGGACTTGATGGCAAAGCTAACTTGCCATGCTGAGAAGTGTCATCATAATGAGTTGTCATTGTTCATTACATCTGAACTAATTTCTCTGAGCTATCCTGCATCCCATGTATTCTGTCACATTTGATATGTCTTCTATAGTGAGTTGTTCTTCTACAAGTGGGTTTCCATCAAGTACAACACATGCATCATAATGCCAACAATCTCCCCATTAGGACTCGATGGCAACAACCATACCAAGTCACTCTCCCCCTTTGACATCAAGGGCAAAGGGTGGACCAAGATATTCTCTTCCTTGATATACATTCCGTTGTCCATACTCCCCCTGAGTACCTGCTGAAATCTCTGATTGAGCTCCCCCTTTGTATATGCCAAGGTGTGCCAATCTATCTATGCTACCTATGAGTACATGTTGGAATCTCTGCTCTGTTGAAGTGTGTTCTTCATGCTCCCCTTGACTGTAAGCAAGGTTTGCAAGAAGATTTTCTACAAGAAGAACACGAATCTATACATTATAAATGACCTTCCTATCACCAAAGACTCATACATACATCCATCTCCCAACCAAGTGGGGATATACCAATATTGACTCATCCAGACACAAATTGTTTATACATGACTAAAATATTACATCATCCTTCCCTTGCATAGTGGGGGTACAAATTACATCATATGACCAAAAGGGATTCATAAAATGACTTCATAGATAGAGATAAACTATTACACAATGAGTCTTGATATGACCTTTACATGACATTTATAACAAAGACCAAACATCTAAATAAGACCATGATAGTCATCAACAACTATCATACACAATTTATGATCTGCTCCATAAGCATCTGTCAATAGCATCTAGAACAGAAACCAAATCATTCACATTCTCTCACATGTGAAAAAACACCATAGCCATCTCATCAACATCAAGATCTGCATGATATTATATATCATCCAAGTATCATCACTCGGGATCGTCTGCATCAATCAACATATGTAAGTATCAGCCTATCATCATATAGGTAAGAACTCATCATCATCATGTCTCCAAAAATGTAACTTTGAGTAATCATCCATGTATCCAGCATACTGTATATAGCACTATGTATCTTGAGCTCAAGATCTTTTTTCAAGACTTCTTGATATCATCAACAACATCAATCCTCATCCATGTGAGCGCCAAGAACTATAGAAATCCTACATCATAATTGTATTATATGTTGACAGTAGCATACGAGTGACTCATCATCAAGTAATGAAATTGTGTATTCAAGCTTTCTACTTCTCCTTATCCTTATGAAGATCACCATGTAAGCACCATTTATTCATCATCAGAGAATCAACCTCAAATCTGATCTGAACACCAACTATGTAACCCCAAGAATCATATGAGATTTTTTCATGAACAACTCATAACCATATCATAGCACGATTTATCATTTAGCCATATCAACATCATCACCAAGGACTACTAACCATAATGCCAACAATGCATTATTAAAATCATATGCTCCCCCTAAACCTATGCCATCTTGCTTACTGTCAGATCTACTCATGCAATTATTAGCAAGAAGAATCAAGGCATCACATTCATCAAGTTAGGATCAAAACACTTCTAAACATCTTACAAGTCTCAATACATTTCCACACGTCATCAACATATTGTAACCATTATCAAACAGAGTAAATAATGAACTAAATCATATTAGACCCTTTTCCTGAGCTTGTCCCACTGCTTTTCTCAAACTGACATATACGCAACTGTGCAAAGTCTAACTTGCATATATACATGACTTCTATTTATGAAACTTGTGTATGAGATTGAGAACACTAAAGTTTTACACTTTAAGCTTCTTCTGAGTCTGTCATGTTTGTACACTGTGATGTGCCACATTTTTTTTACTGTACTTCCTTCTTCTTCCATATCTTCAAGTGTGATGATGTTTTCTCCTTTTGGTATGGTGCCTGTACTTTGTTCCTGCATTCCTTTGTTGTATGTACAAGCTTGTTACATGCATAACATCTCACATGTTTCATATTCCTTCTGTAGCAATCAACAAATTTGTGACCAAACATATTGCAAGCAAAGCAATATCCCTTAAAGTACCTTGAACGTGATGATCTTTCTGTGTGATGGTCTTGAACCATTCTTCTTCTGCATCTGGCTGCAACATGTCCAAGATTATGACATACATAACATTCAACATTATTCATCGAAGGAGTAAAAGATTTTCTTTGAATAATTTCTTTCCTTGGTTGTTGATGGGGTTGTCCTCTCATCTCCTTGATGAGTATTTTAGATTTCTCATTAGAGTTCCTTGCCTCTCCTCGTGAGCTAGATTCATCTTCAATAGATTCATAAAAACCAAGGCCATTTTTTATAGCAGGAGACGTTTGACTACTAAGAATATCATCCAAGATCTTAGTACTATCTTGAAATCGTAAGAATCTTATCTTTTTCTTCTAATTTATCTTTTAGAATATTTACCTCAACCTGATGTTGCTCTTCCTTTTCAAGGTACTACTACTTCATGATTCCTTCAGTGTTTCTTCCTTCTTCCAACTGATGTCTTAATTAAAGAGCTTAGTTTTCTTGTTTTTCAAGAGCTCGGAGTAGTTATTTATTCTTCTTATTAGATTCTTCAAGATCTTCTTTTAGTGAGAGGATCTTGGCTTCAAGATTTTCATAGTAACTGGATCTATCTCTAAGTTTCTTTACTGTTGTGCTCACTTCATCCTGCAACTTTTGACATTGATCTTCCTTGTCCTTGAATAAATTCCTTGTCTTGTTTCCTTCCTCTAGTTGAGCTTTTAGTTTGGTAGCTTCTTCTTTGAAGGCACATTCCCTTTTGTTCAACAAATCTTGTTGATCTCTAATTTTTTCTCTAAGCCTTTTAGATTTTTCCTCTATTTGATATATTTCTTGCTCACCCATAAGAGAAAATTCAGTTGTTTCGCTATCACTTTCATCCTCTTCAAATGGATAGATAAATGTATCACCAGAGGATAAAAAATTCATACCTGATAGTTCTTTTTCTTGTTCATCTTCATTTTTAAGTGATTCTGAATCTGAAGTGCTTCTTCCATATATTCCCTAATCGATTCTTCCACTTTCATAGCTCTTCTGAGATTTCTTCTTCTTCTTAGGTGCTTTCTTCTTAAGCTTCTTTCCCATTGTTCTACAGATCTCCTTCAAGTGATCAAGCTTCTACCAAAGTATCTACTCTAATAGCAATTGTTGGAAATAATACTTGGGGGGGGGGGGGGGGGGGTGAATCAGTATTATTTCCAACAATATAACTTTTTCATTTCCATATTAAGATTCATATACGCTACTTTAGTTAAGGAAAACCGCGTGTATACACAACTATGTGTAATGAAACAAGCGTATATCCAGTAAAATTATGATTCAGTTAGTTGATCCTTAATGAGTGCATCAGAACATTATTAACCATATGAACAGTAAACAGGAGCAGTAAAACAGATCATCACACATAAGCAACAGACATGAACACCGAGATGTAAGGTGGAAACCTAATGTGGGTGAAAACCACCTGCTGCAATTTGTCTCTATCTTCTTTTAATAAGAAAATTATTTTTACAATATTTTTGTACTGGTGCATTCTTATACCAGTACGCATGTTTCTACCTACATAAGGTTACAACCTTCTCTTGTTCTTTAGCTTCTCTTGGAAGGGATCTGCAACCCCCTTAGCTCTTGTACTAGGCGATCCTTTTACTAGTACGTAGGTGCCAACCTACTGAATGCTCCAACCTTCACTCATTTTCCAGCTACTACTGGAAGGGAGCTACCACCCCCTTAGCTCTTGTACTAGCTAATGTACTAGTACTTAGGTGCCGACCTACAGAAGGCTACAACCTTCTCTTTCTTCCTCCTAGTACCACGTTTCATAAATTTTCAGATTGGATACTCCTAAAGCACAACACCATAATCTAAAGGCCATGTTTCATCCGATTTTCATACTGGACCCATCAATGTCATTGAGGCACACAATCAATCAACACTAGCATCATCAATCTCTGAATCAACCAATACTGAATCACTAAAACCTTGTCAATAACCTGCAGTCACCAGAACACAGAACTCTATAACAACGTTCAGATCTAACTATATCAAAAATCATGCATCAAAGTGCATACACTACTTGGAAGAGCTGAACTAGCGTGTATACGCAATTTCACCAAAGCAAACTAGCGTGTATGTCATTAATTACTTACTTATAACTTTTCTACACTTCCTGACTTCAGACATACCCAGATCATTACATATACAAGGATAATACGTATGTTAGCAACCATATCTAGTTCATCAAATCACATAAAGATAAGTCATTCTGATCCTGATCCATTATAGATCTCATCCATCAACACTGAAGCTAAACATAATCAACCAATCTGAATATGCAGAATATTGACACGAGTAAATAGTCATCAGAACTCATCAACAACCAGAACCACCTGTAACTTAAAACATCATAGCTCATAAGGTATACGTTGCTTATATGTATCTAACCTACATATGTACACACTTTTATCATAGTCAACCAGTGTATACATCTATAAATATTCGTTCATGATTTGCAACTATTCCAAACTTGAGTTATACCTAGATCATAATATTTACAAAACATTACATGCGTCAGTATACAAATCTAGAATAAACATGATCAAACCATTTAGAGATGATTCATTCCGAGCCATTATATCCCGATCTATCCTTAGGTCTTGTTCTCCATCAACCACTGAGATTCCTCCTTAGCTCTGATCAAGAAAAGCATCATGAACCCATAACCTACATACTAGATCTCATATATCATCAAATATTCAAGATTTTCTTAATACCTTTGCCTAATGATCTTCTTCTCATTTTATACCCTTAGGGCTTACTCAAATACCATGGTCCATAACCATTTAGAACGAATACTAGGGACCCAATACCTGGGTTCAATACTTCAGACGCAATACCAAGGTCCAAAACCATAGGTCCAAATACCATGGACTGAAAACTTAGTTCTCCAACATGTACACACCTTCCCTTGCGTGAAAGTGCGTGTGTACGATATACACACCTTTGTATATAGTGAAGCTGCGTGTATACACTACTTAGTATATAACAAACTTGCGTATATAAGTGACTTGGTATATAGCGAACCTGTGTGTGTACACGACTAGATATATAGTGAACCTACGTATATACTTTTCTTCCTTCATTCTTTGTAGTCTGATCATCAATTCTTTGCTACTGACCTGCTGCACTATGATCTGTCATTTGTGTGAGTTGCCATCAAGGAAAACACTTGTATCATAATGCCAACACTATTGTCAAGTTATGGAGACAAATATCCATTTTTTCTAGGGAGTTGTTGGTAGCTTCTGCTTTTATAAATAAACAAGCTAAGAAACTCATTAGGATTCGAATTTTTATTATAGCTAAGAGGCCATTGAGTTGAAGAACTTGTGATTGTTATTTTGATGATATATTTGACATTTTTGGAATGATAATGAGAAGTTCTCTTTTTGTCCAGCACTAAGTTGATTCAGAGGGTATAAGCTCTTAGGTTAGGGCCCAACCCTAGCAGTAGAGGCCCCTCTCATGTATCTATATTTCTTCTAGCCTATAATTTTGATTAGTTGATGTAGTTGAGTAGAATTTTATTCATATTTTTGGTAGCTTTAGAAGGTTGATTAGTTATCACTTATTCATATTTTTGTTAGCTTTAGAAGGTTGATTAGTTGTCGCTTATTCATATTTCTATTAGCTTAGAAGGTTAATTAGTTGTTGCAGTTCAGTAGAGTAAAATTCATAAACGAAAAATGTGACCATGACCCTTATCTCATCTCCCTGATGGGAGCATCATTAGAGGAGCCCACCATCACAACCCAAAAACATAGTGTGATTTCTTGTTCATTACATAGATCAAGTTCTTATCATTAGTTAGATAGTTTTCCAAATTCAATTCATCTTTTCCACATTTACTTGTAATATTTTGCAAATGAAAAGAGGAACATGTGCATGTGTTATTGCATGTTTTTTGGATCTGCAGGCAAGGAATGCTTTCACCAACTCTATCTAGGACATCTCCATCCTTTTTTTATGCATTCCATCCCATGATATTGATCTCTATTCTTCGGTCATCGTGATCAACCATATTAGCACAAAATCTAGCCTTCTTGAAGTGTTGGGCTTGGCTAGTGGGTTGAGCACCTTCCCTACATTCCCCACATCCTTCATACAAGTTTCCATCACTTCACCCTATCATTCTTACCCTCCAAACCCTCTTGGCCAACTTCCTGTAGCATTTCAAGACTTGCTATAGGAGTTATAGGAATCATGTAGAAACATCTTGTAGCACACCTGTAACAACGTGTTTTGACCCTATTTTGACTTGAAATGATAGCATAACTTAGTTTAGGAGTAGGTTGGCCCCTCATCTTGGACTCCATGACCAGAAGTACCACCTGGTCCATTCCCTTCATTCCTTTTTCTTTCCTACAAGATCAAATAATATTAGTTCTTTCATTATGAATTTAGGAATTAGAACTTTACTTAATCTGCAAGTGTAAATTAGCTAGTTAATACATTAATTCTTGAGTTGTAAATTTGTTATATGGAATTTGCATTTACGGATAAGTACATTTTCCCTAGGCACATAGCTACTTCTAGAACAATAGAAAGAAAGTAGTTTAACCTTTTCCTATAGTAGATAGGTGAGATGAAGGAGCTTACTTGTAGTCTTTCACTTCCTTAATCCCCCTTGAATCGCTCCCATCACTCCCACTTGAACTAAACCCGCTCAATTGTTACCTATATCAAGAGAAACATAAAAAATAAATGATCAAAGAATACATGATCTATCTACTATAATCCAATGGAATCGAAGAAATTGAAACACATAATCATCATAGATATGAACAATAATATGAGAAAAGGAATAAACTCTTTATTAACATAGAAGGAAGAGTTTCACCCAATGCAATTTGATCCTGTGCCACTCCTCTAGCTTCAGTCCAACCCTCGCCACATCAAAATCACACCAATCTAGCAACATAACATTGCTTGATATGAACTCAATTCTCAAACCAATAGAATTTCCTTATAAAATTCAGATTCTGGCCCCGTAATCACTATGATGAGTGCTCAATTTATAGGAAATGAATGTCGTTTTGTCATAAATGAGGGTATTGAATAGCCTTCCAAACTTGGTGTTAGTTACCATGGAACAAGGGATGAGATGAGAGGAGGTTAATGGATCCTTAGCCTATCCAATTTCAAGCTCATAGGAGGAAATAAGAGATGGGATCCTTCTATAACAATTTAGAATCAAGGAATATTCCAAGAACCCTATGCAAATTTCACTCAATCTCGCCCAGCGTAGGTCAAAGGGGGCCTATGTGCACTGTAGTGCAGACCTGAATGGGCCTGCTTGCTTTGCAACGCAGTTACTCCTGACCAATGCTGCACTGATGTCCTAAGGAGGCCTTTCAACAAGGCTTCAAGCTAAGAAACTTTCTTGGATGAAAGCATTCAATGTGATGACTTATATAGGGCATGTAACAACTAAATTAGGGTTTGATGAGCCCTAAATGTACTAATCTAAATTTTGGGAGTGATGTGCCCAAATAGACTTGTAACACCATGGTATTCATGCACCCATGGAATTTACCTATGGTATTGTAAGTAACTTCTACCCATGTTATTCATCCACCCATGGTACTTATCCACCCTTAGAATTTTCCCATGGTACTGTAAGTGGTGATGAGACTCATCATTAGGTATATTATATGGGTCACAATGCCATCCTCCAGATTATCAAATTATCTTTTTCTCACATTTATCTACAAATTTTTCTATAGTAGTCTTATTGTGAGGAGTAAAAGATGTGTTGTTATCTCATGTGGCCTAATGTGTGTTAAATGTAGAAAATGGAGCAATTTTGAGTTGATTTGAGTGCAGGATCTCTGAGTAGACAACAAGAGAGATTATAAAAGTTTTTCCACCTCCTTAATTCCTCCAATTATTCAAATATCCCCACTCTATCTCTCATCAACTCGGTGTCATTGGAAGCCAAGAAGGTCAAGTTCATTGGCAGTCGAGCCAGTGCAAGTCAAGGAAGATCTAGATCCACCTATTCTCACATTAGGGAGACAAATATCCATATTTTCTAGGGAGTTGTTGGTAGCTTCAATTTTTATAAATAAAGAAGCTAACGAACTCATTAAGGTTCGAATTTTTATTATAGCTAAGATTCCATTGAGTTGAAGAACTTGTGATTCTTATTTTGATGATGTATTTGAAATTTCTAGAATGATAATGAGAAGTTCTTTTTTGATCTAGCACTAATTTAATTCAGAGGGTTGAAGCTCTTGGGTCAAGGCCTATCCCTAGCAGCAGAGGCCCCTATCATGTATTTATATTTATTCTAGCCTAGAATTTTGATTAGTTGTTGCATTTCAGTAGAAGTTTATTCATATTTTTTTAGCTTTATAAGGTTGATTAGTTTTCTCTAATTCATATTTTTATTATCTTAGAATGTTAATTAGTTGTTGCAGTTCAATAGAGTAAAATTCATTTAAAAAAATGTGACTATGACCCTTATCTTATCTCCCTCATGGGAGCATGATTAGAGGACCCCACCATCATAACCCAAAAACAGAGTGTGATTTCATGTTCATTACATAGGTCAAGTTCTTAGCATTGGTTAGATAGTTTTCCAAATTCAATTCATATTTTCCACATTTACTTGTAATATTTTGCAAATGAAAAAGAGGAACATGTGCATGTTTTATTGCAGGTTTGTTGGATCTCCAGGAAAGGAATGCTTTCACGAATTCTATCTAGGACATCTCCATCCTTTTCTTATGCATTCCAACCCATGGTATTGATCTCTATTTTTTCGGTCACTGTGATCAACCATATTAGCCAAAATCCAACCTTCTTGAAGTGCTGGGCTTGGCTACGGATGTTGAGCACCTTCCCTACATTTCCCACATCATTCATACAAGTTTCCATGACTTCAGCCTATCATTCTTACCCTCCAAACCCTCTTGGCCAACTTCCTATAGAATTTTAGGACTTCTTGTAGGAGTTACAATAATAATGTAGAAACATCTTGTAGCATGCCTCTAACAACATGTTTTGACCCTATTTTGACCTACAATGATAGCATAGCTTAGTTTAGGAGTAGGTTGGCCCCTCAACTTGGAATCCATGACTAGAAGTACCACCTGGGCCATTCCCTTCATTCCTTTTCCTTTTTTGCAAGATCAAATAACATTAGCTCTTTCATTTTGAATTTAGGAATTAGAACTTTACTTAGCGAGTGTAAATTAGTTAGTTAATTCATTCATTCTTGGGTTGTGAATTGGTAGGATAGTCTTTTGTTTCCCAACAGCCTTGATAGCTAGATTTTGAGTGAAAATTCGAGTATTTTCCTTTCTGTAGATTGGCATAAGTCTTGTGTTATTTCATAGAAGTTACAAGTTGACAACATTTACAATATTGATTTGAAAAGAATTTATATTCTCTGCACTAGGACTAGCCTTCACATTTTTCCTTCAATAGTTAATCTCCCTCAATTTCAAGTAGAGGAATGGTTTTGGAATCCTAATGATCAAGTGACATAGTTGAAGAGCCTCTCGAAGTTGCAACACTCTTGGTGTAATACCAGGTCTCACCATCTTTTTGGTGTCGTTGCCGAGGAGGTGTCTAGGTAGATTTTATTTCTTATTTCCTTTCTATTTTGCATTTAGTTTTGAAAAAAACACATTTAATATATATATATATATATATATATATATATATATATATATATATATATATATATATATATAGAGAGAGAGATATATATATATATATATCTCTTTCATGCCTCATAGGAGTAGAGACACTTTAGGAAAATTCTTGCTAAATACCCCCACTCCATCAAATAGTCAACCTTCACTCTTCTTCTGTGACTTTCAACTTCCCTCTCTGACTGCAGGAGAGCTAGAAGACCCCTTAGGTGAACAACTTGAGATATTTGAAGAACCTATTGGGGAAGAAGAAGAAGCCATTCCACATACCCAGACCATGGCTAGAAACATAGATGAGGATGTTTTTCCCATCACAGAAACTAATGGAGATGCTAGGATGAAGAATATAAGCTCTTCTTCCTTTCCTCACTACCATGGCTGAACCTTAGAGGACCCTCATACTTTTTTGTTTGAGTTTTTTTTTTCTATAGGAATTATGATTATACCACTGATGACCAAAAGCTAAACTTGTTCCCATCCACCCTTAAGGATGCAACCTTATGCTCATTCATGGGTATACCCAGGGATAACTTTACTAACTAAGCTCAAATGCAACAATGCTTTAACAACACATAGAGAGATTATTGTAGGTACAAAGAAACCAAAGAGGAAATATTTAAAATTACCATTGGACCTGATGAATCCCTAGAAGACTATGAGGAAAGATTCCAACTCAGTTATAGGAGGGCCAAATTCACCCTTGATCCTGAATCACTCAAGTTAGTCCTTCTTAGAGGAATTAGGGAGGAGATATTGGAAACTGTAAACATGCTATCTAGGGGAGACATTTACCAACTACCCTATGAAAGAATCAAGACAATATTCAAAAACCATTCTAGTATTGCTAGGAAGAATGGTATGTCTAGTCAAGCTTTTGCGAGTTCCTCTTCCTCCGTAGCATCCATCAAGAATGAAATTAGAAACATGTTGGAGGACTTTAAAAGTGAAATGTTGCATACCTTTTCTCTGCAGATATTCACCATGCAAAACAAGAGGAGACAAGAGGAAGCAGAGAGATCCTTAGCTATATTTTTCCATAATTTACTAGAAGGAAACCCATAGATGAATTTCCATTAAATGTTATATAGGTTTGCTCACTCTATGAGGATAACCATGCCATAGATAAGTGTCCTCCTTTTCCTAGATCGAAAGTCATATACAAAGGGGCATAAGGCGGGGCTAAGCAACTCTATTTCATCAATCAAAGGAGGCCTCAAGGGCCACAACGATACGTGAAGGGCATGCAAGGTGCATCCTACTCATATTACCATCCCAACCAGAATGAACCCTTGCCACCTTGCTACTATTCCACTCATCAATCATGGTCCACAAATTCTCCTTAGCCTTGTGGACCTGTTGTGTTATACAACAACCCCCCTATTTCAATTTTTAAATCTTAGTCTTATAATGCTAGATAAGAAATGGGTCCCCTTTAGACTATGAATAAAATAAATAAAACTTTTGAGAAAAATAAAATGAAAGTTGTATAAAAAATGCTTTATGAGTATTTAGGACCACTCATCGCAAATCGCAATTCTTTAGAACCCATGAACATCCATTTAGAAAAGTGTGATGTGATTAGAGTCATAATAAAACCCTCATCACGAAGTTTTATCAAAGTAAGCCATTTATAAATATGATGTGATAAAACTATCGTGTCACGCACATCATATACCCCAAGGGATGACTTATAATGTTTCATTTAAATCTTGCGATGCGATAAGGCTATCACAATCACATATCATTGATTCATAGGGAAGCATCCAAAAAACTCCATTGAAATCTTTCGATGCGATTTAATTATCGCATATCGCGCTCTCGATAAAAGTGAGTTATAAAATACTATGAATACATGCAGTATAGGGATAAATCGATTATAAAGAAATAAGCATGATTTGCAAAGTTTGAAACTCGTTGTCTTCACATTCTAGCTTAGCACTCATCGCAATCATAATTATGCAAACATACCTTTCGAGTGTGGCACTTGTAACTCCCGATTTTCGATACGCGATTATTACACAAATATTAAAATAATAAAATCACAAATCGCAGAGTCATGACACCTATACTAAAAAGGACTGTTACAAAACTTGCGATGCGACAAATAGGCTTCAGCATTAAAGCTTCACATTGGAAGTTATAGTAAAACAATAAGGAGCAGTTATGGTTAAGTCCTTTAAGGATGGTAGCTATGTATAATATAATATCTTTGGCATCTAGTGCACGTAATTGATTTTTGTCTATAATTTGTGTATTATTTCCTCTCAATTTTTTTGGCTGCTATGCTCTTCTTCCTCATTTTGTAGAGTTGATCTAGAATCGCACTTTTGGGCAAGATGTCTAAGAAATCGCAAAAGGCAAGGCCCCATTACAGTGGAAGAAGAACCAGCAAAATTGGTGTGAATTGTAGATACTACCTGTCAAGGCCTTGGTAAAATCTTGTGGGAAGGCATATATGCTTTACTTGAAGCAGAAAATCCAATGGAGATAGAAGAAGAAGAAACAATTGATGGAACTGATTGAACAAAAAGCACGCTGAATGTTTTGACCAGCTCCTTCCTCCATAGAATAGAAGCCCAAGCAAAAGTTTTACCATATAATGATCTAGTGAGATGGGTAATCAAAAGTATTAATATCATAGACAGAGCTTTCTTTACGACTAATGAGAGGATGTTCGGGACATTCAAACCTGAAGATGTCAAGAGAATGTATCACTTGTTGGATCCCCAATGACACTACAACAAATCGTTCCTAGAAGCTTTCACTAAGGAGAATGACATAGACTCAGACCTTATCAAACAGTGGAGACATTTTCTAAACAAGAATAAACATGAATCCTCTGGTATGTACTCTATGGACTCCTTAGAATCTCTGTATTGTTATGCTATTGGTATTCTATGTAGGCTCTTTGGAAGCCCAGACTCTGTTAGATTTTCTATATAAATGGTTCCATTAATAGAAGCAGCAATCAACTCCTTTATTATGGATTGGGCAACCATTCTTTCAGATAAAATGGTGAGTCAAATACTAGATTATAAAGGGAATGGATTTGTGTCCACCAGAATTGTGCCGCCATTATATATGAGTGCCTACATAATGGATACAATCTATTTTGACTCTGACTTTACCATCCTAGGCTAGAAATGGACTGTTCAGGATCCAACCCCCATTCATATTTATCATAAATATTTATTGAAGTCTAACTACAAAAATCATTTATGCAATATTTTCCATGGTTTCATTTTACCTATCCATCAAGCCATCTATAATAAACCTACTCCTCGATTGTCTGACGAGGCTATCATTTACTTAAATTCAATCAACAGTTGGTTCAGGGACGAGAAGTTCACTTATATTAATATTTTCTATTACTGACCCTCATGTCCTTCCACTCTACATCCATGATAAGCTATTAGCTAGGGAAATAGCTTACCAGATAGGGGAAAAGGGATGTCTAGAAACCTTAAAGATTCTAAGAAACAAGTATGGCCTCCATTTCCCCTCCGTTGTGGCACTTACACATTGCATGATTTTAAACATGCTGAGAAAGAAGTAGAGAAAACAAAGGATCTGGGTCTAGCGGTAATTCCTAAAAGACAATATGATCCAAACAAGGTCGCTTTCAATTTCACCAGTCATGTGAAAATTAGTAAATTTATACATGAGAAGGATGAGTTTGATGACTTATTCGCTTCAGCAGAATTATTCTCACAAGTAAGTCATCTGGAAAGATTCAAATTGGGAGCCGAGAAGATGGACAAATTCATGGAATACAGGACACAGAGGTTACTGACAATACCTCTAGACTTACTAAATACTACCCTTATTGTTCAGCAAGTAGAGCACAACGGGGAGGAAACTATTGAAGAGATTTATGGGGAAGGTGAAACGGGTGAAAAAACTAGTGAACCCCTTAGCACAGATGTCATATTGACCCCATCTTGATAAAAGAATGGGATAAATTTGATCAGGAGATCAAATGCCAGAGTGACCCCCAGAACATTACCACATCAGAATTGATCGTGACACAATGACCCACCGTTCCTGATAGTGTGATTAAAGTAACACCCAATAAAGGCATAGCTTAAAAGAGATTGAAATAATCCCTGAAAACCCTTCAGGATAAATTATATTGAATATTGAGGAAATACCACCATTGGATGTATTTTACAGTCCAAAAAACAGGGCTGTAGTCAAAAGACAAAGAAAAAAGAGGAAATAAGGCCCTCCACAGTTCCTCAATCAGAATTTATGAATGTTTTATGGAAGGATTCAGAAGTCAATCCTTCTGAGGATTTGATTAAGTTATCTCAATTTGTAGGGGCATACACAGCTGCCACAATTGATAAGGCAACTGAAGTTAACCAATTGTTCAAGGAAAAGGATCAAAGGATTAATCAACTTGAGGAATACTTGGTAGAATAAAAACAAAAGAATGAGTGGCTTGAGGAAAAATTAAACCTAGAGAAACAGAAGATCGACCAACATGCCATTGAAAAACAACAACAGTTGTCACAAAAGTTCAAACAACTTCAATTTACACATCAACAAGAAATTAAGACTAAAGAGGAGAAAATCACACAGCTACAAATCTGTACAGAACTTAGCTTTAGATTATCCCAAGGTTGAGGAATTTAAGAAGGAAGCCCTAGAAGCAAATAAAGCCTTATCTCAACAGTGCAATCTACTTTGCCATAAAATATCTCTCATCAACCCATTATGCATCATAACTACATCACTGATTGATCATGCAGTTAACATCAGATTAGAACTTTATGATGTAGATGAGAAGGTCACAAATTACCTCTCCTAGCAAAGCACAATAGAAGGAATCGCTGCTAACCTACCAAAAATTCAAGAGTCACATAAAGAAATATTATTTTCATAGTGGGAAACACAGCTGATAAAGACAAAAAGGGCTACCTCGAAGGTTAGGTCTATAATGAATAATGTGATTGAAATGATAAATCATGGTTTATATGGAGCTAATTTAATCTCTGATTGTTCCCCAGGTAATCTTCTAAAGGCGAAAGTGTTAGAAAATAAATGGAAGCAAGATTTAGCCACGAAAGATGAACAGCTCAAAAAAATGCAAAGCCTTAATTGGGATGTGTACTAGTCCTTTTTAGTAAAGCCGCACAACCAACAGATGACCATCAAATGCCTTTCCGATGTTGTTGATCGCATGACCCCCACGCTTTTAGATGGCATGTACACAAGACAACTAAACTCTAGGATGAGTCACCCTCCAGAACTTCAAAACATGCTTTCAATTTGTCAGTTATGAATATACGAGAAGAAATAGATACGAAGAATCTTTTCAGATACAATCACGTTACTATTTTTGCAATTCAAATTATAGATTTTAATGAGTGGCGGTTCCAACAACTCTCAGCAATTTTGTAGACAGTTTTTTTTTAATTCCATTATATAAACTCTTTCATGTTATTGGAGAAAGGGTCTTCGATTTATACAAAAACTAGACAAGAGAAGTTTCACTTCTGCACCTCTTAATTTATTTTTTATAAGCAGTGGATCAAGGTTTCATATTTTTGTGAAAGAAATTTTCAAGACTTGCATTTTTTTATCTCCTGGAAGTTTCTAGAATAAAAATGTGGAATCAAAATGTTACTTACATATCAAGACTCAAATGCATGTGGTATTTATATCATTGTTCTTTTTGTCTTGTTATTTATGTAGTTAGCATTTCGTTTAATTTGCCATTTAATATTGATGTATTAACATGCTTCAAGCAATTCTATATTGAGTCACTTCTAAACAATTTAGAATTGTTATATTAGAGATATATGTCAGCAATAAATACTAGTAGGTCATGCGATATGTTTTCGTAATTACTTCGTTTAATTTCTTAAATAAAGCCATCATTATTTAAATGCATCTTCCTATGGATAAGTAAACCATCTATATGATTATTTGTTTGCTAGGAATTATCAAAAATCACATTGTTATAAGATTATGAGGGTTATATAGATATATGTGTATATTTTCAGAGTTATAGATTAAACCACCTATCATCTTTATTATACATTTAAAACACTCATTCATCTAAAATCATACATTATTTGGAAACTGGTCCCATAACATCAAGTCGGAGCACCATTCCAAACAGAAAAGGAGTTTTACTAAGGTCTGGACCAGGTGGATATCCCTAATGTTGATGCTATGATTTTAGAGGCATCAAAATTTTTGGCACTAGAAGGAGGACCTAATAGTGAATGGTGAATAAATCTAAATCCATAGGCCATTCTAAGAGTAAAATTGTTGGGTCCCTATAATACTAGTGATTACCCCATTACTATTGTAATTGTACCCCTTATTAATATTTTTGTGCCCCTATTATCCCCATACTGTTATTATTGTTCCCCATACAATCCCTCTATTGTTATTTTTGTGGCTTTATATTATTATTGTTAGGTCGGTTGGGTTATATTGTGACTCCTTGACTCCTATATATAGAAAGGAGGTTTTTTGATTTGTATCGTCCAAGAATTGTTCATTTATGTAATGTAAAGGAGGTTCCCTCTCGAAGAGTCTGAATTTTAAGGCGTTGATCTATCTTTTCTATGTTTTTCTTGAGCTGGTTCATAACATTTGGTATTAGAGCTTTGGATTCTAGGGTTTCGTTGCTCCAAATAGGTCATCATGGCATTTTCACTATAACTTTTTTCTGTGATGTTTCGAAAGCTTAAGAAAAACCCATTTGAGAAGACATCGTGCTAAAGCTCGAGTCTGAATTTCAGATCTTTTCATGCTATATTTACGGAGATATGATCTGAGGAAGTTGGTCTTTTTGCAGACTCATGAATTACATTCCAAACAGTTGACCTGGGGAAAATCGTCATAACTTTCTCTCTGAGCATCAGATTGAAATTTCGTAAAAATTTATAGAAAGAGGATGAAATTTAGTTTCGTGTATATATTTTTCAGAGCCAAAGGTCGAAATAGTGACTCGTGGCATGTCATACAAGTTTTCTCTACTGAACTAGTCTATAATCAAGTCACTGTGGGAGATTTCTCATAACTCTTCCGTGGAGAATCCAATTTGGATCCGACTGGTGGCATTGGAAAGAGGATACAGAGGGATACTACAGATCACAATTTCAGAACTGGATGATTTGAATGTACAGAGATACATCAGAGGTAATATCGAGCTCCTACAAAGTGAAAAAATGTGTGTAGATTCTTTTAAATTTTTGCTGAAGATTGGTTTGAAATTTATTTTGAAGGAATTCAAAGGGCATAGTAGAGCATTATTATCGGTAAATGATGCCCCGAGGAAAGAAAATGCAAACACCTAGTAAGGAACCTGAAAGCTCTAGCATGACTCATGAAGAAGAGGAAGAAATGCAACATGATATATCAAAATTACAAGACCAAGTGTAACAACTGTCCCTTCCACAAAAAGGAACAGAATCTAAGATGGATGGTTTAAAGAAAGATGTAGAAGTTAAGATGGATGGTTTAAACAAAGTTGTGAAGCTAAGATGGACTATTTAAAGAAAGGCGTAGAAGCTAAGATGATTGACGTGGAAGCTAAGATGGATGATTTGAAGACAGGCATGGAAGATTTGAAGACAGATTTGAAGAGAGATTTAACAAAGTTTCTACAAGAAATGCATACTAATCGTGAAAGGGTAGTAAAGGAAACTCATGATGAGAACAAAAGAAATGTTAAACATGATTTCATAGACTCTAATGTTGGATCGAAGACCCACCATATTCCAAAAATCAATATGAGGAAGTTTGATGGCAAGGATCCCGCAACATGGATATTACAGATGGAGCCATTTTTTGATCTTAATAATGTGCAAAACACACAAAAGGTACATATTGCAACTTTATATTTGGAACCAAATCAGTTTGTATGGTATCAATGGCTTTTCTCTCGTAAACAATTTATCACTTGGGCAATTTTTACGAAAGAATTGATAGCACATTATGAGGATACAAAAAGAAACACTTTCTTTAGCCAATTGATAAGTCTCAAACAAAAGCGTTCAATAATGGAGCTCATTGAGGAGTTCCAAAAATTGAACATAATGGTAAAAAATATCCCAGAGGAGCATAGGATTGATGTGTCCATAGGGTCTTTAAAGGATAATATCCAACATCATGTTCACCTGTGGGAATCTGATTCATTAAAGAAGGAATTTAGGTTAGCAAGAAAAATGGAAAGAAAAATTATGGCAACTAGGAAGCATAGCACTCACAACTATAAACATGGAAGTGTTGTTGCCCCTAGTCTTCCACAACCTATAACATTGACACCACAACAATTGGAAGAAAAAAGAGCAAAAGGGCTTTGTTACAATTGTGATAGCAAATACACTACAGGTCATAAGTGTGCTGAGAAGAAATTATTCTACATAGATTGTGAAGAGGAAGAAGAAAAGGAGCAAGAAGGGTCAAAAGAAGAGGATATACTCCAAGAACAAAGCCTAGATAAAGAATAAATGAATCCGACCATATCTTGTAATGCATTGGTGGGAATTACCACTCCTCAAACCATCAAGATAGAAGGACAAATCAAGAAGAAAAAGGTAATAGTGTTGATTGATTGAGAAAGTACCCACAATTTTATTCATTGTAAGGTAGTAAAAGAATTGAATTTCTTCTTATATCCAACACCAGAGTGTCAAGTGATGGTTACAAATGGAGGAACAATAAATTGATATGGAAAATGCCATAATATCAAGCTATCCATGGGAGAATATGTATTGACTAGCCCAATGCTTTCCATTCCAATGGGAGGTGCTGATGTTGTACTAGGAGTCCAATGGCTACAATCCTTGGGTACAATAGCTTTTAATTTTCAAGAACCTTTCATCAAATTTTCTATGGAAGGAAAGGAAGTTGAATTAAGGGGTATTGCAGGGAAACCAGGAAAGATAATCAGCTCGAAAGGTATGACAAAGCTTCTAACAAAGGAACAAAGAGGTGTAATTGCACAATTATGTTCACTAGATGTTTCCACATTGGAACCATCTATTTCTCCAGATCTCAAAAAAGTCCTAGACAATCATTCCAGGGTATTTGAGACTCCCAAAGGTCTCCCACCTATGCGTGATCATGATCATGCTATTCATCTGGTTCTAGGAAGTGTTCCTCCAAACATCAGGCCGTACAGATATCCCTATGCCCAAAAGAGTGAAATTGAACATATGGTTGCAGAAATGCTAGAGGCTGGTATAATTCAAGAAAGTCAAAGTTCTTTCTCTGCTCTAGTAGTATTGGTGCACAAGAAGGATGGATCATGGCACATGTGTTCGGATTATAGGGAGCTCAACAAGCTCACTATTAAAGATAAGTTTCCCATTCCTATCATTGATGAATTACTGAATGAATTGCATGGATCAATTTACTTCACCAAGTTGGATCTTTGTTCAGGATATCATCAAATCAGAATGAAGATTGAAGACATTCCAAAAACAACATTTAGAACTCATGAGGGTCATTATGAATTTTTGGTCATGCCTTTTGGCCTTACCAATGCACCTTCAACATTTCAAGGTTTAATGAATTCAATTTTCAAACCATTCCTTAGAAAATTTGTGTTAGTATTTTTTGATGATATACTAATCTACAACAAGTCTTGGAAGGATCATGTTGAACATGTTGACAGGGTGCTACAACTGTTGGAGGAAAAACAATTATATGCAAAAAGATCCAAATGTTTCTTTGGAGTCCAAGAGGTGGAATATCTAGGTCATATTGTATCTCATGAAGGGGTTAAGGTAGACCCTACAAAAATTAAAGCCATTAAGGAATGGAAAATTCCCACATCCATAAAGCATCTGTGAGGATTTCTCGGGTTGACAGGGTATTATCGCAAGTTTTTTAAGGATTATGGGAGAATAGTAGCACCTCTAACAACATTATTAAAGAAAGATGCATTTTCATGGACTCCAGAAGCAACAAAGGCCTTCGAACATCTTAAAGAGGCAATGTGCCAAGCACTGGTCTTAGCTACATTGGACTTCACAAAAACCTTTATTCTGGAATGTGATGCTTCAAGAAATGGAATTGGTGCTGTTCTAATGCAAGATGAAAGACCCGTTGCTTTTGAAAGTAGTACAATCAAGGGAAAGTTTTTACACAAGGCTATTTATGAAAAGGAAATGTTGGCAATACTCCATGCACTTAAGAAATGGCGACCCTACCTAATGGGAAGACACTTCAAGGTAAAAACGGATCATGATAGCCTTAAATACCTTTTAGAACAAAGATTATCCTCTGAAGAGCAACAAAAGTGGGTCACAAAGATGCTGGGTTATGACTTTGAAATCATCTACAAAAAAGGGAAGAGAAATGTGGTGGAAGATGCACTTTCAAGAAAGGATGAGGATGTGGAAGCATTGTTGTGCGCCATCTCTATTATCCAACCAGATTGGATAAATGAAGCAAGGGGGCAATGGAAGAATGATGAAGAAGTGTGGGCACTTATTCGAAAGTTACAACAAGATTATAGTACATCTGATACATTTAGCTGGCAAAATGATTCGTTATGGTACAAAGATTGCTTATACCTCTGTAAGAATTCCCACCTAAAACAAAAGATTCTTATGGAATTGCACACTTCTCCCTTAGGAGGGCACTCAGGATTTTTAAAAACTTACCACAAGGTTAAGAAGGAATTTTTTTGGGATGGCCTTAAATCAGATATTCAAAAGTTTGTGGCAGAATGTTTGGTTTGCAAACAAAATAAAGTTGAAACAATTAAGACACCGGGTCTATTACAACCTTTATCCATTCCAAGCCAACGTTGGGAGGACGTTTCAATGGATTTTATCACAGGTTTACCCAAGTCTGAGGGAAAGAGTGTCATCATGGTGGTAGTTGACAGAATTACCAAGTATGCACACTTTTGTGCATTATCACATCCATTTAAAGCCAGTATAGTTTCTACTACATTTATGGAAACACTTCAAAAGCTACATGGAAACCCAAAGATTATTGTAAGTGACAGAGATCCCATTTTCATTGGAAATTTTTGGACAGAATTATTTTCTTGTCTTGGTACTCAATTAGCTCATAGCTCATCTGATCATCCTCAATCTGATGGGAAAACTAAGATAGTAAACAAATGTTTGGAAGGATATCTTCATTTCTTTGTATCTGATAAACAGACACAATGGGTCAAATGGTTGCCTCTGACTGAATGGTGGTATAACACTTCCTTCCATACAACAACAAAAATGACCCCATTTATGGCACTTTATGGGTATCATCCACCTTCGATCACATCAAATTTAAGAGAAAATTCTAAGGTTCTGGTGATCCGGATTTAAACAGGAACGGAACAAATTACTGAGATAACCATATACACAAAGATGCAGTGGAAATAATACTTCATTTCATGAATGGAAAATACTGAAATATGCTTACAACCAAAAATGGAAACAAACTAGCTAGGGCGATGGCAGCTTATCTCTGAGAAGAGATGTGATGGCTACATGCCTCTGAACTGTGTTACAATGAGGCTCGAAGGCCTATTTATTGTTGAGAAACAATGGAAAACCCTTAACATTCCAAAACCTAACCCTAGGAGATGAAACGCCAAACTGTGGGCCTTGTTTGGGGGTAAGTTGGTACATCAACTTCCCGGGGTCGTAACTTTGGCATATGATCTCCGTTTGACGCATACACTAGCTCATTAGGAAGATCTATCCGAGCACTATCATTGTTGGAACGGGCAACATCGGTCCATTACATGGACCGATGTTGCCCTCGGATTCCCCAAAAAACATCGTTTAGGGCCTCAAAACGGCTCCGGAAGTTCAGGACCCGAAAAACTGCTAAAAATAGTAAGTTGTGGTACAATTAAGGAAACTGAAAATGCTGAGAAAGACAATGGTGGGGGTCCAGGTGAACTTGGCAGGTGGCCACCAATATCCACCTGGATCATTCCTCCCCCCTTAGGAAGCAATGGTCCCCATTGCGTTGAGCTCCTCCATGAGATGAGGAAACTTCTGCTGAACTTGTTCCTTGGTGAGCCACTTGCCTTGCTGAAGGAGTTGGCCTGCTTTGACAACTCGATACAGTTGGATATTCTGTTGGCGAGTGTTCTTGATCTGTGTGTCCATGATCTGATCAGTTGCAGCCTGTTCCATGCAATCTGGATTTAATTCTGTGGGTTTGAGCTGTTCTGCAATGTCGGATGTGTCCAGCAATGGTGGAAAGTATGGCCGAAGGCGGTCCACATTGTACACTGGGTGCAGGCCAAGGAATGGGGGAATGCTGAGCTCAAATACATTGTCTCCCATAGCCTTAGTAATGGTGTAAGGCCCATATCGGAGTGGTCTCAATTTCCGATAGGCTCCAGTAAGGCGTTCCTTTTGCAAATGCAACCAGACTTTGTCGCCCACCTGAAACTTGTGTGGCACCTGATGTTGATCATGTCGCTGCTTTTAATTGGCATTTGATTTCTCAAGAATGTCATGGACCTGTTGGCGAATATGTTGGATGCGCTCAATGAAGCTTGTGGCCTTATCTTTTTCGGACTGGACATGAGCTGAATTCATGTGAGTAGCTGCAAGTGGCATGGCCACATCAATGGGGCATAATGGCTGGAATCCCAAACCCACCTGAAAAGGGCTATGGCCAGTGGAGCTGTGAAGAGCTCGGTTGTAGCTGTGCTGAACATAGGGGAGGCTCTCGTCCCATGTGCGTGGATGCTTTGAGTTATACATGCGCACAATGTGCACAATCATCCTATTGACAACCTCTGTCTGGCCATCAGTTTGAGGATGGAAGGCTGTGGACTTCGTGAGTTTGGTGTCCAGCATTGACCAGAGACTGGACCAAAATGTGCTGAGAAACCGACTGTCCCGATCTAAGATGATAGACTGTGGGATCCCAAAGTGCACCCACACTCGTTCAAAGAAGAGTTTAGCAGTGGCTTCTGCTGTGATATTCTTCTTGCAGGTCACCACAATGGCCATCTTCGAGAACCTGTCGATGACCACAAAAACACAGTCATTTCAATGCTTAGTGGAAGGAAGGCCTGACATGTAATCCATGGAGATGGATTCCCAAGGTCGACTAGGGGTAGGCAATGGGGTATAGAGGCCGTGCTTCTTAATGGCTGGTTTGGCAATGGCACCGACAGTACATGATCGGATGTACTTCCCAACATCCTGGCGAAGATTCGGCCAATAGAAATAATTTTGCAGTACTGCCACTGTTTTCTCAACCCCGAAATGACCAGCAGCCCGACTGTAGTGTGCTTCCCAAATCATCTTGGCACGCTCGCTTGAAGGAACACAAAGGTGACCGAGGTGGCATAATAGGGCATCCTGGAGGTGAAAATCTGCAACCTGCCGACCCTCCAAGAGTGTCTGGTATGTGTGGCCGAATTCTGGGTTGCTTTTGTAGAGAAGTGGCCAATCAGAAGTATCGTGTCCACAAGAGTTGAGCATGGTGGTTAGCGCCATGATCGGTGGTCGACTGAGGCAATCTGCAACATTATTGGTGCTACCCTTTTTATACTTGATATTCAAGTGAAACTATTGCAGATATGTAGACCACTTCTGATGGCGATCATTCTGCAATTTCCCTTGGGTCTGTATGAACTGCAGAGGTCGGTGGTCTGTGTGGATGACCGTTTCCTTCCCCAAAATGTAATGCTTCCATTGTCGGCAGGCCTGTACAATGGAATACATCTCTTTATCATAAGTGGGGTACTTCCGGACTGTGTCGAAAGTGTTTCATTGTGATATGCCACTGGATGTCCATGTTGAGTAAGGACTGCCCCAATAGCATAGTCAGAGGCATCTGTCTCGACCTCAAATGGTTGTTGTAAATCTGGTAACGCGAGCACTGGTGCCATGCAGAGGCGATCCTTCAACTCCCTGAATGCCTTCTGTTGAGATTCAGACCAAAAGAATTTTGCTTTTGCCCCGCCCTTGGTGACTTGACTGAAGGGCCAAGAAATATGAGAAAACCCCAACACAAACCTGTGGTAGAAGTTGGCAAGACCTAGAAAGCTGCGGAGCTCTCTTAGAGTGGTTGGAGAGGGCCAATCTCGAATGACTTGGATCTTCACTGGATCGACATGCACCCCCTGTTCATCAATGATGTATCCCAGATATTCAACCTGGGTCATGCCAAAAGTGCATTTATCCAAATTGGCACATAGCTGGTGTTGCCGCAGTGTTTGGAGAACCTGTCGGATGTGGTGGAGGTGCTCTTCCCAACTCTGGCTGAAGATCAGAATGTCATCCAAGTATACTACTACAAAGGAGTTGGTGAATGGCCGCAAGATGTCATCCATTAGCCTATAAAGGTTGCAGGAGCATTCGTTGATCCGAAAGGCATGACCAACCACTCGAAGAGGCCCTCCTTGGATTTGAAGGCAGTCTTCCACACATCAGAGGGTTCGATTGGTACCTGGTGATATCCCGACTTCAGGTCGATCTTGCTGAAATATTTCGCCCCCTTTAGTTGGTCTAGGAGGTCATGAATTCGCGGGATCGGGTACCTATTACGGACAGTGATCTTGTTCAGCGCCCGACAGTCAATACAGAGTCTCCATGTCCCATCCTTCTTCTATACCAACACGATCAGGCTCCCACAGGGCGATGAACTCGGACGGATGTGACCTTTCTGCAGGAGCTCCTGAATCTGCCTCTTGATTTCATCGTTCTCCACAATGGAGCGCCGATAAATTGGTCCATTGGGTAGCGGCGCACCTAGGGTCAGATCGATGGAGTGCTTGACTTGACAGTGCAGAGGAACCCCTGCCGGGGAGGTGAAGATGTCCTCGTACTCCTCCACAATCTTGTCCATCTGTAGTTGTCGTGCAGAGGGGCCTCGTTTGGAGGCCGCGACCACTGTCTTCTTCTTTCCTTGAGGGAGTATCATTAGGAAAATAAATTTCCTGGTTTTGGAAATGATCTTACTGCATTGTTTTGCAGTAATCAAAGAGAGGGCGGCAGGTGGTGCTACCTCTGGTATCATGAACAACTTATTTCCCAATGTAATAATAACAACACGGGGCCTTGATTCATACACAGCATGTCGCTTCCACAAGTATGGTTGTCCTAGTAATACATCACAGACTTCAAGGGGAGCAATGTCACACAATACCTCATCCGTGAAGGGCTTGATGTTGTATGGAAGGCAACACTGCTGGCTCACGCGAAGATCTCGTCCTTGGTGAAGCCACCCAATGGTGTATGGTTGTGGATGTGCTGTGGTCGGTAAGCCCAACTGCTTCACGACCTCTGCCGAAATGAGGTTCTTTTGACTCCCGCTATCAACAATGAACTGTATCGGAGAGCCCTTTACCCACATCTGGGAGTGGAAGAGATGATCCTCCTCCTCTGGATCTTCGGGTTCATTTTTCTGGATCTTTGTGGTAGCAACAGTGGCGCTGGGGTCCGCATCAATGATCTGCTTCCCTTTTTCATACCCCTTATCGGGATCTGACTCAGAGTCAGAACATGCATCTGATTCTGAAACCTTTAGCTCAGCCACCAATGACTGCTTGGCCCGACACTCACTTGTGTTGTGAGTGGAGCTCTTATGGAACTCGCACCATTTTCCAGTGCACTTTCTCGGCTTCGCGGTGCTGTTCTTTGCTTGCAGCTTTGGCTGGTTGTCTTGGGCTGTCCCGCCTTGGCTTTGTCCTTTGTTTTGTGGTTTAGGGGCACCTTTCCCCTGCTTTGGATTCACAGATCCCAAGTCTCGCTTCTTTTGTTTAAACTTCTGCTCGACCTTGACGGCATACCAGTATGCTGTGCCGAGCGAGGGGATGTTTAGGAATTGTATTTCTTCCTGGATGTATTTGTGCAGGCAACCACGGTATTTGAGTATCAAATGTTGCTCTGAATCCTTGATACCCAACTTTGTGCGAAGGGTATGGAAAAGATTGGTGAACTCCGGCACATCTTGGTCCCTTCCCTGCCGCAGCGTGGTCCACTTTATGTATCATCCTCATAGCTCCCGACAGGGTAGTACTGCTCCTTGATGGCATCCCGGAACGAATCCCAGGTGGGTGCGGCTGAAAAGAGTGAGCCAGTACTTTCATCCTTCTACTCGCAGTAGGTTTCCCACCAGTCCTTGATGTGGGGGGCTGCTTTGAGGAGAGCAAAAACAATCTTTTCTCGACTCGAAAATTCATGAACAGAAAAATAACCCTCTAGCAGATTTAACCATTTATCTACGGCATCTGCGTCTATCTGACCCTCGAATATGGGGATTTCAAAATTAACTTGTACCTTAAAGGGTGTGGCGTTTCCAGAGTAGCTGCTGGAAGCCGATGTGTTGCTTCTGGGTAGCCGCTGAAGGATCTGGGCAAAGTTGTCCATCATCGCGTTCCGTTGTCGCTTGAGGGCTTCTTCAAGCAAGATTTTGATGGGATCTCCTGCCCCCTCGTCTTTCTTCTCGTCCACCATGGGAGGCCGTCGGGATTTGCGAGGCTGGTCTTGCAAAGGTTCAACCAGTTCAAGCCCTAACTCCTTATATCCCGACCTTGTTGGGGACATGCAAAGAAAAACAGAGAAAAAGCAGACCGCTCTGATACCACTGATCCGGATTTAAACAGGAACGCAACAAATTACAGAGATAACCATATACACAAAGATGCAGCGGAAATAATACTTCATTTCATTAATGGAAAATATTGAAATATGCTTACAACCAGAAATGGAAACAAACTAGCTAGGGCGATGGCAACTTATCTCTGAGAAGAGATGTGATGGCTACATGCCTCTGAACTGTGTTACAATGAGGCTCGAAGGCCTATTTATTGTTGAGAAACAATGGAAAACCCTTAACATTCCAAAACCTAACCCTAGGAGATGAAACGCCAAACTGTGGATCCCGTTTGGGGGTAAGTTGGTACATCAACTTCCCGGGGTCGTAAATTTGGCATATGATCTCTGTTTGACGCGTACAATAGCTCATTAGAAAGATCTATCCAAGCACTATCATTGTTGGAGTGGGCAACATCGGTCCATTCCATGGACCCATGTTGCCCTTGGATTCCCCAAAAAACGTCGTTTAGGGCCTCAAAACGGCTCCGGAAGTTCAGGACCCGAAAAACTGCTAAAAATAGTAAGTTGTGCTACAATTAAGGAAACTGAAAATGCTGAGAAAGACAATGGTGGGGGTCCAGGTGGACTTGGCAGGTGGCCACCAATATTCACCTGGATCATCAGGCAGTGGAACATCACAGCGAACATCAACAACAAGTCCTCCAACTCTTAAAGGATAACCTCTTGTTAGCACAGAATAGAATGAAACAACAGGCAAATCAACATCGCAACGAAAGAAGTTTTAATTTAGGTGATTGGGTACTCGTACGGCTACAACCATATAAGCAAATGTCCCTCAAGCAAGCTAAAAAGGATAATAAATTATCACCAGAGTATTATGGTCCATACAAGGTGTTGCAAAAGATTGGTACTATGGCATACAAATTGGAGCTTCCTGCAGGTTCTCGATTGCACCCAGTTTTCCATGTTTTATGTTTAAAGAAGGTTATAGGTGACAAGGTTCCAGTTCAAACAATATTCCCAGAACTTGACTTGGAAGGAAAAATTATATTGGAACCAAAAGTAGTCACAGAAACAAGAACTCAACAGCTATGAAATCAATCAATTTCAGAGTATCTCATCAAGTGGAAGAACTTATTCGCTGAAGATTCCACATGGGAGGATAAGAATTTTATACAGAAGTATCCAAAACTACTCAAGCATTAAGGACAACACTTTTTTGAAGGAGAGGGGCATGTTGGGTCCCTATAATACTAGTGATTACCCCATTACTATATTAATTGTACCCCTTATTAATATTGTTGTGTCCCTATTATCCCCATATTGTTATTACTGTTCCCCATAGAATCCCTCTATTGTCATTTTCGTGGCTTTATATTATTATTGTTAGGTCGGCTGGGTTATATTGTGACTCCTTAGACTCCTATATATAGAAAGGAGGTTTTGTCATTTGTATCATCCAAGAATTGTTCATTTATGTAATGTAAAGGAGGTTGCCCCCTCAAAGAGGCTGAATTTTAAGGCATTGATATATCTTTTCTATATTTTTCTTGAGCTGGTTCATAACAAAAACTCCCTCACCATATCCTCCACTTCTCCTTCGCATTCTAAATCTCATATTCCTAAGTGAGAAGTTGAAAAGAATAATACAACACCCACTACTGAAATCCTAAACACACTAGATAATTCTTCTCCTAAACTCCCTTAAGTACAGTCTTTGATTCATAAACTCCAAGGGTTTTCAATATCCCAAGAAGAATCTGAGTTATCCCAAGGTAGTGTGACTTCATAGTATATCCCATCGCAGCTCCTTACTAGAGAAAAGAGTGAAAAAATTGGTATTCCGCCATTTGAATTCCCTCTACCAGGTCGAAAAATGGCAAGAAATACACCATCAGAATCTAACAGTGAGACTTTTTCCTCATCAGGATCTATTCCATCCATACAATTGCAAGGTCATCCATTCGTTTCCCAACTTCAGATCATAGTCCAAACAGGAACAGAAACTTCAACATCCTCTACCCAGTTGCTTTCAACTACTTCTTCACCGTCTTCTACGGTTAGCTCTACGATGGCACATAATCAACCTCAAACAAGGCCATGTACCAACCCAAGAGCTGTCAGAATGCCTACACCTTTGAGCCAATTACTAGCACATCCTGAGAAATGGTTACCAAAATTTAATCCAGACATTCACCTATTAGCAGTAGAACATATAAACAATTTCATGTTATCAATCAACTTGAATGGAGTAACAGAAGAAGATGTTGTAGTTAGACTATTTCCATACACTCTACAAGGAGCAGCAGGATCATGGTACTTTTCATTGCCACCAGGGTCTATCAATAGTTGGGATGCTTTCCAGGAGAAATTTCTAACTAAGTTTGTAGATGACAGGTATACAACAACTCCGGTCAATGTTCTCTCCAATCTTAAATCCAAATCAAAGGAACCCATCAAAGACTTCAACTCATGCTTCAATAAGCCATTGGATAAAATTCATGTGACAACCAAGCCTAGTGAAGAAGTCCAGAATGAATGGTATATTTTTGCCTTGCCTTCAAACATAGCCATTTTCGTTGATAGGGCTGCTAAACCAACATTAGCAAAAAATATGAAGGAAAACAATGTAAACTTTGAAACGGGAACTATAAACTCAAAACGAGAACTCTGGCCCAAAAACCCCAAAAAAACCACAAAAACAGTGCTCAAAACGAAAAGTGTGTATACTGGAACGATGTTTTTTTTTTTTAGGTGTCAATTTTGCGGTTGTTTTAAAAATGGCAGCGACTACGAAATTTTCTACGAAATTTTCCTGCAAAATATAGCTTCAGAAAAAAAGTGTTGATACTGGAATAATGATTTTTTTTTTAGGGGTCAATTTTCATACTTTTTAAACAATGCTAATAAAACCAATTTTTTATGTCTCAAACAAAGTTAACTTTTAAGGAAAAACACATTAATGTTTCTGGTAGAATATCATTTTTCTTTCTTAAGTATAAATTTAACATGTTTTCAACCACAAAACTAAAAAAACATGACATTATGAACAAATTATTTCACTGAATGAATTCAAAAGTCTTTATTTGTACACTGAATAAAAGAGACATTATATCTCTAATTTGATATTGCATTGTAGATATTTAAACAATAAGATTTATCATACTTAAGACATAATCCAACAACATAAAAATGCTTCATAACTTCTCATTTAACAAAATATGGAAAACATCCATTTTATTTGAAGATACGATGCATACATCAGTTATATAAACTGTCTTAAACAATTATTCAAAATCACTCATATTTTCTTGCACACCATCAGAATTCACATCTTCAGATGAGTGACTGGATGCTGACGAAGATGTTCCATATTCTTCTCTGTCATCAACTAGTGCCCCATCTGAGTCCACATGCATGCCCAAGATTCCAGGTTTCAAAAGTCTTCTAGATCTACGACTGGTTTCAGCAGAGTCCCATGTCAACACTGTTCCTTCTGGTAACAACCTTTTCAGAATCTCTGTCGTCTTGAAGCGAAGAGTTCCTCTCTTTGTTAAATTGAAGTCATAAACAAGTATGTCAACATCCTTCAATTGTAATATGTCTGTGCGGCGGCGATTTATATTTGTACCCTTTCTTTTTCTTTTTCCACCATTTTTTTTGTCAACTACCATCTCTGGCTTATACACACCATTGAATGGGTGTGTATTTGTGGCATACCAATGTACTTCAACACCTGTAACATCCTCATTTTCTGTAAAGACCTTTAAAACTTTAGCAACCCAAAATGGATAGCCATTAGGATCTCCATCTGCTAGCACTGCAATCATGCAACCCTCCTTAATATCCTGTACTGAACCCCTATAAAGGTCTTCCATGGCTTCACGTTGTGCACGAGATCTTCTGGAACCTATATACATCTCTCTTTCCTTTGCCTGTGAAGAATTAATAATACCCTGAGATTGTTGTTGTTCAACAATGTTTACTTCCTCATGTTCATTCGACACATTTTGTGGCCAAATAAATGGATTTTTCAAAGGTATATCTTCATTTATTGTTGTCGAAATGAGATCACTTTGATTATTGAAAAACGACTCCCACCAAACTGAATCAGCAATGTCAAAGTACTCATATGTATATCTAATACATTTTTTAATTTCTTCCAGGCAATCAGAATAATTTATAGCCCTGTTCTGTCTACGTGCATTCTGAACTTCACCAACTAATTGTAATGACAATATTTTTGATGCAAATATTGGATGATCTGGAATGAACTTCAAAAATTGCAATCCTGATGACGGTGCCCACTCTGTAGTAGTTGAATACTTCTTGCCCCATATTAGTGTTTTCCCATCAATTTTTTTGATACGAAATTGATGTTGGAAGCTAATGTCATTAAGTTGTTCAATGCATTTCCCCTCACCATATGATCCCAGAATAAACCTTCGCATGTCAACAGTTTCTTCCAACACTTTAAAAGCAGGCTCTGGCATGTATGATTTCTTAATACATTGAATTAGTGATGGCAAGCTCCCAACTTCCTTCCTCCTCAATGTGACTGAAAAACGACTGAACATCTGATCAATATGGTCATGAGTGTGCCCAACAAGAAGGAAACCAACCTTTACCTTTTGAAAAATTCTCAATTCAACAAGCATGTTCAGATACCCAAAAACAATCTGATTTTTGTTTTCACGGCAAGTGTTGTCCAATTGTAGATACAAAACTTCAGGAAGATTACCAGACCAATGAGAAATGACATCATGAATTATGGTTATGGTCAGATTTGCATCATTATGAATATTTGGAGCTGTGAAGTACACCCTTGGCAACATTTTCCCATTGAAGACCATACAACCGACCAAGTGAAACTGAATAAAATTTTCCTCTTGTAGATTTTTGGGTGTGCGAACAAAATGTGGTAAAAGTGTTTTCTTCTGGTCCATACCATCAATTATCAAACCCAAATATTTATTTGGATTATCATAACACTTCTTTCGATGCTTGTACAACTTCTTCCTTTCATTTGTTTGTTGTTCGCGATGCTCCTGAAGTTCTTTGACAATTAAATCTACACAACATAAAAGAAATTCATTAAGAAATATGTTTTCATAGTTGATGACTATACAATTTTAAAAGTAAAAGTTATGAACACTTACCTCTTTCTGAGCCTTCACATTTGTCCCTTTTTGATTTAAGAGAAGCACATGTACTGCAAATCCCCATCCTTGTCTTCTTAGGAATACGAACATTATTGAATTCTTTCTTCCATAGCTTCACAAAATATTGATATGTAATAAAGTGGCCCTGTCCCTCAGCACTTTCTGCATATTCTTTGTATAAGTTGTAGATTTCTCGTCTTGAAAAATTATCTGGAATATGTATTGTCTCTCTATTTGGCATACACTCTCCATGCTTTGAAAAGAAATCTTTCATCCATGACATTGCAGTATTTGATAATGGCCCAAACTGTCTTTTATAACGTACTTCTGAATAAAATGTGGGATCCTTTTCCAAATTTTCTTGAATTCTCGAGAGACGAAAATTCCCAAGTGAATGAAACATTTTGAAAGCTTTTCTACACAATAAAAAATTCCTAATATGATAATCATACCCTGACAATGTAGATTGCATGCAGCCAACTAAATATGAGTTTTGCATGCTTTTATTCATTGACAAATATCTCTTCCTGCTTTCTAATGCAAATGTGAAATCCATACGTTTCAAGCAATTTTTTTGGCAACATTCACTTGAAATGAGAGCGCTGATAGAACTTCTTCTCGTCAGATATTCTGCTCTACCCCTTGTATAACTAGAATAGCTTGCATTGATACGAAAAGGTCTACTCCTACTCCTTGATACAATATTTCTTGGCAACATCTCCATCATTGGATCTTCATTTTTATAAGGACTTTCATCATTAAGAGGAACGTTATCCACACTATGATCTGCTCTGATTTTCAAATTTTGACTGAGAGGATACCCTTCATCTTCCCCTTCTTCAGTGCTACTATCATAGTCCTTAGAATTCAGACTAAATGGAAAATCTGACTCGATGTTTAATGGATATTCTTCCTCATGTACATTATCAGTCCTGCTCTCATAGTCCATAGAATTAGGACTATGTTGAAAATGTGGCTGTTTACTTATTGAAGATGCTACATCCTGTCCTTTGTCACTGCTACCTTTATACTGATTAGAATTAGGACAAACTGCATCATCCTGTTCTTCATCACTGTTGCTCTCATAGTCCTTAGAATCAGGACTAAGAGGACATTGTGATACTCCAATGTTTTGAGAATCATCATCCTGCGCTTCATCACCGCTGCTCTCATAGTCCTTAGAATCAGGACTAAGAGGACATTGTGATACTCCAATCTTTTGAAAATCATCATCCCGTGCTTCATCACCGCTGCTCTCATAGTCCTTAGAATTAGGACTAAGAGGACATTGTGATAATCCAATCTTTTGAAAATCATCATCCCGTGCTTCATCACCGCTGCTCTCATAGTCCTTAGAATTAGGACTAAGAGGACATTGTGATACTCCAATCTTTTGAAAATCATCATCCCACGCTTCATCACCACTGCTCTCATAGTCCTTAGAATTAGGAGTAAGAGGACATTGTGATACTCCAATCTTTTGAAAATCATCATCCCGCGCTTCATCACCGCTGCTCTCATAGTCCATAGAATTAGGACTAAGAGGACATTGTGATACTCCAATCTTTTGAAAATTATCATCCCGCGCTTCATCACCGCTGCTCTCATAGTCCTTAGAATTAGGAGTAAGAGGACATTGTGATACTCCAATCTTTTGAAAATCATCATCCCGCGCTTCATCACCGCTGCTCTCATAGTCCATAGAATTAGGACTAAGAGGACATTGTGATACTCCAATCTTTTGAAAATTATCATCCCGCGCTTCATCACCGCTGCTCTCATAGTCCTTAGAATCAGGACTAACTGGACACTGTGACAATCCATACTTTTGAAATTCATCATCATGCTCATCATCACTGCTGCTCTCATAGTCCTTAGAATTAGGACTAAGTGGACACTTTGACACTCCATTATTTTGAAATTTTCCATCATGCACCTCAAAACTGCTGCTCTCATAGTCTTCAGAATTAGGACTAAGTGGACATCGTGACCCTCCATTCTTTTGAACTTCACCATCACATTCTTCAAAACTGCTACTCTCATAGTCCTCAGAATTAGGACTAAGTGGACATTGTGACACCCCATTCTTTTGAACTTCACCATCATGCTCCTCATCACCGCTGCTTTCATAGTCCTTAGAATTTGGACTAAGTGGAATCTGTGACTCTTTAAATTCTCCATCCCCTCTTTCATCAGTGTTGCTCTCGTAGTCCTTAGAATCGGGACTAAGTGGAAGAATTGACTTTCTATTCATAGTGGAAGGATTCCCACTATATTCATCAATATGAATAGAGTTGTTACGCGATGAAGATGTTGATGGTGTATAAACCGAAACTTCACCATCAGAGCAATCCATCACTTTCAAATAGAAAATGTTGAATGACACAAATGGAGTCTCCTGAGCGTATTATATAGCTTAAAGAATGAAATATTCCCTCCAAAATTATTCCCTCCAAAAAATTTCGCGAAAATATTTCCCTCCAAAAATTTTCGCGAAAATATTTCCCTACAAAAATTTTCGCGAAAATATTTCCCTCCAAAAGTTTGTTAGATTTATTTACCTTTATTATTTTATTCTACAATTGATTGAAAAACATAAACTAATTTATTTTTATGAAATAAATCACTAAAATTCAAATTGTAAATCACAACTTGTACATTAATTATTCTAATAGTTAAAGTATATCATATTTACTTAACAATTTCTTTTTTTTCTAATTTTTATAATATATTCTCAAACATATTAATCCCACATTCAATCCGTTGTAAAACAACTCTACAATATTCTCTCTATACTAATGTAAAACAAATTATCCCACATTAATCGTATGGAAAAACATCTTCGTAATTTCACTTATATAATAAATTTCGCTATCACTATTACTCGCCTCACATCTAGGTTTTCTGAAATTCCTTGAAAGACTCGTGAATTTGTGGAGCAGCGATATTGCTATCAACAATATATACAACGAAGAATTGTCGCAATTGAAAGGCAAGTACAATTATTTTTTCGAAATTTTCATATCAAATTACGCTAATGAAAAATATATTTTTTTTTAAATTAAAAAATTTTCCAAGCCAATTTTTTTTTTTATACCACATGGTGAATCGGTAACTGTGAATCGGGCTGGGTGGGGCGGGCGGGCCGGGTGGGCTGGGTGGGCCGGACGGGCGGGCCGGGTGGGCTGGGCTGGGCGGGCCGGGTGGGCTGGGCGGGCGGGCCGGGTGGGCTGGGCGGGGCGGGCGGGCGGGCCGGGTGGGCTGGGCGGGGCGGGCGGGCGGGCCGGGTGGGCTGGGCGGGGCGGGCGGGCGGGCCGGGTGGGCGGGGCGGGCAGGCGGGCCGGGTGGGCTGGGCGGGGCAGGAAGGGTGGGCCGGGTGGGATGGGCGGGGCTGGGCGGGCGGGCGGGTGCGCTGGGCGGGGCGGGCGGGTGGGATGGGCGGGTGGGCGGGGCGGGGCGGGCGAGTGGGATGGGCGGGGTGGGCGGGTGGGCCGGGCGGGGCGGGCGGGGTGGTCCAGACCACCCCGCCCGCCCCGCCCAGCCCACCCGCCCACCCCGCCCATCCCACCTGCCCGCCCCGCCCCGCCCACCCCCGTCCACCCCACCCATCCCCCCCGCCCGCCCACCCGGCCCATCCCCCCCGCCCGCCCACCCGGCCCGCCCACCCCGCCCATCCCCCCCGCCCGCCCACCCCGCCCATCCCACCCGCCCGCCCGCCCCGCCCGCCCACCCCGCCCATCCCACCCGGCCCGCTCGCCCACCCCGGCCCGCCCGCCCCGCCCGCCCATCCTACCCGCCCGCCCACCCCGCCCGCCCACCCGCCCATCCCACCCAGCCCGCCCGCCCACCCCGCCCATCCCACCCGCCCGCCCGCCCACCCGCCCATCCCACCCGCCCCACCCGCCCGCCCATCCCACCCGGCCCGCCCACCCCGCCCATCCCACCTGGCCCGCCCACCCCCGCCCATCCCGCCCGCCCACCCGCCCATCCCACCCGGCCTGCCCACCCCGGCCACCCCGCCCATCCCGCCCGCCCGCCCATCCCGCCCGCCCGCCCACCCGCCCCGCCCCGCCCACCCGGCCCAGCCCGCCCCGCCCCGCCCACCCCCGCCCGCCCGGCCCGCCCACCCGGCCCAACCCGCCCCGCCCCGCCCACCCCCCCCGCCCACCCCGCCCGCCCGGCCCGCCCCACCCCGCCCGCCCGCCCCGCCCATCCCACCCGCCCGCACAGGGCCACCCCCGGGCCGCCCGAGGGCGGAGCGGGGCGGCCCGGGGGTGGCCCTGTGCGGGCGGGTGGGCTGGGCGGGCTGGGCGGGCGGGGTGGGCGGGGGGGGTGGGCGGGGCAGGGCGGGCTGGGCCGGGTGGGCGGGCCGGGCGGGCGGGGTGGGCGAGGCGGGGCGGGCTGGGCCGAGTGGGCGGGGCGGGGTGGGCGGGTGGGCGGGATGGGCGGGCGGGCGGGCGGGGTGGGGGGGTGGGCGGGCGGGCGGGTGGGCGGGCCGTGCGGGCGGGTGGGCTGGGCGGGCCGGGCGGGCGGGGTGGGCGGGGGGGGTGGACGGGGCGGGGCGGGCTGGGCCGGGTGGGCGGGCCGGGCGGGCGGGGTGGGCGGGGCGGGGCGGGCTGGGCCGGGTGGGCGGGGCGGGGCGGGCGGGCGGGCGGGATGGGCGGGCGGGCAGGCGGGGTGGGCGGGTGGGCGAGCGGGCGGGGTGGGCCGGGTGGGCGGGCCGGGTGGGATGGGCGGGGTGGGCGGGCGGGGTGGGCGGGCCGGGTGGGATGGGCGGGTGGCGGGTGGGATGGGTGAGCTGGGCGGGCGGGCGGGTGCGCTGGGCGGGGCGGGCGGGTGGGATGGGCGGGTGGGCGGGGCGGGGCGGGCGAGTGGGATGGGCGGGGTGGGCGGGTGGGCCGGGCGGGGCGGGCGGGGTGGTCTGGACCACCCCGCCCGCCTCGCCCAGCCCACCCGCCCACCCCGCCCATCCCACCCGCCCGCCCCGCCCCGCCCACCCCCGTCCACCCCACCCATCCCCCCCGCCCGCCCACCCGGCCCATCCCCCCCGCCCGCCCACCCGGCCCGCCCACCCCGCCCATCCCCCCCGCCCGCCCACCCCGCCCATCCCACCCGCCCGCCCCCCCAGCCCATCCCACCCGGCCCGCCCGCCCCGCCCGCCCACCCCGCCCATCCCACCCGGCCCGCTCGCCCACCCCGCCCGCCCGCCCCGCCCGCCCATCCCACCCGGCCCGCCCGCCCACCCCGCCCATCCGACCCGCCCGCCCGCCCACCCGCCCATCCCACCCGCCCCACCCGCCCGCCCATCCCACCCGGCCCGCCCACCCCGCCCATCCCACCTGGCCCGCCCACCCCGCCCATCCCGCCCGCCCACCCGCCCATCCCACCCGGCCTGCCCACCCCGGCCACCCCGCCCATCCCACCCGCCCGCCCATCCCGCCCGCCCGCCCACCCGCCCCGCCCCGCCCACCCGGCCCAGCGCGCCCCGCCCCGCCCACCCCGCCCGCCCGGCCCGCCCACCCGCCCAACCCGCCCCACCCCGCCCACCCCCGCCGCCCACCCCGCTCGCCCGCCCCGCCCCACCCCGCCCGCCCGCCCCGCCCATCCCACCCGCCCGCACAGGGCCACCCCCGGGCCGCCCGAGGGCGGAGCGGGGCGGCCCGGGGGTGGCCCTGTGCGGGCGGGTGGGCTGGGCGGGCCGGGCGGGCGGGGTGGGCGGGGGGGTGGGCGGGGGCAGGGCGGGCTGGGCCGGTGGGCGGGCGGGGTGGGCGGGGCGGGGCGGGCTGGGCCGAGTGGGCGGGGCGGGGTGGGCGGGATGGGCGGGCGGGCGGGCGGGGTGGGGGGGGGGCGGGCGGGCGGGGTGGGCGGGCCGGCGGGCGGGGTGGGCGGGGGGGTGGACGGGGCGGGGCGGGCTGGGCCGGGTGGGCGGGCCGGGCGGGCGGGGTGGGCGGGGCGGGGCGGGCTGGGCCGGGTGGGCGGGGCGGGGCGGGCGGGCGGGCGGGATGGGCGGGCGGGCGGGCGGGGTGGGCGGGCGGGCGGGCGGGCGGGGTGGGCCGGGTGGGCGGGCCGGGTGGGATGGGCGGGGTGGGCGGGCGGGGTGGGCGGGCCGGGTGGGATGGGCGGGTGGCGGGTGGGATGGGCGGGCGGGCGGGGTGGGCGGGCGGGTGGGATGGGCGGGGTGGGCGGGCGGGGCGGGCGGGCCGGGTGGGATGGGCGGGGTGGGCGGGCGGGTGGGATGGGCGGGGTGGGCGGGCGGGCGGGCGGGCGGGTGGGATGGGCGGGCGGGCGGGCGGGCGGGTGGGATGGGCGGCGTGGGCGGGCGGGTGGGATGGGCGGGCGGGCCGGGTGGGATGGGCGGGGTGGGCGGGCCGGGTGGGATGGGCGGGGTGGGTGGGTGGGCTGGGCGGGGTGGTCCAGACCACCCCGCCCGCTGGACCACCCCGCCCGCCCCGCCCAGCCCACCCGCCCACCCCGCCCATCCCACCCGGCCGCCCCGCCCACCCGGCCCGCCCACCCGCCCATCCCACCCGCCCGCCCACCCGCCCATCGCCCCTGCCCGCCCCGCCCACCCGGCCCGCCCACCCCACCCGCCCGCCGCCCCGCCCGGCTGCCCCACCCGGCCCGCCCGCCCCGCCCGCCCCACCCGACCCGCCCGCCCCGCCCGGCTCGCCCACCCTCCCCGCCCAGCCCAGCCCGCCCGCCCGCCCCGCCCGCCCATCCCACCCGCCCACCCGGCCCGCCCGCCCGCCCCACCCACCCCGCCCACCCGCCCCGCCCAGCCCACCCGGCCCGCCCGCCCCGCCCAGCCCACCCGGCCCGCCCGCCCCGCCCAGCCCACCCGGCCCACCCCGCCCGCCCGCCTCGCCCAGCCCACCCGGCCCGCCCCGCCCAGCCCACCCGGCCCGCCCGCCCCACCCCGCCCAGCCAACCCGCCCAGCCACCTCGCCCGCCCGGCCCCGCCCACCCGGCCCGCCCCGCCCAGCCCACCCCGCCCAGCCCCGCCTAGCAATTTTTTTTTTACTAATTTATGTGTTTTTTTTTAGGAAAATGGCATCAAGAAAAATTTCTGTGAATCTTTCTGGAGCAAGGAGTCTTAAAGGTGTATCTTCAAAAAGCGTTGGTGAACGAACTCCACCTGAGCTCATACCTACAAAAAACGTTGGTGAACGAACTCCACCTGAGCTCATACCTACAAATATGTCAACTGTTTTAAGTGATAAGAAGCTAATCTCAGATTGGAAAAGTTCAAAAGAGGTGAAATTTCCATCAAGAGCCTGGTATGTGAAAGAAAGAGAGAGCACAACTGTGAATATATATCTATACATTGATACACGCAATAATACTGAAAATTTGGAGGTGATGGGAAAAGTCATAGATATGTGTTCGGTACCAAACACTGAAGTTGTTTACGTACTTACAAAAACTGCCAAGTCACATGAAAGGATTAAATACCGACTATCATATTCATTATATGATAGGAGAGAGGTATCTACAAAGTTGTGTAAACAAATCGTAAATGATATGACACAAAACACGGTAAGTATTGTTATTTGTATTTTTATTTTGCGTTTTGAAAATGTCTCGCTATATTTTTTAACTTTGATTATATTAACATATGATATTTTGTTTGGCAAAATTTTGTTGAAAGCTGTTCAATTATGGTGGGAGGCATTCATTACATAGAGAATGATATCATGAACGTTGTCAGCCATTTTTACTCAGTGTCAGAGGAAGATATGCAAAACATGGAAAATGTAGTAATTGATGATGCTACAAAACTACATCCAAAGAATCAGAAAAAAAGGCCTCTGGTGGATAAATCTAGCAAGGGTAAACAAGTTACTTTTGAAGACGATGAAGTTGACAATGAAGCATATGTTGCCATTACTGAAGATGACATTGAAATTGTGGAAGGTCGTAAAAGACCAAAAGTAACAATGGCCAAGAATAGATCTCTTCAGAATGTTAAGACGAAAAAAAGTAGAGTTGAAGATCTTGAAGTAGTCATTACCAGCAGTCAAGAACCTAGTGAAACTTCAAAAGAAAGCAGAGAAATCATTACACCAGGAGCTGATTTAGGTGATGGCATTATCAAAACAAAACAAAATGCCATTCGACAAAATTTGACAAAGAGAAACCTAGTTGATGGTGGTCGTACATTTCAGTTAAATGTGACACAAACCTATAAGGCAAGTGAAGGACAATGCCAATATCAAGTCAGAGAGCCGCACCATCTGCATGTTCACAACTTGAAGACATTGATGAGGTACAATCCATATGCTCATGTGGTTAGTTATGTGCTTCTTGTTGATCCACTTCAAGTTCCCAACAAAGAAGCATTTGATAAGTCAAAATGTTTTGAATACAATTATTATGTGCTTGGGGGGAACCATTCTGTTGAAGCTCAAAGACAATTGATGGAGGAATATCCTAATAACCCACGTTTTGAAACGATGAAATGTATCATTTATGCTGGTTTAAATGAAACAGAAGCAAAGCTAGTGGCATGGGATCATAATTCAGATAATGAATATAGGATGTCTATGACTTTGGTCCAAAAGGTTAGATTTATTCATAGTGAATTCCTAGAAAAATGTGGTGGGGATAAGATCAATATTACTACAGATTTCCGAAAGGAATGTTGTATGGAAATAGGCTATCAAATTGAAGATAAAGGCAATTCAAAAAATGGAAAAGACAACAGATCTAGCGATTTATTCAGAGGTGTTGATAACATTTTCCAGCTTCATGGAAAGAGGGACTGCTTGGCTACGGGTGGCAAGAGATTCGTTCTTTACTAAACACTTCGGCAGGTATAGGGAGACAGCCAGCCTACCAACGCTGGGATTTGGATGCTGCCCACCCAATAAGCATCAAGGAAGCATGGCTCAACTAAAAGGCCGCCATCGTGCGTTAGCACACTCGACTGTCAAGGAGAGGGATACAGCGGCGGCTCACCTGGCATTTAGAACTGGAGATATTTGGAATTTGATTGATGACATTTTTAGCATGTGGGAAGACATTGGCATTAAAAACCAGAAGGTCAGAAAGTCTAAGCCATTGATATGTAGCAAAAATAAATCAACGCCTGAACTGAAGCAACTTCCAGATGATATGACCATCACGCCTTGGAGGGCGATGCAAGGAGTGAAAGATGAAAAAATTGTCAAAACAATATTATCTCGTGTGAAGTCGGGGGAATTATCATTGGAAGAAATGTCTGAAGAATTTCAAAAGTAAGTTTGCTGAATTATTTTTACTTATTTCCAGGATTATAGTTATCTTTTAACTAAAACATGTTGTTATTGGTAGTATTTGTTATACATATCAGTATATTAACTTTTTCTTACTTTATCTATGCAGTCACAAAGTTTACATGAAAATTCAGGAACAAATGGTTAAATTGTTGAATGAAGATAGTTGGGATGATGTTGTACGCAACTATCCAGATTCAAGTTCTACATCAACATTGAAAGCTTTTTATCTTGCATTTAAAAAGGTAACTTGATTTATACATTCAGTTTTAATCATCTGTGTACTATTTTTAATTTAAATTAAAACTTACACATACATTTGTTTGTTTGGTAAAAGATGAAGAAAGAAGATAATGGAGCACCAGACAGTTTCAAGACTTTTATTGAAAAAATAAAGATTGAAAGACTGAGAAAGCAACGTATTAAGAATGTTGAACTTGATCCAACTCTTAATCATTTCATTTGGAATGGGCTAGACACTATTCAATATCAAGTAATACAAGGCGACTGTGAAGACATTGCGAAACTCATACCAAAAAGGGATTATGCCCTCGTTATTGCAGATATTCCCCATGGTTTCAATATTCCAAACATTTGCCATGATAATGACCCTTATACTTATCAAGCTTTTAATAAAGTGGTGGCGGGATTTAAGGAAGTGACGTCATCACCATTATGGAGATTTGTGACATTTCATTCAGACACACAGTTGGCAATGTTATTGTCAAGCTTCAAGGGGAAAACAAATTCAAGGATGCAGCTTACATGGTAAGATGTTTAAAGGTATATTTGATTAATGTTGAAAAATTAATTTATGTACAAGTTAATTGAAATTTTACTATTTTATGTTACAGGCAAAAGTCAAATCTTCTTGACAATGAAGATCAACAATTTATAAATGACTGTGAGTTCATTCATATTGATAGTTGGGCAAAAGATGATAGCCATATGTCTATGATTTTTAATCGGGTGGACAAAAAGAGTCATAGCCAAATACTGTCTTATGATGCTGTTGTGAGAAAACTAACATATGAAGACAAAGAAATGAAAGGAGAGATAGTTAACATTTATCAGAAACCACAATTATTGATTAACTATCTTATAGACATATGTTCAAATGAAGGAGATTGGGTTCTAGATTTATTTTCTGGCTCAGGTACGTTTTGCCACATGGAATTGAATTTCAATATGTTCTTTTTTTTAATTAATATGTCATTGTACTAATTTACTTCATTATTTTTTTGTGCTTGATAATTAGGTACAACACTAGCATGCTGCCTTCAAAAAGGAAGAAATTGCATTGCAATTGAGAAAGATCCATTACAATGCAATTTCATTCAGCAAAGAATTAATGCTCTCCAATTTCTTCCAGATGCAATGCAAGAAATTGGGTTGAAGAAAGGGGACTTTAGTGAATCACGTGTGGCAAAAAAGGCAAAGGAACCCCAACCACCATTACATGGAATGTATGGAAAGACACATATTGGGGGATTTGCAGACATGAAAGACCCATTAGAAGAGGAAAATGAGCAAAATGAGCAAAATGAAACAGAAAATATTGTGGAAGAGGACAATGATGAAACTCTAGAGGACGAAGAGTTTGGATTACGTGACATTCTTGATTAAATTTAAGTTATGCTTGTAACTCAAGCTTTGCAATGTTTTGACTTTGACATTTTATGAGAAGAATAAACACTCAATTAGGGTTGTTATACGTTCAATATTGGTAATATGTGATTTTTGCATTGATTTTTAAGTTAATCAATTTTTTTTGAAAAAAAAGTAGTTATTATTATCCTTTTGACATGAAATTCATAAAAAAAACTATTATTTGACCATTTTTAGTTAATATTTTTGTATAAAATTTGTGATTTTGACATGTTAATTCTAGCAAAAAATTATCAAAACGTTTAGTTTTTTTGTTATATTTATGTTAAAAATGGTTATTTTTTATGTCCATTGTTAAAAAATCTTGTTTTTTAGAAACAATTATTTCATGTCGATTGAAAAATTAATTAAGGGGGTTGAAAAGATGTCTAAATATGTAGATTATCTAAAATTCAAACTATCGACTTTATAATTTAAAAATGCAAAACAATAAAAAGGCCACTAAAAAAAAAAAAAAATTAAGATAGAGAACAAGAAAATATGAATACAATGACGACTTCAAAAACTATCAAATTTAGAAAATAATTTTTTACATTTCACACACTAGAAAATTTAAAGTCAAAAAATAGGTCTTTTAAAAAAAGGGTGTGATGCAGAATACACACTTTTTAAAATCAGGATGAAAATCACTACCATTCACCGAGCCTCACCCACTTAATGCACATGAAAAAAATTAAAGTTCCAAAAAGCATGTTCTTAAAAAAACATGTGTATTCTGCATCAACACTTTTGAAAATCGGGTCATTTTTTTGCCACCTCTACAAAACGGGTAACAGTATCAGTTCCCGTTTCAAAGTTTACATTGTTGGAAGAAATTATTGTTGAAAAATGTATCCAAGCTTTGGAAAAGAAAAACGCTATAGAAGAAAGGAAATCCAAAAAATTTACCTTTAGAGATGATTCAAAAAAGAAAGCAATCAAGGATCCATATGACATGGAAGGTTTACAAAAGTTTCTTAAAATTATGTCTAATGAAATGGTTGAAATAGAAAAGCAGGTAGTTGAGACTTCTACAAAAAAACCTTTTAAGAACTTTAAAAGAAATCAGCCAACTGATCCTAAACCACCGAATGCTATATCTAATACAAAATATGATATAGATGATGACGAAGATGAAGATAATGTTTTATCAGTTGAAGAAACAAATAAAGATGAAACAGTTGAATGTCATGGAATGTGGAACTTTATCTTACCCAACTCTGATAATGAAAGTGAATAGGAAGCTCTCCTGGTAAATACTAGAAGCAAAAGTATAGTGGAGCCTAGTCAAGCAAATTATAAGAAGCAAAAATCAACTCTTGTTACTAAAGACAAAGATCCTACAAAGAAAACTCCAATTGTGTCTCCCCACAATCAACCATCATCCTCTAATACTCCCCTATCATCTAAAATGCTAGTAGTTTCAGATTCCATGGATTATAACATTGTGGAAGACAGGAAGAAGACTCGAGCAGATATTTCTCTACATGAACTTAGCAAGCTCAAACATCAACAAAAGTTGTTGCTTAAAGAATGAAATGCTATATGTTCTTCTCCACTATATGTTAAAGGATCAAGTAAGCCACCATCTGATAAGGTAGATGCCGATGATGCTTTTTTAATTAGGGATAGGTAAAATTCTCATACTCCTCCTTTTCTCTTGACTTATGAGATCTATAATAGAAATTTTCACAATTGTTTGATAGATTTAGGGGCTTCATCAAATATAATGCCAGCCTCGGTTTGCTCTAAGTTAAATATTGAGCCCCAAAAGTCTATATTTCATATTGTTCAATTAGATGGAACTAAAGTACAAGTCTTAGGAGAAATAAATTCAGTTACTATTAGATTATCAGACGATCCCAGGGTTGTCCAAAAAATTGATATATTAATTACTGACATCCATGAGTTTTATGGTTTGATCCTTAGCAGAGACTGGTCTGAAAAACTCCACAGCTATATTTTAATTGATTTGTCTCACATGTGGCTTCCATATAATGGGAAACCAAATCAAATTAGAATAGACTGCGAAAAACATTTGACTCATATAGTAACTGAGTTTGAAGAATAAAATCAACCTATAGCCTTCAATAATAACATTCTTGGAAACTATTCGGTTGAATCATTTTTTGGGAATTTTAATGCTCAACAATCCCCTTTTCCTGTTAATAGTGTCATGTCACAGATCGAAAATTTCTCCCATACTGATACCTCAAAGAGTGTTAATGTTGCAGATGAACTTGTAAATAAGCTTGTAATAAGCCTTTTTTTGGTCTTTATATTTTGATGGACCAAAATCTAATGGCGGTGCAAGAGCAGGATGTATTTTAGTTAGTCCAGAAGGAGAAAAAACGATGTTATCATGTAGGCTAGAATTTGAGTGTACCAATAACACCGCAGAATATGAAGCATTGATTTAGGGGCTCTATAAAGAAATAGGCCTAAATCTCCAATATCTGAAAGTATTTGGTGATTATGAAATTGTCATTAAACAACTGAGAAATACTATCCATTGTCTTTCAAGACATCTCAAGCATTAGCAATCACTTGTTCAAGATCTCATAACTCATTTTCTAGCATTTGACATTTCTCCTATTCCTATATCATAGAATGCAGCAATCGATCTTTTAGCTAATGTTTCTTCTAAACTCCTTCCATCTGAGGATTATAGTCTAGATAGATTTTCTATTGAATTAAGTTTTCGACCATCTGTCCTAGATAATGTCACCAATTTTCATGTGTTTAATCACGATGAGGATATCTTAAATTTATTGACTTCTGAAGGATCTTATGATGATCATATTATCGATGAAAGTGATCAAGATCTTTAATTAAAACAAAGACTCAATGAAAATCCTATTCCTGAATCTATGGTCAAGCTAGAAGATCTTTATGATATTAAAGATAAATCCAAAAATGTCACTAATCCAAAACTTCAAAGTTCTACTTTAATGTTTGAATTAGTAAATCTTAGCACTGAGGCCAAACCACAAAATTTCAATCTAGGACTTGGACTTTTATTAGATGAAAGATTTGCTTTCATTAGATTATTAAAGAAATACAAAAATGTTTTTGCTTGGAATTACGAGGATCTGAAAACTTATGATACTTCCATCAATTCAACACACAATTCGAATGATTTTTAATGAGAAACATATACAATAGAAGCTAAGGAAAATTCACCCAAATCTTGAAAGTAAAATTAATTAAGCAGAGTTGAATAAACTCCTTCAATCCAAAATAATCTTTCCTGTCATGCATTCTAAATGGGTCTCAAACTTAGTACCAGTAAGGAAAAAGAATGGTGATATTAGGATTTGAATAGATTTTAGAAATCTCAAAAAAGCATGTTAGAAGGATAATTTTCCATTACCAGCAATGGAGCAGATACTTCAATCAATAGATGGCTCAGAGTTAGTGTCTTTTCTTGATTGTTTTTCAGGATACAATCATAAATGGTACATCCAGACGATAGATTAAAGACTACATTTAGAACTAAATGGGGAACCTATGCTTATTAGAAAATGCCTTTTAGTTTAACAAATGTTGGAACTACTTTTCAAAGAACCATGGACATAGCCTTCAAAGGTTTGATCAATAAGATAGTCGTTGTTTACTTAGATGACATAACTATCTATTCTATGAAAATGAGCAATCATCTGCATGATTTTAAATAGATCTTTGAACATTGCAAAATATATGGGATTTCTTTAAATCCCAAGAAATCATTCTTTGCTCTTAATGAAGGTAATCCCTTAGGGTTCATTGTATCCAAAGATGGAATATAGATTGATCCAAATAGGATAAAAAAGATTTTCGATATCCCTTTGCCACATAATAAGAAATCTATGTAATCATTTTTGGGACAGATAAATTTTGTGAAGAGATTTGTTCCTGATTTTTCTCATATAGTTTTTCCCTTGCAATTCATGATTAATAAAAATTCAATCTTCAAATGGAGACATAACGAAAAAGAAATGTTTGATTCAATCAAACAAGTAATCATTAATGCTCCTGCATTGAGTACTCAGAATCTTTCTGGTCATTTTATTTTGTATACTTTGGCCACTGAAACATCTTATGTTGTTATTTTAACACAGCTGAATGACCAGGAAGTAGAATCACCCATATCTTTATTTAGTTCTAATTTGCAAGGTGCTGAGCTCAACTATTCCGAAGTTGAAAAACAAGCTTTCATTGTATTTAAGTCAATCAAACACTTTAGACCATTCCTCCTAAAAACACACACTAAAGTAATAGTCCCATTCTCTGCAGTGAGACAATTGTTAGTTCAAAGGGAAGTAGGAGAGAAGAGAGCTAACTGGGTAACAGCTTTACAAGAGTATGATATTGATATTAAACCAGTGAGAATTGTTATAGGGCAAGGTTTTTGTAGGTTATTGGTAGGAGCTTCCAATATTCCAGACCATGAAGATACATATAATACTTCACAAGTAAACGAGATAAGTATCACTAATTCAGAATCTCAATATGTTGATCTGATATTTTACTTGAAAAATGGATATGCTCCCCCTGAATTCAGTTACAAAAACAAATGTGCCTTAAGATTAAAATCCAAACACTTTGAAATCATTGATAATGTGTTATTTAGGAGAAATTATGATTCAATTTTATTAATATGCCTTGAAAAAATTGAAGCACAAACTGTTTTGCAGGAATTACATGATGGCCCAATAGATGGACATTTTGGAGGAGACACTATAGTTCAGAAAATGCTACATGCTGGATATTATTGGCCAACTTTGTTTAAAGATGCCCAAGACTATGTAAGGAAATGCAAGATTTGCCAAACTACTAGCGAAAGACAAAGGAGACCAACCTTTCCTTTACAACCAGTAAACATTGAGCAACCATTTGAATAGTGGGGACTTGATATTATAGGAGAGATTGTTCCACATTCTTCCAAGTAACATGTATACATCGTCACGGCCATGGGCTACTTCACAAAGTGGGTAGAAATAATTCCACTAAAGGTAGCCAATTCTAATGCAATTATTGAATTTATTGATCAGTTCATCATTACAAGGTTTGGTTTACCTAATGTGCCTTTTTTTATAGTGAATCTTATTTTTTTGGAAATAGTATAGTTGAATTTTCTCTTAAGAAAGGTTTTAAATTAAAATACTCTGCAAATTACTATCCTCGAGGAAATGGCTTAGCAGATTCAACTAACAAGAATCTCAACGAACTGTTGATAAAAAACAAAAGAATTGGCATAAATCTTTGATATTTGCATCATGGGTAGATCACATAACTCAGAAGGCCTCAATAGGTACTTCTCCTTTTAACATGGTCTATGGGAAAGAAACTGTAACACCACCAAATTTAGCACTCCCATCTCTAGCCCTAGTACAATTCATTAAAGGAATTCCCTCTCCCTCTATTCAATTAAGGTTTGATCAAATCCTTAAATCTGATGAGGAAAGAGAAAAGGCCAAAATTACTCATGCTAAACATCAGCAGGTCATTAAATCTTCTTTTGATGAAAGTTCTGTAGGCTCAAAAACATTACAAATCGGTGATCTTGTTTTAAAATGGGACAAAGCACGTGAAGACATAGGTAAGCATACCAAATTTCAGAAGATGTGGCTTGGACCATTTCAAATCATTGAAAAGATAGGCCCATCAATGTTTCTACTGCAAGATTTATCAGGAAAGAGAGATTCTCTTCCTGTAAATGGGCTTATCTTAAAGAAATTATTTTCCTAAGGAGGTAACCCCTTCTTACATGTACATATTTTTTATGCAAGCTAGTTTCTTTAAGGAAATAATGTTGTAAATAGTCTACCATTGGCTTTTCACTATTGAAAATCTCTTTGAAAGAATATTGAGAATACTTGCTTTCAAAGAATAGAAACTTTCAAGGAAATTATTATAGTTTTAGAAATTAGATAAAATGTGAAACTCTAAGATTCTCTTTAATTTGTGAAATCTTCCAAACCTTGAAAATACAATAAATCATTTTGATTTTTGTTGGTTGAGAAAGGTTATTTGTAAAAAGGTAAATATTTTTTCAAACTAAGCATCCACAACTCTATAATTGTCATCCATAAACTCTTAAGGAGAAATTCATTCACCCCATCCACTATGTTTATGATTTTTCAAAGTGTAATTCTAAAATATATCTAATTTAAAAAGATAAGAGGTCTCATGACAAGCCATCTTACCATGATCATAGGAAACTAATTAAATTGACATTACCAATACTGCATATCAAAACAGGGTAAGGGCTTATAATCATAAGATAAGGGGTCTCATTATGAGCCATCTTGTTCAGTTCAATTACAACTGGTGAATGACATTGTCATCATCTGGCTCCCAAACTAGGACAATGGCTTTTTATCCAAAATAAAAAATAAAAAGACAAACAAAAAATAAAAATACATGTAGATATATCTTTCTGGATTTATCTTTCAAAAGTTATACTCTTAGATGGATGGGACAATGAATGATTGATGGTTAAAAGGTAACCTTGTCGAGACTATAGATGTTTGTTGGTAGCAGAGGCACTACCTGTGACAAAAGAGTAAATTTAAAAGCTAAGTTGGAAGAGCCCCCTACTTTATCTTTAACAACCAATCAAAGCTTGAAGAAACCAAATGTTTTTATTTTATCATAAGGGTTTGTAAAAGAAATTGAAAAATTGATATTTTGTTTATTCAGAGTAAATTTTTTATCTAATCAATTCTTAGACAGTTGTTTTTTTTCCTCAATTGATTCTACTTAAGAAAGTTTTAGAAATTTCATTATTTTTCATAGATAACTGGTTCTCCCAGTGAATCGCCAATTGTTGTGCCATACAACAACCACCCCATTTCAATTTTTAAATCTTAGTCTTATAATTCCAAATAAGAAATGGGTCCCCTCTAGAATATGAATAAAAGCAATAAAACTTTTGAGTAAAATAAAATGAAAGTCATATAAAAAATTTCTTTATGAGTATTTAGGACCACTCATCGCAAATCACAATTCTTTAGAACCCGTAAACATCCATTTAGAAAAGTGCGATGAGATTAGAGTCATAATAAAACCCTCATGACGAAGTTTTATAGAAGTAAGCCATTTATAAATATGATGTGATAAAACTATCGTGTCACACACATCATATATCCCAACGGATGCCTCATAATGTTTCACTAAATTCTTGCGATGCGATAAGGCTATCGCAATCACATATCATTGATTCATAGGGAAGCATCCAAAAAACTCCATTGAAACCTCTCGATGCGATTTAATTATCGCATATTGCACTCTCGATAAAAGTAAGTTATAAAATACTATGAATACATGTGGTATAGGGATAAATCGATTATAAAGAAATAGTGTGATTTTCCAAGTTTGAAACCCATCGTCTTCACATGCCAGCTCAACACTCATCACAATCGCAACTATGAAAACATACCTTTTGAGCGTGGCACTTGTAACTCCCGATTTGCGATACGTGATTATTACACAAATATTAAAATAATACAATCACTAATTGCAAATCACAGAGTCACGACACCTATTCTAAAAAGGACCGTTACAAAACTTGTGATGTGACAAATATGCTTCAGCATTAAAGTTTCACATTGGAAGTTACAGTAAAACATTAAGGAGCAGTTATGGTTAAGTCCTTTAAGGATTTCATCCATGGTTGCTATGTACAATATAAGATCTTTGGCATCTAATGCGTGTAATTTATTTTGGTCTATAATTTGTGTATTATCTCCTCTCAAGTTTTTCAATTGCTATGCTCTTCTTCCTCATTTTGCAAAGCTGATCCGGAATCACACAATTGGGCAAGATATCTAAGAAATATTGAAAGGCAAAGGCCCCCATTATAGTGGAAGAAGGACCAACAAAATTGGTGTTAATTGCAGATACTACCTGCCAAGGCCTTGGTAAAATCTCGTGGGAAGGCATATATTCTTTACTTGAAGCAACAACTGATGGAACGGATCGAACAGAAAGCATGCTCAATGATTTGGTTAGCTCCTTCCTCCATAGAATAGCATCCCGAGAAAACGTTTTACCATATAATGATCTAGTGAGATAGGTAATTGAAAGTATTAATATCACAGATAGATCTTTCTTCACAGCGATGGCAGGAGGTTCGGGACATTCAAACCTGAAGATTTTAAGAGAATGCATCACTTGCTGGATACCTAGAAATATTACAACAAATCATTTCTGGAAGCTTTCACTAAGGAGAATGACATAGAGTCAGACCGTATCAAATAGTGGAGACATTATTCTAACACGCATAAACATGAATCCTCTAGTATGTACTCTGTAGACTCCTTAGCATCTTCGTATTGTTATGCTAGTGCTATGGTATGTAGGCTCTTTGGAAGCCTCAATTTTGCTATATTTTCTATATTAATGGTTCCATTAATAGAAGCATCGATCAACTCCTTTGTTATGGATTGGGCAACCATTCTATCAGATAAAATGGTGAGCCAAATACTAGATTATAGAAGGAACAAATTTGTCTCCACCAAAATTATGCCCCCATTCTATATGAGTGCCTACATAATGGACACAATATGTTTTAATTCCGAATTTCCCATCCTAGGCTGGAAATGGATTGTTCAGAATCCAATCCCCATTCATATTTATCATAAATATTTATGGAAGTCTGACTACAAAAATAATTTATACAAGATTTTCCATGGTTTCATTTTACCTATCCATCAAGCCATCTTTAATAAACCTGCTCCTCGGTTGTTTGATGAGGCTAGCATTGACTTAACTTCAATCGACAGTTGGTTTGGGGAGGAGAAGTTCACTTATATTAGGGTTTTTGGCAGTATTACTGACCCTCATGTCCTTCCACTCTACATCCCTGATAAGCTATTAGCTAGGGAAATAGCTTACCAGATAGTGGAAAAAGGGATGTCTAGAAACCTTAAAGATTCTAAGAAACAAGTATGGCCTCCATTTCCCCTCCATTGTGGCACTTACACATTGCATGATTTTAAACATGCTGAGAAAGAAGTAGAGAAAACAAAGGATCTGGGTCTAGTGGTAATTCCTAAAAGACAATATGATCCAAATAAGGTCACTTTCAATTTCACCAGTCAGGTGAAAATTAGTAAATTTATACATGATAAGGATGAGTTTGATGACTTATTCACTTCAGCAGAGTTATTCTCACAAGTAAGTCATCTAGCAAGATTCAAATTGGGAGTCGAGAAGATGGAAAAATTCATGGAATATAGGACACAAAGGTTACTGACAGTACCTCTAGACTTACTAAATACTACCCCTATTGTTCAGCAAGCAGAGCACAACGGGGAGCAGACTATTGAAGAGATTTTCGGGGAAGGGGAAATAGGTGAAAAGACCAGTGAACCCCTTAGCACAGATGTTCATATTGACCCCATATTGGTAAAAGAATGGGATCAACTTGATCAGCAGATCAAAAGCCATAGCGACCCCCAAAACATTACCACATCAACATTGACTGCGACACAACAACCCACTATTCTTGATAGTGCGATCAAAGTAACACCCAATAAAGACATAGCTCAGAAAGAGATTGAAATAATTCCTGAAAACCCTTCAGGAGAAATTATATTGAATATTGAGGAAATACCACCATTGGATGTATTTTACAGTCCAAAACATAGGGCTATAGTCAAAAGACAAAGAAAAAAGAGGAAAATAGACCAGACATCCTCCACAATTCCTCAATCTGAATTTATGAATGTTTTATGGAAGGATTTAGAAGTCAATCCTTCTGAGGATTTGACTAAGTTATCTCAATTTGCAGGGGCATACACAACCGCCACAATTGATAAGGCAACTAAGGTTAACCAATTGTTCAAGGAAAAGGATCAAAGGATTAATCATCTTGAGGAACAGGCAACAATACAACAATAGAAAATTAATTGGTTTGAAGAACAATTGGCAAAAGAAAAACAAAAGAACAAGCAGCTTGAGGAACAATTAAACCTGGAGAAACAGAAGATCAACTAGCATGCCTTCCACAAATAAAAATAGTTGTCACAAAAGCTTGAACAGCTTCAATTGACACATCAACAAGGAATTAAGACTAAAGAGGAGAAAATCGCATAGCTATAACTCTATATAAAACAATTCAGAGATTATCCCAAGGTTGAGGAATTTAATAAGGAAGCCCTAGAAGCAAATAAAACCTTATCTCAACAACTCAATCTACTTCGCCATAAAATATCTCTTATCGACCCATTATGCATCATAACTACATCACTAATCGATTAAGCAGTTAATACCCGATTATAATTTTAGGATGTAGATGAGAAGGTCACAAATTACCTCTCCTGGCAAAGCACAGTATAAGGAATAGTTGTTAACCAACGAAAAATTCAAGAGTCGCATAAAGAAATATTGTTTTCGGAGTGGGAAACATAGCTAATAAATGAAAAAAGGGCTACCTCTAGGGCTAGGTATACAATGAATAATGTGATTGAAATGATAAATGATGGTTTATATGCAGCCAATTTAATTTCCGATTGTTCCCCAGGTATTCTTCTAAAGTTTAAAGTGTTAGAAAATCAGTGGAAGAAATATAGATAAAAAACATAGAAAAGATAGATCAACGCCTTAGAATTCAGCCTCTTCGAGGGGGAAACCTCCTTTACATTACATAAATGAACAATTCTTGGATGATTCAAATGACTAAACCTCATTTATACATATAGGAGTCTAAGGAGTCACAATATAACCAAGCTAACCTAAGAATAATAATATAAAGGCACAAAAATATTAATAAGGGATACAAATACAATAGTAATGGGGGCATCATTAATATTATAGGGACCTAACATGGCCCTCTCCTTAAAAAAAGTGTTGTCCTCAATGCTTGAGTAGTTCTGGATGCTTCTGTATAAAATTCTCATCCTCCCATGTGGAATCTTCAATGGAGAAGTTCTTCCACTTGATGAGATACTTCGAAATGGATCGATTTTGTAGCTGTTGGAGATCAGATGCACAACAAATATATAAAAAACATATACACAGCTGTTAAAAAACATGCACATGAAACACAACTTTTTAACGTGGTTCACCCAACCAATCTGGGCTACGTCCGCCAAACATAGGCATCGACAGTCTTTATTATAAACAGGAGATTACAAAATTAATCAAATCCTCAGAAACTCTCACCACACAAAACTATCTGTATGGATACCTATTTTATAGCAAGGAGAATCTAACTGCCTCTCACATCAAATTTAGGATGCATTAATTCTCTCCCAACAACCTGGAGCTAATCCAGCAACAAATTTCTATTGTTGTCACACACTGGGATTTTTGCCTATTTTATTTAAAACAGAAAATCTCAACAATCTCCACCTTGACAAAAATTAGCCTGATGCCCTGTTTGTTTATTATTTTATCTTTTCTACAAGCCAAGAGAAGCCAAACACCAACGTAGCTTCTCTAACAAAACTAGTTTTGTGAACATGTCTGCACAGTTTTCCTTTGTATGCACCTTTTCAAGAGAGACTCCCCTTTCAGTGATAACCTGTCTTACAAAATGGTACTTGATTGGAATATGCTTTGATTTACTATGATAGGCCGGATTCTTAGCCAAATGTATTGCACTTTGACTATCACAAAGTAACCTGATGTTGTCTTGTAACCTACCAAACTCACCAGGCAAACCTTTCAACCAAACCGCCTCTTTGCAAGCATGTGAAACAACAATGTATTATGCTTCAGTAGTGGATAAAGAAACAATGTTTTGTAGCTTTGACATCCAGCTAATAACTCCACCTGCAAGAGTAAAGACATACCCTGAAGTTGACCTTCTCTTATCCAAATCACCTACAAAATCAGAATCAACATATCCACAAACAGATCCACTACTCTTATTGTAAGTAATACAATAACTACTTGTGCCTCTTAAATACCGAAGCACCCATTTCACTGTTGACCAGTGTTATTTACCTGGATTTTCCATATACCTGCTGACAACCCCAACTGCATGTGAAATATCTAGTTGCGTACACACCATCGCATACATTAAACACCCTACTACATTAGCATATGGAATTCGAGACATAAATTCCTTTTCTTCATCTGAATTAGGACATAAACTCGAAGAAAGCTTGAAATGGGAAGCTAAAGGGACTGACACAGGCTTCACATTGTTCATACCAAACCTCAAAAGTAGTTTCTCAGCATACTTCTGTTGTGATAGCCACAGCTTACCACTGCCCCTGTCTCTGAAAATCTCCATGTCCAAAATCTATCTTGCTGCTGCTAGATCTTTCATATCAAACGTCCTTTGCCATCTGAGTCTTCAACCTGTTGATTTCTTCAATGCTTTTGCTTGCTAAAAGCATATCGTCAACATACAACACTAAGAAACTCTCAGCACACAAAACTATCCGTATGGATACCTATTTTATAGCAAGGAGAATCTAACTGCCTCTCACATCAAATTTAGGATGCATTAATTCTCTCCCAACAACCTGGAGCTAATCCAGCAACAAATTTCTATTGTTGTCACACACTGGGATTTTTGCCTATTTTATTTAAAACAGAAAATCTCAACAGTAGCTGTCGAGTTCTTGTTTCTATGACTGATTCCGATTCCAATATAATTTCTCCTTCCTTGTCAAGTTCAGGTAATATTGTTTGAACTGGGAGCTTGTCACCTATAACCTTTTTTAAACATGAAACATGGAAAACTGGGTGCACTCGAGAAGCTGCAAGAAGCTGCCATTTGTATGTCATAGTACCAATCTTTTGCAACACCTTGTACAGACCATAATACTTTGGTCATAATTTATTATCCTTCTTAGCTTGCTTGAGTGACATTTGTTTATATGGTTGTAGCCATAGAAATACCCATTCACCTACATCAAAACTTCTTTTGCTTTGATGTTGATCTGCTTGTTGTTTCATTCTATACTGTGCCAACACAAGGTTATCCTTTAAGAGTTGGAGAACTTGTTGTTGATGCTCGATGTGATGTTCCACTAATTGAGCCTTAGAATTTTCTCTTAAATATGATGTGATAGATGGTGGCTGATATCCATAAAGTGCCATAAATGGGGTCATTTTTGTTTCAGTATGGAAGGAAGTGTTATACCACCATTCAGCTAGAGGCAACCATTTGACCCATCGTGTCTGTTTATCAGATACAAAGCAACGAAGATATCCTTCCAAACATTTGTTTACTATCTCATTTTTCCCATCAGATTGAGGATGATAAGATGAGCTATGAGCTAACTGAGTACCAAGACAAGAAAATAATTCTATCCAAAAATTTCCAGTAAAATGGGATCTCTGACACTTACAATAATCTTTGGGTTTCCATGTAGCTTTTGAATTTTTTCCGTAAATGCAGTAGAAACTGTACTGGATTTAAATGGATGTGATAATGCACAAAAGTGTGCATACTGGCTAAGTTTGTCAACTACCACCATGATGACACTCCTTCCCTCAGACTTGGGTAAGCTTGTGATAAAATCCATTGAAACCTCCTCCCAACGTTGGCTTGGAATGGATAAAGGTTGCAATAGACCTAGTGCCTTAATTGTTTCAGCTTTATTTTTTTGGCAACCCAAACATTCCACCAAAAAATTTTGAATATCTGATTTAAGGCCATCTCAAAAAAATTCCTTCTTAACCCTGTGGTATATTTTTAAAAATCTTGAGTGCCCTCCTAAGGGAGAAGCATGCAATTCCAGAAGAATTTTTGTTTGAGTTTGGAATTCTTATAGAGGTATAAGCGATCTTTGTAGCATAACGAATCATTTTTCTAGCTAAATGTATCAGATGTACTGGAATCTTGTTGTAACTTTTGAATAAGTGCCCACACTTCTTCATCATTCTTCCATTCCCCCCTTGCTTTGTTTATCCAATCTGGTTGGATAATAGAAATGGCACACAACAATGCTTCCACATCCTCATCCTTTCTTGACAGTTCATCTGCCACAACATCTTGCTTCCCTTTTCTGTAGATGATTTCAAAGTCATAAGCCAACATCTTTGTGACCCAATTTTGTTGTTCTCCAGAGGATATTCTTTTTTCTAAAAAGCATTTAAGGCTATCATGATCCGTTTTACCTTGAAGTGTCTTCCCATTAGGTAGGGTCACCATTTCTTAAGTGCATGTAGTATTGCCAACATTTCCTTCTCATAAATAGCTTTGTGTAAATACTTTCCCTTGATTGGACGACTTTCGAAAGCAATGGGTCTGTCATCTTGCATTAAAACAACACCAATTCCATTTTCTGAAGCATCACATTCCACAATAAACGTTTTTGTGAAATCTGGTGTTGCTAAGACCGGTGCTTGGCACATTGCCTCTTTAAGATGTTCAAAGGCCTTTGTTGCTTCTGGAGTCCACGAAAATGCATCTTTCCTCAATAATGTTGTTAGAGGTGTTGCTATTTTCCCATAATTCTTAACGAACTTGCTATAATGCATTATCAACCAAAGAAATCCTCGCAAATTCTTTATGGATGTGGGGATTTTCCATTCCTTAATGGCTTTAATTTTGATAGGGTCTACCTCAAATCCTTCATGAGATACAATATGACCCAGATATTCCACCTCTTTTACTCCAAAGAAACATTTGGATCTTTTTGCATATAATTGTTTCTCCTCCAATAGTTGTAGCACCCTGTCAACATGTTCAACATGATCCTTCCAAGACTTGTTGTAGATTAGTATATCATCAAAAAATACTAACAAAAAATTTATAAGGAAGGATTTGAAAATGGAATTCATCAAACCTTGAAATGTAGAAGGTGCATTGGTAAGGCCGAAAGGCATGACCAAAAATTCAGGGTGACCCTCATGAGCTTTAAATGTTGTTTTCAGAATGACTTCAGTCTTCATTCTAATTTGATGATATCCTGAATGAAGATCCAACTTTGTGAAGTAAATTGATCCATGCAATTCATCCAATAATTCATTAGTGACAGGAATGGGAAACTTATCTTTAATAGTGATCTTGTTGGGCTCCCTATAATCCGGACACATGTGCTATAATCCATCCTTCTTGTGCACTAATACTACTGGAGCAAAGAAATAACTTTGGCTAGGTTGAATTATACCAGGCTCTAGCATGTCTGCAACCATATGTTCAATTTCACTCTTTTTGGAATAGGGATATCTGTACAGCTTGATGTTTGGAGGAACACTTCTTGGAATCAAATGAATAGCATGATCGTGATCACAAATAGGAGGGAGACCTTTGGGAGTCTTAAATACCTTGGAATGATTGTCCAAGAATTTTTGGATATCTAGAGAAATAGATGATTTCGATGTGGAAACATCTAGTGAACATAATTGTGCAATTACACCTCGTTGTTCCTTTTTTAGAAGATTTGTCATTCAATTAGAGCTTATTATCTTTCCCGATTTCCCTGCAATGCCCCTTAATTAAATTTCCTTTCCTTCCACATAAAATTTCATGAAAGTTTCTTGAAAGTTAAAAGCTATTGTACCCAAGGATTGTATCCATTGAACTCCTAGTACAACATCAACACCTCCCATTGTAATGGAAAGCATTGGGCTATTCAATACATATTCTCCCATGGATAGCTTGATATTATGGCACTTTCCAGAGAAATTTATCGTTCCTCCACTTGCAACCATCACTTGACACTCTGGTGCTGGATATAGGAAGCAATTCAATTCTTTCGCTATCTTACAATGAATAAAATGGTGGGTACTTTCTAAATCAATCAACACTATTACATTTTTCTTCTTGATATGTCCTTCTATCTTGATGGTTTGAGGAGTGGTAATTCCAGCCAATGCATTACAAGATATGGTCAGGTTCATTTCTTCTTTATCTAGGCTTTGTTCCTAGAGTATATCCTCTTCTTTTTACCTTTCTTGTTCCTTTTCTTCTTCCTCTTCATAATCTATGTAGAATAATATATTCTCATCACACTTATGACCTTTAGTGTATTTTCTATCACAACTGTAACAAAGCCCTTTTGCTCTTTTCTCTTCCAATTTTTGTGGTGTCAAGCTTATAGGTTGTGAAAGGTTAGGGGCAACAACACTTCTATATTAATAGTTGTGAGTGGTAGGCTTCTTGGTTGCCATAATTTTGCTTTCCATTTTTCTTGCTAACCTGAATGCCTTCTCCAATGAATCAGGTTCCCAAAGGCAAACATCATGATGGATATTCTCCTTTAAAGTCCCTATGAACATATCAATCCTATGCTCCTCTGGAATATCTTTTACCCTTATGTTCAATTTTTGGAACTCCTTAATGTGCTCCATCATTGAACCCTTTTGTTTGAGACTAATCAATTGGCTAAAAAAGGCGTTGCTTTTTGTATCCTCATAATGTGTTGTTATTTATTCCGTAAAATTTCCCAAGTGATAATTTGTTTACTAGAGCAAAGCCATTGATACCGTACAAACTGATTTGGTTCCGAATATAAAGTTGCAATATGTACCTTTTATGTATTTTCCACATTATTGAGATCGAAAAATTGTTCCATCTGTAGTATCCATGTTGCGGGATCCTTGCCATCAAACTTCCTCATATCGATTTTTGGAATATGGTGGGTCTTTGATCCAACGTTAGAGTCTATGGAATCATGATTAACATTTCTTTTATTCTCATCATGAGTTTCCTTTACTACTCTTTAACCATTAATGACCATTTCTTGTAGCAACTTATTCAAATTTATCTTCAATTCTTCCATCTTATCATCCATGCCATCCATCTTAGCATCCATGCCATTCATCTTAGCTTCCATGCCATTGATCTTAGTTTCCACACCATTCATCTTAGCTTCCACGCCATTCATCTTAGCTTCCACGCCCTTTATCTTAGATTCCATGCCATTTATCTTAGCTTCTATTAGCTTTTGTGAGAGTGAAATTTGTTGCACTTGGCCTTGTAATTTTGATATATCATGTAGCATTTCTTCCTCTTCTTCATGAGTCATGCTAGAGATTTCAGGTTGTTTACTAGGTATTTCCATTTTATTTCTTCAAGGCATCAATTACCGATTGTAATTTTTCATTATTCCCTTTGAATTACTTCAAACTAATTTTTCAAACCAAGCTTATGCAAATATTAAAAAAATACACACCTTTTTCACTTTCTAGGCATCAATATTGAATATAATGTATCTCTGTAATTTTGGATCTTTCAATTTTGAAATCATGATCTATAGTAGCCCTCTACGTCCTCTTTCCAATGCCACTAGTCTGATTGAATTTAGATTCTCCAAGAAAGAGTTATGCACAATCTCCCAAGATGACCTGATTATATAACTTTTCAGAAAAGAGAACTTGTATGAGGTTCCACGTATCACTGTTATAACCTTTGGGTGTAAAAAAAAATACACAAGAAACTACAGTCTGTCCTATTTCCAAAACTTCTTACGAAATTGCAATTTGATGCTCAAACCAAAAGTTATGACAATTTTCCCAAGGTCACCTGTTTGGAATGTAATTCAGGAGTCTACAAAAGACCAACTTCCTCAGATCATATCTCTGCAAATATAGTGCGAAAAGCTCTAAAATTTGGGCGCAGTGTTCAATGCGATTTCGTCTCAAATGGGCTTTTTGGTTCACTTCTGAAACGTCACAGAAAAGGAGTTATAGCGAAAATGCCACGATGACCTATTTGGATCAGCGAAACCCTAGAATCCAAATCTCTGATACCAAATGTTATGAAACCAACTCAAAAAAAAATATAAAAGATAGATCAACGCCTTAGAATTCAGCCTCTTCGAGGGGGAAACCTCCTTTACATTACATAAATGAACAATTCTTGGATGATTCAAATTACAAAACCTCCTTTCTATATATAGGAGTCTAAGGAGTCACAATATAACCAAGCCGACCTAACAATAATAATATAAAGGCACAAAAATAGCAATATAGGGATTCTATGGGGCACAATAATAACAATATGGAGACAATAGGGGCACAACAATATTAATAAGGGATATAACTACAATAGTAGTTGGGGCATCATTAGTATTATAGGGACCTAACAAAATAATTCCTAAAATCTCTTTAGGGGAAATTATATTGAATATTGAGGAAATACCACCATTGGATGTATTTTACAGTGCAAGCTGTAGTCAAAAGACAAAGAAAAAAGAGGAAAATAAACCATACATCATCCACAATTCCTCAATCTGAATTTATGAATGTTTTATGGAAGGATTTAGAAGTCAATCCTTCTGAGGATTTGACTAAGTTATCTCAATTTGTAGGGGCATACGCAACCGCCACAATTGATAAGGCAACTAAGGTTAACCAATTGTTTAAGGAAAATGATCAAAGGATTAATCAGCTTGAGGAATGTGTAGTAGTACAACAACAGAAAATTAATCAGCTTGAAGAATGGTTGGTAGAAGAAAAACAAAAGAAAAAGCAGCTTGAGGAACAATTAAACCTGGAGAAACAGAATATTGACCAGCATGCCATGCAAAAACAAAAACAGTTGTCACAAAAGCTCAAACAGATTCAATTGACACATCAACAAGAAATTAAGACTAAAGAGGAGAAAATCACACAGCTACAACTCTGTATAGAACAATTCATAGATTATCCCAAGGTTGAGGAATTTAAGAAGGAAGCCCTAGAAGCAAATAAAGCCTTATCTTAACAACTCAATCTACTTTGCCATAAAATATCTCTTATCAACCCATTATACATCATAACTACATCAGTGATTGATTAAGTAGTTAATAGCATATTAGAATTTTAGGATGCAGATGAGAAGGTCACAAATTACCTCTCCTGGCAAAGCATAGTAGAAGGAATAGCTGCTAACCTACCAAAAATTCAAGAGTCACATACATAAATATTGTTTTCAGAGTGGGAAACATAATTGATAAAGGCATAAAGGGCTACCTCTAGGGCTAGGTCTAATGAATAATGTGATTGAAATGATAAATGATGGTCTATATGGAGCTAATTTAATTTCTGATTATTCCCCAGGTAATATTCTAAAGGTTAAAGTGTTAGAAAATCAATGGAAGCAATATTTGGCCACCAAGGATGAACAACTCAACAAAATACAAAGCCTTAACTGGGATGTGTATTGGTCCTTTTTGGTCAAGCTGCATAGCCAACAGATGACCATCAAATTCCTTGCTGATGATGTTGATCACATGATCCCTGAGCTTTTAGATGCGACGTACATGGGACAACTACACTTCAGGATGAGTCGCCCTCCGGAAATTCAAAACATGCTTTCAATTTGTTAGTTGCAAATACAGGAGAAGGAATATATACGAAGAATCTGTTTAGATACAACGCATTACTATTTTTGCAATTCAAATCCTAGATTTTAATGAGTGGCAATTCCAACAACTCTCAACGATTTTTGTAGATAGTTTGTTTTAACTCCATTATATAAACTCTTTCATGTTATTGGAGAAAGGGTCTTCAATTGTACACAAACTAGAAAAGGGAAGTTGCACGTCTGCACTTCTTAATTTAGTTTTTATAAGGAGTGGATCAAGGTTTTAGGTTTTTGTGAAAGAACTTTTCAAGACTTGCATTTTTGTATCTCCTGGAAGTTTCTGGAATTAAAAAGTGGAATCAGAATGTTACTTACATATCAAGACTCAAATTCATGTGGTATTTCTATCACTATTCTTTTTTTCTTGTTCTTTATGTAATTAGCATTTCATTTAATTTTCTATTGTTGATGTATTAACATGCTTCAAGAAATTCTATATTGAGTCACTTCTGGAGGATTTAGAATTGTTATATCAAAGATATATGTCAGCAATAAATACTAGTAGGTCATGCGATATGTTTTCGTAATTACTTTGTTTAATTTCTTAAATAAAGTAATCATTATTTAAATGCATCTTTCTATGGATAACTAAACCATCTATACGATTATTTGTCTGCTAGGAATTATAAAAAATCGCATTGTTATAAGATTACCCGGGTTATATAGATTTATGTTTATATTTTTAGAATTATAGATTAAACCACATATCATCTTCATTATCCTTTTAAAACACTCATTCATCATATCATACATTTTTGGGAAACTGGTCCCATAACATCCAGTCGGAGCCACCATTCCAAATGGAAAAGGAGTTGTACTAAGCTCTGGACTGGGTGGTTATCCCCAATGTTTATGCTATGATTTTAGAGGCATCAATAGGACCTCAGTATCCTCCCCAACCTATCAATCAAACATTTCAGCCATATGCTTCTACACATTCTTAGTGGAATAACCCATCACAAGGTTAGAGGCCTCAACTCAACCAACCTCCTTCTTTATTGCCTCCACCTCCATCTCAACCATACATCATTCATCCTGTTCCACCCAAGCAACCTCAGATGACTTCTCAACCAAATCTGAACCCAAACAACAAGAAGACACAACAGGTCTATAGTGGGGAGACATCTTATCCTACCTATGCTATGGAGATCCAAGAAATCAACCTCATGTATAGAAGAGTGCTCCGAGATAACCAAACTCCATCTCCACCTAAGAAGCTTGAAGAGGAAAAGGAAGAGAGTATCCCTCATCTAAATCCACCTCCTTTTCCTAAAATATTAATCTATCCTAACCAAGACACCATAGAAGAGACTCAACTTCTGGGAGAATTGAAAAACATGTGTGTTAAAATCCGGCTCCTCCAAGCTATCAAGGATGTCCCCATCTACAATAATATTATAAAAAGAAATTACCAACATCCTAGGAGGAGAACTAAATACATCAGTACCATCAATGTTATTGGTCAATTGCCTGATATAATGTTGGGGAGAGTGATTATCCTAAAATATTTAGATCCTGGGAGTCCTGTCATAGATGTGCACTTTGATGGCATCATTGTCCCTCACACATTGATTTATCTTTGGGCTTCCATAAATGTGATGACTAGGAAAGCCATGCTCAAGCTAAACCTCCAACAATCCTTGAGAAATACCACCACAATCTTGCAACTTGTAGATAGGTCCATAGTGGATCCTGAGGGAATTTTTGAGGATGTAATGGTCTCTATTAACTCTCATGAGTATCCTGCTGACTTCCTAGTTCTCCATCAAAAGACAAAATTCAATGGTTATCCTTTCATCCTTTGAAGACCATGGCTAGCTACTGTTGATGCTTACATAAGTTGCAGACCTGGGAACATGACAATTAAGAATGAGAATTTGTCCAAAAATTTGGTATTGTACCCTCCTGCTCAACCATCCCTTAAGCATGAATTACCCCTATAGTTGGAAGAGGAGGAGGAAGATGAAGTGAATCATACAACATCCCATCCAATCTATACCTTAGATGTTGTTATAGGAGGGGGGACACCTAATGAAGATGACTTCATTGATCAAATACTCTAGAACCAGCCCCCCAACGCCATGCCTCTTGATGAGCTTATGAAGGAATTTGAGGGTAATCCTCAGAATGAGTTATTCCTAGTGGACCCAAATCCTACACATTTCAAAAAGGTAGAATTTGGTCCATCTAAAACCTTGAAGATTAAACCCTCTCTCTCAGCCAACCAAGAAGAGAAGTTGTGAAAAAATTTGAGAGAGCACTTAGATGCCTTTTCATGGAGCTATAAAGAAATGAAAGTGGTGCATCCTTCAGTGTGTACTCATCACATATACATTAAGGAAGGATGAAAACCTGTGAGCCAATCTCAGAGGAGAATGAACCAAACCCTCAAAGACATAGTGAAGGAAGAGTTTCCGAAGTTGTTGAATCTAGGGTTCATCTACCCCGTCTCAGATAGTGAGTGGGTGTCCCCTCTAGTTTTGGTCCAAAATAAGAATGGAAAGTGGAGGATCTATGTGCACTACGGAGAGATGAACAAAGCCATTAAGAAAGACCATTTTCGTTTACCTTTCATTGATCAAGGTTTAGATGGTCTTGTAGGGAAGAAGTTCTTATCTTTCCTCGATATATTCAGTGGTTAAAATAATGTCCAGATCAGCCTAGAGGACCAAGATAAAACTACATTTACTTGTCCTTGGGGTACCTTTTTCTTATAGGGTCCTTTATTTTGCATTATGTAATTCCCCTACCATTTTTCAAAGAGCAGTATTGATCGTCTTTGTTGAGCTAGTCCATGACACTGTAGAGATCTAAGTGAATGACTTCTCTCCCTATGGATTTGACTTCCTGAAGGCTCTCTATAACCTAGAGAAAGTCCTGAATAAGTGCATTGAAATGAACCTATAACTTAGTCCTCAGAAGTGTGGATTATTGATGAATGCAGGGACTGTCCTTAGCCATTCAAATCTCGGGACGGAATACAAGTGGACCTAAACAAAATTTCCATCATAAAAAGGGTCCCTATTCCTCAAAATTAGAAGGATGTTAGGAGCGTCTTAGGCTTAGCTGGATATTATAGGAGGTTTATCAAAGACTTCATCAAAGTAGCCTCCCCATTGTTTGGATTGTTGGTGAAGGACTCGGAATTCTGTTGGTCATATAGTTTCCAGGAGGCCCTAGAGATCTTGAAAGACAAATTAACCACTACACCCATACGTAGAGTTCCAAATTGGACTCTTCTTTTCCATATCTATGTTGATGCATTTGACAAATCTAAATGACCCGCTTTAGGCCAGATAGATGACATTTATTCTTATGCCATTTACTTCATTAGAAAAAATCTGTCTAAGGTTGAATTGAATTACACTATAACTGAGAAAGAACTCCTAGTTGTTGTACACTCTTTGAACAAGTTCAAACAATACATCACTAGATATCAAACTTTTCTGCATATTGACCATGCAGCTATCAAATACTTAATGAAAAAACCTAATGTGAATGTTAGAATTATTAGATGGTTTCTTCTGTTATAGCAGTTTGATTTAACTATTATTGATAAGAAAGGAAAAGAAATGTAGTTGTAGATTTTTTGTCTAGACATGCTTTTCCTATAGGTGCTGAAGGGATGGTTGATGATCAACTTCCACATGAGAAATTATTTTCTATCTTAGTTCACTCTCCATATTTTTTTGACATAGGAAACTACCTAGTTACTGCAAAATTCCCTCCAAATTTGTCATGTAGGGAAAAGAGAAGAATTTTTTGGAAGAATGCCCCTTTCACTTGGATTGGGGGGAATATCTTCAAGCTGGGACCAGATCAAATATTGAGGAGATTTTTTAGGGAAGAGGAAATATTTGAAATCCTCTCATCCTATCATGATGGGCCTTGTGGAGGTCACTTTATTGCCAAGAGGACAAATTTAAAGGTTCTCCAAGCTGGCTACTATTGTCCCACTCTTCACCAAGATGCAAGAAGATACACTAGTCGATGTGATCCGTGCCAGACGATGTGATCCGTGCCAGACGATGGTGAAAGCTATCCCCATAGATGAAATTCCTTTACAACCTCAGGTGGCATTAGATCCATTTGACAAGTGGGACATGGATTTCATTGGGCCAATTGATCCACCATCAGGGAAAAGGAAGTAAATCGTTGTATGCACTAATTATTTGACAAAGTGGGTTGAGATAAAGGTTGTCAAGGTAGAAACAAAGGATAAAGTGGAAAAATGGTTAAGGAAGAATGTGTTCTAAAAATTTGGTTACCCCGGAGAGATAGTCACTGATCAAGGAGCTCAATTCACATCACGTTTGATCAAAAATTTGTTAAAGCAGCACCATATCAAACACATAAAATCTATTGCCTATCATCCTCAAACCAATGGACAAGTAGAGGTCACAAATGGGGCATTAAAAGACATCCCCAACAAGGTTGTGAGAAAAAACATAAAGGAATAAGAAAATAGGTTATTGGCAGCCACTTGGGCCTATAATACAACTTGGAAGACAACTACTAGTTTTACCCCTTATGATTTGGTCTGTGGAAACAAGGCTCTTCTCTTAATTTGAGGATGGCAACAAAGTTGGATTTAGATGTCACCAAGGCTCAACATTTAAATCCATCACTCTCTTTTCTTTCATCTACGCTCGCCATCATGGTGGGTTCTTGTTTACTACAAGTTTCCATCACATGCGTTAAGGAAAAGCTTGGATTCTTTTGTTGACGACTCACCTTTTCAAAAGACTTTCTTTTCTTCTCCACCACTTATTTTTGTGAAAATATTGCTTCACTTTATGTATTCTAAAAAGCATAATTCCCAAAGATTTAATATTGTACTCTCGTTTTATTTCCTCTCGACTCGACTCACGATGGTTTGTGATTAAGCAGGACCACATTTGAAAAGTGTGGCACATCCACAAAAGTTATGAAGCAAGTCAAGTATTGAATCACCGCTTCACAATTTGAAGAAATAAGGCTATCATATATATCATTATTGTTGTTATTACTACATACTTTTGTCTCTAGTTAATTCAAAAAATTGTAAATTATATATGTATATATATAAACCAGATTTCAGGTAAGAAATGAGAACACAACATTGGGCTCAAATAAAAATAAATCAATAACAATATATGTGACATATATAATATCTATCTTTCAAACAATATAATAGAATGAATTTTAAAAAGCCTTCTAAAAACATGTTAATTTGTTGTATTTGAGTGAATCAATTTAGTCTTCAATCCAAAATTCTAGTTTTTTCAACAAATACGTTTTATTTTATTGAATCCCAATATAGAAGACAAAAATAAACAAGGGAGGTGATTTTAGAAAGGTGAAATCAACCAATTAAACTAACCCCCCCCCCTCTCTCTCTCTCTCTCTCTCTCTCTCTCTCTCTCTCTCTCTCTCTCTCTATATATATATATATATATATATATATATGAAATTTTATTATAATTTTTTTTTTTTTTTTAATATAAACATATTTTAGTTATTCAAAATAATTAAACAAATTTAAAGATAATTTTAATTTAAATGATTAATAGAAAATATAAATATTAAAATAATATATAAATAATAAGTAAAATTTAGAATGTATATTTTTATAAATAATGTGTTGTATGCAATTATTATTATATCAGTCTAGATTCATCTTAATTTTGGATCTACCATTGGCCTAGAGGGATCAAATCTCTTTTCACTTTAAAATAGCTTTGCATCTCAATAAATTTGATCCCTCTCGACCCTTGGTAGATCCAGAGTTAAGAAGGATCAAAGTTGGTTAATAGATTACAAAGTATCTACCATACTAGGATCAAATGCTTACACAGGAGTTAAGTTTACTTACCAACCTCAAATATAAAGAATTGTTTTTAATAAAAAGTGAATCGGATATTTATTACCACCCCCACCCAATAAAAAGTGGTGAGGGGTGTTTTCCATCACACCCCAACCTAAATATTACATTTTACTCAATATTCCCCCTCACCCCTGCTAATTTTATAGTTTAGTTTGGTTACTTTTAATCATCAAATATAAAGAAAAGTTGCAATAGGAAGTGGACCTGTTGAGGGGAAATATTGGGTAAAATTTAATATTATAGTATTATATTTTACCCAATATAGCATAGTAAAAAGTGGATGGAGGTAGGCAAAAATAGTAGACAAAATGTAATAATTACATTTTTCTTAATATTTATCCTACCATGCCCAAAGCAAACATATCCATAGTTTTACATTTATAGGCTAAATATAATATCAAACTAATATGGATCTATGCTACTTTATTTCCCACCTTAAATAGGTTATATTCCACATGAATATCATGGGTCAAAACTATTAATTCTTAAAACCATGGGTCATTTTTATTTTTTATTATTATTTAAAATTTATAGGGTTATTTTTATTTTATATTCACCAACCCAAAATATTTACATTACCTTATGCTAAACATTTCTAGCATACTATAGACATTACATTTCAACTCAATGAAGGAATTATATATATATCCGTCATACTAAAAAGTAATTTTTAATTTTTAATTTCAATTACTCTATCCCACTATATAAAGTCTCATGTAAAATAAATGTGAAAATTGAAGTATTTTATTTATGACTGACATTGACATTGATTTTTAAAGTAATGTTACTTTTTTTTAAAGTAACATTACACAAAACATCTCTCTCACAAAAAAAGTAATTTTGTTGTTGAATTATAAATAATGAAATTAAATTGTATTATAGAGATTTAAATATATTTGAGAAACGACAAAAAAGTATATAGTATTATGTCTTTTGTATTTATAATTAAATACAACTAAAAGGAAAAACAATTGTTTTGTTTCATTTTATTGTTTCTTTTTTTGTTTTTCTAAAGCGGAAAGCATTCACATAATAAACTTTAAGTTCAAATTTATATATAATATTTGGGTTGTAGCTATTGGTTTACTGGTGAGAAAACTATACTAGCAAAAAAACATAATTTTTTGAGACCATGTAAATAATTTGAATAAAATTACAAAACCATATAGATATTTGGTACTATGACAACTATGTCAGTATTATGACAACTATGTCATGTGTTTGAGGCTAGGAAACCTCCTATAACAAAATATATAGGAAAACTAGAACTAATGACTCGCACGACAAACATGATGGCAAAAGAAAAGTAGTTGGAGAATCCAATTCTAAATAGTATGAAGTGGACTTATTCATCCTTATAATTGATAATGTATATATTTTCTAACTTATTTGCTAGCACAAATTTCTTCTTATATAACTTCTAGAGTTGACCCTGCGCTTCAACCACTCTAAATAAAATCTCCTTTTTCTCCTCTAATCTCTCAACCAAGAGTCTACCCATGATGGTCTTCAACTTCTAGTATATGTTCATAGTTTGCATATGATAGGTTTTCCTCTTTCTGGCACTGCTTGTATTCAAGACCTAATTTCTAATTTGGTACTCAAATTTAGCATCTGGAATAAAATGATGATCCATCCTTACACCATATTATGTTTTTTCAATATTGCTTCTAACTAAATTAAGTTTATTGACAATTTCTTCAGAGATAAGATTGACTTGAGATCCACTGTCAAATAATGTATCAACTTTTGTATGTTTTGTAAGGACCTTGATATGAAACAACTCACTTATTTCTTTATCATTTTGAGATTCAAAAAGCTTGCAATAATAACTAGTACTTGCATTAGAAGCTATACCTTTCATTCCCATGGATGTGATTTTAGTTTCATTACCTGAATCGGATCTTAGATCTTGTTGAGTTGTAGCAACAATCTTTTGTTTACCCTTGCTATTGAACTTCTTTGGTATCAATTGTGGATGTAATTTCCAACATTGATCTTAATCATGCCCATTTTTTGAACAATGTTTGCAGTTAAGTTTATCTCCCCCTTCCTTAACTATAACATTCATCTTGCCTTTTCCTTTAGCTTTCCGCTTTCCTTTGTCTTCGGATTTAGAGGGTTTCTAGCTGGAATCATGAGGAACATTCTTGCCTTTTTATTCTAAATTAGTAGCATGAACACATACTTCATATAGATTGGTGGGATTAAATATAAGTATGGTATGTCTCATATAATTATGAAATTCATGCATATATTTAAGGAGAGTGTCTTGTGAGGTCTAATCAACACCCAAGATTAATGCTCTTTTTCTAAATTCTTGTAACTTTGGGCACTCTAGCTTGTCTAAAATTTTGTTAATCCATTATTGATTTTTTCATATAAGCTAATAGATAAAATTTCCTTCTTAATGCACCTATAAAATCATTCCAAGAAGATATAATTTTACCACTTTTCTTCAAATCTTCTTGAGTTTTGGCCTCCAATAAAATATGAGTTGCACCTTCCAAACAAAGAGAAGAAAGTTGGATATTTGTGACATCATCATTAATATTTTGGATCACACAATAAACTTCAATTTGGAGAACCCAATTGTCCAACATTTTAACATTTACTTCTCCATTATACATTGGCAATTCAAACTTGACATCAAGCTTAAGCAAAGGAGACTTAGCATGTCCACTTGGATATGTTGGAGGAGTTAATCTATGTGAAGGAGGTGAAGATGGAGGTGAAGGAGGAAGAGTAGGTGGAGTCTTTCCCCCATTACCACCATCACCTTTTGGTTATTAGAACTTTCTCCTTGCAACCGTGTTGTTCTTTAACTATACAACAGTTTCACCATCTCAATCATAACAAATAAATATTTTCTAAAAGCTCTATCATCCTCATACATCAATTCTTGTCCTTGTCCTTCTTCACGTGCCATGACTTGTGGAGAATGTGGTCTTCATGAGCCAACTTGAGTGTTAGGTTCTTCAAGTTCTCCTTCTCCTCTTCTCAATCTATACCTTGTAAACATTTGAAAACCTTGGAAAATTTGTCAAACCTTCACCAAAAAAAAAAAAGCATGCTCTAATACCAAACTAATCTAAAAATGAAAGTGAAGGTTTCATTTAACAATTTTCAAGCTAGTTTATGTCCTTTAGGCAATGGATCATGGTTGAAAAAGTACAAAAACTTAAGTTAATTTGCAAAAATTTTAACAGTTAAAAGAGGACAAAAGTGCAACATCAAAAACAAGAAAATTGATAACGGAGTTCACGCATCTTGGGCTACGTCTCTAGGTCTAGCTTCTAGTGTTGACTACTTTATTATATGCTCAAATTCTCAATACATAAACATACAATCTTCAATTTGTAAAAATAACACTACCATTGTGTCCAGAATGCTAAAAAATCCCCATCTATGCTCTTCTTGAGCTCAAAAAGGATTAAAAATGAGCAAGATACCCCTCTATTTCCAAAAATAGTCCACAATTACCACATATTGGCTATCAGCTCTACCAATTATGCCAAAAAATGGACTACGGCCTATTGGTGGGTGCATTTTGTTGGGAACCCGGAGGTGGCGAGTTCGATCTGACAGAGTTGACGCTTGCTGCATTGTTTTTATTATTTATAATAATAAAAAAATTGTTAATGGGTCGTAGCCCCACCCTTCTCCTCCACTCTCGATTCCCCATCACCACATGGCCATAGGCCATGGCCAGTATGCCATGCACCCCAACCCCGAACCTAGCACAGTTGGTCACATTACCCTGTATAACTATCAGCCATTGGCCCAACCTTTGCATCGCCTCTGTCGTTTGCACCTTCATCTCGTGGGGGCCATATAACCAAGCATTGGGGCAGACAAGCTAGCCCCCCGACCCGAAATTAATGCCAAATGATAACCTTTACACCTTAAATATAACTCGTCGACCATGATATAACAAGAAATACCTGTGGCCCACTGGTCGGGAGGTAGACTTGTCAGTTAGAGGTCGATGATTCAAGTTTTGCAAAGGATAATTCAGTCCATAACAAATTTTTGACTCAAGAATCGATACCACTTAGCAGTGTTACATAGGGCCACATTGTGTCCTATGATTGTGATCTGAATGTAAAATGACATCTACCGATGGTATTCATCCACCCATGGAATTTACCCATGGTATTGTAAGTAACATCTACCCATGCTATTCATCCACCCACGGTATTTACCCACCTGTTAGAGTCGGTCTAGTTAGCCCTCCACCAAGGATCAAAACCCTTTATGCATTTCATTCTAGGTGTCCCGTGCCATCCACTCAGCTGCATTCCACTAGGGGCATGTCATAATCTGACTGAGAAGGTCATGAGTGTCATTTCCCCTCATGTCTGGTTCCTACTGGCTCAGGTCTTTTCTCGGTAATCACCAAAGTCCATGACAGTCAAGGTCTGGTCCTTTATAGGACCAAAATCATTTTTTATGTTTGGGTCTAGGAATCCATCAATTTGGTCCTTCAAAATATGCCTAGTAAAGCCATGCAGGCTAGAAGGAGGCCCTTACACAACTATGGTTTAGAGAGCTTCATCTTCAAGTGAATATACTTCGACTCTTCTTCAAAACTATGTTTTTAAGAAAAGTCAAACAAGGTCATTTGTGACAAAATTTTCCAAAAATGCGCAAGTTGACTTTTCAGATGCAGTCATGGTTTCCATGGCCAAATGCCCAGTCACACAATCGCAGCAAAGAAATGCTGAAAATTTCATTATTTGGGCCAAAATGTAAAAGGAAAAGTGAAAATCAGTGTGTTTTGAAATCAATGAAAAAGTGCAAAACACAAACATTAGAAAACGGGTTTTCAAGGAAGCAAAAAATAAAACACATCCCTTCCAAGCCTATATATACTTGTTTTTGCCCAAATAAGAGCCATTGTGCTCTTGCAAGTTTTGGAGAGACATTGCAAAAGTGAGAAAGCGAAATTGTGAGAGTTTGAGTGAGTGAGAGGTGGTTTTCGAGGGTGCAGCGCATACACCAAGGAGCGCAGCGCACACAGAGGGCGCGGCGCACATGCAGCCAGCCCGCAGTGGGAAGTTTACAAGGGTGCGATGCACACCTAGCACGTGATGCATTGGGCTTGGCACGCGACGCACACAGCCAGGGGCATAAAAACATTGCCAAACTGCTTCAAATATTGGTGAAGGCTAGCAAATCAAGAGATTTTCAGAGCATCTACCAGTTCCATCAGATTCAGAGGGTAGCATAAAACTCAGGGTAGAAATAGCACTAATGGCATCAGATGTTTCATCAGAGTATGAGGAGGGGACCCACAGTGACACATCTTCAAGAGAGAGGGCTTATAAGAAGACATCACCTGAGTGGCAAACATCTTAGAGATGAGCCAAACACCCTCACTGAGCTGCAGGCATGCCCACCTTGCCACATCTTGTTTCTAGCACTTGGCATGTTATGGATTTTGTCAAAGGGTGGCAAATGTCAGAGTCCATCATGAGTTGGCACATCTTTTTGCACTTCATCTATAGGGAGGTCAATCTGTCTTGGCTGGGGTCACTTTCACATTGACACCAAAAACCATGTCAGTTGCAACAGGAATACCGAACATTGGGGAATAGTGGCATAAGAAAAAGAAGGTGTAGAGGCATCATTATGAGCCTTACATCAAGAACAGCTATTTGAGCTAGCTCATGAGAGTTTTTGCATTCAGATTTTTGAGGGATGAGTATGCCCTGCTCATGAAATTGATCATGAAGTATTTCAGTTGTGAGGGAAGGTTTTCCCGCCTCTTTTCCTATCACTTCAGGTTGCTCATGCACTTTACCAAGGTGTGGATGATGAATCTCCCATCTTTCATTTGCAACAACATAGAGAAGATGTAAAACTTCATGCAGCACAAGACCCCTTGACAACAGCTAAACAGTGTCTATCATTTTGCTCTCATCTAGATTTTGGTGGACCATCAGTTGGGATTGCAAAGTATTTCCTGGGAGGACTTCATCTCCCGTGATTTCTTCAGCACTCCACAGGTGGTAACAGAGGAAGAGCATGAGGTGGGGGGTCCTTCACATCAGTTTGAGTGCCATGAGACTGCCAACATGCCAGTGTACATCACATACCAGAAGGGCAACAGATTGTTGTTTGCAGTAGAAAAGCGAGTTTTATCTCCACCCGGGGTGGAAGGGGCCTCTCTTTCGACATCAGCATCACAGGAGCAGAGCATGGGAAAAGAGCTAGTGAATGATGAGGGGCCATCGGGAGAGCCATCAGGTCAATGAGAGACCAAGTTTTTTCTCCTTCACAATGATGACACAGATAGATAGCCAACAAATGAGGAGCTTAGAGAGGTCATCCAGGAACAACAGTCAGATATTGAGGCCTTGTCCCTAGACTTTGAGAGGGCCAAGTGGAACATGAAGTACCCGGAACAGAGGAACAAGTAGCTAGAGGACAAGCTAGCGATCATGGAGCTGCAAAAAATTCGTGAGCATCGCCAAGGTGCTCAAAGAAGAAGGGTTGAGCTCACATGTTTGGAGCAAGAAATCAATGAGGATCGGGAGGCCAACCTTGAGAGGAACAACATGCATTTAGAGAGGCTACTAGACAAAGCCAACAAGGACCTTGTACTGCTGAGGCATATGGAATTTCACTACCAGGCACGAAACATGAGTGCCAAGGCCCGAATAAAGAGCTTGAAGGCAAAATTGAGAAAGGCAACAAGGAGGGAAAAAGAGGCAAAAGAGCAAGATAGACTTAGACTCTTGGCTGAGGCTTCCTTAGCTGATCATGGCACCCCATAGGGAACCTCCAGCCGAAATTTCAGCAAATTTGGGGAAGTTTTGTTCACATTTTGATTTTTGGGACAAAAAACAGGAAATTCCTCCCTGTGCGTTGCGCCACTGGCGCGACGCTAAAATTCTAGAGCTCCAATTAAGGAATGGTTTGAATTTTTGGAATCATCATGGAAAATCATGACCAGTGGTGTCCGGGCAAGAAATTTTGACAAGATCTGGGTCTCCTAAAGGTCAAAAAACACTCAAAAATGGCCTCTCTGCCACTTTTTTGATACACAGAAAGTAGTCTTGGGAGAATGAAGATTTGGAGGGGAAAATGAGCACCAAATGTTGGAAATAATACTGAGAGGGGGGGTGAATCAGTATTATTTAGAAATTTTAACAAATCTTCCTTATTTGATCTTTTGAATTATTCTTGCATATTAGTACCATAAAATAATGAGCATGAACAAAGAAAATAGATAGTCACACCAAAGAACACAAGATGTAAGGTGGAAACCCAATGTGGGAGAAAACCACCTGCTGCAATATGTCTCTATCTTCTTTCAATTTAGAAAATCTTTTACAATGATTTTGTACTGGTGCAGTCCTTTACCAGTATGCAGGCTGCAACCTGCAGAGAGCTACAACTCTCTCTCGTTTTCCAGTCTCACCTGGAAGGGAGCTACAACCCCCTACTTCTTTTCATGAAGCATCAAATGATCAACAAGTATACAACAGTTACTGTCCACTACAGTTATCAGATCAGTAATCACAGAACTAACCCAGAACACCTTATGAACAGAAAAATACAGTCAACAGATCATCTTAAGATAGGGACGCAATTTTTCTTTCTGTGGCCTGCGACTGGACGCAGTTTACCTTCTGCTGCTCTGCGTACCGACGCACTGTTCCTTTAAACTGCTCTGCGTACCGGCGCACCCAACAATACTATCGCGCCGCGTCTTTTGCTTCAGAGACACATCCAATAATACTATCGCGCCGCGTCTTTCGCTTCAGAGACGCACCTGAGCCCTTACTGTACTGCGTCTCGGCGCACTTGCCCTTCACTGAACCTGTGTCCCTTCAGATATAAAAGATATGAAGACTTCAGCACTAGCCCAAACAGTCAGATCTGCAGATCTGATCATGCGCCATAGAGATCATAGTCCATTAGAAGATTCGCCCTCATAGATTTGGACTAGATCTCACCAAAAGATATTCAACCAAAGATGATACTTAATCCAAATGAACTCCTTTGCTTTATATAGGCAAGCTTCTCCCCAAAACATGGAATAATACCACAAGCCGACACCATAGAAACACAAAAACGTCGGCTAGATACCACACAAGAAACCCCCTCGTGCTTTTCTCTGTCTTGAAATGTGTGCACTGGGTGGACGCACCCCCTGAACGGCTGGCCTGCGTCCCTGGACGCGGGTTCGGCATGGTATACCTGCGGGGAAGCACTTTCTGAACAGATTGCCTGCGTCCTTCTTAAAAATAGAGAGCTGATCATCAAGAATAGTGATCTACCACCTGAATGGGTTGCCATCAAGGACAACTCCTGAATCATAATGCCAACAATCTCCCCCTTTGGACTTGATGGCAACCTCATGATCTTCAGTTTCATTCTCCCCCTTTGACATCAAGGGCAAAGGGTATGCTCCCCCTAAGCGCATGCTCCCCCTGAATATGAACCAGATCTGTAGCAACGCACCATCATGAAAGAGATAGAGACATATTGCAGCTATTTCCAAGATCTCCTTCTCCATAATGCCAACAATGCATTATGTGCTCCCCCTGAGCCTGTACCACCAATAAGAAGAGGTTCAACAAGATGATGCATCAACAACCCCCAGCTTTTGCCTGAGGTATTCAAAAGTGTCCTTGGGCAACGGTTTGGTGAAAATATCAGCAACTTGTTCCTTAGAGGGAACATACTCCAACTTGACCTTCTGTTCAAGTACTTGTTCCAGGAGAAAATGGTACTTGATTGGTATGTGCTTGGTTTTTGAATGCATAACCGGATTCTTTGAGATGTTGATTGCACTTGTGTTGTCACATAAGATAGGGATTGGAGGTGTACAAGTGATTTGATAATCCTGCAAAGTCTGCATCATCCAAAGGAGTTGGGTGCAACAAGATGCAGCAGCAACATATTCCGCTTCAGCTGTAGACAAGGCAATTGAACTCTGTTTCTTGCTGAACCAAGATACCAGTCTGGAACCCATAAAGAATGCACCACCACTTGTGCTTTTCCTGTCATCCACGCTTCCGGCCCAATCTGCATCTGTATAAGCATGAAGAGTGAGATCTGTATCTCTAGGATACCATAAGCCATAATTTTGAGTCCCTTGAAGATATTTGAAAATTCTCTTTACTGCCTGAAGATGAGTCTCCTTCGGATTTGCCTGAAATCTTCCAACTATTCCAACTGCATGCATGATGTCTGGTTGGGTACCTGTCAAATATAGTAAACTTCCAATCATAGATCTGTAGGTTGGTTGATGTACTGCTGCAGATTCATCATTTGCACTGAGACTACATCCTGTGACCATGGGTGTACATACTGGTTTTGCATCTTCCATGCCATATTTCTTCAAAATCTGCTTGAGATACTTGGTTTGAGATAAAAGGATTCCTCCTTCCTTTTGTTGGATTTGCAAACCAAGGAAGTATGTCAGTTCTCCTAGTAAGGACATTTCAAATTCTTTCTGCATGACCGAGGCAAAGCTTTGACTCATAGCTTCTTCATTGCTGCCAAAAATAATGTCATCTACATACACAACAAGTATTAGCAATTTGTCATTTTCAACTTTTATATACAGATTGCTATCTGCTGAACCTTTTGAAAAACCTTGTTGATGAAGATATTTGTCCAACCGGTAGTACCAAGCCCTTGGAGCTTGTTTGAGACCATAGAGAGCCTTTTTCAATCGGCATACAAGATTTGGATCATTTCCAAGAATGAAACCATTTGGCTGTTCAATGTACACTTCTTCTTCCAAGTCTCCATTCAGAAAGGCTGATTTCACGTCCATTTGAAATACTTTGAAGTTCTGAAAACTTGAGAGAGCAAGGAACATTCGGATGGCCTCAAGTCTTGCAACAGGAGCAAAATTTTCTTCAAAGTCTATTCCTTCTTGCTGCGCATACCCTTTACAAACAAGTCTGGCTTTGTTTCTAATTACTTCTCCATTTTCATTCAATTTATTTTTGAAGACCCATTTTGTTACGATTACATTCTTATCCTTTGGTCTAGGAACCAGCTCCCAAGTGTTGTTCTTTTCGATTTGCTCAAGTTCTTCATCCATTGCTTTCACCCAACATTCATCTTTGCATGCCTCTTTCACATTTTGTGGTTCAGTAGAGGAGAGTAATGCCAAATAGCTTGAAGCTTCTGCAACTGTTCTTCTAGTTTGTATACCTGCTTCTTTCTGTCCCATGATCTGAGATTCTGGATGGTTCTTCTGAACATATCTGGATGGAGTCTTTTCTTCTATTCTTGTTCGTTCTTCTGCTTCTTCGTGAGGTTCTTCTTGAGATTCTTCTTGAGGTTCTTCTTCTTCATCATTCTGTCTTTGAGGGTAGCTCTCATCTTCTTCGATGTCTTCACGATGTATTTGCCTAGGAATGTATCCCTTCTCATCAACCACTACATCAATGTTGTCAACAATTCTGCCAAGTCTTTTATTGTAGCATTTGTATGCTTTGCTATGTGGAGAATAGCCAAGAAGAATGCCTTCATCTGCTCTAGGATCAAGTTTGCCAAGCTGCTCCTCAGTATTCTTGATATAGCATTTGCTCCCAAAGATTTTGAAGTGCTTTACCGAAGGAGTTTTACCACTCCAGAGCTCATGAGGAGTTTGAGTGCTGTTCACCCGGACATTTGTCTTGTTGAGAATAATAACCGCAGCATGTGCAGCTTCACCCCAGAAAGTTGCGGGAGTTCCTGATTCATCAAGCATAGCACGAGCCATTTGTTGGATTGTTCTGTTCATTCTTTCAACAACTCCATTTTGCTGAGGAGTTCTAGCTGTAGAGAATTCTCTCCTTATCCCATGTTCATCACAGAAATCGAAAAATTCATTTGAAGTAAATTCCCCACCTCTGTCGGATCTGAGGCACTTAATTTTGTGACCTGATTCATTTTCAACCAAGGCTTTGAAGGATTTGAATTTTTCGAATGCTTCATCTTTGTGCTTCATAAGTCCTAACCAAACAAACCTGGAGAAATCGTCAATAAATAATATCAAGTATTCCTCTCCTCTAGGTGTTCTTTTCCTGAATGGTCCACATACATCTGTATGTACTAGCTCAAGAGGCATGCTAGCTGATCCTTCTTTCTCTGGAAAGTTAGTCCTGGTTTGTTTTCCAAACTGACATGATCTGCATATGGTGTTGTCAGGAATTTTGATATCTGGAAGATCGCGAACTGCCTGATATTTGCATGCTTTCCTTATTTGTGAGAAGCTTAGATGTCCCAACCTTCGATGCCATAACCAGTGCTCTTCATCCTTGCTTAGATAGCATTGTTGTTGTCCTTCTTCAAATATGTATAGATTATTTGGAGTTCTTTTCCCTTTGAGAATTGTTTTACCTGTATCAAGATCACGAACAAGACATCCATTTGATCTGAATATAACCTCGGTTCTTTGATCACACATCTGGCTGACACTTAGTAGATTATGCTTCAATCCATCAACATACAAAACATTTCCAGCCTTAACATCTTCTTTTAAAGGAGCAATACCTTTTCCTTTTATAGTTGCAGGAGTATCATTTCCAAAAGAGACTTTCTTTCCCTTTTCTAAAATAGAATAAGACTCAAGTTTTTCTTTATCACCTGTCATATGCTTCGAACATCCACTGTCAATGTACCATAGATTTTCTTGTCCTTCTGCATAAAATGCTATCCCACATCTTTCTGTTTGAGGTTCCTTTATTCTCCATGTTTTGGTGCCTGAGGCTTGTTCCTTTTTCCGCTCTTGTTCCTTTCTTTCCTGAAACCTGCTTCTGCATTCAAAGTCTTCATGACCAAAATTATTGCAAATAGAACATTCAACTTCATTTTCAAGAGCCGAAAAGTTGTTATAGGTCCTTTTTGTAATCCCTGTCATACTTCTTTGTTTTTGAGCTTCCCTAGTCATGATTGTTTTATACGCAACACATTGAGCTGCTTTGTGACCAAATTTATGGCAAGAAAAGCATTGTCCATTGAAGAAGCTTCTGCGGTTATTGAATTTACTAGCCCACTGATTGTAATTTCTATTTTCATCTATTCTTGAACCAAACTGGGAAGATTTTACCTGTGGCTGGTTGTGGCTTTTGTTCACCCTTAAGCTGGATTGCCCCTGATAGTTTCTGTTTGAAGTTTGTCCCTACTTTACCTGATGATCTTCATTGTGCTTTTGCTCATTTCTTCTTGCTGCATCAAGATAACTTTTTGAAGTGGATGCTTGAGAAGTTTCTCCATTATAGCCCAAACCTGTCTTATTTAGTGGAGACTGCTGCACACTGATAATCTCATCCAAAGTTTCAGATCCTTTGACAAACTTGAGATTAATAGCTTTTGTTTTCTCAATTTCTTTTTTAAGACCAACAATTTCACCTTCTAATTTTTCAAGATGTTTTTCCTTTTCATCAATTTGAAATTGTAGAGTATCAATGATCATGTTCTTTTCTTCTATACATCTCTTGAGTCTAGTAATTTCATCATAAAGGTTATCCACATCTACAGCATCCTCATAATCATCATCTTCAAATGCCATTAACAACCTATATTTATTACCTTGTTCATCTTCATCACTGTTTGATAAGCCATCACTATCTTCATGGGTGTAGTAGCTTTTCTTATTTGCACTTTGTTTCTTGTTCCATCTAGCTGGTTCCTTTCCTTTATTCTTATAAGAACATTTCGCAGCATAATGACCTACTCTTCCACAAGCAAAGCATTTGAAAGGTAGCTTACCTCTGAATCTTCCAGAACCCCTTTGAAGATTTCTGACAAAATTTGATTCTTCTTCCTCTTCTTCTGGAACATGGCTTGCTTCATAGTGATCTTCTTTGCCTGATGCCTTAAAAGCAGCCTCCCTTCTGTCTAATGGACCTCCCTTTCTCATTTCATAAGCAGTTAGAATTCCATGTAGCTGAGACATAGTGAGAACACGGAGATTTTCTTTTTCTTCTATTGCAGATACTTTAGATTCAAACTTGGGGGATAATGATCTTAGAATCTTTTGAACTACTATAGACTCTTTTATTTCTTCACCCAAATTTTTCATACAATTAACAATCTCATCTACTCGAAGAAAATAATTAGCCACACTTTCATCATTATACATCTTGAGAGTCTCATATTGAATCCTGAGAGTTTGAAGTTTAGCTTGTTTTACCTGTTCATCTCCTTCATAGCTCGTGATCATTTTGTCCCATATTTCTTTTGCTGATTTGAAGTGCATTACCTTCATGAATTTTGTTTGGGATATACTTCCTAATAGAGTACTGACTGCTTTTGCATTTGTTTCATACTTCTTTTTCTCAGCTGGATCTGTAGGAGTAGCTGAAGGAAAAGCATAGCCTGTTTCTACAATGTCCTAAACTTCTGTACCAAGAGATTGAAGATATGCAGTAACTCTTACCTTCCAATAATTGAAGTTTGTCCCATCAAAAACCGGTGGCTTGATTGATGCTTCTCTCTCGTAGTTGCTCATGATGAACGATCTACCTTCAAGCGATCAAGCTTTTCTGAAGGACCGGCTCCGATACCAATTGTTGGAAATAATACTGAGAGGGGGGGTGAATCAGTATTATTTAGCAATTTTAACAAATCTTCCTTATTTGATCTTTTGAATTATTCTTGCATATCAGTACCATAAAATAATGAGCATGAACAAAGAAAATAGACAGTCACACCAAAGAACACAAGATGTAAGGTGGAAACCCAATGTGGGAGAAAACCACCTGCTGCAATATGTCTCTATCTTCTTTCAATTTAGAAAATCTTTTACAATGATTTTGTACTGGTGCAGTCCTTTACCAGTACGCAGGCTGCAACCTGCAGAGAGCTACAACTCTCTCTCGTTTTCCAGTCTCACCTGGAAGGGAGCTACAACCCCCTACTTCTTTTCATGAAGCATCAAATGATCAACAAGTATACAACAGTTACTGTCCACTACAGTTATCAGATCAGTAATCACAGAACTAACCCAGAACACCTTATGAACAGAAAAATACAGTCAACAGATCATCTTAAGACAGGGACGCAATTTTTCTTTCTGTGGCCTGCGACTGGACGCAGTTTACCTTCTGCTGCTCTGTGTACCGACGCACTGTTCCTTTAAACTGATCTGCGTACCGGCGCACCCAACAATACTATCGCGCCGCGTCTTTTGCTTCAGAGACACATCCAATAATACTATCGCGCCGCGTCTTTCGCTTCAGAGACGCACCTGAGCCCTTACTGTACTGCGTCTCGGCGCACTTGCCCTTCACTGAACCTGTGTCCCTTCAGATATAAAAGATATGAAGACTTCAGCACTAGCCCAAACAGTCAGATCTGCAGATCTGATCATGCGCCATAGAGATCACAGTCCATTAGAAGATTCGCCCTCATAGATTTGGACTAGATCTCACCAAAAGATATTCAACCAAAGATGATACTTAATCCAAATGAACTCCTTTGCTTTATATAGGCAAGCTTCTCCCCAAAACATGGAATAATACCACGAGCCGACACCATAGAAACACAAAACCGTCGGCTAGATACCACATAAGAAACCCCCTCGTGCTTTTCTCTGTCTTGAAATGTGTGCACTGGGTGGACGCACCCCCTGAACGGCTGGCCTGCGTCCCTGGACGCGGGTTCGGCATGGTATACCTGCGGGGACGCACTTTCTGAATAGATTGCCTGCGTCCTTCTTAAAAATAGAGAGCTGATCATCAAGAATAGTGATCTACCACCTGAATGGGTTGCCATCAAGGACAACTCCTGAATCATAATGCCAACACCAAATTCAAAACTTCCAGTTGGGTTGTTAAGTAAATGGGATAGGTTTTCCAACAAGCCCACTTAGGCACATTTTGGACACCTAAAAGTGCCCCAAAACAGGCCCTAAAGTGGCGCAACACACAGATAATTTGGCGCGGCGCAGAGAGGAAAAACTGCTAATTTTCTCCTATTTCTCGAAATTTCGGTTCGCGACTTCTCCAAGTGGGCCCGGTCATCTACACTTCAGTTTCTTGGCACCAAAGGCAGAATTTAAAGAGCTTTTTCTCCAGATTGGCATCCATCCAAGTGGCAAAAGAATGCAAAGGGTCACCCCAGCCAAATGTCATGCTTGTGAGCGTTGCACCTGTAGTTGATGGTTGGATCTCCAGCTTCATTTTGTAATCATTCGAGTAACTCCCAAACCCTTGGGTGTTCTATCTCTTCCTCACATATTATATATATTGTATGCAAGCTATTTTCAAAGGGTTGGTTGGCTTGTAACTTCTAGGAGACTGTGGGAAAGAAACTCTGTTTCTTCACTGTGTATTTTTGACAGAGAATTAATGAAAGGCAGCGGCTCTGTTTCATGAGATTCTTATGGTTGTGTGTGTATAAAATGTGTTCTTATGTTCCATATGTATCTTGTTATGTTCCATAATTCAATTCATGTTTCATTTCAGTTAAATTTTCTGAGTGAGATTAGGTAGAATCCAATTTTTATTGTTTGCCTGTGGGAAAATTTCATGTACAATGTTATTCTTTTGTTGAAAATGATTCATAGGACTATGCCCTTTCCACTTTCTTCAGCAATCTATTCATGCTGTGGTACCTAAAACTAAATTGCTACATTTTCCGCCTACCTTGCCTCATGGAATAATCTGTGCCTTTGTATTAAATTCTCTGTTCTTTGCTGAGCGCCAGTCCTAATCCATCACAAAAGCTCGGCCATTCATAAAAATTTGTTTCCCGAATCCCTATTCACTTACTAGCCTAAGATAAATATTTCATTTCAAGTCATCTCAGATTTTTTTCAAGTATTTATTCAGTGATCGTGACTTAGAGAGAGCCCTATCCTGTTCTGGTAGGGCTAGCTACCAGAGTGAGCATGGATTGTGGTTACCCTAATTTTTGCTTTCATTCAACCTAGGGAAGATTTAGGTGCTAACATAGTGGTGACTCTACTGGGGATATGTCAAACTGAAATCAAATCCCCTTGTTTCATAATAATTCTAGGCTTCCAGAATGATGAGCTTAGGATTGGGTAGGCTGAGTAAATTTGGCGTGTCCTGTGATTTTTCTCAATATCACGTTGGCTTCAGGACGATATATCAGAGCCAATCCAGACTTGGATCCTCCTCAAATTTATGAAAATCCCAATTTGATTCCAAAACTCCTTCGTCAAGAAAGCACCATACCTCTCGTGTTCAAATCCCATTCATGTCCCCTCATTTTTGAGTATCTTGAAGAGCTTGAGTTCGACGAAAGGTTTGAGATATCATTGTTTGAGTCTAAGTCCAAAAGGGTTGTCAACTATACTATCCCCAATCCACAATTTCTTGTAGACTTGGAAACAGAAAGAGCTAACCAATTGATAGACAATTATATTGCGGAACAGCCCCAAACTCCGATTTTTATCCCCTTGCAAACTACACACACTCCTCCAACACCTCCAAGGTCAAATCCATCGAGAGTGATGGTTGCCCGGTTCACACCCCTTGTTCTACCTCAATTTCTAGATGATATACCCAAAGATTATCAAAGTAAAATCTCGTTTTTTGATGGCACTCCAAATAGCATCACTGGTTAGCAACATGTAGACAAAATGGCAGACTTCTATGAACTGCACGAGATTGATGAGGAAAATGTGGCAATGAGGCTCTTTGTGCAGAAATTTGCAGGTGATGTAAGGAAATGGTTCAGAGCTTTAACGGCAGCAAGTATCACTACTTTGGCTGAACTACAGAGACAATTTTTTAATCGGTTGGAAGTGAAGAAGAATCCCCTCCAAATTTTGGCCAAATATGAACAAATCAAAAGAAATGCTGGCGAGTCGGTTCAAGATTACTGTGTTAGATTTAATGCAGTCTATAATGAAATTCCAGATCATCTGAAGCCATCTGTAGGACTAGCCATGATGAAGTTTCCAGATGGTTTTGATACTGATATGGCCTACCAATTAAGAGAGAGAGAACCGGCCACAATGGAAGATATGCAGAAAATAGCGGTCAGAGTTGAAGCAAATCTACTATCCAGAAGAGCTAGAGCGAAAGCAGAGAAGAAAACTACTATGAAAGAAGAATCTTTTTCAACGGATCAACTGCTAAAAAAGGTAGAACAGATGCCTGAAAGGGTAAAACTTGACAAGCCTGAGCCACAAGTTAGGAATCCTAACTTCTGTGGCCAGCAGTAGCCACAATATAGGACCAGACAGAAAGATCAATGAAACCAAGAGCGAGCAGCACAACAGCTGGTACAAACACCTTTGCCACAGAATTTTGTGCATGGACCAGAATTACATGAGGATGACAATGTAATAGGCGAAGAAAACCACCTCTTTACTCTAGATGAGCTACCTACTTACATCACCGAAGAAGAAGAATGTGTAGTGAGCTCAGCTACACACCAAGACATGGATTTTATTCTAGCTAGTGACACGGTTTTGGAAGAAGAATCAGAAGAATATCAAAGGGGTTATATGAATGCTCTATCTGCACAGTAGCAACGATATTCACTTAGAAACAGAGATGTGCCAGCCAAACCAATTCAGAAAAGGAAGGAGGGTGAAGCAGCAAAAAATGACTCATCAGCTACACAAAGAAAAGGAAAGGAGGCAATTGGTCCGGAGAGCAGCAAATCCAAATCAGCAGAACAACCACAGCAACAAGCTATATCAAAGGAAAAGGAAAGGAAAGAGATCCCATTCAAAGAGGCAGAAAAGAATCCCACTTTTAGCTTAGAGAATGAGATTTCTAAGTTAAAGGTATCCATTCCCTTGACTGAAATAATGAAGAACAACAGCTATAGAGGACATATTTCTAAAATTTTGAATTTGGATCCAATGTCTGACATGGTGAATGTAGAGGATGATTAACCTGAAATGATTTTTGGACTGACATCAAATGGTGAGTCTCCTGATAGCAATGTTCCTCCATTTTATATCAGTTTGAGATTGCATGATTTTGTATTGCATAATGCCATGTTCAATTCTGGAGCTTCTCACAATCTCATGCCCAAGGCTATCATGGATAAGCTTGGTCTAGACATCACCCAGCAATATCATGATCTCTATTCATTCGATTCCAGCAGAGTAAGAAGTATAGGACTCATCAAAGACTTAGTTGTGAGTTTGGATTAGCTTCCTATGAAAAATGTTTTGATGGATGTAGTGGTAGCAGACATTCCTCCAAGGTTCGGCATGCTTCTTTGAAGGTCTTGGGTAGCGAAAATGAAAGGGACACTACAGCTGGATTTCTCCTATGCTACAATCCCAGTGTTTGGACAAATGAGGAAGTTATACAGGGAAAAAAAAATGAAATATATGATCACAAGCAAGGGGAAACCTGTAAATCATCCTATTAACTATGTACATATAGATTTAGAGTCTTTTGTTTTGTTTTCAGATAGTTTAAATGATATAGATAGTCAGATAGTAGAAGTAGACGACATTATGGAAATAACAGAAAATTTCAGAGAAATCTTGAAGAAAGAAGGATGAGAAAAGCAGCAAAATGTTGGGTAATCAGCTGAAAGCAACGGACAACAAGCAATCAAGGTACAACAAATAGATTTATAGCACTTGCAAGAAGAGGAAGAAGGCTTACGGACCATGGATTTTGATGGAGCGGTAGGCAATGATGGCGCTGGAATCAGAATCTGGGTACACAGTCCTTTCTCCGCCCCAAACAAAGTGCCTAGCAGCATGAGGGTTTGCTCTTACAAGCTGGCCTTTGAGAGTTCAAACAATTAAGCGGAGTATTAAGCTCTAATTGCTAGCCTAAAAATTCTTAGAAAGCTGAATGCAAAAAGGATTTCAATATATGGCGACTCCGAATTAGTAATAAAGTAGGTCAGAGGTGAGTATTAAGCAAAACATCCTAGGATGTGGGCCTATCGCAATGTAGTTTTAGACATCTTAAATTTATTTTCAGAATACACCTTGACATGTGTGCCTCATATACAAAATAGTATTTGCTGATGCTCTTGCCAAGGCAGCAAGCAATTTGAAGATTCCCATGAACTCTAGCAATAAATTTGAAATCCATGTCAAGCATCGTCCAACCATTCCAGACAATCAATGATATTGGCAAGTGTTTCAAGATGATGAGGAGATTAAGGATTTTATGCTGAATAAAGGCAAGTTCAAAGAAACCTCAATTGATGTAGAAAACGATGAAGGCAAAGGGAATGGTTTAGATGAAGCGCAGATCAATGAAATGGACGTATTATAGCTGAAAAACAATGTTATTCCTAAAGGCTTGATACCTCTAGAAGAGGTTTTTGATCAAGATGATGTAGCCCACAAGCCAACATTGCAGCCAACAGAGAAGGGTGTAGAAGAGGTTAAAATAAGAATAGCTACCACTCCTAAGATGGTAAAATTGTCTAAAGCATTGTCGCCAAAGATAAAGGACAAATACATCAGTTTGATGGGTTCATTTGCAGATGTGTTTGCTTGGGATTATTCTGATTTAAAGACCTATGATACCAATATTATTCAGCACACAATATTGATCAAGCCCAATCAAAAACCATTTAGATAGAAGCTGAGAAGGATAAATCCAAAGTTGCTGCCTTCTATCGAAAAGGAGGTAAATAGGTTGTATAAGTTAGGTATCATTCTGCCCATCATATTTTCAGATTGGATATCTAATTTAGTGCCTGTACGTAAGAAGACTGGTGAGATCTGCCTATGCATTGATTTCAAAAATTTAAATAAAGTATCATTGAAGGACAACTATCCACTACCCAAGATGGACCATATACTTCAACGAGTAGTGGGGGCATCTCGTATGTCACTACTTGATGGTTATTATGGATATAACCAAATTTCTGTCCACGAAGATGATAGAGACAAGACAACGTTCACCACTCCATGGGGAACCTTTCATTATGCCAAAATTCCTTTCGGTTTAAACATTGCAGGTGCCACATTTCAGCGGGCAATGGACTTAAATTTTGCAAATGAGAGGGATGTGTTTTTGGTAGTGTATCTGGATGACTTGACGGTGTTTTCAAAATCTGATGAAGAACACATACACCATCTAAAAACTATCTTCCGAAAATGCAAAAAATATGGTTTATCATTGAATCCCAAGAAGAGCTTGTTTTCCATGGAGGAAGGCAAATTACTTGGGCACATTATTTCAAAGGATGGCATCCGTATTGACCCAGCATGTGTGCAAGCCATTCAGTAAATCGATCTGCCCAGGAACAAAAAGGAGATACAATCATTCAATGGTAAGATGAATTTTCTACGTCATTTTGTGCCTAATCTTGTAGAACACTTAAAAGAAATAACCAACATGCTCAAGAAGGACAACCAGGTGAAATGGACAGAAGAGGCAGTAAAATCTTTCAACTTGATCAAATTGGCCCTTTCTTCAGCTCCAGTTCTAGTCAGCTTGGACTACACTTAGGATTTTCTATTGTTTTCATTTGCTTCTGAGCACATTATGGCAGTGGTATTATTGTAGAAAAGAGATGATCACGAAATACCCATTGCATTCTTCAGCGGGGCTATAAGGGATGCAGCTTTAAAGTACAACATCATTGAGAAACAAGCCCTAGCATTTGTGAAGGCACTGAAAGATTTGTGGGTATATATCCTACATTCTCACATTCTGGCCTATGTTCCTAATACTGCTATAAAATATGTTTTAGTACAGACTGATCCGGGAGGGAGAAGAGGCAAATGGATTGCAGCTTTGCTAGAATATGATGTAGAAATAAAGCCCATAAAGCTAGTCAAAGGACAGGGGTTGGCGAAGCTGATGGCCGCATCGAACTTGCATGCATTAGACATAAATCTCATCGCTAACATGTCCGATGAGAATGAGGAAGGAATGTCAATTCAGGTATCCGAAATGTTTGCTTTGTCCCCATGGTATTCTTATATAATATATGTGCTGAAAAATCTGTCACCACCACCCGGCATGACTAAAAACAAAGCAAGAACACTCAAATTGAAGGCAGCCAAGTTTTGTATTTTTGTATTTTTCACTATATTAGAAGGATCCTGGTGGTATTTTGTTAAATTTTTTGGTGGAAGAGGAGGTAAAGAAAGTCATGGAGGATTTTCACGATGGAGAGTGTGGCGGTCACCTTTTTTGGAAGTCAACAGTGAACAAAATTTTGAGAGCAGGGTGTTATTGGCCTACTTTGTTTGCTGATGTGCATAAGATGGTCAAGCACTGTCACAAATGTCAAATTTTCGAAGGAAAACAAAAATTACAGCCTTTGCCACTTAAGCCTATTGAGGTGAGCGCTCCTTTCTAGTAGTGGGGATTAGACTTCATTGGAGAAATTCATCCCGCTTCTTCTGGACAGCATAGATGGATCCTTACAGCGACAGACTATTTTACAAAATGGATTGAGGCAGCTCCTACCAGACAAGATACATACATGGTAATCATCTCCTTTCTCGGAAAGAACATCTTGTCTCGCTTTGGTTGTCCAAACAAATTAATCACCGATAATGCAGCAGCTTTCAAATCGAAGAGGATGGTAGAATTTTGTCATAAGTATCATATCACTTTAGGTCATTCAACTGCCTATCATCCGCAAGGAAATGGATTGGTGGAATCTTCGAATAAATCATTGATCAACATCATCAAGAAGCTGCTGGAAATAAATAAAAAGAGCTAGAACAAGAGACTGGTTCATGCACTTTGGGCAGATCAGATCACTCAGAAAAGGTCCATTGGTATGTCACCGTTTGAGCTGGTTTATGGAGTGGACACAATATTTCCCGCTTCTCTTGCTACCCTGGTGGTCAAACTTCTTCAGGAGGCCAACAATGAGGAAGATCCCATGCATAGAAGGTTGAATCGAATGATCCACTTGCAGAAAACAAGAGAAGAAGTCTTCAAGAACACATCCAAGTTGCAGGTAAAGATAAAGAAAATTTATGACAGAAAAGCAAAGGCAGATAAATTTCAGGTGGATGATGTGGTGTTGAAGTGGGATGCAAGAAATGAAGAGAAAGGCAAGCACAGAAAGTTCAAAAATCTTTGGAAAGGACCTTTCAAGATTGTAGCATATAGGGGTCAAAATGCCTTTCTACGGAAGGAAATGAACATGGAGGATTGTCCTGGAGGGCCGATCAATGGTCGACTACTCAAGCGGTACCACTGTTGATACAACACTGCACTGTCATTGTAAATACCATTTTGTTATTTCAGTTTCGTTTCAGTATATAAAGTTAGTTTTTGAGTTATTTTAATGTCAAATTTGAGTCAATTTCTTGGTTATTCCAATTTTATAAATAAGTCATAGTCTTGTGTTGTTTATTGAAATAATGACTCCATAGCCCAATGGACAAAAGGCACTACCTATCTCCTCTAGAGATCTACTATTCTTGGCATCTCCAAGGAGCTACCATCCCCCATTGGAGCCAATGTTAGAGTCAGTCTGGTCAGCCCTCCATCAGGGATCAAAACTCTTTATGCATTTCATTCTAAGTGTCCCACTCCATCCACTCAGTTGCATTCTGCTAGGGGCATGCCATAATCTAACGGAGAAGGTCATGATAGTCATTTCCCCCTCATGTATGGTTCCTGTTGGCTCAAGTCTTTTGTCGGTAATCACCAAATTCCATGACAGTCAAGGTCTGGTCCTTTACAGGACCAAAATAATTTTTTATGTTTGGGCCTAGCAATCCATCAATTTGGTCCTTGAAAACATGTACAGTAAAGCCATGCAGGCCAGAAGAAGGCCCTTACACAGCTATGGTTTAGAGAGCTTCATCTTCAGGTGAATATACTTCGACTCTTCTTCAAAACTCTGTTTTGAAGAAAAGTCAAACAAGGTCATTTATGACAAAATTGTCCAAAGCAAGTTGATTTTTCAGATGCAGTCATGGTTTCCATGGCCAAATTCCCAGTCACATAGTCCCCGCAAAGAAATGCCAAAAATTTCATTATTTGAGCCAAAATGTTAAAGGAAAAGTGAAAATCAGTGTGTTTTGAAATCAATGAAAAAGTGAAAAACAAAACATTAGAAATGGGTTTTCAAGGAAGCAAAAAATCAAACACATCCCTTCCAAGCCTATATATACTTGTTTTTGCCCAAATCAAAGCCATTGTGCTCTTGCAAGTTTTGGAGAGACATTGCAAAAGTGAGAAAGCGAAATTGTGAGCGACTGAGAGGTGGTTTTCGAGGGTGCGGCACATACACCAAGGAGCACGACGCACACAGAGGGTGTGGCGCACAAGGAGCCAGCCCGCAGTGGGAAGTTTACAAGGGCACGACGCACACCCAGCGTGTGACACACTGGGCTTGGCACGCGACACACACAGCCAGGGGCATAAAAACATTGCCAAACCGCTTCAAATCTTGGTGAAGGCTAGCAAATCAAGAGATTTTCAGAGCATCTACCAGTTCCATCGGATTCAGAGGGCAGCATAAAACGTAGGGTACAAACAGCAGTAATGGCATCAGAAGTTTCATCAGAGTATGAGGAGGGGACCCACAGTGACACATCTTTAGGAGAGAGGGCCCATAAGAAGACATCATCAGAGTGGCAGACATCTTAGAGATGAGCAAAACACCCTCACTGAGCTGCAGGCATGCCCTCTTGCCATGTCTTGTTTCCAGCGCTTGGCATGTTATGAATTTTTTCAAAGGGTGGAAAATGTCAGAGTCCATCATGAGTTGGCCCGTCTTTTTGCACTTCAATTACAGGGAGGTCAATCTGTCTTGGCTGGGGTCACTTTCACATTAACACTGGAAACCATATCAGTGGCAACAGGAATACCGAACATTGGGGAATAGTGGCATAAGAAAAAGAAGGTGGAGAGGCATCATTATCAGCCTTACATCAAGAACAACTATTTAAGCCAACTCACGAGAGTTTTTCGATTCATATTTTTGAGGGATGAGTATGCCCCGCTCATGAAATTGATCATGAAGTATTTTAGTTGTGAGGGAAGGTTTTCCCGCCTCTATTCCTTCATATCAGGTGCTCATGCAATTTACCAGGGTGTGGATGATGAACCTCTCGTTTTTCATTTGCAACAACAAAGAGAAGATGAAAAACTTCATGTAGCACAAGACCCCTCGACAGCAGCTAAACAATGTCTATCATTTTTCTCTCATCCAGATTTTGTTGGACCATCAGTTGGGATTGCAAAGTATTGCTTGGGAGGACTTCATCTCCCGTGATTTCTTTAGCGCTCCACAGGTGGTATCAGAGGTAGAGCATGAGGTGGGGGGTCCTTCACATTAGTTTGAGTGACATGAGACTTCCGCCATGCCAGTGTACATCACATACCAGAAGGGCAGTAGACCGTTGTTTGCAGCAACAAAGCGAGTGTTATCTCCACCCGGGGTGGAAGGGGCCTCACTTTTGACATCAGCATCGTAGGAGTAGAGTAGGGGCAAAGAGCCAGTGCATGATGAGGGGCCATCAGGAGAGCCATCAGGTGAACAAGAGACCGAGTTTGTTCTCCTTCACGATGATGACACAGATATAGAGCAAACAAATGAGGAGCTTAGAGAGGTCATCCAGGAACAACAGTCAGAGATTGACGCCTTGTCCCTGGACTTGGAGAGGGAAAACTAGAACATGAAGTACCTGGAATAAAGGAACAAGTAGCTAGAGGACCAGCAGGCGATCATGGAGCTGCAAAACATTCGTGAGCATCGCCAAGGTGCTCAAATAAGAAGGGTTGAGCTCACATCTTTGGAGCAAGAAATCAATGAGGATCGGGAGGCCAACCTTGAGAGGAACAACATGCATTTGGAGAGGCTACTAGACAAAGCTGACAAGGACCTTTCGTTGCTGAGGCACATAGAATTTCACTACCGGGCACGAAACATGAGCACCAAGGCCCGAATAAAGAGCTTGAAGGCAAAATTGAGAAAGGCAACAAGGAGGGCAAAAGAGGAAAAAGAGTAAGATAGACTTAGACTCTTGGCTAAGGCTTCCTTAGCTCAGCATGGTACCCCATAGGGAACCTCCAGCCCAAATTTTAGCAAATTTGGGGAAGTTTTGGTCACATTTTGATTTTTTGGACAAAAAACAGGAAATTCCTCCCTGTGCGTCGTGCCACTGGCGCGACGCTAAAATTCTAGAGCTCCAATCGAGGAATGGTTTGAATTTTTGGATTTAGCATGGAAAATCATGACTACTGGTGTCCAGGCAAGAAATTTTGACAAGATATAGGTCTCCTAAAGGTCAAAAAACAATAAAAAATGGCCTCTCTGCCACTTTTTTGACACACAGAAAGAAGTCTTGAGAGAATGAAGATTTGGAGGGGCAAATGAGCACCAAATTCAAAAATTCTAGTTTGGTTGGAAAGTAGAAAGGACAGGATTTCCAACGAGCCCCCTTGGGCACATTTTGGACACCTACAAGTGCCCGAAAACATGCCCCAAAGTGGCCCGATGCACAGATAATTTGGCGAAGTGCACAGAGGAAACACTGCCAATTTGCTCCTGTTTCACAAAATTTCAGTTCGCGACTTCTCCAAGTGGGCCTAGTCATCTACACTTCGGATTTTTTGCACCAAACGTGGCATTTAAAGAGCTTTTTCTCCATATTGGCATCCATCCAAGTGGAAAAAGAATGCAAAGGGTCACCCCAGCCAAATGTCATGCTTGTGAGTGTTGCACCTGTAGCTGATGGTTGGCTCTCCAGCTCCTTTTTGTAATCATTCGGGTAACTCCCAAACCCTTGGGCGTTCTATCTCTTCCTCACACATTCTATATATTGTATGCAAGCTATTTGCAAAGTGTTGGTTGGCTTGTAACTTCTGGGAGACTGTGGGAAAGAAACTCTGTTTCTTCACTGTGTATTTTTGACAGATAATTAATGAAAGGCAACGACTCTGTTTCATGAGATTCTTATGGTTGTGAGTGTAGAAAATGTGTTCTTATGTTCCATATGTATCTTTTTATGTTCCATAATTCAATTCATGTTTCATTTCAGTGAAATTTTCTGAGTGAGATTAGGTAGAATTCAATTTTTATTGCTCTGCCTGTGGGAAAATTTCATGTACAATGTTATTCTTCTATTGAAAAGGATTCATAGGACTATGCCCTTTTCACTTTCTTCAGCAATCTATTCATGCCACAGTACCTCAAACTAAATTGCTACATTTTCCACCTACCTTGCCTCACAAACTAATCTGTGCCTTTGTATTAAATTCCTTGTTCTTTGCTGAGCGCCAGTCCCATACCATCCCAGAAGCTCGTTCATTCATAAAAATTTGTTTCCCGAATCCCTATTCACTTACTATCCTAAGATAAATATTTCATTTCAAGTCATCTCAAATCGTTTTCAAGTATTTATTTAGTGAGCGTGACTTGGAGAGAGCCCTCTCCTGTTCTGGTAGGGCTAGCTACCAGACTGAGCGTGGTTTTTGGTTACCCTAATTTTTACCTTCATTCAACCTAGGGCAGATTTAGGTGCTAACACCACCCATGGAATTTACCCATGGTATTATGAGTAGATAGCAATAGAGATTCTAAGAGGTTGTCCACCTCTTTAAACCCTCTAATGAGTTGAAGATCCCCACTCTATCTCTCATCAACTTTGTGTCATTAATAGCCAAGCAGGTCTAGTTCATTGGCAGTTGAGCCAGTGCAAGTCAAGGAAGATCTAGATCCACCTATTTGTTGATTAGTGGTTGTCATTGATGTCAACCCAAGCAGCACTAGGGGCTACCCCGATCTTGCATGGGTATTTTGACTTCAAAAATTACTCTATTCTGAGTCAAGGGTATTCTATATGGATTCTAATCGTCGAGATGTTTCCGTTTATATATGCATGCCACATAATTCTTCAATGTTTGAGAGATATTCGTGTTTGAAGTTAGTAACCCCAGTTAGTGGGCTAAACCCCTATGGGGTTGTGGCATGGCACTCATAATTGGTTGTGGTCATTGAGTAGTCAATAATGAATATTTTTTTTTTCTCCTAAAATCCCTCCAATGTTCACTTGTTGAGGACCCTCTCAACTCAATACATTCATATAAATAGTGACCCTCATATCCTCCTCTAGTAGGGATTTTGTGGCTTCAAACACGTCATCATGGAATTTTCGCTATAACTATTTTCTGTGAAGCTTCAGAAGCTAAAATTAAAACCCATTTGAGCCAAAATATCGATGAACTGATTGACAAAATTTCCGATCTTGGTTCACTATATGTTCGGAGATATGTTCTGAGGAAGTTAGAGTTTTTGCAGGCTCCCAAATTCCAAGTCAAACATGTGACATTGGGAAAATCGTCATAACTTTCTATCTGAGCATTGGATTAAAATTTCGTAAATAGTGACAGAAAGACGATGCACCTTAGTTTTTTGGGTATCGTTTTTAGGGCCTAAGGTCGCAACAATGACACGTGTCACTTCGTACAAGTTAGCTCTACGGAACAAGTCTATAATTAGGTCATCGTGGGAGATTGGGCATAACGCTTTCTTGAAGAATCCAATCTTGATCAGACCTTTGGGGTTGGAAAGAGGACTCAGAGGGATAACACAAGACAAAATTTTAGACACTAGAGATCCGAAATTACATAGGTACAACTGATTCAATATCGAGCTCCTAGAAGAAAATAAAAAGCATGCATTCAGGGATCATTGTAGTAAGGACCACACATCAACAATCAAGGGTAAGTCTCCTACAACAAGTTATGTATGGTTAGTCTTTACATTTGAATTTTTAGTATCATCTCTGACATATTTTTTTGCAGGACAACATAAGTATATACACGGTCTCGGTTATATCTCTATGTCTCTCTATGTCACTGTTAGTTTTTCGGATGTGCTATTCTTGATACTACATATTATTGATGCTACACCAAGTATGCTAAATCTATATGATGTTGTAAGTTCATGTTACTTGTCTTGTCATAGTTGATAGAATGGTCTCTATTGTTGTACTTAGAATTTGGTCCATCACAAGTCTAGGGCATGTCATCAGTTTTTATTGTATATATCTTTAGGTCAGTTTTGGATATAGTCTTGCAGAGAGTCCAGGACTATATCAAGAGTGGGAGTCTTTGTCTAATGCTACAACAAGTCAACAAAAAATGTGGCAAGCACACTTCAGGTATGCATTGCAATTTTATTTTTTATTTATTTATTATTATGCACTTACATATGTTTTTCAGGTAGAGGTAAGTTCAAGAGTATTTTGTTTTCTTTTTAGATTGGTTTTCCCAGGAAAAATTTGCATGCAAGTAGAAGAAGATTCAAGTACAACATCAACCAAGAATTCAAGAGCACAAGTATGAAATCAAAGGAATCATTGCAACAGGACATCCTTGAAGACATGACAACCATCCAGATATCGTGAAGTATTGTTAAGGCGAAGAGTCATCATTGTAAAAGAGTCATTTGTAAAAGAGTCATCATTGCAAAGTTGTAAAAGAGTCATCATTGTAAAGATTGTAAAAGAGTCATTCTGCCTAAAGTCGAAGAGACAATGTTGGGAGGTATAGGAGTCACTGTTGGGATGATGTCATAGTTGGGTTGCAAGTCATAGAGTGATTGGGTATTTGGTCAAGTACACCAAAATCATTGTACATCTTATTCTATCGTGGATTGTTTTCCTTGGTTTGGGAATCCATAGTATTGTCTTATTTCAATCATTATAGGGTTGCAGGGAGGTGCTACGTAGGTGTATGAAGTCACCTACATGTTGGGGCCTATGAACACTTCAGGGTGGTAGGGTGGTGCTAGGGTGAGTTGTGGCTCACTAGGGTGTTGGGGCATCCATTTAGTTGATTACTGAAGAAACCAAGGCATTGGGGTGTCCTTCCAATGGGAGCTGGAGAAGAATTATTTTCTAGAATTCTAGGAACTTGTTGCTTTCATTTCAGTTGGGGATAAAGATTAAATAATTTATTAAAAAGTGCTCAATAGATTTTTACCTAGAGGGGGGTTTCTACCTAAAATTATTATCTCTACTGTGTTCTTTTATTTACTGTTATTACTGCATAAACATTAATAATAATTGAAGACTAACTAATGCTCTGAAAAGATTTAAAAGTGCTAATTGCTAAGGAATATTGATTCACCCCCCCCTTAGTATTTCCAACACTATTCTCGAGTTAGGGAGACAAATATCCCTATTTTCTAGGGAGTACTTGGTAGCTCCCCTTTGTATAAATAAACATACTAAGGAACTTGTTAGGGTCCTATAATAATAGGATTCATAATTTTGAATTGGCTATGGTTAGTGTTGTAATATTGTACATACTTTTGCTTTCTACAAAATGTTTTCCATATTAAAAAATAGAAAAATGTAAAGAGGGCATGTCCTAACATAATAATCAAAGGACAAAAAGAAAGAAAAGGAAATATCAAAAAAATGAAAAATATGAACCCCAAAAGAAATAAAAATAGTTCATGAAATTGTGAAAATTCAAATGCCACAATCCATGATGGTGAAATAGCTTAATCTTGACTCATTCATGCTTTGAATTTGATGTTGATAGATAGAGAATAAAGATCTAGCCAAACTGTTTAATCTTGGCAAATCATTAGTTAGGTAGAGAATAATAATGATCTCATCAATTTAATCTGAGCCATTGGAAGTTATACGGTTAGAATTAGATAGTTTTATTATCAAAAGAAAAGGAAATAAAGGGTCAGAAAGCTCAAATGCACCCATTGAAATGAAGAAAAAATGTTAGGGTAAATAAAGGGTAGGTAGAAGAAGTTTTGCAAAATGCACAAGATTGCTAATTCAAAAGCACATTTATCACGCTTAATCATATGTTTCATGTGCAGGAGGAGTTGAGAAAAAGAAAGGATATTCACCAAACTTGTTTACTAAATTTCCCTGCATTTCACTACACCCCCACATACTTATTTCCTAATTTCCCCCATTATCCCTTTATTACTTATAAATACCTTTTCCCCTCATTTTTACCTTTACCCCCTAGTTTCACACATTCCCCTAGAAATTTCCCTTCAAAAATTATCCCCCCTTCCCAAAACCCCCTTTCCTAGTGTGAAACCCATTCCCCATTACAAATATCACTTTTCCCCCTTATTAATTTCCCTTTTCTGCTTAACAACCCACAAAAAGCCTTTATCCTAAGTTTCTCCTATGCCCCCGCATTATGTAATTAACGTCCCCCACTTTATATTTTCCACATACCCTTTTAACCCACCAACCTTGGTGCAATTAAAAAACCCCCGCCACATAACCCATGGTCCCACCTTTATTATCCTGATGCTTATATTAAATCCCACAATTATTCATTAATTAATTACAATTCTTCGTAATTAAACCTCGGTCCCTGCCAACCACTTTCCCGACTTCATCTGTGCAACTCAACTATGTGATATCCCTCTGATCTCCCACCCTCAGATCCAACAGTGTAAAGCCATATTGCGCGGATTCATTGTCCGATAGTTAACAACCCGAGAGCACGCGAGATTCGCGGTTTTGGCTGAGCATTGTTTGTCTACATGGCAGTACCACGTTATATCGCATGATCGCGAAAAATACTACCTACCATCCAAAAGTGGTGTGATGTCGCACAAAACCACCTTCCTGCCTAAAGGAAAAACATCCCACTGTTCATTCAATAATATTCACGCCAAAATGTGACCATTATTGGTTAAAAGGGTTAGAAAGCTCCAATTTGCTTTTTTCGCTCATTTTTCACTACAAACAGTTGTAAACAAATTATGACATCTAGAACCTCTGAGTGACCAATTTAGCCACCAATTTCCACCTAAATACACTGCATACACTAAATTGAAGTAGCAAATATCCAATTCAAGCCTCAACATGCTCTGCAGCTACCACAAAAACCCATCTCCACACCAAATTGCCAATTTCTTGGTAGACTTGGAAAAACCAGAACGACCTTGTGAATTTGAAAAAAATGCATTATAATTATTGAATGCTTACTTATTTAAATTAACTAAAAAACCTTCCTGAAGTTGGAGAAAAGCCTATTGTCCACCCAAAACCCTTTTCACAAACTATAATTACCCTCCCACTGTTCAAGAGCTTCTAAACCTCACTCCTGAAGTCACAGAAAGCATAATTTAGTTGAATTAACCCAATTATGGCTTCCCAAACTTCTCTAGATGTAAGACCTCTGCAAACCCCTCACTTGGATATTGACCACCTTGCATTAGCCGATAGATATTTTCAAATTAAATATATAGCTTCCCTTGCCTACCTACTGAAACTCCACTGCTGGAGTAAAGACAAGTTTTTAAACTAGAATGATGACATTCACCTTTGGGAGTCAAATTTTCCCAAGTATTATTTCCCACAGGTACACCCATTCCTAGAAATCATCCACTTCTACCAAGCATGCTATATTCCAAGTCAGAGAGCCATAGTCACCCCTCACCAGCAAGTTTTATTCACCATTACTGCAGAATCCATTAATCAAATGCTGCAAATCCAGCCAAGCCAAAATGAGACCCCACTTTCAATTGAAGGCTTGCTTGATCTCTACACCAAGCGACATACCCAAGAAAGCTGAGATTATTCAAAATTTCATCATTAAAGAGTCTCACACTCCAACAGATAGTCTTCCTTATGCTGCCACCATTTTTTCTGAGAGAGGCAGACAAATTATTACCATGCTCTCTTGCATTTTAGGGTACACCACAAATGAACATGTGGATGAGGTTGTCTTGGCTTTCCTTTCTATCTTCTGCCCAGGCAAGCCTCCTACTATAATGTATAACTATGCTCAATTCATAGCAAAAAGAATACATGAACAATTCATCAAACTACCAGTTGAGAGAGTTTTCAAGTACTCTTCAGTTTTGTTTCACATGTTCCTGGACTATTAGCTAGACAAGTTTCCAATCAAAATTCAGAAGTGAGACACCAAAGGCAATCCAATATTAGTCATTTGTTGAGCATCATTGATCCAATAATACTCTAATGTTTTGTACTATAAGGACTTAATTGTTTCATTTGTGCATCCTATTGTAAAGATTCTAACCAGTAGCATATTAGCCCAAGATCAGTCAGGAAATTAAAATGGTTTTATAGTTGGAAAATAATGGTAAAGTGCGAGACTGGTATTTATACCATCACCACATAGAGATAAGGATATATGGATGCCAACTAGCTCCCTAAAAACTGCCCAAATACCTCCCCATGAGGTTATTTGCATTAGAGTACTTTAGGCAGATTATAAACTATGATGAGGTTAACTTCCTAGCAGCCAAGAAGAAGACCCAATTTAAAATGAAGAACCAGTTGGGCCCCTTTATTTGTAATAATAGGGAAGTTGGACTAGAGGTAGATAAGATTCTACAACAGGTGAAATTTAAGAACAATTTTATGTGGCAATATGACCCTCATGGAGTCATAAATAAACTAAGGCTCAAAGTCAAATTGGGTCCTTTCATACATCATCCCAGGCTAGACATTGAGAGATTTTCCAACTAGTGTGAATGGTTGGAAAACACTTTGATAGACATGGATAGTACTGTAGTAGATGTGGAAAAGTAGATTGATACTAGTTCCTTTCTGCAGGTTCCGTACCTAAGAGAGCAAATGAATATTCTTCCTCTTTTACAGACTCCAACAAATGAAAACAGGAATGTGAAAAGAACTAGGGAAGAAGTTTCTAGTTCAACCATGGAAACCACATATGAACAATTTGAGATCAGTTATAGGAAGAGGCCCAAGCTTAATCTTGTAACTGAACAGGAAGACACCATTGACTCAGTGGAAATCACCGACACTAACACAATGGTGGGAAGGAGAAAAGGCCCATCAGCTTCAGAAGAAACAGACCAACCCTCTACCTAAAACACCCAACTTATTGAGAGACAACTTAGCTTTGAGGTCTCTTCATTCACCAGGCCTATGGATAAAGAGAAATATATTAAGGAGAGGTACAACAAAATTAACTTGAGGAATGAGACACTGAAGGCTGAGACTTATGCTTAGTACTTCAAGTAGACACCTGCAAATCAAAATAGGTTAATGTCAGACTTTGACATTAAGACTGGGAAGATGCAAATGACATTCATGCAACCAATAGTCCAGCAGCGAAGGTCATCAGCAGACTATAAGAAAACAAATTTTGAAGTTTTGGTCATGGATGTTCACCCCATTGACCAAATTTAGTTCCATAAGCAGGCAAGTGAGATGATCTATTCCACCATGAAAAAGAAAGAACTAATTGTGCACAAACTTCAAGGTTCATTGGATAATATCATTACATAGTACAAGCTGGAAAAGGCCTCCTCACATGCCAAGGAAAACAGAATCAAGTCACTAGAAGACTTGGTGATTGAGCTTAGAAACGATCCCAATGATGTCAAGGATGCTGAGAAATTGATAAAGAAAAAGAATGAGGATATTGCTGCCTTGAAGAATCAATTGAAACTACCTCATTCAGAGGATCCATAGATAAAAGAGGTCTTAGAAATATAGACACATTAGGAGGAGGTCATGGATCTGGTTCTACAACTTAATGACCAATTGAAAGAAATGGATGAGTTGGACAACTTAATACAGCTGAAAAAGGCCAGCCTTGAGATTGCCACTGCCACTATCATTCCAACAGTCACTACAGTAGTACCATATACCTTGGTAGCTTCATTGGCTCCTACAACTCCACTGGCAACAACACTTCCAGCTACAACAAAATCTACATCAGCAACAGGCTCGACAACAACGCAGCCAAGTGATGAGGCAAGAAAATTGGTCAAAGGAATGGAAGACATGTCCACTCAGACCATAGAGATAAATAAGCTTAATGAAAATATAACAAGTTTAGAGAATGATAATAAGCTTGCACAGATGATGAACAAGGAGGAAGTTCATAAGTCAATCAGGTTGACTGAAAGAATGAATAGCTTAGAGAAAGAACTAACATTGAAGGAGCCACTTGGCCAAGCTAAAGAACAGTTATGCCTATACAAGTCATATTTTAGAAAAATGACTTAGTCAAAGAAGCTATAGAAGCAATACAAAGATTTAAGGCTGAACTTGGAGACATGCCAGAAGAAGCCACCAGAATAATCCATTTTCATAACTCCAAAAATAATATGAATTGCAGGCATTGGACATAGCTGACAGGACAGGAACAATACTAGAAGTGGAAAACGTGCTCACCAAGAGGAATTTGATGATAAACCTTGAGGACAATTTCCAAACCATGTAGCTGGCTATAGATAGGTTCATGGTAAAGTGTGATGTTTTGAGGCAGAAAGGTCTGCCAAATCCCTTGGTGATAAATGACAAATTGATGCCTCAAGAAGACTATGACAGAAGAATCAGAGAGGTGGCAAAGGATCAGGAAATTAATTCTTCTATGAAGGGTATGCATACTGGAAAGCTTGTATATTAGACATTTGAGAACCCATTTTACCTCTAGCATGAGGTAAAACACCTTTTTGTGAACATACCCACTTTTTCCAAATACACAGAAGCAGATGAAATTTACAGGAAAATGGTAAATATAAAATTACCAGATGCAGATATTTGGGAGGAGTTGAATGACTTACTGTAAAAATGCACAGTCAAAGTAAAAAGGCACAGTGAAAGAAAAATAACAGACCAACTAGATGAAAGAGTATCAGGGTAAATAGTATCAGTTGAAAGGGAAAAGTAAAAAGAACAACCAACATGAAAAAAAATAGCAAGGTAGAGAAGAAACAACAAAAGATCAAAATCATAAAGATATCACAACCAAATAATAAACGAGGACATCATACAATAGTTGAACATCTATCACTATCTTCTTGCATGAAGATATTTCTTTTTCCTAGATTAATTCACAAGACAATTTGGGATATTTTTTAAACTATTTTTGTATAAATACTTCATAAAACAATGTAAACTTTGAAACGGGAACTATAAACTCAAAACGAGAACTCTGGCCCAAAAACCCCAAAAAAACCACAAAAACAGTGCTCAAAACGAAAAGTGTGTATACTGGAACGATGTTTTTTTTTTTTAGGTGTCAATTTTGCGGTTGTTTTAAAAATGGCAGCGACTACGAAATTTTCTACGAAATTTTCCTGCAAAATATAGCTTCAGAAAAAAAGTGTTGATACTGGAATAATGATTTTTTTTTTAGGGGTCAATTTTCATACTTTTTAAACAATGCTAATAAAACCAATTTTTTATGTCTCAAACAAAGTTAACTTTTAAGGAAAAACACATTAATGTTTCTGGTAGAATATCATTTTTCTTTCTTAAGTATAAATTTAACATGTTTTCAACCACAAAACTAAAAAAACATGACATTATGAACAAATTATTTCACTGAATGAATTCAAAAGTCTTTATTTGTACACTGAATAAAAGAGACATTATATCTCTAATTTGATATTGCATTGTAGATATTTAAACAATAAGATTTATCATACTTAAGACATAATCCAACAACATAAAAATGCTTCATAACTTCTCATTTAACAAAATATGGAAAACATCCATTTTATTTGAAGATACGATGCATACATCAGTTATATAAACTGTCTTAAACAATTATTCAAAATCACTCATATTTTCTTGCACACCATCAGAATTCACATCTTCAGATGAGTGACTGGATGCTGACGAAGATGTTCCATATTCTTCTCTGTCATCAACTAGTGCCCCATCTGAGTCCACATGCATGCCCAAGATTCCAGGTTTCAAAAGTCTTCTAGATCTACGACTGGTTTCAGCAGAGTCCCATGTCAACACTGTTCCTTCTGGTAACAACCTTTTCAGAATCTCTGTCGTCTTGAAGCGAAGAGTTCCTCTCTTTGTTAAATTGAAGTCATAAACAAGTATGTCAACATCCTTCAATTGTAATATGTCTGTGCGGCGGCGATTTATATTTGTACCCTTTCTTTTTCTTTTTCCACCATTTTTTTTGTCAACTACCATCTCTGGCTTATACACACCATTGAATGGGTGTGTATTTTTGGCATACCAATGTACTTCAACACCTGTAACATCCTTATTTTCTGTAAAGACCTTTAAAACTTTAGCAACCCAAAATGGATAGCCATTAGGATCTCCATCTGCTAGCACTGCAATCATGCAACCCTCCTTAATATCCTGTACTGAACCCCTATAAAGGTCTTCCATGGCTTCACGTTGTGCACGAGATCTTCTGGAACCTATATACATCTCTCTTTCCTCTGCCTGTGAAGAATTAATAATACCCTGAGATTGTTGTTGTTCAACAATGTTTACTTCCTCATGTTCATTCGACACATTTTGTGGCCAAATAAATGGATTTTTCAAAGGTATATCTTCATTTATTGTTGTCGAAATGAGATCACTTTGATTATTGAAAAATGACTCCCACCAAACTGAATCAGCAATGTCAAAGTACTCATATGTATATCTAATACATTTTTTAATTTCTTCCAGGCAATCAGAATAATTTATAGCCCTGTTCTGTCTACGTGCATTCTGAACTTCACCAACTGATTGTAATGACAATATTTTTGATGCAAATATTGGATGATCTGGAATGAACTTCAAAAATTGCAATCCTGATGACGGTGCCCACTCTGTAGTAGTTGAATACTTCTTGCCCCATATTAGTGTTTTCCCATCAATTTTTTTGATACGAAATTGATGTTGGAAGCTAATGTCATTAAGTTGTTCAATGCATTTCCCCTCACCATATGATCCCAGAATAAACCTTCGCATGTCAACAGTTTCTTCCAACACTTTAAAAGCAGGCTCTGGCATGTATGATTTCTTAATACATTGAATTAGTGATGGCAAGCTCCCAACTTCCTTCCTCCTCAATGTGACTGAAAAACGACTGAACATCTGATCAATATGGTCATGAGTGTGCCCAACAAGAATGAAACCAACCTTTACCTTTTGAAAAATTCTCAATTCAACAAGCATGTTCAGATACCCAAAAACAATCTGATTTTTGTTTTCACGGCAAGTGTTGTCCAATTGTAGATACAAAACTTCAGGAAGATTACCAGACCAATGAGAAATGACATCATGAATTATGGTTATGGTCAGATTTGCATCATTATGAATATTTGGAGCTGTGAAGTACACCCTTGGCAACATTTTCCCATTGAAGACCATACAACCGACCAAGTGAAACTGAATAAAATTTTCCTCTTGTAGATTTTTGGGTGTGCGAACAAAATGTGGTAAAAGTGTTTTCTTCTGGTCCATACCATCAATTATCAAACCCAAATATTTATTTGGATTATCATAACACTTCTTTCGATGCTTGTACAACTTCTTCCTTTCATTTGTTTGTTGTTCGCGATGCTCCTGAAGTTCTTTGACAATTAAATCTACACAACATAAAAGAAATTCATTAAGAAATATGTTTTCATAGTTGATGACTATACAATTTTAAAAGTAAAAGTTATGAACACTTACCTCTTTCTGAGCCTTCACATTTGTCCCTTTTTGATTTAAGAGAAGCACATGTACTGCAAATCCCCATCCTTGTCTTCTTAGGAATACGAACATTATTGAATTCTTTCTTCCATAGCTTCACAAAATATTGATATGTAATAAAGTGGCCCTGTCCCTCAGCACTTTTTGCATATTCTTTGTATAAGTTGTAGATTTCTCGTCTTGAAAAATTATCTGGAATATGTATTGTCTCTCTATTTGGCATACACTCTCCATGCTTTGAAAAGAAATCTTTCATCCATGACATTGCAGTATTTGATAATGGCCCAAACTGTCTTTTATAACGTACTTCTGAATAAAATGTGGGATCCTTTTCCAAATTTTCTTGAATTCTCGAGAGACGAAAATTCCCAAGTGAATGAAACATTTTGAAAGCTTTTCTACACAATAAAAAATTCCTAATATGATAATCATAACCTGACAATGTAGATTGCATGCAGCCAACTAAATATGAGTTTTGCATGCTTTTATTCATTGACAAATATCTCTTCCTGCTTTCTAATGCAAATGTGAAATCCATACGTTTCAAGCAATTTTTTTGGCAACATTCACTTGAAATGAGAGCGCTGATAGAACTTCTTCTCGTCAGATATTCTGCTCTACCCCTTGTATAACTAGAATAGCTTGCATTGATACGAAAAGGTCTACTCCTACTCCTTGATACAATATTTCTTGGCAACATCTCCATCATTGGATCTTCATTTTTATAAGGACTTTCATCATTAAGAGGAACGTTATCCACACTATGATCTGCTCTGATTTTCAAATTTTGACTGAGAGGATACCCTTCATCTTCCCCTTCTTCAGTGCTACTATCATAGTCCTTAGAATTCAGACTAAATGGAAAATCTGACTCGATGTTTAATGGATATTCTTCCTCATGTACATTATCAGTCCTGCTCTCATAGTCCATAGAATTAGGACTATGTTGAAAATGTGGCTGTTTACTTATTGAAGATGCTACATCCTGTCCTTTGTCACTGCTACCTTTATACTGATTAGAATTAGGACAAATTGCATCATCCTGTTCTTCATCACTGTTGCTCTCATAGTCCTTAGAATCAGGACTAAGAGGACATTGTGATACTCCAATGTTTTGAGAATCATCATCCTGCGCTTCATCACCGCTGCTCTCATAGTCCTTAGAATCAGGACTAAGAGGACATTGTGATACTCCAATCTTTTGAAAATCATCATCCCGTGCTTCATCACCGCTGCTCTCATAGTCCTTAGAATTAGGACTAAGAGGACATTGTGATAATCCAATCTTTTAAAAATCATCATCCCGTGCTTCATCACCGCTGCTCTCATAGTCCTTAGAATTAGGACTAAGAGGACATTGTGATACTCCAATCTTTTGAAAATCATCATCCCGCGCTTCATCACCGCTGCTCTCATAGTCCTTAGAATTAGGAGTAAGAGGACATTGTGATACTCCAATCTTTTGAAAATCATCATCCCATGCTTCATCACCGCTGCTCTCATAGTCCATAGAATTAGGACTAAGAGGACATTGTGATACTCCAATCTTTTGAAAATTATCATCCCGCGCTTCATCACTGCTGCTCTCATAGTCCTTAGAATTAGGAGTAAGAGGACATTGTGATACTCCAATCTTTTGAAAATCATCATCCCGCGCTTCATCACCGCTGCTCTCATAGTCCATAGAATTAGGACTAAGAGGACATTGTGATACTCCAATCTTTTGAAAATTATCATCCTGCGCTTCATCACCGCTGCTCTCATAGTCCTTAGAATCAGGACTAACTGGACACTGTGACAATCCATACTTTTGAAATTCATCATCATGCTCATCATCACTGCTGCTCTCATAGTCCTTAGAATTAGGACTAAGTGGACACTTTGACACTCCATTATTTTGAAATTTTCCATCATGCACCTCAAAACTGCTGCTCTCATAGTCTTCAGAATTAGGACTAAGTGGACATCGTGACCCTCCATTCTTTTGAACTTCACCATCACATTCTTCAAAACTGCTACTCTCATAGTCCTCAGAATTAGGACTAAGTGGACATTGTGACACCCCATTCTTTTGAACTTCACCATCATGCTCCTCATCACCGCTGCTTTCATAGTCCTTAGAATTTGGACTAAGTGGAATCTGTGACTCTTTAAATTCTCCATCCCCTCTTTCATCAGTGTTGCTCTCGTAGTCCTTAGAATCGGGACTAAGTGGAAGAATTGACTTTCTATTCATAGTGGAAGGATTCCCACTATATTCATCAATATGAATAGAGTTGTTACGCGATGAAGATGTTGATGGTGTATAAACCGAAACTTCACCATCAGAGCAATCCATCACTTTCAAATAGAAAATGTTGAATGACACAAATGGAGTCTCCTGAGCGTATTATATAGCTTAAAGAATGAAATATTCCCTCCAAAATTATTCCCTCCAAAAATTTTCGCGAAAATATTTCCCTCCAAAAATTTTCGCGAAAATATTTCCCTCCAAAAGTTTGTTAGATTTATTTACCTTTATTATTTTATTCTACAATTGATTGAAAAACATAAACTAATTTATTTTTATGAAATAAATCACTAAAATTCAAATTGTAAATCACAACTTGTACATTAATTATTCTAATAGTTAAAGTATATCATATTTACTTAACAATTTCTTTTTTTTCTAATTTTTATAATATATTCTCAAACATATTAATCCCACATTCAATCCGTTGTAAAACAACTCTACAATATTCTCTCTATACTAATGTAAAACAAATTATCCCACATTAATCGTATGGAAAAACATCTTCGTAATTTCACTTATATAATAAATTTCGCTATCACTATTACTCGCCTCACATCTAGGTTTTCTGAAATTCCTTGAAAGACTCGTGAATTTGTGGAGCAGCGATATTGCTATCAACAATATATACAACGAAGAATTGTCGCAATTGAAAGGCAAGTACAATTATTTTTTCGAAATTTTCATATTAAATTACGCTAATGAAAAATATATTTTTTTTTAAATTAAAAAATTTTCCAAGCCAAATTTTTTTTTTATACCACATGGTGAATCGGTAACTGTGAATCGGGCTGGGTGGGGCGGGCGGGCCGGGTGGGCTGGATGGGCCGGGCGGGCGGGCCGGGTGGGCTGGGCTGGGCGGGCCGGGCGGGCGGGCCGGGTGGGCTGGGCGGGGCGGGCGGGCGGGCCGGGTGGGCTGGGCGAGGCGGGCGGGCGGGCCGGGTGGGCTGGGCGGGGCGGGCGGGCGGGCCGGGTGGGCGGGGCGGGCAGGCGGGCCGGGTGGACTGGGCGGGGCGGGCCGGGTGGGCCGGGTGGGATGGGCGGGGATGGGCGGGCGGGCGGGTGGGCTGGGCGGGGCGGGCGGGTGGGATGGGCGGGTGGGCGGGGCGGGGCGGGCGGGTGGGATGGGCGGGGTGGGCGGGTGGGCTGGGCGGGGCGGGCGGGGTGGTCACCACCCCGCCCGCCCCGCCCAGCCCACCCGCCCATCCCACCCGCCCGCCCCGCCCCGCCCACCCGCCCACCCCCGTCCACCCCGCCCATCCCCCTCGCCCGCCCACCTGGCCCATCCCCCCCGCCCGCCCACCCGGCCCGCCCACCCCACCCATCCCCCCCGCCCGCCCACCCCGCCCATCCCACCCTCCCGCCCCCCCAGCCCATCCCACCCGGCCCGCCCGCCCCGCCCGCCCACCCCGCCCATCCCACCCGGCCCGCCCGCCCACCACGGCCCGCCCGCCCCGCCCGCCCATCCCACCCGCCCGCCCGCCCCGCCCGCCCACCCGCCCATCCCACCCGGCCCGCCCGCCCACCCCGGCCCGCCCGCCCACCCCGCCCATCCCACCCGCCCGCCCGCCCACCCCGCCCATCCCACCCGCCCCAGCGCCCGCCCATCCCACCCGGCCCGCCCACCCCGCCCATCCCACCCGGCCCGCCCACCCCGCCCATCCCGCCCGCCCACCCGCCCATCCCACCCGGCCCGCCCACCCCGGCCACCCCGCCCATCCCACCCGCTCGCCCACCCGCCCATCCCGCCCGCCCGCCCACCCGGCCGGCCCAGCCCGCCCCGCCCCGCCCACCCGGCCCAGCCCGCCCCGCCCCGCCCACCCCGCCCGCCCGGCCCGCCCACCCGGCCCAGCCCGCCCCGCCCCGCCCACCACCCCCGCCCACCCCACCCGCCCGGCCCGCCCCACCACGCCCGCCCGCCCCGCCCAGCCCACCCGCCCGCACAGGGCCACCCCTGGGCCGCCCCGCCCCGCCCGAGGGCAGAGCGTCGATTCCGGGAATCGACGCTCCGCCCTCGGGCGGGGCGGGGCGGCCCGGGGGTGGCGCTGCGCCGGCGGCGCCACCCGCGCAGCGCCACCCCCGGGCCGCCCCGCCCCGCCCGAGGGCGGAGCGTCGATTCCCGGAATCGATGCTCCGCCCGAGGGCGGGGCGGGGTGGCGCCGCCGGTGCAGCGCCACCCCCGGGCCGCCCCGCCCAGCCCGAGGGCGGAGCGTCGATTCCCGGAATCGACGCTCCGCCCTCGGGCGGGGCGGAGCGTCGATTCCCGGAATCGACGCTCCGCCCTCGGGCGGGGCGGGGCGGCCCGGGGGTGGCCCTGTGCGGGCGGGTGGGCTGGGCGGGCCGGGCGGGCGGGGTGGGCGGGGGGGGTGGGCGGGCCGGGCGGGCGGGGTGGGCGGGGCGGGGCGGGCTGGCCGGGCGGGCGGGCCGGGCGGGCGGGCCGGGCTGGGCCGGGTGGGCGGGGCGGGGCGGGCGGGCGGGCGGGATGGGCGGGCGGGCGGGCGGGGTGGGCGGGTGGGCGGGCGGGCGGGGTGGGCGGGCCGGGTGGGATGGGCGGGGTGGGCGGGCGGGGTGGGCGGGGTGGGCGGGCCGGTGGGATGGGCGGGTGGCGGGTGGGATGGGCGGGCAGGCGGGGTGGGCGGGCGGGTGGGATGGGCGGGGTGGGCGGGCGGGGTGGGCGGGCCGGGTGGGATGGGCAGGGTGGGCGGGCAGGTGGGATGGGCGGGGTGGGGCGGGCGGGCGGGCGGGCGGGTGGGATGGGCGGGCGGGCGGGCGGGCGGGTGGGATGTGCGGCGTGGGCGGGCGGGTGGGATGGGCTGGGGGGGCGGGCGGGCCGGGTGGGATGGGCGGGTGGGCGGGCGGGGCGGGCGGGCCGGGTGGGATGGGCGGGTGGGCGGGCCGGGTGGGATGGGCGGGGTGGGCGGGCCGGGTGGGCGGGGCGGCCGGGTGGGATGGGCGGGGTGGGCGGGTGGGCTGGGCGGGGCGGGCGGGGTGGTCCAGACCACCCCGCCCGCCCCGCCCAGCCCACCCGCCCACCCCGCCCATCCCACCCGGCCGCCCCGCCCACCCGGCCCGCCCACCCCGCCCATCCCACCCGGCCCGCCCACCCCGCCCATCCCCCCCGCCCGCCCCGCCCACCCGGCCCGCCCACCCCACCCGCCCGCCCGCCCCGCCCGCCCCACCCGGCCGCCCCACCCGGCCCGCCCGCCCCGCCCGCCCCGCCCACCCTCCCCGCCCAGCCCAGCCCGCCCGCCCGCCCCGCCCGCCCATCCCACCCGCCCCACCCGGCCCGCCCGCCCGCCCCGCCCGCCCCACCCGGTCCGCCCACCCGGCCCGCCCAGCCCACCCGGCCCGCCCGCCCCGCCCAGCCCACCCGGCCTGCCCGCCCCGCCCAGCCCACCCCGCCCGCCTGCCTCGCCCAGCCCACCCGCCCCGCCCCGCCCAGCCCACCCGGCCCGCCCGCCCCACCCGGCCCACCCCGCCCAGCCAACCCGCCCAGCCACCTCGCCCGCCCGGCCCGTCCCGCCCAGCCCACCCGGCCCGCCCGCCCACCCCGCCCCGCCCACCCGCCCCGCCCCGCCCAGCCCACCCCGCCCAGCCCCGCCTAGCAATTTTTTTTTTAACTAATTTATGTGTTTTTTTTTAGGAAAATGGCATCAAGAAAAATTTCTGTGAATCTTTCTGGAGCAAGGAGTCTTAAAGGTGTATCTTCAAAAAGCGTTGGTGAACGAACTCCACCTGAGCTCATACCTACAAAAAACGTTGGTGAACGAACTCCACCTGAGCTCATACCTACAAATATGTCAACTGTTTTAAGTGATAAGAAGCTAATCTCAGATTGGAAAAGTTCAAAAGAGGTGAAATTTCCATCAAGAGCCTGGTATGTGAAAGAAAGAGAGAGCACAACTGTGAATATATATCTATACATTGATACATGCAATAATACTGAAAATTTGGAGGTGATGGGAAAAGTCATAGATATGTGTTCGGTACCAAACACTGAAGTTGTTTACGTACTTACAAAAACTGCCAAGTCACATGAAAGGATTAAATACCAACTATCATATTCATTATATGATAGGAGAGAGGTATCTACAAAGTTGTGTAAACAAATCGTAAATGATATGACACAAAACACGGTAAGTATTGTTATTTGTATTTTTATTTTGCGTTTTGAAAATGTCTCGCTATATTTTTTAACTTTGATTATATTAACATATGATATTTTGTTTGGCAGAATTTTGTTGAAAGCTGTTCAATTATGGTGGGAGGCATTCATTACATAGAGAATGATATCATGAACGTTGTCAGCCATTTTTACTCAGTGTCAGAGGAAGATATGCAAAACATGGAAAATGTAGTAATTGATGATGCTACAAAACTACATCCAAAGAATCAGAAAAAAAGGCCTCTGGTGGATAAATCTAGCAAGGGTAAACAAGTTACTTTTGAAGACGATGAAGTTGACAATGAAGCATATGTTGCCATTACTGAAGATGACATTGAAATTGTGGAAGGTCGTAAAAGACCAAAAGTAACAATGGCCAAGAATAGATCTCTTCAGAATGTTAAGACGAAAAAAAGTAGAGTTGAAGATCTTGAAGTAGTCATTACCAACAGTCAAGAACCTAGTGAAACTTCAAAAGAAAGCAGAGAAATCATTACACCAGGAGCTGATTTAGGTGATGGAATTATCAAAACAAAACAAAATGCCATTCGACAGAATTTGACAAAGAGAAACCTAGTTGATGGTGGTCGTACATTTCAGTTAAATGTGACACAAACCTATAAGGCAAGTGAAGGACAATGCCAATATCAAGTCAGAAAGCCGCACCATCTGCATGTTCACAACTTGAAGACATTGATGAGGTACAAGCCATATGCTCATGTGGTTAGTTATGTGCTTCTTGTTGATCCACTTCAAGTTCCCAACAAAGAAGCATTTGATAAGTCAAAATGTTTTGAATACAATTATTATGTGCTTGGGGGGAACCATTCTGTTGAAGCTCAAAGACAATTGATGGAGGAATATCCTAATAACCCACGTTTTGAAACGATGAAATGTATCATTTATGCTAGTTTAAATGAAACGGAAGCAAAGCTAGTGGCATGGGATCATAATTCAGATAATGAATATAGGATGTCTATGACTTTGGTCCAAAAGGTTAGATTTATTCATAGTGAATTCCTAGAAAAATGTGGTGGGGATAAGATCAATATTACTACAGATTTCCGAAAGGAATGTTGTATGGAAATAGGCTATCAAATTGAAGATAAAGGCAATTCAAAAAATGGAAAAGACAACAAATCTAGCGATTTATTCAGAGGTGTTGATAACATTTTCCAGCTTCATGGAAAGAGGGACTGCTTGGCTACGGGTGGCAAGAGATTCGTTCTTTACTAAACACTTCGGCAGGTATAGGGAGACAGCCAGCCTACCAACGCTGGGATTTGGATGCTGCCCACCCAATAAGCATCAAGGAAGCATGGCTCAACTAAAAGGCCGCCATCGTGCGTTAGCACACTCGACTGTCAAGGAGAGGGATACAGCCGCGGCTCACCTGGCATTTAGAACTGGAGATATTTGGAATTTGATTGATGACATTTTTAGCATGTGGGAAGACATTGGCATTAAAAACCAGAAGGTCAGAAAGTCTAAGCCATTGATATGTAGCAACAATAAATCAGCGCCTGAACTGAAGCAACTTCCAGACGATATGACCATCACGCCTTGGAGGGCGATGCAAGGAGTGAAAGATGAAAAAATTGTCAAAACAATATTATCTCGTGTGAAGTCGGGGGAATTATCATTGGAAGAAATGTCTGAAGAATTTCAAAAGTAAGTTTGCTGAATTATTTTTACTTATTTCCAGGATTATAGTTATCTTTTAACTAAAACATGTTGTTATTGGTAGTATTTGTTATACATATCAGTATATTAACTTTTTCTTACTTTATCTATGCAGTCACAAAGTTTACATGAAAATTCAGGAACAAATGGTTAAATTGTTGAATGAAGATAGTTGGGATGATGTTGTACGCAACTATCCAGATTCAAGTTCTACATCAACATTGAAAGCTTTTTATCTTGCATTTAAAAAGGTAACTTGATTTATACATTCAGTTTTAATCATCTGTGTACTATTTTTAATTTAAATTAAAACTTACACATACATTTGTTTGTTTGGTAAAAGATGAAGAAAGAAGATAATGGAGCACCAGACAGTTTCAAGACTTTTATTGAAAAAATAAAGATTGAAAGACTGAGAAAGCAACGTATTAAGAATGTTGAACTTGATCCAACTCTTAATCATTTCATTTGGAATGGGCTAGACACTATTCAATATCAAGTAATACAAGGCGACTGTGAAGACATTGCGAAACTCATACCAAAAAGGGATTATGCCCTCTTTATTGCAGATATTCCCCATGGTTTCAATATTCCAAACATTTGCTATGATAATGACCCTTATACTTATCAAGCTTTTAATAAAGTGGTGGCGGGATTTAAGGAAGTGACGTCATCACCATTATGGAGATTTGTGACATTTCATTCAGACACACAGTTGGCAATGTTATTGTCAAGCTTCAAGGGGAAAACAAATTCAAGGATGCAGCTTACATGGTAAGATGTTTAAAGGTATATTTGATTAATGTTGAAAAATTAATTTATGTACAAGTTAATTGAAATTTTACTATTTTATGTTATAGGCAAAAGTCAAATCTTCTTGACAATGAAGATCAACAATTTATAAATGACTGTGAGTTCATTCATATTGATAGTTGGGCAAAAGATGATAGCCATATGTCTATGATTTTTAATCGGGTGGACAAAAAGAGTCATAGCCAAATACTGTCTTATGATGCTGTTGTGACAAAACTAACATATGAAGACAAAGAAATGAAAGGAGAGATAGTTAACATTTATCAGAAACCACAATTATTGATTAACTATCTTATAGACATATGTTCAAATGAAGGAGATTGGGTTCTGGATTTATTTTCTGGCTCAGGTATGTTTTGCCACATGGAATTGAATTTCAATATGTTCTTTTTTTTAATTAATATGTCATTGTACTAATTTACTTCATTATTTTTTTGTGCTTGATAATTAGGTACAACACTAGCATGCTGCCTTCAAAAAGGAAGAAATTGCATTGCAATTGAGAAAGATCCATTACAATGCAATTTCATTCAGCAAAGAATTAATGCTCTCCAATTTCTTCCAGATGCAATGCAAGAAATTGGGTTGAAGAAAGGGGACTTTAGTGAATCACGTGTGGCAAAAAAGGCAAAGGAACCCCAACCACCATTACATGGAATGTATGGAAAGACACATATTGGGGGATTTGCAGACATGAAAGACCCATTAGAAGAGGAAAATGAGCAAAATGAGCAAAATGAAACAGAAAATATTGTGGAAGAGGACAATGATGAAACTCTAGAGGACGAAGAGTTTGGATTACGTGACATTCTTGATTAAATTTAAGTTATGCTTGTAACTCAAGTTTTGCAATGTTTTGACTTTGACATTTTATGAGAAGAATAAACACTCAATTAGGGTTGTTATACGTTCAATATTGGTAATATGTGATTTTTGCATTGATTTTTAAGTTAATCATTTTTTTTTGAAAAAAAAGTAGTTATTATTATCCTTTTGACATGAAATTCATAAAAAAAACTATTATTTGACCATTTATAGTTAATATTTTTGTATAAAATTTGTGATTTTGACATGTTAATTCTAGCAAAAAATTATCAAAACTTTTAGTTTTTTTGTTATATTTATGTTAAAAATGGTTATTTTTTATGTCCATTGTTAAAAAATGTTGTTTTTTAGAAACAATTATTTCATGTCGATTGAAAAATTAATTAAGGGGGTTGAAAAGATGTCTAAATATGTAGATTATCTAAAATTCAAACTATCGACTTTATAATTTAAAAACGCAAAACAATAAAAAGCCCACTAAAAAAAAATAAAAATTAAGATAGAGAACAAGAAAATATGAATACAATGACGACTTCAAAAACTATCAAATTTAGAAAATAATTTTTTACATTTCACACACTAGAAAATTTAAAGTCAAAAAATAGGTCTTTTAAAAAAAGGGTGTGATGTAGAATACACACTTTTTAAAATCAGGATGAAAATCACTACCATTCACCGAGCCTCACCCACTTAATGCACATGAAAAAAATTAAAGTTCCAAAAAGCATGTTCTTAAAAAAACATGTGTATTCTGCATCAACACTTTTGAAAATCGGGTCATTTTTTTGCCACCTCTACAAAACGGGTAACAGTATCAGTTCCCGTTTCAAAGTTTACATTGTTATAATTCGAAGTAGAAATTTGTAGAGTTGTATTGATCTGAAACCTAAGGCTTCACTGTATCATTTTTTCAAGTCAATATACTAGACTAAGTAATAAAGAGATTGCATTATAGGATTCATGTGTTGAGCTACTTCAATGGAGTATTTTCTTTGTCCAATTGTTGTTTTCTTATGTATTTCACAAACTTGCATGTTATCTAAATTGAATGAATTAATTGAAAATTTATTTTATAATTTGTTTAAGTGCACTCTGTCTTGAATAGTTAATCATTTTATTGTTTTCTTTTGATATATGGATCTGATAATCCTTAATTGATCTCTTATCCTCATTGACCTCTTTCATTCCTTTATAATCCAGTTTAAGGAACCCTTAATTTCTCCTTTGATCTAATTGAGTCCACTTCACCATCTAGCCCTATGATCTAGAATTACTAAGCTACCTTGCTCTGTAAACATTATCTTTAGACCTTGATCCAGTCATGTTAGATTGAAATTTTACCCCATAGCCCAATGGTAAAAGACACCCCTCTATCCATCTAAGTGATCCCACCACCAAATCAAAATCAAAACCCAAGTACAATCATAACTAGCCTAAAATCAATTAAATAAACAAAGTTAAATCATAAAGAGAGAGCCCTCTCTGAGGATTCTTAAGGCTATATCCTAATCTCCAAAGTAGGTTTGTGGTTACCTCTAGCATTTCTTTCCTAACAACTCTAGAGAAATTTTGGAGTGATAACATATTAGCGGCCATACTAGGGACCAGTCCTCAGTGTAATAAAACTTTAAGGAAATCTTAAATCTTACCCTTTGTACTTAAGGTAATTTTTGAGTTGTTAAAAAGTTTCATAAAACAAATGAAAAAACTAAAATTCTAGATTCCAGGAGAACACACTATACCAAGGTAAATCCATATCCAAACCCGACAACAATAGTTTTTTACCGTAACATAATTTTAAGAAAATAAAAAAAGGTAGAAACTTAAGGAAGTAGTAGTTAGTTAGTTAAAGAAAATTCTCCCCAAAGAATTATCAATTTTAGAGGATATTCAGTGACGCAAGAGGCCAATTTTTCTTCTATTTACCAACAATTGGCCCCGTGTTACCTTTGCCCATTATGTTTAGGATCTTCCACTGTGCTACTCCGATTCCCTTTTACAAGCCGAACAACTGATATTCACCAATAAATAGAGCCGCTTGGAGGTATTGTACCATCAATCACAACACATTTGATCCGATGGTCCACAACATATCACAATCGCAAATCATAGTTTGCAAGTGTCAGGACCTATTACATCCACATGAAACATTGTCATGCACTTTAATCAATGATCACATCGCGCATCACATATTGCACTTTCCTAATGCCTAAGGTCCATTCAATTATAAATGAAATATTTGTGATGTGATGGATCGATGATCACACATCGCATGGTCTTAAGGCTCAAGGTCCTGTCGCATACAAATGAATTATTGCAATGTGATAAATCGGCGATCGCACATCGCATTTCGTTAAGGCCTAGGGTCCGTCCCCTTACAAATGAATATTGCGATGCGATGTGGGATAATCCAATGGTCAGCCTGATGTCGCACCATTGTTTGGACTTAGATCGAAGGCTGGGATTTATGCGGGCTTCAGCCACTGTTACTAACACTAAGGACCACAATTATCCTTTGAATGTTGAATTTATAACTTAAAGCATGAAACAAAGGAAATGCTTGATTTCATTTGGAATACAAATAAATAGAGGAAAATGAGAGTTTTCAATGGAATCGACACATAACTACACACGACATCAATTATTCAATACGATAATAGTTACAGAGTCTCGGCCCTTTGGCTTGATTACAACACTTGACAGACCCCTGTTTCAATATTGGAAAACCCTCTATCACTCAACTCTTGCCTCGCTCAATCCTCTCTCATCTCTGTCGATCCCTTTCCATTACAATTTCTTTCATTATATGAGTCAGATCCCTATTCTACCTCTGTTAAAAACTCAATCTTCTATTTTAATCATTCTAACAACTCAATCTCTATTTTCAAGCTCCATTACACACCTATGCTAACAACTTATCCCTTAATCTAAAATAATACAATTTCCTAACTATTACAATAATGAAAGGCTTATCATTTTCTTGAGAGATCCAACCCTCTTGGTTAAAACTGACTTTTGACCACTTAGGTCAGTGAAATTCCACTCATTTAGCCACAACATGTGAACAAACCTTCACATTGTTGGCTAGGTCCAAATGCTCCTGCATGAGACTCCCACGGAAGACAAAAATCATTCCTCAGACATTCAGGGTTTACTCCATACTTCTGCAACTCTGTTGTTATCAACTAGCTAGCATCCTCCACTAGCTATCCTTTCCATTTGACTAGATATTGAAAATAAACATGTCCTTTGTTTCTTTTGGATGCTCCTTTCTCCAAAATAGCTCCCACTTATTTCTTAACTATCTTTTGCATTTGTTCTCCTAGTTCAAAGTTTGAACTTCATCTTCTATAGTTTCCTCTTGTAGCTCTTTCTCTGTCCCTTTGTATGGATACAAATCTACAACATTGAAGATAGGTGATATTCCAATCCCTTCTGGCGATTCAATTTCATAAGAATTAGTTGAAAACTTTCTTACAATTCTACACGGACCTATCTTTTTCATCTTTAGTTTATTGTAAGTCTTAGAAGGAAATATTTCATTTCTCAAATACACCATCACTAAATCTCCCACTTGAAATTATTGTTCTCATATTTTCATATCTACCCTCTATTTATATTTTCCACTACATTCTTGCAATCTGCCTTTGACATCTTCTTGTAGTCTTTGCATCTGCTCTGCAAACTCTTCAGCTTTTTCACTTATTGTCTCCTATTTACCCAAATTTATGAGGTCATACACACCTCTTGGATTCCAAAAACAATTTGAAATGGACTCATTCCAGAACTTCGGTTTGGAGTGTCATTATAGGAAAACTCAGCCTGAGCGAGTGCTAAATCCCACTGCTTAGGATTTTGATACACTAAACTTCTCAATATGTTCCCCAAGCTTCTGTTTACTACTTTGGTCTATCCATCTATTTGAGGATGGTATGTTGAACCGAAACTGAGGTTAGCTCCTAGTTTCTTCCAAAGAGTTCTCCAGAAATGCCCTACCAACTTTGTATCTCTATCAGACATAATAATTGCAGGCAATCCATGTAATCTTACAATTTCTGAAAAAATAGATTAGCTATATGTGTTGCATCACTAGTCTTCTTACAAGCAATGTGTTAGGTCCATATACTACTAGTGTAACCCCTTATTGTTATTAGTACAACCCCCTTATTATATTGGTGTGCCCATTTAGTCCCATATTGTTATTATTATGCCCTTATATTATTATTGTTATGTCGACTCTAATTATATTATGACCTCTTAGACTCCTATATATAGGAAGGAGGCCTTGTCATTTGTATCATCTAAGAATTTTTCATTTCTATAATGTAAAGGAGGTTTCCACCTTGAAGAGTCTTATTTCTAAGGCCTTCATGTATCTTTTCTATCTTTTTGTGAGCTGGTTTCATAACATTTGGTATCAGAGCTTTGGATTCTAGGGTTTCACTGCTCCAAATAGGTCATCGTGGCATTTTCTCTATAAATTGTTTTCTGCAATGTTTCAAAAGTGAAAAAGAAACCCATTTGAGATGAGCTCGCGCTAAACTTCGGGTCTAAATTTTAGAGCTTGTCTCACTATATTTTCGGATATATGATCTGAGTAAGTTAAGGTTTTTGGAAGCTCTAGAATTTCAACTAAAATAGGTCATCATGGAATTTTAGCTACAAAGTTTTAGAAGCTAAAACAAAAGCCCATTTGAGAAGAAATCAGTTTGAACCTTCCATCTGAATTTGAGATCTTGTGTCACTATATTTTCGGAGATATGATATGAGGAAGTTAGGGTTTGTGCAAGTTCCAGAATTTCATCTCAAACAGGTCATTGTTGAATTTTCACTATAATATTTGTTCTACGAAGTTTCTGACACTGAAATTAAAAGCCATTTGAACTGAAATCTTGGTGAAGCTTCAGATCTTGTCTTGTGATATTGTCGGAGATATAATATGAGACATTTAGGGTTTCTGCAACTCTCGAGTTAAATCCTAAATATGTGACCTTGGGAAAATCGTCATAACTTTCTCTTTGAGCATAAAATTGAAATTTCGTAAGATGTTGCAGAAAGAGGACAGACTGTAGTTTTCTGTATATTGATTTCAGATCCCAAGGTTGAAATAGTGGCACATGGCACTTCGTACAAGTTCACTCTACTGAACTAGTCTATAATCGGGTCACCATGGGATATTTGACATAACACTTCCAAAATGAATCCAATCTTGATCAGACTTCCAGGGTTAGAAAGAGGACTCAGAGGGCTACTACAGGACAAAATTTTAGAACTTGGAGATTTGAAATTACATAGTTACAAACATTTCAAGGTCGAGCTCCTAAAATCAAGAAAAAGTGAGATGAGGATGTTTGATGGCAAGGATCCAGTAAATTGGATACTACAGATGGAAAAATATCTTGATCTACATGGAGTACCACTATTACAAAAGGTATGTATTGCATCTAATTATTTAGAATTGGATTGATTTTTACGGTATAAAGGGCTTTGTTATTCCAAACCACATGTTACGTGTTCAAATTTCATGGAGGAAATGATAGCACATTATGAGGATACAGAGAGAAACACCTTCTTTAACATATTAATAAATCTCAAAAAAAATTGTTCAATGGCAGAGAACATTGAGGAATTTCAAAAATTGAATATAAGGGAAAATGATATTCCAGAGAAGCAGAGGATTTATGTCTCCATAGGGACTTTAAAGGATAACATTCAACATGAGGTTCGTCATTGGGAACATGATTCAATGGAGAGGGCAAGAAAAGTGCAAAGAAAAATTATGGAAACAAGGAAGTCTACCACTCACAACTATAAATATGGAAGTATTTTTTCTCCTATCCTTCACAACCTACAGGGTTGACACCCCAACAGTTGGAAGAAAAAGGAGCAAAAATGCTTTGTTACAATTGTGATAAAAAATACACTAAAGTTCGTAAGTGTGCTGAGAAGAAATTTCTTTACATAGATTATGAAGAGGAGGAAGAAAAGGATCAAGAAACATAAAAAGAAGAGGATATACACTAGGAACCAACCGCAGAGAAAGAAGAAATGAATCCAACCATATCTTGTAAAGCATTGGCAAGAATTACCACTCCTTAAACTCTCAAGATAGAAGGACACATCAAGAAGAAAAAGGTTCAAGAAGTCAAAGATCACATCGAGAAAGAAGAAACAAATCTGACCATATCTTGTAATGCACTAATCAAAATTACCACTCCTCAAAGTATTAAGATAGAAGGACATATCAAGAAGAAAAATGTTCAAGAAGTGAAAGATCACATTGAGCATGAAGAAACAAATCCGACCATATCTTTAAATGCATTCGAAGAAATTACCACTCCTCAAACTCTCAATATAGAAGGACATATCAAGAAGAAAAATATTCAAGCAGTGAAAGATCACATCGAGTATCAACAAGAAGTTCCCAAACTTTTAAAGTATGACGCCACTTTGGTGCAGATTGAATGAAACAACAAGCAGATCAACATCACAATGAAAGAAGTTTTGATCTAGGTGATTGGGTATTTTTACCGTTACTTTCCAACCCAGAAATTTATGAGAAGGAAATGTTGGCAATATTACATGCACTTAAGAAATGGCGACCTTACCTAATGGGAAGAAACTTCAAGGTAAAAATGGATCATGCTAATCTTAAATACATTTTAGAACAAAGATTATCTATAAAAGAACAAAAAAAATGGGCCACAAATATGTTGGGTTATGACTTTCAAATCATCTACAAAAAGGGGAAGCAAAATTTTGTTGCAGATCCACTCTCAAGAAAGGATGCAGATGTGGAGGCAGTTTTTTGGTGTTATTTCTCTTATCCAACCAGATTGGATACATGAAGCAAGCGATGAATAGAAAAAAGATGAACAAGTGTGGCCACTCATTCAAAAGTTGTAGAAGATCCCAATTCAAACGATATTGCCAGAACATTACGAGGAAGGAAAAATCATATTGGAACCTGGAGCATTCACAGAAACAAGAACCCGAGAGCTACGAAATCGACCAATTTTAGAGTATCTCATCAAGTTGAAGAACTTGCCCGCTGAGAATTCCATATGGGAGGACAAGAATTTTTTATAGAAGCGTCAAGAACTACAAAATTGTTGAGGACAACAATTTTTGAAGGAGAGGGGAATGTTAGGTCCCTACACTACTAGTGTAACCCCTTATTGTTATTATTACAACCCCCTTATTATATTTTTGTGCCTATTTAGTCCCCATATTGTTATTATTGTGCCCTTACACTATTATTGTTATGTCAACTCTGATTATATTATGACCGCTTAGACTCCCATATATGGAAAGGAGGTCTTATCATTTGTATCATCCAAGAATTTTTCATTTATGTAATGTAAAGGAGATTTCCCCCTTGAAGAGACTTATTTCTAAGGCGTTCATCTATATTTTCTATCTTTTTGTGAGATGGTTTCATAACATTTGGTATTAGAGCTTTGGATTCTAGGGTTTCGCTACTCCAAATAGGTCATCGTGGCATTTTTTGCCATAACTTGTTTTCTGGGATGTTTCAAAAGTGAAAAAAACAACCCATGTGAGATGAAGACAAGCTAAACCTTGGGTCCGAATTTTAGAGCTTGTCTTGCTACATTTTCGGATATATGATTTGAGGAAGTTAAGGTTTTTGAAAGCTCCAAAATTTCAACTAAAATAGGCCATCGTGGAATTTTTGCTATAACATTTTCGTTATGAAGTTTCAGAAGCTAAAAAAAATTAAAACCATTTGAGAAGAAATTAGTCTGAACCTTGTGTCTGAATTTTAGATCTTGTATCGCTATATTTTCAGAGATATGATCTGAGGAATTTAGGGTTTAAGCAAGCTCTAGAATTTCATCTCAAACAGGTCATTGTGGAATTTTCACTATAATATTTTTTCTATGAAGGTTCCAACTCTAAAATTAAAACCCATTTGAACCGAAATCGTGGTGAAGCTTGGGTCCAAATTTTAGATCTTGGCTTGCTATATTGTTAGAGATATAATCTGAGACATTTAGGGTTTCTGCAGGCTCTTGAATTACATCCTAAATAGGTGACCTTGGGAAAATCCTTATAACTTTCTCTCTGAGCATAAAATTGAAATTTCGCAAGACATTGCAGAAACAGGACGGACCGTAGCTTTCTGTATATTGGTTTCAAGTCCCAAGGTTGAAATAGTGACATGTGGCACTTCTTACAAGTTCGCTCTACTGAACTAGACTATAGTTAGGTCATTGTGGGAGATTTGACATAACAATTCCTTATAGAATCCAATCTTGATCAGACTTTTAGGGTTAGAAAGAGGACTCAGAGGGCTACTACAAGAGGAAATTTTAGAACTTGGAGATCTGAAATTTCATAGTTATAATCGTTTCAAGATCGAGCTCCTAAAATCAAGAAAAAGTGAGATGAGGAAGTTTTATGGCAAGGGTCTGGTAAATTGGATATTACAGATGGAGAAATATTTTGATCTACATGGCATACAAGTATTACAAAAGGTATGTATCGCATCTAATTTTTAGAATTGGATCATTTTTTTATGGTATAAATGGCTTTGTTCTCGTAAACCACTTGTTACGTGGTGAATTTTCAGGGAGGAAATGATAGCACATTATGAAGATATGAGAAGCAACACCTTCTTTAACCTATTAGTCCTTCAGGGTTAGAAAGAGGACTCAGAGGGTTACTACAGGACGAAATTTCAAAACTTGGAGATCTAAAATTACATAGTTACAATCATTTCAAGAACGAGCTCCTAAAATCAAGAAAAATCGAAATGAGGAAGTTTGATGGAAAGGATTCAGTAAATTGGATACTACAGATGGAGAAATATTTTGATCTACATGGCATACCACTATTACAAAAGTTAAGTATTGCATCTAATTATTTAGAATTGGATCAATTTTTATGGTATAAAGGGCTTTGTTCTCGTAAACCACTTGTTACATGGTCAATTTTCACGAAGGAAATGATAGCATATTATGAGGATACAAAGAGAAACACCTTCTTTAACCTATTAATAAATCTCAAACAAATTTGTTCAATGGCAAAGAACATTAAGGACTTTAAAAAATTGAATATAAGGGAAAATGACATTGCAGGGAAGCAGAGGATTGATGTCTCCATAGGGATTTCAATGGATAACATTCAACACGAGGTTTTCCATTGGGAACCTGACTCATTGGAGAGGCCAAGAAAAGTGAAAATCAAAATTATGGCAACAAGGAAGTCTACCCTCACAACTATAAATATGGAATTATTGTTTCTCTTATCCTTCCACAACCTACAAAGTTGACACCACAACAATTGGAAGAAAAAAGAGAAAAGGGGCTTTGTTATAATTGTGATAAAAAATACACTAAATGTCATAAGTGTGCTGAGAAGAAATTTTTTTACATAGATTATGAAGAGGAAGAAGAAAAGGATCAAGAAACATAAAAACAAGAGGATATACACCAGGAACCAACCCTAGAGAAAGAAGAAATGAGTCTGACCATATCTTGTAAAGCATTGGCAAGAATTACCACTCAAGCTCTCAAGCTAGAAAGACAGATCAAAAGGAAAAAGGTTCAAGAAGTGAAAGATCACATCGAGAAAGAAGAAATCAATTTGACTATATCTTGTAATGCATTGAAGGAAATATCACTCCTCAAACTATCAAGATAGAAGGACATATCAAGAAGAAAAATGTTCAAGAAGTGAAAGATCACATCGACCATGAAGGAATGAATCCGGCCATATCTTGTAGCGCACTCGAAGAAATTACCACTCCTCAAACTCTCAGTATAGAAGGACATATCAAGAAGAAAAGTATTCAAGCAATTAAATATCACAACGAGTATCAACAACGAGTTCTCCAACTTTTAAAGGATAACGCCACTTTGGTGCAGAATTGAATGAAACGATAGGCAGATAAACATCACAGTGAAAGAAGTTTTTATGTGGGCGATTGGGTACTTTTACAGCTACATCTCAAGCAAGATATTTATGAGAAGGAAATGTTGGGAATATTACATGCACTTAGGAAATGGCGACCTTACCTAATGGGAAGACACTTCAACATAAAAATGGATCATGATAGTCTTAAATACCTTTTAGGACAAAGATTGACTTTTGTACCGTAAAAATTGACTGCCGTACCATAAAAAGTATTCTACAGTTTTGCAAGGTTTGGCAATCCCTCTGTCTAGATTTCCAGAGCAGTCCCTTTTGTTCCTTTCAAGATTCCTTAATGGAAAAGGTCCATCTGAGCACTTGTCACTTCATGCTCATTAAAAATTGAAGGCGACTAGAGTCATCTTTTGTTTTTTATCAACTCTTAAAAATTGAAAAAACAAGTTGTGTCAAAGTGTCTAAAATTTATTTTAAATGGAATAAATATCACCTTTCCTATGTTGATCTTGAGTTGAGGAAAATGGAGTCCGCTAACCAAGGGGTTCCTCTTGGAGGAAATCCTAGTCCCTTCTCCTCTGGGGGAGATGTTGGTGCACCCCACATGGCCACATTGTCACTTCCTGGATTGACGATTAGTTTGCCCGTATGGCTTTTCTCAACTTCTGTCGTTCAGAATACCGTAACTATTGAACAGTTGAATCAACAACTAAATGATACCAGAGCCACCCCCCAAGCTTCTACTTCATCTAATTCTTCCTCTCCTCCTTCCTCTTCACTTGATGAAGCTGGTAAAGCCAAAAATCAAGTAACCGAGAAGAAGAAGGAGAAGAAGAAGAAAGAAAAGAAGAAGAAGGAGCCAAAAGGGGAAAAGGGGGGCCAAACATCATCTAGTGAAAATCCACACACTGCACCGACCAGGCCTAAATTTCCATGTGTCATTTGCAATGGAGACCACTATCACTGAGATTTTCCCTGCATCCCTCGGATCTTAAGGGACTGGTCTCCTCGTTTGCACAACTCGGTGTCATCAACCTCTGATGATCATGTTGAAAGTACACCGTCAACTAGTAAAATGAAGCCCCTGGACAAAAAGGAAAATGTAAATTTCTTTGTAAACTATGTGAAGGCGATCACACCGTCCACCGTTGTCCCTTCTTAGATGAGGCTAAAAGAGTTTTGGACTACCGTCCGGTTTCACCGTTATGGCTTCCTCCTGGATATAAGAAACTGTTGCTGAGTCCGTCACTAGTTGAAAATCCGGCTGACATGCCCTTGTGGTTGGCCGAAGCATCTCTCATTGAAGATAAACCATCTGAATCCACACCAGACGAAATTCAAAAGGTCGAGGCGATAGTTAACCCGGTCTTGCCTTCAGAGGATCTATCTTTAGATGATACAGTCACCGAAGAGAACAAGGATGACACCATCCAAATTCTTTTCGTAAGCACAGACTCCGATGAACGTGAGGGCAATCTACCTGTTCCTTTACCGTAGGGAGGAAGTTCGTCTAAGTCGTATCCGGTCGTCTATTCGGTCCCACCTCCAAGCAACCTGGTTGTTTCCTTTGATTGGAATCTACTAGGCAGACCCTGTTTACCAGCTAGTGTACCATTTCAAATAATTGTTCAAATATATAGAATGGTCATGGCCAGTACCATCATAGATGAAGGGGCTTCTGTGAGTATCCTTTCCTCAACTGCTTGGAAAGCGCTTGGATTGCCATTGCTTCTGCCTGAGATGAGAAATCTAATAGGCTTTGACAAAGGAACTAGTCGACTGTTAGGGATCCTTCCCAATGTGCCCATAACATTGAGAGGGAAAACCATTCACATGAACGTAATGGTAGTCCAAGGACCCCTGGATTATAATCTACTCCTTGGGTAAGTTTATATTTATTGCATGGGAGCCATTGTCTCCTCACTCTTTAGAGTAATGTCTTTTCGACATGAAGGAAGAGTGGTCAAGCTCGTAGACCAGCTTTCATTTCCCAATTCACACATGGAAAATAGTCATATACCAACCCTGAATGGTCTTTTCGTGCAAGGAACGTCTCATCAATCCCCAGTCCGTCCTCTTGATGAGCGCGAGTGATTCAGAGGATATGACTGAAACCCAGGGGGCATGCACCCTAGTCTGCTTTGGCAGGAAAACCTTAGGTATAGGGTAGGTTTCCGCGAAGGATATATGACTAGTCTGACACACCCGTCCGTTTCGGAAAATGGGATTAGGCTGGAATAAGATTCGCTCGTCAAATTTATGCGAGTGGAGGCATCTGCACCACTCACCTTTGCCTATTTCGATAGAAATCGCCGAGGAAGTGTTTTGTCTATGATATAGATAGAACAATCTTTGGGAACCTGGAAATCTTTCACTATACCTAGGGGCATGCAAACATTTTGGCATGCAAGCGAAGAGCGACCATTTATTTTTTAAATTTGTAAGTCCTCTAGCCCTTTAAACGCGTAGGATTGGTCATTTCCTAACTTGCATAAAGAAAGGATACGGGGCAAAGCTTTGAAAAAATGCCATTTTTATATGAGACATCCTTATTACACGACTGGATCGAGCAGTTTTAACGCGGAATTCAAGCTCATTAAAAAATAAACATAAGCAATGAGCAAATGTTCCTCCAGAGGTTAAGCTCATTTTAAAATAAAAAATGAACCAAATTCCGGTAAATAATTGTCGTGAATGTATTACTTCATCCTTTGAAGCCTTGTTCATGTTCTCATCATCACCTCCATTTCATTGTTTACCCCTTTTTGAGGAATAGCTAAGAAGAGTGATCCTGTTAGCCATCCTTGTAACATTGCTGTGATTGGGAAATTCCAAACCTTACCTGGAATCAGCTGCTACCCGAATCTATCACTCGTTCCTCAAAAACGAGTCTCCTTTAAGCTCTTTTCAACTGACTCGTAAAATATGAAAATATTGTTGAGCCATTGGCCTCTCCAGCTCGTTAAAGTGACCGGAAGTGCTATCCCTCCTTTAGATTTTAATATTTTTAGACCTGAGGGATTATTACACAAAAAGATCGAGCGCTTGTTTTGTTCGGCTCGTTAAAAATACCGAAAATTCATCCCTTTTGTATTGTTTTATACTTTTTTGGACTCAAGGGATTATGTGACAAAGAAGGATTTTCAGAGTTTCCTTTACGTCCCTTTTCAGACTCTCTAAAAATGATTAGGACTGAGTTATCTTTGTCGTTAAACTCGTTAAAACTGAATAGCAACAAACTTGTCCATAATAGACAAGAACGAGTTTCACTATCGCTAGGTTCATTAAAACATAACGATGGGTTTTCCCGAAGGGTGAATTATAGAACAAGCATATGTTATCCTCCTCAAGATTGAAAAAAATAAAGAGGTACTGGTCAGCAATGACTGGGGAAAAATTGGGAAGAAAACTTGAAGAAACTTTGTTGGTAGCAAGTCGCTCTTGAACATGACACTTTCACTCCGCATCTGAGTCGGGTTGGGTTGTTCCATTCACTGGTCACATCACCATGGTTCCATCACACCATCCACATATGGGGTTAATGCTACCAATCCATCATGTCAGTGTCGTCGATATGTTCAAGAGAAGTCACTCAGAGAATTCACCTGTGTCTCACCCACTGCAATACATTTACGCTCCATTCTTTCATGACCGCTACCTTGAACCTTATATCACCAGATCATTTTCACCTCCATTAAAATCATTTTCTCTGTTCTATGTCATTGATGTGGGATTCCCTAAAGCCCTCCAATGACGGATCACTTCTTGTCGACATCAGCCCATTATCCAAGAAGTCGATTTAGGAACAACCCTTTCATTACTTGGAAGCTTGCATGCCTTAATGGCAAGTTTCTCACTTCCGGCGACAGGTTTACATCAATGGCCTTCGACTGAAAGATTTTGCGTGGTGTTCGATGCCAAGTCCTTTATTCACACCACGTGAATTGTACTGTAGTACCTTGAGGGTCATCATCATTATCAGTGATTCCTCTCGCGCCTGTTAACAACTTACATTATTAGTTGGTAATCAGGTGATGTCTTTCCATGTTCGACTCCAGAACAACTCTCACATGGATCGACTTGTACTTGAAGTGAAGATCGAACGATATTGAAGACCCCGAATCTAGTTTCATCCATCCGGGCTGCGATATATATTCAGGAAAAATAAAGGCATCAGATGTACATCCTTACTGCATAGATAATCATCCAATCTAAGGGATGATGGCTCTACCAGAATCATCAATCTACACTAAGACGATTGTCTATCTCATGTACATGAAAATGAATTGATAAAGCTGAGCATGGGAATGCCCGCCTCAGCTAAATTATGAAAATATTATGAAGATAATATATTGTATTGTATCTTATTACAGGTCTCCTTCTAGCTTGAAAGAACTTCATATCCTCATGATAAAGCATTTGACCCGACATCAACAAATTAACGACCTCATGCTTTAGGGGGCAACTGTTATAGACATTTTTGGGCATTGCAACCCCAATCATAAATGTCCATAAACCAAGGGTTCTTGAGTCCCTAAAAGTGTTGTTCTGACCCCTAAAAGAACAAGGTCAACTGATTACATCTTCTCCCAGAAGTTCTCAATGAAAAACTACTCAGAATTGGTCAAAACTGGACCATTTCTCCTACTCCATGGTCAAAGAGCACTACATCCCACCTAAGTACACACAGTAGGTGTGATGCATGTTGAAAAGCCCTTCTATTGGGTGTGATGGGCGAGAGTGGACAAATGGCAGGGTCAATCTGCAAGGTGGAGAAGCAAAGAATCTTCTAGAAACTTCTCCTATGACACTTGCCTCTCTGCATTTGCCCAGGGATGAGTAAGAGATCATCAATCTTCAAGTGGATTCAAGAACTATCAAAGAGAGGACACTAATCAAATCTCAAAATTTGACTCACCCCCCTTGCAAACATCTATATATGGATCCCTCATCCTAGAGATCCAGAGGCTGGAATTTTGTATCTTGTAAGGAAGTGTTGTTGGTTTCTTGGTGCTACATCATAGTGTTGGGTGATCTAAGCTTTTCATGAGGTGAAGAAGGGCTTCTTGCTGAGAGGATGATGCTGGGTCAGAACAATTGGTTGTAATCCTCTTTGCTCTTTCTTGATTATTAATAAAGCTATTCAAGTTTTCCTCCACATTCTTGTGTGATTGATGTTGTATGCATTTGTGTGGTTAATATACATCTAGTCCTATATTGTTTATGATAATAGATCTATGTTCTCATATAGTGTTATGCTGCTTTGATTCTACAGGTGCTCTTTGAAGCTGGGTATGTTAGTGTCAGTCTTTTCAGCCTTCCTCCAGTGATCAAATATGCTCTTACAAAGTGGTCTCAGAGTGTCAAGGTCAAATTTTATCATTTCAAAGAGTCTTCAAGCAAAATTTGCTCACTAGGCATTAGGTCTAGGGTTTTCTTTCACTCCTTCTAAAGTTTTCCAAATGTCGGTCCATGTCACTATTCAACTGAGTCTATCATCATTCATAGGGTTGTCATCATCATGTCAAGTTCCATTGGGTCATTTTACACCTTGTTCATGCTTCAGTTGCGCCTAGGCAAGGTTCATTTCCCCCTCCTAGGGTTTTGAAGGCAATTTCTCTTGGATGGTCAAATCATTAGAAAAGCTTGTATCCAGATGTTCATACACCTTCCCCTGTCCTTCATGTACCTTCTCAAACACTTCCCATCACCGAGATTCCCAAAATTCCTCATTGTTCCACAAACCCTAGTTTCTTGCTACAACCTGCCAATTTTCTAGGTTGGGCCCGTGTTCTACCCTTTTGGACCCCTTCCCCTCACTCGATCTCTGAGATTACACTTTTCCTTGCTTCCTAACATCCCTCCCTACTTCCAAAAATTTCCCCAAGAATTTAGAAGCCCCTTAACCCCTTCATTTCGCTTCATTTCGACAAAATCTCTTGTTCCACACATCAGGGTAGGTTTTACTCAAATGATGTTTCTGAGCAATCAAAGATGAATTTGGGAAACCTGCGAGAGGTTTTTTTCCACAACATGCCAAGAAAGAAAAAAATCCTTTACTGTTTAAACAGGTGTCATGGTTTTAGAGAAATGTCAAAAATACAATCGCCTTGGGAGAATGATGCGCCTCTGAAGTGACCTTGGGAAAATCGAGTTTTATCTTAGCTTGGTTGGTCAAATGAATTTATTGATGAGTAAAATGATAACCAGACACAAAGATATTTCCAATGAGCTATCATGAGCTCAATTTGGAGTTGAGAAAGGCATTCAAAATTTGACTGCAACAGCACTCTGCCTTGAGGCAGCCTCATTTGGAATATTTTGACCAGTCTTGGGTGATTTGATTTTTGACAAGGAAAATGAACTCCAAATTGATAAATTCTACTTGCGTTGGAAAGTAGACTCAAATCCCTTTCCAACGAGCTATCCTGCAATCGATTTGGACACCGGGAAGGCCTCCAACATCCTCTTGCAAAAGGCACTACGCACTGAGGTGGGCACTACGCACTGGGCCTCACTGGCCAGTGTAAAAATACACAGGCGCTACACATTCAGGTGTGCGCTACACATTGGGTAAAATTTTTTGCTCCTTCATCCAGATCTTGTCAAATCACCTCTAAATCATGCAAGTAGGTGTTTCTCAGCTGCTCTTTCAATTTGAAATTTCTGGTAGTGTGTTTGAGAGGAAAATATGATGTATGGGGTGTTAAAAAAAATGAAACCCTAGGCTCATGTGAAAATTATTCTTTAGGGTTTTAAAGAATATGTGGGTGGCCGGAGAAAAGTTTTCCACTCTCCCTTCAGGAAACATAGCTTCATACTTATTTGTAAGAGTTTTTCCAACATCACAAAGGGTACATTTCAAATACTTTTGTTTATCTGTCAAACTGTGATTGTAATCAAACTAGTGACTGTTTCATGTCCAATACAATGAAACAGAGTATCATCATTGTGGCAGAATCCTTATGTGTTTTGGTTAGCTTTTGAGTATGCATTGAAATTTTAATTTCACCTACACCATACATATTGCAGACACCATACACAGTGCAGACACCATACACATTGCAGACATTGTGTTTTTGAAACCATGTCAGCGCTCCAGCATGTGTGACATATCAGCGAGGCCACAAGACCTTATTTGCAGCTACATGGCGAGTATTATCTCCACATGGTGTGGAAGGGGTCTCGCCTTCTTCTTCAGTACAGGTACAGGTTTAGGACAAAGGCAAGGGGCCAATTTATGAAAAGGGCCATTTAGGTGGTCATGATGTTGATGTTGCATTGGGTGACGTGGATAGGAGCTCTCCTAGCTTGAAACTGAAAGGGATCATCCAAGAGCAAAGGACTGAGATTGATAGCTTGAATAAGAAGTTGCTAAAGGCGGAATGTCTAATCAAATACTTGGAGCAGCGGAATAAATAGCTTAACGACCAGCTCATGATCATAGAGATACAGAACATCCGTGAGAATCGTCAAGCTGCCCAACATAGAGAAATTGAGTTCACCTCTCTAAAGCAATAGGTAAATGAGGATTGAGAGGCTAATCTTGAGAGGGTCAACATCTACTTGGAGGAATGGCTGAAAAGGGCTGATAGAGATCATGCATTATTGAAACACATGGTTATGCATTACAAGGTCCGGAACCTGGTTTGCAAGGCGCGAATTAGGAGTCTTAAGGCAAAATTGAGGAAAATGGTCAAGAAGCAAAAAAGGCAAAAGGAGCTTGATCGTCTTCAGATTTTGGCTGAAGCCTCTTTGATTGAGCATAGTACTTGATTGGGGACCCCCAGCTCAAATTTCAACAAGTTTGGGGAAAATTTTGTCAATTTTGAAATTTTTGTGTAAAAAACAGGTTTTTGGGATCAACGCGTAGCGCGCCGCGCGCTACCCTTAAAATTGGAAGGTCCAAATCACGAAAGGTTTGAATTTTTGGATTTGGCATGATGAAATACACCTGCTCAGCCACTGCCAAGGCATTTCATCAAGGTTTGGGTCCCCAAAAGGTCAAAAAACATGCAAAAAACTGACCTCACTGCCCCTTTTTGGACACACAGGTAGCAGCCTTGGGAGAATGCACTTTTGGAGGGGAAAATGGACATCAAATTGGAAAATTCCACTTGGGTTGGAAAGTATACATCCAAGGCTTTCCAACAAGCCAACCTGAGCTCAATTGGGATGCTGGGAAGTGCCCCAAAAGCAGGTGGAAAGGCGTGCTACGCATAGGGCTCAGGCGTGCTACGCATCAGGATTTTTTGCAAAATTTTGCATCTTCAGCTCAGGAAACGAAGCCAGTTTGACCAGTTTTGACTTGTGATGGGATTTTTCACCCTCCTTGATGTAATTAATGTAACTTTATGTTGACTTGACACTTATTTACCTATTCTAGATGATTCATTCATAAAATAGCAAACATTTAATGAATGAATTGGTTTCCTAGCTTATAGAGGCAAGTTGTTTTGACTGCCTAGATTGTAGTGCTTTTTTTAGAATTGGTTGAAACAGCTCCTAGGATGATGAGCTCGACCCCTAGAAGCAAGGGAATGTGTTAGCTTGCCTATATTATGTATTTTATTAGTCATTTTCAGGGTTGGACTCTTGGGAATAGCTTGATACACTATTGTACATATTTTATCTGCAATTTTGGCAAAGGATAGACCAGGGTTTTGCAGCACTATTTGGGATTCATGTGGCCTTGTGTGTTGATGGTGTGTTTCTATCTGTACTTGTAAGTTGTGTATGTGTACCACTTTCCTTATTTAATCTTCTGCAATTAAACAAATGAAGTGTTAAGGTAGAATCCATAAATTTGCTATGCTCTGCCTTTAAGTTTGTTTAATTTTCCATGTTTTCTTCAGTTTAAGGAGAATCCTTGAGACTTCCTTTCTCTCCTTAGCTCCTCACCTATCAGGACTATTCATTCACTCACTTTAAAGGCATCAAAACAATCGCCTATCTTGCCCCCAAGTAGACCTCTGCAAAAGCTCTGCCTCATCCCCGCACCCAAAATTGCCTTTCCCTTGAATTCAACAAAAATTCAAAAGATAAATTCCATACTCCTTGTACTTTATACCTAGCCTAAAATTATTCATCAATTCAGTCATCTCGAGCCTCTTTTGTTTACCTTTTGCCGAGATTGATCGGAGAGAGCCCTCTCCTGTCGTCGTAGGGCTAGCTACGAGGCTGAGCTTGGTTTGATGTTGCCTCGAGTTTTTCCTTCCTCAGCCTGAGGCTAATTCGAACGCTAACATAGTGGCGACCATACTAGGGAAGAAAAAATGGTTTACTTGTTGATGTCATTTATTTTATAAGCTACAGACGGAGCCTGAAGTTATGCCAGGTATCCTTCGAAACGCTTTTTCTTTGCATTAGCGGAAGTAGATAAATGCTGCTTCAGTCAATCTCCGGTCTAGCTTGTAAACGTGACATCTAACTTTAATTACCCGAGTACATGTATCAAGTTGCAGATCTGATGCTGATGGTGGACAACAGTAAGACACATATGAAGGCTGAAATCATTCACCTGGCGACTCCTTTCGCTGAAGAATCCAGCAACATGTGCGTCATGGTGACTTCACTGCAGAGAGATCAGTAGCTGTGAGATTTTCAAGATGGACCGAATCACAAGAAGATATGCTCCCATGAGCCGAGATCACATTCCAGGTTTTCCGAATAAGATGCCCACGGTAGATTGGTTAAGGAATCTGCCTACATTTAATGATGATGGTAAGAAGGATGCTGCTTTACATCTAGTTAGATTTCATATGCATATTCGCAAGTTGAGGGTGGATTTTCCTGAAGATTGCTTGATGAAGATGTTCCTGGCTACTCTGGAAGGTGAAGCCCAATCCTGGTATGAAAATTTGCCGCTGGCCTGTATTTACTGTTTAAAGGATTTTCATGCCTTGTTCACTGAAAGATATCAAGCATCTTATCCATCATTAAATTTAGTTCATGACTGTTGCAAAAATGCTTCTACTTTTATTGAAAGCCTTGAGAAATATTATGAAGATGATAATTTTATGGATGATGAGATCATGGAGGCTCTGTATGAGAATCCATTTCAGCAACATGAAGAGAACCTAGTGGATACCCATCAAGATGATCAGGACATTTTGCAGCAGAATCAAGATCAGCAGGCTGAAGATGGTCATATTGTGGAAGATGATGAAAGAGAGGGTTCTATTTCAGATCTGCCCACAGAAGTAGACAGCGTGTAGGGTAGTCAAGATTCAATTTCAGAATGTGATGCAGTCAAGTCAGCTATTTCAGATCAACATTCGGATCATGATGACCAAGGATACCTTGTGCTGAATCCCATCAAAGAGAGCTCTGCTGCTGAGATCATAGACAGAGTTTTGGATTCAGATGTTCATAAAAAACGGAATGAGATCTTTGTGCAAGTAAGTGATAAATCTCCTTTCAATAACTCAATAATAAATGATAGTTTGAATGCCCTGTCATATGAAGATAATTATTGTTTAAGCAGAAGAAAACAAAAAACATTGTCTCCTTTGTTTGAAGATGAGATAGATCTACTTTTGAGAGGACTTGTTAGAGCCCAAGCTACAGTAGATTTGCAGTGCACACATAGTCAGGAAAGTGTTGGTGAAACTTCTTCCTCTTTTGAAAAAGATGACTGTCTTATAATCAATTTTTTAGACCAGCAAAAAGATAATTTTTTCTTTCACAAAGATGATAAGGCTGTCATGTTTGATAATCGCAAAGATTGTTTTTTGTTTAAGAATGACCTACAACACATTCACACCACAGAAGATCAAAACATTCAGGATTTCCATTCAGATTCCTCTTCATATGTTTCATGTGCTGAAATTTTTTTCCAAGAAGAGATCTGCTCATCCATTTGTTCAGAGTTTTTTGAAGCCTATGAGCATACTTTTTCTGGAGTACATGATGAAGGAAGATCAGAATCAAGAGAAAAAGACACCTTGCTCTTCTGGCAGGAGGAAAGACTTCATGTTTTTCAGGATCCAATGGCAGATCTGTTGTAGTCAGCAGTGAAGGTGATTATTGCAATATTCAGTGATGAAGGAGATCATGGTCAGCTATGTTTTTGGATGCCCAATTATCAATTTTTATTGTTGACCAGCAGATCTGATCAGGGAACTCAGTCAGCAAGGCATCTCCTGGTTTGGTTACATTGGCATTATGATATAGTTTGATGGTATATTGTCTTGTAAGAAAACAGGTGGTTTTCATCATGATTTCAAATCTTGATGGACTGCTGCCCTTCAATAAGCTTTGTAAGTTCTTGTTTTAGTTAAGTCAGTCATGAGTCATTTGTGAGTCAATTTTCAGTCTTTTTGTTAAGTTAGTTTGTGTCGGTTTTTAGTCATGCATTTTAGCTTCAGTTTTGACTCCATAGCCCAATGGACAAAGGCATTGTCTAGCTCTCCCAAAGATCTGCTGTTCTTGGCACCTCCAAGGAGCTACCATCCCCATTGGAGCCAATGTTAGTGTCAGCCTTTTCAGCCTTCCTCCAGTGATCAAATATGCTCTTACAAAGTGGTCTCAGAGTGTCAAGGTCAAATTTTGTCATTTCAAAGAGTCTTCAAGCAAAATTTGGTCACTAGGCATTAGGTCTAGGGTTTGCTTTCACTCCTTCTAAAGTTGTCCAAATGTCGTTCCATGTCACTATTCAGCTAAGTCTATCATCATTTATAGGGTTTTCATCATCATGTCAAGTTCCATTGGGTCATTTTACACCTTGTTCATGCTTCAGTTGCGCCTAGGGAAGGTTCACTTCCCTCTCCTAGGGTTTTGAAGGCAATTTCTCTTGTATGGTTAAATCATTAGAAAATCTTGTATCCAGATGTTCATACACCTTCCCCTATCCTTCATGTACCTTATCAAACACTTCCCATCACTGAGATTCCCAAAATTCCTCATTGTTCCACAAACCCTAGTTTCTTGCTACAACTTGGCAATTTTCTAGGTTGGGCCTGTGCTCTTCCCTTTTGGACCCCTTCCCCTCACTCGGTCTCCACGTTTCCACTTTTCCTTGCTTCCTAACATCCTTCCCTACTTCCAAAAATTTCCCCAAGAATTTAGAAGCCCCTTATCCCCTTCCTTTCGCTTCATTTCAACAAAATCTCTTGTTCCACACATCGGGGTAAGTTTTACTCAAATGATGTTTCTAAGCAATCAAAGATGAACTTGGGAAAACTGAGAGAGATTTTTGTCCAAAACATGCCAAGGAAGAAAAACCTCCTTCACGTTTTACACAGGTGTCATGGTTTTAGAGAAATGTCAAAAATACAATCGCCTCGGGAAAATTGATGCACCTCTGAAGTGACCTTGGGAAAATCAAGTTTTCTCTTAGCTTGGTTGGTCAAATGAATTTATTGATGAGTAAAAGCATAACTAGACACAAATATCTTTCCAATTAGCTATCATGAGCTCAATTTAGAGTTTGAAAGGCATTCAAAAGTTGACTGCAACAACACTCTGCCTTGAGGCAGCCTCATTTGGCACATTTTGATCAGTCTTGGAAACTTTGATTTTTGACATGGTAAATGAACTCCAAATTGACAAATTATACTTGGGTTAGAAAGTACACTCAAAGCCCTTTCCAACGAGCTATCCTGCACCCAATTTGGACACCAGGAAGGCCTCCAAAAGCCTCCTGCAAAAGGTGTTACGCACTGAGGTGGGTGCTACGCACTGGGCCTCACTGGCCAGTGTAAAAATACACAGGCGCTACGCATTTAGGTGTGCGCTACGCATTGGGTAAAATTTTTTGCTCGTTCATCCAGATCTTGTCAAATCGCCTCTAAATCGTGCAATTAGGTGTTTCTTAGCTGCTCTTTCAATTTGAAATTGTTGGTAGTGTGTTTGAGAGGAAAATATGATGTGTGGGGTGTTAAAAAAATGAAACCCTAGGCTCATGTGAAAACTATTCTTTAGGGTTTTAAAGAATATGTGGGTGGCCGGAGAAGAGTTTTCTGCTCTCCCTTCAGGAAACATAGCTTCATACTTATTTGTAAGAGTTTTTCCAACATCACAAAGGGTACATTTCAAATACTTTTGTTTATCTGTCAAACTATCATTGTAATCAAACCAGTGACTGTTTCATGTCCAATACACTGAAACAAAGTATCATCATTGTGGAAGAATTCTTATGTGTTTTGGTTAGCTTTTGAATATGAATTGAAATTGTAATTTCACCATGCTACACCATACATATTGCAGACACCAAACATAGTGCAGACACCATACACATTGCAGACATTGTGTTTTTGAAGCCATGTGAGCGCTCCAGCATGTGTGACATATCAGCGAGGCCACAAGACCTTATTTGCAGCTACACAGTGAGTATTATCTCCACATGGTGTGGAAGAGGTCTCGCCTTCTTCTTTAGTACAGGTACAAGTTTAGGACAAAGGCAAGGGGCCAATTTATGAAAAGGGCCATTCAGGTGGTCATGATGTTGATGTTGCATTGGGTGACGTGGATAGGAGCTCTCCTAGCTTGAAACTGAAAGGGATCATCCAAGAGCAAAGGACTGAGATTGATAGCTTGAATGAGAAGTTGCTAAAGGTGGAATGTCTAATCAAATACTTGGAGCAGCGGAATAAACAGCTTGAGGACCAGCTCATGATCATAGAGCTACAGAACATCCGTGAGAATCGTCAAGCTGCCCAACATAGAGAAATTGAGTTCACCTCTCTAGAGCAACAGGTAAATGAGGATTGAGAGGCAAATCTCGAGAGGGTCAACATCTACTTGGAGGAACGGCTGAAAAGGGCCGATAGAGATCATGCATTATTGAAACACATGGTTATGCATTACAAGGTCCGGAACCTGGTTTGCAAGGCGCAAATTAGGAGTCTTAAGGCAAAATTGAGGAAAATGGTCAAGAAGCAAAAATGGCAAAAGGAGCTTGATCGTCTTCGGATTTTGGCCGAAGCCTCTTTGATTGAGAATAGTACTTGATTGGGGATCCCCAGCTCAAATGTCAACAAGTTTGGGGAAAATTTTGTCAATTTTGAAATTTGTGTAAAAAACAGGTTTTTGGGCTTAACGCGTAGTGCGCCGCGCGCTACCCTTAAAATTGGAAGGTCCAAATCACGAAAGGTTTGAATTTTTGGATTTTTCATGATGAAATACACCTGCTTAGCAACTGCCAAGGCATTTCATCAAGGTTTGGATCCCCAAAAGGTCAAAAAACATGCAAAAAATGACCTCACTGCCCCTTTTTGGACACACAGGTAGCAGCCTTGGGAGAATGCACTTTTGAAGGGGAAAATGGACATCAAATTGGAAAATTCCACTTGGGTTGGAAAGTAGACATCCTGGGCTTTCCAACAAGCCAACCTGAGCTCAATTGGGATGCTGGGAAGTGCCCCAAAAGCAGGTGGAAAGGCGCGCTACGCATAGGGCTCAGGCGTGCTAAGCATCAGGATTTTTTGCAAAATTTTCATCTTCAGCTCAGGAAACGAAGCCAATTTGACCAGTTTTGACTTGTAATGGGATTTTTCACCCTCCTTGATGTAATTAATGTAACTTTATGTTGAATTGACACTTATTTACCTATTCTAGATGATTTATTCATAAAATAGCAAACATTTAATGAATGAATTGGTTTCCTAGCTTATAGAGGCAAGTTGTTTTGACTGCCTAGATTGTAGTGCTTTGTTTAGAATTTGTTGAAACAGATCCTAGGATGACGAGCTCGACCCCTAGAAGCAAGTGAATGTGTTAGCTTGCCTATCTTATGTATTTTATTAGTCATTTTCAGGGTTGGACTCTTGGGAATAGCTTGATACACTATTGTACATATTTTATCTACAATTTTGGCAAAGGATAGACCAGGGTTTTGTAGCACTATTTGGGATTCGTGTGGCCTTATGTGTTGATGGTGTGTTTCTCTCAGTACTTGTAAGTTGTGTATGTGTACCACTTTCCTTATTTAATCTTTTGCAATTAAACAAATGAAGTGTTAAGATAGAATCCATATATTTGCTATAATCTGCCTTTAAGTTTGTTTAATTTTCCATGTTTTCTTCAGTTTAAGGAGAATCCTTGAGACTTCCCTGCTCTCCTTAGCTCCTCACCTATCAGGACTATTCATTCACTAACTTTAAAGGCATCAAAAAAATCGCCTATCTTGCCCCCAAGTAGACCTCTGCAAAAGCTGTGCCTCATCCCCGCACCCAAAATTGCCTTTCCCTTGAATTCAACAAAACTTCAAAAAATAAATTCCATAATCCTTGTACTTTATACCTAGCCTAAAATTAGTCATCAATTCAGTCATCTCGAGCCTCTTTTGATTACCTTTTGCCGAGATTGATTGGAGAGAGCCCTCTCCTGTCCTCGTAGGGCTAGCTACGAGGCTGAGCTTGGTTTGATGTTGCCTCGCGTTTTGCCTTCCCCAGCCTGAGGCAAATTCGAATGCTAACAGGGTATACAAGGAAGCGAGTAGCAAAAGACTATCAGAAGGGAGAGGAATCAAGCAAGGAACCAAGCGCAATACAGAGGTTGTTCTCCTTTATTCTTCTCTCATCTATCTCTCATAAAGGAAAACGAAACTAGTTTTAGTTTGTTTGTTTCTAAGGTAGCTATCACCCTTAGTGGGACTAGCAGTTCTGCATAGACACTAGTTTTCCCGATAACACTCCTATATATAAAAAGGAGGTCTTGTCATTTGTATCATCCAAGAATTTTTCATTTGTGTAATGTAAAGAAGGTTTCCCCCTTGAAGAGGCTTATTTATAAGGTGTTCATCTATCTTTTCCATCTTTTTGTGAGGTGGTTTCATAACATTTGGTATTAGAGCTTTGGATTCTAGGGTTTCGCTGCTCCAAATAGTTCATCGTGGAATTTTTGCTATAACTTATTTTCTGCAACGTTTCAAAAGTGAAAAAAACAACTCATTTGAGATGAACTCGCATTAAACCTTGGGTCCAAATTTCAGATCTTGTCTCGCTATATTTTTGATTATATGATCTTAGGAAGTTAGGGTTTTTGCAAGCTCCAAATTTTCAACTAAAATAGGTCATCGTGGCATTTTCGCTATAAAGTTTTTACTACGAAGTTTCAGAAGCTAAAAGAAAATCCATTTTAGAAGAGATCGGTCTGAACCTTGCATCTAAATTTGAGATCTTGTATTGCTATATTTTTGAAGATATGATCTGGGAAGTTAGGCTTTGTGCAAGCTCCAAAATTTCATCTCAAATAGGTCATCATGGAATTTTCACTATAATATTTGTTCTATGAAGGTTCTGAATCTAAAATTAAAACACATTTGAACTGAAATCTTGGTGAAGTTTGGGTCCAAATATCAAATCTTGTCTTGCTATATTGTTGGAGATATAATCTCAGAGATTTAGGGTTTCTGCAAGCTCTCAAATTACATCCTAAATAGCTGACCTTGGTAAAATTGTCATAACTTTCTCTCTGAGCATAAAATTGTAATTTCATAATACGTTACAAAAAGAGCATGGACTATAGTTTTCTGTTTATTGGTTTTAGGTCCCAAGGTTGAAATAGTGACACGTGGTACTTCATACAAGTTCACTCTACTGCACTAGTCTATAATCAGGCCATCGTGGGAGATTTGACATAATGCTTCCTTACAGAATCCAATCTTGATCATACTTTCAGTGTTAGAAAGAGGAATAAAAGGGCTACTATAGGACAAAATTCTAGAACTTGGAGATCTGAAATTACATAGTTACTATCGTTTGAAGATCGAGCTCCTAAAATCAAGAAAAAGAGAGATGTGGAAGTTTGATGGCGAGAATCGGGTAACTTGGATACTACATATGGAGAAATATTTTGATCTACATGGTGTAACACTGTTACAAAAGGTATGTATTGCATCTAGTTATTTATAATTCGATTAATTTTTATGGTATGAAGGGCTTTGTTCTCCTAAACAACTTGTTACATGGTCAATTTTCACAGAGGAAATGATAGCACATTATGAGGATACAAAGAGGAACACCTTATTTAACCTATTAATAAATCTCAAACAAAAGTGTTCAATGGTAGAGAATATTGAGGACTTTTAAAAATTTAATATAATGGAAAATGATATTCCAGAGTAGCAGAGGGTTGATGTCTCCATAGGGATTTTAAAGGATAACATTCAACATGAGGTTTGTCATTGGTACCCTGATTTATTAGATAGGGCAAGAAAAGTGCAAAGAAAAATTAAGGCAACAAGGAAGTATACCCCTCACAACCATAAAGATGGAAGTATTGTTTCTCCTATCCTTCCAGAACCTACAAGGTTGACACCACAACAATTGGAAGAAAAAAGAGCAAAAGGACTTTGTTACAATTGTGATAAAAAATATACTAAAGGTCATAAGTGTGCTGAGAAGAAATTATTTTACATAGATTATGAAGAAGAGGAAGAAAAGGATCAAGAAACATCAAAAGAAGAGGATATACACCAGGAACCAACCCCAAAGAAAGAGGAAATGAATCCGACCATATCTTGTAAAGCATTGGCAAGAATTACCACTCCTCAAACTCTCGAGGTAGAAGGACACATTAAGAAGAAAAAGGTTCAAGAAGTGAAAGATCACATCGAGAAATAAGAAATGAATCTAACCATATCTTGTAATGCATTGACCAGAATTACCACTCAAACTATCAAGATAGAAGGACATATCAAGAAGAAAAAATTTCAAGAAGTGGAAGAACACATCGACCATGAAGAAATGAATCTGACCATATCTTGTAATGCATTCGAAGAAATTACCACTCCTCAAACTCTCAATATAGAATGAAATATAAAGAATAAAAATATTCAAGCAGTGAAAGATCACATCGAGTATCAACAACAAGTTATCCAACTTTTAAAGGATAATGCCACTTTGGTGCAGAATCAAATGAAACAACAGGGAGATCAACATCACAGTGAAAGAAGTTTTGATGTAGGCGATTGGGTATTTTTATAGCTACATCTCAAGCAAGAAATTTATGAGAAGGAAATGTTGGCAATATTACATGCACTTAAGAAATGGTGACCATACCTAATGGGAAGACACTTCAAGGTAAAAATGGATCATGATAGTCTTAAATACATTTTAGAACAAGGATTATCTTTAGAAGAATAGATAAAATGGGTCACAAATATGTTGGGTTATGAATTTGAAATCATCTACAAAAAAAAGAATCAAAATGTTGTTGCAGATGCAGTCTCAGGAAAGGATGAGGATGTGGAAGCATTTGTTTGTGTTATTTCTATTATCCAGCTAGATTGGATACACAAAGCAAGTGATGAATGGAAAAAGAATGAAGAAGTGTGGCCACTCCTTCAAAAGTTGTAGAAGATCCCAATTCAAAAAATATTGCCATAAATTTACGAGGAAGGAAAAATCATATTGGAGCCTAGAGTATTCACTGAAACAAGAACCTAACAGCTACGAAATCGATCAATTTCAGAGTATCTCATCAAGTGGAAGAACTTACCCGCTGAAAATTCCACATGGGAGGACAATAATTTTGTACAAAAGCATCAAGAACTACTAAACTATTGAGGACAACACTTGTTGAAGGAGAGGGGCATGTTAGGTCCCTATACTACTAGTGTAACCCCTTATTGTTATTAGTACAACACCCTTATTATATCGTTGTGCCCACTTAGTCCCCATATTGTTATTAGTGTGCCCCATATAAGCCCACTATTGTTATTATTGTGCCATTACATTATTATTGTTATGTCAGCTCTGATTATATTATGACTACTTAGACTCCTATATATAGAAAGGAGGTCTTGTCATTTGTATCCTCCAAGAATTGTTCATTTTTGTAATGTAAAGGAGGTCGCCCCCTCGAAGAGGCTTATTTCTAAGGCATTCATCTATCTTTTCTATCTTTTTGTGAGTTAGTTTCATAACATTTTGTATCAGAGCTTTGGATTCTAGGGTTTCACTACTCCAAATAGGTCATCGTGGCATTTTTACTATAACTTGTTTTCTGTGATGTTTTAGAAGTGAAAAAAATAACCCATTTGAGACGAACTCGCACTAAATCTTGGGTCCAAATTTTAGATCTTGTCTCGCTATATTTTCTGATATATGATCTCAGGAAGTTATGGTTTTTGAAAGCTCTAGAATTTCAACTAAAACAGGTCATCGTGACATTTTTGCTATAATGTTTTCGCTACGAAGTTTCAGAAGCTAAAAAAAAAACCATTTGAGAAGAAATCGTTCTGATCCTTGCATCCAAATTTTAGATCTTGTATCTCTATATTTCAAAGATATGATCTGAGGAAGTTAGGATTTGTGCAATCTCCAGAATTTCATCTCAAATAGGTCATCATTGAATTTTCACTCTAATATTTGTTTTACGAAGGTTTCGACTCTGAAATTAAAACCCATTTGAACTGAAATCTTAGTGAAACTCGGGTCCTAATTTCAGATGTTGTCTCACTATATTGTCAAAGATATAATTTGAGACATTTAGGGTTTTTGCATGCTCTCGAATTACATCCTAAACATGTGACCTTGGGAAATTCATCATAACTTTCTCTCTAAGCATAAAATTTAAATTTCGTCAGATGTTACAAAAGGACGACGGACTGCAGTTTTTTGTGTATTGGTTTTAAATCCCATGGTTGAAATAGTGACATGTGGAACTTTTTACAAGTTCGCTGTACTGAACTAATCTATAATCGTGTCATTGTAGGAGATTTGACATAATGCATCCTTACAAAATCCAATCTTGATTAGAATTTTAGGGTTATAAAGAGGACTCAGAGGGCTACTATAGGATGATGAGGAAGTTTGATGGCAAGGATCCGATAAATTGGATACTACAGATGGAGAAATATTTTGATCTACATGGCATACCATTGTTACAAAATGTATGTATTGCATCTAATTATTTAGAATTGGATCAATTTTTATGGTATAAAGGGCTTTGTTCTCATAAACCACTTGTTACGTGGTCAATTTTCACGAAGAAAATGATAGCACATTATGAGGATACAAAGAGCAACACCTTCTTTAACCTATTAATAAATCTCAAACAAAAGTGTTCAATGGCAAAGAACATTGAGGACTTTCAAAGTTTGAATATAAGGGAAAATGGTATTCCAGAGAAGCAGAGGATTGATGTCTCCATAGGGACTTTAAAGGACAGCATTCAACATGAGGTTCGTCATTAGGAACCTGATTCATTGGAGAGGGCAAGAAAAGTGCAAAGCAAAATTATGGCAACAAGGAAGTCTACCCCTCACAACTATAAAGATGGAAGTATTTTTCCTCCTATCCTTCCACAACCTACAAGGTTGATGCCACAACCATTGGAAGAAAAAAGAGCATAAGGGCTTTGTTACAATTGTGATAAAAAAATACACTAAAGGTCATAAGTGTGCTGAGAAGAAATTATTTAATATAGATTATGAAGAGGAGGAAGAAAAGGATCAAGAAACATCAAAAGAAGAGGATATACACTAGGAAACAACCCCAAAGAAAGAATAAATGGATCCTACCATATCTTGTAAAGCATTGGCAAGAATTACCACTCCTCAAACTCTCGAGATAGAAGGGCACATCAAGAAGAAAAAGGTTCAATAAGTGAAGTAAAAGATCACATCGAGAAAGAAGAAATAAATCTGACCATATCCTGTAATGCACTTACCAGAATTACCATTCCTCAAACAATCAAGATAGAAGGACATATCTAGAAGAAAAATGTTCAAGAAGTGAAAGATCACATCGACCATGAAGAAATGAATCTGACCATATCTTGTAATGCGTTCGAATAAATTACCACTCCTCAAACTCTCAATATAGAAGGACATATCAAGAAGAAAAATATTCAAGTAGTGAAAGATCACATCGAGTATCAACAACAAGTTATCCAACTTTTAAAGGATAACACCACTTTGGTGCAGAATCGAATGAAACAACAGGCAGATCAACATCACAATGAAGGAAGTTTTGATGCAGGGAATTGGGTATTTTTACAGCTACATCTCAAGCAAGAAATTTATGAGAAGGAAATGTTGGCAATATTACATGCACTTAAGAAATAGCGACCTTACCTAATGGGAAGACACTTCAAGGTAAAAATGGATCATGATAGTCTTAAATATTTTTTAGAACAAAGCTTATCTTTAGAAGAACAAAAAAAATGGGTGACAAATACGTTGGGTTATGACTTTGAAATCATCTACAAAAAAGGGAAGAAAAATGTTGTTGCAGATGCACTCTCAAGAGAGGATGAGGATGTGGAAGCATTTTTCTATGTTGTTTCTATTTTCCAACCATATTAGATACATGGAGTAAGGGATGAATGGAAAACAGACGAAGAAGTGTGACCACTCATTCAAAAGTTACAGAAGATCCCAATTCAAACAATATTGCCAGAACTTTACGAGGAAGGAAAAATCATATTGGAACCAGGAGAATTCATAGAAACAATAACTTGACAGTTACAAAATCAATCAATTTCAGAGTATCTCATCAAGTGGAAGAACTTAACTGCTGAATATTACACATGGGAGGACAAGGATTTTGTACAGAAGCATCAAGAGCTACTAAAGCGTTGAGAACAACACATTTTGAAGGAGAGGGACGTGTTAGGTCCCTATACTACTAGTTTAACCCCTTATTGTTATTAGTACAACCCCCTTATTATATTGTTGTACACATTTAGTCCCCATATCATTATTATTGTGCCCCATATAAGCCCACTATTTTTATTATTGCGGCCTTACATTATTATTTTTATGTCAGCTCTGATTATATTATGACTGCTTAGAGTCCTATATATAGCAAGGAGGTCTTCTAATTTGTATCATCCAAGAATTTTTCATTTGTGTAATGTAAAGGTGGTTTCCCCCTCGAAGAGGATTATTTCTAAGGTGTTCATCTATATTTTATATATTTTTGTGAGCTGGTTTCATAACAAAATTAAATGTGCCATCTTGGAAAATCTATCTACCACAACATAAATTCAATCATTTCCTCTTTGGTTTTTAGGTAATCCAAAAACGAAATCCATGCTAACTATTGTTATAGACATTTTTGTGCCTTACAGCTATAAGCATGAAATGTCCATAAACCAAGGGATCCTAAGTCCCTAAAGGTGTTGTTCCAGCTCCTAAAGAAACAAGGTCAACAAATTACAGCTTCTCCCAGAAGTTCTCCACCAGAAACTGCTCAAAACTAGTCAAAACAGGATCATTTCAAGTGCTCCACTAGCTGACCGCGTTGCAAAGCACCCAAATACACTGGCTAGGTGCGTTGCAACGCACTTGAATGCACTACCAGGGTGCGTTGAGCGGGAAATGACAAGTGGTAGAGTCATTCAACGACGTGGAGGGACAATGGAAGCTTCCAGAATCTTCTCCAATGACACTTGCCTCACAGAATTCGACCAGTGATGAGTAAGAGGCTCTCAGTCTCCAAGTGGAAGCAAGAACTGACAGAGAGAAGCCACTAATCAACTCATGAGCTGAATCATCCTCTTTGCATACATCTATATATGGATCCCTCACCAAGAGATCCAGAGGCTGGAATTTTGTACATTGCAGAGAATTGTTGTTGGTTTTGTGATAGATATCAAAGTATTGGGTGATTTATGCTTTGTTGGAGGTGAAGAAGGGATTCTATGCTGGGAGGCTGATGCTGGATCAGGAATCATCGGTTGTAACTCCTCCTGGATCTTCTTGTTTTATCAATAAAACTACTTGAGTTTCTCCTACATGCTTGTATATCTGATGTGTGTTATATTTGTATGTTTAGCTTAAATATGATCCTAAGCTTTTTATGAACATAAATCTATGTCTTTGTGTAGTTTCTCTCTTCTATGAACTTGCAGGAACTTGGTGATGCTGGGCAAGTGAGGGAGCAGATCGGTGAAAGTTGGCAAAGAGAAGATAGATTGGATCGAACAACTAGCGCAAGGCACAGGTCGGTTCATCTTAATCATCTTCGTTTATAGTTCTTAAAGGAGAATACAAGAGTAGTTTTCCTTGTTTGTTTCTGAGGTCTCTATCACAACCCAGTGGGAGAGGGTCGTTCTAAATAGACACTTTTCCCGAAAACAAAATGGCAACTCCACTGGGGATCGTGTCTAGTTAGTTTATTTGTGTTTCTATTGTTGTTCATCTCATAAACTTAGGAGTAGCGAATCTAACTGCATTTGCCATTTACAAATGCAAAGTAGACATCTGCTACTCTAGTCCATTCCTGGGCCTGTTTATGATCTGAACAGTTGACTCACAAATGATTTGATTACCCTTTTTGATAGCTCTCAAACCTCTTGTAAATCAACCCTCTGATTGTACACAATTGATTTCTTTTTCCTGGCCAAAAACCATAGATTAAACTGCAAACCGTGACCCAGAACCCGAGGACAATTCTCATTTCTGCTTCAGCGCAGGCTCTGTGAAGAGACTCTGCATTTCACCACAGTTCCCGAGAGGGCTACCTGCATTGCAATTCAGTTTCTCTGTGTAGCAGGTGCGTTGATCAGCCTAGCCCTGCCTAGCTGAGGTTCTTGCTCACTTTTTCCAGTTTTGCCTCTGATTTTTGCAGCCTGTGATCAGTGTGTTTGTCTGTTTAAAAGCCCCTTTTCTTTGCCTTAATTCCGCCTCAGCTGTATAAAAGAAACTGTATTTGTTTTTGTGTGTTTGTTACGTCATTTACAGTTTCCCATTGCAAAAGTAAACCAGTCATACTGTCGCCCTTAGATCTAGATCTGTCGTAAGTGTCGTTTTGATCTTAGGAGAAAGTTTATTTACTGTTGACAGTTGATTACGCTTTTACTTTTGCCTTTGGCTTGAATTCATGAATTTCTAGTGTCGAAATAAGTGTTTATTTCAAAATCATAAAGTTTCGTAATCATCTCTACCTTTTGATTTCGAAAAGAAGCTTGTTTGTGTTTTTCACTTGAAATTGAATTCAAATTTATACAACAACTTTCTTTTTAGGCATCAATATTAAGAAAGTGAAAAACAAATACATGCACAAGTGCATTTGCATATTGACAGTTTGTATGGCTTGATTTAGGAAAAGTGCATTTACAGTGTGCTCTTTTCTCTTTGAGAAAAGATTGTGTCTTTCTTTTCCCCTTGTAGCTAGGATTTTCATTGCTGAAAAGAGATAAAAGCTTGCTTATCATATTTAGATTGCATTTTAGGAGTTACATCTACATCTCGTGGTGAACCCAAAAGGCAAACTTCATAAGAAAGATCAACCTAACATAAACTCAATGAACTTAACAACGCTTTGTAACTTAACGCACAACATCTAGAGGTCTAGGCTAGAGACGTATTCTGGCGTCGTAAAGCCCAGTAACTGTCGTCCTCACTGATGGTTGGGTGATTCCTCCACTTTGAGATGATAAGTGCCAATACGGACTTGTGCTCCCACGTACCGTCGAGTATATATTGGGAGACCCCTATAGGCATAAAATCTTTATCCATAGGAAGCAGTGTTCGCCGCCCTACTGAGCGCAATGCACTGAACTCATCCTTCGAGAAGATTGACCACCGTACCCTAAAAAGTATTCTGCGGTTTTGCGATTGGTTTGGCACTCCCTCTACCTAGACCTCCAGAGTAGTCCCTTTTGTTCCTTTTCAGACTCCTTAATGGAAAATGTCCATCTGAGCACTTGTCACTTCAGGCTCATTAAAAATCGAAGGAGACTAGAGTAATCTTTTGTTTTTTCTCGACTCTTTAAAACTGAAAAAACAAAGTTGTGTCAAAGCGTGTTAAAATTTATTTTAAATGAAATATTCATACCCTTTTCCTGCGTTGATATTTAGGTTGAGAAAATGGAGCCTACCAACCAAGGAATTCCCCTTGGTGGAAATCCTAGTCCCTTCTCCTCTTGGGGAGATGTTGGTGCGCCCCATATGGCCACATTGTCGCTTCCAGGACTGACAATTGGCTTGCCAGTATGGCTCTTCTCAACCAATGTCGTTCAGAACACCACTATTCCTGAACAATCAAATCAGCAATTAGACGAGTCCAGAGTTACCCACCAGCCTTCTACTTCCTCTAATTCTTCCTCTCTTCCTTCCTCTTCGCTTGACGGGACTGGTAAAGCTAAAAACCAAGTTCCTAAGGAGAAGAAGGAAAATAAGAAGAAAGAGAAAAAGAAGAAGGAGACAAAGGCGAATAAGGGAAAACGAGTGTCGTCTAATGAGAATCCACACACAGCACTGACCAGGCCTAAATCGCCATGTGTCATTTGTAGAGGAGACCACTTTCATAGACACTGTCCTTGCATCCCCCGGATACTAAGGGACTGGTCTCCTCGTTTTCACAATCCGGTGCCATCAACCTCTGGAGATCATGTTGAAAGCACACCGTCAACTAGTGAAAGTGAAGCCCCAGGACAAAAAGGGGAAGCTAGATTTCCCTGTAGACTGTGCGAAGGCGACCATGCCCTCCACCGTTGTCCCTTCTTAGACGAAGCTAAAAGAGTTTTGGATGATCGTCCGGTTTCACCATTGCGACTTCCTCTTGGATATAAAAAACTCTTGCCGAGTTCGTCACTAGTTGAGAACCCAGCTGGCCCACTCAAGTGGTCAGCTGAAGCATCTATCATTGAGGATAAACCAACTGAAGAGGTTTTATCTTCGAATGATAGAGTCACTGAAGAGGATAAGGATGACACCGTCCAAATTCTCTTCATCAACACAAACTCCGACGAACATGGGGGCAATCCACCCATTCCTTTACTGCAGGAAGGAAGTTTGCTAGATCCATACCCAGCCATTTACTTGGTCCCACCTCCAAGCAACCTAGTTGTATCCTTCAACTGGAATCAACTAGGCAGACCCCGTTTGCTAGCAAGCATACCATTCCGAATTATCGTTCAAATATATAAAATGGTCATGGCTAGTACCATCATTGATGAGGGGGCTTCTGTGAGTATTCTTTCCTCTATTTCTTGGAAAGCGCTTGGTTCGCCATCGCTGTTGCCTGAAATGAGAAATCTGACAGGCTTTGATAAAGGAACCAGTCGACCTTTAGGGATCCTTCCCGATGTGCCCATAACATTGAGGGGGAAGACAGTTCGCCTGAACGTCATGGTTGTTCAAGGACCCTTGGATTATAACCTACTCCTCGGACGAGACTATATTTATTGCATGGGAGCCATTGTCTCCTCACTCTTTAGAGTAATGTGTTTTCCGCATGAAGGAAGAGTGGTCAAGCTCGTGGACCAACTTTCATTTCCCGGATCATGCATTGCAAATAGTCATATACCGTCCCTAAATGGTCTCTTCACACAAGAAATGTCTGAAGTCCCAGTCCGTCCTCCCAATGAGCACGAGTAATCCGGGAGGATATGACTGAAACCCAGGGGGCATGCGTCCTGGTCTGCTTCGGCAGGAAAACTTCGGGTATAGAATAGGTTTCCGTGGGAGAATATGACTAGTTCGTACCCCATGCGTGATTGGAAGAGGGGTTGTTCTAGAATAAGATTCTCTTGTCAAAGTTATTTGATTTGACAGACAGAGTCACTCACCTTTGTTTATCTCGGTAGACATCGCCGAAGAAGTGTTTTGTTTGCACCGCGAATAGAACAATCTTTGGGTAACCTGTAAGAGGTAGCACCCTTCCTGATAGAACGAATGTTTTGTCGGCTCAAATAGAGGGTGACCTCGAAACTCTATTTTATACCTGGGGGCATGCAAACCTTTTGGAGTGAAAGCAAAGGGCGACTATTTATTTTTAAAATTTTTAGGTCCTCCCTTTAAACCCGTAGGCTAACCCTTTAAACTCGTAGGATTAGTCGTCATCTAACTTGCATAAAGAAAGGATGTGGGGCAAAAATCTAAAAGTTTTTGTTTTATATGAGACATTCTTATCATATGACTGGATTAATCGAGCAGTTTTAGCACATAGTTCAAGCTCGTTAAAAAATAAACATAAGATCGAGCAAATGTTTCCACCCGCGTTTAAGCTCGTTAAAAAATGAACTATAATCCAGTAAATAACCACCGTGAATGAAGCATTTTCAGCCATTAAAGCCTTGGTCGTGTTTGCACCGTCACATCCACTTTTCCATTGGCCGATCATTCACCTCCATTTGATTGTTTACCCATTTTGAGGAACAGCTGCGAAGAGTGATTTCACTAGCCTTCCTTGTGACACTGCCGTGATTGGAGAATTCCAAACCTTACCTGGAATCAACTACTACCCGTTTTATCGCTCGTTCCTCAAAAGACGAGTCTCCTTTAAGCTATTTTCGTCTGACTCGTAAAATATGAAAAAATTGCCGAGTTTTGGCCTTCCAGCTCGTTAAAGCGACCGGAAGCGCTATCCCTCCTCTAGGTTTTAATCTTTTTGGACCTGAGGGATTATTGCACAAAAAGATCGAGCGCTTGTTTTGTTCGTCTCGTTAAAATTATCGAAAATTCATCCCTTCTGTATTATTTTATACTTTTTCGGACTTAAGGGATTAGATGACGAAAAAGGAATTCCGGAGTTATCTTTACGTACCTTTTCAAACTCCCTAACAAGGAAAAGGACCGAGTTATCTTTGTCGTTAGACTCGTTAAAAAGATTAATAGCGACAAACTTGTCTTTAGACGAGAACGAGTTTCACTATCGCTAGGCTCGTTAAAACATAGTGATGGGTTTGCCCGAAGGGAAAATTATAGAACAAGCATATGTTATCCTCCTCAAGCTTGACAAAAATAAAGAGGTACTGGTCAGAAATGACTGGGGAAAAATTGGGAAGAAAACTCAAGGAAACTTTATTGGTAGCAAGTCGCTCTTGAACATGACACTTCCACTCCGTGCCTGAGTCGGGTTGGGTTGTTTCATTCACTGGTCACATCACCATGGTCACGCCATACCATCCACATTTGGGGTAAATGCTACCAATCCATCACATAAGTGTCACCGACATGTTCAAGAGAAGTCATCCAGAGAAGTCACCCATGTCCCATCCACTACCATACATTATACTTCACTCTTTCATGACCGCCACCCTGAACTGTATGTCACCAGATCGTTTTCACCTCCATCAAAATCATTTTCTCCATTTCGTGTCATTGATGTGGGATTCATTAAGGCCCTCCTTTGACGGATCGCTTCTTGTCGACATCAGCTCATTATCCAAGAAGTTGGTCTAGGAACACCCCTTCAGTACTTTGAAGCTTGCATGTCTCAATGGCAAGTTTCTCACTTCCGGTGACAGGTATACATCAATGACCTTCGACCGAAAGATTTTGCGTGGTGTTCAACACCAAGTCCTTTATTCACACCACGTGAATTGTACTGCAGTACCTTTAGGGTCATTATCATTATCGGTGATTCCTCTCGCGCTTGTTAACAGTTTACATCATTGACTGGTAATCAAGTGATGTCTTTCCATGTTCGACTTCAAAACATTTCTCACATGGATCGACTTGTACTTAGAGTGAAGATCGGACGAGATTGAAGACCCCGAATCTAGTTTCATCCATCCGGGTTGCGATATATATTCAGGAAAAATAAAGACATTGAAATGTATAGCATTGCAGCACAGATAATCATCCTACCAAAAGGATGATGACTTCGTCAGAATCATCAGTCTACCATCAGACGATTGTCTGTCCTATGTACATGAAAATGAATTTATAAAGCTGAGCATGGGAATGCCTGCCTCAGCTAGATCATGAAAACAGTATGAAAATAATGTATTGTATTGTATCTCATTACAGGTCTCCTCTCAGCATTAGAAGAACTTCGGATCCTCCTAATAAAGCATTTCACCCGAAAAACGGCCTCATACTTTAGGGGGCAACTGTTATAGACATTTTTGTGCCTTACAGCTATAAGCATGAAATGTCCATAAACCAAGGGATCCTAAGTCCCTAAAGGTGTTGTTCGAGCTCCTAAAGAAACAAGGTCAACAAATTACAACTTCTCCCAGAAGTTCTCCACCAGAAACTGCTCAAAACTAGTCAAAACAAGATCATTTCAAGTGCTCCACTAGCTGACTGCGTTGCAAAGCACCCAAATATACTGGCTAGGTGCGTTGCAATTCACTTGAATGCACTACCAGGGTGCGTTGAGCGGGAAATGACAAGTGGCAGAGTCATTCAACGAGGTGGAGGGACAATGGAAGCTTCCAGAATCTTCTCCAATGACACTTGCCTCACTGAATTCGACCAGTGATGAGTAAGAGGTTCTCAGTCTCCAAGTGGAAGCAAGAACTGACAGAGAGAAGCCACTAATCAACTCATGAGCTGAATCATCCTCTTTGCATACATCTATATATGGATCCCTCACCAAGAGATCCAGAGGCTGGAATTTTGTACATTGCAGAGAATTGTTGTTGGTTTTGTGATAGATATCAGAGTATTGGGTGATTTATGATTTGTTGGAGGTAAAGAAGGGATTCTATGGTGGGAGGCTGATGCTGGATCAGGAATCATCGGTTGTAACTCCTCCTGGATCTTCTTGTTTTATCAATAAAACTACTTGAGTTTCTCCTACATGCTTGTATATCTGATGTGTGTTATATTTGTATGTTTAGCTTAAATCTGATCCTAAGCTTTTTATGAACATAAATCTATGTCTTTGTGTAGTTTCTCTCTTCTGTGAACTTGCAGGAACTTGGTGATGTTGGGCAAGTGAGGGAGCAGATCGGTGAAAGCTGGCAAAGAGAAGATAGATTGGATCGAACAACTAGCGCAAGACACAGGTCGGTTCATCTTAATCATCTTCGTTTATAGTTCTTAAAGGAGATTACAAGAGTATTTTTCCTTGTTTGTTTCTGAGGTCTCTGTCACAACCCAGTGGGATAGGGTCGTTCTGAATAGACACCTTTCCCGAAAACAACTATAACCCATGGTCATTCTGATATTGGCAATGGCTGGCACAATCCTATATTGTGGCTTCTCCCTTTAGCATACTAACATATACTACACTTTTGAACAAATTTCTTAACATCAGTTTTCATTTTTGGCAAATAATAAAAAGCATTCACTTGAGCAATGGCTTTTTCCTGTCCAAAGTGACCAAATAATTCTCCATTATGTTTCTCCATTTTTATGTTTTCCCTCATAGAACATTTAGGAATACACAACTTGTTGCCTTTAAACAATAAACCTCCTTGGATAAGATAATCTATCCACTGACTTCTGTTATGAACTATTGGATTTTGTACTGGTGTATAAATATCTTTGAAATTTGCATCATCTTTGTACATTTCAACCATTTATTAAAATCCTACAACACCAATTTTTAATTCTTGCACAATGAAATTTACCCTTCTTAAAGCATCAACAACTTTGTTCAACTTACCACTTGTGTTCTTTATTACGAAAGTAAAGCTCTAGAAATATTCTACCCACTTGGCATGTTTCTGGTTCAATTTTAGCTAGTTTTTTACAACTATAATGCATGATTATCAAAATACAGTATAAACTCCTTTCACAACAAATAATGTCTCCATTTTTTTAAGGCTTGTACAATAGCATAAAACTTTTTATCGTAAGAAGAATACTTTTTCTTCACTTCATTTAATTTCTCACTAAAATACGCTATTGGTCTCTATTCCTGACTCAAAATTACTCCAATCGCAACTCCACTAGCATCTATTTCAACTTGAAATACTTTTTCAAAATCAAATAAAGCTAAAATCAGTTTCTCCATGATTTTCCTCTTCAACAACTTAAAATTATTATATGCTACTTCTGTCCACTTGAATGGTTGATTAGTATCCTTGATTGTCTCAAGAATTGGTGCACAAATCTGACTAAAACCTCTGATAAATTTCCTATAAAAACTTGCAAGACCATGAAAACTTCTTACCTCAAATATATTCCTTGGAATGCCCCAGTCCCAAATTGCTTGGACTTTCTCTGGATCCATTTTCAAACCTTCTTTAGAGACTACAAATCCCAAGTAAATTAATTATTCTTTCATGAAACTACATTTCTTCATATTTATCAGTAGTTTCTCTTTCTGCAGAGTTCTTAAAACCAATTTAAGATGCTCTAGATATTCTTCTTTACTTTTACTAAAAAATAGAATATCATCAAGATAGACAATAACAAACTTTCCTACGTATTCCTTCAAGACTTCATTCATCAATCTCATTAACCTGCTAGGTGCATTAGTGAGTCCAAAAGGCATCACTAAGCACTCATACAACCCACTATTTTTTTAAATGCAGTCTTCCATTTATCTCCTTCTCTGATTCTTATTTGATGATATCCACTCTTCAGATCTATTTTAGTAAAATTCTTTGACCCACTCAGACAATCCATCAAATCATCGATGCATGGCAAGGGAAATCTATACCTAATAGTCATCTTGTTTATGGCTCTGGAATCTATACACATACGCCATTCACCTCCTTTCTTTGGACTGCGTACTATTGGTACAACACATGGAGTAAGACTCTCTCTAATTAGCCCCTTATCCATCAGTTCTTGTACTTATATTCCAACTTCTGCATTCCCTTGAGGAGTTAATTTATACGTTCCTTTGTTTGGCAAACTTTCTCCTGGTATTAGATCAATATGATGACTAATACTCCTGACTGGTGGCAATGTATTTGGCAACTCATCCACAGTAATACCAGCAAATCATTTAACAGAGTTTTATTTCTTCAGGTAAATCATCTAGGTTTGTGGAAGTTAAAATTACCTTAGGTCTCCCTATGACAACAAAATCCATTTCTTCACCTTTTCCAACCTCTTGCAACAACTCCTTTCCACTCATCAGCATAACACTATTTCTAGGTGTTCTTTTTTCAGTGGCATCCTTCAATGGTGGCAGTGTATGTTTATTTCCATCCTTCTCTAGAGTATAAGTATTTTTCCTCCCATCGTGAATAGCTTTACGATGAAACTGTCATGGTCTTCCCAACAATACATGGCATACATCCATTGGAATTACATCACATAATACAACATCCTTAAATGTACCAATCTGTATCTCTACCTTACATTTTTCTGTCACAATAATCTGTTGTCTTTTCTGCAAACATGACACTTTGTAAGGGGTAGGGTGTATTTTCTTCACTAATCCTATCTTGTCCAGCATCTCTGTAGAAACAAGGTTGTCAGTGCTTCCACTATCAATGATCACTTTACAACATTTACCTTTGGATTTACAAGTAGTTCTAAATAAACTCTTCCTTTGCGCTAGTTCTTCAGACCCTTTCTCTATCTTAAAAAATTCCCTTCTCGACAACAGGGATTCTCCTACTTCAGGGGATTCTTCCTTTTCTATGATTTGAGGTGTTTCTTGCTTTGCCTAAGCCACATCCACATTCCTCTGACTTGTTGTTTTATTATGAGGACAGTCCCACGATCCATGTTCCCATTCTCCACATGTGTAACATCGAATATCTCTTCCTCAACCTCTTCCTCTAGGTGCAAATATTCCTCTATAAAAATCTCCCCTCTGTGGTGGTCTACTACTTGAACTGCCTGCTTCATGTTGATGTTGTTGACCCCTTGGTCTAGTAGTTCCTCTACCTCTTACTGAGCTTCTTCCTCTATTCCTCTTATTTTGTTTTCTCAACATCTTCTCTTTTGCCTTCAAACCTGCTTGATAAGCATCTTCAATGGTCTTCAGACTCAGCAAGCTAATCTCATCCTGTATGTCATATCTTAAGCCATTGATATATCTAGCTACCTTCTCCATGTCATCCTCTGCATGTCCTGCTCTAATACTCAATCTATAAAACTTTCTGTGTATTCTTTAATAGCCATTCCTTTTTGCCTTAAATTTTGTAATTGTTTGAAAAGATTTAACCGATAATATTTTGGCATAAATTTAGCTTTCATTTTACTCACCAATTTGTCCCATTGTTTGATCTTGGACTTTCTGTTACTTGTTCTAGATGTCTATAGTTCATCCCACCAAGTAGTTGTATGATCCTTTAATCTGGTAACTTCAATTTCAACTTATTTTTGTCATCAGCTTCCTCTTCATAGTCAAAATATTTGTCTAATGAATTGATCCAATCCATTAGCTCTTATGCGTTGAGACTCTCTTCATACATAGGAATTTCCTCCTTTGGTTTTTCTCCTACTTTCGCCAACATCTTAATATCTCTGGTCGTTTCATTTTCCTCCTCTTCTTCTTCCTCAAAAGATACTTCTTTAGCACTGTTATCCCCTTCATCAGGTGTTCTCCTTTGAGCAGTCTCTATTGTGTCCATCCTTGTACGTAGACTCTGGATCTCTTCCAGCATAACTACATTTGCGCTAGGTCTTCCTCAACCTATGCTAGCTCCTCTCCTCAGCGGCATGTTTACTGCAGTCAAACTGTGCTCTAATACCACAAATGATGCAGGAGGTCAATTTTTCTTCTATTTATCAACAATCGGCCCTACATTACCTTTGCCCTTTATGTTTGGGCACTTCCGCTATGCCACTCCAATTCCCTTTTACAAGCCCAACAATTGATATTCACCAATTAATAGAGCCGCTTGGAGGTACTGTACCATCTATCACAACACATTTGATCTGATAGTCCACAACATATCACAATCGCAAATCATAGTTGGCAAGTGTTTAGGGCCTATTACATCCACATGAAACGTTGTGATGCGATTTAATCAACGATCGCATCCCGCATTTCACATCGCACTTTCCCAATGCTCGAGGTCCATTCAATTATAAATGAAATATTTGCGATGCGATGGATCAGCGATCGCACATCACATGGTCTTAAGGCTCGAGGTCCTATCACATACAAATGAATTATTGCGATGCAATAAATCGGTGATCGCACATCACATTTCGTTAAGGCCATCTGTCCCCTTGCAAATGAATATTGCGATGCGATGCAGGATAATCCAATGGTCGGTGTGATGTTGCACCGTTTTTTGGACTTACATTGATGGCTAGGATTTATGCGGGCTTCAGCCACTGTTATTAACATTAAGGACCACAATTATCCTTTGAATGTTGAATTTATAACTTAAAGCATGAAACAGAGAAAATTCTTGATTTCGTTCGGAATACAAATAAATAGAGGAAAACGAGAGTTTTCAATGGAATCAACACATAACTACACATGGCATTAATTATTCAATATAATATTTATAGAGTATCATCCCTTTGGCTCAATAACAATGCTTGACAGACCCCTATTTCAATATTGGAAAACCCTCTATCACTCAACTCTCGCCTCACTCAATCCTCTCTCATCTTTGTTGATCCCCTTCCCTTACAATTTCTTTCATTATATGAGTCAAATCCCTGTTCTACCTTTGTTAACAACTCAATCTTCTCTTTTAATCATTCTAATTCAATCTCTATGTTCAAGCTCCATTACACAACTATTTTAACATCTTATCCCTTAATCTAAAATAAGACAATTTCCTAACTATTACAATAATGAAATATAGATCATTTTCTTCAGAGATCCAACCCTCTCAGTTAAAACTGACTTTTGACCACTGAGGTCAGTGAAATTCCACTCATTTAGCCACAACATGTGAACAAACCTTCACATTGCTAGCTAAGTCCAGATGCTCCTGCATCATTCAGTTTGATCTGTCATTTGAGCTTTCTTTGTTTAGAACCAAATCAGAAAATTCAATTCATGAAACTGTAATAGACCCTAGTTTTATTCAATTCATTGAGTCAAAAAAGGTGCCTATACATCCATATTTAGATCAACTTTTTTTGGATACTTTTGATAAACTAGAAGCTTTAACCTCAACCTTGATAAACCATATAGATGATGCCTATCTTCAACAATCAATTGAATTAGCTACCCTCACTGCTGCTGCCTCTGAACTTTCTATAGAGTCTTCAAAAACTGTAAATACAGCTTCATTTACTACCACCTCATCTATAATATCCACCACAGTTCATTCTCCTAAACCATTGATACCTCAGCTTCCTCTCCAACCAAACATCTCAAGTTCATCTAGTTCATCTACACCCATCTCAAGTTCTTCTCCAAGCACCACTGCTTTGCCCACAGTCAAACCAAAATCTCAGCCATGGCAGACAGATATGCACCTTTGGTCTTACTAGCTCAACTACATGGCATGCCCCAAGATTACCAAAGAAAAATCTTTTTGTTTGATGCTACTGGTCAGTATATTGCCCAACAACATGTGAATAAAATGACTGATTACTTTGAATTGCATGAGATTGATGAGTATGATGTCCAAATGAGGTTATTTTCCCAAACATTGACAGGGGATGTTAAAAAATGGTTCAAAGTTTTACCTGCTAATCATATTGCATATTTGGCTATTTTTCATAGATTGTTTATTGATAGATGGGAAAGAAAAAAACCCTCTGCAAATACTATCTGAGTATGATAACATTAGGAGAGCTCCTAATGAATCAGTTTAATACTATTGTACTAGGTTCAATAGTATCTATGATGCAATCCTTGCTAATATTAAACCTCAACCAGAAGTAGCATTAATCAAATTTCCTGATGGTTTTGACACTGACATGTCCTACCAGTTGAGGGAAAGAAACCCTGAAACATTAGAATAGAGGCAAAGCAATGTTGTTAGTGTAGAATCAAATGATAAAAAAGTTGTCATTAAAGAGGAAACCTCCACTTCTATTGGTAAAATAAATAGTTTAGCAAAGAGTTTAGAAAGGATAATGGATATATTAGAAAACATGGAAATAAAAATTCAATGGGAAAATCAACAACCACCCCCAATAAGAAACCCTAACTTTAGGAAAAATCCTAACACTGGAAAAAATGCTATACCAGATCAGTAGATTAGACCTCCTTTCCAGGAAAACTATGTTGAGGGTCCACAAAACCATAAAGAAGAGGCAGATATCCAAATAAATCTATTAGAAATTAAAAATCAAGATGTTCTTGTCCTTACTCAGGAGGAACGGGAATTGTACATGCTACAACAGTTACAATTAGAATTTGGAGAATCTTTTGACTTCAAACAAGGCTATGAATCTACTATATATGAAGTTCACAAACAATACAACCCTAGAAGCAAAAATAATACTGAAATTCCCACTAAGAAATCAATCCAAACCCAAACTAAAAAGATAACACAAGCTCCTGTGAACAAAGTGCTACAAATTCTCCCTAGAGGAACTCAAGAGACTTCTAGCCCTAAAATTGTAGATATAACTTCAGTTGAAACTCAAACTGACACTGTTACTCAAATTATCCCAAGTAAGAGAATCCAAAACAAAGCAACTGGTACACAAACTAAATTTCCAACTGTTGATAAAGAAGATAAAACTACATAGACCATAATTGCTTAGGAAGATCTCACACAATCGAGTAAAACTAAATTTCCATTCAACATTAAGACTGAGATAGCCAAATTGAAAATATCAGTTCCTTTGACAGAATTAGTGAAAATGAATCATATAAAGCACAAATCATTCAAAAAATAAACATAGGTGATTGAGAAGATGTTGTAAACCTTAGTGATGATCAACCTGAGTTATTGTTTGGCCCAGAATCAAATGGCACACACCAGCAAGGGGGTATCCCTCCATTCTACATTAGCTTGAATGTACATGATAAAATCTTACATAATGCTATGCTAGATTCAGGGGCATCCCATAACTTAATGCCAAAAGCAGGCATGGAGAGATTAAACTTAGATATCATTAGACCATACAAGGACCTCTTTTCCTTTGATTCTAGCCAAGTCAAATTACTTGGCCTGATTAAATATTTATGTGTGACTCTAGTCCAGTGCCCAACAAAGAGCATTTTCATGGACATAGTAGTTGTTGATATCCCACCCAAGTATGGAATATTGTTATCTCATTGATGGGGAGAAAAATTGCAGGGATCTCTCCAGTTAGACATGTCATATGCCACCATATCTGTGTTTGGTTAGCCAAGAAAATTTTACAGAAAGACCTTGATGAAATACATGGTGAGTAGTGCAGAAAAACCATAGATTTTCCCCATATACTCCATGAATTTTGATATGGACTCTTTTATCTTTTACAATTCAAACAATGGAAAAACTGAAACCACAGTTGTAGAAGAAAAATACAAATCACCTAATAGTGAAAACATATTTCATGAGTCTCTATGGCTTTTGGATTTTGATGGCTCTATGAATAGGTTAGGAGCAGGTGCAGGAGTTTGGATTCAGAACATAGAAAATAATCATTCTGAAGATCATGCCTTTAGATTAAACTTCAAATGCACAAACAACATGGCAGGATATGAAGCTTTAATCTTAGGACTAAAAATTGTTAGAAAACTTGGAGCCAAGAGAGTTTCTATCATGGGAGATTCAGAATTGATTATAAAACAAATTAAAGGAGAATACTTTGTGAATAATCCTAGACTTAGCCAATACAGAGAGATTGTCCTAGATTTGATTAAGGACCTTCTTGAAACTGATTTTGCTGCCATTCCTAGGAAACAGAACATGTAAGCTCATAGTCTGGCCACTTTTGCTAGTACCTACAAATTACCTTTTCAGCCCAACCACAAGTACACTGCAGAAGTAAGACACAGACCTATCATACCTGACAATTTGAAATATTGGCAGATTTTCTCACAAGATTCTCAAATTTATGATTTCATGAATGCTGAAGGAGAGCTTCAAAAATGTAACATAGATACTAATTGTACAGGAGATAATAACATAGATAGTGAGATAGATATAAATGCTTTAGATTTGAATAAACCCACTAATTTCACTAAAGTAGAAATAGGTAACTTAGAGAAGGTAGAAATAGAAGAAATAATGAATGATGATCCTGAAATTTTAAACCTTAAAGATAACATTTTTCCCAAGGGATTAGTCCCATTAGAAGATTTTTTTGATTCAAATGATGTAGCTAGGAAACCAAAGATGGAACCTTTAAGAGTAGATATAGAAGAATGTAACATTGGAATAGAAGAAAAAACCAAGCTTATCAGAATATCAAAAGCCTTACCTCCAGATGAAAATATTAAATAAATAAATATGTTCAAAGAGTTTCAAGATGTATTTGCCTGGAGTTATGAAGACCTTAAGTCTTATGATACCATCATAATTCAACATAAGATACCTATCAAAGAAGATCATCAACCCTTTAAATAGAAGCTTAGGAGAATTAATCCAGTTCTTATGCCATTAATTGAAAAGGGAGTAAAGGGAAATGGGGAAGGGGAGAGTCCTTGGCGACCAAGCAATAATTCAAGGCCCCACAACAAATTTCCTTTGAATGTATTTTAAAGGGAGGGTTTAGATTCTTGTTTCAACGGCTATCACCCATAAACCACTCATACTTATCACTAAATTCAAAGCAACAGCAAGAATGAGGGCCTACCTGGTGAGTTAATGCAAGGTATGGGTGAATTGATAAATTTCAAAGCAAGTTTCAGGGTTTGAGGCTATATGTGCCGCACCATTGTAAATTTACACTGGAAATTTTCTCCCAGTGCGTCGTGCTCTTTATATGTGTTGCACCTTGTTCCAGGCAACGTTTGGAGGCCTTTCTAGTGTCAAAATTGGGTGCAGGATAGCTTGTTGGAAATTTATTTGAGTCTAGTTTCCAACCCAATTGGAATTTTTTAATTTGGAGTTCACTAGCCTTGTAAAAAATCAAATCTCCTAAGACTGGTCAAAATGTGCCAAATGAGGCTTCCCAAAGGCAGAGTGTTGTTACAGTCAATTTTTGAATGCCTTTCTCTACTCCAAATTGAGATCATGATAGCGCATTGGAAAGATATTGGTGTCTAGTTATCGTTTGAATTATCAAGCAAGTCATTTGGCCAACCAAGCTAGGAGAAAACGTGATTTTCCCCAAGTTACTTCAGAGGTGCATTCAGTTCTCCTGAGGCAACTGTATTTTTGACATTTCTCTAAAACCATGACACTTGTGTAAAAAGTGAAGGAGGTTTTTCTTACTTGGCCAGTTTTGGACAAAAACCGCTCTCAGTTTTCCAAAATTCATCTTTTGTTGCTCAGAAGCATCATTTGAGTAAAACCTACCCCGATGTGCAGAACAAGAGATTTGTCGAAATAAATTGAAATGAAGGGGATAGGGAGCTTATAAATTCTAGAGGAAATTTTGGAAAGTAGGGAGGGATGTTAGGAAGTAGGGGAAAGTGGAATCCCAGAAATTGAGTGAGGGGAAGGGGTCCAAAAGGGAAAAACACAAGCCCAACCTAGAAAATTGCCAAGTTGTAGCAAGAAACTAGGGTTTGTGCGAAAATGAGGAATTTGGGGGATCTCAGTGATGGGAAGTGTTTGATAAGGTACATGAAGGATAGGGGAAGGTGTATGAACATCAGGATACAAGTTTTGCTAATGATTTGACCATCCAAGAGAAATTAGCTTCAAAACCCTAGGAGAGGGAAATGAACCTTGCCTAGGCGCAACTGAAGCATGAACAAGGTATAAAATGACCCATTGGAACCTGACATGATAATGACAACCTTTGAATGATGGTACACTCAGCTGAATAGTGACATAGACCGACACTTGGACAACTTTGAGAGGAGTGGAAGAAAACCCTAGACCTAATGCCTAGTGACCCAATTTTGCTTGAAGAATCATTGAAATGACAAAATTTGACCTTGACATTTTACAATCACTTTGTAAGAGCAAGTTTGATCACTGGAGGAAGGTTGGAAAGACTGACACTAACATTGCCTCCAATGGGGATGGTAGCTCCTTGGAGGTGCCAAGAACGACAGATCTTTGGGAGAGTTAGACAGTGCCTTCATCCATTGGGCAATGGAGTCAAAAACTCAAGCTGAAATGCATGACTGAAAACTGATGACTTGACAACACAAATTGACTGTCACTCAACTAAAAACTAACTTGATACTTGAACAAAACTGACAAACTGGAAATTATGCTCAAAGTTGAGCTTATTCATCAAAACCTACTCTAACAGTTTCATTCATCACCTAATCAAGTGAAATGAAACAACCAATGCAACCAAGTAAGTATTCCATCTGCTGGTTGAATTCTCCGCAAGTGCTCACTTATGAACAACAAGAGAGAACTACCGAAAGGAAACTCCCATGACAACTTGGAAATAGATCCGTTGAATGATATGGATTCTCTATCCAGCTCCAAAAACACTACATAAGGATCTTGAAATTCAAGCACACTTGAACGTAGCTCATCCAATGGATTACTTCTCTTTTCCTCATACCATAAATGAAAACTTTGATCTGAGCCTTGTGACGAGACCCCTGCTGAAAATGACAAAGAAACCGACTGTCGTATCAAGTTTGTATCAATACACGTTTCAAGCTGACATATAGTCAATGGAGAAAGACTTTGACTGCAAACCTCATCCAAAACATTAGCTATTGGATCATGAGAAACTTGAAAAGACTATTGCAAACCATTTTCTATTGGTTCCAATGTGATTACATGATTACAATGCTCATTCTTTACTGAAGATGTACTATGCAATTTTCCCCTCAAAAACTGAAATGATTCGAAGCAAAATGGTATGGAATCATCTTGCCAAGCATATGTTCCAGCTTCCAAGTCTTTATTTGCAACTTGACAATCAAAGGCATTCGGGCGCTGCAAATCTGGATATGAAAAGTCTTGAACAAGGTTTTCATTGCTCTCAAGATGGTCCAAATCAAGACTTGTTGACAACTGATTTCTGATTGCATGGAAGTTGTCTTTGATGAACTGACATGAATCAAAATAAAAAGGAAAAGATCCTTCACTTACTTCCCAATTTTCTGCACTTTCCTCGTCAATTTCATAGCTAATATGCATAATTTGATCATTGTACTCGAGCTACTGTAAGTGAACTTCCTCCTCCCACAAACTAGCTACTGGTTTGTCTGTAAGATTAGCTTCTGTTTGGAGAACCTAATCATCATCATACTAATCAAACTGAGGCAAATCATCAGTATAAAACACATCATCAAGCATACATGTCATATCAATAGATCTCTCTTCTCCAAGATGATTAATAAGACAATCATCATCAGATCTATAACAATTGGCATCAGAAAGAAAATGTTTTGGAGCAGCAACTTGTTCTTCTTCAATCAGAGAGCCATGGGCTTGAACATCATAATCATTCCTTGCGGTGATCCTTTGCATCATCTCTTCCACTGCACTTACCAAAACGTCAAGCTTTACCTCTAGAGATGTTGATTCATCCGGATCTATGTTTTTTGTCTCTTCTTCTTTCCACCTTGCCCGTCGAATCAGTAGATGCGCCTCTACATTTACTACACTGTTTTGCATCTCATGAAGTGTTGCAATATTCCTTTCTCTCAATTGAAACTCCATTTCTGGATCAAAGGCACCCGAATAGTGCAAGAGAGCAGATCTAGGAGGAGGCCTTATATCAACTGGCATTGAATAATAAACTTGATTAAATCTGGCTGAAAAATGTTGTACTGTCTCCCCTGGAAATCTTTTCAGTTGGTTATACTCTTCTATAATAAGGAAAAATGTATGTCCGATCATCCACCTGTCGAGAAAAACTTTGACAAACTGCTGGAAATCCAAGATGCTTGCATCAGGCAAGGTTTTGAACCAACTCTTGACTTTGGCTTGCAAAGAAAGAGCAAAAAGCCTAATACTGACATCTTCTTCATCAACTTCAAAAAGGTCAAGAAAGGACTCAAAATTCTGCACATGTTGCTCAGCATTGACATTGTTACATTCACCATCAAACCTTGGCAAGTATATACCATAGTTTTTGGGGAAAGCATGAAGAACAAAAGGTAACACGAGAGGTTTATACCTATCCGGGACTATAAAAGGTGTAGGTGTATATACAAGAGCTACAGGATCAGCTTTTTTTCTTTAGGTTCATCACTCTGAAGAGGGTCATCACAAGATTTAGAAGAAGGGTCTTGATCAAGCTCAAAGGCATGCAAATATTTGGTATTTACCATCTTCAAAGGGAAGGAATCAAATGCAGGCCTGGGATCTTTTCTCAAGCACACTATACTTTTCAAAGCAGTCTTGACATTCTCGGGAAAAGAGAAAAATAATTTATAACAAAGAACAAAATGTCTTAGATGAAATTCCAACTTGAATATCTAATCTTGCCATATTGTCCTTTCATGTTTCTGCTGGTCGGGATCATCCTCTAGTGGAGTCTTTGGATCTGATCTCGAACATGATTTGGAATTGCCAGGTGAATGATTTCAACCTTTCCAATGTCTGATCATTGTCCACCATCAACCATTAGATCTGAACTTGATACATGTACTAGGGAAATTAACAAGTTAGATGTCACGTTTACAAGCTAGACTGGAGATTGACTGAAGTAGCGTTTATCTACTTCCGCTAATGCAAATCAAAAGCGTTTCGAAGGCTACCTGGCTAATCTTTAGGCTCCGTTCGTAGCTTATAAAAAAAATGACATTAACAACAAACCATTTTCTTCCCTAGTACGGTCGCCACTATGTTAGAGCCTAGATTTGTCTCAGCCTAAAAAGACAAGGTTCTAGGTCCACATCAAACCACGCTCAGCCTCGTAGCTAGCCCTACGAGGATAGGAGATGGCTCTCTTCGGGTAAATCTCGGCAAAATATAATCGATGAGGCTTGAGATGACTAAATTTGTAATTGATCTTAGGCTAGGTATGAAGTACAAGGAGTTTGAGGTTGATTTTTTAAGGTTTTTATTGAATCAAAGGGAAAGGAAATTTTGGGTGCGGGGATGAGACACAATTTTTGCAGAGGTCTATTTGGGGCAATGTAGGTGATCATCTTAATGCTTTTAAAGGAAATGAATGGGTAGATCTGACTGGTGAGGAGCTAAGGAGAGCAAGAATCTTTCAAGGCTTCTCCTTAAACAGATGAAAACATGGAAATTCAAACAAATTCAAAGGCAGAGCATAACAATCTATGGATTCTACCTTAACACTTCATTTGTTTAATTGCAGAAGATGAGAGAAGGAAAATGATACACATAACAACATACAATAACAGAAAGAAGCACACCATCAGCACATAAAACCACACAGATCCCAAACAGTGCTGCAAAACCCTGGTCTTTCCTTAGCCAAAAATACAGAGATAGAATGTACAATAGAGTGCCAAGATTTTCCCAAGAGTCCAACCCTTGAAAATGACTTAGAAATTACATAATATAGGCAAGCCAATCTCTTCCCTTTCCTCTAGGGGTCAAGCTCATCATTCTAGGAGATTTTTCAACCAATTCTAAACAAAGCACTACAATCTAGGCAGTCAAAACAACTTGCCTCTATAAGGTAAGAAACTGATTCATTCATTAAATTTTCACTCTTTGGTGAATGAATCTTCTAGAACAAGTAAATAGGTGCCAAAATTACATCATGTTCACTCAATTACATCAAGATAAGTCAAAAATTACATCACAAATCAAAACTAGTCAAACTGGTCGAATTTCTGAGCTGAAAGATGAAAAATTGGGCAAAAAAACTATATGCGCCACACTGATTTCTATATGCGCCGCGCTACTTTGCTGCTGATTTCGAGGCACTTGCTGAAGTCCAAATTGAGCTTAAGTTGGCTTTTTGGAAATCCCTACTTGTCTACCTTCCAACCCAAGTGGAATTTTCCAATTTGGTGTCCATTTGCCCCTCCAAAAGTGCATTCTCCCAAGACTGCTTCTTGTGTGTCAAAATAGGGGCAGTGAGGTCATTGTTTGCATGTTTTTTGACCTTTTGGGGACCCAGAACTTGCCCAAATTTCTTGTTCAAGTACCAAAATTCATGATTTCTCATGAAAAATCCAAAACTACAAGCCATTTGTAATTTGGAGCTCCCAATCCTATGCGTTGCGCAAGGTGCGCGGCGCATATAAGGAAAAACCCTATTTTTTAGTGCAAAAAATTCCAAAATGTCAAAAATTTATCCAAATTTCTTGAAATTTGGACTGTAGGTCCCCCATACAGCACCATGCTCAACAAAAGAAGCTCCGGTCAAGACTTGGAGCTGATCATGTGTTTTGTGCATCCTCAGTACCCTCCTGGAGAATGCAGTTTCAGTTGTAGAGTCATTGTCTTGGTCAGATGATGTATCGGTGCCCGCCTCCATGGTGTTGAAATTCTATGCCAAGTGTATGTTTGATTTGTTGAAAATGAGGAATGAAGGCTTGATGTCTTTGCCTTGAAGTACCAAATATGCCAAAGGGAAATGAGGAGCTGTGAGGAATATGGAACAGTAGGTATAATGGAGTGAGGGTAAGGATATGGTTCAATCAATTGAAGTCTGCAATGTGAGGACAGTCACTTGATTGTGTTTTAGGAGTGTGAGGTTTTGGGATTTATGTATAGGAATAGGGTTTAGGGTGTGGGACTGTTGTATAGGGTTGGGAGATTTTTATAAGGGCTAGGGTTTTGGAGTTTTGGGATTTGAATGCAATGTAGGATTAATGAGTTTGATGGGGGGGGGGGTAGGAAATGAGGAACAAAAAGGGAAATGGGGAAGGGGAGATTTCTTGGCTACCAAACAATAATTCAAGGCCCCACAACAAATTTCCTTTGAATGTATTTTAAAGGGAGGGTTTAGATTCTTGTTTCAATGGCTATCCCCCATAAACCACTCTCACTTATCACTAAATTCAAAGCAACAGCAAGAATGAGGGCCTACCTGGCGAATTCATGCAAGCTATGGGTGAATTGGTGAAATTCCAAGCAAGTTTCAGGGCTTGAGGCTATATGCGCCGCGCCAGTGTAAATTTACACTGTAAATTTTCTCCCAGTGCGCCGCGCTCTTTATATGCGTTGTGCCTTTGTCCAGGGAACTTTTGGAGGCCTTTCTAGTGTCAAAATTGGGTGAAGGATAGCTCGTTGGAAAGGTATTTGAGTATATTTTCGAACCCAATTAGAATTTTTCAATTTGGAGTTCATTTTCCCTATCAGAAATCAAATCTCCCAAGACTGGTCAAAATGTGCCAAATGAGGCTGCCCAAAGGCAGAGTGCTGTTACAATCAACTTTTGAATGCCTTCCTCAACTCCAAATTGTGCTCATGATAGCTCATTGGAAATATCGTTGAGTCTAGGTATCTTGTGACTTATCAAGCAAGTCATTTGGCCAACCAATCTAGGAGAAAACGTGATTTTATCCAGGTCACTTTAGAGGTGCATTCAGTTCTCCTAAGGCAAAGGTATTGTTGACATTTCTCTAAAACCATGATACCTGTGTAAAACGTGAAGGAGGTTTTTCTTCTTGCCCTGTTTTGGATAAAAACCTCTCTCGTTTTTCCAAAATTCATCTTTTATGGCTCAGAAATATCATTTGAGTAAAACCTACCCCGATGTGCAGAGCAAGAGATTTGTTGAAATAAAGCGAAATGAAGGGGATAGGGAGCTTCTAAATTCTAGAGGAAATCTTGGGAAGTAGGGAGGGATGTTAGGAAGTATGGGAAAGTGGAATCTTAGAAATTGAGTGAGAGGAAGTGGTCCAAAAGGGAAAAACACAGGCCCAACCTAGAAAATTGCCAAGTTGTAGCAAGAAACTAGGGTTTGTGCGAAAATGAGGAATTTGGGAGATCTCAGTGATGGGAAGTGTTTGATAAGGTACTGAAGGATAGGGGAAGTTGTATGAACATCATGATACAAGTTTTGCTAATGATTTGACCATCTAAGAGAAATTAGCTTCAAAACCCTAGGAGAGGGAAATGAACCTTGCCTAGGCGCAACTAAAGCATGAACAATGTATAGAATGACCCATTGGAACCTGACATGATAATGACAACCTCTGAATGATGGTACACTCAGCTGAATAGTGACATATACCGACACATGGACAACTTTGAAAGGAGTGGAAGAAAACCCTATACCTAATGCCTAGTGACCAAATTTTGCTTGAAGAATCATTGAAATGACAAATTTTGACCTTGACACTTTAAAATCACTTTGTAAGAGCAAGTTTTATCACTGGATGAAGGCTGGAAAGACTGACACTAACACGCGTGAGCCAGCAGTGTCACCTTCCATACAACATCAAGGCCTTCACGGATGAGGTATTGTGTGACATTTCTCCCCTTGAATTTTGTGATGTATTATTAGGACAACCATACTTGTGGAAATGAAATGATGTGTATGAATCAAGGCCCCGTGCTGTTATCATTACATTGGGAAATAAGTTGTATAGGATACCAGAGGTAGCACCATCTACTGCCATCTCTTTTATTACTGCAAAACAATGCAGTAAGCTTGTTTCCAAAACCGGGAAATTTGTTTCCTTGATGATACGCCCTCAAGGAAACAAGAAGACGGTGGCCACGGCCTCTAGAGAGGGCCCCTCTGCACGACAGCTACAGATGGACAAGGTCGTGGAGGACTACGAGGACATGTTCACCTCCCCTGCAGGGGTTCCTCTGTAGTGTTAGGTCAAGCATTCCATCGATTTGACCCCAAGTGCACTGCTACCCAATGGACCAATTTATCAGCGCTCCGTTCTAGAGAATGATGAAATCAAGAGGTAGATTCAGGAGCTACTACAGAAAGGTCACATCCATCCGAGTTCATCACCTTGTGGAAGCTCGATCGTGTTGGTACAGAAGAAGGATTTGACTTAGAGACTCTGTATTGACTATCGAGCGCTGAACAAGATCGCTATCCATAATAGGTACCTGATCGCGTGGATTGATGACCTCCTGGACACCCTAAAGGGGGCAACATATTTCAGCAAGATCGATCGGAAGTCAGGATATCACCAAGTCCCAATCGAACCCTCTGATGTGTGGAAGACTGCCTTCAAAGACAAGGAGGGCCTTTTCGAATGGTTGGGGATGCCTTTCAGATTAACGAATGCTCCTGCAACCTTCATGAGTCTAATGTATGACATCTTGCGGCCATTCACGAACTCATTTGTAGTGGTATACTTGGATGACATTCTGATCTTCAGCCAAAGTTGGGAAGAGCACCTCCACCACATCCGACAGGTACTCTAAACACTGCAGCAACACAAGCTATGTGCCAATTTTAAGAAATGCACTTTTGGCATGACCCAGGTTCAATATCTGGGATACATTATTGATGAACAGGGGGTGCATGTGGATCCAGCCAAGATCCAAGTCATTCGGGATTGGCCATATCCAACCACTCTAATAGATCTCTGTAGCTTTCTAGGTCTTGCCAACTTCTACGGCAGGTTCGTGTTGAGGTTTTCTCATATCACTTGGCCCTTGAGTCAAGTCACCAAGGGAGGAGCGAAAGAATATTTTTTTTGGTCTGAATCTCAACAGAAGGCATTCATAGAGTTGAAATATCGCCTCTGCACCACATCAGTGCTCACATTACTAGATTTACAACAACCATTTGAGGTTGAGACAGATGCCTCTGACTATGCTATTGGGGCAGTCCTTACTCAACACGGTCATCCAATGGCATATCACAGTGAAACACTTTCAGACACAGTTTAGAAGTATCCCACTTATGATAAAGAGATGTATTCCATTGTACAGGCCTGTCAAAAATGGAAGCATTACATTTTTGGGGAAGGAAACGGTCATCCACACAGACCACCGACCCCTGTAGTTCATACAGACCCAGTGGAAATTGCAGAATGATCGCCACCAGAAGTGGTCTACATACCTGCAACAGTTCCATTTGAATATCAAGTATAAGAAGGGAAACACCAATAATGTTGCAGATTGCCTCAATCGACCACCGATCATGGCGTTAACCACTGTGCTCAACTCTTGTGGTCACGAGACTTCTGATTGGCCACAGCTCTACAAAAGCGACCCAGAATTCGGCCACACATACTAGACACTCTTGGAGGGTCGGCATGTTCCAAATTTTCACCTCCAGGATGCCCTGTTATGCCATCTGGGTCACCTTTGTGTTCCTTCAAGCAAGCATTCCAAGATGATTTGGGAAGCACACTACAGTTGAGCTTCTGGGCATTTCAAGGTCAAGAAAACGGTGGCAGTACTCCAAAAGTATTTCTATTAGCCGAATCTTCAACAGGATGTTGGGAAGTACATTAGATCATGTACTGCCTGTGCCATTGCCAAACTGACCATCGAGAAGCAAGGCCTCTATACCCCGCTGCCTACCCCTAGTCAACCTTGGGAATCCCTCTCCATGGATTACATGTCAGGCCTTCCTTCCACTAAGCATGGAAGTGACTGTGATTTTGTGGTCGTCGACAGGTTCTCGAAGATGGCCATTATGGCGGCCTGCAGGAAGAACATCACAGCAGAAGCCACTGCTAAACTCTTCTTTGAACGAGTGTGGGTGTACTTTGGGATCCCATAGTCTATCATCTAAGATCGGGACAGTCGGTTCCTCAGTACTTTTTGGTCCAGTCTCTAGTCAATGTTGGACACCAAACTCACTAAGTCCACAACCTTCCATCCTCAAAATGATGGCCAGATAGAGGTTGTTAATAGGATGACTGTACACATCCTACGCATGTACAACTCAAAGCATCCATGCACATGGGACGAGAGACTCCCCTATGTTCAGCACAGCTACAACCGAGCTCTTCATAGCTCGACTGGCCACAACCCTTTTCAGGTGGGCTTGGGATTCCAGCCACTATGCCCCATTGATGTGGCCATGCCACTTGCAGACACTCACACAAATTCGGCTCATGTCCAGTCTGAAACAAACAAGGCAACCAGCTTCATTGAGCACCTCCAACATATTCACCAAAAATTTCATGACATTTTGGAGAAATCAAATGCCAAGTTCAAGTAGCGACATGATCAACATCGGGTGCCACACAAGTTTTAGGTGGGTGACAAAGTCTAGTTGCATTTGCAAAAGGAATGCCTTACTAGAGCCTATCAGAAACTGAGACCACTCTGATATGGTCCATACACCATTACTAAGGCTATGGGAGACAATGCATTTGAACTCAGCATTCCCCCATTCCTTGGCCTGCACCCAGTGTTCAATGTGGACTGCCTTCGACCATACTTTCCACCATTTCTAGACACATCCGACATTGCAGAATAGCTCACACCCACATAATTAAATCCAAATTTCATGTAACAAGTTGCAGCTGATCGAATCATGGACACATAGCTCAAGAATAATCGTCAATAGAATATCCAACTGTATTGAGTTGTCAAAGCAGGCCAACTCCTTCACCATGGAAAGTGGCTCACCAGGGACCAAGTTCAGCAAAAGTTTCCTCATCTCATGGAGGAACTCAACGCAATGGGGACCATTGCTTCCTAAGGGGGGAGGAATGATCTAGGTGGATATTGGTGGCCACCTACCAAGTCCACCTGGACCCCCACCATTATTTCTCTCAGCATTTTCAATTTCCTTAATTATAGCACAGTTTACTATTTTTAGCAGCTTTTCTGGTCCTAAACTTCCGGAGCCATTTTGAGGCCCTAAACAACATTTTTTGGGAAATCTACCACCATTGATTTTTCTATCAAAAAATCATCTTTTCCATCGTAGTTCTCGGAGAGATCTTTCCAATGGGCTGTCATGCACATCAAATGGAGATAATATGACCAATTCATGACCTCAGGAAGTTGGCTGTCCAACTCACCTCAAAACGGGGCCCACAATTTGGTGTTTCATCTTCACGGGTTAGGTTTTGGCATGTGAAGGGTTTTCCATTATTTCTCAATAATAAATAGCCCTTTGAGCCTCATTGTAACTGAGTTGAGAACAGTTCAGAAGCATGTAGCCGCCACATCTCTTCTCAGAGATAAGCTACCATCACCCTAGCTGGTTTATTTCCATTACTATTTGTAAGCATATTTCAGTATTTTATATTAATGAAATGAAGTATTATTTCCGTTGGATATCTATGTTTATGGTTACCTCTATAATTTTTTGCATTCCTGTTTAAATCCAAATCTGGATCATAGTGTGAAACCCATTCCCCATTACAAATATCACTTTCCCCCTTATTAATTTCCATTTTCCCCTTAAAAACCCACAAAAACCCTTTATCCTATGTTTTTACTATGCCCCCACATTATGTAATTAACGTCCCAAACTTTATATTTCCCCGATACCCTTTTAACCCACAAACCTTGGTGCGGTTAAAGAACCCCCGCCACATAACTCATGATCCCACCTTTATTAGCCAACTGCTTATATTAAATCCCGACATTATTCATTAATTAATTACAATTCTTTGTAATTAAACCTCGGGCCCTACCAACCACTTTCCCAACTTCTTCTGTGTAACTCAAATGTGCGATATCCCTCCAATCTCCGACCCCCAGATCCAATAGTGTAAATCCATATCCCGCAAATTCATTGTCCGATAGTTAATAGTCCGAGAGCATGCGAGATTCACGGTTTTGGCTGAGCACTATTTGGCTACGTGGCAGCACCGCGTTATATCGCATGCTCATGAAAAATAGTGCTTGCCATCCAAAAGCGGTGCAGTGTTGCACAAAACCACCTTCCCAACTAAAGGAAAAACTACCCACTACTCATTAATAATATTCGTGCCAAAATGTGATTGTTATCAGTTAAAAGGCCAAAAAAGCCCCAATTTGCTCTTTTCACTCGTTTTTCACTACAAACGGCTTTAAAACAATTGTGACACCCAGAACCTCTGAGCAACCAATTTAGCCGCCAGTTGCCACCTGAAGACGCTACAAACACCAAATTGAAGCAACAAATATCTAGTTCAAGCCTCAGTACCTTTTGCAGCTACCACGGAACCCTATCTCCACACCAAATCACCAATTTCTAGGTATTCTTGGAAAAACCATGACAGCCCTGGGAATTTGAAAAATGCACTATAATTATTGAATGGTTAATTAATTAAATTAACTAAAAAATTGTCCTGAAGTTGGAGAAAAGCCTACTATCCACCCAAAACCCTTTTTCACAAACTGTAATTACTCTCCCACTATTCAAGAGCTTCTAAACCTCACTCCTGAAGTCACAAAAATCATAATTTAGTTGAATTAACCCAATTATGGCTTCCCAAACTTCTCTGGATGTAAGACCTCTACAAAACCCCCACCTATATATTGACCACCTTGCATTAGCCAATAGATATTTTCAAATTAAAGATACAGCTTCCCCTACATACCTACTGAAACTCCACTGCTAGAGTAAAGACAAGTGTATAAACCAGTGTTATTGGGAAATCTAGTGTCTATGCAGAGCTGCTAGTCCCACTAATACGAGTAGCTATCTTAGACACAAATAGATTAAAGTTATTTTTGTTTTCCTTTAAGAGAAGTAGATAGAGGAGGAGAAAAGAATACCAACCTCAATCTTTCGCTCGGTTCCTTGCTTGTTCCTTCTCCCCTCTGACAGGTCTTTGCTGATCCTTCCTTGACCACTCCACTTCAAAGAGTACTTGTAAAGTCAAAGCAGAATAATACCTTCAAAGTGCAGAGATCTACAATCATAAACAATATAGGACCAGATATATATTGACCACACAAATGCACATATTATCAGACATACAAGAATATGGAGGAAAACTTGAATAGCTTTATTGATGTAAAGATTAGAAGAGAGGATTACAACCCATTGATCTGACCCAGCGTCATCCTTCAAACATGAAAGCCCTTCTTCACCTCATGAAAAGCTTAGATCACCCAACACTATGATGTTCCACCAGGAAACCAAAATCACTTCCTTACAAGATACAAGATTCCAGCCTCTAGATCTTTGGGATGAGGGATCCATATATAGATGATTGCAAGGGGGTGAGTCAGCTTCCAGGATTTTGATTAGTGTGTTCTCTCTAATAGTTCTTGATTCCACTTGGAGATTGATGATCTCTTACTCATCCCTGGGTGAATTTAGAGAGGCAAGTGTCACAGGAGAAGTTTCTGGACAATTCCAAGATCATCCACCTTGAAAACTGTCTTTGTCATTTGTCTACTCTCACCCATCACACCCTACAGAAGGGATTTCCAATATGCATCGCACTTTTTGCACTGAGCAGGTGAGATGCATTGCACCCTTAGCACTGAGCAATCTGTATGGTCTAGTTTTGACCAGTTTTGAGTAGTTTTCTGTGGAGAACTTCTGGAAGATGATGTAATTAGCTGACTTGGTTCCTTTAGGGCATGAAACAACACTTTTAGGGACTTAGAAGCCCTTGGTTTATGGACATATGTAATTGGGGTTGCAGTGCCCAAATATGTCTATAACAGTTGCCCCCTAAAGCATGAGGTCGAAAATCTTTTGATGTCGGATGAAATGCTTTATCATGAGGATCTGAGGTTTTTCTAACTGGAAGGCAACCTATAATAATATACTATACAATACATTATCTTCATAACACTTTCATGATCTAGCTGAGGTGGGCATTCCCATGCTCAACTTTATAAATTCATTTTCATGTACATAGGATTGACAACCATCTGTGTGGCAGACTGATGATTCCGATAGAGCCATCATCCTTTGATTTGGATGATCATCTGTGCAGAAATGATGTACATTTGATGTCTTTATTTTCCTGAATATATCGCAGCCTGAATGGATGAAAGTAGATCTGGGGTCTTCAAACTCCTCTATTTTTCGCCCGAAGTACAAGTCGATCCATGTGAAAAATGTTATGGAGTCAAACATGGAAAGACATCACCTGATTACCAGCCAATGATGTAAGTTGTTATCAGACGCGAGAGGAATCACCGATAATGATGATGACCATCAAGGTACTACAGTACAATTCACGTGGTGTGAAAACGAGACCTAGCATTGAACACCATGAAAAATATTTCGGTCAAAGGCCATTGATGTAAACCTGTCGCTCGAAGTGAGAAACTTGCCATTGAGGCATCCAAGCTTCAAAGTACTGAAGGGTTGTTCCTAGGTTGACTTCTTGGATAATGAGTTGTCGTCAACAAGAAGTGACCCATCATAGGAGGGCCTTAATGAATCCCACATCTATGACACAGAATGGAGCAAATGATTTTTTGGAGGTGAAAATGATCTGATGATATAAGGTTCAGGGTGGCGAACATGAAAGAATGAAGCGTGAAGGTATTACATTCGGTGAGACACAAGATGGATTAGTGAATGCTCTAATCAACTTCTCTTGAACATATCAGCGACATTGAAATGGATTGGTAGTGTTAACCCCAAAGATGGATGGCACAATGGACCAATGGTAGTATGACTGGTGAATGAAATAACCCAACCCGACTCAATCATGGTGATGAAGCGAAAGTGTCATGTTCAAGAGCGACTTGCTACCAATAAAGTTTCTTCAAGTTTTCTTCCCAATTTTCCCCAGTCATTGCTGACCAGTACCTCTTTATTTTTATCAAGCTTGAGGAGGATTGACATATGCTTGTTCTATAATTTTCCCTTCAGGAAAACCCATCGCTATGTTTTAACGAGCCTAGCAATAGCAAAACTCATTCTTGTCTCTATGGACAAGTTTGTCGCTATTGGTTTTAACAAGTTTAACGACAAAGAAAACTCGATCCTTTTTCAATTTTAGAGAGTCTGAAAAGGGATGGAAAGGAAACTCCAATAATCCTTTTTCATCATATAATCCCTTAAGTCCAAAAAAGTATAAAATAATATGAAAGGGATGAATTTTCAATAGTTTTAACGAGCCGAGCAAGACAAGCACTCGATCTTTTTGTTTAATAATCCCTCAGGTCTGAAAAGATTAAAACCTAGAGGAGGGATAGCTCTGATAGATTTAATGAGCTGGAGAGGCAAATTTCTCGGCAATATTTTCATATTTTATGAGTAAGATGAAAAGAGATTAAAGGAGACTCGCTTTTTAGGAACGAGTGATATTTTCGGGTAGCTGCTAATTCTAGGTAAGGTTTGGAATTTTCCAATTATGGCAGTGTCACAAGGATGGCTAAAAGAATCACTCGTCGCAGTTGTTCCTCAAAGAGGTAAACAATAAAATCGAGGCGTATGATAAGCTAAAACAGAGTGGAGGTGATGGTAAGAACACAACCATGGCTCAAAATCTAATGATAATGCATTCGCAATGGTTATTTACTGAAAGTTGCTTCATTTTTTTTTTTTAATGAGCTTAAAATCTGGGGGAACATTTGCTCATTGCTTAGGTTTAATTTTTAACAAGCTTGAACTTCGCATAAAAACTGCTCATGATTATGGTCATTGATATTCGACCCACCGTTAACACTATGTTCTTTTGACAGTCATACTACCTATTCAATTGCTCCATAAAACTGATTAGAAATGAAAATACATGCTCGAAAAATGAGTTAAAACACTAATTCCCTACTCGAATCATGTGAAAATTAATTTAAAAGTGGTTCTTACCCCTCATTTTACCATTTCATTTCAACTTGAGATTGTTGGAGCTTTGGAGGTTTTTTCCCCCTTGATTTTCACTAGTTGATTCTGGGAGATTTTGGGGATGATTCTTGGCACTGTCTGGACCAGGTAGGAGTTAAACCTGTGCTCTTCAGTTGCATTCTTTCCTTTTTGAATTCTGAGCATGTTTCCCTGTTTTTCGGAGCCTCTGGGTTTGAACAATTCATTCTTCCCCCATCGCACCCTGTGTATATCGAAAGGTGTGATCCATACTAGGCTGGCCATTGGCCAATTAGTATGCATCGCTCCTAGTACACAGCTGGGGTGCGATGGGCACAAGGAGGGAAACTTGTGCACTGTTTTTCATGGAAATTTTTCTTGTTTTTTTTCCAAATCAGGATCTTGACTCTTCTCTTTTTTGTTTTCAGAGATTCATCAGAGCAAAATGGTTGCTACATGGTGAGAACACGAGCATGAAGAAGAGGACATGGTTGCTTTACATGATCTGGGTACAGTAACTGCATTGCGAAACTGTGGTTTGCTCAAGTTCTTCCGCATCTCTAGTATGAGGCAACAAATCAACTTGTTGCAATATTTCCTCGATGCATGGGATCCTACCAACTAGGTGTTCCAGATCAAAGGTAAATCCATCCCCTTGAGTGTTGTGGACATCTACTTTTTGATCATTTTATTGAAGCGTGGTGCCCCTCTCTCACTATCAGGTTCCACCCGTGGGGGCGAATCTGTGAAGGATTATATTCACCGGTACTATAGAGAAGGATATCAGCCGAGCAGGGACGACAAGATCAACATCCGAGATGTCACTGACTGGTCCTTGAGGACCATCTTGTTCACCTTTGCTAGACTGGCTAGTACTACAGCTCTTCACTTGGCTAATAGGTCCTATATGCAGTATGCCTTAGAATGCCTTGAACCAAAGGTGTTCAACTGGTGTGATGCAGTACTTCTGGTGATAAAAGAACAACTTACCAAGGTGAAAAATGGACGATCTAAGAACTTTGGCTATGGTTCCATTTTGACTGCTTTCGCCTTGGAGAAGATCCCACTCATGCAGCCGCGGTAAATTTCACTAGGTTTGTCACCACCAACTGAAGCAGAGATGTAGATATGGGTTGACCTTATGGCCCGACATTCTGGTCAGCCACAAGTTTCTTTCTTTGATGCCTTCTTTGAGTGGTTCAACCATCAAGAGATGGTTTATGCCGAGTGTCTGTATGCTGGTATGGATTTCCGCGGTGACCCAGATTTGGTGTTGTCGGCTGGTGAGAAGTGGAGTGCTATAGGTAAAATTTTTGACCATATCCATGTTTATTGCTTTATAATGTTCCTATGCTTTCTTTTATCAAGACTAATGAAAAACTCATGTGCTTATGCAGATATCAGACCGGTGCGACCAACAGTGCACTTGAGAGCACCAACTACCATTCCAGCAGAAGAGGTTGTAGGGAGGGCTATCCTTCGCGACCTGGATGTGGCCGAGACTCTTGTGGCACTGCAGGATCAGATCGAAGACCTCACTCTCGATATCCCAGATGTGAGGACTGACGAGCTGCCTCTGAGATTACAGTGGCATACTACTGGCATGCCACGTCGATGGACTAGGATTTTACGCATGATTACACAGGTGGTGACTTGTTATCACTAGCATCATTAGACTAGGGTGCCCCCTAGTATTTTGAGTTTTTAGGTCATTTGACCAATTTTGTCTTGGTTACAGAACACTACATGTAAACCATAAGCATTTATATATATATTTTGGATTTTCGGAGCTTCATTTTGGTTAAGTTATATGATCCTGATGCAAATATTGATGAAATTATTTTCTTTTATAAATGTCGCAAATGTCTATCTAACACATAATATGCCAATGAATCTATTAATGTGTTTAAGTTTCTGGAAATATGTTGATATTGAATAAAGTCGAACTGTCTTTCCAAAATTTTGACCTTTAGGAACATGCGATAAATAGATGGATTCCGTACGGAGTAGATACCGGTGAGTTATAGAATGACGAGTTGTGAGTCGAGCCTGATGACAAGTTGGCGTATGCCATGCACGATGGCATCAGAGAGGATTTTTATCAACATGCAGTATTCAGTGATATTGTTCGTTGATCGACCAATACACACCCCTCTGAAACTCACTAACTTGCTGCTTGGATCAAAGATGGCCCAGGCTACAGAAGATAGGTTCCGCGAACTACGATTGTCTCCGTCGGCATATCCAACAAATGATTCCAATAGGTTCAAGATCTGCAACAAATGCAAAAAATGGATTACCTAACCAAAACCATTACCCTTACCAAAAACAAAAAAGTAACAAAAGCATAGGGGTTACTATACTGAGTTAAGCATAGTAACGCTTAAGGTACAACCCGTTACGGGGTTGCACCAGTGGAATCCCATCATAACCCACTAACTCGTAGGCTCCTTTTTCTAATACACGCTGGAAAATATAGGGGCCCATCCATAAATACTTGAACTTACTCGCTCCCAACTTATTGGACTCCTGATCGTAAATGAAGACCAGGTCACCTTCTAAGAAGACATGGGATTTGAAATTCTTGTTAAACTGCACCTTGACTCATTTCTTATGGGATTCGTTAGCTAAGGAGGCATCACGATGGGTTTCATCCAATTGGATTAATTCCAAGAAACGAGCCTCCTCCTCTGAATTTCTGGGGAGAAGGTCGACTGCGAACTTGAAGGATAAGATTTCACACTGAACTGCTAAGATTGCTTGCAAGCCATACACCAGCTGAAAGGGTTTAAACCCAGTTGCATTCCTCACCGATGTCCGGTATGCCCATAAGGCTGAGTTCAGGATGAGGTGCCAACTCCGTTTATGGACTCCAATCATCCTTTGCAACATGCGCTTCAAGACTTTGTTGATTTCCTCAACTTGTTTTTTAGCATATGGATAATATGGAGTAGAGCTATCATGGGATAGTCCTAATTTGGCAGCCAACTCAACCATCATGTGGTTGTGAAAATGAGATCCACGATCTATGACTATAGCTTGTGGAACACCGAATCTGGAGACAACATGATTGAAAAAGAAAAGAGCATCCATTTCACCACTATTGTTTAATGTAGGCATCGCCTCGGCCCATTTCGTAAAATAGTCAACTGCAACTATGATATACCCATGCCCCCCGGCCGAGGTGGGGTTACAAGTTATGAAATCTATGCCCCATTTGGTGAATGGCCCAACAATGACTACTGGCTGCAGAGGTGTGGGTGGAATTCTAGTTTTGCGATCAAAGATTTGACAAGCATGGCAACTTCTGACTATGGTTATGCAATCATTGAACATTGTTGGCCAGAAGTACCTTGCTCATAAAATCTTTTGTGATGTAGCGTAGCCAGATTGGTGCCCCCCACACGCGCCTGAATGACAATCATTCAGGACTTTTTCGGTCTCCTCATGGGTGAGGCACCTCCGCAGAACTGTATCAATACCATGATAGTAAAGTGTATCACCGACGATCATGTAGTCTTTTGCTTGGTATCGAGTGCATCACTACTTTGAACGATAGGTATTAGACCTATATTTTTGGGTCTGGATATAGATGATTATATCTCCATACCATAGATCACTTGAAGATATCATAAACAAAGATTCATCCACGATTGTTGCATTGGATGTTGAATCATTGGACGATGATGGGAGATCGAATAGTAACTCCACGAAAACCAAGGCTTTCTTTGATTTGGATTTTACAAATTCGAAATCAAACTCGTGCAAAATTGCTATCCATTTGGAATATTTTCCCCCCAGTAACTATCGTGACAAGATATAAGTCAGGGGTTGCAATCTAACAAAATGGTAGTTTTTCAAATGAGGATATAGTGTCGAAATCTCTGTATCACTTGAATAGTTGCGACAGCCAACTTTTCGACATAGGAGTACTTGGTTTCTGTATCATTTAAGTTTTGACTTGAATAATAGATAGGATGTTTAATTCCATTGTTTTCTTGAACTAAAACCATTGCTATGGTCGTATTTGTTGCAGCCAGATACAGGTTAAAGTATTTTCGATAATCAGGAGCATACATTAATGATGCTTTTATTAGAGATTCCTTTAAAGCATCAAACGATGCTTACATGACCTGATCCGAGATGAAGGGTACTTATTTTTTCAACAAACGAGTATAACCTTTAGCAAGTTTAGTGTAATTTGGAATGAACCTTCTCAGAAAGTATGCTTTCCCTTGGAGTTTCTGAATTTGAAGCAAATTTGAAGGTGGAGGAAAATCAATGATTTCCTGAACCTTACAGGGGTCGAGATGAATCCTGTCTTTTGAAACTACAAAGCCAAGTAAACGACCAGAACCGACACAAAACACACATTTGTGTGGATTGAGTCATATCTTGTAGTGTCAGCAACGTAGAAATATCGCTCTCAAATGCTGCGGATGATCGGTCCACTTTCGCGAATGAGCCGGAAGGTCATTGAGATATGGTTGAACGATGTTCTTGATGTCATGGAAGGCATAATTCATTGCCCTCTGAAAGGTTGCCCCTGCATTCTTTAAACGAAAAGGTAGCTTGCGGTAAGCGAATGTGCCCCACAAACAAATAAATGCAGTCTTTGACTGGTCCTATGGGTGGATATTTATTTGAATATACCTCAAAAATCCATCCATAAATGAAAAGATTTCACATCCGATGCATTCATCAATTCTCTGGTCAATAAAGGGTGTAGGGTAGTTGTCCTTTGGACAAGCTTGATTTACATCCCTATAATTGACACACACTCACATCGTTCCTTACTTTTCATTACAGGAACAATATTTGATGTAACCCAATCGGTTAGAGGAACAGACTAAATGAAACCAGCATGGAGAAGATTTTCAACTTCTGCCTTGATGGCAGTAGCTTTCTTGGGGTGCACCTATCGAAGCTGTTGTCGTACTGGTTTAACATCTGGGTACATCGTAATTTCATGTTCAACTATACTCAAGTCGATGCCTGGAATTTCCTCATATAACCATGCAAAGATATCTCTGAACTCACGAAAGAGAGTGTAATATATTTCTAGTTCTATAGGAGAACAAGATTTGCTGACATGAATATTCTATACAACATCTGGTTTAGTTGAGATATTTATGGCGATAGTTTCTTCAATATTGGATAGGTTTCACTCAGAATCCACCGTATTTACAATATTTGATAGGAAATCAAATACTCAAGGATGATCAAGGTCACTGGAACAATCTTCTTTATAGTCTGGAAGATGGGAACGATGGTGGTAATCTTCCCATGGTGCCACGTCAATCATCATTGACTAAACAATTCCTTCGTCTATAGAATGTACATTCGACCAAGGATCTAAAGGGGTACCATATTCCTTAGACCTATCTATCCAAACACTTGATGAGCGTTGATTTGGGTTCGCCTCCCATGCCGAAAACATTGATTGCTACAATATTTATGTTGGGCTTGGAGGCAAAACCTCGCGATGATCCATGCTAACATCGTGATCGGATATCTTCTGAATTGAAGAAACCATATTGCAGGTTCCCACCGTGGCCACTTTCGCCAGATTGTTTGGAGGTGATAGGGCAAAAGTACCCATCAATGTCGGGTATTTTAGTAGGCCTACTCCAATATTTTGAAGTGACTGAGAGCCCCCGTGGATCATCAGAATTCTTCCCGTAACTTGTGAACTATTGGGGAGAAACTTTTGTTGGTCAACAATTGTAATACCTCCTTGGAAAGGAAATGCAATCTTTCTGAAGTATGTCAACACAACAGTAGCCATAGCATATATCCAGGGCCTTCCCAGTAGGACGTTGTAATTGAGGTTTCCATCGATAACTTCAACATCAATTTCTACTGTCTTGCCGCCGAGTTCGACTTGCAAGTTACTTAAAATCCCATATGGAGTGTATGTTCATCCATCAAATGCTTTCAACATTGTTGATGATCGTGACAAAGGTGGTGAGCCCAAATTTTTCCAGCAACTCATCGACATAATACATGTAGATGCTCCCTCATCAATAATCGTTCGATGAACAGTTTTGTTGAGGGCTTTCACTTGAATAAGGAAAGAAAGTTGAGCTGGTAACTGAGGGTCATATCGTTTATGATTAAAGGCCACAAGATTGGAATCTGCTGGGTCTATCCCACCTATTACTGATGATAGAGCATGCTTTTGGGAGGGGAAATTTTGTAGTACCTCAAGTGTCAACATAGTGGATGGCGATTGGGCCAGGTCCTCTACTATATTATAATTCTGTGCTACTTTGGCACGAGGATTAAATGTTGATTTGTGTACTACTTCGTTTGGCGGATTTATCATTACCTCAGGAATGATGGGTGGCACAACTGTAGTCAAAGTTGTTGTCGAACTACTAGGTTGATCAGTAGCCTTGTTGTTTGACAACTGTGGATTTTCGTAATCTTTACTCCTTGTCGATATCAAAGCATCATTTTGTTGTTTTGAAATGGACAACATAAGTACTTGGGATGGGGAAGCATTTTCACTAGCAACCAGATTGGTTCCCAGCTTTGGAAACAGATCAGTCAATACTGCTGAGGTTTTTGAACTCTTAAGGAGTTTCTTAACTTCAGCTTTATGTGGACAATCTCTTGTCCAATGATCCTCATCGCATATCTGACACCCCGCTGGGGGTTTCCTTTGCCCAGAATGGTTTATAGAATATTTTTCAGGAGACGAACCCTCATGTTTCTTCTTTTTCCCTTTCTTTTTCTTCTTCCCTCTTGGTTGCTTCGTTCTTTGCCTTTGTCGGTTGAGACGACATTAACCTCCGAGGCTAGAGGTTATTCGTTTGCATTGTGATTATAAATCTTAGGGGCTTTCTTAGATGTAGCCTTTGTCGATTTCATGCTTGTCGTACCTATCACACAATCACTGGCATGAGAGTCCTTGTTTGATTTAGGAGGAGGAGGAATGGAAAATTCCAGTCTAGGAGCATCAGGGATTTTGTCATAGAGTGTGCCAGACTGAGTATAGATCATGTATAGATATTGTGCACGAGCAATGACTTGCTCTTTAGTGATGACTCCTCCCTTTGCCACATCTTCTGTGATAGAAGGTAACAATGACTTAATAAACCATTTAGCTAACAACTAATCAGGAACATATGTTTTTACCATTCTACGACGATGTCGCCACTCATGGATATGATGAGATATGTGGGTGGCCGTTTTTTTTTAGAAATTTGTAAGAAGCTCTGTTCCTGTTTCATACCTTATTGGTAACTGAAAATGGGTTAAAAAGGTTGTGGCAAGGGTGTTGAAGTTATCGAATGAAGCTCTAGGCAATTCGATGTACCATTTTGTTGCCAGACCAGTTCACGTTCACTGAAAAAGGTGAAGCCTAATCGAATCATCATTTAGAGTGTTGGATGAACACCACAGATGAAAGGTCATCACATGATTCAATGGGTCTTCACTTGGATTTCCATTAAATTTAGAAATATCTGATGGAAGTTTATGAGGAATCGCTAGCCACCAAGGGGCATAAGTAATTGGATCGTTTGTTAGCCAATTTAGATTCGGTAACTCTAAAGTCACCACGAAGGGAAATTTTTGATTCAGGTTCGGCGAAGCATACCCAGGATAAGACAGGATCGCTTGAGTAGTGGGTCTTTGCATACTAGCATAATACATTTGATGCTGATAACTTTGGTAAGGTTTATGGACATAACCACTATGAGATGATTGATGTTAACTGTTTTGAATATACAGCTGCCCATTATTTGCAGATATTTGTTGCCCAGATCCTTGGTAAACTTGTTGGAACTGCGGTTGTTGATATTGCACCATCCATGGTTGTGAAACAATTTTTTGTTGTCCAATACTGGCTAGTTGACCAAGATGAGGGGTAATATTACCCATTTGAACCTGTCAGGTTGCTCCGGTTAGGGAGCCACTAATCGGTGATTGCAACTATGTCATGGAGACACGAGGTTGTTGTATTACGACCTGAGAAACTTGAGGTTGGCATACAAAAGACAACACTTGTACTTGTGATACTATCACAATGGCTGGTGTAGTGGGAATATTTGACACAGGTAGGCTTTGTTGCGTTGAGTATACAAATCTTGGTTGTTGAGGCAGTATTGGCACCCAACCGCTGGATGTAATTCTAGCATGACCCGTATTCTGTTGTGAACTCCCATATGGTTGTTATCCTGGAGAAAACAATGAAAGGGTATACTGCCCCCCATATGGTGGCAATCTAGTGCTCAAAGGAATGATTGGCCTTTGGGGACATGACTGCCCAAATTGATACTATTGCAAAGGATCAATTTGTTGAGACTCAACATAAGAGATTCTGGATATTATTCTGGACGAACAAACAGGAACATACCATACCATCGAAACAGTCCCTGGATGGACTCCATCTAGCGGTTGAGAGCTAGTTGGGACAGATTGTACACCGGTGAACATTGTTGGAGTAACAGTAGGTGGTTCTATTGCTGCTGCGTCAGATGAAATAGTCCTCGATGTCGACGGTTGTTCAAACATATCTAGTCTATCCAAAATATTTCCTAGCGATTCTACAGGAACTTGTGATGAAGGGAGACTAACTTCTGATGAAGAAGGATATAGGGTGATCCCGGCTCCAGAATGCAATGGAGTACAGGATGGAGGATCCTCCACAATCTCTTCTATAGCAATCAATCCAGGTGGGAGAGGGAGACCGTCAGGTCCGTAAAATATTTCTAGTGCCGAATACGGTATAGATTCTGTAGTGACAGTTGTTGGAGGGGTAACGCCTTCTAAATCAGCTATAGATGCAGTCGGTTCAGGAATGAAAGCATTTACCGTTACACTAGGATCAGTTCTAATGTCCTCTCATGGCCGCGGAACTTCTTCTGTAATGGTAGGGGTACCAAAGATGGTTGGAGTAACTGGAGTTCCTGAGGATGTTGGAGCACAAGTTCCAAGCAAAACAGGGGACTTTGATCTGGTTAAACGAGTTCGCTTTGTCCGGAATAGTTTCGTTTCTAGAGTCAAAGATGATTGACTCGTTAATCTCCGTGAAAAATGGGGTTTCGATTGAATTTCTTCCACGATTGTGGATTACTTGATCAACTCAAAATAAAGGGGAAAAGTGATTCTGAATTTAATGAATTTTAGATGCTTTGACACAACTCACTTTTTCAATTTTTAAGAGTCGAGAAAAAGCTAAAGATGACTCTAGTCGCCTTCGATTTTTAATGAGCCTAGAGTGGAAAGTGCTCAAATGGAAATCTAGATAGAGGGGTTACCAAACCAATTGCAAAACTACAGAATACTTTTTATGGTACGGTAGTCAATCTTCCCAAATGCTGTGTTTGGTGCATTACAATCAATAGGGCAGCAGACACGGCTTCCTAAGGATAAAGGATATATCCTATTATGGTCTCCCAATATATACTCGACGGTGCATGGGAGCACAATTCCGTATTGGCACTTGTCGTCTCAAAGAGAAGGAATAACCCAACCTACAACGAAAGCGATAGTTAGCAGGCTTTACGATGCCAGAATACGTCTCTAGCCTAGACTTCTAAATGTTGTGTGTTAGGTTCCAAAGCCTTTTTATGTTCATTGAATTTATTTTATATTTGATATTTCTTAAGAAGTTTTCCTTTCAGGTTCACCGCGTCATGTAGATATACAATTCCTAAAATGCAATATAAGATGATAAACAATTGTTTAATCTTCTTTTTGCAATGAAAATCATAGCTACTAAGGAAAGAGAAGCGGAATTATTTCAACATAGAGTAGAGAACATACACTAGATGCATTGTCCTAAATCAAAATCGACAAGAAGTCTAAATGAAAATGCACATGCATGTATTTTTTTCGCTTTCTTAATGTGTGAATGACAAAAAGAATGCTAAGTACAAATCCGAATCGTTTCAAGTGACAGTACTAACAATTTTGTTTTCAAAAGATGGAAGGAAGATAATGATGACACTTTGCGATTTTGAATTGAAAACTTCTTTTGACACTTGAAAAACTACTAATTCAAATCAAATACAAGAGTAACAGTGTAATCGACCATCAAGAATAGTAGGATTATTTTCTTTGACTTAAAATGACACTTGCGACACTTTCAAATCAAAAGAAGATAGTTTGATTACGCTACTTCTTTGTAAAGGAGAACTGTAAATGACAAACAATACATAAAAGCAATTACAGTTCTTTGTACTATGGAGGTTGAATCATGCAAAGGAAGGGAGTTTCCACAATGGTATACTGATCACAGACAGCAAAACTCTTGAATAAAGCTGAAGAGAAAGAAAAAAAACCAAAATCTAGAAGCAGAAGACAGCTTATCTGATCATTGCACATGTAACACAAGGAAAGAGTGATGCATCCCACCTACTACACATGAGAGGTACGATGCATCCAGATTCGCAAGAGGAGAAGGTGCGTTGGTGTTGGGTCCCTATAATACTAGTGATTACCGCATTACTATTGTAGTTGTACCCCTTATTAATAATTTCGTGCCCCTATTATCCCCATATTTTTATTACTGTGCCCCATAGAATCCCTATATTGTTATTTTTGTCGCTTTATATTATTATTATTAGGTCGGCTGGGTTATATTGTGACTCCTTAGACTCCTATACATAGAAAGGAGGTTTTATCATTTGAATCATCCAAGAATTATTAATTTATGTAATTTAAAGGAGGTTTCCCCTCGAAGAGGCTGAATTCTAAGGCGTTGATATATCTTTTCTATCTCTTTCTTGAGCTGGTTTCATAACATTTGGTATCAGAGCTTTGGATTCTAGGGTGTCGCTGCTCCAAACAAGTCATCGTGGCATTTTCGCTATAACTTTTTTTCTACGATGTTTCAGAAGTTGCAAAAAAAAACCCATTTGAGAAGAAATTGCGCTGAACTTTGGGTCTAAATATCAGAGCTGGTCGCACTATATTTGCAGAGATATGATCTGAGGAAGTTGGTCTTTTTGCAGACTCCTGAATTACATTCCAAATAGGTGACCTAGGGAAAAGCGTCATAACTTTCTCTCTGGGGATAGAATTGAAATTTCATAAGAAGGTACAGAAAGAAGACAGACTGTAGTTTCTTTTATGCATTTTTCAGATCCAAAGGTCGAAACAGTGACTCGTGGTACATCGTACAAGTTCGCTCTACTGAACTAGTCTATAATCAAGTCACTATGGGAGATTTCGTATAAATCTTCCTTGGAGAATCCAATTTGGGTCAGACTTGTGGCATCGGAAAGAGGACACAGAGGGCTACTGTAGGTCACAAATTTGTATCTAGATGATTGGAAATTAAATAGATACATCAGAGGCAATATCAAGCTCCTACAAAGTGAAAAATGGTGTGTAGATTTTCTTAAATTTTTGCTTAAGCTTGGTTTAAAATTTTATTTTGAAGGATTCAAAGGGCATAGTAGAGCATTATTATCAGTAATTGATGCCCCGAGGAAAGAAAATGCAAACACCTAGTAAGGAACCTGAAAGCTCTAGCATGACTCATGAAGAAGAGGAAGAAATGCAACATGATATATCAAAATTACAAGACCAAGTGCAACAACTGTCCCTTGCACAAAAAGGAATAGAATCTAAGATGGATGGTTTAAAGAAAGGCACAGAAGCTAAGATGGATTGTTTAAAGAAAGTTGCAGAAGCTAAGATGAATGACGTGGAAGCTATGATGGATGATTTGAAGATAGATTTAAAGACAGACATGGAAGAATTGAAGATAAATATGAATAAGTTGCTACAAGAAAGGGTCACTAATGGTGAAAGGGTAGTAAAGGAAACTCATGATGAGAAAAAAAGAAATGTTAATCATGATTCCATAGACTCTAATGTTGGATCATATACTCACCATATTCCAAAAATCGATATGAGGAAGTTTGATGGCAAGTATCCCGCAACATGGATATTACAGATGGAGCAATTTTTCGATCTCAATAATGTGCAAAACACACAAAAGGTACGTATTGCAACTTTATATTTGGAACCAAATCAATTTGTATGGTATCAATGGCTTTTCTCTCATAAACAATTTATCGCTTGGGCAATTTTTATGGAAGAAATGATAGCACATTATGAGGATACAAAAAGAAACAATTTTTTTAGCCAATTGATAAGTCTCAAACAAAAGGGTTCAATAATGGAGCACATTGAGGAGTTCCATAAATTGAACATAAGGGTAAAATATATTCCAGAGGAGCATAGGATTGATGTGTTCATAGGGTCTTTAAAGGATAATATCCAACATGATGTTCGCCTTTGGGAACCTGATTCATTAGAGAAGGCATTCAGGTTAGCAAGAAAAATGGAAAGCAAAATTATGGCAACCAGGAAGCATACCACTCACAACTATAAAGATGGAAGTGTTGTTGCCGCTAGTCTTCCACAACCTATAAGGTTTACACCACAAAAATTGGAAGGAAAAAGAGATAAAGGTCTTTGTTACAGTTGTGATAGCAAATACACTAAAGGTCATAAGTGTGCTAAGAAGAAATTATTCTACATAAATTGTGAAGAGGAAGACGAAAAGGAGCAAGAAAGGTCAAAAGAAGAGGATATACTCTAGGAAGAAAGCCTAGATAAAGAAGAAATGAATCTGACCATATCTCGTAATGCATTGGTGGGAATTACCACTCCTCAAACCATCAAGATAGAAGGACAAATCAAGAAGAAAAGGGTAATAGTGTTTATTGATTCAGGAAGTACCCACAATTTTATTCACTGTAAGGTAGCAAGAGAATTGAATTGCTTCTTATATACAACACCAGAGTGTCAAGTGATGGTTTCAAATGGAGGAAAAATAAATTTGTTGGGAAAGTGCCATAATATCAAGCTATCCATGGGAGAATATGTATTGACTAGCCCAATGCTTTCGATTCCAAAGGGAGGTGTTGATGTTGTACTAGGAGTCCAATGGCTACAATCCTTGGGTACAATAGCTTTTAATTTTCAATAACCTTTCATGAAATTTTCTGTGGAAGGAAAGGAAGTTGAGTTAAGGGGTATTGCAAGGAAAACAGGAAAGGTAATTAGCTCTAACGGTATGACAAAGCTTCTAAAAAAGGAACAAAGAGGTGCAATTGCCCAATTATGTTCGCTAGATGTGTCCACAGTGGAATCATCTATTTCTCTAGATCTCCAAAAAGTCTTGGACAATCATTCCAAGGTATTTGAGACTCCCATAGGTCTCCCACCTATTTGTGATCATGATCATGCTATTCATCTGATTCCAGGAAGTGTTCCTCCAAACATCAGGCCGTATAGATATCCCTATGCCCAAAAGAGTGAAATTGAATGTATGGTTGCAGAAATGCTAGAGGCTGGTATAATTCAATGAATTCAAAGTTCTTTCTCTGCTCCAGTCGTATTGGTGCACAAGAAGGATGGATCATGGGGAATGTGTCCGGATTATAGGGAGCTCAACAAGCTCACTATTAAAGATAAGTTTCCCATTCCTGTCATTGATGAATTATTGGATGAATTGCATGGATCAATTTACTTCACCAAGTTGGATCTTCGTTCAGGATATCATCAAATCATAATGAAGATTGAGGAAATTCGGAAAATAGCATTTAGAACTCATGAGGGTCATGATGAATTTTTGGTCATTCCTTTTGGCCTTACAAATGCACCTTCAACATTTCGAGGTTTGATGAATTCAATTTTCAAACCATTCCTTAGAAAATTTGTGCTAGTATTTTTTAATGATATACTAATCTACAGCAAGTCTTGGAAGGATCATGTTGGACATGTTGATAGGGTGCTACAACTAATGGAGGAGAAACAATTATATGCAAAAAGATCCAAATGTTTCTTTGGAGTACAAGAGGTGGAATATCTGGGTCATATTGTATCTCATGAAGGAGTTAAGGTAGACCCTAGAAAAATTAAATCTATTAAGGAATGGAAAATTCCCACATCCATAAAGCATCTGCGATGATTTCTTGGGTTGACAGGGTGTTATCGCAAGTTTGTTAAGAATTATGGGAGAATAGCAGCACCTCTAACAACATTATTGAAGAAAGATACATTTTCATGGACTCCAGAAGCAACAAAGGCATTCGAACATCTTAAAGAGGCAATGTGCCAAGCACTGGTCTTATCTACACCGGACTTCACAAAAACCTTTATTATGGAATGTGATGCTTCAGGAAATGGAATTGGTGTTGTTTTAATGCAATATGAAAGACCCATTGCTTTTGAAAGTCATCCAATCAAGGGAAAGTTTTTACACAAAGCTATTTATGAGAAGGAAATGTTGGAAATACTCCATGCACTTAAGAAATGGTGACCCTACCTAATGGGAAGACACTTGATGGTAAAAATGGATCATGATAGCCTTAAATACTTCTTAGAACAAATATTATCCTCTGAAGAGCAACAAAAGTGGGTCACAAAGATGTTGGGTTATGACTTTGAAATCATCTACAAAAAAGGGAAGCAAAATGTGGTGGCAGATGCACTTTCAAGAAAGGATGAGGATGTGGAAGCACTATTATGTGCCATTTCTATTATCCAACCAGATTGGATAAACGAAGCAAAGGAGGAACGGAAGAATGACGAAGAAGTGTGGGCACTTATTCAAAAGTTAAAACAATATTCCAGTATGTCTGATACATTTAGCTGGAAAAATGATTCGTTATGGTACAAAGATCGCTTATACCTCTATAAGAATTCCCAGCTAAAACAAAATATTCTTATGGAATTGCAAACTTCTCCCTTAGGAGGGCACTCAGGATTTTTAAAATATTACCACAGGGTTAAGAAGGGAATTTTTTTGGGATGGCCTTAAATCAGACATTCAAAAGTTTGTGGCGGAATGTTTGCTTTGCCAACAAAATAAAGTTGAAACAATTAAGACACCGGGTCTATTACAACCTTTATCCATTCCAAGCCAATGTTGGGAGGAGTTTTCAATGGATTTTATCACAGGTTTACCCAAGTGTGAGGGAAAGAGTGTCATCATGGTGGTAGTTGACAGACTTACCAAGTATGCACACTTGTGTGCATTATCACATCCATTTAAAGTCAATACAGTTTCTACTGCATTTATGGAAACAATTCAAAAGCTACATGGAAACCCAAAGATTATTGTAAGTGACAGAGATCCCATTTTCACAGGAAATTTTTGGACAAAATTATTTTCTTGTCTTGGTACTCAGTTAGCTCATAGCTCATCTTATCATCCTCAATCTAATGGGAAAACTGAGATAGTTAAAAAATGTTTGGAAGGATATATTCATTTCTTTGTATCTAATAAATAGATACAACGGGTCAAATGGTTGCCTCTAGCTGAATGGTGGTATAACACTTCCTTCCATACAACAACAAAAATGATCCCATTTATGGAAATTTATGGGTATTAGCCACCATCCATCACATCATATTTAAGAGAAAATTCTAAGGTTCAAGCAATGGAACATCACATTGAACATCAACAACAAGTCCTCCAAGTATTAAAGGATAACCTCATGTTGGCACAAAATAGAATGAAACAACAGGCAAATCAACATCATAGCGAAAGAAGTTTTGATGTAGGTGATTGGGTATTCCTATGGCTACAACCATATAAGCAAATGTCCCTCAAGCAAGATAAGAAGGATAATAAATTATTACCAAAGTATTATGGTCCATACAAGGTGTTGCAAAAGATTGGTACTATGGTATACAAATTGGAGCTTCCTACAGCTTCACGATTGCACCCAGTTTTCCATGTTTCATGTTTAAAGAAGGTTATAGGCGACAAGCTCCCAGTTCAAACAATATTGGCAGAACTTGACGAGGAAGGAAAAATTATATTGGAACCGGAAGCAGTCACAGAATCAAGAACTCAACAGCTACGAAATCGATCAATTTCGGAGTATCTTATCAAGTGGAAGAACTTATCCACTGAAGATTCCACATGGGAGGATGAGAATTTTATACATAAGCATCCAGAACTTCTCAAGCATTGAGGACAACACTTTTTTGAAGGAGAGGGGCATGTTGGGTCCCTATAATGCTAGTGATTAACCCATTACTATTGTAGTTGTACCCCTTATTAATATTGTTGTGCCCCTGTTATCCCCATATTGTTATTACTGTGCCCCATAGAATCCCTCTATTGTTATTTTTGTGGCTTTATATTATTATTGTTAGTTCGGTTGGGTTATATTGTGACTCCTTAGACTCCTATATATAGAAAGGAGATTTTTTCATTTGAATCATCCAAGAATTGTTCATTTATGTAATGTAAAGGAGGTTTCCCCCTCAAAGAGGCTGAATTCTAAGGCGTTGATCTATCTTTTCTATCTTTTTCTTGAGCTGGTTTCATAACAGATGGTCCAGGGATGAGACTTCAACTTGGTTCTGGTCATAGTTTGCAGCTCAGTTCACGGATTTAGGCCGAGCTAATGATAGTTAGTAAATGCAAATCACAAGGGCTGATCTAATGAGGCTACTTGAGCCTCCACCAGGGCAATTAGGATGCTTGAAAATCAATTGTTCAGTTTATAAACAAAACCCAGAGATAGACTGAAGCAACATTGATCTACTTTGCACTTGCATAGCAAATGCAGTTCGAAGGCTAGATGGCTTGAATTTAGGCTCCGTCTGTCATTTATAAATCAAACAAATATAGACAAGCAAACAAGCTATTCGTTCCGCAGTGGAGTCGCCATTTTGTAATCAGGAAATTTAGTGTCTATGCAGAGCTGCTAGTCCCACTAAGACGGGTAACCATCTTAGAAACAAACATATTAAAGTTACTTTCATTTTCCTTTACGAGAAGTAGATAGAGGAGGAGAAAAGAATACCAACCTCAATCTTTCACTTGGTTCCTTTCTTGTTCCTTCTCCTCTCTGATAGGTTTTTGCCGCTCCTTCCTTGACCACTCGCTTCAAAGAGTACATGTAAAGTCAAAGCAGCATAATACCTTCAAAGTGTAGAGATCTATAATCATAAAGAATATAGGACCAAATATATATTGACCACAAAAATGCACATATTATTAGACATACAACAATGTGGAGGAAAACTTGAATAGCTTTACTAATGTAAAGATTAGAAGAGAGGATTACAACCCAATGATCTGAGCCAGCGTCATCCTCCTAGCATGAAAGCCCTTCTTCACCTCATGAAAAGCTTAGATAACCCAACAGTATGATGTTCCACCAGGAAACCAACAACACTTCCTTACAAGATATAAGTTTCCAGCCTCTGGATCTCTGGGATGAGGGATCCATATATAAATGATTGCAAGGAGGGTGAGTCAGCTTCTGGGATTTTGATTAGTGTCTTCCTTCTGATAGTTCTTGATTCCATTTGGAGATTGATGATCTATTACTCATCCCTGTGCGAATTCAGAGAGGCGCCACAGGAGAAGTTTCTGGAAGATTCCAAGATCATCCACCATGCAAACTTTCTCTGCCATTTGTCTACTCTCACCCATCGCACCCTACAGAAGTGCTTTCCAGTATGCATGTTATGGAACCAACTTAATAAAAGATAGAAAAGATAGATCAACGCCTTATAATTCAGCCTCTTCGAGGGGGCAACCTCCTTTACATTACATAAATGAACAATTCTTGGATGATTCAAATGACAAAACCTCCTTTCTATATATAGGAGTCTAAGGAGTCACAGTATAATCCAGCCGACCTAACAATAATAATATAAAGCCACAAAAACAACAATAGAGGGATTCTATGGGGCACAATAATAACAATATGGGGGTAATAGGGGCACAACAATATTAATAAATGGTATAAATACAATAGTAATGGGGTAATCACTAGTATTATAGGGACCCAACATGCCCCTCTCCTTCAAAAAGGTGTTTTCCTCAACGCTTGAGTAGTTCTGGATACTTCTGCATAAAATTCTCATCCTCCCATGTGGAATCTTCAGCGGATAAGTTCTTCCACTTGATAAGATACTCTGAAATTGAACGATTTCGTAGTTGTCGAGTTCTTGTTTCTGTGACTGCTTCCGGTTCCAATATAATTTTTCCTTCCTCATCAAGTTCTGGCAATATTGTTTGAACTGGGAGCTTGTCGCTTATAACCTTCTTTAAACATGAAACATGGAAAACTGGGTGCAATCGAGAAGCTGCAGGAAGCTCCAATTTGTATGCCATAGTACCAATCTTTTGCAACACCTTGTACGGACCATAATACTTTGGTGATAATTTATTATCCTTCTTAGCTTGCTTGAGGGACATTTGCTTATATGCTTGTAGCCGTAGGAATACCGAATCTCTACATCGAAACTCTTTCACTGCGATGTTGATCTGCCAGTTGTTTCATTCTATTATGTGCCAACATGAGGTTATCCTTTAAGAGTTGGAGGACTTGTTGTTGATGTTCGATGTGATGTTCCACTGCCTGAACCTTAGAATTTTCTCTTAAATATGATGTGATGGATGGTGGTTGATAACCATAAAGTGCCATAAATGGGGTCATTTTTGTTGCTGTATGGAAGAAAGTGTTATACCACCATTCAGCCAGAGGCAACCATTTGACCCATTGTGTCTGTTTATCAGATACAAAGCAACGAAGATATCCTTCCAAACATTTTTTTACTATCTCAGTTTTCCCATCAGATTGAGGATGATAAGATGAGCTATGAGCTAACTGAGTACCAAGACAAGAAAATAATTCTGTCCAAAAATTTCCAGTGAAAATGGGATCTCTGTCACTTACAATAATCTTTGGGTTTCCATGTAGCTTTTGAATTGTTTCCATAAATGTAGTAGAAACTGTACTGGCTTTAAATGGATGTGATAATGCACAAAAGTGTGCATACTTGGTAAGTCTGTCAACTACCACCATGATGACACTCTTTCCCTCAGACTTGGGTAAACCTGTGATAAAATCCATTGAAACCTCCTCCCAACGTTGGCTTGAAATGGATAAAGGTTGTAATAGACCTGGTGTCTTAATTGTTTCAACTTTATTTTGTTGGCAAACCAAACATCCAGCCACAAACTTTTGAATATTTGATTTAAGGCCATCCCAAAAAAATTCCTTCTTAACCCTGTGGTAAGTTTTTAAAAATCCTGAGTGCCCTCCTAAGGGAGAAGTGTGCAATTCCATAAGAATCTTTTGTTTTAGCTGGGAATTCTTACAAAGGTATAAGCGATCTTTGTACCATAACGAATCATTTTGCCAGCTAAATGTATCAGACGTACTGGAATCTTGTTGTAACTTTCGAATAAGTGCCCACACTTCTTCGTCATTCTTCCATTCCTCCCTTGCTTCGTTTATCCAATCTGGTTGGATAATAGAAATGGTACACAACAATGCTTCCACATCCTCATCCTTTCTTGAGAGTGCATCTGCCACCACATTTTGCTTCCCTTTTTTGTAGATGATTTCAAAGTCATAACCCAACATCTTTGTGACCCACTTTTGTTGCTCTTCAGAGGATAATCTTTGTTCTAAAAAGTATTTAAGGCTATCATGATCCGTTTTTACCTTGAAGTGTCTTCCCATTAGGTAGGGTCACCATTTCTTAAGTGCATGGAGTATTGCCAACATTTCCTTCTCATAAATAGCTTTGCTTAAAAACTTTCCCTTGATTGGACGACTTTCAAAAGCAATGGGTCTTTCATCTTGCATTAGAACAGCACCAATTCCATTTCCTGAAGCATCACATTCCACAATAAAGTTTTTGTGAAGTCCGGTGTAGCTAAGACCGGTGCTTGGCACATTGCCTCTTTAAGATGTTCAAAGGCCTTTGTTGCTTCCGGAGTCCATGAAAATGCATCTTTCTTCAATAATGTTGTTAGAGGTGCTGCTATTCTCCCATAATTCTTAACAAACTTGCGATAATACCCTGTCAACCCGAGAAATCCTCGCAGATGCTTTATGGATGTGGGGATTTTCCATTCCTTAATGGCTTTAATTTTGCTAGGGTCTACCTTAACTCCTTCATGAGATACAATATGACCCAAATATTCCACCTCCTGGACTCCAAAGAAACATTTGGATCTTTTGGCATATAATTGTTTCTCCTCAATAGTTGTAGCACCCTGTCAACATGTTCAACATGATCCTTCCAAGACTTGCTGTAGATTAGTATATCATCAAAAAATACTAACACAAATTTTCTAAGGAATGGTTTGAAAATTGAATTCATCAAACCTTGAAATGTTGAAGGTGCATTGGTAAGGCCAAAAGGCATGACCAAAAATTCATAATGACCCTCATGAGTTCTAAATGCTTTTTTCGGAATGTCTTCAATCTTCATTCTGATTTGATGATATCCTGAACGAAGATCCAACTTGGTGAAGTAAATTGATCCATGCAATTCATCCAGTAATTCATCAATGACAGGAATGGGGAACTTATCTTTAATAGTGAGCTTGTTGAGCTCCCTATAATCCGGACACATGCGCCATGATCCATCCTTCTTGTGCACCAATACTACTGGAGCAGAGAAAGAACTTTGACTCGGTTGAATTATACCAGCCTCTAGCATTTCTGCAACCATACGTTCAATTTCACTCTTTTGGACATAGGGATATCTGTACGGCCTGATGTTTGGAGGAACACTTCCTGGAATCAGATGAATAGCATGATCATGATCACGCATAGGTGGGAGACCTTTGGGAGTCTCAAATACCTTGGAATGATTGTCCAGGACTTTTTGGAGATCTGGAGAAATAGATGATTCCGATGTGGAAACATCTAGCGAACATAATTGTGCAATTACACCTCTTTGCTCCTTTTTTAGAAGCTTTGTCATACCATTAGAGCTGATTATCTTTCTTGGTTTCCCTGCAATACCCCTTAATTCAACTTCCTTTCCTTCTGTAGAAAATTTCATGAAAAGTTCTTGAAAATTAAAAGCTATTGTACCCAAGGATTGTAGCCATTGGACTCCTAGTACAACATCAGCACCTCCCATTGGAATGGAAAGCATTGGGCTAGTCAATACATATTCTCCCATGGATAGCTTGATATTATGGCACTTTCCAGAGCAATTTATTGTTCCTCCATTTGCAATCATCACTTGACACTCTGGTGCTGGATATAGGAAGCAATTCAATTCTTTTGCTACCTTACAATGAATAAAATTGTGGGTGCTTCCTGAATCAATCAACACTATTACCTTTTTCTTCTTGATTTGTCCTTCTATCTTGATGGTTTGAGGAGTGGTAATTCCCGCCAATGCATTACAAGATATGGTCGGATTTATTTTTTCTTCATCTAGGCTTTGTTCCTGGAGTATATCCTCTTCTTTTGACCTTTCTTGCTCCTTTTCTTCTTCCTCTTCACAATCTATGTAGAATAATTTCTTCTCAGCACACTTATGACCTTTAGTGTATTTGCTATCACAACTGTAACAAAGCCCTTTTGCTCTTTTTTCTTCCAATTTTTGTGGTGTCAACCTTATAGGTTGTGGAAGACTAGGGGCAACAACACTTCCGTCTTTATAGTTGTGAGTGGTATGCTTCCTGGTTGCCATAATTTTGCTTTCCATTTTTCTTGCTAACCTGAATGCCTTCTCTAATGAATCAGGTTCCCAAAGGCGAACATCATGTTGGATATTATCCTTTAAAGACCCTATGAACACATCAATCCTATGCTCCTCTGGAATATCTTTTACCCTTATGTTCAATTTTTGGAACTCCTCAATGTGCTCCATTATTGAACCCTTTTGTTTGAGACTTATCAATTGGCTAAAAAAAGTGTTGCTTTTTGTATCCTCATAATGTGCTATCAATTCTTCCGTAAAAATTGCCCAAGTGATAAATTGTTTACGAGAGCAAAGCCATTGATACCATACAAACTGATTTGGTTCCAAATATAAAGTTGCCATACGTACCTTTTGTGTGTTTTGCACATTATTGAGATCGAAGAATTGCTCCATCTGTAATATCCATGTGGCAGGATCCTTGCCATCAAACTTCCTCATATCGATTTTTGGAATATGGTGAGTCTTCGATCCAACATTAGCATCTATGGAATCATGATTAACATTTTTTTTATTCTCATCATGAGTTTCCTTTAGTACCCTTTCACCCTTAGTGCCCATTTCTTGTAGCAACTTATTCACATTTACCTTCAATTCATCCATGTCTGTCTTCAAATCTATCTTCAAATCATCCATCTTAGCTTCCACGTCAATCATCTTAGCTTCTACTCCTTTCTTTAAATAGTCCATCTTAGCTTCTACACCTTTCTTTAAACCATCCATCTTAGATTCTGTTCCTTTTTGTGTAAGGGACAGTTGTTGCACTTGGTCTTGTAATTTTGATATATCATGTTGCATTTCTTCCTCTTCTTCATGAGTCATGCTAGAGCTTTCAGGTTCCTTACTAGGTGTTTGCATTTTCTTTCCTCAGGGCATCAGTTACCGATAATAATGCTCTACTATGCCCTTTGAATTCCTTCAAAATAAATTTTCAAACCAATCTTAAGCAAAAATTTAAGAAAATCTACACACCTTTTTTCACTTTGTAGGAGCTCGATATTGCCTCTGATGTATCTTTTTACCTTCCAATCATCTAGTTCTGAATTTGTAACCTGTAGTAGCCCTCTGTGTCCTCTTTCCAATGCCACAAGTCTGACCCAAATTGGATTCTCCAAGGAAGATTTATGCGAAATCTCCCACAGTGACTTGATTATAGACTAGTTCAGTAGAGCGAACTTGTACGACGTGCCACGAGTCACTGTTTCGACCTTTGGATCTGAAAAACACATACAAGAAACTATAGTCTGTCCTCTTTCTGTACCTTCTTATGAAATTTCAATCCGACCCCCAGAGAATGTTATGACGATTTTCCCAAGGTCACCTGTTTGGAATGTAATTCAGGAGTCTACAAAAAGACCAACTTCCTCAGATCATATCTCCGCAAATATAGCGCACAAAACTTTGAAATTTGGGCCCAAGGTTCAGTGCAATTTCTTCTCAAATGGGGTTTTTTTATGACTTCTGAAATGTCACAAAAAAAAGTTATAGCGAAAATGCCACGATGACCTGTTTGGAGCAGCAAAACCCTAGAATCCAAAGCTCTGATACCAAATGTTATGAAACTAGCTCAAGAAAAGATAGAAAAGATAGATCAACACCTTATAATTCAGCCTCTTCGAGGGGGAAACCTCCTTTACATTACATAAATGAACAATTCTTGGATGATTCAAATGACAAAACCTCCTTTCTATATATAAGAGTCTAAGGAGTCGCAATATAATCCAGGCGACCTAACAATAATAATATAAAGCCACAAAAATAACAATAGAGGGATTCTATGGGGCACAGTAATAACAATATGGGGGTAATAGGGGCACAACAATATTAATAAGGGGTATAAATACAATATTAATGGGGTAATAACTAGTATTATAGGGACCCAACAATGCATCACACTTTTTGCACTGAGCAGGTGAGATGCATCACACACTTAGCACTGAGCAATCTGTATGGTCCAGTTTTGACCAGTTCTGAGGAGTTTTCTATGGAGAACTTCTGGGAGATGATGTAATCAGTTGACCTTGTTCCTTTAGGGCATGAAAAAACACTTTTAGGGACTCAGAAGCCCTTGGTTTATGGACATATGTGATTGGGGTTGCAGTGCCCAAATATGTCTATAACAACCAGAATGATGACTTTCACCTTTGGGAGTGAAATTGTCCCAAGTACTATTTCCCACAGGTACACATATTCCCATAAATCATCCACTTCTGCCAAACATGCTATATTCCAAGTGAAAGAGCCATATTCACCCCTAACCAACAAGTTTTATTCACCGTTACTGCAGAATCAATTAATCAAGTGCTGCAAATCCAGCCAAGCCAAAATGAGACCCCACTTTCAATTGAAAGCTTTCTTAATCTCTACACCAAGTTAGACATACCCAAGAAATCTCAGATAATTCAAACTTTCATCATTAAAGAGTCTCACACTCCACCAGATAGTCCTCATTATGATGCCACCATATTTTCTAAGAGAGGTAGAAAAATTATTACCATGCTCTCTTGAATTTTAGGGTACACCACAGATGAACCTGTGAATGAGGTTGTCCTAGATTTCCTTTCTATATTTTTCCCAGGAAAGCCTCCTACTATAGTGTATAACTATGCTGAATTCATAAAAGAAAGAATTCATGAAAAATTCATCAGACTACCAAATGAGATATTTTTCAAGTACTCTTCAGTTTTGTTTCACATGTTGCTATACTATTAGTCAGACAAGTTTCCAATCAACATTCAAAAGTTAGACACCAAAGGAAATCCAAGATTAGTCATCTATTGAAAGCCATTGATCCAAGAATAATCTAATTCTTTTTCCTATAAGGACTTCATTGATTTATTTGTGCATCCTGTTGTAAACATGCTAACCAGTAGCTATCAACCCAAGATCAATCATGAAATTAAAAAAGTTTTCTAGTTGGCAAAGAATAGTAAAGTGGGAGACTGGTATTTATACCAGCACCACACAGAGATAAGGATATATGGATGCCAGCTAGCTCCCTTCAAACTAACCAAATACCTCCCCATGAGGTTATTTGCATTACAGTACTTTAGGTAGATTATAAACTCTGTTGAAGTTAACTTCCTGGTAGCCAAGAAGAAGACTCAATGTAAAATGAAAAACCAATTGGGCCCCTTTATTTGTAATAATAGGGAAGATGGACTAGAGGCAAATAAGATTCTACAGCAGATGAAATTTAATAATCATTTTATGTGGCAATATGACCATGGATTACTCAAAGTGAAATTGGGTCCTTTCATAGATCATCCCAGGCCAGACATTGAGAGATTTGCCAACCAGTCTGAATGGTTGGAAGACACTTTTATGGACATGTAAAATACTATAATATATGTGGAAAATACATTGATAGATGTGGAAAAGAAGATTGATACTAGTACCTTTTTCCAGGTTCCAGCCTATTCGAGAATATGAATATTCCTCCTCTTTTACGGACTCCAGCAAATGAAGATAGGAATGTGAAAAGAACCAGGGAAGAAGGTTTTAGTTCATCCATGGAAACCACAAATGAACAATTTGAGATCAGTTACAAGAAGAGGCGCAAGCTTAATCTTATAAATAAATAGGAAGATACCATTGACTCAGTGGAAATCACTGACACTGACACAATGGTGGGAAGGAGAAAAGGCCCATTAGCTTCAGAAGAAACACACCATCCCTCTACCTCAAACACCCAAATTATTGAGAGATAGCTCAACATTGAGGTCTCTTCATTCACCAAGCCTATGGATAAAGAGAAATATATTAAGGAGAGTTACAAGGAAATTAAGTTGAGGAATGAGACATTGAAGGCTGAGACTTATGCCCAGTACTTCAAGAAAACACATGCAAATCAAAATAGGTTAATGTCAGCCTTTGACATTAAGACTAGAAAGATGCAAATGACATCCTTTCAACTGACAGTCCAGTAGCCAAGGTCATTAGCAAGCTATAAGAAAACATATTTTGAAGTTTTGGCCAGGGATGTACACCCCATTGACCAAATTGAGTTCCATAAGTAGGCAGGTGAGATGATCTATTCCACCATGAAAAATAAATCTATGACTGTGCACAAACTTCAAGGTTCATTAGATAATATCACTACATAGTGCAAGCTAGAAAAGGCCTCCTCACACGCCAAGGGCAACAGAATCAAGTCACTAGAAGACTTGGTGATTGATCTTGGACATGATCCCAATGATGTCAAGGCTGCTCAGAAATTGATAAAGAAAAAGAATGAGGATATTGCTGCTTTGAAGAAGCAACTGAAACTGCCTCATTCAAAGCATCCAAAGACAAAAGAGGTCTTAGAAAGCCAGACATAGTAGGAGGAAATCATGGATCTGGTTCTACAACTTAATGACCAATTGAAAGAAATGGAGAAGGAGTTGGACAACTTAATACAGCTGAAATATGCTAGCCTTGAGACTACCACTGCCACTGTCATTCCAACAGTCAATACAGTAGTACCATCCACCTTCACAGCTTCATTGGCTCCTACATTTCCACTGGTTGTAGCACTTCTAGCTATAAAAACATCTACATCAGCAATAGGTTCGACAACAACAACATCTCAACCAAGTGATGAGGCAAGAAAATTGGTCAAAGAAATGGAAGACATGTCCATTTAGACCACAGAGATAAATAAGCTTAAAGAAAACATAACAAGTTTAGAGAACGACAATAAGCTTGCACAGATTATGCACAAGGAGGAAGTTCAAAAGTCAACCAGGTTGACTGAAAGAATGAAGAGCTTAGAGAAAGAACTAACATTGAAGGAGCCACTTGGCCAAGCTAAAGAACAGTTATCGGCCAATATCATTGACTCTGTCAATGATATTTTGCCATATATACAAGTCATATTTGAGAAAAATGACTTATTCAAAGAAGCTACAGAAGAAATACAAAGAGTTAAGGCTAAACTTGGAGACATGCCAGAAGAAGCCACCAGAATAATCCATTTCCTTAACTCCAAAAACAAATATGAATTGTAGGAGCTAGACATAGCTGACAGGACAGGAGCAATACTAGAAGTGAAAAAGGTGCTCACCAAGAGGAATTTGATGATAAACCTTGAGGACAAATGCCAAACCATGCAGCTGGCTATAGACAGGTTCATGGTAAAGTTTGATGTTTTGAGGCAAAAAGGTCTACCAAATCCCTTGGTGATAAATGACAAATTGATGCCTCAGGAAGACTATGACAGAAGAATCATAGAAGTGGCAAAGGAGTAGGCAAGTAATTCTTCTATGAAGGGGATGCCTACTGGAAAGGTTTTATATCAGACATTTGAGAACCTATTTTACCTCCAACATGAGGTAAAACACCTTTTGTGAATAGACCCACTTTTGAAAAATACACAAAAGAAGATGAAATTTATAGGAAAATGGTAAATATAAAATTCCCAGATGCAGATATTTGGGAGAAGTTGAATGAATTAGTGTAAAAATGAACAATAAAAGTAAAAAGGAATAGTAAAAGAAAAATAACAGACCAGCCAAATGAAAGAGTATCAATTGAAAGGGCAAAGTAAAAAGAATAGCTAGTGTGAAAACCAACAGCAATGCAAAGAAGAAACAAAAAAAGGTCAAAAGCATAAATACATCACAACCAAATAAATAGGGACAACATACAACATTTGAACATCTGTCTCTATCTTATTGCATGAAGATATTTCCTTTTCCTAGATTAATTCCCAAGACAGTTTGGATATTTTGTAAACTATTTTTGTATAATACTTCATTATTTGAAGTATTGAGTGTGGATTACTAGACATTTGTAGAGTTGTATTTATCTAAAACCTAAGGGTTCAATGCATAATTTTTTCAAGTCAGTAGACTAGACTGAGTAATAAAGAGATTTCATTAAAGGATTCATGTGTTGAGATACTTCAATGAAGTATTTTTTTTGTCCAACTGTTATTTTCTTATGTGTTTCACAAACTTGCATGTTATCTAAATTGAATGAATTAACTGGAAATTTATTTCAAAATTTGTTTAAGTACACTTTGTCTTTTACAGTTAACCATTTTAATGTTTTCTTCTGATATTCGGATCTGAGAATCCTTAATTTCTCTCCCATCCTGGTTGACCTCTTTCATTTCCTTCATAATCTGGTTTAAGTAGCCCTTAATTGCTCCCTTGACCTAATTGCAACCACTTCACCATCCAGCCTTAAGATCTAAAATTACTCAGCTACCTTGCCCTATAAACACTATCTTTAGACCTTGATCTAGTCTTGTTAGCTTGAAATTTGACCCCATAGCCCAATGGTAAAAGACATCCCTCTATCCATCTAAGTGGTAAAATACATCCCTCTATCCATCTAAGTAAGTGATCCCACCACCAAATCAAAATCAAAACCCAAGTACAATCATAACTAGCCTAAAATAAATTAACTAAACAAAGTTAAATCATAAAGAGAGAGCCCTCTCTCAACATTAGTAAGGCTATATCCTAATCTCCAATGTAGGTTTTTGGTTACCTCTATCATTTATTTCCTAACGACTCTAGAGAAATTTTGGAGGGATAACAGAACTCATTAGGATTCAAAGTTTTATTATAGGTAAGAGGCTATTGAGTTGAAGAAATTGTGACTATTATTTTGATGATGTATTTGATATTTCTGGAATGATAATGAGAAGTTCTATTTTGATCCAGCACTAAGTTAATTTAGAGGGTGAAAGCTCTTGGGTATGGTTTAACCCTAGTAATAGAGGTCCCTCTCATGTATCTATATTTATTCTAGCCTAGAATTTTGATTAGTTGTTGCAGTTTAGTAGAGTAAAATTCATCAATTGTTTTGTGAATGTGACCACTATCTCCTCTCCCTCATGGGAGTTTGATTAGAGGAGCCCACCATCACAACCCAAAAATAGAGTGTGATTTCATGTTCATTGCATAGATCAAGTTCTTAGCATTAGTTAGATAGTTTTCAAAATTCAAGTCATCTTTTCCACATTTAATTGAAATATTTTGCAAATGAAAATAGGAGCATGTGCATGTGTTGTTGCAAGGTTGTTGGATCTACAAGAAAGGAATCCTTTCAACAACTCCATCTAGGACATTTCCATCCTTTTTTTATGCATGCCAACCCATGGTTTTGATCTCTGTTTTTCAGTCGCCATGAGCAGCCATCTTAGCTGAAATCCAACCTTCTTGAAGTGTTGGGCTTCGCTAAGGGTGTTAAGCACCTTCCCTACATTTCCCATAGCCTTCATACAACTTTCCATCACTTCACCCTATCATTCTTACCCTCCAAACCCTCTTGTCCAACTTCTTGTAGCATTTCAGGACTTCCTGTAGGAGTTACAGGAATCATGTAGCAACATCCTATAGCACACCAATGACGGCTTGTTTTGACCCTGTTTTGACCTGCAATGATAGAATAACTTAGTTTAGGAGTAGGTTGACTCCTCATCTTGGAATCCATGACCAGAAGTACCACCTAGGCCATTCCTTTCATTCCTTTTCCTTTCCTGCAAGATCAAATAACATTAGTTCTTTCATTCCGAATTTAGAAATTAGAAATTTACTTAATATGAAAGTGTGAATTAGTTAGATAATTCATTAATTCTTGAGTTGTGAATTGGTAGGATAATATTTTGTTTTCCAGCAACCATGATAGCTAGATGATTGAGTGAAAATTAGAGTAGTTTCATTTTTGTAGATTAGCATAAGTCTTGTGTTATTTCATAATAGTTACAAGTTGACAACATTTACAAGATTGAGTTGAAAAGCATTTACATTCTCTGTACTAGGACTAGCTTTCACATTCTTCCTTGAATAGTTAATCTCATTTCAGTTAAAGTAGAGGAATAGTATTGCAACCCTAATGATTAAGTGACCTAGTTGAGGGTGGCAAGAGTAGAATGAATATATTTTGTATATAGAACTGTCACCTCATGGCTTGTATGAAACCCTGAGTTGATAAGTAAAGTTGAAGAGCCTATGGAATTTGCAACACTATTGATGCAATACCAAGTCTCACCATCTTTTTTGCGTCGTTGCCGGGGAGGTGTCTAGGTAAATGTTATTTTTTCTTTCCTTTCTGTTTTTCATTTTGCTTTGAAAAAATCAAATAAAAGGAAAAAAATTCTTTCATGCCTCGTAGGAGTAGAGACACTTAAGGAAAATTCTTTCAAAATATCCCCACTGCATCAAACAATTAACCTTCACTCTTCTTCGATGACTGTTAACTTCCCTCGCTCTCTGTAGGGGAGCTAGAAGACCCCTTAGGTGAACAATCTAACATCTTTGAAGAACCTATTAGGGAAGAAGAAGAAGAAGAAGCCATTCCACATACCCACACCATGGTTGAAAATGGAAATGAGGATGTTTTTCCCATCAGAGAAACTAATGGAGATGCTAGGATGAAGAATATAAGCTCTTCTTCCCTTCCTCACTTCCATGGATGAACCTCAGAGGACCCTGATACTTTTTTGTTTGAGTTTGTTTTTGTCTATAGGACTTATGATTATACCATCGATGATGAGAAGGTGAAGTTGTTCCCATCCACCCTTAAGGATGTAGCCTTGTGTTGGTTCATGGGTCTACCTGGGGATAACATTACTAACTGGGCTCAAATGCAGCAATCCTTTAACAGCATGTATAGGAATTATTGTAGGTCCAAAGACACCAAAGAGGAAATATTTAAAATGACTCTTGGTCCTAATGAATCCATAGAAGACTATGAGGAAATATTGCAGCTTAGTTATAGGAGGACCAAATGCACCCTTGATCCTGAATCACTCAAGTTATTCCTTCTTAGAGGAATCATGGAGAGCATATTGGAAAACCTAAACATGTTATCTGGGGCATACATTTGTTGGCATTATGGCTAAAGTGTTGTCCTTGATGGCAACCCATTCAGGTAATAGATCACAGTACTTCAAGTCAGCAGCAGAGATTGATGATCAGCTATCAAATATTGAAGAAAATAAGGGGTACGCAGGTACACCTTGCATAAGGTGCGTACACGCAGGTCAGTGTTACATAAAGTGTGTACATACCCGCAGTTATCCCGTTCAGGAGGTGCGTACCCCCAGTGCACACATTTCAAGGCAAAGAAATTCACATGTGGGGTTTTATTATGTTTTACTCTGGGTATTTAGCCGACGGTATTGTGTTATTATGGTGTCGGCTCGTGGTATTGATCCATGTTTTAAGGAAGAGCTTTCCTATATAAAGCAAAGGAGATCATTTGGCTTGAGCATGTTTTGGTTGAATATCTTATGAGGGCTAGATCTGGTCTAGATCTAAAGAAGGCGAATCTACTGATGGACCGAGATCTCTTCGGCGCACGTTCAGATCTGTAGATCTGACTGTCTGGGTTATTTCTGAAGTCTTGAAATCATCTATGCCCGAAGGTACGCAGGTACAGTGAGAGAAAAGTGCGTACATACGCAGGAACGAAGCATTTCAGGTGCGCCAGTACGCAGGCACAGAAGGGTTTCAGGTGCGCCGGTACGCAGGCACAAAAGGGTTGCAGGTGCGGAGGTACGCAGGCACAGAAGGGTTGAAGGTGCGGAGGTACGCAGGCACAGAAGGGCTGCAGGTGTGTACATACGCAGGCACAGAAGGGTTGCAGGTGCGTACATACGCAGGCACAGAAGGGTTGCAGGTGCAGAGGTCCGCAGGTAGTTCAATGGACTCAGAGCGAGGTACGTAGGCTAGCAGTTGAGCAGGGTGCGTACATAAGCAGGCTAGCAGTTGAACAGGGTGCGTACTGTAAGCAGGCAAGCAGTTGAGCAGGGTGAGTACAGTAAGCAGGCCAGCAGTTGAGCAGTGTGCTTACATAAGCAGGCAAGCAGTTGAGCAGGGTGCTTACTTCTCTTAAGATCTTTGTTTATCATTGTTGTGTTCTGGGTTTGGTCCTATTATTGTTGATCTGGTTACTACAGTTGATTGGGTGATTCTCTTATACTTGATGATCATTTGATGCTTATGGATCCAGTTTGAAAATTTATGAAAAGTGGTCCTGGTAAGAAAAGAAGTAGGGGGTTGTAGCTCCCTTCCAGGAGAGACTGGAAAATGAGAGAGAGAGAGTTGTAGCTCTCTGCAGGTTGCAGCCTGCGTACTGGTAAAGGACTGCACCAGTACAAAACCATTATAAAAGGAGTTTCTAATTTGAAAGAAGATAGAGACATATTGCAGCAGGTGGTTTTCACCCACATTGGGTTTCCACCTTACATCTTGTGTTCTTTGGTGTGACTATCTGTTTTCTTTTGTTCATGCTCATTATTTTATGGTACTGACATGCAAAAATAATTCAAAGAACAAATAAAGAAGATTTATTAAAAGAATTAGATAATATTGATTCACCCCCCCTCTCAGTATTATTTCCAACAATTGGTATCAGAGCAGGTCCTTCAGAGAAGCTTGATCGCTTGAAGGTAGATCGTTCATCATGAGCAACTACGAGAGAGAAGCATCAATCAGGCCACCGGTTTTTGATGGGACAAACTTCAATTATTGGAAGGTAAGAGTTACTGCCTATCTTCAATCTCTTGGTACAGAAGTTTGGGACATCGTAGAGACAGGCTACGCTTTTCCTTCAGCTACTCCTACAGATGCAGCCGAGAAAAAGAAGTATGAAACAAATGCGAAAGCAGTCAGTACTCTATTAGGATGTATATCTCAATCAGAATTCATGAAGGTAATGCACTATAAATCCGCAAAAGAGATATGGGACAAAATTGTCACGAGCTATGAAGGAGATGAACAGGTAAAGCATGCTAAACTTCAAACTCTCAGAATTCAGTATGAGACTCTCAAAATGTATAATGATGAAAGTGTGGCTAACTATTTTCTTCGGGTAGATGAGGTTGTTAACTGTATGAAAAAATTGGGTGAAGAAATAAAAGAGGCTATTGTAGTTGAAAAGGTTCTAAGATCATTGTCCCCCAAGTTTGAATCTAAAGTATCTGCAATAGAAGAAAAGGAAAATCTACGAATTCTTACTATGTCTCAGCTACATGGAATTCTAACTGCTTATGAAATGAGAAAGGGAGGTCCATCAGACAGAAGAGAAGTTGCTTTCAAGGCATCAGGCAAAGGAGATTATTATGAAGCGAGCCACGTCCCAGAAGAAGAGGAAGAAGAATCAAATTTTGTCAGAAATCTTCAAAGGGGTTCTGGAAGGTTCAGAGGTAAGTTACCTTTTAAATGCTTTGCTTGTGGAAGAGTAGGTCATTATGCTGCAAAATGTCCTTATAAGGATAAAGGAAAGGAACCTGCTAGATGGAACAAGAAACATAATGCAAATAAGAAAAGCTACTACACTCATGAAGATAGTGATGGTCTATCAAACAGTGATGAAGATGAACAAGGTAATGAATATAAGTTGTTAATGGCATTTGAAGATGATGATTATATGGATGCTATAAATGTGGATAACCTTTATGATGAAATTACTAGACTAAAGAGATGTATAGAAGAAAAGAACATGATCATTGATACTCTACAATTTCAAATTGATGAAAAGGAAAAACATCTTGAAAAATTAGAAGGTGAAATTGTTGGTCTTAGAAAAGAGATTGAGAAAACAAAAGCTATTAATCTCAAGTTTGTCAAAGGATCTGAAACTTTGGATGAGATTATCAATGTGCAACGGTCTCCACTAAACAAGACAGGTCTAGGCTATAATGGAGAAACTTCTCAAGCATCCACCTCAAAAAGTTATCTTGATGCAGCAAGAAGAAATGAGCAAAAGCACAATGAAGATCATCAGGTAAAGCAGGGACAAATTACAAACAGAAACTATCAGGGGAAATCCATCTTAAGGTTAAACAAAAGCTACAACCAGCCACAGGTAAAATCTTCTCAAATTGGTTCAAGAATATATGACAATAGAAATTACAATCAATTGGCTGGTAGATTCGATAACCACAGAAGTTTCTTCAATGGACAATGCTTTTCTTGCCATAACTTTGGTCACAAAGCAACTCAATGTGTTGCATATAAAACGATCATGACTAGGGAAGCTCAAAAACAAAGAAGTATGACGGGGATTACAAAAAGGACCTATAACAACTTTTCGGTTCTTGAAAATGAAGTTGAATGTTATATTTGCAATAACATTGGTCATGAAGACTCTGAATGCAGGAGCAGGTTTCAGCAGAAAAAGGAACAAGCCTCAAGCACCAAAACATGGAGAATAAAGGAACCTCAAACAGAAAGATGTGGGATAGCATTTTATGCAGAAGGACAGGAAAATCTATGGTACATTGACAGTGGATGTTCGAAGCATATGACAGGTGATAAAGAAAAACTTGAGTCTTATTCTACTCTAGAAAAGGGAAAGAAAGTCTCTTTTGGAAATGATACTCCTGCAACTATAAAAGGAAAAGGCATTGCTCAGTTAAAAGAAAAGGTCAAGGCTGGAAATGTTTTTTATGTTGATGGATTGAAGCATAATCTTCTAAGTGTCAGCCAGATGTGTGATCAAAGAACCGAGGTTATATTCAGATCAAATGGATGTCTTGTTCGTGATCTTGATACAGGTAAAACAGTGATCAAAGGCAAAAGAAATCCAAATAATCTGTACATATTTGAAGAAGGACAACAACAATGCTATCTGAGCAAGGATGATGAGCACTGGTTATGGCATCGGAGGTTGGGACATCTAAGTTTTTCACAAATAAGGAAAGCATGCAAATATCAGGCAGTTCGCGATCTTCCAGATATCAAAATTCCTGACAACACCATATGCAAATCATGTCAGTTTGGAAAACAAAGCAGAAATAACTTTCCAGAGAAAGAAGGATCAGCTAGCATGCCTCTTGAGCTAGTACATACAGATACATGCGGTCCTTTCAGAAAAAGAACACCTCGAGGAGAAGAATACTTGATATTATTCATTAACGATTTCTCCAGGTTTGTCTGGTTAGGACTTATGAAGCACAAAGATGAAGCATTCGAAAAATTCAAATCCTTCAAAGCCTTGGTTGAAAATGAATTAGGTCACAAAATTAAGTGCCTCAGATCCGACAGAGGTGGGGAATTTACTTCAAATGAATTTTTCGATTTCTGTGAAGAACATGGGATAAGAAGAGAATTCTCTACAGCAAGAATTCCTCAGCAAAATGGAGTTGTGGAAAGAATGAACAGAACAGTCCAACAAATGGCTCGTGCTATGCTTGATGAGTCAGGAACTCTCGCAACTTTCTGGGGTAAAGCTGCACATGCTGCAGTTGTTATTCTCAACAAAACAAATGTCCGGGTGAACAACACTCAAACTCCTCATGAGCTCTGGAGTGGTAGGACTCCTTCAGTAAAGCACTTCAAAATCTTTGGGAGCAAATGCTATATCAAGAATACTGATGAGCAGCTTGGCAAACTTGAACCTAGAGCAGATGAAGGCATTCTTCTTGGTTACTCTCCACATAGCAAAGCATACAAATGCTACAATAAAAGACTTGGCAGAATTGTTGACAACATTGATGTAGTGGTTGATGAGAAGGGATACATTCCTAGGCAAGTACATCATGAAGACATCGAAGAGGATGAAGGCTACCCCCAACGACAGAATAATGAAGAAGAAGAACCTCAAGAAGAACCAGAGGAGCAAACAAGAATAGAAGAAAAGACTCCATCCAGATATGTTCAGAAGAATCATCCAGAATCTCAGATTATGGGGCAGAAAGAAGCAGGTGTACAAACAAGAAGAACAGTTGCAGAAGCTTCAAGCTATTTGGCATTACTCTCCTCTACTGAACCACAAAATGTGAAAGAGGCATGCGGAGATGAATGTTGGGTGAAAGCAATGGATGAAGAACTTGAGCAGATCCAAAAGAACAACACTTGGGAGCTGGTTCCTAGACCAAAAGACAAGAATGTTATCGGAACAAAATGGGTCTTCAAAAATAAATTGAATGAAAATGGAGAAGTAATTAGAAACAAATCCAGACTTGTTTGTAAAGGGTATGCGCAGCAAGAAGGAATAGACTTTGAAGAAACCTTTTCTCCTGTTGCAAGACTTGAGGCCATCCGAATGTTCCTTGCTCTATCAATTTTTCAAAAATTCAAAGTATTTCAAATGGACGTGAAATCAGCCTTTCTGAATGGAGACTTCGAAGAAGAAGTGTACATTGAACAGCCAGATGGGTTCATTCTTGGAAATGATCCAAATCTTATATGCAGATTGAAGAAGGATCTCTATGGTCTCAAACAAGCTCCAAGGGCTTGGTACTACCGTTTGGACAAATATCTTCATCAACAAGGCTTTTCAAAAGGATCAGCAGATAGCAATCTTTATATAAAAGTTGAAAATGACAAATTGCTAATACTTGTTGTGTATGTAGATGACATTATTTTTGGGAGCAATGAAGAAGCTATGAGTCAAAGTTTTGCCTTGGTCATGCAGAAAGAATTTGAAATGTCCTTGCTAGGAGAACTGACATATTTCCTTGGTTTGCAAATCCAACAAAAAGAAGGAGGAATCTTTTTATCTCAAACCAAGTATCTCAAACAGATTTTGAAGAAATATGGTATGGAAGATGCAAAACCAGTATGTACACCCATGGTCACAGGATGTAGCCTCAGTACAAATGATGAATCTGCAGCAGTACATCAACCAACCTACAGATCTATGATTGGAAGTTTACTTTATCTGATAGGTACCCGACCAGACATCATGCATGTAGTTGGAATAGTTGGAAGATTTCAGGCAAATCCGAAGGAGACTTATCTTCAGGCAGTGAAGAGAATTTTCAAATATCTTCAAGGGACTCAAAATTATGGCTTATGGTATCCTAGAGATACAGATCTTACACTTCATGCTTATACAGATGCAGATTGGGCCGGAAGCGTGGATGACAGGAAAAGTACAAGTGGTGGTGCATTCTTTATGGGTTCCAGACTGGTATCTTGGTTCAGCAAGAAACAGAGTTCAATTGCCTTGTCTACAGCTGAAGCGGAATATGTTGCTGCTGCATCTTGTTGCACCCAACTCCTTTGGATGATGCAGACTTTGCAGGATTTTCAAATCACTTGTACACCACCAATACCCATCTTATGTGATAACACAAGTGCAATCAGCATCTCAAAGAATCCTGTTATGCATTCAAAAACCAAGCACATACCAATCAAGTACCATTTTCTCCAGGAACAAGTACTTGAACAGAAGGTCAAGTTGGAGTATGTTCCTTCTAAGGAACAAGTTGCTGATATTCTAACCAAACCATTGCCCAGGGACACTTTTGAATACCTCAGGCAAAAGCTGGGGGTTGTTGATGCATCATCTTATTGCTGAACCTCTTCTGATTGATGGTACAGGTTCAGGGGGAGCATATAATGCATTGTTGGCATTATGGAGGATGTGCAGAAGGAGATCTTGGAAGTAGCTGCAATATGTCTCTATCTCTTTCATGGTGGATTATGGTTCTTCGTTGCAGATCTGGTTCATATTCAGGGGGAGCATGTTCTTAGGGGGAGCATAACCCTTTGCCCTTGATGTCAAAGGGGGAGAATGAAGCTGAAGCTTTGAGGTTGCCATCAAGTCCAAAGGGGGAGATTGTTGGCATTATGGCTAAAGTGTTGTCCTTGATGGCAACCCATTCAGGTAATAGATCACAGTACTTCAAGTCAGCAATAGAGATTGATGATCAGCTATCAAATATTGAAGAAAATAAGGGGTACGAAGGTACACCTTGCATAAGGTGCGTACACACAGGTTAGTGTTACATAAAGTGCGTACATACCTGTAGTTATCCCGTTCAGGAGGTGCGTACCCCCAGTGCACACATTTCAAGGCAAAGAAATTCACATGTGGGGTTTTCTTATGTTTTACTCTTGGTATTTAGCCAACGGTATTGTGTTATTATGGTGTCGGCTCGTGGTATTGATCCATGTTTTAAGGAAGAGCTTTCCTATATAAAGCAAAGGAGATCATTTGGCTTGAGCATGTTTTGGTTGAATATCTTATGAGGGCTAGATCTGGTCTAGATCTAAAGAAGGCGAATCTACTGATGGACCGAGATCTCTTCGGCGCATGTTCAGATCTGTAGATCTGACTGTCTGGGTTATTTCTGAAGTCTTGAAATCATCTATGCCCGAAGGTACGTAGGTACAGTGAGAGAAAAGTGCGTACATACGCAGGAACGAAGCGTTTCAGGTGCGCCGGTACGCAGGCACAGAAGGGTTTCAGGTGCGCCGGTACGCAGGCACAGAAGGGTTGCAGGTGCGGAGGTACGCAGGCACAGAAGGGTTGAAGGTGCGGAGGTACGCAGGCACAGAAGGGCTGCAGGTGCATACATACGCAGGCACAGAAGGGTTGCAGGTGCGTACATACGCAGCCACAGAAGGGTTGCAGGTGCGGAGGTCTGCAGGTAGTTCAATGGACTCAGAGCGAGGTACGCAGGCTAGCAGTTGAGCAGGGTGCGTACATAAGCAGGCTAGCAGTTGAGCAGGGTGCGTACTGTAAGCAGGCAAGCAGTTGAGCAGGGTGAGTATAGTAAGCAGGCCAGCAGTTGAGCAGGGTGCTTATGTAAGCAGGCGAGCAGTTGAGCAAGGTGCTTACTTCTCTTAAGATCTTTGTTTATCATTGTTGTGTTCTGGGTTTGGTCCTATTATTGTTGATCTGGTTAGTACAGTTGATTGGGTGATTCTCTTATACTTGATGATCATTTGATGCTTATGGATCCAGTTTGAAAATTTATGAAAAGTGGTCCTTGTAAGAAAAGAAGTAGGGGGTTGTAGCTCCCTTCTAGGAGAGACTGGAAAATGAGAGAGAGAGAGTTGTAGCTCTCTGCAGGTTGCAGCCAGCGTACTGGTAAAGGACTGCACCAGTACAAAACCATTGTAAAAGGAGTTTCTAATTTGAAAGAAGATAGAGACATATTGCAGCAGGTGGTTTTCACCCACATTGGGTTTCCACCTTACATCTTGTGTTCTTTGGTGTGACTATCTATTTTCTTTTGTTCATGCTCATTATTTTATGGTACTGACATGCAAAAATAATTCAAAGAACAAATAAAGAAGATTTATTAAAAGAATTAGATAATACTGATTCACCCTCCCTCTCAGTATTATTTCCAACAACATTTATCAAATACCCTATGAAAGCATCAAGACAATATTTGAAAACCATTCTATGGTTGATAGGAAGAAGGGTAGGTCTAGTCAAGCTTTGGCCAGTTCCTCTTCCTCCACAACATCCATCAAGAATGAAATTGGAAACATGTTGCAGGACTTTAAAAGCAAAATGTTGCATACCTTTTCTCTACAAATGGACACAATGCAGATCAAGAGGAGACGAGAGGAAGCAAAGAGAGCCTTATCTATATTTTTCCCTAAATGCACTAGAAGGCACCCCATAAATGAATGTCCACTAAATTTTATAGAGGTATGCTCACTCTGTGAGGAGAACCATGCCACAGATAAGTTTCCTTCTTTTCATGGATTGAAATTTGTATACCAAGGGGCAGAAGGTGGGGATGAATAACTATGTTTCATCAATCAAAGGAGGCCTCAAGGACCACGACCATACCATTAGGGCATGCACGATGCATCCTACTCATATTACCATCCCAACCAGAATGCACCCCTGCCACCTTGGTACTCTTCCACTCATCAATCATGGTACACACCTTCTCCTTTGCCTTATGCACCTTAGTATCCTCCCCAACCTATCAATCAAACATTTTAGCCATATGCTTCTACACATCCTTAGTGGAATAACTCATCACAAGGTTGGAGGCCTCAACTCAACCAACCTCCTGCTGTATCACGTCCACCTCCATCTCAACCACAACTCATTCATCCTACTCCACTCAAGAAACCTCAGATGTCTGCTCAACCAAATCCGAACCCAAACAATAAGAAGAAACAATAGGTCTATAGTGGAGAGACATCTTACCCTCCCTATGTTGTGGAGATCCAAGAAATCAACCTCAGGTCTGGAAGAGTGCTCCGAGATAACCAACCTCCATGTCAACTTTAAAATCTTTAAGAGGAAAATGAAGAGAGTATCCCTCAAGTAAATCCACCTCCTTTCCCTAAAATATTAATCCATCCTAACCAACACACCACATAAGAGACTCAACTTCTGGGAGAATTGAAAAACCTGTGTGTTAAAACCCCACTCCTCCAGTCTATCAAGGATGTTACCATCTACAATAAGCTTATAAAAGAGAATTTCTTCAAACATCTTGGGAGGAGAAATAAATACACCCCTACCATAAATGTTATTAGTCAATTATCTGATCCAATGTTGGGGAGAGTGATTTTCCAAAAGTATTTAGATCCTAGGAGTCCTGTGGTATATGTGCACATTGATGGCATCATTGTCCCTCACACCTTGATTGATATTTGGGCTTCCATCAATGTGATTACTAAGGAAACCATGCTCAAACTAAACCTCCAAGGATCCTTGAGAAAGGCCACCATAGTGCTGCAACTTGAAAATAGGTCCACAGTGGCTCCTGAGGGAGTTGTTGAGGATGTAATGGTCTCTATTAACTCCTGGGAGTATCCTGCTGACTTCCTAGTTCTCTAGGAAGAAACCCAATTCAATGGTTATCCTTTGATCTTTGGAAGACCATGGCTAGCCACTGTTGAGGCTTACATAAGTTGTAGAGATGGGAAAATGACCATTAAGAATGGGAATTTTTCCAAACAGTTGGTATTGTACCCTCCTGCTCAACCATCCCTTGAGCATGACTTACCCCTATGGTTGGAAGAGGAGGAGGAAGATGAAGTGTGTCATACCACATCCCATCGAATCTATACCTGTTGAGGGTGCTCGACCCGCCAACATGTCAAGGGGATCTCCTTGATAAGAAACCCCAACTAGACCTCAGACCATTTGGTGTAGGAGTCCCAACAGTGGGTCGTAAGGTAATGCCTTGACCGTGATATCGTAGAGAGGCAAGTAAGATAACTATGTCAGTAGCAAGGGTGTGACTGATGCAGTGAGTCAAGGAATGAGTATGAGAGGTTCCAACACTTCGAAGGGAGAGGAAGGTGAAGGTGAGTTCCAGGTTGAAAGGGATCAGTCCCAACTTGTCTAGAAACACACAACACAAAGGACATGCACAACTTTCGGTAGAGTAGTCAACACAGATGTGGAAATCCAACATACAAGGTAAGATAACATGAAAAACACTCACATATCAATCCGAGATGAGTGTGACGGTTGATATAACAATGTTCAGAGAAAGGTAAGTCTGATGTCTGGTAGAGTAGTTGACATAGACGGTGACATCATTAACAACATATGCAACACATTAACAACAAGATTCTTGTAATTGCATACAAATCAGTTCATATACAAGTACGTAAGTTAAACAACATATATCATTAAGGCAACCGGAGCAATCCAACTACAATAACAACATATGCATGAAAATGTATTGGATTTATTATATAAAGAAGTGTAAGTCACAACTATACAATACACCATGTAAACCTACTAGCCCTATCAGTAAAACGTTACAGCCACATCCGCCTGCTCGTCCAAAGAGATGTACTAGCTCCATGCAATGGAGAAGCCAAGGCACATTACAATACTATCCAAGTCTTCTTCAAGATGTGTTAGTAGAAGCTTGGGTGACCGAAAAGCCCTTACAATGAGTTATGAGGGACTATTTATAGCGAAGGGTGGGATGACCCTTGACATTCCCCTTTGTGACAGTTCAATTACCCTCATGACTCTTCACCTACTCTATGATTGTTACATCCAACCAATGACACTTTGTTATAGACATTTTTGCGCACTACAACCCCAATCATATATGTCCATAAACCAAGGGATCCTAAGTTCCTAAAAGTTTTGTTCCATACCCTAAAAGAACAAGGTCAGTTGATTACATCATCTCCCAGAAGTTCTCCACAGGAAACTGCTCAGAACTAGTCAAAACTAGATCATACAGGTTGCTCAGTGTTAAGGGTGTGATGCATCCCACCTACCCAGTGTAAAGGGTGTGATGCATACTAAAAAGACCTTCTATAGGGTGTTATGGGTGAGAGTGGACAAATGGCAGAGACAATGTGCGAGGTGGATGATCATAGAATCTTCTAGAAACTTCTCCTATGACACTTGCCTCTCTGAATTTTCCCAGGGATGAGTAGAAGATCATCAATCTCCAAGTGGAATCAAGAGCTATCATAGAGACGATACTAATCGAAATCCCAGAAGCTGACTCACCCCCCTTGCAATCATATATATATGGATCCCTCATCCCAGAGATCCAGAGGCCAGAATTTTGTATCTTGTAAGGAAGTGTTGTTGGTTTCTTGGTGGAATATCATAGTGTTTGGTGATCTAAGCTTTTCATGAGATGAAAGAAGGGTTTTCATGCTGTAGGATGACACTGGGTCAGAATAATTGGTTGTAATCCTCTTTGCTATTCTTAATATTAATAAAGTTATTCAACTTTTCCTCCACATTCTTGTGTGTTTGATGATATATGCATTTGTGTGGTCAATATATATCTGGTCCTATATTGTTTATGATTGTAGACCTATGTTCTTTGATAGTATTATGCTGCTTTGATTCCATAGGTGCTCTTTGAAGCTGGGTAGATGAAGGAGAAGCGGCAAGGATCTGTCAGAAGGGAGAGGAACCGAGCAAGGAACCAAGCGCAAGATTGAGGTTGGTGTCCTTCATTCCCCTCATATCTACATCTCATAAAGGAAAACGAAAGTAGTTTTAGTTTGTTTGTTTCTAAGATAGCTACCAGTCTTAGCGGGACTAGCAGCTCCGAGTGGACACTAGATTTCCTAATAACAAAATGGTGACTCCACTGGGGAGTGAATAGATCGTTTGTTTGTTTATATTTGTTTTTTTTTATAAACTTACAGATGGAGCCTGAAGTCAAGCCAGCTAGCCTTCAAACTGCATTTTCCATGCAAGTGCAAAGTAGATCAATGTTGCTTCAGTCTATCTCCAGGTTTTGTTTATAAACTGAACAATCAATTTTCAAACCTTCTAATTGCCCTAGTGGTGGCTCTAGTAACCTCATTAGATCAACCACAATGATTTCTATTTACTGTACATCACTTGCTCGGCCTAAATCCCTAAACTGAGCTGCAAAATGTGACCTGGAACCTAGTTGAAGTCTCGCCCCTGGATCATCGCACCTTCTCCTCTTGGGAATCTAGATGCATCGCACCTGCCGTGTGCAGTAGGTGCGCTGCATCGCACTTTCCCTGTGTTACAGGTGCGCTGATCAGACAAGACCTCTTATGCTCTCAGTTTTTGGTTTATGTGTTCACTCTCTTCAGCTCTATTAAGGAGTTTTGCTGTCTGTGATCAGTATACCACTGTAGAAACCCCCTTCCTTTCCATCATTCTGCCTCCATTGTGCAAAGAACTGTGAATGTTTTTATGTATTTTACCCCATTTTCAGTTCTCTTTTACAAAGAAGTAGCATAATCAAACTGTCGTCTTTTGATTTGAAAGTGTCGCAAGTGTCATTTTCAGTCAAAGAAAAGAATTATATTGTTCTTGATGGTCGATTATATAGTTACTCTTGTATTTGATTTGAATTAGTAGTTTTTCAAGTGTTGAAAGCAATTTTCAATTCAAAATAGAAAATTGACGTCATTATCTTCCTTTCATTTTTGAAGAGAAATTTGTTAGTACTGTCACTTTGAAAAGATAATTTAGATTTGTACTTAGCATTCTTCTTGTCATTCACACATTAAGAAAGCTGAAAACAAATACATGCATGTGCATTTGCATTTAGACTGCTTGTTGGTTTGATTTAGGACAGTGCATCTAGTGTGTGCTCTCTGCTCTATGTTGAAAGAATATCATCTCTCTTTCTTTAGTAGCTAGGATTTTCATTGCAAAAGGAAGATTAAACGATTGTTTATCATCTTGGATTGCATTTTAGGAATTGTATATCTACATCACACGATGAACCTAAAAGGAAAATTTCTTAAGAAAGATCAACTGTAAAATAAATTTAATGAACCTAAAAACGCTTTGGAACCTAACGCACAACATTTAGAAGTCTAGGCTAGAGACGTATTCCGGCGTCATAAAGCCTGGTAACTATCACTTTCACTGTTGTTTTGGTGATTCCTCCTCTTTGAGATGACATGTGCCAGTACAAACTTGTGCTCCCATGTACCGTCGAGTATATATTGGGAGACCACAATATGTTATATCCTTTATCCATTGGAAGCCGTGTATGCCGCCCTATCGATCAAAATGCACTGAACACAACATTCCGGAAGATTGACTACCATACCGTAAAAAGTATTCTGCAGTTTTGCGATTGGTTTGGTAATCCCTCTGTCTAGATTTCTAGAGTAGTCTCTTTCATTCCTTTTCAGACTCCTTAAAGGAAAAGGTCCATCTGAGCACTTGTCACTTCAGGCTCATTAAAAATCGAAGGTGAATAGAGTCATCTTTTGTTTTTTCTCGACTCTTAAAAATTGGAAAAACAAGTTGTGTCAAAGCATCTAAGTTTTATTTTAATCGGAATAACACCACCTTTCTCGCGTTGGTCTTAGGTTGAGAAAAATGGAGTCCACCAACCAAGGATTTCCCCTTGGAGGAAATCCTAGTCCTTTCTCCGCTTGGGGAGATGTTGGTGCACCCCATATGGCCACATTGTCACTTTCAGGGTTGACAATCGGCTTTCCCGTATGGCTCTTCTTGACCTCTGTCATTCAAAACATCGTGATTCCTAAGCAATCAAGTTAGCAACTAGATGATACCAAAGCTACCCCCCAACCTTCTACTTCATCTGATTCTCCCTCTCCTCCTTCCTCTTCACTTGATGAAGATGGTAAAGCCAAAAATCAAGTAACTAAGAAGGAGAAGAAGGGGAAGGAGAAGAAATAGAAGAAGAGGAAGGAGCCAATGGTGAAAAGGGGTAACTGGACATCGTCTAGTGAAAATCCACACACTGCACCATCCAAGCCTAAATATCCATGTGTCATTTGCAAAGGAGACCACTATCATCAAGATTGTCCTTGCATCCCTTGGATCTTGGGGCACTGGTCTCCTTGTTTGCACAATACGGTGTCATCAACCTCTGGTGATCATGTTGAAAGTACACCGTCAACTAGTGAAATCGAGGCATTTGGAGAAAAAAGGAAATGTAAATTTCCTTGTAAGCTGTTTGAAGGCGATCACATCGTCCACTATTGTCCCTTCCTAGACGTAGCTAAAATAGTTTCAGATAACCATCTAGCTTCACCGCTATGGCTTCCTCCTGGATATAAGAAACTTTGTCGAGTCCATCACTAGTTGAAAATCTGACTGACATGCCATCGTGGTCGATTGAAACATCTATCATTGAAGATAAACCATCTGAATCCACACTTGACGAAATTCAAAAGGTCAAGGCAGCAGTTGACTTGGTCTTGCTTTCAAGAAGTCCATCTTCAGATGATACAGTCACTAGAGAGAACGAGAACGACACTATTCGAATTCTTTACATAAACACAGACTCCAATGAACATGGGGGCAATCTACCCGTTCCTTTACCGCAAGAAGGAATTTCATCAGAGTCATATCTGGTCGTCTATTCAATCCCACCTCCAAGCAACCTAGTTGTTTCCTTCGATTGGAACCTACTAGGTAGACCCCGTTTACCGGCTAGTGTACCATTCTGAATCATTGCACAAGTATATAGAATGGTCATGGCTGGTACCATCATAAATGAAGGGGCTTCTATGAGTATCCTTTCCTCGACTGCTTGGAAAGCTCTTGGTTCGCTATCGCTTCTACCTGAGATGAGAAATCTGATAGGCTTTGACAAAGGAACCAATCGACTGTTAGGGATCCTTGCCAATGTGATGATAACATTGAGAAGGAAAACCATTCACATGAATGCAATGGTAGTCCAAGGACCTCTGGATTATAATCTACTCCTTGGGCATGACTATATTTATTGCATGGGAGCCATTGTCTCCTCACTCTTTAGAGTAATGTGTTTTCTGCATGGAGGACGAGTGGTCAAGCTTGTAGAGTAGCTTTTGCTCCCTGGCTCACACATAGAAAATAGTCAAATACCATCCCTAAATGGTCTTTTCACGCAAGGAATGTCTCATCAATCTCCAGTCCATCAACCTGAAGAGCGCGAGTGATTCAGGAGGACATGACTGAAACCTAGGGGGCATGCACCCTGGTCTGTTTCGGCAGGAAAACCTTGGGTATAGAGTAGGTTTCCATGGAGGATATATGACTAGTTTAGCACACGTATCCATTTAGGAAAATGGGATTATACTGGAATAATATTCCCTCGTCAAAGTTATGTGAGTGGAGGCGACCACGCCACTCACCTTTGTCTATTTTGGTAGACATCTCCAAGGAAGCATTTTGTCTGCAACGTGGATGGAGAGCTTTCATATGGTAGCCTGGAAACTCTACTTTGTTATGCCTGGGGGCATACAAACCTTTTTGTATGCAAGTGAAGAATGACCATTTATTTTCTTAGTTTGTAGATTCTCAAACCCTTTAAACTCATAGGATTGGTCGTTCCTAACTTACATAAGGAAAGGATCCGGGGCAAAGCTTTGTAATGTGCAAGCTCCATAAAAAATGGCATCTATAGATGAGATATCCTTATTATACGACTAGCATGAGCAATTTTTATGTGGAGTTCAAGCTCGTTAAAAATTAAACATAAGAAATGACCAAACATTCCCATAGAGTTTAAGCTCATTAAAAAATAAACCAATTTCCGGTAAATAACCATTGTGAATGCATTATCATTAGCTTTTGAGCCCTGGTCGTGTTCTCATCATCACCTCCACTCTGTTTTAGCTGATCATTCACCTCCATTTGATTGTTTACCCCTTTTCAGGAACAGATGCGAAGAGTGATCCTCTTAACCATCCTTGTGACACTGCCATGATTGGAAAATTCCAAACCTTACCTGGAATCAGCTGCTACCTGAAATTATCACTCGTTCCTTAAAAACAAGTCTCCTTTAAGCTATTTCCACTTGACTCATAAAATATGAAAAGATTTCCGAGTGATTGGCCTCTCCAGCTCGTTAAAGCAACCAGAAGTGTTATCCCTTCTCTAGATTTTAATCTTTTTGGACCCGAGGGATTATTACACAAAAAGATCGAGCGTTTTTTTTGTTAGGCTCGTTAAAATTACCAAAGATTCATCCCTTTCATATTATTTTAGACTTTTTCAGACTTAAGGGATTATATGACGAAAAAGCATTATTGTAGTTTCCTTTACGTCCCTTTTAGACTCTCTAAAATTGAAAAGGACTGAGTTATCTTTGTCGTTAAACTTGTTAAAACCGAATAGAAACAAACGTGTCCATATGGACAAGAACGAGTTTCACTATCGCTAGGCTCGTTAGAACACAGTGATGGGTTTGCCCAAAGGGAAAATTATAGAACAAGCATATGTTATCCTCAAGCTTGATAAAAATAAAGAGGTATTGGTCAACAATGACTGCGGAAAAATTTGGAAGAAAACTTGAAGAAACTTTATTGGTAGCAAGTCTCTCTTCAACATGACACTTTCACTCTGCATCCAAGTTAGGTTGGGTTGTTCCGTTCACTGGTCATATCACCATTGGTCCACCACACCATCCATATTTATGATTAACGCTACTAATCCATATCAGTGTCACTGGTATGTTCAAGAGAAGTTTCTCAGAGAATTCACCTGTGTCTCATCCGCTGCAATACATTCACGCTCCATTTTTTCATGACCGCCACCCTGAACCCTGTATCATTAGATCGTTTTCACCTCGAAAAATCATTTACTCCATTCCGTGTCGTAGATGTGGGATTCATTAGGGCCTTACTACGACAGGTCACCTCTCATCGACATCAGCTCATTATCTGAGAAGTTGACTTAGGAATAACCCTTTCAGTACTTTGAAGCTTGCATGCCTCAATGGCAAGTTTCTCACTTCAAGTGACAGGTTTACATCAATGGCCTTCAACCAAAAGATTTTGCATGGTGTTCGACACCAAGTCTTTTTTCACACCACGTGAATTGTACTGTAGTACCTTGAGGGTCATCATCATTATCGGTGATTCCTCTCGCGCTTGTTAACAACTTACATCATTGGTTGGTAATTAGGTGATGTCTTTCCATGTTTGACTCCAGAACATCTTTCACATGGATCGACTTGTACTCCAAGTGAAGATTGAATGAGTTTGAAGACCCTGGATCTAGTTTCATGCATCCGGGCTGCAATATATTCAGGAAAATAAAGACATCAAATGTACATTGTTGCTGCACAGATGATCATCCGAATCAAAGGATGATGACTCTATCAGAATCATCAGTCTTCTGCATAGATGGTTGTCTATCTTATGTACATGAAAATGAATTTATAAAGTTGAGCATGGGAATGCCCGCCTCAGCTAGATTATGAAAAATATTATGAAGATAATGTATTGTATTGTATCTTAATACAGGTTGCCTTCCAGCTCAAAAAACCTTCGGATCCTCATGATAAAGCATTTCGCCTGACATCAAAAGATTAATGACCTCATGCTTTAGGGGGCATTTGTTACAGACATTTTTGGGCACGGCAACCCCAATCATATATTTCCATAAACCAAGGACTCCTAAGTCCATAAAAGTGTTGTTCCATACCCTAAAAGGACAAGGTCAGATGATTACATCATCTACTAGAAGTTCTCCACAGGAAACTGCTCAGAACTGGTCAAAACTGGACCATACAAGTTGCTCAGTGCTAAAGGTGAGATGCATCCCACCTGCCCAGTGTAAAGGGTGTGATGCATACTGAAAAGCCCTTTTGTAGGGTGTGATGGGCGAGAGTGGACAAATGGCAGAGATAGTTTGCGAGGTGGATGATCATAGAATCTTCCATAAACTTCTCCTATGACACTTGCCTCTCTGAATTCACCTAGGGATGAGTAGGAGATCATCAATCTCCAAGTGGAATCAAGAACTATCAGAGAGAGGACACTAACCAAAATCCTAGAAGCTAACTAACCCCCCTGCAATCATCTATATATGGATTCCTCATCCCAGAGATCCAGAGGCTGGAATTTTGTATCTTGTAAGGAAGTGTTGTTGGTTTCTTGGTGTAATATCATAGTGTTTGGTGATCTAAGCTTTTCATGAGGTGAAAGAAGGGCTTTCATGCTGGAGTATGAAAATGGGTAAGAAAAATTGGTTGTAATCATCTTTTCTATTCTTGATATTAATAAAGCTATTCAAGTTTTCCTCCACATTCTTGTGTGTTTAATGATATATGCATTTGTGTGGTCAATATATATCTAGTCCTATATTGTTTATGATTGTAGATCTCTGTTCTTTGATAGTATTATGTTGCTTTGATTCCATAGGTGCCCTTTGAAGCTGGGTAGATGAAGGAGAAGTGGCAAGGATCTGTTAGAAGGGAGAGGAACCGAGCAAGGAACCAAGCGCAAGACTGAGGTTGGTGTCCTTCATTCCCCTCTTATCTACTTCTCATAAAGGAAAATGAAAGTAGTTTTTGTTTGTCTGTTTCTAAGATAGCTACCAGTATTAGTGGGACTAGCAGCTCCGAGTGGACACTATATTTCCCAATAACACACTTGACTTACACTTGACATGACTCAACATTACAATGCACATGTACTCATGTGAGACAACATGGCTTGAGCAAGCCTTACAAGACATCACTAACACTTGGTCCGTTGTGATGAGACCAACTCTTTGATATGCTTATGATAGTGAAGGTGTTGAGATGATGCCAAGATTTCTTGTCCATGGTGGTATGCATGCACCTCATGGTGACATCTTGCTGAAGCAAACTCTTGCCTATGTTTCAATCGGTGCACTAGTTCAGCCCCTTCATCCAGCTCATCTTCTAATGTGCACATGGTGTTCTTGGGTATGCTTGAACTGACAACACAATGATGCATAGTGTCCATGATGATCATCAAGTGTGTGCTATTGGTCATGTGCATCAACTCATTAAAGTACATGTTCAACCCCAGTTGGACTTGCTTCTTGTCTTTGCCTTGGTGACTGTGTTGAATGGGTTGGTTTGCATGTGTGTGCTCATTGACATGCATACTGCAAAATCCCTTGCATTCGATCAATAACACTACTCACCATGTATGCTCTATGTCTGCTGCTGGGATGGTTCCTTAACTTGTATGGGTGCATTTTCATTTGTTAGTGAACTTTGCACTGACTGTTGTTCCTATTCCTGCTCCAACACATTCATCTATCTATGCAAATTCATGTTCTTCTTGAGTTGTTGCTTCAACACATGCAACTCCTTCTTTGTTCCATCTTCTGCCTTTACACAATCTTCATGTCGCATCGTCACTTCATAGCCAGAGTCTCCAAATTTTCTTTCATTATCAGTGGATCTACTTGACCTTGCAACTTTTCTCTGCCTCTATGTTGTCAACAACACTCGTCTTGCATTCACTGCATTTGCTACATTCACTACATTCGCGCGTTTTTTGCATTCGGTATGATGCCTTCAGTAATTATTCATGATGTTTCTTGAGTGATGCTAATACTAGATGTCCCTGTCCATGAACAACTTAATGTATTCATGAGTAGGCAAGCTCATAAACACTTGATGGATTGCATCCCCAAGTGTTCTCTGAATGGTGTCTTCGTCTCTACTCTCCTAGAAGCCATTGTTCCTGTACTACTAAGAAGTAGATGAACACCTGTGATACTTGGAGAGATGGAAACACTCATAGGAAGCAATCTATCAGTTTAATACGAAAATGAACATGAGAACTTACTTGCAACATACCTAGTTGAATGATTATGAAGGTTGCACAATTTTGGCCCAGAGGTCAGGAGACTGACTACCAAGAATATACAAGGCATAATCCGAGTTGCTGAGAGACTGACTGACTATTGGAGCTACGAAATTCACGGTCTAGTCTCGATAGTTGGGTGCTAGGATTGCGTAATGTGTGATTCTAGATAGGAAATACTACCAGCCTAAGGACCTATTTGTGCAAATTTTTGGTCCATGCAGCCACTAACCTCTAAAAATGCACAACTTATTATAGGAGGCTAGTGTTGGGCAAAAATGCACAAATCTAGAGAGGAAGGTGAGCCTTCCTTCTTTACATTGCGCAATGAAGACTTGGTGAAGGTAGAGACTGGGCCAAGGTTGGCCTACCTCGCCGATGGGAAACTGAAAGCAAGTAAGTCGATGAAATGCATGGCAACACTAAGTGATAGAAGAATTGATAAATAGTGCATGCAAAACATGAATGGAAGATTGAGCAAGCAGATCAACATGCATGGGGGTGAGGTCGTTCACCAGTTTGGCGAACATCTGTGCAAAATGGTTTCATGCATGCGAAAACAGTGAGACAGAAACCAAAATTGAAATAGAGCTAGGACAAGCTATAATACATGCAAATGACATCAAGCATTCAAAGAAATCAAGCAAAAAGTACTCCCACGGGCGAAAACACAAAAAGTGACAGAAATGCAGCACAATGTATGGGAAGTGAGCTTACCCAAAAATAGCTAAGTTGAATTTGTCGAATGCTCCTATATATGATGTGGGATGTCAGAGCTGTAAGGTTGATGTGAGGAACGAGCTCTGAAATGTCCAATTGATGATTTTTGATAACATCGAGGTTGGGATGCACATGCTATAAATCTAGGGGAAGCGACACTTGGTGGGAGGTTTTTGAATTTCTCCTTGCATGTAACCTCCAACTACTAAACATAAATCCCTAAAATGAGGGATGCCTTTGAATGCTACCTTGGGAGAAGCAGCCTATGCATGCAAGTCTGTTTTTCTTGATCCCGAAGGGAACCAGACAACTCAGTTGTACATGCAAGCGACTGATGGACTGCTGGAGAAAAATGTGCATTCTTGATTGTAAGTTGGGCTGACTGCCCAAGGGGATGGCACAATTTTTAGGCAAGGCAGTTGACTTCTTCCCATATTTGTACAAATCCTGGGCTAAGTAGTCCGTTGATGGGAAAAATTGTGCAAATCCTGCAAGGAGGGTTGGCTGGTAGGATTGTGCAATCCTAGTGTCCAACAGGTTGTGAGAGGGAATTGCACAATTCCTAGAGGGAGAGGCTAGTTTCCCTCTAGAAATGCACAAATTTCACTGGGAAGCTACTCATCCTACCGCTAGACCAAGTCTAGATGAGAAACCTATGAGGGAAATGGATCCACTATGATTGATAGGTTGCCTTTGTGTGAGGAAATCACTGAAGCTTGAGTACTTGACAAAGAAAGACAAAGTATTGTGTAAGGATGATAGGGGAGGCTCCAAAATAGGCTAAGGAAAAATTTTGGAGAGTGGTTGTAACCTCTACAACACTTGGTGACACGTTGGTAGAACTCTAGCTCTCTGAATGGACCTTGTTCGTGGAAAATAAGTCCGGCACCTCCAAAAGTATTGTTCAGCTCTCAGTTCATCCTGGCTTCACACTATCTTTATTGTAAGATGTAGCATCTACCAGAATCTTGGTTGATTAACACACATTCCAAGCCAAGGAAACATAGTTCTTTCGATTGGGGTTAAGGGGTATATAGGTGCACAAGCTGTATAGTCATCAGAGTCTATGTTTCATCTCTAGTGTTGCTCCACTACTAGCAGGCTTGGTTAGTACCCCGATGGAGTCACAAAGGAATACAAGCATGGCTCCATTTCCAGTGAGCCTACTCAGTACCCCGGCAAAGTTACTTTCATCACCTCCCTACACAGGAAGCCTTTCTCTTCTTTTTCCTTATTCATTTTTCATTTTGATTTTTTTTTTACTTCTCATTTTTTCATTTTCACTGTGCATAGCACTTATTCATTTCAAAGATGGAAGAGGGATCTTTACTTATTGAGAGTAGAGGAGGTTGTTCTAGTAGACAAATAGTTTATTGTATCTCTGATGGCTTTTTAAGGTTTTCCCCCTCACATTACTCTACTTGACTGAGCTACCAAGGGTTAACCCAAAAACAATCGACTAGAGTAGGTGACACTAGTTAGCATGCAAGCATTGTGTTTTCACCAAGGTTCAATTTGAATAGTACATATTTTCCTTCGATGTATCATGGAATAAAAGTAACATGCTCTTCATACAGAGGCAAGATGACAGATAACCAAGTAGTGATACTTGTACAAGCCCTCTTGTACTTTACCCAGCTCATTTCATGAGTCACACATGGTTTCATGCAAACTAACCTATGAACGAAACAAGTGAACGAACTAAAAACAAAGAAAAGCAAGAGCAGAAGCAAAAGTGAAATCAAAGCAAGAAAACAAACAAGCAAGCAAACGAACAAGCAATCAAAGCATGTAAGAAGACAAGCATGCAAGAAAACAACTGAAAGTAAACACTACTCCTACTCCTAAACTAACGGTGCATGGACCTAATCACGTGAAGCGATACTTCCAATGTAGCCACTGACATATTGGTAGACCCATGTGAGTGAAGGCTTGGTCTGTGAGTAATCTAGTCATCCGAACTAGCATACAAGAAAGATATAATAGTGAATACAGCCACACTCCATGTTTCAAAGTGCCTAGGAGACATAATTGAGTGCATGTGCATGACAGACAGTCCTTGGACCCATCATGGTGCTCTGTGACACTATGTTCAACTTTGAAGCATAAGCACACTCTTGACTGAGACATGAAAGAAAATGAAAGAAAAAAAGATAATTTGTATGTAAGATTCCTCCAATGCATGAGCAATGGGATTGTGCAGTTTGAGTGGAGGAAGTGTGATTTGTGTGTGAGATTGATCTTTAATGCATATAGATGAGTGATGAAGAGCCTTGGGTGATTGATCAGTTTCATGATGAGAAGTGAGACTAACCCCAAGAGAGCGAGGGCCTAACATAACCATCAGCTCAAGATGAAGTGCGTCAACAGTCTTTCCTGTCTCAACTTCATCATTAGGTGGATCATCATAAATTGATGGCTTCGAAAGATCAACTACGATAGATTCATGATCATGATAAAAAATGGAAGCACATGGATCACGACCACCATGATTATAAAAATCAATGAATTCTTTAACATCCTCATGATCAGATGAATCAAACAGAGGGGTGGATGAAAAGCGAATGAACTCATCCTCTATGTTTCCAGAAAAGACAGATGAAGGATCAAGTGGATCTTCAATGTATAACTTATCCTCTCCATTGTCAAATGATGGAGTAACATCGAGTGAGTCCAATGAGTGATCAACAATTGGTGCATCTATGGATGAAGATACACATGCAAAATCATGGATGGTAGGTTCACGAATGATGTTAGAAAAGAACGTAGGGGACTCAGATGGAAGGGAATGATCCTTCACCGAGTGTTGATGTTCAATCTCCCACTCATACTCTTCATGAATAATAGCGCATGTTGGTTTTGCAACATCAACTCCATTAGTGGGTTGTTCCTCATTTAGAACAAGTTAGGAGTCTGGAATGGATGAATAAAAGACAACATCATCCAGGGGAACACCTGAGTGCGAAGATTGAGGTCGCAAAAAAAAATGCATAGGAGAAATCAAAGGACTCACAACCAACTCTGCATGAAAATTGATTGGAGTGATGTTGGGAGGGTGTGAAAGTTGAACAGATGTATGAACATGATCCTCAACATCAATGGGTGATGGTGGAACTATTGAATGAGAGGGAGGCAAACAATCGGTTGGGACAGTGCCTGCTCTCACATGGAATTGTGTAGTTCCATCAACAAAGAAGGTTGAGCGAGGCTTGACATCAAGCATTCTCTTGGGATAGGTAGATTTCTTAAGGCAGTACTCGAACTAGTCCCGGAGATAAGTAAACTTCATCTGGATCTTTGGAACTTGAAACTGTAAGTCACACAAGCACTGCAAAAAATCAATAACAGATTCATGTAGAGCCCTCTGTTGTTGTAACAATTTCTGGTCAAGATGTTTTGGATCAAAATGATGGAACATGTCTTCAATAAGATCATAGAAGCTCTCACATGAGTGTATGGTGTCATCTGGTAGGCTAAGTACCCATCGAAATGGGGATTCGTGAAGTGAAAATGCAAGTCGCAGACTGGCCTATTTGTCAGTGAACTCATCTTCCTTATAAATCATGGAATGGAAGTTATGTAAGTGCTTAGGCTAAGCCATTTTTCCTTCACCATCATATGTGTGAGTGGACAAGATATTGAAAAGATTCCCTGAGATGGAGACATCTTCACGATTCGAAAAAAACCTCAGGGAAAGAAGAATGAAAGACTCCATGAAAGATATGCAATGTTTCAAAATTGGATGAGAAGACACTACTTGTCATCAGGCCCTCCTTCTAGTGCCAATAATGTTGAAGGTGTTGGACCCACCAAAATGTCGAGGGGATATCCCTAGTAAGAATTCCTAGTTAGACCTCAGGTCGTTTGGTATAGGAGTCCTAATAATTGGTCGTAAGGTAATGCCTTGTCTGTGATGTCACACAGAGGAAAGTAAGATAACTTTGTTAGTAGCAAGGGTATGACTGATGTAGTGAGTCAAGGAATGAGTATGAGAGGTTCCAACATTTCGAATGGAGAGGAAGGTGAAGGTGACTTCCAGGTTGAAAGGAATTATCCCAACTTGGCTAGGAACACACAACACAAAGGACATGCACAACTTCTAGTAGAGTAGTTGACCCGGATGCAGCAGTCCAACATACAGGGTAAGGTAACACGAACATCACTCACAGATCAGTCCGAGATGAGTGTGATAGTTGATATAACGAGGTTCAGAGAAAGGTCTGTCGGATGTCCAACAAATGAGTCAACATGGAAAGTGACATCATTAACAACATATGCAACACATTAACAACAAGATTCATATAATTGCAAAGAAATCAATTCATATAAAAGTACGTAAGTTAAACAACATATATCATTAAGGCAACTGAAGCAGTCCAACTACAAGAACAAAACATGCATGAAAATGTGTTGCCTTTATTATATAAAGAAGTGTAAGTCACAATCATACAATACACCATGTAAACCTGCTAGCCCTTCAGTAGAACATTACAGCGACATCTTCTTGCTCCTCCAAAGAGATGTACTCCATGCAGTGGAGAAGACGAGGTGCATTACAATACTATCCAAGTCTTCTTCAAGATAGACTTACTAGAAGCTTGGCTGACCGAAAAGCCCTTACAATGATTTATGAGGGAGTTTTTATAGCAAAGGCTGGTGTGACCCTTGACATTCCCCTTTGTGATAGTTAAACTACCATCATGACTCTTCACCTACTCTATGACTGTTACATCCAACCATTGAAACTTGAATTACACTAGAAATGACTCAAAATTACGATGCACATGTACTCATGTCATACAACATGGTTTTAGAAAGCCTTGCAAGAGATCACTAGCACTCGGTCCATTGTGATGAGACCAACTCTTTGATATGCTTGTGATAGTGAAGTTGGTGACCTCATGCCAAGCTTGGTCATCCATGATGGTGTGCATGCACCTCATGGTGACATCTTGCTAAAGCAAACTCTTGCCTCCATTGCAATCGGTGCATTGGTTCGGCCCCTTCATTCAGCTCGTTTGCTAATATGCGTATGGTCTTCTTAGGTATGGTTGAACCGGAAACACACTGATGCATAGTGTATGTGTTGAGCATCAAGTGTGTGCTTGTGGTCATGTGCGTCATCTCACCGAAGTACATGTTCAGCCCCAGTTAGACTTGCTTCTTATCTTTGCCTTAGTGAGTGTGTTGAATGGGTTGATTTGCATGCATGTGCTCAATGACATGCACGCTGCTGAATCCCTTGCGTGTGATCAACAACACTGCTCACCATGTGTTCTCTATGTCCATTGTTGGGATGGATGCTTAACTTGCACAAGCATAGTTTCATTCATCAGTGCATGTTACGCCCATTGTTGTTCCTATTCCTACTGCAACTCATTCGTTTGTATGTGAAGCTTCATGTTCTTCCTGAGTTTCTTCTTCAGCAAATGCAACTCCTTCTTTGTTCCATCTTCTACCTTTGTGCGATCTTGATGTTGCATTGTCACTTCATAGCTGGAGTCTCCAAAGTTTCTTTCATTATCAATGGATCTGCTTGACCTTGCAACTTTTCTCTGGCTCTATGTTGTCAACAACATTCCCCTTGCATTAGCTGCATTATTTGTGTTCACTACATTCGTTGTGTTTGTTTCATTTGGTATGCTACCTTCAGTCGTTGTTAATGATGATACTCACTGTGATTCTACTGCTTGATGTCCTTGTCCATGAACAACTTGATGTCTTCGTGAGTAGGCAATCTCATAGACACTTGATCGACTGCATCCCCAAGAATGCTCTAAATGATGTCTTTGTCTCTGCTCTCCTGGAAACCATTGTACCTATACGGCTGAGACATAGATGAACACTTGTGATTCCTAGAGACATGGCAACACTCATAGAATGAAATCTGTTAGTCGAAAACGAAAATGAACATGAGAACTGACTTGCAACATACTTGGCTGAATGATCATGAATGTTGCGCAATTTCGGCTTGGAGGTCAGGAGACCAATTGCCACGAATGCACAAGGCACAGTCTGGGCTACTGAGAGACTAACTGGCTATTGGAACTATGCAATGCACAATCCAGTATGGGCAGCTGGCTGCTAGGATTGCGCGATGCACGATGCCAGCTAAGGAAGGCTGTTGGCCCAGGGATAAATTTGTGAATTTTTTTTGGCCAAGTAGCCATTGACCTCCAGAAATGCGCAATTCAGTCTAGGAGGCTAGTGTTGGGCTAGAATGCTCAAATCTAGAGAGGAAGGTCAGCATTCCTTCTCCATATTGCGCAATGTGGCCTTGGTGAAGGTAGAGACTAGGCCAAGGTTGGCTCGACTCACCGACGCGCAAATGAAATCAAGTAATTTGGTGAAATGCTTGGCGACACTAAGTGATAGTAGAAGTGATAAAAAATTCATGCAAAACATGAATCAAAGATTGAGCAGATAGATCAACATGCATGTGGGTGAGGTCATTCGCTGGTTGGGCGAACATCCGTGCAAAATAGTTTCATGAACGCAATAGCAGTGACATGGAGATCAAAACTAAAATAGAGCTAGGATAACCTAGAATACATGTAAATGACAACAAACATTTAAAGAAATGAAGAAAAAAGTACTCCCACAGGCGAAAACACAAAAGAAGACAGAAATATAGCACAAGGGATGGGAAGCAAGCTTAAACCAAAATAGCTAAGTTGAATGTGCGAACTACTCCTAGATGTGATGTGGGATGCGAGAGCTACAAGGCTGATGTGTGGAATGAGCTCTGCAGCATCCGATTGATGATTTTTGAAAACTTCGAGGTTGGGATGCGCATGCCACAAATCTAGTGTAAGCGACACTTTGTGGGAGGTTTCTTAATTTCTTCTTGCATGTTGTTAACACCCAGGTTTTTCCCTATGACTCCCAAGGGAATACGGCCGGGGTAACCACTAACCAATCTTTGGATCACTGTTTCTAGCCAAACGGTGATCAGAGAGGGCTCTCTCTTTATGATTTGTATCTGTTTATGATAGGGTTTTAGGCTAGCTATTATGCACAGGTTTTGTTTATGTTTTGGTTGAAGAGTTTCTTTTAGGTCTTATGATGTAGTATTCAAAGAGTCAAATATCATTGGGCAATGGAGTCTATAGCAGTAGGTGTCTAGAAACTCTGAGATGAATTAGTGCAACTTACAGGGCCATTTGGATACTTCATAGAACAAAATTTTGATTTATAACACAAGCAGGTGAAAAAACCAGTGAAAGCAATTAAGAATTTTCACTAAAGTATTCAAGTATTTCCACCAAACTAGGTATGAGAAACAGATAGATGCCTCGGGAGCAAAACTTGAATCCCTGGGGATGTCTATCACTGTAGAAGATATAGTTTTAAAGTGCAGCAATTAAGAGTTACACTTCATTCACTGTATCTGAAGAAAACATGGATAATAGCTCAGATTGAGTTCAGGGTAATCAGTGATTAAATCCTGGAACTATTCTTCTACTTTGCTATTAAGTGTAAAACATTTAAACAATGAAAGAGAACAAAAGACTCGAAAACATGTAACACAGAGATTTAAGAAAGACTTATTGTTTTATGAAACACTCTGGAATCCTGCATCATTCACCATTCATCAAAATGCATCAAGGTACACCAAGCTTTGGAAATTCCATTCACCCTTTGTATTATTTCTCTGAGAGTTTTACAGCAAATGAGATGCCCAAAATGAAAATAACAACAACCCCTTCAGCTTCTGCGAGGGGTCAATATATACTTGCGATTGTTTACAAAATATCTGAGTTCTAAGTTATCTCAGACTTAATATTCTCACCAACTTTTGAGATATTATTATCAGAAATTTATTACAGCATTGAATACAAGATAAAGGCGTCTTGATGTTCTGTCAGAAGATATTTTGGCCTTTGGGATCTGCTAAGTCGGTTGGGATACTTTGATCAAATGCTGGAGAACCCGACTTTTTGGCTTGTGCGCTGTATTTCGTGTTTGCTACCTTGTGATGGTGATTGCTGTTGTGGTGAGTAAATAGCCCTGCTGAGTTGGCTCAGCATCTGTCTCTTCCTTGTAGATTTTATCCACCAAAATTCTGCCTGTGCATGACTGTTCATAAACTGGAGAAAAACTATCGCTACAGGTTCAGGCCTGATAAGATTACCTGTGTCAAATTCCTCCATTCTTCCTGTGTGGGCAATTGATGATTTATGATTGCCCCCATAGTCTCATCTGCTTCTGTATACTTAAAGAAATTTGGTGGTGTATCAAACAGGTGATCAATTTCATTCATGATAAAAAACAGGTTATCCACCCTATCATACAAATTCTGCCCTGATGCTGGCCCTGTTTCTGCTGAGGTACTGGGCTGTTTTGCTATTTGTGCTGCAGCATGTGCATCAACCCTTTTAATGTAATTTTCCAGGGTAAGCAGCCTTCCTACACTGCTTAATATGCTGGGGAGGCCTCTGTTTTGTAATGCCACAAATCTGTCCAGGAATTTGTTGATCTCGGTCTGCATATCCTGTGTTCTTCTTTCTAGCGTTCCAACTAGGTTTCTTAGTGTCAGGACTCTTTTAACTACTGAGATTGTTTCAGTCCTGTAAGTAATTCCCATGGTAGCTAGTTGAGAGCTAGTTTTGTTATTCAAAATAGTGATCATTCTGCTGGCAGCATCTGGCATGTGGCCCAAGCTTGCTCTAGCTCTCTGTACTTCCCTGTTTTCCTTGGTAATGAGTACTATTTGCTCATCCATAGTCTCAATATACTGCCACTGATTGGTGATGGACCGCCCAATGTTACCCCAGAGGACTGCTTTTAGTTCTGCTGTTACTTTTTCTAGTGCAAGCTCTTTTTCTAGTTCAGCTATTCTCTTTTTTAGAGCTTTTATTTCTCTTTCCTTTGCTGCCTCATTCTGATTGCTTTTATCAAATCTTTCATTCACCTTAGTCAAAGACTTTTTGACTTCATCAAGCTCTTTCATTTGGGATTCAAGAACTCGGATCTCAGCTTGCAACTTCTGCATATCCAGACTAGGAGTCTGCTCTGTTGTTGGCGTAGTTGTGGCTGTAGATGGTGCTGTAGTTCCCGTCTGCTGAGGAGGAAGAGTAGTTATTGGAGTAGCTTCTTCAAGATTGATTACTTCCGGAGGGGGCTGGGAAGTTTGGCCTTCTTCTCTTTGCTTTAATGCTGCTTGTAGTGCTGCCTTTGCAGCTTCTGATTCTCCTAGCTTTTCTTGAATCCGAACTAGCTCCTTGTACAGGGATATCATTAGGTCTGTAGCATCCTTTTCCTACCTTTGCTGGGCAACCTCGTCTGTTTGTGGATGGATGGTAGCTGGGAGCTTGATTTTCTTTCTTAAGGCCGCCATGTCTGCATCCCTTAGCTTCAAGAGTTCTTGGATACCTTTAACATCTTTAGGATCATGTCCTATTTCTATAATTACATCTTCCAAGGACTTGATCCTGTTGTCCTTGGCTTGTGATGATGCTCTCTCCAATTCCAGCTGAGAGGCTGTGTTATCAAGGCTACTCTTCAATTTGTAGTTCTCCAATGTTTCATCTGCTAAGGAGGCATACACCATTTCACCGGTTTGTTTATGCAGTTCGATCTTATCCATAGGGTGTATGTCTTTAGCCATAACCTACATGTTGGTCCTTAGATAATCCGAGGTAGATTGAGGATGCAGCGTTGTGGGCATGAAGTGACTCATGATCATCTTGCCTTCACTTACATCAAAGGCAGACATGAGTCTTTGCTGATTGGTAGGAGCCAGGTTCAGCAAATGATTGTACAGCTGTACTTTAATAGGATCACTTCTCCTCTTAATGTCAATAAATTGTTGTTTGATGCTTGACTGTCCTTCTCTGTGCTGGCTGGAGGAGCTGACCTCTCCTCCTATAGCTCTATCATGTTCATGCTGGAATGAACTGGTTGAAACTTCTCCACTGGGTGGGCCCATGCCCATTGCTTGCCTTACTGCTATGTCATCCTCCGGAAAGTCATTTAGTCTTTGTCTTTTCTCTCCCCGATTGATGGATGAAGTCAGGGGAGTCTCTCTATCTCTTTTCCTGGTTAAGTCCTCCTTTTGTGGGGTTTGGAGGACCGAGGTATCAACAGTAGTCTCTGCCCTAGGAGGCACTTTTGTCTGAGCCTGTTGCTCTGTGGAGCTTGGAGCATCAATCACTTTTTCTTGCTGCAAGGGCTGCTGTTCACTATATTGTACCTCTTCTTGTTGTTGCCCTTGTTCCTGCTGCTCCATTTCTTCTTACTGCTGTAGCAATGTATCCACTTGTTCTTCTGTCAATGGAGGTGGCTGCTCCACCTGCTTCCCTTTATCTTTGCTTGCTGTCTGCGGTGCCTTCTCGGCAGTTTGCTACTGGGTTGTTGATGATGTAGTAGCTGCTCCCAGCTGTCTTCTGTATGAATGAGGAACCTGTCCACAATTTTCCAAGTCAGCTTGCTTTTGTATATTTCTAGCTTCTCTTTCTAGAAGCTCTTCAGCAGTTATTTCTTCTTCTAAGGTACCCTCTTCCCAGCTTAAGGCATTGGCATACTGTTCAATCTCACGTTGTCTCTTGTGTGCATAACCACCCAATTTGTATTTTATCCTCCTGAGGGAGATAGAATGATTGGGGTCATAGGGTACCCATTCAAAACTAGTTTGCAGTCTGAGGGCTTCCAGGATAGTGTTTGCCTCTTTCCATCCCTCCTCTTTTCTGTTATATAGGAAAGGACCCAGCTGGCTCCTTACCTTTAGCTGTGACTTCTTGTTCTTGCTCTGAAAATGCAGGTAGTCTGAGTTGCCAAACTGTCTGAAATATTCCAAGGCAAAAAGCCTCATGGGGACATACCTTGGCAATCTAAAAGGTGTCAACTCACAGCCATATATTCTGATGACTGTATGGTTTTGGTAGAAGTACCAATTCCCAATGCTGTAGGACTTATTCAAATGGAGAATTCTCCTCATGTCATCGGTTAGTCTAGGAGGAGGAGTACCCTGCAGTACTGTCATGGCTGGATAAATGAATAAGTCAATGAACTCATTGTATGTATAAGGTGACACAGAGGTATGATGAAAAACAGAGGTCCAGAACACAACTGACCTTGGACTTCCTTGGGCATTGAGTTGCTTCAAAGGAAAAGAGAAGGTAGCTGGTTGATAAAACAAGAAGAGGTGGTATATGTATGAGGTATACCTGAATAGTCTTTCTCTCTTTAAGTTCATAAACTGGTCATGGATTTTATCTGCAATGTATGTAGCATAATCATAATGCACAGCTGGGGGCTTACCAGGAGAGAATAGAGACAGCATTGCTATTATGGTTTCATCCACATCCTCCATTCCCTTGAATCCTAGGGCATAGCTGATTAAATCCACTAACATCCTGCCCAATTCATTCAAATATTGATACCCAATAGGAGGGGTTCTGATGGTGTCCGAGCCTAGTCTTACAAACAGCTGATTAATCTTAATGATTTGGTCACCTGACAGCTTGCTCCCTTTGTTTACCAAATTCTGCATATAGAGGGGGGTCAATTGCTTGGCAGTATGGAAGTGCAGCATTCCATTTATACTTTCTGGGGTAATCTGGAACAGGACTGAGCCTGTGGGGCTGATGACAGCTCTTTGATTTGGGTCATAGCATTCCTGGCAGCTGTAGACCAATTCTGGCATAGGATTTACTTGGGGGAGGTTGTAGATGGGCAAGTTAGAGTCCCAAATCCCCAAGATATCTGCCCCACTCAGGTGCTGGGCCTTCAACTCATTCATCATCTGGATATTGTATTTGGAGCCCATAGGGAACCAGTCCAGCATCTGATAATCCATGTCTCCTAGGGCTTTCCATGCTAATTCCTGGTGAGGAGCATTGAGGGGCTTGATATTCAGAGCAATAGGAGTCTCCATGGCCTTCTTCAAAGTTCAACAATTGTAGGTGGATTGTTTAATGGAAGCAACACAGAATAGAAGTGATTTTCTGTAAAAACAGTTTGTATCTCAGAGACCAGAGGAGGAAATTACACAACAGCAGTTGAAATACTGTTTGTTTCAGGAGCAGGGCTTCTCTATGGTCTCACTATGTCCTCTTTTAGCGGGTGAATTGAGCTTAACAAGAAATTAGCCGGGAATACGCAGTGAATGTTGTTTTTGAGTGAAATTACAGGTATTAAGGCTCGGCTGGCGTCTTTGGACTTCACAATTGCAAATGTGGATGTGCAGAGGGAAATGGCCGGTGAAAATATAATTTTTATGGTGTCCTTAGCCCCCTGAGTGACTTTTATTTCAATAACAGGCGTATGGAGGGCAGCAAGCGGTAAATACCTGTTAATTGACGAACGGAGGTCGCATGGGCGTGCACAGTTGGAGCTGTGGAGGTCGCCTCGGTCAATCGAGCAGGTTGGCGAAAATTTGGACGTAAACGCTCATGCAGAAAAACAGTAGAGAAACGCACAAACAATGGAAAAATAGACGTTTTTTGGCTTAATATGGGCTTTTTATGATTTTGGCGCTTTTTAGTGATGACGTCAGCATGACGTCATTGGTGGGTCAAGGTGAGGTGACGTCAGCTGACGTCATCGGGTGACGTGTCAATACACTGTTGGTCCATGGGGGCGATGAGGTGGCAGCCATGTCAGCGGCCAGGTGGACGAATAACAGGGGCGAGGACAAGCGGATATGACGTGGCGTTGTGACATAGGAGGGCAGCTGGCGGTCTGAACCGTAGCGGTTACGGTTAAGGCTAACCGCTACGGTCTCTCGGGGCGGTTTTGGTACGACGCTGAATGTGTCAGGCTTTGCTCCGAGAGACTTTAGCGCTTGACGCGTGGAGAGGCCCTGACGTGACGCAACGTCACCTTCTCGGGCGGTAAAGGACGGCTGCGGGGGCTGCTCCGATATCATCGTGGATCGTCGGATCTTCGGGCCTTGATCCGACGGTGGGCGGAGCAACAACATGCGCGGGTGATATGTGGGCGGAAAAGTTTGGGTTGCGGGTTTTTTAATGGTTTTTCCAATGTTTTTTCATAAAATCAAACTGTGCGCTAACCCTTTGGAAATGCGCCAGAGGCGGGTTTTTTGACTTTGGGTAATTCTTGCAAAGGTTTTAAGGGGTAAAAGAGGGTTTACGAAGGTTTTTCAATGCAAATGGTGGTTTGAGGAGCGAGTTGGCTTGTAGCAAGGGGGAATGGGATGTGATAGGTTCACCAAGGTGACCAGAGGTCTCTTTGGTTCCTTTTGAAGAGCATATAGCTATAATGCCAAGGGGAGGAGTATTTATAAGATTTTGGGGCTTTATACACCATAGTGTTAGTATTATTAGGGGAGGGGTAAGATAAAGGAGCTATATAGTAGAATTAGAGGTTAATATGAATGAGGGGAGCAAATGAAGGGGATTTTACTGAGTTTATGTAAAGTTGATTTAGTTTTGAGAGTAGATCAAAATGAAAAGATCTTAGACAAGAAATGTGGCTTCTGAATGAACTAGAACCACCATAAAACCATGATCTCTCTCCATAAATCTCAGCTAAAGAAAGGGAATGTTAGTAATGAATGAAGGGGGAGAGGGAGGTTAGTCATGCTCCTTGCTGTAATTTGATGGAATTCACCACTTTGTCCATTGATAGATTTTTGCCTTGGCAAAACACCTCTTGACATGTGTGAAATAGTGAAAATACCTTTTCTGCAACCACAACTGCTTACCCAGCTACTTTCCTAACATTTTTTGTTTCTCCATAGAGGGTGCATTTAGGCTTGCAAACCCTTACTTGCCTTTTCTTTTCTTTGGCTTTTTCTTTATTCTTTTCTATCTACTTCTACCCTTATCTCTTCCAAGGTCCCAGATTAAGCTGTTGGGAACCTTTACTTCTCTACCTAAACTACTTGTCTGCCAAGATTAAACAGTTTGGACAGACTTCTTTCTCTATTCTATAACTCAAAATTGAAACATGGCATGATCCAGATTAAACTGTTGAATCATCCACAAAATTGAAATAAGGTCCTCAATATTTGAAACACTTTACACACCTTCTTGCTCTTTAGGAAATATGGGATCTTTGTGAACTCAAAGCAGAGCATATTTGGATTTTCTCTTGCCAATCATGAAATATGAAACCTATTGGTATAGGTATCCAACAGTGGCTCCACATGGGGATGGTTTTTCTTTTGAAAGACCAAGAACAGCAGGTCAGATCGCCTTGTTCCTTAGCTGCCCATACCAATCTTTGAACTTTACTGCATTGATGTGTCAAAATTGTGTGCTTCTTTCTTGGAAGACCTCTGATTCTATTTGCCTCTTGCTGCTTGGTGAATCACTTGGGAAAACTGCTTTTTACAATCTAAAACAGAAAATAATATGTACATCGGTATATATACAATGAACCCTTAGGTTCCACTTATGGGAAATAGTCAAAGTAGTGCTTCAGCATCCTGCCATTGACAGGACCTTCATCCAAGTCAGTTTCAGTCAGACTTTTAAGGAAGTAAGTGTTGTTACCTTGTACTGCTTGGATAGCAAATGGTCCTCTCCATAAAGAGTCAAACTTTCCATGATTTCCTTTCTCTTCTCTTCTTGCATCCCACTTTAAGACTTTGTCCCCCACATTGAAATCTTCTGCTTTGGTTCTCCTATCAAAGGCCTTTTTCAATTTCTCTTGTAGTATCTGCGCTCTGCTGAAAACTTGTTCTCTAGTTTGCTGTAAACAGATTACCTGATTGATCCTCCTTTGCATATCATTTGGCTCTGCTTGGCTCTCTTGCAGAAGTTTCATAACCGGCACTCCTAGTGATGAAGGAAATTTGGCTTCTAATCCGTAGACTAACTCATATGGGCTGGTCCCAATAGATCTTTTTGTTGTTAGTCTATCTGCCCATAAAGCATTTACTAGTTTCTTATGCCAGTTCTTTTTGTTTTCCTCCAGCACTTTCTTTATGATGTTTATTAAACTTTTGTTTGATGATTCAGCAAGGCCATTTCCTTGAGGATAGTAAGCTGTAGAATGGCCCAAAGTAATGTGAAATTTATGGCAGAAGTTCACCATTTTCTTGGATCTGAAAGCAGCAGCATTGTCTGTTATTATCTTGTCTGGACAGCCAAATCTAGCCAGTATATTGTTTTCCAAAAACTGAATAATTACTGAATCATTTGCTTGTCTGCATGGGGCAGCTTCAATCCACTTGGTGAAGTAGTCTGTTGCTGTTAAAATCCATCTGTGTTGTCCTGAAGATGAGGGATGGATTTCCCCAATGAAATCCAAGCCCCATTGTTGAAAAGGTCTCTCTGTTGCAATGGGCTTCAAAGGAAGTGGCAGCAGCTGTCTTTTGCCTTCAAACAGTTGGCATTTGTGGCATGAGGCTGTAAATTTCTTAACATCAGAGAACATGGTGGGCCAGTAATAACCAGCCCTCAATATTTTGTCCACAGTGGACTTCCAGTACAAATGTCCACCGCAGTCTCCAGCATGGAAATCTTGCATGATATTGTTAGTTTCATTCTCTATTAGACAGTGCAGCAAGATACCTTCATGGTTTTTCCAAAGTAGATTTCCATCCATCACACAAAATCTAGATGTTTTCATTTTTAGGAACCTACACTTAGTTCTGGACAGTCCTGGGGGAGCACACAGGTTTTGTAACACATAACAGATGTCAGAGTACCAAGGAGATTGTTCAAAGGCTACATTGATCTTTGGAGTCGCCAGCTCTGTTTCACTGTCCAGTTGGTTGATATCTAAGGCTTGGAAATTTGCTTCTGTCATTAATTTGGCCAAACCTTGCCCTTTTATCAGCTTTGTGGGTTTTATTTCAATGTCAAATTCTAGTATATTGGCAATCCATTTTCCTCTCCTACCCTCTAAGTTTTCTTGGGTGAGAATGTCTTTGACAATAGGACTTGGTACATAAGCCACAACATGGGAGTAAAGGATGTAAATCCTAAAGTCTTTAATAGCTTTGATCAAAGCATAGGCTTGTTTTTCCATAATTTGATACTTTAGAGGGGCATCTCTAAGAGCTCTGCTAAAAAAAGCAATAGGCTTCTCATTCCCTTGGTCATCTTTCTGTAATAAAACAACAACAATAGTATGTTGGGAAGCAAAGGAGAAAATGATAAAGTCTCTGTCAAACTGAGGATTGGTTAACACTGGGGTTTGAGTCAAGGCCAATTTTATACTTTCAAAGGCTTGTTTTGCTTCAACAGTCCATTTGACCTTTGAATCTTTCTTTAGCATATTGTTTAGTAATCTGATTAATTCTGCTAAATTCGGGATAAACCTTCTTAAAAAGTTGATTTTCCCTAAGAATCCTTGCAACTCCTTGACATTTCTTGGATGAGGCATTTGTAGGATAGCTTGTATCCTATCTGGATCAATTCTTATGCCATCTTTTGAGATAATGTGTCCTAAAAGTTTCCCTTCTTCCAAGCCAAATAATGACTTCTTGGGGTTTAAGGAAATGCCATATTTCCTGCATGTTATGAAAATTTGTCTCAAATGTTTCAAGTGTTCTTGGTCTGATTTTGAAAAGGGTGTAAGATCATCTAGGTAAATGACCAAGAAGTCATGAATCTCTTTTGCAAAAGCAATGTCCATTGCTCTTTGAAACGTTGCCCCTGCATTTTTCAATCCAAAGGGCATTTTCACATACTTGAAAGTTCCCCATGGGGTTGTAAATGCAGTTTTGTCTTGGTCATCAGGGTGTACTAGGATTTGATTGAAACCTGAGAATCCATCAAGCAATGATATCCTTGAAGCCCCTACTACTCTTTGAAGAATATGATCCATTTTGGGTAAAGGGTAGTTATCTTTGAGTGATACTTGATTCAAATTCCTTAAGTCTACACAAAGTCTAATCTCACCAGTTTTCTTTCTTGTAGGGACCAAATTTGAAATCCACTCAGAGAACCTGATTGGTGCTATGATACCAGCTTTGAACATTTTATGTAATTCTTTTTCAATTGAAGGAAGGAGCACAGGATTGATCCTTCTCAATTTCTGTTTGAATGGTTTTTGATTAGGCTTGAGGGGAATGGTGTGCTGGATAATAGAGGTATCATAGGACTTTAGATCCTCATAACCCCAAGCAAAAACATCTTGAAACTCTTTAAAGAGGTCAATATATTTGGGTTTTTGATCAGGGGGCAAAGCAGCAGATAGTTTTATTATTTTTGGCTTGTCAGTGGTACCAATGTTGCATTCTTCAATTGCTGCATCTAATGGCTGCATTTTTGGTTTCCTGGGGACATCATTTGAATAAAAAATGTCTTCTAATGGGGTAAGGCCTACTGGAAGGAAATTGTCCTTGAGTTGTATGATTTCAGCTTCAGCGCTGCTCATCTCTTCACAGTCAATTTGGTGAATTTGGTAAATGTTTTCATTGTTGAAAATAGTTGGATTCAGTAATTGTTTTGCTGTTCTAGGTGACATTGGGTGAGCAGACTGTTGAAACAGTATTTGTGATTGACTTGCTGAGTCAGGTATTTGTGATTGACTTGCTCCATCGATATCAATATTTAATCCTGTGAACTCTTGTTGCAAGGTTAAAAAATTGTTTATTTGCATGTCATCCTCAAATACTTGCCATTCTTTAACATTGTTTGGAATAGAGGGTCTGTATTTGACCTCGGCTGTGAAACAGTTATTGGGTTCTAATGGGAATTCGAAGGTGCTGGCAAATGTTGCCAAGCTGTGTGCATGGAGATTGTGGCCTCTTGAAATTTTTGTGATAACACACTCAGAGAAGGTCTCTAATATCTCAATTACAGCAGACCTGTAGGACCTCAGTCTTTTGTCGTTGGTGACAAAGTTTCCTTTTACTTGTTGAATTACTAGATCAGAGTCCCCCATAATGGAGAGCCCAGGTGCTTGTAATGATTTTGCAATCTTGAGGCCTAGTAACAGAGCTTCGTATTCTGCCATGTTGTTAGTGCATCTAAAATTCAATCTATAAGCCCTGCCTTCTGCATAATCTTTCTCTTTGTTATGTATCCACACTCCAGCTCCTGCTCCTAGCTTGTTAACTGAGCCATCAAATTCTAGGACCCACAGGATGTCTTGCTGAACAGGAGATTTGAAATTCTGTTCATGGGATGGCAATGTGAGCATGAGTTGGGGTTTCTTTTCCCCTTTGTTTTCTAGGACAATTTCATCACTTTTTTGACAATCTTTGACAACTAGAGGAGGGTTAATGTGTATTGTTGGGCTGATTGATGTTTGGCAGGTGCTACTTGTCTGATCAATGTTTTGTTCTTGTGTGAGTGTTTCGGTCCTAATGTCATTGTTTGAGAGGTCTGCGCTGTCATTGAAGAGGATGAAGGAGTCTATGTCTGAATGAACAGCGTATATTGGAAAATTTTGAGGCTTCTCTTCACTGTTGACCATATACTTCATGAGTGTTTCCCTATAAAGCCTTTTTGGTTGCCCAAAGACAGAAATAGTTGCATATGACATGTCTAATTGCAGGGAGCCCTGGAGCTTGGCTCCCCATGATCTTGATAACAACATCCCATATTTGGGTGGGATATCAGCAACTACAACATCCATTAGAATGGTCTTGTTGGGATATTGAACCAGGGACACACATAAATCTTTTATTAGGCCCAAACATTTGACCTGGCTAGAATCAAAGGAAAACAGGTCTTTGTATGGTCTTGTTACATCCAAATTCAATCTTTCCATGACTGCTTTTGGCATAAGGTTGTGAGAGACGCCTGAGTCGAACATTGCATTATGCAGTATTTTATCGTGAACATGCAGGCTGACATAAAAAGGTAAAACCCCTGTGACTATTGTTTTTCCATCTACCTCTGGGCCAAACAGTAATTCTGGAGTGTCATCTAGCACATTTACATCATCTTTGCTATTAGTGAGTTGAAGGGAGTTCTTGATCTGCTGTTTATAGATATCATGCTTGGCTAGCTCTGAGAGTGGAATTGCTATTTTTAGCTTGCCAATCTCTGTGCCTAGGTCAAAAGGTTTGTCAACTTGGATTTTAGAGTCACGGATAGCAGTCTTTTCTTTGTTCACTAAATCTTCTTGTTGGATTTCATCTTGATTTTGAAACCTGCCCCTTATACTCATGTCTTGAGGGGTAATGTTTGGGTTAGGGTGAGAGTACGAGGTTGCCATGGGTTGTTGTAGTGGGGACAGTAGTTCAGTAACCTCCTCAACCACTACTTCTTTTGTAGGCAAGTTTGTTTTGTCATTAGGTTCTGTGACTGAGGTTTCTTTAAACTGCTGTTTCTCCTTTATCTTTTCGGGCTGATTTACATTTACAGTCCTACTCCTTAGTTTGTATTGTTTATGGACTTCATAGACAGCAGTATCATATCCTTGTTTAAAGTCAAAGGATTCTCCTGTTTTAGTTTGGAATGTTTTGCTTTCATCCTCCTCATGGTCTTCTTGTGTTAAGAAAACATGGCTTTTACCATCCAGACCCATTAAGTTAATTTCAGGATCTTCATTGAGCTGATTGTCTGTGGAAGTTTCTGCATAGTTTTCTTGAAAAGGGGGTCTAATATCCTGGTCAGCACTTGTTTTTCCTATGTTTGGGTTTTGATTTCTCCTAAAATTTGGGTTTCTAGGAGGGTTGCTTTGTGATGCCTCCCATGATGATTTTCTTTCAACTGACTCCACTCTTTCACCCAATCTCTTCATGCTGTTTAGTATTGCATCCAGCTTCTGATCAAAACCTGAGGGCTCTTCTCTGAAGCCAGCTTTCTTTTCCAACTTTGCCCTATTTCTTTTGGCAATTAGGTTAGCCTCTACAGTGACTGCAACCCTTTGAGCTTCTGCAAGGGTTGGAGGATCTCTTTCTTTCAATTGATAAGCCATATCCGAATCAAAACCGTCAGGGAAGTTATACAGGGCCAAATCAGGAGGGGGCCTTAAGTTCTGTGGGATAGCATTATATACATTGTTAAACCTAGCACAATATTCCAAAACTGTTTCTTGGGGACCTCTTTTAATAGTGTTATATTCCCCAAGTATGTGGAGGGGATCTTTCTTTTTCTCCCATCTCTCAGTAAAGACTTCGTAAAGCTGATCAGGTGTTGCAATGGAGTTTGCATTGAGGGATCTGAACCAAGTTCTAACATCCCCAGTTAAACTTTGAACAAAAATTCTCATCCTGACGCTGTTATCATCTATTTCATAGGTCTCAAAGTGGTCTTGCATCTTCTTAGCATGCTGGACAGCTGTCAAAGGGCCATGGGAGTCAAAAAATGAGATTTTGGTTTGGTAATCTTGGGGTAGAGCTGGAGCATTAGCTGGTATCTGCAGAGGTGCATACCTGTTAGCCATGTTTATGGGATTTACAGGGTTGACAGGAATAAATGGGACAACAGGGATTATAGGTGTGATAGGGTTAATGGTATGGGTAACAAGCGGGGAACTGGTTGAAAGAGTATGTGCAGACAGTGAAGATGGGAGAGGAGGGCTTTGAGGTGTTGATGATGAACTAGGGGAACTAGGTGAGGACCGGAAAAGAACTTTGCAGGGTGTAGGAATAAGGATAGGTCGATCTGAACTTATATCTGACTCAGCAGGCTTCTCCTGCTTTTGCTGTTTCCTAATGTTCTTTGGAATGGTATTTGGATTATCAACAATGATAGGTTGATTAGGGTCAGGGTTTGCCCTAGTGTGCCTTGGGTTTCTTTTGGGAGCCAGCTTCTAATTTCTCTCTGGAACTTGTACAGGAAGCTGCTATATATGCAAGGACTGGATGAAAATTTTGGAATGGCTATATATGTTTCAAAGCTAGGATGAAGATTCCCTAATCAGCTCTTCCCTAAAGCTGTTCCTGTGGCACAGATAACAGTCCTGAGGCCTCTTGGCCAGTTTCGGGCTTGATGGTAGCTTCGGAAGATAGATAGTAATTGAAAAATCTTTAAGAGGTCCCCAGTGGAGTCGCCAATTATGTTAACACCCAGGTTGTTCCCTATGACTCCCAAGGGAATACGGCCGGGGTAACCACTAACCAATCTTTGGATCACTGTTTCTAGCCAAACGGTGATCAGAGAGGGCTCTCTCTTTATGATTTGTATCTGTTTATGATAGGGTTTTAGGCTAGCTATTATGCACAGGTTTTGTTTATGTTTTGGTTGAAGAGTTTCTTTTAGGTCTTATGATGTAGTATTCAAAGAGTCAAATATCATTGGGCAATGGAGTCTATAGCAGTAGGTGTCTAGAAACTCTGAGATGAATTAGTGCAACTTACAGGGCCATTTGGATACTTCATAGAACAAAATTTTGATTTATAACACAAGCAGGTGAAAAAACCAGTGAAAGCAATTAAGAATTTTCACTAAAGTATTCAAGTATTTCCACCAAACTAGGTATGAGAAACAGATAGATGCCTCAGGAGCAAAACTTGAATCCCTGGGGATGTCTATCACTGTAGAAGATATAGTTTTAAAGTGCAGCAATTAAGAGTTACACTTCATTCACTGTATCTGAAGAAAACATGGATAATAGCTCAGATTGAGTTCAGGGTAATCAGTGATTAAATCCTGGAACTATTCTTCTACTTTGCTATTAAGTGTAAAACATTTAAACAATGAAAGAGAACAAAAGACTCGAAAACATGTAACACAGAGATTTAAGAAAGACTTATTGTTTTATGAAACACTCTGGAATCCTGCAACATTCACCATTCATCAAAATGCATCAAGGTACACCAAGGTTTGGAAATTCCATTCACCCTTTGTATTATTTCTCTGAGAGTTTTACAGCAAATGAGATGCCCAAAATGAAAATAACAACAACCCCTTCAGCTTCTGCGAGGGGTCAATATATACTTGCGATTGTTTACAAAATATCTGAGTTCTAAGTTATCTCAGACTTAATATTCTCACCAACTTTTGAGATATTATTATCAGAAATTTATTACAGCATTGAATACAAGATAAAGGCGTCTTGATGTTCTGTCAGAAGATATTTTGGCCTTTGGGATCTGCTAAGTCGGTTGGGATACTTTGATCAAATGCTGGAGAACCCGACTTTTTGGCTTGTGCGCTGTATTTCGGGTCTGCTACCTTGTGATGGTGATTGCTGTTGTGGTGAGTAAATAGCCCTGCTGAGTTGGCTCAGCATCTGTCTCTTCCTTGTAGATTTTATCCACCAAAATTCTGCCTGTGCATGACTGTTCATAAACTGGAGAAAAACTATCGCTACAGGTTCAGGCCTGATAAGATTACCTGTGTCAAATTCCTCCATTCTTCCTGTGTGGGCAATTGATGATTTATGATTGCCCCCATAGTCTCATCTGCTTCTGTATACTTAAAGAAATTTGGTGGTGTATCAAACAGGTGATCAATTTCATTCATGATAAAAAACAGGTTATCCACCCTATCATACAAATTCTGCCCTGATGCTGGCCCTGTTTCTGCTGAGGTACTGGGCTGTTTTGCTATTTGTGCTGCAGCATGTGCATCAACCCTTTTGATGTAATTTTCCAGGGTAAGCAGCCTTCCTACACTGCTTAATATGCTGGGGAGGCCTCTGTTTTGTAATGCCACAAATCTGTCCAGGAATTTGTTGATCTCGGTCTGCATATCCTGTGTTCTTCTTTCTAGCGTTCCAACTAGGTTTCTTAGTGTCAGGACTCTTTTAACTACTGAGATTGTTTCAGTCCTGTTAGTAATTCCCATGGTAGCTAGTTGAGAGCTAGTTTTGTTATTCAAAATAGTGATCATTCTGCTGGCAGCATCTGGCATGTGGCCCAAGCTTGCTCTAGCTCTCTGTACTTCCCTGTTTGCCTTGGTAATGAGTACTATTTGCTCATCCATAGTCTCAATATACTGCCACTGATTGGTGATGGACCGCCCAATGTTACCCCAGAGGACTGCTTTTAGTTCTGCTGTTACTTTTTCTAGTGCAAGCTCTTTTTCTAGTTCAGCTATTCTCTTTTTTAGAGCTTTTATTTCTCTTTCCTTTGCTGCCTCATTCTGCTTGCTTTTATCAAATCTTTCATTCACCTTAGTCAAAGACTTTTTGACTTCATCAAGCTCTTTCATTTGGGATTCAAGAACTCGGATCTCAGCTTGCAACTTCTGCATATCCAGACTAGGAGTCTGCTCTGTTGTTGGCGTAGTTGTGGCTGTAGATGGTGCTGTAGTTCCCGTCTGCTGAGGAGGAAGAGTAGTTATTGGAGTAGCTTCTTCAAGATTGATTACTTCCGGAGGGGGCTGGGAAGTTTGGCCTTCTTCTCTTTGCTTTAATGCTGCTTGTAGTGCTGCCTTTGCAGCTTCTGATTCTCCTAGCTTTTCTTGAATCCGAACTAGCTCCTTGTACAGGGATATCATTAGGTCTGTAGCATCCTTTTCCTGCCTTTGCTGGGCAACCTCGTCTGTTTGTGGATGGATGGTAGCTGGGAGCTTGATTTTCTTTCTTAAGGCCGCCATGTCTGCATCCCTTAGCTTCAAGAGTTCTTGGATACCTTTAACATCTTTAGGATCATGTCCTATTTCTATAATTACATCTTCCAAGGACTTGATCCTGTTGTCCTTGGCTTGTGATGATGCTCTCTCCAATTCCAGTTGAGAGGCTGTGTTATCAAGGCTACTCTTCAATTTGTAGTTCTCCAATGTTTCATCTGCTAAGGAGGCATACACCATTTCACCGGTTTGTTTATGCAGTTCGATCTTATCCATAGGGTGTATGTCTTTAGCCATAACCTCCATGTTGGTCCTTAGATAATCCAAGGTAGATTGAGGATGCAGCGTTGTGGGCATGAAGTGACTCATGATCATCTTGCCTTCACTTACATCAAAGGCAGACATGAGTCTTTGCTGATTGGTAGGAGCCAGGTTCAGCAAATGATTGTACAGCTGTACTTTAATAGGATCACTTCTCCTCTTAATGTCAATAAATTGCTGTTTGATGCTTGACTGTCCTTCTCTGTGCTGGCTGGAGGATCTGACCTCTCCTCCTATAGCTCTATCATGTTCATGCTGGAATGAACTGGTTGAAACTTCTCCACTGGGTGGGCCCATGCCCATTGCTTGCCTTACTGCTATGTCATCCTCCGGAAAGTCATTTAGTCTTTGTCTTTTCTCTCCCCGATTGATGGATGAAGTCAGGGGAGTCTCTCTATCTCTTTTCCTGGTTAAGTCCTCCTTTTGTGGGGTTTGGAGGACCGAGGTATCAACAGTAGTCTCTGCCCTAGGAGGCACTTTTGTCTGAGCCTGTTGCTCTGTGGAGCTTGGAGCATCAATCACTTTTTCTTGCTGCAAGGGCTGCTGTTCACTATATTGTACCTCTTCTTGTTGCTGCCCTTGTTCCTGCTGCTCCATTTCTTCTTGCTGCTGTAGCAATGTATCCACTTGTTCTTCTGCCAATGGAGGTGGCTGCTCCACCTTCTTCCCTTTATCTTTGCTTGCTGTCTGCGGTGCCTTCTCGGCAGTTTGCTGCTGGGTTGTTGATGATGTAGTAGCTGCTCCCAGCTGTCTTCTGTATGAATGAGGAACCTGTCCACAATTTTCCAAGTCAGCTTTCTTTTGTATATTTCTAGCTTCTCTTTCTAGAAGCTCTTCAGCAGTTATTTCTTCTTCTAAGGTACCCTCTTCCCAGCTTAAGGCATTGGCATACTGTTCAATCTCACGTTGTCTCTTGTGTGCATAACCACCCAATTTGTATTTTATCCTCCTGAGGGAGATAGAATGATTGGGGTCATAGGGTACCCATTCAAAACTAGTTTGCAGTCTGAGGCCTTCCAGGATAGTGTTTGCCTCTTTCCATCCCTCCTCTTTTCTGTTATATAGGAAAGGACCCAGCTGGCTCCTTACCTTTAGCTGTGACTTCTTGTTCTTGCTCTGAAAATGCAGGTAGTCTGAGTTGCCAAACTGTCTGAAATATTCCAAGGCAAAAAGCCTCATGGGGACATACCTTGGCAATCTAAAAGGTGTCAACTCACAGCCATATATTCTGATGACTGTATGGTTTTGGTAGAAGTACCAATTCCCAATGCTGTAGGACTTATTCAAATGGAGAATTCTCCTCATGTCATCGGTTAGTCTAGGAGGAGGAGTACCCTGCAGTACTGTCATGGCTGGATAAATGAATAAGTCAATGAACTCATTGTATGTATAAGGTGACACAGAGGTATGATGAAAAACAGAGGTCCATAACACAACTGACCTTGGACTTCCTTGGGCATTGAGTTGCTTTAAAGGAAAAGAGAAGGTGGCTGGTTGATAAAACAAGAAGAGGTGGTATATGTATGAGGTATACCTGAATAGTCTTTCTCTCTTTAAGTTCATAAACTGGTCATGGATTTTATCTGCAATGTATGTAGCATAATCATAATGCACAGCTGGGGGCTTACCAGGAGAGAATAGAGACAGCATTGCTATTATGGTTTCATCCACATCCTCCATTCCCTTGAATCCTAGGGCATAGCTGATTAAATCCACTAACATCCTGCCCAATTCATTCAAATATTGATACCCAATAGGAGGGGTTCTGATGGTGTCCGAGCCTGGTCTTACAAACAGCTGATTAATCTTAATGATTTGGTCACCTGACAGCTTGCTCCCTTTGTTTACCAAATTCTGCATATAGAGGGGGGTCAATTGCTTGGCAGTATGGAAGTGCAGCATTCCATTTATACTTTCTGGGGTAATCTGGAACAGGACTGAGCCTGTGGGGCTGATGACAGCTCTTTGATTTGGGTCATAGCATTCCTGGCAGCTGTAGACCAATTCTGGCATAGGATTTACTTGAGGGAGGTTGTAGATGGGCAAGTTAGAGTCCCAAATCCCCAAGATATCTGCCCCACTCAGGTGCTGGGCCTTCAACTCATTCATCATCTGGATATTGTATTTGGAGCCCATAGGGAACCAGTCCAGCATCTGATAATCCATGTCTCCTAGGGCTTTCCATGCTAATTCCTGGTGAGGAGCATTGAGGGGCTTGATATTCAGAGCAATAGGAGTCTCCATGGCCTTCTTCAAAGTTCAACAATTGTAGGTGGATTGTTTAATGGAAGCAACACAGAATAGAAGTGATTTTCTGTAAAAACAGTTTGTATCTCAGAGACCAGAGGAGGAAATTACACAACAGCAGTTGAAATACTGTTTGTTTCAGGAGCAGGGCTTCTCTATGGTCTCACTATGTCCTCTTTTAGCGGGTGAATTGAGCTTAACAAGAAATTAGCCGGGAATATGCAGTGAATGTTGTTTTTGAGTGAAATTACAGGTATTAAGGCTCGGCTGGCGTCTTTGGACTTCACAATTGCAAATGTGGATGTGCAGAGGGAAATGGCCGGTGAAAATATAATTTTTATGGTGTCCTTAGCCCCCTGAGTGACTTTTTTTTCAATAACAGGCGTATGGAGGGCAGCAAGCGGTAAATACCTGTTAATTGACGAACGGAGGTCGCATGGGCGTGCACAGTTGGAGCTGTGGAGGTCGCCTCGGTCAATCGAGCAAGTTGGCGAAAATTTGGACGTAAACGCTCATGCAGAAAAACAGTAGAGAAACGCACAAACAATGGAAAAATAGACGTTTTTTGGCTTAATATGGGCTTTTTATGATTTTGGCGCTTTTTAGTGATGACGTTAGCATGATGTCATTGGTGGGTCAAGGTGAGGTGACGTCAGCTGACGTCATCGGGTGACATGTCAATACACTGTTGGTCAATGGGGGCGATGAGGTGGCAGCCATGTCAGCGGCCAGGTGGACGAATAACAGGGGCGAGGACAAGCGGATATGACGTGGCATTGTGACATAGGAGGGCAGCTGGCGGTCTAAACCGTAGCGGTTACGGTTAAGGCTAACCGCTACGGTCTCTCGGGGCAGTTTTGGTACGACGCTGAATGTGTCAGGCTTTGCTCCGAGAGACTTTAGCGCTTGACGCATGGAGAGGCCCTGACGTGACGCAACGTCACCTTCTCGGGCGGTAAAGGACGGCTGCGGGGGCTGCTCCGATATCATCGTGGATCGTCGGATCTTCGGGCCTTGATCCGACGGTGGGCGGAGCAACAACATGCGCGGGTGATATGTGGGCGGAAAACTTTGGGTTGCGGGTTTTTTTAATGGTTTTTCCAATGTTTTTTCATAAAATCAAACTGCGCGCTAACCCTTTGGAAATGCGCCAGAGGCGGGTTTTTTGACTTTGGGTAATTCTTGCAAAGGTTTTAAGGGGTAAAAGAGGGTTTACGAAGGTTTTTCAATGCAAATGGTGGTTTGAGGAGCGAGTTGGCTTGTAGCAAGGGGGAATGGGATGTGATAGGTTCACCAAGGTGACCAGAGGTCTCTTTGGTTCCTTTTGAAGAGAATATAGCTATAATGCCAAGGGGAGGAGTATTTATAAGATTTTGGGGCTTTATACACCATAGTGTTAGTATTATTAGGGGAGGGGTAAGATAAAGGAGCTATATAGTAGAATTAGAGGTTAATATGAATGAGGGGAGCAAATGAAGGGGATTTTACTGAGTTTATGTAAAGTTGATTTAGTTTTGAGAGTAGATCAAAATGAAAAGATCTTAGACAAGAAATGTGGCTTCTGAAAGAACAAGAACCATCATAAAACCATGATCTCTCTTCATAAATCTCAGCTAAAGAAAGGGAATGTTAGTAATGAATGAAGGGGGAGAGGGAGGTTAGTCATGCTCCTTGCTGTAATTTGATGGAATTCACCACTTTGTCCATTGATAGATTTTTGCCTTGGCAAAACACCTCTTGACATGTGTGAAATAGTGAAAATACCTTTTCTGCAACCACAACTGCTTACCCAGCTACTTTCCTAACATTTTTTGTTTCTCCATAGAGGGTGCATTTAGGCTTGCAAACCCTTACTTGCCTTTTCTTTTCTTTGGCTTTTTCTTTATTCTTTTCTATCTACTTCTACCCTTATCTCTTCCAAGGTCCCAGATTAAGCTGTTGGGAACCTTTACTTCTCTACCTAAACTACTTGTCTGCCAAGATTAAACAGTTTGGACAGACTTCTTTCTCTATTCTATAACTCAAAATTGAAACATGGCATGATCCAGATTAAACTGTTGAATCATCCACAAAATTGAAATAAGGTCCTCAATATTTGAAACACTTTACACACCTTCTTGCTCTTTAGGAAATATGGGATCTTTGTGAACTCAAAGCAGAGCATATTTGGATTTTCTCTTGCCAATCATGAAATATGAAACCTATTGGTATAGGTATCCAACACATGTAACGTCCAACAGCTAAACATAGATCCCTGAAACGGGGGATTCCTTTGCGTGCTTCCTTAGGAGAAGCAACCTATGCATGCAAGTCTATTTTTCTCAGTCTCAGAGGTAACTGGTCAACTCAGCTGCACATGCAAGTGACTGCTTGACTGTTGGAGAAAAATTCACATTCATGCCTATAAGTTGTGCTGACTACCCAAGGGGATTACACAATTCCTAGGTCGGTTAGAGCAGCTGACGACTGCCTAGATTTTCACAAATCCTGGGTTGAACAGTCTGTTGATGGGAAAATTTGCGTAAATCCTGCTATGAAGGTTGGCTGGCAATATTGTGCAATTGTGGAGCCTAGTAGGACATCAAAGGGAATTGCACAATTCTTGGAGGGAGAGGCTGGTTTCCCTCCAGAAATGTGCAAATTTCACTAGGAATCTTCTCAGCCTGCAGCTGGACGAAGTTTGGATGAGCAGCTTGTGAGGGAAATAGATCCACTCTGATCAATAGGCTACCTTTGTGCGAGGAAGGAACTGAAGCTTGAGTACTTGATGAAGCAAGAAAAAGTGTTGTGTAGAGATGGTAGGGGAGGCTCCAAAACAGGGTAAGGAAAAATTTTGGAGGGTGGTTGTAGCCGCTACAATAGTACCCTAGATGTTGTTATAGGAGGGGGGAAACCTGATGAAGATGACCTCATTGATCAAATCCCTCATAACCATCCCCCCAGCACCATGCCTCTTGATGAGCTTGTGAAGGAATCTCATGGTAATCCTTGGCCTAAGTTATGCCCACCAGAACCAAGTCCTGCACCTATCAAAATGATAGAATTTGTTCCATATAAAACCTTGAACATTAACCCCTCTCTCTCAACCAACTAAGAAGAGAAGTTGTGCAAAATGATGAGAGAGTACTTAGATTCCTTTTCTTGGAGCTATAAAGAAATGAAAGTGGTGCATCCTTCAGTGCGTACTCATCACATCTACATTAAGGAAGGATTGAAACATGTTTGCCAACATTAGAGGAGAATGAACCCATCCCTCAAATACATAGTGAAGGAAGAGTTGCAAAAGTTGTTGAATGTAGTGTTCATCTACCCAATCTCAGATAGTGAGTGGGTGTCCCCTCTATTTTTGGTCCCAAAGAAGAATGGAAAGTGGAGGATTTGTGTACACTACAAAGAGCTCAACAAAGACACTAAGAAAGGCCATTTCCTTTTACCTTTCATTGATCAAATTTTAGATTGTTTTGTAGGGAAGAAGTTCTTCTTTTTCCTAGATGGATTATGTGGTTACAATTAGATCCATATCAACCCAGAGGACCAAGATAAAACTAAATTCACTTGTCCTTCGGGTACCTTTGCTTATAGCAACCTTTATTGGGTTGTGTTATATTCTTTCCATGACTAACCCACATAGTGAATCAGGGGGTTAGAGGGGGGGCGAAACCCCCCCTTCATTGCATTGATTATGCAAGAGGGGGGTCACGGGGGGGCAACAACCCCCCTATCTGAGGTGTTTGAGGGGGTGTGTAGCCCCCCTCTACGGGGTCTGACGCATCACCTTGGGGAAAATTGTTTTGGACCCTATATTAGGTTGGGCAGACCTACATATGGTTTTGTGCATGCTTTTCACACATGGTTTTGGATGCAATGGTTTTTGGTCCATGGTTTTGGATGGGATGGTTTTCATTCCATGGTATTGGATGCTTAGGCATGTATAAATATGTATTGTAATATTGAAAGGAATATAAGGAAAAATCAATCTCGTAGTCCCGATTTTGGGATCTAGGGGAAAGCTCTATGTATATGTGTTTTATGTGTTATTCTCTCGCATTGTTTATTTTTTATGGTTTAGAATTGGTATAAGAGTTGTTTTGGCTTCAAGGGGATGCCTTTGATGCTAAGGGGCTTCGCTCGGGTCTGTGGTAGACCCTGTTCAATGGGAGATCTGCAAGATCGATTCTGGTGGTGAAAGAAGATGGCAAGCAATGGAAAGATAGAGATAGAGAAATTTAATGGTCAGTGTTTTGAATTATGGAAACTAAATATGGATGATCTGTTGGTGGATAAAGATCAATGGATCATAGTAGATCCAGGTACTAAACCAATGGGAGTGTTCAATGAAGAATGAAAGAGGTTGGATCAGAAGGCAAAGAGCACAATACAATTGTGTGTCTCAGATTCAGTATTTTTGAATGTATCAGGGGAAGCTATGGCTAAGGCTTTGTGGGAGAAGTTAGGGACTTTGTACCAATCTAAGTCTCTGGTGAATAAACTCTTCCTATGGAAAATGTTGTATAACTTGAGGATGAAAGATGGAGACTCGGTGACAGAACATCTAAACACATTTAATACTGTGGTAAGTCAGTTATTATCTGTTGATATTAAAATTTCAGATGAATATAAGTGCATCAGTTTGTTGTGTTCTCTACCAGATTCATGGGATAGTTTGGTTATTGCAATTGGTAGCAATGCAATTGCCTTGCAATTTTATGAAAGAGTCTCATCCTTGTTAACCGAGGAGATGAGATGGAAAAATATGGAGAGCTAGAATGGTGATGCCTTGTCTGTACAAGGATTGTCCTAGAACAGAAAAAAATAAGTCATCGAGTTGGAGATCTAAATCTAGAGGGAAATCTAAATCTCTAGGAAAACCTGTAAAGGTGGTGTACTGGAATTGTGAAAAGGAAGGGCACTACAAAATGGACTGTAAATATAAAGCTCTTGATAAAGGAAAGGCATCTGATGATGCTCCTTCTGCAGAGGCGAAAACCACCTCAGATGAAGGTGGGTATGTGTACTTGGATTCTTCAAGTACACATGTAGATCATGAGGCATGGTTGATTGACTCAAGTGCATCCTTTCACTTCACTCCCCAAGGAGATTGGTTCTACGAGTATGAGAAATACGATTTTGGTGACGTCTTCTTAGCGGATGATAGGAAGGCTAGAATCATTGGTCGTGGAAAAGTAAAGTTGAAGTTGCAAGGTGGAAGGGCTAGAAAACTTCCTGGTATTCTGCATATTCCTGCATTGGCCAAAAATCTGATTTCTGTAAGCAAGCTGGATGATGCAGGTGTAAAAAATAATGTTCGAGAAGGATACCTGCAAGATGGATCAGGGAGCACTAGTATTGATGAGGGGAGTTTGGATTGGAACTCTACAAAAGATGCAAGGTAGCACTGTTGTTGATGGGTGCAATAATTTTGTGGTTCCTGAAAGTGGAGTAGAAAATCTAGTGGTCTCTGGAGAGAATACCATGCTATGGCATCAAAGGCTTAGACATATTGGAGAGAAAGGCCTTCGAATACTTCATGGTAAAGGTATGGTAGAAGGTATGAGTAATAGCTCTCTAGATTTTGATTTATGTGAAAATTGTGTATATGGGAAGTAGAATTGGGTAAGTTTCCCCTCCGGTGGTAAGAGGGCGAAGCAGATATTAGAGCTTGTTCATAGTGATATGTTTGGACCTGTGAAGGTTCCATCACTAGGTAAGTCTGTGTACTATGTATCATTTATATATGACTTCTCATGTAATACATGGATATATTTCCTTAAGAAGGAATCTAATGTCTTTTACTTGTTTAAAGAATTTAAGGCTCTAGTGGAAAACCAGACAAAGAAGAAGATAAAGGTATTAAGGATAGATAACAGTGGAGAGTTTTGCAATAAGGAATTTGAAGAATTCTATAAGAAGTGTGGTATAGCAAGGCAGAATACTACTCCATACACACCTGAGAAAAATGGAGTTGCAGAAAGAATGAACAAGACGTTGCTGGAAAGAGCAAGAAGCATGCTTAGTGGTGCCAGGTTAAGACAGGAATTCTGGGCAAAGGCAATGGAGACAACATGTTACCTGGTCAATAGATCACTTCATCAACATTGGAGGATAAGACTCCACAAGAGATATGGACTAGTAAGAAACCCTCTCTTTCACATCTGAGGGTATTTGGATGTGATGCATATGTACATGTTCCAAAGGAGAAAAGAACCAAGTTGGATAATAAATTTGAAAGTGCATATTTATTGGGTATAAGGATGGTTTAAATGGTTATAAGTTTTAGAACCTAGTAACGATGAAGGTTGTGTATAGCTGAGATGTGTTGTTTAGAGAGGTGAAAGATGTTATTAAACATGAACTCCAACCAAAGGAACCTAAGAAGATAGATTTTGAGGTTAAGGAGGAAGAATCATACTCTATAGTAGACAAGGAATTAGAAGATAAGGAGCCACAAACTCCAGGTGTGAAAAGATCAGTTCAAGAAAGAAGGTAGCCAGAAAGGTATAGTCCATCTACTTTCTATTCAAATTCCTCTTTACCTTTAAATACTGATGGTGATCCGAGAACTGTGAAGGAAGCAATAGATTCAGAGGATGGAAAACTCTGGAAAGAGGCCATGGTTGATTAAATGACATCTTTACATAAAAAAGAGGCTTTGGATCTGGTGGAGTTGCCGCCTGGAAGGAAACCCATTGGAAAGAAATGGGTTTTCAAGAAGAAGAAAAATGTAGAAGGAAAGGTGGAGAAATACAAATCTCGGTTGGTAGCAAAAGGTTATTCCTAGGTGCCGGGAAGTGATTTTGGTGATATTTTTTCTCGTGTTGCCAAGGTAGCTTCTATTAGATTACCTTTATCTATTGCTGCTTCTTTTGATTTTGAGGTAGAACAGATGGATGTGAAAACAACATTTCTTCACGGGGATCTAGAACAGAGGTCTACATGAAGTAACCCAAAGTTTTTGCAGTGAAGGGTAAGAAAGAACTAGTATGCAAGTTAAAGAAGTATTTGTATGGGTTAAAACAGTCACCAAAGGATGTGGTTTCATAAATTTGATACATTGATATAGGGATTTGGCTTCTTCAGAAGCAAAGCAGATCACCATGTGTATTTTAAATTAATTGGTGACCATGTTATTTATCTGGTCTTATATGTGGATGATATGTTGCTAGTTGGAAATGACAAAGAAATTATCCAGGATTTGAAAACCCAATTTTCCTCCAAATTTGACATGAAGGATATTAGTGCTGCAAACTATATTTTGGGCATGGAAATTAAAATAGATCATGCAAAGAGGAAGCTCTCGTTAAACCAAAGGAATTATGTCGAGACAATATTGTAGAGGCTTAATATGTAGGATAGTAAACAGGTAAAGGTTCCTATTCCTGTAGGTGTGAATTTACCTACTGAACAGTGTCCCAAGACACAAGAAGAGGAAGAGGACATGTCTCATGTTCCATATGCAACTGCAGTTAGTAGCCTAATGTATGCAAGACTAAAAATTTCACATGCAGTGGGAGTATTGAGCATATTTATGTCAAAACCAGGGAGGGAGCAATGTGTTATGTTCCTATACCAACAGATGTCATATATCATGATCGACTTGGTTTAGATTTGAAATATGTACATACCTTTGGTTGTTGCAAATGTTTTCAATATTTTTAAAAAATAAAAAAATTTAAAAATGTAAAGAGGGTATGCCCTCAAATAAAAATCAAAGGGCAAAAAGAATAAAGAAGAGGTCAAAAAATGAAATAAAATGAACCCCAAGAAAAATAAAAGACCATGAAAGTGTGCAAGCCCAAATGCCACTGCTATTTTACTTTTTGTATAATAAAGATTGTGTGCAACTTGTTACTTATGCCACAATCCATGGTAACCAAACAATTTAATCTTAGTTATTCCATGTTTTCAATTTCATGCTTAGAGATAGAGAATAAAATATGACCAAACTGATTAAACTTGGTAGATAAGTCGATAGGTAGAGTGAATAAAAGGATGCTCAACAATTTAAGAGAAATAATATTAACTTAATATTATGAATCGATAAATATTCAAATGGAAATATTATAAAACAAGAAAGAAATATAACTTCTCTTGACCGGGCCCAGAGTCGCCAGAAGTCTCTACTAAGGAATACTCTGAATATAAGTGAAGATCAAACACAGTCTTTCATTAATATGAGTAACGAGATTATAGGCTCACTGATATAACAGTAGGATATGTCTAAAAAGGAATGATTATACATTACATAAGTATGAACTGAAATTTTTTTTCCCTTCGGCCTTATATATAATAGTAAGAGAGAAAACTAGATAAAAACGAATCCTCATGATCAGGGGATCTTGAGGATTTCGCAATACATAATCTAATTTTGTCATGAAATAGTATTGGTCTGCCTGGTCTCTCATTTCCTTACATGTGTTAGAAGTTATGTTTCCCTTTTATGCCCTGGTGTTGCTCTGTCAAATGAACGACAATTGACCAATTTGCGTCTTCTGCACACAAGGATAGTAGAAAGTCAGTTTCCAGTGCCATATTTATCTAAATTGTTACCAAGTTCTTTCATCCAAATTTAGTTGTAATTTCATTTATTTCAGTTCATAAATAGAGATAATCGTGTAAGGATAAATATGAAATAAAGAAATTACTGAGGAGAAAATATACCTTTTTCTTGACCCAACATACTCTCTAGCTTACCTTGTTGCATGTCCCCATGCAATTAAGTAGTTGATTTGTAGCTGAGTTAGGGAGTAGGCAGAATATACCTCCTCCTTATAATGTCTGAAGCCATTTTTCTTCTTTAATATAATAAAATCCTAGGTAACATCCTGATCCTTCAAGGTGTAATCACAATGATACTTATCTAGAGGATACCATATGATTGGAGTCATATACTGACATCCTATCCATTCAGGTCCCATAGTCAAAATCATATCACTGTATTTATACAAATGAGAGGAGGCAACTTAAAAATTCCGATATCCAAATGGTTCTCAATTTCTAACAGTAATGTTGGAGGCTTCCCAGCTTTGTCTAGCTATAGATAAGGCTTCCTCCTTAATCTCTTTGAAATACGCATTTCCAGCTTGTATAACATCTTTATGTAATGGCCCCAATTGGCCTATAATAACAACTCATTTCACGAATTTCTTATGTTTACTCAAGAGTTATAGGGGTTTGGTTGGTTCCCCTCTCACCCATAGGTCAATTCCTTATTCACACCTCCTAAAAGTATTGTGGGCCTTGGCCCACTTGAGTTGATTAGTAGCGAAAGAGAGAAATTCTCAGAGTTGCACATCCCCTATAAAGGGGTCAAGGTTATTGTTCCTTTCGCCTTCCAAAAAGAAATTGTACATAAACAACTCATAAAGGAGGTGTTGTGCCTGCTCATTCTATTCTCTAAATCATTTGACAAAATCCAAAGTGGTTTTGATTTCCATAGGCTTACCAGCCTTAGCAGCTTTTGTTTTTAGCAGTAGGAACCTTTCTAGGAGGTATAGGGAATAATTTGTAGTAGGGGATCTACCTAAGAAGGAGTTTGAATAGAGAGAGAAGACCAATTCCAACTTCTCTTTAGCCTTCTGTAATTTCTCCCGTTCTTTCTCAACCTTTTTCTGTTCAGCCCTAAACTGAGCAAAGGTTTCATCCTTAGTTATGGTTATTTCCGCAAACTTTTTTGTTAATTATTGATGTATCTTCAGGGGCACTACCTCCTCCATGTATTGGGCTAATTCCTGCTACGCCTTTAGTAATTCATTCTGCATTCTACTAATAAATGCTTCCCTGATTAAGGGAGTATAGGAAGGTGTTTCTTCCGTTTGGGTTTCTTCTTCCTGGGTCTCCATGGGATCGATCTGAATAGAAACTTTAGCTGCCTTTTGAATCATGCAATGATCAGTTAGAATGTCCTCTTCAACGTCTATTTGAATAGTAGTATCCATGGTAGAGTGGTCCATTTGGGTATCCCGCGAGAAAACAAAAGGGTCCTTGGTTTGCATTTCAGCATCTTCTACAAGGCACGACTCTGTTTGAGTTTACTTTGGACAAGCCAAAAACATCCTCAGTTTAGGTCTCAACGTTCCTTCCAGGAAAATGTTTTGTCTGTGTGCCTGTGGTCTCTTTTTCTACTTTCAAATTATTGGCTCTAATGGCCTCCTTTAACCACTACCTTAGTTCCTCGACTATTCTCTTATGTTTCCTATACTTCTTAAGTACTTTTCTGAGCATGTCCTTGTAGGACTTCTTTATCCTGGGACTTCTAACCGGTGATGGGTTGAATGCATTATCCTCCGGTTCCTGTACAAGTGGTAACGTGTCAAAATCAAGGAGGGTTCCATTTGGAACTATATCTCTCGAGGGAGCTTCATCTTCTAACTCTACCTTATCATGGATTTCTCTTTCAAGAGACCCCAATACAACATTGTCTCTTGAACAATTGTCATTCTCCAGATTTTCTTCTGGGTAGGCCTTGTCCTCAGGGGACTTAGAAGAAATAGTTTTGCCTGGTTGATTTTCATCTAGCAAGGTTTCATTTATATGGTTTCCTTTAGCTGGGGGGTCTACTAGACCAGTGTCTAGTTCATGATTTCCTCCTTTAGTGACATCTTCTTCATGTATCTCCACTTCAAGGGGTTTTCCATAGAAGGTTGGTTCCTTGTATTCTTCCATGAAATTAGTGCATGGAAAGTTTTTCTCATGAATATGGCTATCAGCAAGGGTAGACTAGTTGGGGGTGCAATTCTGTTCCTCAGCATTCCCAGATTGCTCTTTTCCTTCTCTAAATATCCCCATGTTTTCCAATACCCTGGCCACTTCCTCCTCATAGTCTGGCAAAGGGGAATTTCGTAGACTTGCAGGTGGTATGTGGGATGGTCTAGCATCGTCTACTTGAATTGGGATGCATCACTGGGCTCTCACTCGCATAGAGCACCTACATTTTTCTAGGTTTAGGGGCACAGAGGAATTCTTTCTTTTTAGTGTCTTTCACTAACCTGCGATTCTTGGACCTTGCTACTCTGTTACTGTGTTTTCTACAGTTGCAACCAAGGTAGGATTTATAACATTATCCCAAGTTAACTGATTTTAGTCCAGTCCATTCATAATAATTAATTTAATCAATCAATGATCGCTTATTACTTTGTGTGGGTCCTTGGTTGTCCTAACTCGACAGGTGACGTCATGTAATAGGGAATCCAAGTAAAACAAAAAATTAACTGAAAAATTCTCTTTTAAAATGGCTAGAATTTTCAATTGGCGTGTTTTATCACATCATGTCGACCATTGCAGGTAATTTATCTTTGCATGATGACGACCCATTCTCGCCACAACTACCTTAACGTCGAAGGATGGATCCGTTTTCCTGCTTGCACTACTTTCTCTCCTATATCCTTGAATAATTCAATCGCATTGTGTAGAAGGACATGTCTTTCTATCCATTTGGTTCCTTCAACTAGAAATCTAGTGGCTTTGGATATGACTGCTTCAGAAACTGTTATACTTATGCCTCTGATTGTGGAGCTACCATTCTACAAATTCTGCAAAAATTCCAATGTTAGCCCCTCATGAAAATCTTGTAACCTATTCAAATATTATAGCCATCCTGTGCATTGGATAATTGCATGGGATTGACCCAATACCATAAGTACTAGAGGTTCATTCCGCATAGCTCTTCCTCCAAAGGCTGTTGTACCTGTAACTAGTTCACTTGTATGCAATTGTTTTACACTTCAACAATTAAGAATAGCAACAGTAAAATATTACAAAAATTAACAGATAAATGACGATATTTTGGGATTTAATATCATATTTAGTTAAGGCATTGGTCCCATCAACCATACTTAACGTAGGATCATGAGTCTACATTCTAGCCATAATGGTTTCTGTCATTAACCCAATCAGGAATACTTGCTAATTATTACTCATTCATAATCATCATTCAGTCCTTCCCCGAGAGTTAATTCAAATTATTATAACACAACTGTTCATAACTATCACACATGCCATGCATACACAGGCCATCCTCCTTCTGACTAGAAAAGGGCGTCCACATCCTTTCAACATGTGAAAAGCAAGTGAAAGCATTAATAAGGCATAAATGTTGGCAACCAATTATAAAACCAAAGTGTTAATCAATAAAGTAATTAAATAAATACACGTCATTGGATGTGAAATGGCTGAAAAGAAATTAAAACAGAGATTTTAATATATTATGTCAAAAAAATTCATTGGAAAATGTATTAATGACAAAGGCATAATCGGTGGTATATCTTAATGACAAACGTAAAATTATTGGAAAATTTGGAATATAATGAATATATGATATAATTTGACCATGTAGATCTACTTGTAATAATGTTGCTCAAATGGAAAATTCAATTTAGAAAGAAATCCATAGGTGAAAAGAGCATAGAGAACATTTAACAGTGTAAGATGATACCTCAATACCATAAGCAGAGCCGCTTCTACCAGCGGGTGTTCATAGCCTCAACAGGGTTGCTTTTTAACCCCACAAATGAGCTAGAGTCCTCCGTTTAGAATGTAGATGGTTCTTCCTTTTCTTGTCATAAAGAGCCAACTATGCATGCATGGTGACCAAATGACCATAGTGCCATTCACCAGGATATAACAAAGTGATAAGGCTAGCTCATGATGAGACCCCTGCCCTTCTAACAATTTTAAGCATCAAGAAGGTCATTACCTTGATTTGGTAATCAAATTGAAATGTCACTTGTTAGATACTAATGGTCATGGTAGGTTGGCTCGTGATGAGACCCCCTATCATTTTTAAGACAATGTTTGGTTCTTTTTCACATCTCATTATGTCCATTTTTCTAGTGGAAGTTTTATTTATTAAAGAGAGGGGGGCCCATTTGCTCCTTAAGAGTCGGGGATGGTGTAAGAAGCAAGAAGATGCCAATGGAAGTTTATACTCTTACCCCCATATCATCATGCTAATGAGATTCATCCAATAGACAATGTAAACACATAAGCCAATATGGTTTGAAAATAATGAATCATTTTATGATGTGTCCAAAGAAGAGAAGTTTAGTAAATCATTATAAAGATACACCATATCAGCTTTGGAATGAAAATACCCATCAAATGGTTGCATGAGTCATAATGATATTGTTATTACTGTTTTTTTTCTTATATCAAGCGTAAATCCATTCAAATGGTATTTATTCACAATACAAAGGAGAAAAAAAAAAGATGGCATCATGATCGTTAAGAAAAATTCACAATTTATTCTGTGAAATATACAAAAAGGGTTGCTCAATTGATTGAACAACAATTGTTCAATCGTTTGAACAACAAAAATCACAAATAGAAGTGTTGTTCAATCGAATGAACAAAAAAAAAGTTGCAAACAAAATTGTTGTTCATTCGATTGAATGGAAATCGTTCAACCATTTGAACGAAAAAATCAAAAACAAAAATGTGTTGTTCAATCAACTGAATGGCAATTGTTCATTCGTTTGAACAACAAAATTATATAAAAAAAAAAAACAACAACAACAACAACAAAAAGAAAAACAAAAATGTGTTGTTCAAATGTTTGAACAGCAATCGTTCAATCATTTAAACAGAAAAATCGAAAACAAAAATGTGTTGTTCAATCGATTGAATGGAAATCGTTCAATCATTTGAACGGAAAAATCAAAGAAACAAAAATGATTTGTTAAATTGATTTAATGACAATCATTCAATCGTTTGAACAGAAAATAAAAGAAAAGAAAGTGTTATTCAATCGATTGAATGGCAATCGTTCAATCGTTTGAATGAAAAATCAAAGAAATAAAAAATGTGTTGTTCAATCGATTGAGCGGAAATCGTTCAATCATTTGAACAACACTTATCAAGCAATAAAAATTCTCATATTTACATGCTAATTTCTACTCATAATTGCAACCAATCAAAAAGAGTATATACATTATTTATAATTTCTAATGAGATCTCAATATTTTGAAGGAAAAGCGGCAAGGTCATCACTTCCCACAGCTAAAATTTGCATGGAGGGATCCTTTCACACCTGCTCGTAGAAAGACTCCTTGGTGTGTGTTTTGTGATAGAGACATACTCAATGTCTGTTTACCTTAAAAGAGTGGCTAGATCCATCAATGGTAACCAAGGAAAGAGTGTTATCGGGAAATCTAGTGTCCATTCAGAGCTGCTAGTCCCACTAAGACGGGTAGCTATCTTAGAAACAAACAAACTAAAGTTAGTTATGTTTTCCTTTATGAGAAGTAGATGAAAGAGAAGAAAAGAGTACCGACCTCAGTATTTTTCTTGGCTCCTTGCTTGTTCCTCTCCCCCCTGATAGATATTTGTTGCTTCTTCCTTACTTGTCCCGCTTCAAAGAACACCTGTAGACTCAAAGCAGCATAATACCGTCAAAGCATAGAGATCTACAATCATAAGCAATATAGGATCAGATATATATAGGCCATACAAATGCAGGTATCAACTAAGACATACAAGAATGTGGAGGAAAACTCAAATAGCTTTATTGATAGAAAGAGTAGAAGAGAGGATTACAACCCATTGATCTGACCCAGCGTCATCCTCCCAACATGAAATCCCTTCTTCACCTCATGAAAAAATTAGATCACCCAAAAATGTTGCACAGAGAAACCAACAGCACTTCCTTACAAAATACAAGATTCTAGCGTCTAGATCTCTCAGATGAGGGATCCATATATAGATGTTTGTAGGTGATTTACTCAGCTTCTGGGATTTTGATTAGTGTCATCTCTCTGAGAGTTCCTGGTTCCACTTGGATATTTCATGATCTCTTACTCATCCCTGAGTGAATTCAGAGAGGCAAGTGTCAAATGGGCAGCTTCTAGAAGATTCTCTGGGTTTCCATCTAGCAAACTGCTTCTTCCATTTTTCTACTCTCATTCATTGCACCCTATAGAAAGGATTTTCAGTATGCATCACACTTTTTTCATGTGGCAGGTTAGATGCATCACACCTTTAGCACTTAGTAGTCTGTATGGTCCAGTTTTGAGTAGCTTTTCATGGATAACTTCTGGGAGATGATTTAATCAGCTGACCTTGCACCTTTAGGGTATGAAGCAATACTTTTAGGGACTTAGAAGCCCTTGGTTTATGGACATATGTGATTGGGGTTGCAGTGCCCAAAAATGTCTATAACAGTTGCCCCCTAAAGCATGAGGTCATAAATCTTCTGATGTTGAGTGAAATGCTTTACCATGATGATCCGAGGTTTTTCAAACTGGAAGGCAACCTATAATAAGATACAATGCAATACATTATTTTCATAATATTTTCATGATCTAGCTAAGGCGAGCATTCCCATGCTTAAATTTATAAATTCATTCTCATGTACAGAGGACAAACAACCGTCTGTGAGGCAGACTAATGATTCTAGTAGAACCATCATCCTTTGGCTTGGATGATTATCTGTGCAACAATGATGTACATTCGATGTCTTTATTTCCCTGAATGTTCCGCAACCCGGATGGATGAAACTAGATCCGGGGTCTTCAAAACTCATTCAATCTTCGCCCGAAGTACAAGTCGATCCATGTGAAAAGATGTTCTAGTGTCAAACATGGAAAGACATCGTTTGATTACCAGCCAATGATGTGAGCTGTTAACAGGCGCGAGAGGATTCACCTGTTATCACTCAGGTTGTCCCTTTTGACTCCTAAAGGGATACGGCCGAGGTAACCACAAACCAAGCTTTTGACTACAGGTCCTAGCCTACCAACAGTCAGAGATGGCTCTCTCTTTAGGATTTAGCTTTGTTTAAGGGATGATTTTAGGCTAGATATGATGTACATGGGTTTTGTTTGAGTTTGGTGGGATGGTTGATTTGTTCAAGCAGAGTTGGCATGCACAGTGTAAGAAGTTAAAACCATTGGGAATGGAGTCTATGAATGTGAACTGAAGGGTGTGTTTTCCTTGGTAGAAGAGGGGAATATGGAGCAGGATAGCTACGCATGGCACAATGATTAATGCTGGAACAAGGATGAAATGGAGGTCATGGGATGAGAGGCAGTTAAGGATCTCTCGTCCAACTAAAGAGGGAAAGTGGATGAAGGCTAAATAGGAGCAATTAAGGATTCCTAAACAGCATTCAGAAATGAGAAATAGCTTAAACATGATCAATTAAGTATGCATATTCATCACTAATTCAGAGGAAAACATAGAAAAGTTACAAGAATTGAGCACAGAGGGCATGAAAGCCAGTTCTGATCTATTCCTTCCTCCTGCAACTTAGATTATGATATATAGATGATACTGATGCATATAAACTAATAAAACAGAGGGAGGAAAGACTTATCGGACCACAAGCAAGCACGAGAATTCAATATCAAGCTTTTCAGCCATTGAAAGCACAACCAGCGAGTTCAGATGCAAATATTCTAGCAATCTTTGATTACATAAGTTCTTTAAGCTTATAGCACAAGTCCAGAATGAGAAATACAACCAACCAACCCTTTTCACTATACAAAGGGAGGTCTTTATAGAGAAAATATCTAAAAATATGTACAAACAGTAGATCTAAGGGCAAATCTGGAGAAATGAATGATTCTAACCTAACATTTATTGCGAATAAATGAAAGAATGCCTATCTACCAGCTGCGCAGGGACAACAGCCTCAAGAATGAATAAATATCGGTCCTTTGCTGCAATGCGCTGGCAATTTGCAATAAGTGCGCCTTGGGAACTTGCAGCGCTGCTTTCAAATGTATTTGTACACTGTTCTCGTAATAACTGGGCTTTAAAACACTTGAACTGCCTCTTTAGGTGGTTCTACTGCTGCTGAGTGGCTTGAATGCTCATAACTGTGATATAGTGGGCTTTGATGGCTCTGAGCTGCTTTATTGACTTTGATGGGGGCCTCTTTAATGTTCTGCTGCTTTTGGGCTGTTGATATTTTGAAATGATACTCTTTGTCGCTTCCTCTGATACACTTTGACACTGAATCGGGCCACTTTCTCTCTCTGATATTCTTTAAACTATCAAATCACCCCATTCTAGCTGTTGTTCATCCCAAAGGACTATTATTGCTGTCTACTGCCTTAGGAGCTGCTATCGGCACCTGGCCAAGCCAAAAATGGTCCTTAAACTGATAAATTTGCAAAACTGTGCTGAATAAAGGAGCTCTGGTGGCATGCCGAGGAGAAATCCTTGCATTTGGAAGTATTTGGGCCTGGAGGAATCTCAAAATGGCTAAGGAAACCATCATTTCTTTATACCTAGGCAGGCACAAGCGCCGCACACAAAACATTAAAAATGGCCCTTTTATTATAAACAGGCAAAATGCATTTAAAACATGAATTTCATCAAAAAATTGAAGCTGGGCGGACACTGTGCAAAATACTAAATTCTGGCTGTTGGATCTGGCGTGGGCCGATCTAACAGCCCAGATCTCATCGCAATATCGGTGTCGGGTGGACAGGGGGTGCAGCACACATAAAATCGCCGAAATGCATCGGACCCAAAATCCTCTATAGGCCCACTTTTTATTTATATCGGGTCCGACCATCGGTCCCCTATCGGCGGATTTTACAATGAAACGAGTCCATCGGACCTAAAATCCCTTTCAAAACTGCCCTTTATTGATTTTCGGCTCCGGCATATCGGAGCCTTTACATTTCGCTGTACAAGGGGTCCTTACGGACCCGAAAACCTTATAAGCCGCACTTTATTATTATTTCGGCTCCACCATATCGGAGCCATATATGGGAATGAAGCGATAAAATACTAGCCGTTGATCTGGTGCCCTGATGGATGGCTGCGATTATATCGGCGTTTCGGCAGTCGGCGGGGCGGAGGGTTGACATATATGAGATCGCCGAAATGGGCGATCGCCGAAATGATCTGGGCCATTGGATCGGCGGGGGCGATGGACGGCTGAGATTTGGTCGCTGTATCGGCGATCGGCGGCCCATTATAACCCATGCCTTATAACCCCGAATATTTGCGATATGCCGATAAGCGATATCGCATCGGCCATTGTTGATCGGACATGCAAAAAATGTTGTTGTTTCAACACAAGACCTCCCTCCCGACTGCGATATTGCATCGGAGGGGGTCCAAAAGACTCTTTTTTACATCGGAGCAATTTATTATAAAAAAAGGCAAGGCAAATGAATTCGGAGGGGTGAGGTAAGTGCTTGGAATGGACTTCTAGGGCATCGGAAGGGGTCCGATGGCCAAAAAGGGAGGATTCATGCCTTGGAAGGATTCCAAAGGCACTTGGGAGGATTTCTATGTGTTTTGAGAAGGGTTTAATGGCCAAAAAAAGGGGTTTATGCCTTAAAAAGGTAAAACAAGGCCGAAAGGACGATTTTTATACATATGAAGGGAAATTATGCAAAGGAATGAGTCCTTATGCATTTGGGAGATGGTTAGAGGGGGTATTGAGGGCTCTTGCTAAGTTTCAGATAAACTTAGCAATTCCCGAGGATGTATATGGTTATCTTTCAACCAGGGGGAGGGGATAAGTATATAGGGGAGTAATATACATAGTTTTAGTAGGGGAAGGGGAAATAGATAGGGAGCTACATAGTAAAGTTAATAGTTAATATGACAATGATGAGAAAAAGTGCTAAGTATGATGTCTTAGGCTATCAATGGGGGAAAATGACTCATAGAAGAAGTGTGTACATTTCTTGAGTGAAGCAGATCTTCATCAAGGAAAATGATATGGAGAATGATGAAACTAAGAGGTATCAAGCAGATCTTGACCTCTTTTAGGGGAAGTTAGTGAGTGATTTGGGAAAAGAGGAAGAAGGGGAAGTTAGACATGCCTCGCTTGAAGTCCTCCAACTGAAAAACTGCCTCAAACCAAAAATGAATTGCTTATCAAAATTGGAACACAACAGTGGCACTGAGACTAGCACACTCTCATGGACACTTCTTTGGCCATCTATAGCAAATATGGAGTATTGCAACATGGATAGTACGACATATTTGGCATGTAAAAATGTCGATAATGAAAGATGATTAACCTGCTGCAGCAGGAGGCTAATAGTGGCTGCACTTGGGGATGGCTTTTCCTTGTGGAAAGCCAAGAACAGCAGGTCAGACTGCCTTGTATTCAATTGTTGTTGTATTCTACAAAATTCCCTTTGGCTAGCTGCCTTATTGATCCTACCTACCTACCCTAACCAGCACTTACTTTGCTGTTAGGTGAAATGAAATAACCAATGCAGCCACTTAAGCAATAAAAACATGAGTGGGCTTTGCTGCTTGTGCTTGCTGGTGAGAAAAACTGAGATCTTGCAATTTGATGTGGCTTTGTTAATCTTTGAGAAGATCAGGAAGCTACTGACCTCCTTCGCTATGTTTAAACACTGTACAAAACTGTCCTGCAACATATATATACAATTGCTGGGCCGAAATAAAGAACTGTACAAAAGTTTGGGACATCTATCATGCTTTGAAATAGGGAAATCATTAACAAGTTGATACTGAACCTTGCAGCCTGCTAATGGAGAAGTGTGCTGATAGCTTTCATCATTCCGCCTATCAGTGGACGAATCATTAAGAACTAGGACTGATACTTGTAACTCATTAAAAACATGCTCAAATGGAACCTGATTGACATGTGTCGGATGCTCCTCTTCTTCTTTAAATAATTCAGATGACTCAAAACAAAGCGGCAGTGGAGCAATTTGAATCATTTGATCACATGTTGCTGCTTCCGAGTACTCCTTTTTTAATCTGACTTTCAATGGCACTTCGGGGCTGCAAAACTAGAGGCGATGCATCTGGAACAATATTTTGATCATCCTCCAGGCGGTCAATAACACGAATTGCTGACAAATTCTTATTAATTGCATGAGAATTCTCCTTAATAAATTGAAAAGATTCAAAACAGAAAGGTAAAGTTCCTTCGCTGATATCAAAATTTTCTACGCTTTCCTCCTTTACTTCATAGCTGAATTGGGCAAGCTGATCATTACATTCAAGCTGCTGAGCCTGAACTTTGCTTCCTGCCAAAATAGGATCTGATTCCTCTGCAAGGCTGATTTGGTCGTTAGGCTCATAATAATCATCATACTCATCGTATTTTGGCAAGCAGATGAAAGGGGGGAAGCTATTATATTCATATAGCATATCCGGAGACTGCTCCTTCACATATGGCTATATGAATACATCATCTGTTCTGTGGTAGGTTTGTTCTTGAATGTCACTACTTTCCTCTTGCACAACAAATGTGTCCTGGCGCTCTAAACTTTCTACTTTCATTGTGATCAACTGCATCATTTCTTCTGACTTTTGTAACACACTATGAAGTCTTTCTTCTTGCTCTGCCATGCGTTGTTTTTCCCTCATATTTAGATTTGCCTCCATGTCCACTGCTATGTCCTGCATTTGTTTCATAGTGGACGGGTTTCTTTCTCTCAAACGAAACTCAATCTCTGGATCAAAAGCTCTAGGATAGTGCAATAGAACTAAATTAGTGGGAGGTCTTATATTCAAAGGCATAGAAAGATAAACTTGATTGAATCGATCAGAAAATTGTTGAACAGATTCATTTGGACGCCTTTCTAATTGATTATATTCTTCGATGAGTGAGAGGAAATTGATTTTAATCATCCATCTATCAAGGAAGAGCTTCGAACACTACTGAAGATTAGAGATGTTGGCCTCAGGCAATGCTTTAAACCAAGTCCTAACTTTGCCTTGCAAAGAAAGGGCAAACAGTCTAAGACTAACATCTTCCTCTTCCACTTCAAAGATATTAAGATAGTCTTCAAAAGCCCGGATATGTTTCTGGGCAGTAATACCATTCTCTCCATCAAATATAGGGAGATACTCAAGATGAGTTTTAGGCAAAGGATTGAGCACGAGAGGCAAAACAAGAGGCTTATATCTATCAGGAACTTTACGAGACATAGGAGTATATACATGAACTGGAAGACTGGGCTCTATTTTTGGTTCCCCCTTGGCTGTATGATGATCTTCAACAGCATTTGAAGACTACTGCTCTAATGTGCAAGGAGGCTTTTCAACAACATTTTCCAAAGGAAAATCATAAAAATCTGATATAACATCGTCTTTAAAAGAGCCCCAAGAGTTAGCTCAATCGGTCAAATCAAGTGCCTCACCAATGGGAGGTCACAGGGTCGAATCCCGAAAGCTCTTGGGGTTAGGTCAGTAAATAGGCCGAGGGGTGTTGATGCCCTTCGAGTGGCATCCAATCAGTGTTTAAAACCCTGGACGTAGCGGCTACCCACTGACCCGGGTATCCGTGAACCAGTAAGTGAAAAAAAAAAACACCGTCTTTAAAATAAAATAAGCACAACAAAATCTTATGGAAGAGAAAGAAAATGATCTCTTGGATAATAATCCAAGTCAAAAGCCTGATCCGCTTATATAATTCCTTCGGGTTCATTTCTCCAGTGGAGTCGCTAGGTGAATGAATTAACCTTGAAGTGCCTGATCTCTGTCCACCATCACAGATCAGAGCTAAACATGAAAATAGCCCTGAAGAAAAGGAATAGTTTCTCTAGAAAACGAGGAAAACTGATCAAAATTGGGGATTTACAGTAATAAAAAAATGATTTAGTCCCCAGTGGAGTCGCCATTATGTTATCACTCAGGTTGTCCCTTTTGACTCCTAAAGGGATACGGCCGAGGTAACCACAAACCAAGCTTTTGACTGCAGGTCCTAGCCTGCCAGCAGTCAGAGAGGGCTCTCTCTTTAGGATTTAGATTTGTTTAAGGGATGATTTTAGGCTAGATATGATGTACATGGGTTTTGTTTGAGTTTGGTGGGATGGTTAATTTGTTCAAGCAGAGTTGGTATTCACAGTGTAAGAAGTTCAAACCATTGGGCATGGAGTCTATGAATGTGAACTGAAGGGTGTGTTTTCCTTGGCAGAAGAGGGGAATATGGAGCAGGATAGCAACGCATGGCACAATGATTAATGCTGGAACAAGGATGAAATGGAGGTCAGGGAATGAGAGGCAGTTAAGAATCTCTCATCCAGCCAAAGAGGGAAAGTGGATGAAGGCTAAATAGGAGCAATTAAGGATTCCTAAACAGCATTCAGAAATGAGAAATAGCTTAAACATGATCAATTAAGTATGCATATTCATCACTAATTCAGAGGAAAACATAGAAAAGTTACAAGAATTGAGCACAGAGGGCATGAAAGCCAGTTCTGATCTATTCCTTCTTCCTGCAACTTAGATTATGATATATAGATGATACTGATGCATATAAACTAATAAAACAGAGGGAGGAAAGACTTATTGGACCATAAGCAAGCACGAGAATTCCATATGAAGCTCTTCAGCCATTGAAAGCACAACTAGCCAGTTCAGATGCAAATATTCTAGCAATCTTTGATTACAGAAGTTCTTTAAGCTTACAACGCAAGTCTAGAATGAGAAATACAACCAACCAACCCTTTTCACTATACAGAGGGAGGTATTTATAGAGAAAATATCTAAAAATATGTACAAACAGTAGATCTGAGGGCAGATCTGGAGAAATGAATGATTCTAACCTAACATTTATTGCAAATAAATGAAAGAATGCCTATCTACCAGCTGTGCAGGGACAACAGCCTCAAGAATGAATAAATATCGGTCCTTTGCTACAATGCGCTGGCAATTTGCCATAAGTGCGCCTTGGGAACTTGCAGCGCTGCTTTCAAATGTCTTTGTACACTGTTCTGGCAATAACTGGGCTTTAAAACACTTGAACTATCTCTTTAGGTGGTTCTACTGCTGCTGAGTGGCTTAAATGCTCATAACTGTGATCTGGTGGGCTTTGATGGCTCTGAGCTGCTTTATTGACCTTGATGGGGGCCTCTTTAATGTTTTGCTGCTTTTGGGTTGCTGATATTTTGAAATGATACTCTTTGTCGCTTCCTCTGATACACTTTGACACTGAATCGGGCCACTTTCTCTCTCTGATATTATTTAAACTGTCAAATCGCCCCATTCTAGCTGTTGTTCAGCCCAAAGGACTGTTGTTGATGTCTACTGCCTTAGGAGCTGCTATTGGCGCCTGACCAAGCCAAAAATGGTCCTTAAACTGATAAATTTGCAAAACTGGGCCGAATAAAGGAGCTCTGGTGGCATGCCGAGGAGAAATCCCTGCATTTGGAAGTATTTGGGCCTGGAGCGATCTCAAAATGGCTAAGGAAATCATCATTTCTTTATACCTGGGTGGGCACGGGTGCCGCACATAAAACATTAAAAATGGCCCTTTTATTATAAACAGGCGAAATGCCTTTAAAACATGAATTTCATCAAAAAATTGGAGTTGGGCGGACATTGTGCAAAATACTAAATTCTGGTCGTTGGATCCGACGCGGGCTGATCCAACGGCCCAGATCTCATCGCAATATCGGCGTCGGGCAGACCGGGGGTGCAGCACACATAAAATCGCCGAAATGCATCGGACCCGAAATCCTCTATAGGCCCACTTTTTATTTATATCGGGTCCGGCGCGGCGGTCCCCTATCGGCGGATTTTACAATGAAACGGGTCCATCGGACCCGAAATCCCTTTCAAAACTGCCCTTTATTGATTTTCGGCTCCGGCATATCGGAGCCTTTACATTTCGCTGTACAAGGGGTCCTTACGGACCCGAAAACCTTATAAGCCGCGCTTTATTACCATTTTGGCTCCACCATATCGGAGCCATATATGGGAATGAAGCGATAAAATACTAGCCATTGATCTGGTGCCCTGATGGATGGTTGCAATTATATCGGCGTTTCAGCAGTCGGCGGGGCAGAGGGTTGACCTATATGAGATCACCGAAATGGGCGTTCGTCGAAATGATCCGGGCCATTGGATCGGCGGGGGCGATGGACGGCTGAGATTTCGTCGCTGTATCGGCGATCGGCGGCCCATTATAACCCATGCCTTATAACCCTGAATATTTGCGATATGCCGATAAGCGATATCGCATTGGCCATTGTTGATCGGACATGCAAAAAATGTTGTTGTTTCAATACAAGACCTCCCTCCCCACTACGATATTGCATCGGAGGGGGTCCAAAAGAATCTTTTTTACATCGGATCAATTTATTATAAAAAAAAGGCAAGGAAAATGAATTCGGAGGGGTGAGGTAAGTGCTTGGAATGGACGTCTAGGGCATCGTAAGGGGTCCGATGGCAAAAAAGGGAGGATTCATGCCTTGGAAGGATTCCAAAGGCACTTGGGAGGATTTCTATGTGTTTTGAGAAAGGTTTAATGGCCAAAAAAAGGGGTATATGCCTTAAAAAGGTAAAACAAGGGCAAAAGAATGATTTTTATACATATGAAGGGAAACTATGCAAAGGAATGAGTCCTTATGCATTTGGGAGATGGTTAGAAGGGGTATTGAGGGCTCTTGCTAAGTTTCAAATAAACTTAGCAATTCCCGAGGATGTATATGGTTATGTTTCAACCAGGGGGAGGGGATAAGTATATAGGGGAGTAATATACATAGTTTTAGTAGGGGAAGGGGAAATAGATAGGGAGCTACATAGTAAAGTTAATAGTTAATATGACAATGATGAGAGAAAGCGCTAAGTATGATGTCTTAGGCTATCAATGGGGGAAAATGACTCATAGAAGAAGTGTTTACATTCCTTGAGTGAAGCAGATCTTCATCAAGGAAAATGATATGTTGAATGATAAAACTAAGAGTTATCAAGCAGATCTTGACCTCTTTTAGGGGAAGTTAGTGAGTGATTTGGAAAAAGAGGAAGAAGGGGAAGTTAGACATGCCTCGCTTGAAGTCCTCCAACTGAAAAACTGCCTCAAACCAAAAATGAATTGCTTATCAAAATTGGAACACAGCAGTGGCACTAAGACTAGCACACTCTCATGGACACTTCTTTGGTCATCTGTAGCAAATATGGAGCATTGCAGCATGCATAGTACGACATATTTGGCATGTAAAAATGTCGATCATGAAAGATGATTAACCTGCTACAGGAGGAGGCTAACATCACCGATAATGATAATGATCCTCAAGGTACAACAATACAATTTGCATCATTTGAGTACATGAGTCGATGTCGAACAACACACAAAATCTTTCGATCGAAGGCCACTAATGTAAACCTGTCGCAAGAGGTGAGAAACTTGCCATTGAGGCATGCAAGCTTCAAAGTACTGAAAGGGTTGCTCCTAGGTCGACTTCTTGGATAATGAGATGATGTCGACAAGAGGTGACCCATTGTAGGAGGGCATTAATGAATCCCACATCTATGACATGGAATGGAGCAAATGATTTTGTGGAGGTGAAAACGATCTGATGATACAAGGCTCAGGGTGGTGGTCGTGAAAGAATGAAGGGTGAAGGTATTGTAGCGGGTGATACACAAGCTAGGTTGGTGAATTCTCTGAGCAACTTTGTTGGGCTAATTTATTGACTAAATTAACACAAGTATTTAATTATCAATCCGAGTTTGTAAAACTTGGAGGCAAATCCACTGTATATGGACATCAGATATAATCAAGTTTAGAAGATAAAATTTGAAGATTTAAAGTACATATTACAATTATAAACCTATTTTACCAATTTCTAATTCACTTATGTAATATATGAGGGAAGAGCCTCCTAACTTAGAAGAACCAGGTTGTCCTTCCCTACAATACTACTTTCATGAAGATAACTCTAAGAGCATTAATTAACAATGGTTTATGATGCAGAAGATGTAGAAGAAGATGCTCCTAACTAAGGAGGTCTAGATTGTCCTTCTTCACAATCATACTATATCACAATCACCATTGCTTCAAACCAGAAATGCAGAAATAACTTAAAATGAGAAATGGAGAAAGAAATTCAGTTTTAGTTCAAGATCAAATAGAAGGAGAATTTAACTTAAATTCCTTTGTGTCCCTTCATATGTATATTAGAATTAAACCGATATTCATTCAGCAATCATCACACATCTAAATACATTTGAAACAAAAACTAGTCTATGAAAACTATGAAAATTGAACCAAGAAGTGTACTTAGCTTGGTGTGGGGGCCCTCCACCCTTGCCTTGCACACTTGAAGAAATCTCAGCTACAACAACTTCAGTAGATTAGTCAAGCATGAAAAACAAATTGGAATGAAAACAAGTTCTTGAAATTAATTCCCAACTTCAATTGTACAGAAGTTACATACAAATTCCATTCCCCTCCATCCCAAAAGCCATCAAAGTCTTGGCTTTAAATAGAGGTTTAATTAAACAAACTGATATATATTATCTCTAACACTCATATCTACTCATATCCACCTATCTAGGTCGAACTCATCCAATTCATCCCAAGAAATATGGTCAATCCCATAAAATCTCAAAACTGCCCTATTTCCTAGGGATTTTCTGGTGACTAGTCATGTTTGACCAGCCTTGACCAGGCCTAATAAAGCTTGTTCTGGCTGAACCAAGTGGAGTTAGCTTAGTCCTAGTTTCCAAGCTGTCCATCCATGCATCAAAATCGAGCCCAAGTGTCTTGCAAACATGACATCCACATAGCTATTACGGGAATTTCTGATTCAGTCCAAAATTGCACTTGAAACTCAATTTTCCTAAAAACTTCTAGAAATTGCAAAATTAAAATTAAACACCTGAATATGCATAAAATAGATCAAAATGAGATGGATTTGATGGAAAGTGGATGGAAAATGTAAGGATTAAGTAGGTTTCCCTAAGCAAAAATGGACCAAAATTGAGGGCCAACATCTCCCCCTTGCTAATCTTCAAGCATGTCCTCATGCTTGTCTTTGCCTCATTGATCTTCTGCCTCTGTATGCTGACCTCCCTTGCTATTCTACCGATGGCTCTGTCCCTTGAAGATGAAGCTTTCTCTTGAACTACCTGTAAAAGGATATCTATGCTTTCATGTACTTCTTCTCTTTTCTTGTGGATGACTTTCTTTACCAATATATCATTCTGGATGAGCAGCTTCAGACGACAAATAAAACTTGAATTTTGCAATACATTCTGACATAGGATTCATGTCCCTCTCAAATCAAGGATTTTACTCAAAGAATCCAATATCCAGTTGCCCTTACATCTCATTAAAAGAAGGAATTTGTTTATGTCTAGGCATTCACTTTCAATTTATCCACTTGTTTACCCATGCAATCTGCAAAATATGGGTCAAAAGAACCATAAAAATATCTCAAATAGAAATGAATTTGAGAAAATTGTTCGCATGGAGTCTAATTAGGCTCGTTCTGAAGAAAACCCATGTTTTCATTTTTCAAATTTCATTTTCATTTGCCCAGAAAAAGCAATGAATAATAGTAGCTTCTCAAAATTGAAATGCATTCCTGAGATTGAATTGTCATTCAATTTGCAATCAATTTTTTCTCCAATATCCTGCTTACCTCGTTTCTGATGCTCTTTTTAAAACATTTGAATTGCAAGCTTGTTTGATTTCTATCTCACGACAACAATAAGTCACTGTTTTTTTTAAATAATTACCCTTTGTAGAGAAAAAACAAACACCTCTTGTAAAATAACTGAGCTCTGCTTTGAAATGGAAATACATAAGAAAAATATGTTAATGTAATCTCAAGATATTGTTCTTCTGCTCCTCGTATAATTCACCATGCATGCCAAGATTCAATAACTAATATTCAGCACTGTTCAATGACCAATTTAAAACACTACATCAACATATGACAATTCACTGCCCAATGACCAATATAAACCATTGCATTGTTTATACAATCGTCATATGTCATTTCATTGCTCCATGACCTATATACACCACTGCACTGTTTAATTCAATCAAAATATGACAATCAATATAAATTTGGCTTTGCGTTAGCAAATATAAACGCAAATCTTTAAACATCAGCCCACACTGTGTTTTTAAAGACCCATTCCTTCACGCATCGAAGCTGAAACTTGACTGTTTGATCATAGAAATGCATGTACAGGTGTAGTTTAGGCTCAGCGAACTACATGTTTTCAAGATTTCACTCAAACTTTTTATTCATTACTTCTAGCATGCAGTCAAACCGTAATAAACATTTTATTACGTGGAGAACCAGAATCAAAGTTAACAATTCATTCATTAATTTGAAGCTATATCACCGTGCATTATTTGTGCAAGCAAACTTCATTGTGTAATTAATCTGGTTGTGATGAACTGTAGTGATTTCATGGAGTATACCTTATGGCTGTTGAAGAAGTGGTGTGATCCCTCTGTATCGTGGCCCAATTACTGCATTTTCCATTGTTAAACTGCATTTAAACAACCTACGGCTTACTGATAGAAGAGTCTCAATGAATGACGACCGTGACACATCTTTGGCGTTGGTAGCAGCATTAACTGATGTTTTCATTAAAAGAAAAAATATCCCGAGATTTCCTCAAAAATATTAATGAAAACGAAATAATCATGAGGAAATTGTGAGATCACCTGATATTTGATTAACAACAACAAAACTTGTAGAAATTTTTGGGAAATGGTTGTGGCAGCGCGTATCCTAAAATCTACAGGTGGCCAGCGTGTATCTATTGTGATAAATCCTTAACTGAAGTGGCATTTTCCATAGTATGACACCTCTTAAATAAAATCCGGAGTTTAAATATTCTTGTAATCCCCTAACTGTTGATAACTTGATGGGATTGACTCTTTCTTGCCACTTGTGAAACACTTGGAATTTTTTAGAGAGAACAGTCAGCTTGGCGTAGAGAAAATATCAGTCTCTAACTTCATCATTTAAATCAATTTATTTCCCTTTATTTCTTCACAAAGTCTTTTAATTTCTTCGTCCAATTCCACATTATTCTCCATAACACAGTGATTCCTCCACACAGGGTTTCTTTCTGCGTTTGTTAGGCAGTCTTCTTCATTGTTATTTCTGAGCCTTCAAATAGCTGCGATGGCAAAGATGATTTACGGTTTTGAGGTTTCTGGCTTCAAAGATGGCGGAGCTCTCTCTGTTAAATGCACAAGGTTTTTTTTTCTTTGCTATTTCAAAACGTTTTTACCATGTCACTGTTCTATTGACTGTAGTTGTAGCTTTGTTAAAACGTTTTACTTCCCACAGGGTTTTCTTCAAAACATTTTTACCATTATACTATTTGATTGTTGTCCCTTGACCAGATGTCATACACAACACCTTTGACTCCCACGTTGTTGCACAGCACCATTGACTCCCACGTTGTTGCATGAAGCATGGTTTTATTTTGCAATTTGACCATTACCTATGATTGCTTACATTCATCATTAAATCATTTTTATGTAATGGCTTCAATAATGCACATGTTTGATATCTATTGAAATGATAATAACTTTTCCATCATATCGTATTTCATGCATATATTACTAATAACATTTCTTCTTATGCGCCATGATTTTGATTTGTATGCTTTGCAATATGTGCATGTCTTATATCTCCTATGTTGTTTTAACATATCGGTTTAATTTTAAAATGACCATTCAGGTCATGTTTAAAATTGTTTCCATGATGATAATTGCTTGGTTTGTTTGTGCAGGTTTCGACTTATGAAATCCTCATTTTGATCCATTTTGCTTTATGGAAAAATACTTAGGGTTAGGGTTATGAAATGAATATGGAATGTAGAAAATAAATATAGGTAAATAGAAAATGATATTTAGGGTTATGAAATGTTAGGGTTATGGAATGAGTAGAATATAGGATTAGGTCTAAGATAATGGGTATAGGATGAGGGTAATGTAATGAATATGCATTCAGGTATTAACTCACTTTTAACAAAGTCTAAAAATTTCTTCAAAAATGTGAATTCACAAGAGCAAAATTTTTCACTTACTATTCTTGTACTTCCCTGATAGTATTGGATGAATTCTATTGTTCTTTAACAATATTGGATGAATTTGTCTTGTTCGAATATCATAGATAGATTGAGCTTATTTATGCCTTCTGTTCTAGCATCCTTCATTGACTCTGGTCCATTGCTTGTTGATGTCATTCAGGTCCCTCTGCAATTGATTTATCATAACTCAAGTCCCCTCTGTCATGCACATTTTGATGCAATATATACATGTTTTTTCTAACATTTCAGGTCCCTCTACCATTGATTTCAAAAATATTTCAGGTCCCAACTGCCAACAATACAAGTTCTGTCGTCAATTCAGCTGCACAACTAATTTTATTTTTGCAAACCTTCCCCCCTTGTTGATGGGAAGACTTGTCCTCAAGTCTTGTTTGTTTTGGAGGATGATTCCTGCAAATTCAAACTGAAGAAATGGTAAAATAAAATAGAGAATTCATATTGGCCAAGCTGGTTGGTTTTCCAATATGAATTCGAGTTTGTATTGTGCCATTTTCATGGATTTTCACAACCAAACTCCTTTATTATTTTTTATCTTTTTCTGTTTTTTTTATTTTTTCCTTTTGTAGATGGAGGTGGGGTGTAATGGAGTATGGAAGTATGAAAGCTTATGGAAATAGGTTATATTGAAGTCATGATGTAGTAGTAAGTCTGCACTTCAACATGCTTGGTCATGGAGCTTAACATACAGTATGGATTATGAGCAATATGAATTCAAATCATGAACAAATGATGATGAAAAAATGATGAACAATATGAATTCAATATGAAAGGCTTCTTTGGATATTGATGTGACTTAACATGGTACTGAACTTGACTACTTCTTCTAATGATTGTCTTCATGTCTTTTTGCCTTGATCTCGATCATGTTGTAGGGTTTGTTGGTGTTGTTGGTCAACATCTAAGAGCAAGCTTCAAGAGTTTGAGTTTCATTGAATGAACTCAACATCAAGTGAATTTTCACTTTGATTTGACTTGAACATTTGTATTCATATTTTGGAATATGAATTTGTCTTTGAAAATTACTTCATCCATGGAATTCACTCCTTCATTCTCCCTATGACCTGCAAAAACATAGCACTTGCCTGCAATACAACATTAGATGATGGAGGAAGAGAGGTGTATAGTCTCTCTTCTTCCAATAAACACATAAATCATTACAAGCATTGCTTAGAAAACAAGTCCAAATATGATAGACAAACATAATGCATTTATTTACCCCTTTGAGGAATGGTGGCCAGCCTAGACCTCCTAGCGGTATTTTGTTTACAAAATATTCGTTTGATATCCTATTAGAGTGATTCCAAAGCCAAGTTGAAGTAAATTCATATGGATACCTCCAGTATAAATAGGTTTTCAAAATGGTTTAAAATGATATGGTAAAAATGATATGGAGTGCCATGTTTGATAGAGCTGCTTGTTAATTTTTAACTAGACAAACAATCATTGTTTAAAGCGTAACTTCTTCGATAAAGATCATATCAATGTGATTCCACTTGGAGATTAAAGTAGATTCATTTTTGGGTTTCCAATAGAAACAGGTTTTAAAAATTCTTATGCTTGATATCACAAAATTAGTGATGAACAGGCCTAGGAGGCAGAGTTTTAATATACTGTTTTGAAGACATGCAATCACTAAATGTGGCATAACTTTTTCATTTCACCTCCAAATAGGATGATTCAAATTGTGTCTTAAATTATACTTGAATGGATATCTTCCATACAAACATGCTTTGAAACGAATATGGTTTGGTATGTGAAATATGCCAATGAACAGTCAAGACCTAGAATTGTCACCATGCAGAGTTTTTGACAAGCAATTAGTATTTCAAGAATAACTTTTTCATATGATACCTGATTGAAGTGATTCAAATTGATTTGGAAACTAGATTCCAAGGGCTGTCTTCCCTATTAATTTCAGATAAAAATGTTTCCATTAGACACTTCAAATATAGGCTGTACTAACTCTGTCCTCAACATTTCACTTGAGACCTAGTTTTGATTTTGATCACATTTTTATTTGTGATTTAAATTAAGAACTTCAAAATGGATTCCAAAACTAGATTTCAAGAGATATGTAAAATAAACCATGATTTCAAAATGATCCTATGGGGTTACCCAAAATAGGCTTGTTCTTACTGCATTTTTCCATGTAGTCCTTTCAAATGAATATTGAACAATGATTTGAAGAAATTGTTTGAAACAAATTTATTATGGAAGTCTTATTGTGAATTCATTCTACTTGTTTATTTATTCTATTCTATCCTATTCTATTTTAGAAAACTGATTCATTCTCTCAAGTATAAGAGAATTTCCAGTGCATCCATTTTCGTAACAAGATCATAAGTAAGCTCATATCCAAATTTGAAAAATATACTTTAATGTATGTTTGAACATGAAAATTTATTTGATCATAAAGATTTGATGAGAAAGAATGTTGAAGAATGGAGTAGTGTTGTAACCTATTCCTTAACCTCATTTTTAGATCTTGTCGTGTAAATGGATTTTGAAGCTATTGTTTTTTTTGATTTTATGTTTTTGTTAGGGGGTTTTGTTTTGGAAACCTAATTTTAGGATCTCTATTTCTAGGCATAAAGAAACATAACTAAGAGAAATGTATACTAGGTAAATTTTTTAGTGTTTTTGTTTATCTTCTATTTGACTAAGCTGATCATTACCTCCCCGACAACGGCACCAAAATGTTGGGCTAATTTATTGACTAAATTAACACAAGTATTTAATTATCAATCCAGGCTTGTAAAACTTGGAGGCAAATCCACTGTATATGGACATTAGATATAATCAAGTTTAGAAGATAAAATTTGAAGATTTAAAGAAGTACATATTACAATTATAAACCTATTTTAACAATTTCTAATTCACTTATGTAATATATGAGGGAAGAGCCTCCTAACTTAGGAGAACCAGGTTGTCCTTCCCTACAATACTACTTTCATGAAGATAACTCTAAGAGCACTAATTAACAATGGTTTATGATGCAGAATATGTAGAAGAAGATGCTCCTAAATAAGGAGGTCTAGATTGTCCTTCTTCACAATTCTACTATATCACAATCACCATTGCTTCAAACCAGAAATGCATAAATAACTTCAAATGAGAAATGGAGAATGAAATTCAGTTTTAGCTCAAGATCAAATAGAAGGAGAATTTAACTTAAATTCCTTTGTGTCCCTTCATATGTAGATTAGAATTAAACCAATATTCATTCAGCAATCATCGCACATCTAAATACATTTGAAACAAAAACTAGTCTATGAAAACTATGAAAATTGAACCAAGAAGTGTACTTAGCTTGGTGTGGGGGCCCTCCACCCTTGCCTTGCACACTTGAAGAAATCTTAGCTACAACAACTTCAGTAGATCAACCAAGCATGAACAGAAAATTGGAATGAAAACAAGTTCTTCAAATTAATTCCCAACTTCAATTATACAGAAGTTACATACAAATTCCATTCCCCTCCATCCCAAAAGCCATCAAAGTCTTGGCTTTAAATAGAGGTTTAATGAAACAAATTGATCTATATTATCTCTAACAATCATATCTAATCATATCCACCTATCTAGGTCGATCTCATCCAATTCATCCCAAGAAATATGGTCAATCCAATAAAATCTCAAAACTGCCCTATTTCCTAGGGATTTTTGGTGACTAGTCATGTTTGACCAGCCTTGACCGGGCCTAATAAAGCTTGTTCTGGCCGAACCAAGTGGATTTAGCTTAGTCCTAGTTCCAAAGCTGTCCATCCATGCATCAAACTTGAGCCCAAGTGTCCTGCAAACATGTCATCCACATAGCTATTATGGGAATTTCTGATTCAGTCCAAAATTGCACTTGAAACTCAATTTTCATAAAAACTTCTAGAAATTGCAAAATTAAAATTAAACACCTGAATATGCATAAAATATATCAAAATGAGATAGATGTGATGGAAAGTGGATGGAAAATATAAGGATTAAGTAGGTTTCCCTAAGCAAAAATGGACCAAAACTGAGGGCCAACAGACTTCTCTTGAACATATCAATGACACTGAAATGAATTGGTAGCGTTAACCCCAAAAATGGATGGTATGGCGGACCAATGGTAATATGACTGGTGAATGGAATAACCCAACCCGACTCAATCATGGTAATGGAGCAAAAGTGTCATGTTCAAGAGCGACCTGCTACCAATAAAGTTTCTTCAAGTTTCTTCCCAATTTTTCCCCAGTCATTTCTGACCAGTACCTCTTTATTTTTGTTAAGCTTGAGGAGGATAACATATGCTTATTCTATAATTTTCCCTTCGGGAAAACCCATCACTATGTTTTAACGAGCCTAGCGACGGTGAAACTCACTCTTATCTGCATGGACAATTTTGTCACTATTGTTTTAACTAGTTTAACGACAAATATAACTCGGTCCTTTTCAATTTTAGATAGTCTTAAAAGAGACGGAAATGAAACTCTAGTAATCCTTTTTTGTCATATAATCCCTTAAGTCTGAAAAAGTATAAAATAATACGAAAGGGATGAATTTTCGATAGTTTTAATGAGCGAACAAGACAAACGCTCGATCTTTTTGTGTAATGATCCCTCAGGTCAAAAAAGATTAAAATCTAGAGGAGGTATAGCACTTCTGATCACTTTAACGAGTTGGAGAGGCCAATTGTTGGGCAATATTTTCATATTTTACGAGTCAAATGAAAAGATCTTAAAGGAGACTCGTTTTTTGAGGAACGAATGATATTTTCAAGTAGCAGCTGGCTCCAGGTAAGGCTTGGAACTCTTCAATCACGGCAGTGTAAAGAAGATGGCTAATAGAATCACTCATCGCAACTGTTCCTCAAAAGGGATAAACAATCAAATGAAGGCATATGATCGGCTAAAAAAGAGTGGAAGTGATGGTAAGAACATGACCAAGGTTCAAAAGCTGATAATTATGCAATCGCAATGGTTATTTACCGAAGGTGGGTTCATTTTTTAGCAAGCTTAAACACAGGTGGAACATATGCTCATTGCTAGGTTTATTTTTTAACGAGCTTGAATTTCGCGTAAAACTACTCATGGTCTGGTTCATTTTTTAATGAGCTTGAACCATGCAACAACATATGCTCAGATTCGGTTTCATGTTTACACAAGCTTGAAATGAAAAAATATGCTTGTTAGAAGTTCGCATGTCCCCAACATAGTGATGCAAATCAAGGTGCATGCCCCCCAAGCTTCATTGCATTCAACGCGGTGGTTGGAATTAAGGTTTACCTTCGAGATCTTTGAAATAATCGACTTGGATTTTATGAGATCATAATCAAAGACTCGATTTGGAAAGGGAGTTGTTTCATTTTCTAATGAGGTTGACATAGTAAAAGAACTATCCTCATAACCCACCGTATTTAAAGTATTTGATAGAAAATCAAAAACTGAAGGATGATTAAGGTTGCTAGAATAATCTTCATGGTAATCCGGAAGATGGGCATGATGGTGGTAATCTTCCCATGGTGCCTCTCCTATCATCATTGATTGAATGATTCCTTCGTCTGTAGAATGTACATGTGACTAAGGATATGAAGAGGTGCCATATTCCTTAGACCTATCTATCCAAACACTCGATGAGTGTTGATTTGGGTTTTCCCCCCAGGCCAAGAAAATTGATTGCTACAATATTTCTAAAATGGCGATGATCCATGCTAACAAAATGTTTGGGAATATTCTGAATCTTTCAGATATAGAAGATATCATATTGCAGGTTTCCACTGTGGCCACTTCCGCTAGATTACTCAGAGGCGGTAGGGCAAAAATAACCATTAAAGTAGGGTATTTTAGGAGGCCTAGTCCAATATTTTGAAGTGATTTAGAGCTTCCATGGATCATTGGGATGCTTCTCCTAACTTATGAACTATTGGGGAGAAAGGTTTTTTGGTTAATGATCATAATTCCTCCTTGAAAAGGAAATGAAATCTTTCTAAAGTATGTTGACAGAACAACGACCATTGCATAAATCCATGGCCTTCCCAGTAGGATGTTGTAATCGAGGTTTCCATCAATAACTTCAACATCAATTTATACTGTTTTACCCCCCAGTTCAACTTGCAAGTTACTCAAAATCCCATATGGGGTGTATGTCTGTCCATCAAATGCTTTTAACGTCATTGACGATCACGACAAGGGTGGTAAGACTAATTTTTTCCAGCAACTCATTGACATAATACAGGTAGATGCCCCCTCATCAATAATTGTTCGATGAACAATTTTGCTGAGGGCTTTCACTAGAATGAGGAAAGCGAGTTGAGCCAGCAACTAAGGTTCATATCCTTTATGATTAAAGGCCATGATATTGGAATCCAATGTGTCAATCCCACCTATTGTTGATAATAGAGCCTGCTTTTGGGAGGGGCAATTTTGCAGTACTTCAAGTGTCGACATAGCAGATGGTGATTGGGCTAGGTCCTCTACTATATTATAATTTTGTGTTGCTCTGGCACGAGGATTAAATGTTGATTTATGTACTACTCCCTTTGGTGGCTTTATCATTAGATCAGGAATGATGGGCGGCACAACTACGGTTAAAGTTGTTGTCGAACTACTAGGTTGATCAGTAGCCTTATTGTTCGACCACTGTGGATTCCCGTAATCTTTATTCCTTGCCGATATCAAAGCATCATTTTGCTGCTTCGAAACAGACAACATAAGAACTTGGGATGGGGAAGCATTGTCACTAGCAACCAGGTTGGTTCCTGGGTTTGGAAATGGATTAGTCAATAAACTGAGGTTTTTGAGTTCTTGAAGAATTTCTTAAGCTCAGCTTTATGTGGACAATCTTTCGTCTAATGATCCTCATCGCATATAAAGCATGGATGACTGGGTTTCCTCTCTTTAGAAGGGTTTGCCGAAGACTTCTTAGGAGACGAATCATCTTGTTTCTTCTTTTTCCATTTCTTTTTCTTCTTACCTCCTGGTTGCTTTAGTTCTTTTCCTTTGTCGGTCAACATGGAATTAACCTCTGAGGTGAGAAATTCTTCATTTGCATTTTGACCGAAAACTGTGCTGGCTTTCTTAGAGGTAGCCTTTGCAGTTTTCATGCTTGTTGTACCTATCACGCCATTGCCAACATGTGAGTCTTTGTTTGATTTAAGAGGAGGAGGAATGGAAAACTCTGGTCTAGGAGCATTAGGGATTTTGTCGTACAGGGTGCCAGACTGAGTATAGATCAAGTCTAGATATTGCGCATGAGCAATGACTTGCTCTTCAGTGACGACTCCTCCCTTTGCCACATCTTCAATAATAGAAGGTAACAATGACTTGATAAACCATTCAGCTAGCAGCTAATCAGGACCATATGTTTTTACCATTCTACGACAATGTCACCACTCATGAATATGATCAGATATGTGAGTGGCCTTCGTTTTCTTGAAATTGGTAAGAAGCTCCATTCCTATTTCGTACCTTATGGGTAACTGAAAATGGGTTAAAAAGGTTGTGGCAAGGGTGTCGAAGTTATCGAATGAAGCTCTAGGAAATTTGATGTACCATTTTGCTACTGAACCAGTTAATATTCATTGAAAAAGGCAAAGCCTAATTGAATCATCATTGAGAGTGTTGGATGAACACCATAGATAAAAGGTCATCACATGATTCGACGGATCCTCACTAGAATTTCCATTAAATTTAGGAATATCTGACGGAAGTTTATGAGGAATCGCCAGCCACCAAGGGGCATAATCAATTGGATCGGTTGTTAGCTGATTTAGATCTGGTAACTCTAAAGTCACCATGAAGGGCAACTGTTGATTCAGATTCTGCGGAGCATACCCAGGATAAGATGGGATTGCCTGAGTAGTGGGTCTTTGCATACTAGCATAATGCATTTGATGTTGATAACTTTAATAAGGTTGATGGGCATAACCATTATAATATGATTGGTGTTGACCGTTTTGAATATACGACTACCCATTACATGCAAAGCTTTGTTACTTGGGTCCTGGGTAAGTTTGCTGGAGTTGTGGTTGTTGATATTGCACCAGTCATGGTTGTGAAAACATTTGTTGTTGTCAAATATTGGATGTTTGACCAAGATGAGGGGTAATAGTACCCATTTGAGCCTGAGTCGCTCCAGTTAAGGAGCCACTAATCGGCGACTGTGGTTGTGTCGTGGAGATAAGAGGCTGTTATATTACGACCTGAGAAACTTGAGGCTGACATACAACGGGCAATGCTTGTACTTGTGACTCACAATAGCCAGTGTAGTGGGGATATTCGACACAAGAAAACCCGGTTGCATTGAATATACAACTCTTGGTTGTTGAGGTAGTATCGACACCGAACCGCTGGATGTGTTTCCAGCTTAACTTGAATTCTATTGTGAACTCTCATATGGTTGTTCTCCCGGAGGGAATAGTGAAAGGGCATATTGCCCCCCATACGGCGGAAACCCAGTGTTTAAAGGAAAGATCGGCCTTTGGACATTGGACTGCCCAAATTGATACTATTGTGAAGGATCAGTTTGTTGAGACTAAACATAAGAAATTCCAGATATTATTCCAGAAGAACAAACAGGGGGAGACCATATTGTCGAAACAGTCCCTGGGTGGACTTCCTCTAGCAGTTGAGAGCTGGATCGGATAGATGGTATACCAGCGAACATTGTTGAAGTGGCGGCAGGAGGTTCTATGGCCGCTATATCAGATGACACAGTCCTGGATGTCGATGGTTGTCCAAACATATCGAGTCTATTCAAAAGACTTCCTAGCGATTCTACAGGAACTTGCAATGAAGGCAAACTATCTTATGAAGTAGAAGTGTATAGGTGGATCCCCATTCCAAAATGCAATGAAGTACTAGATGGAAGATCCTCCGTAATTTCTTCTATAGCAATCAGTCCAGGTGAAAGAGGTAGACTGTTAGGTCCATAAAATATTTTTAGTGTCAAATAAGGTATAGATTCTACAACGACCGATGTTGGAGGGGAAAAACCTTCCGAATCAACCCCAGATGGAGTTGGTTGAGAAATAGAATTGTTTAGCGTTACACTAGGATCAATTCTAATGTCCTCTCATGACTACGGAACTTCTTTTGTAGAGGCAGGTATACTAGAAATGGCTGGAGTAACTGGAGTCTCTGAGGATGTTGAAACACAAGTTTCAAACAAACCAGGAGAGTTTGAATGGTTTGCTTGGTCCGGAATGGTTTCGTTTTTGGAGTGAAAGATGGTTGACTCATTAGTCTATGAGAACGACAGGGTTTCGATTCACTTTCTTCGACAATTGTGAATTACTTAATCAACTCAAAATAAAAAGGGGAAAATGTGATTCCGAATTAAATGAATTTATGACGCTTTGACACAACTTTCTTTTTCAATTTTAAAGAGTCGAGAAAAATCTAAAGATGACTCTAGTCACCTTCGATTTTTAACGAGCCTGATGTGACAAGTGCTCAAATGGACCTTTCCATTTAAGGAGTCTAAAAAGTAATGAAAGTGACTAATCTGGAAATCTAGACAGATGGATTACCAAACCAATTGCAAAACTACAGAATACTTTCTACAATATGGCAGTCAATCTTCCCGAATGTTGTGTTCAGTGCATTGTGATCAATAGGGTGGCAGACATGGCTTCCTAAGGATAAAGGATGTAGCCTATTGTGGTCTCCCAATATATACTCGATGGTACGTGGGAGCACAATTTCGTACTAGCTCTTGTCATCTCAAAGAGAAGGAATCACCCAACCTACGATGAAAGCAATAGTTACCAGGCTTTATGACGCCAAAATATGTCTCTAGCCTAGACTTCTAAATGTTGTGTGTTAGGTTCCAAAGCATTTTTATGTTCATTTAATTTATTTTACATTTGATCTTTTTTAAGAAGTTTTCCTTTAAGGTTCACCGCATGATGTAGATATACAATTCCTAAATATGCAATATAAGATGATAAACAATCATTTACTCTTCTTTTTGCAATGAAAATCCTAGCTACTAAGGAAAGAGAAGCGAGATTATTTCAACATAGAGTAGAGAGCACACACTAGATGCACTGTCCTAAATCAAAATCAACAAGCAGTATAAATACAAATGCACATGCATGTATTTTTTTCCGCTTTCTTAATGTTTGATTGACAAAAAGAATGCTAGTACAAATCTGAATTATCTTTTCTTTCAAAGTGACAATACTAACAATTTTCTCTTCAAAATACGAAAGGAAGACAAGTACGACACTTTGCGATTTTGAATTGAAAACTACTTTCGACACTTGAAATACTATTACCTCAAATTAAATACAAGAGTAAAAGTGTAATCAACCATAAAGAAGAGTAGGATTCTTTTCTTTGACTAAAAATGACACTTGCGACACTTCCAAATCAAAATACACTAGTTTGGTTAAGGTACTGTTTGTAAATGAGAACTGTAAATGGCGAAAAATACATAAAAACATTCACAATTCTTTGTAAAATGGAGGCTAAATAATGCAAAGGAAGGGAGTTTCAATAGTGGTATACTGATCATAAACAACAAAACTCCCGAATAAAGCTAAAGACAATAAAGAAAAAACCAAAATCTGGAGGCAGAAACAGTCTTATCTGATCATCGCACCTGTAATAAAGGGAAATAGGGATGCATCTCACCTAATACACACGAGAAGTGTGATGCATCCAGTTATCCAAAAGGAGAGGGTGCGATGGCATAAGGACAAGACTTTAACTTGGTTTTTGGTCACAGTTTGCAGCTTAGTTCAGGGATTTCAGCCGAGCTTAATGATAGTCAGTAAACACAAAGCATAGGGGGTGATCTAATGAGGTTACTTGAGCCACCACTAGGGCAATTAGGATGTTTGCAAATCAGTTGTTCAGTTTATAAACAAAACCCAAAGATGGACTGAAGCAGCATTGATCTACTTTGCATTCGCATAGAAAATGCAGTTCGAAGGCTAGCTGGTTTAACTTCAGGCTTCGTCTGTAGTTTATAAAGCAAACAAGTATAAACAAGAAAACAAGCTATTCACTCCCCAATGGAGTCGCCATTTTGTTCTCGGGAAATATATTGTCCATTCAGAGCTGTTAGTCCCACTAAGATAGGTAGCTATCTTAGAAACAAATAAACTAGAGTTACTTATGTTTTCCTTTATGAGAAGTAGATGAAAGAGAAGCAAAGAGTACTAACCTCAGTGTTTCTCTTGGCTCCTTGCTTGTTCCTCTCCCCCTGAGAGATCTTTGCCGCTTCTTCCTTGCTTGTCCCGCTTCAAAGAACACCTGTAGAATCAAAGCAACATAATACCATCAAAGCATAGAGATCTACAATCATAAGAAATATAGGATCAAATATATATTGGCCACACAAATGCATGTATCAACTTAAACATATAAGAATGTGGAGTAAAACTCAAATAGCTTTATTGATAGAAAGAGTAGAAGAGAGGATTACAACCCATTGAAAACCCTTCTTCACCTCATGAAAAGCTTAGATCACCCAACAATGTTGCACAGAGAAACCAACAACACTTCCTTACAAAATACAAGATTCCAGCCTCTAGATCTCTCAGATGAGGCATCCATATATAGATGTTTGTAGGTCAGTGGCTCAATTTCTAGGATTTTGATTAGTGTCATCTCTCTAACAGTTCCTGGTTCCACTTGGAGATTTCATGATTTCTTACTCATCCCTGAGTGAATTCAGAGAGGCCAGCGTCAAATGGGTAGCTTCTAGAAGATTCTCTGGGTTTCCACCTAGAAAACTGATTCTGCCATTTGTATGCTCTCGCTCATTGCACCCTATAGAAGGGCTTTTCAGTATGCATCACACTTTTTTCATGTGGCAAGTGAGATGCATCACACCTTTAGCACTGAGCAGTCTGTATGGTCCAGTTTTGATTAATCCTGAGTATTTTTTCATGGAGAACTTATGGGAGATGATTTAATCAGTTGACCTTGCTCCTTTAGGGTATGAAGCAACACTTTTAGAGACTTAGAAGCCCTTGGTTTATGGACATATTTGATTTGGGTTGCAGTGCCCAAAAATGTCTATAACAAAGAGAACCATTGTTATGCACTTCTTGAATCTCATAAGGGTCGAGTCATCTTCTCTGCAACTTGCTCAGGAAAACTTGGAATCTAGAATTGTAAAGCAGTGCCCAATCCCCTTCTTCAAATATTTTCTTCTTGATAAGGCTATCATTCCATTTTTCCCTTTTTTCTTGAATAATTAAAATATGTTACAAAGCATGCAGTTGAGCCTCATCTAGTTCGTTAGTCTACTGGAGTCGCTTGGTCTGGGCTTCTGTTAGATCTAGCCCTACTTCGTGAGTCATCCTTAAAGTCATTATTTGAAATTCAATCAGAAAAATAGGTTCTTTGCCGAATATGAGCTGGTATTGAGAGTATCTAGTATTATTCCTCCAAATCATGTGATAGGCCCACAAGGCCTCTGGCAGTCTAGATGCCTAGTCTCATCAGTGTGTTGAGATTGTCTTGGTCAAAATTGCTTCAATGACCTTATTGGTGCTTTCGACCTGCCTGTTCACCTATGGGTGATATGGGGAAGTGATCATGTGCATAATATGATGATTCCTGAGAGTGGCAGTAATTTTATCTCCTGTGAATTTCCCTCCCCCATCTGTGATCACTTCGTGCGGTAACCCATATCACACAAACAATCCAAAAATGAAGTTAATCATAGTTGTTATCGGGAAAACTAGTGTCCATTCAAATCTGCTAGTCCCACTAAGACTGGTAGCTATCTTAGAAACAAACAAACTAATGTCACTTGTCTTTTCCTTTATGAGAAATAGATGAGAGAGAAGCAGAGAGTACCAACCTTAGTCTTTTGCTTGCCTCCTTGCTTGTTTCCTCTCCCCTTTGACAGATCTTTGCCACTCCTTCCTTACTTGCCCCACTTCAAAGAACACCTGTAGAGTCAAAGCAGCATAATACTATCAAAGCATAGAGATCTATAACCATAAACAATATAGGATCAGATATATATTAACCATACAAATGCATATATCAATACAAGATTCAGAGATATACAAGAATATGGAGGAAAACTCAAATAGCTTTATTGATAGAAGTAGTAGAAGAGAGGATTACAACCCATTGATCTGACCCAGCGCCATCCTCCCAGCATGAAAGCCCTCTTCACCTCATGAAAAGCTAGATCACCCAACACTATGATGTTCCACAGAGAAACCAACAACGCTTCCGTACAAGATACAAAATTCCAACCTTCTGGATCTCTAGGATGAGGGATCCATATATAGATGTTTGTAGGTGGCTGAGTTAGCTTCTATGATTTTTATTAGTGTCATTTCTCTGATAGTTCCTGGTTCCACATGGAGATTTCATGATCTCTTACTCATCCCTGGGCGAATTCAGAGAGGCAAGTGTCAAATGGGCAGTTTCTAGAAGATTCTCTGGGTTTCCACCTAGCCAACGGCCTCTGCCATTTATCTGATCTCACTCATCGCACCCTACATAACGGATTTTCAGTATGCATCACACTTTCTGCATGTAGTAGGTGAGATGCATCACACCCTTAGCACTGAGCAGTCTGTATGGTCTAGTTTTGACCAGTTTTGAGTAGTTTTTTAGGGAGAACTTCTGGGAGATGATGTAATCAGCTGACCTTGTTCCTTTAGGGTGTGTAACAACACTTTTATGGGCTTATAAGCCCTTAGTTTATGGACATATGAGATTGGGGTTGCAGTGCCCAAATATGTCTATAACAGTTTCCCCCTAAAGCATGAGGTCGTAAATCTTCTAATGTCCGGTGAAATGCTTTATCATGAGGATCCGAGGTTTTTCAAACTGGAAGGTGACCTGTAATAAGATAAAATACAATACATTATCTTCATAATATTTTTATTATCTAGCTAAGGCGGGCATTACCATGCTCAAATTTATAAATTCATTTTCATGTACATGAGACAGAAAATCGTCTGTGTGGCAAAATGATGATTTTGGTGGAGCCATCATCCCTTAGCTTGGATGATCATCTGTGCAGTTATGATATACATTTTATGTCTTTATTTTCTTGAATATATTGCATCCCGGATGGATTAAACTAGATCTGGGGTCTTCAAGCTCATTCAATCTTCGCTCGAAGTACAATTCGATCCATATGAAAGGATGTTCTGACGTCGAACATGGAAAGACATTGCCTGACTACCAGCCAATGATGTAAGTTGTTAACAGGCGTGAAAGGAATCACCAATAATGATGATGACGCTTAAGGTACAACAGTACGATTCACGTGGTGCGAATACATGAGTTGAGGTCGAACACCACACAAAATCTTCCAGTCGAAGGCCATTGATGTAAACCTTTCGCCTGAAGTGAGAAACTTGCCATTGAGGCATGCAAGCTTCAAAGTATTGAAAGGGTTGTTCCTAAGTCAACTTCTTGGATAATGAGTTGGTGTCAACAAGAAGTGACCCATCATAGGAGGGCCTTAATGAATCCCACATCTATGGCACGAAATGGAGAAAATTATTTCGTGGAGGTGAAAACGATCTGATGATACAAGGTTCAAGGCAGCGGTCATGAAAGAATGAAGCGTGAAGGTATTGCAGCGGATGAGATGTACACTGGGTTGGTGAATTCTCTAAGTGACCTCTCTTGAACATATTGGCGACACTAAAATGGATTGGTAGCATTAACCCCAAGAATGGATGGTATGTAGGACCAATGGTGATGTGACCGATGAACGGAATAACCCAACCCGACTCAATCATGGTGATGGAGTGAAAGTGTCATGTTCAAGAGCGAACTGCTACCAATAAAGTTTCTTCAAGTTTTCTTCCCAATTTTTCCCCAGTCATTGCTGACCAATACCTCTTTATTATTTTCAAGCTTGAGGAGGATAACATACGCTTGTTCTATAATTTTCTCTTCAGGCAAACCCATTTCTATGTTTTAACGAGCCTAGGGACGGTGAAGCTCACTCTTGTCTGCATGGACAAGTTTGTTGCTATTGTTTTAACGAGTTTAATGACAAAGATAACTCAGTCCTTTTCAATTTTAGAGAGTCTAAAAAGATACAGATAGGCAACTCCAGTAATCCTTTTTTGTAGTATAATCCCTTAATTTCGAAAAAGTATAAAATAATAGAAAATGAATGACTTTTCGATAGTTTTAACGAGCCGAATAAGACAAGAACTCAATATTTTTGTGTAGTGATCCCTCAGGTCCAAAAATATTAAAATCTAGAGGAGGAATGGCACTTCCAATTGCTTTAATGAGCTGCAGAGGCCAATTGCTGGGAAATCTTTTCATATTTTACGAGTCGGATGAAAAGAGCTTAATGGAGACTCATTTTTTAGGAACGAGTGATGTTTTCGGATAGTAGCTAGTTCCAGGTAAGGTTTGGAACTTTTCAATCATGGTAGTGCAAAGAAGATGGCTAATAGAATCACTCATCGCAGTTTTTCCTCAAAAGGGGTAAACAATCAAATGGAGGCGTATGATCAACTAAAAAAGAGTGGAGGTGATGGTAAGAACACTACCAAGGCTCAAAAATTGATGATTATGCGATTGCAATGGTTATTTACCGATGGGTGGGTTCATTTTTTAATGAGCTTAAACTCTGGAGGAACATTTTCTCATCGCTAGGTTTATTTTTTAACGAGCTTGAACTTCATGTAAAACTGCTCTTTATAATAGTCAAAGATGTTTGATTCACTATTAACACTATGTTCTCTTGATGGTCATACTACCTATTCAATTGCTCCATCAAACTAAATAGAAATGTACATACATGCTTGAAAAATGAGTTAAAAACTAATACCTTACTTGAATTACGAGAGTAATAACATAAAAGTAGTTTTCTACCTCTCATTTTACCACTTCATTCAAATTTTGGATTGTTGGAGCTCTGGAGGTGTGTTTCCCCCTCAATTTTCATCAGTTGATTTTGAGAGATTCTGTGGATGAGTTTCGGCGCCGTTTGGACTAAGTAGGAGCTAACCTTAAGCTCATCAATTGCATTCTTTCCTTTTCTAATTCTAAGCATGTTTTCCTGCTTTTCTGAGCCTCTGGGGTTTGAACATTTCGTTCTGTCCCCATCGCACCTAGTATACATCAAAAGGTGTGATGCATATTGAGCTAGCCATAGGCCAATCAGTATGCATCCCACCCAGTACACAACTAGGGTGTGATGGGCACAAGGAGGAAACTTTATGCACTGATATTTTATGGAATTTTTTCCTGTTTTAGCCCAAATCAGGATCCTAATTCTTCTCTTGTTTGTTTTTCAGAGATTCATGGGAGCAAGATGGTCATTACATTGAACGTGAGCATGAAGAGGAGGATATGATTGCCTTACATGATCCAGGTACGGTAACTACATTATGGAACTGAGGCTTGCTCAAGTTCTTCCACATATCTAGCATGAGGCAACAAATCAACTTGTTGAAATATTTTCTTGATGCCTGGGATCCTACCAACCAAGTTTTCTAGATTACAAGTAAATCCATCCCTTTGAATGTTTAGGATGTCTACTTTTTGACCGGTTTTTCGAGGAGTGGTGCCCCTCTCTCACTATCAGGTTTCGCCCGTGGGGGTGAATCCGTGAGGGATTAAATTCATCAATACTATAGAGATGGATAACAGCCGAGAAGGGATAGCAATATCAGTATTAGAGATGCCATTGATCGATCCTTGAGGACTATCTTATTCACCTTTGCTAGATTGGCTAATAGTGCAGCGCTTCACTTGGCCAACAGGTCCAATGTGAAATATGCCTTGAACCAAAGGTATTCAACTGCTTTGATGTAGTACTTCCAGTGATAAAAGAGCAGCTTACCAAGGTGAAAAATGGAAGATCCAAGAACTTTGGCTACGGTTCTATTCTAACTACTTTCGCCTTGGAGAAGATCCCATTGATGTAGCCACAGTACATTTCACTCGGACTACCAGCACTGACAGAGCCATGGATGCAGAGATGGGTTGACCTTATGGCCAGACATGCTGGTCAATCATAGGTTTCATTCGCTGGTGCCTTCTTCAAGTGGTTCGATTGTTAGCAAATGGTTTATGTCGAGTATTAGTATGTCAGGATGGATTTCCGAGGTGACCCAGATTTGGTGCTGTCGGCTGGCGAGAACTGGGGTGTCACAGGTAAAAATCTCTGACCATGTCTTTATTTATTACTTTTATGATGTTCTTGTGGTTTTTAAATGTTATCAAGACTAATCAAAGTCATGTATTTGTGTAGATAGTGGACTAGTGTGACCAGTATTGCACCTGAGGGTAGCAGTTGTCATTCTAGCAGGAGGGGCTGTAGGGAGGATTGTCCTTCGTGATCTGGATACAGCAAAGACCCTTGCAGTGTTGTAGGATCTGATCGAGGGCCTCACCCTCAGTATTCCGGATGTGAGGAATGACGAGTTTCCTCTAAGATTACAGTGCCATACTACTAGTGTGCCGAGTCGACGCACTAGGCTTTTACACATGATCACATAGGCGGTGACTTGTTATCACCAGAACCATTAGTCTAGGGTGCTTTCCTGCATTTTTGAGTTTTTGGGTCGTATGACCGATTTTTTCTTGGACACAGAACATTATGTAAAAACTATAAACAGTTATATATAATTTTTTTTTTCAGAGCATTATTTTGGTTAAGTTATATGATCCTGATGCAAATGTTGATGAAATGCCTTCCTTTTATAAATGTTGCAAATGTCTATCTAACACATAATTTGTTAATGAATTAGTTAATGTGTTTATGTTTATGAAAATGTGTTGATATTGAATAGAATCAAATTGCCTTTCCAAAATCCTGACCCTTAGGAACATACAATAGATAGCTGGATTCTGAACGGAATAGATGCTGGTAGGCTGTAGGATGATGAGTTGTGGATCTAGATTGATGAACAGTCGGAGTATTCCATGTCCAATGGCATTAGAGAGGAGCTCTATCAACGTGCTATATTCAACGATGTTGTTCATTGACCGACCAATACATACCCCTCTGAAACTCACTAATTCGCTGCTTGGATCAAAGATGGCCTAGGCTGCAGAGGATAGGTTCCACGTACTATGACTAGCTCCGTTGGCATATCCAACAAATTATTCCAATAGGTTCGACATTTGCAACAAATGCAAAAGTGGATTACCTAACCAAAATGATTACTCTTGACAAAAACAAAAATGTAACAAAATCATATGAAGAGATTACTACGCTTAGTCAAGCATAGTAACGCTTAAGGTACAACCCGTTTCAAGGTTGCAACAGTGGAATCCCATCGTAATCTACTAGCTCATAGGCTCCTTTTGCTAATACATGCTTAATAATGTAGGGACCCATCCATAAAGACTGGAACTTACCTGCTCCCAACTTATCGGATTCATGATCGTAAAGTAAGACCAGGTCAACTTCTGAGAAGACACGAGGTTTGACATTCTTTTCAAATTGCGCCTTGACTCATTTCTTATGTGCTTCATTAGCAAAGGCAGCATCATGATGGGTTTCATCTAGTTGGATTAATTCCAAGAAATGAGCCTCTTCCTCTGAAGTTTCAGGGAGAAGGTCGATTGCAAGCTTGAGAGATGAAATTTCGCACTGAACTGGTAAGATCGCTTCCAGGGCATACACCAACTGAAAGGGTGTAAATCCAGTTGCATTTCTCACCGATATCTATTATGCCCACAAGGCCAAGTACAGGATTAGGTGCGAACCTCATTTATGGACTCCAATCATCCTTTGCAGCATGCATTTCAAGACTTTGTTGATCACCTCAACTTGCCCGTTAGCTTGCAGATAATATGGAGTAGAGCTATTGTGGGACACTCATAATTTGGTGGCCAACTCAACCATCATGTGATTACGGAAATGCGATCCATGATCTGTGACTATAGCTTGTGGAACACCAAATCTAGAGACTACATGATTGAAAAAGAAAAGAGCAGCGGTTTCGCCGTTGTTGTTTAATGTAGCCATTGACTTGGCCCATTTCGTAAAATAGTCAATTGCGACTATGATATACCCATGCCCCTAGCCAAGGTGGGATTACATGTCATGAAATCTATGCCACATTTGGTGAATGGCCTAACAGCAACTACTGGATGTAGAGGTGCAAGTGGTATTCTGGTTTTGCGGTCAAAGATTTGACAAGCATGGCAACTTTTGACTACTGTTATGCAATCTTTGAACATTGTTGGCCAGAAATAAACTGCTCGTAAAATCTTTTGTGTCGTAGTGTAAGCAGATTGATGCCCCCCACATGTGCCTGAATGACAATCATTCAGGACTTTTTCAGCCTCCTCATGGGTGAGGCACCTTTGCAGAATTGTATCAATACCACGACAATAAATTGTATCACCGACGATCATGTAGTATTTTTCTTGGTATCGAGTTGGCCGTTGTACTGAGCGAGAGGTATTAGGCCTATATGTTTAGGTTTGGAGATAGATGATTATATCTCCATACCACAGATTGCTCGAAGATATAAGAAACAAAGATTCATCCACGATTATTGCTCTAGATGTTGAATCATTGGATGATGATGGGAAGTCGCATAGTAACTCCGCAAAAACTAGAGATTTCTTTGATTTGGATTTTGCGAATTCCTGATCAAACTCTTGCAAAATATGTATCCATTTCAAATATTTTCCCCCAAGTAACTGACACGACAAGATGTAAGTCATAGGGTTGCAATATGACAAAATGTTAGTTTTGCGAAAGAGGATATAGTGTTGAAATCTCTATACTACTTGAACAGCTGCTAGGGCCAGCTTTTCAACATAGGAGTACTTGCTTTCTGTATCATTTAAGTTTCGACTTAAATAATAGATAGGATGTTTGATTCCATCACCTTATTCAGGTTAAAGTCCTTTTGATAGTCAGGAGTGTACATTAATGATGCTCTTATGAGGGATTCCTTTAGAGCATCAAAGGAAGCTTGCGCAACCTGATCCCAGTTGAAGGGCACTTCTTTTTTCAAAAGGCACGTATAACCTTTCGCAAGTTTGGCATAATTTGGAATGAACCTCCTTAGAAATTTTGCTTTCCCTTGAAGTTTATGAATTTGAAGCAAATTTAAAGGTGGAGACATATCGATGATTTCCTGAACCTTACATGGGTCGAGACGAATCCCGTCCTTTGAAACCACAAAGCCAAGTAAATGACTAGAATCGACAGAAAACACACACTTGTGCGGATTGAGTCATATCTTGTAGTATTGGCAACGTAGAAATATAGCTCTCAAATGTTGCAGATGATCAGTCTGCTTTCGTGAATGAGCCAGAAGATCGTCAAGATATGGTTGAACGATGTTCTTGATGTCATGGAAGGCATAATTCATAGCCCTCTGAAAATTTTCCCCTGCATTCTTTAAACCGAATGGTAATTTGTGGTACAAATAAATGTAGTCTTTGACTGGTCTTGTGGGCGGATATTTATTTGATTATACCCAAAAAATCCATCCATAAATGAAAATATTTTGCATCCGGCGCACTCATCAATTATTTGGTCGATGAAGGGTGTAGGGTAGTTGTCCTTCTGACAAGCTTGGTTTACATCCCTATAATTGATGCACACTCTAATCGTTCCTTGCTTTTTCATCACAGGAACAATATTCGATACCCAATCAGTTAAAGGAACTGGGTAAATGAAACCAACGTGTCAAAGTTTTTCAACTTCTGCCTTGATGGCAGCGGCTTTCTTCGAGTGCACCTGCCGAAGTCGTTTTTATACTGGTTTGACATCTGGATACATCTTAATTTCATGTTCAACTATGCTCGAGTCAATGCCTGGCATTTCTTCATATGACCATGCAAAGACATCTTTGAATTTGTGAAAGAGAGCGTAATATATTTCCAGTTCTGAAGAAGAACAAGATTTGCCAACATGAATATTCTCTACAACAGCTAGCTTGGTCGGGATATTTATGGTGATAGTTTCTTCGACATTGGATAGATTTCACTCAGAATCCACCATTTTTATAGTATTTGATAGAAAATCAAAAACTGAAGGATGATCAAGGTCATTGGAACAATCTTCGTAGTAATTCAAAAGATGGGAGTGATAGTGGTAATATTCCCATGGTGCCTCTCCTACCATCATTGATTGAATGATCCCCTCATCTATAGAATGTACATGTGACCAAGGGTCTGAAGAGGTGCCATATTCCTTAGACCTATCTATCCAAACACTCGATGAGCATTGATTTGGGTTTGCTGCCCAGACAAAGAAAATTGATTGCTCCAATATTTTTATTGGGCTTGGAGGCAATACCTGGTGATGATCCATGCCAACATCATGTTCGGAAATCTTCTGAATCTTTGTGGATATAGAAGATACCATATTGCAGGTCTCCACTGTGCCTACTTTTGCCAGATTACTCAAAGGCAGTAGAACAAAAGTACCCATCAATGTAGGGTCTTTCGGAGGCCTACTCCAATATTTTGAAGCGATTGAGAGCTTCCATGGATCATGGGGATGCTTCTTGTAACTTGTGAATTGTTGGGGAGGAAGGTTTGTTGGTCAACGATTGTAATTCCTCCTTGAAAAGGAAATGCAATCTTTCTAAAGTTTGTTGACACAACAACAACCATAGCATAAATCCAGGGCCTTCCCAGTAGAATGTTGTAATCGATGCTTCCATCGATAACTTCAACATCAATTTCTATTATTTTGTCCCCAGTTCAACTTGAAAGTTACTTAAAATCCCGTATGGGGTGTATGTATATCCATTGAATGATTTTAACATCATTGATGATCGCAACAAGGGTGGTGAGCCTAATGTTTTCCAACAACTCATTGACATAATACAGGTAGATGCCCCCTCATCAATAATTGTTTGATGAACAGTTCTGTTGAGGGCTTTCACTTGGATGAGGAAAGTGAGTTAAGCTGGTAATTGTCATTCATATCCTTTATGGTTAAAGACCACAAGATTGGAATCCGCTGGGTCAATCTCACCTATTGTTGATAATAGAGCCTGCTTTTGGGAGGGGCAATTTTGCAGTACTTCAAGTGTCGACATAGCACACAGTGATTGGGCCAGTGTTAGGGTGCCACCCTAACCCCCTTATTTATGTAATGGGATTGAGTCATAGTCAAGAGTCAATAAAGCCCATATTAATAATTGTAAGTGGTTAACCCGCAATTAATGACGGGACCACAATTAGTTGCAAATGGGTCGTAATATTGGATAGATGGTATTAATAAAACCTATGGTATTGATCCATGGTATTGCATGTATGAGTCATATATAAAGGATAGAGACTCCCTGCGAGGATCATCGTGTCTTATTTTTGAATCAAGCTCTGCTCTATTGGAGGTTGCCCCCTCGAAGAGGCCAGTGACATTGATTTCTGAATAATAAAATATTTGTTGTTGTCTCTCACTATTCTATGTTCTGGGTATATTTCTTCACATATTTTTTATTTGGGTATCTTTTTGCAGGTTAAGAGCATAACAAGTGGTATCAGAGCACTTTCCAGGGCTGGTGGGATCTCCATTTCTTAGCATTTTTTTTTTTTTGGCTAGAGATGTGTTTCGGTGTCTTTAAACCATGGGATCTGTCGTTGAGCACATAAACCTGCAGATTTGGGGAGGCATGCACGCAGGAAATACAAGAGGTGGTCATGCTTGTTGGACTCCCTTGTAACCCCTGTGGGTACTGCTTCGAGTAGTAGTGCATTAGACAGAACCACGTACAGACTGTCTTCCAAGTACCTTCTGGGTATATTGGAATCCCCTTATCTCCTCCGCAACCTCGCCATAGATAAATCGTCGGCCGTCTTGCTACTATAGTACACCGAGAATAGCACTCGGAGAGATTATTCACCCGTACGATAGGGTAGTCAGGTTGTACGGCTAAGGGTACGGTTGATCCTCCTTACTTAGAGCCCTAAAACATTGGGCCGAGTAATACTGTCAGACCCTTATGTATATTATGATCTGTAGCACCTGACACTCCTTGAGACCATAGTTCCCTTTTCTATATTGGGATCAAGCATCATCTCTACCAGATCCGCTCGTGCAAACGGGTGCAGTAGCAGTAGACATCAGTCCTGCAGTTCCGAGTTAGCAGACCAGCCATTCCGATCTATTAGATCCATCAGATCCACAACAACAGTCTGTTTTGCCGCCCAGACTTATCCGATCCACCATTCAGATCTCTCAGATCCACCAGATCTGAGTAGTTGTGTGGGGTTCCTATACCAGGGCATATTTTTCGGCACTTATTGGTGATCTAGCCCATCAGAATCAGGATGATGAGCTGAGCATGGTGGTACCATTCAATTATTACTAAATTTTTATTTTTTTTGGGTGGTCCCAAATCTCAAGAACATTTGATCGGTGCATGGTAGAAGCTAGAGCTCAAGCTATGGCCAATGAGAGGATTGAAAAACTTGAACTAACCTTGCAATCCCTCTAGAGTCAACTTGACAGATTATCTATCCTAATCTCGAAGGGCAAGGAGGAAGCCCATGAGGAGGTGTATAATGGCAATGGACATAGTGAGGGTGAGTCTAGCCACTCTACTCACGTCTGGGGCACCCACCAACAATCCCGTCAGAGACCTCCCAAGTTGGATATGCATAAGTTTGACGGTTCTTACCCAGCAATATGGATAGCACAAATGGAGCAGTATTTCAATCTGAATAACATCTTAGATAATGAGACTCAGCTTATGGTGGGGAGCATGTACTTGGACAATGAAATGTGGTAATGGTGGGAATGGCATCAACGTTGCAATGGACCTTTTCGGGCTTGGAACAACTTCAAAAAAGCTCTTGCAGACCACTTTGACCAGGAATCTTCTTTTTTGGGTCATCTTACTAAGATTCGACAGACTGGCATAGTGGATGAATATATTATAGCCTTTGAAGCCTTAGCCTTCTGCACTAGGGGTCTCACAAGCTATTATTGCAAATTTGTTCACAATTATGGTCACATAGTGAAGTCCCTCACTCAACTCCTGAAGAAAAATTCATTATTTTGGAATGAGGACACACAACAGGCCTTTAAAACTCTAAAAAATGCCATGTGTTCCACTCCAGTCTTAGCACTACCTGATTTCACCAAATCTTTTGTCATTGAATGTGATGCTTCGGGTACAGGTATTGGGGCGATCTTAATGCAAGAAGGACGACCTTTGGCCTTCACAGGCAAACAACTAAGTTGGAAGAATCTGGGTCAATCTACCTACGAGAAGGAAATGATGGCCATCTTACATGCAGTAGAGACCTGGAAACCTTACTTATTGGGGCAACGTTTCCAAATCCGCACATACTATCACAGTATTAAATATTTTTTGGAGCAATGCCTATCCTCCCCACAACAAAATAAATGGCTCACAAAAATCCTCGGATATGATTATGAGATCATTTACAAGAAAGGGCAAGACAATAGGGTAGCACATGCATTATCTCACCAATTTGAGGAGGAACATACCCTGCTAGCAATTTCCCTTCCCATTCCAGAATAGATTGAAGAGGCTCCCAAGGAATGGTTTTCACATCCCAGGCTCTCCCAACTCATTTCTCAATTGCAGGCGGATCCAAATTCCACCAAGGGCTACTCGTGGTAGGATGAGATTCTTCACTACAGGGACAGAGTCGTAATATCACCAACATCCACCCTCAAAAGTCACATTTTGGCAGAATTGCACTCATCCCCCATTGCAGGACATTCAGGCTTTCAAAATATGTATGCTCGCACCAAAAGATCAATTTTTTGGACAGGCATGAAAAAGGACATCCTTACTTTCATAGCAGAATGCGATGTCTGTCAACGCCACAAATGGGAGACCGTCAATGCACCAGGCACATTACGACCGTTGCCCATCCCGACATCAATATGGATGGAGGTTTCTATGGATTTCATTACAGGTCTTCCAAAGTCAGGAAACAAGTCAATCATCATGGTGGTTGTGGACAAACTTTCAAAGTATGCTCATTTCTGTGCCCTACTCCACCCATTTACACTGACTTTGGTCGCTCAATCTTTCATGGATCAGATCTTCAAATTGCATGGCATGCCCACTTCTATAGTGTTCGATTGCGACACGATCTTCACCAGTAATTTTTTGCAGGAACTCTTCAGGATACAAGGCACTCAACTAAAACTTAGTACTTCCTATCATCCACAAAGGGATGGTCAAATTGAAGCTATCAACAAGTGTCTAGAAACCTACCTTAGGTGTTTTACTTCAGAAAAGCAACATCTTTGGGTACAGTGGTTACCTCTGGCTGAATGGTGGTATAACACCAACTATCATGCCACCACCAAAATGACTCCCTATGAAGTAGTATATGGTCGACTCCCTCCTTCCCCTACTTCTTATATCAAGGGGTGCTTAAAGGTACAAGCAGTGGATCAACTCCTACAACACCGAGCAACCATGCTCACCCATCTTAGAGAGAATCTTCATCAAGCTCAAAACCGCATGAAGCAATAGGTAGACCAGCATCACTCAAAGAGCCAATTTCAAGAAGGGGATCAGGTATTTTTGAGGCTGTAGCCATATAAGCAAACCTCACTCAAACACAAGGGTTGTCAGAAACTATCTCCAAAATTCTACGGACCATATCAAGTACTTCAGCGCATTGGACAAGTGGCTTACAAGTTGGCTTTGCCACCTACTGCAAAAATCCATCCAGTTTTCCATGTCTCATGCCTCAAGAAAGTGATTGGGAACAATTGTAGAATTCAAACCAATCTACCCGAATTGGATGAAGAAGGGTCAATCTGGCTCCAACCTGAATAGGTCCTAGACACACGAGACAGGCATCTGCAGGGCTACATGATTAGGGAAGTCCTCATTAAGTGGAAAGAGACCTCTCCAGAAGATGCAACTTGGGAACCAGCCACTATTCTTCAGCAGTTTCCGCAGCTTCAGCCTTGAGGACAAGGCTAGTCTTAAGGGGGAGGGCATGTTAGGGTCCCACCCTAACCCCCTTATTTATGTAATGGGATCGAGTCATAGTCAAGAGTCAATAAAGCCCATATTAATAATTGTAAGTGGTTAACCCGCAATTAATGATGGGACCACAGTTAGTTGCAAATGGGTCGTAGTATTAGATAGTTGGTATTAATAAAATCTATGGTATTGATCCATGGTATTGCATGTATGAGTCATATATAAAGGATAAATGTTGTCTACTCCAATTGTTTATCAATTAAACAGTCGAGTACCACATTAAATTATCAACCCGGGAAAGTCCTTTTATCTCAAAGGTGACCTCGTACTGTATGCACTCAATTCTAAAATCATTAAAGGCTGTAGTATAAACAATCTATTCTCTATCAAACCCTTACTCTGTGTTACAGAAGTTATAATCTATTGCAGGAATGGAATGAAAACAGATGATTAATTAAAGGTAACAAATCTGCAAAAAGAAATGATGGTTGTCTTGTAACAGAGGATCAAGACCCTATCCTCAGAGTAAGAACAATTCAGCACCTGCCCCTGTTATTCAGTTCGCCAACACACACTGCAAATCCTAATCACCAGTGATACACTCTTTTATAGCATCAATTGATTAAGAAAACAGAGTATCAGCAAAGGTAAAATATCAGAAGCAATGCTAGAGATACACAGAAATCACACACACACACTCAACAGAAAAGAAATGGGTGAATCTTGTGAAGATGGTGGGCCTTGTCCCTCTCACAAGATTCCTCGGGACACAGATGCTAAGTTAAAATGCTCAGAACAGTGCTTTATTCATCTGCCAATATACCAGATTACAATAAAGATTCAAGCTTGTTCTGCACTACAATTCCCTTGTTACAACTCTCCCTTTTCCAATGTAGATGTCTCCTCTTTATAGAGGAGACATCTATTACAATAGATTTTCGTTATTCATCTCAGTTTGAATCTTTTGTACGAAAATAGGAAATTGATTCCTGTTACAGCATGATGTTGCAACAATGTGTAACTGTGTGTTCCTACATTGATCGGATCCCTTTGTTGTTGCGAACCTGGCAGACAAACCTCAACCGTCTCCTTGAAATTCACGTGCTATTCTGTTGTTTCAGCATCGTTGCAGATTTGGTAAATCTCAACTGTTCCTCGAAGTTCTCGTGCTGTTTCTTCTGTTTCAGCATCTGCGACTGAGGTCTTGTTGGTTTGGACAGTTGTTGATCCTGCTATTTCAGCATCTGCAAAATATAGTTCTACCAGCTCCAGACGGTTTCTGCTCCTGCTAAATAGTTGTTGTTTCTGCTGTTCCAGCTACTACAAAATATGGTTTTACCAGGTTTAGACAGTTGTTGTTTTTGCAGTTTCGGCAACTGGTTTTGCCAACTTTAGAAAGTTGTTGTTTCTGCTGTTTCGGCAACTGCAAAATATAATTCTACAGACTTTGAACAGTTTCAACAATTGTTCAGCAACTTGGTCAACTTCAAAGATTAATTATAAAGATAACATGATTATGTGTTGAATGATTAAACATATAGTAATGATGAGAGTTACTTCATACCTTTGGAATAATTAGGACAAAATGCTAGCAAAGGCTTTTAACTATGGGTTGAAGAGGGTAACATTATGACAAAATATAAGGTCAAAAGTAGACAATATGGAGTCTTAACATCCCCCACAACTGAAAGGGTTGCATGTCCTCATGCAACATTTACTCTGAATCTGAGTTGGAATACTGGGATGAAGAGTGTAAGTTGTTGATGCAGTATCTATGGAAGGTGTTGTCAAACCTGTTTCTGAACCCATAGACACTCTGTAGTTGCTACCATGCTGCCAACTCCTCCTTTTTGGTCAGTTTAAAATGAGTCTTATATTGCTGACCAGGTAACCACAAGAGAGGGAAATGAAAACGGTAACCAATCCACCTTTCAGCACACTGTCCCATACATTTAACATAGTAAGGTATGCGTGAAATTGCTACCTGAAGATTGAGGGGATTGTAAGGATGGTATTCTTGTCTTTCTTTCGGACAATGTTCCCAAAACAGATTGTTTTCTTTGATAGCCAGAGCTCCCTTTGTTTTCACATAATGTTGGCAGTCTTGCAAGACTGTTGCTTGTAATTTCCTAATGTGATGAACCATCCCTGGTTTGATCAGATTTTGTTGATGTTGTGCAATGAAGGTGGCTGCATTTTGTGGTTCAGCACGAATCTAGAGAAGGCAGTTCTTCTCATTGTGTGTTGCTGACATAAAGGAATTATGCCAAGTAAGTTGATTGGCTAGGAAAGAAATGAAGGCTCTTATTTGGATGTCACCAGAAAGAGGGAGTAGATTCATATTTCTATCTTCAGGCATAGCCTCATTGTGAAGATAGAGTTCACAGAGCAAGTTCGTGTCGTTATTTGGTGCTTTTGTGAAAGTCTCAATAAATTGCTCTGGTGTAGAAACCTGATGGGGTCTTCCATCTCTGATTGCCTTTATTTGTAAGAACGCTAAGTGTTCTCTCAAGAATACTGCATAGTTAAAAGATGGTTTCCTTGTAACAAGTACCCTCTGGACCAAGTCAAAAATATAGGACAGCCTGGTTTTTAATTTCCTATTTTCTTTGTGTTGAGCTCGAGACTGTTCAAGCACTTCCCAATTTTTGTATGCATAGCTGAACCAGGTTGAATTTTGTTGCTGGAATGCCTTCCCTTGTGAAAGCTCATATTATGTCTTCCATATGTCCTTTAGTTCTTGAACACTAGAGGTCTCAGTGTAAGCATGGTTGACACAGGGGGGTTCAGTCTGTGTATAGGCATCTGTAAAATATTTCTGCTCTGTGATAATATGGGTAGGCCGAGGTGGTTCTGTGTCTTCTTCTGCAATTCTTGAAGGGCCTGCTGGTTCTTGTGTAAGAGAAGGTTGTTCTGTTTTGATTACAACAGGAGAAGTCTATGGACTGGCTCCAGCCATTGGAACTTCAACTATCTTGTATCCCGCTTGAGTGTAAAGCTCACCACACTCACTACACATATATTCATTGTATTGACTCTTTTCGGTTGCAGATGCTACCCGTGCTAGGATGTGCAGATTCTATTCATTTTGATAGGTTTCTTTAACCATTATTATCTCTTGCTGATAATCCTTAATTTGAGATTTTAAAAACTCAATTTCTTCCTGCAGGGAGGCTATGGTAGCCGGAGCTTGTGTAACTGCAGGTTCCAGTGGAGGAAGGGATCGTTGTTCAGCATCCATTTGATCATTTGCATCCGCAACAGGTGGTTCTTGTGTGTCACCTGTTGGGTCAGTGGCTGGTTTTTGTGTAACAACCACATGCAGGTCATTGTCTTTTTGTTTTCCAGCAGGTGGTTCTTATGTGGCACCTGTTGGGTCAGTGGCTGGTTCTTGTGTAACAGCCACTTGCCCAATATCACCTTGGGTGTCTACTTTAGATTTTTCGGCAGCTGGTTCTTGTGTAACAGCTGCCTCAGAAAATAATGTCACAAAATTGTCAACGCTCTGCATTTCAGCACCATAGGGTGAGGAAGGTGAATGCTCAGAGCTGGTTGGAATGCGGGATCTTAGGATGATGGGTGGGGAACTGGGGATAATGGGGATAATGGGTTCAATTGTTGCAGACGACCCTTTTTGTCGCCTTGGTAAGGAAGCAGGAAAATCAATGATTTTTCTCTTACTGCCACTTTTCGTTAAAATAGGGGAACTATCAAGAATAGCGGCTTCCTTAAATGAAGCCCTGGTTCTTCTTCTTTTTGGTGGGGTTACAGTTTGCTGCTACTTTTTCCTTTTGCGAAAGATGATGGGAGTATTATCATCAGAGTCATCAGTGGAGATATGAACTATGGGGGTGGATGGTTCAGCTTCACTGGGAGATGGGGTCCTCTGCAGATTTTCAGTGGTTACTTGGGGTGTTTCTGCTACTGATTGCTGATTTTCAGCAGCTTGCTGGGGACTGTGCTCCAACTATTGGGCATTTTCTTCTCCTTGCTGGGGGTTTTCTTCTATTTGATGGAGTATTTCCTCTGTTTTTTGGGGTATTTCCTATGTTTGCTGGGGTATTTCCTCAGCCTACTGAGGAATTTCCTCATCTTGGTGAGGAATTTCCTCATCTTGCTGAGGATTTTCTTATATTTGCTAGGGAGGGTTAATGAGGAGGGGTGGGTGGTTCAGGGCAAAGCCTCTATTTATTAGGGGTTGGACTAAACGATGGTGTTTTAGGGAAAGGAGCTGATGCTTTGCATTTACAGTATAACGTGACATATTTTTTAGACAACCCAATAGATAATAGGGCATGTTTATCAAATGACCATGCCTCAAATGATTTAGCAAAACGAAGTCGTGTTGGTAGATTACCTAATAACAACCTTCGCAAGTGAAATATTGCTTAACGAACTCCGCAACCTTTGGCCATGGTGGGGGCAGTGACTGAAGTGCGACCCCTCTACCTTTGGCTTCCACATGCTCGCCTGGTAGGAGAAAGTCTTGCTGCGCATTAAGAATAAGATGTTTCCTACTGAACTAGCGAGTGCCATTGGCTGGTAATCCGGAGACTTGTGCTATGTCTTCTTCTGTCACTGGAATTTGCACCCCCTGGAATATGGAGAATCCTTCCCTTAAGTTGCATGCGAATTCCAGAACTTGTTGTGTATTGAAATCCGGAAGTCTTCTAAAATAGTCTACCCATCCCGCTTGAAGAAAGATCTGGTAAGCCTCTGGGTAGAGTTCGAGTAATGCTGTTGATCCGGGTTCATGTGTAATCAGATTTCTCCCCATAGTTGCTGGTTCATCCAAAATACACAGTGCAGAGCCGAGTTGCCGAGGTCAAGACAGAGTAAACCATTACAAATAAGGTTATGACATGATAAGATACAGAGGAGGTGACTTAGATACTACTGCGAGAACTAGGGATGGCGCTGATTGACGTGTTATGTAATAATTGCAATGTTTTGGTAATCCCCCCAAAGCTACCGTTGAATGATCTGATTGGCAGTATGATGATTTTGGCAGTCGTATCAATGTCTCCACATTAACTATCTTTTAATATTCACACTTAAACATGCGTACCTTTATAATTACCTTTAGTTGTTGCGCCAAAAAGTATTGTCTTGTCTTTTGCTGGATCAATAATGATTAAAAAGGGTCTAAAAGTATGAAAATACAGGCGGTTTTTGTTATTGACAGGAATTAGTAGTGGAGAAATGTAATTATCAGAGTGCATGGCTGGTTCCTTTAATGAAGAGTGATATGTTCCATCAGAATAATAGTTCATTTTTCGGGAACAAAAATGGGGAAATTGGTATTCTTTAGTAAAAATGAAAAAGATTGGTGTTAAGCACTGGAATGTGGTGTTGCAGCAACGGGAAATGGTGTTGCAGCAACGGGAAATGGTGTTGCAGCAACGGGAAATGGTGTAGCAGCAATGGGAAATGGTGTTGCAGCAACGGGAAATGGTGTTGCAACAACGGTACTTGGTGTTGCAGCAAGGGGACTTGGTGTTGCAACAACGGTAAATGGTGAAAGGAATAATTTAGGGTCTAAAAGACGTTCCCAAGCTGCAAAGTGATTCTTTTGGAATTTTTTCTCTTAGCCACGCTCCAAAACTAAGATCTGCAAAATAATTAATTATAACATGGCAACCCTTGACAGGGATTATTAGTTAAGAAATCTAATCTAAAAAATAAACAAACAGAAATTTAAGTTCATTGAGGGAATTTTTGGTGTTAAGCACTGGAATATGGTGTTGCAGCAACGGGAAATGGTGTTGCAGCAACGGGAAATGGTGTTGCAGCAATGGGAAATGGTGTTGCAACAATGGTACTTGGTGTTGCAGCAACGGGACTTGGTGTTGCAACAACGGTAAATGGTGAAAGGAATAATTTAGGGTCTAAAAGATGTTCCCAAGCTGCAAAGTGATTCTTTTGGAATTTTTTCTCTCAGCCACGCTTCGAAACTAAGATCTGCAAAATAATTAATTATAACATGGCAACTCTTGACAGGGATTATTAGTTAAGAAATCTAATCTAAAAAATAAACAAACAAAAATTTAAGTGCATTGAGGGACAGCAGGTCCTCCCAAAAAAGCATAATGTATGTTTGCCATGCAAGTAGCTTGAAAATCGTCTTTAGAAACAGGCTGTTGATACAAACGGAGTCAATACCAATTCACTAATAATGGTGTTCTACTATCATCAATCGTTAGGAGTCTGACTATTCCATTTGGAAAAATAGCATCTACTTCATAAGGTCCTAGCCACCTTGTTCTTAATTTACCTTGAAATTTTCAAAACAGGAGTCATACAATAGAGCCCAATTACCTTTCTGGAACTGCTTTTGCTTAATGGTTTTGTCGTGCCACCTGATTCTTTGTTGTTGTATCATGGTTGTTTGATGGATGGCATCCAATCTTTTTTCATCCAATTCCTGAAGCTGCTGCAACCTAGATGTCTGTGCATCAGTCAAGTCAAGGTTAACAGCTAAAGCAGTCCTTAAGGTTTTGATTTCAAACTCCACAGGGAAAACAACATTTTTACCAAAAACTAATTCATAAGGTGAAAAGCCCGTAGTGTTCCTCCAAGTTGTTCTATAAGCCCATAGTGCTTCAGGCAACCTTTGAAACCAGTCCCTTCTATTTTCCTTTATTGTTTTTGTCAAAATGGCTTCTATGAATTTATTGTTGCTTTCCACCTACCCATTTGCTTGGGGGTGATAAGGTGTAGTCATTTTATGCTTAATATGATATTTCTGAAGTGTATCTTTGAAGCCATGAGAGTTAAAAGGAGGTCCTCCATACGTGACTAGTTCTCTAGGCAACCCAAACCTAACAAAGATTTCTTCAAATAAAAATGTTAATACTGATTCTTCATTAGCTTTGAGGAGTGCCTTAGCTTCTACCCACTTAGTCATATAATCTGTGCAAACTAGTATATACACTTTTTGATTGGATGGAGGATTAATGGGACCTATAAAATCTAGTGCCCATCTTTCAAAAGGTTCAAGAATTACTTGGGGGTTGAGTGGCATTTCATCCCTGTGATTATGCTGGCCCATTCTTTGACAGCTATCACAGGCCCTTACATATTTCCTTGCATCCTTGAAGAGTGAGGGCCAATAGTAACCCATTCTGAGAACCTTGTGTGTTGTTCTTTTATCTGCAAAATGCCCTCCACAAGGGCCATCGTGAAAAGATTTCAATACATCATAAATTTCATCTTCACCGATGCATCTCCGAATTTCCTCATCGAGTCCTGTGTGAAAAAGACACCCGCTTATCCAGTTGTACCTAGCACTTTGCTGAATGATCTTTCTTTTTTCTCTGTGTGATAGGTGTGATGGTAGTTTTCCTGCAACTAAGTAGTTGGCAATGTCTGCATACCAAGGTGAGTGAGCAGATACTGCAAATAAATACTCGTCAAGAAAAGAATCATCTACTGGAATATTTTCATTAGTTTTTAACTCAGAAAGGAAATCAACAACTACATTCTCTTTACCTGGTCGATCTACAATTATGATATCAAATTCTTGTAATAATAATAACCATCTGGTAACTCGAGCATTTGTAACTGATTTGTTCATTAAATATTTAATGGCTGAGTGATCAATATGCATAAAAGTACTGTAACCAGTAATATAATGTCGAAACTTATTGATAGCATAAATAACTGCTAGGAATTCCTTCTCAATAACTGTATAATTAAGTTCAGTTGGGGTCATATTTTTACTGATAAAATAAATGGCATAGGGAAGATTGTTTTCTTCTTGACCCAAGACAGCTCCTATTGTAGTATCTGAGGCATCAGAGGATATATGAAAGGGAAGTGCCTAGTCAGGTCCTCTTAAAATGGGAGCTGTAGACAACAGATGTTTAAGTTCATTAAATGCTTTTTCACAATCATCAGTCCACTTAAATTCAGCATTTTTCGTTAGTAACACAAACAGAGGAGAAGCTATTTTAGAAAAATTCTTGATAAATCTTCTATAATATCCAGCATGTCCTAAAAAGCTTCTTATATCAATTTGTGTTTTGGGGATAGGGAGAGTCTGAATTACCTATATTTTAGCTGGATCAACTTGAATTCCTAGGAATGAGATGAAGCGTCCCAATACAATACCTTGATTCATCATCATATGGCATTTTTCAGTACTTAAGGCAAGGTGTGCTTCTATACATCGCTTAAGTACTTTTTCAAGGTTCTATAATGCATCCTCAAAAGTCACGCCATAAGGAGTAAAGTCATCCATAAATATTTCTAAGGAATCATTAAGCATATCAGAAAAAATCACTATCACTGCTCTTTGAAATGTTGTTGGGGCATTACATAGCCCAAATGGAAGAACTCTATAGGCAAAGGTCCCCCATGGGCTAGTGAAAGTGGTGTTCTCCTGATCTTGGGATGCAATCTTGATCTGATTATATCCGCTAAATCCATCGAAAAACGAAAAGAATTTCTTACCTGCCAAATTATCTAGTACCTGATCAATGAATGGTAAAGGGAAATGGTCTTTCTGGGTGGCTTTATTTAGAGCTTTGTAATCCACACATACTCTCCATTTCCCATTTTTCTTGGGTACAATTACTAGTGGAGAAACCCATTCACTATCAGATATAGGATATATAAATCCTGCATTCAACAGTTTTTGAAGTTCTTCCTTCACAATTTCCCTTAAATTAGGATTCATTTGTCATTGGGGTTGATAGACTGGGCGGGATCCTTCTTTAATATAAATGCGATGAGTGCATAGTTAAGGAGAGATCCCTTTCATATCTGTGTAATCCCACGCGAATGCTTCTTTATTTTCCCGGAGTAGCTTCATTAACTGTTGTTTTTCATCATCTGTTAGGTTAGGATTTATATTTAATGTTTTGCCAGGCTCAATTTCTGCTGTTATGCTCTTGGAGGAGCTGCCAGCTGATGTCTGAGATAGATTTTCAGTTCTAAGGTTCTGTTGAGATTCAGATTCCAAGATTGCAGTCAAGTGATCATGTATTTCAAGGCTAACCGAAGAAGGTTCAGAAATAAAGTTGCTGATTAATTCATCTTTTGTTGAATCTTTGAAAGTTAAATCTTGTCCGACAATGAAGATAGGTTGGGTTTTCTCATCCTCATAATCTAACCATACAGAATTATCATTATTAATCATTGGTGTAGCATGAGGATAAAGAGTAAGCTGTTTGGTTTCCTTCCCATTAGAGATTGTCATTGATCCTAATCTACAGCTGATGAAGGCATCTGTTGTAGCCAGCCAAGGTCTTCCTAAAATCAGTGGATGACCCCCCAACTTTGTTTTAGTTTGTAACACAACAAAATCGGCTAGGTAATTCCAAGATTCTATGGAAATTATCAGGTCTTCAATGACTCCTTCAGGTTTGATTGTATAGCAGTCAGCCAGCTCTAGAATGGTTGGGGTTTCCCTAATAAAAATTTTTAACTGCAGTAAAGGTGATGTTTCAAGTGTCATAATGTTTATTGCAGCACCTAGATCTACTAGAACTCTAGAAACAAAGGTTTTACCAACCTGAACTGTGACTGTAGGGTGATCAGGGTCACCATATTTCACAGGGGTTTTTTTTTCTATCATTAAAGCAGTCAGTTCTCCCATCACATGGACTGTGAGGGGGTCTTTAGTTTTTCTTCTAGGCTTCTTAATGCAAATATCCCTAACAGTTCTAGCATAAATTGGTACATCTCTCAGTGCTTGCAAGAGTGAAATTTTGACATATAAATTCTGCAGTTCTCCTAAAAGGTTAAAAGCAGGTGGCTCAAGTGTTTTGGTAAGAGCTAGACATTCAGGGAATGGCGGCTTTGCTATTTGAGCAGTCTTATTAGAGGATGATTCAACTGTTTCAACATTGTTGTTAGATGACTTTTCTTTTCCAGTTTCTTCTTTATCAGAGTCAGTAATGTCATCAATAATGGATTCAACTATTCTCCCAAAACATAGATGGATATCATTTCATTGCATAGGGGAAACAGGTCGGTTTTGAATATCAATTACCTGCAGAGCTTTATTGTTATTTGGGTTGGGGTTAGGTTGCATAGGCAGCTGAGATCTGATTGTCTGGTTATTTGGTGGAACATTAGATGGTAAGGAAAGAGATTGTTGATGCTGAGGAAATGGAATCTGTTGGGCTGTCCAGTTTGGGTTCCATTGATTAAAATAGGATTGCTGTGGAGCCCAAGGATTCCACATGGTAGGATCAGAAAAAGGAGGATTTGGTTGCTGCATGGGTGGGAAATGCATTGGATTGAAGGGTGGGTATTGCACTTGATTCAAGGGTGGGTGATTTGCTTGAAAAGGAGGGTGATTATTCTAATGACTAAATGATGTGTTAGAATTCATACCTTGTCTTTGTGGTTGCCACTGCCTCCTCTGTGTCAACAGGTACACTGCTTCAGATTCTTCTTCCGTTGACTGCAGTGCTGCTTTTATTCCTAGCAAAGAAGGGCATTGTTGAGTCTCATGGTCCTTTTCACAAATAGTGCAAATTGGTACCTTGTCTAATGGGCATTCCCTCAGTGGGTGCTTTTCTCTGCATTTAGAACAGAAAATAGCCAGGGCAGCTTCTACTTCTGCCTGCTTCTTTTTAACCTGCAAAGCATCAATTTGTGAAGAAAAATAGCTTAACATTTCAGTTTTAAATTCTTCAAGTAAGTTACCTATTTCAGCCCGTGTTTCTCCTCCACTTTCTGATTTCTGGACTCTTGAGTATATACTATCACTGCTTTTTGGTCTGCTTACTGCTCCTCTTGAACATCTCATACAGAGGTTGACAATCTCATCAAATGATTCTTTGGAAATATCCCCTTTTCCAAGCATATTCAGCATGTCCAAGAAATCATCTCGTACCCCTTTTAGCAGTATTGTCTTAAGAATATCCTTACTCATATTCGGATGATCAGATCACTACAGATTATACTGCAGTCTTTCCACGAAGTCCTCCAGATTCTCATCCTCCTTCTGAACCATCTTAAACAGTTCTTCCTTCCTTTCTCTTGTTCGGCAGTAATCCTGATATTTGGCCAGAAAAATTTCTTTCATCTGATCCCAAGTAGTGATTACATGAGCTCCTAAGCTCATAAACCATCTTAATGCATTCCCTTTCAATGTTGCTGGAAACAGTTTTAATTTCTGAGTAGGATTTACATAATCATAGCTCCTACACAGTATATCAAATTCAAAGAGGAATTCATCAGGGTCTTCAGAGGATAACCCATAAAAGTTGGGTAGTGCTGAGAATGGAATGTTCTTCATAGGGGTTGCTCCTCTTGGGAGCTCCCCAATAGGGAACTCCAGGGTGGAGAGTGAATTTTCTCCCCTTCCTTCTGCTCTGCAACCTCCACTGAGAAATCCATCATTGTTGTCCTCCATTGGTCTTTTTCCTGAATCGCTTGCCCGGTCCTCAGTATCTTCTGTTTCTTCAGATTCTTCTACCGGTTCCTCAATGTGCTCTGGTGTTTCCAGCTTCTTTTCAAGTCCGAGTACTTCCTCCATCTGGTGATCTGTTTGGGAGGAATGTTGGATCTGAGGCCTTCGGGAACTTGTCCTCTGGGATGTCTTGGCTTTTGAAATGATTTCGTCAATGAAAGTTTTCCTTCCTCCTCCTCTGCGTTTGTTGCCTGTGAAGTTAGCTTTCCTGTGTCCTCTCATGCATCTTCTTATTCTAAAAGAAAATCATTAATGCCTTTAAAATATCTAGTCCCCTTCCCCGACAACGACGCCAAAATGTTGGCTGCTCCAATTGTTTATTAATTAAACAGTCGAGTGACACATTAAATTGTCAACCCGAGAAAGTCCTTTTATCTCAAAGGTGACTTCGTACTGTATGCACTCAATTCTAAAAGCATTAAAGGCTGTATTATAAACAATCTATTCTTTATCAAACCCTTACTCTGTGTCACAACAATTATAATCTATTGCAGGAATGGAATGAAAATAGATGATTAATTAAAGGTAACAAATATGCAAAAAGAAATGATGGTTGTCTTGTAATAGAGGATCAGGACCCTATCCTCAGAGTAAGAACATTCAACACCTGCCCCTGTTATTCAATTCGCCAACAAAACAGATGATTAATTAAAGGTAACAAATCTACAAAAAGAAATGATGGCTGTCTTCTAACAGAGGATCACGACCCTATCCTCAGAGTAAGAACATTCAGCACCCGCCCCTGTTATTCAATTCACCAACACATGCTGCAAATCCTAATCACCGTTGATACACTCTTTTACAGCATCAATTGTTTAAGAAAACAGAGTATCAACAAAGGTAAAATATCAGAAGCAATGCTAGAGATACACAGAAATCACACACACACACTCAACAGAAAAGAAATGGGTGAATCTTGTGAAGAAGGTGGGCCCTGTCCCTCTCACAAGATTCCCCAGGACACAGATGCTAAGTTAAAATGCTCAGAACAGTTCTTTATTCATATGCCAATATACCACATTACAATAAATATTCAAGCTTGTTCTGCACTACAATTCCCTTGTTACAACTCTCCCTTTTCCAATGTAGATATCTCCTCTTTATAGAGGAGACATATATTACAATAGATTGTCGTTATTCATCTCAGTTTGACCCTTTTTTATGAAAATAGGAAATTGATTCCTATTACAGCATGCTGTTACAACAGTGTGTAATTGTGTATTCCTTCATTGATCGGATCCCTTTGCTGATGCGAACCTAGTACACAAACCTCAACCGTCTCCTTGAAATTCACGTGTTGTTTCTGTTGTTTCAGCATTGTTGCGGATTTGGTAAATCTCAAATGTTCCTCGAAGTTCTCATGCTGTTTCTACTGTTTCAACATCTGCGACTGAGGTCTTGCTGGTTTGGAAAGTTGCTGATCCTGCTGTTTCAGCATCTACAAAATATAGTTCTGCTAGCCCCAGACGATTGCTTCTCCCGCTAAACAGTTGTTGTTTCTGCTGTTCCAGCTACTGCAAAATATGGTTTTACCAGGTTTAGACAGTTGTTGTTTCTGCAGTTTCGGCAACTGGTTTTGCCAACTTTAGACAATTGTTGTTTCTGTTGTTTCGGCAACTGCAAAATATAATTATGTAGACTTTGAATAGTCTCAACAATTGTTCAGCAACTTGGTCAACTTCAAAGATTAATTATAAAGATAACATGATTATGTGTTGAATGATTAAACATATAGTAATGAGGAGAGTTACTTCATACCTTTGGAATAATTAGGAAAAAATGCTAGCAAAGGCTTTTAACTATGGGTTGAAGAGGGTAACATTATGACAAAATATAAGGTCAAAAGTAGACAATATGGAGTCCTAACAATAAAGACTCCCTACGAGGAGCATCGAGTCTTATTTTTGAATCGAGCTTTACTCTATTGGAGGTTGCCCCCTTGAAGAGGCCAGTGAACATTGCTTTCTGAATAATAAAATATTTGTTGTTGTCTCTCACTATTCTATGTTCTGGGTATCTTTCTTCACATATTCTCTATTTGGGTATCCTTTTGCAGGTTAAGAGCATAATAGCCAGATCCTCTACTATATTATAATTATGTGCTACTTGGGCATGAGGATTAAATGTCGATTTGTGTACTACTCCCTTTGGCGGATTTATCGTTAGCTCAGGAATTATGGGTGGCACAACTTCGGTCGAAGTTCGTGTTGAAGTACTAGGTTGATCAGTAGCCTTGTTGTTCGACAACTGTGGATTCCTGTAATCTTTATTCCTTGTCGATATCAAAGCATCATTTTGTTTCGAAATGGAAAACATAAGCACTTGGGATGGGAAAGCATTGTCACTAGCAAGCAAATTGGTTTCTGGGTTTGGAAATAGATCAGTCAATACTGTTGAGGTTTTTGAGTTCTTGAAGAATTTCTTATTCTTAGCTTTATGTGGACAATCTTTCGTCCAGTGATCCTCATTGCATATATGACATCCCGAAGGAGGTTTCTTTTTCCCAGAAGGGTTTGCAGAAGATTTTTCAGGAGACGAATCATCCTGTTTCTTCCTTTTGTTTTTCCCTTTCTTCTTTCCCCCTAGTTTCTTCGATTCTTTGCCCTTGTCGGTCGACATAGCATTAACCTCTGAGGCAAGAGGTTCATCGTTTGCATTTTGACCAGAAACTGTACGGGCTTTCTTATATGTAACCTTTGTGGTTTTCATGTTGGTCGTACCTATCACACCATCGCCAGCATGAGAGTCTTTGTTTGATTTAGGAGGAGGACGAATGGAAAACTCTAGTCTAGGAGCATCAGGGATTTTGTCATAGAGCGTGCTAGACTGGGTATAGATCAAGTCTAGATATTGCGCATGAGCAATGACTTGCTCTACAGTGACAACTCATCCCTTGGCCACATCTTCTGTAATAGAGGGTAACACTGACTTAATAAACCATTCAACTAACAACTGATCAGGAACATATTTTTTTACCATTCGACGATGGTATCGCCATTCTTGAATACGATCAGATATGTGAGTGGCTATCATCTGCTTAAAATTGGTAAGAAGATTTGTTCTTGTTTCATACCTTATTGGTAACTGAAAATCAGTTCATGGTTTGCTAAAGTTATCGAATGAAGCTCTAGGAAATTCAATGTGCCATTTTTCTTTCGAACTAGTTAACGTTCACTGAAAAAGGCGAATCCTGATCGAATCATCATTGAGAGTGTTGGATGAACACTACAGATGAAAGGTCATCATGTGATTCGATGGATCTTCACCCGGATTTCAATTGTATTTAGGGATATCTGGTAGAAGTTTATGAGGAATCACTGGCCACCAAGGGGCATAAGAAATTGGATCATTTATTAACTGATTCATATTTTCTAACTCTAAAGTTGCCACGAAGGGCAATTGTTTTCTCAGGTTTGGCGAAGCATACCCAGGATAAGATGGGATCGCCTGAGCTGTGGGTCTTTGCATACCAGCATAATGTATTTGATGTTGATAACTTTGATAAGGTTGATGGGTGTAACCATAATGATATGATTATTGGTAACCATTTTGAATATACGACTGCCCATTACCTGCAAAGCTTTGTTGCTCAGGTCCTCAGCAGTTTGCTGGAATTGCGGTTGTTGATATTGCACCAGCCATGCCTGTGAGACCATTTGTTGTTTCCCAATACTAGATGTTTGACCAAGATGAGGGGCTATGGTACCCGTTTGAGCCTGGGTTGCTTCATTTAGGGATCCACTAATTGGCGATTGTGATTGAGTCGTGGAGATAAGAGATCGTTGCATTAGCACCTGAGAGACTGGAGGTTGACATACAACGGATAGTGCTTGTACCTGCGACACCATCACAATAGCTAGTGCAGTGGGAATATTTCACACAGGTTGATCTGGTTGTATAGAATATACAACTCTTGGTTGTTGATGCAATATTGGTATCAAACCACTAGATGGACCCGAAGTCTGTTGTGAGCTCCCATATGGTTTTTCTCCCAGAGGAAACAATGAAAAGGAATATTGCCCCCATATGGCGGCAATCTAGTGTTCAAAGGGAAAATTTTCCTTTCGAGATTGGACTACCCAAATTGATACTGTTGTGAAGGATCAATTTGTTGAGACTCAACATAAGAGATTCTAGATAAGGTTCTGAATGAACAAATAGGAACAGATCATATTGTCGAGACAGTCTCTGGGTGGACTCCATCTAGTGGTTGAGAACTAGTTGGAACAGATGGTACAGTAGTGAACATTGTCAGAGTGGTGGCAGGAGGTTCTACTGCTGTTGTGTCAGATGACACATCCTAGATGTCGATGGTTGTTCAGACATATCAATTCTATCCAAAATATTTCCTAGTGATTCTACAGGAACTTGCGATGAAGGGACACTAACTTCTAAAGTAGAAGGATATAGGTATATTCCAGTTCCAAAATGAAATGGAGTACTGAATGGAAGATCCTTTGTAATCTCTTCTATAACAATCAGTCTAGGTGGAATAGGTAGACTGTCAGGTCCGTAAAATATTTCTGGTGCTGTAGAAGGTACAGACTCTGCAGCCACAGATGTTGGAGGAGTGACACCTTCCGAATTAGCCCTAGATGGAGTTGGTTCAGGAATAGAAGTGGTTACCGTTACACTAGGATCAGTCCTAATGTCCTCTTGTAACTGCGGAACTCCTTCTATAGAGGCAGGGATACCAAAAATAGTTGGAGTAACTAGAGTCTCTGAAGATGTTGAAACACAAGTTTCAAAAAAGCCAGGAGACTTTGACCTAGTTAAAAAAGTTTGCTTGGCCTGGAATGGCTTTTCCAGAGTCAAAGACTATTGACTCATTAATCTCCGTGAACGACAGGGTTTTGATTGAATTTCTTCCACGATTGCAAATTACTTGATCAACTCAAAATAAAAATGGGAAAATGTGATTCCAAATTAAATGAATTTTATGACGCTTTGACACAACTTACTTTTCCAATTTTTAAGAGTCGAGAAAAAGCTAAAGACGACTCTAGTCACCTTCGATTTTTAATGAGCCTGAAGTGATTGCTCAAATGGACCTTTTCTTTTAAGGAGTCTGAAAAGGAACAAAAGTGACTACTTTGGAAATCTAGACAGAGGGATTACCAAACCAATTGCAAAACTGCAGAATACCTTTTATGATATGGCAGTCAATCTTCCCGAATGTTGTGTTCAGTGCATTGCAATCGATAGGGCGGTAGACACGACTTCCTAAGGATAAAGGATGTAGTCTATTGTGGTCTCCCAATATATACTCGATGGTACGTGGGAGCACAAGTCCGTACTGGCACTTGTCATCTCAAAGAGGAGGAATCACCCAACCTATGATGAAAGCGATAGTTGCTAGGCTTTACAATGCCAGAATATGTCTCTAGCCTAGACTTGTAAATGTTGTGCATTAGGTTCCAAAGTGTTTTTATGTTCATTGAAATTTATTTTACGGTTGATCTTTCTTAAGAGTTTTCCTTTTAGGTTCACTATGTGATGTAGATATACAATTCCTAAATATGCAATCTAAGATGATAAATAGTCATTCATTTTTCTTTTTGCAATGAAAATCCTAGCTACTAAGGAAAGAGAAGCAAAATTCTTTCAACATAGAGCAGAGAGCACACACTAAGATGCACTGTCCTAAATAAAATTCCACAAGCAGTCTAAATGCAAATGCACATGCATGTATTTGTTTTCCGCTTTCTTAATGTGTGAATGACAAAAGGAATTCTAAGTACAAATCCAAACTATTCTTCTTTCAAAGCAACAATACTAATAATTTTCTTCTCAAAAAGTGAAAGGAAGACTAAGACGACACTTTGTGATTTTGAATTGAAGACTGCTTTCGACACTTGAAATACTATTAATTCAAATCAAATACAAGAGCAAAAGTGTAATCGACTATCAAAAAGAGGAGGATTCTTTCTTTGACTGAAAATTACATTTGCAACACTTTCAAATCAAAAGATGACAGTTCGATTAATCTATTGTTTGCAAAGGAGAACTGTAAATGAAAAAAATACATAAAATCATTCACAATTCTTTAGAAAATGGAGGTTGAATAATGCAAAGGAAGGGAGTTTCAACAGTGGTATACTGATCACAAACAGCAAAACTACTAAATAAAGCTGAAGACAATGAAGAGAAAACCAAAATGTGGAGGCAAAAACATTCTTACCTAATCATCTCACCTGTAACACTGGGAAATACGGATGCATCTCACCTGCAACACAGGGGAGGTGCGATGCATCCAGACTTCCAATGAGAGACAGTGCGATGTTCCAGGGACAAGACTGGGCTTGGTTTTTTCTCACAGTTTATAGCTTAGTTCAGGGATTTAGGCTGAGCTAATGATAGGCAGTAAACACAAATCATAGGGGCTGATCTAATGAAGTTACTTGAGCCACCAACAGGGCACTTAGGATGTTTTCAAGTTAGATGTTTAGTTTATAAACTAACCTAGAGATTGACTGAAGCAACATTTATCTACTTTGCAGTTGCAGATCAAAAGTAGTTCGAAGGCTAGCTGGCTTAACTTCAGGCTCCCTCTGTAGTTTATAAAGCTAACAAATAGAAATAAGAAAACAAGCTATTCACTCCCCAGCGGAGTCGCCATTTTGTTATTTGGAAAACTAGTGTCTATTCAGAGCTGCTAGTCCCACTAAGACTGGTAGCTATCTTAGAAACAAACAAACTAAAGTCACTTGTCTTTTCCTTTATGAGAAATAGATGAGAGAGAAGCAGAGAGTACCAACCTCAGTATTTCGCTTTCCTCCTTGCTTGTTTCCTCTCCCCTTTGACAGATCTTTGCCACTCCTTCCTTACTTGTCCCGCTTCAAAGAACACCTGTAGAGTAAAAGCAGCATAATACCATCAAATCATAGAGATCTATAACCATAAACAATATAGGATCAGATATATGTTAACCATACAAATGCATATATCAATACAAGATTCAGAGATATACAAGAATATGGAGGAAAACTCAAATAGCTTTACTGATAGATGTAGTAGAAGAGAGGATTACAACCCATTGATCTGACCCAGCGCCATCCTCCCAGCATGAAAGCCCTCTTCACTTCATGAAAATCTAGATCACCCAACACTATGATGTTCCACAGAGAAACCAACAACACTTCCTTACAAGGTACACAATTCCAGCCTTTTGGATCTCTAGGATGAGGGATCCATATATAGATGTTTGCAGGTGGGTGAGTCAGCTTCTGGGTTTTTTATTAGTGTCATTTCTTTGATAGTTCTTGGTTCCACTAGGAGATTTCATGATCTCTTACTCATCCCTAGGCGAATTCAGAGAGGCAAGTGTCAAATGGGCAGTTTCTAGAAGATTCTCTGGGTTTCCACCTAGCCAACTGCCTCTGCCATTTGTCTGCTCTCGCTCATTGCACCCCATGGAAGGGATTTTCAGTATGCATCGCACTTTCTGCATGTAGTAGGTGAGATGCATCACAACCTTAACACTGAGCAATCTGTATGGTCTAGTTTGACCAGTTCTGAGTAGTTTTTCAAGGAGAACTTTTGGGAGATGATGTAATCAATTGACCTTGTTCCTTTAGGGTGTGTAACAACACTTTTAGGGGCTTAGAAGCCCTCGGTTTATGGACATATGATATTGGGGTTGTAGTGCCCAAATATTTCTATACCAACAGCATCCTATGTCGCTCTTTGTAAATCTATTGTTTTCACCCATTTTGTCAGATAATCCATGGCAACCAGTATGTAGGCCTTCTGATTGGATGGTGGATGGAATGGAACAACAAAGTCTAAAGCCCAAATTTCGAAGGGTTCTATGACTAACTGAGGTTGTAGAGGAATTTGATCAAATTGGCCAGGCTTGCCCATCCTTTGACAGCTATCACAAGCCTGGGCATATTTCTTAGCATCGTTAAAAATAGTTGTCTAATAATAGCCCATCTGTAATACCTTATGCCCTATCCTTCGATCTGCAAAATGTCCCCCACAGGGCTCATCATCGCAACCTTTCAGTATGTCATGAATCTCATCCTTGCAAATGCATCTGTTTATACACATGTCAGACCCTATATGATAAAGATATCTACCTATCCAAGAGAATCAAGCGTTGTGTTGAACGATCAACTTCCTTTCTCTTGTTTTCAAGTGCCTAGGTAGCTTCCTGACTACCAAATAATTTTCCACATCTGCGTACCATGGCCTCTTGGTTGCCATGGAAAAAAAATGTTCATCCGTAATTTGGTCATTACCAACAGTGGATCATTCACCTTCGGAATTCGTGATAGAAAATCAGCATCTAGGTTTTCCTTCCCCGAACAATTCTTAATAGTAATATCAAACTCCCGCAAAAGCAATGTTACTCGACCATTTGTGATAGGTTTATTAGCTAGATACTGAATGGAAGAGTGATCAGTGTACAGAAAGACTGGGTAGCCAGTTATATAGTGTCTAAATTTATTTATTGCATAGATAACAGCTAAAAATTCTTTTCTGTCACTATATAATTAAGTTTTGCAGAAGTGATATTTTTTCTAATATAATATATAGCATAAAGTTTATTGTCCTCCTCCTGGCCAAGGAAAACGCCTATAGCTACATCTGATGCATCCATGGATATGTGAAAAGGAAACTCCCAGTTTGGTCCATGCAATACTGGTGTTTTTCAGACTAGTTTCTTTAAACATGTAAAAGTTGCATCACTTTTGTCAGAACAATTGAAATCAACATTTCTAGTCAAAGCATATAGTGGCGAAACAATTTGTGAATTTTTTAATAAACCTATGATAATAGCCTGCATATCCTAGGAAGCTACATACTTATGTCTGAGTGTAGGGGGTAGGAAGTAAAATAATTACCTGAATTTTTGTTGGGTCTATTTGTATTCTCACTGCAGAGATATAGTGTCCCAAGATTATTCCCTCGGTCATCATCATGTGGCACTTGACATTGCTTAAACATAACTTGGTAGAAATGCATCGTTCCAAGACTTTCTCTAATGTTTGCAATGCTTAGTCGAAGTCATCCCCATATGGAGTAAAATCATCCACATACACCTTAAGTCCTTCATTTATTAAATCAGCAAAGATGTTGAGTATAGCTCTCTAGAATGTAGCTGGGGAATTACACAAGCCAAATGGTAATACTCTATATGTGAATGTACCCCATGGATAGGTGAAGGTTGTTTTAGCTAGGTCTTCGGAGGCGATCTGAATCTGATTGGAAGAGTGATCAGTGTACAGAAAAACTGGGTAGCCAGTTATATAGTGTCTAAATTTATTTATTGCATAGATAACAGCTAAAAATTATTTTCTGTCACTATATAATTAAGTTTTGCAGAAGTGATATTTTTTCTAATATAATATATAGCATAAAGTTTATTGTTCTCCTCCTGGCCAAGGAAAACACCTATAGCTACATCTGATGCATCCATGGATATGTGAAAAGGAAACTCCCAGTTTGGTCCATGCAACATTGGTGTTTTTGAGACTGGTTTCTTTAAACATGTAAAAGTTGCATCACTTTTGTCAGAACAATTGAAATCAACATTTCTAGTCAAAGCATATAGTGGCGCAAAAATTTGTGATTTTTTTTTTAATAAACCTACCATAATAGCCTGCATATCCTAGGAAGCTACATACTTATGTGTGAGTGCAGGGGATAGGAAGTAAAATAATTACCTGAATTTTTGTTGGGTCTACTTGTTTTCTTGCTGCAGAGATATAGTGTCCCAAGATTATACCCTCGGTCATCATTATGTGGCACTTGACATTGCTTAAACATAACTTGGTAGCAATGCATCGTTCCAAGACTTTTTCTAATGTTTGCAATGCTTAGTCGAAGTCATCCCCATATGGAGTAAAATCATCCATATACACCTTAAGTCCTTCATTTATTAAATCAGCAAATATGTTGAGTATAGCTCTCTGGAATGTAGCTGGGGAATTATAGAAGCCAAATGGTAATACTCTATATGTGAATGTACATCATGGACAGGTAAAGGTTGTTTTATCTGGGTCTTCAAAGGCAATATGGATCTGATTGTAGCCACTGAAAACATCTAAAAATGAAAAGAACTACTTCCATGCCAAAGTATCAAGGACCTGATCGATGAATTCTATGGGGAAATGATCTTTCTGTGTCGCCTTGTTCAAATCCATATAGTCTACATAGTTACGCCACTTCCCATTTTTCTTAGGGATGACCACCAATGGAGAGACCCATTTACTATCTGAGATAAGATAAATAAAGTTTACATCCAACATCTTCTATAACTCTTCTTTCACAATGTCCTTGAGATGTGGATTCAATCTTCGTTAGGGATAGCAGATGGGTCGAGCATCCTTCTCAGTATAGATGTGGTGTGTACATAGCTATGGGTTTATTCCTTTCATATCAAGATAATCCCATGTAAAATCCCCTCTATATTTCTGTAGGACATGTATGAGCTTTTGCTACTGATCACTGTCTAGACCGTCATTAATATTTAGAATTTTGATAGGTTTTATCTCTACCGATTTGTTGTTATGAACAATGATCATCTAAATATGTTGAACATCAGTATCCTTCAGACGATCCTCCATAGATTCATTATCCAAGATTACTTTCAGAATTTTACACTTTACATTGGTCATATTGTCAGGCTGATTCATAAAGTTATTGATAATTTTGTCTTCAGTCTGATCTTTAAATTCTACTGCCTCTGCTACTGTGAGTGGTGAACGGATGCTTTCCTCTAGGTACACTAGTGGTTATTTACATATATTTACAATGGGCAGACTTGGCTTGGTAGGAGGATATAACATAAGATTTTATACAGCATCCCCCTTTGCAATAGTCATGTTGCCTTCTCGACAACCAATATAAGCATCAATTGTCACAAGCCAAGGTCAGCCTAGAGTCAGAGGGTGCCCGTCTAATCTACTCTTTGGATTTATGATAAGAAAATCTATTGGATATTCCCACGAATCAACAGAAACTGTGAAATCCTATAATGTTCCTTCTAGCCTTACCATCGAATGATTAGCAAGTTCTAATAGAGTGGTGGTTGGTTCTAGGGCTATAATACCAAGTGCTTGATAGATTTTTGTTGTTAAAATATTAATGGCTACACCCAAATCAACTAAAGTATTGGGAAAAGAGAGACCATATATCTAAACTGTCACTATGGGGTTTCCAGGATCTTCATACTTTGTAGTTTCCCCTCCCAAGAGTAAATCAAATAAGGTCCCTACAACATGAATGGTGGGTGAGGTTTTTTATTTCCTCACAGGCTTCTTTACACATATCTCTTTAATTGTTTTAGCATAGATGGGCATGCCTTGAATGGACTAGACGAGAGAGCTTTAATACAAATATTTTTCAATTCCCATACAAGATTGAAATCTGGATAAACAATAGATTTGGGTATCGTTAACCTTTCAAGGAATGTCAGAGAAGTAATTGTAAGTATTTCAGGATATTCATGCTGATATGTCTCTTCTCCTTGTTTTAGTTTGGTATTAATTACAGGTGGTGGTATCTGTACAAGTGGGGTTTCAATTTTTATTGAGGGCTAATCCTTGTTTTCCTGAGGGGTGATGATACGGCTTGGCCTCAATGTGATTTCATTACATTCTTTCTACTCAACCTCATAATCTTAGCTTTCAATAATCTGCACCAACTGGACCGGTCTGTTATTAGGCTTTGGATTCGGTTGAGCTAAAAATTGAGGCCACAAAAGAGGTTGGGGATTTTTTTGTAATGTATAAGGTGTTGATATTATAGGTTAAGGCTAAGGACCTACCTGCATAGGTGTGTTAGATATCCCTATAGATCGCTGCCAATATGTAGACCAATTCGGATTTTATAGGTAGAGGCATGCCACTGGGATTGATAGGGATTGTCTTGCTAAACAAGAGTAAAAGGAGAATTTGGTTAGCCATTACCCGGAAAAGATTATGTTGGCCAGGATGTCATAGGGAATGGTTTGGTTTGCCAACTTGGGTAGCGTGATTGGCCCTTCCATGTTATCCCAAGGTTCTATTTCTAATTAAACTATGTAGAAGGAAAAAACTAGGATGTGTCTTGTGTCATACCTGTAGGTTTAGCCTGCCACTGTCGACACTATTTCATCTGATATATTGGCTCTATTTCGTCTTCTGCTTCCTTGAAAACTACTTTCAACCCTAAAAATGACTGATATTGTTCAATGGTGTCCTCTTTAGTACAAATAGCGCATGTCTACACCATGTCTAATTGGCATTCCCATTGGTTGTGCTTCTTTTGACAACGTGGACAGAATATGGCCAAGTTTTGTTTTGCTAAGGCTTGTTTTTATTTAGCCTATGAGACATCCAACTGCATTGTGAGAGTGCCCAAGATGTCCATTTTAAAACATTCTAGAAGGTTACCGATTTCCATCCATGTTACGCCTCCACTGTGTTGTTTGCTTCCCCTACTTGATTTTGCATGAAAAGGCAGAAAGACAAAAACAAATTTATTTTAGTCCCTTTATTTACACATTATTGATGGTTGATGTTTCTTACTTCCATCCTTATATAGTAGCATTTGGTTCATGTCAATTTAGCACTGCAAAGCATAATTTCTTGGCAGTTAATTAGGAAATAGCGTGATTTAGCATTGAATTTTAGTCTTTTCCATTATTCCAGTAGAGTAGCTCTCCCTTAGAGAAGATTTCCCTTTCTTCCATCAAGAAATCAAGCTTCTTCTAACTCCATAGAAGTCTAGCTTGAAAACCTAAGTGGTCTCTCTCCAGCTGAACCATGACAAAAGGAAAAACCATCACTTTTAGTTGTGTATACATCATTGTCACCTCCAAGTTTATATGAACCTCGGGTTATCAAGTTAATGTTGGTAGCCCAGGAGTTGTAGCATTCTTGCTGCAATACTGGTGCTCATCACTTTATGACACCTTTGCCAGAGAGGTTTCTGAATAATATGCGAATACTAATTCTTTCTTCTATTTCTTGTCTCTAATATTTTTCCATTAGTTCATTTATACAAAAGTAATTTAGTTGCTTCCTTTTTCATTCTACATTTTCTTCTTTCCTTTCCATTTTCCAAGCAAGATTTCAATTCATTCAGTCGGTAATTTTCATCTAATTAGCAATTTCAATTCTACAAAGTACTTTCCAAGTTTGAAAAAAAAATGCAAAACCAACACAAAAAGATTTCCTTTCATGCCTCATAGGAATAGGGATAACTTAGGGAATTTTTTGCTAAATACCCCCACTACAGCAAACAACCAACCTTCCCTCTTCTTCGATGGCTTTGAACTGGAGGAACCCTTAGGTGAGAAACCTGACATATTTGAAGAACCTACAGGGGAAGAAGAAGAAGAATAAGAAGAACCCATTCCTACTAAACCAATGGATGCAAGCATAAATGAAAGAGGGAATAGAGAGAGGGAGAGTTGAGGGTGCCTTCCCCATTATGGAAACCAATGGGTACACTAAGATGAAAAATATAAGCCCCTCTACCCTACCTCATTCGCATGGATTGACCCCAGAAGACCCTGACACATTCCTATTTGAGTTTGATGTTATATACCAGACCTATGACTATACAAATGATGAGGAAAAGTTAAATCTATTTCCATCTACCCTCAAGGATGCAACATTGCACTGGTTCATGGGTTTACCTAGGGATAGCATCACAAATTGGGCTCAGATGCAACAAGCCTTTAATAGAAAGTATCGAGACTACTATCAGCCAAAGGATACTAAAGAGGAAACTTTTAGGATGACCATAGGCAATGATGAATCCCTAGAGGATTAAAAAGAAACATTCCAACTTAGTTACAAAATGGCCAAGTGCACACTCGACCCTGAGTCACTAAAGTTGGTCTTGCTTAGGGGAGTAAGGGAAGATCTTCTAGACACCTTACACTTGTTAGCAGGAGGAGATATCTACCAATTACCCTATGAGAATATCAAGACTATCTTTAGAAACCATTCTAGGGTAGCTAGGAGAAAGGGTAGGAGTAGTCAAACTATGGTCAGTACATCCTCTTCCAACTCATCCATAAAGGGTGAAATTGGAAACATGCTGGAAGATTTAAAAAGTGAGATGATGCAAAACACTTGCCTTGTAAATGGACACTATGCACATTAAGATAAAGAACGAGGAAGCGGAGAGAGCCTTGGCCATTTTTTGTCCTAGATGCACTAGGAGGCACTGCAGGAATGAATGTCCATTGAATTCTATTGCAATTTGCTTAGTCTATGAAGAAAACCACTCCATAGACAAGTGCCCTTCTTTGCCTGGACTCAAAGATGTATATCAAAGAGCTGAAGGGGTCGCTGAGCAGCTCCGCTACATAAACCAAAGAAGACCGCATAGGCCTAGACCATACCAGTAGGGCATGCAAGGGTCATCCCATGCATATTACAACCCCAACCAAACCATAGACATACCTTCTTGGGGATCCACTGCTCATCCTTCCTGGTCTACACCCCCTCCTTGGTCCTTTACATCTCAGTATCACTCCCAGTCAACTAGCCAGTCATTTCAACCATATACTCCACCACAACCCCAGTGGAATGCACTACCCAGGGGTGGAGGCCCCAATATAGCAAAGCTCCAACTTTATTTCCTCCACCATCTGCCCAACCATAGTTGTTACACTTTGCTCCACCCAAGCAACCCCAGATGCCTGCCTAGCGAAATCTAAACCTGAGCAACAGATAAGCCCAACAAGTATACAATGGAGAGACATCATATCTAGCTTATGCAGTGAAAATCCAGGAGATTAACCTAAGATCTAGGATAATTATCCCAGATGACCAACCTACACCTCCACCTAGGGAAGTTGAGGAAGAAAGAGAGGAAAGCATTCGTAAAGTGAATCCACCCTTTCGTGAGAGATTAACCCAACCACTCCAGCCTACCCCAGAAGAGACTAAACTTCAGGGAGAATTGAAAAATCTATGTGTAAAGATTCCACTTCTCCAAGCAATAAAAGATGTTCCTATTTACAATAAGTTGATTAAGGGTAAGTTCTTCAAGCATCCAGGGAGGCAAAGAAAGGATGCCCCTACAACTAATGTCAATGGATAGCTGTCCGACTTAATGTTGGGTGGAATCCATGTAGTAGATGTGGACATAAATAGAACCATTGTCCCACACACTTTGATCGATCTTGTGGCTGCCATTAATATGATTACCAAGGGCACCATGCTCAAACTCAATCTCCAAGGTTCATTGAGGAAGACCACAACAATTCTGCAACTTGCATATTGTTCTAGAGTGACCACTGAGGGGATTGTGGAGGATGTGATGGTCTCCATTGAATCTTGGGAGTATCCTACAAATTTCCTAGTTCTCTAGCCTAAGGCTAAGCTTACTGATTACCCTCTCATCCTTGGGAAACCCTAGTTGGCCACTGTCGATGCTTACACTAGCTGTAGAGTTGGGAATATGACCATCAAGAATGGGAATATGTCCAAGCAGTTAGTCATGTACGCCCCTGCTCAGCCATATCTAGAGCATGATTTACCTTTATGGTTGGAGGAGGAGGAAGAAGATGAAGATTATTCTGCCCAAATTTATACTTTAGAAACGACCATGGGAGGAGGACAACAGGATGATTGAACACCTACTCCAAAGTCCAACTCCCAGTACATTTCCCTTAGAAGATGTAGTAAATGAAACCCATAACAATCATCTAATTTACCTATGCTTGGCTGATTCCAACCCCCTCCATGTCAAAACCATAGAATTCGACCATGAGAGAACCTTGAAAATCAATCCATCTCTTTCTACTCTCCAAGAAGAGAAGTTATGCAACATGCTAAAGGAAAGCATAGAAGCCTTCACTTGGAGTTACAAAGAAATGAAGGGAGTACACCCCTCAGTGTGTACTCACTGCATGTACATCAAAGAAAGTTGCATGCTAGTCTAGTAGCCCCAAAGGAGGATGAATCCAAATCTTAAATATATAGTCAAAGGAGAGCTGCAAAAATTGCTAGATGCAAGATTCATTTACCCTATCTCCAACAGTGAGTGGGTCTCCCCTTTAGTGTTAGTTCCAAATAAAAATGGTAAGTGGAGGATTTTTTTCAATTACGGGGAGTTGAACAAAGCCACAAAGAATGACCATTTCCCTCTACCCTTCATTGACCAAGTTCTAGATGGCTTGCCAGGGAAAACGTTTTTCTCTTTCCTAAATGGATTCAGCGGGTACAACCAAATCCTGATCAGCCCAGAAGACTAGGATAAAACCACATTCACTTGTCCTTGGGGTAATTTTTCCTATAGGGTCCTTCCTTTTGGCCTATGGAATGCTCTTACCACTTTCCAGATAGAAGTCCTGAGTATTTTTGCCGAGTTGGTCCATGATGTGGTGGAAATTTATATGGATGATTTTACACCTTATGGCTATGTTTCTCAAGAGGCTCTGTCCAACCTAGGAAAAGTACTGCACAAATGCATTGAAATGAACATGTCTCTTTGTCCCAAAAAATGTGAATTCTTGATGACTACAAGGACCATGCTAGGCCATTCAATATCTCAGCAAGGACTATAGGTCGACCCAAACAAAACAGCTATCATCCAAAGGGTCCCACCTCCTCAAAAGCATAGAGATGTCAGAAGTTTCGTAGGTTTAGATGGATACTACCGAAGGTTTATAAATGGCTTCAAAAAGTTCCCCTCTCCTTTTTGGTTTGTTGGCCAAGGACTCTGAGTTTATATGGTCAAAAAGTTGTCAAGAGGTCGTAGACACCCTAAAGAACAAGTTAACCATTGCATTGATTCTCCGAGGCCCAAATTGGGCCCTTCCTTTTAATATTCATGTTGATGCCTCACACAAAGCCATAGGAGTAACCCTAGGTCAGGTAGATGAAAAATTGCCTTATTCTATCTACTTTATTAGTAAGAATCTATCAAAGGTTGAACTAAATTACACAGTGACCGACAAGGAACTCCTGGTTGTTGTGCATCCATTGAACAAATTTAGGCATTATATTATAGGCTATCAAACATTTTTGCATATTGAACATGTTGCAATCAAATATTTAATTAATAAACTAGATGTGAATGGTCGAATTATATGATGGTTACTTTTATTACAACAATTTGATCTAACTATTGTTAATAAGTTGGGTAAGGAAAATGTTGTCGCAGAATTTTTTTCTAGAGTAAATTTTTCTGCAGGTGAAGAAGAGATGGTTGATTAGTAGTTACTAGATGAGCACTTATTTTCTATTTCAGTTCTCTCTCCATGGTTTGATGATATAGCAAACTATTTGGTATCTTCATAGTTCCCAACGAAATTTTCCTCCAATGAAAAAAGAAAGATAGTAAGGAAGAGCACCCCCTTCACTTGGATGGGGGGAAATCTCTTCAAAATTGGCCCAGATCAAATCTTGAGAAGGTGTGTCATGGAGGAGGAATACTTTGACATCCTTCTGACCTATCATGATGGGCCTTATGGAGGCCACTTTGCGACAAAGAGGAAACATTCAAAGTGGTACAAGAAGGCTATTAGTGTCCCACTCTTCATCAGGATGTGAAAAGATATACTAGTCAATGTGATTGTTGCCAAAGGATGGGAAGGCCAACTCCAAGAGATGAAATGCCTCTGTAGCCTCAGGTGAATTTCGAGCCATTTGAGAAGTGGGGCATGGACTTCATTGGACCTATTGAACCTCCTTCCAAACAAAAGCAATACACCATTGTGTGCATTGACTATCTAACTAAGTGGGTTGAAACCAAGGAAATTAAGGCAGCAACAGAAGAGAAGTTAGCTGAGCTCCTCAAGGAGAATGTATTCTACAAAATTGGGTACCTAGAGAGCTGGTCACAGACCAAGGCAGCTAGTTTACCTCCAACATGATTGAAGACTTGCTCAGCTAGCACAAGATCAAGCATAGAACCTCCACTCCCTATCATCCACAAGCTAATAGACAAGTAGAGGTGACCAATAGAGCGTTGGAGGGCATCTTGACCAAAGTGGTAAGTAGCAACAGGAAGGATTGGGAAGATATACTAGTTGAGGCCAGCTGGGCCTATAATACCACCTAGAATACCACCACTGGATTCACACCCTATGAGATGGTCTATGGGGAAAATGCATTGTTGTCCATTGAATTTGAATATAACACATTAAGGATGGCAGCCAAATTAGATCTAGATCTCAGCAATGAACAAAAAGAGATATTGCTCTAGTTGAATGGTTTGGATGAGTTCAGAATGCATGCCCTCCTCCCAATAGAGGTAATTCAACTTCAAAGGAAGATCTGACATGATAATAACATCAAGTAAAAGAAATTTCAAGAAGGTGATTGGTCTTTGTTATATGATTATAGGTATAACGACTTCAAGGGAAAGTTAAGGACAAGATGGATACGACCTTATGTTGTGGCAAGATGCCATGATAATGGTTCAATGTAGATCAAAACCATAGATCAACAAGCCATTCCTTTACTTGTTAACGCACACCAACTGAATATTTACAAGAGACCATTGTCAAAACAAGAATTCATTGATGATATCAATAAAACAGTGATGGTACTGGAGAAAGTTTTAGCTCCTACCTCATCAAATCACTGAGAGAAAAAAAAATAATAAGGACTCATGTGAAAACTTCCATGAGGTGCCTGACTCCCACTATTGGGTTGAAAACCCCTTGGGGTGGCCCAATGGTGTCAATATAAAATAATAATAATAATAATAATAAATAAATAAAATAAAAGAGAGAGAGAATAAAATGAGAATAAAAAGATCCTTAGGTGAAAACCTCTCTTGAAGCGCCCAGGGAAAACAACTAGGATGAAAACCTCTCAGTGGTAGCCTAATTGTTTTCAAAAAGGAAAGAAAGAGAAAAAGCATGAAAATTTATATTTTGCAAGTCAGCAAGAAGGATTATCAGAGAGAAAAGGAGGATCGCCAAGATACCTATTTCAATTATATTTTATTTTTCCACTCATTTTCATTCATCACTCTACCATTTCTATCATTTTTTCCACTTCTTTCCTTCAGTTTACAAGGGGACTGTGTTTTCTATAGGATCTCCTGTAAACCTATAGGATCCCATAAAAACCTATAGGATGATCCTGTAGGAATCACAGTGACCAAGAAATCCTACAAGAAATGACCCTAAAGGAAAACATGACCTGCAATGCCAATAAAATAGCACCCCTACATCATCATTCCATGACCATACGTATGTCCACCTTCACCACCCCTGCATTCACCCTTAAAAAAATATATCAATTTCAAACAAATAAAAATCACAGTCTTCGAAAAAGAAGGAAATAGAGAGAAATATGGATCATCGCTTGAGTATTCCTCATCCTCCACACTCGTCTCCCTCTCCATCCATGTCACCATACTCAAACTCCCAGCAAAATGTATGATTAAGATTTCTCAGGTAGAAGCAACTATAGGACATCATGTAGGAAATCCTATAGCTGCCTATCCCACATAATACAAATCATAAGAACAACCAACTTCCGAGATGATGATCCAAGAGCAGAAGGGACTCCAAAGCAGTAGCATTACCACCATCTTCAACACCAGGTAGCTGCACCACAAAACAAATCATCAGAAAACAACAGAAAAGGGAAGAAGAATGGCATGCAGCTAATACAAACAGCAAGCACCTCGAGTCTTCAACCACTACAACAGGGTATTAAGCACCACCGATAAGTATCACGATCAATCTCTCATGTGCATAATGTAGTCAAAGATGTAAAGGTTACAAATATTGGTTTATAAGCAAAAGGTGGCTAGTTAACTTGGCCACCTTCAATCAGTCAACAAAGGCAAAAAAATTTGTCCTCTTACATGTGGTAAAATTCAACTCAAAAATAGAAAGGAGAAGGAAAAAACTAGTTAAGCCTACAGAAGCATAATTTGATTGCCAATGATCCTCAGCTTGCACCTAGATATCTTGCTGCCCAAGAGCAATAAATTTCACATTTTGAGGACATGTTCAGGCTGTTAGGGGATGATAACATACATGATTTCCTAAGGAGATGGAACACATTTCCGTACAACTCAAAGATAAGAGAGTACTACTCTCCTCAAAGATTGAGAGAACCACTAAACAAGACACCAATTTACAAGAAATCTATACAAAGGCTGAAAGTCAATTGGATTGGCCTAAAACTCAGTCCACCACTACTCTTAGGAATGCTAGAAGGAAGGAAGGAAGAAGAAGAAAAGAGGCAGTGGGAGGAGGTAGAAAGGAAGGAAGGATTCTATAATCAAGAAGAGGAAACCACAATAGATGCATGGGATGTCAGGGAGACCACTATAGCTGAAGGATATGGATATTGATTGAGTTGCTCAGAGGATAAGCAACACTTTCAGTAGGGGGGTAATGATGAGCCTCATCATTGGGTAATTATATGGGCCTTAATTCACCTCCTAGCTTAGTCAAAACAACTTTTCTCACAACTTATTACATTTTTTTTATTATATTTATTTATGAGATGAGTTAGAGTTTGATATGATGCCTAGTGGACTAATATGTGCTGAATGAAGGATTGAAGGAGAAAATTAAGGAATTTTGGAAAATACTAAGGTTAAAACTAAAATGGGACAAGGGAGAGGGATTGTAGGAGGTAAATCCTCCTAATTTACTTCTCCCCCATTCAAATATTCCTCCATCCATCACACCAACTTGGAGTGCAAGCAGCCAAGCCATGAGGATTAGAAGGCAGCCAAGCAAGTGAGATACAAAGAGCTAGTTTATCTCGAGTTCAAGAGCTGAGACTCCCTAATTTTAAGGAAGTTGTTGGGGACTTCAGTTATATAAGTAGAGAGGCCTAGAACCTCATTAGGATTCAATTTTTTTTGTAAAAATCAAAGCTGTTTTCGAGCTCCAGAGTTGTGAAAGTTTTATTGATGTAATTTTCTGTTTTGGTAATAATAATGAGTTTTGTTTGAGCCATCACTAAATTAATGCAGAGGGTTGAATCTCCTGGGTTAGGACCCAACCCTAGTAGCCAAGGTTCCTCTTTCTTGTATCTGTATGTTTAGATTAGTCTCATAGCTTCATTGTTAATTTGCATTTAGATGTGTTTTCATTGCAAGTAGTGTAGATTGGATTGGTTGTTTATTAGTTTTCTTCCGTTTGTGCCTTACTTCAGGAGAAGGATAGCAGGGATAAAAGGAGTACCACAAGATTTTCAGTGGGTATCTTGGCCTCATTTCCTCCCTTTAGGATCATGATTTGAGGAAGGGACCCTTGTGAAGCCCCAAAAACACAGATTTCTATTTCTTGCATAAGCTTTAGAGCTTACTGTATTTAAGTTACCATTTGATAAATTTTGCAAAGTAGGATTTCATATCCATCTCTTCTATCTTCACTTTTGTAGTAGATCTCATCCATCCTTTCATTCCATTCAACAACTTTCCTCATGGATGATGTAGGAAGTTAGTTCATTTATTCTTCTTTTCTAGCTTATAAGAATGCTTCTTGTTTACATAGCTTTTTGAGAATTATACATGTTTTATGTAGAGCACGTGCTTCAAGAGGAGATATAGAATTCATAGCTAGCAACCACCTTCCACTCCATCCACCATAGTAATTCCTTGTTTTCACCATTCCCTTCTCTAGTTTTCATCATTTTTCATAGAAATTCTTCCAAGCACATTGAGAGAATCCAACCATTCTCTATCTTTGCTATTGACTTCTAAGTGATCCTAGACCTTTCCTCACTTCATTCCACCCATATACCACCTTCCCATACCTTCCATAAACTCAAATACCTTCCATTTTTCTCTCGGCTATATGTTGTAGGTTTACACAAAATCCTGTAGGTTCCTAGTACATCCTGTAGGTTTTCGTGAAATGACAAGTTTTGAGGTGGAATTGAAGGAAAACCTCTAGGAAGTCACCTAATGCCTCCCAAGGGTCTCCCACACCATTCAAACATATACTAAACCTTCCAACCATCCTCCAACATCCTTAATTCACCTGCCACATCACCAAAAGAAATTAGTTTGCATACTTGATTTTGCATGAAAAGAAAAAAAGATAAAAACATATTTATTTTCGTCCCAATACTTGCACATTAGTGATTTTTGAAGATTTCCCTTTCTTCCATCAAGAAACCAAGCCTCTTCTGACTCCATAGAACTCTACCTTGAAAACCCCAGTTCTCTCTCACCAGCTAAATGATGACAAAAGGAAGAACCATCACTTTTACTTATGTATACAACATTGTCACCTCCAAGTTTGCACAAACCCAAGGTTGACAAAATAAAGATGGTAGCCCAAGAGTTGTAGCAATCTTGCTACAATGTTGGTGCCCATCAATACCCTTCTATTTGGGTGCACTACAACATAGTTTTCGATGTGTTAGGTTGCGTTGATCCCAGGGTGAGGTATAGTTTCCTTAGGGACCCAAAACCCTAAAAGAATTGCCTAAAACGGAAAAAGAATGGACTTAAATGGAAGAGAAAAGGTAGATCTCCTACCTAGTCCTCACGACATGTAAAATGATTCACAGAATCTCTCACAATCAGTTGCTGAAGTTTGAGGTGAAAACGAGTTTAGAGCACAAAACTAAATGGTAAATATCAAATGTTGAAAATGACTTGGTAAATTTTGTTTTATGTTTTTTTCATGTTCATTTATTGAATAAACTATATTTTTTAGTGAATTTGATGTGATCTCTCTCACGTCTATTAATGACTTACATAATTGGCTGATAATCAGATGGTGTCTTCCCATGTTCGAATTAGATCACATATTCACATGGTTAGACTCGTACTTGATCAAATGATTGGACAAGATAGAAGACCCTGAATCTAGTTTCATCCATCCGGGTTGTGATTTCAGGAGAGTACTAAATCATTTGTACAATGGCTTTACGCGGATGGTCATCCTATCATGGGTCTATATCTGTAGACAACTATCTATCTACATGCAATCAAAAGTTTATATGTTGAGTATGGGTATGCCTTCTCTCAGCAATTCATGAAAATTTCAAAATAGCATGATGTTATGTATTGTAATTGATGCAGGTCACCATCCGCTTCAGATCCTCCCAGTCACATTGTAAAGCATATCACTCAGATTATCATTTTCAACTTCATGCTTTAGGGGCAACTGTTATAGATCTATTTGGGCACATCACTCCCGAAATTCAGATCACTATAATTAGGGCTCATCAAACCATAATAAAATTGTTACATGCCCTAGAGAAGTAATCACATTGAATTCTTCCATCCAAGAAAGTTTCTTAGCCTGAAGCCTTGTTGAAATGCCTCCTTGGGACACCAACGTAGCCTTGGTTAGGGGTAACTGTATTGTAGTGAAATTAGGCCCTCTTTGACCTACGTTGGGCAAGATTGAGTGAAATTTTCATAGGGTTCTAAGAATATTCCTTAATTCTAGATCATTCTAGAAGGATCCCATCCCTTATATCCTCCTATGAGCTTGAAATTGGATAAGCTAAGGATCCATTATCCTTCTATCCTCTCATCCCTTGCTCCATGGAAGCTAATTCCAAGTTTGGAAGGCCATTCAATACCCTCATTTATGACAAAACCAGCCCCATTTCCTATAAATTGAGCACTGATCATAGTGATCAAGGGGCTAGAATCTGAAGTTTATAATGAAATTCTATTGGTTTGAGGAGTGAGTTCATATCAAGCAATGTTATGTTGATGGATTGGTGTGCTTTTGATGTGGCGAGGGTTATACTGAAGCTGGAGGAGTTGCATAGGATCGAATTGTATTGGGTGAAACTCTTCCTTCTATGTTAATAAAGATTTTATTCCTTTTCTCATATTATTGTTCATATCTATGATTATTATGTGTTTCAATGTCTTCAATTCCATTGGATTATGGTAGATAGATAATGTATTCTTTGATCATTTGTTGTTTATGTTTCTATTGAGACAGGTACCAATTGACTGGGTTTAGTTCAAGTGGGAGCGACGCGAGCGATTCAAAGGGGATTAAGGAGCAAAAGACTACAGGTAAGTTCCTTCATCTCATCTATCTACTATAGGAAAAGGTTAAAATACTTTCTTTCTATTGTTATAGGTGTAGATACCCACTTAGGGAAAATGTGTTTATCCGTAAATGCAAATTCCATATAACAAATTGGCGACCATACTGGGGGGAGAACTTCATTCTTGGTGGATTACCCTCATCATATTATACCATAGTAGACTTTACTTGACTTTATTGATCTTATTTTAGTATTTTTGAAGTGTTTATGGTAAAAACGTGTGCTTGAATGTCTCTTGATTTGACTCTCTTGCACCAGCGTAGTGTTGGTCTTAACATAGTGTGTTGTAGAGTAGCCCCTAGCTTAGAGACAGTGCACTATCTCCCACTCTGGCTTGCGATGATACCTCTTAGGCTGAAAAACCCACCTTTGGTTTTATTTTTCCAAAGTTGCTTATGTTTTTGTTTGTTGAAAGATTAATTTTTCTTATGGTTCTGAAATCAAGTTGTATTTCTCATCCGAGCCCTAATTTCTTAAATGATTTCTTTATCATTATCAATTCATTATCAAATTTAAGTTATGGTTGATTAATCATTTCTGAAAAGGAAGTGTTGTAAAGTCTTCATTTATTTCAAAAAGGAACTATTGTAAAGTCCTAATTTCTTGCAAAAGGTATTGATTGATTGTATGTGGATTTAGTTTCCTTCTATTTATCTAAACATTAAGGGAAATGAAAAGAAAATCTTGCATTATGCATTTAGAGGTTTGTGTGTGCTTGTAGGAATAGTATAGGGAAAGTTTTATTAGATGTGCTCTATGCCCTTTGATCAAACATTGTGATTGCTCTATCTCTTGTAGTTAAGGTTTTCATTATTCAAATAAAATGAAAAGGATGTTTCTCATCATAGTTGCATTATAGGAATTTCAAAGACATCACGTGGTGAACATGAAAGAAAAATTCTTAAAAAAGATCAACTTAAAAGTTATCTCAATTAACCTAATGGAGAATCATCATCTAACACATAACATTTATAGGTTCTAGGCTAGAGACGTGATCCGATGTCATAAAACATAGCAGTTGTCATTAATTGTCTACGATACATTCCTAGTGTGATAGCTCATTGCACATATGTAAGTATATCGTAGCTCATCCACGTACCTTCGGGTATATAGGGTGGTGTTATAGTACAAAAAGTATAAAGTAATTCTCTCACTTTGTAGTTTCACATTAGACAGCTCTAACACTGATTGGGCCTCCATGTATTTTCGAGTATATATGGGAGGACTACATTACGTTGTTATCCATCCTTAGGTAACTAAGTTGGCCACATTGTACACTATGATACATTGGACACAACATTCAGGGAGATTTCTTGCACGTACGTTAAGTCCTTGGTTTACTGAGGTAGTATATTGCAGTTAATAATTGCTTGGTAATCCTTTTGCCTAGATTAGCCTCTTGTTGTTTATTTCCTTTTGTAATAAAATCAACCAACGATTGTGGATGAACATCAACCTTTACCCCGTCATTTTCAGAGGACAATGAGTAAATGACCTTTACCCCCTGAAGCTACACCTAGCTGGGAAAAGTGGTCTCATTTAACTGAATCCAACACATCACAAACTTCTAGTTCTTCATCTAAACTACTAGAGTCGCCTATACCAGTAAGTATTGTGACTGTAGTTACTCCTATAATTACTGGTACATCTTTTACTAAAGTGTAACCTTTATAATAGCTTGAGGACACGAAAAGTGAACTTAGTGAAATGGTAACCCAAGTTTTCCAACAAGAAGTTGATTCTCAACCCAAAATTGTTCAACAAGAAATTACTTCTGAACCTGAATCTGTTCAACCAGAAGTTTATCCTAAACCTATCATTTTTCAACCAGAAGTTACATCTGAGCAAGAATTTGTTCAAGAAGCTCAACCTGAACCTGTTGTTATTTTACTAGAACACTTGGATCTTGAAGTTGAACAATCAAAAGTTGTTCCCGTACTGGAATATTATTGACTGGTTTATCCCCAAAAATCTATAATTGTTGAGACTTCCCCTTTACCGCAGAGTCAAACACCAGAAATCTATTACAGAACTGACAGTGAAATCCTTCCACCTGGTTTTATTTCTATTGAAGAGGAAACTAAAGAAGAAACAACTAGAAATCTAACTCGCTTTGGACCCGGGCTTTATCTTTATCCTCATACTCCTCATTTTACTTCTCCTTTTGATCCTCTTTACTTTCCAACTCTCATTGGTTCATTAGGACATTTAATGGGTCATTTAACTATGGTTGAATCAACATCCCATACTTTACCATCTTTTACAGGTGCATCATAATCCACTGTCGCTACTTCTTCAATGTTTACCACAACACCTGAGTCACATTTGTATGGTGCTTTTTTCCATCCCAGCGCGTTACCAATCTTTATCTGGAACTCACTCAGGTGTTGCTCCTTGTCCATGGTCTTCACCCATGTCATCCACAAGAATGTTACCTGGATATTCACTTACGGATACTAAACAACTTGATCCATCAAGTCAATATCAAGTTGGTCCATCTAGTTACCATCCAATGTATCCACTTTACACTGGATTACCTCCATATGGAGAACAATATGCCCAATATGATTATCCTCCATTTTCTGGGGGGAAACCATATGTGAGTATGCCGTCATCTTTAGGTTAGCCAAGAATGACTGTTTGTCAGTGGCAACTTACCATGCCCATTCAACCATGGTTTATGTATCCATCACAACTAATGCAATCTATTTCATCCATACCTACTATGCCTATCGTTACAACTTAACCACAGTCGCAAGCTCATTTAGTTGTATCTCAAAATTTGCAATCTAGTCCTTCAACCTCTGACCCCTAAGTTTCAGGTTTACAGATTCAGTCTTCTCAGGTTGTTTTAGAACAATCCTTTGTGCCTAGAATCCAACAACCTTAGGCTAGTTTACCATTTACTGGAATGACTCAGACTTATACTGGTTTAATTTATTCACAACCTGGTCAAAGTTACATTAGTGGGAAACAACTTTTAAATCAACAACCGTGGTAGTCACAATATCAACAACAACAATCCCAACAATACCAAACTTATCCTAGACTTGGTCAACAAGCCTATGCTGGGTTTGGTCAACATAAAGTTTACCCAGGTCTTGGTCAACAAGCATATGGTGGGTTTGGTCAACATCAAATTTATCCTAGTGCCCAACAACCACCTTATACTGGATTTGCTTAACAAACTTACCCCTATCAAGGTTACCAACATTAGATTCCATATGCTAGTATGTAAAGGCATATTTCTTAGGAAATTCCATCTTACCCTGGATACGCTCAACCTGATCTCAATCGATAGTTTCCTTCTATTGAAACACTTGAATTACTAGATTTAAATCGACTCACCAATGATCCAATTCTTTATGCACCTTGGCAGCCAGTGATTCCTCATAGATTGCCTTCTGTTGTTCCAAAGTTCAATGGAAACCATGGAGAAGACCCATCCAATCATGTTATGACTTTTCATTTATAGTGTTCAGCCAACTCCGTGAATGATGATTCAGCTAGACTACGCCTTTTCCACTGAACACTTACTGGTCTCACTGCAAAGTGGTATATTGAATTGCCACGAGCTTTGTTTGACATCTTTACATCCTTATCTACCACATTTTTAACCCACTTCTAGTTACCCATCATATATGAAACTGGAACGGAACTTTTGACCACCTATTCTCGCATTAGGGAGACAAATATCCACCTATTCTCACGTTAGGAAGATCTAGATCAACCTATTTTCAAGTTATGGAGACAAATATCCATATTTTCTAAGGAGTTGTTGGTAGCTCCCCTTTTTATAAATAAACAAGCTAAGGAACTCATTAGGATTCGAATTTTTATTATAGCTAAGAGGCCAATGAGTTGAAGAACTTGTGATTGTTATTTTGATGATATATTTGACATTTTTTGAATGATAATGAGAAGTTCTCTTTTCATCCAACACTAAGTTAATTCAGAGGGTAGAATCTCTTAGGTTAGGATCTAACCCTAGCAGTAGAGGCCCCTCTCATGTATCTATATTTCTTCCAGCCTATAATTTTGATTATTTGTTGCAGTTTAGTAGAATTTTATTCATATTTTTGTTAGCTTTAGAAGTTTGATTAGTTGTTGCTTATTCATATATATATTAGCTTAGAAGATTAATTAGTTGTTGCAATTCAGTAGAGTAAAATTCATTAAAAAAAAATGTGACCATGATCCTTATCTCATCTCCCTGATGGGAGCATCACTAGAGGAGCCCACCATCACAACCCAAAAAAAGAGTGTGATTTCATGTTCATTACATAGATAAAGTTCTTAGCATTAGTTAGATAGTTTTCAAATTCAATTCATCTTTTCCACATTTACTTGTAATATTTTGCAAATGAAAAGAGGAACATGTGCATTTGTTATTGCATGTTTTTTGGATCTGCAGGCAAGGAATGCTTTCACCAACTCTATCTGGGACCTCTACATCCTTTTTTTATGCATGCCATCCCATGGTATTGATCTCTATTTTTTGGTCACCGTGATCAACCATATTAGCCAAAATCTTTCCTTCTTGAAGTTTTGGGCTTGGCTAGTGGAGTTGAGCACCTTCCCTACATTCCCCGCATCCTTCATACAAGTTTCCATTACTTCACCCTATCATTCTTACCCTCCAAACCCTCTTGGCCAACTTCTTGTAGCATTTCAGGGCTTCTTGTAGGAGTTAGAGGAATCATGTAGAAACATCTTGTAGCACACCTGTAACAACGTGTTTTGACCCTATTTTGACCTGAAATGATAGCATAACTTAGTTTAGGAGTAGGTTGGCCCCTCATCTTGGACTCCATGACCAGAATTACCGCCTAGGCCATTCCCTTCATTCCTTTTCCTTTCGTACAAGATCAAATAATATTAGTTCTTTCATTATGAATTTAGGAATTAGAAATTTACTTAATCTACAAGTGTAAATTAGTTAGTTAATGCATTAATTCTTGAGTTGTAAATTTGTTATATGGAATTTTCATTTGCGGATAAATACATTTTCCCTATATGCGTAGCTACTCCTATAACAACAGAAAGAAAGTAGTTTAAGCTTTTCCTATAGTAGATAGATGAGATGAAAGAACTTACTTGTAGTCTTTCGCTTCCTTAATCCCCTTTGAATTGCTCCCATTGCTCCCACTTGAACTAAACCCGCTCAATTGTTACCTGCATCAAGAGAAACATAAACAACAAATGATCAAAAAATACATGATCTATCTACTATAATCCAATGGAATCGAAGACATTGAAACACATAATCATCATATGAACAATAATATGAGAAAAAGAATAAAATCTTTATTAAGATAGGAGGAAGATTTTCATCGAATTAAAGTTTGATCCTGTGCCACTCCTCCAGCTTCAGTCCAACCCTCGCCACATCAAAAGCACACAAATCCAAAAACATAACATTGCTTTATATGAACTCAATTCTCAAACCAATAGAATTTCGTTACAAATTTCAGATTCTAGCCCCCTAATCACTGTGATGAGTGCTTAATTTATAGGAAATGGAGGTGGTTTTGTCATAAATGAGGGTATTGAATGGCCTTCCAAAATTGGCGTTAGTTTCCATGCATCAAGGGATGAGAGGATATGAGGTTAATGGATCCTTAGCCTATCCAATTTCAAGCTCATAGGAGGAAATAAGAGATGGGATCCTTCTATAACAATCTAGAATCAAGGAATATTCCCAAAACCCTATGCAAATTTCACTCAATCTTGCCCAGAGCATGTCAAAGGGGGCCTAAGTGCATTGTAGTGCAGGCATAAATGGGCCTGCCTACTCTGTAGCATAGTTACGCCTGAACAATGCTACACCGGTGTCCTAAGGAGGCAATTTAGCAAGGCTTCAGGTTAAGAAACTTTCTTTGATGGAAGCATTCAATGTGATGACTTGTATAGGGCATGTAACAACTAAATTAGGGTTTGATGAGCCCTAAATGTATTGATCTAAATGTCGGGAGTGATGTGCCCAAATAGACCTATAACACCATAGTATTCATGCACCCATGTTATTTATCCACCCATAGAATCTACCCATGGTATTGTAAGTGGTGATGAGGCTCATCATTAGGTATATTATATGGGTCATAATGTCATCCTCTAGATTATAAAATTATATTTTTCTCATATTTATCTACAAATTTTGTTATATTATTCTTATTGTGAGGAGTAAAAGATGTGTTGCTATCTCATGTGGCCTAATGTGTGTTAAATGTAAAAAAATGGAGCAATTTTGAGTTAATTTGAGTGCAGGATCTTAGAGTAGACAAAAAGAGAGATTATAGAAGTTTTTCCACCTCCTTAATTCCTTCAATTAGTCAAATATCCTCACTCTATCTCTCATCAACTAGGTGTCATTGGAAGCCAAGAATTTCATTGGCAGTCGAGCCAGTGCAAGTCAAGGAAGATGTAGATCCACCTATTCTCACATTAAGGAGACAAATATCCATATTTTCTAGTGAGTTGTTGGTAGCTCCCATTTTTATAAATAAAGAAGCTAAGGAACTCATTAGGATTCAAATTTTTATTATAGCTAAGAGTCCATTGAGTTGAAGAACTTGTGATTTTTATTTTGATGATGTATTTGACATTTCTGGAATGATAATGAGAAATTCTTTTTTGATCCAGCACTAAGTTAATTCATAGAGTTGAATCTCTTGAGTTAGGGCCCAACCCTAGCAGCAGAGGTCCCTCTCATGTATCTATATTTATTCTAGCCTAGAATTTTGATTAGTTGTTGCATTTCAGTAGAAGTTTATTCATATTTTTTTATCTTTAGAAGGTTGATTATTTTTCACTTATTCATATTTCTATTAGCTTAGAATGTTAATTAGTTGTTGCAGTTCAATGGAGTAAAATTCATAAAAATATATTGTGACTGTGACCCCTATCTCATCTCCCTCATGGGAGCATGATTAGAGGACCCCACCATCACAACCCAAAAGCAGAGTGTGATTTCATGTTCATTACAGAGGTCAAGTTCTTAGCATTAGTTAGATAGTTTTCCAAATTCAATTCATCTTTTCCACATTTACTTGTAATATTTTTCAAATGAAAGAGAGGAACATGTTCATTTGTTATTGCAGGTTTGTTCGATCTCTAGGTAAGGAATGCTTTCACCAATTCTATCTAGGACATCTCCATCCTTTTTTTATGCATGCCAACCCATGGTATTGATCTCTATTTTTTGGTCACCGTGATCAACTGTATTAGCCGAAATCTAGCCTTATTGAAGTGTTGGGATTGGCTACGAGTGTTGAGCACCTTCCCTACATTCTGCACATCATTCATACAAGTTTCCATCACTTCACCCTATCATTCTTACCCTCCAAACCCTCTTGGCCAACTTCCTGTAGCATTTCAAGACTTCTTGTAGGAGTTACAGGAATCATGTAGAAACATCTTATAGCATGCCTCTAACAATATGTTTTGACCCTATTTTGACCTTCAATGATAGCATAGCTTAGTCTAGGAGTAGGTTGGCCCCTCAGCTTGGACTCCATGACCAACAGTACCACCTAGGCCATTCCCTTCATTCCTTTTCCTTTCCTACAAGATCAAATAACATTAGTTCTTTCATTTTGAATTTAGGAATTAGAACTTTACTTACTCTACAAGTGTAAATTAGTTAGTTAATTCATCCATTCTTGAGTTGTAAATTGGTAGGATAATATTTTGTTTCCCAACAACCTTGATAGCTAGATTTTGAGTGCAAATTTGAGTGGTTTCCTTTTTGCAGATTAGCATATGTCTCGTGTTATTTCATAGTAGTTACAAGTTGACAACATTTACAATATTGAGTTGAAAAGAATTTATATTCTCTGCACTAGTACTAGCCTTCACATTTTTCCTTCAATAGTTAATCTCCCTTAATTTTAAGTAGAGGAATGGTCTTGGAATCCTAATGATCAAGTGACCTAGCTTAAGAGCCTCTGGAATTTGCAACACTCTTGGTGCAATACCAGGTCTCACCATCTTTTTGGTGATGTTGTTGAGGAGGTATCTAGGTAGATTTTATTTCTTATTTCCTTTATGTTTTGCATTTAGTTTTGAAAAAAACACATAAAAGTGAAAAAATTCTTTCATGCCTCGTAGGAGTAGAGACACTTTAGGAAAATTCTTGTTAAATACCCCCACTCCATCAAGCAGTCAACCTTCACTCTTCTTCTATGACTTTCAACTTCCCTCTCTAACTACCAGAGAGGTACAAGACCCCTTAGGTGAAAAACATGAGATATTTGAAGAACCTATTAGGGAAGATGAAGAAGAAGAAGCCATTCCACATACCCAGACCATGGCTAAAAACATAGATGAGGATTTTTTTCCCATCAGAGAAACTAATGGAGATGCTAGGATGAAGAATATAAGCTCTTCTTCCTTTCCTCACTACCATGGTTGAACCTCAGAGGACCCTGATACCTTTTTTTTGAGTTTTTTTTTTGTCTATAGGACTTATGATTATACCATTGTTGACCAAAAGTTGAAGTTCTTCCCATCCACCCTTAAGGATGCAACCTTGTGCTCATTCATGGGTATACCCAGGGATAACTTTACTAACTAAGCTCAAATGCAACAATCCTTTAACAACACATAGAGCGATTATTGTAGGTACAAAGAAACCAAAGAGGAAATATTTAAAATGACCCTTGGACCTGATGAATCCCTAGAATACTATGAGGAAAGATTCCAACTCAATTATAGGAGGGCCAGATGCACCCTTGATCCTGAATCACTCAAGGTAGTCCTTCTTAGAGGAATTAGGGAGGAGATACTAGAAACTGTAAACATGATATCTGGGGTAGACATTTACAAACTAGCCTATGAAAGAATCAAGACAATATTCAAAGACCATTCTAGTGTTGCTAGGAAGAAAGGTAAGTCTAGTCAAGCTTTGGTGAGTTCCTCTTCCTCCACAACATCCATCAAAAATGAAATTAGAAACATGTTGGAGGACTTTAAAAGTGAAATGTTGCATACCTTTGCTCTGCAAATGTTCACCATGCAGAATAAGGAGAGACAAGAGGAAGTAGAGAGATCCTTCGCTATATTTTTCCCTAAATTCACTAGAAGGAAACCCAAAAATGAATTTCCATTAAATGTTATACAGGTCTACTCACTCTATGAGGAGAACCATGCCATAGATAAGTGTCCTTCTTTTCCTGGATTGAAAGTTGTATACAAAGGGGCATAAGGCGGGGCTAAACAACTCTATTACATCAATCAAAGGAGGCCTCAAGGGCCACAACAATACGCGAAGTGCATGCAAGGTGCATCCTACTCATACTACCATCCCAACCAGAATGAGCCCCTGCCACCTTGCTACTCTTCCACTCATCAATCATGGTCCGCAAATTCTCCTTAACCTTATGGACTTGTTGTGCTATACAACAAACCCCCCATTTCAATTTTTAAATCTTAGTCTTATAATGCCAAATAAGAAATGGGTCCCCTTTAGAATATGAATAAAAGCAATAAAACTTTTGAGTAAAATAAAATGAAATTCATATAAAAAATTGCTTTATGAGTATTTAGGACCGCTCATCACAAATCATAATTCTTTAGAACACATGAACATCCATTTAGAAAAGTATGATGCAATTAGAGTCATAATGAAACCCTCATCACGAAGTTTTATCAAAGTAAGCCATTTCTAAATACGATGTGATAAAACTATCGCGCCGCGCAAATCATATACCCCAAGGGATGAGTTCTAATGTTTCATTTAAATCTTGCAATGCGATAAGGCTATCACAATCACATATCTCTGATTCATAGGGAAGCATCCAAAAAAATCCATTGAAATATTTCGATGCAATTTAATTTTCACATATCGTGCTCTCGATAAAAGCGAGTTATAAAATACTATGAATACATGCGGTATAGGGATAAATTGATTATAAAGAAATAAGAATGATTTTCCAAGTTTGAAACCCGTCGTCTTCACATTCCAACTCAACACTCATCACAATCATAACTATGTAAACATACCTTTTGAGCGTGGTTGTAACTCCCGATTTTTGATGCACGATTATTACACAAATATTAAAATAATACAATCGCTAATCACAAATCACAGAGACATGACACCTATACTAAAAAGGACCATTACAAAACTTGTGATGCGACAAATAGGCTTCAACATTAAAGTTTCACATTGGAAGTTATAGTAAAACATTAAGGAGCAGTTATGGTTAAGTCCTTTAAGGATTTCATCCATGGTAGCTATGTAAAATATAAGATCTTTGGCATCTAGTGCGTGTAATTGCTTTTGGTCTATAATTTGTGTATTATCTCCTCTCAAGTTTTTCAACTGTTATGCTCTTCTTCCTCATTTTGCAGAGTTGATCCAGAATCGCACTGTTGGGCAAGATGTCTAAGAAATCCCGAAAGGCAAAGGCCCCCATTACAGTGGAAGAAGGACCAACAAAATTGGTGTTAATTGTAGATACTACCTATCAAGGCCTTGGTAAAATCTCGTGGGAAGGCATATATGCTTTACTTGAAGCAGAAAATCCAATGGAGATAGAAGAAGAAGAAATGGCTGATGGAACTGATCGAACAGAAAGCATGCTCAATGATTTGACCAGCTCCTTCCTCCATAGAATAGAAGCCCGAGCAAAAGTTTTACCATATAATGATCTAGTGAGATGGGTAATCGAAAGTATTAATATCGCAGATACAACTTTCTTCACAGCCAATGGGAGGATGTTTGAGACATTCAAACCTAAAGATGTCAAGAGAATGTATCACTTGTCGTATCCCCAGTGACACTACAACAAATCATTCCTGGAAGCTTTCACTAAGGAGAATGACATAGAGTCAGACCTTATCAAATAGTGGAGACATTTTCTGAACAAGCATAAACATGAATCCTCTGGTATGTACTCTGTGGACTCCTTAGCATCTCTGTATTGTTATGTTGTTGCTATTGAATTTAGGCTCTTTAGAAGCCCAGATTCTATTAGATTTTCAAAAGAAATGGTTCCATTAATAGAAGCAGCAATCAACTCCTTTACTATGGATTGGGCAACCATTCTATCAGATAAAATGGTGATTCAAATACTAGATTATGTAAGGAACGAATCTGTCTCCACCAGAATTGTTCCCTCATTCTATATGAGCACCTACATAGTGGACACAATCTGTTTTAATTCTGACTTTACCATCCTAGGATGGAATGGACTGTTCAGGATCCAACCCTCATTCATATTTATCATAAATATTTATGGAATTCTGACTACAAAAATCATTTATACAAGATTTTCCATGGTTTCATTTTACTTATCCATCAAGCCATCTTTAATAAACCTACTCCTCAACGGTTTGACGAGGCTAGCATTTACTTAAATTCAATCAACAGTTGCTTCAGGGAGGAGAAGTTCACTTATATTAGGATTTTTGGTAGTATTACTAACCCTCATGTCCTTCAACTCTACATCCCTGATAAGCTATTACCAAGGGAAATAGCTTACCAGATAGGGGAAAAAGGGATGTCTAGAAACCTTAAAGATTCTAAGAGACAAGTATGGCCTCCATTTCCCCTCAGTTGTGGCACTTACACATTTCATGATTTTAAACATGCTGAGAAAGAAGTAGAGAAAACAAAGGATCTAGGTCTAGCGGTAATTCCTAAAAGACAATATGATCCAAACAAGGTCACTTTCAATTTCACCAGTCAGGTGAAAATTAGTAAATTTATACATGAGAAGGATGATTTTGATGACTTATTCTCTTCAGTGGAATTATTCTCACAAGTAAGTCATCTGGCAAGATTTAAGTTCAGAGTTGAGCAAATGGACAAATTCATGGAATAAGGGACACAAAGGTTACTGATAGTACCTCTAGACTTACTAAATACTACCCCTATTGTTCATCAAGTAGAGCACAATGGGAGCAAACTATTGAAGAGATTTCCGGGGAAGGGGAAATAGGTGAAAAGACCAGTGAACCCCTTAGCACGGATGTTCATATTGACCCCATCTTGATAAAAGTATGGGAGAAATTTGATCAGCAGATAAAAAGCCAGAGCAACCCCCAAAGCATTACCACATCAGCATCAACCATGACACAATGGCCCACTATTTCTGATAGTGCGATTAAAGTAACACCCAATAAAGCCATAGCTCAGAAAGAGATTGAAATAATCCCTGAAAACCCTTCAGATAAATTATATTGAATATTGAGGAAATACCACCATTGGATGTATTTTATAGTCGAAAAAAAAGGGTTGTAGTCAAAAGACAAAGCAAAAAGAGGAAAATAGACCAGACATCCTCCACAATTCCTCAATCTAAATTTATGAATGTTTTACGGAAGGATTTAGGAGTCAATCCTTCTGAGGATTTGACTAAGTTATCTCAATTTTCAGGAGCATACATAGCTACCATAATTGATAAGGCAATTGAAGTTAACCAATTGTTCAAGGAAAAGGATCAAAGGATTAATCAGCTTGAGGCACAGGCAGCAATACAACAATAGAAAATTAATCGGCTTGAAGAAAAGTTGGCAGAATAAAAATAAAAGAATGAGCAGCTTGAGGAAAAATTAAACCTGGAGAAATAGAAGATCGACCAGCATGCCATCCAAAAACAACAACAGTTGTCACAAAAGCTCGAACAACTTCAATTGACACATCAACAAGAAATTAAGACTAAAGAGGAGAAAATCACACAGCTACAACTCTGTATAGAACTTAGCTTTAGATTATCCCAAGGTTGAGGAATTTAAGAAGGAAGCCCTAGAAGCAAATAAAGCCTTATCTCAATAGCTCAATCTACTTTGCCATAAAATATCCCTTCATGACCCATTATGCATCATAACTACATCACTGATTGATCAAGCAGTTAATACCAGATTAGAATTTTATGATGCAGACGAGAAGGTCACAAATTACCTCTCCTAGTAAAGCACAGTAGAAGGAATAGCTGCTAACCTACCAAAAATTCAAGAGTCACATAAAGAAATATTTTTTTTGTAGTGGGAAGCACAGTTGATAAAGGCAGAAAGGGCTACCTCTGGGGCTAGGTATACAATGAATAATGTGATTGAAATGATCTATGATGGTTTATATGGAGCTAATTTAATCTCTGATTATTCCCCAGGTAATCGTCTAAAGGAAAAAGTGTCAGAAAATAAATGGAAGCAAGATTTAGCCACTAAAGATGAACAACTCAACAGAATACAAAGCATTAACTGGGATGTGTATTAGTCCTTTTTGGTCAAGCTGCATAGCCAACAATGACCATCAAATGCCTTTATGATGTTGTTGATCACATGATCCCCGCACTTTCAAATGCCATGTACACATGAAAACTACACTCTAAGATAAGTAATCCTCTAAAAATTCAAAACATGCTTTCAATTTGTTAGTTGCGAATACAGGAGAAGAAATAGATACGAAAACTCTTTTCAGATACAATCACATTACTATTTTTGCAATTCAAATCATAGATTTTGAGTGGCGGTTCCAACAACTCTCAACAATTTTTGTAGATAGTTTGTTTTAATTCCATTATATAAACTCTTTCATTTATTGGAGAAAGGATCTTCGATTTGTACAAAAACTAGACAAGAGAAGTTTCACTTCTGCACCTCTTAATATATTTTTTATAAGCAGTGGATCAACTTTTTAGATTCTTGTGAAATAACTTTTCAAGACTTGCATTTCTGTATCTCCTAGAAGTTTCTGGAATAAAAAGGTGGAATCAGAATGTTGCTTACATATCAAGACTCAAATGAATGCGGTATTTATATCATTGTTCTTTTTCTCTTGTTCTTTATGTAATTAGCATTTCATTTAATTTGTTATTATTGATGTATTAACATGCTTCAAGCAATTCTATATTGAGTCACTTCTAAATGATTTAGAATTGTTGTATCAGAGATATATGTCAACAATAAATACTAGTAGTTCATGCAATATGTTTTCATAATTACTTTGTTTACTTTCTTAAATAAGGTAATAATTATTTAAATGTATCTTCCTATGGATAAGTAAACCCTCTTTATGATTATCTGTCTGCTAGGAATGATAAAAAATAGCATTGTTATAAGATTACCCGAGTTATATAGATATATGTGTATCTTTTCAAAGTTATAGATTAAACCACCTATCATCTTTGTTACACATTTAAAACACTCATTCATCAAATCATACATTATTTGGAAACTGGTCCCATAACATCCAAGCAGAGCCACCATTCCAAATGGAAAAGGAGTTGTACTAAGGTCCAGACTGAGTGGATATCCCCAATGTTGATGCTACGATTTTAGAGGCATCAACATTTTTGGTGCTAGAAGGAGGGCCTAACTGTGAATGGCGAGTAAATCTAAATCCACAGGAATTTCTAAGAGTAAAAATCCCTCACCATCTCCTCCATTTCTCCTTCTCATTCTAAATCTCCTATTCCTAAGAGAGAAGTTGAAAAGAATAATACAACACCCACTGTTGAAATCCTAAACACACTAGATAATTCTTCCCCTAAACCCCCTAAAGTACAGTCTTTGATTCATAAACTTCAAGGGTTTTCAATATCCCAAGAAGAATCTGAGTTATCCCAAGGCAGCATGACTTCACAGTATATCCCATCGTAGCCACTTACTAGAGAAAAGAGTGAAAAACTTGGTATTCCACCAATTGAACTCCCTCTACCAAGTCAAAAAATGGAAAGGAAGACACCATCAGAATCTAACAATGAGACTTTGTCCTCATTAGCATCTATTCCATCCATACCATTGCAAGGTCACCCATTTGTTTCCCAACTTCAGATCATAGTCCAAACAAGAATAGAAACTTCAACATCCTCTACCCAATTGCTTTCAACTACTTCTTCACCCTCCTCTACTGTTAGCTCAACGATGGCACATAGTCAACCTCAACCAAGGCCATGGACCAACCCAAAAGTTGTTAGAATGCCTGCACCTTTGAGCCAATTACCAACACATCCTGAGAAATGGTTACCAAACTTTAATCCAGACATTGGCCTATTAGCAGAAGAACATATAAACAATTTCATGTTTTTAATCAACTTTAATGGAGTAACAGAAGAAGATGTTGTAGTTAGACTATTTTCATACACTCTACAAGGAGCAGCAGGATCGTGGTACTTTTCGTTGCCACCAGGTTCTATCAATAGTTGGAATTCTTTCCAGGAGAAATTTCTAGCTAAGTTTGGAGACGATAGGTATACAACAACTTTGATCAATGTTCTCTCCAATCTTAAATCTGAATCAAAGGAACCCATCAAAGACTTCAACTAATGCTACAATAAGTTGTTGAATAAAATTCATACGACAACCAACCCTAGTGAAGAAGTTCAGAATGAATGGTATATTTTTGCCTTGCCTTCAAACATAGCCATTTTCATTGATAGGGCTGCTAAACCAACATTAGAAGAAAATATGAAGGAAGCAATTGCTGTTGAAAAACGTATCCGAGTTTTGGAAAAGAAAAATTCTATATAAGGAAGGAAATCCAGAAAAGTTACCTTTAGAGATGATTCAAAAAAGAAAGCAGTCAAGGGTCCATATGGCATGGAAGGTTTACAAAAAGTTCTTAAAACTATGTCTAATGCAATGGTTGAAATAAAAAAGCAGGTAGTTGAGACTTCTACAAAAAAACTTTTTAGGAACTTTAAAATAAATCAGCCAACTGATCCTAAACCACCTAATTCTATATCTAATGCAGAATATGATCTAGATGATGATGAAGATGAACATACTATTTTATCAATTGAAGAAACGGATGAAGATGAAATAGTTGAATGTCATGGAATGTGGGACATTATCTTACCCAAATCTGATAATGAAAGTGAACAGGAAGCTCTCCTGGTAAATACTAGAAGAAAAACTATATAGGAGCCTAATCAAGCAAATTCTAAGAAGCAAAAGTCAATTCTTGTTACTAAAGACACAGATCCTACAAAGAAAACTCCAGTTGTGTCTCCCCACAATCAACCATCATCCTCTAATACTCCCCCATCATCTAAAACACTAGTAGTTTCGGATTCCATGGATTATAACATTGTCATAGACAGGAAGAAGACTCAAGAAAATATTTATTGACATGAACTTAGCAAGCTCAAACATCAACAAAAATTGATGCTTAAAGAATGAAATGCAGTACCTTTTTCTCCACCATCTGCTAAAGGATCAGGTAAGCCACTATCTGATAAGGTAGATGCTACTGATGTTGTTTTAATTGGGGATAGGTCAAATTCTCATAATCCTCCTCTTCTCTTGACTTATGAGATCTATAATATAAATTTGCACAATTGTTTGATAGATTTATGGGTTTCATCGAATATAATGCCAGCCTCAGTTTGCTCTAAGTTAAATATTGAGCCCCATAAGTCTGTATTTCATATTGTTCAATTAGATGGAACTAAAGTACAAGTCTTAGGAGAAATAAATTCAGTTACTATCAAATTATCAGCCAATCCCAGGGTTGTCCAAAGAATTGATATATTAATTGCTGACATCCCTGAGTTTTATGGTTTGATCCTTAGCAGAGACTGGTCCGAAAAAATTCATAGTAATATTTCAACTGATTTATCTCACATGTGGCTTCCATATAATGGGAAACTAAATCAAATCAAAATATACTGCGAAAAACATTTGACTCATGTAGTAACCGAGTTTGAAGAAGAAAATCAACCTATAGCCTTCAATAATAACATTCTTGGAAACTATTGGGTTAAATCATTTTTTGGGAATTTAAATGCTCAACAATCCCCTTTTCCTATTAATAGTGTCATGTCACAGATCGAAAATTTCTCCCATACTGATACCTCAAAGTGTGTTAATGTTGCAAATGAACTTGTAAATAAGCCTGTAAATAAGCCTTTATTTTGGTCTTTGTATTTTTATGGATCAAAATCTAATGACGGTTGAAGAGTAGGATGTATTTTAGTTAGTCCAGAAGGAGAGAAAATGATGTTATCATGTAGGCTAGAATTTGAGTGTACCAATAACACTGCAGAATATGAAGCATTGATTCAGGGGCTCTATAAAGAAATAGGCCTGAATATCCAATATCTGAAAGTATTTGGTGATTCTGAAATTGTCATTAAACAAGTGAGAAATACTATCCATTGTCTTTCAAGACATCTCAAACATTATCAAAGTTCTCATAACTCATTTTCTGGCATTTGACATTTCTCCTATTCCTAGATCACAGAATGCAGCAGGCGATCTTTTAGCTAATGTTTCTTATAAACTCCTTCCATCCGAGGATTATAGTCCAAATAGATTTTCTATTGAATTAAGTTTTCAACCATCTATCCTAGATAATATCACCAATTGGCGTGTGTTTAATCATGATGAGGATATCTTAAATTTCTTGACTTCTGAAGGATCTTATGATGATCAGATTATCGATGAAAGTGATCATGATCTTCAATTAAAATAAAGACTTAATGAAAATCCTATTCCTAAATCTGTGGTCAAGCTAGAAGATCTTTATGATATTAAAGATAAATTCAAAAAGATCACTAATCCAAAACTTCAAAGTTCTACTTTAAGGTTTGAATTAGTAAATCTCGGCACTGAGGCCAAACCACCAAATGTCAATCTAGGACTTGGACTTTCATTAGATGAAAGATTTGCTTTCATCAGATTATTAATTTTAACACACAATTCCATTGATTTCTAATGAGAGACCTATACAACAGAAGCTGAGGAAAATTCAACCAAATCTTGAAAGTCAAATTAAAGCAGAGTTGAATAAACTCCTTAAAGCCAAAATAATCTTTCCTTTCATGCATTCTAAATGGGTCTCAAACTTAGTACCAGTAAGGAAAAAGAATGGTGATATTAGGATTTGCATAGATTTTAGAAATCTCAACAAAGCATGTCAGAAGGATAATTTTCCATTACCAACAATGGAGCAGATACTTCAATCAATAGCTGGCTTAGAGTTAATGTCTTTTCTTGATGGTTTTTCAGGATACAATTAGATACTGGTACATCCAGATGATAGATTAAAGACTACATTTATAACTAAATGGGGAACCTATGCTAATTAGAAAATGCATTTTGGTTTAATAAATGTTGGAGCTACTTTTCAAAGAGCCATAGATATAGCCTTCAAAGGTTTGATCAATAAGATAGTCATTGTTTACTTAGATGACATAACTATCTATTCTAAGAAAAGGAGCAATCATCTGCATGATTTAAAACAGATCTTTGAACATTGCAAAAGATATGGGATTTCTTTAAATCCCAAGAAATCATTCTTTGCTCTTAATGAAGGTAAACCCTTAGGGTTCATTGTATCCAAATATGGCATATACAATAATCCAAATAGGTTTCTGATATCCCTTTACCACATAATAAGAAATCTATGCAATCATTTTTGGGACAAATAAATTTTGTGAAGAGATTTTTTCCTGATTTTTCTCATATATTATTTCCCTTGCAATCCATGATTAAGAAAAATTCAGTCTTAAAATGGAGACATAACAGAAAAGAGGCGTTTGAGTCGATCAAACAAGAAATCATTAATGCTCCTACATTGAGTACTCAGAATTTTTCTAGTCACTTTATTTTGTATACGTTGGCCACTGAAACATCTTATGCTGCAATTTTAACACAAATGAATGACTAGCAAGTAGAATAACCCATATCTTTCTTTAGTTCTAATTTACAAGGTGTTGAGCTCAACTATTCTGAAGTTGAAAAACAATCTTTCATTTTATTCAAGTCTATCAAACACTTTAGATGATTCCTCCTAAAAACACACACTAAAGTAATAGTCCCATTCTCTGCAGTGAGACAATTTTTAGTTCAAAGGGACGTAGGAGAGAAGAGAGCTAACTGGGTAACAACTTTACAAGAGTATGATATTGATATTAAACCAGCGAGAATTGTTAGAGGGCAAGGTTTTTGCAAGTTATTGGCAAGAGTTTCCAATATTCCAGACCATGAAGATACAAATAATACTGCACAAGTAAACGAGATAAGTATCACTAATTCGGAATCTCAATATGTTGATATGATATTTTACTTAAAAAATGGATATGCTCCCCCTGAATTCAGTTACAAAAACAAATGTGCCTAAAGATTAAAATGCAAACACTCTGAAATCATTGATAATGTGTTATACATGAGAAATTATGATTCAATTTTATTAAGATGCCTTGAAAAAACTGAAGCACAAACTGTTTTGTAGGAATTACATGATGGCCTAGCAGATGGACATTTTGGAGGAGACACTAAAGCTCAGAAAATACTACATGCTGGATATTATTTGCCAAATTTGTTTAAAGATGCCCATGACTATGTAAGGAAATGCAAGATATGCCAAACTGCTAGTGAAATACAAAGGAGACCAGCCTTTCCTTTACAACCAGTAAACATTGAGAAACCATTTGAATAGTGGGGACTTGATATTATAGGAGAGTTTGTTCCACATTCTTCTAAGCAACACAGATACATCATCACAGCCATGGGCTACTTCAAAATGTGGGTAGAAGCAATTCCACTAAAGGTAGCCAATTCTGATGCAATTATTTAATTTATTGATCAGTTCATCATTACAAGGTTTGGTTTACCTAATGCGCTTATTTTTTTATAATGCATCTTATTTTTCTAGAAATAGTATAGTTTAATTTTCTCTTAAGAGAGTTTTTAAATTAAAATACTCTACAAATTACTATCCTCAAGGAAATGGCTTAGCAGAGTCAACTAACAAGAATCTCATCAAGATTATTAAACGAACTGTTGATCAAAACCAAAAGAATTGGCATAAATCTTTGATATTTTCATTATGGGCAGATCACATAACTCAAAAGGCCTCAATAGGTACTTCTCCTTTTAACATGGTGTATGGGAAAGAAGCTGTAATACCAAAAAATTTAGCACTCCCATCTCTAGCCCTAGTACAATTCATTGAACGAATTCCCTCTTCCACTATTCAATTGAAGTTTGATCAAATCCTTAAATTGGATGAGGAAAGAGAAAAGGCCAATATTACTCATGCTAAACATCAACAGGTCATTAAATCTTCTTTTGATGCAAGTTTTGCAGGCTGAAAAACATTACAAATCGGTGATCTCATTTCGAAATAGGACAAAGAACATGAAGACAAAGGTAAGCATACCAAATTTCAGAAGATGTGGCTTGGACCATTTCAGATCGTTGAAAATATAGGCCCATCAACATTTATACTGCAAGATTTATCACGAAAGAGAGATTTTCTTCCTGTAAATAGGCTTATCTTAAAGAAATTATTTTCCTGAGATAACCCCTTCTTACATGTACATATTTTTTATGCAAGCTAGTTTCTTTAAGGAAATAATGTTGTAAATAGTCTACCAATGGCTTTTCACTATTGAAAATATCTTTGAAAGAATATTGAGAATACTTGCTTTCAAAGAATAGAAACTTTCAAGGAAATTATTACAGTTTTAGAAATTAGATAAAATGTGAAACTCTGAGATTCTCTTTAATTTGTGAAATCTTCCAAACCTTGAAAATACAGTAAATCATTTTGATTTTTGTCGGTTGAGAAAGGTTATTTATAAAAAGGTAAAGACTTTTTCAAACTAAGCATCCACAACTCTAGAATTGTCATCCATAAACTCTTAAGGAGAAATTCATTCACCCCATCCACTACGTTTATGATTTTTCAGAGTGTAATTCTAAAATATATCTAATTTAAAAAGATAAGAGGTCTCATGACGAGCCATCTTACCATGATCATAGGGAACTAATTAAACTGACATTACCAATATTGCATATCAAAACAGGGTAATGGCTTATAATCATAAGACAAGGGGTCTCATTATGAGCCATCTTGTTTAGTTCAATTATAGCCGGTGAATGGCTTTGTCATCATCTAGCTCCCAAACTAGGACAATGGCTTTTTATCCAAAATAAAAAAATAAAAAGACAAACAAAAAATAAAAATACATGTATATATATCTTTCTGGATGTATCTTTCAAAAGTTATGCTCTTAGATGGATGGGACAATGAATGATTGATGGTTAAAAGGTGACCCTGTCGAGACTATAGATGTTTTTCGGAAATAAAGGCACTGCCTATGACAAAAGAGTAAATTTAAAAGCTAAGTTGGAAGAGCCCCCTACTTTATCTTTAACAACCAATCAAAGCTTGAAGAAACCAAAATGTTTTTATTTTATCATAAGGGTTTGTAAAAGAAATTGCAAAATTGATATTTTGTTTATTCAGAGTAAAATTTTTATCTAATCAATTCTTAGACAGTTGTTTTTTTTCCTCAATTGATTCTACTTAAGAAAGTTTTAGAAATTTCATTATTTTTCATAGGTAACTGGTTCTCCCAGTGAATCGCCAATTGTTGTGCCATGCAAAGACCACCCCATTTCAATTTTTAAATATTAGTCTTGTAATTCCAAATAAGTAATATGTCCCCTTTAGAATATGAATAAAAGCAATAAAACTTTTCAGTAAAATAAATGAAAGTCATAAAAAATTGCTTTATGAGTATTTAGGACCTCTCATCGCAAATCAAAATTCTTTAGAACACGTAAACATCCATTTACAAAAGTACGATGTGATTAGAGTCATAATAAAACCCTCATCACGAAGTTTTATCAAAGTAGGTCATCTATAAATACGATGTGATAAACTATCAAGTCGCACACATCATATATCCCAAGGGATGACTTATAATGTTTCACTGAAATCTTGTGATGTGATAAGGCTATCGCAATTGCATATCACTAATTCATAGGGAAGCATCCAAAAAACTCCATTAAAATCTCCCGATGCGATTTAATTATTGCATATTGTGCTCTCGATAAAAGCTGGTTATTAAATACTATGAATACATGCGGTATAGGGATAAATCGATTATAAACAAATAAGTGTGATTTTCCAAGTTTGAAACTCGTCGTCTTCACATGCCAGCTTAGCACTCATCGCAATTGCAACTATGCAAACATACCTTTTGAGCGTGGCACTTGTAACTCCCAATTTGTGATACGCGATTATTACACAAATATTAAAATAATACAATCACTAATCGCAAATCACAGAGTCATGATACCTATCCTAAAAAGGACTATTACAAAACTTGCAATGCGACAAATATGCTTCAACATTAAAGTTTCAAATTGGAAGTTACGGTAAAACATTAAGGGGCAGTTATGGTTAATTCCTTTAAGGATTTCATCTGTGGTTGCTATGTACATTAAAATATCTTCGGCATCTAATGCGTGTAATTTCTTTTGGTCTATAATTTGTGTATTATCTCCTCTCAAGTTATTCAACTGTTATGCTCTTCTTCCTCATTTTGCAGAGCTGATCCAATCGCATAGTTGGGCAAGATGTCTAAGAAATCTCAAAAGGCAAAGACCCCCATTACAATGGAAGAAGGGCCAACAAAATTGATGTTAATTGTAGATACTACCTACCAAGGCCTTGGTAAAATCTCGTAGGAAGGAATATATGCCTTACTTGAAGTAGAAAATCCAATGGAGATATAAGAAGAAGCAACATCTGATGGAACTGATCAAACAGAAAGTGAGCTCAATGATTTGGTCAGCTCCTTCCTCCATAGAATAGTAGCCTAAGAAAAAGTTTTACCATATAATGATCTAGTGAGATAGGTAATCGAAAGTATTAATATCATAGATAGAGCTTTCTTCACAGCGATGGGAGGATGTTTGGGACATTCAAACCTGAAGATACTAAGAGAATGTATCACTTGTCGGATCCCTAGCAATACTACAAAAAATCGTTCTTGGAAGCTTTTACTAAGGAGAATGACAAAGAGTCAGACCCTATCAAACAGTGGAGACATTTTACAAACAATCATAAACATGAATCCTCTGGTATGTAAGCTGTTGACTTGTTTGTTGGGTGTGGAGCCTGATTATCTTCTGTATTCAAAGGTATCCCCACATTGGACCTCAATTCAAAATGGGGCAACAATGTTGCCCGTAAAATATTCGCTGCAGGGTGGGTCTAGGGGGGGTGGGCTGCGACCTTTGGGGAGCCACCCCTGGTGGGGGGTTTCGAGGGCAATGCCCCCAAAGCTAAGAATAGATGTAAAATTGCCTTGTAAAAGTATAGTAATTTCTAATCAATATGGGTTGTTCATTAGGCAGAGATCTAATGGTAGAAGTTATGTTTAATTTAGGGATTTTTTTCCCTAGAAGGCATCCCCTCACTATATATGATGGAATTGTATTGCGTCTATGCAAATCTGTATTGGAAGCCCCGATTCTGCTAGATTTTATATATTAATGGTTCCATTAATGGAAGCAGCAATCAAATCCTTTATTATGGATTAGGCAACCATTCTATCAGATAAAATGGTGATTGAAATACTAGATTATAGAAGGAACAAATTTGTCTCCACTAGAATTGTGCCCCCATTCTATATGAGCACCTACATAATGGACACAATCTATTTTAATTCTGAATTTCCCATCCTAGGCTGGAAATGGATTGTTTGGCATCCAATCCCCATTCATATTTATCATAAATATTTATGGAAGTCTGACTACAAAAATCATTTATACAAGATTTTCCATGGTTTCATTTTACCTATCCATCAAGCCATCTTTAATAAACCTGCTCCTCGGTTGTTTGACGAGGCCAGCATTGACTTAACTTCAATCAGCAACTGGTTCAGGGAGGAGCGGTTCACTTATATTAGGATTTTTGGTATTATTACTGACCCTCATGTCCTTCCACTCTACATCTCTCATAAGTTATTGGCTCAGGAAATAGTTTACCAGATAATGGAAAAAGGGATCTCTAGAAACCTTAAAGATTCTAAGAAACAAGTATGGCCTCCATTTCCCCTCCGCTATGACACTTATTGCATGATTTTAAACATGTTGAGAAAGAAGTAGAGAAAACAAAGGATTTGGGTCTAGTGGTAATTCCTAAAAGACAATATGATCCAAACAAGGTCGCTTTCAATTTCAGCAGTCAGGTGAAAATTAGTAAATCTATACATGACAAGGATGAGTGTGATGATTTATTCACATCAAAAGAATTATTATCACAAGTATGTTATCTAGAAAGATTCAAATTGGGGCTCGAGAAGATGGAAAATTCATGGAATATAGGACACAAAGGTTACTGACAGCACCTCTAGACTTACTAAATACTACACCTATTGTTCAGCAAGCAGAGCACAGCGGGGAGTAGACTAATGAAGAGATTTCCGGGGAAGGGGAGACAGGTGAAAAGACCAGTGAACCCCTTAGCACAGATGTTCATATCGACCCCATATTGATAAAAGAATGGGAGCAATTTGATCAGTAGATCAAAAGCTAGAGTGACCCCCAAAACATTACCACATCATCATCAACCATGACACAATGGCCCACCATTCCTGATAGTGCCACTGAAGTAACACCCAATAAAGACATTGCTCAGAAAGAGATTAAAATAATTCTTGAAAACCCTTCAGGATAAATTATATTAAGTATTGAGGAAATACCACCATGGGATGTATTTTACAGTCGAAAACACGGGGCTTTAGTCAAAAGACAAAGAAAGAGGAGGAAAATAGACCATACATCCTCCACAATTCCTCAATATGAAATTATGAATGTTTTATGGAAGGATTCAAAAGTCAATCCTTTTAAGGATTTGACTAAGTTATCTCAATTTTCAAGGGCATACACAACTGCCACAATTTATAAGGCAACTGAGGTTAACCAATTGTTCAAGGAAAAGGATCAAAGGATCAATCAGCTTGAGGAATAGGCAGAAATACAACAACAAAAAATTAATCGGCTTGAAGAACAGTTGGTAGAAGAAAAACAAAAGAATGAGTAGCTTGAGGAACAATTAAACCTGGATAAACAGAAGATCGACTGACATGCCATCCAAAAACAAAAACAGTTGTCACAAAAACTCGAACAGCTTCAATTGACACATCAACAAGAAATTAAGACTAAAGAGGAGAAAATCACACAACTAAAAATTTGTATAGAACAATTCAGAGATTATCTCAAGGTTGAGGAATTTAAGAAGGAAACCCTAGAAGCAAATAAAGCCTTATCTCAACAACTCAATCTACTTTGCCATAAAATATCTCTTATCTACCCATTATGCATCATAACTACATCACTGATTGATTAAGTAGTTAATACTAGATTAGAATTTTAGGATGTAGATGAGAAGGTCCTGGAAAATCACAGTAGAAGGAATAGTTGCTAACCTACCAAAAATTCAAGAGTCGCATAAAGAAATATTGTTTTTGGAGTGGGAAACGCAACTGATAAAGGCAGAAAGGGCTACCTCTAGGGCTAGGTCTACAATGAATAATGTGATTGAAATGATAAATGATGGTTTATATGTAGCCAATTTAATTTCCAATTGTTCCCCATGTATTCTTCTAAAGGTTAAAGTGTTAGGAAACCAATGGAAGCAATATAGATCAAAAAGATAGAAAAGATAGATCAACGCCTTAGAATTAAGCCTCTTCGACGGGGAAACCTCCTTTACATTACATAAATGAACAATTGTTGGATGTTTCAAATGACAAAACCTCCTTTCTATATATAGGATTCATAATATAACCAAGCTGACCTAATAATAATAATATAAAGGCACAAAAATGACAATATAGTGATTCTCTGGGGCACGGTAATAGTAATATGGGGACAATAGGGGCACAAAAATATTAATAAGGGATTCAATTACAATATTAATGGGGGCATCATTAGTATTATGGGGACCTAACATGCCCCTCTCCTTCAAAAAGGTGTTTTCCTCAACACTTGAGTAGTTTTGGATCCTTCTATATAAAATTCTCATCCTCCCATGTGGAATCTTTAGCAGATAAGTTCTTCCACTTGATGAGATACTCTGAAATGGAACGATTTTGTAGCTATCGAGTTCTTGTTTCTATGACTGCTTCCAGTTCCAATATAATTTTTCCTTCCTCGTCAATTTCTAGCAATATTGTTTGAACAAGGAGCTTGTCGCCTATAACCTTCTTTAAACATGAAACATGGAAAACTGGGTGCACTCAAGAAGCTGCAGGAAGCTCCCATTTGTTTTTCATAATACCAATCTTTTGCAACACCTTATACAGACCATAATACTTTGGTGATAATTTATTATCCTTCTTAGCTTGCTTGATGGACATTTGTTTATATGGTTGTAGCAATAGGAATTCCCAGTCACCTACATCAAAACTTCTTTCGCTACAATGTTGATCTACTTGTTGTTTCATTCTATTTTGTGCCAACACAAGGTTATCCTTTAAGAGTTGGAGAACTTGTTGTTGATGCTCAATGTGATGTTCCACTGCTTGAACCTTAGAATTTTCTCTTAAATATGATGTGATGGATGGTGGCTGATATCCATAAAGTGCCATAAATGGGGTCATTTTTGTTGCAGTATGGAAGGAAGTGTTCTACCACCATTCATCAAGAGGCAACCATTTGACCTATTGTGTCTATTTATTAGATACAAAGCAACAAAGGTATCCTTCCAAACATTTTTTTACTATCTCAGGTTTCCCATCAAATTGAGGATGATAAGATGAGCTATGAGCTAATTGAGTACCAAGACAAGAAAATAATTTTGTCCAAAAATTTCTAGTAAAAATGGGATCTCTGACACTTACAATAATCTTTGGCTTTCCATGTAGCTTTTGAATTGTTTCCGTAAATGCAGTAGAAACTGTATTGGCTTTAAATGGATGTGATAATGCACAAAAGTGTGCATACTTGGTAAGTCTGTCAACTACCACCATGATGACACTCTTTCGCTTTGACTTGGGTAAACCTATGATAAAATCCATTGAAACCTCCTTCCAACATTGGCTTGGAATGGATAAAGGTTGTAATAGACCTGGTGTCTTAATTGTTTCAGCTTTCTTTTGTTGGCAAACCAAACATTCCGCCATAAACTTTTGAATATCTGATTTAAGGCCATCCCAAAAAAATTCCTTCTTAACCCTGTGGTAAGCTTTTAAAAATCCTAAGTGCCCTCCTATGGGAGAGGTGTGCAATTCTAGAAGAATCTTTGTTTGAGTTGGGAATTCTTACAAAGGTATAAGCAATATTTGTACCATAACGAATAATTTTTCCAGCTAAATGTATCAGATGTACTAGAATCTTGTTGTAATTTTTGAATAAGTGCCCACACTTCTTCGTCATTCTTCCATTCCCCCCTTGCTTCGTTTATCCAATCTAGTTGGATAATAGAAATGGTGCACAACAATGCTTCCACATCCTCATCCTTTCTTGAGAGTGAATCTGCCACAACATTTTGCTTCCCTTTTTTGTAGATGATTTCAAAGTCATAACCCAACATCTTTGTGACTCAATTTTGTTGTTCTTTAGAAGATAATCTTTATTCTAAAAAGTATTTAAGGCTATCATGATCTGTTTTTACCTTGAAGTTTCTTCCCATTAGGTAGGGTCACCATTTCTTAAGTGCATGTAGTATTGCCAACATTTCCTTCTCATAAATAGCTTTGTGTAAATACTTTCCCTTGATTAGACAACTTTCAAAGGCAATGGGTCTTTCATCTTGCATTAAAACAGCACCAATTCCATTTCCTGATGCATCACATTCCACAATAAAGGTTTTGGTGAAGTCTGGTGTAGCTAAGATCGGTGCTTGGCACATTGCCTCTTTAAGATGTTCGAAGGTGCTTGTTGCTTCTGGAGTCCATGAAAATGCATCTTTCTCCAATAATGTTGTTAGAGGTGCTGCTATTTTCCCATAATTCTTAACGAACTTGCGATAATACCCTATCAACCCAGGAAATCCTCACAAATTCTTTATGGATGTGGGGATTAACATTTCTTAATGGCTTTAATTTTGCTAGGGTCTACCTTAAGTCCTTCATGAGATACAATATGACCCAAATATTCCACCTCTTGTACTCCAAAGAAACATTTGGATCTTTTTGCATATATTTGTTTCTCCTCCAATAGTTGTAGCACCCTGTCAACATGTTCAACATGATCCTTCCAAGACTTGTTGTAGATTAGTATATCATCAACAAATACTAACACAAATTTTCTAAGGAAGGGTTTGAAAATGGAATTCATAAAACCTTGAAATGTAGAAGGTGCATTGGTAAGGCCAAAAGGCATGACCAAAAATTCATAGTGACCCTCATGAGTTATAAACGTTGTTTTTAGAATGTCTTCATTCTTCATTCTGATTTGATGATATCTTGAATGAAGGTCCTACTTGGTGAAGTAAATTGATCCATGCAATTCATCCAATAATCCGTCAATAATAGGAATGGAAAACTTATCTTTAATAGTGAGCTTGTTGAGCTCCCTATAATCCGGGCACATGTGCCATGATCCATCCTTCTTGTGCACAAATACTACTAGAGCAGAGAAAGAACTCTGGCTAGGTTGAATTATACCAGCCTTTAGAATTTCTGCAACCATACATTCAATTTCAATCTTTTGGGAATAGGGATATCTGTACGGCTTGATGTTTGGAGGAACACTTCTTGGAATCAATTGAATAGCATGATCATGATCACGAATAGGAGGGAGGCCTTTAGGAGTATCAAATACCTTGGAATAATTGTCCAAGACTTTTTGGAGATCTGGAGAAATAGATGATTTCAATGTGGAAACATCTAGCGAACATAACTATGCAATTACACCTCATTGTTCCTTTTTTAGAAGCTTTGTCATATTGTTAGGGCTTATTATCTTTCCTAGTTTCCCTGCAATGCCCCTTAATTCAATTTCCTTTCCTTCCACACAAAATTTCATGAAAAATTCTTGAAAGTTAAAAGCTATTGTACTCAAGGATTGTAGCCATTGAACTCCTACTACAACATCAGCACCTCCCATTGGAATGGAAAGCATTGGGCTATTCAATACATATTATCCCATGGATAGCTTTATATTATGGCACTTGCCAGAGAAATTTATCATTCCTCCACTTGAAACCATCACTTGACATGCTGGTGCTGGATATAGGAAGCAATTCAATTCTTTTGCTATCTTACAATGAATAAAACTATGGGTACTTCCTGAATCAATCAACACTATTACAATTTTCTTCTTGAGATGTCCTTCTATCTTGACGGTTTGAGAAGTGGTAATTCCAGCTAATCCATTACAAGATATGGTTGGATTCATTTCTTCTTTATCTAGGCTTTGTTCTTGGAGTATATCCTCTTCTTTTGACCTTTATTGTTCCTTTTCTTCTTCCTCTTCACAATCTATGTAGAATAATTTCTTCTCAACACACTTATGACCTTTAGTGTATTTGCTATCATAACTATAACAAAGACCTTTTGCTCTTTTCTCTTCCAATTATTGTGGTGTCAACCTTATAGGTTGTGGAAGGCTATGGGAAAGAACACTTCCATCTTTATAGTTGTGGGTGGTAGGCCTCCTCGTTGCCATAATTTTGCTTTCCATTTTCCTTGCTAACCTAAATGTATTCTCCAATGAATCAAGTTCCCAAAGGCGAACATCGTGTTGGATATTCTCCTTTAAAGTCCCTACGAACACATCAATCCTATACTCCTCTGGAATATTTTTTACCCTTATGTTCAATTTTTGGAACTCCTCAATGTGCTCCATCATTGAACCCTTTTATTTGAGACTTATCAATTGGTTAAAAAAGGTATTGATTTTTGTATCCTCATAATGTGTTGTCATTTCTTCCATAAAAATTGCCCAAGTGATAATTTGTTTACGAAAGCAAAGCCGTTGATACCATACAAACTGATTTGGTTCCAAATATAAAGTTGCAATATGTACCTTTTGTGAGTTTTGCACATTATTGAGATCGAAAAATTGCTCCATCTATAGTATCCATGTCGCGGGATCCTTTCCATCAAACTTCCTCATATCAATTTTTTTAATATGGTGGGTATTTGATCCAACATTAGAGTCTATGAAATCATTATTAACATCTATTTTGTTCTCATCATGAGTTTCTTTTACTACCCTTTCACCATTAGTGACCATTTCTTGTAGCAACTTATTCAAATTATCTTCAATTCTTCCATCTTATCATCCATGCCATCCATCTTAGCATCCATGCCATTCATCTTAGCTTCCATGCCATTGATCTTAGTTTCCAAACCATTCATTTTAGCTTCCACGCCATTCATCTTAGCTTCCACGCCCTTTATCTTAGATTCCACGCCATTTATCTTAGCTTTTGTTAGCTTTTGTGAGAGTGAGATTTCTTGCACTTGGTCTTGTAATTTTAATATATCATGTAGCATTTCTTCCTCTTCTTCATGAGTCATGCTAGAGATTTCAGGTTGTTTACTAGGTGCTTCCATTTTCTTTCTTCGGGGCATCAATTACCGATAGTAATTTTTCACTATTCCCATTGAATTCCTTCAAACTAATTTTTCAAACCAATCTTATGCAAATATTTAAAAAAATACACACCTTTTTTCACTTTGTAGGCACTCGATATTGAATATGATGTATCTCTATAATTGCAGATCACTCAATTCTGAAATTGTGACTTGTAACAGCCCTCTATGTCCTCTTTCCAATGCCACCAGTCTGATCGAATTTAGATTCTCCAACAAAGAGTTATGCATAATCTCCCAAGATGACCTAATTATATACCTTTTTAGAAGAACAAACTTGTTTGAGGTGCCACACGTCACTGTTTTTACCTTCAAGTCTAAAAAATACACACAGGAAACTACAATCTGTCCTATTTTTGAAATTTCTTACGAAATTGCAATCTAATGCTCAAAACAAAAGTTATGACAATTTTCCCAAAGTTACCTATTTGGAATGTAATTTAGGAGTCTGCAAAAATACCAACTTCCTCAGATCATATCTCCGCATAACACAAAAGCTCTGAAATTGGGATTCGAGGTTCAATGCGATTTTGTCTCAAATGGGATTTTTTTTTCACTTCTGAAGCATCATAGAAAAAGAGTTATAGTGAAAATTCCATGGTGACCTATTTGGAGCAACAAAACCCTAGAATCCAAAGCTCTGATACCAAATGTTATGAAACTAGCTCAAAAAAAGATAGAAAAGATAGATCAGCACCTTAGAATTCAGCCTCTTCGAGGGGGAAACCTCCTTTACATTACATAAATGAAAAATTCTTAGATGATTCAAATGACAAAACGTCCTTTCTATATGTAGGAGCCTAATGAGTCATAATATAACCAAGCCGACCTAACAAAAATAATATAAAGGCACAAAAATAACAATATAGGGATTCTATGGGGCACAGTAATAAAAATATGGGGACAATAGGGGCACAACAATACTAATAAGGGATACAACTACAATAGTAATTGGGGCATCATTAGCATTATAGGGACCTAACAAAATAATTCCTGAAAACCCTTGAGGAGAAACTATATTGAATATTGAAGAAATACCACCAATTACGGTCCAAAACACAGGGCTGTAGTCAAAAGACAAAGAAAAAAGAGGAAAATAGACCATACATCCTCCACAATTCCTCAATCTAAATTTATGAATGTTTTATGGAAGGATTCAAAAGTCAATCCTTCTGAGGATTTGACTAAGTTATCTCAATTTGCAGGGGCATACACAACCACCACAATTGATAAGGCAACTGAGGTTAACCAATTGTTCAAGGAAAAGGATCAAAGGATTAATCAGCTTGAGGAACAGGGAGCAGTACAACAACAGAAAATTAATCAGCTTGAAGAACAGTTGGCAGAAGAAAAACAAAAGAACGAGAAACTTGAGGAACAGTTAAACTTGGATAAATAGAAGATCGACCAATATGCCATCCAAAAACAAAAACAGTTTTCACAAAAGCTCGAACAACTTCAATTGACACATCAACACGAAATTAAAAATAAAGAGGAGAAAATCACACAGCTACAACTCTGTATAGAACAATTCAGAGATTATCCCAAGGTTGAGGAATTTAAGAAGGAAGCCCTAGAAGCAAATAAAGCCTTATCTCAACAACTCAATCTACTTTGCCATAAAATATCTCTTATCAACCCATTATGCATCATAATTGCATCACTGATTGATTAAACAGTTAATACCAGATTAGAATTTTAGGATGCAGATGAGAGGGTCACAAATTACCTCTCTTGGAAAAGCACAATAGAAGGAATAGCTGCTAGCCTACCAAAAGTTCAAGAGTCACATAAATAAATATTGTTTTCGAAGTGGGAAACACAGCTAATAAAAGCAGAAAGGGCTACCTCCAGGGTTAGGTCTATAATGAATAATGTGATTGAAATGATAAATGATTGTTTATATGGAGCCAATTTAATTTCTGATTGTTCCCCATGTAATCTTCTAAAGGTTAAAATGTTAGAAAATAAATGGAAGCAATATTTGGCCACCAAGGATGAACAGATCAACAAAATACAAAGCCTTAACTGGGATGTGTACTGGTCCTTTTTGGTCAAGCTGCATAGCCAACAGATGACCATCAAATGCCTTGCCGATGATGTTGATCGCATGATCCCTGAGCTTTCATATGCCACGTACACGGGACAACTACACTCCAGGATGAGTCACCCTCCAGAAATTCAAAACATGCTTTCAATTTGTTAGTTGTGAATACAGGAGAAGAAATATATACAAAGAATCTTTTCAGATACAATGCATTACTATTTTTGCAATTCAAATCCCAGATTTTAATGAGTGGCAGTTCCAACAACTCTTAGCGATTTTTGTAGACAGTTTGTTTTAACTCCATTATATAAACTCTTTCATGTTATTGGAGAAAGGGTCCTCGATTGTACACAAACTAGATAAGAGAAGTTGCACTTCTGCACTTCTTAATTTAGTTTTTATAAGGAGTGGATCAAGGTTTTAGATTTTTGTGAAAGAACTTTTCAAGACCTGCATTTTTGTATCTCCTAGAAGTTTCTAGAATAAAAAGGTGGAATCAGAATGTTGCTTACATATCAAGACTCAATTGCATGCAATATTTCTATCACTATTCTTTTTGTCTTGTTCTTTATGTAAGCATTTCATTTAATTTGATATTGTTGATGTATTAACATGCTTCAAGAAATTCTATATTGAGTCACTTCTGAATGATTTAGAATTGTTATATCAAAGATATATGTCAGCAATAAATACCAATAGGTCATGTGATATGTTTTCATAATTACTTTGTTTAATTTCTTAAATAAATTAATCATTATTTAAATGCATCTTTCTATGGATAAGTAAACCATCTATACGATTATTTGTATGCTAGGAATTATCAAAAATCGCATTGTTATAATATTACTTAGGTTATATAGATATATGTTTATATTTTCAGAATTATAGATTAAACCAACTATCATCTTTGTTATACATTTAAAACACTCATTCATCAAATCATACATTATTGGGAAACTAGTCCCATAACGTCCAGTCGGAGCCATCATTCCAAATGGAAAAGGAGTTGTACTAAGGTCCGAATCGGGCTGCTATCCCCAATGTTTATGCTACAGATTTAGAGGCATCAACAAGACCTTAGTATCCTCCCTAACCTATCAATCAAACATTTCAACCATATGCTTCTACACATTCTTAGTGGAATAATCCATCACAATATTGGAGGCCTCAACTCAACCAACCTCCTTATTTATTGCCTCCACCTCCATCTCAACCATACATCATTCATCTTATTCCACCCAAGAAACCTCATATGACTTCTCAACCAAATCTGAACCCAAACAACAAGAAGACGCAACAGGGCTATAGTGGGGAGACATCTTATCCTACCTATTCTATGGAGATCCAAGAAATCAACCTCATGTATAGAAAAGTGCTCTGAGATAACCAAACTCCATCTCCACCTACGAAGCTTGAAGAGGAAAAGGAAGAGAGTATCGCTCATCTAAATCCACCTTCTTTTCCTAAAATATTGATCCATCCTAACCAACACACGACAGAAGAGACTCAACTTCTGGGAGAATTGAAAAAAATGTGTGTTAAAATCCGGCTCCTCCAAGCTATCAAGGATGTCCCCATCTATAATAAGATTATAAAAATAAATTACAAACATCCTAGGAGGAGAAATAAATACACCCGTACCATCAATGTTATTGGTCAATTGCCTGATATAATGTTGGGGAGAGTGATTTTCCTAAAGTATTTAGATCCTGGGAGTCCTATCGTAGATGTGCACATTGATGGCATCATTGTCCCTCACACCTTGATTTATCTTTGGGCTTCCATAAATGTGATGACTAAGGAAGCCATGCTCAAGCTAAACCTCCAAGGATCCTTGAGAAATACCACCACAATGTTGCAACTTGCAGATAGGTCCACAGTGGATCCTAAGGGAGTTTTTGAGGATGTAATGGTCTCTATTAACTCTCAGGAGTATCCTGCTAACTTCCTAGTTCTCCATCAAAAGACCAAATTCAATGGTTATCCTTTCATCCTTGGAAGACCATGGCTAGCCACTGTTGATGCTTACATAAGTTGTAGACCTGGGAACATGACCATTAAGAATGAGAATTTGTCCAAAAATTTGGTATTGTACCCTCCTGCTCAACCATCCCTTGAGCATGAATTACCCCTATAGTTGGAAGAGGAGGAGGAAGATGAAGTGCATCATACAACATCCCATCCAATCTATACCTTAGATGTTGTTATAGGAGGGGGGACACCTAATGAAGATGACCTCATTGATCAAATACTCTGGAACTAGCCCCCCAATGCCATGCCTCTTGATGAGCTTGTGAAGGAATCTGAGGGTAATCCTTGGAATGAGTTATTCCTAGTGGACCCAAATCCTGCACATGTCAAAATGGTAGAATTTGGTCCATCTAAAACCTTGAAGATTAAACCCTCTCTCCCAGCCAACCAAGAAGAGAAGTTGTGTAAAATATTGAGATAGCACTTAGATTCCTTTTCTTAGAGCTATAAAGAAATGAAAGTGGTGCATCCTTCAGTGTGTACTCATCACTTATACATTAAGGAAGGATGAAAACTTGTGAGCCAATCTCAGAGGAGAATGATCCCAACCCTCAAAGACATAGTGAAGGAAGAGTTACCAAAGTTGTTGAATCTAGGGTTCATCTACCCCATCTCAGATAGTGAGTGGGTGTCCCCTCTAATTTTGGTCCAAAAGAAGAATGGAAAGTGTAGGATCTATGTGCACTATAGAGAGATGAACAAAGCCATTAAGAAAGACCATTTCCCTTTACCTTTCATTGATCAAGTTTTAGATGGTCTTGTAGCGAATAAGTTCTTATCTTTCCTCGATACATTCACTAGTTAAAATAATGTCTAGATCAGCCCAGAGGACCAAGATAAAACTACATTCACTTGTCCTTGGGGTACCTTTTCTTATAGTGTCCTTCCTTTTGGATTATGTAATTCCCCTGCCATTTTTCAAAGAGTAGTTCTGATCGTCTTTGTTGAGCTAGTCCATGACTCTGTAGAGATCTAAGTGAATGATTTCACTCCCTATGGATGTGACTTCCCAGAGACTCTCTATAACATGGGGAAAGTCCTGAATAAGTGCATTGAAATGAACCTATCACTTAGTCCTGAGAAGTGTGGATTCTTAATGAATGCAGGGACTGTCCTTGGCCATTCAAATCTCAGGACGGAATACAAGTGGACCCAAACAAAATTTCCATCATAAAAAGGGTCCCTAATCCTCAAAAGCAGAAGGATGTTAGGAGCTTCTTAGGCTTAGCTAGATATTATAGGAGGTTTATCAAAGACTTCAGCAAAGTAGCCTCCCCATTGTTTGTATTGTTGGTGAAGGACTCGGAATTCCGCTGGTCATATAGTTTCCAAGACGCCCTAGAGATCTTGAAAGACAAATTAACCAATGCACCCATACTTAGAGGCCCAAATTGGACTCTTATTTTCCATATCTATGTTGATGCACTCGAAAATATATAGGAGCAGCTTTAGGACAGATAGACGAAATTTATTCTTATGCCATTTACTTCATTAGAAAAAATCTGTCTAAGGCTGAATTGAATTACACTATAACTGAGAAAGAACTCGTAGTTGTTGTACACTATTTGAACAAGTTAAAACAATACATCACTATATATCAAACTTTTCTGCATATCGACCATGCAGCTATCAAATACTTAATGAGAAAACCTTATGTGAATGTTAGAATTATTAGATGGTTTCTTCTGTTATAGCAATTTGATTTAACTATTATTGATAAGAAAGGAAAAGAAATGTAGTTGTATATTTTTTGTCTAGACATGATTTTCCTATATGTAATGAAGGGATGGTTGATGATCAACTTCCACATGAGAAATTATTTTCTATCTTAGTTCTCTCTCCATGGTTTGTTGACATAGGCAACTACCTAGTTACTACAAAATTCCCTCCAAATTTGTCATGCAGGGAAAAGAGAAGAATTTTTTGGAAGAGTGCCCCTTTCACTTGGATTGGGGGAAATCTCTTCAAGCTGGGACCAGATCAAATATTGAGGAGATTTTTTAGGGAAGAGGAAGTATTTGAAATCCTCTCATCCTGTCATGATGGGCCTTGTGGAGGTCACTTTTCTGCCAAGAGGACAACTTTAAAGGTTCTCCAAGCTAGCTACTGTTGTCCCACTCTTCACCAAGATGCAAGAAGATACACTAGTCGATGTGATTAGTGCCAGAGGATGGCGAAAGCTATCCCCACAGATGAAATTCCTTTACAACCTCAAGTGGTGTTGGAGCCATTTGACAAGTGGGGCATGGATTTCATTGGGCCAATTGATCCACCATCAGGGCAAAAGAAGTAAATCGTTGTATGCACTAATTATTTGACAAAGTGGGTTGAGACAAAGGTTGTCAAGGTAGAAACAAAGGAGAAAGTGGCAAAATGGTTAAGGGAGAATGTGTTCTAGAAATTTGGGTACCCCAGAGAGATAGTCACCGATCAAGGAGCTCAATTCACATCACATTTGATCAAGAATTTGTTAAAGAAGCACCATATCAAGCACATAAAATCTACTACCTATCATCCTCAAACCAATGGACAAGTAGAGGTCACAAATGGGGCATTAAAAGACATCCTCACCAAGGTTGTGAGAAACAACATAAAGGACTAGGAAAATAGGTTATTGGTGGCCACTTGGGCCTATAATACAACTTGGAAGACAACTACTGGTTTTACCCCTTATGATTTGGTCTATGGAAACGAGGCTCTGCTCTTAATTTGAGGATGGCAACAAAGTTGGATTTAGATGTCACCAAGGCTCAACATTTAAATCCATCACTCTCTTTTCTCTCATCTGTGCTTGCCATCATGGTGGGTTCTTGTTTACTGCAAGTTTCCATCACATGCATTAAGGAAAAGCTTGGATTCTTTTGTTGACGACTCACCTTTTCAAAAGTCTTTATTTTCTTCTCCGCCACTTATTTTTGTGAAACGATTGTTTCATTTTATGTATTCTGAAAAGCGTAATTCCCAGAGATTTAATATTGTACTCTCGTTTTCTCTCCTCTCGACTCGACTCACGATGGTTTGTGATTAAGCGAGGCCACGTTTGAAAAGTGTGGCACATCCACAAAAGTCATGAAGCAAGTCGAGTATTGAATCACCACTTCACAATTTGAAGAAAATAAGGCCATCATATATATTATTATTATTGTTGTTACCACATACTTTTGTCTCTAGTTAATTCAAAAAATTGTAAATTATATATATATATATATATATATATATATATATAAACCATATTTCTGGTAAGAAATGAAAACACAACATTGGGCTCAAAGAAAAATAAATCAATAACAATATATGTGATATATAATATCTATTTTTCAAACAATATAATAGAATGAATTTTAAAAAGTCTTCTGAAAACATGTTAATTTGTTGTATTTGAGTGAATCAATTTAGTCATCAATTCTAGTTTTTTAAACAAATACGTTTCATTTTATTGAATCCCAATACAAAAGACAAAAATCAACTAGGGAGGTGATTTTATAAAGGTGAAATCAACCAATTAAACTAACCTTCAACACTATATCTATATATATATATATATATATATATATATATAATTTTATTATAATTTTTATTTTTTTAATATAAACATATTTTAGTTATTCAAAATAATTATTTAAATTTAAAGATAATTTTTATTTAAATGATTAATAGAAAATATAAATATTAAAATAATATATAAATAATAAGTAAAATTTAGAATGTATATTTTTATAAATAATATGTTGTATGCAATTATTATTATATCAGTCTAGATCTACCATTAATTCTAGATCTACCATTGGCCTAGAGGGATCAAATCTATTTTCATTTTAAAAGAGCTTTGCATCTCAAGAAATTTTATCCCTCTCGACCCTTGGTAGATCCAGAGTTAAGAAGGATCTAAGTTGGTTAATAGATTACAAAATCTCTACCATACTAGGATCAAATGTTTACAAAGGAGTTAAGTTTACTTACTAACCTCAAATATAAAGAATTGTTTTTAATAAAAAGTGAATCGGATATTTATTACCACCCCAACCAAATAAAAAGTGACAGGGGTGTTTCCCATCACACCCCAACCTAAATACTACGTTTTACTCAATATTCCCCCTCACCCTTGCTAATTTTATAGTTGAGCTTGGTTACTTTTAATCTTCAAATATAAAGAAAAGTTGTAATAAGAAGTGGACCTATTGAGGGGAAATATTGGGTAAAATTTAATATTATATTATTATATTTGATCAAATATAGGATAGTAAAAAGTGGATGGAGGTAGGCAAAAATAGTAGAAAAAAAGTAATAATTACATCTTTCTTAATATTTATCCTACCTTGCCCAAAGCCAACATATCCATAGTTTTACATTTATAGGCTAAATATAATATCAAACTAAGATGGATCTATGCTACTTTATTTTCCCCCTTAAATAGGTTATATTCCACATGAATATCATGGGTCAAAACTATTAATTCTTAAAACCATGGGTCAATACCATGAGTCATTTTTATTTTTTATTATTATTTAAATTTTATAGGGTTATTTTTATTTGATATTCACCGACCTAAAATATTTACATTACCTTATGCTCAACATTTCTAGCATACTATAGACATTACATTTCAACTCAATGAAGGAATTATATATATCCCATATACTAAAAAGTAATTTTTAATTTTTAATTTCAATTACTCTATCTCATTATATAAAGTCTCATGTAAAATAAATGTGAAAATTGAAGTATTTTATTTGTGACCAACATTGACATTGATTTTTAAAGTAATGTTATTTTTTTTTTAAGTAACGTTACACACAACATCTCTCTCTCTCAACAAAAGTAATTTTGTTGTTGAATTATAAATAATGAAATTAAATTGTATTATAGAGATTTAAAGATATTTGAGAAACAACAAAAAAAAAGTATATAGCATTATGTCTTTTGTATTTATAATTAAATACAACTAAAATGAAAAACAATTGTTTTTTTTCATTTTTTGTTTTTCTAAAGCGGAAAACATTCACATAATAAACTTTAAGTACAAATTTATATATAATATTTGGGTTGTAGCTATTGGTTCACTCGTGAAGAAACTATACTAGCAGAAAAACATAATTTTTTGAGACCTTGTAAATAATTTGAATAAAATTACAAAACCATATAGAAATTTGGTACTATGAAAACTATGTCATGTTTTTTAGGCTAGGAAACCTCCTATAACAAAATATATAAGAAAATTAGAACTAATGAATGGCATGACAAACACGATGGCAAAAGAAAAGTAGTTGGAGAATCCAATTCTAAATAGTATGAAGTGGACTTATTTATCCTCATAATCGATAATGTATATATTTTCTAACTTATTTGCTAGCTCAAATTTCTTCTTATATAACTTCTAGAGTTGACCCTGTGCTTCAACCACTCTAAATAAAATCTCCTTTTGCTCCCTTAATCTCTCAACCAAGAGTCTACCCATGATGGTCTTTAACTTCTAGTATATGTTCATAGTTTGCATATGATAGGTTTTCCTCTTCCTGGCGCTACTTGTATTCAAGACCCAATTTCTAATTTGGTACTCAACTTTAGCATCTGAAATAAAATGATGATCCATCCTTACACCATATTATGTTTTTTCAATATTGCTTCTAACTAAATTAAGTTTATTGACAATTTCTTCAAAGATAAGATTGACTTGAGATACACTGTCAAATAATGTATCAACTTTTGTATGTTTTGTAATGACCTTGATATGAAACAACTCACTTATTTCTTTATCATTTTGAGATTCAACAAGCTTGCTATAATAACTAGTACTTGCATTAGAAGCTATACCTTTCATTCCCATGGATGTGATTTTAGTTTCATCACGTGAATCGGATCCTAGATCTTGTTGAGTTGTAGCAACAGTCTTTTGTTTACCCTTGTTATTGAACTTCTTTGGTATCAATTATGGATGTAATTTCCAACATTGATCTTAATCATGCCCATCTTTTGAACAATGTTTGCAGGTAATTTTATCTCCCCCTTCCTTAACTATAACATTCATCTTGCCTTTTCCTTTAGCTTTCCCCTTTCCTTTGTCTCCGGATTTAGAGGGTTTCTGGCTGGACTCATGAGGAACATTCTTGCCTTTTTATTCTAAATTAGTAGCGTGAACACATACTTCATATAGATTGGTGGGATTAAACATAAGTATGGTATGTATCAAATAATTATGAAATCCATGCATATATTTAAGGAGAGTGTCTTTTGAGGTCTAATCAACACCCAAGATTAATGCTCTTTTTCTAAATTATTGTAACTTTGGGCACTCTAGCTTGTCTAAAATTTTGTTAATCCATTATTGATTTTTGCATATAAGCTAATACCATGCTTACGGTGCTTGATTGAGGCCATACAAGGGTTTTCCAAGTTTTCATACTTTATGCTCATTTCCTTTTACAACAAATCCTTTAGGCGGGGACATAAAGACATTTTATTTTAGGCCTTTGTTAACACCCAGGTTGTTCCCTATGACTCCCAAGGGAATACGGCCGGGGTAACCACTAACCAATCTTTGGATTGCAGTTTCTAGCCAAACTGTAATCAGAGAGGGCTCTCTCTTTATGATTTGTCTCTGTTATGATAGTATTTTAGGCTAGCTATTATGCTCAGGTTTTTGTTTATATTTTGGTTGAAGGATGTCTTTCAATACCTAAGATGTAATGTTTAGACAGTTATATTTCATTGTGCAATGGAGTCTAGAGCTGTGAAATGTTTGATATGCTTCAGTGGGAATGTTCAGACTGCAGGGCCTATTGGGTATCTCAATAAACAAAATTCAAAAGCTTAAGGGATGATGTATGATGATGCATGTTTGGCCAATGGAAAGCAATTAAGAATTTTCCATTAAGCTAATGCTGTGAAAGTGAAATGCATTGCTCAGGAGAAAACTTGAATTCCTGAAACAAGGGTCACTGTGAAAGATATATTCTGAAAGTGTAGCAATTAAGAATTACACTTATCAAGATTATAACTGAGGAAAACATTCATTAACAAAATAGATTGAGCTTAGGGTATTCCATGCATAAATCCTGAAGGCTATTCTTTTTCTTTGCTGCCAAATACTAAAAACTTAGAAACATTTATGGGTTGTAAAAAGATTGAAACACAAAACGAAGAGAGTTACAGAAAACTTATTGTATATGAGATGCACAGGGATCCTGCAAACTTCAACAAAACACCATGAACACATTCAAATAACTCAGAACTTTAGAAATTCCATCACTTCTGTCATTAAACTCTGCGAAGATTACAGCACAGGAACTTCTTCAAAGGAAATCCACAACAACCCCTGCAAGCTTATGCGAGGGGCAAATATATACAAACTGTAATACAAAATATCTAAGGCGTTGAGTCGTCTGAGAAATAAATATTTCACCAACTTTGTACATAACAGCAGATAAAAAGTTATTGTTGTCTTTAATACATCATAAATGTTCATTTCTATCAGTCAGAGGATATTTTGGCCTTTGGAGGCCACTGAGTCGGTTGGAATGATCTGCTTTAAATGCTGGAAAATGCGCTTTCGTGGATGCTCTGCTGTAATTTTTCGGCCCTGTCACCTGTAGCTGTCCATCTTGACCTACTGGCCAAGAGTTCTGCTGAGTTCGCTCAGCTCTCACCTTTTATGCATGCTGATTTTATTAACTTTTCCTGTGCATGCCACCTTGTATTTCTAATAAAAAAAAACTTAGTGAATGGCTTCCTGGTCTATAAGATCATCTGTATTGCCTTTGTCCACCATTCCTGTGTGGGTAGTTGATGCCTAATAATTGCATCCATAGTCTCATCTGCCTCTATGTATTTATAGAAGTTAGGAGGCACTTCAAACAGGTGTGTAATTTCATTCATTATAAAGAATAGATTCTCCACTCTGTTGTAGAGACTTTGCCCTGTAGTTGGCCCTGTTTCCTCTGAGGTGTTGGGCCTTTCAGTGATCTGACTTGTGGCAAATGTATTGACCCTCTTGGCATACTGCTCATGGGTAAGCAGTTTTCCTACACTGTTCGGTAAGCCAGGGAGACCTCTGTTCTGTAATACCACAAATTTGTCCATAAATCTGTTCACCTCGGTCTGCATGTCTTGGGTCCTTCTCTCCAATGACTGCACTAAGTTTCTCAGTGTAAGGACCCTCTTTATCAAAAAAATAGTCTCAGTCCTGTTAGAAATTCCCATAGTTGCTAACTGAGCACTTGTTCTATTATTGAGCACATTGATCATCCTGGTGGCAATTTCAGGCATATTGCCTAGAGCTGCCCTTGATCTCTGAATTTCTTTCTGTGCTTTTGCCATGAGCTCCATCTGCTCATGAATTGTCTCAATATACTGCCATTGGTCAATAATTGACTGGCCAATATTGGCCCATAGCACTGTCTTGATCTCAGCCACTACCTTATCCAGTTGGAGCTCCTTCTCTAGCTCCTTTATCCTGTCTTTGAGGGCTTTTATTTCACTGCCCTTTTCTGCCATGGTCTGCTTGGATTTGTCATATCTTTCATTTACCTTGGCTAATTTCTCCCTGGCCTCATTTAGTTCTGTCATTTGTGCTTCCAAGGCCTGAATCTCATTTCTCAGCTTTTGCATGTCCAGGCTTGGGGCCTGCTCTGTTGTTGCTGGTGGTGCTGAGGTGGATGGTGCTGCCTGTTCTGTTTGTTGAGGAGGAGGAACATTAGTTGGAGCAGCTTCCTCAAGGTTAATTATTTCAGGAGGAGGCTGGGAGGTCTGACCTTCTTCTTTTTGCTTCCGAGCTGCCTGTAATGCTGCCTGTGCAGCCTCTGATTCTCCCAGCTTTTCTTGAGTCTGGATTAGCTGCTTATATAGAGACACCAGCAAAGCTGTGGCATCTTGATCATGCCTTTGCTGGGCAACTTCATCTGTTTGAGGGTGAATTGTGGCTGGGATTTTGATCTTTCTCCTCAAAGCTTCCATGTCTGCATCCCTCAATTTCAATATTTCTTGTATGCCCTTGATATCTTTGGGGTCATGCCCAATCTCTATAATTATATCTTCTAAGGACCTAATTCTATTGTCCTTTGCTTGAGAGGATGCTCTCTCCAACTCAAGTTGTGTAGCTGTATTATTAAGGCTATTTTCTAGCCTATAATTGTCCAATGTTTTGTCTGCCAAGGAGGCATACACCATCTCACCCGTTTGCTTATGTAATTCAATTTTGTCCATTGGGTGGATGTCCTTGGCAAGGACCTCAAGATTGGTCCTTATATAATTTGCAGGAGACTGGGGCTGTGCTACAGCTGGCAAGAAATGACTCATGATCATTTTGCCTTCACTAACATCATACGCAGACATCAGTCTTTGGTGGTTAGTGGGAGCCATTTTCAACAAATGATTGTATAGTTGTATCTTTATTGGCTCATTCCTCCTCTTTATGTCTATGAACTGCTGTTTGATTCCTCCTTCAGCTTCTCTTTGGTGGCTTGAGGAGCTGACTTCTCCTCCTATTCTTCTGTCTTGTCCCTGCTGGAAGGAGCTAGCAGATGCTTCTCTACTAGGTGGGCCCATGCCCAGAGACTGCCCTATTGGCATTTCCTCCTCAGAGAAAGGATTCATTCTCTGTCTTTTCTCACCATGACTTATTGATGTGGTTAAGGGAGTCTCTCTGTCCCTTTTCCTGCTCATATCCTCATTTTGTGGAGTTTGGAGGATTGATGCTTCAGCTGATGTTTCTTGCCTAGGAGGCACCGTGTTTTGTGCCTACTGTTCAGTGAAAATTGGGGCCTCAACTGCCCCTTCTTGCTGTGGGGGCTGCACTTTTTCATGCTGCCCTTCTTCTTGCTGTAATTCCTGTTGTTATTGTTGTTCTACCTGTTGCTGTTGTTGCTGCACCTTCTCATGAGGTGGCTGTTCGGTCTCCATTTCCTTTTCCTGGCCTTTGCTAGATATATTCTCAGTGGCTTTGGCTGCTTGCTGATTTGCAGTCGAGGAAGATGCAACTGCTCCCACTTGTGTGCTTGGAAGGGAAAACACCTGTGAACAAAGTTCAAGGTCAGCCATCTTCTTTAGATTCCTCACCGCTCTTTGATTCAGCTCTTCTTGTGTAACAGGCTCTTCTAAGGTTCCTCTCCTCCATTTTACTTGGTTTGCATATTTTTCAATGTGAGGAATCTTTACATGATCATAGCCAGACAGCTTATATTTGAGCCTTCTCAAAGCTATGAAGTGATTGGGGTCATAAGGTTTCCAAAGGAAACTAGTTTGAAGGCCAAGGGACTCAAGCATCCTGTCTGCTTCTTTCCAACCTTCCTCCCTTTTGTTATAGACAAAGTGGCCAAGTTGGTTCCTGACCTTCAACTGTGCTTTCTTACCTTTGCCAAAAAAGTGAAGCACATCAACATTGCCAAACTGCCTGAAATATTCTAGGGCAAACAACCTCTTAGGCACATATCTGGGTAGTCTGTAAGGAGGCAATTCACACCCATATATCTTGATGACGGTGTGGTTCTGGTAAAAGTACCAGTCCCCAATGCTGTATGATTTGGATAACCGAAGGATCCTTTGCATGTCATCAGTGAGCCTTGGAGGAGGTGAGCTCATCAACATAGACATAGCTGGGTGGATGAAGAGATCTATGAACTCACAATAAGTATAAGGAGACTCAGATCTACAATGGAAAGTAGAGGACCAATAGACCACTGATCTTGGATTGCCTTGGGCATCCACTCTTTTGATTGGGAAAGAGAACTTCTGATGTTGATGATATAAGATTAAGTGGTAAATGTAAGAGGTGTATCTGAACACCCTTTCTCTTGCCAGGTTCATTAATTGCTCATGTATTTTGTCTGCTATATAGGTGGCATAGTCATAGCAGATAGGAGACTTGCCAGGGGCAAACATAAGCATCATTACCAGCACAGTTTGATCAACGAACTCAATTGAATTGTAGCCCAAAGTGGGACTAATCATGTCTGCAAGATCTCTGCCCAATTGGTTGAGGTATACTTGATTGATAGGAGGATACTTCACAGAGTCAGAGTCAATGTACAGCTGATTTAATTTGGTGACCTGAGCATCTGTCAATCTGGCTCCTTGATTTATCAGGTCTACAAGTGATAGAGGGACCAGTTTCTTCTCAGTCCTGAAGCAGAGCATATCTTTGATAGCTTCTGGGGTGATATAGAACACAGCTGCGCCTGAAGGGTCAAGAACTGCCCTCTGAGTAGGGTCATAGTTTTCAGCACATAGGTGGATCAAATCAGGGAACTGATTGACCTGAGGAAGCTTGAATATAGGGAGAAAAGAGTCCCATATGCCCAGCACATCTGTTCCAGTGTCATGTTTGGCCTTCAATTCATTGAGCAGGTGGATGTGGAACTTGGTTCTCATTAGCATTTCCTCTGAGATTTGATAGTCCATGTCTGCCAGAGGTTGCCACTCCAATTCTCTCTGAGGGGCATTCAATGGAGCAATGTTCAACGCTATAGGAGCTACTGGAGGATCCATGGTTTCTCCTAGGATTATAGATGGGTGTTGCTATGCAGAGCGACACAAAGGAGTTTTCTTTAACAGAGAAATGTGAATTATTCAGGGATAAAGGATAAATGGTCAGCTGCAGCAATTGAAATACTGCTTTAAAGTGCGGATAATACTAATGTCTAGTCTTAATCTCTCTCTTATAGTAAGTAGGTACAGTTTGAGTAACCGGTTCGCGATTGCGCGAACAGAGTGCAGTTTTTTGGTGAAAATTTAGGCAAACAAGGCTCAGCTGATGATTTTCGACCTTTCAGTTGCAAATGGGGACTAGGCACAGGGATTTTGCCGGCGAATTGCAAGTTTCTTTGTTTCTTAAGCTTTTTTGAGGGAATTTACAGACAAATCAGGTGTATGAAGGATTTACGAGGATAAATACCTGGTATATAGCGAGCAACGGTCACAGATGCATGTAGAAATGATGCGCCGAAGGTCTGCAGGTCGAATTCAACAAGGTGGTGCACGTTTGAACGTAAAAACCATGCAGAGAAAGCAACAACGTTTTGGAAAAAAGGTATGAAAAACGCGAAAATTCGGCTAAAATATGGATTTTTTTGGACATTGGCGCCTTTTTTGGATGACGTCAGCATGACGTCATCGGGTGGGGTAAAGGCCGGATGACGTCAGCATGATGTCATCGGGTGATGTGGCAAGCTGTGATTAGTCCACGGGGATAATGAGGTGGCAGGCATATTGGCGCAGGGGCGGACAAGGGTGTTGACGCGACGGTGGGGTGGCACTGACGTGGGTCTAACGTGGTGATGACATTGGTCGGGCGGATCAACCGAAACCGGAAGTGGTTAGCGGTTTCTCATCGCACCGCTTTTGATACGGAAGCAGAATTGTCAGGCGTACCTCCGATACGCTGTGGGGGTGACGCGTGACAGAGGCCTGACGTCACCCTCTGACAAATATCGGAAGGTATCTGTCGGACGTCGAGGCCGGACCAATATGGATCAGGGCCGTCAGATCAAAGGGGTCCGATCCGACGGTTGACGGATCAGTGAGGTGATCGGACAATACGGAAGGGGGGCGGGATTAAATTAATATTTCTTTCGGGATTTGTGCTCGGCGGAAACCTTTTGGGATATGGCGGATTGTAAAGGTTTTTTAATGCATTTTCAAAATAAAAATAATACGGCGCCGATACTTTGGATAAGTCAAAAAAGTGGGTTTTTATGTGCTTTTTCCAGATGAAGCAGGTTATGGGTAAAAGGGGTTGTTCATAGGGTTTTCTTAGCAAATGAAGGTTTAATGGGTCAAATGGATTCAGAAGGGGGAAGGGGTAAGGCTTAGGTTTCTCAAACTGACCAGATGTCCATTTGATCCCTGACAGAGGACTTATGGCTATAATGCCAAGGGGAGGGATATTTATACAATGCTTGGGGGTTTATACACCATGGTGTTATAATAGTAGGGGAAGGGGTAACATAGGGGAATTATATAATAGAAGTTAGGAATAAATGTGGATGAAAGAGTGGATGAGGGGTGATATTACTAAGTTTATTTGAAAATAACTTAGCTTAAGGAGTAGATCAAAATGAAAAAGAATTTTAGACAAGAAATGTGGCTTGTAAAGGACTAAGAACCACCATAAAACCATCAATTCTTCCATGAATCTCAACTGATGAGGGGATATTAGTAATGAATGGGAAAGGGGAAAATTGGGAAGTTAGACATGCTTCTTTGTTTTGCTGCAACCTGATGGAGAAGAAGACCTTCTCAATCCTTTGATTTTTCTTTGTGAAATAGGTTAGCACACCTTCAATTGTAAGGAAGGACAATTCTGCAACCCCATCTGCCTACCCATCTATTTGCCTAGCATTTTTTGTTTCTTCTTGGAGGGTGCACTTAGACTTGCAGACCCTTATTTGCCTTTTCTTTTCTCTGGCTTTTTCCTTTTGATTTTCTATCTAGTGCTACCCTTATTGCTTCCAAGGTCCCAGATTAAACAGTTGGGAGCCTTACTTCTCTACCTAAGCTACTTGTCTGCCAAGATTAAACAGTTTGGACAGACTTCTTTTCCTATTCTACAACTGAAAATTTAGAACATGGCATGATCCAGATTAGGCTGTTGGACCATCCATCAAAATTGAGTCCATATCAATCTATATACACACCTTTTCTTCTCTTGGAAATATGGGATCTTTGCATCATCAAAGCAGAGCATATTTGGACCTTTCTTTGCCAATCATGAAATATGAAACCTATTGATATAGATATCTAACAGTGGCTCCACATGGGGATGGTTTTTCATTAGAAAGACCAAGAACAGCAGGTCAGAATGCCTTGGCCTTTGACTGCTTTCACCAATACTTGCAGTATGCTGCTTTAAAATGCCAAAATTGTGCTCTTCCCAATTTGGTAGATCTCTGATCCTATTTGCCTTTTGCTGATAGTTAATAAACTTGAGAAACTGCATTTTTACATCCTACAGAGAGTAATATATACACTTGAATATGTACAATGGAGACTTAGACTGCACTTATGGGTAGTAGTCAAAATAGTGCTTCAGCATCCTACCATTCACAGGACCTTCATCCAAATCAGTTTCATTAAGACTTTTAAGGAAATAAGTATTGTTTCCTTGTACTGCTTGGACAACAAACGGTCCTCTCCAAAGGGAATCAAATTTTCCATGTTTTCCTTTATCTTCCCTTCTTGAATCCCACTTGAGGACTTTGTCACCAATGTTGAAATCTTCTGCCTTAGTCCTTCTGTCAAAGGCCTTCTTTAATTTTTCTTGTAAAACTTGAACTCTGCTGTAGACTTGATCTCTAGTTTGCTACAAGCATATTATTTGATTGATCCTTCTTTGCATATCATTTGGTTCAGCTTGGCTTTCTTGAAGAAGTTTCATAACAGGAACTCCTAGTGATGAAGGGAATTTGGCTTCTAATCCATAAATCAACTCATATGGGCTGACCGCAATTGATCTCTTGGTTGTTAGTCTATCTGCCCATAAGGCATTCACAAGCTTTTTGTGCCAGTTCTTTTTATTTTCTTCCAGCACCTTTTTTATGATGTCCACCAAGCTTTTATTTGATGATTCATCAAGGCCATTTCCTTGGGGATAGTATGCAGTAGAATGGCCCAAGGTAATGTGAAAATTTGTGGCAGAAATTCACCATCTTCTTAGATCTGAAAGCAGCAGCATTGTCTGTTATTATTTTGTCAGGGCAGCCAAATCTAGCCAATATATTATTCTCCAAAAACTGAATGATTATTGAATCATTTGCTTGTCTGCATGGAGCAGCTTCAATCCACTTAGTGAAATAGTCTGTAGCTGTTAGAATCCATCTGTGCTGGCCTGAGGATGAGGGATGAATTTCCCCAATGAAATCCAAGCCCCATTGTTGAAAAGGTCTCTCTGTTGCAATAGGCCTTAAGGGAAGTGGTAGTAACTTTCTCTTTCCCTCAAACACTTGACATTTATGGCATGATGTAGTAAACTTTTTAACATCAGAGAACAGGGTAGGCCAATCAAGTGTCCACCACAGTCACCTGCATGAAATTCTTTCATGATATTGTTAGCCTCATCCTCAATTAAGCAGTTTAGCAATATCCCTTCATGGTTTTTCCAAAGTAAATTTCCTTCCATGACACAAAATCTTGAAGCTTTCATTTTTAGAAACCTACATTTAGTTCTAGAAAATCCTGGGGGAGCACACAGGTTTTGCAATACATAACATATATCAGAGTACCAAGGGGATTGTTCAAAGGCTACATTGATCTTTGGAGTCGCCAGCTCCGGTTCATTGTCCAGTTGGTTTATGTCTAAGGCTTGGAAGTTTGATTCTGTCATTAATTTGGCCAGGCCTTGCCCTTTTATCAGCTTAGTAGGTTTTATTTCAATGTCAAATTCCAAGATGTTGGCAATCCACTTTCCTCTTCTGCCCTCTAAATTTTCTTGGGTGAGAATGTCTTTGACAATAGGACTTGGTACATAAGCTATAACATGTGAATAGAGGATGTAAATCCTAAAGTCTTTGATGGCCTTGACCAAAGCATAAGCTTGTTTCTCCATGATTTGTTATTTTAGAGGAGCATCTCTAAGAGCTCTACTAAAGAAAGCAATGGGCTTTTCATTTCCCTGGTCATCTTTCTGTAATAAAACAACAGCAATTGTGCGTTGGGAAGCAAAGGAAAATATGATAAATTCCCTGTCAAATTGAGGATTTGTTAGGACTGGGGTCTGGGTAAGGGCCAATTTTATACCTTCAAAGGCTTGATTTTCTTCAACTGTCCATTTCACTTTTGAATCCTTCTTTAGCATATTATTCAGTAATCTGATCAGTTCTGCTAGGTTTGGGATAAACCTTCTCAAGAATTTGATCTTTCCCAAGAATGCTTGCAATTCTTTGATATTTCTTGGGTGGGGCATTTGCAAGATAGCTTGTATCCTATCTGGGTCAATTCTTATGCCATCCTTTGAAATGATATGTCCTAACAACTTGCCTTCTTCCAAACCAAACAAAGACTTCTTGGGATTTAAGGAAATTCCATATTTCCTGCATGTTAAGAAGATCTGTCTCAAGTGTTTCAAATGTTCCTGGTCAGATTTTGAGAAGGATGTGAGGTCATCCAAATAAATGACAAGGAAGGCATGAATCTCTTTGGCAAAAGCAATATCCATTGCTCTTTGAAACGTTGCCCCTGCATTTTTCAATCCAAAAGGCATTTTTACATATTTGAAAGTTCCCCATGGGGTTGTGAATGCAGTTTTGTCCTGATCATCAGGGTGTACTAGGATCTGATTAAAGCCTGAGAATCCATCAAGTAATGAAATCCTTGAGGCCCCTACCACTCTTTGGAGAATATGATCCATCTTGGGCAAGGGGTAATTGTCCTTGAGGGACACTTGATTCAAGTTTCTAAGATCCACACAAAGCCTTATTTCACCAGTTTTCTTTCTTGTAGGGACCAAATTTGAAATCCAATCAGAAAACCTGATTGGTGCTATGATGCCTGCTTTAAACATTTTTTGCAATTCATTTTCAATTGAAGGGAGAAGCATGGGGTTTATCCTTCTCAATTTCTGTTTGAATGGCTTTTGATTAGGCTTGAGAGGGATAGTATGCTGGATAACAGAGGTGTCATAGGATTTTAAATCCTCATAACCCCATGCAAAGACATCTTGAAACTCTTTGAAAAGGTCGATGTATTTGGGTTTTTGGTCAGGAGGCAGAGATGCAGATAGCTTTATTATCTTGGGCTTATCAACAGTGTCGATGTTACATTCTTCAATGGATGTATTTAGGGGCTGCATTTTTGGTTTTCTAGGGATGTCATTTGAGTCAAAGATGTCTTCTAATGGAGTTAGTCCTGTTGGGAAAAAATTGTCTTTTAACTCTATGATTTCAACCTCTACCACAGCTATTTCCTCATGATTGGTTTGTTGAATTTGTTGTATGTTCTCCTTGTTGAAAATAGTAGGATTTAGCATTTGTTTTGCTGTTTTGGGTGATATTGGGTGGTTAGTCTATTCAAACTTTATTTGTGATTGACTTGCTCTTTCAGTGTCGATATTTAGTCCTGCAAATTCTTGTTGCAAGGTCAAGAAGTTGTTTATTTGTGCATCATCTTCGAATACCTGCCAGTCTTTGACATTGTTTGGGACAGAAGGTTTGTGCTTTACCTCAGCTGTAAAGCGATGATGAGGCTCAAAATGCAGCTTGCAAGTACTTGCAAATGTGGCTAGAATATGAGCATGAAGATTATGGGTCCTAGAAATTTTGGTGATTTGGAATTCAGAGAAGAAGCTTAATATTTCAGCCACATCAGACCTATAAGACCTCAGTCTCTTGTCGTTGGTTACAAAATTTCCCTTCACTTGTTGGATGACTAAATCTGAATCTCCCATAATTGAGACTTTTGTGGCTTGTAAGAACTTCACTAGCTTGAGGCCTAGTAAAAGAGCTTCATATTCTGCCATATTATTAGTACACTTGAAATTCAGTCTATAGGCTCGGCCTTCTGCATGACTGTTTTGTTTATTATGTATCCAAACTCTAGCTCCTGCCCCTAATTTGTTGACTGACCCATCAAATTCAAGGAACCATAGGATCTCTTTTTCCAGGGAGAACTTAATGACCTCCTTATGTGTTGGAATTGTAAGTCTAAGCCCTGGTTTGCCATCTTGTTTGTTTTCTAGGGCAGTCTCCTCACTTGATGGAACCTGTTCGCTTTCTTGAGCAGCAGCTATGTTTAATGTTTGCTTAATCATTGTTTCTTGGGTAGGAGTTTGCTCGTTGGTGTCTTCCTCTGGTATGAGTGTCTTGGGTTCAACCTCATTATCTGAGAGAGTTGTATTATCATTGAAGAGAATGTATGAGTCTATGTTTGAATGGACAGCATATATGGGAAAGTTTTGAGGCTTTTCTTCACTGCTGACCATGTATTTCATTAATGTTTCTCTGTACAATCTCTTTGGTTGCCCAAAAACAGTGATGGTAGCATATGAAATATCTAATTGTAGGGAACCTTGAAGTTTAGCCCCCATGACCTTGACAACAGCATCCCATATTTGGGTGGGATGTCAGCAACTACCACATCCATTAGAATTGTTTTATTCGGGTACTGAACAAGGGACACACATAGGTCTTTTACTAGGCCTAAGCACTTAACTTGGCTGGAATCAAAGGAGAATAGGTCCTTGTATGGTCTGGTAATATCCAGGTTTAGTCTTTCCATGACTGATTTGGGCATTAGGTTGTGAGAGGCACCCGAGTCAAACATTGCATTGTGTAATATCTTGTCATGAACATGCAGGCTAACATAGAAAGGTAAAATGCCTACACCTGCTGTCTTTCCATCCACCTCTGGGCCAAAAAGTAGCTCTGGGGTATCATCCAACACATTAACATCATCTTTGTTGCTAGTAAGTTGGAGGGATTTCCTGATTTGTTGTTTGTAGATGTTGTGTTTGGCCAATTCTGAGATAGGGATTGCTATCTTCACTTTACTAATTTCAGTTTCTAGGTCAAAGGATTTTTCGGATTGGGTCTTTTGGCTGTGGATGACATTTCTTTCCTTGTTCACTAACTCTTCTTCTTGATTGTTATCCTGATTTTGAGGCTTGCCCTTCTTGCTCATCTCTTGAGGAGTGACACTTGGGTCAGGGTGCAAGGATGATGCAGCCATGGGCTGCTGTTTTGAAGGAGCTGGTTCAGTGATCTCTTCAATGGTTACTTCTTTTGCAAGTGAATCTGTTGGGTCATTTGGCTCTGTAACTATGGCTCTTTTGGGCTGCTGATTATCTTTTATCCTTTCAGGCTGTGTTACATTTACAGTTCTGCTCCTTAGCTTGTATTTCTTATGGACTTCATAAACAGCTGTGTCATAGCCTTGTTTGAAGTCAAATGACTCTCCTGATTTGATTGGGAACAGCTTGATTACCTCATCCTCATGGTCTTCTTGTGTCAAAAAGACTTGACTTTCACCATCTAGACCCATTAAATTAATCTGAGAATCTTCATTGGGTTCACTTGATGTGGAATTTTCCGCATAGTTTTCTTGGAAAGGGGGTCTTATGTCTTGGTCAGCACTGGCCTTGCCAACGTTTGGGTTCTGAGTTCTCCTAAAATTTGGATTCCTAGGAGGGTTGTTTTGTGGTGTTTCCCATGATGACTTTCTCTCAACTGATTCTACTCTGTCACCCAGTCTCTTCATACCAGTGAGTATTGCATCCAATTTTTGATCAAAAGCTGAGGGTTCCTCTTTAAAAGTGGTCCTTTTTTCCAATCTTGCCCTGTTTCTTTTGGCAATCAGGTTAGCCTCTACTGTGATAGCAACTTTTTGAGCCTCTTCTAGGGTTTCAGGGGCTCTTTCCTTCAATTGATACGCCATGTCAGGGTCAAAACCATCAGGGAATTTGTACAAGGCTAAATCAGGAGGAGGTCTTAAATTTTGTGGGATTGCGTTGTATACATTGTTGAATCTTGCACAATATTCCAAAAAAGTCTCTTGGGGACCTCTTTTGATAGTGTCATATTCACCAAGTATGTGCAGAGGATCCTTCTTCTTCTCCCATCTGCTAGTAAAGGCTTGATAAAGCTCATCAGGAGTTGTGATGGAATTTGCATTCAGGGATCTAAACCAAGTTCTTACATCCCCAGTCAGACTTTGAACAAACATCCTCATTCTCACACTATCATCATCTATTTCATAGGTCTCAAAATGGTCTTGCATCCTTTTGGCATGCTGAATAGCTGTAAAATGGCCAGTGGAGTCAAAATATGAGATTTCAGTTTGGTAGTCTTGGGGTAGAGCTGCAGCATTAGCTGGTAGCTGCAATGGTGCATATCTGTTAGCCATATTCACAAGGTTTGGGGGATTTACAGGAGCAACTGCGATAAAAGGAACGATGTGTACCACAGGGGTAAGAGGTGTAGCAGCACCTAGGGTATTGTTCAAGGGGATATGTGCAGTGGGTGAAGATGTGAAAGGAGGGCTTTGAGATGTAGATGGTGAACTGGGGGAGACAGGGGTAGACCTAAATAGAACTTTGATTGGGGTTGGAACTAGTTCAGGGTGGGCTGTCTCAGGAGTCAAATCAGTAGGATTTTCCTGCCTTTGCTGCTTCCTAATGATTCTAGGGATTATATTAGGATTCTCAAACACGACTGGTGGATTTGGGTCAGGGTTTGACCTAGTGTGCCTGTTTTCCCTTTTAGGAGCCAGCTTCTGAACATCCTTTTGGTATTTTCTAAGGTATTTTAGGATTGTTTAAGGGATTGATTAAGCCTTTTTAGAACCACTGTCTATGGATAGACAACGGTTTGAAAAGTATGCTTGATCCCCAGTGGAGTCGCCATTTATGTTAACACCCAGGTTGTTCCCTATGACTCCCAAGGGAATACGGCCGGGGTAACCACTAACCAATCTTTGGATTGCAGTTTCTAGCCAAACTGTAATCAGAGAGGGCTCTCTCTTTATGATTTGTCTCTGTTATGATAGTATTTTAGGCTAGCTATTATGCTCAAGTTTTTTTTTATATTTTGGTTAAGGATGTCTTTCAATACCTAAGATGTAATGTTTAGACAGTTATATTTCATTGGGCAATGGAGTCTAGAGCTGTGAAATGTTTGATATGCTTCAGTGGGAATGTTCGGACTGCAGGGCCTATTGGGTATCTCAATAAACAAAATTCAAAAGCTTAAGGGATGATGTATGATGATGCATGTTTGGCCAATGGAAAGCAATTAAGAATTTTCCATTAAGCTAATGCTGTGAAAGTGAAATGCATTGCTCAGGAGCAAACTTGAATTCCTGAAACAAGGGTCCCTGTGAAAGATATATTCTGAAAGTGTAGCAATTAAGAATTACACTTATCAAGATTATAACTGAGGAAAACATTCATTAACAACATAGATTGAGCTCAGGGTATTCCATGCATAAAATCCTGAAGGCTATTCTTTTTCTTTGCTACCAAATACTAAAAACTTAGAAACATTTATGGGTTGTAAAAAGATTGAAACACAAAACGAAGAGATTTACAGAAAACTTATTGTATATGAGATGCACAGGGATCCTGCAAACTTCAAAAAAACACCATGAACGCATTCAAATAACTCAGAACTTTAGAAATTCCATCACTTCTGTTATTAAACTCTGCGAAGATTACAGCACAGGAACTTCTTCAAAGGAAATCCACAACAAACCCTGCAAGCTTATGCGAGGGGCAAATATATACAAATTGTAATACAAAATATCTAAGGCGTTGAGTCATCTGAGAAATAAATATTTCACCAACTTTGTACATAACAATAGATAAAAATTTATTGTTGTCTTTAATACATCATAAATGTTCATTTCTATCAGTCAGAAGATATTTTGGCCTTTAGAGGCCACTGAGTCGGTTGGAATGATCTGCTATAAATGCTGGAAAATGCGCTTTCGTGGATGCTCTGCTGTAATTTTTCGGCCCTGTCACCTGTAGCTGTCCATCTTGACCTGCTGGCCGAGAGTTCTGCTGAGTTGGCTCAGCTCTCACCTTTTATGTATGCTGATTTTATTAACTTTTCCTGTGCATGCCACCTTGTATTTCTAATAAAAAAAAACTTAGTGAATGGCTTCCTGGTCTATAAGATCATCTGTATTGCCTTTGTCCACCATTCATGTGTGGGTAGTTGATGCCTAAGAATTGCATCCATAGTCTCATCTGCCTCTGTGTATTTATAGAAGTTAGGATGCACTTCAAACAGGTGTGTAATTTCATTCATTATAAAGAACAAATTCTCCACTCTGTTGTAGAGACTTTTCCCTGTAGCTGGCCATGTTTCCTCTGAGGTGCTGGGCCTTTCAGTGATCTGACTTGTGGCAAATGTATTGACCCTCTTGGCATACTGCTCATGGGTAAGCAGTTTTCCTGCACTGTTCAGTAAGCCAGGGAGACCTCTGTTCTGTAATACCACAAATTTGTCCATAAATCTGTTCACCTTGGTCTGCATGTCTTGGGTCCTTCTCTCCAATGTCTGCACTAAGTTTCTCAGTGTAAGGACCCTCTTTATCAACAAAATAGTCTCAGTCCTGTTAGAAATTCCCATAGTTGCTAACTGAGCACTTGTTCCATTATTGAGCACATTGATCATCCTGGTGGCAATTTCAGGCATATTGCCTAGAGCTGCCCTTGATCTCTGAATTTCTTTCTGTGCTTTTGCCATGACCTCCAGCTGCTCATGAATTGTCTCAATATACTGCCATTGGTCAGTAATTGAATGGCCAATATTGGCCCATAGCACTGTCTTGATCTCAGCCACTACCTTATCCAGTTGGGGCTCCTTCTCTAGCTCCTTTATCCTGTCTTTGAGGGCTTTTATTTCCCTGCCCTTTTCTGGCACGGTCTGCTTGGATTTGTCATATCTTTCATTTACCTTGGATAATTTCTCCCTGGCCTCATTTAGTTCTGTCATTTGTGCTTCCAAGGCCTGAATCTCATTTCTCAGCTTTTGCATGTCCAGGCTTGGGGCCTGCTCTGTTGTTGCTGGTGGTGCTGAGGTGGATGGTGCTGCCTGTTCTATTTGTTGAGGAGGAGGAACAGTAGTTGGAGCAGCTTCCTCAAGGTTAATTATTTCAGGAGGAGGCTGGGAGGTCTGGCCTTCTTCTTTTTGCTTCCAAGCTGCCTGTAATGCTGCCTGTGCAGCCTCTCTCCCAGCTTTTCTTGAGTCTGGATTAGCTGCTTATATAGAGACACCAGCAAAGTTGTGGCATATTGATCATGCCTCTGTTGGGCAACTTCATCTATTTGAGGGTGAATTGTGGCTGGGATTTTGATCTTTCTCCTCAAAGCTGCCATGTCTGCATCCCTCAATTTCAATATTTATTGTATGCCCTTGATATCTTTGGGATCATGCCCAATCTCTATAATTAAATATTCTAAGGACCTAATTCTATTGTCCTTTGCTTGAGAGGATGCTCTCTCCAACTCAAGTTGTGCAGCTGTATTATTAAGGCTATTTTCTAGCCTATAATTGTCCAATGTTTTGTCTACCAAGGAGGCATACACCATCTCACCCGTTTGCTTATGTAATTCAATTTTGTCCATTGGGTGGATGTCCTTGGCAAGGACCTCAAGATTGGTCCTTATATAATCTGCAGGAGACTGGGGCTGTGCTACAGCTGGCAAGAAATGACTCATGATCATTTTGCCTTCACTAACATCATACGCAGACATCAGTCTTTGCTGGTTAGTGCGAGCCATTTTCAACAAATGATTGTATAGTTGTATCTTTATTGGCTCATTCCTCCTCTTTATGTCTATGAACTGCTGTTTGATTCCTCCTTCAGCTTCTCTTTGGTGGCTTGAGGAGCTGACTTCTCCTCCTATTGTTATGTCTTGTCCCTACTGGAAGGAGCTAGCAGATGCTTCTCTACTAGGTGGGCCCATGCCCAGAGACTGCCCTATTGGCATTTCCTCCTCAGAGAAAGGATTCATCCTCTGTCTTTTCTCACCATGACTTATTGATGTGGTTAAGGGAGTCTCTCTGTCCCTTTTCCTACTTATATCCTCCTTTTTTGGAGTTTGGAGGATTGATGCTTCAACTGATGTTTCTTGCCTAGGAGGCACCGTGTTTTGTGCCTGTTGTTCAGTGAAAATTGGGGCCTCAACTGCCCCTTCTTGCTGTGGGGGCTGCACTTTATCATGCTGCCCTTCTTCTTGCTGTAATTCCTGTTGTTTTTGTTGTTCTACCTACTGTTGTTGTTGCTGCACCTTCTCATGAGGTGGCTGTTCGGTCTCCATTTCCTTTTCCTGGCCTTTGCTAGATATATTCTCAGTGGCTTTGGCTGCTTGCTAATTTGCAGTCGAGGAAGATGCAACTGCTCCCACTTGTGTGCTTGGAAGGGAAAACACCTGTGAACAAAGCTCAAGGTCAGCCATCTTCTTTAGATTCCTCACCGCTCTTTGATTCAGCTCTTCTTGTGTAACAGGCTCTTCTAAGGTTCCTCTCCTCCATTTTACTTGGTTTGCATATTTTTCAATGTGAGGAATCTTTACATGATCATAGCCAGACAGCTTATATTTGAGCCTTCTCAAAGCTATGAAGTGATTGGGGTCATAAGGTTTCCAAAGGAAACTAGTTTGAAGGCCAAGGGACTCAAGCATCCTGTCTGCTTCTTTCCAACCTTCCCCCCTTTTGTTATAGACAAAGTGGCCAAGTTGATTGCTGACCTTCAACTGTGCTTTCTTACCTTTGCCTGAAAAGTGAAGCACATCAACGTTGCCAAACTGCCTGAAATATTCTAGGGCAAACAACCTCATAGGCACATATCTGGGTAGTCTGTAAGGAGGCAATTCACACCCATATATCCTGATGACGGTGTGGTTCTGGTAAAAGTACCAGTCCCCAATGCTGTATGATTTGGATAACTGAAGGATCCTTTGCATGTCATCAGTGAGCCTTGGAGGAGGTGAGCTCATCAACATAGACATAGCTGGGTGGATGAAGAGATCTATGAACTCACAATAAGTATAAGGAGACTCGGATCTACAGTGGAAAGCAGAGGACCAATAGACCACTGATCTTGGATTGCCTTGGGCATCCACTCTTTTGATTGGGAAAGAGAACTTCTGATGTTGATGATATAAGATTAAGTGGTAAATGTAAGAGGTGTATCTGAACACCCTTTCTCTTGCCAGCTTCATTAATTTCTCATGTATTTTCTCTGCTATATAGGTGGCATAGTCATAGCAGATAGGAGATTTGCCAGGGGCAAACATAAGCATCATTACCAGCATAGTTTGATCAACGAACTCAATTGAATTGTAGCGCAAAGTGGGACTAATCATGTCTGCAAGATCTCTGCCCAATTGGTTGAGGTATACTTGATTGATAGGAGGATACTTCACAGAGTCAGAGTCAATGTACAACTGATTTAATTTGGTGACATGAGCATCTATCAATCTGGCTCCTTGATTTATCAGGTCTACAAGTGATAGAGGGACCAGTTTCTTGTCAGTCCTGAAGTAGAGCATATCTTTGATAGCTTCTGGGGTGATATAGAACACAACTGCGCCTGAAGGGTCAAGAACTGCCCTCTGAGTAGGGTCATAGTTTTCAGCACATAGGTGGATCAAATCAGGGAACTGATTGACCTGAGGAAGCTTGAATATAGGGAGAAAAGAGTCCCATATGCCCAGCACATCTGTTCCAGTGTCATGTTTGGCCTTCAATTCATTGAGCAGGTGGATGTGGAACTTGGTTCTCATTAGCATTTCCTCTGAGATTTGATAGTCCATGTCTGCCAGAGGTTGCCACTCCAATTCTCTCTGAGGGGCATTCAATGGAGCAATGTTCAATGCTATAGGAGCTACTGGTGGATCCATGGTTTCTCCTAGGATTATAGATGGGTGTTGCTATGCAGAGCAACACAAAGGAGTTTTCTTTAACAGAGAAATGTGAATTATTCAGGGATAAAGGATAAATGATCAGCTGCAGCAATTGAAATACTGCTTTAAAGTGCGGATAAGACTAATGTCTGGTCTTAATCTCTCTCTTATAGTAAGTAGGTACAGTTTGAGTAACCGGTTCGCGATTGCGCAAACAGAGTGCAGTTTTTTGGTGAAAATTTAGGCAAACAAGGCTCAGCTGATGATTTTCGACCTTTCAGTTGCAAATGGGGACTAGGCACAAGGATTTTGCCGGCAAATTGCAAGTTTCTTTGTTTCTTAAGCTTTTTTGAGGGAATTTACAGACAAATCAGGTGTATGAAGGATTTACGAGGATAAATACCTGGTATATAGCGAGCAACGGTCACGGATGCATGTAGAAATGATGCGCCGAAGGTCTGCAGGTCGAATTCAACAAGGTGGTGCACGTTTGAACGTAAAAACCATGCAGAGAAAGCAACAACGTTTTGGCAAAAAGGTATGAAAAACGTGAAAATTCGGCCAAAATATGGATTTTTTGGGACATTGGCGCCTTTTTTGGATGACGTCATCAGGTGGGGTCAAGGCCAGATGACGTCAGCATGATGTCATCAGGTGATGTGGCAAGTTGTGATTGGTCCACGGGGATAATGAGGTGGCAGACATATTGGCACAGGGGCGGACAAGGGTGCTGACGCGACGGCGGGGTGGCACTGACGTGGGTCTGACGTGGTGATGACGTTGGTCGGGCGGATCAACCGAAACCGGAAGTGGTTAGCGGTTTCTCATCGCACCGCTTTTGATACGGAAGCAGAATTGTCAGGCGTACCTCCGATACGCTGCGGGGGTGACGCGTGGCAGAGGCCTGACGTCACCCTCTGACAGATATCGGAAGGTATCTGTCGGACGTTGGGGCCGGTCCGATATGGATGAGGGCCGTCGGATCAAAGGGGTTCGATCCGACGGTTGACGGATCAGTGAGGTGATCAGACAATACGAAAGGGGGGCGGGATTAAATTAATATTTCTTTCGGGATCTGTGCTCGGCGGAAACCTTTTGGGATATGGCAGATTGTAAAGGTTTGTTAATGCATTTTCAAAATAAAAATAATACGGCGCCGATACTTTGGATAAGTCAAAAAAGTGGGTTTTTATGTGCTTTTTCCAGATGAAGCGGGTTATGGGAAAAAGGGGTTGTTCATAGGGTTTTCTTAGCAAATGAAGGTTTAATGGGTCAAATGGATTCAGAAGGGGGAAGGGGTAAGGCTTAGGTTTCTCAAACTGACCAGATGTCCATTTGATCCCTGACATAGGACTTATGGCTATAATGCCAAGGGGGGGGATATTTATACAATGCTTGGGGGTTTATACACGATGGTGTTATAATAGTAGGGGAAGGGGTAACATAGGGGAATTATATAATAGAAGTTAGGAATAAATGTGGATGAAAGAGTGGATGAGGGGTGATATTACTAAGTTTATTTGAAAATAAATTAGCTTAGGGAGTAGATCAAAATGAAAAGAATTTTAGACAAGAAATGTGGCTTCTAAAGGACTAAGAACCACCATAAAACCACCAATTCTTCCATGAATCTCAACTGATGAGGGGATATTAGTAATGAATGGGAAAGGGGAAAATTGGGAAGTTAGACATGCTTCTTTGTTTTGCTGCAACCTGATGGAGAAGAAGACCTTCTCAATCCTTTGATTTTTCTTTGTGAAATAGGTTAGCACACCTTCAATTGTAAGGAAGGACAGTTCTGCAACCCCATCTGCCTACCCATCTATTTGCCTAGCATTTTTTGTTTCTTCTTGGAGGGTGCACTTAGACTTGTAGACCCTTATTTGCCTTTTCTTTTCTCTGTCTTTTTCCTTTTGATTTTCTATCTAGTGCTACCCTTATTGCTTCCAAGGTCCCATATTAAACATTTGGGAGCCTTACTTCTCTACCTAAGCTACTTGTCTGCCGAGATTAAACAGTTTGGACAGACTTCTTTCCCTATTCTACAACTGAAAATTTAAAACATGGCATGATCCAGATTAGGCTGTTGGACCATCCATCAAAATTGAGTCCATATCAAGCTATATACACACCTTGTCTTCTCTTGGAAATATGGGATCTTTGCATCATCAAAGCAGAGCATATTTGGACCTTTCTTTGCCAATCATGAAATATGAAACCTATTGATATAGGTATCTAACAACCTCCATTCAAGAAAGAAGTTTTTACATCCATTTGATGGATTTTCCAACCATTCTGAGCTGCTAGAGCAAAGAGTGTCTAGATGCTAGCCCATTTTACTATGGGGGTAAAAGTCTGCTCATAATTGACCCCTTCCATATGTGAAAAACCTTTTGCCACAAGCTTGGCTTTGTTCTTGTGAAGTGAAACATCAACTTTATACTTGTTCTTGTAGACCCACTTGCAGCCAATTGTTTTGGTTCCCAAGGGAGGATCAACCAGCTTCTAAGTGCCATTGTTTATCAAGGCATCATACTCATTTTTCATCACTTCTTTCCATTCATCATGAGAAACAAATTCTTTGAAAGAATTTGGTTCAAAATCTATAGACAAATTCAATTCACAATCATAAGAAACATCCATATCAATAAGTGAATCAGAGTCATCTACATCACCTCCATTTTTCCAGGTTGAATTTCATGTTCCTCTCTTTCCAAGCTCATCAGGATGAAGACTTTCAAGTGTATTTGTCAACCACTTTGGGGGACCTTTCTGAGATGGTGCAGGTTTCTTAGTTGATTTAGTTAGGACTAAATCAAGATTGAGTCTCCCAATTCTGTCAATCACATCACTCAAACTATCAATAGTGGTTGGAGTTTCATGTGGGGGAGGGAGTGCTTTAGAAGAAGATTCCACAGATTGATCTAGTATAGGAATCCCCTCTTCAATATGTGGAATTTCATTATCAAATTCTTGAAATGATTTTTCATTTGTGAATCTATCTAAGTAATTAAGTTGTCACTCAACAACATTGTCAACTTTGGAAGATTCAAGAGAGATTACTTCTCTAGATACAACAAACTTTTTATTAACTTCATCATAGAGACAGTATGCTTTGTAGGTGTTTGAATACCCCAGGAAGATAAACTTGTGACTCCTTGCACCAATTTTTTTTCTATGTGCCTTTGGTATCAAGGCATAACAGGTGGAGTCAAAGACCCAAAGATGCTTTACCGAAGGAATGTGCCCATACCAAATTTCATAAGGAGCCCTATTTTTAATAGCATTAGATGGACATATATTCTTTACATATACAACACATAAAATTTAATTAGCCCAAAACATCAATTTTACATTCTTGAAAAACATCATGGAGTGCACCATATTTAAGATTGTCTTATTCATTCTTTCATCTACTCCATTCTATTCGAGATTATAAGACATAGTTGTTTGATGTTTGATCCCATGTTGGAAAAGATAGTTTTCAAATTCATTTGAAGTGCATTCTTTTCCATTATCAGTGTGAATATTGCCAATATGATATTGTGCATAACTTTCAATCCATGTATGAAAGTTCTTGAATTTTTGAAAAGCATCAGATTTGTTCTTCAATAAGTAAACCCAACACATTTTGGTGTAGTCATTAATAAATGTCATCATATATTTATTTCCATTTGCAAAAGGAACATGCATTGGATCACATAAGTCTGAATGAATGAGTTCAATTTTTCTATGTGCTCTGGAATGTGAATCATGAAAACACTGTTTGATACGCTTTCCTAGACTGCAAGCATCACATTGCTTAAGTTTCCTAGGAATTGTAGGCAAACCATTGACACCATTTTTCTTCAACAAGCAAAGATTGTCAGAGTTCAAGTCTCCAAATATATCATGCCATAATAAACTTGATGGAAATGTACCTTCATCATAATTATAATTGTATGAGAAATTGTGTGCACAAGCAGAGATACCTTGCAGCTTGAGAAGCCTTTCTTCTTCTATACCTGTCATGACAAGTGAGTGATCTAATGCTTTTCTCACCTCAACCTTGCCATCAAACATATGAATGGAGTGTCCTTGCTGGTGGATGTGGTGATTCAGGTGGATATTGGTGGCCACCCGACAAATTCACTTGGACCCCCACCATTATTTCTTTTAGTTGTTCAGTTTCCTTAATTGTAGCACAATTTACTATTTTTAGTAGTTTGTCAGCTCTTGAACTTCTAGAGCCGTTTTGAGGCCCTAAATGATGTTTTTTGGGAAAAATAGGATAGATTTTTCTAACAAGATATTGTGCGCATCAAACGGAGACTGTATACCAAAGTTACGACCCCAGGAAGTTGATGTACCAGTTTACCCAAATGGGGCCCACAGTTTGGCATTTCATCATCTAGGGTTAGGTTTTTGGATTTTTAGGGTTTTCCATTGTTTCTAAACAGTAAATAGGCCTTAGAGCCTCATTGTAACGCAGTTCAAAGGTATGTAGCCACCACATATCATCTCAGAGATAAGCTACCATCACCCTAGCTGGTTTATTTCCATTTCTGTTTGTAAGCATATTTAAATATTTTACAGTAATTAAATGAAGTATTATTTCCACTACATTTATGTGTTTATGGTTATCTCTATAATTTTTTATGTTCTTGTTTAAATCTGGATCATGCGGACAAAGGACAACAAGTTTCTCGTCATCTGTGGGAGATATAAAACATCGTGCAGAAGAAAGTCTGGAAGACCAAGGAATTTGAGCCTGATTATGTCAAGCCCTGATGACTTGAGTTTTGATTTGTTTGCAAGGTATACTGATCCATTAAAATTTTCAGTAAATTCTTCAAAAAAATATCGTCTAAAATTCACATGGAAAGTTGCTCCTGAATCAAGCAACCAATCATTTTTCCAAGAAGCAAGTGAAGCATTAAACAAGTCTTCATTTACTCCAACATTACAATGTGCCACAACATAGTGAGTGGATTCAGGTGCTTTAACTTTCTTTTTGTCATTAGTTTTACCTTTAGGTTGATTTATTTCCTTCTCAATTTTGTCCTAGGCATCATGTGATCCATCTCTATTGCAATGTATGCAATGTAAATCTGAATTTTCTTCTTGAGAGTGTCTGCCCCCTGCCTCTGAAATTTCTTCTTTCTCTTCCTCTTCGACCACCTCTTCCTCTGGAAGCATCTTGAGCAAGCTTATTTTCTCTATGTGCAAGATACACGACCTCTTCAGAAGACTGAGGAGGTGTCTTCTTCCCAAAATCTTTCTCTCTCTCAGAAAATTTATTCATAAGGGATTCAAAGGTAATTTCTTTGAGGTTTCTATTTTCTTGCAATGACTCAAGATAATTTGAGTAAGTGAGATAAAGTTCCTTGGTAAAAACTATCAGAGGAATGTCCAGTTCAACATTAGTGACTTTGATATCATGCATAATAGATTTTACTTCTGATGTAAGAGCAAGAGGATCACCAATTTGTAATTCAAGGTTGAACAATTAAATTATGAGTTGAACAACTTCAAGTGCAGAGTGTGAGTCATAGAGTTCCTTCAGTTTTTGTAAGGCTTCAAAAGCATTTGAAAATGGCGGAATATGATGACTCACCTCTTCATTTACAGATGTTGCAATCAAGGCATAGACCTTGCCGTTCTTATTTTCCCAAATGGCGAATTCCTTGTCTGAGGTAGGCTTTTCTGGTTCTTTTTCTTCGTCTCCAACACAAACTCCTTTCCACAACTCATTAAAAATGAGAGTGTGTTTGATTTTTCGAGACTATTCAGGATAGTTCTCCTTCCCATTGAGAACCACTCCCACAATAGATATCAATGAGTGCATTTTAAAAATGTGTACTATGAAAAAAATTTCTCCTCTGATGGAAAAGAAAAAAATTCACATGTTATGTAAAAGAAAAGAAAAAACTTGTGTTGTAGTAAAATATAGTTCTGATATGTATATATTAGAGGTATATTTGGGGAGGGGAGTAATAGGATAGTGGTACAAAGGGGAAAACGTAATGGGAGAGCATATTAAGATATGGACTTGGGTGTATGGATTATGCATTGGTAGCCTAGTGGGCAGGATATGGTATACAGGTGGAGGCACAACTGAGGGGAGGTCTGCAGATACCTCGGACTGGAAGTAAAACTAGTGCATATCAGCACCACGATTCCACTGCATGGAAACGATTAACCTATATATGGAGGGCCGACTGTATTCCAAGGGCTGAGTGGGAGGGCATATGGCAGTGGGAGGTATGGCGGGAGTATCGACCACACAAAATATACCATAGGAATGGTAAAAATAAAAAATGCAGCGGACTGGTAAAAAAAACACAGTGTTGTTATCGGGAAAACTAGTGTCCATTCAGAGCTACTAGTCCCACTAAGATGGGTAGCTATCTTAGAAACAAACAAACTAAAGTTAATTTTGTTTTCCTTTATGAGAGATAGATGAGAGAGAAGCAGAGAGTACCAACCTCAATTTTTCGCTTGGATCCTTGCTTATTTCCTCCCTCCTTTGACAGAACTTCGCCACTCTTTCCTTACTTGCCCCGCTTCAAAGAACACCTATAGAGTCAAAATAGCATAATACCGTTAAAGCATAGAGATCTATAACCATAAAAAATATAGGATCAGATGTATATTAACCATACAAATTCATATATCAATACAGGATTCAGAGATATACAAGAATATGGAGGAAAACTCAAATATATTTATTGATAGAAGTAGTAGAAGAGAGGATTACAACCCATCGGTCTGACCCAGCGCCATCCTCCCAGCTTGAAAGCCCTCTTCACCTCATGAAAAGCTTAGATCACTCAACAATACAATGTTTCATAGAGAAACCAACAGGACTTCCTTACAAAATACAAAATTCCAGCCTCAAGATCTCTAGGATGAGGGATCCATTTTTAGATGTCTGTAGGTGGGTGAGTCAGCTTCTAGCATTTTTATTAGTGTCATCTCTCTGATAGTTCTTAGTTCCACTTGGAGATTTCATGATCTCTTAATCATCCCTGGGCAAATTCAGAGAGGCAAGTGTCACAAAGGAAGTTTCTGGAAGATTCCATGATCATCCACCTTACAAACTGTCTCTGTCATTTGTCTACTCTTGCCCATTGTACCCTATAGAAGGGCTTTTCAGTATGCATCACACTCCCTATGTGCATTAGGTGGGATGCATCACACCTTGACCATGGAGCAGGTGAGATGGTCCAGTTTTGACCAATTCTGAGCAATTTTTCATGGAGAACTTCTGGGAGATGATGTAATCAGTTGACCTTGTTCCTTTAGGGTATGAAACAACACTTTTAGGGGCTTAGAATCCCTTGGTTTATGGACATAATATTGGGGTTGTAGTGCCCAAATATGTCTATAACAGTTTCCCCATAAAGCATGAGGTCGTAAATCTTTTGATGTCGAGTGAAATGCTTTATCATGAGGATCTGAGGTTTTTCGAATTGGAAGGTGACCTGTAATAAGATTCAATACAATAAATTATCTTCATAATATTTTCATGATCTAGCTGACGCTGGTATTTCCATGCTCAGCCTTATAAATTCATTTTCATGTACATTGGACAGACAACTACCTATATGGCAAACTGATGATTCTGGTAGAGCCATCATCCTTTGGATTGGATGATTATTTGTGCAGTTATGATGTACATTTGATGTATTTATTTTCCTGAATATATCATAGCCTGGATGGATGAAGCTAGATCTGGGGTCTTCAAACTCATTCAATCTTCACCCGAAGTACAAGTCGATCCATGTGAAAAGATGTTTTGAAGTCGAACATGGAAAGACATCGCCTGATTACCAGCCAATGATGTAAGTTGTTAACAGGTGCGAGAGGAATCATCGATAATGATGATGACCCTCAAGGTATGGCAGTACAATTTACGTGGTGCGAATACATCAGTTGATTTCGAACACCATGCAAAATCTTCCGATTGAAGGCCATTGATGTAAACCTGTCGTCGAAAGTGAGAAACTTGCCATTGAGGCATGCAAGCTTCAAAGTACTAAAAGGGTTGTTCCTAAGTCGACTTCTTGGATAATGAGTTGATGTCAACAAGAAGTGACATGTCATAGGAGGGCCTTAATGAATCCCACGTCTATGACACGAAACAGAGCAAATGATTTTACGAAGGTGAAAACAATCTGATGACACAAGGTTCAAGGTGGAGGTCATGAAATAATGAAGCGTAAAGGTATTGCAGTGGATGAGACATAAGCTGGGTTGGTGAATTATTTGAGCGACTTCTCTTGAACATATTGGTGACACTGAAATGGATTGGTAGCATTAACACCAAAAATGGATGGTACGGTGGACCAATGGTGATATGACCTGTGAATGGAATAACCCAACCTAACTCAATCATGGTGATGGAGTGAAAGTGTTATGTTCAAGAGCGACCTGCTACTTCAAGTTTTCTTCCCAATTTTTCCCCAATCATTGCTAACCAGTACCTCTTTATTTTTTTCAAGCTTGAGGAGGAAAACATATGTCTGTTCTATAATTTTCCTTTCGGGCAAACCTGTTTCTATTTTTTAACGAGCCTAGTGACAGTGAAAATCGCTCTTGTCTGCATGGACAAGTTTGTCTCTATTGTTTTAACAAGTTTAACGACAAAGAAAACTCAGTCCTTTTCAATTTTAGAGATTCTGAAAAGAGACGAAAAGGAAACTCCAGTAATCTTTTTTCGTAATATAATCCCTTAAGTCTGAAAAATTATAAAATAATACAAAAGGGATGAATTTTCGATAGTTTTAATGATTCGAACAAGACAAGCGCTCGATCGTTTTGTGCAATGATCCCTCAGGTCCAAAAAGATTAAAATCTAGAGGAGGGATGGCACTTCTAATCACTTTAACGAGATGGAGAGGCCAATTGCTTGGTAATATTTTCATATTTTACGAGTCAGATGAAAAGAGCTTAAAGGAGACTCATTTTTTGAGGAACGAGTGATGCTTTCAGGTAGCAGCTAGTTCCAGGTAAGGTTTGGAACTTTTCAATCATGACAGTGTAAAGAATATGGCTAATAGAATCACTCGTCACAGATGTTCCTCAAAAGGGGTAAACAATCAAATGGAGGCATATGATTAGCTAAAAAATAGTGGAGGTAATGGTAAGAACATGACCAAGGCTGATAATTATGCAATCACAATGGTGATTTATCGGAGGTGGGTTCATTTTTTAATGAGCTTAAACTCTGGTGGAACATATGCTCTTTGCTAGGTTTATTTTTTAACGAGCTTGAACTTCACGTAAAAATTCTCATGCTAGTCGTATAATAAAGATGTCTCATCAGTAGGTTCATTTTTTAGGAAGCTTGCCCCATTCACAGCTTTTCTCCGAAGCCTTTTGTTATGCAAGCTAGGAATGACCAACCTATGAGTTTAAAGGGTTAAGAACGTACAAACGAAGAAAATAAATGGTCTCTTTTCACTCTCATGCAAAAAGGTCTACATGCCCCCAGGTATAACGAAGTAGAATTTCCGGGTTACCTTACGGAAGTTCTTGCATTAGCAAGATTGTTCCATCCATGCAGTAGACAAAACACTTCTTTGGCTTTGTCCATAAAAATGGATGATCGTTGTCAGTCCCAATCACATAACCTTTGATGGGGGAATCCTTTTCCAGTCTAATCCATTTTCCTAAACGGACAGGATAGTCAGACTAGTCATATTCCTATGCGGAAACCTACCTTATATCTGGGGTTTTCCTGCTGAGGCAAACTAGGGTGCATGCCTCCTGGGTTTCAGTCACAATCACCGAATCACTCACATTCATTAGGTGGACGAACTGGAGATTGATGAGACATTCCTTGTGCAAAAAGACCAGTTAGGGATGGCACTTGACTAGTAGCTATATGTGAACCGGGGAATGAAAGTTGGTATACGAGCTAGACCACTCTGCCTTCATGCAGAAAACACATCACTTGAAAGAGCGAGGAAACAATCACTCCCATGCTATAAATATAGTCATGCCCAAGGAGTAGATTGTAATATAAAGGTCCTTGGACTACCATCACATTTAGATGAATGGTTTTCCTTCTCAAATTTATAGGAAAATTTGGAAGGATCCCTAACGGTCGACTAGTTCCTTTGTTGAAGCCTGTCAGATTTCGTATCTCAGGTAGAAGCGATTGCAAACCAAGCACATTCCAAGCAGTTGAGGAAAGGATACTCATAGAAGCCCCTTCATCTATGATAGTACCAACCATGATCATTCTATAAGCTTGTACTATGATTTGGAATGGTACGTTAGATGGTAGGTGGGGTCTGCCTAATAGATTCCAATCGAAGGAAATGACTAGATTGCTTGGAGGAGGGACTGAATAAATGGTTGGGTAAATCTCTGATGAACTTCCCTCCAACAGTAAGGGAATGGATAGATTGACCCCATGTTCATCGGATTTTGTGTTAACAAAAAGAATTTGAATGGTGTCATCCTCATTCTCTTTTGCGACTGTATCATTTGAAGGTGGACCTTCTAAAGGCAAGACTGGGTCAACTACCATCTCGACTTGTTCAATTTGGTCTGGTGTGGGCTCAGAGCGTTTATCTTCAATGATAGGTGTTTCGATCGACAATAAAGGTGTGTCAATCGGATTTTCAACTAGCAATGGACTCGACAACAGTTTCTTGTATCCAAGAGGAAGCTGCTGCGATGAAGTAGGACAGTTGTCCAAGACTCTTTTTGCTTCATCCAAGAAGGGACAATGGTGGAGGGCATGATCGCCTTCACACAGTCTACAAGGAAATTTATATTTTCCTTTTTTTTCCATTGACTTCGTTTTCACTAGTTGATGGTGTACTCTCAACATGATCGTCAAAGGTTGACGACACCAGATTGTGCAAGTGGGGAGACCAGTCCCTTAAGATCCATGGGATGCAAGCACAATCTCGATGATAGTTGTCCCCTTTGTAAATGACACATGGAGATTTAGGTTTGGACAGTGCAGTGTGTAGATTTTCGCTAGATGATGCATGGTTGCCCCCCTTTGTCATTGGCTTCTTCTTCTTCTTCTCCTTCCCTTTCTTCTTCTTCTCAGTTACTTGGTTTTTAGTCTTACTATCTTCAACAAGCGAAAAGGAAGAAGGAGAGGGAGAAACAAACGAAGTAGAGGTTGGGGGGTAACTCTAGTATCATCTGGTTGCTGATTTGATTGCTCAGGAATCACATTGTTTTGAATGACAGAGGTCGAGAAAACCCATGCTAGCAGGCCAATTGTTAGTCCTGGAAGGGACAATGTGGCCATATGAGGTGCACCAACATCTCCCCAAGAGGAGAAGGGACTAGGATTCCCCCCAAGGGAAAATACTTGATTGGTGGACTCCATTTTCTCAACCTAAGACCAATGAGGGAAAAGTGATGTTATTCCGATTAAAATAAATTTTATGACACTTTGATGCAACTTGCTTTTTCAATTTTTAAGAGTCGAGAAAAAGCTAAAGATGACTCTAGTCACCTTCGATTTTTAATGAGCTTGAAGTGACAAGTACTCAGATGGACCTTTTCTGTTAAGGAGTTTGAAAAGGAACAAAACTGACTACTTTGGAAATCTAGACAGAGGGATTACCAAACCAACCGCAAAACTGCAAAATACTTTTTATGGTATGACAGTCAATATTCCCAAATTTTGTGTTCAGTGCATTGCGATTGCTAGGGTGGCAGACATCACTTCCTAAGGATAAAGGATATAGCCTATTGTGTTCTCCCAATATATACTCGACGGTACGTGGGAACACAAGTCCGTACTAGCACTTGTTGTCTCAAAGAACAGGAAGCACCCAACTTACGATGAAAGTGATAGTTACTAGGCTTTACGACGCCGGAATATGTCTCTAGCCTAGACTTCTAAATGTTATGCATTAGGTTCCAAAGCGTTTTTATGTTCATTGAGATTTATTTTACAGTTGATCTTTTTTAAGAAGTTTTCCTTTAAGGTTCACCGCATGATGTAGATATACAATCCCTATATATGCAATCTAAGATGATAAATAGTCGTTTACTTTCCTTTTGCAATGAAAATCCTAGCTACTAAGGAAAGAGAAATAAAATCCTTTCAACATAGAGCAGAGAGCACACACTAAGATGCACTGTCCTAAATCAATTTCCATAGGCAACCTAAATGAAAATGCACATGCATGTATTTTTTTCCGTTTTCTTAATGTATGAATGAAAAAAAGAATGCTAAGTAAAGATATGAATTATTTTTCTTCCAAAACGACAATACTAACAATTTTCTTTTCAAAAAACAAAAGGAAGACTAAGACGACACTTTGCGATTTCGAATTCAAAAATTACATTCGACACTTGAAATACTATTAATTCAAATCAAATACAATGGAAAAAGTGTAATTGATTATTAAAAAGAGGAAGACTCTTTTCTTTGACTAAAAATGACACTTGCAACACTTTCAAATCAAAAGACGAAAATTTGATTAAGATACTGTTTGCCAAGGAGAACAGTAAATGACGAAAAATACATAAAAACATTCACAATTATTTATCAATGGAGGCTGAATAATGCAAAGGAATGGAGTTTCAACAATGATATATTGATCACAGACAGTAAAACTACTGAATAAATCTAAAGACAATGAAGAAAAAACCAAAATCTAGAGGCAAAAATATTCTTACCTGATCATCACACCTGTAACCAAGGGAAATAGGGATGCATATCACCTACAACACAGAGGAGGTGCGATGCATCCAGACTGCCAATGAGAGACAGTGTGATGGTCCATGAATGAGACTGAGCCTGGTTTTTTCTCACAGTTTGCTACTAAGTTCAAGGGTTTAGGCTAAGCTAATGATAGGCAGTAAACACAAAGTACAGTGGTTGATCCAATAAGGTTAGTTGAGCTACCACCAGGGCACTTAGGATGTTTGCAAGTCATTTTTTCAGTTTATAAACAAAACCTAGAGATAGACTGAAGCATCATTGATCTAATTTGTACTTTTATAGAAAATGTAGTTCGAACACTAGCTGGCTTAATTCTAGGCTCCGTTTGTAGTTTATAAAGCAAAAAAATAGAAACAAGCAAACAAGCTATTCACTCCCCAACAGAGTCGCCATTTTGTTATTGGGAGAACTAGTGTCCATTTAGAGCTTCTAGTCCCACTAAGACAGGTAGCTATCTTAGAAACAAATAAACTAAAGTTACTTTTGTTTTCCTTTATGAGAGATAGATGAGAGAGAAGCAGAGAGTACCAACCTCATTCTTTCGCTTGGCTCCTTGCTTGTTTCCTCCCTCCTTTGACAGAACTTCGCCACTCTTTCCTTACTTGTCTCGCTTCAAAGAACACCTGTAGAGTCAAAACAACATAATACTATCAAAGCATAGAAATCCATAACCATAAATGATATAGGATCAGATGTATATTAACCATACAAATGCATATATCAATACAAGATTCAGAGATATACAAGAATATGGAGAAAAACTCAAATAGCTTTAATGATAGAAGTAGTAGAAGAGAGGATTACAACCCATTGGTCTAACACAGAGCCATCCTCCCAGCATGAAAGCCCTCTTCAGCTCATGAAAATATTAGATCACCCAACAATACAATGTTGCATGGAGAAACCAACATCACTTCCTTACAAAATACAAAATTCCAGCCTCTGGATCTCTAGGATGAGGGATCCATATATAGATGTTGGCAAGTGGGTGAGTTAGCTTCTGGATTTTGATTAGTGTCATCTCTCTGATAGTTCTTGGTTCCACTTGGAGATTTCATGATCTCTTACTCATCCCTGGGCGAATTCAAAGAGGCAAGTGTCACAGGAGAAGTTTCTGGAAGATTCCATGATCATCCACCTTACAAACTATCTCTGTCATTTGTCTACTCTCACCCATCACACCCTATAGAAGGGATTTTCAGTATGCATCACAACCCCCGTGTGCATTAGGTGGGATGCATCGTACCTTGACCATGGAGTAGGTGAGATGGTCTAGTTTTGACCAGTTCTGAGCAATTTTTCATGGAGAACTTCTGGGAGATGATGTAATCATGACCTTGTTCCTTTAGGTTATGAGACAACACATTTAGGGGCTTAGAAGCCCTTGGCTTATGGACATATAATATTGGGGTTACAGTGCCCAAATATGTATATAACAAGCGTATATGTTAAAAATTCAAGGTTTCGAAGAAGAATGATTCACTGATTATGCAAATGGAAACTCCAAAAAATAGAGTTAATGTATCCTAGGTGGACGGTGATAAATGAGCAATGTTAACGAACTGCATGGAGGAGGGTCCATTGCAGAGCTCGGTGTCATAGGCAGCAACAATCTGCCCTTAATTCACAAACTCATATCCTCCGTGAAATTTGTTATTGATATTGGAACACCAACATTTGTTGTATCAAATAGTCTCATTATTACACCCTCATGATTCCCAGGCAGTGAAATAGTTGTCAACATATGGGAGGAGTCTAGGCGGTGCCACTAGTAGCCTTCTCTACCTTCTTAGCAGCAACAAGAGCTTTAGCCTTACGCTTCGGCTTGTCAGCTTATAGATAGGCAATGGATTTGGAGGTCAAGGTGTGTATGGTAGAGGAGGACTGTAGTTGGTTAGCACAATGAGTAAGGAAAACTTGCGTATGTGTATAGAAGCATTACACAATGTTTGGAGAGAGGCCAATGTGTAGTCTAATACTAGGATTGATTGGGAGCCTCTAAGCCAACTTTAATAAAAGGTGTTGATGTACACCAAATTATCATGCAGAGGGAAGAACTCAGAGAATGATAATAGGTAGAGAAATTGATAGAAAGGATAGATTCTGGAGCTGCCATAAAAGTGGCATAAGGGAGTTACAAGAGAAGAAAAGTAAAGATAAAGGATGGCTCTGATACCATGACAAGCCAAGAGGTAACTCCTCAAATGAAATATGTTTATTCATTTAGATTTCTCATAGTTATATACATGAGGGAGTCACCCTTGGGTTTCATCTCCCAATGACTCTTCCTTTTCCATTATTTATTAGTTACACTATGTACAATTGTTCACCCAATCCCCATGGTTAGGTGTCAACAAAATATGATATTGAAGATATCGATTTCGGATATCGGATATCGGCCTTTTGGTTTGGTGCGCATTTAAAAACTTACGATATCAACTCGCCTCTAATATCTGATATAAAAAACATACAATGGTTATTTAGGTTTTAATGAAGGTTGGTCTCCTTATACCTCCCACTCCTCCTCCTCCATTCATTTCGATCCATTCATGGATCTAATAGCCATGTGAACGAGTTCTGTAATATATTAGTTTGTAATATAATTATATATTATATTAAAAGTATAGTATAATATATTTTAATTATAATCTTAATTCAATTTTAATTCATTTTAATTTTTAGTTATATATAATTAGTTTGTAACTAATATAATATTTTTAAATTAATCTTAATTAAATAATAACCGATTAATTTAATTAAGGATTATATTTATATTTAAAATTTTCCTATTTTTAGCCCAGGCAACAATATTTTCATAATTCTGGTAGTTTTGACTCTTCAACTTTGGAAGCTCATAATTTGAACTTTACTTCGCCAAATGAAGCCCATAATGACTCATTGGATAGATAATATCACGAAGAATATTTCTAAATTAGTTGCATGATGATATTTAGTAATTTAATGAGTCTAAAATTTGGCATATGATCAAGCTCCAAATTTGTAAAGAAAAACAATTTTCTGAATTTAATTTTTTGCATTTTCATTTGCTAATAGCCCCTGCTAAACGTATATCCATTTGACTATGTTCTATTTTAACAATAGGATATTGACAAGGATTATTGAAAATATCAAATTTCCTTTTATTTATTTATTTACTTAAGTTTGATCGAAAGATGTTTATTTTCGAGATTTTATATTTTAATTTGTGTTTTAATTAAATTTTGATTAGTTTTGGCAGGAGAATAGTTAAAGAGATTATGAGGAGAATATTTCAATAAATGGTATTACTCCAACAAGACGGGAAAAGAATTTGGATCAATGAAAATTGTTATATCAGAATTATTCTTCAACGACTCTCCTATTTGAAATTTATTTTTGCAATAATAATGATGGTTTGTAGAATAAATAAATGGGGGGTCTTCTCATCTCTGCAATCATGGAATTCTTAAAGCACTATTGTAATAGGGGTTCCATTTTTGTAGTGAGATAGAATCAATATTATATTTGGGTATTATTGGGATTTATCTTTTGCAAATCTTAACTATGTATGGGAAGCAAAGTTTTCACTATTGTAGAGACGAGGTTTCATCAATCTATTTTTTGAATACTATAATTTTAAGGGTGGTTCACGGACATTGGGTGACTGCTACATCCATGAGAAAAATCCAGGCAGATAAATTCTAAGGGATCTAACTTCCGACCAAAATAGAAGGGCCTGACCCCAAGGGCATCTAGGTGATTTGGCCCCATGAATTCCCAACTGGTGAAGTAATTAACAGCTAGAAATTGAACAATTGAGCTAACCTTTGGGGATTTTTAAGGGTGGTTCATAGACACTGGGTGGTTGCTACATCCATGGGAAAAGCCCAAGTAGATAAACCCAAAGAGATCTAGCCGCTGACCAAACAAGCAAGGCCTAACCCCAAGGGCATTGAGGAGTTTTGACCCTGTGACCTCCCAACTAGTGAGGTACTTAGAAACAAGAACTTGACCAACTAAGCTAACCCTTGTGGGTAGGTTTTGAATACTATTATTTTTAATATAAATTTCATTTCTTTTGATTCAGAATTATGTTATTGGATTTATATTTGTGCACTTCTATCAATATGAATTCATTTCTTATGTCTTAGATATCTAATATGTTTGTGTCATGAGTTTGTTATCAGTTTTTTTGTCTTTTTCTCTTGTGCCTTGAAACCAGATTTCTGAGTAACTATTTACTCATAAATCTACCATTTAATATTCATTTAATTACTAGTAATATTACGTGAACTATTTCCTCATGTTATTAGTTCATTATTCGTTGTTAATAGTTTATTGGTTATTAGCATTATGTGAACTACTTCCTAATTTTAATGATTAGTCATTCATGTTAATAGATCTTTGAAAAAAATGTGTTTTGGTATTCATAATATCAGTTAATTGAACTACTTCATTAGCTTGATATTCATTATAAGCCAGACATATTTAAATCCCAATCATTTAATTACTTTTATCTTGGTTGGTTTAGATCTACATCTTCCTATTCAAGATAAGTTGAGGATTTTTTCCCTTTTGGTTGTATTCTAGGATTATTTTGCATTTATATTAATTATTATATTTCTAGAAGTCCTCTTATCAAAGAGGAAATATTTAATTATGCTTGGATGAGGATGACTTTCTTGCCTCATCAACAAGAAGAGTTGATCTTATGTCTCTTCTCTATTGGTAGTGAAATTCATACTTTATTCTAGTAGAGATAAAGAGAATGTAATTGAACCGAGTTTAACCAGTTGGAACCACCATTCCAAATAGAACATGAGCTTCTTTAAGTTCTCGACCAAGTGCTCTCACTTATAGTGTCGAGGCAGACATTTAGAGCCTACAACAGGGATACAGGGGATACAAGCCATCAACAAAAACATTATAATCAAACCAGTTTGATGAAGGAGATGACAGAGAAGGACCCTCCAAAGTAGTCCTCTTTAGTTGGTTCTACCTTCCCCTTAATGTCAATTTTCTATTTTCCAACACAATTCTAAGATAGTTCGAACATAATGGCATGTGGACATTAGGATTTTGGTTGTTTTCTTTAGTATTTGGATTCTCCATAATCATTTTCTAGCCAAAACACCCAATTATCGGCATTGTATGTTGGTAGGTAACTCGTTGCCTTGTTTTTATAAAGTATTTATCAAACCAACTCTAAAATAGAAGTTGAAATCCCCATCAAATGCTCCTAGTTACCTTTACAAAGATTGCAATCAACGAATGCTGAAAGATACCACAAAGTGAATTATTGAGGTTCTTTTATAATGTGAAAATAGAAAAAAAGAATAACACAAAGTGATTGGTTGTAGAGATCAACAATTTTTATTCATTTTAGTTCCCCTCACGTGCTTGATGCTTAATGGAGGGGAGATAATTTTTTGTTGGCGAGCAAAAAACTACTTTACAATGTGGTGGTTGTTGAGGTATATTTCCCCCCCGAGCTTCCAATACCACAAGGGACCCCCCTCCACTAATTTTTCATACTGGATTTAACAATATCGTTAATATGACATTAGTGTAGGGCCCAACAAAAAATTAATTTATTTGGTAGGATTTGGCATGGTTTTTGAAGAGTTGCAATTTATTTTTATGAAAATTAGAGTGGAGCAGAGGAAGACAACATTAATTTTTTAAATTTAACAATTTATTAGAGTTTGTAGTGATTTACCATGCCAATATGGAAGAATTTGATAGTAAGTTTACAATCGACGTCATACAATCCTTATATGTTAATCCTTTGATGAAGTTGAAGCATGATAGGAGCCACAACATTTCATAGGATCATTCTAATAGTAATATTAATTTGCATCTTTGTAGAGGCATCTCTGTGTTATGTGGTAAGGAAAATAATGGGAGTTTGTTTCAAGATATCCTTTCAAAGATACACTCAACAAGGTATTCGAAAGGGAAATCACTATCTAAGAAGTGAAAAAGGCTGATTAAACATTCAACACCCAGTAATAAAAAAAAAGAACATTGAATCCCATGTCTTGATGTTGACTTCACTTCAAGTGTGAATATAAATGAATGAACCAGACTCAAAGTTTGGTTATTTTCCAGCGACACCAAACAAATGTATGTTTGTTTGGATGATTCAAATTTTGAAACTATGCCTTTATATTTCTAGTCTACTCTCCCAAATAGGATCTTTATATGCAGGGAACTTCAACCTAATATTGGTCGGTGAACATGTTATATTTTGTGAGAAAAATTCGATGGGCTCGAAAATTCTTTGGTGTATTCATTGTATACAAATGAAGGGAATAAAAGGCATGATCGAAAACTTGTTGTTGCTCGTCACAAGATAAAAGGTGGCTGGTCAGAACTCATTATTTCCCAATCTTTCTTTGGCATCTTATCAAATTCAAATGAAGGTTACCTTGAAAATATGACAATGAGCCTTGTATAATCATGATACCACATTTGGGATCGTATAGTGCCCTAGGCATAAAAGGTAGAATAAACTTCTTGGAGTTGGAAATTTTATGCCTTTTATGACTACATTGATTGGGACCTTTAGGAGTATGTGGGTCTTCGTTTCAAATAAACAATCTATGAAAATAAAAAGCATAATGCAACATCCCAATGGGATTCCATATAATTGGGAGGAGAACATGCCTAAAGTACACTGATTATTCTCAAAAGTTCCCAATTACAACATGGATAACAAATGTTATGAACTTGACTTTAGAGATAGGGAAATATTGATATAATGTCATTGGTAAATATGAGAAGGTAATCTATCACTAGGAGGTCATTACTTGGTATCCAAATACAATTCTCAATTTTATACCAAAACTTATGAAGAGATTTGGTATGACAGTTGATTAAAATGGGTGGTAGAGTTTTATTTATTTATTGGGCAATTGGGACATCACATAGCTATAGTTTTCAACTTCATTTCCATTTTTAGAATTTTGTTTCACGATTCAAGGCATATCCCGAGCTTTGTAAAATAAAAAAAAAAAGGTCAATTGAAGAGGAGAATTGGGTTAATATTCAAAGAAAATACTTTTAAGATATTAAAGAGAGAATCCATACAGGCTGGTAGAATTTTTTTTTTTGTTAATGGAAAAACCTGTGAGCAATTTAGGAAACCGACGTTTCGGACTAGCTAGGTGAGTCCATCATCAGGGCAATTCAGATCTAATTGCCCTGATGATGGACTCACCTAGCTAGTCCGAAACGTCGGTTTCCTAAATTGCTCACAGGTTTTTCCATTAACAAAAAAAAACTTTTAAGATATATTTTTGAGTTCTTTGGTTTTAGAAGATTTAATCAAAGGACTCTTGTTTTAGCATATGGTAGTCTATTTCCTATGTGAGTGTTATTTTTCATAGTTTTTATAACATATTCATCTGAACATATTTTAAATTATATGGAACATAAAATATGTTAAGCTAAGGGTCAACTTCCCTTAATTCTCCTAAAAATGTTATGTTTCACACTAAGATTATGTTATGTAATACGAACATGTTTTTTGTATTTTCCCTTTGTACTCATTATTTTTTGCCCTGTTTTCATGTAACTAAGATATGTTATTTTGTTTATCCTTTAGAATGTTATTCTATGTGCTTTGTTACTATCTAAAAAATTTCATATATTCAAGCACAGTGTAAAGGTTATACATTATACCTTTGCAGTCTTCTTTCATCATATTCAACTTAGTTATTTCTATCATGGTTGAAAGCTAGCTCATTGGTTAAAATTTTGGAGGGATTGTGATTTACATTTTAAACCAATAAATTTAACCCTTAGCAACATTTTTTCAAACAAACCTAGATTTTGATACCTTGATATTGTTACCTAGCCAGAAATTGTCTATAAGTGACAATATAAAATTCATTACATTTCCAGGGAACAAAGGAGTGAATTTTTTTTCCTGGGACAATGGTTGAAACCTTTTCTTGAAGGTGATTAAGAAATTGGTAGGGTAATATTATTCACCTGGAGATTCCATTGGCCAAATATTCCACTAGTTTCAAGATGTCAAGTGAATTTCTTGTTATTTTAGCTCAAGGCTTAGTTTTGTTCATGAAGATGTGTTGATGAAATTTTTCATGTATTCACTAGAAGGAGAAGATCTTGAATGATTCATCAATATTATCAAGAAGTTACTATTCTTCACTCCTTACCTGATAATCAGAGTGAAGAATTCATTGAGCATGTTATTTTTCTTCCTCAAAAAAATGACGAAAAAAATCAAACATCTACACAAACTACAGAAATTGGAAGCTCTTCGTGAATTTCAATATCCAATAGTGGTTTGGATGGAGTACTTCTTTAAAAGGTTCTTAAATCGTGCAAGTTTCAACATGCTACTAATTTGTAGCTATAAGCTTCCCATGGAATTTTTTTCCATATAGTATGCTCTTTCGATGTTTTCAACTGCACGCATGAAGTAATGTGAGTTAATCCATTTCTTATTTAGTTACATTGGAAGTTTTAATACGCTTGAGATGTTGGAAATTGTAACTATGTTTGGTATTCATATTTGCTTGAATATGTTATTTATTTTCTAAAGGAAATTGATTTTGTAATATGATCTATTTGGACCTTTTTTTTTAAATGAAAAAAAATTAAAAAATTATTAATGATATTTATCCTCTAAGTTACCAAGTTAATGCCCCTAGAAGATAGGTTTGCTTAGCCATATGAAGCACCCTTTAAGACATGGGAACAAATATATAATGAAATAAGAATTCCTCCATTTTGAAAGAAGTTCATGGATATTATGTGGTAGTATTTAGATCTCTGTGGTGGAGGAAATTGTGAGCCTACTGTGATGCATTTTCTATGATGAATTGTGAGCCTTATGTGGTGTATGTATTTGGATATATGAATGATCCTATCCTTGTTCTTTGTGATGTCATGCGTATCTTTTATGGTGAATTTTTGTGATGAATTGAGAGCCCTCTGTGGTGTATTTCTGTGGAGATATGTGCACTCCTATCATTAGGGGACTTTTGAGGTCTAAAATGGGCCTCCTAGGAAAAATGTACAACCAAAATGAACTTTATAAGAATCAATAGGATTCAAGATGGTGATGTCAACCATGGGGGATGATTCACCATTTTTTGAGTAAAAAAATAGAAAGATTATAAAATAATAAAACTACTTTTGCAACTGGTATTTTCAACTTATCTCCTTGTGGGTTTACTGAAATTTCGAGTGGAAACACTCGTTGGATGCATAATTTGATTCCTCATCCAAGGAGTACCCATGCTACATACTTTTAATGGACCTTGCTACACAAATACTGAGAAATACATGGAAAACATTCTCCTTCTTCTCCCCCTGTAGGCTCTTCAAATATCTCTAGTTGTTCACCTAAGGGATCCTCCAATTCACAGTTACTGAAGAAGAGGGAAGGTTGGTTGTTTGAAGTGGTGGGGGTATTTGGTAGAAATTTTCCCAAGTTGTCCCTTTTCCTATGAGGCATGAAAGAAGTTTTTTTTATTTGTTTTTTGTTTTTTCTTCAAGATTTAAGACTAATTTGTGAATTGAAATCACAAATTAAATGGAAACTAACTGCTTGAATGAAATATCACTTGCAAAATGGAAAATAAAGAAAACTAATCTTACAATTACTTTTGCATAAATGAAGCTAATAGTAGAATGTCAGAGATACGAAATGGAAGAAAGAAAGCAGAAATCACATCTTACTCAGACACCTCCCTAGCAACAATGCCAAAAAAGTGATGAGCACCAGTATTACAACAAGAATGGTGCAACTCCTGGGGCTACCAACTTTACTTTATCAACCCAGGGTTTGTACAAACTTGGAGGTTACACTGATGTATACACAAGTAGATGTGATGGGTCCACTCTTTTTCACTGTTAAGCTGGTGATAGACCACTATGGTTTCTAAAACCAGTCTTCTATTGACTCAGAAGAAGCTTGATTACGAATGAAAGAAAGAGAAATTTGCACTAAAGGGAATATTGTCTATTGTAGTAAGGTAAAGTCCGAAATAAAATGCTTAAACACACCATTCATATAACTAACTGCTAAGAGGATTTTCTTCAAAATAATGTTAAGTTAACATATGTGTAATCCTACTGTCCTAAGCATGCAATTTGAAACATCCAAACATTCTACTGTTGTGCATGTAAATGAATAGAATAACACTTTTTTCCTTTTTGTCTTTTTAAATGTGTGAAAGTGTGAATGCTAACTTCAATTGGTGAAGTAGCATGTCAATTAGGGATGATGGTGAATGGTTAGATGGATTGGGAGAAAAGCAGGGGTCTTTTCTTATCTTCCTAGGTGCCTTTTTTACAATTCAACCTCAAAATAAGCCACTACAGGTCAACCTACAGGATGTCATAATGCCTCCTACAGGATGTCGTAATGCTCCTACAGGATCCCATGCATTCCTACAGGATACAACTAAGAGCAAGAGGAGGGAATTGGAAGGTGGTGTAAGGCTTAGGGAAGGTGAATGGTGGGAAAAATTATGCAAGGGAGTGCCTAGGACTCCTTCAGAGCTTGAAACAGAATTTTTGAGATGGTTGGATTTGCTCAAAACCTTGGAGAAATTTTCTTATGGAATGATGAATTTGGTGGTGTATTTAGTGGAAAATGTGATAACCATGGGCGGGTGAGGTTAGGATGGGGTTTTTGGTAATGAAATCTCTTTTCACTATTGAAACTCCTGCATTGCATCAATCATTGACATTTATCCATGAATCATGTAAACGAGAAGGATTTTCAATGTGTTGAAAATGTAACAAGATGATGGAGCTTACTGGAAAGGAGTCGCCTTCACTAAGTGGGCCCACAGGCTATTTTTGGCGGAAAGCCTACTTTTAGACATATGGATCATGGTCTATGAGTTGCAGGATGTTGTTCATGGATGATTGGTCATGTTGGGAAAAATAGATGGACTTCTATTTTTGGTTCACAGTGGAGTGATCAGAGTCTATTTTTAGACTGCTAGGCTAAAAATAGAAACTGTCAAATATTATTAGCCCTTAGTAATATTTGGACTCTAAACATTATCTTATTCTCTTGGATCACTTTAGTTCGAGCTATGGATGTGGCATATGCAACTGAAAGAAGGAATGACGTGGTTTCTTATGTGTTAGTTGAGCTATTGCATGGAGGACTTTAGTTAGAACTCATGCATGTGAGTTATGTGGAGTTGGATGTGGAGTTGATGGAGTTGTGTTCAGTTTGACTTAGTTGAACTAGTTGTATTTAGTCTAACTAAAGAATACACTAGTGATGAGTTGTGTGAATTGATTTTTAATTAATTCACTAATTATGAATTCATAAAGCACCTAAAGAATACATCAATTGACTCAGTGCATGGACAGTTTAACAAAGGCAGGTGTTAGAGGTAAGTGAAAGGGTGAGTTGTGACTATCAGTTGTGCATGAGATTTTTCACATGCACGGATTGAGTAATGCCAATGCAGGATTGCGTAGTGGAGGTAGGCAAGCAGTGGAGGAGATTTGAACTTGTGATTGATTCGGATCTGAGCTAGCTTGTGTGTAACAGGTGGAGATATTACTGAGTACTTGTGAGGAGTATTGTACTATGTATTGTTAAGGGCTACATACTGTGTTAATGTGTGCATGCGATTGATGTTTCATTGTTTTTAATGCTGCTAAATTGATGATCAATGTAGAGGAGGTTATGTATTATGCATGTATTCCACAATAGTCTATAATCAGGCTAATCTCTGTGAATAAGTGTCATATTATTCAAAATTTCTACATGGTATCGGAGCTGTTGATCATTAGATCTATTATTCAGAAAGTGTTTACATTTTATTTCTTCAGGCAGAGTCTGTAATCAGGCCAGGTAGCCTCTGGATTCATCCTTCCTTTGGAAGGTGAGATATCTGGTAAAAGCCTATACAATCAATATCTATATGAGAAATACTTTGTTCTCATTAATTTTAGATCAGAAGCGGTTGAGTTTTGAACTGGTGGAATTCGAATTTGCAACAGTGTTTTCTTGGTGTCAAAGTTGAAATGTCTTGTAACAGATTGCGATTGGAGTATGCTCTTGAAGATAGCTCGAATTATATTTCATGGAAAGATAGGATGGAGGTAGTGTTAGATTATAATGGGTTGAAGGAGTTCATATAGGCTGAGGTCCCAAAGCCTACTGATGCTACTCACATTGAGGTTTGGCAAAAGAAGATAGCATAGTGTCCAAGGATTCTGTTGGAGAATGTGAAGGATCACATTGTGTCTAGCCTACATGGAAAGGCTTCTCCATACTTGATGTGGAAAGCATTGATAGATCTATTCCAAAACAAGAGCGATCAGAGGAAGTTGGCACTCAAGCATAAACTCAGAAACATTAAGTGTGAGAATGGAGACAATATGCCCAAGTATCTCACAAATTTCACCCAATGTCGAGATGAGCTGGGAAGTGTGGGGGTGATTGTTGATGATGAGGACTTGGTGAGCTTGGCTCTCCTTGGTCTTCCAAAGAGTTGGAATTCCTATCAAGACTCTGTTAATGGTCGGGAGAAATTTCCAAGATGGGAGAGACTTTGGTCAGATCTTATGCAATAAGAGATTAGACGAAGCACCAGAGACAGTTCTTCATCCATGCATGATGAGGAGAACTATGCCTTAGCGCGTAAGGTGAAGAAGGCGAAGGAGAAGGGTTCTCTTTCTGAATCCACTTCTTCCAATAATGGGAAGAAGGTTGACAAATCGAAAGTTTGATGTTTTCGTTGTCATGAGTTGGGCCATTATGCTACTAATTGCCCAAAGAAGAAGTCCAGGAATGGATCCACGGAAGGATCTGAAGGTGAGGTACTTGCTTCATAGTTTGATTTGGATTTCACACTCTTTGCATGCATGGTTTCATCCATGGTGGGAAGTGGTTGGTTTCTTGACAGTGGAGCTTCTTTCCACATGACCGGTTACAAGAGTTTTTTCAGTACTTTGGAGGAGAAAGACCTCCAGATACTAATAGTGATGGGTAATGATGAGAAGTATAATGTCTCAGGTGTAGGCACGGTTATTTTTCAAAGGGAGCATGGAGCTCACCTTACCTTGTCCGATGTCAAGTATGTACCAGGACTGAAGAGAAACTTGGTGTCGATTGCAATGCTAGAAGATAGAGGCTATGATGTAGTCTTCAGTAAGGGAAAGGTTTTCCTTAGACACATCATCACTAGACAGGTGAAGTAGATTGGTTCACGGGTCAAGAACCTGTATGCTCTTAAGGTTCAAGATGCATGCAAAGCCTTGAGCAGTGAGGAAATTGATGGAGACTTGGTGGTTGAGAGGGAGTGTATATTACCTCTCAACATGTAGAGCCAGAAGAAGTCTCAGGCGATTGTGGAGGAGCCACAATTGGTGCAGCAGCTTCAGGAGGTTGTGGAGCAGCCACAACAAGGGAAGCTGAGAGGAGATCGAGTAGAGACATCTACTCATGCAGAGACCTCCAATAGGGGGAAACTTCGAGCCAGGTGGGCAGAGGGATTGCATGCAGCCCTACCTCCAGGTAGGAGGTGGGGTGATGTGGATTGATCGTCCAAAGGAGGAGGGGCAGGATCCTTGAGGTACCCAACCTCTTAGATGAGACCTTGCTATGGGAGCCCCAATGTGGAGTAGTAGGAACTAGCTGATTGGGTAGAGATAGATGCGGATGGAGTGGCAGAGAGAGCGACAGTGTAGGGAATCCCAAGGCAACGCATAGCTAGCAGGCTACAGCAATGCGAGAGGAACAAGTGTTTTGCAGAGTGCTAGGTGGCACAGAGAAGTGTGCAATGGTGTGAGATGCATGGAAATGTTGCAGTATCACAGATGTCAGAGAGGGAGCACTTGTCAGTAGCAGGTAGAGCTTCAGCATCAGAGTATGTTCCTAGCCCACCAGAGTGGTCAGTGGGGAGTGTTTTTGTTCCAATTGTTGTTGGAGCAAGTGGACTGGGCAAATGTGTTGCATGCAGAACATTCCAGAGTTGCAGAATAGGGGTTGCATATAATCCATATCTTGTTGAGAGGTAGTGTTGAAAATGCAACAAGATGATGGAGCTTAGTGGAAAGGAGTCGCCTTCACTAAGTGGGCCCGCAAGCTATTTTTGGGGAAAAGTCTATTTTTAGACATATGGATCATGGTTTATGAGTTGCAGGATGATGTTTAAGGATGATTGGTCATGTTGGGAAAAATAGATGGACTTGTATTTTTGGTCCACAGTGGAGTGATCAGAGTCTATTTTTAGACTTCCAGGCTAAAAATAGAAACAGTCAAATATTGTTAGCCCTTAGTAATATTTGGACTCTAAACATTATCTTATTCTCTTGGAGCACTTCAGTTCAAGCTACGAATGTTGCACATGCAACTGACAGAAGGAATCACGTGGTTTCTTATGTGTTAGTTGAGCTATTGCATGGAGGACTTCAGTTAGAACTCATGCATGTGAGTTCTGTGGAGTTGATGGAGTTGTGCTCAGTTTGACTTAGTTGAACTAGCTGTATTTAGTCTAACTAAAAAATACACTAGTGATGAGTTGTATGAATTGATTGTTAGTTAATTCACTAATTATTAAATCATAAAGCAACTAAAGAATACATCAGTTAACTCAGTGCATGGACAGTTTAACAGAGACAAGTGTTAGAGGTAAGTGAAAAGGTGAGTTGTGACTATCAGTTGTGCATGAGATTTTGCACATGCATGGATTGAGTAATGCCAATGTAGGATTGCGCAGTGGAGGTAGGCAAGCAGTGGAGAGGAGATTTGAACCAATGATTGATTCAGATCTGAGCTAGTTTGTGTGTAACAGGTGGAGATAGTACTGAGTACTTGTGAGGAGTATTGTACTATGTATTGTTACACGTTCTTAATCATTATAATATACAGATCATGTGGGGTTTTTGGCTGTATGCTTTCCCTGGGTTACATACTGTGCTAATGTGCGCATTCGATTGATGTTTCATTGTTTTTAATGTTGCTAAATTAATGATCAACATAGAGGAGGTTATGTATTATGCATGTATTCCGAAATAGTGTATAATCGGGATAATCTCTATGAATAAGTGTCATATTATTCAAAATTTCTACACAATGAACTAAAGAAAAATAGAATTTCATTATCTAGTTGCCTATTTCATGCATGGGAAAACTTGCAGAATAATGTGAAACCTTTATGAGATCTCATGCAAGGCTGAAGATATTAGAAATGACAATTAAATCCTATTCTTGGAAGCTAGTAAAATGCTGGCCTAAGTAACAAAAAACCCTAAATTCCATGAGATCATAATTCTGCCTTTTTGGGGTTGCATAGGATTCTTTCCTCAAACCATGGTCCTTGAAGGGAGGAGTGAGGCCAAATCCATCTACTAATAGCTTTTTGATATTCCTTTATCTTCCTAATCTACTACTAAATCAATCCACAAATGGAAGTAAACTAATCAAATCCACAACTACCTGGAATAAAATAATGCTAAAGACAATTCAATCATTAATCTATGAAATCAACTAAACATACAAATACAATAAGAGGATCCTTTGCTACTAGGGTTGGGCCCTAACCCAAGAGCTTTAGCCCTCTAAGTAAACTTAGTGCTGGATCAAGGAAATTCTCATTCTCTTTATCAAATCAAAAAATTACATAACAATGTCTTCCACAAGTCTTCAACTCAATAAATGCTTAGTTCTTTTACATAAAAAAAATTGAATCCTAATGAGGCTCTAGGCCTCCTTATTTATACAACTGAAGTCTCTAACAGATTCCTTAAATCTGGGGAGGCTTAGCTCCCAAGCTCAAGATGAACTGACTCTTTAAGTGTCACTATCTCTCGACTGCCTTTTGATCTTGAGGACTTGGCTGCTTGTAAGTCTGAGCTAGTGTGATTTGATGGAGAAATATTTGAATGAGTGAGTAGTAAATGAGGAGGATATATCTACTACAATCTCTCCTTTTATCATTCAAGTTTCTACCCTTAGTTAGCCAAAATTGCCATGATTTTCTCTTAAAAACCTACAATGAATGCACATTAGTCCATTAGGCATAACATCTCACTTTTACTCATCTCATTAAGCAAAATATAATCGAAATATGGAACGAATTGTGAGAAGAGTTGATTTAAATAGTCTAGGAGGCGTAGTAAGTTCCATATAGTTACCCAATGATGAGGCTCATCACCTTTGATACGACACGTTGGTTGACATGTTTCCCTGTGTGGAATGGAGAGTAAAAGGTATGACTTGGCACTTGGGAGAGTGGTTGTGTGGCTTGGATTTCTCTCCATTCTATAAGGAAAGGATTGATGGGTTTTTCCCTATTTCGAATCTTATCTTTGGTGTCATTTGTCTCTTGTTTTATTTTCTTGCATTTTTATGGTAATTTCTTGATGAATAATATTAATAAACTAAGAATAACCAAAACAATACTTACAAGTAATTATCATGATATAGAAATCAAACTTAATACATAATAACGGTGATTTATCAGCATGATATTAGAGCTACTTTCAAGAGGCGTCCCAAAGGTTATCATGTTAAAATATTCTTTTCAATCATATTATCATAAGAATGTGATTTTGTAAAGTTTTAAATAGTTCAAATTGCATCCAAGTTTGGTTCGAATTGTGACCCATGGAAAGTTTTCTATTGATCTGAGGTCAACCTTCCTTTTAAAATATGAAATTATATAAAGAAGTTTGTCATCGTTGGACCAATATCTTCACTATGATCTAAATCCTGAATGGTTGACTTGTATCTATGAAAACTTCAAATTCTCTAGAAGCATACTTAACATATCAACATATCAACATATCAAATACCTATGAAAGGATATGAAATTTTTTTGTGACATATCACATCTAAGAATGGAAATTATTTCTTTACCATAACACACTTGTGAAGTATATCAATGATGTGAAGTTTTGTGGAAACTAAAGATATGAAATTTATTATTCATGTAAGCTACAGGTCCGAGCACCTATCTAGTAGAGGAAGCATATACATTAACTTGACAAGTTGTTAGGTTTGTGACATAATCGAAAGTATGAAGAAATAAAAAGAACTTGTGAGTATACTAGTTCAGATAATTGTGATAATCCTCTTCTTCTCAAAATATATAATGTAATTCAAGGATCATGATCATACCCCTATATTATTGTGATGTCAAACACTTTAGAAATATGATGGTCAAGTATGCAAAGACTCAATGGAAATTCTAAAATTTCTGAGCTGAGGATAAAGCAACATATCAGTGGAGGAAAAACTCTGAAGTTGTTGACTATGAACAATATAGTTTACTTGTTGATTGAAGATGTATACTAGGCCGAGACATAGTTCTACTGTTGAGGACTTTTCTTGTTAATTGAAGAAGTGACTAGGCTGATACCTAGTAGGGTTAAGATCCCTAAAGGAGATTTTATATGTTTAGGAACAAGTTCCATAAGGGCAATGTATATAGGACTGAGATCCCTGAATTATCTTCCTTATGAAAAATTTTAATGACCACTTGTGCAAAGTTTTCTTGCTTATTGTATTATGTAAGAATGAATTATGTATGAAAACTCTAGGACACATTATACACATGCAAACCTGAGGAAGTTTTGTTACCATACATGGTCTGAGGTCAACCTCATTGCAATGGAGGATAGTCTTTTCAGTTGTTAGGAAGATCAGGTTGTTATGACTTAGGTCGTGCAACCTATTTGAACTAAGAAGGACACTACTAGTATCTTGAAGGAATTATTTGTGGTTTGGTAGATAAAGTTATGAGGTGTCTCTGGTAGAAAAAGATGACATACATCTGTTGAAGGTATGGACAAGTAAAGTTAGTAAGGTATGCATCTTACTTTTTTTCATTGTTTAAGATATAGGCATGAATATTTGTTAAGTCTTCCTTGCTATGATGTATGCTCTTTGTTATATTATAGAATAGTTGTTGAGACATGAGGGTATGATAGGATACATTGAATAAATAGGATTACCCACACTTGTGAACTAAATCCTTAGTGAAGCTCCATGGAAGGCATATAATTAGAAATTCTGTAACTTTAACTAATATATGCATTATTGTAGAACTTGAAATTGTGATAGATTGGTAGGTTCCGGGGATCTGGATATTGACCCTTGCAGAGTATGATTAGGGAAAAACTCATTATTGTTGAAAGAAGCCTTAGCTCTTGGGAATGGAATATGGTGGAAAATGATCTTATATCTCAAATTTAAAAGGCAACTAACATTTCTTGAAAGATGAAGCTGACAAAGTGGATGCATGAAGTCCTTCGATTAATAAGGGGATGATCATTTTCAAAAGATAAGTATTTTGTGTCTTTCCTCCCTCATTGCTGTTTTGGGTTTCTTGTCTATGGGCTCTTTCTCTCTTTCATGTTAGTAGAGTTTACAAGGCCTACCTAGTGTTTGGCAACAAAAAGATGACATGGAAAAATGATGCATAGCTAGAGGTCTTTCTAGTCTTAAAGAAGACCTTTTTTTGGAGGAATTGGCAGTTTAATAAATAAATTTAGTGTGCCCTAGAAAATGTCAAGTTCCAGGGAGAGTTTCATGAGGGATCTTGAAGTAGAATGGATCTTGGCACAATATGATAGCTTGAGGTTTGGTAGAAACTTGGTAAAATCTTCGTTGATTGAAGAAAACATGTGATTAAGATCCTTGAATGATGGTTTGTGGACCTAGCTATATAAGTCATGAATTTTTTTGATCCATTATTCTAGATATTCTTTTATGTATATGATTAGTTTTTCTCTGCTTGAGAATTGGCTATGGTAAATAGGAAACAAAAATTTGATGCATCAAAGAAATATATGATGACTTTCTTTCATAGCCATGAATTAGGATGGCTCTAGAAAATGTTTAATGAACTTGATGTGTTGGTGTTAATTTTAGTTAATGATGATACTTTCTATGCTTCTGACAATTTCTTCAATGTGCTTTAGTTAACCCAATGACACTTTCCAATAACAATCACATTAATCATCACATTGAAAGAAACTATAGATAGAATATGAAAAATAAAGCAAAAAACAAGCCAAGACAAGAGAACACCAAAATTTGGCAAATTCAAGGGAAAAACCCCATGATGGGGAAACCCTTTGATCAATTCTTCTTATTGTTATATCAAATGTTGAATAGAGAGAGAGAGTACAATAGGACAAAATCAAAGTAAAAATTTACTTTCCAAATCATTGTTGAAACAACCTTGTCAAATTTTCAATCAACAACAATAAAATTATAACCTAACTAGAAAGTGAACAACAATCAAAGTTTGGTCAAATCCTTCCACAAAAATGCAACCAAAGTAGAGAGAAACTTGGCCTCTCTTGCTGGTCAAAGTTGGCCTAAAATAGTCTTTAAAAAGTTGGTCAAACTTGGTGAAAATTTGCACATCTGTCCCATGGTCAGCCTAGTAAAAAAGCCCATAAACCCTTGGCTTTTGTGCTAGTTAATGCGTCCTTCCAAAACAAAAATTTGGTATCGAAAACGAAGTCAAAGGAGGTCAAAATATTCCTAGTAAAGGTTGGTAAAACCATGCAACAAATATTGAAATCCGTCCTTGTAATTCGTCCTCTTTTAGCGACACGTGTGAGAGAAGAAGAGTTACTCCTACGATTTGTACGAACCAATCAGATGAGGAGAGATAAATGATGAGTTATTCATGATTCCAAATGAGGTTTGAGGTCTGTGTTACCTATATAAGTCATTGAGGGTCAAAATACATGTTCGTTGGGCTTCATGATCTAACTCGATGATGTGGCCAACCTTGATAATTTTCACATGTGTGGGTGTGACCTCAAAAGCATTTTCTTCCTTATTAAAATTTAATGATCTATAGGCTAATTTTGGTCCTCTAGAAAACATGAATTCAATGCAATAATTATTTCCATAAAATGATCAATCGAGAGTAGAATTTGCCCCTAGTTTCCAATTTTAACACTCCCTCTCAACTAGGGAGAATTCCACTTGCCAATCCATCCATCATCATGCCATCCTATCATCATGTATTGTCTCTACATCTCATCTCAACTATATTGGAAACTGATGTAATAGTGAATAAAAATCAATCGCGAATGAGTGATAAGACCTTGCCAATCTCCACTAACAAAAGTTATTCAAGAGGTAGAACCCCAATCGAAGTTGATCCTGAATGATCAAGTTGTTAAACATCATGAATCCTAGACATACGGTGTACGATATTACAATGTGCATCCATTTGTAGTGATATGGTCCCTTTCCTCTTTTCCCAACTCATTGGCTAAATGAGAGGTACTTTCCATTGGAATACATGGGTAGGATTTATGTTGAGGCATTTGTAGGAAAATGTGAACCACTCATCTTTCTCATATGCCATAGGACAAGGTGAACCACTCATCCTATGCATATATCATCAAATATATGGGAAGGTGAACCACTGACCCTATGCTCTCATATATCATCATGGAGTATCACGGGGGAAGGTGAATCACTCATCTTATAGACAATGTACCTATAGGGGAAGGTGAGCCACTCACCCTATGGTCGGTCATATCTCCAAGAAGTACCCCAATCCCCCAAGAGCTCCCAAATCGCAATGTCCAACTCAAGCGGGACCCTCATGGGAGGTTCCTTCCATGACTACAAGCCTCTCTTGAAAGGCTAAGGATTTGATCTTCCCTAGGGGCTCCGTGAGGATGTCATCAACCTAATCATTAGTCCCAATGTGTTGGAGCCTGATTTCCCCCTATTGTACCATATCCTGAATAAAGTGGTGCCTGATAGCAATATGCTTAGAGCATTCGTGGAACATGAGATTATTTAAAAGGAAAATCCCACACTAGTTATCACAATAGATCACAATGGTATCTAGCATGCACTCAAATAGCTCACTGAAAATATTCCTCAACCAAACAAATTCACAACATGCCATACTAGCTGCAATGTATGCAGCCTCAGTGATGCTTAAAGAAATAGATTTTTGATTGTTACTAATCCATGAAATTGAACCATATCCTAACGAGAAGCAACATCTTCACATGCTCTTTCTATCTACAACATTTCCAACCTAGTCAACATCGGAATAGCCACGTCATCTCAAATTCCCAATAGTGTATCTCAAACCATAGTTGACTGTGCCATAGAGATGTCTGAAGATATTTTTAGAAGCAATATAATCTATGTGATGGGGCTCAACCATAAATTGACTTACGGTATTTACAACGAATCATATGTCTAGGTGAGAGTTTATGAAGAACATCAGGGCCCCCACAAGTTTTCTATACTAAGAATGGTTTTCCTAGTAGCATTGCCACATATCTTCTTGAAGTTGAGTTCCATTGGAGTAGACACAGACCTAGGTCTTTGATCTCCAACTCGGAATTCAACTCCCTCTTGCATTGATAAATGAGAGGTTTTTCACCTGTTAGAAAAAGATCATCAACATAAAGGACCAAAATAAGAGGCATTTCATTTTCAACCTTGAAGTATAGGTTATGATCAACATAGCGCCTTTTGAATCCCATCTTCACGACATAATAGTAAATCCTCTAATACCAAGCCCTATGAGATTGTTTCAACCCATAGAGAGTTTTCTTCAACTTGCATACATGTGTCCTTCGATCTTGTACTTCAAATCCTTGAGCTTGCTCCAAGTAGGCTTCCTCTTTAAGAAAGCCATGCATGAAAGTCGTTTTGATGTCCATTTGATGTAGGCTCCATCCTTGATTGGAAACAAGAGAAATAATAGATTGAATAGTGGCATAATGGGCAACTAGTGAAAATTTCTTGTCATAGTCCACTTCTTCCTTTTGGGAGAATCCATGAGAAATGAACTTTCCCTTGTATTTTTTAGCACTCCCATAAGATCAATGTTTAATTTTGAAAATCCATTTACAAGTGACCACAAACTTCTCTGAGGGTCTAGGCACCACATCCCAGACATCATTCTTCTTGATTGAGTCACACTCCTTATTCATTACATCTTTCCAAACCTGGTTATTTACAACTTATTTAAACGTGCAAGGTTAAGCTTGAACAACAGTACTCATAGCATGCAAATAACCTCGATACATGTTTGGCTTCTTACTTTCACGAAATTTCTCTCTGGGACAAATATGTCTTTCAGAATGTTCAAGAGTGTCTTTGACCCATACTAGATGTTTCCTGAGGTAAATGGATCACTAGGGGTGGATTGATAGGATCCATCTATCAGAGGTTAATCCTATTTTTCAACTGCATCATCATCTTTCATTGGGATAGGGAGATCTCTAACTTTCCCAAGGGTAATATCTTCATCAATGGTGACATCACGACTTCCACATGTATTTGACCAGTCACATAGATTCTATATGCCTTTGAATTTTCACTGTTGCTGATGAATATATCTTTCTTCCTGTAATCTTTTAACTTATTTCTTTTTTCTTTATACACATGAAAATATACTGGAAAACCAAAGGTTCTAAAATGAGAAACATCAAGTTTATTATCAATGAAGATTTCTTCAGGTGTATTGAAATCCAATGCTTGATGAGGGATCCTATTTTGAACATATACGAGAGTATTGGCAACTTATCCTTGCAAGAAATTCGATAGACCTTGATCATGGAGCATGACACAAGAAGCTTCCATGATTGTTCAATTATTCCTTTCAGCAACTCCATTATGCTCAAGAGTATATGGAATATTTGTCTCCCTCTTAATCACAGCCTCTCTGTGAAATCCATTGAATCCATGTTTTTCCTGAGAAGTCATCCGCAAATATTGTATAATATGTGTATCCTCCCAAGGAGGTTATAGGAAGGGCAATATATAGGTTGGAATGGATCAATTGAATAATATCAGTTGTCTAGATTTCACTAGAAGGGAATGGTCCCTTTGTATGTTTCGCAGCTGCACATCCTTGACAAACTCCTTCATGTTTCATATTAAATTCAGGCATCCCTATGACCATATTCCTTACCCTAGGTAAAGCTTTGTAATGTAAGTGGGAAAATCTCTAGTACAATAGTTCACATTGAATAGAAGTATAGCTCTCCAAAGCTCCCAAAGGACTTCCACCAACTTGATAAAAACCATCAACCCTAAACCCAAGAGTAAATGCATCTTTAGGATTTCTTCGCCAAATCTATACCATTCCATCAATGAATGTTGCCTTGAAGTGTTATAAAACTAACTCAAGAAAAGATAGAAAAGATAGATCAATGCCTTAGAATTCAACCTCTTCGAGGGGGCAACCTCCTTTACATTACATAAATCAACAATTCTTCGATGATTCAAATGAAAAAGCCTCCTTTATATATATAGGAGTCTAAGGAGTCACAATATAACCCAGCCAACCTAATAATAATCATATAAATCCACAAAAATAAAAATAGAAGGATTCTATGGGACACAGTAACAACAATATGGGGACAATAGGGGCACAAAAATATTAATAAGGGGTACAACTACAATAGTAATGGGGTAATCACTAGTATTATAGGGACCCAACATGCCCCTCTCCTTCAAAAAACTGTTGTCCTCAATGCCTGGGTAGTTATGGATGCTTCTGTATAAAATTCTCATCCTCCCATGTGGAATCTTCAGTAGATAAGTTCTTCCACTTGATAAGATACTCTAAAATTGATCAAATTCATAACTGTTGAGTTCTTGTTTCTGTGACTGCTTCTGGTTCCAATATAATTTTTCCTTCCTCGTCAAGTTCTAGCAATATTGTCTGAACTGGGAGCTTGTCGCCTATAACCTTCTTTAAACATGAAACATGGAAAACTGGGTGCAATCGAGAAGCTACAGGAAGCTTCAATTTGTATGCCATAGTACCAATCTTTTACAACACCTTGTACAGACCATAATACTTTGGTGATAATTTATTATCCTTCTTAGCTTGCTTGAGGGACATTTGCTTATATGGTTGTAGCCATAGGAATACCCAATCACCTAAATCAAAAATTCTTTCGCTGAGATGTTGATCTGCCTATTGTTTCATTCTATTCTGTGCCAACACGAGGTTATCCTTTAAGAGTTGGACGACTTGTTGTTGATGTTCGATGTGATGTTCCACTGCTTGAACCTTAGAATTTTCTCTTAAATATAATGTGATGGATGGTGGCTGATATCCATAAAGTGCCATAAATGGGGTCATTTTTTTTGTTGTATGGAAGGAAGTGTTATACCACCATTCAGCCAGAGGCAACCGTTTGACCCATTGTGTCTATTTATCAAATACAAAGCAACAAAGATATCCTTCCAAACATTTGTTTACTATCTCAGTTTGCCCATTAGATTGAGGCTGATAAGATGAGCTATGAGCTAACTGAGTACCAAGACAAGAAAAAAAATTTGTCCAAAAATTTCCAGTGAAAATGGGATCTCTGTCACTTACAATAAGCTTTGGGTTTCCATGTAGCTTTTAAATTGTTTCCATAAATGCAGTAGAAACCGTACTGACTTTAAATGGATGTGATAATGCACAAAAGTGTGCACACTTGGTATAACTATCAACTACCACCATGATGACACTCTTTCCATGAGACTTGGGTAAACCTGTGATAAAATCCATTGAAACCTCCTCCCAATGTTGGCTTGGAATGGATAAAGGTTGTAATAGACCTAGTGTCTTAATTGTTTCAACTTTATTTTGTTGGCAAACCAAACATTCCACCATAAATTTTTTAATATCCGATTTAAGTCCATCCCAAAAGAATTCCTTCTTAACCCGGTGGTAAGTTTTTAAAAATCCTAAGTGCCCTCCTAAGGGAGAAGTGTGCAATTCCATAAGAATCTTTTGTTTTAGTTGGGAATTCTTACAGAGGTATAAGAGATCTTTGTACCATAAAGAATCATTTTTCCACCTAAATATATCAGACATACTGGAATCTTGTTGTAACTTTCGAATAAGTGCCCACACTTCTTCGTCATTCTTCCATTTCTCCCCTGCTTTGTTTATCCAATCTGGTTAGATAATAGAAATGGCGCACAACAATGCTTCCACATCCTCATCTTTTCCTGAGAGTGCATCTGCCACCACATTTTGCTTCCCGTTTTTGTAGATGATTTCAAAGTCATAACCCAACATCTTTGTGACCCACTTTTGTTTCTCTTCAGAGGATAATCTTTGTTATAAAAATTATTTAAGGCTATCATGATGAGTTTTTACCTTGAAGTGTATTCCCATTTGGTAGGGTCGCCATTTCTTAAGTGCATGGAGTATTTCCAACATTTCCTTCTCATAAATAGCTTTGTGTAAAAACTTTCCCTTGATTGGACGACTTTCAAAAGCAATGGGTATTTCATCTTGCATTAAAACAACACCAATTCCATTTCTTGAAGCATCACATTCCATAATAAAGGTTTTTATGAAGTCTGGTGTAGCTAAGACCGGTGCTTGGCACATTGCCTCTTTAAGATGTTTGAAGGCCTTTGTTGCTTCTAGATTCCATGAAAATGCATCTTTTTTCAATAATGTTGTTATAGGTGCTGCTATTCTCCCATAATTCTTAACAAAATTGTGATAATACCCTGTCAACCCGAGAAATCCTCGCAGATGCTTTATGGATGTCGGGATTTTCCATTCCTTAATGACTTTAATTTTGCTAGGGTCTACCTTAACTCCTTCATGAGATACAATATGACCCAGATATTCCACCTCTTGTACTCCAAAGAAACATTTGGATCTTTTTGCATATAATTCTTTCTCCTCCAATAGTTGTAGCACCTTGTCAACATGTTCAACATGATCCTTCGCTGACTTGTTGTAAATTAGTATATCATCAAAAAATACTAACACAAATTTTCTAAGGAATGATTTGAAAATGGAATTCATCAAACATTGAAATGTTGAAGGCGCATTGGTAAGGCCAAAAGGCATGACCAAAAATTCATAATGAACCTCATGAGTTCTAAATGCTATTTTCAGAATGTCTTCAGTCTTCATTCTGATTTGATGATATCCTGAACGGAGATCCAACTTGGTGAAGTAAATTGATCCATGCAATTCATCCAGTAATTCATCAATGATGGGAATGGGAAACTTATCTTTAATAGTGAGCTTGTTGAGCTCCCTATAATCTAGACACATGCACCATGATCCATCCTTCTTGTGCACTAATACTACTAGAGCAGAGAAACAACTTTGACTTGATTGAATTATGCCAGCCTCTAACATTTCTGCAACCATACATTCAATTTCACTCTTTTGGGCATAGGGATATCTCTACAGCCTGATATTTGGAGGAACACTTACTTGAATTAGAGGAATAGCATGATCATGATCACGAATAGATGGGAGACCTTTAGGAGTCTCAAATACCTTGTAATGATTGTCCAAGACTTTTTGGAGATATGAAGAAATATATGATTGCAATGTGGAAACATCTAGCGAACATAATTGTGAAATTACACCCCTTTGTTCCTTTTTTAGAAGCTTTGTCATACCGTTAGAGCTGATTATCTTTCATGGTTTCCCTGCAATACCCCTTAATTCAACTTCCTTTCCTTCCACAGAAAATTTCATGAAAATTTCTTGAAAATTAAAAGCTATTGTACCCAAGGATTGTAGCCATTGGACTCCTAGTACAACATCAACACCTCCCACTGGAATGGAAAGCATCGGGCTAGTCAATACATATTCTCCCATCGATAGCCTTATATTATGACACTTTCCAGAGTAATTTATTGTTCCTCCATTTGCAACCATCACTCGACACTCTAGTGCTGGATATAAGAAGCAATTCAATTCTTTTTCTACCTTACAATGAATAAAATTGTGGGTACTTCCTGAATCAATCAACACTATTACCTTTTTCTTCTTGATTTGTCCTTCTATCTTGATGGTTTGAGGAGTTGTAATTCCCGCCAATGCATTACAAGATACAGTTGGATTCATTTCTTCTTTATCTAGGATTTGTTCCTGGAGTATATCCTCTTCTTTTGACCTTTCTTGCTCCTTTTCTTCTTCCTCTTCGCAATCTATGTAGAATAATTTTTCTCAGCACACTTATGACCTTTAGTGTATTTGCTATCACAACTGTAACAGAGCCCTTTTGCTCCTTTTTCTTCCAATTGTTGTGGTGTCAACCTTATAGGTTGTGGAAGACTAGGGGCAACAACACTTCCATCTTTATAGTTGTGAGTGGTGTGCTTCCTGGTTGCCATAATTTTTCTTTCCATTTTTCTTACTAACCTGAATTCCTTCTCTAATGAATCAGGTTCCCAAAGGCGAACATCATGTTGGATGTTATCCTTTAAAGTCCCTATGAACACATCAATCTTGTGCTCCTCTAGAATATTTTTTACCCTTATGTTCAATTTTTGGAACTCCTCAATGTGCTCCATTATTGAACCCTTTTGTTTGAGACTTATCAATTGGATAAAAAAACTGTTGCTTTTTGTATCCTCATAATTTGTTGTCAATTCTTCCATAAAAATTTCCCAAGTGATAATTTGTTTACGAGAGAAAATCCATTGATACCATACAAACTTATTTGGTTCCAAATATAAAGTTTCAATATGTACCTTTTGTGTGTTTTTCACGTTATTGAGATCGAAAAATTTCTCCATCTATAATATCCATGTTGTGGGATCCTTTCCATCAAACTTCCTCATGTCGATTTTTGGAATATAGTAGGTCTTCGATCCCACATTAGAGTCTAAGAAATCATGATTAACATGTATTTTGTTCGCATCATGAGTTTCCTTTACTACCTTTTCACCATTAGTAAGTATTTCTTGTAGAAAATTTGTCAAATCTGTCTTCAAATCTGTCTTCAAGTCTGCGATGTCTCTCTTCAAGTATATCTTCAAATATATCTTCAAATCATCCATCTTAGCTTCCATGCCCTTTATCTTAGATTCCACGCCATTTATCTTAGCTTCTATTAACTTTTGTGAGAGTGACATTTGTTGCACTTGTTCTTGTAATTTTGATATATCATGTAGCATTTCTTCCTCTTCTTCATGAGTCATGCTAGAGATTTCAGGTTTCTTACTAGGTGTTTGCATTTTCTTTCCTCAGGGCATCAATTACCGATAATAATTCTCTACTATGCCCTTTGAATTCCTTCAAAATAAATTTTCAAACAAAGCTTAAGCAAACATTAAAAAAAATCTACACAACTTTTTTCACTTTGTAGGAGCTCGATATTGCCTCTGATGTATCTCTGTATTTTCTAATCATCCAATTCTGAAATTGTGACCTACAGTAGCCCTCCGTGTCCTCTTTCCAATGCCACCAGTCTGACCCAAATTGGATTCTCCAAGGAAGAGTTATGCGAAATCTCCCACAGTGACTTGATTATAGACTAGTTCAGTAGAGCGAACTTGTATGACTTGCCATGAGTCACTGTTTTGACCTTTCGCTCTAAAAAATATCTACAAGAAACTACAACCCGTTCTCTTTCTGTAACTTCTAACAAAATTTCAATCCAATCCTCATAGAGAAAGTTATGACGATTTTCCCCAAGTCACCTGTTTGGAATGTAATTCAGGACTCTGCAAAAAGACCAAATTTCTCAGATCATATCTCCGCAAATATAGCGCAAAAATCTCTAAACTTCAGACCCAAGGTTTAGCGCGATGTCCTCTCAAATGAGTTTGTTTTATATTTTGAAACATCATAGAAAAAAGTTGTAGTGAAAATTCCACGATGACCTATTTGGAGCAACGAAATCCTAGAATCGAAAGCTCTGATACCAAATGTTATGAAACCAGCGCAAGAAAAGATAAAAAAGATAGATCAATGCCTTAGAATTCAGCCTCTTTGAGGGGGAAACCTCCTTTACATTACATAAATGACAATTCTTCGATGATTCAAATGACAAAACCTCCTTTCTATATATAGGAGTCTAAGAAGTCACAATATAACCCAGCCAACCTAACAATAATTATATAAAGCCACAAAAATAACAATAGAGGGATTCTATGGGGCACAGTAATAACAATATGGGGACAATAGGGGCACACAAATATTAATAAGGGGTACAGCTACAATAGTAATGGGGTAATCACTAGTATTATAGGGACCCAACATGAAGCCTTTATCTTCCATTACAGAAATAGACACCAAGTTCTTCTTCAAATCAGGGACATACAATACTTCTTGTAGGTTAATGGTTTGACCTTGATTCAAGTGAAGAGTGAGGTCACCTATTCCTTTCACAAGTTAGGTGGCATTATCTCCAAGTATGATCTTTAGATTAGTCTTCTTTTCAACCAAATTTGGAAGGGCCTCCTTGTATACAGTGAAGTTCCTTGAGGATCCACTCTCAATCAACCAATGATCGAAATTATCCTGGCGAGAGGTAGTATATAGAACTAGGTCAAGTATCTCAAATGATAAATTGTAGAGATAATATTGGGAAACATAGATACAATTGGTGGCACAAATCAAATTTTTCATTGTAGTATGGTGAGGGAAAAAGACGAAGCAAAATGAGCATATAAGTATGAATTCATTTTCTTAGAAGAGAAAAAACTTATGTGAAAACCTCAAACAAAACAGAGCATATTGATCATGAAGTATGCTTTAAAACTTAGGATATAATTACCAAAAGGATATATATAGATACTATAAATACTTAATCATCAAATGAAAAAACGAAAATTTAAGAAACACATTGCCAAAAACCACATCACAAGAATCCCATGAGAATCGCTGCAATTGCATGTATTTCTGCAAAAATGTCTAGTACACTAGTCCAAGAGATGAGCTTCAGCAATCCAACCTCCTCTATGTGTTCATTATAAATACATATAGATGTAAAACAACATTCCTCCTCTCAAGGATCGAATCCTACTTCTTAGGAACTAATTTCCTACTCCTACCTAATCCCTGCCACATCATGAGTAGTTAGAAACTATTTTCCTCTTTTACATAAACTGATTTAAATTTGACTTGAAAGCATTTAAATACAAAATATCCACTCTAACCATCATTATAATATTAAACTACATCAGGTAAAAATATTTTGACACTAGCTACATCAACCAAAGTTAATTTTTGACCATGGAAACTCAGAAACATGCCTCTTCTACATAAGCACAACGAAAATTGTCGAAGTGAAATGTGTAGACACATAAGCGTAGTGAAAGTTTGAAGGTTGATTGAATGACTTTGATTCATCTTCAAGATGAAATGAAGGTTGGTACTGGTAGATGGGGATGTCCACTAGGCCTATAAAGCTTCATATCAACAAAAACTCACCTGCAAGGCACCTCAAAATTCATTCTACCAAAACTACTCCATAAGCAGAGCGTGGGGTCCAAAATAGTGGGAGAAACATGAAAAATTGATAGTTTTTTGCCTTTTTCTTCAAAACTGTGACCTAACATGAGAGATGAAGTACATATTTGTAATGTAGAGGTCAAAATATATCCACACGTGTGGCATTCTTCATATGGATTCTCTGAGAAGAAGGGTAGTGCGGCCATGTCGCGCTTATGTACATTAAAAGTTCTAGACTTAACCAAAAACTCAAAATTTCCCAAAAATTTCCCAAAATTTTCTGCTTCTTCATTTTTTAGTCATGGCTTAGACAAATACAGATGCATAAGCTAGAAAATCTAGGTTGTCTCTCTTCTTGAGCTTGACTGGGGTTTTCTTAAGATTTTTCTTCATGTTTTTAACCCTAATCTTACACACCATGTTTCTTACATAATAGTGCCTAGCCATATGGATATGCAAGGAAATGTTTACGTTTTCTATCCTCACAAGCTTCTATAGGTGCACATTCACTCTCTGTAATCAATAATCCTTGCTCTCTTCAATTTCGACTACTATGGAGTCATGAAAGTTTTTTAGGGTTTGAGAAGGAGGAGGATTTTTTGCTTGTTGTCTCTTCTTAGCCATGGCCCTGGTTGTCGATCTCTTTGGTTGTACCTATGTGTCTTCATCTTGCTTTGCTTCTTCAATGAAAACCTTACCATTTTCCTTAACTGCCTTGCTGGATGATGGGTGTTCTTCATGTGATTTACCTTACTACATTAGGCTTATCTTCAGGTTCCTATTCTCTTGTTTCAAGTGAGCCACAATGCAATTGGCTTTAGAAAGGTCATCATGTAACTTTTTGATCTATGTCTACTCTTCTTTAATGATGTCTTCTACTCTCTTATTCCCATAATATGTCATATTTACCTTAGTAGGTACCTCTCCATGAGGATGCAAGTGTGAATCTCCTCTACCCCTAGTTAATTTCTCTCTCATGGCTTCATCTTAAACTTCTTCAATGATAACTTCCTTAGGCACTCTTTTTTCTTGAGCCCTTGTCATTGGTCTAGGAGTATGTATGTCTCTTTCTATATCAGGGGAAAAAGCTAGCCTCTTCCCCTTCTTGTGTGTTTGTGAAATATTTGCCTTAGTTTGCCTCTCTGTCACAGATGGTGTACTAGATGGCTCATGTCTTTTTGGCCTAGATGATGTAGGACTATTAGAGCTTTTGGACTAATGAGAGGTAGGAAAGAGAGATGTTTCCTCCATGAATGCTTCCCATGACATATTTACCCATGTGAGATGGTGGAGAACTATGAATTTAATCAAATCATGATGGAATAAGCTTTCTCGATTATCTCTCCCTTTAGTCTACACCTTTTTAGCCATCTTAACCAGGCTTCTAAACAAGTAGTTTGCTAGGTTTAGTGGTTTGATGGATGTGAAATGCATCAACAGCCTGATATGATACTAATACATGTTGTGGGGAAAAGTATCCGACTCGGATGACCCTATCCCTACTCTAAGGGTGACAGTCCTTAGCAACAACTAAAAGTAAAGTTTTGATATTTTCCTTTATGAAAGTACAGAGAAGGAAGAAAAGATTGACCAACCGGTGTCTTTCGCTTTGGTCGATCCTGGCCTCTCTCTTTGTCTCTTGTTCCCAGCTCCTTGCTCCCTTTGCTGGCCCAGCTACACACTGATCCTGCACAAACAAGAGAGGGAAACTACAAGAAACATGTACTCATAACTGATGCATGGATTAGAGTGAATCAGATATACAAGTAAATACAATACATCAATGCAATACAAGTATATAGGAGAACATTCAAAGCTTTATTGATAGAAGTAAAAGGGTTCTGAGAAGGTTACAACCATCAATGGCTCCAATCCAGCAGCACCTCCCCAGCAGCAAGAAATCTCCTCTTCACCTCTATAAAAGCAATCACCCAATAGCTCTAACTGCAAACCAACAGCACTTCCTTGCTTTGCACAAAATTCCAGCCTCCTTAGACCTCATAGAAGAGTTCTATATATAGGATAGAAGAAGAGAGGATGAGTCAACTTGAGACTGACATAAAGCTGCCTTGTGTCCTCTCCCTCTTCAGTTAATCTTCAGTTCTTGAGTCCACTTGGAGATCCTTGCTTACACATGGAGATCAAGTACCTCTTACTCATCACAGGGCGAATCCCTTGAACCAAGTGTCAGTTTGGAAGCTTCCTGGGCAATTGACACCTTGCAGAATGACTGTGCCACTTGGCCAATCTCGCCCAGCGCAGGTAGCCTTCATTGGAGTTGACTTTCAGCGCAGGTACAAGGAGGAGCAGTTGACCTTCAGCGCAGTCGCTTAGTGGAGCAGCTGACATGATCCAAATTTAGCCTGTTTTTGAGTGTTTTCAGGTGGAGAACTGATGGGAAGTGCTGTGGTTTGCTGACCTTGCTCTTCTAGGGGTAAGAACAACATGTTTAGGGACTGAAGATCCCTGTAATTATTGACATTTCATGCTCCATGCTGCGAGGCACAAAAATGTCTATAACAGTTGCCCCCTAAAGTATGAGGCCGTTTATCGGGTGAAATGCTTTATCTAGAGGGTCCGAAGTTCATTCCAGTGCTGAGGAGGCGCCCTGTAATACAATACAATACATTATTTTTCATTCTGTTTTCATGATCTAGCTGAGGCGGGCATTCCCATGCTCAGCTTTATAAATACATTTTGGTACATAGAACAGACGATCGTCCGATGGTAGACTGATAATTCTCTGCTGAAATTATCATCCTTTGAATAGGATGGTCATCTGCTGCAATGATGTACATGACAAATGCTTTTATATTTCCTGAATATATATCGCAGCCCAGATGGATGAAACTAGATCCAGAGTCTTCAAACTCGTTCGATCTTCACTCTCAGTACAAGTCGATCCATGTGAGAATTGCGCTGAAGTCGAACATGGAAAGACATCGCTTGATTACCGGTCAATGATGAAAACCGTTAACAAGCGCGAGAGGAATCATCGATAATGATAATGACCCTCAAGGTACTGCAGTACAATTTACGTGGCATGAATAAAGGACTTGGCGTCGAACGCCACGCAAAATCTTCTGGTCGAAGGTCATTGATGTATACCTGTTGCCGGAAGTGAGAAACTTGCCATTGAGGCATGCAAGCTTCAAAGTACTGATGGGGTTGTTCCTAGATCAACTTCTTGGATAATGAGCTGTAGTCGACAAGAAGCGATCCGTCAAAGGAGGGCCTTAATGAATCCCACATCAATGACACAGAATGGAGCTAATGATTTTAGTGGAGGTGAAAACAAACTGTGACATATGATTCAGGGTGGCGATCATGAATGGATGAAGGATAATGTATGGCAATGGATGGGACACGGTTGACACTTTCAGAATGACCCCTCTTGAACATATAACGACACTGATGCGATGGATCGGTAGCATTACCCCAAATGTGGATGGTTTGGCGAGGACCATGGTGATGAGACCGGTGAATGAAACAACCCAACCCGATGTGGTACGGGAGAAAAGTGTCATGTTCAAGAGCGACTTGCTACCATTAAACTTTGATGTTCTCCCAATTTTTCCCCAGCCATTTCTGACCAGTACCTCTTTATTTTTGTCAAGCTTGAGGAGGATAACATATGCTTGTTCTATAACCTGCCCTTCGGGCAAGCCCATCGCTATGATTTAACGAGCTTAGCGATAGGGAAACTCGTTCTCGTCTAAAGACAAGTTTGTCGCTATTTAATGAATTTAACGAGTCTAACGACAAAGATAACTCGGTCCTTTTCATTTTTAGAGAGTCTGAAAAGGTACAGAAAGTTAACTCCATGATTCCTTTTTCGTCATCTAATCCCTTAAGTCTGAAAAAGTATAAAACAATACAGAAGGGATGAATTTTCGGTTGCTTTAACGAGCCGAACAAAACAAGCGCTCGATCTTTTTGTGCAATAATCCCTCAGGTCCAAAAAGATTAAAATCTAGAGGAGGGATAGCTTTCTGGTCGCTTTAACGAGCTGGAAGGCCAAAACTCGGCAAACTTTTCATATTTTACGAGTCAGTGAAAAGAGCTCAAAGAAGACTCGTCTTTTGAGGAACGAGTGATGAACAGGGATAGCAGCAGATTCTAGGTATAGGTTGGAATTCTCCAATCACGGCAGTGTCACAAGGATGGCTAAGTGAAATCACTCTTCGCAGTTGTTCCTCAAAATGGGTAAACAAACATATGGAGGTGAACGATTGGCCAAATGAACAGATGGAGGTGATGGCATATAAACACGACCAAGGGCTTTTAATATGGCTTTCAAAGGTTACATTTCTTGAGGTTGTTTACCGGTTCATTTTTTCTGGATGAGCTTGAACTGTAGGGAAAGATTGCTCATAATTTACGTTTATTTTTTAACGAGCATGAACTTCTGCACAAAAACTGCTCGATTCTGCATGCACCCAGCATCATAATAACGCATGTCAAAGGAGGGTGCCCCCCAAGCTTCATTGCATTCAACTTGGTGATTGGAATGAAGGTTTACCTTTGAATTTTGAAAAGGGGATTTGTTTCATTTTTTAATGAGGTTGACATAGTAAAAGAACTATCCTCATAACTCCTTGTTTCATTTTTTAACGAGGTTGACACGAGATAAGAACTGTCCTCGGAGCCGACAAAATATTTAGGAATCTTCCGAATCCAACCAGAAGATTGGATTAGATTTCATTTTGTAGGTTTCCACCGTGGCCACTCCCGCCAGATTACTTGGAGGCGGTAGGGCGAAAGTACCCATTAAGGTAGGGTCTTTTAGGAGACCTACTCCGATATTTTGAAGCAAATGATTCCTTCCATGGATCATTTGAATGCTTCCTGTAACTTGTGAACTGTTGGGGAGAAAAGTTTGTTGGTCGACGATTGTAATTCCTTCTTGGAAGGGAAATGCAATCTTCCTGAAGTAGGTCGACACAACCGCGGCCATGGCATAGATCCAGGGCCTTCCTAGTAGGATGTTGTAATCGAGGTTTCCATCAATTACTTCAACATCAATTCCTACTGTTTTGCCCCCCAGTTCAACTTGCAAGTTACTTAAAATCCCGTATGGAGCGTATGATCGTCCATCAAATGCTTTTAACGTCGTTGATGATTTCGACAAGGGTGGTGAGCCTAAATCTTTCCAGCAACTCATCGACATAAGACATGTAGATGCCCCCTCATCAATAATTGTTCGATGAACAGTTTTGTTGAGGGCTTTCACTTGAATAAGGAAAGCTAGTTGAGCTGGTAACTGAGGGTCATATCCTTTATGATCAAAGGCCACAAGATTGGAATCCATTGGGCCAATCCCACCTATTGCTGATAATAAAGCTTGCTCTTGGGAGGGGTAATTTTGTGGTACCTCAAGTGTCGACATAGTGGACGGCGATTGGGCCAGGTCCTTTACTATATTATAATTCTGTGCTTCTTTGGCACGAGGATTAAATGTCGATTTGTGTACTACTCCCTTTGGCGACTTTATCATTGGCTCAGCAATGATGGGTGGCACAACTTCGGTCAAAGTTGTTGTTGAACTACTAGGTTGTTCGTTAACCTTGTTGTTCGACAGCTTTGGATTCCCGTAATCTTTATTCCTTGTCAAAGCATTATTCTGTTGCTTTGAGGTAGACAACATAAGCACTTGGGATCCGGAAGCATTTTGATTAGCAACCAGATTTTGACTTGGACTGGGAAACGGATCAGTCAATACTACTGGGGTTTTTGAACTCTTGAAGAGTTTCTTAACTTCAGCTATATGTGGACAATATTTCATCCAATGATCCTCATCACATATATGACACCCTGCCAGGGGTTTCCTTTTTCTTCCTGTCTTTTTCTTCTTGCCCCCTGGTTGCTTCAGTTGTTTGCCCTTGTCGGTCGACATGGCATTTACTTCTGAGGCAAGAAGTTTTTCATTTGCATTTTGACTGTAAATTTTGTGCTTGCCAATCACGTCATCGCCGGCGTGAGAGTCATTATTTGATTTAGGAGGAGGAGGAATTGAGAATTCCGGTCTAGGGGCGTCAGGTATTTTGTCGTAGAGCGTGCCAGACTGAGTATAAACCAAGTCTAGATATTGCGCACGAGCTATAACTTGCTCTTCTGTTACGACTCCCCCTTTGGCCACATCTTCCATTATGGCCGGAAGTAATGACTTTATAAACCATTCAGCTAATAGCTGATCGGGAACATATGTTTTTACCATCCTACGATGACATCACCATTCATGTATATGATCAGATATATGAGTGGCCGTCGTCTGTTTGAAGTTGGTAAGGAGTTATGTTCCCGTTTCATACCTTATCGGTAATTGAAAATGGGTTAAAAAGGTTGTAGCTAAGGTACTGAAGTTGTCGAACGAAGCTCTAGGCAATTCAATATACCATTTTGCCGCTGGACCCGTTAACGTCCTCTGAAAAAGGCGAAGTCTTATCGAATCATCATTCAGGGTGTTTGATGAACACCATAGATGGAATGTCATCACGTGATTCGACGGGTCTTCACCTGGATTTCCATTAAATTTAGGAATGTCTGATGGAAGTTTGTGTGGAATCGCTGGCCACCAAGGGGCATAAGCAATTGGATCATTCGTCAGCCGGTTTAGATCTGGTAATTCTAGAGTTGCTACAAAGGGAAACTGTTGATTCAGGTTAGGCGAAGCATATCCAGGATAAGATGGAATCGCCTGAGCAGTGGGTCTTTGCGTACCAGCATAATGTTGGCAACTTTGACAAGGTTGATGGGTATAACCATTATAGTATGGTTGCCCATTACTTACAAAGACTTGTTGCTCAGGTCCTTGATATGATTGCTGGAATTGCGGTTGTTGAGTTCGAACCAGCTCTGGTTGTTGGACCATTTGCTGATGCCCAATACTAGATGATTGACCAAGATGAGGAGTCACAGTACTTGTTTGATCCTGAGTCGCTCCAGATAAGGAGGCACTGACCTGAGGTTGCGATTGAGATGTCGAGACAAGAGGCTGTTGTATGGTAACCTGAGAAACTTGGGGTTGACATACAGTAGGCAGCGCTTGTACTTGCGACGCAATCACCATACCAGGTATAGTGGCAACATTCGACACAGGGTGGACTGGTTGCATAGAATATACAACTCCTGGTTGTTGAGGCAGTATTGGTACCCAACCACTAGATGTAATTCTAGTTTGACCTGAACTTTGTTTTGAACTCACGGATGGGCATCCTCCCGGAGGAGGTAATGAAAGGGCATACTGCCCCCCATATGGTATCAATCCGGAACTCAAGGGGATCGATTGCCCAGATTGACCTCCAAATGGATCAATTTGGCGAGTTTCAACATAAGAAATACCAGATGATAATCCGGATGAAGAAATAGGAACTAACCATGTCGTTGTCCCTGATGGGATTCCGGCTTGTTGTTGACAATTTCCGAGGACAGATGGTATACCAGCGAACATCGTTGGAGTAGCAGCAGGAGGCTCCGCTGCAGCTGTGTCGGACGACACAGTCCTAGATGTCGACGGTTGTTCAGACATATCTAGTCTATCCAAAAGATTTCTTAGCGATTCTACAGGAACTTCCACTTGTGGTGGACTAACTTCGAAGATCAACGAGGGAAGGGTGATGATTATTCCGCTTAAAATAAATTTTTATAACGACGCTTTAGACACAACTTGCTTTTTCAGTTTTAAAGAGTCGAGAAAAAGCTAAAGATGACTCTAGTCTCCTTCGATGTATTAACGAGCCCGAAGTGACAAATGCTCGGTTGGACTTTTTCAGTTATAGAGTTTGAAAAAGGCCAAAAGAAACTGCTCTGGAGATCTAGGCAGAGGGTGTGCCAAACCTTTCGCGAAACCACAGAATACGTTTTACGGTACGGGTGGTCGATCTTCGTGAATGCTGTGTTCACTGCATCGCGATCAGTAGGGCGGCCGACACGGCTTCCTAAGGATAAAGGATAAATTCCTATAGGGGTCTCCCAATATACGCGACGGTACGCGGGAGCACAAGTCCGTATTAGTGTTATCGTCCCTCAGGAGGAATCACCCACCTTCGTAGAGATCGACAATCACTACGTTTAACGACGCCGGAACACGTCTCTACCTAGACCTCTATTGTGAGCGTTATGTTACAAAGCGTTTTTAGATTCATTCGATATATTTTAAGTTGATCTTGTTTAGAAGTTTGTCTTTCAGGATCACCACGAGATGTATTGGTACAAATTCCTAAATGCAGCTAAAATGATAAGCAAGCTTTACAATCTTTTTAGCTTTGAAAATCCTAACTATTGAGGGGAGAGAAAAACATTATCTTTCCACACAGAGCACAAAGCACAAACTAATGCACTTTCTCCTAGATCAATCACGCAAACTTATCAAAATGCAAATGCAAGATGCATGTATTTATTTTCTTTTCCTTTAATGTTGATGTAAGACAAAAGGAAATTGTCGTATAATTTTTGAATTCAATTTGAAGCGTAAACAAACAAGTTTTGTCTAAAATCAAAAGACGCCTTACAGGTACTTGTTTCGACACTAAAAATATATGAATTCAAACCATAAGATGAAAAACAAACAAACTCAAACAGCCATGAACAGTAATAAAACTAGCTCTTAAGATCACAAAGACACTTTTACAGTTCAAAATCTAAGAGGCCACAGCTATACTGGTTCGCTTTTCACAATGGGAAACTGTAACTGAAGTAAGAAATACTGAAAGAACAATCACAGTTTCATCACACAACTGAGGCGGAATAATGTCAAGGAAAGTTGGTTTACAACAAGTACAATGACAAGCAATCAGCAGCAAAACAACAGTGAAAACAGGGCTAAGACACAGTGGGAAACCTCAGGAAGACATGGCCTAACTGGATCAGCGCAGGCTCTGGTCTGTCAAATTGACTCTCAGCGCAATTCCCGAAGGGAGTACCTGCGCTGAAATGTAGACTGCCTTTGGACAGCCTGCACTGAGACACGAGAGTTGTGTTTACAAGGATTTCCGGGTCATAAAAAGCTCAAAAATTCACTGTTTTTGCTGAAATAAAAAGCTATAGGTCAAGTACAAGCTAAGGGATGATCAAGAGGATGAAAAGCTATCACAAAGAGTACAAGAGTCTTTTGTAGATCAGCTCTTTAAATCATGAATCTGCTCAGTAAATGAGAAAGAGTAGCAGGCCCTCTACTTCGCTTTTGATATAGTCAAAAGCTTTTCGATTTGGTACTCTTTGGTTCAAGAAATGAATAACAAAGATACTACAAACACCAACAAGATACTAGGCTTCCCCAGCGGAGTCGCCAGTTTGTTGTGGGGAAAAGTATCCGACTCGGATGACCCTATCCCTACTCTAAGGGTGACAGTCCTTAGCAACAACTGAAAGTAAAGTTTTGATATTTTCCTTTATGAAAGTACAGAGAAGGAAGAAAATATTGACCAACCGGTGTCTTTCGCTTTGGTCGATCCTGGCCTCTCTCTTTGTCTCTTGTTCCCAGCTCCTTGCTCCCTTTGCCGGCCCAGCTACACACTGATCCTGCACAAACAAGAGAGGGAAACTACAAGAAACATGTACTCATAACTGATGCATGGATTAGAGTGAATCAGATATACAAGTAAATACAATACATCAATGCAATACAAGTATATAGGAGAACATTCAAAGCTTTATTGATAGAAGTAAAAGGGTTCTGAGAAGGTTACAACCATCAATGGCTCCAATCCAGCAGCACCTCCCTAGCAGCAAGAAATCTCCTCTTCACCTCTATAAAAGCAATCACCCAATAGCTCTAACTGTAAACCAACAGCACTTCCTTGCTTTGCACAAAATTCCAGCCTCCTTAGACCTCATAGAAGAGCTCTATATATAGGATAGAAGAAGAGAGGATGAGTCAGCTTGAGACTGACATAAAGCTGCCTTGTGTCCTCTCCCTCTTCAGTTAATCTTCAGTTCTTGAGTCCACTTGGAGATCCTTGCTTACACATGGAGATCAAGTACCTCTTACTCATCACAGGGCGAATCCCTTGAACCAAGTGTCAGTTTAGAAGCTTCCTGGGCAATTGACACCTTGCAGAATGACTGTGCCACTTGGCCAATCTCGCCCAGCGCAGGTAGCCTTCATTGGAGTTGACTTTCAGCGCAGGTACAAGGAGGAGCAGTTGACATTCAGCGCAGTCGCTTAGTGGAGCAGCTGACATGATCCAAAATTAGCCTGTTTTTGAGTGTTTTCAGGTGGAGAACTGATGGGAAGTGTTGTGGTTTGCTGACCTTGCTCTTCTAGGGGTAAGAACAACATGTTTAGGGACTGAGGATCCCTGTAATTATTGACATTTCATGCTCCATGCTGCAAGGCACAAAAATGTCTATAACAATACAACCTATTAAAACTACCTTCACAAGTGAAATATTTTGTAATCATATTCATCAAAGGAGTATACTTATCCAACAACTGCTTGCTAGGAAAGATATGAGATGGGATTTCCTTATACTGGGGTTTCAAGAATACTTTGCGGTTTTCAATGTCAAAATACATCCCTTTAAACAAAATTTATGCTTGGTTAAGAATACCTGTGGCTGAAACTATGACCTCTACTGATATTATGAAATCCATCCCTACTATGATGTTCTTATCCCTCTTGAAATTGGTGGCAAGAAGACTAGTCAACTTAACATGGCAACCGACCTCTTATATTTTCTCACAAAACCCTAGGCATCCTACTTCTTCAAATTTCCTTTTGATGAATGGTGAAGAATTGATATCCTGCATATGAGTTGGCTCATATGTGGAGACATTCCCTCCCTTTTTATATTTCCTCTTTTCACTGGCCATGCTGTTGGTTATGCTTGATAAAACCCTAGTTTGATAGGAGGGAAGGGTAGGGTAGGATTGGGAAAACAAGGGAAAAAAGGGCAGCTAGTTTAGGGAAGGAAATGAAGGGGATGGGGATTAGGGAAAATTATAGGGAAATTCTAGGGGGTAGGGGTGTATGTTAGGGATACTTGGGAAGTGGAATTTCTTGAAATGGGTGAGGGAAAGAGGGGGAAAAGTAAAAAACACAGTACACACCTAGAAATGAAGCAAAAGCGTAGTGTGGGCTAGGGGTTTTTGGGAAAATGATGGAAATGAAGGAGATGAATGTGGGAAATGGTTGGTGGAGGTGTATTAAGTGTGTATAAGGGTGTTAAGGTAGGAAAACTAGGGATTTTGTCACTAAAATGAATCAAACACTAAAAACAACCAAAAGCATAGTGAAGAACCCTAGGAGAGGGATTTCATCATTTTCTGAAGGAAAATAACTACATGCGGATAAAAGAGAGGCTATACTTGTTGGATAATTTATGGAACCTGTAGATTTCTGAATGAACCCTTGTGTGGCTTCCTTTAACCTCCAAGAAAAAAGCACAACGAGTTGTCCAAAAGTGCATCATGCTTGCTGGCAAGGGTTTGGTGATGGAGAAATCAAAGTTTTGAAGGCTGAGGTGAAACTCAATGGTGGAGGAGAGCTATAGGGAAATGAAATGAAGTGTTTGAATGCTTATATGATCTATTTATATCTTGAAAGTCAAATTTTTCTTTTGGTGATCGTATGACATCACATGTCCTTTTTGAGAAATGATGTGATGTAGTAGTGTACTGCAACAATATAACTTTATTTGGAAATGTTACATATCCATGAGGGGTACAAACTTATTTGATACCTTTTTAACAAAGTTATCTCTAATTACTAACTCCCATGATGGTGACAATGGCGATGACATGACTCCCATGTAGATTTTGACGACATGACCAAATGATGACATCTAATGCATATCTTAACCATGAGTTAGAACTTCGAACCATTTAAGTATGGATGTGAATGATTTAATGACCAAGGCACTCATTTGGTGACCTATCACAGGGAAATATGAGATGATCATGATGACATTTTATGACCTTGAAAAACGGAGGGAGTAGTAATGACACCTAGGACATGACTAAAGATTCATTTGACAACCAAGAGGTATCGAATTTTATTTGAAAATATACCAATTTGACCTAAGACTCTATCAATCACATGGAAAGAGTACATTTGATCATTGGTGACTCATAGACACTAACATTGGCTCCATATGGGGATGGAAAATTATTTAGGAGTTGTCAAGAACACCGTAAACCAATTATCCTCATCCATTGGGCATTGGAGTCAAAATAAAAACGCTTGAAACTTGACAAATAACTGACTCACTAAATTGAAAAAAAACACACTTGACTTGACTCACAAACTCACTTGACTTTACAACTTTAGAAAGAAAACAAAAACTAATTAGGGAAGCCTTATGGCCTCCTCCTCATTGTTATAGACATTTTTGGGCACTACAACCCCAATCCTAAATGTCCATAAACCAAGGGTTTCTAAGTCCCTAAAAGTGTTGTTCCAACCCCTAAAAGACCAAGGTCAACTAATCACATCATCTCCTAGAAGTTCTCCATGAAAAACTACTCAGAACTGGTTAAAACTGGACCATCTCACCTACTCCACGGAAAAAGTGCGTTGCATCCCACCTAAATACACATAGAGGGTGCGATGCATACTAAAAAGCCCTTCTATGGGGTGTGATGGGCGAGAATGGACAAATGGCATAGGCAGTGTGCGTGGTGGAAAATCATGGAATCTTCCAGAAACTTCTCCTGTGACACTTGCCTCCCTGATTTCGCCCAGGGATGAGTAAGAGACCATCATTCTCCAAGTGGAATCAAGAACTATCAGAGAGAGGACACTAATCAATTCCCAAAAGCTGACTCACCCACCTTTCAAACTTCTATATATGGATCACTCATCCCAGAGATCCAAAGGCTGGAATTTTGTATCTTATGAGGAAGTTCTATTGGTTTCTTGTTGTAACATCATAGTGTTGGGTGATCTAAGATTTTTATGAGGTGAAGAAGGGCTTCCTGCTGAGAGGATGATGCTAGGTTAGAACAATTGGTTTTAATCCTCCCTGCTTTTTCTTGATATCAATAAAGCTATTCAAGTTTTCCTCCATATTCTTGCATATTTTATGATATATGTTTGTGTGTGGTCAATATACATGTGATCTTATATTGTTTATGCTAGTAGATCTCTCTCTATTCTCGGATAGTATTATGCTTCTTTGATTCCACAAGTGCTCTTTGAAGCTGGGCTGATGAGGAAACAAGTGGCGAGGATCTATCAGAAGGGAGAGGAATCAAGTGAGGAACCAAATGCAAGATTGAGGTTGGTGTCCTCATTATTCCCCTCTTATCTATTTATCATAAAGTAATACGAAAGTAGCTTTACTTTGTTTGTTTCTAAGGTAGCTACCACCCTTGGTGGGACTAGCAGTTCTACATAGACACTAGATTTCCCGGTAACACTCATGCTTCAAACTTCTGTGACAACTCATTCACTGCTTGACAACAAATAAAAATGTTATTTGTAATGGAAATGAAAACTTTTGTGCAAGATCAAGTGAAATACTATTTGAGGAGTCAACCATTAACTAATCCTCCTGGAAGTGTTTGTACATCAATATCTTCTTACGAGTAATAATTTTTCCCTCTAAATGCCAAAATCTTGTAGTTTCCTTTCCGCAGGTTGTCGAACTTACCATGCTTTGTTTTATCTTCATTTCGAGCATCCCATAGGAGAACAAAATCTCCCAATTTGAAATCATCAGCATTTGTTTTCTTATCATAAATATTCTTAATCTTCTCATGGAGATTTGAAGTATTCTGGAAAACTTCTTCCCTAGACTACTGCAAGTGGATCATTTGATTGATTCTCCATTGAATATCATTTGGCTCACTATCAACCTCTTGTAAGATTTTCATCACCAACACTGCTAGGGAAGTTGGAAACATTGTATCTACACCATAGACCAGCTGAAAAGGAGACATGTCAATAGATTTCTTTGTGCTCACTCTATCTGTACTACCAACATATCATCATTAGAAAGAACATATTGTTGATCATCAGGTACATACGGTTATTCAAAAAATTCATCCTCTTTAGTCAAGAAAATAGGTTGTTGATCTTCCTCAAAAAAGTGAATTTGATCCTCTGAGATTTCATCTTCCTCTTCTAAACCCTATTTATAATTTTGTTGAAAAGGAGTATGAATTTGTTGTTGACTTTGCTGATCTTGACCCCTCTGCTCCCTTTGCTTAATCCTGAATTAGGGTTGTTGTTGTTGACCTCTGTAATTTGGATTTCTAATTGGAGGTTCTCCTTGTCTTTCTGTGATATTCATCTTTTCCACCATCTTCTCCATTGCCTTGTTCAAAGTATCAAGTTAACCCTCCGATAAAGTGGATGGCCTCTCCTTTATGGTGGCCTTATTTTTTGAATTTGTCTTTGACTTCTTAATAAGCATATTTTCCTCAACACTTACTGCATTTCTTTGCATTTATTCAAGAGTGGAAGGAAATCTCTCCCTCAATTGGTAGGCCATATCTGGATCAAAATTCATCTGGATAATGAAGAAGTTCCATGCCAAGCGGAGGCTTAATACTGTCCAAGATAGAGTTATATATCAGATTAAATATGGCGATGAAAGCTTGCACATATTCATTAATGTTTCTCTTCAAGGCATTATACTTGGCCAGAATTTGAAGAGAATTATTTTTCTCTTCCCATTTTCATAGGAATAACTCTATCAACTGTTGGGAGGTAGTTATGAAATTAATTGTTAAGGAACGAAACCATTTCTTGACTTCCCCAGAAAAAAAAAATGTGTTATAATGCGCATTTTGGCATCTTCATTATAAATTTCCTCAAGATCAATAAAATCAACCACTTTATCTAAATGTTGTCTGGCTGTGACTTCTGTTGTCCCATCAAACAAAGGAAATCTCTAACCATAACCTTGAGGCAAATAAGTGAGTTGTGCAGGTAAAACTAAAGGAGAAAATCTTGTCATAACTATTGTAGAAGGTGGTGTAGCAGTCACAACAGGAGGTCTTGATGAAGGAGATGATTTTGGAGGGAGCAATGGATTGATAGTGGATGATGATGGAGCAACTGTATGAGGAGGTATAACAGTAGATATAGAAGTAGACAAAATCTCTTGTTGGTACTGGATGTCAACCTTTTCACGGGTTGATTGGAGCTGACTAACTAAATCCTGATGTTCATTAAATTGTGCCCAAAGTTTCCTATCAAAATTAGTAGATGGAGAATCAGGAGAAAAAAAATATGATTCAAACTTAGAGGGATCAAAAAATATTTCTGAAAGGAAATACTCTTATTTGGGTTTGTTGAGATTGCAACAAGATGATGGAGCTTAGTGAAAAGAGTCACCTTCATTAAGTGGGCCCACAGGCTATTTTTGGCGCATGTTTATTTTTAGACTGTGTCTATTTTTAGACATATGGATCATGTCTATGGATTGCAGGTTATTGTTTATGGATGATTGGTCAAGTTGGGAAAAATAGATGGACTTCTATTTTTAGATCACAGTGGAGTGACTGCTCAATCTAAATATAGAATAGTCAAATATTATTAGCTCATAATAATATTTAGACTATAAACTTTGTCTTATTCTCTTGGAGCACTTCAGGAAGAGCTATGGATGTGGTACATGCAGATCCCATAAGGAAATACATGGTTACCTATGGGATGACTGACATTTACATGCAGGATTTCAGTTAGAACTCAAGTGAGTTGAGTTTAGTGGACTGGAGGTGCAGTTGATGGAGTTGTGTTCAGTTTAGCTTTGTTAAACTGGTTGTATTTAGTCCAACTAGCAAATAGACTAGAGATGAGTTGGATGAATTAGTTATTAATTAATTCACAAGTTATTAACTCATAATGCAACTATAGAATACATCAGTTAACTCAGTTGCATGTCAGTGCATGTTCAGTTTAGTAGGGACGGGTGTTAGAGGATTAGATTTCTATCAGTTGTGACTATAGCTGTGCATGATGATTTGCACAATCAGAGGGCTTGAGTATGCCAATAAATTGGCCAATACCAATAAGTGTAGCCTGTGCTCACGTCCAACATAGTGTGAATGATTCTTTGCAGGTGAAATAGGAGTTTGGTAAACCATTCTCATCAATTCTTGAGCGGGTTTTGAGCTGTGGAGGCAGGCAAGCAGTGGGATAGATTTGGAGATCAGATCTGAGTTGTATTGTGTGTAACGGGTGGAGATGGTACTGGATTTCTTGTGATAAGCATTGTACTTTGTAATGTTACATGTTCTCAATCATTAATATACAGATAGTGTGGGGTTTTTAGAGAGATGCTTTCCCCAGGTTACATATTGTGTTAATGTGTGAATGCTCTTGATGTTTTATTGTTATTGATGCTGCTATATTGATGATCAACGTAGAGGAGCTTATGTATTGTGTATGTATTCCACAATAATACATGATCAGGATAATCTCTGTTGAATATGTGTTAAATTATTCAAAATTTCTACATGGTATCAGAGCTGTTGATCATCTGATCTACTATTCAGGAAGTGTTTACATTCTATTTCTTCAGGTAGAGTCTGTAATTGGGCCAGGTAGCCTCTGGATTCATCCTTCTTTTGGAAGGTGAAATATCTGGTGAATTCCCATACAGTCGATCTCTGTACGAGAAATGTTTTGTTCTCACGAATCTTAGATCCGAGGCGGTTGAGTTGGTTGCTGGTGGAATTCGAATTTGCGACAGTGTTTTCTTGGTGTCAAAACTAAGATGTCTTTCACAGGATTGCGATTGGAGTATGCCCTTGAGGATAGTATGAATTATATTGCATGGAAGGACAAGATGGAGGTAGTGTTAGATGATAATGGGCTGAAGGAGTTCGTGGATGCGAATGTCCCAAAACCTACTGATGTTGCTGAAGCTGAAGCTTGGCAAAAGAAGATAGAAAAATGTCGAAGAATTCTGTTGGATGGCGCGAGGGATCACATTGTGTCCAATATCCATGGAAAGACTAATCCATATTTGATGTGGAAATCATTAACAGAATTATTCCAAAGCAAGAGCAATCAGAGGAAGCTGGCACTCAAAGATAAACTCAGAAAAATCAAATGCGAGAAGGCTGATAGTATGCCCAAGTATCCTACGAGGTTCACTCAGTGTCGAGATGAGCTAGGAAGTGTGGGGGTTACTGTCGATGATGAGGACTTGGTGAGCTTGGCTCTCCTTGGTCTTCTGAAGAGTTGGAATTTCTATCAGGACTCTATTAATGGTCGGGAGAAATTGCCAGGATGGGAAAGACTGTGGTCAGATCTTGTGCAGGAGGAGATCAGGCGGAGTACGAGGGACGAATCTTCGTCAAAGGGAGCTGATGAAGAGAATTGCGCTTTGGCTGCCAAAGCAAAGAAAGGGAAGAGCAAGAAAGCTTCTCAGTCTAGTGCGAAAGGCAAGAAGCAGGACATGTCCAAGGTGAAGTGTTTTCACTATCACCAGCATGGACACTATGCCACAAATTGTCCGCAAAAGAAGAAGAACAAGCAAGCTGCTGGATCTGCAGGGGGAGAGGCCTTAGCTTCTCAGTTTGAGCTTGATTTTTCATTGATCGCATGCTTGGTTTCAGGTGTGATGGGATCAGTGTGGTTCTTGGATAGTGGTGCATATTTTCACATGACGGGAGATAGATATTTGTTTTCTGATCTGGAGGGCAAAGATCTTGGAGTGCACATCGAGATGGCCGATGACGGTAGATACAGTGCGACCAGTATCACCACCATTTCCTTTGAGAGGGAGTATGGTAAACCCTTCGTATTGAAGGAAGTCATGCATGTTCTAGGATTGAAGAAGAATCTCATCTCTGTGGCGATGTTAGAAGACAAGGGGTATGATGTTGTTTTCAGCGAGGGAAAATCTTTCTTGCGTAGCAAGACAACTTGTGAGACCCGGAAGATAGGGGTTTGAGTAAGCAACCTTTATCAGTTGCATGTAGATGGATGCGCAGCAATGCCAGGCAAGGCAGAGGGATTGGTGAGTCAGGATGATGGCGAGTTGTGGCACAGGAGATTGGGTCACCTTCACCATGGAGCCTTGAAGATACTGCAGTAGATCACTACAGGGCTTCCTAAAGGCACTCTTGCACAGTCAGATCAGCGCAAGGGGTGTACTTTGGGGAAGTTTGTGAAAGCCACCTTTCACGAGAAGGATAGTCGCACCATGACGATCCTTGAGAGAATTCACACAGACGTGTGTGGAACTTTCTCAGTTTCTTCGACAGCAAAACATAGGTATTATGTGATTTTTGTTGATGATTTCTATCGTAAGTGCTAGATCTTCTTCATGCAGAAGAAGAGCGAAACATATTCAAAGTTCTATGAATTCAAAGCACTGGTCGAGAAGGAGACGGGGAAGAAGGTGAAGGATCTTAGGAGTGATAATGGTGGTGAATACATCTCGGACGAGTTCAAGGATTTCTACAAGGTAGAAGGGATTCGTAAAGAGCTCATAGCTCCCCATAACCCACAGCAGAATGGGGTAGCTGAGCAGAAGAATAGAACAATCGTGGGTGCTGCACGGGCGATGATGCATGATTAGGGCCTACCCCTTCACTTGTGGGCGGAAGCATGCAATACATCAGTTTATGTGTAGAACCGTTGTCCTCATAGGATACTTGGCATGAGTACACCCGAGGAGGCTTATTATGGTAAGAAGCCTGATCTTTCTCATTTGAGGATTTTTGGTGCTAACATTTATATGCATGTGACGATGGATGCCAGGAAGAAGTTGGAGCTAACTGCAGAGGTTGGGATATTTGTGGGGTACACTGATAAACCCCACAACTATCGTGTGTATTTGCTAGACAGTGGTAAAACTGTTGTGTGACGGGATATAAAATTTCAGGAGGAGAAAGCCATGAAGTGTTCGCTTGAGAGGGAGCTACACTTGCATATAGATGAGGAGCTATTAGTTCCTAAGGATGAGCTTCAGGACATGGATCAGCCACAGGATGAGGTTCATGGAGTGATATAGTCCACTCATGCAGCACCAACCATCAGAGGGCGAAAGCACTTGACAGAAGCTGAGCGACTGGCTCAGGATGCAGAGAAAGTTGTAGGAACACCTACAACCCAACACAGGCAGAGACAGTCACCTAATCGGTACACTAGATACATGGCTCTTATGAGAAAGTGTGTTGTGACTAAGACATCCTCTTTTGAGGAAGCTATGGAGGATCCCGCATGGGTAGACGCCATGGTGGAAGAGTATGATTCTATTGTCAGAAACAGTGCATGGGAGATTGTTCCTAGACCGGAAGGGAAATCAGTGGTGGGTTCGAGGTGGATCTACAAAGTTAAGCAGGCAAGTGACGAGAGTGTGGAGATGTACAAGGCAAGATTTGTTGCCCGAGGCTTTTAACAGATAGAGGGGATCGATTATGAGGAGACCTTTGCACCTGTCGCAAGGTATTCTTCCATACTGACACTTCTTTCTCTCTTAGCGTAGATGGGATGGCACATTCATCAGATGGATGTGAAGACTATGTTCCTCAATAGAATCATTGAGAAGGAGCTGTACATTGAGCAGCCCAAAGGCTTTGAGGTCTTCAGCAGCGAGTCGCATGTGTGCAGGCTCAGGAGAGCGTTGTATGGGTTGAAGAAAGCACCACGTGCTTGGTACACACAGATAGACAACTATTTCATAGGACTTGGATTCTCCAAGAGCGAGGTAGATCCGAACCTATACCAGATTGTGGTGGAGGGTAAGTTGCTTATCATTGTATTGTATGTTGATGATTTGATTCTAACGGGTGATGAGATGTTGATATTGTCATTCAAGAAGGATGTTGCTACAGAGTTTGAGATGAAGGACTTGGGCCCCCTTCACTATTTCCTAGGATTGGAAATATGGTAGCGCAATGGTGGACTGTTTGTTTCTTAGGGCAAGTATGCTCGAGAGATACTGGAGAAGTTCAACATGCATGGCTGCAAGCCTATTGATACTCCTCTTCCTCGAGGTTGGAGGAAGGAGGATTCCACTTTGGGAGAAGAAGTGGATGCCACTGTTTATTGGCAGTTGGTGGGGTGCTGATGTATTTGGTCAATACATGACCCGATATATGCTATTCAGTTAACCAGCTTTCAGAAGCTATGGTTAAGCCTACCAAGCTCTTCTGGAAGGCGAGCAAGCATGTATTGCGCTACTTGAGAGGCACATAGGGATATGGATCTTGGTACATATAGGAGGATGCAGGTTGGGCAGGAAGCTCAACGGATGACATCAGGTACCATCATATCAGAGATTGTGTGTAGCGGAGGATGATGTTACTTTCATACATTCCAACGGAGGATCAGGATGCTGATATTCTGATGAAGGCTCTCACTAGGAGCAAATTCGAATACCATCGAGGCAGGATAGGGGTTGATGATAATTCATATCTTTTCGAGAGGGAGTGTTGAGATTACAACAAGATGATGGAGCTTAGTGAAAAGAGTCGCCTTCACTAAGTGGGCCTGCAGGCTATTTTTGGCACAAGTCTATTTTTAGACAATGTCTATTTTTAGACATATGGATCATGTCTATGGATTGCAGGTTGTTGTTTATGGATGATTGGTCAAGTTGGGAAAAATAGATGGACTTCTATTTTTAGATCACAGCGGAGTGACTACTCAGTCTAAATAATGAACAGTCAAATAGTATTAGCTCATAATAATATTTAGACTATAAACTTTGTCTTATTCTCTTGGAGAACTTCAAGATGAGCTACGGATATGGTACATGTAGATCCTAGAAGGAAATACATGGTTACCTATGGGATGACTGATATTTACATGCAGGAATTCAGTTAGAACTCAAGTGAGTTGAGTTTAGTGGACTCGAGGTGCAGTTGATGGAGTTATGTTCAGTTTAGCTTTGTTAAACTGGTTGTATTTAGTCTAACTGGCAAATAGACTGGAGATGAGTTGGTTGAATTAGTTATTAATTAATTGACAAGTTATTAACTCATAATGCAACTATAGAATACATCAGTTAACTCAGTTGCATGTCAGTGCATGTTCAGTTCAGCAGGGAAAGGTGTTAGAGGATCAGATTGCTATCAGTTGTGACTATAGCTATGCATGATGATTTGCACAATCAGAGGGATTTAGTATGCCAATGAATTGGCCAATACCAATAATTTTAGCATGTGCTCACGTCCAACACAGTGTGAGTGATTCTTTTCAGGTGAAATACGAGTTTGGTAAACCATTCTCATCAATTCTTGAGCAGTAATTGAGCTGTGGAGGTAGGCAAGCAGTGGGATAGATTTGGAGATCAGATTTGAGCTGTACTGTGTGTAACAGGTGGAGCTAGTACTGGATTTCTTATGATAAGCATTGTAATGTTACATGTTCTCAATCATTAATATACAGATAGTGTGGGGTTTTTAGCGAGATGCTTTCCCCGGGTTACATATTGTGTTATGTGTGAATGCTCTTGATGTTTTATTGTTATTGATGCTGCTATATTGATGATCAACGTAGAGGAGCTTATGTATTGTGTATGTATTCCACAATAGTACATGATCAGGATAATCTCTGTTGAATATGTGTTAAATTATTCAAAATTTCTATAGGGTTTGAATAAAGACAACTTGAATTTGATATCAAAAGACAAATCTTAGAGAGCTAACAATTCTACAGGAAAATATGTAGATCTTACCAGTGAGGGTGTACCTTGTTTGACTACTTCAAGATGTGACCTTTTCTTTCTCAATAGATTTTCAGGATCATCAACTATTGATGGAGGATTTGGATCAAGATTGGACCTCATATGCCTTTTGTGAGCCAATGTTCTTATCAATTTTCACTTTGGGTCTGAAAAACTAACTCTACCTTCTTTGAAATTTAGGACCTATCACCCACAGCCCTAGACCTCAACAAAATCATAAGAAAAATCCTAGGGAAGATTCAAAACTTGTTCCCCAACAATGACACCAAAAATATTATCACTCATCAATGTCCCAAGGCTGAGAAAGGGAGCCAAGGAGGTAACCTCAAACCAACTTTGGACTTGGTAGCTAGCCCTACCAAATCAATGAGGGCTCTCTCAAAAAATACAATCTCACAGTTAATGGAAGTGACTAGAGAATATGTAGATCTTAGGCTGGGAATTTAGCATAGTAGGATTTGATTTAGGGTTTGTTAGACATAACCACTAGGTCTGAGAACTAGGTCAAGTTTCCCAAATGATCAGTTGCAGAGATAAGATGGGGAAAGGTAGGTACAATCGATGGCACAAAGTAAATTTGTTATTGTAGTATGGTGAGGGAAAAATACTAATAAGAATGAGCATATAAATATGAATTCATTTGCTTAGAAGAGAAAAAACTTATGTGAAAACCTCAAACAAAACAGAGCATATTGATTAGGAAATCTGCTTTAAAACTTAAGAGATAATCACCAAAAGAATATAGATGGATACTAGAAATACTTAATCATCAAATGCATAAACAAAACTAAAGAAACATAATTCCATAAACCACATCACAAGAATCCCACGAAAATAGTTGCAACTCCATATATTTCTGCAAAAATGTCTAGTACACTAGTCCAAGTGATGAGCTTCAGGAATACAACCTCCTCTATGAGTTCATTCAGAATGCATATAGATGTAAAACAACATTCCCCCTCTTAGGGATCGAATCCTCCTTCTTAGGAACTGATTTCCTACTCCTACCTAATCCTTGCCACATCATGAGTAGTTAGAAACCACTTTCCTCTTTTACACAAACTGATTTAAATTTGACTTGAAAGCACTTAATTAGAAAATATCCACTCTAACCATCATTACAATATTCAACTACATCAGGTAAAAATATTTTGACACTAATTACATTGACCAAAGTTGAATTTTGACCACAAAAACTTAGAAACATGCCTCTTCTACAGAAGTGCAGTGAAAATTGTAGAAGCGCAACATGGAGGCACAAAAGCATAGAAAAAGTTTGAAGGTTGATTGAATGACTTTGATGCATCTTCAAGCTGAACTGAAGGTTGTACTGGTAGCTGGGGATGTCCACTAGGTCTTTGAAGCTTCAAATCAGAAAAAAAATCACCTCTCAGGCACCTAGAAACAGATCCTACCAAAACTACTCCGAAAGCTAAGTGTGGGGTCCAAAACAGTGGCAGAAACATGAAAATTTGCTAGTTTTTTGCCTTTTTCTTCAAAACTATGAGCTAACATGAGAGACCAATAACATATATGTAATGTAGAGGTAAAACTATATCCACTCATGTGTGTCATTCCTCATTTAGGTGCTCTGAGAAGAAGCGTACCATGGCCACGTTGTAGGTTTTAACCTCATTAAGAACTTACCTGCATACGAATTCTAAAAACAGAATAAAGAAAGGCGAGAGCATAACACATAAAAAAATATACACAGATATTTTCCACTAGATCCCAAAACCGAGACTACAAGATTGATTTTTCATTATATTCCTTTCAATGTTCCAATACATATATATACATGTCCAAGCATTCAATACCATGCATCGAAAACCATTGTTCCCAAAACCATGTGTGAAAACCATGCACAAAACCATAAGTAGGTCCACCCACTCAATATATGGTCCAAAAAAGAATTTCCCTAGGGCATTGCCACGGACCCCGTAGAGGGGGGCTAATCGCCCCCCTCTAACCCCTTGGTTATACTAGGGGAGCTAGTCATGGAAAAAATATAACAAAACCCAACATTCTCGTAGTTGTTGTTTTCTTTCCACAAGGAGCCACTGGAGAGCTTAGTCATTGATCTAGCACTGTAATTCCCATTGTTTTTCTACACTAAGAGAAATTCTCAGAGCTCACAGATTTTGTCAATGAATTTGCAATATTCTTCAAAGTGTCCACCTTTACCAGCAACAGAAAGTGATATTGAACATCAATGTCCTTTATCTTTGAATGGTAAGCAAGGTTCTTTGCCAAGAAAATTGTAGTTTCGTTATCACAGTCTATCCTTATAGCTCCATATACTAACCCCATACTTGAACACAATCTCTACAACCAAACTGCTTCCTTGCTTGCACGAGTGGCTGCCATATATTCTTCCTCTATAGTTGATAGAACCACTAAAGATGGTTTCTTACTCATTCAGCTGATTGCACCTCCAAATAGGTTAAACACATACCCACTTTTACATCTTCTCTAATCTAGATCTCCAGCCCAGTCTGCATTAACAAAGCCATGGGTATCAAAAAATTTGTCCAATCCTTGTCTTCCTTGGTAGCACAAACCATAATCACTAGTGTCATGCAAATACCTAAAAACCCGCTTCACTGTTGTCCAATGCTCCTTCCATGCTTTTGACATAAGCCTGCTCAATACTCGCACTACATGTGCAATGTCTAGTCTAGTCTAGACCATCGCATATATCAAGCTACAGAATACACTTGCATATGGAACATGGGACATGTCCTCTTCCTCTTCTTGTGTCCTAGGCCACTGTTTAGAAGATAACTTTACACCTATAGAAATAGGAAAATTCACCAATTTACTATCCTATATATTAAACCTCTGCAATATTGTCTTGACATACTTCCTTTGGTTTAACCAAAGCTTCCGTTTTTCCTAATCTCGTTTAATTTCCATGCCCAAAATATAGTTTGCAGCATCAAGATCTTTCATGTTGAATTTGGAGGACAATTAGGTCTTCAATTCCTAGATAATTTCTTTTTTATTTCTAGTCAACAACATATCATCCACTTACAATACCAAATAAATAACATGGTCACCAATTAGTTTAAAATACACATAGTGATTTTCTTTGCTTCTGGTGAAGCCAAGTCCCCATATATATGTATCAAATTTCTGATACCACATCCTTGGTGACTATCTTAACCCATCAAAAGACTTTTTAACCTTCCTACCAGTTCTTTCTTACCCTTCACTGAAAATCCTTCAGGTTTCTTCATGTAGATCTACCCTTCCAGATCCCCATGAAGAAATGTTCTCTTCACATCCATCTATTCTACCTCAAAATAAAAAGCACCAACAACATATAACAGTAATCTAATAGAAGCTGCCTTGGTAACAGTAGAAAAAATATCACAAAAATAAATTCCTAGCGCCTGGGAATAACCTTTTGCTACCAACTGAGCTTTGTATTTCTCCACCTTTCCTTGTACATTTGTCTTCTTCTTGAACACCCATTTTCTACCGATGGGTTTCCTTCTAGCCAACAACTCCACCAAATCCCAAGCCTTGTTTTTATGCAAAGATTCCATTTCATCAATCATGGCCTCTTTCCCGAGTTTTCCATCCTTTGAATATATTTCTTCTTTCATAGTTTTGGAATAATCATTAGTAATAGATAAAGAAAAATTTCAACAAAATGCATATGGACTATACCTTTTTAGTAGCCTTCTTTCTTGAACTGATCTTCTCACAACCGAATTTTATGGCTCTTCATCTTCTGATTCCTCTTCTGTTGTAGAGGCTAATTCTTCCTCCTTTAGCTCAAACTCTATCTTCTCAAGTTCCTTTGAAGGGACTTAATGTCTAATAACATATTTCACCTCTTTGAACACCACATCACGACTGTACACAACCTTCCTTGTTACTAGGTTCTAAAGCTTATAGCCTTTTAAACCATCCTTATACCCAATAAAGATGCACTTTTTCAGATTTACTATCCAACTTTGTTCTTTTCTCCTTTGGAACATGTACATATGCATCACATCCAAATACCCTCAAATGTGAAAGAGAGGGTTTCTTACCAATCCATACCTCTTATGGAGTCTTATCCTCCAACGTTGATGAGAGTGATCTATTGACCAGGTAACATGTAGCCTCCATCACCTCTACCCAGAATTCTTGTCCTAACTTGACACCACAGAGCATGCTTCTTTCCCTTTCCATCAACGATTTGTTCATTCTTTATGAAACTTCGTTTTGCTCAAGTGTGTATGGAGTAGTTTTCTGTCATGCTATACAACACTTCTTACAGAATTCTTCAGATTCCTTCTTGCAAAAGTCTCCACCGTTATCTATCCTCAGAACCTTTATATTCTCTTATGTGTGGTTTTCCACTAGAGCCTTAAATTCCTTAAACCTGTCAAAGACTTCAAATTTATTCTTGAGGAAATATATCCATGTATTCCTTAAGAAGTCATCAATAAATGATACATATTACACAGAGTTACCTAGTGATGGAACCTTCACAGGTCCAAACACATCACTATGCACAAGCTCTAATATATGTTTTGCCCTCTTACCATCATAGGGGAAACTCACCTCATTCTACTTCCCATATACACAGTTTTCATAGAAATCAAAATCCAGAGAGTTATTAGTCATACCTTCTACCATACCCTTACCACGAAGTATTCAAAGGCCCTTCTCTCCAATATGTCCAAGCCTTTCATGCCAGAGCATGGTCTTTTCTCCAGAGACCACTAGATTTTCTGCTCCACTTTCAGAAACCACAGAACTATTGCACCCATCAAAAACAATGCTACCTTGTAGCTTGTATAGAGTTCCATTCCAAACTCCCCACATGAATATCAGTGCTCCCCGAATTGCAGGTATCTTTCTCGAACACTATTTTTACACCTGCATCATCCATCTTGCTTAGAGAAATCAGATTTCTCGCTAATACATGAATATGCAGAACACTTGGAAGTGTTCTAATCCTTCCACCTTGTAACTTCAACTTGACTTTTCCACGACCAACAATTATAGCCTTCCTGTCATCCCCTAAGAAGACATCACCACCAGCATATTTATCATACTCGTAGAACCACTCTCTATGGGGAGTGAAGTGAAAGGATGCACCTAAGTCAATAAACCATGCCTCATGATCTACATGTGTACTTGAAGAAGCCAAGTACACATCCCCACATTCATCTGAGGTGGTTTTTGCCTCTGCAGAAGGAGCATCATCAGATCCCTTTCCTTTGTCAAGAGCTTTAGATTTATATTCCCTTTTGTAGTACCCTTCCTTTCTGCATTTCCATCACACCTTTAAAAGTTTACTTGGAAATTTATATGTCCCAAAAAATATGGAGATCTCCCACTAGATGACTTATTTTTGTTTTTGTTCTCAGACCATCCTCATACAAACAAGGCATCACCATTCTAGCTCTCCATATTTTTCCATCTCATCACCTCTGTCAGTGAGCATGAGACTATTTCATCAAACTACAAGGCATTTGCATTGCTACCTATTGCAATAACTAGACTATCCCACGAATCTAGTAGAGAAAACAACAAACTGATGCACTTATCTTCATCTGAAATTTTAATATCAATAGATAATAACTGAATTACCACAATATTAAATGTGTTCAGATGCTCTGTCACTGAGTCTCTATCTTTCATCACTAGGTTATATAGCTTTTTCCGTACGAAAACTTTATTCAACAAAGACTTAGATCGGTACAAAGTCCCTAAATTTTCCCACAAAGCCTTCATTGTAGCTTCCCCTGATACATTAAGAAATATTGAATCTAAAACACACAATAGTATTGTGCTCTTTACCTTCCAATCCAACCTCTTCCATTCTTCATCGGACACTCTCATTGGATTAGTACTTGAATCTACCATGATCCACTGATCTTTATCCACCAGCAGATCCTCCATATTGAGTTTCCACAACTCAAAACTCTGACCATTAAATTTATCGATCTCTATGTTTCCACTGCTCAGCATCTTCTTTCACCACCAGAATCGATCCCGTAGATCTCCCACTGAACAAGGTCTAACATAGGCTTGAGAAAAACCCCTCAACAACAAAGGCATCCCCTTGAAGCCAAAATAGCTCTGATGCCAAATGCAGGTCTTAACCCTGTTCATAACTTACTCGCATACAAATTCTAAAAATAGAAAATAAACAAAGGTGAGAGAATAACACATAATAAAAATATACACAGAGAGTTTCCACTGGATCCCAAAACCGGGACTACCATATTGATTTTTCATTATATTCATTTCAATGTTACAATACATATATATACATGCCAAAGCATTCAATACCATGGACTGAAAACCATTGCGCCCAAAACCATGAGCGAAAACCATGGACAAAACCATAGGTAGGTCCACCCACCTAATATAGGGTCCAAAAAAATATAACACAACCATCAAAAACATGTCTCTTCTATAGAAGCACAGTGAAAATTGTAGAAGCGCAACATGCAGGCACAAAAGCATAGTGAAAGTTCGAAGGCTGATTGGATGACTTTGATGCATCTTCAAGATGAAATAAGGTTGGCACTATTAGATGGGGATGTCCACTAGGTCTCTAAATCTTCAAATTAGCAAAAAATCACATCCAATGCACCTCAAAACAAATTCTACTAAAACTACTCTAGAAGCTGAGTGTGGGGTTCAAAATAGTGGCAGAAACATGAAAAATTGCTAGTCTTTTTCCTTTTTCCTCAAAACAGTGAGCTAACATGAGAGACCAAGTACACATTTGTAATGTAGAGGTCAAAATATATCCACATATGCGTGCCATTCCTCATTTGGGTGCTCTGAGAAGAAGCGTAGCATGGCCACGCTGCACTTTTGTACATTAAAATTGCTGGAATTAACCAAAAACTCAAAAATTTCCAAAAATTTCCCAAAATGTTTTGCTTCTTCATTTTTTAGTCATGGCTTAGACAACTAGTGATTCATCAGCTAGCAAATCTAGGTTGTATCTCTTCTCAATCATGCTTGGGGTTTTCTTAAGCTATTTCTTCATGTTTTTAACCCTAATCTTACATGCCATGTTTCTTACATAATAATGCCTTTCCATCTGCCTCTGCAGGGAAGTGTTTATGTTTGCCTTCCTCACAAGATTCTCTAGGTGCACATTCACTCTTAAACAAATAGGATTTGTTCTCTTCAATTTCAATTTCTATGGAGTAATGAAAGGTTTTTAGGGTTTGAGGAGGAGGAGGATCATGTGCTTGTTGTGCCTTCATAGCCATGGCTCTAGTTGTGGGTCTCTTTGGTTGTACCTATGTGTCTGCATCCTGCTTTCCTTCTTCAATGGTTGCCTTACCTTTGTCCTTAGCTTCCTTGACGGATGATGGAGGCTCTTCATGTGATTTACCTAGTTGCATTAGTCTTAGTTTCAGTTGCATATTCTCTTGTTTCAAGAGAGCCACCATGAAATTGGCTTTAGAAAGGGCATCCTGTAGTCCTTTGATATATGTTTGTTTCTCTATAATGATGTCATATACTACCTTATTCCCATAATAAGTCATATTTACCTCAAGAGGTACCTCTCCTTTATGGTGCAAGTGTGAATCTCCTCTACCTCTAGGTAATTTCTCTCTCATGGCTTCATCTTGAACTTATTCAATGATAACGTCCTAAGGCACTATTTTTTTCTTGAGCCCTAGCCATAGGTCTAGGAGTAGGTGTGTATCTTTCAATCTCAAGGAAACAAATAACCTCTTCCCCTTATTGTATGTTTTTCAAACCTCTACCCTAGGCTGTCCTTTTGTCACTAATGGTATACTAGACAGCTTAGGTCTTTGTGGCCCAGATGATGTAGGAGTATTCGATATTTTTCACTGATGAGAGGAAGACAAGACAGGAACTGCCCCATGAACACTTCCCATGACATATTGATCCGTGTGATATGGTGGAGAAATATTACTTTCATCAAATTATGGTGGAATAATCTTTCTCAATTATTTCTCCCTTTAGTTTGCACCATTTCAGCCATCTTGACCAGGCTTCTAGACAAGTAATTTGCTATGTTTAATGGTTTGATGGATGTGTAGTGCATCAATAACCTGATATGATACTAATACAACCTATTGAACCTGCCTTCAAAAGTGAAATATTCCATAATCATCTTCATCAAAGGAGTATACTTATCCCACAACTACGTGCTAGGAAAGACATGAGTCGGGATTTCCTTATACTGGGGTTTTAGGAATACTTTTTAGTTTTCAATGTCCAAATCCATCCCTTTAAACAAAATTTCTCCGTGGTTAGGGATACCTGTGACTAAATCTATGACCCCTAATGATATTATGAAATCCATCCCTGCTATGGTGGTCTTATCCCTCTTGAAATTGGTGGCACAAAGAATGGTCAACTGAGCATCCCAGCCCACCTCTTGTATTTTCTCACAAAACCCTAGGCATCCTAATTCTTCAAATGATCTTTTGATGAATGGTGAAACATTTATCTCCTGCATTTGAGTTGGATCATATTTGGAGACATTCCCTCCTTTCTTATATTTCTTCCTTTCACTGGCGATGGTGTTGGTTATGCTTGATAAAACCCTACTTTGATAGAAGGGAAGGGCAGGGTCGGATTGGGAAAACAAGCGAAAAAAGGGAAGCTAGTTTAGGGAAGGGAATGAAGGGGATGGGGATTAGGGAAAATTATAGGGAAATTCTAGTGGTTAGGGGTAGATGTTATGGATACTTGGGAAGTGTAATTTCTTGAAATGGGTGAGGGAAAGAGGGGAAAAGGTCAAAAACACAGTCCACACCCAGAAATGAACCAAAAGCATAGCGTGGGCTAGGGTTTTTTGGGACAATGATGGAAATTAAGGAGATGAGTGTGGGAAATGGTTGGGGGAGGTGTATTAAGTGTGTATAAGTTTGTTAGGGTAGGAAAACTAGGGATTTTGTCATTGAAATGAAGCAAACAGTAAAAAAAAACCAAAAACACAGTGAAGAACCCCAGGAGAGGGATTTCTTCATTTTTCTAAAGGAAAATCATTGCATGAGGATTGATGAGACGTGATAATTACTTGTTGGAGAATATCTGGAACTTGTAGATTGATGAATGAACCATGTCGTGGCTTCCTTTAACCTCCAAACCAAAAGCGCATTGAGTTGTCCAGAAGCGTAGCATGCTCGGCTAGGGAAGAAGTGCAACATGCTTGCTCGCAAGGGTTTTATGATGGAAGAATAATAGTTTTTAAGGCTGAAGTTAAACTCAATGGTGGAGGAGAACTCTTGGAAGATGAAATGAAGTGTTTGAATTCTTAGATGGTCTCTTTATAGCTTGAAAGTCAATTTTTTCTTTTGGTGATGGTATGACATCACATGTCCTTTTTGAGAAATGATGTGATGTGGTAGTGTATTGAATCTTTATAACCTTATTTGGAAACGTTACATCTCCATGAGGGGTATATGTACCTTTGATACATTTTTAACAAACTTATGTCTAATTACTAACTCTTATGATGGTGACAATGGTGATGACATGACTCCCATGTAGATTTTGATGACATGAGCAAATAATGACACCTAATGCATATCTTAACCATGATTTGGAACTTCAAACCCTTTAAGTATGGATGTGAATGATTTAATTACCAAAATGATTACCAAGACACTCATTTGGTGACCTATCACAAGGAAATATGACATGATCATGATGACATTTTATGACATTGAAAAATGGAGGGAGTAGTATTGACACGTAGGACATGACTAAAGACTCATTTGACAACCAAGAGGTATCAAATTTTATTTGAAAATATAACCATTTGACCTAAGGCTCTATCAATCACAAGGAAAGAGTGCATTTGATCATTGGTGACTCATAGACACTAACATGAGCATTCCTCTTTCCTTTGTTGTTGATCCTGTTGTTCCTTTGATTGTCATTGCCTTTGAAATTGTTGTTATTATCATAATCCCTTGGAGGATTCTTCTTGTGAGGGTATTCTCTAGCATAATGTTTGAACTTGTTGCAATCATAGCACCTTCCTTTTATTTCTTCTTTGAATACCTTCTTAGAACCTTGACCGTGTCTCCTTGGACCAGCATTATTATTCCTCTTTGCATGATCGAAGAAGGTAGTAGGTTCATTTCTAATGGAAGGCTTATCTCTCTCCATCATCCTTGTTTCCTCTTGAGTACATCTATCCAATAACACATCAAAACGAGGTATCCTATTGTTGTTGAGAATGGTGGTGGTAAATATATCTGATGGTCTTGAAATACCTCCAAGTGAAATGAGAGTGAGCTCCCTAATAGCGATAACTTCTCTAATGGATAATAGGTCATTTTTTATTTAAGTTATTCTCAGGAAGTAGGATTGGATAGATTCCCTTTTATCCATCTTGATATCCTTCAACTTTTTCTTGAGAAACAGAATTTGATTCACATTGTTCACTTTGAACATCCCAGCAAGCTTATCATACATCTCCTTATATGTTCCCAAATTAGAAATATAGACAACAAAATCCTTTTGAATGGATTCAATGATAATTTTCTTAGCTTTGGCCTCACCTTTTCTATAATTTTTTTTAGCAGCAACCAATGCATTTGAAGGAGGCTCCACCACTTTTCCTTGCACATAGTCCAATACTTCATGCTCCTCCAAAGTCATATTCCATTCATGATAGTCAAATTTGTCATTGAGCTTGTCCTTAGTCTTTAAGTAAGATGTAGATTCCATGGAGACTTGTCCAATAGTCTTGTCCAATATATCTCTTAGTGATTGCTTTTTTCTCTCTTTCTCGGGTTTCGTATTCTCATGGGCTCTAATACAATGTTAATTTTAGTTCATAATGGTATGTTCTATACTTGCAACAATTTTTTCAATTTCCTTTAATCAACCCAATGACAATTTCCAATAATAATCACATTAACCATCACATTGAGATAAATTGCAGATAGAATATGAACAATAAAAGCAGAAGACAAGTCAAGACAATGAAACCCCGGAATTTGGAAAATGCCAGGGGAAAACCCTAATATGGGAAAAACCCTTTCACTAATTCTTCTTATTATTATATCAAATGTTCAGCAGAGAGAGAGGGTACAATACAACAAATTATAAGTCAAAATGACTGTCAAATCTGTAGTCAACAACAATCAAAATTAGCCCTAACTAGAAAGTCAAAAAGAGTAAAATTTTGGTCAAATACTTCCACTACAGTGCAGTCAAAGGCGAGAGAAATGAGACCTCTCTTGTTGGTCAAAGTCAGCCCAAAATGATCTTAAAAAAAAATTCAAACTTGGTCAAAGTCTATATTTTTGTCTTGCGGTGAATCCTACAGTCATCCTGGTTAATAAGCCCAGAAAACCTCAGTTTCTATGCCATTTAATATTGCCGTCCAAACAAAAAATTCTGGCACAAAAACATTATAACAGGAGGTAAAAATATCCCTAGTCAACGTTGGTCAAACCCTGCAATAGGTCCTGAAATCCAGCTGTGTAATTTGTCCTTTTTCAACAGCACATGTGAGAGAAGAAGAGTTGCTCCTACAATTTATATGACCCAATCAAATGAGGAGAGAGAAATGATGAGTTGATGATGATTCCAAATGAGGTTTTAGGTCTCCCTTATATATACAAGTCATTGAGAGTCAAAATACATGTCCATTGGGCTTCATGAGCCTACATGATGATGTGGTCGACCTTGAAAATTTGCACATGTGTAAGCTTAACCTCAAAAACATATTTTTCCTTGTCCAAATTTGATGATATTTAGGATAATTTTGGTCCTCTTGAAAAGATAAATTCAATGTAATAGTAAACTCCACCAAATGATCAATAGAAAGTAGAATTGGGCCCTTGTTGCCAATTTTAATAGTGGATTCGACCATGATCAAGGCATTGTGAAAATTATTGAGGAAGGTCAGAGACCTTGGAAGCTTGAAGCATGCTGAGATATGATTTTGTTAAGGAGCTGAGAAACCATATCATGAAGATAGAATATGAAAGAGTTTAGCTATATCAATTCTTTGACTTTCATAAAAGTCAAATCTTAGGTATTATTCTATGCGAGAAAGGAGACCTTCAACCACAAATATATCTCCAAAGAAGAAGAAGTAGTTGATTTGTTGATGAAGTATGAGACAAGCGAAGGCTTATGGTTATGTATCCCTAGTTGAGTGGGAGAAAGGATATCCACCCTAGTTGGGAGGGAGTGATGATGGAGTAAGTCTAATGAAGGCACTATGTTGTGGTAAAAACACAACACCCCCATTATTCACTTAATTATCATTATGGGGACTCTTTAATTGAATTATTGGTCATATTAATATTTGGATTTGAGTGATTGGATTTCTCTAATTATTTCGATTTGTTCTTATCTTCCTATCGTAAATCATTTGGTCTCATTTGGTTGTTTGGTTCGCAAATGGTGCCTAAAAGGAGATTTTACATTTTCATTGTCTTGGCCTACTAAATGTATAAAATGTACATTACTTTTTTTTATAAACTTATTCATTTGTAAATAATAATATTTTATTTGTAAATATTTGTTTTATTCTAATTTTTAATCGATTTAATTAATAATTAAGTAAATATCCCCCAAGACCAAGATCTTCATTAATAGTGGCTATATTATTTTATTTTCCAAATAGTGGCTTTGTCTTATATTATAAAGAAGATGTGGTCTTTTGATAAAATGGTTGTTACATATCGAAACCTCAGAACTTATTGATATTGGCATATTCCTTTAAAAATCCCTGATATCATAAGTCCTGGGCCCATTTAATAGTGCATGTAGTTTATTGGAGGGAGGACCCACTCCCACGTCATTCCTCCCACATATTAGAGATTTCCTTTTTGAAACCCGTTTTTAAAACTCCAATACAACACTTCCTCTGATCTTTGATATCCTAATGCACCTCAGCTTTGGCCAAGCACTCTGGTAAAACCAATCATCACATTTGCATCGAAAACTACAATGTTTTGGCCAAAATCGATCCTTATCACCATAGAAAATTTAGAGAAGCTATCGAAATAGGAAAACACCCCAATAACCTCAACCGTGATGATGGTTGGAAAATTAGTGACAATTGGATTCCTACACTAACTGGGGATTCTACTGTCCCCTAGGTACTCCCGGCCCCTTTATCTCTTGATGGTTCACCTATCCCTAAAATCATTAAATTAATATTTTAATTAGTTCATTCAAACCTTAATTAACCGAATCAAGTACTAAACAAAAAACCGGTAACCTTTATAAATCAACATTTAATACTAATCTAACATCTAAATCTAGGAACTTCCTTAAACAATTTATCTCAAGATTATTAATTAATAAAAAGAAATATAATTAACATTCAATTAATAATATATATAAAACCAAATTAATTAATAAACATTATTAATATAATAAACATTATTAATTATTAACCACAAACCTTTAAACCTTTATAGATCGATACATAATATTAATCTAACATCAAAACCTAGGAACTTCCTCAGCAATAAAATTTAGATGTTTTAATTATCTTGCAACATTTAAAACATTAATGTTAAAACTAAATAAATTTAACATCAATAATTCAACAAATTAATTAATACTCAAACTTTTAGTTAAACATTATAATATTTGAAATATTATAGAATCATAATTATCACATCATATAATGTTTGAATAAATAACATTATAATAGTTGAATTAATAACATTAATCAAGAACCCTAAAAAAAATTATGAAGATTTTATTAAAATTATATTCAAATAATTTTAATTTTATATAAACTTTAGTTTTCCTATCAATTAATTAATAAAAAATAATAAACAACATGAAAATATAAACAACAAATATCAAATAAATTAAGTAAAATAAATTTATTTATGAACATTAGCAAACATGTCGGCTCCATATATTATCATCCCAACCCTATCCTCTATTTATTGCTCCATTATTTATTGACTTTTTCACACATCTGATCCTGATGATGAACAACAAAGGTTGGTTTGAAACGTCGATAATAAAATCATGAATGTGATGACTCCGGAAGATATCACTACACAAAATGAAGATCACAGAAGCCTCAAATATACAACATATATGTATATTACAAATTACCTTTCTCTCATTCTTTTCAATTTCTTTCTTTGTTCAATTTTATTTTTGGTTTTTTCACATATTATGTTGGTATATTGAGAGGAAAAGTTCCACATTATCGTCAAATGCACTAATTAGTACATGCAATAATCAATTTCAAAATTTCAATCATCTATTTCAATTTCTTCTTAGGTTGAAATTCTATCTTATGATTGGACAGATGATTTTAGATTTCCCAATGCATTCTACACAAATGATAACACTCGATAGTACATTTATACATTTTGACCAACCATGCATTCTGTTATCACTAGGAACTATAGTTCATGTATATAAGATTGTCCATAAGTTTTTATAAAGTATTGAGGTCTTGTAAATAGGTTTGTTAGTTGATGTCAATTTCAAATTTGAAATTCAAGAGTTGTGGATGAGAATTCGTGTAAAGGCAAGATCATTAGACACCCTCCATCATTGTTAGTTATGTCATGTCATGTCTTTGGTACTTGCGCAGTTTCGCAGTGCGGGTGTGATTGGTTAGTTTTGCTGCGAAATAATGTTTGCGTGTTTTCGTAGCGCTCTGTTTGTCAGCGATTTCGTAGCGCATCCTCTTAAATTTGAACTGCCCGCGCTACGAAATCGGAGTTTCAGGGTTTTTTGCAGCGTTTTTCTCTGAATGTCTAATCCGAGAGTAGTGAGTCACAAATCCGGTCATGATTGTCTTTTCACACCCTTTCTATGTCATGATTAGCCATTATTTTGCCATAAGGTCCGAAGTCATATAGTTGTGTGTCAGTTTGAAGGACGTTATAGGAGATGGTCATTTCATAATGAGTCCTTTATATCATATGAATGTTTTTGCTATATGAAAAGCCTGAGCTTTGTTTTAAACGGACTACTGCAAGCGAGCCTGCTCTCTACAGCTAAAGATTGTTTTCGTGCTGCAAACCACCATCATTCCCTTGTGTAAAAATACTTAAAGAAGCATGGAAAGAAAGGAGCACCGTTCTGGTAAATGTGTGAGAACAGAGCCGGAGGGGTTAGATGTTACTCTCGGGGATGAGGAGGTAGCAAAGGCATTTCGAAGTGCTGGCTGCTGGCGATTTTGTGAAAAATTAAAGGGTGGACATGCAGAAGTGACCAAGGCATTTGCATTGAACTTCACTGGACTGAATTCGAAGGTGGCCATGTTGGAGTTTCCGGTGTCCCCTGAAGTCATTTCTACTGTCACAGAAATCCCGAGGGGTGGCCAAGAGTGGTTCAAGAATTTCAAGTTTGACATGGGTCCGTGTAAGGAGTTCTTGAAGGCACCTTATGTAGATGAAGATCTCACTAAAGCTGTCCCAAGGAGCTATCTAAAGGAGAATTATGCTATGCTATTGACATGTATCCAGAAGTACCTGACATGTGAGGGTAGGTACAACAAAGTTTACTCATACCACTTCAAGCTGCTGTTACACTTCACTGGTAAGAGTTCAATAGACATACCTTTTTACTTGTTCAGGAGTATTAGCAAGATGTGTGATAAGATTCAGTTAAAGAAAGATGCTTATGAAAAATCTCTTTTTCATCATGGTCTGGTTAAATTGCTGGTGTTGGATAGCCTACATAAAATTGGTAAAGACTGGGATTCATTTGTGTTTATGGCCGGTTTCCCAAGTAAAACGGGCCTCACTCCATTACCTGTGAGAGAAAGAGAAGAAAGGAGTGAGGAAACTACTTTGGCTGAAATTAGGAGAGAAATAACAGACCATAAGAAGCCCAAAGCTAAAACAAAGAAATCAGAGAGGTCTGTAACAGTTAAAGAAACACCTGAAGCATCAATGAAGAAAACTCCTAAGCCAGCAGTTAAAGAAACACCTGAAGCATCAGTAGATAAAACTTCAAAATCATCTAGAGTATCTGAAAAGGAAACCTCTAAGTCATCTCCTAAGGAAACACCTCAGTCATCAAAACAGAAGACTCACAAAAGAAAAGATGAAACTAAATCCAGTGAAGTTGAAAGGGTTTCAAGGGTGAGAACTAGAGGCCAGCTAAGCAAAGAAAAAGGAAAGTCAGCCCCTGTGGAAGAAAGTCCTATTTCAAAGGGTAGTTTAAATGACTTACTTGAAGCCATTGAATTAGAGCAAGATCATCCAATCCAAATTGAACCACTTGAACTTGAGCAAGATCAATTGGTATCACCAATGCATATTGATGTAACACAATCCTCACCTGAAAGTTCTAAGAAGTCAAAGGCTTCTAAAAGGTTAAAGTTTGAAGAACCAAGTGAAGAGTATGCCTTTAAACCACGCAGACCAATGACTAGAAGGCAAATGAAAGAAGTGGAAAAAGCTCAGAAAGAGAAAGCACCTTCAGAGATGCCTAGGACAGAGACACTTGAAATCTTCTCTGAAATAGTCCAAGCAGCTAAAAACAAGAACAAGGATAATAAGGTTGTTATCAGTCAAAGTGGAAATGTGATTGCCATTAAGAAACAAGTTGGAGCAAGTAAGGAAATACCTCAGGTTCAAAATGTTTTTAAAGAAAAGGCAGTAAGATATACAAGCTATAAGAAAGCTGTAATGAAAGGTAAAACAAGTTTGATCAGTCAAGCTAGCTCAGTATCTGATGCCTATGTATGGACAGTGCCAGCTCTGAAGCAGGAAAAGATTATGAAACAAATGAATGCAAGTCTAAGAGCAGAGAACAAGAAGTTGAAGGAAGAAGTCATCAGCCTGAAAGAAAAGCTAGACAAACTAGCTAAATGATTCAAGGAGGAATGTGTTTTCCAAATTTTGATATATTTTGGCCATCGTCTTTTTAAAGCTTTTTGAGACTTTTTGATGTCCTTACACCTGTATAGAATGACTGAAGAAATCACAGACTTGAGTTATTGTTGCTTTAAGGTTCATGTATTTAATTTTGATGACCTACAGCAGTTTCGTAGTGCGCTACGAAACTGCTGTAGATGACTGGTTATGTTGAAAACTTGAGTTTGAATGCTGAGGTCAGCAAATATTTAAAGAGATGACTTAATGCCAGCATGGAGGTTATAGAAGGTCAGTCAGATATTTAAAAAAGGATGCCAGGTGTAAATATTCGAAGAAAAGGTGAAGTTTTGTCTTTTGTTGAAAGTTTCACTTTATGTCCGAGTTTTTAGGGTTATGATAGAGCTGCTGAGGTGTTAAGTGATACACTTGTCTAGTTATGGGATGGCCAGATCATGAGTTTTCTTCAGTCACACGGGATTATCCAAGGATTAAATGGCTTGAAACTGGATCATTAATACATGAACACCAATGGGAGGCAGCAACCGTGAATATAGGCTTCATTTTCTTATTGGTTGATGAATCATCTTTGCATCAGGCATCCGAAGCCGTTCATACATTGAATCTGCTTTCAGTTTGGTTTGGTTATTATTGTAATGCTACAGGTGGCAAGCTCCAAGAACGCAGCAAAGTATACGAGGAGAAAGACTTAAAGTGCCAATGTGATGGAGTCCTCTGTTTTCGTAGCACCATATCTCTTGTAATCAATTAGTTTGTTTATGATATAGTTAAGGTCATTAATGTCAAAATTCCGAGCTCCCTTCATGCTGGTTGAGGAGTCTCATGCAGTAGTGTTTTGATTGGCTATATATAGGAATAACTTTTATGTAAAAAAGGTTGGATACTTTATAGAAAAACAGTGTTGTTTTGGGCCATTGTAAGACCTTTTTTGACAGTAATAGTAAAACAGAGTTATTCTCTTCTCAAGATTCTCGAAGGATTGTCATGTTCAAATGTAGTGATGGTGTTTTATACTTTATGTTCTTTTATAGTCTTGTTGTAATGCAATCACTCAGAATTCATAATTATATGCTCTGACTTCCTGTGTATTCAGCAAGCTATGTTTTGGTGGAGTATGTTTGACATGTAATGCTAAGAGCCTTGATTTCCATGAGATCACTGTGTTTTCCTTGTTTACTTAATATTATAGACTCCATAGCCCAATGAGAGCCAGTTTGATGTGTTTCCAACCAGTTATGCTTTCATAAGTGAATAAAGAGTTAGCCATCTAGTGTTTGAAGGATTTTATCAAGAGTTGTGAGAGAGCCCTCTCTGATCAAAGAGGCTAATCTTTGGTCTAAAGATAGGTTGAAATAGTTACATGAAATCTTACTTGGTTGCAGCCCTCAGTAGTGATTTTGTGATAACATTTTGGTGCGTCTGCCGGGAGCTTAAGATTGAATTTCTGAAGGTAGCAGGAGTTCAAATGATTTTCGAGGCTGCATTCTACCTTGGTGACTCCATTTGTTATTTAAAAGTTTAAAGGTGGCTTCGAAAGGAAGGTACACAAGGAGTAACCCTGATCCAAATCCACCTAGTCCTGTGGAAAATCCTAATATCATCTCAAGGAGTAAACAAAGATTCTCTGATATACCAGGTACTTCAAGTATTTCAAAGTCATTATTTTCTGAGTTTTCTAGAAGTCCTGAGAATAAACTTGTTGATGATAAAGTTCAAGAGGTCATATTAAGGTCTGAAAATGAAGAAGAATTAATTGGTATCATTTTGGATCTACAAAAGAGAGGTATTGATACTTCTTCTCTAATTTCACACAAAGATAAAGAGGAGTTTTGGGAAATTGTTTCTTCTGAGCTATTATTAGAGAAAGAAGATTTAAAACAGCTCAAGGAGCTTGACCCTTTCGAAATTTTGCTCAACTCAAAGATTGGTTTACCTCTCCCAAATTGGAGTTCTTTTGTTAGTGGTCTACAAAGTCCTAATAGTCCTTTTCGTACTCATATTTTGTCCTCTGCTTCTGCAAGTCCAAATAGCCCTCAAGCCACATTTCATACTAGTTCTGGTCATAACATGCCTATCGCCACTCTTCCTCCTTTCATTATGGCCGTACCTGCTAGGTATTCTCCTTTGGCTCTTCCTGCTATTCTGCATGATTTACCAAATAAATATGCTGCTAGGATCCCTACATGGGGAGGAGATGAGGACATTACAGCTGAAGAGCATGTGGATAGATTCAATGACTTTATTGATAGGTATGAAGTGGATGATGAAGATGTCAAATTGAGATTGTTTGCTCAGTCTTTCATTGGAGAGGTTAGGAAATGGTTCAAGGCCTTGGGAGCTGGTAGCATTCACAGTTGGGCTGAGTTTGAAGATAGCTTTCTGAGGAAGTGGGGAAATAGAACTAATCCAGTTCAGGCCCTCACTGAATACAATAATTTAAGAAGAACTCCAGATGAGACTATTCAAAATTTTTCTAAGAGGTTTAACAAGATTTATAATTCTATTCCAGCTCACTTGAAACCTCCTGGAGCTTTATCACAATTAAGATATGCTGAGTCCTTTGATTCTGACTTCTCTCTTTTACTCAGAGAAAGAGAGTCTGCTACATTGGCTGACATGCAAAATGATGCTATCAAAGTAGAGGTGAATATACTTGCTGCTAAAAAGTCCAAGATGGCTAAGACCAAGATAAAGGAAGAGGAAAGGCCTTCTACTTCTGCTCAAGAGGATAAAGTTGAAACCATGATAAAGACTATGGAAAAATTGATGGACCAATTAGCACTTGGGAATACTGCTGCTCCTCAAGCACAACAAGAACCTCGGTTTAGAAATCCTCAGTTTAGAAGGCCACAAAATCAACAAAGGCCAAGGGAGAATAGAAATCAACAAGCTGATCCTCCTGTAAGACCTCCGTTTCAGCAAAATATGGTAGATGGAGAAGAAGAATCTGAGGAACCTGAAGAATCTATTCATTGTCTTGGTGAAGAAGATTCAGAGATCTTTCTAACAAAAGAGGAACATGATGAGTCTAGCCAACAAAAAGTTGAAGAAGAACCTTCAGATTTCCTAAAGGGTTATCAGCATGCCATATTTGAAATTCAAAAGCAATATAACCTCAGAAATAGAGATGTCCCCATTACAGCAAACAAGGGTTAGCCTAAGAAGAATATTTCAAAAGCAGTGGAAGATAAAAAAGAAAAGCCAAAACAAGCTGAAGAAAAAGGTGATGCTCCTATTGAAAAGAAAGATAATCAAATTCTAGTTCTTCCTAAGGAAATTGTGATCCAGGTGGATATTGGTGGCCACCTGCCAAGTCCACCTAGACCCCCACCATTGTCCCTCTTGACATTTTCAGTTTCCTTAATTATAGCACAATTTACTATTTTTAGCAGTTTTCGGGTCCTAAACTTCAGGAGCCGTTTTGAGGCCCTAAACGATGTTTTTTGGGAAATCCCGCTCCTGCGATTTTTTAGATAAAAAATCGTTGTTTGCGTTATAGTCCTCAGAAAGATCTTTTCAACGGGCTATCATGCGCGTAAAACGGAGATCGTATGCCAAAGTTACGACCCCGGGAAGTTGATGTACCAATTTACCCAAACGGGGCCCATAGTTTGGCGTTTTCATCTTCTAGGGTTAGGTTTTGGAATTTGAAGGGTTTTCCATTGTTTCTCAACTATAAATAGGCCCTCGAGCCTCATTGTAACACAGTTCAAAACAGTTCAGAGGCATGTAGCCGACACATCTCTTCTCAGAGATAAGCTACCATCGCCCTAGCTGGGTTATTTCTATTTGTAAGCATATTTCAGTATTCTCCAGTAATGAAATGAAGTATTATTTCCGCGGCATCTCTGTTTTTATGGTTATCGCATATTATTATTTCTGTTGCATCTCTGTTTTTATGGTTATCGCATCTCTGTATTTATGGTTATCTATGTAATCTATTGCGTTCCTGCTTAAATCCGGATCAAATTGAGAGGTCTACTCCAGTGTTCAATATAGAAAATGAGATTTCTAAAATCAAAATATCAGTCCCATTTAATGAAATTTTGAAAGTAAAAAAGTATAGAAGCAAGATTGTGGAAATGCTTAATTCTCCCCCAGGAGGAGCTGATATTTTAAATTTGCAAGAAGACAATCCTATCATTTGTTTAGGCCCAAGGCTTGAAGATGAGCAGAATGATGAATTTCCTCCTTTTTATATAAGCATCAATATACATGAAATGACTCTTCATAATGCCATGTTGGACTCAGGAGCATCTCATAATCTTATGCCCAAAGTCATTATGGAAAGGTTAGGATTGGAAGTGACTAGACCTTATAAAGACTTATTTTCTTTTGATTCTAAGAGGGTTCATTGTATTGGGTTAATTAAGGATGTTGTTGTGGCACTTACACAAATCCCAGCTAAAACCACTGTCATGGATATTGTTGTGGCTGATGTTCCACCTAAATTTGGAATATTACTTTCAAGGTCATGGGCAGCTAAAATTAAAGGTACCATGCAAATGGATTTGACTTATGCTACTATTCCAGTATTTGGAGAGCAGAGAAGGTTATACCGGGAAACAAGGATGGCATATATGGTGAGTAGCAAGGATAAACCATAGAATTTTCCTATCTATTCTTGTGACACAGGCTTGGGATCAGCCATTCTATTTAATGAATCAGTGGGAGAAGAATCACAGAAAGAAAAAGCAGAAAATCAGTGTGAAGAGTTGCAGCAAAGTAATGAAGAAGATATTTCGGGTTGTTGGTCTTTGTATTTTGATGGACCAGCAGGGAAGGAAGGAGCTGGCGCTGGAATTTGGATCATGAGTCCAGCTGATGAAAGTAAGTTCCTGTCTTATAAGCTCAATTTTGATTGCACAAATAACATGGCCGAGTATGAGTCCTTGGTTTTAGGCTTAGAAAATTTGATTGAGTTCAAGGCAAAAAACATTGTTGTTTATGGGGACTCTGAGCTAGTTATAAAGCAAGTTCAAGGTGTTTATCAAACAAAAGATGCAAGAATGAGAGCTTATAGGAACTTGGTGTTAGAATTGTTGGAAAAGTTTCAATCATATACTTTCAATATCAAAACCAGAGAGCAGAATTCTATGGCAGATTCTCTTGCTGTAGCAGCTAGTCTTTTTGTCATTCCTAAACATGCTACTGATAGTTATGAAGTCAAAGTCCGCCATAGGCCAGTAATTCCTGATAATATATTAAATTGGCAAGTCTTTGAAGATGACCAACAGGTGAAAAGTTTCATAGAATTGAAAGGAGAATTTGAGCATTGTCAAATTGATCAGCAAAACATGTTAGTAGAAACAAAAGAAAAATCTGAGGTGTTACAGCTGCAAAATAATCTTATTCCTAAAGGTCTGATTCCACTTGAGAAGCTTTTTGATCAGAATGATGTTTTTAAGGCGCCAAGGTTGCAAGCAAATGAAGAGGAGATAGAGAACTGCAATCTAGGTGATTTAGTAGCGCCTAAATTGGTCAAAATTTCAAAATTTTTATCAGCTGATCTAAAGGTTAAATACATTGATCTAATGAAGAAGTTTATTGATGTGTTTGCTTGGAATTATACTGATCTCAAACAATATGATTCCTCAGTTATACAACATACAATCCCCATCAAGCCAAATGAGAAACCTTTTAAGCAAAAATTGAGAAGAATAAATCCTCTGCTAATGCCATTAATTGAGAAAGAAGTCAAGAAGCTGTTTGATGCAAAGATTATTGTTCCTATCAGATTTTCAAATTGGTTGGCCAACTTGGTTCCAGTTAGGAAAAAGAACGGAGAAATAAGGATTTGCATAGACTTTAGGAATTTGAACAAGGCTTCACTGAAGGACAATTATCCTCTTCCTAAAATGGATCTTATGCTGCAGAATATTGTAGGCTCTCAAAGAATGTCAATGTTAGATGGCTTTTCAGGATACAATCAAATCCTTGTTCATCCAGAAGATCAGGAGAAGACAGCCTTCACTACACCATGGGGCACCTTTATGTATGCTAAGATGCCTTTTGGCCTCATGAATGCAGGGGCGACTTTCCAAAGGGCCATGGACATTGCTTTTGCAGAGGAAAAAGATAAATCAGTAGTGGTATACCTTGATGATATCACAGTCTTTTCAAAGAGAGAGGAGGATCATTTAAAGCATCTGGAAAAGATATTATTGAAGTGTAGAAGGTTCGGCATTTCTTTGAATCCAACTAAAAGTATCTTTGCTTTGACTTCTGGTAAGTTGCTTGGGCATATCATTTCTCAAGAAGGCATTAAGATAGATCCAAATAGAGTTAGTGCTATTTCAAGGCTGGATTTGCCAAGGAGTAAGAAAGAAGTTCAGTCTTTTCTTGGTAAAGTTAATTTTGTTAGGAGGTTCATTCCCAACTTTGCAGAGGTGGTTAAGCACATCACAAAAATGCTAAAGAAGGGAGCAGACTTCAAGTGGACAGCTGAGGCAAGAAAGTCATTTGAAGAAATTAAAAAAGCACTCACTCAAGCGCCGGTTCTTATTAGCCCTGATTTCTCCAAGGAATTTTTAATATTCACCTATGCCTCTGAAGATACAATCGTTGGAGTTCTTTTACAAAAAGGGAATCAAGGTACTGAGCAGCCTATCTCATTCTTTAGTAAAACATTGGCAAATGCTGAATTAAAGTATAATATTTTAGAAAAGCAAGCATATGCTTTGGTAAAGGCAATCAAAGATTTTAGAATCTATGTGCTTCATTCTCATATTATTGCATTTGTGCCAAGTGCTGTTATTAAAGAAATTCTCACACAAGCAGACCCGGATGGTAAAAGAGGGAAATGGATAGCCAAATTGCTGGAATATGATATTGAAATTAGGCCAACTAAATTGGTGAAGGGTCAAGGGTTAGCAGAGTTGCTAACTCACTCAAATCTAGACTGCAGTGACATTAATTTTAATGCAGAAATATCAGAAATTTTTGAAGAAGAGGAAGAGTTGGTTCAAATTAATGAAAAATTTCTGATATCTGAATGGTATAAGGATGTCTCATTTGTTTTACAACACAACAGAGCCCCTGACAATCTTTCCAAGTCTAGAGCTCGTTTCATCAAGCTGAAATCCCTTAGATATTTTGTTTATGAGCAGAATTTATTTTGGAAGGATGCTGGAGGAATTCTATTAAGTTGTTTGATTGAAGAGGAGGCTGATAGGGTGATCGAAGAGTTTCATAAGGGAGATTGTGGAGGTCACCATTATTGGAAGGCTACTGCTAATAAAATATTGAGGGCCGGGTATTTTTGGCCCACCATGTTCAAAGATATTTATAAAAAGGTTGCAGCCTGTCATGAATGTCAGTTGTTTGAAGGTAAAAGGAAGCTCATGCCTATGCCTCTAGTTCCTATTTATGTAGAAGCGCCCTTTCAGCAGTGGGGGCTGGATTTTATAGGTGAGATACATCCCTCTTCATCAGGCCAACATCGGTGGATACTTACAGCCACTGATTATTTCACAAAGTGGATAGAGGCAGTACCAACTAGACAAGCTAATGATGCAGTCATTATTTCCTTCTTAGAGAACAATATTTTATCAAGGTTTGGATGTCCACTCAAGCTTATCACAGATAATGCTCAAGCTTTTAAGTCTAAGAGAATGATAAACTTTTGCCACCAATATCATATTTCTCTTGGTCACTCAACAGCCTATTATCCACAAGGCAACGGTCTAGCTGAAAGTTCAAATAAGAGTCTTGTGAGGATTATCAAAAAATTACTGCAAGAAAACAAGAAAACTTGGCATTTGAAACTGAAGTATGCATTGTGGGCTGATCGCATATGCACTAAAAGATCTATTGGAACCTCTCCTTATGAACTTGTGTACGGAGCAGAAGCTATTTTTCCAACATCTCTTGGTGTCCCAGTTATGAAATTAATTCAAGGACTTGAAGAAGAGCCAAATGCCATACAGCGGAGGATTAATCAATTGATTGCATTACAAGAAAAAAGGAATGAAGTGGTTGAAGATTATCAACAAAATCAGAATAGAGTCAAGAGGGCTTTTGACAAGAAGATTAAAGATGTGACCTTTCAGATTGATGACAAGGTTTTGAAATGGGAAGCCAAGATTGAAGAAAAGGGCAAACATGGCAAATTTGAGAATTTATGGAAGGGGCCATATTTGATCTCTGCTTTCCATGGAAACAATACTTATATTTTGCAAGAAGTTGATGCATCACAGTATGCTGGTGGGCCTGTCAATGGCAGGTTCTTAAAGCATTATTATCAGTAAAAAATCTGCCAAGTAATCCATGATCATTGTAAATAATCATTGTTTTTGAAGTGTTTTGTGTTAGCAATAAGTGACAAGCTGAACTAGAAGACTTTAGCCCGAGGAGAAGGCCCACAAAGTTTGAGAGGAATGCTTGTCAGCCAGATGTGAGTGTAATAAATGGATAAAGCACTGGTACTGCGTGTTCTTAGTGTACCACAGGGGCACACTATCCCTAGTGGAGCCACTGTTATCACTAGGAACTATAGTTCATGTATATAAGATTGTCCATAAGTTTTTATAAAGTATTGAGGTCTTGTAAATAGGTTTGTTAGTTGATGTCAATTTCAAATTTGAAATTCAAGAGTTGTGGATGAGAATTCGTGTAAAGGCAAGATCATTAGACACCCTCCATCATTGTTAGTTATGTCATGTCATGTCTTTGGTACTTGCGCAGTTTCGCAGCGCGGGTGTGATTGGTCAGTTTTGCTGCGAAATAATGTTTGCGTGTTTTCGTAGCGCTCTGTTTGTCAGCGATTTCGTAGCGCATCCTCTTAAATTTGAACTGCCCGCGCTACGAAATCGGAGTTTCAGGGTTTTTTGCAGCGTTTTTCTCTGAATGTCTAATCCGAGAGTAGTGAGTCACAAATCCGGTCATGATTGTCTTTTCACACCCTTTCTATGTCATGATTAGCCATTATTTTTCCATAAGGTCCGAAGTCATATAGTTGTGTGTCAGTTTGAAGGAGGTTATAGGAGATGGTCATTTCATAATGAGTCCTTTATATCATATGAATGTTTTTGCTATATGAAAAGCCTGAGCTTTGTTTTAAACGGACTACTGCAAGCGAGCCTGCTCTCTACAGCTAAAGATTGTTTTCGTGCTGCAAACCACCATCATTCCCTTGTGTAAAAATACTTAAAGAAGCATGGAAAGAAAGGAGCACCGTTCTGGTAAATGTGTGAGAACAGAGCCGGAGGGGTTAGATGTTACTCTCGGGGATGAGGAGGTAGCAAAGGCATTTCGAAGTGCTGGCTGCTGGCGATTTTGTGAAAAATTAAAGGGTGGACATGCAGAAGTGACCAAGGCATTTGCATTGAACTTCACTGGACTGAATTCGAAGGTGGCCATGTTGGAGTTTCCGGTGTCCCCTGAAGTCATTTCTACTGTCACAGAAATACCGAGGGGTGGCCAAGAGTGGTTCAAGAATTTCAAGTTTGACATGGGTCCGTGTAAGGAGTTCTTGAAGGCACCTTATGTAGATGAAGATCTCACTAAAGCTGTCCCAAGGAGCTATCTAAAGGAGAATTATGCTATGCTATTGACATGTATCCAGAAGTACCTGACATGTGAGGGTAGGTACAACAAAGTTTACTCATACCACTTCAAGCTGCTGTTACACTTCACTGGTAAGAGTTCAATAGACATACCTTTTTACTTGTTCAGGAGTATTAGCAAGATGTGTGATAAGATTCAGTTAAAGAAAGATGCTTATGAAACATCTCTTTTTCATCATGGTCTGGTTAAATTGCTGGTGTTGGATAGCCTACATAAAATTGGTAAAGACTGGGATTCATTTGTGTTTATGGCCGGTTTCCCAAGTAAAACGGGCCTCACTCCATTACCTGTGAGAGAAAGAGAAGAAAGGAGTGAGGAAACTACTTTGGCTGAAATTAGGAGAGAAATAACAGACCATAAGAAGCCCAAAGCTAAAACAAAGAAATCAGAGAGGTCTGTAACAGTTAAAGAAACACCTGAAGCATCAATGAAGAAAACTCCTAAGCCAGCAGTTAAAGAAACACCTGAAGCATCAGTAGATAAAACTTCAAAATCATCTAGAGTATCTGAAAAGGAAACCTCTAAGTCATCTCCTAAGGAAACACCTCAGTCATCAAAACAGAAGACTCACAAAAGAAAAGATGAAACTAAATCCAGTGAAGTTGAAAGGGTTTCAAGGGTGAGAACTAGAGGCCAGCTAAGCAAAGAAAAAGGAAAGTCAGCCCCTGTGGAAGAAAGTCCTATTTCAAAGGGTAGTTTAAATGACTTACTTGAAGCCATTGAATTAGAGCAAGATCATCCAATCCAAATTGAACCACTTGAACTTGAGCAAGATCAATTGGTATCACCAATGCATATTGATGTAACACAATCCTCACCTGAAAGTTCTAAGAAGTCAAAGGCTTCTAAAAGGTTAAAGTTTGAAGAACCAAGTGAAGAGTATGCCTTTAAACCACGCAGACCAATGACTAGAAGGCAAATGAAAGAAGTGGAAAAAGCTCAGAAAGAGAAAGCACCTTCAGAGATGCCTAGGACAGAGACACTTGAAATCTTCTCTGAAATAGTCCAAGCAGCTAAAAACAAGAACAAGGATAATAAGGTTGTTATCAGTCAAAGTGGAAATGTGATAAGAAACAAGTTGGAGCAAGTAAGGAAATACCTCAGGTTCAAAATGTTTTTAAAGAAAAGGCAGTAAGATATACAAGCTATAAGAAAGTTGTAATGAAAGGTAAAACAAGTTTGATCAGTCAAGCTAGCTCAGTATCTGATGCCTATGTATGGACAGTGCCAGCTCTGAAGCAGGCAAATATTATGAAACAAATGAATGCAAGTCTAAGAGCAGAGAACAAGAAGTTGAAGGAAGAAGTCATCAGCCTGAAAGAAAAGCTAGACAAACTAGCTAAATGATTCAAGGAGGAATGTGTTTTCCAAATTTTGATATATTTTGGCCATCGTCTTTTTAAAGCTTTTTGAGACTTTTTGATGTCCTTACACCTGTATAGAATGACTGAAGAAATCACAGACTTGAGTTATTGTTGCTTTAAGGTTCATGTATTTAATTTTGATGACCTACAGCAGTTTCGTAGCGCGCTACGAAACTGCTGTAGATGACTGGTTATGTTGAAAACTTGAGTTTGAATGCTGAGGTCAGCAAATATTTAAAGAGATGACTTAATGCCAGCATGGAGGTTATAGAAGGTCAGTCAGATATTTAAAAAAGGATGCCAGGTGTAAATATTCGAAGAAAAGGTGAAGTTTTGTCATTTGTTGAAAGTTTCACTTTATGTCCGAGTTTTTAGGGTTATGATAGAGCTGCTGAGGTGTTAAGTGATACACTTGTCTAGTTATGGGATGGCCAGATCATGAGTTTTCTTTAGTCACACGGGATTATCCAAGGATTAAATGGCTTGAAACTGGATCATTAATACATGAACACCGATGGGAGGCAGCAACCGTGAATATAGGCTTCATTTTCTTATTGGTTGATGAATCATCTTTGCATCAGGCATCCGAAGCCGTTCATACATTGAATCTGCTTTCAGTTTGGTTTGGTTATTATTGTAATGCTACAGGTGGCAAGCTCCAAGAATGCAGCAAAGTATACGAGGAGAAAGACTTAAAGTGCCAATGTGATGGAGTCCTCTGTTTTCGTAGCACCATATCTCTTGTAATCAATTAGTTTGTTTATGATATAGTTAAGGTCATTAATGTCAAAATTCCGAGCTCCCTTCATGCTTGTTGAGGAGTCTCATGCAGTAGTGTTTTGATTGGCTATATATAGGAATAACTTTTATGTAAAAAAGGTTGGATACTTTATAGAAAAACAGTGTTGTTTTGGGCCATTGTAAGACCTTTTTTGACAGTAATAGTAAAACAGAGTTATTCTCTTCTCAAGATTCTCGAAGGATTGTCATGTTCAAATGTAGTGATGGTGTTTTATACTTTATGTTCTTTTATAGTCTTGTTGTAATGCAATCACTCAGAATTCATAATTATATGCTCTGACTTCCTGTGTATTCAGCAAGCTATGTTTTGGTGGAGTATGTTTGACATGTAATGCTAAGAGCCTTGATTTCCATGAGATCACTGTGTTTTCCTTGTTTACTTAATATTATAGACTCCATAGCCCAATGAGAGCCAGTTTGATGTGTTTCCAACCAGTTATGCTTTCATAAGTGAATAAAGAGTTAGCCATCTAGTGTTTGAAGGATTTTATCAAGAGTTGTGAGAGAGCCCTCTCTGATCAAAGAGGCTAATCTTTGGTCTAAAGATAGGTTGAAATAGTTACATGAAATCTTACTTGGTTGCAGCCCTCAGTAGTGATTTTGTGATAACACATTCTTTTCAAAAATTTTCCTCATTGTTATCCACTTTATTCCTTTGAAAAGAAGATTTTGGTCTTTCCTTTTCTTTACAACAACCTTTCATTTGCAAAAATTTAACATTTAATACTCATTATTGTTTCCTCTTTCTTTGAATTCTTTTCAAATGTCTGTATCACATCCTTATCTTGATGATCCTATATACATATGTTTGGAAGAATTTCAAGGAATTTATTTTGTAAATAAGTTTATTCTTGTACATACATTAGCATTAGATGCATACAACATACCAAGTTTTATTTTTGTTGGTATATTTATGATTTTGTAACTGAGGTTTGATTTACACATTCATGTAGATAATAATATGCTTCAATGGTTACATTGAAAGTTTGACTTTTCTTAGTCTTAGTCTACGTTTTAGATTAGCATTAGGTTTAGTTTAGCGGTTATTTTAAATTAAATAAGAGGATGGTTTTGAACTTTGATAAATACATGGGAGGGGATGAATATTCATCAGGTAAAACCATGATCACATTCTCCGACGTACATTTACATGTGCATTTCCATTTGTTATTAGTTTTCTAGAATTTATTTTCTCTTTTAATACTTTTTTCTTTCTTATATTGTGTTGTTCTTCTCGTAGGTATTGGTTTGAGTTAGAAGATCAACTTTTCCTAATTAAACAGCTGTGAAAATTTTAATGTGGAAAATTGTCAAAACACATTTAGGGCGATTTTCCTTCTCATTTCCAAAGCTTTCATTTATTATGGAAAAAATATTATGAAAACTTATATGTTTTATTTGGAAGGTGAACTTATAAAAGTAAATAAACCTTGTTTGAATTTTTATAAGTAATTTTTTATTGAAACTCCCATTAGATTAGAAAGCTCATTTTAATGAATAACAAAATCACTAAGAAAGACAACATTAACATGAATAGTATTCTTCTTAACAAGAAACATAATTTCTTATGCCAAGATCATTCTTTTTACTTCTTTAAGTTGAGTATTGTTTATCTTATGATTTGATTTTTGTGGTTGATGTTTTTTGGGTTTTTTCTAGTTTTTCTTGGCTCTTGACTTTGGGTTTGAATTAATAACATCTCACTTCTTCCCTCTACAATCCCTTGAGTGCCAATTTTACATTTTCCTCAGATGGATTTAAGTAATATTACCAAGCCTTTTGAAAGAGTTCTTTTTAACCCAAATTTGGTTTAATACTTGGGAAATTCTTACTCTTATCTAATGAAATTCATTAGTAAAAGGAAGAATAATAGGAAGATCATTAAACTGCTATATTTCAAACTCACATTGAAACTCTGACTTTGTTTGTATTTTATTATCATTTGGATGTTCTCTTACCTTAATACACATAAGAGAAATCTACTTTACAACATGTCATATCCTAAAATAGCTACTAAAGTAACAAAAAGAAACAGATAAGTTTAGTATTCTATAACTCTATCATGTCATCCTATCTCTTAAGGAGAGGATTTATCTCCCCATCTATTAACACAAATCATCAAAATGTAATTAAAAATTATAAAAACACATGAAAGATAGGGGGTCTCCTAAAAGAGCCAACCTACCATGATCATGGGCTTTGATTGTTATGACATTATCACATCTGGTCACCAAACTAGGATAATGGATTACAATAATTCACTCTAAGACAAGAGGTCTCATCATGAGCCAAATTTTTCATTACTATTAATTATTGTGAATGGAAATGTCAATATCTAGTCACGAAGCCAAGATAATGACTTTCAGAATAACTAAATGAAATATGATTCCTCAAGTGATGCCAAACAATATATGGGATAACAACATTTCCTTAGGTTAAAATGCAACCCTATTGAGGCTATGAATTATTGTTGGCAGCAATGGCTCTACCTATGGTAATGAGAGTTTATCATTTCACTAAACTAAGCATAAGCCTATGTTCTTTAGTTAAAGCTATGATTAATTAATGGTTGTTGTAAACATGGTCAATATGATTAAACTTTATTCTGACTTTTTTAGGGATTTCATAGAGTTTGAATCTTCACATTTTGATTTTATTCAGTCTTGCTCTTCTTCCTTTTAGGATTTCATTAATAATAAACCAGAGATAACTAGTTCTTCCTAATGTGTCGCCATTGTTGTGGTAAAAATTAAACCCCCCCATTATTCACTTAATTCTTATTATAGAGAACCTTTAATTGAATGATTGCTCATTTTACTATTCAACTTCGAGTAATTGGATTGCTCTAATGAGTTCGATCTGTTCTTATCTTTTTATCATAATTTGTTTGATTTCATTTGGTTGTTTGGTTTGCAAATGGTGACTAAACAAATATTTGACATTTTCACTACCTTGGCCCACTAAATGTATAAAATGTACATTACTTTTTCTTTATAAACTTATTCGTTTGTAAATAATAAACTTTCATTTGTAAATATTAGTTTTATTTGTTTTATTTTAATTTTTTATCGATTTGATTAATAACTAATTAAATAGCCCCCGAGACCAAGATCTTCATTAATAGTAGCTATATTATTTTATTTTCCAAATAGTGGCTTTGGCTTATATTATAAAGCAGATGTTGTCTTTTGATAAAATGGTTGTAACATATCGTAACCTCGGAACTTATTGATATCAGAAGATTCCTTTCAAAATCCCCGATATCATAAGTCTTGGGCACATTTGACAGTGGTTAGTTTATTGGATGGAGGACCCACTTCCACATGATTACTCTCACATATCGGAGATTTATTTTTCGAAACACTTGTAAAACTCTGATACAACACTTCCTCTGATTTCTAATATCCCAATGTGCCTCCCGCTCTGACCTATGATATTCATATCTCTCTTATTGTCGATATTCTAATAGCGATATAACCTATCCCTTTGATCTCCAAATTCTGATAGCCATCTCCTTTGACTTCCGAATTATGATATTCCACTCACCCCTGATATCCGAACCTATTATGGTATTAATTCTAGTCTAATTGGAATATTGCATCCACCTGTATCAGAACTTTTAAATGGTGGCAACTTTAAAACTGCCGATATCACATATTTGATACAAGACTCTGTTATAATGGACCCGATACACTATTTAATAGGACTTTAGCAAGATATCGTGACTGCTCCATATTGCAACCTCCTAATATTAGTGTTTTGGGTTTATGGCCATTGTTAAGAGTTTGGATATCCATTTGTCCAATACAACTCATCTCTCGCCATTTTTCACTTCTAGGGGCCACTATCATATTAATTGAAAAATCTGTTTGATTTTTCTACTGGTTTTGGGCATAATTAGAGTTTCTTTACAAAGTTTGTTTTATGCCATGGTCAACTCTAATTTTTGTTATAACAAAGGTTTTTAATCAAGTTAGCATTTAAACAAGACTAGTCTATCACCAAATAAATTCCTTCAAATGGTAAAGGGATATCATGATAAAAGAAGGTTTTTGAATTAGTTGTTCCTCGCATATTATTTCACCTATCGATTCGAAACGAGGAGACAAGAAGGACCATCCTTATCTATGCAAACCAAACTGGGCAATTCATTCCACTATGCTCATCTGCATTTTGGACATAATTCCAATTGAAGCCTTCTATGCTATAATTAACTCTCTTGTTGATAGATTTGGGAAAATTCTTAATATTTCCACTATGTATAAATACCAATGTCTGATTATTGTAGAAAATGGATTCAAATTGTATAAATAGGCCTTCTCTACTCTACAATCCAGGATTCTAAAAGAACTATTGTTATATGGATTTAGGGTTGTAGAGGAGAGTACATTTTAATCTCATAATTGAGGAATAGAGAGATTTATCTTTTACATATTTGAAATGTGTATGCTAGGAAGAGCTTGCACTATTTCAACTCATGTTTCAATAGGAGATTTTATGAGTTGTAGAGGATTTTCGGAGATCAAAGCAAGGGAATTAAACTTAATAAATTGGTATTCAAGATACTATTGTTTTAAATACTAGTTTAATTTTATAATAGCAGAGACTTATGATTTTTAGTCATATTTGTGTATTGTTGTCTATATGAGTATTTATTGCAATTATCTATTGTTTATCTCTGTTCTTATGTGATGAACTCTTATTTCTGAGTAACGACTTACTTAGAGATCAACCTTTTAATTCTATCTTAACAAACAATAATATTATGTGAACTATTTCCTTGTACTACTATTTAATCATTCAAGTTGTTGGATTATTAATCATCATCATTTTTGTGTACTACTTCATAAATGTTGTTGATTAATAATTCTAGTTAAAGGATCTCTAAAAATGATATGTTTGATAATCATAATATCAACTAATTGAAATACTTCATTAACTTAATATTCACAACAAGCGAGACATATTTAAATCTCAATTCAATCAGCTATCTTGATCTTGGTTGGGTTAGATCTACATCTTCCTAAAAGAGATAGATTTAGGTTTTCTATCCTTCTGCTTGTATTCTAGTGTAAGTTTATATTAGATTAATTATTCCATCCCAAAAATACCCTCATATAGGTGTAGTCTTTAGAGTGGTTTGGATGGGCCATAAAGTCAGCTTAAGGATCACTTTCTTCTCTGATCAAAAAGAGGGTTGATTTGATATATCTTCTCTATTGGTAGCTAAAAGTCATACTTTAAGTTAGTAGAGATAAAAATAGGGTAACTGGACCCAATTTTACCAATCAAAACCACCATTTCAATGGAAAAGGAGCTTCTTTAAGTTCTCGGTTGGGTGGTCTCCCTTAAAATGCTGAAATGCCATTTTTTCCAATCAACACATTGGTAGGGAAAATGGAGGATTGAATAACCATTTGGGACTGATACTCCTTAAGGATTTGGAATCCAATATAGGTAGTAGTGTCATGGATTGATACTCTTTGAGGATAAGGATATGGTATCCACGACAAGAGTAGTCAAAGAGGATTGATATTCTTTGAGAATTTGGAATCGAAGATAAGAATAGTCATGTAAGGATATACTTGGTGAACATATAGATGGGGTATGTGCCTTGAGAGGTGGTTGTGGTGGTGTCCTATGGAATTCCTCTTAGCATTATGCTCTGATCATGTGTATGTTGAAGAATGTAACTATAATAAATCTTCATAATTTTATAACGTAATATATTTTTCAAAAGAAATTTTTATTATTACTAAATTGACTTATTGAAGCATGGATTTCATGCTTGGGAAAATAGTCATAGTTGAAGCCTCCATTGTAGGTTTTTAGTTTTTTTTTCAAGTCAAATTCAAATACATTTTTTCATGTCAAAATCCTACTCCATCAAGTCACCTTGCAAATCGGCCACCAAACTAATCTATTACAAGTTGGATTCACAAATAACTCATGTCGGCTCATTTTACAATTGGAAACCACTATACATACCCACGTAAACTCGGCTCTACAGAGAGAAGTAGCATGAAGTTCGGATAGACCTTAGATATAGTGAAGAAGGATGACTACAGGCTGAAACATTAAGCTACTACAAGAACAGGATGAGACACCATCACTAGACTAAAGCAATGATCTATTGTAGGGACTAGATACAACACTATTGTAGGATTGAAGTAGTAAACTATTACAGAGATGAAGTCAATGTAACTGAACCAGAGCAATACAAAAGATCGAAATAATGGTACTATCCAAGGAAACTAAAGTATGATAAGATTTTAGGACTGAAGCTATGTATAATTATATAGTCAATATTCCCTGAAGAAACCATAGGACCGAAGATGGGTATAACTATAGGGCCAAATTTATAATTTACAGGATTGACATTTGGATTGAAAGAAAGGATTAACTACTTTTCATTATCATATGAAGACTTGGATCAAAAAATGTGAGCTAGATTGTCTTGATGGATGGAAGGTTGTTTCTTAGTTTAGGCTCCAAGAGTCTTGGTTGTCTCATAGTGATATGAATCTCCTGAAGGAAGAATTCTTGACTGGGTTTCCCCTACTTAGGGGTTCTTCCCTGACTGTGTGCTTACATTTTGTGTCCCCTTTTTGCTTATGATATTCATGGATTGTAATTAGTATTAATGATAAGAACATAACAAACAAAAATAAGATATAAGAAGTGAAACATCATAAGGTAATGTCATAATACAAGAGAAATAAAGTTAAATACCTGATACCCTAGATTTCTCAACATGGTATCATAGTGAGGTTCATATGCATAGGCATAAAGGAGATCACAAGGGCTAGAAATCATGGCAAAGAAGTCTACATCTGATCTTCTCAAAGGAATAAATCAGAACTGATGGGCACTATAAAGTAACCCTAAGCACATTAATATGATCATAGACCTAGATAAGAAAATGGAGGCATAAAAAGTGTGTTTAGAAGACAGTGAAAGGTATAGTATGTAGTTTCATGCCTTTTAGCCTTGATGATCAAGTCTTATACTCTCCTAACAGGTCATCACTTCAAGACCAATCATATAATAATAAACTAAAACTAACTCTTCCTATCAATGAATCATGATAATAATTGAAAGGCATAGGTCCTACAATGACAATTTGTTCCAAATACAATAAAGATATAAAAGCAATGAAAGACAACTCTTTTGTGGCATAATCATAACTTGATCTCCAACAATGTATCTCCTTCAATTCTACTATATAACACATCAAAAATCTGTTGAATAGTCAAGGTAATTAGGAACATTCATCGGTCAGTAATTCTGTAACATGTTTTTGTTTTTGTTTCCTTTAATTCTGGTTAGGGTTTGTTCAAATTTTCTTTTAGTTTGGTGAAGATATGTGGAGTCTAGTTAAGGGCTAATTCTTTTAAAATTGTTATACATCTAGTTAGGATTAGACTTCATTGTTAAGCAAAGTCTAGGATTAGTCCATAATAGTCTTTGTAGTTATGTCCTAAAGTATCACACAAATTCTTGATATCCCAAGGTCTAATTACATCTCTTTTTAAGCTCTTTCTTGCTAGTATTTCAAATAATAAAAATTTTAGAATTAGGTCAATTTACTTTTATGCATAATTTAATGACTTTCCTATGTTTCAAATTCTTCTACTAACAATCTGGAATCTACATCAAGATTCTTGTATACTTGACAAGTTTACATTACAGGTAGAGGTAAGTATCATTGGTTTAGAACTTATTTATTTTCATTAAGATTCATCTCGAAACTATTCTTCATGACGTGTACAAATTGACATCCAAAGCTACAATAGATACTTAAGTAAATCAATTCAATGAACATCACTTCAAGGAAACCCTAATTGGTTTATAAAGGAATAAAGCAAGTTATGTAAAAATTATTCTTCATTAAAAGAATGATTATTTTGAAATATTTGCTTGGTATTACTAACTCTCTCACGTTTAGGTTTTGAATCGTAAGAGATTCTTGTTAGGGTGATTAATGATTAAGATTAAATTTCTTATGCAACCAACTCAAAAATAGATACAAAAGATAGATCGACAACTTCAAAATCACCCTCTTCAAGGGAGAAACCTCCTTTACATTACAAAAATGAACAATTCTTAGATGATTCAAATGAAAAAACATCCTTTATATATATAGGAGTCTAAGGGATCACAATATAATCAACGTTGACAAAACAATAATAATATAAGGGCACAAAAATAACAATAGTGGCTGCTATGGGGCACAATAACAACAATATGGGGACAACATGGGCACAATAGTAACAATAAGGGATAGAATGTCAATAATAATGGGGGAATACTCTAGTATTACAGGTACATACCACGCCCATCTCCTTCAAAAAAGTGTTGTCCTCAACGCTTGAGTAGTTTTGGATGCTTTTGTGAAATGTTCTCATACTCCCATGTGGAATCTTCAATGGTTAAGTTCTTCCACTTGATGAGATACTCTGAAATTGATCGATTTCATAGCTTTCAAGTTCTTCTTTCTATCAGCGCTTCATGTTCTGATATGATTTTTCCTTCCTCGTCAAGTTCTAGCAATATTACTTGAACTGGGAGCTTGTCACCTATAACCTTATTTAAGCATGAAACATGGAAAACTAGGTGCACTGAGGAAGATGCAATAAGCTCCAATTTGTATGCCATAGTACCAATCTTTTGCAACACCTTGTACAGACCGTAATACATTGGTGATAATTTATTATGCTTCTGAGTTTGCTTCAGATACATTTGCCTATATAGTTGTAGTCATAGAAATACCCAGTCACCTACATCAAAACTTCTTTTGTTCTGATGTTGATCTTCCTATTGTTTCATTCTATTATACACCAAAGTGAAGTTATCCTTTAAGAGTTAAAGAACTTGGTCTTGATGCTCGATGTCATCTTCCACTGCTTTATCCTTATAGTTTTCTCTTAAAGATGATGTGATGGATGGTCGATGATATCCATAAAGTGCCATAAATGAGGTCATTTTTACTGCAGTATGGAAGTAAGTGTTATACCACCATTCAGCCAGAGGCAGCCACTTGGCCCATTATATTTGTTTATCATTTACAAATAAACGATGATGTCCTTCCAAACATTTGTTCACTATCTCAAATTTCCCATCATATTGAGGATGATATGATGAGCTATGAGCTAACTTAGTACCCAAAAAATAAAATAATTCTGTCCAAAGAGTTCGAGTGAAAATGGTATCTTTGTCGCTTACAATCATTTTTGGGTTTCCATGTAGCTTTTGTATTTCTTTCATAAATGTAGTAGCAACTTTACTAGCTTTAAATGGATGATATAATGCACAAAAGTGTGCATACTTGGTAATTCTATCAACTACCACCATGATGACACTCTTTCCTTCAGACTTGGGTATCCATGTGATAAAATCCATTAAAACATCCTCCCAACATTGACTTGGAATGGATAAAGGTTGTGACAGACCCAAGGTCTTAATTGTTTCAATTTTTTTTTTTTTGAGAACTAAACATTCCGCTACAAACTTTTGAATATTGGATTTAAGGCCATCCCAAAAAAAATCCTTCTTAACCCTATGGTAATTTTAAAAAAATCCTAAGTTCCCTCCTAGTGGATAGTAGTGCAATTCGATAATAATTTTTTGTTTAAGTTGGGAATTCTTACAGAGTTATATGAGATCTTTGTACCATAATGAATCATTTTTCCAGCTAAATGTATACTGGGATCTTGCTACAACTTTTGAATGATTACCCACACTTCTTCGTCATTCTTCCATTCATTCCTTGCTCTATTTATCCAATCTAGTTGGATAATAGAAATGGCACAAAATAATGCTTCTAGATCCTCATCCTTTCTTGAGAGTGTATCTCCAACAACATGTTGCTACAATTTTTTGTAGATGATTTCAAATTCATAACCCAACATATTTCTAACCCATTTGTGTTGCTCTTATGAAAATAATCTTCATTCTTAAAAGTGGTTAAGACTATCATGATCCATTTTTACCTTGAAGTGTCTTCCCATTAGGTAAGGTCATCATTTCTTAAGTGCATGTAGTATTTCAAACATTTCCTTCTCATAAATAACTTTGTGTAAATACCTTCCTTTGATTGGATGACTTTCAAAAGCAATGGTTCTTCCTTCTTACATTAAAACAACACCAATTCCTTTTTCTGAGGCATCACATTCCAATGGCGTAGCTAATACCGGTTCTTGGAACATTTCCTCTTTAAGATGTTCAAAGGCCATTGTTTCTTCTGGAATCCAAGAAAACACATCTTTCTTCAGTAATATTGTTAGAGGTGCTGCTATTTTGCCACAATTCTTAACAAACTTGCGATAATACCGTGTCAACCTGAGAAAACTTGGCAAATTCTTTATGAATGTGGGAATTTTCCATTCCTTAATGCCTTTAATTTTTCTAGGGTCTACCTTAACACTTCATGAGATACAATATGACCCAGATATTCCACTTCCTATACTCCAAAGAAACATTTGGATTTTTTTCATATAATTTTTTCTCCTCCAATAGTTTGAGCATCCTATCAATATGTTCACCGTGATCCTTCCGAGACTTGTTGTAGATTAGTATATCATCAAAAGATACTAACACAAATTTTCTAAGGAAGGGTTTGAAAATGGAATTCATCTAACCTTGAAATGTAGAAGGTGCATTGGTAAGGCCAAAAGGCATGAACAAGAATTCATAATGACCCTCATGATTTCTAAATGCTATTTTTGGAATGTCTTTAGTCTTCATTCTAATTTGATGATATCCTGAACGAAGATACAAATGGTGAAGTAAATTTCTCCATGTAATTCATCCAATAACGCATCAATGACTGGAATGGGAAGTCTATCTTTAATAGTGAGCTTTTTGTGCTCCCTATAATCTGGACACATGTGCCATGATCCATCATTATTGTGAACCAATACTACTTGAGCAGAGAAAGAACTTTGACTAGGTTGAATTATGCTAGCCTCTAGAATTTCTGCAACCATATATTTAATTTCGCTCTTTTGGGCATAGGGATATATGTAAGGCTTAATTTTTGGAGGAAAAATTCTTGGAATGAAATGAATAGCATGGTCGTGATCATGAATAGGTGGAAGGATTTTCGGAGTCTCAAAGTCCCTGGAATGATTTTCCATGACTTTTTTAATATCTGGAGAAATAGATGGTGGGAACCTCTAGTGAACATAATTGTGCAATTATGCCCCATTGTTCTCTCTTTAGAAGTTTTTTCATGTCGTTAGAGTTTATTATATTTCTCGATTTCACTCTGATACCCCTTAATTCAACTTCCTTTCCTTCCTAAACAAATGCCAAGAAACGTTCTTGAAAATTGAAATCTATTGTACCCAAAGATTGTAGCAATTGGACCCCTAGTACAACATCAACACCAACCATTGGAATGGAAAGCATTGGACTATTCAATACATATGTCCCATGGATAACTTGATATTATGGAACTATCCAGAGAAATTTATGTTTCCTCAATTTGCAACCATCACTTGACACTCTGGTGCTAGATATAGGAAGCAATTCAATTCCTTGGCAATCTTATTGTAACATATTGTAATATATATATATTGTAATATTAATATAGTGTAATATATATAATTTAATATTAATAACATATATAGCTTAATATTAATATTAGAGTTAAGTTAGTAATTTTAATATATGTCCAGTTATATAAAAGTTAATTCTTAAAGATTATTTAATTGATATTAATTTATAAAGATTTATTAATTAATATAAATTATATTATTAAAAATAATGAATATTAATTCATACTTAAATAAAAAAAAAAAATAAATAAATAAATAAATAAATAAATAATGTATATTAATTCATAATCATTAAAATCAATTTTAGGTTTCTTTTTAAGAATTCTCTCTTGCCGACCTGTGCTGTTCCCTTTTTATCTTTCCCTCGTTAGTATTTATGTCCTCCTTCTGGCTCCTCTTTTTATCATATTCGATCTCTTTCTATTGCCCTGATGATGGATCCCATTTGGGATTCGAAACGTTGGTGTAAAAATTCTATCACTGTGGATTCTCCGGTCAAAAATTCAAAAATCTTACAACAAATAAAATTATGGGTACTACCCGAATCAATCAACACTATTACATTTTTCTTCTTGATATATCCTTCTATCTTGAGAGTTTGAGGAGTGATAATTTCTGCCAATGCATTACAATATATGGTCAGATTCATTTCTTCTTTCTCTAGAGTTGGTTCCTAGTGTATATCCTCTTCTTTTGACATTTCTTTTTCCTTTTCTTCCTCCTCTTCACAATCTATGTAAAATTATTTATTCTCAGCACACTTATGAACTTTAGTGTATTTTAGATCACAACTATAATAAATCCATTTTGCTCTTTTTTCTTCCAATTTTTGTGGTGTTAACCTTGTAGGTTGTTGAAGGCTAGGGGCAGCAAAACTTCCATATTTATAGTTGTGAGTGGAAGTCTTCCTTGTTGCCATTATTTTTATTTCAATTTTTCTTGCCAACCTAAATGTCTTTTCCAATGAATCAAGTTCCCAAAGGAAAACCTCATGTTGGATGTTATCCTTTAAGGTACCTATGAACACAATAATCCTATGCTCCTACGGAATATCATTTACCCTTATATTCAATTTTTTGAATTCCTCAACGTGCTCCACCATTGAACCCTTTTATTTGAGATTTACCAATTGACTAAAGAAGGTGTTTCTCTTTGTATCCTCATAATGTTCCACCATTTCTTCCATTAAAACTCACCAAGTGACAAGTTTTTTACGAGAGAAAAACCATGATACAACAGAATCTGATTGGGTTCCAAATATAGAGTTTCAATGCGTATCATTTGTGTTTTTTTCACATTATGGAGATCAAAATATTTTTCCATCTATAGTATCCATGTTACGGGTTCCTTGCCATCAAAGTTACTCATATCGATCTTTGGAATATGGTGGGTCTTCGATCCAATGTTAGAGTTTATGAAATCATATTAACATTTGTTTTGTTCTCATCATCAGTTTCATCTAATACCTTTTCACCATTAGGAATCATTTCTTCTGGCAACCTTGTCAAACCTTCATTGAAACCTTCCATGTCTTCTTTTAAACTATTCTTAAAATCTTTCATGTCAACCATATTAGCTTTCATGTCATCCATATTAGCTTTCATGCCATTTGTCAATCCTTCCATGTATAATTTTAAGCTATTATTCAAACCATCCATCTTAGCTTCCATTTCATTTTTGGTTACTCTTTGTGAGAGAGAAAATTGTTGCACTTGGTCTCGTAATTTTTATATATTATGTTGCATTTCTTCTTCTTCTTCATGTTTCGCACTAGAAATCTTGGGTTTCTTACTAGGTGTTTCCATTTTCTTTCTTCACGGAATCAAATAATTAGTATTATGCTTCATTATGCACTTTGAATCACTTCAAATTATTTTTTCAAACAAAACTTATGCAATTTTAAAAAAATAAACACTGTTTTTTTTTCTTTGTAGGACCTTGATATTGAATATGTTGTATCTCTGTAATGGCAGATCTCCAAGGTTTGAAATTCTATCCTATCGTAGCCCTCTAAGTCCTATTTCCAACCCCATAAGCCTAACTGAGATTGGATTCTCCAAGAAATTGTTATACCCAATCTCCCACAATGACCTGATTATAGACTCGTTCAGTAGAGAAAACTTGTACGAGGTGCCTCGTGTCACTATTTCGACCTTCGTGCTTGAACACGATACACAACAAATCAAATTTTTTCCTATTTCTGTTAATTTTTATGGAATTCAAATCCAATGCTCAGAGAGAAAGTTATTACGGTTTTCCCAAGGTCACTTGTTTGAGATGGAATTTTGGAGCCTACAGAAACCCTAAATTCATTAGATCATATATCCGAACATATAGAGATAAAATATGTGAAATTCAGACATGACGTGCACCAAGATTTCGTCTCACATGTCGTTTTATTTTAGCTTCTAAAGCTTCATAAAAAAAAAAAATATACAGACACTGCATGAGGACCTATTTGAAGCAGCGAAACCCTAGAATCCATAGCCCTCATACCAAATTTTATGCAGCCAACTCACAAAAAGATAGAAAAAATATATCAACAACTTCAAAATTAGCCTCTTCAAGGGGGAAGCCTCCTTTACATTACACAAATGAATAATTCTTGGATGATTCAAATGAAAAAACCTCCATTCTATATATATGAGTCTAAGCAGTCACAATATAATCAGAGTCGACATAACAATAATAATGTAAGGGCACAAAAATAACCATAGTGGATTCTATGGGGAAAAATAATAGCAATATGCAGACAACATGGGCACAACAATAAAAAAAGGGCTACAATGTCAATAATGATGGGGGAATACACTAGTATTATAGGGACCTCACAAAATCTACCCTCATTACATTATCATTCTTATGGAACCATAAAAGATTCTCTATAAAGCCATAACTTAAGGGTATTTTGATGATAATATTGAAACCCTATCTATTTATGATTTGTTGTGTTATGTATTGAAATCCTAGATCTTTAGTGAATTGGTAAATTAGGGTTTATGAGAAAAACCTTTATAATATCTATAGTAAGCTCCTAGGAATGAAACCCTAGGTGTATATTTGTGTGTTTGGTTGAAACCCTAGCTTGATAAAAAAAAAAATTTGTATGTCTAAATATTTAGGTCTTGATTTCACCTAATAGATATTGATGTGATATGCTTGTGCGTGATTATGAAATCCTAGATATGTATATATGCTAACTTAATTTCCAATGCTCATAGTTTGTAAATTTTAGGGTATGATACTAATCCATAGTAGAAGTATAATATTCTAGGATCAGGGAAAATTTTAGGGGCTAATATTCCCCCAAAGGCTAATTTTCTATACTTTTTTCCAAAAAAAAATCGCTAATTTCCATTTTTTGTAAAAATGATTCACCCAAAATTTATAGAATGAAATTATTTACCCTAAAAATCACCAAAAAATTATATATAGACTATATAAAAATATTATAAATGTGAATATTTTTACAAAAATATCTCCCAATATTTTATAGATTTCATATTATGGACTAGTGGGATTCGCCAAGGTTTCTAAATTTTAAGATAAATTTTCATCCTTAAAATTTTCCTTCTCTAGGATACAATGATATTATTTCCAATATGATGATAAAGTCTAGGGTCTAAAGCAAACCCTAGTAGGATTTGGTAATATTGTTGAAACCTTAGACTATGCTATGATTGGTTTTTATTGTTGATATCTAAGGCTTTGTGTACCAAAGATGGATTCTAGGGTTTACAATATCTCATAGTAAAATATGTAATATATTTGAAAGTAATATTCAAGCCCAAGATATAATGAGATCGATATCTTTATTGAGTTACTTTAAGTTTTAATGATGTGATATAGGGTTTATAACAAAACCCTAGCAAGAAATTGAAGTGGAGAAGTATGTGTCTCTTGTTGATTATGAACCTAAACAAGTTTAGGTATTTGAGATCTAAAGTCTTATGCTTCAATTATTGTATGATTCTGATTTTGTTAACTTCATATGTGTTTGGTTGTACTTACTATTAAAGTGTTGCAGGTACACAATCTTCATGTTGAAAATAGAAACAAGAAATGTTAAAAATAACATTAAGAAAAATCTGAATTTAATTTGTCCTTTAATTAAATTGTAATTCTATTCTCATAACATCTTGTAGTATTTAACTAAGTTAAATTGACTTAGTTGGCTCAGTAAATTAGAGTTGGAAGTCTATCTAGAGTCATGTAGAGTGATCCCTAAATTTTAGGGGCGTAGGTTGAGTTATTATTGAGTTATAATTATTTAATTTAGTTTAACTGAGTTAAGTTCAGTTAAACTAGTTCTAACTGTTGGAGGAAATATTGAGTGGTCAAGTGAATTAAATTGGATTTAATTCACAGGCAGTGATCAATCATATAATTGATAAATCACTCAAAAACAACTCATGCATGTTAGTTCAAATGAAGACCCAGTTGAGATTAGAGTTCAGGGACAATGTACTATCAATTGTAAATTCATCTAAATTAAACAGGTGGTGCATACATTAATTAGAAGGACTATGGATGGATTTCATAGTTATTAGTGAGGAATTTCCAAATTAAATATGGGCTAATTCCCAAAGGGAATGACATAAGGGAGTATGATCTTGGTAGGATGCAAATTTGGCTAAGTATTGGCTTGAACTAGTTTGTGAGGCAGTGAGATAGATTGTACTTATGTAGAGATTGTTCGTGTCGAACAACAATTGTATTTTCTTCTCAGATCTTATGGTTAATGCAATATATAGATAGTGTGGGTTTTTATTTGAGGATTTCCCCAGAAGATTATTGTGTTATGTGCAATTGAAATTCTTCATTTTCTACTTCTTGATTTCCTTGATCAATTTTTTGTTTTCGTTGATGAGTAAAGTAGATTCAAGTCTTTTTTTTTATCATATTACATAAGAAATTTGAATCTACAGCAAAAATATACATGGTATCAGATCTAGATTTTCATAAATTTCTACATGGTATCAGAGCTAGATTTGTAGAAATTTCAACATGCTATTAGAGCTAGATTAGTAGAAATTTCTACATGGTATTAGAACTAGATTTGTAGAAAATTCTGCATGGTATCAGAGTTGAAATCACAATAGAAGAGAAGACTTTGAAGTTTTCCTTGCAGATTGATGGAGCTCTAATTCAAGCTAGATCCATAATACCTTATGTGCAGAATTTTTAATGGAACTAGAAGGCTAATAGTGGCTATATTAGTGTCTTATCACTCAATAATTTCTTAAGGCTATGAAAGAAACCCAGAGGTAACCACAGAACCACTTTTAAGCCTAGAAGCTAGCACTTCTAAACTCAGATATGTATTTCTCTATTAGATTTAAATTTTTTTGTTGTGCGATTTTAGGCTAGTTATTAGGTTTAGAGTTTGTTTTTTGGAAATGTTTGGTTGAAACTGCAAGGAAAGGCCATTGGGAAATGGATTCAAATTCTTAGGGTGATCAAATACAGAATTATTAGAATATATTTGAAATAGGGCAAGGTAGGAAATCTATTGGATCTTTGAAGCTTTGGAGTAAGAGGGAGGAAAAGATTTAGATTCAATTAAACATAGAGCATTTTAACATGAATTCTATATTTAATCTCAGTTTGAAAACATATATATTGCATATAATACATGATATAGTGTAATTAGACAATCTCATCCCTTCATCTTCTTTTAAACAATACAGATAAGAGAGACATACCAAAAACAAAGATATAACAAGTTTACAAGAGGAAAAGCTTCACCGATTTTCCTGACACATGAATCATGGAACAATCTTCTGGATTAATGAAATGATCACTTTTAACTCAGTGAACAACTTTACATCAAAGTATGCTTTCTTGATAGAAGTCCCAACATTTGTACTTCGACTTATGAAGTACTTATACAAAACTTATCAAAATATCTTGATTGGAAATATCAAGATTTTTTAAAAAATATCTTAAAAATAGTACATAAATGTAGGCAGCCAAAACTATTGTAGTCCTCTAGCACTATCTTCAAGGAATGCTTGTGGTGACTCAGCAAGAAAAAGTGTTGCTTTGCTGTTGAAGGTGAAAATTTGTTTTACCCAAGTAACTTGCACAATTTGTCCCATATGTCTTCATCTGGAGTGGAGAATTTAACTAGCTTCATGTAGCTTTCATCCACCTCAGTGTACTTTTGAAATGTAGGTTTGACAATGAATAAATGCTTTATCTCATGTTTATTAAGAAAGTCTAAATCCAAAGCTTCCATGAAGGCTTTTCCTATGATTCTTCCTTAGATGGTGGAAACATTTGACTTATCCTTGGCTATAGTATGTAACTTATTCTTATAAATTTCTAATCTAGCCAATTTGTCTCCAATTCCTTTCAAACCTAGCAGCCCCTTTAGATTTAGCACAGTGAATTTCTTGTGGAACTTTTGAATTCTGGATTCTAAATTGTGGCACTTATTTTCCAGCTGAAGCATCAAGTTTCTTTTTGTAAGGACCCTCCTCACCTTCAAAATTTTCTTTGTCTTGTCTGCAATTTCAAACTCTTCTAATTCCTCTTTAGTCTTTTAATTTAGAATCCTAATCAATGGAGTGGCTTCACCTACCTTCTATCTTAAATCTTCTTTCACCTCTTCAATGACCTCTTTAGATCTCTATACTAACTCCTTATGCTAAAAAATAATCTCAATAGAGGGCCATATTTTAGTCATGACCTCATCAACCCAATGATCAGATTGATAGGCAAGTAAACAAGAAAAAATGGAGATAGTCTGTTTTGTCATCTCAGGGAACATGGAGGATGAATATGTGTAAGAGACTTATCCTAGGGTCTTCTAACAAATTTATTTCTGATGAATTTAAATGCAATAAGAGGCAATAGTTTACTTTCTTACAAGACTTTTAAACAAATAAATTTTTACTGTTTACATTCTAATCCTTATAATTTATGGAGAAAATTTCATTTTGATAAATTTGCCTGAGTAATCTATAGAAGAATACCTGTATTGCTGGCTAGTGGAGATGCCTTTGAGTTGCTGCTCCTGCTGAACACTCCTCTTGACTGACCCAACTGGATTTACCTACCAACCAACTAGGAAATAATTCCTAGCCCAGGAAACCTCCACATGTTCCCTAGCCCTTCAAGCCCAAGTCAAACAAGGTCTAGTGTATGTGTCCAAGATGAATGATCCAGACCAAGATGAACAATATTTCTCTCCTCTCAAAAACCCAAGAAACCTCCACAGATTCTTAAGGTCTATAAAAATCACAACAAATCCTAAAATCACAATCAACCCCCAAAATCATAAGCAAGACCCCACCTCCCCTATTCTCCCTTCCCCCTTCCCTTTTTATACCCTCCCTCTCTTCTCCATCTCAACCACCTCTCATTAATTTCATTAACTTCTCATCCATCCTTACAATTGACTTCTCTTCTCCCAAGTAAAGTTTGGAGTACGTTTGGAAATGTGACATGATATAAAATTGGGAAATTAATGGGAGAGGACCATGTCTTCTCCCTAGTACATGTGAGGGTACATTGGGGAATTTGACATGAATATATATATATATATATATATATATATATATATATATATATATATATATATATATATAGATTGATAATGAGTTGGAGAGGACCATGTCTTCTCCCTAGTAAATTTGAGGGTACATTACGGAATGTGAGATGAATATATATATTGATAATGAGTTGGAGAGGACCATGTCTTCTCCCTAGTAAATGTGAGGGTACATTGAGGAATGTGAGATGAATACATATATTATTTGAAATAATGGAAGGAGACCATATCCTTCCTAAGATTCAATTTGAGAAGGTAAGTTGGGAATTTGAATAATAGAAATCATGAATTTTATATTAGACCAATATTTCTCAATATTTTTAGATAATGTAAACATTAATAAAATTTGCAGGATAAGATTTAAGTGGGGCATTACATACACCCCTCCTTCAAAAACCTTCATCCCGAGGTTAGAATGAAAAGAGACAAGGAGTTCGAAAGAATAGAAAATCTTAGAGATTTATAGCAATAAAATTTGATGAGTCAGACAATGACATTACTTCCCATCAAGAGTCTCCAACTCATCTATATCCCCTATCCATCGTGACCTACTTTGATTCCCACCCTATCCATCCTATGATGCTTTATCAGTGGCAATGGCCATACTAACCACTAATAAAACCGACATGGTGGAAGCGTTGAATACATCGACCTAACTTCCCCAGCAGACAACTAGCAATCGTCATCACATGTCTAGGAGAGCATGTCCACCACTGCCCTCCCACGATTATAGGTTTTGGAGGATACACATTGGGAAATGTCTACGCCCCTCCTTCAGTACTAGGGTCAATGCCCTAACATGGACCACACTATAGAGCTGGTTGGACTTGTCATCGAATAATCTAGTCAGGTCGTCTTGCCACCTGTCATTTTCATTTTACTCGTGTCATAAGAGTGCACGTCAAGTAGACACCAAATGTAATAGAACAATGTACATCGTACCTTTCCTCATTGGCCGTCTCGACCTTCCCCAATGGAATAGTAGATCTTGGTTATCATATGGTTCTTTCCAATCTATAGTTTAGTTCTCATCCATGCATATATAACCACAAAATAAATATAGATACATGATCTTAAACATCATGTTTATTAAGGCCAGTGTCCACATGTCAATTTTTGTTGTTCATACATGAAATAAATCTTACATCAGATAAATCATAATTTCACTAAGTCATTGATTAGATAAATCATATCTATATAAGCCTATACGATGCAACAATAAATCTGACAAGTCATGCACTAGATAAATTGTAACCAAGTAAGTCATACATTTGGTCATACATCCAACATTTCCATCATCAATACCAAATCCATCAATTGATTTTCACACGTCCAACCAAATGTATATAATGTTCATAAATAACAACATGGAACTGCAAAATAAAACCTTAACATAGGTGGCTATCTACGTTAAAATGGGCATCATAAACGCTCATGTGACATCCTTGTGGAACCCCTCAATAACAATTAGAGTTGAAACAGATTCAACTGTCTATCATGGAAAATAGCATTTGAACCCGGATATGCTATAAGGTGGTACGAAAACCAAAATAATGGCAACCAATGTATTAGTGCACTATCAATTCTACTAGAAGGTGCTAGTATAAGTTTTATGCATATAATTTCTTTAAAACCTTACTAAATATAAAAGTCCCACTCTTCCAATTTGTTGGTTTTTCATCTTCCAAACCAATTAGTTAATCTTGAAAATAAAAGACTCAAAACTTCAGAAACTCTTTCCAGCATGATTTTCATACTTTATTTTTTTTGTAATTTGAGAGAAATGTCCTCTAAATGTCAAAGGTTCAAATTTATTATATATTTAATCATTGTTTACTAGTACTATGACAATTTCATGATATATAATCCAGCTCACAATATGACCCGTCAAATGATAAATAATTAAACGAATGGAGTAATTGCCTTTTTCCTATTGCTATTAGTATTTCCCTTCTAAATAGCACCGCATGTCTAAGGATGCCTACTCCTTTCACAAGTGGCCAGTGATTACATAAGTTGTGAAGAAAGGTGAGGGTCCTTTTATCCAAAACTAGAGAGACATTGTTTTCATGATATTTTTATTCAACACTAGAATAAGGGTAAGAGTGTATTTTAATATTTCCACTGGTCATTTATTAACTAAATAAGCTTCCATTCTAAGATCCCAAATTCTCTATGATTTGATCTTCTCATTTAATTTACGATCATTAAAACAACTATCATAGTAGCCTTACACAAGTCCATGGTATTCAATCTATGTTGTCACTAGAAAATTCCACCAGCCATTGCGTATCCATGGAAAATAATCCAATTATGTGTGATGGTATTCCTAACAATAAATTTCATATTTAGTAAATAGTGATAAATCCATGTACCAATATTACTTTAAGGGATCAAGGAAATTCACCAGCATTCAGGGAACATCCACCACTGGTTTGTACAAATTATATATCCTAATTATATTTCATGTAAAAAGTGTGCACTTAATATGCCATCTGTATATGATGGCAATTGCAAATTTCAAAGTGAAATATGACAGTTATGGCACATGGACAGTGAGCATATTTCCCAATATTCGATGTTATCCCCTTTTGTGTATTAGCCTTTAGGCTAAGCAGTCATCACCATAAAAGGTATGCCAACATCAACATTAAGTATGACCATTAGATGAGTTCTGAAACAACATCATATGGATTAAAGGGTATGCTTTACAATCAGCAATTCAAAATGTATCGAGTAGATATTTCCAGTGCTTAAAAGAATGTTACCTCAAAATTGTCATTATGAAGAACTCAAGTATAGCATATCCAGTGAAGTGATTGCAAGGAAAAAAAAACAGTGAATGTCATACATTTGTTACTGTGTAAATGATGAAACATCGGAGAAATTCTCCCTTAGTGCTTCCAAATGTATACCAATTAATGAGCATTCAAGTGTTATTTCAAATATGAATCAAATTTGAAACAATGTCAAAATTTTCCGAAATTCAAGAGAGTAGTGTTGTAAATGAAATGAAAGTTTAGATTCCAGCATAATATGGTCAAACTAGTGCCAAATAAACACATTAATGATGTTCATATATGATAGAAGACACCAACACCAAAGCACAAGACTATGTATGTAGAACAATTCATCCACAATAATTAAAAATAGAAGATATATACTAGTTCTAGAACAAGAAAGTTTACATAACAATGATGCAAATACACCCCAAATTTTGATCATTCAGGACGTTAGCATGAACTCAAGAATTCTGTAGTAAAAGCCAGTACTTGAACCCCTAGCAACAGAAGATAGAACCAGTGTGATGCTAGTATTATTGAGTAGATGTTTGGGTTGTTATTAGCACTGATTTAGTTTTGGATATAACTGAGATATCAGTCATGTAAAAATTTTCAAAAAGGAAACGTTTTGGCAGAGAAGAGTGTGATCTAATTGCAGATTAGAAAATCTTGTTCGTAAATTCCAAAGGGCTGAGAGAAGGCTTGTTCATGCATTAATGTGAGTCTTTAGAAGATGTATCAAGCTATAAAATACCAAACCCATCATGATTACTTGCAGATCATAATAATGTGATCTCAAACACCAGACATTGAACTTCAAGAACACAAATCATTCCAATTATATTAGTCATATTGTTCATCTTGTTTTCGCATGACTTTGTCCTTCTAGATTTATCAGAATGATTGCAAGAAATCAATGGAAACAGATTGAAAATTAAATCATTTATGTAGTCAATTGTTCCATCACGAAAGTGACTTGGAAGGTGTGAATCTCATGCATTTGAATGTTATGATGAACAATAAATGATTATTATGCCATTAGTGTGCTTTATTTTTCATAAACAGATTCATATCTGAAAAGAATTAGATTTGTAGCCCTCAACATCAAGCAATTAGGGTAGAATTTATTCAACTTGCCAAGCAAGTCATTCACCTTGATTTAGGGTCGACACTTCTGTAATGTGTAGATTAAGAAAATGGTGCAACAGTTACCCTAAATCCTTAGTATAAGCAACCCAATCAGAAAGATGAGACTTTAAATATTTGGATAGTTCTTTATATGTGACAATTAATGATAAACATAGGTTAATCCTTAATCCTGGTAATGCTACAGATAAACCATGAAACTATTGTTCAACATGTGAGATCCAAGCATTCAAAAGATATGAGAGATGAAACACCCTTAGCTTTAATCAACTTAGACAAAAATTTAACAAGCAACCCTAGGCTGTAAAAACAAACAAAAGTAAAGGAAAAGATTTTTGTTTTTTTTTGGGGGGGGCTTTTAGTTGAAGATGTTTGATGGAACAATGCCTTAAGGGACTATGGAGTGACTATGCAAAATTCAAGTGTAGTTAAGGGATAATGATGAGAAACTGTCAATGCCACCTAGAGGATTGCCTCTCAAGTGTTATATAGGGCTTTATTAAGATAATTTGAATTTGAAGTGTCTTATGCAGTGCCTAAGAATGCTATCATTTGTTATTCGGTATGCAATAAGATAGAAATATCATCTGTGACAAAAAAGAAAACACTTATAAGTAGATTAGGAAGATACGAGGCATATCCTGAAGCCTTTGAAAGAGGAGGGACAATCTGATATAATTGCAATATCTTCCCTAAAATACACTAGAAAGAGTTTCTCAGAGATGTTAAGGATATGTTTGTTATCTATTGTGCCCAATAGAAAACATAGGAAATCAAAAAAACAGGAAATCTATAAGTTACTTACGGTATAAGACTAAGCAGAATGGCAGCACAAATGGAAGTTGTAGAATATCATAGTCTCTACATCCAAAGTTCAACTCTTTCTTTAGGAAAGTGAAACCCAAAGACTTTAAAATAGTGTAAATTCCTATTAAAAACCTAGAAAATTATCATTGTGTATGCAAAAGAAGAGGTTGATCAAGATAACAATGATATATCATGTGATGAGGAAGTAAAATATTTTGACTAGCAAAAACAGTGTTTTACATAAAAATCTTCCGACATTGTTGGGTCAGAGCACTTGTGATGATGAAAAGCATGCACGAAATCCCTTTTGCAAGATGGATAATGTGTTTTTCAATAGATGGCACAATTTTTCGAGAAAGATGATACCTACATAAGAGTCAACAAAGTTGATCCTAGTATTGTTTGAGGGCATGCTACAGACTACAATTATAAAGATAGAAATGGCTGGCACATTTATCAATTGGTATGTTACCCTCTTCCTCTATGACAGAATAACAAAGATCGAGTCAGCAGACAGAGTATTAATCGTTCTGCTAATTGATAAGGTTCTACGAAAGGCCAGTTATGAAGGTGTTAAAGCTTACTGTATACAAGAAAGTATCCCACAAGAATCAATGTGTGCAAATTAAAAAAAAAAAATGTTCTTCTTCATGAAGGTTTCTTGGAGATTGTAGATGACATACTAATGAGACGTATATAACATAGTCTTAAGAGTACAAAGGGGAGTACATATTTTTGGTAGGTAGATAAAACAAATCCAGTGGTATCAACATTGGATGGAAGATTCAGGAAAAAGTTTCAAGGTAGGATATCAAATTAATAGCACTCAGCATAGAGATTTTCCCAAGAGATCCATTCTAAGCAGTACGTGGCAGGAAGAACAGCACAACAAAAACATAAATGGATCAGTTTGAAGCACAATTCCTAGCAATAGTGAAATATTGACAGCAAAATGAAACTTTGAGATTGAATTTATGGAAAAATGGAAAGGTATTGACCCTCGAAAATAGGTCTCCAATTAGCAGATTTCTTAGAAAAAGGGACACTAACTCCTACAACAAATCAACCAGAAAACCATTTGCAAAAATGAGAGATACAAACTTATGTTCCTGCAGCCCTACTCCAACCCACATATGTTTAGATGGTGCAATAGTGATCTAGGAGTTTTTATAAGGCATGCTCAACTTATTTAAAATGGTTTTTCGATATAGTACAAAAGTTGTCGCTCTTAGATTTAAAAAGATCATAGCCAACAGTTTTGGCTCGTAGTTTTTGGACATGGTTTTGAGTAGTTGATGGTTTCTTAAACACCTGGTGTCTGTGCCCCTGGTTTAAGCATGTTACCACTTAAATAATGCAGTTAAGATCACACAAGTCAATGGCATATGAATCAATTACTTTCTTTACAGGAACACATAGGATGTGAGCGAAGAAATTTTTCATTTGAATGTGACTTTTGGGAACAAATGGCATAATTATGTTTTGTTTCTCCAATAAGTAGAGGTATACCATACTGGATTCAAAGGTGATCTCAAAATTTCTTTATGGGGAAGCATGTTGCATGAATAAGGCTAGAAGGCTTGGAGGTGCAATTCCCACTCTTTTGACATTGAAGTGCACACACTTACATCTGAATATATGGAAGATAGACAGAGTTGGACTCTCATGAGGGAGATTTGGTGTGTGTTGAGCCGACAACATCAAATGTGATAGTTCACCGAGACTCCAAACAGTTGGTCCTTATTGACTTTAGCGTTAGTTCACATCTATATTGCTAGAAGATAAGGCCCTAGATTTACATTGTTTTGAATGCATTATTCTAATGGGAATATTATGGAAAAGTTGTTTTCTTCCTACAGAGAATGAGTAAATCAATGGTTAGCAACATCGACATCTAAATTAGTCTCTCAAAAAAAAAAAAAACTAGAGAGTTTTACTTTTGGAGATTATGAATAGATTAGTAAATTGAACATAGGAGTTGCATCTCAAGCTCAAGATTTTATGAAGGATGGTGTTCATGGTCAATGTGATGATGCTAAGAAACTGTTTGATTTAATACAAGTTGCAGGTGTGAAAGCCGATGTTGTTGCATGGAACACAGTGAATGAAATGAACCAAATTTTGCATTTTAGTCTATAAAGATGTATGTTGAAAGAGAATTGTATTCTTCTAATTGCAAGTATTTGATATTATTTTACAAGTATTTATATTATTTTAGTAGTAGAAGTAATCTGATGTAATATTTATTTGTGCCATAGTTTTCAACATGAAAACTAGATGCTTTTGTAACGGAATATTTTGATGAGATTGTAGAACTAGATGTCTTGATGTTTTTCAAATGTCCATCCAGTAATGGAGAAATAGAGAGAAAAGGTTGTATGGATTCATCTCATGAAAATTCATTTTATTATTCCTAAGCATCTCCGAAATTGGTGAAAGCTACCTATGAAAATATTGCTCTTTCACGCTTGTTTCTGTCAAAGCTCTCATATATTCCATTTAGTAGAAGCTTTGTAGTTGGCCTCACATCAAATTCTGGTATTTTTCCTTGCATGGAAGTAAAAGATAGATGCAGTTTCTTTTCATTGCAATGCACATTGCATCCAAATTTTTAATGCTTCTATGTCAATATGTAGCGTTCTCTAGAAATTCTCACCACTTTAATTTCTATGGACATTCACCAAAATTTATATGCACTTGTGTTTGTATAGTCTGGCGTGAGTGAAGCTCACATCATAACCATGACACATAAAAATAATATAAATATAGAATGAAAAAAAGGATTAATACCATGTCATACAATTTCAGAGTATTCTCCTGCTTAGAGAAGAAATTATTACTGTAATGTATAGGGTTCACTCCATGGTCATGATATCCACTTAATATTGCTATGTTTCACTCCATGATATCCATAGATTCAGAAGCAGGCGATGGATCTGTCATTGAACTCAAAAAATGTTAATCTTGAGTCTAGTATAGCTACATTGTTGAGTTATAAAGTCCTTAAATTTTAGCAGTTGGGTGTTAATAATAATGAAGAGCAGCAATTCACGTCAATAGCAGTTCTTTTGAGAGAGATGGAAGGATATTAGAAGATATGGGGGTGTGCATGACTTGGGTTATCTTGCTACTTGATTGGATTTTGAACCTTCTTCACCACCTACGTCATCACAAGTCAAATGGATATGTAGATAAAGAGTTGTACATGGACTAATATGAGATGGTTTCTCTGGTGTAGCCCCTCATTTTATGTTTGTGACCAATCTTATACATTTTTCCATATAACCCTAGTGTTAAGTTTTCATAAATAGTGCTCCTCAATGGGTTTTGGACTTGATGTGTTTTTAGTTGATATTCATGCAATTGTAGCCCCAAATCCTTCAATGGTGGAAACAATCATTTTCTTTTCCTCAATCACAAACAGAAATGTTGCATAGAACACTGATGAAAAATATTATTCTTATTCTATGTAGTTAGCATCGGCCATTCTCTTTACTAAAAAAATATCTTCATCTATAATGTGCATTGTTTTCATTGGGAGGCTTCATGATTTTAGTTGCTAGATATTTACATCTTGGTTTTGGCAGTTGTCTAGTGTGATGCCTTGAGTATGAGGCTTTTGTTTATTTTCTCCACTAACAGTGACTCTGAGTGCCTTTTCCTTTTTAGTAGCCAAATTCTACGAGGATAAGGTTAATTATGCCACCCTATGTTACACTATGACATTCACTATGCCACCGTGGTTAAAGAAGTCCTCTCACTATGCCACCCTGGGTACACTCCCACTCTCAGGAACTTGTCTACTAGAAAGGTGAAACTAGATTTTGGAAATGTGCATATTGTCGACCAAAGCTCACTATCATGAGTTTTTTTGGTATGTTGGGTTGAATCCATTATTTTTTTCTTTCACTATAATTTGTCATTGTAATTGGAAGATTGAATGACAAGAAGCAATGTGACACAACGTTGTTCCTTGTTTTCTATTCCTTCTTGCTTCCTTTGCTTCTGTCCTTCCAAGTGGCTCTGTGGGACTAGTATATTAGACTGAGCTCACTAATCTCAGGGATCATACCTAATTCCATGCCTATTAGGCAACTGCATTCTCAGCATTGAGTGGGAGGTCTGAATGCAGCAGAACCCCAATGGTGTGAAAGTCGAAGAGAACAGCCCAAAGATATGCAAAAAAAACCAGAAACATCTTATTCCTTTCGATACATAAGGGCAGCATAATTTTGGCTTGGATAATTTCAGTTGTAACGAATATCTTCTTACACATAATAACTACAGTTAACAAAGATACTTACACTTCATATTTTGATTACGTAGATTTTAATGTTATTTGGCTTACATTCATTTCCACATTCTATTGCCAACATTGAATTTAGCTTATGGGAAGATGTCCTAACTCACCGATTACAAGCTAAAAATGAAGCATTAGCATGATGTTTACATGGATTTGTTTCTTTCTAATGCTTGATTCTGTTAGCATAATTAGAGTATGCCTAGTCGATAAATTAGTGGAAAAGCTAAACAATATTATGCTTTAACCATTTAAACACACTCATGGTATTAAACACATTTTACTAAATGCAAGAGTTCGTTTGTTGTGCAAGATAGATTAACACCTCAACAAATTGGATTTCTTGATTTCTATAATATTATTTATTCTATCAGGAATTTTACAAGCGCATTTAAGTTGAAGCAAAACACTAGCTTTGTCATATCCCTAGGCACTATGCCATTGGACTGCTGTTGAAACATTTTGACATTCTAATTTTCTGGATTTTAAACGATTTAGTAATAAATTTGATTATGGAACAGCGATTTAGTGGGCTTTGGGTCCAAATTTTGAACCAAAGCTCTGATACCATGTGTAAGATCCCTATCCTAGGGTCTTCTAATAGATCTATTTCTGATGAATATAAATGTAATGAGAGGCAATAGTTTACTTTTTTACAAGACTTTTAAACAAATAAACTTTTACCATTTACATTATATCCTTATAACTTATGGAAAGCATTTCATTTTAATAAATTTACCTAAGTAATCTATAGAAGAATACCTATACCGATGGCTGGTGGAGACACCTTTGAGCTGTTGCTCCTGCTGAATGCTCCTCTTGACTGACCCAACTGGATTTACCTCCCAGCCAACTAGGAAATAATTCCTAGCCCAAAAAACCTCCATAGGTTCCCTAGCTCTCTGAGCCCAAGTCCAACTAGGTGTAGTGTGTGTGTCCAATATGAATGATCCAGACCAAGATGAACAATATTTCCCTCCTCTCAACAACCCAAGAAACGTCCATAGGTTCCTAAGGTCTCCAAAAATCACAACGAATCCTAAAATCACAATCAACCCCAAAAATCGTAAGCAAGACCCCACCTCCCTTTTTCTCGCTTCCCCCTTCCCTTTTTATACCCTCCCTCTCTTCTCCATATCAACCACATCTCATTAATGTCATTAACTTCTCGTCCATCCTTACAGTTGACTTCTCTTCTCCCAAGTAAAGCTGGGAGTACATTTGGAAATGTGCATGAATATAAAATTGGGAAATTATTGGGAGAGGACCATCTCTTCTCCCAAGTAAATCTGAAAGTACATTTGGGAATGTGAAATGAATATATATATCGATAATGAGTTCGAGAGGACCATGTCCTCTCCCTAGTAAATGTGAGGGTACAATGGGGAATGTGACACACACATATATATATATATATATATATATATATATATATATATATATATATATATCTGTATATATGTATGTATGTATGTATGTATGTATATTGATAATGAGTTGGAGAGGACCATGTCTTCTCCCTAGTAAATGTGAGGGTATATTGGGGAATGTGAGATGAATACATATATTATTTGAAATAATGGAAGGAGACCATATCCTTCCTAAGATTCAATTTGAGAAGGTAAGTTGGGAATTTGAATAATAGAAATCATGAATTTTATATTAAACCAATATTTCTCAATATTTTCAAATAATGTAAGCATTAATAAAATTTTCAAGATAAGATTTAAGTGGGGCATTACAATATGGGGGACTTTTCTTAGGCAATTAAGCATCCTCGAGGAGTAATGTTTGAAATATCTTTGCTTTGTGTGGGAAAGTGAGGTTCTTTTAGAGTTCCATGAGGGAATCTATTGACAAAGGTTTCATAGGGGTAGAGTTTTGAATTCAGGGCATTTGGGAAATGGAATTAGAGGTAATAGTGAGAAGGATATCAGTGTTCTAGGCTAGAATTTCCCTCTAACTCGGAATGTACCGGAAGCAGCACCATGAAAAAAATTCAAGCAAATGGTGGGTCTGAAGAAAAATGAGTTGGAGTAGGCAAGTCCCACAAACCCAATTCATCACTAAGATCAATAAAATTTTGTTTTAACTAGTTTTGGAGTTCATAGAGGTCAAATTCACAATTGCTTTTAAGGATTTTATACTCTTGATATACAAGGGGTTGGTGCTCCAAATCAATTACAGGGGGTAGAAGAAGGTTTTCATTTGTAGCCTTAGATTTGGCTTTAGGGGCCATGCTAGAAAAAAAAATAGGGTAGCTCGAAATTACCTAAGAATAGAATGGATGAAGATTGGTGTCTAGGTAAAAAGGTAATTCACTTGCTGATTGGTCAATGTGGTTGTCTGGTTTGTTGACCTGGCGTTATAAAAATTTATGGTCTATTGATTAAGTGTTGTAACATTTTCTGGTCTCTAATGTCTCAAAACAATAAAGGGAATGGTGAATGTGTAGGTCCAGGCTTTATTAATACAAAAATAGATTATCGTTTGATGGATTACCCATTTAATTAATTAGGTTCATTATTCTGGGCAAGAATGGTTAAATAATGGGTGCAACAGAGGTTCCATGTAGCGGGAATGCATTGGATTGGAGCAAGGAAAGATGTGACGATGATGGGAGAGGAGTGGATGGGGAGTGCTAGGTGGAAGAATTATATTGGAGTGGAGTGGGGATGGAGGCGCCACTTGGAGGGAGAGTAATGGAGAGGGAAGACATGAGTCAATGGTCACAAAAGGTGGGAGGCGAAAAAGTGGATTTCAAGGGGGGGAGGGGGGAGGGCAGGGGGAGGGGTCGGTAAGTTGTCTTAAGCAGAGGGTCTGAAATGAACCTCAGGATGACACATTGTGGAAATAGTATTTGGGAAACAACTTTTCATACCCCCCCCCCCCACCCCCACTTGGTTAACCATCGGAGGGGCAAGGAGGGGTCTAAAGCCATCACCCGTCGTTGATCTAGGTGGCTAATATATCAGAGGCTTATTTTTTTTGCAACCTTTATTACAAACATCAAAAGTTGTTGTATCAAAAACATAACTTTATTAACACTACAAATCGTGATTTAAGCAATGTGATTAATTAATTAACTTTACTTAAAACTAATTTAACCATGATTACACTACGTGGTTAAATAATTACTTATTTTAACTAATATGATCGCACTTAAATGGTGTGATCATACTAATTAAACTTAACTAAACTAATTATTTTCACCTAATCTAATCGCGCTTAAAAGGTGCAATTAAACAGTTAATCATACTTATTTATTTAACTCTAATGTGGCATTTTAACTAGCTGCACATTATTTAAAATTTCTAAAGGTATTTCTCATGCATATTTTTTTATTTCTTGAAATCTAGTGGCATTTGAATTTTCTGACCTATTGGGGGTATTTTCATTTTTATTTTTATTTCTTTCATTTTTTCACATGTATATTTTTTTATTCTGTATCGTGTTTTTTTTCTTTCATTTTATTTTTTCTATTTTTATTTTTCTTGGAAATAATTTGTAGAATGAAACATTATTTACAATATCTCATATAAAAATCAATAGATAATCATTAGTTGATCCTATAAATTATAGGACCATAACAATGCCTCCAATGGGGATGGCAGCCCCCTTATGAGGCATCAAGAACGTTGTAAATCAGTAGCCTTTATCCATTGGGAAAGTTGTCCTTATTCTGTACTTGAATTGATTTAGTTGATGTTATTCTTAAATATGGGAAACAAATCACTAAAAGCTTAGGGCCTTCTCTTTGGGCTTCAATTCTTGATGTTAGCCACCCTCTCTCTTGCAGTAGAATAGTAAAATAATATTTACAATGATTCTAAATGAAAACTGATCTATTATTGAGGAAAGTAGTGTTTGAGAAGTCTAACATTGATAAGTCCACCTAGAAGTCCTTCTCTAGTCAAGTCATTCAACAAGAATGCATTGTTACCTCTTAAAGTCTCAATTTTGTAGGGCCCTTTCCACAGGCTATCACATTTACCATGTTTACCTTTTTCTTCATTCCTAGAGTCCCATTTTAACACAAGATCATCTATTTAGAAGTTATCAACTTTTTTCCTTCTGTCATGGATCTTCTTAATTTTATCATGAATGAGTTGAGTTTTGTTGTAGACCTCCTCCCTAGACTACTACAAATATATGGTCTAATTGATCCTTCTCTGTAAATCATTTGTTTCCACTTGTAATTCCTATAGTATCTTTAGCACATGGATTCCCAAGGAAGTAACAAAAATTGCATCTATTCCATTTACTAATTGAAATGGAGACATCCCAATGGATTTCTTAGTGCTAATTATTTCAGCCTAGAGGGCATTAATAAACTTCTTATGCCAGGATTTTTTATTTTCCTGTAATAGTGTTTTGGTCATGTTGACTAGACTCTTATTAGAAGACTCAACTAACCCATTCCCTTGTGGATAATAGGCAATATAGTGTCCTAGATTCATGTTATATTTATGGAAAAAATCAATCATTCTCTTTGACTTGAACATAGTAGCATTATCAGTGATGATCTTAGGTGAACATCCAAACCTGGATAGAATATTACCTTCTAAAAACTGAATGATTACAGGATTTGTTGCCTCTCTGGTTGGAATAGCCTCAATCCACTTGGTGAAGTAGTCAGTGGCTATCAAGATCCATCTATGTTGAGCTAAAGAGCTTGGATGGATTTCCCTAGTAAAATCAAGACTTGGTTGTTGAAAGGGAACCTCAACTGAAATGGATTTTAGAGGTAAAGGAAAAATATTTCTCTTGCCTTCAAATATTTGGCACTGATGGCATGTGGTAAATTTCTTATGCACATCTGTAAACAAGGTAGGCCAGTAAAAATTATCCCTTAGGATTTTGTTGGTTGTGGTCTTCCAGTATAATTTTTCTCCACAGTCTCCTTAATGAAATTCTTCCATGACCCTGTCAACTTCATCCTTCTACAAACAATTTAGCAAACTACCTCCAGCATCTTCTCAATATATAATATAATCTAAAATGTAGAATTTCATAGATTTCAACTTAAGAGACCTAGCTTTCATCTTTGTTAAAATAGGAGGAGCTTGTAAATTTTGTAATACAAAGATAATATCTACGTACCCATGGAGTTTCCATTTGTTCTTATTCATCTAGTGCAGCAATACAATTAATATCTAGTACATGAAAAATTGGACTCAGCCATTAGCTTAGCCAATCCCTAACCTTTTATGAGCTTGGTAGATCTTATTGCAATGTCGTATTCTAGGATAAATGAAATCCATTTTCCTCTTCTCCCATCTAGGTTAGTTTCTATAAGGATATGTTTTACCACAACACTTGGAACAAATGCGATGATATGGGAATCTAGGATGTACACTCCAAAGTATTTCAATTCCTTCACCAAATAAAAGGCTTGTTTCTTCATGATATTATACTTTAATGAGGCACCCCTTAAATCTTTGTTGAAGAAAGCTATAGGTTTTTCATGTCCTTCACTATTTTCCTATAACAAGACAGCTACAATAGTATTTTCATATGCAAAAGCAAAAATCATAAAATCCTTTGTAAAGTTAGGGATAATTAAAACAGGAGTAGTGGTTAAACCTAAATTTACGTCGCTAAAATATTTCCTGGATTCATTATTACATTTTATTTAAATATCTTTCTTTAGCATGTTTGTAATTTCTCTTAATATCTCAGTCAGATTTGGAATAAATATCCTGAGGAAATTTATCCTACGTATGAAGGATTGAATTTATTTCTTATTTCTGGGAAGGTTAATTTTCAGTATGGCTTCGACTCTATTAGGATCTATTATGATTCCTTTTTTCAAAATATTATGACCCATTATTTTTCCTTTCTCTAAACTAAAAAGATTTTGCTTAGGGTTCAAGGAGATACCATATTTTCTACATTTTTCAAAAACCTTTCTCAAGTGTAATAGGTGTTCTTCATCTATTTTTTAGAAGATAGTAATATCATCTAGGTAAATTACAATGAGCCTATCTATATGATCAAAAAATCCAATATCCATTGCTATTTGGAAAGTGGCCCCGAAATTCATAAGGAAAAAGGGAATTTTACAGAAATAAAGTTCCCCAAGGTGTAGTAAAAGTTGTTTTGTGTTGATCATCAGGATGAACTGAAATCTTGTTGTATCCTGAGAAACAATCCAATAAAGAAATTCTACTTGAACCAACTACTTTTTGCAAGATGTGATCCAGTTTAAGAATAGGGTAGCTTTCCTTGAGTGATACTTTGTTTATATTCCTAAAATCTATACAGAGCCTTATTTATGATATTTTATTTCTTGTAGGTACTAGATTAGAGACCCATTTTGAAAATCATAGAGGTACAATGAGTTTTGCATCAAAACATCTTTTGACTTCTTTTTTTTTATCAGAGATTATAAGAATGGATTCACTCTCATAAATTTCTACTTGAATGGTTTTTTATCTTCCCTGATGGGAATGGTGTGATGTATGATAGTACTATCAAATGATTTTAAATGTGCATAGCTCCCAGCAAACACATCAGAAAATTCTCTAAAGAGTTTAATTAATTTTTGTTTTTATTTAGGAGGTAAGGATTTGGATAGTTTAAGAATTTTAGGACTCTCTTCAGTTCCTATATTACATTCCTCTACCTCGGCTCCTACTGGTTCTATTTTTGGCTGCTTAGATACATTATTGAAATCAAAAAGATCTTCCAATGGCATCAATCCTCTTGGCAGCACATTGTCTTTTAGTTATAGAACCTCACATTCTTCTGGATTGTCATCAGTTTCATTTAACACTATTTCCTTTTTATTCTCATATACAACATTATCTGTTTCAATATGTACACACTCAAATTCATCTTTCAACTGTGAAAAAAAATCTACCTGCTTATCACTACCAAAAACCTGCCAATATCTTAAATTATCTGGAACAATTGACCTGTGTTTTACTTCCACCTCATATTTTCTACTAGGATGGAATGGAACCTTACAAGTACTAGATGAAGTAGGTAAAGAATCATCTAAAATATTCTGGCCAGCTCTAGGAATAACAGACAACTGATATTTAGGAAAACATTGAAGAAAATCTAAAACTGTATTTCTGTAGGATCTTAATCTAGGGTGTTTGGCTGAGTACTCACCTTTAATCTAGTTAAGGGTGAGTTATAAATCCCCAGGCACATAAATTATTTTTTCCCCTAACCTCTTTAAAAGTTGCAGTCCTAATATTAATGCTTCATATTCATCTATATTGTTTTGACATTGACAATTTATCTTGTAAGAATTTCCCTTAGCTATATTTGTTTGTGAGTTTACCATGAAAACACCTTCCCCTACTCCTTCCTTGCTCATAGCCCCATAAAAATCCATATTCCAAAGGGATTATCCCTCTTCATCTTGTTTTTCAGTATCTAATTTCATTTCCTATGTCTTTCTTAGTTCATCTTCTAAGTGTGAAACTTCCTCTTCTACAGATTCATCATTATACAAAATAAAGGAGTCTAAATCTAAATGGCAGAGAACAGGGGGTAATTGTTTGGTTTTTCTTGGCTTCTAACCACGTACTTCATTAATGTCCCCCTGTATAATCTTCTATGCTGACCAAAAATAGGAATGGTAGCATAAGTCATATCCATTTGCAAAGTACCGTATAACTTGGCTCCCCATGATTGTGATAGTAACATTCCATACTTAGGAGCTATATCGGCTACTACAATGTCCATGACTAGATTGTTTTCTCATATTTGGCCTAGTGTGACACATAGATATTTGATAAGGCCTAAGCATATTAATTTTCTGGATTCAAAAGAATATAAATCTTTGTAGTGTCTAGTTATGTCTAATCCTAGTTTCTCCATAATAGCTCTAGGCATCTGATTGTTAGATGCACCAAAATCAAATATTTCATTGTGAAAGATTTTTTCATGAATGTTTAACCATATATAAAAAGGTGGCACACTACCCTCCTAAGACTTCCTTTCAACTTCATGTCGAAACAACAACTAAGGTTGGCCATGAGTTAAGTTGACCATGTATGTCCCTTCCCCTATCCTTAGAGCCTTCGTGACTTGAGGTCTATATGCATTTTTGTTGATTAATTCTCTAAGAGGAATAGAAATGTTCACTTTGGCCAATTAATTTTCAATGATGAAAGTTGTTTGAGTTTTATCTATCTCTTTGATATTTAGATCTTTTTTTAGAAGTCTCCTTTCAAGAATCACCTTTTGACTAGCTAGTAGAAGGGGTGTCATTCTGAATTTTCTTGGGAGGATTTTGAGCAACCTTTTAACTTCTCAAATTGCATTGTCTGTGCACCTCCATGATCGCATTTTGGTATCCTTGTTTATAATAATTTGACTCTAAAGGGAGAAATTTTGGTTGGGAAAGCAAGAATAGGTCTTGTTCCTCTTTAGTTAAGAAAATGTGGTCAATTTCACTTTCCTCCAATAACTTTATTTGATCTTCTTCATGATCCTCTGGTAGCTCAGATTATTCGTCTGCATAATTCTTTTGGAAAGGAGTTCTAATTTGTTGTTGATCATATTGGCCTCTCTGTTATCTCTGTTTGATTTGAGGTAGGTTTTCCTAAAACTAGGATTTATAATTGGAGGGTCATCTTTATTTTCTCCTGAACAGTACTATCAGTTAAATTTATCCTTAAACCATTTTCCCCATTGTTTTAACTAATGTATTCAACTTAGAATCTGTTGTGGAAGAAGAAGGTTCTTCATTAATAGTGACTCTCCTCTCAGCTTATAGTCTAGCTCTCTTTTCCAACAGATTGGCTTCTACTCTGACTACATTTCTCTGCATTTCCTCAAGGGTAGCGAGGTTTCTCTCTCTAAGTTGGTAAGTCATGTCTAGATCAAATCCATCTAGGAATTTGATCAGAGCTAGTCCCGGTGGAGGTTGTATAGTAGTTCGGATAAAATCATAAATGTTATAAATCTAGTGCAATAGTCCTGGACTATTTCACTAGGGGCTCTTTTACTCTCATACTCAGCTAATATTTGAAGTGGGTTTTTATTTACTTCCCATCTTCTAACGAAATTTTGTTGAAATTGTGTGAGATCTAAGATAGAGGTAGCTGGAAATTCTTTAAACCATTTCTTAACTTCTCCTATGATACTTTGGGCAAATAGTCTCAATTTCACATCATCATCATCAATATCTTGGAAATATAAATAATCATTAATTTTGTCTATATGTTATTGAGAATTGATTGGCCCTATGCCATCAAATTGAGGTATTCTACTCTGGTAATCTTATGGCATGGCATTGGGTTGTCTAGGTAAATCTAAGGGTGCATAACAACCTACCATGATAAGTAAATGAGAGGAAGATGTAACAACAATAGATGTGGATGTGGCAAGTATTAGGGGGGGTGGGATGGTGGTTTGTTGTGTCGGTATAGTGGTGGTAGGGATAGTAGATGAAATGGGTACACTGGTGATAGGGGGGCTTACTGGAGGTCTAGTGGAAATAGGGGGAATCTCTAGAGGGATAGTAGTACTAGGTGGAATTACTGGTGGGTTATTAAAACTAGATGAAATTACTGGTGGAGTTGGGGATGAAGCAATAGAAGAAGAAGGTGAGGATGAAGAGATTTTTGCACAACCTAATTTAATTTAGATACCAACATTTCAAGATTATTAAATTGTTTGATGACATCTTCATCAGATTCTGGATTAACAGTTTGATGCTTTGAAATGAAAGGTTTTAAAATATTTTCATCAAAAACATTTTCCGGTCCTAGGAGATAGCCACTTGTTCCTCTCAGAAATTTCACAATCCCTCTAGGACAACCATCTCTTCTCAACCCAGAAACTGCGTAGATTTTCATCCTAGGTTCGTATACCAATGCATGTGCCTTCAAGTTGACTGGTTCCCTCGGGGACTGAGAAAAATCGATTTGCAAGCATGGACTTCTTCTCCCAAGGAAGCATGCAAAAGTATCCCTTCATTAAGATATCTACTTTTAGTAGGTGAAGGTTACATGCAAGGATCATTTCAGAAACCTCCCACTAAGTTTTGCTTTTCTTAGATTTGTGTCATGTGTTTCACAACTTCAATTTTGTCAAAAATAATCAACCAGCCACTACAGAGCTCATTCCTTACATCGACCTTGCATCTCTGACATCCCACATTGCATCTAGGAGTCGTCGACACATTAATCTCAGTTGTTTCAGCGTAAGCCCGCTTTTCATCTCTTGCACAGTGTTTCTATCACTTTTATTGTTGTTCTTTGTGTGGGTGTTGTCTTCTTGATTTCAGTGAGCTCTTACTGTCATTTTGATGTATGTTAGCTTGTAGAAGCATCATTTCAATTTTTATTCACATCTCACTGCTGTTGCATGCATGACATTGTTTTTGCGTGAATGGTCATCATTGCAGCGACTCACTTCACCCACATGCATGCTTTTCCATTTCCTGAACCCTTCACTTTCTATTTTCATGTATGATCATTCAATCTTGTTTGCACTCATCTAATCATGCATTCAAACTTCTCACATTTTCAGTCACCCGTCAGCGAGTCTAGGCTGCCTTAGCCCGGACTGTGCCTTTCCCGACTAGCACTATGCATTTCCGGAAGCGAAAGCCCTACCTTCCCTTCAAAAACTACACAAGTCTAGCCCATCACTAACCTCCAAGCTTGCATTGAACAATTCTTGGAGGCAGTGTCCTGCTAGCTCGAGAAACTACGCAATGTCGTTTGTTAGTTGCATGTCACTACTGACTGAAATTGTGCATTGCATTCAGTCCTCAATAAGCTAGGCTAGACTATGCATTATGCATTTCTTGTAGTTAGTCAGTCTCGTGACAGCCCGAACTGTGCCTTGCATAGTATTGGAAGTCAGTCTCCCGACCTCCCAGTGGAAACTGTGCGACCTTCATGATCAGTCACACAAGTATGTTGCAAGTCAATTCTCAAGTTCGTTTTGGTTTTTGACTGACATATTTATTGCCATGAATTTTTCTATGTCTCCAGGTACTAGAGGTGTCTTCCACCTCCTAGCAGCATAGGTACAATGGTTTATAGGATAGTAGAGTCAAAGAGACCGTTAAGAGTGGAACTGGGGATGCAGTTAACCAAGTGTTTATGAACTTGCCTATCCATGAAGACATAAAGTGGTTCATGGACAAGGATATCAAGATGAATGGGAATGGAATCAGAGTGAGCAACACCATCAGTAGTAGCAAAAGGCAGCACACCTACACATGACAAATGCAAGAGGAAGGTTGTTGACAAAATAGAGGCGGAGCAAAGCTGCAAGTTCAAAGCAGATCCACTCATGACAAAAACAACTTTGGAGATTGAGGCTATGAAGTGATGGTGCGACACAAAGATCGCGTCAAGGAAGAGAGAGAAATAAAGTAGTTACATGTGTTGAAGTAGCAACTCAAGGAATAACAGGATTTTCATAGACAAGAGAATGAGTTACAGTAGGAACATGTATAGTAGGGGGTGCAACATGCACAGATGGATGAAAATGCACCCATACAAGTTATAGATTCATCCCAATAGCTGGCATGAGGCAAACATGGTGAGAAATGTTGTTGATCGCATGTAAGGGGTTTCCGAAGCATGCATGTCATTGTGCGCATGCATGTGATCCCACCCATTCGGCACACTCACCAAGGCAAAGACATGAAGAAAGTTCGACTAGAGCTGAACATGTACTTCGACAAGTTGATGTGCATGGTCACCAGAACAAACTTGGAGATTAGCATAGACACCATGCAACAGTATGTTTCTAGTCTAGTCACATTCAAGTCAATGATAAGAATGTTATCAAACGAGTTGGAAAGAGAGGCCATATCATTGTACCCAAATGCAACAGACGAAAGAGTTCGCTTTTAGCATGACGTCACTATTGAGTGCATGGATACCATCACGAACGACCAAGCCTGACATCAGTTTGCCACCGTCAACCATCACAAGGATGAACAATGTAAACTTTGAAACGAGAACTGATACTGTTAACCTGTTTCGTAGAGATAGCAAAAAAGTGACGTGATTTTGAAAAGGGGTGATGCATAACGAACATGTTTTTTTAGAGCATAGTTTTTGGCACTTTAATTTTTTTTATGTATATTACATTTTAGAATCATTTTAGAATGGTAGTGATTTTCATGCTGATTTAAAAAAGTGAGTATTTTGCATCACCCCCTTTTTCTAAAAGCCCTGTTTTTTGGCTTTAAATTTTCTAATGTATGAAATGTAAATAATTATTTTGTAACCCTTTTTTTAAAAGACCTATTTTTTGACATTATATTTTCTAATGTATGAAATGTCAATAATTATTTCGCAAATTTAATAATTTTGGAAGTGGTCTTCTTCTTCATATTTTCTAGTTTTTATTTTTTCTATTTTTTTATTTTTTTATAGTGGGGTTTTTATTGATTTGCATATTTAAATAAGAAGGTCGATATTTTGCATTTTCTATATTCTACATATTTGTACATCGTTAATTAAATTTTCAATCCACATGAAATAATTGTCTCTAAAAAACAAATATAAAATATATATAAAAAAACAAAAATAAAAAATAAAAAATGTTAAAAAAATTTATCTCATAAACCATAAAAAAATTTGAAAAAAAAAAAAACAAAATTATATATATATATATATATATATATATATATATATATATATATAAGTAAATATTGAGAAATTAAAAAAAAATATTAGCAAAAACTAGGAAAAAAGATTAAAAACAAACTAGTTTAAAAAATAATAATAATAATAACGAAAAAATTTAAAAAACTTGTAAAATTAATATTTAAAAAAAATGTAAAAATAAAAAAATAAATCACAAACCATAAAAGAATTTGGAAAAAGGGAACAAAATTAAAATATATATAAGAAAAAATAGAGAAATTAAAAAAAAAAAAAAAAAAAAAAACATTAGCAAAAACTGGGAAAAGATAAAAAAATAAAAATAAAAACAAACTAGTTTAAAAAAAATTAGAAAATTAACGAAAAAAATTAAAAAAATAATAAAATTAATATTAAGAAAAAAACAAAAAAATGCTTATTTTTTTATTAAAGAAAGAAAAAATGCAATTATTTTTTATTAAACATACACATTTTATTTAAAAATAAATAATTTCTTTTTTTTCTTTTTTTTAACAATATATATGATGATGATGATGATGGTGGTTAAAGTCCGCTGAGACCAAATAATGATCTATCGGACCTAAAAAGACAAATTATGTATTTTGATTTAAGATTTTATTCCTATGCTCAAAAAGCTTGGAGAGAAGCCTCCCGAGTTCACTATAATTTTGGCATTGTAAAAGGCTAGGAAGGTCAGTATTGTAACAAAGGTTGTGAAATTGAGATCTAATGTGGTTGTATGCAGGGCACTCTAAGAGGAAGTGGTTTTCATCCTCGATGCTCCCATTCTCACAAATATGGCAAATCCTTTCCATCCATGGCTTTTTAGGAACTACCCAGCGGCCAGTTTCGCTATGGAGCTCATGTGAATTCGTTCTAATCTTTGCTATATTAATTTTCTTTTTTTGAGCTATTTAGAATAGAGAGATACTTTTGATCTTCAAGGGTGGGGTTGATGACCTTCTTATAATAACTTCATTTTCTTTTAGATGCTAAATCTTTCTCACACCACAATTTTTCTTTGAACTTAGAAGTAACAATATCTTTAATTTTTTGGTTTTCAGAGATCTGAGGTTTGAGCTTATTGAATTTTTGACCGGAGAATCCACAGTAGTAGAATTTTTACACCAACGTTTCGAATCCCAAATGGGATCCATCATCAGGGAAAGAGAAAGATGATAAAAGAAGAGCCAGATGGAAGAAATAAATACTTATGAGGGAATGAATATTAAAGGAGCTTATAAATTAATATTATTTATTTAATTTTTATAAATTAATGTCAGCTATTTAATATCTATAAAACGAAACTTTAAACTAAAAACAATATTAATAATAAAGTCCAAAAACTAGTATATATTAATATTAATATCATAAATCTATATATAACCTAAATTTAATTTTAATTTTATAAATTAATATCATTTATTTAATTTTTATAAATTAATATTTTTTTTTTTTTTTTTTATAAATTAATATCAGCTATTTAATATCTATAAAACAAAAACTTTAAACTAGAAACAATATTAATAATAGAGTCTAAAAACTAAAATATATATTAATATTAATATCAGAAATCTATATATAACCTAAAATCTATATTACTAATAAAATCTAAAGACTAATAAATATATTAATATCATAAAACCTAAAATCTATATAACATTAATACTTATATAACCTAATGACTATCTCACTTAATATATAAGAAAATTGATCACTCTAAAAAACTCAATATTTATATAACCTAAAATCTAGATAACTCGATATATATAATAGTATTAATATCACTAAAACCTAATAACTATATCAATATCTAAAAACTAAAATATATATAATATTAATATCATAAAAAAAATTTATATAACTAAAATCTATATTAATATTATTATCTGAAAACTAATATATATGTTAATAATAATATCATAAATCCTAATATCTATATAACATTAATATTTAAATAACCTAATGCCTATAAAACTTAATATTCTTATAAAACTTGATCACTATATAACTTAATAATAATAATAAAAAAACCTAAAATCTATATAACTTAATATATATATTTTAGTTTTTAGATATTGATATAGTTATTAGGTTTTAGTGATATTAATACTATTATATATATCGAGTTATCTAGATTTTAGGTTATATAAATATTGAGTTTTTTTAGAGTGATCAAGTTTCTTATATATTAAGTGAGATAGTCATTAGGTTATATAAGTATTAATGTTATATAGATTTTAGGTTTTATGATATTAATATATTTATTAGTCTTTAGATTTTATTAGTAATATAGATTTTAGGTTATATATATAGATTTATGATATTAATATTAATATATATTTTAGTTTTTAGATTCTATTATTAATATTGTTTCTAGTTTAAACTTTTTGTTTTATAGATATTAAATAGCTGATATTAATTTATAAAAAATTAAATAAATAATATTAATTTATAAAAATTAAATAAATGATATTAATTTATAAAAATTAAATAAATGATATTAATTTATAAAATTAAAATTAAATTTAGGTTATATATAGATTTATGATATTAATATTAATATATATTAGTTTTTGGACTTTATTATTAATATTGTTTTTAGTTTAAAGTATCATTTTATAGATATTAAATAGCTGACATTAATTTATAAAAATTAAATAAATAATATTAATTTATAAAAATTAAATAAATGATATTAATTTTATAAAAATTAAATAAATGATATTAATTTATAAAATTAAAATTAAATTTAGGTTTCATTATAATCTCTCTAGCCGACCTGTGCTGCTCCTTTAATATTCATTCCCTCATAAGTGTTTATTTCTTCCATCTGGCTCTTCTTTTATCATCTTTCTCTTTCCCTAATGATGGATCCCATTTGGGATTCAAAACGTTGGTGTAAAAATTCTACTACTGTGGATTCTTCGGTCAAAAAAATTCAATAATATCTTTAATGTTATTTATGTTTTGCAAAGCATCATTCTCATTGATCTCCCAATAGTTTAACAAGGCCCTTGTGTCCTTATGCCATCCTCGGTTAAGCCTTAGGTGATTTTGGCCATTCTCATTGATATATATATATATATTTTAAACAATTTTTATTATTATATTTTTTAATTTAAAAATACAGATTATTAAAACTACATTCTATATTTTCAAAAAAAAAAAATAATAATAAACCAACATTTTATATTTAAAAAAAAAATTAAAATTTACAATTTTTTTTAAACAATCTTTTTTTTATTAAAAAATAATTACATTTTTTTAACCATTATTTATTTATTTATTTATTTAAAAATACAAATGATAAAAAATATTTTAATTTTCTTAAAACAAATTTAACTTTTTAATTTAAAATTTAAAAAATCATTAAATTTTTTTCTTTTAAAATTAATGTGAAAAAAAAATGGTGGGCTTTTGCCCAAAGTAAACAATTCTAATTTTTAGCTATAAATATGTTTATTAAAAATGCTTTCATTAAAGAATCTATTAAATAATTTTTTTATTTTTTATTTGAAAAAAAAAATACGTTAAGCATTTTTAATAAAAATTATTAAATTTTAATTTATTAAACAATTTTAACAAAAAAAATTAATTTAACCATTTTAATAAAAATTTAGTTATTAAAAAAATTTAATAAAAATTAATTTATTTTTTTTTATTTTGTTTTTATTAAAAAAATAGAAAATAAAAAAAAATTGGCCCCCGGCTCCGCCACCACCAAGCAGCAGGAGGGACGTGGAGCGATTCGCAAAATTGCCCCACAGCCCTCCCGCTGCCTAGTGGTGGCGCGGCCGGGGGCCATGGCCTGCACGCAGACCCTCAGCCCCTGGATGTGCCACCACGGGCAGCGGGAGGGCCATGGGGCGATTCCCCAAAGTCGCCCCACGGTCCTCCTCTGCCCAGTGGTGGCGCGGCCACGGGCCAATTTTTTTATTTTTTTCAATAAAAGCAAAATTTAAAAAAAAAAAAATTAAAATTTAATAATTTTATTAATACTCTTTAATGAATTTTTTTTTCAAATAAAAAAAATTACATTTAAAAAAACATTATATTAAATTTTTATTTTTTATTTTTAAATAAATAATGAAAATTTAATAAAAAAATTATTTATTTATTATTTCAAATCAAAAACACATTTTTTTGTAAGTTGAAATGTTTTTTATTTTTTTAATTGGAAAAGTCCTATATTTTTAAAATTTCGATATTTTTTTAGTTTTTTTTTTAATAATTTGAGCTTATTTATGTCTTTTTAGTTCTTTCTAAATCTTTTTAATATTAATTTTACTGGTTTTTAATTTTAATTCTTTTGTTAATTTTTCTATTTTTGTTTTATCTAAATTGTTTTTATTTTTTTATTTTTTTTTGGCTAGTTTTTGTTAATAATTTTTTTAATCTTTCTATTTTTACTTAATTTTATATATATAAAGTTTAGTGTTTTTTTTTTGTTTTTTTTTTTTTTTCCAAATTCTTTTATGGTTTCTGAAACAATTTTTTTTTAAACATTTTTTTTTGTCTCATATATGTGTGTGTGTGTGTGTGTGTGTGTATTTTTACATTTATTTTTTTAAGTAATCATACTTTTAATCTTAATTTCACTAGTTTTTAAGTTTTTTTTGTTAATTTTCCTTCCTTTTTTTTTTTAATCTAGTTTGTTTTTAATTTTTTTTTAAGTTTTTTGTTAATACTTTTTAATTTTTCTATTTTTACCTACTTAATTTTATAGTTTTTTTTAATGTGTTTTTTTTTCTTTCCCCAATTTTTTTTATGGTTTACATATTTGTTTTTTTCTCCATTTTTTTAAATACGTTTTTTTTACTATTTATTTGTTTATAATTTGTAATTTTTTTTTAGTTTTTTAATTCTTATTTTTTTTTATTTTTATTTTTTTTTACATTTTTATGATTGATTTTTATTTTTGATGTTTTATTTTTTTTGTTTTATTTTTATTTTTATTTTATGTTTTGTTTTTAGTATATATTTTTATTTATGTTTTGTTATTTTTTATTTTTTTTGTGTTTTTTCATTGTTTTAATTTTTATTTTTATTATTATTTTCTTTTTTGAAATTTTAATGTTTTCAAGGGTCATGATAAAATATTTTATGCTATTATTTCAAAATGTTGAAATTTCACCCTTGAAAAAAAATTTGTTATCCCAGCATCAACACTTTTCGTTTTGAGGGTGTTTTTTGCACAAAATTTACCATTGAGAAAAAAAAAATGTTATTCGAGTATCAACACTTCATTTTGAGGGTGTTTTTTGGACAATTTTTGCACAAAAAATTGGTTTTCACCGCCATTTTTAAAACATGTTGAAAATTTACCTTGGAAAAAAAAGGTGTTATTCCAGCATCAACACTTTTCGTTTTTAGCACTGTTTTTGATGTTTTTTCGGAGTTCTTTGGCCAAAGTTCTCGTTTTGAAATTATAGGTCCCGTTTCAAAATTTACATTGTTGATGTCAAAGAGTTGGTCTCAGCACAACGGTCCAAGTGTCAGTGATGTCTTGCATGTCTTGCTCAAGTGATTTTGTCTCACATGGGTGCATATGCATATTGTATGTAATGTCTTGTCAAGTAAAAGATCAAGTGTTGATAGTTGAATGTAACATTCATGGAGTAGTTGACAAGTCATGAGGGTAGATGAATGGTCACAAAGGGGAATGTCAAGGGTCACCCCACCCTTTGCTATAAATAGTCCCTCAAAACTCATTCACTAGGCTTTTGGTCAGCCAAGCTTCCAATAGGAGTATCTTAGAGAAAGCTTGGACAGTATTGTAATGAGCCTTGGCTTCTCCACTGTGCAAAGCTAGTATATCTCTTCGAAGGAGCAAGCGGTTGTGACTGTAAATTTCCTCTATTGGAACTAGTGGTTGGACATGGATGTATTGTATGACTAGAAGTTACACTTCTTAATATAATAGTGTGATATGATATTGATCATAAACTAAACTGAAGTAGATTTGATCATTTTCCAACAATGAATTGATCATTAATTTTAAGTGTTGAATGTGGAAGATTGAAGGAAAGTAATTGATTTAAGACTTAATCAAGAACTTAATAAACATAATTAAACATGAATTTGTAGCAAAAATAGAGATAGAATATAGTAAACATTCATTACGGAGTTCATCCCTGATGGACTACGTCTCCAAGTCTGTTTTCAAGATGGGCAACCGCCTTATTAGGATTGATTAAAAGAGATCTTTTACATAGCCAAAACACTAGATTGAATGTGCAAACAGACACTATTGTTCTCTATCAATAGAAATCTCTCTCCCCTAGCTTTCCAACGCCTGTCTCTATTCCCAATTCCGCTTCCTAACGGCCACGATACATTGAAAATAGGAACTACCTCTCTAGCTCAGCATCTACATACAAGTCTCAAAATCACTCTAATTCCTTTTACATGAGCATAAGGATGAATTTATAATGTTGTAAGGTTCACTCTAACTCCTGATGCCAAACTTAGGCATTAATGTGCTTCATTAAGTGTACATAGGTCTCTGTCTTGTCACCTTGTGACACTTAGGTATTTGTTACATGGTGGTTGAATTAAAATAGCACAAAAACCACAGCAAAAACCGAAAATACACTTTGGTTATATAAAACCTATTGGCGGTCAGGCGAACTATGTGGAAAATAAAACTGAGGCATGTGAGTAGGAGGTCTAACCATAAGCTGCCACCTTGTAGGTTTACTCTGGTGGTTCTGCCAACGGTTTCGGCTTCCACCTGATGATTACAATGCAGTTAATTGCAACCAGTTCGCATGTTCACAACCTTTGACAATTGCAACCTCTGCAAGGTAAGTTTTGATGCTAAGGTTAACTTCTCTCATCTCGTTCACATGTGCACTTTGACACGGTTCAGTTGCGGTCTTCTCTACGTGGTTAGTGATTGTGTTGTGATGTTTACATTGGTTTTTTTAATATAAAGTCTGATAGGTGGGTTGTTCATTAGGTTTGTAGCATGAGATTTGTTACATAGGTTTTGCATTAGGTCTTACATATTTGTGCTAGGGGTTAGAACTTAGGATCAATGCTAGGTATTTAAACTTAGGATTTAACACTTAGGTTATGTCCTTAGCTTAGGATTTAAACCTTATTACATCACCATAATAAAAACACATTACAATAATATTATCACATTATGACAATAATTTGGACCATATTGTCACCATAAAAGCCACCATTATCATTAACTGAAGACACTGACAAAGCTGACGAAGCTGAAGATGAACTAGTCTCTCTCCACAAACTAGACTGACAATATCCTCCTGGATCAATCCTCTCCATTTGAAAGCTTTTGGACAACAAAAGTTTGATTTAAGAAGATATCAGGTGAGGGTACAGCTCCCTCACTCTTTTGATCTCCATCCACCTTTCCATGCTCAGATTCATGCCCTTGAGTCCCGCTCGAAGATATTCAACATCTCCACTCCTTGAAGATCGAACCTTCCCGTCGAAGATGTTATCTTCCTCAGCATCCATGATCATCGGAGGTTCATACAAATTCAAATTTTCCACATTTACAACTGAATAAATACACATGTAAGGAGGTAAATCTAACCAAAATGCATTATTTCCAATCTTTTCCACAATCTTGAAAGGACCATACCTAATGGGTTTCAGTTTCTTACCTTCACCTTTCAACCTGTCTTTACTAATATACAACCATACCTGATTGTTGATCTGAAAATGATGATTAACTTAATTCTTTCCATGGCACATTTTGTATTTGGCCTGACTCTTTTCTAACTGATCCTGCATTGCTTCATGTATCTGTTGTATCCATTGAATGAACTTAACTGCTTTGTTTCCATCATCATGTTCACCCACTTTATCCACTTCACCAAACATGAAATCCATCGGTGACTTTGGTAGATACCCAAAACATGTTTCAAATGGTGATCAGTTAGTCGAAGAATGTAAGGCTCGATTGTAAGCATGATGCACATAAGGTAAAGATTCATCACAGAACATAGGATGTTTACTGTAGTAATGTCGAAGAATATGTATGACTATCCTATTCACTATTTCTATCTATCTATCAGTTTGTCGATGAAAATTTGTGCTCTTCTTCAACTTGGTGTTGATGAGTCCCCAAAAAGTGGACCAAAAATCTCCTACAAAATGAGTTTCTTGATCAGAAATAATGGAAGTCAGTAACCCAAAATGAACCCATACCTATTCGAAGAACACATTTGCAGTATGTTCAGCAGTCGCTTGTTGCATGGATTAAGAATGCGCATCTTGCTAAATCTGTCAACCACAACATACATGTAATCATGCCCTCTCCTGGACATAGGAAGTCCTCCAACAAAATCCATGGAAATGTTCTCCCATGGTCGTAAAGGAACTGGAAGTGGTATGTACAAACCGATCTTTCAATTGCTTGGCTTGCTAGTTGAACACATCACACATCCTTTAATGTACTTAACAATTGTTTCATACATGCAAGGCCAATAACAAAACCTTTGAATTTCTGTCATAGTCTTGCTTGCACCAGAATGTCCTGAAATGCGAGAAGAATGTGTTACCTAAATAACATGTGCTCTTTCGGTCTATGGTATGCACAACTTACCCAAATGATATAACAACCTGTCATGAATGTGATAATTTACTTCTTCCACCTGAGAACTATGAGTTAGTGATTCATAAATATATTTGAAATTAGCATTTGTACTATATTGTTCTACATAACTTTCATGTTTTAAAAAACTATTCTAAAACACTACTGAACCATTCAAATATGGTCTAGACAACATATCAGCTACTTTGTTTGTGACACCTTTATTGCACTTAATTATTAAGTGAAAGTGCTGAACAAATCCCATCCATCTATAATGACAAGATTGTTGCAACTTAGTTTGAGACTGAAGGTATTGAAGCGGTTGATGATCTATGTGAATCATTGTTTCTTGACCCATTAAATAATGTTTCCATTTCTTAACACTTTCAACCAAAGAAAAATGTTCTTTATCATTTTTTGGATAATCCATTACTGCCTTAGAAAAAGCTTTAGAATGAGAAAAAATTGCTTTTTATTTTGAAGAAATATTGCACCCATTGCATAACCACTAGCATCTGTTTCAATTTCGAATGGTTGTTGAAGATTTGGTAAAGCTAATATTGGTGTTATCACAATTTTCTGCTTAAGTGTATCAAAAGCTTTTTTTTTTTCTCCCCACTGAAAGGGAACTTTAGAACTTGCTAAATCATGTAATGGTGATGCAATCAAAGAACCCTTAGCAATAAATTTACTCCAATATTGAATTTCACCTATGAAACTTCTAACTTCAGTCACATTCTGTGGTCTTGGCCACTTAACAATCACATCGATTTTAGCTAGATCTATTTTCAAACTTCCACCACCAACTATGTAACCGAGATAATTTAGTGAAGTTTTCCCAAACTCAAATTTGGAAAGTTTAAGGTACAATTTGTCCCTATGCAACATTTCAAAAACTTGTTTAACATTCCTAACATGCTCTTCCATGCTGGAACTGAAAATCAGAATATCATCTAAGTAGATTAAGAAAATTTTATCAATGTATGGGTGGTATACATCATTCATAACCCGCATGAAAGTTGTTGGCACATTACATAAACCAAAAGGCATTACTAACCATTCAAATAGTCCCCGCCTAGTTTTGAATGCAGTTTTCCATATGTCATTTTTTGGAATGCGAATTGGATGATACCCTCTTCGCAAATCTAACTTAGTGAAATAAACAACATTTTTCAGTTGATCAAGTAAATCATCTATCCTCGGAAGAGGATACCTATTGTTTATTGTGATTTTGTTTAAAGCCCTAAAGTTGACACACATTCTCCATGTGTTGTCTTTCTTAGGAATCAAAATTATAGGTGAGCCACATGGAGATGAACTAGGTCAAATGAAACCTTTTTCAATCAACTCTTGGATTTGTTTCTTTATTTCTTCATTCTCTATAAGTAACATGCAATACACTTAAATATTAGGAAGAGGGGCATCAGACATCAATTGTATCTCATGTTGTATTTCTCATTTAGGAGGAAGATGTTTTGGTTCTATAAACAGACTTTGAAAAGAATCTACCACTTTAACCAATCTATCTTTAAACTGAGATTCACAACCTGAAAAAGCATCATGTTGATCCTTATGTTGTTATTTTACAACCATGAGTACATATCTCTGACTTGAACTTATTAATCGCTTCATCTAATTAACTGAAACTAAATCCAAGTGTGATTTGATTTTATGTTCCCTGATAATATATTTAATCCCATATTTATTAAGGTGTTATTTATGCTCTTTCCTATGAAATATTGCATCACGATCATAGAGATAAGGACTTCCTAGCACTACTCCACATATGTATACTAGGATCAAATCTAAATCCACTTCATCAATGTAATTAGTTGTGATGGCAAATTTTAACCGACACTGCTTTGTGACATTAATATGAGTTTCTTTATTTAGCCAACCTAATGGGTATGGTCTTGGATGATTCTATGTCTCCAACCCCAATTTCTTAACTAAATATTCAGATATTAATTTTCCTGTGATCCACTATCAAATAATGTATCTATTTTCTTGTGCTTAGAATTTATCCTTATCTGAAATAATTCAACCCTTTTATCCTCATTCAGATGATTTATGTTTGAAGAAGATTCATAAGTACTAGAACTTGAACCAGTGTTAGAAGTTTTACTTGTCGAAACCATTGCAGTTATTTTCCTTTCATCACCTGATTCGGAACCCAAATCTTGTTGGATTGTTCCATTAGCCTTCTTTTCACCTTTCTTCTTCTAGAACTTATTTGGTCTAAGTTCTAGGTGAAGTTTCCAACATTTTGATTCATCATGCCTGATCCTCTAGCAATGCGTACAAGTAGGTCTTTCGCTTTCCTTTTGAGATGTCTCTTATCTATTTCCCTTCAAATTTCTCTTCCTCTTTCTCTATTTTGAATTGTTGATTTCCAAATGTCTGGATGGTTTCTGTGAAAACTTGAATGGTATGCCACTTGATTCAATATGTATGGCTTGAACATACACTTCATCAAAGTCATCATGATTAAAAATCAATAATGTATGGTGTAAATATGAATATAAATTGCCAATGTCCTTTAATAAAGTTTCACGTGTATCCAATGGAATACCAAGCACCAAATATTTCTTCCTGAACTCCTGAGTAAACTCATGAACATTCTTCCATTTACCTTGCCTCAAATGCTGCCAATCAATAACAGCTTGCTACAAGTCTCCCAAAGGATAGAATTGTTTTCTGAGAGCTTTTAAAAACCTAGACCATGAAGAGATGACTTTACCTTCCCGCTTTACATCTATTTCATTTTTACTTTCCCACCAGATTAAAGTTTTTCCCCCATTGTAAGTGTAGCTAACTGAATTTTTTTTTTATCACCAGAAATGTTTTGAATACGACAATACACCTCTAACTGCTTAATCCAGTTATCTAACTTTTCAGGATTCATTTCTCCATCATAAATAGGTAGCTCAAATTTTATATCAATTTTCAAAAGAGATGATTTCTTAGGTTTCTTTTGTGTTTCAAAATCAAAACTGGAAGAAGAAGAAGACGAATATGATAATGGAGATGATGGAGGAGAAGGAGGTTTATCATCCTTGCCTTTTCCTTTGTCCTTTCTCGATGTCTTTGAAGAAGAAGATACATATATGTCCTTCTTATCTTCGTAGAGTTCTCCCAACATCTACTGCATCCTAAAAAACACTTGTTGAAATTGTTCCTCACTCATCCTCACTTCAGGAGTTTCACCTACATAAGATCTTGTCATTTTCGATTTATGAATGACTTTTCGCTTTCCAATTTTTGGATATAACTCCTCAAGTGTTCCTTCTCCACGTCGTGACTTAGTCCTGGTTAACATTCACTGGAAAAAATTCTACAAAACACAATCTTCTTTGGTACCAAATTATATGATCAAATATTGATCATAAACTAAACTGAAGTAGAATTGATTATTTGCCAACAATGAATTGATCATTAACTTTAAGTGTTGAATGTGGAAGAATCAAGGAAAGTAGTTGATTCAATGCTTAATCAAGAACATAGGAAACATAATTAAACATGAATTTGTAGCAAAAATAGAGATAGAAGACAAAAAACATTGATTATGGAGTTCGTCCCTGATGGACTACGTTTCCGAGTTTGCTTTCAAGATGGGAGTCTGCTTTATTAGGATTGAACAAAAGAGGTATTTTACACAGAAAAGACACAAGAATAAATGTGCACATAGGCACTTTTTGTCTCTGTCAACAGAAATCTCTGCGTCATTACTTTCCAACGCCTATCTCTATTCCCAATTCCACCTCTGTACAACCAAGATACACTAAAAACAAGAACTGCCTCTCTAGCTCAGCATCTCCATACAAGTCCCAAAATCACTCTAATTCCTTTTACATGAGCATAAGGATGAATTTATAATGTTCTAAGGTTCACTCGAACTCCTGATGCCAAACTTACACATGAATGTGCTTCATTAAGTGTACATAGGTATCGATCTTGTCACCTTGTGACACTTAGGTATTTGTTACATGGTTGTTGAATTAAAATAAGACAAAAACCACAAAAAGAACCAAAAATACACTTTGGTTATATAAAACCCATTGGCAGTCAGGCTAACTACACGGAAAATAGAACTAAGGCACATAATCAGGTAGTCTAACCATAAGTTTCCACCTTGCAGGTTTACTCCAACGATTCTACTAATAGTTGAGGCTTCGACCTGACGGTTCCGTTGCAGTTAACTACAACCTATTAACATGTTCACAACCTCCAACAATTATAATCTCTACGTGATTAGTTCTAATGCTAAGGTTAACTACTCTCAACCCATTCACATGTGCACTCCAACATGGTTCTGCTGAGGTCTTCTCCGCGTGGTTAGGGACTGTGTTGTGTTGTTTGCATTGTTTTTTTTAATATAAAGTCTGATAGGTGGGTTTTGCATTAGGATTGTAGCACGAGATTTATTAGATAGGTTTTGCATTAGGTCTTTCATATTTGTGCTAGCGCTTAGAACTTAGGATCAATGCTAGGTCTTTAAACTTAGGATTTGGCACTTAGGTTATGTCCTTAGCATAGGATTTAAACCTTATTACATCACCATAATAAAATCCCATTACATTAATATTGTCACATTATGACAATATTCTGGACTATATTTCCACCATGAAAACCACCACCATGATTAACTAAAGACATTATCTAAGCTAACAAATCTGAAGATAAGTTGGACTCTCGACACTAACTAGACTAACATGATCCTCCTGGATCAGAGAGCCAGCACGTTTCATGCATATGTTGTATTTTATTCCAGCTATCTTCCTTACTCTAAATGATATATGTATTTATTTCCTTATATGTGCATGTATAGAATATTCTATATAAGTATGTATGAATCTTACTCAAATCTGTTGATTGGTTTAACTATCACTTTGGATTTCTCACTAACTTTCTTTCCAGCATGTGATTCATCTTTGCTCGTGTGTTCTGTTCCAAGCCGCATGCTATCACAGGTTTCCAAGGGGTGCACTCACCTCACTTTCTGTGTGTTAGAACCATTCATGCACCTTCCTTGACTTGCCGCAATTATCACACCCATGCTACCAACAGGGACATCTTACTTGCCTCTAAGTGAAACCACAATCAAGGTGATACCGTACAACCCACGACTAGGACTCCTACACCAAATGGTCTGAGGTCTAATTGGGACTTCTTACTGGGGAGATCCCCTGACATGTTGGTGGGTCTAGCATTATCAAAACTATCATAACCAATTCATTATTTTTGGTTCCTAACTCTGTTGAATTGCAAGGTTCTATGCAATAGAACCCTCTGGTCACCACCCCCCTTATTGTTTCCATATTGACTATAGGACCTCATTTGCAGTCCAAGCTGACCATCCCCAAAACCTGGAAAATCAAAGCACCAAGACTCTAGCCATAACAAGGAAGCCAAATGAAAACCTTGTATTTCCAATCATTGACCTCACCATTGAGGTACCTCACACCGCCACGACCTACCCAATCATTGAAGAACTCCCACCCTCTACCTCCATTATGTCACCGAACTCGGGTGACCCATCCCCACATACCACATCCACCTTCACAACCATTTTAGATACCATTCCCTTTGGGGTGCTTCTAGGCACAAAAGATATGGAGGTTGACTCCATTGCTCAGTGTGCCATGACAATCCCCTGTGGAGAAAATTTTCCAACTGAATCATATCCCTATTATTAGAGTTGCGCACACTGTTGATTGCAATGCACGTCATATCCCAGCCACGTCTTATAGCTATCGAGCCCTTTATGGCCCCATTTTATATAAATTTCCCTATTGTAACAAATCTATTTTCTATTACAACAATAGCCTAATTTACAGAACCCTCACAATAAGCCACTTCACCCCAAGGCCATTCAGATAAATCAGTTTCTAGTGGATAGTCTTTGCATAGATGATTCCCGAAACCATCCAATATGCTATAGGATGACATACAGACCTGGTCATTAGCATATTTGTTTAGTTTCATACAACAAGCTATGCAGTGGGCTTCTCAAATTCACAATGACGTTGTCGCAGGCTACGAGCAGCAACAACAGCAAATTTCCACCCTTACAGTCGAACAAGACAAGCTCTAACAAAACAATCAACAACTTTAGGAACAGGTCGATCACATCACTTCATGGTTCCAGATGCTTTTGGTAGTTATTTACGATGTAGTCATTGACGCTCTAGAAGACTTCCCTGGTCGAATGTTGTGACTGCATCTAAGCTGCATGCAATGGGTTGATATCCTCTAACAGAGAACTCAGGTAGAGCCTTGAAATTGCAAGGAAGGCACTTCAAGATCCTTCCACCACATATATCATTAAGATTGAACAAAATATCACTTCTACATCCATTCTTAAAGCCTCCATTTTCAACACTCTGAACGATGGGTATACACTAATGCAACAGGTTCATGACTGGTCTAATAGTCTTACAAAGAAAAATCAACCAATCTATCCACTCCTCCAGAGAATTAACTAGCTCCTTGCCAACATCAGGAGCTCTAAGGAAAAATACCAACAATGGAAGTTTCAAGAGGAAGTATCCTCTCTAGAAGCTCGCGTTCAGTAAATCGAGGATGAATCAGAAAAGACAAAATAAAAGCTCAGCGATTTCTGACCATCGGTATGAACTCATTTCAACGCCATATGAGAGATGAGTGAAGAAATGGAGGAAAAATGACTTCCTTATTAAGCATCCGACCAACCCAACCAACTCCTAGCACGACAACAAAATTCATTAAGCAAGCCACAACAATCACCGAAACTTGGCAAGAAACATTCAATAAGTACAATCAATTCCACGACAGGTCAATTATTCTTGTACCATAGTTGGGGCCTTCATTTGTAAAAGAAGGCCAACAAGAAGCAACACCCTTACCAACAGAAGCACCCATAGCAGTGATAACATAGGTACCAATAGATATGTTAACCACACAGACAACACTGAGGGAATATTGACTTGGGAACGAGTCAATGATATATGGTCATGGCCTGTTCGGGCCCTCGTTTTGAGATATTGTGGAGAAATAAGCCGATGAATAGGTGGCAGAGAGGAACATTAGAGTTGTGGAGTTGAAAACCAAGGGAAGATTAGAAACTGAAGGATGACTAGAAATTATGGAAAGGTGGTGAGAAGAGGCAGGGATAACTAAGTGGAGAAAGAGAAAAGGAAATTAAGAAAAAGGAAATAAAAATTGGAAATCCACGTAGATGGTAGGGGATAAAAAGAAGAGGAAGGAGCGAAGGAGGGTTTTTGATAGTCAATGGAATGAGTCTGTAGTATTTAGAGTCTTCCTATGTTGCGGAGTAGTGTGAATAACTCCATTCTCCTATTTGTATTAGTTTATTCTAGTTACGTTATTTCTGTTGTTAATGATCATGCCCTAAGCCTTATGTAGTTCTTTATGTTATATTAATGGAGAAGACTGTTCAAAACCACCCTGTATCGTTAACCATTGTGTTTCCCCTTTAAAAATTTAAATGAATGCATTGAGTTAGATGGTTTCATGATATAGAATGTGTAGACTATTATGTTCTGGTTAGCTTATATGCTAGACTACTATATTTTGGTTTCTTCCATTTGAGATGACTCCCCCTGGTACCTAACACCTCCCTCATGTAACTTTAGTCGCGACACATCTTGGGTGAGACTCATTACCCTCTGTGGGTAAGGTGAAAATGATGGCATCTCTCTAGACTACAACAGCATTTTGGCCCCTTGTTCCCGAACCCAGGGTCTCAACCCTGCTATAATTTTCTTGCTAACAATACCGAACCGCATGAAGATATCAACCACTACAATATCCATTACAACACTCATCACATGGATCTGAGCTAAATTGACCACCAGGTCTTTAATCAGACCTAGAAATTTTACTCTCTTGGAGTCAAAAGAATACAACATGGTCTTGTTCATTGTAGCCCCAATTGCTCCATAATAGAAAATGTTATGAAACCAGCTCACAAAAAGAAAGAAAAGATAGTTGAATGCCTTAGAATTTAGCCTCTTCGAGGGGGCAACCTCCTTTACGTTACAAAATTTTAACAATTCTTCGATGACTAAAATGACAGAACCTCCTTTCTATATATAGGAATCTAAGGAGTCACAATATAACCCAGCCGACCTAACAATAATAATATAAAGCTACAAAAATAACAATAGAGGGATTCTATGGGGCACAATAATAACAATATGGGGGAAATAGGGGCACAACAATATTAATAAGGGATACAACTACAAAAGTAATGGGGTAATCACTAGTATTATAGGGACATAACATGCCCTTCTTCTTCAAAAAAGTGTTGTCCTCAACGCTTGAGTAGTTTTGGATGCTTTTGTATAAAATTCTCATCCTCCGATGTGGAATCTTAAGCGGATAAGTTCTTCCACTTGATGAGATACTCTGAAATTGATCGATTTCATAGCTGTCAAGTTCTTATTTTTGTGACTGCTTCCGGTTCCAATATAATTTTTCCTTCCTCATCAATTTCTGGTAATATTGTTTGAACTGGGAGCTTTTCACCTACAACCTTCTTTAAACATGAAACATGGAAAGCTAGGTGCACTCGAGAAGCTACAGGAAGCTCCAATTTGTATGCCATAGTACCAATCTTTTGCAACACCTTGTATGGACTATAATACTTTGGTGATAATTTATTACCCTTCTTAGCTTGCTTGGGGGACATTTTTTTATATGGTTGTACTCATAGGAATACCCAATCACCTACATAAAAACTACTTTCACTATGATGTTGATCTGCCTATTATTTCATTCTATTCTATGCCAACACAAGGTTATCCTTTAAGATTTCGAGGACTTGTTGTCGATGTTTGATGTGATATTCCACTGCTTGAACCTTAAAATTCTCTCTTAAATATGATGTGATGGATGGTGGGTGATATCCATAAAGTGCCATAAATGGGGTCATTTTTGTTGCTGTATGGAAGGAAGTGTTATACCACCATTCAGCCAGAGGCAACCATTTGACCCATTGTGTCTGTTTATCAGATACAAAGCAATGAAGATATCCTTCCAAACATTTGTTTACTATCTCAGTTTTCCCATCAGATTGAGGATGATAAGATGAGTTGTGAGCTGACTAAGTACCAAGACAAGAAAATAATTTTGTCCAAAAATTTCCAGTGAAAATGGGATCTTGCCCCTCCTCCTTAGTTAAACTAGTTGTAGTTAGTCTAACTGCAGATAGACTAATGATGAGTTGTTAAACTAATTATTAACTCATAATACAACTAAAGAATACATCAGTTAACTCAGTTGCATGTCAGTGCATGTTCAGTTGAACGGGGACAAGTGGTAGAGAATCAGATTGCTATCAGTTGTGACTATAGTTGTGCATCAGATCTTGCACAATCAAGGGATTGAGTATGCCAATGAGTTTGCTCACGTATTTTGGCCCACATTTTAACCTTTGCTCACGTCCAAAAAAGTGTGAGTGACTATTTTGCAGGTGAAAAACGAGTTTGGGAAGCTATTCTCATCAGTTCTTGAGCAGGTATTGAGTAGTGGAGGCAGGCAAGCAGTGGAATAGATTTGGAGATCAGATCTGAGCTGTATTGTGTGTAACAGGTGGAGATACTTGTGAGAAGTATTATGCTGTGTATTGTTACATGATTCAATCACTATAATATATAGATAGTTAGGTTTTTTAGCGAGATGCTTTCCCCGAGAAAATACTGTGTTAATGAGTTTGATTGATGTTTCTATGTGTGCCTGTGAATGTTTCTGCTTCTGTAAATTGATGATCAACGTAGAGGAGATTATGTATTATACATGTTCCGCTTATAATTGTATGATCAGGATAATCTCTGTGAATATGTGTCATATTATTCAAAATTTCTACATGGTATTAGAGCTAGATGATTTGTAGAAAACATTTTCTACATGGTATCAGAGCGAGCTGATTTGTAGAAGAAGTTCTACAGGGTATCAGTGTTGTATTGATCTTCAGATCTATTATTCAGAAAGTGTTTACATTTTATTTCTTCAGGCAGAGTTTGTGATCGGGCCAGGTAGCCTCTGGATTCATCCTTCTTTTGGAAGGTGAGATATCCGGTGAATGCCCATACAGTCAATCTTTGTACAAGAAACAATTTGTTCTCACGAATTCTAGATCGGAAGCAGTTGAGTTTTGTGCTGGTGGAATTCGAATTTAATTCCAAAGCAAGAGATAAAACTCAGAAACATTCAGTTCGAGAATGGAGATAGTATGCCCCAGTATCTCACGAGGTTCACTCAGTTTCGAGATGAGCTGGGAAGTGTGGGGGTTACTGTTGATGATGAGGATGGTGAGTCTAGGACTCCTTGACCTTCCTAAGAGTTGGCATAGCTACCAGGACTCGGTGAATGGAAGGGAGAAACTGCCAAATTGGGAACGAACATGGTCGGATTTGATGCAGGAGGAGATTAGACGGAGCACCAGAGACGGTTCTTCATCTATGCATGATGAGGAGAACTGTGCCTTAGCGAGTAAGGCAAAGAAGGGGAAGGGGAAGGTTTCTCTTTCCGAATCCAATTCTTCCAGTGATGGGAAGAAGGTTGACAAGTCGAAGGTGAGATGCTTTCATTGTCATGAGATTGTTTCACGGGTCAGGAACCTGTATGCTCTTGAGGTTCAAGATGCATGCAAAGCCTTGAGCAGCGAGGCAACTGATGGAGACTTGGTGGTTGAGAGGGAGTGTATATTACTTCTCAACATGCAGAGCCAGAAGAAGTCTCAGACGATTGTGGAGGAGCCAGGATTGGTGCAGCAGCTTCAGGAGATTGTGGAGGAGCCACAACAGGGGAAGCTGAGAGGAGATCGAGTAGAGACATCTACTCATCCAGAGACCTCCAGTAGGGGGAAACTTCAAGCCAGGTGGGCTGAGGGATCGCATGCAGCCATACCTCCAGGTAGGAGGTGGGGTGATGTGGATTGATTGTCCCAAGGAGGAGGGGCAAGATCCTTGAGGTACCCAACCTCTTGGATGAGACCTTGCTACGGGAGCCCCGATGTGTAGTAGCAGGAACTGACTGATTGGGTAGAGACAGATGCGGATGGAGCGGCAGAGAGAGAGACAATGCAGGGAATCCCAGGACAGTGCATAGCTAGCAGGTTGTAGCAATGTGAGAGGCACAAGTGTTTTGCACAGTGCTAGGTGGCACAGAGAGGTGTGCAATGGTGCGAGATGCATGGAGATGTTGCAGTAGCGCAGATGTCAGAGAGGGAGCACTTGTCAGCAGCAGGTAGAGCTTCAGCATCAAAGGGTGTTTCTATCCCAACAGGGAGGTCAGTTGGGAGGTGCAGTGCGGATGCAATGCTGGGAGATAGAACCAACAGCAGCACGGATGCAGTCAGAGATCAAAGTGACAGAGGCTAGAGTAGTCAGATACTGAAGAGCACAGAGATGCAGAGTTTCAGTCGACAGAGGCAATAACAGTCAGAGACTTTGATGACAGAGCAAGTGGACCAGTCAGATGTGTTGCATGGAGAACATTCCAGAGTTACAGGATCGGGTTTGAGAGGAAGCCTTTCTTGTTGAGAGGGAGTGTTGAAAAGTGTGCAACAAGAAATGCTTGTTGAGAATACAACAAGATGATGGAGCTTAGTGAAAAGAGTCGCCTTCACTAAGTGGGACCGCAGGCTATTTTTGGCGCAAGTCTATTTTTAGACTATGTCTATTTTTAGACATATGGATCATGTCTATGGATTGCAGGTTGTTGTTTATGGATGATTGGTCAAGTTGGGAAAAATAGATGGACTTCTATTTTTGATGAAAGTGTGAGTGATCACAGTGTGAGTGATCAAAGTCTATTTTTAGACTGGTTGTCAAAAATAGAAAAGTCAAATATTATTGTCTCATAATAATATTTGGACTATAAACTTGATCTTATTCTCTTGGAGCACTTCAGAATGAGCTACGGATGTGGTACATGCAGATCCCACAAGGAAATACGTGGTTACCTATGGGATGACTAATATTTGCATGCAGGACTTCAGTTAGAACTCAAGTGAGTTGAGTTTAGTGGACTGGAGGTACAGTTGATGGAGTTGTGTTCAGTTTGACTTAGTTAAACTAGTTGTAGTTAGTCTAACTGCAGATAGACTAATGATGAGTTGTTAAACTAATTATTAACTCATAATACAACTAAAGAATACATCAGTTAACTCATTTGCATGTCAGTGCATGTTCAGTTCAACGGGGACAAGTGGTAGAGAATCAGATTGCTATCAATTGTGACTATAGTTGTGCATCAGATCTTGCACAATCAAGGGATTGAGTATGCCAATGAGTTTGCTCACGTATTTTGGCCCACATTTTAGCCTTTGCTCACGTCCAACAAAGTGTGAGTGACTATTTTGCAGGTGAAAAACGAGTTTGGGAAGCTATTCTCATCAGTTCTTGAGCAGGTATTGAGTAGTGGAGGTAGGCAAGCAGTGGAATAGATTTGGAGATCAGATATGAGTTGTATTGTGTGTAACAGGTGGAGATACTTGTGAGAAGTATTATGTTGTGTATTGTTACATCATTCAATCACTATAATATATAGATAGTTGGGGTTTTTAGCGAGATGCTTTCCCCGAGAAAATATTGTGTTAATGAGTTTGATTGATGCTTCTATGTGTGCCTGTGAATGTTTCTGCTTCTGTAAATTGATGATCAACGTAGAGGAGATTATGTATTATACATGTTCCGCTTATAATTGTATGATCAGGATAATCTCTATGAATATGTGTTAAATTATTCAAAATTTCTACATTGTTTCCATAAATGCAGTAGAAACTGTACTGGCTATAAATGGATGTGATAATGCACAAAAGTGTGCATACTTGGTAAGTCTATCAACTACCACCATGATGACACTCTTTCCCTCAGACTTGGGTGAACCTATGATAAAATCCATTGAAACCTCCTCCCAACATTGGCTAGAATGGATAAAGGTTGTAATAGACTCGGGGTCTTAATTGTTTCAACTTTATTTTGTTGGAGAACCAAACATTCCACCACAAACTTTTGAATATCCAATTCAAGGCCATCCCAAAAAAATTCCTTCTTAACCCTATGGTAAGTTTTTAAAAATCCTGAGTGCCCTCCTAAAGGATAAGTGTGCAATTCCATAAGAATATTTTATTTGAGTTGGGAATTCTTACAGAGGTATAAGTGATCTTTGTACCATAACGAATCATTTTGCCAGCTAATTGTATCAGATGTACTGAAATCTTGTTGTAACTTTCGAAAAAGTGCCCACACTTCTTCATCATTCTTCCATTTCTCCCTTGCTTCGTTTATCCAATCTGGTTGGATAATAGAAATGGCGCACAACAATGCTTCCACATCCTCATCCTTTCTTGAGAGTGCATCTTCCACCACATTGTGCTTCCCTTTTTTGTAGATGATTTCAAAGTCATAACCCAACATCTTTGTGTCCCACTTTTGTTTCTCTTCAGAGGATAATCTTTGTTCTAAAAAGTATTTAAGGCTATCATGATCTGTTTTTACCTTGAAGTGTCTACCCATTAGGTAGGGTCGCCATTTCTTAAGTGCATGTAGTATTGCCAGCATTTCCTTCTCATAAATAGCTTTGTGTAAAAACTTTCCCTTGATTGGATGACTTTAAAAAGCAATGGGTCCCTCACCTTGCATTAAAACAACACCAATTCCATTTCCTGAAGAATCACATTCCACAATAAAGGTTTTTTTGAAGTTCGGTGTAGCTAAGACCCATGCTTGGAACATTGCCTCTTTAAGATGTTTGAAGCCCTTTGTTGCTTCTGGAGTCCATGAAAATGCATCTTTCTTCAATAATGTTGTCAGAGGTGCTGCTATTCTCCCATAATTCTTAACAAACTTGCAATAATAACCTGTCAACCCAAGAAATCCCCGCAGATGCTTTATGGATGTGGGAATTTTCCATTCCTTAATGGCTTTAATTTTTCTAGGGTCTACCTTAACTCCTTCATGAGATACACTATGACCCAAATATTCCACCTCTTGAACTCCAAAGAAACATTTGGATCTTTTTGCATATAATTGTTTCTCCTCCAATAGTTGTAGCACCCTGTCAACATGTTCAACATGATCCTTCCAAGACTTGCTGTAGATTAGTATATCATCGAAAAATACTAACACAAATTTTCTAAGGAAGGGTTTGAAAATGGAATTCATCAAACCTTTAAATGTAGAAGGTGCATTGGTAAGGCCGAAAGGCATGACCAAAAATTCATAATGACCCTCATGAGTTCTAAATGTTGTTTTCAGAATGTCTTTAGTCTTCATTCTGATTTGATGATATCCTAAATGAAGATCCAACTTGGTGAAGTAAATTGATCCATGCAATTCATCCAGTAATTCATCAATGACATGAATGGGAAACTTATCTTTAATAGTGAGCTTGTTGAGCTCCCTATAATCCGGAAACATGTGCCATGATCCATCCTTCTTGTGCACCAATGCTACTTGAGAAAAGAAAGAACTTTTACTGCGTTGAATTATACCAAACTCTAGCATTTCTGCAACCATATGTTCAATTTCACTCTTTTGGTCATAGGGATATATGTACAGCCTGATGTTTGGAGGAACACTTCCTGGAATTAGATGAATAGCATGATCATGATCACGAATAGGTGGGGGACCATTGGGAGTCTCAAATACCTTGGAATTATTGTCGAAGACTTTTTGGAGATGTGGAGAAATAGATGATTCTGATGTGGAAATATCTAGCGAACATAATTGTGCAATTACACCTCTTTGTTCCTTTTTTAGAAGCTTTGTCATACTGTTAGAGTTGATTATCTTTCCTAGTTTCCTTGCAATACCCCTTAATTCAACAGCCTTTCCTTCCACAAAAAATTTCATGAAAAGCTCTTGAAAATTAAAAGCTATTGTACCCAAGGATTGTAGCCATTGGACTCCTAGTACAACATCAACACCTTCCATTGGAATGGAAAGCATTGGGCTATTCAATACATATTCTCCCATCGATAGCTTGATATAATGGCACTTTCCAGAGCAATTTATTGTTCCTCCATTTGCAACCATCACTTGACACTCTGGTGCTGGATATAGGAAGCAATTCAATTCTTTTGCTATCTTACAATGAATAAAATTGTGGGTACTTCCCGAATCAATCAACACTATTACCTTTTTCTTCTTGATTTGCCCTTCTATCTTGATGGTTTGAGGAGTGGTAATTCTAGCCAATGCATTACAAGATATGGTTGGATTCATTTCTTCTTTATCTAGGCTTTGTTCCTGGAGTATATCCTATTATTTTCACCTTTCTTGCTCCTTTTATTCTTCCTCTTCACAATCTATGTAGAATAATTATTTCTCAGCACACTTATGACATTTAGTGTATTTGCTATCACAACTGTAACATAGCCCTTTTGCTCTTTTTTCTTCCAATTGTTGTGGTGTCAACCTTATAGGTTATGGAAGACTAGGGGCAACAACACTTCCATCTTTGTAGTTGTGAGTGTTATGCTTCCTTGTTGCCATAATTTTGCTTTCCATTTTTCTTGCTAACCTGAATGCCTTATCTAATGAATCAAGTTCCCAAAGGTGAACATCATGTTGGATATTATCCTTTAATGTCCCTATGAACACATCAAGCTTATGCTCCTCTGGAATATTTTTTACCCTTGTGTTCAATTTTTGGAACTCCTCAATGTGCTCCATTATTGAACCCTTTTGTTTGAGAATTATCAATTGGCTAAAAAAAGTGTTGCTTTTGTATCCTCATAATGTGTTGTCAATTCTTCTGTAAAATTTGCCCAAGTGATAATTTGTTTATGAGAGCAAAGCCATTGATACCATACAAATTGATTTGGTTCCAAATATAAAGTTGCAATACGTACTTTTTGTGTATTTTGCACATTATTGAGATCAAAAAATTGCTCCATCTGTAATATCCATGTTGCGGGATTCTTGCCATCAAACTTCCTCATATCGATTTTTGGAATATGGTGGGTCTTCGATCCAACATTAGGGTCTATGAAATTATGATTAACATTTCTTTTGTTCTCATCATGAGTTTCCTTTACTACCCTTTCACCATTAGTAAGCATCTCTTGTGGAAACTTTGTCAAATCTGTGTTCAAATCTTCCATGCCTGTCTTCAAATCGTCCATCTTAGCTTCCACATCATTCATCTTATTTTCTACGCCTTTATTTAAACCATCCATATTAGCTTCTACGCCTTTCTTTAAACCATCCATATTAGCTTCTACATCTTTCTTTAAACCATCCATCTTAGATTCTATTGCATTTTGTGCAAGTGACACTTGTTGCACTTGGTCTCATAATTTTGATATATCATGTTGCATTTCTTCCTCTTCTTCATGAGTCATGCTAGAGCTTTCAGGTTGCTTACTAGGTGTTTTAATTTTCCTTCCTCGAGGCATCAATTACCAATAATAATCTTTTACTGTGCCCTTTGAATTCCTTCAAACTAATTTTTAAAAACAAGCTTACTAGAAAATTTCAAAAAAAACTACATACCTTTTTCACTTTGTAGGAGCTTGATATTGAATCTGATGTTTATTTGTAATTTTGGATCATCCAGCTCTGAGATTGTGACCTGTGGTATCCCTCTACATCCTCTTTCCAATGCCACCAGTCTGATCCAAATTGGATTCTCCAGGGAAGAGTTATGCCAATTCTCCCACAGTGACCTGATTATAGACTAGTTCAGTAGAGTGAACTTGTACGACATGCCATGCGTCACTGTTTTGACCTTTGGAACAAAAAATATATACAAGAAACTACAATCCGTCCTCTTTTTGTACCTTCTTACGAAATTTCAATCTGATGCTCAGAGAGGAAGTTATGACGATTTTCCCCAGGTCACCTGTTTGGAATGTAATTCAAGAGTCTTCAAAAAGACAATATTCCTCATATCATATCGCTGCCAATATAATGTGAAAAGCTCTAAAATTTGGACCCGAGGTTTAGTGTGAATTCATCTCAAATGGGTTTTTCTTTAGCTTCTGAAACTTCTCAGAAAAAATGTTATAGAAAAAATGCCACGATGACCTATTTGGAGTAGCAAAACCCTAGGATCCAAAGCTCTGATACCAAATGTTATGAAACCAGCTCACAAAAAGAAAGAAAAGATAGTTGAACACCTTAGAATTCAGCCTCTTGGAGGGGGCAACCTCCTTTATATTACACAAATGAACAATTCTTCAATGATTAAAATGACAAAACCTCCTTTCTATATATATGAGTCTAAGGAGTCACAATATAACCCAGCCAACCTAACAATAATAATATAAAGCCAGAAAAATAACAATAGAGGGATTCTATGGGGCACAGTAATTACAATATGTGGGAAATAAGGGCACAACAATATTAATAAGGGATACAACTACAATAGTAATGGGGTAATAACTAGTATTATAGGAACCTAACAGAAAATGGAATCAGATTGTTAGAATCACCTGTGTCAAGCATGCAATTATGTAAGAGAATTTCATGGATTTCCAAAGTGACATAGAAAGGGTGAGTAGAAGGGTCTTGTTCCTCAACATAAGGTCTAAATAAAACCATGGGTATTTCTTCTTGGAAGCTCGGGCTATCTTGCAGAGGGCCATTGTTGGAGGAAACATGAACCAAGACACTTGAACTTTGTAATTTGGCTATTCCAAAAATTCGGTTAAGGGAACATAAATCTTGACCTTCTCCACCTCTTTTTGAAGACTAAATGTAGGGGAATTCCTATCAGTTGTGACCACATCATTAGGCTCTTTTTCTTTATCATAGAATTGTTTTGATTGTAAGGGAAACTATTTTGTTTTAGAAACTTTGAGCTTGTAAAGAATGGAATCCAAATATTTTTTTCTTTTTGAGTGAGGCTTGGTCTAGTGACTTCTTTCCTTTTTGTACTGGTTTGGGAGGATTGGTGGGAAAGGACTCCTCATTTTGATCTTGCATTCTATATCTTTTCATAGAAGATCTAAGATCACATTTCCTATGTATTTGGGCTTGCATGAAATCATAAAATTGTCTACAATAGTTTTCAATCTCACCATCATCCAGCAAGGCCTCCCAATCATGCTCTTCTACTTCATTGGCTTTAATTTCATTTTCTCCCTCTGAAAGAGAAGAAAACCAATTTTGTTGGACTTCTATTATTTCTTTGGCATTTTCCTCTCAATTATCTTCCAAGTACAATGGAAGCTGAATGTGATCTTTTTTCTCCTTTCTCTCCCTTTGCAAGAGATGCAAAGGAGGTCTCCTATACTGAGGATTGAAACTTCGGTTAGGAGCTAGTTGGTTTTCTCGAGGACAGATTTTTTTTTAAATCTAGTTTCAGAAGCTTGTTAGACATGTTTCTTATTATCTTGTTCATTTCCTCGAGTTTCTTCTCATGAGTTTCCTTTCCCTAGTTTGAGGAACTAGCTTCCTCTTTTCCCCTTCTCCTATTGCCATGACTACTTCTTGCTCTCCACTTCCAAGTAGAGGTGAAGTTTTCTTCAACTTCTAAAGCATCTATTTGAATCTACGCTAAGGAGTGAGAATTCATTTCTCTAAGAGTGAAACCAAATTCGAGTTCAAAGGCCCTAGCAAAAACTACTTTAGCAACAACGTGTGGATGTTTGATTTTAGCAGGGAGACTATTATACAATTTTTTAAAACTTTTTATGAATTATGACAGATATTCATTATGTTTCTTCTTCATATAATTTAATTTAGTGAGGATATACCCATGGTCCCTTTTCTCTCTCTATTTTTGCATGAAATAATTCTCCATCCCCCCCAGTTAGTGATTGAATCATTTGGTAGGGCTTTAAACCATTTCCTGGATTACCTATAAAGAGACTGGACAAAATGTATTAACATCACATCTAGGTGTCCTATATTGATATTTTCAAAAAATGCACAAAATGCTTCTACAAGCCTGTGTGCTGAAATGTCATCTTCCCCTGTAAATCTTGGCAAGAGCTTGACATAGTCTTGTGGCATACCATTCAAGGGTTGCAGAAAGTCTAATGCGGCATATTTTCTCTGGAGAAATCATAGGACAACCATATTGATCAAGGGAGGTGGTAGAAGATTTATTGCAAGTCCTTGCTCAGGTTGTATCTAAGTCGCAACTGACTGGATCTAGGTTGGGAAGCTATCCACACTTTGCGTGGTACTATTTATAAGGATGTATTTAACTTCTTCAGGTTCATGGGAGGGATGAAATGAGAAATTAGTTGAACTTTTTGGAATTATGATACAAGTGTTGTCCTTGATGGAAACTCACTCACAAGTTAGTTCAGATTTCAGAAAAGGAAACTCTCAGTGTAACAGGTCTATTCAGAGGTAACAGGGCATTGATACAGAAGAAGAGGAAGATGGAACTAAGGTCTACTGATCAGAATAAATAACTTGAAGGAAAAGGATGGTGTAAAGTAGTTTAAGGAGTATACATATGTCCACTTAGTCGAAATAATGTATACACACTAGTTCACAGAACAAAAGAGCATATACATATACACGCACTTTAACAAGAATAAAAGCACTTATATGTTGGAAAATAAAGGAAATTCAAGAGGAGACAATACCAGGGGTCAATACCATGGTATTGGCCCACAATATTGAGTGGAGTAATGACTATTGTATCCCGTCCAAGAATACCATGGGTCCTAACTAGTTTTGATCCGAGGTATTGAGAAAAGCCAAAAACTATATGAGGAGAAGATAAAAAGGCCAATTGTGTGCAAGTTAAAGGGTTTCTCAAGAATACTTGTATCTAAAGCATATTTTATGTTGCAGGGGCTATGTTTTTTATTTGATCTAAACTATTTTGTGCACCTTGAATTCATCATTGGATCATGATCATCAGACCTAAAATGACTTATCATTGAATGATCCAATATTGGTTGGGCTAGATTTGATTCTGTACACATATTTTATTCTTTAAATGTCATGATCTGGGTTTGTCTGAAGTCTGGAATATCAGCGAAGTTGTGAGTTAATATTTTCAAATCTATACATCAGTTCATCTAAGTAGAAGTGTGTGATTTTCCATGTAGCGTATACAAAGGAAAATCACGTTCTTTAGAAATGACTGATTTGTCTAATCAGTTCTATTGTTTTATTGTTTTCTCTCAATGAAGTCTTCTTAGATATGAATGTAAAATTGAATTCATAAGGAGTTTTGTTCCTGATTGATTGATTGTCTAAGTGAGAAGGGTTATGTTTTCTACTCCCTATGTAAAGCTCTTCAGTATATTGTTTGTTTGTACAAACTTGATTCAGAAGTTTTATGTTCAAGTAGTTTTGAAGGTATACGTAGGTCTAGTCAAAGGAAGTAGTGTATACGCGTAGGTTTGGTTCAGTAAAGTAGCATATATATTCTGATGCATGATTTTTTAGGCTACAGTTGGTTCTGAATGATGATGTAGGTTTCTGGGTTCAACATAGTGTTCTCGTGACAGTGATCTAACTGTTCATATTAATTAATTATTGGTTTATGCAGTTTGAAAGTTCTCATGGGTCCAATATGAAAATTTAATGAAACGAAACCTTCGTTTGTATTGTTGTGTACTAGGAGCACCCAGTCTAAAAATTTATGAAACATCGTCCCTAGAGGAAGAGAGAAGGTTGTAGCCTTCTGTAGGTCAGCACCTACGTACTAGTAAACACATTTGCTAGTAAAAGGGCTAGGGGTTTGTAGCTCCCTTCCAGTAGAATTTGGAAAATGAGAGAAGGTTGTAGCCTTCTGTAGGTGGGTGCCTGTGTACTGGTGTGAGTCTCCAGTGTTACAATATTGTAAAAAAAAATTCTAAATATTAAAAGAAGACAGAGGCAATAGCAACAGGTGGTTTTTCTTCCGCATTGGGTTTCCACCTTAAATGTTGGTGTTCATGTGTGTTGCTTATGTGTGATCATTTATTATGTTTTTACTACACTGTTTAACTAGTTACTGATGCACTCATTAGATATCAACACATGATAAATTGACTAAATCATAAGTTCTTTGGGTATGCGCTGGTTTCTCTAATAACAATAACGCATACTTGAAATTTCACTTCACAGAAGTAGCATATATAAATATGTTTTGGAAATGAAAAATTATTGAACTGTAAACACTAATTCACCCCCCCCCCCCTCAGTATTATTTCAAACAATTGGTATTAGAGCAGGTCCTTCAGAAGAAGCTTGATCACTTAAAGGAATATCTTTCAAGATGAACAATCACGAAGGCATGGGATCTATCAGACTACCAATATTGAATGGGAACAACATGGTATATTGGAAAATAAGAACCACAACCTATCCTCAATCACTTAGAGCCAATGTTTAGGAAATTGTGGAAGGAGGATATCAATTTCTAGCCATAATACCTACACACTCTGCAGGTAAGAAGTTATACGAAACCAATGCCAAAGCATTCAATAATTTATTTGGAAGTCTTTCATAATCAGAATTTGTCAAATTTATGCAGCTCAAGATAGCCAAAGAGATATGGGACAAAATCATTTAGAGCTACGAAGGAGACTCCCAAGTAAATCATGCTAAGTTTTAAACTTTCATAATTCAATATGAAACTCTTAAGATGCATAGTGATGGGATTATTGCTAGTTATTTTTTACATGTAGATGAGGTCGTTAATTGTCTGAAGAATTTGGGTGAAGAGATAAAGGAAGCTACTTTAGTAGAGAAGATTTTGAGATATTTTTCTTCTAAATTTGAGTCAAAAATATATGTCATAGAAGAAGGATCTTCAAACTATTACTATGGTTCAAATCCATTGAATACTGACTGCCTTTGAAATGAGGAAAGGAGGTCCATCAAATATGAGAGAAGCCAGTTTTAAAGCTTCAACAAAGGGAAAAGAAAAGGAAGATCACTATGAACCAGGATACATTTCAGAAGAAGAAGATGAGGTAAATTTTGTCAAGAAGCTTCAACGGGGTTTCAGAAGATTCAGAGGTAAGCTACCATTCAAATGCTTTTCTTGTGTATGCTACTAAATTTCATCATAAAGATAAATATGAAAAGGGAAAGGAATATGAAAAATGCAATAGAAAGAAGGTTGTCAATAAAAGGTGTTACTATACTCATGAAGAGAGTGATGGTTTATCTAATAGTGATGAAGATGAAACTGAACAAGGTCATATACTACTCATGGCTTATGAAAATGATGATTTTTTGGATTCCTTAGAAGAGGAATACTTTCTTGAGTAAATCAAAAAACTCAAAATATGTTTAGAAGAAAAGAATATGATCATAGGTACGTTGACACGTCAACTCACTAAAAGAGAAAAACACAATGAAAATCTAGAATGTGAAATTTTGGGTCTAAGAAAAGAACTTGAGAAGACCAAAATATCTTAAACTTAGATTTGCTAAAGGATTAGAAACTTTAAATGAAATTATCAAAGTTCAACGTTATCCTTTTATAAATATAGGTCTTGGATATACTGAAGGATCATCTCAATCACAAAAGATGTTAGCCTCCACCAGAAGCTATCTTAATGCAACAAAGACCAGTGAAAAGTATGTCAATTGTCAGAAAAGCCATAAAAGTACTCATAAGGTAAATCACGCTCAATTTACCCTAAGGATGAGCATCAATAGAAGCTTCAACCAATAGGTAAACAATGCCAAAATATTTTATGATCGCATAAACTTATATAATGGATAGTGGCTTTCATGCCATAACTTTCGGCATAAGGTTACTCAGTGTGTTTCTTAGAAACCATCATGACTAGAGAAGCACAAAATCATATGAGTGTAACAAGAATCAAGAAAAGTTGCTATAATAAATTTTCTCCTCTTGAAAATGAAATAGAATGTTCGATTCGTAACAACTTTGGTCATGAAGAATTTGAATGCAGGAGCAAAGTTTGGCCAACACTTCAAAAGGATCAAACATCATCAAATTCCAAGATATGGAGAAAGAAGGAATCTTAATTAGAAATATGTGGCATAGCTTTGTATGCATAAGGACAAGAGAATCAGTGGTACATCGACAGTGGATGCTCCAAACACATGACAGGTGATAAAGAGAAACTTCATTCATATAATGCTTTAGAAAAAGAAAAGAATGTCTCATTTGGAAATGACACACCAGTTGTCATTAAAGGTAAAGGTTCTATTTTCTTGAAAGAAAATGTTAAAGTTGGAAATGTCATGTATATAGATGGTGTTGCCATTATGATATAGGTGTTTTCCTTGGTGGCAACTCACTCAAATGAAAGATCACAGTACAACGGGTTAACAACAAAGAATTATAGATCATAATACAAAGAATGAAGAAAGAGAGGTATACGCACGTTCACCTTGACCAAGGTGCGTATACATGCAGGTTCACTGAACACAAGTAGCGTATACATACACACGCACTTTCATAGAAGGAAAAGCGCGTATATCTTGGAAAACTAAGATTTTGGTCCATGGTATTGGTCCAAGGTATCTGGTCTGAGGTATTGACCCTAGGTATTTGGTACAAGGTATTAGTCCTATGTCGTTTTGCTCCATGGTATTGAGAAAGGCCTACAGATATAAAAGGAGGAGAAGATCATTAGGTCAGGTGTGCAAGTATTGAATATTTGATGAAGTGTGAGATATAGTATGCAGGTTATTGGCTTATGGTACAGTGCTTGATCTGAACCAAGGATGAACCTTAGCGGTTGGTGAAGGATAAGATCTAATGATGGATCAGGATCTTAAGGCTTGAAATGAATTATCATTATGTGGTTTGATCATGTATAGTCTAGATCTGAATATTGGCGCATGTGCTGTTTTGTAAATGTTATGATCTTGGTATAACTGAAGTCTGGAATAGCTGCAAAAGTATGAATTAATATTTGCAGATGTGTACGTTGGTTGGCTTTGATAAAAGCACATATACACATAGGTTCGAAACATGGAAGTATCGTATACCTCATAAAGTATGTTTCAGTTGTTTCTGTTTGCTGTTGTAGAATTCTGGGTTCTGGTTTAGGCTCTGGTGACAATATTCTGACTGATCAGATTGATTGTCAAAGTGGTTGATTGATTCAGTTATGGGTGATTCAAAAAGTGATGATTGAGTTTCACTGATTGGTAGATGTAGTTTTATTTGATTATTGAATTGCATTTATAATGTTGTTGATGGATCCAGTGCAAAAATTTATGAAATGTGGTCCCTAGAGGAAGAAAGAAGGTCGTAGCCTTCTGTAGGTTGGCACCTACATACTAGTAAACATATCGGCTAGTACAAGAGCTGTGGGGTTGTAGCTCCCTTCTAGTAATAGCTGGAGAATGAGAGAAGGTTGTAACCTTCTGGAGGTAGAAGCCTGAGTACTGGTATAAGTCTACACTAGTACAAAATTGTAAACAGATTTTATTGTTATTAAAAGAAGACAGAGACGACAACAGCAAGTGGTTTTCATCCACATTGGGTTTCCACCTTATATCTTGGTGTTCATGTGTGTTGCTTATGTGTGATGCTTTATTCTACTTTTACTGCATTATCTAATAAATCTCTGATATACTGGTTAAAGTTCAATGCATGATAAATTGGGTAAATCCAAATTTCTCTACATATATGTTGGTTCCTTTAAGTACAGTCACGTATACATGCTAGTTCACTTAGCTGAAGTAGCGTATACAAATTCATTTGGAAAATTAAATTATTGATCTGATAATATTGATTAACCCCCCCTTTCAGTATTATTTCCAACAATTGGTATCATAGCAGGTCCTTCAGAAGAAGCTTGATCGCTTGAAGGGAGATCCATCATCATGAGTAATCAAGAAAGCGTGGGATCCATTAGGCCGCCAATCTTTGATCGGAGAAGCTTTGTTTATTGGAAGATAAGAACCACATCCTATCTACAATCACTTGGAACGGATGTCTGGGAAATCATGGAAGGAGGATATACATTTCCATCAGCAATTCCTACAGATAGGGTAGGTAAAAAGCAATATGAAACCAATTCCAGGGCTGTCAATACATTATTGGGAAGTCTGTCACAATCAAAGCTTGTCAAAGTTATGAAGCTCAAATCAGCCAAAGAAATATGGTACAAAATCATTATAAGCTATGAAGGAGACTCTCAAGTAAAACTTGCTATACTGCAACTCTAGAATTCAATATGAAACCCTTAAGATGCAGAATGATGAAAGTATAGCTAGTTACTTACGTATAGATGAGGTTGGTAATTGTATGAAGAATCTAGGTGAAGAGATAAAGGAAGTTACCTTAGTTGAAAAAGTTTTAAGATACTTGTTTGCTAACTTTGAATCAAAAGTATCTCCATCGAAGAAAAACAAGATCTACAAACTATCACTATGACATAGCTTCACAAAATCTTAACTTCCTTTGAAATGAGAAAAGGAGGCCCATTAGATATGAGAGAAGCCACATTTAAGACTTCAGCAAAAGGAAAGGAAGAACTCAATGAATCAGGACATATTTCAGAAAAGAAGATGGATTAAACTTTGTCAATAAGCTTCAACAGGGTTTCGAAAGATTTAGAGGTAAACTACCTTTCAAATGTTTTGCCTGTGGTAGAGTCAGTCATTATGCTACCAAATGTCCTCATAAAGATAAATATGATAAAGGGAAGGAATCTACAAAATGGAATAGAAAACAAAGTGTAATTAAAAAGAGTTACTATACTCATGAAGATAGCAATGGTTTATCAAATAGTGATGAAGATGAAAATAGTAATGACTATAGACTTCTAATTGCTTATGACGATGATAATTTTTGGGATGCTTTAGAAGAAGATGACCTTCATGAAGAAATTTCTAAACTTAAAATATGTTTAGAAGAAAAGAATATGATTATAGATACCTTGACATACCAACTTGCTAAAAGAGAAAAACACAATGAAAAACTAGATTGTGAAATTATGGGTCTAAGAAAGGATCTTGAGAAAACAAAATCTCTCAATCTTAGATTTGCTAAAGGATAAGAAACCTTAAATGAAATCATCAAAGTGTGGCATTCTCCTCTAATAAAGACAAATCTTGGATATACTGAAGAAGCATCTCAATCACAGAATTCGTCAACCTCCACTAAAAGCTATCTTGATGCAGCAAAGAATAGTGAATAGTATGACAATCGTTAGAAAAAGCATAAATCAAATCACCAGGTAAATCATGCTCAAATTGCTTCAAGGATGAATAGAAGCCACAACCAACCTGAGGTAAATCATACTCAATTTGCTTCAAACATGAATACCAATAGAAACTACAATCACCAGGTCAATAGATTCGATAATCACATGAACTTCTTTAATGGTCAATGTTTCTCATGTCATAATTTTGGACACAAAGTTGCTGAATGTGTTGCTTACAAAACCATCATGACTAGAGAAGCAAAAAATCAAAGGAATGTGACAGGGATCAAGAAAAGTTCCTATAATAACTTTTCTCTTCTTGAAAATGAAATAGAATGCTCAATCTGTAACAAATTTGGCCATGAATAATCTAAATGCATGACTAAATTTTGACAAATATCTCAAAAGGAGCAAACTCCATTAAATCCCAAAATATGGAGAAGGAAAGAACCTCAAACAAAAAGATGTGGTATATCCTTGTATGCAGAAGAACAAGAAAATCAGTGGTACATTGATAGTGGATGCTCAAAACACATGACAGGTGATAAAGAAAAACTTCAGTCATATAATGCCTTAGAAAAGGAAAAGAATGTCTCATTTGGAAACGACACTTCTGTTTTCATAAAGGTTAAAGGCTCCGTTTTCTTGAAAGAAAAGGTTAAAGTTGGGAATGTTATGTATCTAGATGGTCTAAAGCGTAACCTGTTTAGTGTCAGTCAAATGTGTGATCAAGGAAATGAAGTGGTGTTTCAGTCAAACAGATGTGTTGTTCATGATCTTGATATAGGAGAAGCCATGATAAAAGGTAAAAGAACTCCAAACAACTTATACATACTCAAGGGAGGAAAACGACAGTGCTATCTAAGCAAAAATGATGAAAATTGGCTATGGCACAGAAGATTGGGACATCTAAGATTTTCTCAAATAAGAAAATCATGCATATTCCAGGTTGTTCATGATCTTCCAAATATCAGCATTCCTAAAAATACAATATGCAAACCATGTCAATTTGGTAAGAAAACTAGATCTCACTTCATTGAAAAAGAAGGGTCAGCTAGTAAGCCTCTTGAACTTGTTCATACTGATTTATGTGGACCGTCAAGGAAAAAGTCACCTCGTGGAGAAGAATATTTTATTTTGTTCATCGATGGTTTTTCCAGAATCTGTTGGATAGGTCTTCTAAAGAATAAAGATGAAGCATTTGAAATGTTCAAAGCCTTCAAAGCCTTGGTTGAAAATGAATCAGATCACAAAATCAAATGCCTTAGATCTTATCGAGGAGGAGAATTTACCCCAGATGAATTCTTTGACTTTTGTGAACAACGTGGAATAAAAGGGTAGTTCTTCACCACAAGGACTACTTAGAAAAATGGAGTGGTAGAAAGAATGAAAAAAATTGTTCAACAAATGGCTCGAGCTATGCTAGATGAATCTGGAACAACCTTTTGGGGCGAAGTTTCATTCGTCGTCGTAACTATTCTCGACCAAGAAAATGTTAGGGTAAATGCACTCAAACTCCACATGAACTTTGGTATGGTAAGACTCCTACGGTAAAATACTCTAAAGTTTTTGGAAGCAAATGCTATATCAAAAGGACTAATGAAAAACTTGGTTAGTTTGAGCCCAGAGAAGATGATGTTATTCTTCATGGTTACTCTTCCCGAAGTAAAGGATATAAATGTTATAATAAAAGACTTGGGAAAATTGTTGAAAGTATTGATGTTGTGGTTGATGAAGCATGCAAAAATCCAAAACAGATAAAAACCAAAGATTATGACAATGAAGAAGATGGGGATTATTTTCCCACATCAAATCAAAATGATTCTGAAGAAGAAACCAATGAAGCACTAGAAGAAGATATAACGGTAGAAGAAAAGACTTCATCTAGGTATGTTCAAAAAAATTATCCAGAAACTCAAATTTTAGGGGAAGAAGAAGCAGGTGTACAAACAAGAAGAACTATTACAGAAACCTCAAGCTATCTAGCATTACTATCCTCCACCAAACCTCAAAATGTAAATGAAGCATGCAAAGATGAATGTTGGGTCAAGGCCATGAATGAAGAACTTGAGCAAATTGAAAAGAATAATACTTGGGAATTAGTTCCTAGACCTCATGATAAGAATATCATAGGAACTAAATGGATATTCAAAAACAAGCTGAATGAAAATGGAGAAGTTATTAGAAACAAGGCCAGACTTGTTTGTAAAGGATATGCTCAACAAGAAGGTATGGATTTTGAAGAAACGTTTTCACCTGTTGCTAGGCTTGAAGCCATAAGGATGTTTCTTGCTCTTTCTAGTTTTTACAAATTCAAAGTATACCAAATGGATGTAAAATTTTCCTTCCTTAATGGAGACTTAGAAGAAGAATTCTATATTGAACAACTAGAAGGATTTATTCTTGGAAATGATGCAAAACTTGTATGTAGACTCATAAAGTCTCTCTATGGTCTAAAACAGGCTCCAAGGGCCTGGTGTTATCGTCTTGACAAATATCTCCACCAACAGGGTTTTTCAAAGCGGTTGGAAGATAGTAATCTATATACAAAGATTGACACTGATAAATTGCTAATAATTGTTGTTTATGTTGATGATATCATTTTTGGTAGCAATTAAGAATCCATGAGTTAGAATTTTTCTTCAGTAATGCAGCAAGAATTTGAAATGTCCTTGCTTGGTGAGCTTACCTATTTTCTTGGTCTACAAGTTCAAAAAAATAAATATGATATTTTTCTTTCACAAACCAAATATCTCAAACAGATCTTGAAAAGTATGGCATGGAAGATTTTAAACCAGTATGTACCCCAATGGTAACAGGATGTAGTCTCAACTTAAATGATGAATTAGCAACAGTACATCAACCAACTTACAGATCTATGATTGGCAGTCTGATTTATCTAACAGGTACCCACCCTGACATCATGCATGTAGTAGGAATAGTTGGAAGATTCCAAGCAAATCCAAAGGAATCAAACCTTTAGGCAGTCAAAAGGATTTTCAAATATCTTCAAGGATCACAGAACTTTGGTTTATGGTATCCTAGAGATACAGATCCTACTCTTCATGCATATACAGATGCATATTGGGCAAGAAGTGTTGATGACAAAAAAAGCACTAGTGGTGGTGCATTCTATATGGGTTTCAGGTTAGTGTCTTGGTTCAACAAGAAACAAAGTTCAATTGCTTCATCTACAGCTGAAGCAGAATATGTGGCTGTTGCATCTTGTTGCACACAACTACTTTGGATGATGCAAACCTTGCAAGACATTCACATCAAATGTACTCCACCCATCTCCATTATATGTGATAATACAAGTGCCATCAATATTTTAAAGAATCCAGCCATGCACTCCAAAACCAAGTACATACCCATCGAATATCATTTTCTATGTGAAAAAGTGCTTGAAAACAGGTCAAATTGGAGTATGTTCCCTCCAAAGAATAGGTTGCTTATATATTCACTAAACCACTACCCAGAGAAACATTTGAATATCTCAAACAAAAGTTGGGAGTAGTTGCTGCATCATCCTGCTGTTAAATCCTAATTTTCAGAGAAAGGTTGTTATACGCAAGTTTCATGAAGCGTAGTCATGTACATACATGGGTTTCTGTGGGCACAGTCTCGCATATGTTGGTTTGAGGAAAAGTAGTCGGCCAGACTCAAGAAAAAGGGGTCTGCTATGGTTCAGTCAATTATCTACTCTATTTGATAATGGTTGTAATCTTCTGATAACATATGGAAATATGTTGGTCCTCATAAGTTGTTGATAACTTGATGTATATCTGATTGATGATGATGCCTTGATATTTATTACTGATATATGCAATAATCAGATTTGATAGTGAACATTTGGCATAGGTTCAGGGGGAGCATATGCTTCTAATAATGCATTGTTGGCATTATCTTAGAAGATCTTAGTACAGATCCACATAATTGTTTTGATTCAGGTGACTCTTTTGATGATGGAAATATACAGGTTGTTGATCCTAATGTTGTTAATGGTGCAAATAATATATGGTGTATGGTGGTTGCTGATTACTATCATGGTCTTGTTTAGATCAGTTGTCCTTATTATAAATGTCATGTATACCATTTAATGTAAAGATCATGAAAATACCTAATTTGTAACCCCATTATGCATGGGATGGATGATGTAGTATTTCTTGTTTTTGTCATGTATAAACAATTGGTATATCCCCACTTGGTTAGGAGATGGATGTATGAGTTATTGGTGATAGGAAGGTCATCCTCACATAGTTGATTTCTAGAGTCATATTATTCTCTTAGAAAAACTTCTTGCAGACTTTTCTAGTGCTTAGGGGGAGCATGGACTCAATCATGGGAGCTTAATCAGTGCATTTCAGCATATCAAAGAATTCAACATGTAATCAGGGGGAGCATGACCCTTTGCTCTTGATTTAAAAGTTGGAGAGTGATTTGGTGTTGTTGTTGCCATCAAGTCTAAAGGGGGAGATTGTTGGCATTATGATACAAGTGTTGTCCTTGATGGAAACTCACTCAAATGAAAGATTACAGTATAGCAGGTTAACAACAAAGAATTATAGATCAGACTACAAAGAATGAAGAAAGAGAGGTATACACAGATTCACCTTAACCAAGGTGCATATACACGCAGGTTCACTAAACATGAGTAGCGTATACATACACACGCACTTTCACAAAAGGAAAAGTGTGTATATCTTGGGAAACTAAGATTTTGGTCCAAGGTATTTGGTCCATGGTATTTTGATCCATGGTATTGGTCCAAGGTATCTAGTCCGAGGTATTGACCCTAGTTATTTTGTCCAAGGTATTTGTCCTAATTGGTTTTGGTCCATGGTATTGAGAAAGGGCTAAAACAATAAAAGGAGGAGAAGATCATTAGGCCAGGTGTCGAATATTTGATGAAGTGTGAGATTTAGTATGCAGGTTGTTGGCTTATGGTATTGTGCTTGATCTCAACCAAGGATGAACCTCAGTGGTTGGTGAAGGATAAGATCTATTGATGGATCAGGATCTTAAGGCTTGAAACGAATTATCATTATGTGGTTTGATCATGTATAGTCTAGATCTGAATACTAGCACATGTGTTGTTTTGTAAATATTATGATCTTGGTATAACTAAAGTCTGGAATAGCTACAGAATTATGAATTAATATTTGCAGATGTTTACGCTGGTTGGCTTTGATAAAAGAACGTATACACACAGGTTCGACACATGGAAGTAGTGTATACCTCATAAAGTATGTTTCAGTTGTTTCTGTTTGTTGTTGCAGAATTCTGGGTTCTGGTTTGGGTTCTGGTGACCGTATTCTGGTGACAGTATTCTGACTGATCAAATTAGCTGTCAAAGTGATTGATTGATTTAGTTATGGGTGATTGAGAAAGTGATGTTTGAGTTTCAGTGATTGGTAGATGCAAATGTATTTGATGATTGAATTACAGTTATAATTTTGTTGATGGATCCAGGCTGAAAATTTATGAAATGTGGTCCCTGGAGGAAGAAAGAAGGTCGTAGCCTTTTGTAGGTCAGCACCTACGTAGTAATAAAAATATTGGCTAGTATAAGAGCTAGGGGGTTGTAGCTTCCTTCCAGTAGTAGCTGAAGAATGAGATAAGTTGTAACCTTATGTAGGTAGAAGCCTGCGTATTGATATAAGTCTGCACCAGTACAAAATTGTAAACAGATTTTCTTATTATTAAAAGAAGATAGAGATGACAGCAGTAGGTGGTTTTCACCCACATTGGGTTTCCACCTTATATCTTGGTGTTCATGTATGTTGCTGATGTGTGATGCTTATTATTCTTTTACTGCACTATCTAATAAATCTCTGATATACTGGTTAAAGTTCAATGCATGATAAATTGGGTAAATCAAAAGTTCTCTGCATATACGATTGTTTATTTAAGTACAATCGTGTATACACACTAGTTCACTTAGCTGAAGTAGCATATACAAATATGTTTGGGAAATGAAATTATTGATCTGATAATACTGATTCACCCTCCCTCTCAATATTATGTCCAATAGATGCTTTAAATCATAACTTGTTGAGTGTTAGTCAAATGTGCGATCAAGGAAATGAAGTTATGTTTCGATCAAATGGATGTGTGGTTCGTGAGCTTGATACAGGAAAGACCATAACCAGAGGTACAAGAACTCCAAACAATTTATACATACTCAAAGGAGGACAACAACAATTCTATCTAAGAAAAACATATGAAAATTGGTTATGGCACAGAAGGTTGGGGCATCTAAGCTTTTCTCAAATAAGAAAAGAATCTAGGTTCAGGTGGTCTGTGATCTTCTAGATATCAACATCCCAAAAAATACCATATGCAAACCATGTGGAATTGATAAGAAAACCAGAGTTCATTTTATTGAAAAATAAGGATCAGCAAGTAAGCCTCTTGAACTCATCCATACTGATTTATGTGGAACAACAAGGAAAATGTCACCACATGGAGAAAAATACTTCATTTTGTTTATTGATTATTTTTCCAGGATGTGTTGGATAGGTCTACTAAAGCATAAATATCAAGCATTTGAAAAGTCTAAAGCCTTCAAAGATTTAGTTGAAATGAATCAGATCAAAAAATCAAATGTCTCAAATCTGATCGAGGGGGAGAATTCATATCAGATGAATTCTTTGACTTTTGTGAACAACAATGGAATAAAACGTAAATTCTCCATCGCCATAACTCCTCAACAAAATGGTGCGGTGGAAAGAATGAAAAAAAGAGTTCAACAAATGGCTCGAGCTATGCTTGATGAATCTGGAACTCGTGTAAACTTCTAGGGTGAATTTGTGCTTGTTGTAGTGACTGTTCTCAACAAAGCGAATGTTCAGGTAAATAGCAATCAAAATCCATATGAACTTTGGTATGGTAAGCCTCCTACTGTAAAAAACTTTAGAGTTTTTGGAAGAAAATGTTTCATCAAAAGGATTTGATGAAAAGCTTGGTAAGTTTGAACCCAGAGTAGATGAAGGAATTCTTCTTGGTTATTCATCCAGAAGTAAAGGATACAAATGCTATAATAAAAGACTTTGGAAAATTGTTGAATGCATTGATGTTGTAATTGATGAAGCATGTAGAAATCTGGAACAAATGAAATCAACATAAGAATATTACAATGAGGAAGACGGGGAATGATTTCCCGTATCAAATAAAAATGATATGGATAAAGAAACCAATGAAGCACCAAAAGAAGATACAATAAACATGGAAAAGACTCCATCCAGGTATGCTCAGAATAATTATCCAGAATCTCAAATTCTAGGGGAAAAAGGTTCTGGAGTACAAACAAGAAGAACTCTTACAAGGACTTCAAGTTATCTAGCATTACTATCCTCCACAAAACCACAGAATGTAAATGAAGATAGCAAAGATGAATGTTGGGTTAAGGCCATGGATGAAGAACTTGACCAAATTGAAAAGAATGATACTTGGGAATTAGTTCATAGACCTCATGATAAAAATGTTATAGAAACAAAATGGATATTTAAGAATAAGTTGAATAAAAATGGAGAAGTTATTAGAAACAAGGCAAGGCTTGTTTGTAAAGAGTATGCTCAACAAGAAGATATAGATTTTGAAGAAACTTTTACACCTATTGCCAGACTTGAAGCCATAAAAATGTTTCGTGCTCTTTCTAGTTTTCAAAAATCCAAAGTATATCAAATGGATATAAAATCATATTTTCTTAGTGGAGATTTAGAAGAAGTTTATATTGAGCAACCAAAGGATTCATTCTAGTAAATGATGCAAAACTTGTATGCAAGTTCAAAAAGGCTCTTTATGGTTTGAAACAGACTCCAAGAGTTTGGTATTACCACCATGACAAATATCTACAATAATAAGGTTTCACAAAAGGTTCTACAGATAGCAACTTCTACACAAAAATTGAAAATGATCAACTACTAATTATTTGTGTTTATGCTGTTGATATCATCTTTGGTAGCAATGAAGAATCTATGAGTCAAAATTTTGCTTCAGTGATGCAACAAGAATTTGAAATTTCTTTACTTGATGAACTTACCAATTTTCTTGGTCTACAAGTATAGAGAACAAAAGAAGGTATCTTTCTTTTACAAACCAAATATCTCAAGCAGATCTTGAAGAAGTACGGAATGGAAGATTCTAAACCAGTATGTACTTCAATGGTAACAGGATGCAGTCTCAATTCTAACAATGAATCACCAACAATAAACCAACCAACATACAGATCTATGACTAGAAGTCTTCTTTATCTAACAGGTACCAAACCTAATATCATGCATGCAGTAGGAATTGTTGGAAGGTTCCAAGCAAATCCAAAGGAATCACATCTTTAGGCAGTTAAAAGAATTTTCAAATATCTTCAAGTATCTCAAGACTTTCGACTATGGTATCCTAAAGATACAGATCTTACTCTTCATGCATATACAGATGCAGATTGGGCAGGAAATGTTGATGATCGAAAGAGCACTAGTGGAGGTGCATTCTATATGGGCTCATGGCTAGTGTCTTGGTCCAGAAAGAAACAAAGTTTGATTACCTTATCTACAACTAAAGCAAAATATGTGGCTATTGCATCTTTTTGCACACAACTACTTTGGATGATGCAAACATTGCAAGACATTCAGATCACATGTACAGCACCCATCTCCATTCTATGTGATAATACAAGTGCCATCAATATTTCGAAAAATCCTGCTATGCACTCCAAGACCAAGAACGTACCCATTAAGTACCATTTTCTACGAGAATAAGTACTTAAACATAAGGTTAAATTGGAGTATCTTCCCTCCAAAGAACAAGTTGTTAATATATTCACCAAACCGCTTCCTGGAGAAACATTTGAATATCTCAGACAAAAACTAGGAGTAGTTGCTGCATCATCCTGCTGTTAAATCCAGTTTTCAGAGGAAGGTTATTATATGTGAGTTTCGTGAAGTATAGTTGCGTATATACGCAGATTTATATGGCTGCAGAAGCGTATATGTTTTTTTGATAGAAAAACAATGGGTCAGACTCTGATATGGGTGTTCAGTCTGATATTGATGATTCCAGTATGACGATATGCTTTGTTCATTGATTTTTATCTGAATAACCAAGATGCCTTGATGAATGACTTGTTGATAATGTGCAGGTAGCACAGGTTCAAAAGGAGCATTAGCCTTCACACGCATTTTTCATTGTTGGAATTATGGCTGCTAAGTTTAGCTATGGTTTCATATATTTATATCATATGTTTCATAAGTCATGTAAATATCTAGGGTGTGATATGACTCCTTCTGTCATAGTCTATGATTTGAATGAGTCCTATTGGACATATGATGTAATTTGTATCCCCACTATGAATGGGATGGATGATGTAATAATTGTTGTATTTCACTCATGTATAAACAATTGGTATATCCCCACTTGGTTGGGTGGATGAGTCAAATGAGTTATATCCCCACTTGGTTGGGTGGTTGATGTATGTATGATTCATCGGTCTTAGGGAGGTCATACTCACATAGTTGAGTTATAGAGTCATGTTATTATTTTGAAACATATCTCTGTAGACTCGGCATGTACTGAGGAGGAGCATGGACAACGTAATGTATATAAAAGGGGGAGAGTATCTTGGTCCACCCTTGTCCTTGATGTCAAAGGGGGAGAGAATTTTGGTGCTGCTTGTTATCCCTAACTTCTTATACATCTTGCAATAATCAACATCAGCATGGTTGCCATCAAGTCCAAAGGGGGATATTTTTGGCATTATGATATAAGTGATGTCCTTGATGGGAACTCACTCACAAGTCAGTTCAGTTTTGAAAAAAGGAAACTCTCAGTGTAACAGGTCTATTCAGAAGTAACAGGGCATTGATACAGAATAACAGGCAGATGGAACTAAAGTCTACTGATCAAATTTAATAAGTTGAAGGAAAAGGATGGTGTAAAGCAGTTTAAGAAGTATATCCATGTCCACTTAGTCAAAACAGCGTATACACGTTGGTTCATAGAACAAAAAGACAATATACATATACACACACTTTCACAAGAAGAAAATCGCTTATATGTTGGCAAATCAAGGAAATTCAAGAGGAGACAATACTAGGGGTCAATACCATGGTATTAGCCCACAATATTGAGGAGAGTAATGAATATTTAATACCTTCCAAGAATACCATGGGTCCTAAGTGGTTTTGGTCTAAGTTATTGAGAAAGGCAAAAAACTATATGAGGAGAAGATCAAAAGGTCATTTGTGTGCAAGTGAAAGAGTTACTCAAGAATAATTCTATCTGAAGTATATTTTATGTTGCAAGGGCTATGTTTGTGATTATATCTGAAATATTTTGTGCACCTTCAATTCAATGTTGGATCAGGATCATGACACCTAAAATGACTTATCATTGAATGATCTAATATTGGTTGGGATAGATCTAATTGTGTACACCTATTTTATTCTTTAAATGTCATGATATTGGTTTGTCTGAAGTATGGAATATTAGTTAAGTTGTGAGTTAATATTTTTAGATCTATATGTCGGTTCATCTTTGTAAAAGCATGTATACACACAGGTTCGACTTTTCCAAGTAGAGTATACAAAGGAAAAGCCTATTCTTCATAAATGACTGATCTATCTGATCAGTTCTTCTATTCTATTGATGTCTATCAATGAATTATTCTTAGATCTGAATGTAAAACTGAATGCATAAGGAGTTTGGTTCTGATTGATCATTGTCTAAGTGAGAAGGGTTATCTCTGCTATTGCCTATGCAAATCTCTTCATTATATTGCCTGTTTGTACAGACTTGATTCAAAAGTTTTATATTTCAGTAGTTTTGAAGGTATATGCAGGTCTGGTTAAAGTAGGTAACATATACACGCAGGTTGGGTTCAGTAAAGTAGCATATACATTCTGATGCATGATAAGTTACAGCTTGTTCCAGGTGGATATTGGTGGCCACCTCCCAATTCCACCTGGAACCCCACCATTGTTTCTCTCAGCATTTTCAGTTTCCTTAATTGTAGCACAACTTACTATTTTTAGCAGTTTTTCGGGTCCTGAACTTCTGGAGCCATTTTGAGGCCCTAAACGATGTTTTTTGGGAAATTTGGGGGAAACTTGGGTCCATGGACTGATGTTTCCCTTCCCAAAGTGGTAGTGCTCGGATAGATCTTTCTAACGAGCTATTGTACGCATCAAACGGAGATCGTATGCCAAAGTTACGACCCCGGGAAGTTGATGTACCAATTTACCCAAACGGGGCCCACAGTTTGGCGTTTCATCTCCTAGGGTTAGGTTTTGGAATGTTAAGGGTTTTCCATTATTTCTCAACAATAAATAGGCCTTCGAGCCTCATTGTAACACAGTTCAGAGGCATGTAGCCACCACATCTCTTCTCAGAGATAAGCTACCATCGCCCTAGCTGGTTTATTTCCATTTCTAGTTGTAAGCATATTTTAGTATTTTCCATTAATGAAATGAAGTATTATTTCCGTTGCATCTTTGTGTATATGTTTATCTCTGTAATTTGTTGCGTTCCTGTTTAAATCTGGATCAGTGGTATCAAAGCGGTCTGCTTTTTCTCTGTTTTTCTTTGCATGTCCCCAACAAGGTCGGGATATAAGGAGTTAGGGCTTGAACTGGTTGAACCTTTGCAAGACCAGCCTCGCAAATCCCGACAGCCTCCCACGGTGGATGAGAAGAAAGACGAGGGGGCAGGAGATCCCATCAAAATCTTGCTCGAAGAAGCCCTCGAGTGACAACGGAACGCGATGATGGACAACTTTGCCCAGATCCTTCAGCGGCTACCCAGAAGCGACGCATCGGCTTCCAGCAGCTACTCTCGAAACGCCACGCCCTTTAAGGTACAAGTTAATTTTGAAATCCCCATATTCGAGGGTCAGATAGATGCAGATGTCGTCGATAAATGGTTAAATCTGCAAGAGTGTTATTTTTCTGTTCATGAATTTTCGAGTCGGGAAAAGATTCTTTTCGCTCTTCTCAAAGCAGCCCCCCACGTCAAGGACTGGTGGGAAACCTACTGTGAGAAGAAGGATGAAAGTACTGCCTCACTATTTTCAGTCGCACCCACCTGGAATTCATTCCGGGATGCCATCAAGGAGCATTACTACCCTGTCGGAAGCTATGAGGATGAATACATAAAGTGGACCACGCTGCGGCAGGGAAGGGACCAAGACATGCCGGAGTTCACCAATCTTTTCCATACCCTTCGCACAAAGTTGGGTATCAAGGATTCGGAGCAACATTTGACACTCAAATACCGTGGCTGCCTGCACAAGTACATCCAGGAAGAAATACAATTCCTGAACATCTCCTCGCTTGGCGAAGCATACCGATATTCCGTCAAGGTCGAGCAAAAGTTTAAACAAAAGAAGAGAGACTTTGGATCTCAAATCCAAAGCAGGGGAAAGCTGCCCCTAAACCACAGAACAAAGGACAAAGCCAAGGCAGGATAGCCCAAGACAACCTGCCGAAGCTGCAAGCAAAGAACAGTGCTGCAAAGCCGAAAAAGGACACTGGAAAATGGTGTGAGTTCCATAAGAGCTCCACTCACAACACAAGTGAGTGTCGGGCCAAGCAGTCACTGGTGGCTGAGCTAAAGGTTTCAGAATTAGATGCATGTTCCGACTCTGAGTCAGAACCCGATAAGGGGAAGCAGATCATTGATGCGGATCCCAACGCCACTGTTGCTACCGCCAAGATCCAAAAAAATGAACCCGAAGATCCAAAGGAGGAGGAGCGTCTCTTCCACTCCCAGATGTGGGTAAAGGGCTTCCCGATACAGTTCATTGTTGATATCGGGAGTCAAAAGAACCTCATTTCAGCAGAGGTCATGAAGCGGTTGGGCTTACCGACCACAACACATCCACAACCATACACCATTGGGTGGCTTCACCAAGGACGAGATCTTCGTGTGAGCCAATAGTGTCGCCTTCCATACAACATCAAGCCCTTCACGGATGAGGTATTGTGTGACATTGCTCCCCTTGAAGTTTGTGATGTATTATTAGTACAACCATACTTGTGGAAGCGACATGCTGTGTATGAATCAAGGCCCCGTGTTGTTATTATTACATTGGGAAGTAAGTTGTACAGGATACCAGAGGTAGCACCACCTACCGCCATCTCTTTGATTACTGCAAAACAATGCAGTAAGATCATTTCCAAAACCAGGAAATTTGTTTTCCTGATGATACGCCCTCAAGGAAAGAAGAAGACAGTGGTCGTGGCATCCAGACGGGGTCCCTTTGCACGACAACTACAGATGGACAAGGTTGTGGATGAGTACGAGGACATCTTCGCCTCCCCTGCAGGGGTTCCTCTACACTGTCAGGTCAAGCACTCCATCGATCTAACCCTAGGTGTGCCGCTACCCAATGGACCAATTTATCGGCGCTCCATTCTCGAGAACAATGAAATCAAGAGGCAAATTCCGGAGCTCTTGTAGAAAGGTCACATCCGTTCGAGTTCATCGCCTTGTGGGAGCCCGATCGTGTTGGTACAGAAGAAGGATGGGACGTGGAGACTCTGTATTGACTATAGGGCGCTGAACAAGATCACTGTCTATAATAGGTACCTGATCCCGCGGATTGATGACCTCCTGGACCAACTAAAGGGGGAGAAATATTTCAGCAAGATCGATCTGAAGTCAGGATATCACCAGGTACCAATCGAACCCTCTGATGTGTGGAAGACTGCCTTCAAATCCAAGGAGGGCCTTTTCGAATGGTTGGTTATGCTTTTCGGATTGACGAATGCTCCTGCAACCTTCATGAGGCTAATGGATGACATCTTGTGGCCATTCACCAACTCCTTTGTAGTAGTATACTTGGATGACATTCTAATCTTCAGCCAGAGTTGGGAAGAGCACCTCCACCACATCCGACAGGTTCTCCAAACACTGCAACAACACAAGCTATGTGCCAATTTGGAGAAATGCACTTTTGGCATGACCCAGGTTCAGTATCTGGGATACATCATTGATGAAAAGGGGGTGCATGTCGATCCAGCCAAGATCCAAGTCATTCGGGATTGGCCATCTCCAACCACTCTAACAGAGCTCTGCAGCTTTCTAGGTCTTGCCAACTTCTACCGCGGGTTCGTGTTGGGGTTTTCTCATATTACTTGGCCCTTGAGTCAAGTCACCAAGGGAGGGGCGAAAGCAAAATTCTTTTGGTCTGAATCTCAACAGAAGGCATTCATGGAGTTGAAGGATCACCTCTACATGGCACCCTTGCTCGCGTTGCCAGATTTACAACAACAATTTGAGGTCGAGACAGATGCCTCTGACTATGCTATTGGGGAAATCCTTACTCAACATGGACATCCAGTGGCATATCACAGTGAAACACTTTTAGACACAGTCCGGAAGTACCCCACTTATGATAAAGAGATGCATTCCATTGTACAGGCCTGCCGACAATGGAAGCATTACATTTTTGGGAAGGAAATGGTCATCCACACAGACCACCAACCCCTGCAGTTCATACATACCCAAGGGAAATTACAGAATGATCGCCATCAGAAGTGGTCTACATACCTACAACAGTTCCACTTGAATATCAAGTATAAGAAGGGAAGCACCAATAATGTTGCAGATTGCCTTAGTCGACCACCGATCATGGCGTTAACCACCGTGCTCAACTCTTGTGGGCATGAGACTTTTGATTGGCCACTTCTCTACAAAAGCAACCCAGAATTCGGCCACACATACCAGACACTCTTGGAGGGTCGGCATTTTCCAGATTTTCACCTCCAGGATGCCCTGTTATGCCACCTGGGTCACCTTTGTGTTCCTTCAAGCGAGTGTGCCAAGATGATTTGGGAAGCACACTACAGTCGGGCTGCTAGGCATTTCAGGGTCGAGAAAATAGTGGCAGTACTGCAAAATTATTTCTATTGGCCGAATCTTCGACAGGATGTTGGGAAGTACATCAGATCATGTACTACCTGTGCCATTGCCAAAACGACCATTAAGAAGCACGACCTCTATACCCCATTGCCTACCCCTAGTTGACCTTGGGAATCCATCTCCATGGATTACATGTCAAGCCTTCCTTCCACTAAGCATGGAAATGACTGTGTTTTTGTGGTCGTCGACAGGTTCTCGAAGATGGCCATAATGGCGGCCTGCAAGAAGAATATCACAGCAGAAGCCACGGCTAAACTCTTCTTTGAACGAGTGTGGGTGGACTTTCTGATCCCACAGTCTATCATCTCAGATCGGGACAGTTGGTTTCTCAGCACTTTTTGGTCCAGTCTCTGGTCAATGCTAGACACCAAACTCAAGAAGTCCACAGCCTTCCATCCTCAAACTGATGGCTAGACAGAGGTTGTCAATAGGATGATTGTGCACATTTTGCGCATGTATAACTCAAATCATCCACGCACATGGGATCAGAGCCTCCCCTATGTTCAACACAGCTACAACCGGGCTCTTCACAGCTCCACTGGCCATAGCCCGTTTCAGGTGGGTTTGGGATTCCAGCCACTATGCCCCATTGATGTGGCCATGCCACTTGCAGCTACTCACATAAATTCAGCTCATGTCCACTCCAAAATAGATAAGGCCACCAGCTTCATTGAGCACATCCAACATATTCGCCAACAGGTCCATGACATTCTTGAGAAATCAAATGCCAAGTACAAGCAGCGACATGATCAACATCGGGTGCCACACAAGTTTCAGGTGGGCGACAAAGTCTGGTTGCATTTGCAAAAGGAACGACTTACTGGAGCCTATCGGAAATTGAGACCACTCCGATATGGTCCTTACACCATTACTAAGGCTATGGGAGACAATGCATTTGAGCTCAGCATTCCCCCATTCCTTGGCCTGCACCCAGTGTTCAATGTGGACCACCTTCGGCCATACTTTCCACCATTGCTAGACACATCCGACATTGCAGAACAGCTCAAACCCATAGAATTAAATCCAGATTGCATGGAACAAGATGCAACCAATCGGATCATGGACACACAGATCAAGAACACTCGCCAACAAAATATCCAACTGTATCGAGTTGTCAAAGCAGGCCAACTCCTTCAGCAGGGCAAGTGGCTCACCAGGGAACAAGTTCAGCAAAAGTTTCCTCATCTCATGGAGGAACTCAACGCAATGGGGACCATTGCTTCCTAAGGGTGGAGGACTGATCCAGGTGGATATTGGTGGCCACCTGCCAAGTCCACCTGGACCCCCACCATTGTTTCTCTCAGCATTTTCAGTTTCCTTAATTGTAGCACAACTTACTATTTTTAGCAGTTTTTCGGGTCCTGAACTTCTGGAGCCGTTTTGAGGCCCTAAACGACGTTTTTTGGGAAATATGGGGGCAACATGGGTCCATGGACCGATGTTGCCCTTCCCAAAGTGGTAGTGCTCGGATAGATCTTTCTAACGAGCTATTGTACACGTCAAACGGAGATCGTATGCCAAAGTTACGACCCCGGGAAGTTGATGTACCAATTTACCCAAACGGGGCCCACAGTTTGGCGTTTCATCTCCTAGGGTTAGGTTTTGGAATGTTAAGGGTTTTCCATTGTTTCTCAACAATAAATAGGCCTTCGAGCCTCATTGTAACACAGTTCAGAGGCATGTAGCCACCACATCTCTTCTCAAAGATAAGCTACCATCGCCCTAGCTGGTTTATTTCCATTTCTAGTTGTAAGCATATTTCAGTATTTTCCATTAATGAAATGAAGTATTATTTCCACTGCATCTTTGTGTATATGGTTATCTCTGTAATTTTTTGCGTTCCTGTTTAAATCCGGATTAGTGGTATCAGAGCGGTCTGCTTTTTCTTTGTTTTTCTTTGCATGTCCCCAACAAGGTCGGGATATAAGGAGTTAGGGCTTGAACTGGTTGAACCTTTGCAAGACCAGCCTCGCAAATCCCGATGGCCTCCCATGGCGGATGAGAAGAAAGACGAGGGGGTAGGAGATCCCATCAAAATCTTGCTCGAAGAAGCCCTCGAGCGACAACGGAACGCGATGATGGACAGCTTTGCCCAGATCCTTCAGCGGTTACCCAAAAGCGACACATCAACTTCCAGCAGCTACTCTGGAAACGCCACGCCCTTTAAGGTACAAGTTAATTTTGAAATCCCCATATTCGAGGGTTAGATAGATGCAGATGCCGTAGATAAATGGTTAAATCTGCTAGAGGGTTATTTTTCTGTTCATGAATTTTCGATTCGGGAAAAGATTGTTTTTGCTCTTCTCAAAGCATCCGCCCACGTCAAGGACTGGTGGGAAACCTACTGCGAGCAGAAGGATGAAAGTACTGGCTCACTATTTTCAGCCGCGCCCACCTAGAATTCATTCCGAGATGCCATCAAGGAGCAGTACTACCCTGTCGGAAGCTATGAGGATGAATACATAAAGTGGACCACCCTGCGGCAAGGAAGGGATCACAACGTGCCGGAGTTCACCAATCATTTCCATACCCTTCGCACAAAGTTGGGTATCAAGGATTCGGAGCAACATTTGACACTCAAATACTGTGGCTACCTGCACAAGTACATCCAGGAAGAAATACAATTCCTGAACATCTCCTCGCTCGACGCAGCATACCGATATGCCGTCAAGGTCGAGCAGAAGTTTAAACAAAAGAGGAGAGACTTTGGATCTGCAAATCCAAAGCAGGGGAAAGGTGCCCCTAAACCATAGAACAAAGGAAAAATCCAAGGCGGGATAGCCCAAGACAACCCGCCGAAGCTGCAAGCAAAGAACAGTGCCGCGAAGCCGAAAAAGGACACTGGAAAATGGTGTGAGTTCCATAAGAGCTCCACTCACAACACAAGTGAGTGTCGGGCCAAGCAGTCACTGGTGGCTGAGCTAAAGGTTTCAGAATCAGATGCATGTTCCGACTCTAAGTCAGAACCTGATAAGGGGAAGCAGATCATTGATGCAGATCCCAACGCCACTGTTGCTACCGCCAAGATCCAAAAAAATGAACCCGAAGATCCAGAGGAGGAGGAGCGTCTCTTCCACTCCTAGATGTGGGTAAAGGGCTTCCCGATACAGTTCATTGTTGATAGCGGAAGTCAAAAGAACCTCATTTCAGCAGAGGTCGTGAAGCGGTTGGGCTTACCGACCATAGCACATGCACAACCATACACCATTGGGTGGCTTCACCAAGGACGAGATCTTCGCGTGAGCCAACAGTGTCGCCTTCCATACAACATCAAGCCCTTCATGGATGAGGTATTGTGTGACATTGCTCCCCTTGAAGTTTGTGATGTATTATTAGGATAGCCATACTTGTCGAAGCGACATGCTGTGTATGAATCAAGGCCCTGTGCTGTTATTATTACATTGGGAAGTAAGTTGTACAGGATACCAGAGGTAGCACCACCTACCGCCATCTCTTTGATTACTGCAAAACAATGCAGTAAGATCATTTCCAAAACCAGGAAATTTGTTTTCCTGATGATACGCCCTCAAGGAAAGAAGAAGACAGTGGTCGCGGCATCCAGACGGGGTCCCTCTGCACGACAACTACAGATGGACAAGGTTGTGGAGGAGTACGAGGACATCTTCACCTCCCCTGCAAGGGTTCCTCTACACTGTCAGGTCAAGCACTCCATCGATCTAACCCCAGGTGCGTCGCTACCCAATGGACCAATTTATCGACGCTCCGTTCTGGAGAACAATGAAATCAAGAGGCAGATTCAGGAGCTCTTGCAGAAAGGTCACATCCGTCCGAGTTCATCGCCTTGTGGGAGCCCGAACATGTTGGTACAGAAGAAGGATGGGACGTGGAGACTCTGTATTGACTATAGGGCGCTGAACAAGATCACTGTCCATAATAGGTACCCGATCCTGCGGATTGATGACCTCCTGGACCAACTAAAGGGGGCGAAATATTTCAGCAAGATCGATCTGAAGTCAGGATATCACCAGGTACCAATCGAACCCTCTGATGTGTGGAAGACTGCCCTCAAATCCCAGAGGGCCTTTTCGAATGGTTGGTTATGCCTTTCCGATTGACGAATGCTCCTGCAACCTTCATGAGGCTAATGGATGACATCTTGTGGCCATTCACCAACTCCTTTGTAGTAGTATACTTGGATGACATTCTGATCTTCAGCCAGAGTTTGGAATAGCACCTCCACCACATCCGATAGGTTCTCCAAACATTGCGGCAACACAAGCTATGTGCCAATTTGGAGAAATGCACTTTTGGCATGACCCAGGTTCAGTATCTGGGATACATCATTGATGAACAGGGGGTGCATGTCGATCCAGTCAAGATCCAAGTCATTCGGGATTGGCCATCTCCAACCACTCTAACAGAGCTCCGCAGCTTTCTAGGTCTTGCCAACTTCTACTGCAGGTTAGTGTTGGGGTTTTCTCATATTACTTGGCCCTTGAGTCAAGTCACCAAGGGAGGGGCGAAATAAAAATTCTTTTGGTCTGAATCTCAACAGAAGGCATTCATGGAGTTGAAGGATCGCCTCTGCACGGCACCAGTGCTCGCGTTACCAGATTTACAACAACCATTTGAGGTCGAGATAGATGCCTCTGACTATGCTATTGGGGCAGTCCTTACTCAACATGGACATCCAGTGGCATATCACAGTGAAACACTTTCAGACACAGTCCGGAAGTACCCCACTTATGATAAAGAGATGTATTCCATTGTACAGGCCTGCCGACAATGGAAGCATTACATTTTGGGGAAGGAAATGGTCATCCACACAGACCATCGACCCCTGCAGTTCATACAGACCCAAGGGAAATTGCAGAATGATCGCCATCAGAAGTGGTCTACATACCTACAATAGTTCCACTTGAATATCAAGTATAAGAATGGCAGCACCAATAATGTTCCAGATTGCCTCAGTCGACCACCGATCATGGCGTTAACCACCGTGCTCAACTCTTGTGGGCATGAGACTTCTGATTGGCCACTTCTCTACAAAAGCGACCCAGAATTCGGCCACACATACCAGACACTCTTGGAGGGTCGGCATGTTCCAGATTTTCACCTCCAGGATGCCCTGTTATGCCACCTGGGTCACCTTTGTGTTTCTTCAAGCGAGCGTGCCAAGATGATTTGGGAAGCACACTACAGTCGGGCTGCTAGGCATTTCGGGGTCGAGAAAACAGTGGCAGTACTACAAAATTATTTCTATTGGCCGAATCTTCGACAGGATGTTGGGAAGTACATCAGATCATGTACTGCCTGTGCCATTGCCAAACCGACCATTAAGAAGCACAGCCTCTATACCCCGTTGCCTACCCCTAGTCGACCTTGGGAATCCATCTCCATGGATTACATGTCAGGCCTTCCTTCCACTAAGCATGGAAATGACTGTGTTTTTGTGGTCATCGACAGGTTCTCGAAGATGGCCATTATGGCGGCCTGCAAGAAGAATATCACAGCAGAAGCCACTGCTAAACTCTTCTTTGAACGAGTGTGGGTGCACTTTGGGATCCCACAGTCTATCATCTCAGATCGGGACAGTCGGTTTCTTAGCACATTTTGGTCCAGTCTCTGGTCAATGCTAGACACCAAACTCATGAAGTCCACAGCCTTCCATCCTCAAACTGATGGCCAGATAGAGATTGTCAATAGGATGATTGTGCACATTCTGCGCATGTATAACTCAAAGCATCCACGCACATGGGACGAGAGCCTCCCCTATGTTCAGCACAGCTACAACCGGGCTCTTCACAGCTCCACTGGCCATAGCCCTTTTCAAGTGGGTTTGGGATTCCAGCCACTATGCCCCATTGATGTGGCCATGCCACTTGCAGATACTCACATAAATTCAGCTCATGTCCAGTCCGAAACAAATAAGGCCACCAGCTTCATTGAGCGCATACAACATATTCGCCAACAGGTCCATGACATTCTTGAGAAATCAAATGCCAAGTACAAGCAGCGACATGATCAACATCGGGTGCCACACAAGTTTCAGGTGGGCGACAAAGTCTGGTTGCATTTGCAAAAGGAACGCCTTACTAGAGCCTATCGGAAATTGAGACCACTCCGATATGGTCCTTACACCATTACTAAGGCTATGGGAGACAATGCATTTGAGCTCAGCATTCCCCCTTTCCTTGGCTTGCACCCAGTGTTCAATGTGGACCGCCTTCGGCCATACTTTCCACCATTGCTAGACACATCCGACATTGCAGAACAGCTCAAACCCACAGAATTAAATCCAGATTGCATGGAACAAGCTGCAACTGATCGGATCATGGACACAAAAATCAATAACACTCGCCAACAAAATATCCAACTGTATCGAGTTGTCAGAGCAGGCCAACTCCTTCAGTAGGGCAAGTGGCTCACCAGGGAACAAGTTCAGCAAAAGTTTCCTCATCTCATGGAGGAACTCAACGAAATGGAGACCATTGCTTCCTAAGGGAGGAGGAATGATCCAGGTGGATATTGGTGGCCACCTGCCAAGTCCACCTGGACCCCCACCATTGTTTCTGTCAGCATTTTTAGTTTCCTTAATTGTAGCACAACTTACTATTTTTAGCAATTTTTCAGGTCCTGAACTTTTGGAGCCGTTTTGAGGCCCTAAACGACATTTTTTGGGAAATCTGGGGGAAACACATGTCCTTGGATTGATGTTTCCCTTACCAAAGTGGTAGTGCTCGGATAGATCTTTCTAACGAGCTATTGTACGCGTCAAATGGAGATCGTATGCCAAAGTTAAGACCCCGGGAAGTTGATGTACAGATTTACCCAAATGGGGCCCACAGTTTGGCGTTTCATCTCCTAGGGTTAGGTTTTGGAATGTTAAGGGTTTTCCATTATTTATCAACAATAAATAGGCCTTCGAGCCTCATTGTAACACAGGTCAGAGGCATGTAGCCACCACATCTCTTCTCAGAGATAAGCTATCATCCCCCTAGCCTGTTTATTTCCATTTCTAGTTGTAAGCATATTTCAGTATTTTCCATTAATGAAATGAAGTATTATTTCCGCTGCATCTTTGTGTATATGGTTATCTCTGTAATTTGTTGCATTCCTGTTTAAATCCGGATCACAGCTAGTTCTAAATGATGATGTAATTTTTTGGGTTCAACATAATGTTTTGGTGACAGTGATCTGACTGTGCAGATTAATTGATTATTGGTTGATGTAGTTTGAAAGTTTTGGTGGGTCTAGTATGAAAATTTGATGAAACAAGGCCTTCATTTGTATTGTTGTGTACCAGGAAATGAATTCCAATAGAATTATGGAAGAATAAGGAGATGAAAGTGCAGAAATTGTGGAGTGCATTTAAGGTTTCTAGCTCTATATTTTTTATGGGTACATTATGTCACAAAATAACATTTTGAAAAGTCATTATCTCATAGTACTGTTTGCTATAATATAACACTAGCAAACTTGTAGTTGCACAGGTACCATTATTACCCTATAACATACGTAAAACGATAATTTAGGAGTGAAGCCAATTGTTTCTTTACACAATTTCAAAGGAAGATAAACATATATGAAATGACAAACAAAGAGGAAAACATCGTACACATTAATCTACTTGGAATCACCAAATATGCTTCATTAATATTTCAAAATGGAGTCCATATCATAGGTCCAACACAATTGAAATTTGTATAAGCATTCACACCTTGTGAACAAGCCATTGAACCAAGAGTTGGAGCCTCTTTATGTATAGAAGACTCTGAAATCCTACAAAGATAGATTTCAAACCTCTGAGAATAATATTTTATAACCTTTCAAATGAGTTTATTCCCCTTATTTATTGGCAGAGGGGGAGCTTTGAATCAATAGTTACAAAATATATTCTAATGTTATAGTTGTCAGATCAACTAGTTGTCTTAGTGTGGGCATATTCAAATGATTACATAACAGATTGATTTCTTCTTTAAAACATAGGAATTACAAAATAATAAAACATGGGAAAACTGGATGATGGCTACAGCAAAAAAACTCCATGCCAATTCCTGTGACTGCCTCTAATTAGGCCATGTTTCTTCCATGGTGTTCTTTCACAGTTAAAGGACAATATGCCTATTGCTTTCTCACCCTAACTGTTTAATCTACCCTCTTGGAACTAGCCATGATCAGGTGCAATGGTTTTGAATATTTCCCGTGACATATATTTTGACGCATCAACCTACATACGCTCTAGGCTATACTATTAGAACCTAATACATCTCATAACTCTTATAAAATGTCGTTATGAAAACACAGAACTTTGATCACCCTTGAATCCTCTTGCTTATTACTTTATCGCTTATCAAACATGGAACCACTTCTTGTGACGAAAGGCTTGATGCATAGGCACTACAACATCATATCCTTTTATACTTGTAACTTCATTTGAAATAACATTCTAAAAACATAAAGCTTCGATGCCTTTAATCTCTTCTTCTATTGAATCTATCCTATTTATCCCATGGGACCCTACCTAGGGCCTATCTCCCTCTGTAATCCGTGCTTCACCCTTGGTTCTTTGGATGGTCATGACCAAGTGCCACCACATATTGGAGCCCCTTCACCATCAAAACTTTTCCAAATTAGAATTTACACAGGAGTTATGATATTCACATCCCTGATATGACCCATAACACTTAGGTGGTAAATTTTCCCTTAGATCTGGGTTCTATGGATAGATGAAAACCATGTGCCAATATGAATTGGAATCCCTCTTCATCATAAGTTTTCAAATTAAGAATTAACATTGGAGTTATGAAAACTCCCACTTCCGATGAGCTCATAGCTCTTGGTGCTCAGACCCAGCTTTGCACCCTTGGGTCTCTAGAGTTCCTATGACTGGGCACCTTATAATATCGAATCCCTCTCATCGTAACGTTTTCAAAAGACAATTATAAAAATTTCCTATTTCTCTTAGCTTCGAAATACAGATATTTTAAATGGAGTCATGTTGGCGTCATCATTTCCACGTGGTGCCTTCTCAGTGGTGACACATGTCACCCAGATTTGTCCCTTTAGGCCCTCCAAAATGCAGAAACCGTCTACCATGTTTCCTTTTTTGGCCACGTCATATTGACATAACATGCCCTATCAGCTTCTTAGAACCAACTATCTGCTACCATGTGTCCAGTTTTAAGGAGAGAGAAAGGGTCCCTAGGGTCCTTCATTTTGCATTGCTTTCCTTTTTATTTTTCGTGGACAACTTCCACATGTTATCAATGTTGTTCTCATAAGAATATTTTTCAATTAATAATTAAAACAAATTTTTGATGCCACCATCTTCTAAAATTTATCTCAACACTTAAGTGCTCCACCCAGTTCTACACCCCTGGTCCCTTTGGTTTTCCATGACTAGGTGCCATATAATATTGAAACTCCTCTCATTAGAAAATTTTGAAAAAGAATTTAAAAGGGTTCTGATGTGATTGGATCCAGAATTTTTGCCTTCCTCTTCAGATTTTGGCTTTTCTTATGGCTCCGAGATATAGGCTTTTGATTTTGGCTTCCTCCCTGTGATTTAGCCTCTGATATTTTCTCTCTTCTTTAGCCTTTCTACACTTGGACTCCCATTTTTCGCCACCATTTGACATTATTTGACACAATTGTAAAACATTGTAGTAGGTGACAATAGGGCGCATGGTATTATGCTAGTTATATTTGGATGGAACGAAACCTATAAATAGGCTTATTAGTCTCCATTCTAATGTGCCAAAGGTTAAGAAAGTGTGGGCTTTGAGGCCGTGCTTTGTAAGGGGCCAAGGGTAAAGCAAGTGTGGGATCCCTACCCATTGTAATGGGCCAAGGGTTTACCATCTTGGCCAAGGTTTCATGGAATTCCGTTAGTTGGGTTTTTCCCCGAAGTTGGGGTTTTCCTAAGCTATTTATTGGGGTTGTTAGTGTGTGTGATTTCTTCTATATTGTTTTGTTTTTAGTGTGTGTGATTGCTTCTATATTGTTTTTTTGTTAGTGTGTGTGATTTCTTCTATATTGTTTTGTTTTTAGTGTGTGTGATTGCTTCTATATTGTTTTTTTGTTAGTGTGTGTGATTTCTTCTATATTGTGTTGATGATTATGTTTATTTACCTTGTCTTTTATACATGACATCAATTAAGTTGAAGTTGACACAAGCATCCATTAACCCCTATAAAATAGAACCTCAAACATTACCAATTCATCAACACATTAAAACATATAACAACAAATTTAACATTTGAAAACAGTATCAAGTACTACAACCATTGCACAAAAAGATATGAACAATAGTTTTTCACCTAAAAAATCCACAAAACACAACACTCACATCCCTTGTCCTAACCCCCACCAAGATTAAATTAAAAAAAGAAAACAAAAATAGGAAAGGTTGATATGTAAGCATAGAGTAGAGTTCACCATATTTTGTATTTAAAACAATTATCAGTATCCATTTATATGGAGTATTTTAACTTTCCTTCTAGTGTTACAATTCCCTTTAGGATTTGACACAACAAACATTCATGCAAGTTGGGGTTGCCTAGTCTTCAAGGGATGCAGAGAGTTGAGATTTTTCCTTTCACTACCCTCCTTTCCAGTAATTTTGTGGAATTATTTTGGGCAATGCCAAACATGGTCCATTGGAGTAGACTCGTAGATTAAAATTAATTGTCACACTTAAGAATTCCCAAAAGAACATAGTCTCAAATTGTACTCAATAACCAAAATAAAAATGAAACGGAGCAGAAGGATCGAGTTCCATTTTGAAAAAAAAACAAAACATCTTGAATGAAGTTAGGTTCTAAAACCTATGTTCCAAAATCCATCAAAGTTAAAGGAAGAATAATCCTATAATAAAATTTAAAAATAAAAAACCCTGTTCGTATTTTGGTTATGAATACAATTGTGTGCAACCTTGACTCTCATCCATCATCACTGAAGAGTTTGGCCCTAATGTTTGCTAATCCCATCAAATATCTTAGATATTTGAACTACTAATACCTTGTTCCATGTTGAAATGGTTTTGTCTATTATTAATATTCAGGTTGTCATATATTATGTAGTCCTTCAAATCTATGATTTTTCCATTTGTGAATTTTGTATCATTATCCTATACTAGATTTAGCATAATTTTCCATTTAAACTCAATGTTCTTAAAAACCTTAACTTCATGATGCTAATCATATTTGTTTAACTCCATTCATTATCAGTCCCCCTACATTCTCTGACTATTTTCTCCACCTTTTATAACCTTAGGTCACCTCACAGGATATAGTCTCTTCCCGACAATTATATCATGTAAGTGATGCCATAATGGCTTGGTGAGATAACAAGTTTGAAGGAGTTATAGGTGGCATTCTTCCCATACATCCAATACGTGTCCCATCTTCCCTTATTTTCTTCCATCATGGAGTTATCTGTTAAGTTTGATTTAGTCCCAAATGATCTCCTTAGTTAACTATCTGGTTCCTAATTTTATTGAACCATATTGTTACATAGGAAAACATTATCACATGAATATTTACAACAAGACACATATTTCCTCTGAGATATCTTTAATATTCCAATCTTTGACACCCCATTTCTTTGAAACCTGATTATTCGAGGGTATAGTCTCTTTCAATATTCAGCATATCATTTCCTTATTCAATACTTAAGTTAGTCCTTGAATTGGAACCTCAAATTCAACATTTGTTTGATATGTTTATGGTGAAAACAAAAATGATACCATCTTTGTGATTCATTCTTACCCAGTCATTCCAATCTACCTGCTTGGACCCTAGTTGCCCCATCGAGATTTGGTATGAATCAACTCTCAAGAGGTAGCTCTCTGGGAAAGGGGTATAGTTTTGGTGGAAAATTGTATCGAGTTATGGATGTATGTCTATATGTGCTCTTGTTTTGACTATTTTGAATCTTATTTTCTTTGTTGACAAACCTTGTTGTTTTCCTTTGTGCACCTTGGTTTTACTTTATTTCTAATATATCTTATTTTTACACAATTGGGAAGATTTGCGACACTACAAAAGATTATTGAATGGTAATATAAATTATTCACAGTCTATGGATTATTACTTGTCTTTTGGTATGCCTATTCTAGAATTTGGTGATAAGTTTTTACTTGTACCTTTGAAGAAACAAAGTTTCAATCTGCATATGCTAAGTCTCTAAAATTATGGAATTGATAATCTATGTACATGAAGAGGAAAATAAAAAGTGTAGAAAGTGAATAAAAATTGTAGCCATTATGTGTGTACTTATATCGTTGTTTCATAGTTCCATGCATTATGCAAAATCTACAAATAGTTGGTTGCTCTTCAAACAAGAAATCTCGTGATTTTTCCTTCTTGAGTAGTCCATTATGAACAACTTTTTAAACTAATACTACATTGCATCACATGTTTATTTTTCAATTTAACTCTTAGTTGCATTGTGAGTAGACATTGTTGGGCCCTTGGCCAAGTTTTCCTATCACTGTCTTTGACAATATCTTCTCAAAATATATAAAAATTGTTTAGAGACTACATCAGAATCTATATCATATTAGATTTGTTCCTATAGAATATTCATAAATTTTCTTCTATTTGTATCAAATAGAGTGCTACAGTCTTAATTCATTTTAGATATTCAGTAGATTGCTAAAGAAGAGTAAATCGTTTGAACAATGAATGGTATTTGGAGAAATTTTCATTAGGATATATTAGTGTGCATCAACAATTTTCTTGAAAATTTACTAACAAAATTGTGATTATTAAAACACTAAATTTTTGATATATGCAGATCCCTTGTAATTCTAGCACTCAATTCAAGGAATAGTGTTATGAAACTAGCTCAAGAAAAAGATAGAAAAGATAGATCAACGCCTTAAAATTCAGTCTCTTCGAAGGGGAAACCTCCTTTACATTACATAAATGAACAATTATTGGATGACTCAAATGAGAAAACCTCCTTTCTACATATAGGAGTCTAAGGAGTCACAATATAGCCCAGCCGACCTAAAAATAATAATATAAAGCCAAAAAAATAAAAATAGAGGGATTCTATGGGGCACAATAATAAGAATATGGGGATAATAGGGGCACAACAATATTAATAAGGGGTATAATTACAATAGTAATGGGGTAATCACTAGTATTATAGGGACCCAACATGCCCCTCTCCTTCAAAAAATCATTGTCCTCCATGCTTGAGTAGTTTTGGATACTTCCGTATAAAATTCTCATCCTCCCGTGTGGAATCTTCAGCGGATAAGTTCTTCCACTTGAGAAGATACTCCGAAATTGATCAATTTCGTAGCTGTCGAGTTCTTATTTTTGTGACTGCTTCTGATTCCAATATAATTTTTCCTTCCTCGTCAAGTTTTGGCAATATTGTTTGAACTGGGAGCTTTTCGCCTATAACCTTCTTTAAACATCAAACGTGGAAAGCTGGGTGCAATCGAGAAGCTGCAAGAAGCTCCAATTTGTATGCCATAGTACCAATCTTTTGCAACACCTTGTATGGACCATAATACTTTGGTGATAATTTATTATCCTTCTTAGCTTGCTTGAGGGACATTTTCTTATATGGTTGTAGCCGTAGGAATAACCAATCACCTACATCAAAACTTCTTTCGTTGTGATGTTGACCTGCCTATTGTTTCATTCTATTCTATGTCAACATAAGGTTATCCTTTAAGAGTTGGAGGACTTTTTGTTGATGTTCGATGTGATGTTCCACTGCCTGAACCTTAGAATTTTCTCTTAAATATGATGTGGTGGATGGTGGCTGATACCCATAAAGTGCCATAATTGGGGTCATTTTTGTTGCTGTATGGCAGGAAGTGTCATACCACCATTCAGCCAGAGGTAACCATTTGATCCATTGTGTCTGTTTATTAGATACAAAGCAACGAAGATATCCTTCCAAACATTTGTTTACTATCTCATTTTGCCCATCATATTGAGGATGATAACATGAGCTATGAGCTAACTGAGTACCAAGACAAGAAAATAATTCTGTCCAAAAATTTCCAGTGAAAATGGGATCTTTGTCACTTACAATAATCTTTGGGTTTCCATGTAGCTTTTGAATTGTTTCCATAAATGCAGTAGAAATTGTATTGGCTTTAAATGGATGTGATAATGCACAAAAGTGTGCATACTTGGTAATTTTTTCAACTACCACCATGATGACACTCTTTCCCTCAGACTTGGGTAAACCTATGATAAAATCCATTGAAACCTCATCCCAACGTTGGCTTGGAATGGATAAAGGTTGTAATAGACCCGGTGTCTTAAATGTTTCAACTTTATTTTGCTGGCAAACCAAACATTCCGCCACAAACTTTTGAATATCTGATTTAAGGCCATCCCAAAAAAATCCTTCTTAACCCTGTAGTAAGTTTTTAAAAATCCTGAGTGCCCTCCTAAGGGAGAAGTGTGCAATTCCATAAGAATATTTTGTTTTAGCTAGGAATTCTTATAGAGGTATAAGCGATCTTTGTACCATAACGAATCATTTTTCCAGCTAAATGTATGAGACGTACTGGAATCTTGTTGTAACTTTCAAATAAGTGCCCACACTTCTTCGTCATTCTTCCATTCCTCCCTTGCTTCGTTTATCCGTTTTTACCTTGAAGTGTCTTCCCATTAGGTAGGGTCGCCATTTCTTAAGTGCATGGAGTATTGCCAACATTTCCTTCTCATAAATAGCTTTGTGTAAAAACTTTCTCTTGATTGGACGACTTTCAAAAGCAATGGGTCTTTCATCTTGCCATAGAACAACACCAATTCCATTTCCTAAAGCATCACGTTCCATAATAAAGGTTTTTGTGAAGTCCGGTGTAACTAAGACCGGTGCTTGGCACATTGCCTCTTTAAGAAGTTTGAAGGCCTTTGTTGCTTTCGGAGTCCATGAAAATGCATCTTTCTTCAGTAATGTTGTTAGAGGTGCTGTTATTCTCCCATAATTCTTAACAAACTTGCGATAATAACCTGTCAACCCGAGAAATCCTTGCAAATGCTTTATGGATGTGGGGATTTTCCATTCCTTAATGGCTTTAATTTTTCTAGGGTCTACCTTAACCCCTTCATGAGATACAATATGACCCAGATATTCCACCTCTTAGACTCCAAAGAAACATTTGGATCATTTTACATATAATTGTTTTTCCTCCAATAGTTGCAGCAGCCTTTCAACATGTTCAACGTGATCCTTCCAAGACTTTTTGTAGATTAGTATATCATTAAAAAATACTAACACAAATTTTCTAAGGAATGGTTTGAAAATTGAATTCATCAAACCTTGAAATGTTGAAGGTGCATTGGTAAGGCCAAAAGGCATGACCAAAAATTCATAATGACCCTCATGAGTTCTAAATGTTGTTTTCGGAATGTCTTGAATCTTCATTCTAATTTGATGATATCCTGAACGAAGATGCAACTTGGTGAAGTAAATTGATCCAAGCAATTCATCCAGTAATTCATCAATGATAGGAATGGGAAACTTATCTTTAATAGTGAGCTTCTTGAGCTCCCTATAATCCGAACAAATGCATCATGATCCATCCTTCTTGTGCACCAACACTACTGGATCAGAGAAAGAACTTTGACTCATTTAAATTATACCAGCCTCTAGCATTTCTGCAACCATACGTTCAATTTCACTCTTTTGGGCATAGGGATATCTGTACGGCCTGATGTTTGGAGGAACACTTCCTGGAATCAGATGAATAGCATGATCATGATCACGCATAGGTGGGAGACCTTTGGCAGTCTCAAATACCTTGGAATGATTGTCTAGGACTTTTTTAAGATCTGGAGAAATAGATGATTCTGATGTGGAAACATCTAGCGAACATAATTGTGCAATTACACCTCTTTGTTCCTTTTTTAGAAGCTTTGTCATACCATTAGAGCTGATTATCTTTCCCGGTTTCCCTACAATACCCCTTAATTCAACTTCCTTTCCTTCCGTATAAAATTTGACGAAAAGTTCTTGAAAATTAAAAGCTATTGTACCCAAGCATTGTAGCCAATAGACTCCTAGTACAACATCAGCACCTCCCATTGGAATGCAAAGAATTGGGCTATTCAATACATATTCTCCCATCGATAGCTTGATATTATGGCACTTTTTAGAGCAATTTATTGTTCCTCCATTTGCAACCATCACTTGACAATCTGGTGCTGGATATAAGAAGCAATTCAATTCTTTTGCTACCTTACAATGAATAAAATTATGGGTACTTCCTGAATCAATCAACACTGTTACCTTTTTCTTCTTGACTTGTCCTTCTATCTTGATGGTTTGAGGAGTGGTAGTTCTCGCCAATGCATTACAAGATATGGTCTGATTCATTTCTTCTTTATCTAGGCTTTGTTCTTGGAGTATATCCTCTTCTTTTGACCCTTCTTACTCTTTTTCTTCTTCCTCTTCACAATCTATGTAGAATAATTTCTTCTCAGCACACTTATGACCTTTAGTGTATTTTCTATCACAACTGTAACAAAGCCCTTTTGCTCTTTTTTATTTCAATTGTTGGGTGTCAACCTTATAGGTTGTGGAAGACTAGGGGCAACAACACTTCCATCTTTATAGTTGTGAGTGGTATGCTTCCTGGTTGCCATAATTTTGCTTTCCATTTTTCTTGCTAACCTGAATGCTTACTCTAATGAATCAAGTTCCCAAAGGCGAACATCATGTTGGATATTATCCTTTAAAGACCCTATGAACACATCCACCCTATGCTCCTCTAGAATATTTTTTACCCTTATGTTCAATTTTTGTAACTCCTCAATGTGCTCCATTATTGAACCCTTTTGTTTGAGACTTATCAATTGGCTAAAGAAAGTGTTGTTTTTTGTATCCTCATAATGTGCTATCAATTCTTCCGTAAAAATTTCCCAAGTGATAAATGGTTTACGAGACCAAAGCCATTGATACCATACAAACTGATTTGGTTCCAAATATAACGTTGCAATACATACCTTTTGTGTGTTTTGCACATTATTGAGATTGAAAAATTGCTCCATCTGTAATATCCACGTTGCGAGGATCCTTGCCATCAAACTTCCTCATATCGATTTTTGGAATATGGTGGGTCTTCTATCCAACATTAGAGTCTATGAAATCATGATTAACATTTTTTTTCTTCTCATCATGAGTTTCCTTTACTACCCTTTCACCATTAGTAAGCATTTCTTGTAGAAACTTCGTTAAATCTGTCTTCAAATCTTCCATGCATGTCTTCAGATCTTCCATGTTTGTCTTCAAATCTATCTTCAAATCATCCATCTTAGCTTCCATGTCAATCATCTTAGCTTCTACGCCTTTCTTTAAACAATCCATCTTAGCTTCTACACATTTCTTTAAAACATCCATCTTAGCTTCTACATCTTTCTTTAAACCATCCATCTTAGATTCTGTTCCTTTTTGTGCAAGGGACAGTTGTTGCACTTGGTCTTGTAATTTTGATATATCATGTTGCATTTCTTCCTCTTCTTCATGAGTCATGCTAGAGATTTCAGGTTCCTTACTAGGTGTTTGCATTTTATTTCCTCGGGGCATCAGTTATCGATAATAATGCTCTACTATGCCCTTTGAATTCCTTCAAAATAAATTTCAAACCAATCTTAAGCAAAAATTTAAAAGAATCTACACACCTTTTTTCACTTTGTAGGAGCTCGATATTGACCCTGATATATCTCTGTGCATTCAAATCATCCAGTTCTAAAATTTTGATCTGCAATAGCCCTCTTTTTCCTCTTTCCAATGCCACTAGTCTGATCCAAATTGGATTCTCCAAGGAAGAGTTATGCGAAATCTCCCACAGTGACCTGATTATAGACTAGTTCAGTAGAGTGAACTTGTACGAGGTGCCACGATTCACTGTTTCAACCTCTGGCTCTGCAAAATATATAAAGAAACTATATTCCGTCCTCTTTCTATACCTTATTATGAAATTTCAATCCGATGCTCAGAGAGAAAGTTACGATGATTTTCCCCAGGTCACTTGTTTGGAATGTAATTCAGGAGTCTGCAAAAAGACCAACTTCCTCAGATCATATCTCCTCAAATATAGCACGAAAAGCTCTGAAATGTGGAGCCGAGCTTCAGCGTGAGGTCTTCTCAAATGGGTTTTGTTTTTATCTTCTGAAAGGTTGCAGAAAAAACGTTATAGAAAAAAGGCCACGATGACCTGTTTGGAGCAGAAAAACCGTAGAATCCAAAGCTCTGATACCAAATGTTATGAAACCAACTCAAGAAAAAGATAGAAAAGATAGATCAACACCTTAAAATTCAGCCTCTTTGAGGGGGAAACCTCCTTTACATTACATAAATGAACAATTCTTGGATGTTTCAAATGACAAAACCTCCTTTCTATATATAGGAGTCTAAGGAGTCACAATATAACCCAGTCAACCTAACAATAATAATATAAAGCCACAAAAATAACAATAGAGGGATTCTATGGGGCATAGTAATAACAATATGGGGATAATAGGGGCACAAAAATATTAATAAGGGGTATAATTACAATAGTAATGGGGTAGTCACTAGTATTATAGGGACCCAACAAATAGTTGTTGCATGAGTTTCATAACTGTTCAACTATATTAACTTAGACTAGATTGTGTCTTGCATGAATTACACTTTTTTTTACTTACTAATTTTTCCCTTCAATAAATGAACATCCCTCCATATAAGTCTGGTGATTACAGGCTCTTCTTTGGTCTGTTGTTGAGGAAATATATTTTATTTGCATTTTGGCACGGTTGATGATTGTTTAGAATCACAATTGTTAGAAATTAAGACAGTACTATGGATTTGTCTCAGCTTCTAGTGGAAATTATAGGAGTTCTTGGATTTGACTAAAGGAGATTAACATAAAGAGTTACCAACAATCCTCATCTCAAAACAGATCAATTCTATTTCTATATTCTAAGGATTTCTTCCAACAATGATTCTAATATTTGGGAATGACTTAGAATACATGTTTGAAATGCTAAAGTTTGTAGTATTTCCCATTGCAAAGGTGTTTTTGATGTGTTTCCTTGGATTCGCGATGGTTACAAAGTACGTTAACATTCTAACTCCCAACAATCGAAAGCTTCTCAACATGTAATCTTCCTATTTATTTTCGCTACTCATTGCATGTTATAGAATGTTAAATTTCTTCTTTTTTTTGGGGTGGGGGAGGGGCAATAAAATATTTCTATCAAAATTACACATTATTACATTGGTGCTTAGCACAGGGTTCTACCAAGACCTTTAGTTTGTATTATCACTGGTTTACCTATAAAATACCATCTAATAAAATATTCTAACCATTTGAACACAAGCCACTAGTTCCTTCAGGTTGTAGATGGATTGGGAAAGTCCAGTTAGACACCTAAGCTATGTCATGAGGTCAAAACCCAAGGGGGTAGGGTGGGTGCATCCCCATAAGGTGGCTCTAGCTTAGTAGAAAGGGTCGTGAAAAAAAAAAATGTTTTTAGGTTTTACCAACCATAACAGGATCTAATCCTTAGGTGCCATTGCTTCAAGCATTCTTTGATGAAATGGACAAATTCCTTGCAATGGCCCTATCTTCATCTACCATCACCCTGACCAATGCATTAGAACCAAATTTGTATTCAAATTTTCATATTGTTTAGTTTCTTGGGCTGTCATTGAGGGACATGTGCAACTACAAGCCCCTTTTCATATAGAAAGAGTATCAAAAACTCCTAAAAATGGTCTCCTCTATGCACTACGTTTCAAACTAGAGTAGTGACAACACTATACATATTTTAGATGTCTTTTGTTGTTCTTTTCAAAGTAGGTTAGGAAAATAGTGGTACTCGGTAATATTTTTCCTCCACCCAAAACAATCATAGATGTGTTGCCTACACAATTCATTATGGACGATAGAGGAAAGTAGGCCTCTTTCCTTAAATGAGAGAGCCCTGATTTAACATGACTAGAGGTGCCAATATTCCCATACATCCACATTTGTAACACGTTCTCTTATTTTCTTCCAACATGGAGTGGTTTGAATTCTCACTTAAATTTTCTTTAGTCCCAAATGATCTCCTTAGTTACCTATCTGGTTCCTCATCTTATTGGACCATCTTCTTATGTAGTAAAACCTTATTACAGGAATCTTCGCAACAAGACGCCTAATTTCATTTGATAGAACTTGAATACTCCAATATTTGATACCCCATTTATCCTAAACCTGAATACTGGAGGCAAGAATCTCTTTCAATATTGAGTGTATCATTTCCTTATTCAGTACTTAGGTTAGTCCTTGATTTAGAGCCTCAAATTCAACTTTTTTTTAATATGTCGATGGTCAAAGTAAACATGATACTATCTTTGTGATTCATTATTATCCCATCATTCCCAGATCTTCCTACTTGGACCTTATTTCCCTCATAAATGTTTAGTATGAGCATGTTGGTAAGAGTCAAGACACAATCCAAGCTTTAAATGAGGCTTGTAGGAAGCTGAGCTACATAATCCACCTGCAATGAAACACAAAATTTAGTAGATACTTTAAATTATGGTTAAGCTACTCTAAGGAAGACTTTGACTCTTGGGGTGACCTCTAGAGAAAGAGTTAATCTTAGAATGTAAATATGGTCATGAGATGAATACAATAATTTTCATTCCTCTGTTGAAATATCATGTTAACATACGTGGGTTCCAAGTGCCCACTTTCTAAGGGAACTGATGTGTTTTTATTTTGCAACATGCCACATGATTTTTTTTCCTTCATTGACCATCACTGGTACACATTGAAACATTGTACATACTCCAAAGTAAAAAAAATGTGTTTTTGAGACATATTATGTATCTATCTTGTCTCCTTCAATGATTATAAATTTAACAACTGGATCTATTAATTCTCTTTTTGTTTTCCTTTTTCTTGTATTATAGGTTTAGAAATTTTTTTGTATGATAGTGGATTCCAAGTGCCCACTATCTAAGAGAACTGACATATTGTTATTTTAAAACATGCTACATGATTTTTTTTCCTGCATTCACCATCTCTGGTACCCATTGAAACATTATACATACTCCAAAGTAAAAAATATGTTATTGAGACATAGTATGTACTTATTTTGTCTCCTTCAATAATTAGAAATTTAGTAGCTACATCTATTAATTCTCTTTTTGTTTTGCTTTTTGTTGAATGATAAGTTTGGTGTTATTCCTTGTTATTTTGTGTTTTTTGGTTAGTGCATGTAAATCATAAGCCCTATCATCCAATAATTAAGTATAAATGATGTCAATATGTGACTTGCTTGAGCATATTTAATATCCATAAATAAGTTTCTCGCAAACAAAAGCATCAAAAAATTTGACTATACAATACAACTTCTTGATGTGTGGCATTTTGGGATGGCAATAGCAATAACTGGAAGCCTTTATATTAAACTATGATTTCCATTAATACTTATTTTTCATATATGAAATGCATAATAATTTTGTTGCATTAATGGTTTGAATACTAGAACTCTCAGTGCTTATTTCCTTTCCCAAGTTAGTTGATCATAATTATCCTCACGTATTAACTTGAGATTAAACTATTGCAAAGTGAAATAGGGGAAACATGGTTTTTTTTGTTTGAATGCTTCTAGTAAATGACAGGAATTTCACTTGTGGACTTATGGAATCCATTCTTAGCTAATGTTCTATGACTAGGGAATCTAATCCATCAAAATTCACTCAAGCATAGCACATGTCCCATCCACATTAAATAGATCCTTTTAGAGGCTATCATCCTACAAGGGGAAGAATGTGACAAGTGGGATTTGAATCTATATAGGAAGGATCATAACATTTTAGCCACCCAAGCTAGAACTCGATGGCATGGGGAACATAATTTGGCTTACACATAATTATAAATGGTAAATGAAAATTTTTGTATTTATGATTTGTGTTTTGCAATAATTGTTTCTCTAGTAACTTTGAATTTAGTGTAATTTTGTAAGTAAACGTTAGAGTTCTTTTGGTAAATAATGAAAGCTTTCTGGTGCTTAGTTATTTTTTGGGAAGATGTTCATATTATAAATTGATATTATGCTCATATTTTATGCTTATGTACATTTTATTTGTTAGAAATTTTTTGGATGATTAGTAGTTAGACTCAAGTTACAAATATACTGAGGTGTTATCTAACTTTACTCATCATTAGACACCTCTTCAATTATTTGTAATATTTATGATCTTTATAGGTAAACCATGAAAATTTTCTTATGTAATTTATTTTTGCTTGTAGAGGGCTCTAGTCAATATGATAAAGTTGCCTATTTCTACCTAGAATGACACCATATTGATTTGATGGATTTACTTGATAGGTTTATGTTCTCTAACTCTTATTTGGACAAACTTTTCCTCCTTCTCCACTACAGCCTATGAGCTAAATATTAAACCTATGATGCACTAATCACAATCATTCATGATCAAAGATATTTTGCTTATAGATGCATAAATAATTACATGGTAAAGATCATATTATCCAAGAAAACTTAAGAGCACATAAAAACATGAAGAAAATATCATGAAAACATGAAAATACGACACAAGGAATTGATTATGGAGTTCATCCAATTTGGCTACATCTCTGGGCCCTTCTTAACAGTGAAGAGGTCTTCATTCATTAAGTGGCATAAAAGAGAATAAGTACAAGAAACATTTACATAAGACCCTTATACCTCCAAGCTAGAATATGGTCGAGAAATGGAGAGTTCGACTACATAAATGGACATAACCACTGAGTTCCTAGCAAACAATCGTGCAAAAATGACTGCCCAAACACCCAATTCTAACAAAAATCCCTTCTGCACCTCTTGGAATATTTTTGATACCTCCAAGATTCCCTGGGGCAAGGTTCCAACCCCCTTCTGGACTTAGTGTTCGGCACCTGCAATTAAAAAATGATTTTTGTGCAAAAATGCGTTGGTCTCCCCATGCATATATGGAACTTGAACTTATATGAAAAATGTTGATGGACTCTTCAAGGAAAAGGTCGGTGGTGCATTGCTAGCACCACCTGACGGAAGGTGTGCAAGAGGTTTGTGAAGGGTCGGGTTCGAATCCATGCACCCTCCCTTTTTTTTGACCTGTTATACCCATTTCATTTAATTAAGTGGGTGCAGACAATGATTTGGTAACAATTATATGTTTTTGGGGACTGCCCACTTCAAGGCCAGCCATGTGGGTCGGGTGGGTTCGAACCCCACCGGTCCCATAACTCCCGTGACTATTTAATATAATCCCATTGGTGTTGTAATGGTTCCATGGGGTGGTGGGTCCGCTAGGGGTGTTTCGCACCCCACTCACACTTGTCTTATCATAATTTAAGGCCATGGTTAGGAAACGGTTCCAAGGGTGACGGGGTGACAGCTAGCCCCCCAACATGCCCTTTTCTTTTGGTATAGTTTGATAGTTAGGATTTGGGGTTGCGGGATTCGTGGCCCGCCACCCTTTTTTAATATTGATTTTTCTCTCACTATAGGAACTTATACATTTTCTAGAACCATAGGCAATTTTAGGCAATTAACGACCCCATGAATTTTCCTAGAAGTTGACTAGATTTTGATGCCAGAACTAGTCAATTTGCTGCCTCCTTAGTCTGGCACTTGTCCAAGTCAACCCTGAAATTTTACTCACTCTATATCCTCCATACAAGCTCAGATTTGAGTGTCATTTTCACCATTCGGATCAGAGTGACGAGCACTTTGATCTAACGTTGAGTTTGTTGAAAATTTTCCACTTTGAATTTTGAGACTTTTCTCTATGCCATTGGTACTTTAGAGATCCACCTAGATCAATCCTTCCCATTGAGGAGATTTTGGACCACCAAAAGCAATAAAACATCCAGCACACTACATGTGTCCTTGCCAAAACACACTTTCAATCACCTTCATGCAAAACTATTGCATCCTTTCCAATCATATATAAACCATACATGACTCAAACAACCCTTCGCTTTTTAAGAGTTTATAGCACACACTCTTGGGTCAAGGATTACATAATTAAAAACCAATACCTCAACTACTCATAAGAAAATGCCAAAAACATCATCATTGCATTTTGAAGTGATGGAAACACATCATCACTTTTACATTTACTTGCAACGCATGATTTACAAATTGTGGCAATAACAAGCTACCACCTCTTAAAAAACCATCTTTTACTTAATAAAGTAAATGGGTCTTCTCCCTGCGGCAGATTTTCTTGTGAAATATCTTCGATGACTAGATTCTTCATGGGTGCTTTTTGGGCCTGGATTATTTGACATGAAAATTCCTTGTGTTCATCCTTGTTGCAATGATTCTTCCTCTTCCAGACTTTCTATATTGTATTGGAACACTTTCTCCCAATGTACCGCTAATAAGTGTTCATGGATCCCTTATTGTCACTGGAATGCGATGAGCTTCCGTCATCATCATTATTGGTGGTCACTGGTTGTTTTCAGAGCATTCCCCACCTTCCTTCTTGACAAACCCAGGTCCTACATGACAAGGCAATTCCTCTACTTTGATGGGGTTCATGATGCCTTGCCCATTAATGTCGCGGCCCTTCCCCTGATACGCCATTTTCTTCAACATTTTGGATCTGATACCTGTAGTATGTTTTTTCAAAAGCAGTGAAATCATCATCAGGAAAGGTACATGAAACCAAAGAGTCACATTTTACCTCAAGTTTGTTATGCTACAACTTTTCTAAGGCCTCATCCTTAGCTTGCAACTGCCATATCAACCTTTGTTTCTCCTTCTCTTCTTCGTGTAGGAGTCTCCTTAGCTCAACATTCTCTTCTTGAATGCTTTTTTTGATCTCCTCGAGTTCCTGGAGCCATGCCATATTGGGTGTCCTTTTTATATTTGGTACAATATCTATTGAAATTCTTTTCTCATCGCTCGAATCAAAACCCAAATCAATGAGTCCATATGTTTCGATCCCAAGAGATGCAATCTTCCTTTTGTCATCGGAATTTGGCCCTAGGTTAGTTGGTCTACCTCATTCAAATCTCATAGCTATGACCTTCTCATCTTCCTTTGATTTAGACTCTTGATCTTGTTTCATGGTGGAAATTGTCTTATGTTTCTCCTTTCTATCATTCCTCTTAGGTCTTAGCTCAGGGTGCAATTTCCAACAATTCTCTTTGTCGTGTCCCCCTTTCTCATAATGTGTACAAGAGGTCTTTTCCTCTCTTCTCTTGGCTATGGCTCTTTTTGGGTGGTTATTTTTTTCATGAGCTCCTCCACTTTCAAGATGCATGGCCTTCTGATGAGCATTGGTATCGCAACAAGAATGATGCAACTCCCAAGGCTACCGACTTTAATTATCAACCCAAGGTTCGTACAAACTTAAGAGGTATTGGAACTATATGTGCAGCATACAATGTGTCCTTCCTTTGTTGTAATGATGTAATGGAGCACATGTACTGAAGTCAAATCCTAAACTAATTGCATAAAATGAAATGCTCGAAATGGAACCTTAACCTATTGCAAGAGAGAAAGTACAAAGAAAGAGAATGAAATCAAATGCTAAAACACACCATTTATAACTAACTCCTAAGAGGATTTGCTTCAAAAGGATGCTAAGTTAACATGTATGCAATCCTATTGTCCTAAGCATGTAGATTCAAACCATCAAACCCTCTACTGCTGTGCATGTAAATGAATAAAACAAATGTTCTTTTCTTTTTGTCTTTTTTTAACGTGAAAGTCTGAAATCTAATATCTTTTGGTGATGTGGCAGGTGGCTTGGAGATGATGGTGAATGGTCAGAAGGTTTGGGAGACAAGTAGGGACTCTTTGCTAGATTCCTAGAGGCTTTTTCCTCAATTCAGCCTCAAAACAAACTTTCCTACAAGATGCTATGCTGATTTCCTACGAGATCCCTTGATTTTCTACAAGATGCACAAATTTACTATAATTCATCGAATGACCAAGAAAATAAAATCCAAATTGGATGGGAAAATTTTTTGTATTAAATAGGATGTCTTAGGTCCCCATTCCAAGTGTAATCACTCAAAAAGACCTATGTTAACCCATGCAAAAAAAAATAAAAAACATTACTAGTCGAAAATCTAGAAATTTGAGAACTAGTGAGCTAGTAAATCTAAAAAATGCCTAATCAAATCAAGTGAAAATTAAATGGGGTAATTTTTTTTATGAACTAGAATTTGTTTTCATCTAATGCAATTGGAATCAAGTCGATTGAATCTTGTTAGCATGTTCTAAAAAATAGTAGAAATTTATTGTTCTTTACCAAAAAGGAGGTCTAGCAATCTAGATTTGGGAATAAGAAGACTAATCCAAGAAGCTCAATGATTTCTATGAACTTCCAAATCTTCTCAAAGGATGAAATAATTCTTTTTATCCTACAAAATAACTTATATCAACCATTTAACTCAATCCTACAACAAGAAATTATTAATCCTAAATGCACAAATAAAAAGACATAAAAACTAGAGATGCATATGAATAAGTAATGAAAAGAAGGAAATAAAATGATACAAAAGGGCTTTGAGGCTCCTAGAATGGCCAAGCCCAAGGAAACCTAGATACCTATGGAGGAGAACAAGATTTAGAAGCTGAACATGACATCAATCTTCATTATTTTCATCAATGGAATTACATCTCTGCAAGAAAATACAATGGAGATGTAAAAATCCAAGCTCTCTACATCATAACATTAATGCAAATCTCTCCCTTAGAGGAAAATTCGACTTGCTACTTATACAAAATGATTATGAATCATTCCCCATGAATGGAGGAAGCTTTCCCCACCAAAATCCCTTGATTAGTGGATCTAGTCCCCAATACTAGGAATTTGCATTAAATGGAAGGGAAGACATTCCTAGATTTTCTTAGTTATTCCCTAGAGGAAAATTCGACTTGGTACTTATACAAAATGATTAATAATAATTCCCCATGGATGGAGGAAGCTTTCCCCACCAAAATCCCTTGATTAGTGGAACACATTCCTAGATTTTCTCAATCATTGGAGTTCCACAATTTGTGCCATAATTCCATAATATAGTGTTGACTTATTATTTATTATTGATCTTCCAGTAGTAGGGAACAAGTCCCTAAATTACCTCCTCCTCCACTCTTCATAATCTGCCCAATATTCCCATAATATTCCACAAAAAATAAATAAAATTAGGCACAAATTTTCACTTATTCATAAACCTTCCTAATGAATATATTAAAGTAAAAAATAAATTATCTAATGCAAAAAGAGATGTTTAATGTGCTGAAGGATGATCATAGGCCTTAATTTATGTTTTAAATTAGAGACATGGGCCTTAATTTATGTCTAATTTAGAGGCCCATCAGCTTCACACTAGCCTCATCGATAGTAGCAGACTCAAACAATAATAATGAATGCCTTATGTAACTATGTATAGAACTGATATACTTAGTTACAGTGTTTGGTGAATCTAATGGAATGCTCAAATTCAACGCTTGTTTTCTAAATTCTTCAGTGATGTTTTTCAAATTTTGACCCTTTCCTCGCCTTAGGTGTTGCCATTCGATTAATTATTTTTGTTTATATCCCAAAGGGTAAAACTGATTCTTCAATGCAGAAATGAAATTTGACCATGAGGAGAGAAGGTTACCCACATTTTTGTTGCCTTTCAATCTACTCTCCCACCAAATGAGAGCGATGCCACTCAGTTGAAGGGATTCCAACTCGATCTTTGCCTCATCTTTCTTGGATATATTGAATCTAGCAGTAGACCTAAATCTACCTAATCCAATTGTTAAGCTTTTGTACATTACACATTACATTCCCCAGCATACATAGGCAAGTCAAACTATACATCTAGTTTAAGGAAACGTTTCTTAGATGTATGTCTATGATGTCTACGAGAATTATGAGAAGAAGAAGAGGAACTATCATTGGAAAATGGAGAGGGAGGGGGATCTTCTCCACCATCTCCATAATGTACTGATCCGTGATCATCTGCATCTTCCTTCTCATGTTGGAGGGCCTTCTTGTACTTGGAAAATAACTTGTCTACTTTCTTTGCCATATTGTAGAATGCCTTGTGGTAATTCCACTCTTCTTGCTAACGAGCTTCCTCATCTTCCATGTTTCTTCTTCATATTGTGCATCCTACTTCGGGATCAAAGGACTTAAGCTTTCCTTTGCCTCTTTGAAGCTTGTTTCTGGTTAGCCTATACTCATGCAATTTGCATTAACAAAGACTTGCTCTGATATCAAACTTGATCCAAGATCTTTTGCTTCATATGCATAGATAATTACATGTTAAAGAGAATATTAACCAAGGAAACTTAAGAGCACATAAAAACATGAAGAAAAGATCATGAAAGCATGAAAATACAACATAAGGAATTGATTACGTAGTTCGTCCAATTTGGATTACGTCTCCAATCCCTATGCAATAATGAGGAGGCCTTCATTCATTAAGCGACATAAAAGAGAAGAAGTATAAGCAACATCTACATAAAACCCTTATACATCCAAGTTGGAATATGGTCGAAAAATGGAGAGTCCGACTATAGAAATGGACAAAACCACCGCGTTCCTGGTGAAAAATCATGCAAAAATGACTACCCAAACACCCAATTTTGACAAAAATCCCTTCTACACCTCTTGAAATATTTATGATACCTCCAAGATTCCCTGGGGCAATGTTCCAAGCCCCTCCAAGACTCATCATTCTGCACCAATAATTAAAAAATTATTTTAATGGAAAAACACGTCAGTCTCCCCATGCATCTGTGAAACTCAAGCTTATATGCAAAATTTCAATGGAAACATCAAGGAAAAGGTCGGTGGCGCATTGTTAGTACCACTCAGTAGAAGGCACACAGGAGGTTTGGGAAGGGTCGGGTTTGAATCCCCACACCCTCCCTTTTTGGTGACTTGTTATGCCTATTTCATGTAATTAGGCAGGTGCAGACAACGATTTGGTAACAATTATATGTTTGTGGGGAATGCTCACTTGGGGGTCGACCACGTGGGTTGGGAAAGTTCGACCCCCGCTAGTCCCATAACTCCGTTGACTATTTGATATAATCCTACCAGTGCTATAATGATTCCATGGGGTGGAGGGTCCACCAAGGGTGGCCCACACCGCACTCACACTTGTCTTATCATAAGTTGAAGTGATGGTTTGGAAATGGTTCCAGGGGTGGCGGGTTGATAGCCCACCTCCCAACATGTCCATTTTTTTTTGTATAGTTTGATAGTTAGGATTTGGGGTGGCGCGATTGGTGGCCGCGACCCTCTTTTTAATATTGATTTTTCTCTAACTATAGGCACTTGGATATTTTCTAGAACCATAGGTGATATTAAGTAATTTAATGACCCCACAAATTTGCCCAAAAGTTGACTAGATTCCGATGTCGAAACTGGCCATTTTGTTGCCTCCTTAGTCTGCCACTTGTCCAAGTCAACCCTAAACTTTGATTGGCTCTGTCTCCTCCATACGAGCTCAGATTGGAGTTTTGTTCACGCCTTTGGGATCAAGGTGAGGGCAGTTTGATCTAATGTTGACTTTACTGAAAGTTTGCCACTTTAAATTTTGAGCATTTTCTCTATGCCACTGGTACTTTACAGATCCACCTACTTCAACCTATAGAACTTCATAAAATCCTGAAATATTATACAAAATAATTATGAACTACTACCTTTAACATTCCCCCCTGTCATCCTATTGGCGTTCCTTTGCACGTCAGTGCAATTGGTAGTTATCATTGAGAGGTAGAGAGTGCTTTCCTTGCATCCATGCAATTGCATCATTGGATACTCATTCTTTGTGTGTATTTGGAAGTGTTTGAATGTCCCTTGCATACTTTGTTGGTGTAACAAATATTTGCCAAACTTTTTTCTTGCAATTTTAACATATGTTTACTAGATACATTTCAAGATCATTGTTATTGGTCGTTGTAATTTGACATTTCAAATTAATTAATAACAAGAATCACTCCCAATTAGTTTTTTAGACCCCATAGTCAGTAGGATTCAAGCATGTAGTTCATTATTCATAATCGCATCATATATACTCATTGTTTCTTTACTTGTTGGCATGCAAATTAGTCTTTTATAGGCATTTTTTTAGAGTGTCACAACATATTTACATAACTCACAAGGTGAGAAATGAATATTTCGTGTAATTGTAGATTTTAGGTTTGATAATTATATGTCATTCATAGGCTATACATGTCTTCAAAGTTTCACTTCTAATTGAGTATTCAACTAACCATATTGAGTATCTTATATGTAACTATTTTTCCCTCCACCCACTTTTCATAACTTCCATAACCATTAGTTAGGGATCTACAACTTCAATGCTATTTTTCTTATTTAACGAAATATTTTCCAAGACGTACAAAGTTTTATAATTTATAGAAAGTTGTAGAATTTACAATTTATATATTTTCAAGATCTGATTTTTTAAATTCTAATTCTTTAAAGGGTGCTATCTCAATGTAAGAGCACCTTCTTTACAAGAATAAGGTTGGGGGTTTGATTCCATCGTGCCCTAATATTCATATGGAATGGTGACGACCAATTTTCAGTGTTGGAGGCTATTTTAATCATCACCAATGAGCTTATGGTGACATTTTTTGACCCTCACCAAAATATGAAATGGTGACTTTCGAATCTAGCTCTTATCGCTTTCATTTACATTTCAATTTTCATATTAACCATTTAACTCTTATTATATAACTCCCATGCAAATATACCGTTCCATGTATTAAAAATATAATAAGAAGCCCTGATATTTAATATTCTTGCCCCGGTTAGTTATAACCATATCATTGTTTCAAATGGGGATTAATGGTTTATTTGGAACCGATTAATAACCCTCCGTGTGTGAGCAATGGAATTAATCACCATTAGGGTTGATTAATAACCTATCTATTCACCCCACAAACCCAATCAAAGCAGTCTCGGGATATGAAAAACCTTGATTTAATCGATTGTGCCTGCAATGTTAAACCTCCGCCATCTCCATTGAGCACCCATCGTCCAATCTTGGCCCTCGCATCCAACGGATATAGATCATTTCGCAACTCACCTATCTGTTGTGCGTTAAGTCTTGGGAAATTGGTGGTTTCGTGCCCATGCCTCGGACACGCGTCACTCCATCGCTTTGTTCGCTGCCCCTCCACCCAAAACAGCCCCAGCCCAAAAGTGGTGCGGGCAAAACAGCTTACCGCCCTCCCCCTGCTGACATCATTGCCACGTCACCTACTGTGTCATCCATACCATACTCCCATTGATGTCATGCTTGTGTCACCCCTCCAAAAAATCAAACCTTCCCGCCAAAAACCATTTTTGTTCGAAAAAGGGGTGAGAGGTCATTTTGTTATCTTTTTACATACAGCAAGTCCCATGGCCAGCCACTGAAACAACATGATTGCAGTATTACCCTTCATTATAATATAAACCCAAGCAGAAGGACTTCCAAATTATTTTCCAAAGAAAGAAATGGAGATACATGGGGATATTCACTACCCCAGCCAATGTGAACCTTCCAAAACATAAACTGCAGAGATAAGGCGGCGTAAAGACGTGTTGCAAATCTCAATTTTGTCAAAAAAATGGTGAGTAGGGGTCAGATAAACAATAAAGAGTATCAAAGGCGACAAAGAAAAGTAGATCAAAGATTAAAGAACAGTTAAAGACAACCAGATGCACACAGTTATTCCAAAGGACACCTACAAACCAAACCATAGAAGAGCCAGCATCCAGTGAAACATTTGATATTTTTTGGAGCCATGCCTACTTTGCTTGTAAATTACGTTAGGGTAAAAGTCTAGACATTATCTCATAGCTTTTGATGAGACAGCCGGTTGTACATATTTTTTTTGTATAAATACCCTCTTCCCCCGAGTTTTTAAATGGGGGTTGGCTGGTGGGTATTCATAGTTTTGACTGTAACACTGAAATTTTTAGAGTAAAAGGTTGTTGGAACCATTTTCGTCTGGCTTACTGGAAGAGGAATTGATGTTGAAGACTTGTTACAGAATTCTTAAATCAACCCATGGATCAATAAGTATTCTCTATTTTGTGTTTTATAGTTTTCTTGTCTGTTATATCATCTATGTTTCATAATCTGAATAATAAAGCAAAAGATTAATTCAAAATTTGCTTAACTGCACTCTGCCTTCAGTCTTTATTATTCTCTGTGTTTTCTTCAGAATTATAATAAATAGTTAATTCTTAATTGCTCCTATTTCCCCTGATTCTTTCATCTTGAATATTTGCTAAGGAATTCTTAATTGCTCCTTAGCAGTAATCATCCATTTTCCCTCTGTCAATATGATGAAGGATTCTTAACTGCCCTTCACCCATTTGAGTCCATTCCATCTGATTCCAACCTTTGAATTGTTCCATGTTTGATTACCTTGCTCTGTGATACCATCCCCTATTAAAGAAACCAAATCCAGAAAGTCATCCTTCTTTGACTCCATCATGCCCAATGGACTGAACTATTCAGTTTGCCTCACTGTTCTGTTGAAACTCACCATCCAAACTCAAAACAAAACCCATGTACTTCATAACTAGCCTAACACTTTTCAAAACAAAGCTAAATTATAAAGAGAGAGCCCTCTCTGGATGTAGATTGGCTAGAATCTGTATCTAAAAGATTGGTCTGTGGTTACCTTTGTCGGATTCCCTTTCTTACAACTTTTGGTAACAACTTGAGTGATAACATCATTGGCGACTCCGCTAGGGAACTGAATAATTTTTGTTACTGTTGTTTATTTCATAAGCTATAGATGGAGACTAAAGTTAGCCAGGTAGCCTTTGAAACTGCTTTAGCTTTGCAATTGCAGAAGTAAATAAATGCTACTTTAGTCTATCTCCAATCTAGCTTATGGTTTGACAAGTTGGTTTCAAATGCTTAATTAGTTCCTTTGTCAAATAAGTCTTTAACAAAGTTTAAATCTCATATCTAAACCCTCTTAAATAAATCATAAAAGTTGTTTTGAAAAATCATAAAAAAATCTAAATAATCATAAAAAACTCAAAATTTGGTCTCCTCGAGAACTAAAACCTTTTCTTCAGAACTGTGTTACATGTTTAGATCTGATCTGTGATGGTTGATAGGGATCAAACACACAAAGGTTAAAATCGTCCACCTGGCAACTCCACATCAATTTCACAATCAAGACTCCACTTGAGAAATGAACCTGAAAGAATTGTATGAAAAGATTGGGCCTTTGATTTGGATTGTTATCCAATACATTATGTTCTTTCTCATTAATAAGATTTTTCAATGTATATTGTATTTTAGAGATGACTTTAGATTAAGTTTTTATTATTTTCCTTCCAAAAGTATAGATGAAAAGTTTCCTTACACATTTGAACAACAGTCTTCTAATTCTTATGAAGGTCCTTTTTCGTTTAAGGAGAATCCAAAAATTAAGATCAATCATCCAATCCCTAAACATATTCTGGTACCTCATAAAGTTCCTGATAGGTATAAAATACTCATTTTTCGTCCTACACTCCATGCTTTCCCTAGTAATTATCCCAAGAATCTCCCTAGATTTGATCAAGAGAATGATGTCACTGTCCAAAAACATATCCAAGTTTTTGAAGATTACCTTAACTTACTTGAAGTGGATGAAGAGGATGTTAGTATTAGGCTTTTTTCTCTTTCTTTTCAAGGCAAAGTCAGGAGTTGGTTTAAAACCCTACCTGAGGCAAGCATTCCAAATCTTGAGCAGTTTCTCAAGCTCTTCCTTGATAGGTGGATAATCAAAGTCAATCTCCTCATGATCATAGAAGAATATAGTCAGTTAACAAGACATCCAGATGAAACAATACAACAATTTTTAGACAGATTCAATCAAATCTATCATGCAATACCTTTGAATATAAAACCTCCCCCTGATTCAACTCTACTGCATTACCCCAGAGCATTTGATTCAGAGATAGAATTTCATCTAAGAGAAAGAAACCCCTCCACTATGGAACAGATGCAGAACATGGCGGTGGATGTAGAGGTTAATCTAAAAATTAGGGAAGAAAAGCTGAAAATAGAGAAAGAGGAAAAATTTGACATTTTGGTAAAGAAAGCAGAGGAAATGATGCACAAGATGACAATGAAAGTTGAAATTTTTGCTCAAAATCATCATGACACTTTTGTTTCGTAAGAAGAAAAGATTGATATTCATGAACTAATTTCTACCAACTCAATCTACCACAGATCAGAAGATATATTCATAGAGCAATGTGTGGAGGAGAAATCTCTTGATCTACTGTGTGCATTTGATAAAATTTCTTCTTTCAATGGTTCACCCAAGTATGATAAATATGTTGATGATTATGTTTCTCAGATCCAATTTAAACTTGCAGAGGAATCAAAAGATAAATTGGGGAATAACAAAATTCAGGTTCAAGATCTTAAAAGTATTGATCAGCTTGTTCATTTCAGCAAAGAAAATGAGGAGGAAAGTACAGAAAACTTTGAAATTAGTGAAGGAAATTTACTATTTTGTTTTGATTCATTTCATCTTATCAAAGATAACTATCATAAAATTAGAAATCAAAGGTCAACAAGTCCTTATATTAACCATCTAGAGGTCAATCAAATCGTTGTTCAAGACTTGTCATATTTAGATTTGCAGCCCCAAAATTCCACTAAATATCATGCTACGGAAGAAAGCTTGGAAGCAGGAATAGATGATCAAAAAATCCAAGTTGATTCCTTGCCTCTTTGTTTTGAATCATCTAAATTAATTAAAGAAAAAGAACAACAGCTTGTAGAAATATGTCAAGTTCCATTTGAACCTATGTGTAATAAGTTGCAAGAGTCCTTCCAAGTTCTCTATGATCCAACAACTGACAGGTTGAATGAGGAAAGAAATCAAAATTCTTCTTCATTAACAGACTATAAGAGCCAAAAACAAGATGATAATGGTTTCACAAAACAGGAATTACAATCGATAGAAATATCACCACAAAGAATAATTGAAAACATTCATGGTGATAAAGACAAAAGTGATTTCTCAATTCCAAAACATAAAAGCTATCCAGGACATTGTATAGTTGTTTCCTGAATCAGTTCAAGAATGGTGTATATATTTTTCAAGACCCTTTTGTACAGTTTTTAGATTCAGCAAAGGAGATCAGGAATTTCCTTGTCTTCTGAAAGATTAACAAAGCCAAATTTGATTGCAAGATCTCAATTTTAAACACCATCAAACACAAGCAACACAGGTCACTGACGTATATAATGCTTAAGTGGTTGCATTGGTTGTTTCATTTTACATAACCAGCAGTCAAAAAGTTGATCAGAGTAAAGTAGGTAGGATTTCAATTTGTTTTTATTCAGTTTTCAGTAAGTTAGGAAATAAATCTTAAATGTTTGAATCCAAGATCTTGATGATTTACTAATTTGGTTTGAAAGGTTGCAGTACCTTTTTTGTTTCAGGTCAAATCTCAAATTGCGCAGGGAAAAGCTGAAAAGATTTTGATCAAAAAGACCAAGGCTGCAAAGTTCCTACCCAAGTAACAAGATGCTCAAGTAAGATTCAAGTTAAAAAAAATGATGAAAAAATGTGTTTAAATATGGAGTAAATAGTGACTGACTACAGTTGAAGCCTAAAGAGAAGTCCCTGAGTTTCAGAAAGTGTGTTGTCATGTATACAATAAAGAAATCGGCAAAAGGAAAATTTCAGAATAGAGCGAAAGTTGTGCAGAAGGCCATCTGACCTGCTATTCTTGACTTTCCACCAGGGAAAGCCATCCCCATGTGGAGCCAGTGTTATACTCCTATAGTAATAGGTGTCATATTTCATGATTGACTAGTTGAGCTTTGTAATATGTTCATACCTTTCCTTGCTTTAAAGGTTTCCATATTATGAAAAAGTCAAAAAAGTTTAAAAAATGTAAAGAGGGTATACCCTAAAATAAAAATCAAAGGGTGAATAAACTAAGTGGTCAAAAGAAAAATGAAAAGAAATGAATGTTATAGACATTTTTGTGCCTTACAGCATTTAGCATGAAATGTCCATAATCTAAGGGATCCAAAGTCCCTAAAAATGTTGTTCCTACCCCTAGAGGAACAAGGCTAACAAACCACAGCAATTCACAGAAGTTCTCCACCAGAAACTGCTCAAAAACAAGTCAATTCAGGATCAATTCAGTGGCTCCACTAGCTGTCTGTGCTGAATGTCAAAGCCAACACTGGCTACCTGCACTGCAACGCAGGTAGAAGCACTACCAGGGTGCGTTGAGCGAGAGTTTCCAAATGGCAAGTTCATTCCAAGAGGTGTCAAGACCCAGGAAGCTTCCAGAATCTTCCTTAATGACACTTGCCTCAGTGAATTCGACTGGTGATGAGTAAGAGGTTCCTAATCTCCAAGTGGAAGCAAGAACCTCCAAGTGGAATCAAGAACTGACAGAGGGAGAGGACACTAGTCAGATCTCAAGCTGACTCATCCTCTCTCCAAACATCTATATATGGATCTCTCCTCCATGAGATCTAGGGGCTGGAATTTTGTTATTGCAAAGAATTGTTGTTGGTTTGAGATTGGAATCATTGGGTTCTTAATGCTTTGAAGGGGGTGAAGATAGGAATTCCATTTGCTGGGAAGGAGATGCTGGATTGGAGCCCTCTGGGTTGTATCTCTTCCTGAACCTTGTTATTCATCAATAAAGCTATCTTGGTTTCTCCTATATACTGATGTATCTTTGATGTATGATTGCATTAGTATGTTTAGTTTATTTCTAATCTTGAACTAGTTATGAATATGAATCCATGTCTTGTGTAGTGTTCTCTTCTTGTGATCTTGCAGAAACCTCTTGAAGTTGGGCGAGCGAGAAGGCAAGTAGCTGGGAAGCCTCAAAGAGAAGAGAGACCGGATCGAGGGATAAACGAAAGACACTGGTTAGTCCATCTATCTCTCTTCATTCTTAATTCATAAAGGAAGAATACTAGAATAGCTGTCTCTGTTTGTTGCTAAGGCACTGTCACACCTTAGGTGGATAGGATCGTCCTGCATAGGCATTTTTCCCCACAACAATGAACCCCAAATAAAAAAGACCAGGAAAGTGTGCAAGTCCAAATGCCACTACTATTTCATTTTCTGTAAATAAAGCATCATGTGCAGCTTGTTGATTTTTTGCCACAATTGATGAATGTCCAAACAGCTTAATCTTGGCTAGTTCATGTTTCAATTTCCTGTTTTAGAGATAGAGAATAAAAATATGTCCAAACTATTTAAACTTGGCAGATAAGTAGATAGGAAGAGAATCATAGGAGCACAACTATTCAATCTGAGCCCTTGGAAGAAATAAGTGCAGACTTAGGTAGGCTTACAAAGAAAAGAGAAGAAGATTGAAAGGGTTTTCCAATCTAAGTTCACCCAAATGTAAAGAAGAAAAAATGTTAGGAAAAGTAGGCTGGGTAGGTAGATGATGTTCCAAAGTGAGGCTTGTGGTTGATATTGTCTCTCAAAGTGTTAATTTTACCCCATTCACAAGTGCCTTGGCAAGTTTTTTTCTTGGAGCGGCTCAAGCGAGGCATGACTAACCCCCTTCACACTTCTTCCCAAATCATTTACTAATTTCCCCTAGAGATATTGAGATTTGCTTAATATCACTAAAAACATTTGTCTCCTTCCATTCCACAAATTGCCTAAGTGAATTCCTATTTTACTTAGGAAAATGGCCATGTTTTTTGTATAAAAACCCTTTTCACCCTAAGCCTAAGTCTAGCACTTATCGCTTTCATTTACATTTCAATTTTCATATTAACCATTTAACTCTTATTATATAACTCCCATGCAAATATGCCCTTCCCCGTATTAAAAATATAATAAGAGGCCCTGATATTTAATATTCCCACCCCAGTTAGTTATAACCATATCACTGTTTCAAATGGGGATTAATGGTTTATTTGGAACCGATTAATAACCCTCTACGCTTAAGCAATGGAATTAATCACCATCAGGGTTGATTAATAACCTAGCTATTCGCCCCGCAAACCCAATCAAAGCAGTGTCGGGATATGAAAAACCTTGATTTAATCGATCGTGCCCACAGTGTTAAACCTCCGCCATCTCCATTGAGCACACATCGTCTGATCTCCACCCTCGCATCTGATGGCTATGGATCATTTTGCAACTCACCTATCTGCTGCGTGTTAAGTCCCAGGAAACTGGTGGTTTCGCGCCCGTGCCTAGGACATGCGTCACTCTGTCGCCCTATTTGTTGTCGCTCCACCCAAAACTGCCCCAGCCCAAAAGTGGTGCGGGCAAAATAGCTTACCGCCCTCCCCCTGCTGACGTCATTGCCACATCACCTGCTGCTCATCCATACCATACTCCTGTTGACATCACACTTATGTCACCCCTCCAAAAAAATTAAACCTTCCTGCCAAAAGCCATTTTGTTCAAAAAAGGGATGAAAGGTCATTTTGTTATGTTTTTGCATACAACAAGCCCTGCGGCTAGCCACGAAAACAACATGATTGTAGTCTTACCCTTCATTACAGTCTAAACATAAGTAGAAGGACTTCTGAATTTTCCAAAGAAAGAAACAGAGATAGATGGGGATATTCGCTGCCCCAGCCAATGTGAACCTTCCAAAACATAAACTGCAAAGATAAGGCGACATAAAGACGTGTTGCAATCTCATTTTTGTCAGAAAAATGGTGAGCAGGGGTCAGATCAGTGATAAAGAGTATCAGAGCTGACAAAGAAAGTAAATCAAAGATTAAAGAACAGTTAAAAACAACCAGATGCGCACAGTTATTGTAAAGGACACCTGCAAGCCAAACCCTAAAAGAGCCAGTATCCAGCGCAACATCAGATATTTTTTGGAGCCATGTCTACTTTGCTTGTAAATTACGTTAAGATAAAAATCTAGATATTATCTCATAGCTTTTGATGAGACAGCCGGTTGTACATATTTTTGTTGTATAAATACCCTCTTCCCCAGAGTTTTTAAAGGGGGTTTGGCTGGTGGGTATTCATAGTTTTGACTGTAACACTGAAATTTTTGGAGTAAAAGGTTGTTGGAACCATTTTTGTCTGGCTTACTGGAATAGGAATTGATTTTGAGGACTTGTTACAAAATTCTTGAATCAACCCATGGATCAATAAGTATTCTCTATCTTGCGTTTTACAGTTTTCTTGTGTGTTATATCATCTATGTTTCATAATCTGAATGATAAAGCAAAAGATTAATTCAGAATTTGCTTAACTGCACTCTGTCTTTAGTCTTTATTATTCTCAGTGTTTTCTTCAAAATTATAATAAACAGTGAATTCTTAATTGCTCTTGTTTCCCCTAATTCTTTCATCTTGAATATTTGCTAAGGAATTCTTAATTTCTTCTTAGCGGTAATCATCCATCTTCCCTCTATCAATATTGTCACATGGAATGAGTCGTTCTTGCGGACAAGATCGACCTCCCTAGTATCTAATGATATCTAGCGACAAACACACCAACCAAACCTTATCTTTCACTAAATATGCAATTTATAAATAGAGGCAAACAAGTGTTTTGGCCTACCTTGCGTCTAGTGCAAGTTTGTAGAAGCCAAGCTCCTTTGATCCAAATGAGCTCCTTGATGTAAAATCTACAGACACAAACAAGAACACACATTAAATAGCACCTGAAAAGCCAATATAATAAAGCATATCCATCATAATGATCAAGGAATTTATGAAACAAATCACATAAGACAATTTGTTAATAAAAATGAGTTTGATTGTATTAACTTAAATCAAAGAAGAACTTTACAACCTGTGCCTTGATGTTGTACAACCTCCTCCTAGGGTCCAAAAAGAAGTTTCCTCTACTTTGACAAGTTCACTCACTTCGCAATGAAGCCAAAAGGTATGTAATCTCTCCTCTCAAGATTAACTAGGGAGTCTCAATTTCACCAGCATTTACCCTTAGAAATGTTCATCTTCTAACCTCTCCAGCAACCAGCCCAATGCCTTAATTTATAGTGCAATGGAGGGAAGTTACTAGGTCCACCTTCAAAGGGATAAGCTCCTTCTTCAACGGGATAACTCCTCTCATCAAGGGATTAGCTCCTTTAATATTGGGATGCATGAACCACCTAGGAGAGAACCATCCACGTCAAGAAACCTTCTAGAATCATCCAGAATCAACCACAAGTAAGTTTTTTGAAGTTAAACTTGTGCCTTTTGACTTTTACAGGGGTTTGCACCCACCCCTTTAGATACAAAGTGGGCAGGTCCGCAGGTAACACGAACATGGGGTGCGGGACCACAGGCAATAGTAGGAGAAAGTGCGGAACCATAGATTTATGTTTTTTAAAGGACTTTCTCTCATTTTTAAAGCTTGACATGAGGAGCTGAGGTATGAGACTTGCCAAGGAGGACAGTATGGTTGATGATGGACCCATACTGACTGCAAATAGTCATGGTGACAGATTTTTGTGTAACAGATTTCCCCCTAAAGTGTGAATTCTGTAGTAGATAAGGGTTTCACATATCATCTAAGAAGAGTGAAGTACTTTATCATTTCGAGGATTATCTTGTGGAGAGCCCAGTTGGAACCTGTAAACATTCAATACAAAATATATATATATGAGATCATATCATCACTGAGGTAGGCATTCCCATACTCAGATCAAAACTAACTAGCAAACTAACTACTGCTATGATACAGGAACGATCTTGCAATACATCATAAGCACAGACACATGTAGACACAGTATGGGCGCAGCCATCTATTTATGAATAGTATACAGTATAATGAATACAAAACTCCTCGCAGCCTGGATGGCGGAAACTAGATCCAGGATCTTGATTTCTACTTCCCAAAACCGTACGATTCTATCCATGTGAATGAATGTGTTGAAGTCGAACATGGTAGAAACCACTTGATTACCAGTCAATGATGTAAACTATTAACAAGTGTGAGAGAAACCACCATTAATGTCAATGGCTCTCAAAGTACTCAGTACAATCCATGAGATGTGAATAGATGTGTTGATGTCGAACATGTCACAAAGTCATTCGATCGAAGGTCAATGATGCAACATGTCATCGAAGGCGAGAAACCTGCCATTGAGGCATGCAGATCTCAAGGTACTGACGATTTCTAGATCATCTTTCTAGATAATGAGCTGAAGTCGATAGAAAGCGATCCATCATAAGCAAGCCCACAACACGAAATCATTATCAAGGTTGAAGAAATATTGTTGCAAGGACCAACTCAGGGATGGTCAAGATGGATGACAGATATTTTGCATATGAATGGCTTATTTGCACGAACCTTTTGAACACATAATGACACAGCAGATGGCTTGGTGACAATTGACCCAAAGTTAATACCCAGAAACCGGCTAAATACTTTCAAATGGTTTGATCAACTGTCAGGCAAAGGATTTCCCAACCCAGGTGAATGAAAAGTGTCGTGTTCAAGAGTGGTTACAAGGTTTTTCTGAGACAAAGTATGACAAATAGGTGTATTTTTCTCTCTTTTCCCCCACCATTTCTGGCAAGTACCTCTTTATTTTTTTGACAAGCTTGAGGAGGATAACATTTGCTTGATTATAAGCTCATCCTTCGAATGAGTCCAACTTAGTTTAAATTCGAACCCTAAGAAGGAGTGGTCCGTTCCTATTTGTAATTGAACAGGTCCTTTACTGTTAAATTTTAACGAGTCCAGTATAGGAGAAACTCGGTGTTTTTCAATTTTAGGGAGTCTGAAAAAACTTAAGAAAACTCCATGGTTTTCCTTTTTCGTAAATTTGTGTCTCCCAAGCCCGAAAAAAGTATAAAATAATACTTGAGAGAACCGCTTGATCATTATGACCAAGGAGTACTTTTCATCATTAGTGTCTCTGATCTGAAAAAGCAAAAAAGCGGTCAAGGACACATCGTTTTATTACCAATATCAAATTTGAAACGACAAAAATATGGCAATATTTTCGTGTTTTCACAGTTGGAAAAGGGCTGTAAGAGGACCATCTTTTTAGTTCTGTTTTAACGAGTTTAAAAGAAAAACTCAGTGATCTTTTCATGTTTTAGGAGTCAGAAAAGAGCTTAAAGGTGACTCTATTGTTTCACTTTTTCGTAAGTTTTAATGAGTTCGAAAAAGGGATAAAAATGTACTCATATGAACGACTTTCAATTTAATTTACGAGCATGAAAAGATGGAAAGAACTCGGCATTTTTATTTGTTTTACGAGAATGAAAGACAACAAAATAATCTTGGGATTTTCATGAGTTTAACGAGCCTTGAAAATAACCGAAATTGACTCGAGATAGGTTTCATTTTTACAAAAGCTTGAAACAGAGAAAAACTATGCTTCAAAGTAGTTTCATTTTTACACAAGCTTGAAACAGAGATAAAACTGTGCTTGATGCCCCCTAAGCGTTTCATTTTTACACAAGCTTGAGACAGAGAGAAAAATATGCTTGATGCCCCCTAAGAATAACTACTAGAGGGCATGCCCCCCGAGCTTCATTTCGTTCAAGTAAGTATGGTAATCAATAGCTGGATGGAATGAAGGTTCATTTACGAGATCATATGAAAGACCCGACCTAAAACTGTAAGAAAATATGCAAAAAACTGAAATAACTAACCTAGATATACAATTTAACATTTATGCGATCTTGTTAAACTCTCGACTGAATTAGAGGAGGATTGTTTCATTTTTTAACGAGCTTGACACGGGAAAAGAACTATGTTCGGATCCAGTTTCATGTTTACGCAAGCTTGAAATGAAAAACTATGATTGTTATAAGTTCGCATGCCCCCAGCATAATGATGCAAATCGAGGTAACGCAAATCGAGGTATCCTAAAAACCCTTGTTTCATTTTTTAAACGAGCTTGACACAAGATAAGGAACTATGCTCATAAATACTCTCTACAATCTACCTAACAAGGAACTATACTCTAAAAACCTTGATTCATTTTTTAACAAGCTTAACACAAGACAAGGAACTATGCTCTAAAATCCTTGATTCATTTTTTAACGAGCTTGACACAAGACATGCAACTATGCTCATGACTCCTTGTTTCTTTTTTTAATGAGCTTGACACAAGACAAAGAACTATGCTCATAACTTCTCTCTACAATCTACCTAACAAGCAACTATGTTGTAAAATCCTTGATTCATTTTTTAACGAGCTTGACACAAGACAAGGAACTATGCTCTAAAATCCTTGATTCATTTTTTAACGAGCTTGACACAAGATAAGGAACTATGCTCAAGTCTACTCTCTAGAATCTACCTATAATCTACCTGATTCATTTTTTAACGAGGTTGACTCAGTAACAAGTACTATCCTCGAAAACTGATTCATTTTTTAACGAGGTTGACACACGAAAAGAACTGTCCTCATACTCACTGATTCATTTTTTAATGAGGTCGACACAGTAAAAGGAACCTTCCTCAAAATCCTTGTTTCATTTTTAAGCAAGCTTGACACAAGACAAGGAACTATGCTCGAAACACCCTATTTCATTTGTTAACGAGGTTGAGACAGGAAAAGGAACTATCCTCGCCCATGATTCATTTTTTAACGAGGTTGACTAAGTAAAAGGAACTATCCTCTGATCAACTAATCATGGCTTCTAACTGGAAGAGAGACATGTCAATGGACACACCTTGATTGTGGCTTCCAAGAGGTCTTCATCAGAAGGAAGAATAGTTCTCTGGAAGGAACACATGTCAAGGGACTCAAAAGGGATAAGAACATTGCGTTAAAGTAATCCCATAGAGTTTTCCATGTCAATTACTAGATCTAAATCAAAGGAAGATGAGCAAATAGTGAGAGGCTCACTTTCATCGGTAACTGAAAACATGGGACTAGTTGCCACATAATTAACCTGCGGCGGGGTAGATACCACTTTATAATCAGGAACATTTAAGGGTGTCATATTATTGGTAGTTGAAACAAGACTAGGGAATGAAAGATGGTCTACAGTCACAATATTTCCATTGTGAGGGAAAGACATCACGCCAAAGAGTGTCGATATGACAGCTTTCATTGCATAAACATAGTCTCACCCAAGGAGTAAATTGAAATCCAAGGGACCTCGAACTACCATAAGATCAATACAGACAGTTTTACCTTCCAAGGTAATAGAAAACTTAGGAGGGATCCCTAAAGGTTCACTCTTGGTTCTGTTAAAAGCTTTCAAATTCTGCGTAATAGGTGCAAGCTGAGGGAAACCCAAAGCTCTCCAAGCAATGGAGGATAAAATACTAACAGAAGCACCTTCATCTACCTGCGTGTGATGCATGTCCCTACCACCAACCTTGACAATGATTTGGAAAGGGATGGAGGAAGGAAGACGAGGTTTTGTCAATCTATTCCAATCAAAGGAAAAGACCTCAGTACTTGGAGGGGGTTTTGTAGAAACAGGTGAAATGCCCCCCAACGTAGAAGAATCTGATGTAACAAGAAGAACCTGAGCAGTGTGAAGTTCACTCTCTAAAGAGAAAGTGGGATCGACCGAATGTGAAATTGAATCGACCACTTGATCAACTAATGGATCATCAACCAGAGTGATATGAGTTTCATTCTCCAATGGAAGAGTGGGATTGACTGTACTTGAAATTAGATCAACCACTCCGTCAATTGACGGTAGGTTGGGAGAAAGTTTACAATAACTAGTTGGAAATTCTGGCTGTGGAGCAGTAAGGTTTTCCAACAATTTTGAGGCTTCATCCATGTGAGGGAAAATGTGAGTTTGATGACTCCCTTTACATAACTTACAAGGAAACCTAACTTTACCCTTTTTCCCAAGAACCTGACTATCACTAGTTGATGGATCAATGCAAAGTTGATGAGATTTTTCAGACCATACTTCCAATACCTTTGGAATACCAGGACAATTGATAAGGATGTGGTCACCCTTACAAAGCCTGCAAGGGTATTTTGGTTTATGATGCATGTTGGAGGTTTCCTCAACACAACTAACACTTACAGCCATGGTTGGTTGCTTGACACAAAAATCTGTCACCATGACTATTTTCAGTCAGTATGGGTCCATCATCAACCATACTGTCTGCAAATAGTCATGGTGACAGATTTTTGTGTAACAAATATGATGAAGGATTCTTAACTGCCCTTCACACATTTGAGTCCATTCCATCTGATTCCAACCTTTGAATTGTTCCATGTTTGATTACCTTGCTCTGTGATACCATCCCCTATTAAAGAAACCAAATCCAAAAAGCCATCCTTCTTTGACTCCATCATGCCCAATGGACTGAACTATTCAGTTTGCCTCACTCTTTTGTTGAAACTCACCATCCAAACTCAAAAAAAACCCATGTACTTCATAACTAGCGTAACACTTTTCAAAACAAAGCTAAATTATAAAGAGAGAGCCCTCTTTGGATGCAGATTGGCTAGAATTTGTATCTAAAAGATTCGTCTGTGGTTACCTCGGCCGTATTCCCTTTCTTACAACTTTTGGGAACAACCTGAGTGATAACAACAGCCATGAAAGTTCCATTACCATAAATCTCTATTATTCATATGAAATGGTGACAGTTACTATCCATCATTATAAATCATTATTGGTGATAGACCTTGAATGTCACCACAACGATTATACTTTATCGATGCCACCTTTGGTAATGAACTGTCAGGCCAGGGTAACTCCAGAATGAATGAGCGGAAGAATAAACTGATTGATTTATTAATTAGCTAACTATCAGTTATATACATAAATATGATGGATCAGTTCATCTTCTTGATGATTTTCCAGTTCACCCATCCGTTGAGGATTAGGTGTCAACATTCCCCCCCTTAATCTGAAGGGATGTTGGTGAGTCCAAGCATCGTTCTGAATCTTTCAAGCTTTTCTCTTCCAAGCGCTTTGGTGAAGATGTCTGCAATTTTCTCGTTTATGGAACAATGACGGAGATGGATTGTTTTGGCCTCAAAATGATGTCGGATCAGATGATATTTAGTATGGATGTGCTTAGTACGATCATGGAACTTTGGGTTCTTGGCCAACTTTATTGCAGAGGTGTTATCAATCATGAGTGGAGTTGATTGTATTTGTTTTACCTGCAAATCTTCAAGAATTTTCCTGAGCCACACAATTTCTTTTGTTGCTTCAGCTGCTGCCACATATTCTGCTTCTATTGTGGAATCTGCTGGTACTGATTGTTTGTGTGATCTCCAGGAGACAGCTCCTGATCCAAGACTCATAGCATATCTTGAAGTAGATACCCCAATTTCTTTATCTCCATCGAAGTCTGAATCATAGTATCCAATCAAGTTGAAGTCGTCCACCTGTGTATACTTGATTCCAAGGTCTTGAGTTCCCTTCAAGTACCTTAGAACTCTTTTTGCAGCAGACCAATGTTCCTCACAAGGCTTTTGCATAAACCTGGAGAGGATTCCAACAGCAAATGAAATGTCTGGTCTGGTAGTAGTGAGGTAGATGAGACTTCCTACAAGCTGTCTATACTTTGTTGCATCCTCAAATTCCTTTCTTTCAATAGATGTGAGCTTCAAGTTTTGTTCCACTGGAGTAGAAAGAGGATTACACTTTGTCATGCCAAATCTGTTTAACAAATCTCCAATGTATTTATTTTGAGAAAGAAATATGGACTTTGGATGTTGGGTTACTTTAATGCCAAGATAGTAATGAACATAGCCCAAATCAGTCATTTCAAAAATTTTTCCTAATTATTTCTTTATGGATGCAATAAGCTTTCATTGTTCCCTGTCATTAAAAGATCATCTACATATACCACAAGATATACAACTGTTTTGCCAACTTTCTTAACAAATAAAGTTGCATCATCAAGATCAAAATGATTGAAGTTGAGTTTCAGAAGATGCTCAGTTAGTTTTTCATACCAGGCTCGTGGTGCTTGTTTGAGGCCATACAAGGACTTCACAAGTTTGCATACTTTATGTTCATGTCCTTTCACAGCAAATCCTTCAGGTTGGGACATAAAAACATTCTCTTTTAGATCTCCATTCAAGAATGCAGTTTTTACATCCATTTGATAGACTTCCCAACCGTTCCGAGCAGCTAGTGCAAAGAGTGTCCGGATGGTGGCCCATTTTTCTGTGGGGGCAAAAGTTTCCTCATAATCGACCCCTTCCTTCTGTGCAAAACCTTTTGCCACAAGCCTAGCTTTGTGCTTGTCAAGTGAGCCATCAGCTTTGTATTTGTTCTTGTAGACCCACTTGCAGCCAATTGGTTTGGTTCCAAATGGAGGATCAACCAGCTTCCAAGTGCCATTCTTTATGAGGGCATCATACTCCTTCTGCATCGCTTCTTTCCATTCATCATTAGAAGCAACTTCTTTGAAGGAAGTTGGTTCAAAATCTGTAGACAAGTTCAATTCACAATCATAAGTAACATCCATATTAACAGGTGAATTAGAGTTATCTACATCACCTCCATCTTGTCGGTTTGTATTTCGGGTTCCTGTTTTTCCAATTTCATCAGGATGAACACATTCAAGTGTCTTTGTCAACCACTTTGGGGGACCTTTCTGAGATAGTCCAGGTTGCTCTGTTGATTGAGTTGGGTCTGAATCAAGATTGAGTCTCCCAATTCTATCAATTACATCACTTAAAGCATCATCCGTTGTTGGAGTGTCATGCAGGGGAGATTGTTCTTCAGAAGAAGATTCCACATGTTGATCTAGTATAGGAATCCCCCCTTCAAGATGTAGAATCTGATTATCGAACTCTTGAAATGATTTCAGTTTTGTGAATCTATCCAAGCGATCAAGTTGCCGCTCAACAACACTGTCAGATTTGGATGATTCAAGAAAAATGACATCTCTAGATAAAAAAAACTTTTTATTTACTTCATCATAGAGGCGGTACGCTTTAGATGTGTTTGAATACCCCAGGAAGATACACTTACGACTTCTAGCACCAAGTTTATTTCTATGTACCTTTGGTATTAAAGCATAACAGGTGGAACCAAAAATCCTGAGATGTTTTACCGAACGAACATGTCCATACCACAATTCATAAGGAGTCTTGTTTCTTATAGCACTAGATGGACATCTATTCTTTATATATGCAGCACATAGAATAGCATCAGCCCAAAACATTGTCTTTACATTTTTGAAGAAAAGCATGGATCGTACCATTTTCAAAATTGTTCTGTTCATTCTTTCAGCTACACCATTCTGTTGAGGATTATAAGGCACAGTTTTTTGATGTTTAATCCCATGTTGGCGAAGATAGTGTTCAAATTCATTTGATGTATATTATTTTCCATTATCAGTGAGAATAGACCCAATATGAGATTGTGCATCATTTTCAATCCATTTATGAAAATTCTTGAATGTTTGAAAAGCATCAGATTTGTTCTTCAATAAATAAACCCAACACATTCTGGTGTAATCATCAATAAATGTCATGATATATTTATTTCCATTTGCAGAAGAAACAGGCATTGGACCGCATAAATCTGAATGAATGAGTTCAAGCTTCCTATGTGCTCTTGAATGTGAATCATGAAAAGACTGTTTGCTATGCTTTCCTAGAATGCAAGCATCACATTACTTATGTTTTCTAGGAATTGTAGGCAAACCAACAACACCATTTTTCTTCAACAAGCGGAGACTATCATAGTTTAAATGTCCAAATCTAGCATGCCATAATAAACTTGATGGAAGTGTACCTTCTTCATGATGAGAAATATATGAGAAATGTTGTGTATGAGCAGAGGTTCCTTGCAGTTTAAGAAGTCTTTCTTCTTCTATACCCCTCATGACAAGTGAGTGGTCAGATGCCTTTCTTACCTCAAGCTTTCCATCAAACATGTGAATGGAGTGACCTTGCTGGCGGATGTGGACCAGGGACAGCAAGTTTCTCTTGAGATGTGGGAGATATAGAACATGATCCAGAAGAAAGTCTAGAAGACCAGGCAGTTTAAGCCTAATTGTGCCAAGCCCTGATGGCTTGATTTTTGACTGATCTGCAAAGTATACTGCTCCATCAACATTATCAGTGAAATCTTCAAAAAAATCTTTCCTATGAGTCATATGACAGGTTGCTCCTGAATCAAGCAACCAGTCATTTTTCGAAGAAGCAAGTGAAGCATTAAACAAATCTTCATTTACTCCAATGTTACATTGTGCCTCAATATAGTGAGTGGATTCGGGTGCTTTACCTTTGTCTGTGTCATCATTTTTACCTTTTTTGCTGATTTCTTCTCTGCTCAATTTTGTCCCATGGTAACTTGCATGTAGAAGCATCATGTGATCCATTTCGTTTGCAGCGAATGTAATGCGGATCTGCCTTTTCTGCTTGAGAATGTTTGCCCCCCCTGCCTCTAAAGTATCTTCCTCTTCCTCTTCGTCCACCTCTTCCTCTTGTAGATTCTTGAGCAGGATGCTTTTCTTTATGAGCAAGGCAAACAGTCTCTTCAGAAGATTCAGGGACTGTTTTCTTTCCAAAGGCTTTCTCTCTTTCAGCAAACTTTTTCACAAGAGACTCAAAGGTTATGTCTTTAAGATTTCCATTTGCTTGTAAAGACTCAAGATAATTGGAGTAGGTATGATAGAGTGCTTTGAGAAAGGCAATAAGAGAGATATCCATCTCAACCTTAGTGGATTTAATATCATGCGTTATAGACTTTATTTCAGATGCAAGAGCAAGGGGATCATTATTTTTCAGTTCAAGAGTGAAGAGTTTAATCATGAGCTGAACAACTTCAAGTGCAGAATGTGAATCATAGAGTTCTTTAAGCTTTTGTAAAGCTTCAAAGGCAGTGAAATAGGATGAAATATGACGACTTACTTCTTCATTTACAGATGCTGCGATCAATGCATAGGCTTTGTTGTTCTTGTTTTCCTAGATGACAAGTTCTTTATCTGATGTAGGCTGCACAGGGTCTTTGTCTTCTTCTCCGACACACACTCCTTTCCACAACTCATTGTAGATTAGGGTGTGTTTTACCATCTGAGACCATTCAGAATAGTTCTCCTTGCCAGTGAGAACTATTCTAACCATAGAAATGATTGAATGCATTCTGTAAAAAATAACATTTTCTTGAAGAAAAAAAGAAAACTTCCTTACAGCCTTATGCACTATATTTTCTACAAATCCTTCTAGTGTTTGACAGAAGCATTAGTATCTCATTGAAATATTATGTACATATCACTTCACATGCTTCAACGCAGCATTACCATTCACATAAAATCATGCAATACTGAATCAGTTACCATATCCTTGCTGTCGTGGGTTCGGCCCCTTCTTGACGGTTCTTCCTCTGGTGGCCCGGACTTATTTCTGCGAGTCGCTGGTCCACGCAGGTAACAGGAGTAGTGGTCCACATAAGCTCTGGACAGGGCTTTTCAAAATTTCAGGTGGGCAACCCAGAGACGCATAACGGCTATGACTGGAAAGGTAACATGGACTATGCATGGAGTCATGGATTGATATCTGACGAGACTTACAATACCATCATCGAAAACTGCAATTTCTTCGTTAACAATACATTCGACAACCAGACATGTAATGAAGCAGTAAACGAAACTTTAACGCAGTCTAATCAGGTCGACAGGTACAGCCTTGTGAACGTTACAACAGATTGGCTTCAGCCATGTCTAATCTTACGCATGACAATATGCTTGCCATTGGAACAGATATGCTCATCGAGACTGACTATTAATTATATGTGCTGCCTTTGAGAATGCATCGGTCGCTGAAAAAACCGATGAGCCTTTGAGGACAATGCGCATTTAATCGAGGAGCAGATACCAAGTATATTCATTCGAAGTGGCAGAGAAAAACGATTAACGCAATCCCTTACAGTATATTCAAGATCATCACAAGCGCTTCACGCCCGGAGAGAAAAAACTAATGAAGTAAATGCAGGTCGTCCACTGCTTAGAATGGCATGGCAGACCCACTTAAAAACGTGGTGCCCCACTTGAGGGAAAGAAACAGCCGCCCTCCGAAATGCCGAAGTCCACGAGCTGCCATGAAATTGGCAACCCCGAATCTTGGATGAATGCGGGTAACCTCAATGAAAGCAGTCCCGTTAATTCACCAGTGGAGAAACAAAAGAAAATCAGATGCAATCAGAAAACAAAGAAGGAATAAGGGTCGTATCCTTATCCACAGAGGCGTGAACCCAGTTCTCCAGGAAGGAAAGCTCTTTTGCAATTTGCACGGATATGGAAAGACAAACCGACTGATTAATGAGGATATGGAAAGACTGTCGTTTCCCCTCTCTGCGCATACCTGAATGTATCGGTTATGCCTGACAGTGTCAAGCAAACATTTATAAAAAACAATGCGCAGTCTCTGGCAGTCAGAGAGCGCAATACCGCCTTGAAAAACACTTATAGTGCAGTCAGGCCAGGCAGAGGCAGAGCCAGGGAATCAATGTCAGAGTAGCACTCAGGACTGAGCAGCTCTTAGGACAGCAGGAGTTACAACTATTTCTGGGACCTGTGCTCTGATACCATGTCAGGCCAGGGTAACTCCAGAATGAATGAGCGGAAGAAAAAACTGATTGATTTATTCATTAGCTAACTATCAGTTATATACATAAATATGACGGATCAGTTCATCTTCTTGATGACTGTCCAGTTCACCCATCCGTTGAGGATTAGGTGTCAACATGAACGCTCTTTTAACCATCACCAATGAGCTTATGGTGACATTTTGCTACCCTCACCAATGTTCTTTTTTCTTGTTGTGTGTACCTGTTCTCAAAGTCAAACTCACTAATCATTACTAACTATCTAGATTTCCTAGCATTCAGATTCGGTTGGTCAAACAAGTATCTCAACCCATTATGATCACTCATCGATACAACCCTCCTACCAATAAGATAGTGCGTCCACATCTTCAACACATGAATGACCGCTGCTAACTCAAAATCATGAGTCAGATAGTCCTGCTCGTGCTCATTCAATTTTTATGACTCGTAGCACACTACGTGTCCCTCCTGCATAAGGACTCCACCAAGTCTTCTCTTGAAAGAATATGTACACACCAATAAATGTTTGTTTGGATCTGTAACCTTTAACACTTGATCATTTGTCAACCATTGCTTTAATTGCTTAAAATTCGATACACATTCCTCATCCATTCAAATTTCTTACCTTACCTCTGCAATGACATAATAGGATATGCAATCCGGGAAAAGTTTTTGATGAACATCCTATAATAACCCACTAACCCCATAAATGATCTTACCTCTTCCATATTTCTAGCATCTTCCCACTCCATGATAGCCCTTATCTTCTCTAGATCCATTGTTATGCCTCCTTGGAAACAACATGTCCTAAGTAATGCACCTTTTTCTGAAAGAAATTGCATTTACTAAGTTTAGCATACAACTAATTCTCTCTCAATAATCTAAATATTGCTTCTAAATGCTGGGCATTCTCTTCCTCGTTCTTAGAATATATCAAGATGTCATCAATGAATACAATAACAAACTTGTGAAGATAAGGATGAAACACACTATTTATCAAGCACATAAAGGTAGCTCGAGAATTTTTCAAACAAATGAAACAACAAAACTCATAATTCCCATACCTGGTCTGGAAAGTTTTGTTATATATGTCCTCTTATTTAATTCATACATGATGCTATTTGGATGTTAGATCAATCTTTGAGAATACTGTTGCTCCCTTTAACTGATCAAATAAGTCATGAAACCTCGACAACGGATACTTGTTCTTTATGGTCACCTTGTTCAACTACATGTAATCAATGCATAACCTAATGGTACCATCCTTCTTCTTCACAAGAAATATTGGTGGACCCCAAGGCGATACACTTGGCCTAATGTATCCCTTGTCAAGCATTTCCTTCAACTGAAAATTTAACTCTACTAACTTTGGAGTGCTCATCCTATAAGGTTCTTATGATGTTGGTGCTCCCCTAGTACCAACTCAATGGAGACGCCAACTTCTCTGTGAGGTGGAAAATCTTAAATATCTGCTGAAAACACATCTTGAAATAGTTGTAAAACTAGGTATATACTCAATAACTCTGCATCCCCGTCCTCCTTACCTTTGTCACTAGAGATATGTACTGTAAATAATGCACACCCTTTTCTGCAATTGTGCTTTACCTGCATAGATTTCCCCATCCTAACTAATGTTACCTTCTTCTCTCCACGTAAGATTCTTTGCTCTCCATTCTCATCCAAGCATTCAATGGCTTTTTCATAAAAATCCACATTGGTCCTATGCATATACAACTAGTGCATATCCAACAACATACTATATGCTCCCAACGAAAATACATTCAAATGTGTTTATGTAGGCATTCCATTTAGTTCAAATGCACAAGCGCTTACCCAATGGTGAACTCTCTTCTTTGTACTTGTAGCCAACTGTACTAACCAAGAGTATGCATGCACTTCTTTATTCAAAGAACACTTATCCACCAAGTTAGGACTAATACAAGTATAATTAGATCTACGATCAATCAAAATAGAAACAATTTGATCACAAAACTTATCGTCCATCTCAATGATAGATGTTGAGTGATCTTCTTACTTGTTATCTAGCACTGCATAGATATGAGGAATGCTCTTCCTGACATCCCCAATAGTCTATGCCTCCTGTCCACTGTAAATATAAGGCCTACCACCCTGAAACTGTGGGAAATCTCTCTTGATATGATCCTTACCACATATCCAACACTCGAACTGTCTGGTAACATCACCTCTATTCTGTTGTTGTGACCCATTTCCCTATCTAGCTAAGTTGAACTTCTTGTATGGTGCATCATTATTTTTCTCTTCTTCATTATGGGGCCTTGTTCTTTTCGACTACCATTTACCTTTAGATTTTTCTTTCCCTTTCTAACCTTGATGAGATTCTATCTTATGTTTTTATGTCTCATAACAGTGCTTCAATTTCCCAATAACTTCCTCCAATGACTGAGGCTCATCATACTCAATCCAATCCTTAAATTTTAATGGAAATATGCTAACAAATATTTAAAATTTAGTCTTTTCATCTTTAAGATATGGTACATACCTCAATATCTCTAGGAACTTAGTCATATAATCCTCATCTATCATCGATCCCATTTTTAGCTCATAAAATTCCTCAGCTTTGTTGTCGTAGTACCTCTTCGACAAGTACTTCTTCCTGAAAAGTCTCTTGAATTCATGCCAACTCAACTCTTTTGTCTTGATGTCTTTGACCCACTTCACATCTTCCCACCATATGTTTGCTTTACCTTCTAGGTGGAAGATAGCTACTCTGACCTTCATATTATCTATGTCATTATGAAACTTAAAGAAGTTCTTCATCCCAAGTAACCGAGCCTCTGCATCTTCTGACTTCTTCAAATCTCCATCAAAGGTACATTACTAAAATTTCTTAAAATCATCCATAAAATATCTCCTTTCACTCCTTTTGTAAGGATGATAATGATCACGATAATAGTCCATGTCAAAACCAAAACTAGAATATTACCTGTGTCCATCATCTCTCTGATCTAGAGTATCCAAGAACCTACCATATCTAATCATGTCATCCCTTCCTAACCTATGCCCACTATGATATCTACTACTATATGCCCCATTTTTTCTATTCTCCTATCCATGGCTGATCTGAAATGGTTCCTGTCTCTGCAAGGCTAACAAAATTTGAAGGATTACTGTATTGACTTCTACTTGTTTCTCTTGTGCCTGCATGATTCTATCATTATCTACCTTGCAACTTCTTAATTATTCCTTCAATCTTCTCAATGTGTCTACTACATTAGAAGAATTCCCAACACCACACTGCTCATTTGATCCATAGGGAGAGTCTCAGGAACTATAGTCTATCATCTCTCTAGTCATATTTTTTGTTTTATTCTTGTAAATCATACCATGTCATCCAAACCAAAATATAAATAAACCAACGTACCTTAGTGTAGTTCAAGGAAGGATATCTCATCTACAATACCTACCAGATTAGTGCAATCTATATATATATATATATATATATATATATATATATATATATATATATATATATATATATATATAAACATAATAATATCAGCATATATATATCATCCTAACCATAGTTCAGTCGTCAATGCATGACCATGTTAACCACACATCATGACCTCATGCATGACAACTACACCCATATCAATGTATGAATAATCAACATATGTATGGAATGCATGCATACACGATACATTCAAACACTAACATTCCTAACCAGTGCATAACCAACCTATACTCATGATAAACACATCCAACAATAAACCATCCACTTTCACATGGAAACATCACTACAACCATGACCAACAGCATGCATATGCAATAAACACATAGACCACAAGTGTAAGTAACACATTTTCAACCAACATGAATGCATGACCAACACACACTGCCCATCCAATCCAAGGGGTGAACCATGCTCTGATACCACTTTGTAACCATTGTCCTCCCACATTTACCTAAGTTAATCGGTCTGTTGGGGTAAACATGTGGCAAGAGACTACTACAATATGAGTCAACTCCCCATATAAAATTAAGGAAGTGGAACCAGCTAAACACAACCAAACTGACCTTCTGCACTTGTCATAGGACCTACAAGAGCCAACCAACGCTTCCAAGTGATCAACCCCTGAGAAAGCTTGACACCTCATTGCCATAGACCCTCAGTCGCTCCCATGACATGGGCATCCATTTGACAAGTTCCCTCTAGTCACTCTCACATCATGGGCATACAAGCGTCTGGGGTCTTTTTTCAGCTAGTTCTGAGCCTGCGACCCCAGATTTTATGCCACTTTTTCAGGGCCAAGACTCAAGCCACTGCCCAGAACTCCATGAAACTTTTAGGAATGAAAAGTAACATCAAAACAATGATACAAATACAAATACTTGGCTGGACCCCTACTAACCATGGTAGACATTTCGTCAAACATGTCACAAATATGCATTCTATATGTCATAACAATATATCTGAGCATAAGACTCTCATACTTATTTTAGAATTGCTAAGAAGCATTGATGACTTATCGCAATAGATTCATTACCATCTATTAGGTCATATATTCATTGTACATCCATTTACAAATCAAAACATGATGAGAGACCTACATCATCACAATCATAAAACATGTTCATAACCATCATATAACCAATAGAAATAATAAGGATACATCATCCATAAATGCCTCATATGAACCAAAACATTTTCTCATAAAATACCAAGGAGAAATAGTTCTTATTAATATTAGTGCAACTAGGCTCGGGACTCTCATGTACCACCCGACCATAGATTGGTTGATCACATGTGTCATATTCCAAGCATGTATGTGGGACTTACAGCCAAAATGAACGAGGGCTTCCCGATGCTACACCACCTCACCCTTAACAATAGAATGAGGCTTTACCACAATCCCCACTGGATCTCTACGCTATAAACAATAAAAGTATAATACCAAGCTTTATCGAAATCCTCACCAGATCACTAGGCCAAAAACTAAGCATGGATGCCATCGAATCTCTCCACCTACAGTATTAGGGATTTGTCTATCCTAACCTCTTGGATTTACCATGTATCCCATCATTACTAGTCAAGGGATTCCTAGCCCTACAAACTCTCCACCCTCTACGATTTACCATGTATCCCATCCTGGGATTCCTAGGCTAAATCAATAGTGCTCAACACTTATTTTTATTGTGTATCCCACCATTCACTAGTCAAGAAATTCTTAGGCTCAATCGAGGTGTTCACATTCAAGCTTTTCCATGTATCCCATAATGGGATTCCTAGGCCTTGTGAATAATCCATGGACCACCCCACTAATCTTCGATTCCATCCAGAAATCCAACTCAACCACATACAAAATAATCCACCATGCCATGGCTATCTAGAAATGGAAAGGATAGGCTAAAAAACACTACCACACTTGGAAAAACCCATGCCCACACAAACAAGAGAACTAAGAACACGCATGCATAACCATGCATGGTAAATCTAACAAGGAACTCACACATGCAAATCGACACCTACAAATAATCCTGATGTAGTTGCTAGATCCTACTCTTCCTTACTTTAAATTTTCTTCCTCTTTCCTTCTTTTCTTTTCTTGGTCCAATGTTAAAGTGCTCCAAAAAAACTCTAACTGTCCAAGTGATGATTGTTGTCTTAGCAGACCATAGCGATGATAGAAGGAGAACAACAAATTGTTTCTATCTCGGCAAACCACAATGCAGATATAGGTGGAACAACGAATCATTTCTATCTCAGCAAACCATAGTGTTGATAAAGGGGAACAACAAATCGTTTCTTTCTTAGTTAACCAAAATACTAATACAAGGGGAACAACAAATCGTTTTTCTTAGCCACGCAGTCTGTAAAAACAAAATTTAAAAATCCATTCATAACTCCCCAACCAAGGATCATTTTCGAAAATCGTTCACGAGTTACCAAATAGGCCGTGCTTTTCACAAAACAAAGATGCCAGAATTTTGAATTTCTTCTTCCCTTGATCAAAAATTGACCCACAAATTTTATGACGGTTTTCCCTTACAAATTTTTCTTTCTTTTGTTGGCTTGATACAAAGTGCTCTATATTCTCAAGTCTGTAATGTAAATAACTCTTTCCAATACACAATCTTGGGTGCAAAATCAATGGATTAAAAGATTCACTGAAATGTTATTCTCGAGGTTCTCATTTAAATGTGAATAACAAAGAAAATACAGTGCATGAATTCCTCATTCAACACAACAATTTAAAGACCAAATCAATTTCAATCTCCAGATATTAATATTACAGTTCACAAACCTCACAAGCACGTATGAAAATAATTGTCTCACACACACTTACAAATTTCAATTTGCTGATAAACAAAACACTGATCTAAGAAATGTTGTTCAGTTAACTTCAATCTCCCACAAAGAAAAAAAAACAACGTACCTCTCTCTCAAACCCAAAAACTTCCAGCCCCAAAAATGTTCCTCCCCTCCAAAAACTAAAAGCAACTGTCCAAGAAATGAGTTCATGGATGTGAACCAATTTCCCTTAGCCCTAACTACCTACTAACTATAAAATCATTTCTTTTAACTAGATATTTCTAACTAATCTGAGCTAAATATCAAAAAAAATTCACAAATAAAATTTAAAATGTTCTAGCCTTGGCATGTGACCAATTCATCACATTGTTAGGTTCTTGGTCTGACTTTAATAACTTATAATTTTTATGTGCTCCACATAATGCACTTGCATCAAAGTCTCCAAGAAAGAAAATTTTATGAGCTCCTCTTCATAAGATCTTCTAAAGAATGACCTACTTTATGTAGTGTTGCTTCATCCATCCAAGTAGAATCCTCCATCGGACAATCTTTCAAGTTCACAAGATATTCCAAGTATTCCTTCCTTCTGGTCTTCTTAGCAACACGTGTATCCAAAATCTGTTCAGCCTCTAAACTCTTTTCCATAGGCATTTTCTTCAGCCATTGTTGTTCCTTTCCTTCATCCTTGTCAATATTCTCATAAGCTTGATCTGCATCACCAACAATGTAGGGATATAAATCTGCTACATTAAAAATGGTTGAAATGCCAATTCCTAGAGGTAACTCCAGCTCATAATCATTCGTTGAAAAATTTAGGAGGATATTATATGGTCCCACCTTCTTCATTTTCACATGTTGACATAGCCAACACTTACTCACGTACCTTTGTACATCTACCTTCATCTTAGGCAAAAAATAGAAGTGACTCAGCTACCCAAGTGTTAATGGATTTGAGACTTCTGCGATTCGTATTCTGTGTGGTTGTGTCTTCCGAATTCATTGCATCTATTTTTTTTGTGCATCGACGTTTCGAACCATCCTCTGTGGTTCATCATCAGCTACCCAAGTGTTTTTTCAACTAAAAAGTATCCATCCAACCTGCCATTAAGATTTTCTTGGACCAAGTTTTCCCTCATTGAGAAATTGGGAATACATAGTTGATTGTTCTTGAACAATAGCCCATCCTGCAACATAAACTCTTTACATGGATTGCTGTCCCTATTTACTTGATTTTTACACACTAAAAAAGCTTCTTTAAAATCAACATCAATGTCATATAAGTCCTTCAAATAATAAAAGCCTAAAAATTTTATTTGAGTTTCCTGCATGATTAAGCATCTCCTACTCAAGGCTATTTGACAACTCCAATGGTTGTCCCACTAGCATCACATCTCACTTGAAAGTGTTGATTGAAGTCTGGCAACTTCAACACCAGCTTTTCAGTGATCTTCTTCTTCAATAGTTGAAAAAAAAATATGTTTCTGATTCCCAATAAAATGTCTCCCTATTCTTGTTGATGGTGTCAATGATAGGTGCACAAATGCCACTAAAATTCCCAATAAATTTTCTGTAGAAGCTGGCTAAGCCATGAAATCTTCTCACATCAAAAATTTTCTTAGGTGAGGGCCAATTTATGATTTCCTCTATATTCTCCGGATCCATTTTCAAGTCATCCTTAGAAATGACAAAACCCAAGTATACAAGCTCACTTTTAATAAGAACACTTCTTCATGTTAATCAATCTCTCTAAAACATACTTCAAATGTCTTAACTGCTCTTCTTTAGTTTGACTGAAAATTAAAATGTCATCCAAGTAAATAATTACGAAACTTACCAATGAACTCCTTCAAGGTTTCATTCATCAGCCGCATAAATATACTTGGTGCATTTGACAAGCCAAATGGCATGACCATCCACTCATACAAGCCTTAATTGGTCCTAAAAGTTGTCTTCCACTCATCTCCTTCTCTAATCCGAATTTGATGATAACCACTTTTCAGGTCAATCTTTGAGAAGTAAGTTTCCCCACCTAAGCAATCCATCATATCATCCATCTGTGGCAATGGAAACCTGTAACGAATGGTGATCTTGTTGATTGCTCTAGAGTTAGTGCACATTCTCCATTCTCCACCGTTATTTGGACTTAATATTATAGGTACAGCACACCGACTCAAACTTTCTCTTATTAGTACTTTGTCCAAAAATTCTTGGACTTTCTTCCTCACTTCCTTATTCTCTCTAGGTGTCATTCGATATGCATCCTTATTTGAAATACTTTCTCAGGGTATCAATTCTATGTGATGACTGATGCTTCCTTTGGGTGGAAATTCACTTGGAAATTTATCAACTACAAAATCATGAAACTCATTCAACAACTCCTAAACTTCAATAGGTAAATCTACAATTTCAGTGTGCATAAGTACTACCTTTGGCTTGCAAACCACTGCATAGCTTACCTTCTTCTTCCATATGTTGTAGAAATTCCTTTCACTAAGTAGCAGTGATTTTGGGATGCTTGTTTCAGTTGTACCTTCCTCTTTCAATGGTAGAAGAGTGTGCTCCATTCCATCCTTTTCAAACTTATAACAATTACTCTCTCCATCATGTGTCACCTTCCTATCAAATTTCTGTGGGCCACCCAAAATAATGTGACAAACATCCATTAGCATTATGTCATAGAGCACCTTGTCTTTATACCTACCTATCTAAAACTCAAATTCACTTTGTTCATGCACCAAAAATTGGTGTCATTTTTGCAATCATGATACCTTATAAGGTTTGAGGTGCTTAATCATTTTCAATCCCAATTTTTCCACCATTTCTTGGGAGACTAGATTATCTATACTTCCGCTATCAATCACCAATTTGCAGCATTTGGCTTTTGCCTTACACATTGTCTTCAATAAGGATTTCCTTTGGACTGGTTTAGTAGTCTCCTTTACTGGTTTTAACAGGACTTTGTGCATCATCAACACCTCTCCAGTCTCTAGCACATTCTCTACCTCAGGTATGTTTGCCTCTTCTACCTCAGTTTAATCTATGTATTCACCTAATTGTCCTGTATTGTCATTCTCAGGACATCCAAAAGATCGGTGACCCAATTTGTTACATCTGTAACATCGGTAGGTAGTCTCTCTGCCTCTTCTTCTACCTCTACCTCTATGGTAAGGTCTTCCTCCTCTACTACCACCTTCCTTCTCTGACTGCCCTTATTGATTTGAGTTGCCTTCATCATTCTTTAGCGCAAGAAACTTTCCTCTTCCATTTGTCTATCCTTTCCCTTTCAAAAAACCACGTCCTTTTCCAGAGCTTTTCTTCCTAGATATCTTTTCTTCTTCCTTCAAGGCACACTAATATGCTTCCTCTATTGTCCTTGGAGAAAGTATGTTTATTTTATCTTGGATATCTGACCTCAAACCATTGATATACCTTGTTGTCTTCTTCGAGGTATCTTCTACATAGTCTACTCTCAAATTCACCTTGTAAAACGCTTTGGTGTAGTCCCTCACTGTCATTATATTTTGTTTAATATTTTGCATCTATTTGTAAACAATTAGTTCATAATTCTTCAACAAGAACTTACTCTTCATCTTCGCAGCCATTCTATCCCAATTCTTGATCAATGGTTTGTCCTTCTTCCTTCTTTCAGCCTATACATTGTCCCACCATAGTGCAGCATGGCCTTTCAACCTTGTCACAACAAACTTGACTCTCTTATCATTGTCAATTTCTTCGTAGTCAAAATATTTGTCCATCTCACAGATCCAATCTAGTAGATTCTCATCTTTCAAATTGTCATCATAAATAGAGATTTTAGGCTTTAGCCTTGAACTTGAGCCCAATACTACTTTAAACAACTTAATCTCAGCAACTTCATGAGGTGTTGCTCCTTCTTCTTCAAGTTCCTCTTCGGACTCACTAACATCTCCACCTTTAGGGTCTCATTGTCTCCCTACTTCCATGGCTTCTAACAGAACTTCTAGTCTCTTTATCTCTTCCCGGAGTTTTGCAATACCTACAGGTCTACCTCCATGTCCTTGTTCCCTTCTTTCTCACCTATTTATCTCTCTATACTGTAGAGAACAACAACATTAAGACCCTGATACCACAAGTTGATGGCTTCTATCCCAACAGACCACAATGCTAATACAAGGAGAACAACAAATCATTGTTATCTCAGCAAACCACAATTTTGATACAAGAGGAATAGAAAATCATTGTTATCTCAGCAAAACATAGTGCTAATATAGGGGGAACAACAAATCATTGCTATCTCAGCATACCACAGTGTTGATACAAGGGGAACAACAAATCATTTTTCCCAACTATGCAGTCTGTAAAACACAATTTAAATATCCATTAGTAACTCCTCAACCAAGGATCTTTTTGAAAAATAACTCGCGAGTCATTGAAGAGACCCTGCTCTGCACAAAACCCAGATGCCAGAATTTCGAATTTCATCTTCCTTTGATCATTGACCCACAAATTTGATGATAGTTTTCCCTTACAAAATTTTCTTTCTTCTATTGGCTTGATACATAGTGCTCTGTATTCTCAAATCTGTAATGTAAATGACTATTTCCAATATACAATCTTGGGTGAAAAAGCACTGGATTATAATATTAACTAAAATGTGATTCTTCAGGTTCTCGTTTAATTGTAAATAACAGAGAAAATGCAATGCATGAATTCCTCATTCAACGCAACAATTTAAAGACCAAATCAATATTAATCTCCATATATTAATATTACGGTTCACAAACCTCACAAGCACGTATGAAGATAATTGTCTCACACACACTTAAAAATTTCAATTTTTTGATAAGAAAACACTGGTCCAAGAAATTTTTTTCAGTTACCTTCAATCTCCCACAGAGAAAATAAAAAACAATGTACCTCTCTCTCAAACCCAAAAACTTCCAGCCCCAAAAATGTTCCTCCTCTCCAAAAACTAAAAGGAATTGTCCAAGAAATGATTTCATGGATGTGAACCAATTTCCCATAGCCCTAACTACCTACTGACTATAAAATAATTTCTTTTAACTCAATATTCCTAACTAATCTTAGCTAAATATCAAAAACTTCTCAAAAATGAACTTTAAAATGTTCTATCCTTGGCATGTGACCAGTCCATCATATTGTTAGGCTCTTGGTCTCACTTTAATAAATTATCATTTTTATGTTCTCGGCCTAATGCAACTGCATCACCCAGAGTGTGAGAGAGAGAGAGCTCCAAAAATGAACTGACAAAAGGTACCAACTTATCCTTAGAAGCGTTTTTATTAATGAGGCCCCCATTTTCTTCATTTTCCATTATTTTCCTTCATTTTCGTCCTCACATGCAACCTATGACCTTTCACCTTCCTTTTCTCCTAATTTCCTTTATTATCATAAATAAAAAGTTAATTAATGTTATTTTTCCTTTCCAAAGCCTTTTCCATTGCCTTTTCCAATTTCCTTAGCCATAATAAACCAAAAGAACACCCACACTAGGATGTCTTACCCAACATTCAACTTGGAATAAATGTCCCATATTCGTGGTTATTATTTTGCCTTCAATAACTTTTAATACATGGAATTTTCACTAGGACTATTACATTCTATGCATAGAATAAACATCATCCATCATATGGATCTTCTTGGAACAATCCTAAATTACAAATGGATAAGTCTAATAGTTCATTTATTTATTCATTATTTAATTGTATAATATATATAGCTTATAGTTGATATCCTCAATGATCATATCCATGTGCAACATAGTTAGTTGTTCATTAGTGAGATTAAGAGAAACTAAATTATTTGAGTTGAGGTATTGTTGACCTGTGGTTTGTAAATTTAAAAAGGTGATTTTTTTAAGATCGTTGAGAACTCTTTTAAACTTGCTTCATATTTATAATAACATAATCTATGATATTAATTTATATGGAACATTCATGTTAGTGAACATAATTTTTCCATTATTTTCTGGGTGTAGTATAGGTTATATTAATGGACCAACTTTTAATGTCAATCCAAGGTTTGTGGGCTTTGAAGAGAAACATTGGAAATGCTAGAGAAGGACTCCAATGTGTTGTTGTCCCAAATTTCCCTATTTTTACCCCATTTATATAAACATTAACCTCTGTTTTACCTCAACTTAAACCCCTCTATCCTGCACTATTCCAAGATAACTACCTATTCCTGCATATGCTTCTTATTTTACATTAAGATTTATTAAAGTGCTTTATTAGTCATTTTTACATAGATTTCATGCATATTAAGTACCTCTTGTAACTTATGATAATTTCCTAGAAGTAATTGAGGAACTTAGTGTTAGTTATGAGATAGTATGATCAGTGCAGGCACATTCCTGCACCGCCATGATGATTGGTCCGAAATTTCCATGAGCTAAATCTATCCATGTAGACATTTTGATCCATGACTAGAGTTCGATTGTAGATTAACAGAGGATGGATATCGATGGCGCATAATCAGGGGATTCATTCTAAGGATAGCCCATGGCCAGCGAAGTACACTTTCCATTAGAGCTATTAATCGATTTTGTAATGTTTGGTTGTTAGTATGTTCGGTCGAAAGGCCTAAATAAGAAAATGTTTGTAATTAGTGGAATACGAATAAGGCCAAAAGGATGTATAAAATATAGATTGTAGGTAGAACTATTTAGCGATCCTTAGACTGTAATTTGATTTTCTATGTAATCTGGTATCGCCCTTGGCTCTGGGGCTGGACTCGCACTACTATGTACATTTACTGATCAAGTAATATAAGGAATCCTTTATGTTATTCATGCACTGTGTTTAATTCATCTTTGATGCGTACTTGAGTGTTGAACCTATTCATTTATTAAAAGGGAAATGAGTTGTTTGGCTAGGACCTAGCCGACCCAGCTCGTTTACCATTGTCCTTTCATTATTCGGAAAGATTGTGTGGATAATTCCCTTTGCAGTTGCGTGGTGTGAACAATTTTATATTTATTTCTGAAGTTTTGATTTAAATATATTTTGTAGTTAAGTGTGAAACGGATCTGTGGCTTGGGAGTTAATTGAGTTATTTCTATTCTATAATTCCTTTCTCACATTTCTTTACTCGTGCTTCTTGTCTCAATTTGCTTCCGCTTGGATCGTGCAGGAGGCCCTTTTCCTATACCAGTGCATGTGATTTCCTGCACTCTGGTTCAGTCATTTATTTTACAAGAAAACATTGCATTTCTTTCACTGATTATCATTTCAATTATTCTTTCAAGCAATTAGGCTGCTAATTCCAGTAATTGTCTTTAGTATTAAAAGTATATTTCTGAAGGATCTGAGAAAAATTTCATAAGTTTACCATAGACACATTATACTTGCATTTTATGCCTTAAGACCAAGGAACAGAAACGCTTTAAGTGGATTATTGAAGTTAGATGATACATGTAGATCACTTAGACTCCTGCTTTGATTACTTTGAGTTGCTTTCATTTCATGAAGTTTACTTCCTTTGCAAGATTTAATTAATTAAAGCATTTATTTTCCATAGATAATTTATCTCATAATTTTGTTTGCAATTGCAATTTTTTTTAGCACGTCTTTCAATCTTTTCAAAAGTAAATTAGAAACTTGGTGAAGGAAACTTTGCCACAGTGCAAGAGCCGGTCTCTTGTCATAGAGACAAAGTTCTCTAAGCCATGAGGCTTAGAGAACCTGCACAAAGACATAAATCTTCAGTAATGGCGGTAAAATATACTTTTACACAAAGCCATTGTACCTGCACAAGTGTAAGCACATTGCAATAGTACAAGAACAGGTTGTTTGTGTAGAAGGAAGATCAAGAGGAAAATATATCTCTGCAAGGGCCCACTTGTCAAACTGTTAGCCATATATTTGAAGATAAACATAGCATTTCCTTCCAGCATTTAAGATTTCTTTAGTTGTGTGAAAGCTCCTTTACTTGATTTACTTTCAAATTGTTCTTTTATATTCCAGTACTAGAATTGCTTTGGTGTCAATTGCCTTTAAATATTTTTTTTGTCTAATTCTATAAACATTTCCTTTAAGGTGTAGGATTAAGAATAGGAAAATCTCATACCACTTCTGGCATTTCCTATGCTTCGTCTCTAAGTTCACAAAACCCCCGGGTTGACAATTAAGTGTTGAGGAGTTTGCTTAAGTACAATTCCTGCACCCAATATTTTGGCGCCATTTCCGGGGAGGTGATTTGAATTGGTAAGAATATTCCATTTTTTCAATAGGGGTAAGTCTACTATTACTTTTTCCTACAATGTGCTTCTATTGTTTGAAGGCATTTATAGGTGCTGACTTATTCTTTTGAAAATTGTAGCCTTTTATTTGAATTTTTTTTGTCATTTTTTGAAATGAATGCCTAAAAGAGGTAGGGGTTCGAAGCCCACTAGGGACCAACCAAATACTGACAAATCTGAAACCAAATCTCATATTGGGCCTTCTTTTGCATGCAAAAAGTCCAAACAAACTCAGACTCATCAATAGGAACAGTGCATTTGGGCTCTAATAGCAGTAGTCTAGGTGTGACACAACCCACAAAGGGGAAGAAGGAGGCTATTAGAACCCATAGTCAGCCTTCTTAGCCTATTGAGAGTAGTTCGTGTGGAAAAAAAACAATGGGAAATCAGGAAGACCATGCAGAAGGAACTGGTGAAAATCACGTAAATGAGGAACAATTCACTTTTGGGTCCCAATTATGCATCTTGATACACAAGTACAAATGAAAAATATTTCACCATCAGCTCTTCCTCATTTTTATGGTAAGGTACATGAATACCTAGACTCTTTCTTATTTGAGTTTGATATTTTGTGTAGAAGTTATGATTATTCAACTGATGCCCATAAGTTAAAGTTGTTTCCTACAACTCTCAAGGACGCAGCACTCCACTGGTTCATGGGACTCGGAGGAAACACTATATCTTCTTGGGAGCAAATGAAGAGGGTGTTCTTATCAAAATATTAGGAATATTGTAAAACTAGATATATTCAAGATGAAATATTTACTATTGTGCAAAATGATGATGATACTCTAGAGGACTACATGGAGAGATTCATGTATATCCTTCAAAGGCCAAAGCACAAATTTGATCCAAGTACCATTAGAACCTTGTTCTTACATGGGCTGTTGCTGATGCTAGGAATAATTTAAATCTGTTAGGACAAGGGGATATTGATCAAAAAGCTTTTGACCAGATCTGTGACTTGTGTAGGAAATTCTCAAGGAACCAATGTAGATTTGGTAAAGGAATTCAAAATAGAAACAAGAAAACCAAATCTGTTGATGTTGTGATTATTGGATTAGAAAACAAAATGGACAATTTTTGTATTCAAGCTTTTGTGATCCATAATGAATTAAACAAAGTCTTTCGATAGAAAGAAAATTCTATCATGTGATTTCTACCGAAAGACTTTGTTTAATTCAAAATGTACAATATGAAAAGTGAAATAATGAATACCCTTAGTAAACAAATAGACTCTTTGAAGTTTCAACAAAAACTTGTAGAAGAGCAAGAGTCATTGGCTATTTTCTGTCCAAGATGTAGAAGAAAGCATCCTTTAAGAGAACGTCCTCTAGATATTATAGAAACTAATAAATGTGCAATTTGTGTAGAGAAACATGCTACAGAAAAATGTCCCTCCATGTTATGAATAATTTGGTATCTACGGATAAATACTAATTCCCTAGATAAGTAGCCATATCTAGAACAACAATTTAAAGAAATTTAACCCTTTTCTATAAACAATAGATAAGACAAAGAGAATGAGAGGACCTACTTGTACTTTCACTTTCCTCTTGTCTCCTTTGTATCGATCCTGTCGCTCCTTCCCTTAACACACTTGAGAAGTACCTGTAAACATCAACAAAAGACAAAGAACCAATCAAAGTAAAAGATCTATTGATTACAAGAAAATGGAATCAGATATATTCACACATATAAGCATTCATATATCGAGATAAGCATATGGAAAAAGGTGAAAATACTTTAATGAATAGAAGGAAGAATTACAACCATGAAGCCTAATTCAAAGTCACTCTTCCAGCTTTGGTTCCATCCACATCACATAATAAGAATGACATTCTGGAAGCATAATGACACTTACAATAGTCTAAAATCTCAAACTAACATTATCTCCTTACAATTCATCAAAGTCTAGCCCCTTGATCACTTAGATGAGTGCTTAATTTATAAGAGGATGGAGGAGGCTTTGTCATCAATGAGGGCATTGAATGGCCTTCCAAACTTATAATTAGTTCCATGGAGGAAGGGATGAGAGGATAGGGTGTATCTTAACTCATTCCGCATCCATTGTTGATCTCATAGGAGATGATAAGTGTGGGAATCATGTAGAAGGCTCTAGAAGATAAGAATATTCCCCAAAACCTATCTAAATTTCACTCAAACTCGCCCAACGCAGGTCAAAGAGGACCTAAGTGCTCTACAGAGCACCCTCTCATGGACTCAATTAATCTGCAACACACCCTTGCATGGGCCTAACTGCGCTGGTCCCTCTAGAGGTGATTTCAGGATGTCTTCAAGCCATGAAATTGCCAAGGAAGGAGGCATTCAAAAGGTTGACTTGTTTAGGGCATGTAGCAACTGAAATTAGGATTTTTTGAGCCCTAAAACACTGATCTGGATGATGGGAGTGATTTTCCCAAATGGATCTGTAACAGCTACCCCCTAAAGCATGAAGTCAAAAAATGTTAATGTCAAGTGAAATGATTTACGATGTGATGAGGAGGTTCCAAAGTGGTTGGTGACCTGCATCGATTACAATACATAATATCATGATATTTTTAATTTTTTTTCATTAATTGCTGAGGGAAGGAATACCCATGCTCAGCATATAAACTTTTATTACAAGTACATAGATAGTCATCTACAGATATAGATCAATGATTAGAATGACAACCAATGTAAAGCCATTATACAGATCATTCGGTACATTTCTTGAAATTGTAGCCCATATGGATGAAACTAAATCCAGGGTCTTCTATCTCTTTCAATTGTTCGCTCAAGTATGAGTCTAACCATGTGAATATGTGATCTGAAGTTGAACATGGGAAGACACCATCTGATTACCAACCAATGATGTAAGTCGTTAACAGACACAAGAGAAATCACTGATAATGATAATGGTCCTCAAGGTACTACAATACATTCTGCATGGTGTGAATGGATGATTTGATGTCGAACACCATACAAATTCTTTCAGTCAAAGGCCAGTGATGTCAACCTATCAACAGAAGAGAGAAACTTGTCATTGATGTATGCAAGCCTCAAGGTATTGGAAGGTTGTTTCTAAGTGAACTTCTTGGATAATGAGCTGATGTCAACAAGAAGTGACTCATTGCAAGAGGGCCTTGATGTATCCCACATCAACGACACAAAACAAGTGTAATGATTTTGGAGATGGAATTTGACTGACGACACAAGGTTCAGGAATGGAGGTCATGAAAATGAAGGTTTATGGTATTGTAAAGCATGAATTTTGATTGAATGACTTCTCTTGAACATGTTAGCGACACTGAAATGAATTGGTAGCATTGACCCAAAACAAAGAGATAGATGGTATGATAGACCAATGGTATGAAAACCATCAAGCTAATAACCTAACCCAAATAGCCACAGTGATGAACTGAAAGTTTCGTGTTCAAGAGCGACCTGCTACGAATAGTGGTTTACCCCTTTTTCCACTTTCCCTAGTCATTTCTGACCAGTACCTCTTTATTATTTATCAAGCTTGAGGAGGATAACATATGCTTGTTGTATAATTCCACCAATCCATCGCTATGTTATGTTTTAACAAGCCTAGAAAATGTGAAACTCAGTCTTGTCATGACCGACAAGTTTTTCGCTATTTGATGTTTTAACGAGTTTAACGATAATGATAACTCGGTCCTTTTCATGTTTAGAGAGTTTGAAAAAGGACGAAAAGAAAACTCCACAAGTTCTTTTTTCGTAGATTTGTCTCTCAAGCCCGAAAAAGCGTAAAACAATATGACAGAGAACCTATTGACCATGTTCGGTCAACGTATTCCTTTTTCGTAAATAATTTATCTCAACTAGAAAAATCGTTAAAATTATACTAAGTAGATGTCATTTCCAATCCGTTAACGAGCTAAAAAGGACAAGTGCTCAGAAATATTTTCATATTTTGAGAGTCTAAAAAGAGCTTAAAGAGGACTCCAAGGGGTTTCCTTTTTTGATGTTTAACAGAGCTCAAAGAAGAGGTAAAAGTATGCTCTATGGTCAAAAATGCAATTTACAATTGGGCATGTCAAATTCTATAAGTTAGTTGTAAAACCTGCTTAAAACACCACCAAATGGATTAAACATACCTATTTCATGAGTAAAAATAGATAAATACTAAGGTTTATTTGATTAATTAACATGAAATAAACATAAAACAAGTATTTACCATGTCATTTTTACCATTTTATATTTGCCATTTAGTTTAGTGCTTTGGGTTAGTTCTTTACCTCAAACTTCAGTAGCTGATTGCAGGAGATTTTTTGGACGATTTCTCGAGTTGTCCGAACCAGGTCAGAGAACTAACCCTCCTCTTTCTTTTATGTCATTGGTTTACTGTTTCATGCAAGTTTAAGGGTTTTTTGGGGCCTCTAAGGTTTGATTTTTTCACCCTGGGATCAATTCAAGATTTCATGTCAGAAAAAATGCTGAAGAGCACCCAGATAAAAGGCTTCTTGCTCTATAGCACACTGTCTCCTTGCCTAGGCTACGGTGGGCGAGTTTTCCAAATTTGTTCCACCTATTTGCTCCAAATTTTGTCATGTTTTTTGCATGCAAAGGATCCTAATTAAGCTTATGGTTTGATCGTATGATTTCATCGGATTAGAATGATCATTACTTGGAGAGAAAGAGAACATTAAGAACAAGACATGATTGGTCTAAATAATCTGGGCACAGTTGAGGCCCTCAAAAACTGTGGGTTGCTCAAATACTTCAGGTTGTCGAAATGAGGCAACAAATAGAACTATTGCAGTTCCTTGTTCATGCATGGCATCTGATAGATCGGGATTTTGACATAGGGGACAAAGTGGTCCCTATTATGATCTATGATGCTTACTTTCTTACTGGGCTATCGAGGCAAGGTGCCCCCATCTCACTTTCAGGATTTTCCCATGGAGGTGAATCGGTGATGGATTATATTCGACAGTTTTTCCGGCCGAGTACACATCCTCGCAAGGATGGGAAAATAAACATCAGGTATGTAAGTGATTTTCCTTTGAGAAATATGTTTTTTACTATCGCAAAGTTGGTTGGTAGTGTGACACTTCATCTGGTGACCAAATCATATATGCAATATGCACTAGAGTGTCTTGAGCCAAAAGTATTAAACTGGTGTGAGGCCGTACTTTATTCATTGAAAGAATAACTGACAAAGGTAAAAAGTGGTAAGATTAATAATTTTAGTTATGGTTCGAACTTAAGCACTTTTTCCTTAGAAATAATTCCATTGATGCAACCAGAACATGTAACAATGGGTGTAGCTGATCCTAGATATCCACGGATGCAAAGGTGGGTCAAATTGATGGCTAGACATGTGGGTTAGTCAACAATCATTTTTTCCACTGCATTCTTCAGTTGGCTCGATCGACAACACATTGTCGTCAAGGAGCATCCATACTCAGGGATGGATTTTTGTGGAGATCCAGATTTGATTTTACCAGTGGGCGCTCAATGGGGTGCTATAGGTAAATTTTTGACCAAAATGTTTTTGATTTTCAAGTTTCTACATGTTTTTCTGTTTTTAATGTTTCCAAGAATAAACTAAAATCATTCTCATGCATGCAGATGTGGGTATTGTTTGACCTATGAGGCACCAACAGGAGGCAAGTGGGCCAACGAGGATGAACATCGGGAGAGCGGTACTCCATGATTTGGATTTGGCCAAGACCCTGGCAGAGTTGCAGGATCATGTGGAAGGATTAACCCTTGGTATTCTAGATGTCTGGAATTAAGAGTTACCTATGAGGTTGTAGCGCCATACTATTGGTGTTCTAGTCCGTTGGATACGGCTCTTGCACATGATAGCTTAGGCTGTGACCTGTTATCATGAGCATCACTAGGTCTACTTAGGATGTTTTTGCATGCATTTTGAGTTTTTAGGTCAGATGACCAAACATGTCTTGGACACAAATTTTGTAAAAACTTTTTAAAACATCTATCTATTTTTACTTTCAAATTTTTTATATGTATGGCTATATGCAATCCTATTCAACTAATTATGTGAATTGAAAATTTTCTTTTACATGTGTCACAAATGTCTCTTTAACACATAATTTTCTAATGATTCGGTTAATGTGTTAAAGTTTATGGAAATATGTTGATATTGAATGTACTCAAAATATCTTTCCAAAAGATGAAATCTAAGGAACATACGAAGAATTGTTGGATTTCAGACAATATAAATGTTTGTTAGTTGTATTATAATGAGTTGTGAATCCAGCCTAATGATAATTTGGCAGATGCCAAGTGAAATGGAATCAGAGAGAAGTTTGATCAACGTGCTATAGTCAATGATATCGTACAACGATCAACCGATACAAATCCCTTGAAAACTCACTAACTCGCCACTTGGAGTAAAAATGGCCCATGATGTAGAAGATAGGTTATGCGTACTATGACTAGCATCATCGGCATAACCAACAAATGGTTCCAAAGGTTTTGACATTTGCAACAAATGCAAGGCAGATTACTTAATCGCATAAAAACTCTAAAATACACACTGACACACACACATGCAATTAAAGCATATATACAATGATTTTAACTACACTCAATTAAGTATTGTAATGTTTGAGATACAGCCCATTTTGGGGCTATGACAATGGGATTCCATCATAATACACCAACTTGTAGGTTCCTTTTTCCAAAACACACTTGACAATACAAGGACCCATCCAAAGTGGTTCAAATTTTCCTTCTCCAAGTTTATCAGCTTATTGATCGTAAAGAAAGACCAAGTATCCTTCTGAGAAGATGTGAGGCTTGACATTTCTATCATATTGTGCCTTGATTCATTTCTTGTGCGCTTCATTAGCCAATGCGGCTTCATGATGGGTTTCAGTCAGATGGATAAGTTCCAAGAAATGTGCTTCTTCTTCAGAAGTGTTGGGTAACAGGTCAATTGTGATTTTGAGAGATGAAATTTCGCATTGTATCGGCAAGATTTCTTCCAGACCATATACTAATTGAAAGGATGTGAATTTAGTCTCATTTCTCACCAAGGTTCGATATGCCCACAAGGCAGGGTATAGGATTAAATTCCAGTTTCGTTTAAGAACCCCTATAATTCTTTGAAGCATTCACTTCATGACTTCATTGACGGCCTCAACTTGTCCATTCACTTGTAGGTAATAAGGGGTAGAACTATCATGTGATAGTCCTAACACGGCAGTCAACTCATCCATCATGTGATTGCAAAAATGTGACCCATGATCTATAACTATAGCTTGTGGTACACCAAACTGGGCAAACACGTGGTTTAAAAAGTAAAGAGCAGTCGTTTCACCATTGTTGTTTAATGTTGGCATTGCCTTGACCCATTTAGTAAAATAGTCAATGGCAACTATAATGTACCCATGCCCCATAGCCGAGGTGGGGTTACATGTCATGAAGTCAATGCCCCATTTGGCAAATGGTCCAACAGCGACGACAGGATGCAATGGTGCGAGTGGTAATCTAGCTTTACGGTCATAGATCTCGCATGTGTGACAGCTTCTAATGACAATTAGGAAATCTTTGAATATACTAGGCCAGAAGTAACCAGCATGAAGAATTCTCTGTGTGGTAACATAACTAGATAAGCGTCCACCACAAGCACCTAAATGGCAACCATTCAAAATTTTCTCGGCTTCCTCATGTGTGAGGCACCTTCATAAAATCATATCGATACCATGACAGTAAAGAGCGTCGCCAACGATCAAATAATCTTTGGCTTGGTATATGATACGTCGTTGTTGTGGGCGAGAGGTATCGGGCTAGAAAGTTTGGGTCTGGAGATAAATAAGTATATCTCCATTGTTGCTTAATGGGGCTTGACCCAGGTTCAAAGTTAACTTAGCCAAACAAATCCTCGTACTATTGGCCCTTTCGACAACAGTCTATGGACCAAGGACTAAGGTCTCACCCGAAGTAGTATGGAAGGGTGCTAGAACCATGTTTCTAAACCCTGGAGATGTCTGAGGAGTTCAACGTGTTCATGGTTTGACCCTGCACACAAGTTGCTTCGTGCACTTTCCCGTATTTCGCAACTCGATATCCTGTCTTCGTGCAACCCTACCCAGGGTATGAGCATCATGCTTTGTGTTAGTACCCAAGACCTTACTATTATTCCAATGTTAGTTAATTAGTTTTGCCTACTTGAGTGCTTTAAGTATACTTAACAATGTAAACCATACATACAGGTGCGCGCAGTAAATAAACAATACATTTGCAAATTATATCAATCATTCATTAACCCAAGAATAGATACAAAAAATGATAACAAAACTTCTATTTATTAATTCCTTCCTTGGTTACAAACTTTACCCCACCCTATGCACTCAGCTGCAGGGGTCCGCACACTCAACTGTGGACTACTAGGCCTCTGCGCACTCAACTACAGAGCCTTCTCCTACTCTACGACCCAAAGGCACACTTCCGCTTGAGACTCAATCACATTGACTCCTCTTCCTATTTTCCTCTACTTAAAGCCTCGCTCTATTTATACAATCCCATGGTCCATAGACCATGGGTAGGCCTATCCAGCTGACATTACATTAAAAAATTACGGTGGACAACCCTATGACTCTATCATACTTTCGCACCCCAGGCTCACAATTTGCGGAGCTTTACAACAAGATTCGGTCAAAACTTGGGCTTTGAGCTCCAAAACATGCCTTGGGGGGGATTCCATGCCCAACATCCATACCATGTGTCAGATGATAAAATCAAGAACAGAGACTCATCTATAATTGATGGTTCTGATGTTGAAACAATAGAAGTCGAGGGAAGGTCACAAAGTAGCTCGATGAAAACTAGAGATTTCTTTGATTTGGACATGATGAATTCTAGATCAAACCCCTACAAAATGACTATCCATTTTAAGTAATTTCCCCCCATCAATTGACATGACAAAATATATGTCATAGGATTTCAATTCGAAATGAAAACGGTCTTTCAGAGCAGGATATAGTGACAAAATCTCTATACAGCTTGAACAGTTGCCAAAGCTAGTTTCTCAACATAAGAGTAGACTTTCTATATCATTGAGATTGTGGCTCACATAATATGTAGGATGTTTGATCCCATCTTGCTCTTGGACTAAAACCATTCCAATGGTTGTATTTGCAGTGGAGAGATACAAGATGTAGTCATTTTGATAATTTGGGGAATACATTAATGAGGCTCTAATCAAGGTATTTTTAAGACCATCAAAGGAAGCTTGCAACCTGATCCTAATGGAAGGGTATCCCCATTTTCAATAGATGAGTAAATACTTTAGCCATTTCAACATAGTTGGGAATGAACCTCCTTAAAACGTTAGCCTTCCCTTGGAGTCTTTTTAACTGAAGTAGATTTGAATGTGGAGGCAAATAAAAGATTTCCTGAACCTTGAATGGATCAAGTTGAATTCCCTCCTTAAACACTAAAAATCGAGGAAAATGACCAGAACCAACACAAAACACACATTTGTGTGGATTGAGTCATATTTTGTAGTGTCGGCACCATATCAATATATCTCTTAATGTTGCAGGTGATCAGACCGCTTTCATGAATAAGCAGGGAAATCATCAAGGTATGGTTCAAGAATATGTTTGATGTCATGGAAGGCATAGTTCATTTCCCTCTCAAATGTGGCCCCTACGTTCTTCAAACCAAATGGGAGTTTCTAATAAGCGAATGTGCCCCATGGACAAATAAAAGTAGTTTTAGATTGGTCCTGTGGGCGGATATTGATTTGATTATCACTGGAAAAACCATCCATAAACGAGGATATTTCACATCCGGCACATTCATCAATAATCTGGTCAATAAAGGGAGTGGGATAATTGTATTCTGGACAAGCCTAATTTACATCCCTATAATCAATTCACACTTGTATTGTCCCTTGTTTCTTCATGACAGGAACAATATTGGAAACCCAGTCTGTAAGTGGAACAGGGTAAATGAAACCAACATGCAAAAGTTCTTCAACTTCTGCCTTAATGGAAGTAGACTTCTTTGGATGAACAGATCGGAGGCGTTGTTGTACTAGTTTGACATCAGGATACATTTTGATTTGATTTTCAACTATACTAATGTCTATACTTGGCATCTCCTTGTGTGACCATGCAAATATATCTCGAAATTCACAAAAAAGAGCACGGTAAATATCAATTTATGATCGAAAACAAGATTTGCCAACATGAATGTTTTCTACAATGTTAGGTTTGGCCGAAACATTTACAGAAATCATTTCTTCAATATTTGACAAGTTTCGCTCAGAATCTACTGTATCTATGAAAACAGAATTTGAATGGAAATTGATAACTGAAGGATGATTAAGTTCATTTGAATAACCTATGATGTGATCTGGAAGATGGGAACGATGATGATAATCCTCCATGGCTCTCCTTCCATCATCATTGATTGGACGATTCCTTCATCAGTAGAAAATATACATGAAAAAGGATCGGAAGAAGTACCAAATTCAAATAAACGATCTACCCATACAATTGACAAAAATGAATTTTGGTTTTCTGCGCAAGCCAAAAATATTGATTGCTATGCTAGCTCAGTAGGGCTTAGCGGCATGATTTCAGAATTACTATCAACTTCAAAACTATTGGTAATATTCCTTAAGTTAGATGAAGTGGAAGATATCATGTTGCAAGTCTCCACTTTTGCCACTTCTGCTAAATTTGATGGTGGTGGTCTTGAAAAAGTACCCATTAGGGAAGAATCTTTAAAGAGACCTACACCAATGATTTGGAGAGATAGCATGGGTCCGTGTACCAATGGAATGCTTCCAGTAACTTGTGAACTAGAGGTGAAGAAGGCGAGTTGGTCAATAACTATGATTCCACATTTATGAGGAAATATAATCATACAAAAGTATGTTGAAACCACAACAGCCATGGCATAAACCCACGGTCTTCCTAGAAAAATTTTGTAGTCAAGGGGTCCGTCAACTACCTCAACTTCAACTGTTACCATTTTTCCTCCTAGTTCAATTTGCAGATTACTCAATATTACACAAGGCGTATATGTGCGACTGTCAAAAGCTTTTAATGTTGCTTGTGAACATGACAACGGCTGTGAACCAAGTGTTTTCCAGTAACTCATATACATTATACAAGTAGATTCCCCCTTGCTAATATTGGTTCAATGAACAAGTTTATTCAAGGCATTTACTTCAATCAGAAATGCTAATTGTGCTGGTAACTATGGTGTATAATCCGCATGGTTGAAAACCATAAGATTAGAATCAGTTGGATTGATTCCACCAATTACTGACAACAAAGCCTGCTTTTGGGAGGGACAGTTTTGTAGGACCTCAAGCATAGACATAAGAGAAGGTGACTACACCAAATCTTCTACTATGTTATAGTTCTATGCAGCTCGAGCTTGAGGGTTAAATTTCGATTTGTGTACAACTTCCTTAGGCAGTTTTATTATTAATTTTGGTGCAATAGGTGGTGGAATAGGATCATTTGAAGTTGTAGTTGAAGGGTCAGGTCGATCAGCCTGGTTATTTGATGACAATGGTTGATTTCCATAATCTTTATTTTGTGTTGACACCAAAACATCATCTTGATGCTTAGAGGTGGATAGCATAAGCACTTGGGAAGTGGAAGCTTGTTCTGTAGAAACCATATTTGTCTTCGGTTTTGGAAAAGGATCAGTCAATACAACAAATGTATTAGAAGTCCTCAGACGTTTCAGGGCTTTGGAGCGATGTGGACCATCTCGAGTAAAATCCTCATCGTTATAGATCAAACATGGGTAACGAGGTTTCCTAGCTGAAGAAGAGGAATCAGATGATTTCTCTTGAGGGGAGTTATTTTGTTTCTTCTTGTTTTTCCCCTTTTTCTTACCTCGTAGTTGCTTTTCATTCTTTCCCTTGTCAGATGACATGGCATTGATTTTGGAAGTAAGATTGTTATTAGTTGTATTTGTAGTTTGATTGGAAATGGCAAGTGTTTGACCAAATGGTCTATTTGCTGATTGTGTGCTCGAATAACCAATCACACCGTCGTCGCCATGAGAGTCCTTACTCGATGATGGAGGAGGAATAGTGAAAGCTGGTCAGGGCGCATTTGGGATCTTGTCATAAAGCGTGTCGAACTATGTATAAATCAAATCCAAATAATGGGCACGAGAAATTACTTGCTCTTCTGTGACAACTCCACCTTTCACCACATCCTCAGTGATAGATAGCAGCAAGGATTTTATAAACCACTCAACCAGAAGCTGCTCAGGAACAAAAATTTTAACCATTCAATGATGACGACACCACTCATGAATATGACCAAAGATATGACTATCAATAGTTTGTTTAAAGTTGGTTAATAGTTTCGTTCTAGTCGCATATAGTATGGGTAACTAGACATGGGTGAAAAAACGTGGTAGCTAAAGTAGTGAAGTTATTGAAAGAATCTTGTGGCAACTCAATGTACCACTTTGCAGCTAAGCCAGTAAGCATTCTCTGGAAAAGAAGAAGTCTAAAAAAATCATCATTCAAGGATTTTGATGAACACCATAAATGAAAAGTCATGACATGGTTGGAAAAGTCTTCTCTAGGATTTCCATTCAATTTCGGAATATCGGAAGGTAACTTATGAGGAATCACCATACACCAAGGTGCATAACGAATTGGGTCATTGGTGAGCCGATTTAGATATGGCAACTCAAGTGTCACAAGGAAAGGAAACTATCTATTAAGGTCAGGTTGATCATATCCAGGGTAAGATGGAATTGCCTAAGAAATGGGCCTTTACATACCAGCATAAGGCATTTGCTGCTAGTAACCCTGATATGGGTAAGTTTGTTGAGAAAATTTGGTGTAAGGTTGTTGTTTTTCTGCACTAGGGTAAACTTGTTGTTGTCAAAACCCAACATAGGCTTGTTGACCAGGGCTTGGATAAACTTGTTGTTGACCAAACCCAGCATAATCTTATTGTCCAAGTCCATGTTTAGGTTGGTATTGCTAGAATTGTCGTTGATGATATTAGGGCTGCCAAGGCTGTTGAATCAATTGTTGTTGTTGTTGTTGGTACAACGGTTGTTGATTTAACGGTTGTTGTTGTCCACCAATTTAAGGTTGACCAAGTTGTGAATACACTAAACCAATGTAATTCTGTGTCATTCAAGTAAAAGGTAAACTAGCCTGAATGTTTTGGGCTCCAAACAAAAGTGGTTGTTGTAAACCTAGCTGAGAAGGTTGGATCTGTATACATGAAACTTGGGGGTCTGAGGTAGAAGGGCCATCTTGCACAGGTTGTGATACAACAATTTGAGCTTGTGATTGTGGCACAATTGTAACAATAGGTGTTATAGGTATGGATGACATAGCTTTCACAGGGTGTGATGGATTCACAAGCCTAGGTTGAACGAGCCTGGTTGGCTACCATTGACAGATAGTCATTCCAGGCTGACCTAAAGATGAAAGCATACCGACATATGGTTGCCCCCCAGAATAAGGAGGATAAAGAGAATATGCATATTGTTCTCCATATGGGGGTAGTCCAGTGTTAAGAGGATACATAGGATGGTAACCAAATGAACCAGCTTGATATGAACTTGATGGGTCCATCTGTTCGGTACCTCTAAATGAGGAACTAGATAAAATTCCAATAGAGGACATTGATGAAGACCAAGTGCTAGAAGCAACACCTCAGTGGGTACCTGATAAAGATTGGTAACTCGATGGGACGGATAGAACACCATACAAATGTGACTTAGGTGTTGTAGCAAACATCAAAGAGGTTCCGACATAAGATTTTTTCGTAGCCATAATAGATGGTACAGTCTGGGATGTTGACTCTGCCATGGTCAAATGTCCAAATAAGTTTCCTAACGAATCAACAGGTCTCTAAAAGTAATCAAGATCAAAAGGAGCAGTAAAATCAGGAATATAAGGATGCATATGCAATCTAGTTCCAAAATGGAATGGAGTTCTGGGTGATTCTAGTTCAAGTTACTCTTCTATTGAAATCAAACCAAGTGGAAGAACTTCATCGTCTAGTCCACAATAGATTTCTAGTCATTGCTGAGGTAAAGAGGAGGTCTCGACAGTTATGGATGTCTAAGGATCTATCAGTCGATCTTCTTCCGGCAAGGTAACAACTTCTAATTGTTCCACCTCAAGATCCAAATGTTCTAGTAAAAGAACAAGTTCAGGTTGGGCTTCGTGAACAACTTATAGCTCAAAATTAACTTCTAATTGAACAGTGATAGGTTCAGGATCTAGTTCTGGTTGAACAGATTCAGGTTCAGAAGTAATTTCTTATTGAACAACTTTAGATTGAGAATCAACTTGTTGTTGAATAACTTGGGTTACCATTTCACTAGATTTAGTTCTAGTTTCCTCGAGTAATTTTGGAGATTCCACTTCAGTAACAGATGTACCAATAACCATAGGAGTAACTGGGGCCATAGTACTTACTAGTATAGGTGCTTCTAGTAATTCACATGAGGAACCAGATGCTTTTGAAGTATTGGATCCGCTCAAATGGGACCTCTTTGACTGAATAGGTGTAGCTTTGGGCGGTAAAGGCAGTTTCCTCGCTGCTATCCATGAACGACAGGGTAAGGATTGATTTTCCTCCACGATTTTCGATTGATTTTATTACAAAAAAGGAAATAAATAAAAATTCCTAAGATAGGCAAAAGGTTTACCAAGCAACTATGAACTGTAGAATAGCTCATGGCGAACCAAGAAGTATGGGCAGACAAACTCCTCAAATGGTGTGTTTGTTGTATCAAAGTGTACAAGGCGGTCGACTTAGTTACCTAAGGATGGATAGCAACCTAGTGTTGTCCTCCAATATATACCCGAAAGTACATGGAGGCCCAATCCATATTAGCATTGTCTAATGCAAAACCACATAGTGAGATCATTCTCATATACTTTATGTATTGTAACACCGCCCTATATACCAGAAGGTACGTGGATGAGCTACGAAATACTCATGTATGTGGAATGAGATATCACACTCGGGATGTATTATAGACAATTTAGCAACAACTGCTATGTTTTACGACACCAAAACACGTCTCTAGCCTAGAACCTCTAAATGTTATTCATTAGGTGACAATGCTCCATTAGGTAAATTGATGTTAATTTTAAGTTGATCTTACTTAAGAATTTGCCTTCTAAGATTCACCATGTGATGTATTTTCAATTCCTAGAATGCAACTAATATGATAAGCATTCTTTCCATTCAATTTAACAATGAAAATCTTAGCTAATAGGGATAGAGAAATCAGATTTCTTTTGATCAAAGAGAAAAGAGAACAATCTAATGGAATTTCCCTAAACTATTCCAATGAGCACACACAAACTTTTTCAATGCACAATGCAAGTTTTTCTTTTCGATTCCCTTAATGTTATGATGAACAAAAAGGAAACTAATGCACATACAATCAATCAATCTTCTTACAGGAACGAAGACTTTACGACATTTCAGTTTCAAAGGAAAAGAAGACTTTTACGACACTTTCTTTCAAACAAAGATTAATCGACTATAATATAACTTTGATGATGAATCGACAATGAAAAGGAAATAATTTAAGAAAAATTAATAAATCAAGTCAAAGTAGGGCTATCAAATGAAATACAATTATGATTTCAAAGACATAAAACTCATTGATCATTTAGCAAGCAATCAAACAAAAGAAATTTGGTAAAAAACCCTATCCAAAGTAGGAAAATTGATCCAAGTAGGAACAACGCAGCCCTGAATGGGAGACAGTGTGCTTTAGAGCAATATCCTTAAGCCAAGGGTGCTTTGTAGCAGACCATGTCCCTCACAAGCCTGCGCTGGTGATAGTAAGCCATTTCAAGAGGCAAATAAACACAATTTTTTACCAAAATTCACTTCAACAAGGCTGAAATACAATCAATGAAAGGAAGTAAGGGCTGCTAGAGTGTCCTAGGATATGATAAGATACTTGGACCAAGGATCATTCCCCAGTGGATTCGTCAAATTGTTATGATGAATTTCGTATCTACGAATAAATACTAATTCCCTAGATAAGTAGCCATATCTAGAACAATAGTTTAAAGAACTTTAACCTTTTTCTATAAACAATAGATAAGACAAAGAGAGTGAGAGGACCTGCTTGTACTTTCACTTTCCTCTTGTCTCCTTTGTATCAATCCTGTCGCTCCTTCCCGTACTTAACACGCTTGAGAAGTACTTGTAAACATCAACAGAAGACAAAGAACCAACCAAAGCAAAATATATATTGATTACAAGTAAATGGAATCAAATACATTCACACATACAATCATTCATATATCAAGATAATCATATGGAAAAAGGTGTAAATACTTTATTGAATAGAAGGAAGAATTACAACCATGAAGCCTAATTCGAAGTCACTCTTCCAGCTTTGGTTCCATTCACATCACATAATAAACATGGCATTCCAGCAGCATAATGACACTTAAAATAGTCTCAAATCTCAAACTAACGTTATCTCCTTACAATTCATCAAAGTCTAGCCCCTTGATCACTTAGATAAGTGCCCAATATATAGGAAGTTGGAGGAGGTTTTGTCATCAATGAGGGTATTGAATGGCCTTCCAAACTTAGAATTAGTTCCATGGAGGAAGCGATGAGAGAATAGGATGTATCTTAACTCATTCCTCATCCATTTTCGATCTCATAGGATATGATAAGTGTGGGAATCATCTAGAAGGCTCCAAAAGATAAGAATATTCCCCAAACCTTATGTGAATTTCGCTCAAACTCGCCCAGAACAAGTCAAAGAGGGCCTAAGTACTCTGTAGAGCACCTTGGCTTGGACTCAACTGCTCTACAACACACCCTTTCATGGGCCTAACTGTGTTGGTCCCTCGAGAGGTTATTTCAAGATGTGTTCAGGCCATGAAACTGTCTAAGAATGAGGCATTCAAAAGGTTGACTTGTTTAGGGCATGTAGCAACTAAAATTAGGGTTTGATGAGACCCAAAACATTAATCTAGATGATGGGAGTGATGTGCGCAAATGGATCTATAACACTCCATACCTAGACTAAAAGTTGTACTTGAAGGAGGACAACCTAAAGCTGAATCACTACATGCTATGGGAGCATGAAGAAATTGGCCTTAGGTAAGTGCAGGTATGGCTCCTGAACCTCCACCACATTTTTTTGGCTATAATGCACACTGATATTCCTATCATAACACTGATCACTCTCAACATTGGTAGCATGGGAACCAATATCAGTATGGACAACCCTCCCAATCTTGGAAACAAGGATGGAGAGGGCCAAACCACTCACATCATTCCTATCCTGCACCTATGCAACCATACCCTCCTACATATTCACCTTACCCAATGCCACAACCATCATTACCTCAGCTAATTCAACCTATGCAACCATTACCTTTACCTCCCCCGTGTTGACCTTCTCATCTACTTGCTCAACCTTTACCCAACCCTAATAATAAAGCAATACAAATGATCCATTCTATGAACCTACTTTCTTCATTCAGATATCAGACTATGCTAGTTGGAGTCAATGACGTCCAATTGAGATCAGGGAAGGTAGTAACCTCAGAAAAACAAAAGCAACCTGTGTTAATTATCAATGAGAAAGGAGAAGAGGAAAATCCTGACCATTCTGAAAGAGATGAAACCATTGAACTTATCCAGCTTGTACATTCTGAGCCCTTGTAATCTTCTTCCAACTGACCTCCCTATCCAGAGAGGTTATTTGTGGATAGGAAAGACCCCATTCCTAAGTCTAGCATGCCTTCTAAGCTTAGGAACCTTTTCATAAAGGTACCTTTGCTCCAAGCTATTAAAGAAATCCCCATCTATAAAAAAATAATTAGCGAACTCTGTCTCAAGAAGCAAGGAAAAATAAGAATGGAACCTCAAACTATTCAATTTTTTGGTAGAGCAGCGGAGTTAACGACGGCATGTATGCACATGGAAAAATATACTGACTCCGGAAACCCTGTCGTCTCTGTTCAGATATGTTATGTCCTTGTCTCCAATTTACTTATAGACCTAGGGGCAGCCATTAATGTTATGACTGAGAAAACCATGGATCAACTTGGATTGGTCCATATTCATCCTACCACCACTGTGCTTGAACTAGTGGATAGATCTAAAATCAAACTGGAATGGGTATTAGATGATGGGGTCATTTCCCTAGACTCTTGGGAATATCCTGCAGATTTCATTGTGCTTCAGCCAAATAATCCTATGGGAGGGAATCCCTTGATCTTGGGATGACCATGGCTTGCTATGACTGATGCTTATATTGTATGACGTTCTGGTGATATGTATATTTCCCATGGAGATTCCAAGAAAAAGGTCACCTTATATCCACCCGCTAGATCCATTTAGGAGCTCCAAGACACTTTATGGTTAGACTATAGTAGTGATGAGGAGACTCAACCTATTTCCTTGATACATCAAAATGGTGAGTCCTCGCAGGAGGGTGAGATTCAAGACTTCTTGAACAATTTAGACACCATGCCTAATTTTGAGTCATTGAGTTAGATTTTTAGTCTAGATTTTCAAGAAACATATGACTCTCTACCTCCATCACCACAATCTCTAGCGACACCTTTGTGTACTCTTGAGCCTGATACTACTCTTGTTGAGATTAGTCCAGGTAAATCCTTGTATATCAGTTCAAACTTGGATTCTTCTCAGCAATAGCAGCTTGTGAATTTGTTGTAAAACCATCTCAATGCCTTTGCATGGGGTTATGAAGATATGAAAGGCATCCCTCCTGAAAATTGTACACACCATATCTATATTCAGGATGGAATCCAACCTATCTGACAACCCCAAAGGTGAATGAACCCAACCCTAAGAGACATCATAAAGGAATAATTGCAAAAACTCTTAGATGCTAATTTTATCTATCCCATTTTTGATATCTAGTGGGTCTCTCCATTAGTATTAGTCCCAAAGAAATATGGGAGATGTCACATTTGTATTCACTACAGAGTATTGAATAAATCCACTCTCAAATATTACTTCCCCCTTCCTTTCATCGATTAGGTACTTGATACCCTTGTTGGTAAGAAGTACTTTTCTTTTCTAGATAGCTTTAGCGGATATAACAAGATATAGATAGCACACGAGGATCAAGACAAAACCACTTTTACATGTACATGGGGTACATTCACTTACCGAGTGCTTCCCTTTGGGCTATGTAATGCCTCAGTTACCTTTTTAGAGGGCAGTCTTGGCTATTTTTGCTGACCTTGAGTGTGTAGAAATCTATATGGATGACTTCTCTGTGTTTGGTGATTCATTTTAGGAAGCCCTCAACAATCTAGAAAAAGTGTTTCTTCACTACCAAGAAGCTCATCTCGCCTTGAGTGACAATAAATGTAGATTAATGTGCAAGGCATGAGTGGTTCTTGGCCATGTTATTTCTGACAAAGGTATCTATGCTGACCCTACAAAAATAGAAGCCATTTTGAGTCTCCCTATACCCAAACTGAAAAGGAAGTGAGAGGTTTTCTAGGACATGTGGGCTACTATAGGAGATTCATTGAGAATTTCTCAAGGATAGCTACCCCCCTTTTCCAACTTTTGGCTAAAGATAGTGAGTTTTGTTGGTCCACAGCTTGCCAACAGTCCTTTGAGACATTGAAGGAAAAATTAGTCTAGGAACCAGTTTTGAGAGGACCAAACTGGTCCCTGCCATTTCATATTTCCTCTTATGCCTTAGATACTGCTATTGGTGCAGCTTTAGGACAAGAAGAAGACAAAAAATCTTATGCTATTTATTTCATTAGTAAAAACTTGTCACCCACGGAGCTCAATTATATGGTTACTGAGAAAGAGTTTTTAGCTGTCATTTTTTCTATTAATAAATTCAGACATTATATTATAGGATATGAAATATTTGTAAATATTGACCATTCCGAAATAATATATTTGATGAATAAACCATTAACTAGTGGTAGAGTGAGTAGGTGGTTACTATTGTTACAGGAATTTAATATTACTATTGTTGATAGACCAAGAATTAATCAAATGTAGTAGCAGATTATCTTTCAAGGTTAAATAATCTTGGTGAAGCAATTCCTATTGATGATGATTTTCCTGACAAACATCTTTTTGCTGTGTCAACAAAATTCCCATGGTTTTCCAACATAGATAACTATTTAGTCACTAGAAAATTACCACCTCACTTATCCGCTCGTGAAAAGCGGAATATCATTCAGAAAAGCGTTGCATATTCCTAGATCCAAGGAGACCTATTTTACATGAAGTAGATCTCATTATTCGTAGATGTGTAAGAGAGGAACAAGTGTTTTATATTTTAAAATCTGCCCACGATGAACCTTGTGGGGATCACTTCATTGATAAGCAGACTGCATACAAAGTGTTACGGGCTGGCTATTTTTGGCCTTCCTTGTTTAAGGATGCCAAACAATATGTCAAGTGATGTGATAGTTGTCAGCGAGTTGGCCAACCTAATCAAACCAATGAAATTCCTTTATGTCCTCAGGTTATTATTGAGCCTTTTGAAAAACGGACCATCGATTTCGTAGGACCAATAAATCCAGCATCATCAAATAAAAATCATATTTTGGTTTGTATAGATTTTGTTACGAAATGGGTAGAAGCTAAAGTTGTTTCTTTTGCTACTGAAAGAGTTATTGTTGACTTTCTTTTTACTGAAATATTTACTAGATTTGGTGTGCCTAGAGAAATTCTTTTTGACAATGGACCACAGTTTATTTCTAATTTTTTATAGGGTGTGATGGAGCAGTATAAAATATGGCATAGGAAATCTACACCGTATCACCCACAAGCAAATGGTCAAGTGGTGTCCATGAATAAGGTGATTGATTCCATCCTCACAAAGATGGTAATTATGCATAGAAAGGATTGGGCTAAAAAATTACCAGAAGCATTGTGGCCTATCCAACCACTTGGAGGAACAGCATGGGACACACACCATATGAGATGGTGTATGGAAAACAAGTCCTCTTGTCGATAGAACTCTAGATCAAGACTTTCAGAACTGCAATCCAATTGGGGCTATATCTCTTTGAAGAACAACAACAAAGTCTTCTACATTTAAAAAAGTTAGATGAATTCTGAAGTGATGTTGTCCACCAGAACATCTTAGTTCAATAGCGCCGCAAGAAGTGGCATGACAATTCTATTCAAAAGAAGCAATTCCAACCAGGTGATTGGTACTCCTTTATGATTGTAGATTCAAATATTTTAAAGGAAAATTCAATACATGCTGGATGGGACCCTATGAGGTGGTCAAAGTGTTCGAAAATGGAGCGTATAATTCAAAGCTATTGATGGACGAAATTACGTGTTCCTAGTAAACAGGCATAGATTGAACGTATATTTTCAGCCCCTTACTAAAGGAGATTTTATGGAGCAAATCCAACAGCCATTTGAAAAGGAGCTAACAGGTGGTAATACCAACCTGTTGAAGATTTGGTTCCTTCTTGTCCTTATCGAAAAATTAATAAAAGAAAAAGAAAGAGAAAAAATAACAAAAATAAAAAGTATAAAAAGAAAAAAAATCCAGTAATTATGAAAATCAGTTGACTAGCATGATTGTAGAAGGATCAACCTGAAAACTAGCATGTTGGTAGGAAGATTGAAATTTTAAATAAAAAGGGAATGTTACTTGATTTTTAGATATGTTGGCTTCCACCAAGAAGAAGCAGGTTCACAAAACCGAGCACTTACCCAAGTTTGGGGTAACTAGCATGGACATTTTTATGCAAGTAAATGCTTACTTCCCGCTGCAGTTATTTTTTCCTACACCAATGCAGGAAGATTTCAAGGTAAAAACTTTTCCTTTCTTCTATTTCCCATTTCAAAAATTTCCACTAGTTTCTTTTCTAAAATCCCCAATGAATTACCTTTCTCTTTCTTCTAAGAAACTACCCTTGCCCGATTTCGTAAAATCCCTCTTTTCCCTTGAATTTTTTCCCACATCCCATTTCTTTTATCCCTCTTGGTGATATTGTTTCACGAATCCCTATTGTAATGTTCCTTCCCATTCTAAAAAAAAAAAATTTACCCCCCTTCCCACTTCTTTATTCCCTCATAAATTGATTACAAAATTTGATGCAGCCAATCCAAAAGGCATGTTCGTGAAACACCAAAGGATGGCAAATAAATTTTTCTTGTACAATGAGGAAAACTTTTTTAAGTCCAGCTACAAAATTATGTTCTATCATATTTTCTGCTTTGGTAAAAGTCCCTGGTGCAAGATGCGCAGTGCAAGCACAGTGCAGTGCAAGCAGGTTTAGTGCAAGAATGCAGCTGACTGTGAAAGCAAGTAAAATTCACACAGTCTAGGAGTGTTTTATCAAGGATATTTATGGATCTTTACTTTTCTGCACCTAGGTACTGATATATCATAGCATTGCATGTTTCAATTAATACTATGTTTCATCATTTACTAACTTAGGAAAAATCTTTAAAGTGCAAGGTGTATAGGGTTTTGTATGTCTTGATTAAATTACGAGACAGACTATGGGATAATACTATTGTCCAATAGCCTGTATTCACCTTCCTTGAAATAATTTTTCATTGCTTGTCCATTATTACCTTACCCCGTAACCCGATCATTGTAACCATTGCGCCACCACTGCATAAACCTCCACTCCACCCAATCATTATGACTCACCTGCAACAAGTTGATATGAATATGTGCCTAGTACGAAGAGTTGTTTTCATCATGACCAGGTGAGTGGGACTGAAAAGACAGAGGGTGATGAACCTCTGGCACAAAGCTCTTGGAAACGTGTTGGTGTCACTCACTAGAATTCTTCCAAGGGAGTGATCAGAAAGGGTGACGTGCAGCTCAAAATGGCACTCGTAAGTAGTGAGTCGTTGTCTTTGCAAGAGATTAAGCAAACCGAAAAGTACTAGAATAGTCTTGTACTATTGCAAGCATCTTGGTTCCTGTTATCACTCAGGTTGTCCTTATGGTCAACTCAATAAGGATACGGACGAGGTAACCACAGACCAACTTTGGAGTGCAGGTTCGAGCCCACCTGTAGTCAGAGAGGGCTCTCTCTTTCAGATTTAGCTTTGTTGATGATGATTTTAGGCTAGCTATTGAGGTCAGGGGGGTTTTGGTTTTGATTTTGGTGGGAAGATTGATGTTTCTAGGTAAAGAGGCAGGTATAGTATGATAGTTTCAAACCATTGGGCATGGAGTCAGGAAGTAGGACTGCTGGTGCGTTTTCTTGGTCGCGAGAGGGAAAAATGGAGTAAGATAGTTGCACATGAAACAATCTTTCAGGTTTAAAAGGATGGACAGGATGCTAAGGAATTAGAGGCAATTAAGAATCTCTGCTTCAGCTTAACAAAGGGAAGGATGAAAGAGCTCTACCTAGGGGCAATAAAGAATCCCTAGATAATTGTCGGACACCGGTGAATCAAGGTAAATATGAACCCGAGGGAATTCATATTCATTTCCAATTCAGTTTAGATGAAAAACATAAAGAAACAGCAGAAATTGAGCATAGAGTGTAGTTAAACAAGTTCTAGGCTAATCTTTCTTTCTGCTATTTAGATGGTGGAACATGTATAATATGAACACATAACAAAGAAAACAGAGGTAAGAGGCACTTATTGGTTCATGTCGCAACACAAGAAATCCATCATTCAGTATCCAGAAACCATTAACAACACATCAGACAGTCCATTCTCCAAACTTTCAACAGTCTTTGATTACAGAAAATATGATGGATATACAGTGCGAGTCTCTAGTGAAAATTATCAAATCGACCAACCCTTGAAACAATGCAGAGGGTGGTATATATAGGGAAAACTATCAAAAATTGTGTATTACAGTTTGACCTAAATAGGTCTGAAAAACATGATCACTTTAACCTAATCCTATCCAGAAATAAATGCAAGAAAATATCTTGAGCTGCGTTGAGGGCAGCCGTATCAAAACTGAGTAAACGTGTCATCCTCGGTGGCTTGGTGCAGTGTTTTCTGTAATAACTGTGCATGGGTCTCTGCTCCACCGCTGTTCGGTGGCTTTAAATGCTTTAACTGTGATTTGAGAGCTGGGATGGGCTTACACCGCCTGATTTGACTTTGTTGGAGGCCATCAATGTAGACCTGCTTTGGGAACTGAAGATCTCCGTTAAAAAAGTTCAACTGATACTCTTTGTCGCTTCCTTGATGTGTTGTGGTACTGAAATTGTCAAATCTATACATAAGGGTCGTTGTTCGGCCCTCTATCTCCTTTAGAACTATCTCTGTTGATTTACTGAACCTGGGTGAAGAAAACTCCATCGAACTGTGAATTCGAGCCTGGGGGAAACTGAGCGATGAAGGGCATTCCACTTTAACCCTTTTTTCCCAGCAATGCGCAATCAGAATTTGAATCCGAGCTTCCAGAGCTGCGATTTCACCTTTCACGCCAAAATTTATGATGATGTCAGCATGACGTAAGCGGGTGGGACCCGGTATGGAGGATGATGTGGCATGGTGACATCAGCAGGGTGATGTCAGCAGTACGGAGGTGACGTGGTAGTGGACATGGTGGCAGGAGGCGGATGAAGGCAGATGACATGGCAATGGTGACGTGGTGCTGACGTAGGAGGGCGGGAGGCGGTTTCTGGTTTTCATTGGACCGCCTTTCTGTACGAGGGCGGTAACTGTCAAAGTGGCCCCGATGAAATCACAGGCAGGCGCGCGTCCTCCTGTACGACGGTAATACTGCCAAGCCATCGGGCGCTAAACGTCGGGCGTCGGGATGGCTCCGAAATCTCCGAGAGCCGTCAGATCTGGAGGGGCGGATCGGAGGGCTAACGGAGCGCGGAGCTGGCGGCGGGTTTATATGTGGGGATCCGCGCGAATATTCGGAACTTCATAAAATTCCGCGGGGAGGGTTAAGCTTTGGTTTTGTGGGTTTTATTGGTTTTATGGGTTTATACAAGCGGGGGGGAACAAAACTTAATGTTTAGTGAAACCTTTAAACATTATCTTTGTGGAAATGATTGTGGAGGGGTAAAGTTACAGGGTTTTAAGGACAGGGAAGTGGGTAAATGTTCTTGGTCTAATGATAGGTTTAGACCAATCCCAATTTCATGACGCGGATGGGTTCACAATAGTCCCAGGTGGACTACTATGTCCCAGGACTGAAAAATACATAGCTATAGTGCTATAAGGTGGGATATGTACATAGGGGAGTTATTAACATAGATTTAGTAGGGGAAGGGGAAAACAGATAGGGATTTACATAATAGAGTCAGTAGTTAATATGAAAATGATGAGAAAGTGCTAAGGTAAGGGACCTTAGGCTATTAGGGGGGAATAGAACTTGTAAAGGAAGAAATGAAATCCTTGAGTGAAGCAGATCTTCACCAAGGCAACTGATGTGATGAATGATGAAACTAAGAGGTAACAAACAGATCTTGACCTCTTTGGGGAAGTTAGTAAGTGATTTAGGGAATAAGAAGAAGGGGGAGTTAGTTATGTCCAGCTTGAGCTCCTCCAGATGAAAATTGCCTGATAACTGTGATCTGAAAAGATATATCATTTTGAAACACAAAATTGATCATGAATCATCATTCTGCAACCTCAAAACTACTTACCCAGCCTACTTTCCTAACATTTTTTCTTCTTTTTGGGTGGGTGCACTTAGACTTGTAGACCTTGATTATCTTTTTTTTTCTTTTTTCTATGCTCCTATCTAAATCTACACTTATTTCTGCCAAGGGCCCAGATTAAGCAGTTGGGCTCCTTTGATTCTCTACCTATCTACTAAGATTAAGTTGTCTGGACAGATATCATTCTCTATATTCTAAAACAGGAAATTGAAACCTAGGCAGGCCAAGATTAGACTGTTTGGCCTACCCTTAACTAAAAACTTTTCAAGAATGAAATGACTCATCAAAATTGGAATACAGCAGTGGCATTTGGACTAGCACACTTTCATGGTATCTTCTTTGGCCTCTTTGGAAATATGGAACACTACAGCATGCAAAGTATGACATATTTGGCATGTAAAAATGTCAATCATGAAAAATGAACACCTGTTGCAACAGGAGGCTAACAGTGGCTCCACTTGGGGATGGCTTTTCCTTGTGAAAAGCCAAGAAAAGCAGGTCAGACTGCCTTTATCTTAAATTATTTGTTGTAGACTGAAAAACTTCTTTGTTCTGGCTGCTAAAAAGTGTGACACTTTGAAATATGAACAGTTCTCTCCTCAACTGAGCTGCAGTGAACTGTGTAGCAACGCCTGCTTTCTTCTGCGTGCTTGATGTTACATATAATATTGTCTGCAAAAGTACCTCTGAAAAACATGGATCAAAAACTAATGTATTTCCTTTAGCTCTGGTCTAGAAACCGTTGCTGAAAGATTTCTCCTATCTTGTTAACATTTTCTTGACTGAAGATTGCTAGCTGCAAACGGCTTCTTATTGCTATGAATTGCTGTGATATGACAGTGTTACCCTTACTGCTTTGTTGAGATTAGTGTAGGGACAGAGCTTTACAACTGGAATACTTGCATTGGCTGTGCTTCATAAAATTACTACTGCTCCTTTAACAATCGGTCTACCTATATAAAAACGAAAACAAAGTGTTGATATATACAAATATTACTGTACAAAAGATATATACAGAACTGTATTGAATCCTTTAAAAGGGGTCGTGGTAATGTTTCAGCATATGGCCATTCACAGTGCCTTCTTCAGCAGTGTATCCCTCTACAGGTTTGAGAAAATATGTGTTATTTCCCTGAACAGCAGAAATAACAAATGGCCCTCTCCATAAAAAATCAAACTTTGCATGTTTTCCCTTGTCTTCTCTTCGTGAATCCCATCTTAGAACTTTGTCACCAATGTAGAAATCCTCAGCCTTAGCTCTCTTATCAAACATATTTTTGAGCTTCTCTTGCATAATTTGAGCTCTGTCATAAACTTGCTCTCTGGTTTGCTGAAGGTGAATGGTCTGGTTAATTCTTCTTTGTATGTCATTTGGTTCAGCCTGAACTTCCTGTAACAGTCTGATAGTAGGGATGCCCAAGGATGAAGGAAATCTGGCCTCCATGCCATATACCAGCTCATAAGGGCTCATCCCAATGGATCTCTTTGTTGAAAGTCTGTCTGCCCATAGGGCATTTACCAGCTTTTTGTGCCAGTTCTTCTTGTTTTCTTCCAGCACTTTCTTTATGATGTTGATGAGGCTTTTGTTAGATGATTCGGCCAAGCCATTACCTTGAGGGTAATAGGTTGTAGAGTGGCCCAAGGTAATGTGAAATTGGTGGCAAAAATTGATCATCTTTTTGGATTTGAAGGCAGCGACATTGTCAGTGATGATCTTCTCGGGGCAGCCAAATCTAGAAAGGATATTGCACTCAAGGAATTGGATAATGATGGTGTCATTGGCTTGCCTACATGGGATGGCTTCAACCCACTTGGTGAAATAGTTAGTGGCTATTAGAATCCGCTTATGCTGGCCTGAGGAAGAGGGATGGATTTCTCCAATGAAGTCAAGGCCCCATTGTTGAAAAGGTTGTTCAGTTGAGATTGGTTTAAGTGGCAGGGGTAACAGCTTTCTTTTGCCCTAAAAAATTTGGCATTTGTGACATGACATGGAAAACTTCTTTACATCTGCAAAAAGAGAGGGCCAATAGAAACCAGCCCTTAAAATTTTATCAGCAGTGGACTTCCAATATAGATGTCCTCCACATTCACCTGCATGGAATTCTCTCATGACATTGTTAGTTTCATTCATGGTTAAACAGTTAAGCAATATACCTTCATGATTTCTTCAAAATAATGCACCATCTACAACACAAAACTTTAAAGCCTTCATTTTCGAAAATCTTTTATTGGTCCTGTACAATCCTGGGGGAGCAAACAGGTTTAACAGTACAAAACATATATCATCATACCATGGGGATTGTAAAAATATTTCACTGATCTGTGGAGTCGCCAGCTCTTGTTCATTGTCCAATTGGTTAATGTCTAAGGCTCGAAAGTTCGTTTCGAACATCAATTTGGCTAAACCTTGTCCCTTTATCAGTTTGGTTGGTTTTATTTCTATGTCATACTCAAGGATATTTGCAATCCACTTGCCTCTTTTGCCTTCTAACCCCTCTTGGGTCAATATGTCTTTTACAACAACGTGTGGGACATAGGCAATCACATGCGAATATAAGATATAAATTCTGAAATCCTTGATGGCCTTAACAAGTGCATAGGCCTGCTTTTCCATGATTGGGTATTTCAAATGGGCGTCTCTTAAGGCTCAGCTGAGAAAAGAGATTGGATTTTCAGCTCCCTGCTCATCCTTTTGTAGAAGGACAGTGGCTATGGTGTGATCAGATGCAAACGAAAATATGATAAAATCTTTGTCAAACTTTGGGCTAGTGAGGACGGGGGTCTGAGTTAAAGCAGATTTTATGCTCTCAAAGGCCTGCTTGGTTTCAAGAGACCATTTTATCTTGGCATCCTTTTTTAACATGTTGCTCAATAGTCGTATGAGTTCAGCAAGATTTGGAATAAATCTTCTTAAAAAGTTGATTTTACCAAGGAATGCTTGCAACTCTTTTATGTTTCTTGGATATGGGATTTGGAGGATGGCTTGGATTCTTTCAGGATCAATTCTAATCCCATCCTTTGATATGATGTGGCCAAGTAATTTGTCTTCTTCAAAGCCAAAGAGAGATTTCTTGGGGTTCAAGGAAAGCCATATTTCCTACATGTCATGAAAATTTGCCTCAAGTGTTTGAGGTGTTCTTGATCAGATTTGGAAAATGGGGTCAAGTCATCAAGGTAGACAACTAGGAAATCATGTATTTCCTTGGCAAATGCAATATCCATTGCTCTTTGAAATGTAGCACCAGTGTTTTTAAGTCCGAATGGCATCTTCACATACTTAAATGTTCCCCACGGTGTGGTAAAGGTTGTTTTATCTTGGTCATCCAGGTGAACAAGTATTTGGTTAAAACCTGAAAAGCCATCTAGCAGAGAGATTCTAGATGACCCCACTACTCTTTGTAAGATGTGGTCCATTTTGGGCAAAGGATAGTGGTCTTTTAGGGAGACTTGGTTTAAATTTCTCAGATCTACACAAAGTTTAATCTCACCTGTCTTTTTTCTAGTGGGAACCAGATTGGATACCCATTCAGAAAATCTGATGGGTGCTATTATGCCTGCTTCAAACATTCTTTTTACTTCCTTCTCAATCAGTGGAAGAAGGACAGGATTAATTCTTCTAATCTTTTGTTTGAAGGGTTTTTGGTTTGGTTTCAAAGGAATGGTTTGCTAGATTACTGAGGTGTCGTAGGATTTCAAGTCCTCATAACTCCAAGCAAATACATCTTGGAATACTTTGAATAAATCAATATATTTGGGCTTTTGATCTGGTGGCAGATTTTTGGACAATTTGATCATTTTTGGATTCTCTGTTGTCCCAATATTATGCTCTTCTATAGCAGCATTTAATGGTTGCAGTTTTGGCTTCTTAGGAACATCATTAGCGTCAAACATATCTTCTAGTGGAGTTAGGCCAGCAGACAGAAAGTTATCCTTTAAGTCAATGATCTCGGCCTCTATTTTGTTTATTTCTTCCAAATGCGTTTGTTTCAGCTGTTCCATGTTTGTTTTGTCAAAAACTGTTGGGTTCAGGATTTGTTTGGCTATTGCCGCTGTTACAGCCTGTTGATTTCCATGCTGATTTTCAGTTGTTTGCTGTTGTGAGTCGTTCATAGCATCCGTGTCAATGTTAATATTTGAAAACTCTTGCTCAAGAGTGAGGAAATTATTAATCTGGGCATCACTTTCAAATACTTGCCAATCCTTAACGTTATTAGGGATAGCAGGCCTGTGTTTTATTTCAGCAGTAAAGTGATGGTTTCGTCCAAAGGGGAGCTTGCACATGCTAGCAAAAGTGGCTAGGTTGTGTGCATGAATGTTGCGATTTCTTGAAATCTTTTCAAGCTTAAATTCAGTGAATGCATTGAGTATGTTGGTAGCAGCAGTCCTATAGGCCCTCATTCTATTGTCATTGGTAACAAAGTTACCTTTCATCTGTTGTATGATCAAATCAGAGTCACCTAGAATAGACACTTTTGCAGCTCCTAGAGTTTCTAGCAGTTTAAGGCCTAACAACAAAGCCTCATACTCTGCCATGTTAATTTGTGCATTTGAAATTCAGTTTGTAGGCATGGCCTTCTGCATGGCTGTTATATGTGTTGTGAATCCAGACACCTGCCCCTGCTCCTGACTTGTTAACAGAGCCATCAAACTCCAGATACCATGTGATTTTTTGCTGGTGGTTAGTACTAAGAGTTTCAGTCATTCTTGCAGTGAGCAGATTTCAAATTTTTGTTTGGGGGGGATCTTCTAGCATGCTGGTTTCATTAACTGTTGTGATAGTCTCATGGGTATGTGCAACCGATTCTTCATTGATATGTGTTTGTTGTTCTAGAGCCAAAGGCTCTTCTTCAGTGGGATAATTTGTATCATCATTAAACAAAATAAAGGAATCCATATCAGAATGGATTGAATAAATGGGAAAATTTTCAGGCTTGCTCTCACTACTTACCACATATTTCATCAGCGTTTCTCTGTACAATCTCTTTGGTTGCCCAAAGACTGAAATAGTGGCGTATGAGAGGTCTAATTGAAGGGATCCTTGGAGCTTTGCTCCCCATGATCTTGATAGGAGCATACCGTACTTTGGTGGGATGTCAGCCACCACTACATCCATGAGGATGGTCTTGTTGGGATATTGGACTAAGGAGACACACAAGTCTTTAATGAGGCCTAAACACTTGACTTGACTTGAGTCAAAAGAGAATAAATCTTTGTAAGGTCTTGTAATATCAAGGTTCAGTTTTTCCATAACTGCTTTGGGCATAAGATTGTGTGATGCTCCTGAATCAAACATAGCGTTATGCAAAATTTTGTCATGTATATGCAAACTGATATAAAAGGGTGGAATAGGTCCATATGTTGATTTTCCATTAACTTCTGGACCGAACAACAGTTCAGGGGTATCATCTAAAACATTTACATCATCTTTATTCTCTGGGATCTGGAGTGATCTTTGAATTTGTTGCCTATATACATCATGTTTGGCAAGTTCAGAGAGGGGGATGGATATCTTGAGTTTACCAATCTCTGCCTCTAAATTAAATGGATTTTCCAAGGGAGTCTTGGTTTTGATAATGGCAGTTTCGTCTTTTTCATTTGAATTATCAGCGATTAGCTCTTGTTTATCAGTGTTATGAGGATTGACTGCTTGCGTTTTTCAGATTTAGGAGAGCTTTTTGGAACGTTGTTCGAGGTTTGCTCAGAGGAAGAAGGAGGCAAAGACTGATAAATAGAAGGCTGTGTTTCTGTTATGTCTTCTACAGTCACTTGGTGCGGGTTTGGGACAGGTATATCAGTTGGTTCTGTTATGACAGCCTTGCTTTTAATCTTGTTGGGCTGTTTACCATCCTTTGTTTTGCTTGGTTCAAATATGTCAACGGTCCTAGTTCTGAGCTTATATTGTTTGTGTATTTCATACACAGTAGTATCATAACCTTGTTTAAAATCAAAAGATTCACCAGATTTAGTGTGAAACTGATTACAGTCATGTTTGTCTTGGTCTTCTTGGCTCAGGAAAGTTTGATGTCCACCCTTTATATCCATCAGATTCATATGGGAGTCTTCTATGGGTTCATTGGAGGTGGATCCCTCAACATAGTTATCTTGAAAAGGGGGCCTTATGTCATGGTCTGGGCTAGACCTACCAGCATTTGTGTTCTGCGTTTTCCTAAAATTTGGGTTTCTTATGGTATTGGACTATTGCCCTTCCCATGATGATTTCCACTCAACATTTTCTACTCTTTCTCCCAACCTTTGTAGACCACTGATAATAGCATCAAGATTTTGATCAAAGGCTGAGGGTTCTTCCTTGAAGGTGGTTCTTCTTTCCATTCTCGCTCTGTTTCTCTTGGCAATTAAATTTGCCTCTACGCTAACAGCAACATTTTTCATGTCTGCAAGGGTCTGAGGAGCTCTTTCTTTTAACTGGTATGTCATATCCAGGTCGAATCCATCATGAAATTTATAAAAGGGAAGGTCAGGGGGAGGTCTTAAGTTCTGTGGTATTACGTTATAAACATTATTAAATCTTGCACAGTACTCCAAAATAGTCTCTTGAGGGCCTCGTTTAATGGTATCGTATTCAGCCAGTATGTGCAAGGGGTCTTTCTTTTTCTCCCATCTGTTGGTAAAGGATTGGTAAAGCTCATCAGGAGTGGTTATGGAATTTGCACCAAGTGATTTGAACCAAGTTCTTACATCACCTGTCAAACTTTGAACAAAAATTCTCATTCTCACACTATCATCATCTATTTCGTAGTTTTCAAAGTAATCTTGCATCTTCTTGGTATGTTGAATGGCTGTGCAAGAACCAGTACTGTCAAAAAATGTGATTTTAGATTGGTAATCTTGAGGCAAAGCCCCAGCATTAGCAGGTAGTTGCAGGGGTGCATATCTATTAGCCATGTTGGCAGGGATAAGTGGAACAACGGGGATAAATGGAACAACTGGGATAACAAGGATAACAGGAGTAACTGGAACAGCAGTAACAGCAGCTGTGGTAGTGGTAGTATGTTCAGCGAAAGGAGGTGTGGAAGGAGTGCTTTGAGATGTGGATGATGAACAAGGGGAAATAGGGGTTGAACGAAATAAAACCTTGACTGGGGTTGGGACACAGCTTGGGTGATCTGTTTCAGGAGTATTATCAACAAAGTCTTCTCTTTGTTCTCGCTTCCTAAGGATCTTTGGGATTAAGTTGGGATTGTCAAAAGCAGCTGGAGGATTTGGGTCTGGATTTGACCTTGTATATCGTGGATTCCTTTTGGGAGCCAGCTTCCGAATTTGTTTTTTGGTATTTTTCTGGGAATGTTTTTAGAATTAGCAAGGAACTGATCAAATTTTGGAACAGCTATCTATAGCTTAAAACTAGCATGAAGATTGACTGAAGCAGCTTTTATTTACTTCTGTTAATGCAAAGCAAAAAACAGTTTCAAAGGCTTCCTGGCTGACATTCAGGCTTCATCTGTAGTTTTAAGGAATATACAGCAATTAGAAAATTGATTTCTCAGTGGCTTTTTCCAACCTGTTTTGTGAAATTAACTTAGGATGTTCCCCAGCGGAGTCGCCATTATGTTATCACTCAGGTTGTCCTTATGATCAGCTCAATAAGGATACGACCGAGGTAACCACAGACCAAATTTGGACTGCAGGTTCTAGCCCACCTAGAGTCAGAGAGGGCTCTCTCTTTCTGATTTAGCTTTTTTGATGATGATTTTAGGCTAGCTATTGAGGTCAAGGGGGTTTTAGTTTTGATTTTGGTGGGAAGATTGATGTTTCCAAGTAAAGAGGTAGGTATAGTATGATAGTTTCAAACCATTGGGCATGGAGTCAGGGAGTAGGACTGCTGGTGTGTTTTCTTGGTCACGAGAGGGAAAAATGGAGCAAGATAGCTGCGCATGAAACAATCTTTCAAGTTTAAAAGGATGGGCAGGATGCTAAGGAAGTAGAGGCAGTTAAGAATCTCTGCCTCAGCTTAACAAAGGGAAGATGAAAGAGCTCTACCTAGGGGCAATAAAGAATCCCTAGATAACTGTCGGACACCGGTGAATCAGGGTAAATATGAGCCCGAGGGAATTCATATTCATTTCCAATTCAGTTTAGATGAAAAACATAAAGAAACAGCAGAAATTGAGCATAAAGTGTAGTTAAACAAGTTCTAGGCTAATCTTTATTTCTGCTATTTAGTTGGTGGAACATGTATAATATGAACACATAACAAAGAAAACAAAGGTAAGAGGCACTTATTGGTTCATGTCGCAACACAAGAATTCCATCATTCAGTCTCTAGAAACCATTAACAACACATCAGACAGTCCATTCTCCAAACTTTCAGCAGTCTTTGATTACAGAAAATATGACGGATATACAGTGCGAGTCTCTAGTGAAAATTATCAATCGACCAACCCTTGAAACAATGCAGAGGGCGGTATATATAGGGAAAACTATCCAAAATTGTGTATTACAGTTTGACCTAAACAGGTCTGAAAAACATGATTACTTTAACCTAATCCTATCCAGAAATAAATGCAAGAAAATATCTTGAGCTGCGCTGAGGGCAGCCGTATCAAAACTGAGTAAATGTGTTGTCCTCGGTGGCTTGGTGCAGTGTTTTTTGTAATAACTGTGCATGGGTCTCTGCTCCACTGCTATTCGGTGGCTTTAAATGCTTTAACTGTGATTTGAGAGCTGGGATGGGCTTACACCGCCTGATTTGACTTTGTTGGAGGCCATCAATGTTGACTTGCTTTGGGAACTGAAGATCTCCATTAAAAAAGTTCAACTGATACTCTTTGTCGCTTCCTTGATGTGCTGTGGTACTGAAATTATCAAATCTATACTTAAGGGCCGTTGTTCGGCCCTCTTTCTCCTTTAGAACTATCTCTGTTGATTTACTGAACCTGGGTGAAGAAAACTCCATCGAACTGTGAATTTGGGCCTGGGGGAAACTGAGCGATGAAGGGCATTCCACTTTGACCCTTTTTTCCCAGCGATGCGCGATGCCTCAGAATTCGAATCCGGGCTTCCAGAGCTGCGATTTCGCCTTTCGCGCCAAAATTGATGATGACGTCAGCATGACGTAAGCGGGTGGGACCCGCTACGACGGATCATGTGGCAGGGTGACGTCAGCAGGGTGACGTCAGCAGTACGAAGGTGACGTGGCAGTGGACACGGTGGCAGGAGGCTGATGCAGGCAGATGACGTGGCAGTGGTGACGTGGTGCTGACGTAGGAGGGCGGGAGGCGGTTTCCGGTTTTCATCGGACCGCCTTTCTGTACGAGGGCGGTAACTATCAGAGTGACCCCGATGCAATCACAGGTGGGCGCGCGTCCTCCTGTACGACGGTAATACTGCCAAGCCATCGGGCGCTAAACGTTGGGTGACGGGACGGCTCCGAAATCTCCGAGAGTCGTCGGATCTGGAGGGGCGGATCGGAGGGCTGACGGAGCATGGAGCTGGTGGCGGGTTTATACGGGGGGATCCACGCGAATATTCGGATCTTCATAAAATGCCGCGGGGAGTGTTAAACTTTCGTTTTGTGGGTTTTATGGGTTTATACAAGCAGGGGGGAACAAAACTTAATGTTTAGTGAAACCTTTAAACATTATCTTTGTGCAAATGATTGCGGAGGGGTAAAGTTACAGGGTTTTGAGGGCAGGGAGGTGGGTAAAGGTTCTTGGTCTAACGAGAGGTTTAGACCAATCCCAGTTTCATGACACGGATGGGTTCACAATAGTCCCAGGTGGACTACTATGTCCCAGGACTGAAAAATACATAGCTATAGTGCTATAAGGTGGGATATGTACATAGGGGAGTTATTAACATAGATTTAGTAGGGGAAGGGGCAAACAGATAGGGATTTACATAATAGAGTCAGTAGTTAATATGAAAATGATGAGAAAGCGCTAAGGTAAGGGACCTTAGGCTATTAGGGGGGAATAGAACTTGTAAAGGAAGAAATGAAATCCTTGAGTGAAGTAGATCTTCACCAAGGCAACTGATGTGCTGAATGATGGAACTAAGAGGTAACAAGTAGATCTTGACCTCTTTGGGGAAGTTAGTAAGTGATTTAGGGAATAAGAAGAAGGGGGAGTTAGTTATGTCCAACTTGAACTCCTCCAGATGAAAACTACCTGATAACTGTGATCTGAAAAGATATATCATTTTGAAACACAAAATTGATCATGAATCATCATTCTGCAACCTCAAACTACTTACCCAGCCTACTTTCCTAACATTTTTTCTTCTTTTTTGGTGGGTGCACTTAGACTTGCAGACCCTAATTATATTTTTTTTCTTTTTTATGTGCTCCTATCTAAATCTAAGCTTATTTCTGCCAAGGGCCCAGATTAAGCAGTTGGGCTCCTTTGATTCTCTACCTATCTACAAATCTACCAAGATTAAGTTGTTTGGACAGATATCATTCTCTATATTCTAAAACAGGAAATGGAAACCTAGGTAGGCCAAGATTAGACTGTTTGGCCTACCCTTAACTGAAAACTTTTTAAGAATGAAATGACTCATCAAAATTGGAATACAGCAGTGGCATTTGGACTAGCACACTTTCATGGTATCTTCTTTGGCCTCTTTGGAAATATGGAACACTCCAGCATGCAAAGTATGACATATTTGGCATGCAAAAATGTCAATCATGAAAAACGAACACCTGTTGCAACAGGAGCCTTACAGTTCCTACCATTCTTACGAAAGTTTGAGGGGTTTGACATGGCTATGGTACTAGAGCTCACAAGGACATTCAAAGAAGGCCGAGTCAAGGTCGTATCGTTCAAGTTCAAAGTTACAGAGGAGTCTATTTCACAAGGTACAAGCTTGCCACTTACAGCAGAGCATTGTTTTAAAAACGAGTGGCTCAAGAAGAAATGATGGCACCAGTTCATGGTTGACAAAAAGCTTAAGGTTGAAAGGAGGAAGGGACTTCCACAAAGCGCCATGATCGGGAAGTGGTGAGACATCTTGTTCATAATGCAGAAATTCATGACTGGAGAGGGACAGTATACATTAGCGTTCGTGTATCACATTCAGTTGTTGTTGCACTTTGAGTCGGGAAAATTGATTAATTTCCCTTACTACTTGCTCAGGAGTCTTGAGAAAATAGCGAAGGGTGTGCAGAGTGGAAACGCAAGCTAAGTTGCAAACAAGCTCTACCATCATGGGCTTATCACGATTCTAGTTAAGAAGAAGTTGGAAGAAAAATGAGTAACCTGGGAAGCAATATTGAAGGAGTTTCGAGCAAGGAGTGCAAAGAGTCTACTAGCACGAGTACAAGTAAGAAAAGTAAAGAAGACACATCATCTCCTGCCAAGAAGAAAGACGAAAGCACACCAGTGCAAGCAGGGAAGAAGACTGTTGAAAATACTTCACCCTTAGCTAAGAAGAGAAAGACTATAACCTCAATGAGGAGGAAGACTATCTCCCAAGGGATGAAATAATCGAGCTCTCTGATTATAATCGACGAATCACCCCAAGTTTCCCCTAAAGTTCATAATCTCTCATTGCTTGCGGATGAAGCAACACACACACTGGAAGATGAAGAGAATTCTGAAGACAACATATTGTTGTCAACATTGGTGAACAAATTAAGGAAGATGAAGATGACATCGAGTACCGATGAAGTCCAAATAGAGGGTCATGAGGATGAATAAGAGTAGCATATAGAGACCCTCGATGATTCCAGTGAACCGAACATTGAAACCCTCAGTTCTTTCAAGGAATGGGGTACTGAAACCCCTGTTGTTTTAGAGGAACGAGATACTGAAGCCCCTACTATTTTAGAAAGACAGGTTACTAAGACCCTTGCTGGTCTGGATGGATAGGGTAGTAAGTTCCCTAAGGAACTGGAAGAAAAGGGCATTAAAAAACCTGAGGAGATGAGTGTATAAGGTACTGAAACCCTTCGCACGAACACTGTGGAGGGCATCAAAATCCTTGGTGATAAGGAAACCCCGAGTGTAGAAACCCTCGGTGATGTCATAATGAAAACATTTGACAGTCTTTACCTTGACAATGATGGGACCTGTTTCAAGTCCGTTGTAGAGAAGACATTTCCACCTAAATATCTTAGCACGATACCCTCTACTCTCTACCTCAACAGTCGAATAGTAGAATTGGAGCAGCAAGTTCATGACCTGGAAGCTTTGAACCAGGTCATGAAGGAACAAAGTTGGTAGAAGTAAAGTGAGGTGGAGTACTTGCAGAGGTAAAAAGGAAGAAGCAGCAAGTAAAAGTGTGGAAGTATCGGGCTTCCAAATGCTGCAAACGTCTCAAGAAGGTGATGAATCATCTTATAAGAGTCTGAGGGAAAAATATGAAGATAGTGAAAGCAAGAATAAGCATTGAAGTTCAGGATTGAGAGCTGGCCACTAATTTTTGAGGATTTTTTGCAAAAGGTAAAATGTTGTGTGATGACACACAACATCTTAGGGATGGGAGGATGTTGGTGTCCCAAATTACCCTATTTTTACCCCATTTCTATAAACATTAACCTTTGTTTTATCACAACCTAAACCCCTCTTTCCTACACTAGTCCAAGATAACTACCTATTCTTGCATATGCTTTGTATTTTTCATTAAGATTTATTAAAGTGCTTTATTAATCATTTTTACATAGATTTCATGCCTATTAAGTACCTCTTGTAACTTATGATAATTTCCAAGAAGTAATTGAGGAACTTAGTGTTAATTATGAGTTAGTATGATTAGTGCAGGCACATTCTTGCACCGCCGCGATGATTGGTCCAAGATTTCCGTGAGCTGAATTTGTCCACGCAGAGGTTTTGATCCATGACTCGAGTTCGGTTGCTGATTAACTAAGGATGGATATCGGTGGCACAGAATCAGGGGATGTTTTCCAAGGATGGTCTACGGCCAACTAAGTACACGTTCCATTATAACCATTAGTCGATTTTTTAATGTTCGGTTGTTAGTCTGTTCGGCCAAAAGGCCTGAATAAGAAAATCACTGTAATTAGTGGAATACAACTAAGGCAAAAAGGATGTATAAAATATAGATTGTAGGTAGAACTAGTTAGCGATCCTTAGACTATAATTTCATTTTCTATGTAATCTGGTATCGCCCTCGGCTCTGGGGCTGGACTCGCACTACTATGTACATTTGCTGATCAAGTAATACAAGGAATCTGCCATGTTATTCATGCACTATGTTTAATTTATCTTTGATGCGTACTTGAGTGCTGAATATGTTCATTTCTTAAAAGGGAAACGACCTAGTTGGCTAGGGCCCAACCAACCCAGCTCCTTTACCCTTGCACTTTCGTTATTCAGAAAGACTATGTGGCTATTTTCCTTTGCAATTGCATGGTGTGAATAGTTTTATATTTATTTTTGAAGTTCTGATTTAAATCTATTTTGGAGTTAACCGTGAAATAGATATATGGCTTGGGAGTTAATTGAGTTATTTCTTTTCTATAATTCCTTTCTCGCATTTGTTTACTCGTAGTTCTTGTCTTGATTTTATTCTTCTTGGATCATGTAGGGACCCCTTTTCCTGTACCAGTTCATGTGATTTCCTGCACTCTGGTTTAGTCATTTATTTTATAAGCAAACATTGCATTTCTTTCCTTAATTATCATTTCAGTTATTCTTGCAAGAAATTGGGCTGCTAATTCCAGTAATTATCTTCAGCATTAAAAGTATATTTCTGAAGGATTTGAGAACAATTGCATGAGTTTACCATAGACACGTTACACTTTCATTTTATGCTTTACGACCAAGGAACAGAAACACTTTAAGTGGATTACTGAAGTTATATGATAAATGTAGATCACTTAGACTCCTACTTTGATTACTTTGAGTTGCTTTCATTTCATGAAGTTTACTTCCTTTGCAAGATTTAATTAATTAAAGAATTTCTTTTCCATAGATAATTTATCTCAGAATTTCATTTGCAATTGCAATTCTTGTTTAGCATGTCTTTCAATCTTTTCGAAAGTAAATTAGAAACTTGGTGAAGGAAACTCTGCCTCGATGCAAGAGTTGGTCTCTTGTCACAGAAACAAAGTGCTCTAAGCCCTGAGGCTTAGATAACCTCCACAAATACATAAATCTTTAGTAAGGGAGTTAAAATATGTTGGAAATAATACTGAGAGGGGGGGGTGAATCAGTATTATCAGATCAATAAAACCTTTTCAATTTCATACTCAGAAACATATACGCGACTTTAGTTAAGTGAATCCGCGTGTACACGCGACTGTGTCTAAAGCAACTAGCGTATATGCAGATATCTTATGATTCAGTTAATCTTATCTTCAGTAAATGCATCAGAACATTATTAAGCAATTTAACAGTAAACAGGTGCAGTATAACAGAACAGAACATCACACAAGAGCCACACACATGAATACCATGATATAAGGTGGAAACCCAATGTGGGTGAAAACCACCTGCTGCAATTCGTCTCTTTCTTCTTTAATGAGAAACTTCTTTTACAATATACTGGTGCAGTCCTTTACCAGTATGCAGGCTACAACCTGCAGAGGGCTACAACCCTCTCTTTCGTTTTCCAACTACTTCTGGAAGGGAGCTACAACCTCCTCAGCTCTTGTACTAGCTGATCCATTTACTAGTACGTAGGTGCTGACCCTACAACCTTCAGGGACCACGTTTCATCAATTTTCAGACTGGATCCAAGAGTACAAAGCAAACATTACCGCAATACAATCATCAACTTATACTTGCATCATAATTTATTAAACAACCCAATACCGAATCACTGAAACCCTGTCATCAAGAACACAGAACCCAAACCAGAATCTAGAACTCTGCAACAACCACCAGAGTCAGCAACAACCTGAAATATCAACCGTTATCATGCATACGCTACTTCACTGTACCAAAACCACGTGTATACGCGCTTTCTCCAAAGGCAACCTGCGTGCAGATCTAGAAATGATTACTTCTGCCTTTGCTGTCAGATCCGACCCTTGCCAAGCGTCCCGAACAGATAACCAGCAATACCAGATCCTCTCACTGCGTCAGACACCCACACACCTATCTTTGCCTAGTGATCTTCTCCTTATATAGCCTTAGGCCTTGTTCAATACCAAGAGCCAAAACCATAGAAACACAATACCATCAACTTCAAAACTAGGGATCGACACGCCCATCGAGACACAATGGTCCGAAACCATAGGCACAACTTCCAAGGACTAACCGCCATGGACCAAAGGTACTTTTCCACATACACGCGCTTTTTCTGAAGCCAACCTGCGTGTACACGCGACTTGGGCTTAACAAACCTGCGTGTATGAACTTCCTTGTACTAGGATCTGTCTTCTGATTAAGTTGCCATTACCTGTACCAACTTCTGAGCATCTGTACCAACCTCTGAGTGAGTTGCCATCAAGGACAATACTTGAATCATAATGCCAACAATCTCCCCCTTTGGACTTGATGGCAACCACTACACCAAGTCACTCTCCCCCTTTGACATCAAGGGCAAAGGGCGGACCAAGATATTCTCTTCTTTGGTATACCTTCTGCTGTCCATACTCCCCCTGAGTACTTGCTGAAATCTCCAACTGTGCTCCCCCTTTGTGTATGCCAAAGTGTACCAATCTATCCATCCTGCTCTTGCTGAATTGTGCTGTTCATGCTCCCCTTGACTGTAGGCAAGATCTGCAAAAGATGTTCTTCAAGAAGAACAAGGACTTATACATCATAGAAGACCTTCCTATCACCAAAAGACTCAACATACATTCATCATTCATCCCAGGCATAGTGGGGAAACCAACATAGGCCGTTACATGACCTTGACACCATAAAAAGAGATATCACAAGAGATACATGACATAGAGATGAAATATCTAGACCAAGACTTATGAAAGCCACCAACAGCATCATGATCTGTACCAAAAGACATCAGCCTGCAATCCCATTCCTAAACAGTAAGATGTATCATTTAGCTTCATAGACTTTATCAACAACTTCTAACCAACAATGCATTATTTGAAGAATATTCTCCCCCTGAGTGTGAGCCAACCATGACTGAACCTGGGTCTGTTCTGCTGCCCTTTCTCCATATACGCGACTTTGCAGCCTGTAACTCGCGTATATACGCGACTTGTCTTCATTATCTCAGCGTATGCAGGATGGAATACTGAATCTCATCACTTTCAGATTCCCCTGTGTCTGTTATGTCAGCTGACTGAGTTGTCCCACACCTTTATGTCTCTGTCTTCTTCAATTCCTGCAACTGTGATGATGTATGGTCCCCTTGTCTTGAATTTTGAAATCTGCTCCTGCATTCCCTTGCTTTATGCCCATAGTTGTTGCATGTATAACACCTTATATTTTTCATGTTCCTTCTATCACAATCAATTGCTTTGTGTCCATATGCATTGCAGGCAAAGCAATACCCTCTGAAATACTTGGGATGCGATGATCTTTCTTGAACCATTCTACTTCTGCATCTGGCTGCAACATGTCCAAGATTATGACATACATAACATTCAACATTATTCAGCGGAGGAAATAATCGTCTATCACGTCCATAGTTAGGAGTAAAGGATCTTCCTTGAGGAATTTCTTTCCTTGGTTGTTCCTTGAGCATTTCAGATTTCTCATTAGAGTTTCTTGCCTCACCTTGTGAACTAGATTCACCTTCACCATATTCATGAAAACCAAGACCAGTCTTGATAGCAGGAGATCTTTGACTATTAAGAATATCATCCAAGACTTTAGAACTATCTTGAAATCGTAAGAGCTTATCCTTTTCTTCTAGTTTACCTTTCAAGATATTTACCTCAACCTGATGTTGTTCTTCCTTTTTCAGATACTGCTTCCTTAGGTCTTCTTCAACTTTTCTCCCTTCTTCCACTTGTCGCTTTAGTTTGATCGCTTCATGTTCTTGATCTTCAAGATCTTCTTTTAGAGAGAGGATCTTTGATTCAAGTCTCTGAATAGTTGTGCTCTGATCTTTTGCTATATCCTGCAATCTCTCCCTTACCCTGGTTTCTGTTTCCAATAGTTCTTTTAATTTGGCAGCTTCTTCAGTTTCTGCATTCTTCTCTTCATGTGCCATGAGACTTTTAATATCCTCGCTATTATTGGATGAAGCATTCTTCTTCTTGTGCGCCATGAGACTTCTAATATCTTCACTATCATTTAATGAACTTTTAATATGGGAATAATAGCTTCTACCATCTTCTTCATATATCCTTTCTTTGTTATGAGGACATCTAGCAGCATAGTGACCAACTCTACCACATAGAAAACATTTGAAAGGCAGCTTATCTTTGAACCGTCCAGTTCCCCGTTCAAGATTCTTGACAAAATTTACCTCATCTTCTTCCTCTGACACTTCGAATGCGGCCTCTGGTGGTACCTCTTGTCGCATTTCAAAAGCAGTTAAGATCCCGTGAAGCTGTGACATGGTAATTTTCCGCACATTCTCCTTTCCTTCTATGGCAGATACTTTAGAATCAAATTTAGTAGACAGAGATCTCAAAACCTTTTGAACTAAGACAACTTCCTCAAATTCTTCACCCAGATCCCTCATACAATTCAAAATCTCATCCATACGCAGGAAATAATTAGCTACGCTTTCATTACTTCGCATTTTAAGAGTTTCATACCGGATTCTGAGAGTTTGAAGCTTCGCTATTTTTACCTGATCATCTCCTTCGTAGCTTGTAACGATTTTGTCCCATATTTCCTTAGCTGATTTGAGATGCATGATCTTCATAAATTCTGATTGAGTCAAAGTACTCAATAGGACATTAACTACTTTGGCATTGAGCTCATATTGCTTTTTCTCTGCTGGATCTGTAGGAGTTGCTGATGGGAATTTGTATCCTCCTTCTACGAGTCCCCAAGCTTCTGCTCCAAGAGACTGTAGATATGCAGTGGTTCTTATCTTCCAGTGAGTAAAATTGTTCCCGTCAAAGACTGGTGGCCTGATGTGTGCCTCTCTTTCTGGATTAGCCATTTTGATGGATCTTTTCCTTCAAGCGATCAAGCTTCCTCTGAAGGACCTGCTCTGATACCAATTGTTGGAAATAATACTGAGAGGGGGGGGTGAATCAGTATTATCAGATCAATAAAACCTTTTCAATTTCATACTCAGAAACATATACGCGACTTCAGTTAAGTGAATCCGCGTGTACACGCGACTGTGTCTAAAGCAACTAGCGTATATGCAGATATCTTATGATTCAGTTAATCTTATCTTCAGTAAATGCATCAGAACATTATTAAGCAATTTAACAGTAAACAGGTGCAGTATAACAGAACAGAACATCACACAAGAGCCACACACATGAATACCATGATATAAGGTGGAAACCCAATGTGGGTGAAAACCACCTGCTGCAATTCGTCTCTTTCTTCTTTAATGAGAAACTTCTTTTACAATATACTGGTGCAGTCCTTTACCAGTATGCAGGCTACAACCTGCAGAGGGCTACAACCCTCTCTTTCGTTTTCCAACTACTTCTGGAAGGGAGCTACAACCTCCTCAGCTCTTGTACTAGCTGATCCATTTACTAGTACGTAGGTGCTGACCCTACAACCTTCAGGGACCACGTTTCATCAATTTTCAGACTGGATCCAAGAGTACAAAGCAAACATTACCGCAATACAATCATCAACTTATACTTGCATCATAATTTATTAAACAACCCAATACCGAATCACTGAAACCCTGTCATCAAGAACACAGAACCCAAACCAGAATCTAGAACTCTGCAACAACCACCAGAGTCAGCAACAACCTGAAATATCAACCGTTATCATGCATACGCTACTTCACTGTACCAAAACCGCGTGTATACGCGCTTTCTCCAAAGGCAACCCGCGTGCAGATCTAGAAATGATTACTTCTGCCTTTGCTGTCAGATCCGACCCTTGCCAAGCGTCCCGAACAGATAACCAGCAATACCAGATCCTCTCACTGCGTCAGACACCCACACACCTATCTTTGCCTAGTGATCTTCTCCTTATATAGCCTTAGGCCTTGTTCAATACCAAGAGCCAAAACCATAGAAACACAATACCATCAACTTCAAAACTAGGGATCGACACGCCCGTCGAGACACAATGGTCCGAAACCATAGGCACAACTTCCAAGGACTAACCGCCATGGACCAAAGGTACTTTTCCACATACACGCGCTTTTTCTGAAGCCAACCTGCGTGTACACGCGACTTGGGCTTAACAAACCTGCGTGTATGAACTTCCTTGTACTAGGATCTGTCTTCTGATTAAGTTGCCATTACCTGTACCAACTTCTGAGCATCTGTACCAACCTCTGAGTGAGTTGCCATCAAGGACAATACTTGAATCATAATGCCAACAAAATATACTTTTACATTTAGGAACTGTACCTGCACTAGTGCAAGCACATTGCAATAGTACAAGAACAAGTTGTTTGTGTAGAAGGAAGATCAAGAGGAAAACAGATCTCTGCAAGGGCCCACTTGTAAGACTATTAGCCATCTATCTAAAGATAAACATAGCATTTCCTTCCAACATTTAAGATTGCTTCAATTGTGTGAAATATCCTTTACTTGATTTATTTGCAAATTGTTCTTTTATATTCCAGAACTAGAGTTGTTTTGGTGTTAATTGCCTTTAAAGATTGTTTTCTATCTGATTCTGCAAACATTTCCATTAAGTAGGATTAAGAATAGGAGAATTTCATACCACTTCTGGCATTGCATGTGCTTCGTCTCTAAGTTTACGAAACCCCCAGGTTGACAACTAAGTGTTGAGGAGTTTGCTTAAGTACAATTCCTGCACCCAACAAAATGGCCTATACAACAAAACCTTAATTTCTTCAAACATTAATCAATCCTACAATAAAAAAAAAAATCATTAGAGATGAAACCCTAATTATTGCAACACCAACCATACAGTTTTATCAATAGCTGAAAGCAAACCCTAATTATTAGCAACTGAAAAATAAACCCTGACTACTGGAAATTAAAAGGAAAAACCCTAATTATAAGCAAAAGAAGGGAAAACCCTAATTGAAAGGCAAATAAATCATAGGTACTCATCGATATGGAAAAAAAACCCTAATTATTTGGAATCTGAACTTTAGCTCCTTCACACCAGTAAAAGCAACTTGTGTTAGGCCAACTACTTTTGTGTGAAATAAGTTATAGGCTTCAACTCTGCATCACTTACCAACCCAATTATTGCATTCAAGCTTATCTTAAATTGTGTTCACTAGTTTCAAAATACCTCGAAACAAATTAATTTGGTTTTCTTCAAATTAAGGTTTGCAACCCAATGAAAGGACATGAAAAAGATTATTGAACCAACACTCTACAACCATGGAAAGACAAAATCATTATTCTATTTTTAACTTTAGAGAGGCTATAAGTTGTTCACTCATTAGTCATATGCCTTTCAAAATGTAGAGAGTTATCGAGTTTAGGATTTTGTGATCCATATCTACATTATAAGAAGAAATTTTATGGCAATAATCACATCAAGAAATATTTGTCGATGTGTTTTGAACCAACTAGTCAGGTTCATCTCCAGGACAAGATGAAGAATAAGATCATGGCAGTGGGTTAAATAGATAAACAGATCCTTCCAACAACTATAAAGAAACAGCTACTTTTGACTTGGTCAAAAAATAGGTCCCCATTCCTCCCCCCTTAGGAAGCAATGGTCCCCATTGTGTTGAGTTCCTCGTGAGATGAGGAAACTTCTGCTGAACTTGGTCCCTATTGAGTTGTTCCGCAACCTCTGATGTGTCCAGTAATGGTGGGAAGCATGGTCGAGGGAAGTCCACATTGAACACTCGGTGAAGGAATGGAGGAATGTCGTGCTCCAAAGCATTGTTTCCCACAACCTTGGTATTGGTGTAAGGACCATATCGAAGTGGTCTGAGTTTCTAATGGGCTCTTGTAAGGTGTTCTTTCTATAGATGCAATCAAACTTTTTCGCCCATCTGAAACTTTTCTGGCACCTGATGTTGATCATGTCGATGCTTGTACTTGGAATTTTCTTGAATGGAGTGGTGATAGATCGACCCATTGGGTAGAGGTTCTCTGGAAGTCAGATCAGCCAAATTCTTGACCTGATAGTGCAACTATACCCCTGTGGGCGAGGAGAAGATGACCATATCCCTTTTTTGTTGCTGCTGCATGGAGGAACCCTTCACGATGGTCATGGATGTGGTGATCATCTTCCCCTTACTTTGGGAGCGAACTAGACAGAAAATGAATTTCCTGGTCTGGGAGATGAGCTTGCTGCATCTCTTAGCAGTGATCAAAGAGGTTGCGATAGGTGGTGCTACCTCTGGTATCTTGTATAATGAATTACCTAGTATTATAATAATAACATGAGGCCTTGACTCATACACAACATGTCGCCTCCATAATTATGGTTGGCCTAATAGTACATCACAAACATCAAGAGGTGCAACATCACACAATACCTCATCTGTGAAGGGCTTGATGTTGTAGGGAAGGTGACATTGCTAGCAGACTTGAAGATCTTGTCCTTGGTGAAGCCACTTGATACTATACATCTATAGGTGTAGTGTAGTTGGTATGCCCAACCGTCAACAATGAATTGCAGTGACGAACCCTTCACCCACATCTCTGAGTGGAAAAGATGCTCCCCCTCCTCTGGGTCTTTGGGCTCATTCTTCTAGATCTTGGTGGTGGCAATAGTGGTGTTGGGCTTTGCGTCAATGATCTACTTCCCTTTTCCATTCCCCTTGTCAGGTTATGACTCAGGGTCAGAACATGCATCTGATTCTGAAGCCTTCAAATCGGCCACCAATGACTGCTTGGTCCAACACTCACTTGTGTTGTGAGTGGGGCTCTAATGGAACTCACACCAATTTCCTGGTCCTTCTTTGACTTCATGGTGTTGTTATTTTCCTACGGCTTCGACGGGTTGTCTTAGGTCACCCCACTTTAGCTTTTCCCTTTGTTCTTCGGATTCGCAGATCCAAAGTCTCGCTTCTTTTGTTTAAACTTTTGCTCAATCTTAACAGCGTATCAATATGCCATGCCGAGCGAGGAGATGTTCAGGAAATCCATCTCATCCTGGATGTACCTATGTAGGTAGCCATGGTATTTGAGTACCAAATGCAGCTCAGAATCCTCGATACCCAACTGTGTGCGAAGGGTATGAAAAAATTTTCTGAAATCAAACACATCTTGGTCCCTTCCTTGCCACAGTGTAGTCCATTTAATGTATTTGTCCTCATAGATTTTGACAGGGTAGTACTACTCCTTGATGGCATCTCAGAATGAATTCCAAGTGGGTCTGCCTGAAATAGTGAGCCCGTACTTTCATCATTCTTCTCGTAGTAGGTTTCCCACTAGTTCTTGACATGGGGGGCTGCTTTGAGAAGAGCGAAAATAATCTTTTCCCGACTGGAAAAATCATGAACAAAAATATACCCTTCTAGTAGATTTAGCCATTTATCTATAACATATGTGTATATCTAACCCTCGAATATGGGGATTTCAAAATTAGCTTGTACCTTAAAGGGCGTGGCATTTCTAGAGTAGTTTTTAGAAGTTGATGCATCGCCTCTGGGTAGTTGCTGAAGGATCTGGGCAAAATTTTCCATCATCACATTCCTTTGTCGTTGAAGGGTTTCTTCAAGCAAGATTTTTATAGGATCTCCTACCCCCTCCTCTTTCTTTTCATCCACCATGGGAGGCCATCAGGATTTGTGAGGCTAGTCTTGCAAAGTTTCGACCAGTTTAGCCCTAACTCCTTTATCCCGACCTTGTTGGGGACATGCAAAGAAAAACAGAGAAAAAGCAGACTGCCTTGATACCACTAATCCAAATTTAAACCGGAATGCAACAAATTACAGAGATAACCATAAATACAGATATGCAGTGGGAATAATACTTCATGTCATTACCTTAAAATATTGAAATATGCTTACAAATAGAAATGGAAATAAACCAGCTACGGGGATGGTAGCGTATCTCTGAGAAGAGATGTGGCAGCTACATGTCTCTGAACTATGTTACAATGAGGCTCAAAGGCCTATTTATTGTTGAGAAACAATGGAAAACCATAAACATCCAAAAACCTAACCCTAGGAGATGAAACGCCAAACTGTGGGCCCCGTTTCGGGTAAATTGGTACATCAACTTCCCGGGGTTGTAACTTTGGCATACAATCTCCATTTTACGCACACAATAGCTCATTAGAAATATCTATCCGAGGACTACAACTTTGGTAAGAGAAACATCAAATCTTGGACCCACGTTGCTCCCAGATTTCCCAAAAATACGTTGTTTGGGGCCTCAAAACGACTCTAGACATTTACGACTTGAAAAACTGCTAAAAATAGTAAATTGTGCTACAATTAAGGAAACTGAAAAACTGAAAGAGACAGTTGTGGGGGTCCAAGTGAGATAGGTGGGTGGCCACCAACATCCACCTGGATCATCTTCACGATAACCTTAGCCTCCTCAATGTAGAGAGTTGTTGAAAAAATGTTTATCAAGGGTTAAGGCACAAAATATCTATTTCCAACCAGTAAGAAATGCATATATAGATATATATATATATACACACATAATATTTGTGTAAATATAGATAGATTAATATAATTTGTTCAAGTCCCGGATGCGGGTGCATAGGGGATCAATGAATGGCACGAGCCATCACGTGGGCAGGTGGCATTCTCACGGAGGCCGGAGGTACCACGCGCTGCGGGGCTTTATTACGCTTGAAGGCAGAGGAAGGAAGGCATTAATGCCTGTCCATTCGGCTCGAGGGAAGGTGTTGGACTTCGGGGTGGCGATGTGGTTAAAGCTGTGCAAGATGGTATTGCAGGAGAGTATGAGGGAGCCGAGCAATGAGACCCTGCTCCGCTCAGAAGGCATTGGGAAGGAGTATTTGAGAGGAGTGCCGCCGGTTTGCAAGTCTGGTGTTGATACTTGGAGCTGGTGTGGGTTCGTGCAGCGGGTGTTGATTCTGGGCGTGGGGGTCGGGCCTTGGCGCTGTTGTGGGTTCTTGGGGCTGGTAACAGTTCTGTTCGCTGGTGAAATTCAGAGTGCCTGTGTAGGAAAGGGCGCAGTCATGTCAAGAGCAAGACCGCGAATGGGCAGCCGAAGAGGGGGAATTCAAGGCAGGGCTCTCCCGCAGGATGATTACTACTCGCCCTCTTCCTCCCTCGAGGTTACTTCGCGGCCACAAAGACTCCAGGGAAGCATTGAAGAAGAGAGGGGGCAGCATGGTAGCAGCCCGAATTCTGAAGAGGGGCAGTGGGAGCTCCCCATGCTCAGGTATAGGCTCCCCTGCCCGCATGTCAATTCCACTTTGGTTGTCTCGATTGCTATTGAGCCTGGAGCCACGCAGAATGTGGAGGTCGAGCCTCTCCCGGAAGGGCAGTGCTCCAGTAGGGAGAATTCCCCCATTGCGTGCCTTCCGGTCGGAGCTGGAAAGGGCTGGACGAATTATGGTAGTGATCCTGGGCCAAGTTGGATGGCGCCTGGGAGTGACCGCGTGCTGGAGCTTGAGCGCCCTGCTATCAACAGTGAACGGGATGCTGGCCCTTCTACGCATGCTGACTTTGCCGGTCCGAGCAGGCCAGCCTGTGAGGGAAGCCCAGATGCGGTCATCCAGCTTTCAGATTCAGAGGACGCGCTCCGTTTTGGGTGTCAAATTGCAGAGGCACCCCAGACTACTGAGGAAGATTGAATGCGCCCCGGTATTCTCTGTTCTTTTGTTGGGATCTCGTTGTGTTTCTCGGCTATGTGGCGGCATTATATCAGTCAAGGTGTCGAATGTAAATGTTCAGGTGTAACCCGTAATGGTTCAGGTGTCTTTGGTCTGTGTCCACATGTCCGTTTGTCTTTGTCTGTGTTTGTCTTTGTCCGGGTCAATCCATGGCCCCGGTATTTCAGTCCTTTTACGTTATGTAACTGTGTCGGCAATGTCCAGCTACAATTCCAATTTTGACTCCTTTCAATTTTGGAGCTGTTAACAGGGCAAGGCAAGAGCTGACAGGCAAATTCTCATAGCCTTGCCCTTTGTACTCTATTTTGTATTTTTGCTTTGGACGATAATAGAATTAAACATATTCAGAAAAAAAAAAATATATAATTTGTTCAAGATTATGTTAACAATGAAGGCTCCACGAGCACTCTAGTTCATTATCAGAAAGTTAACTTGAGTGAACATCAGGGTTTTCCACAATACTTGTTCATAAAGATTACAAAAAATTCCACCCATGCTCCCTACACAATTTACACCTTTATAACCAAATAAGGGGAAACAATACTCTGCTACTATCATAGAAAATTATTATTAAAGAAACAAAGCATAAACCATCACTCGAAATTGATTGAAGAAATAATCAAACAATTCCTTGAACCTCATATCATCATAAATGGGACAATGCATACCACACGTTGAGATACCAACGTTATGAATTTTTTAAGCCCAAAAAAATATATAAATGATTTAAGTAGCTACACATTCTACAAAGACATGCAACACAACTCAAAAATGTTGATACAATTTGTTTTGCTTTTCCATACAGGTTTTGTATATAATGCAAACCAAGTTATAACTTAATGAGATGGATTTTTTTGCACTCATGTTTATGGGTCAATAGACTACATATATTGTAAATCAATGAAATTATCTAGCCCTAAAAACTGCTCAAAATGACCTTTTCCAAACAAAACATTACAACTAAATTTTCTCTGATGCAAACATAATATTCATAACAGTGATTTTATTACCATTGTGTTTCCATATCGATATACATAAAATTAAGGCAAAATATGTAATCTTCTGCTACAATAAACCACTAGATCTAAAACTAAAAACATCATTATTTAAAATACCAAAAGGTGAGCGCATATCTAAAACCTATAATGCCAAATAAACACAAAACAAGGGCAAAAAAAGAGGACAATGAGTTGGGTTGGGGGTCCCTCCCAACAATATTGTTGCCTCTAGGAAAAAAATATCAAATTACAAAGTCATGAGTTATGTATAGATTAAAAATTTAAACCTGACATATAATCCTCCAATTAAAAACATTTTGCAGTCTTACATCATGTGGAGAGAGCAGAATCTAGTGCCCAAAAAGGGAGTTATCCTTGAGTCTAAACTAGAAGAGAGCTATGAAAGATTGATCCAACAATATTTCCAACCTATCTCAAATCCATGGCTTAGATTATATAAATATTTACAATACAAATTTAGCTCTAGACAAGTCAATCCATTAGAAACAAGATGAATAATTGAATCACAACAATTTTCCATCCATAGATAACTAATAGAGCCATGATCGAAATAGGGAGGTTGAATCTAGTACATGAAAGACTAATTTAGAAAATGATCCCTCTTTCTTTAGTCTATAATTTTAAATGAAAGAAAAGTGAACCTTTGGTTGTTAGATAGGTTCCAAAATATTCATGAACAGGTGCTTGTACGACCAACTAGCATTGGCCTCCATGGAAAGCTTGGATGATAAAGCATTACACACATATTTTAACTATGGATTAGGATCTTTATGGAGTGCAGGATCTACGCACACCTTAATTAGTGGATCTCTTATGATAATAATCTTTAGATGATACACACAAATGGGATAATTTGATTTAGGAATAACAATTATCTATCAACCTTTTAAATATTATGCAGATTAAACACAAGTCTTCATGATTATGTTAAAAAGGAGGTTGTAGTGATAACTAATGGTTCAAAATTGGTAAAACAAAGGGGTAAAATAAGATATCATGGTTCAAGAGGATGTATTAAATATGAAAATTCTAAGACCTAACATCTCTCCCATGTCAATCATCTTGCATGTCCTCATGTAAGCGAGTTAGTTGTTGTACTATTACTCCCTTGTAAGAAAACCAAAGTTGAAACACCTCCTTGGCCATTAATACAATGTTGAAAAATAATTCAATTGCAATGACAATAGAATAATACGGGCTTTATAATTGATATTGCACTCACAACAATATTCCTACAACTCTATGTAAACAAAATTTCCTTTGCTAGATCTAGTTGTTTTGAAAGAGAAATGACATGGTTGTTTGTTTTTGTATTGGATTCTTCATTTATTGAGATACATTCCTAAGAAAATCTAATTCCGAGGTTTCTGTGGGAATTCTAATAATGTTGTTACAACAAGGATAGTGTTATCATTGAATGAAATAGCCAGCCATCAAAATTTCCACAAATCATCTCAAGATCAACTTTATTAAGAGTTTTTCACTAAATATCCTCATTATAAATAAAAGTGACATGATCATATTTTGGATGCCAAGGCATGAAAGATGAATGGAAATAGGGGAAAAGAAACATGAGAAAATGGTACCTTCCAAAAATTGCCATCTTACCATTATCCAAGCATATAACTGAAGGTCCTCTTGTTCAAACACATAGAATCACCTACATTAAGGGTCCTACATCCATGAAAACATACTTATTTACAAAAGATAGAACTCCAAAACACAATACTGGAAGCATCTCAAATCCATTCTCAGAGAGATATAAAGTTCATTTCCTAGCTTCAATCTTAATGATAATTTCTTCAAAAAGTGACCCATGGTGTTTGAGTTTCAAGTATGTCGATGTGTATTCTCCATCCCTCTTACCCAACATAGCTCCACTATGAGTAGGCCTATCCATTACCCCGATGGGTTTAACTTTGTACCATACAAGCATAGTCTTGCTGCCAGCAAGCTTGTTAAGTACCCTAGTGGGTTTTCTTGTACTTCTTGGTATTTCCTTTTTTAGTATTATATATCACTCCAAATATTTGAGGTAATTTTAATTTTCATTGACAACTTTAGAGTGTAAATAATTCAAGTGGTGTGAGAGTATTTCATATTTTCTAAACACATATATAATTAGTTTTAGTCCATGGGAAACATCATCCACAATAATCTTAAATATCATCTATTCACTATATAATAATAATCTCAGATAATGACTGAAATGTTCCTCAAGTTAATCATGCTAGTGTTCTCGTGAAATCCCATTAGGGTTTTAGAGGAGTGGTCCACCATAGGAGGCCTTTCAACAATGCCTTCTAAGAGAAACTTGAAAATATTTATTGGAGAGAATCTGTTAGAGTGACTAGGCCAGAGGTAGGATTTTAAGCTTATGAGTATCAAGGAAAACATTGACAAATCCCCTTGACTGGCCCAACAGATGATCCCAACCATGGAGAAGAGCCAAGATAATCACAATCACTTTACAAAATGTGAGGCATTAAAAGCGAATTGCTTCTGACAAGTCTTACCATAGTAGTGCATAACAAAAAGTTTTGATACACATGCCTTAGGGAATTGCAATTTCAAGAGTGTTGTTGTCGCAATTTTATTTTCAAATGGCATTTTATTTATTTCTCTTGTACTACCCTACCATAATTTAAAGAGAGGAATATATCCTTCAAGTGTAGGAGTACTTTTAGTGTATCCATGTGCGTAATAGAATGATAAATATACTAGCACTCAGATTTAAATAGTAAGATTTCACATATACTGGAGTATGAGAGAGAAGCTACTTTAACTAATATGGTACCAGGAGCTCTCGAACGATGGTAGAAGGTTGCATGTCGATAATGTTTTGGAACCAAGTTTCGATGTAGCCCATATATTCATGGCTTTCCAATTCATTAAAGACAATTGTAATGTTTTCTTGGTTATGTCATGTAATTCTTCCATGGCTTGATGATCACTCTTTTGGAGGCTTAAGGGATCTGGTAAGAGGAAAGGAAGAAACTCCTCAAGGTCCAATATCTACTCTTCATATCGATAAGGATGATTTTAAGGGAAATTCCAGGGTTTTTCTCTTGGTATTTTTCATGAGCTTCAATAATATTTCAGGGAAAGTTCTATCCATATATTGTTCCTTTGATGGTCCTTGGATTGGAACTTCTTTCTTGGGTAAATTCTTTGCAGTCATAGGGTTAGTTCCAGAATTCACTCCCTTCTCCAATCTAGAAGATATGAAATTACATTAAATAGGAGAATAAGTAGGAAGAACATGTGTTTTAATTTTTTTTGCAACCTGCTTGTTGGAACTAAGGTTTGGTTTCACATGTGGTTGGGACCATAGAGGAATATGACTTTGTTTTTCATTGGGAAGAAATTGTGTTTGTTGTTTCTTAGACAATTGAGTTTTCATGGGGAATCTTCCTAGAGAGGAGGCTCCAAACCATCCTTGAGGCTGTGGGAATATCTGACTCAAGGGAGAGGGCCATTATGGCCAAAAGGTAAGGTATTCAATCAGAGGAGGGCTATAAGTTTTCCATGGAAGTGTAGGACTATAAATCTACTGAGGAACCTATTGAGGATAATAAACATTAGTCCAAGTATTAAATTATGATAGGTTTTGAGTTATACCTAGTAGCTGATTTGATTCCTTACTTGATTCCCTAAATACTTTTAGTAATCCTAGTAGTGATGGGCAATGATCTGTTGAGTGATTCTCTTCAAAAATACCACAAATTTTATGATGCTAAGTGGACACTCTCTAAGGGAGTACTTCTCCCTAAAGTTGGATAAGAATATTAGGAGTGGTTCTTCAATTTTAACCTGCTTCTGTTCTTCCTGCAAACCATCCAATTGTAAATTTAGAGAGGTTTATGTAACTCCTATTCTTGTAGCTGATTTCAAAAATTAGGAGGAAAATTATTGAGAATTCTTACCAATCTTGGAGATTACTCTTGAATACATAATGCATAATTCACAAACATCATCATATGATAAGTGAAAAAAATCACCTGTTCTTATCATATTCAAGAGTTATAAAAATTCATCTTTGATTCCTTTGAGTAGGAGTGCCTTCAAGGTCTCCTTTTCCAACATGTTATGCTTTGATATTTGAAGGTTGTATTGAAATCGCTCCACATACTCCTCCAAACTTTCATCTTCCCCCCTAGGCATACTGAAAAATATATTCAATGGTTTTGAAGTAGTCTTGGTATTTCTTCAAGAATACATTCTGCATCTCTTCCCACATATGAACGCAGTTCCCACTAAGGCTCATGAACAATCATAGATTTTCTCCTTTTAGAGTAAGAGGAAACACTTTCAACCTTTCAGAATTAGTAAAATAATCATATCCTCTACAAAGTACTTCAAACTCAAATAAGAATATATTTGGTTCTTCATTTTTCAAACCATGAAATTTGGTAGATAAAATGGGGTAATGATGCGCATGTGTGCCACTCCTCCTGGACCTCTGATAGGGAATTCAAAGGTAACGAAGTGTGCCATTTCTTCCCAACATAGAAGAGGTTATTCATGTGCTAATTTGAGACTCCTCCTTTGAATGTTCCTGCCAATTGGTTCATGAAATAGATAATGTATAAAACACAAATTAAGTGAATCCTTTGTTAGTTTTCCATTAGATGATTTCAGTATCTCAGTAACAACATTTGAATCATTTAAAAATTCCTCGAAATACCATTTTTTTATTCTCAACAAGATATATGGTGTATTCTATCAACATATGGATTAGTATATATAGGGGGGTCCTTACAACACCCTAAAAATGAAAATAAAATGTGTAGGAAAGAAACAAAAACTTGCAATAAAAAGTAGGAAAAGAAGAAAACCGAATTGCAACAGGTTACCAAAGTCAACCCCCTAAGCACCTCCTCGGTAATGATGCCAAAACATTGGGTGCAGTATAGGGTATATTATTGGACCAACATTTAATGTCAATCTAGGGTCTGTGGACTTTGAGGCACAACACTAGAAATGCTAGAGAAGGACTCCAGTGACCTGCACAACAAAACCCTAATTTTTGTAAACATTGGCCAATCTTGTAATAAAAAACATTCATTATAGATGAAACCCTAATTATTGCAACACAAGTATTGTAGTTCTATAAACAGTTGAAAGTAAACCCTTATTGTTAACATCTGAAAGATAAACCATACATATTGGCAATTAAAAGGAAAACCCTAATTATTAACAAACGAAGAGAAAATCCCAATTGAAATGAAAATAGACCCTAGGTATTAATCAATTTAGAAAGAAAGCCCTAATTATTACGAATATGAACTTTAGCTCCTTCTCACCAGTAAATTTAATCTACACTCGGCCAACTATTTTTGTGTGAAATAAAATACATGCTCTATATCTTCCTAGAGCATTGTTGTAGAGGCTACAACCACCCTCCAAAATTTTTCCTTGGCTTCTTTTTGGAGCCTCCCTACCAACCATCCTTAGAAGCATGCCTTATGCTATCAAGTACATAGGCTTCATTGGTTTTTCAGCAGCTTGCCAGCCTGTGCATGTTAGTTTGCTTCACTCCCCTCATAGGTTTCCATTCCAGACTGGGGCTAGTTGCTAGCTGAGCAGCTCCCTCAGAAAATTGTGCAATTCTGCTGCCCAAAATTGCGCAATCTGGCCCAGCACTATAGCTCAGCCTAGAAATTGCGCAATTCTGGGCAGCAGTCACCTTCTCCTCCTTGAAGTTGCACAATCCCTCTGGGACAGCCAACCCAGTTCCTCTCAGAAATTGTGCAAATCCCTCTCTCAGTCAAGCAGGTTGTTGCATGTGCCTTCAAGTTGACCGGTTCCCTCCAAGACCGAGAAAAACTGATTTACATGCATGGTATGCACTTTCTGAAATAGTGAAAGGAAGCATGCAAAAGGCATCCCTAGATCTAGGGATCTATTTTTAGCATCTGGATGTTACATGCAAAGCTCATTTTAGAAGCCTCTCGCCAAGTGTCACTTTTTCCTAGATTTCTGGCATGCGCGTCATAACCTCGATCTTATCAAAACTCATGAACCAGATGTTGCAGAGCTCATTCCTCACATCGACCTTGTAGCTCTAACATCCCACATTGCATCAAGGAGTCTTCAGCACTTTCATCTTAGCTATTTTAGGGTAAGTCTACTTTTCATGTCTTGTGCTCTGTTTCTATCTCTTTTTTTGTTTCTCTTTGTGTTAGTGTTGTCTACTTGATTTCAATGAGTGCTTGTTGTTGTTTTAATGTATGTTAGCTTGTAGAAGCACCATTTCAGTTTTCGTTTGCATCTAACTATTGTTGCATGCATGACGTTGGTTTATCATTGACAGTCATCATTGCAACAACTAGTTTCACACACATGCATGTTTTCCCATTTTCTGAATCCTGCACTTGTTTTCTACATGCATGATCGTTCACTCTTGTTTACACTCATTTTCACCATGCATTCAGACTTCTCATGTTTTCGGTCACCCGTCAATGGGTCTGGGATGCCTCAACTTAGACCTTGCTTTGCCCGACTAGCATTGCACATTTAGGGAAGTGAGGGCTCTACCTTCCCTCCAGAAATTGCACAATTCTAGCCCATCACTAACCTCCAGGCTTGCATTATGAAATTCTGGAAGGTAGTGCCTTGCTGGCCCTATAAACTACACAATTCAGTTTGCTGGTTTACATGTCACTGCTAACTAAAATTCATTACACAGTTTCAGTCCTCAGTAGGCCAGTTTAGACTATGCATTGTATAGTTCCAATAGTCATTTAGCCTCCTGACAACCCAGACTATGCCTCGTGTAGCTTTGGCAATCAGTCTCCAGCCTCCTGGTGAAAATTGTGCAATCTTCATAGACAGTCACATAGGTATGTTGCATGTCATTCCTCCAGTTTGTTTTGGTTTTCGACTGATAGATTATTTGTCATGAGCGTTGCTATGTATCCAAGTATCACAGGTGTTCATCTGCCTCTAAGTAGCATAGGTACAATGGCTTCCAAGGGAGAATAGTCGAAGACACCATTCAGAGTATAACTAGGGATGCAGTTGATTAAGTGTCTATGAACTTTCCTATCTATGAAGACATAAAGTTTTTCATGGATGAATATATCATGGTGAAATGGCAGTGACATCATAGCGAGCAGCAACATCAGTAGCAGTAGAAGGTAGCACACCTTCATGCGACAAATGCAAGAGGAAGGTTGTTAACAGCACAGAGGCAAAACAAAGTTGCAAGCTTAAGAAGATCCACTTGTGATGAAAGCAGCTTTCGAGATTGAACCTTTGAGGTGAAGGCGCGACAAGATGATCACGTGAAGGAAGAGAGAGAAATAGAGAAGGAGTTATAGGTGTTGAAGTGGTAACTCAAGGAATAACAAGAGCTACACAGACAACATAAGGAGTTACAGTAGGAACAGGAAAAGTAGGAGGCACAACATGCACGGACGGGTGAAACTGTGCCCATACAGGTTATGGACCCATCTAGCAGCTGGCATGGAGTAGACAGGGTGAGAAGTGTTTTCGATCGCATGAAAGGGTATTCAGGAGCATGGATGTCATTGTGCGCACTCATGTGAATACCACCCATTTGGAACACTCACTAAGGTGAAGACAAGAAGCAAGTCCGACTGAAGCTGAACATGTATCTCGACAAGTTGATGTGCATGGTCACCTGTACACACTTAGAGATCATCACAGACACTATGCATCAGCATGTTGTTGGTCTAGTTGCACTCAAGATGATGATGCACATGTTATCAGATGAGATGGACAAAGGAGCCATATCAGTATACCCAGAGACAACAGAGGCAAGAGTTCGATTTCAGTAGGATGTCACCATTGAGTGCACGGACACCATCACAGATGACCAAGTTTGGCATCAGTTCACCAATGTTGATCGTCATGAGGATGCTGAAGAGTTGGTCTTCCCACAACTATATGAGTCTTACTGATGTCTTTCATGGCTTGCTCAAGCCTATTTTGTCTCACATGGGTACATGTGCAGATTATATGGAGCATCTTTTCAAGTAGAATTTCAAGTGTTGATAGTTGAATGTAACAGCCATAGAGTAGTTGAAGAGTCATGAGGGTAGGTGAACAGTCACAAAGGGGAATGTCAGGGGTCACCCCACCCTTTTCTATTTATAGTACCTCATAACTCATTGTACAGGATTTTGGTCGACCAAGCTTCTAATAGGAGTATCTTATATAAAGCTTGGAGAGTATTGTAACGAGCCTTCACTTCTCCACAGTGGAGAGCTAGTACATCTCTTTGGAGGAGCAAGTGGCAGTGACTATAACGTTCCTTTATCAGGACTAGTGGTTGGTTATGGTTGTACTGTATGATTGGAACTTTCACTTCTTAATATAATAAAGCCTACACATTTCATGCATATGTTGTTATTGTATTTCAGTTAACTTGTTTACTCTAATCATATATGTATCTGTTTGCTTACGCATGTATGTATAGACTCCTTCTATATATGTATGTATGAATCTTAGTAAAACATGTTGTTGTTTTAACCATCACTTTGGATTTTTGGTTCATCTTCCTTCTAGTTTGTGATGCATCTTTGCTCGTGTTTCGTTCCAAGATGGTTGTTTACACAGGTTTCCAAGGGGCGCACTCATTCCACCTTCCATGTGTTAGAACCATTCATGCACCTTCCTTGGCTTGATGTGCATGTCACACCCTTGCTACCAACAAGGACATCTCACTTATCTCTGTGTGCAATCGCCGTCAAGGCAATACCGTATGACCCACTACTGCGACTCCTACACCAAATGGTTTGAGGTCTAGTTGGTACTTCTTCCCAAGGAGATTCCCTAACATGTTGGCAAGTCCAGCACCATCAACAAGCACTTACCAAAACTATTATGGAATTAAATATTATCCTAAATTCTATGCACTAGTTTCAAAATCTGTTCAAACAGACTAATTTGGGTTTCTTCAAATTAAGGTTTTGCAACTCATTGAAAACACATGAAATAGATTATTGAAACAACACTTTGCAGCCACAGAAAGACAAAAGAATTACTATTTTTTAAACATAAGAGAGGCTATAGGTTGTTCACTCATTAATCATATGCCTTTCAAAATGTAAAGTGTTGTCGAAAAAATGTTTATCAAGGATTAGGGTACAAAATGTGAATTTCTAACCAGTAAGCAATGCATTTATATTCCTGAACTCTTTGTGTAAATGTAGGCAGAATAATATAATGCATTCAAAATTGAGATAAATATGTATCATATTTTAATGATGAATGCTCCAGGTACACTCTAGTTCATTATGAAAACATTAACTTGAGTGAGCATTGGGTTTTGACACATATTCGTTCATAAAAATTACGAATAAATCCACTGATGCTCCCTACAGGATTTACACCTTTATAAGCAAATATGCCTACATTCTAAATGGACTCTAGAAAAGGCGTATTAAAGGAACATAACATAAACCATCACTCAAAATTTCTTGGATAAATAATCAAACATTTTCTTGAACCTCATATCATCAGAAACAGGACAACACATCACACATGTTGAAATACCACCATTGTGAATTTTGCAAGCCCAACAACAATATATAAAATACTAAAACCATTACAATTTATGTAAAGTCACACAATGCAACTCAAAAACTCTTGATACAATTCATGTTACCTTTCGATACAGGATTTGCATATAATGCAAAGTGAAATATAACTTAATGAGATGAATTCTATTGCACTCGTGTTTATGGGTCAATAGACTACACATATTGTAAATCAATGAAATGGTCTGGCCCTAAAAACCACTCAAAATTACCTTTGTCAAGAAAAATAATACAACTGGATTTCTCTGATGTAAACATAATATTCATGGAGTGATTTTATTACCGTTTTCTTTCCAAACCTAGATATATAAAATTAATATAGAGTATGTAATCTTTTGCTACAAAAAACTGTTAGGTCTAAAAGTAAAAAACACCAGTATTTAAAATACCAAAAGTTGAGCATAGATCTAAAATCTATAATGGAAAATAAACACAAAAGAAGGGAAACCAAAGAGGACAATGAGTTGGGTTGCGGGGGGCTCCCAACCATGTCGTTGCCTATAGGAAAAAATATCAAATTATAGAGTCAAGTTGTGTAGAGATTAAAAATGTAAACCTAGCATATAATATTTCAATTAAAAGCACTGTGTGGTTTTACATCTTATGGAGAGAGCAGAGTCTAGTGCCTAGAAATGGAGTTTTACTTGAGTCTAAACTAATAGAGAGCTAAGATAGATCACTCCAATAATATTTCCAACCTAGCTCGAAGCCATGGCTTGGTTTATATAAATATTTACAATGCAAATTTGGATCTAGACAAGACAATCCATTACAAACAATATGAACAATCAAATCACAACAATTTTCCATCAACAAAAAACTGATAGAGCCATGATCAAAATAGGGAGGTCAATTATATTACATGAAATATTGTTTAAGAAAATGATCCCTATTTCCTCGGCCTATAACTGTCAGTGAAAGACAAGCATGCCTTTGACTGTTAGCTAGGTTCCAAAATAGTCTCGAACATGTCCTCATACTGCTAACTAGCATTGGCCTCTATTGCAAGCTCAGATGATAAAGTGGTCCACACATACTTTAAATCTGGTGTAGGATCTCTATGGAGTGCAAGAACTGCACACACCTCGATTACTGGCTTTTTGATGATCATAATCTTTAGATGATACATACAAACGAGAGAATTTGACATAGAAATAATAATTACCTATCAAATTTTTAAATATTATTCACATTAAACACAAGTCTTCATGATTATGTCAAAAAAGAGATGGTAATGTTAAGTAATGGTTCAAAGTTGGTAAATCAAGGGGGTAAAATAAGATATCATGGGGCATGGCAGGATGTATTAAATATGACAAGTATAGGTACTCATAGTATTAATGCACCAATTAACATATATCAACCACTTTATTAATATGGTTGTGTTAGTTTATAATTGTTTATTTCACAAACAAGATTGATATTACCACAACAATGGGAAGTACCCTTTCTAAACATGAAAGAAGTGGGTGTTTCTCATAATACAAGGATTTTGTATATCCCTAAGAATCAAATTACCAACATTCATGTTAAAAATCACTTATTCATATAATAAACTAAGTAGAAGACTATATGAATTTTTTACCTCGTAAATTTGGAAAAACAATTTCAAGTTTTTCATGCCTTGAATTATTTAGAACTCCCCTAGGAAGTATTCTCCTACGAAATTGAAATAGAAGAAAGTGTAAAGAAGACATGATGCTTTACTCTACCTCTGGTCTCTTCAACCCACCCTCCTTTTCCACCATTGAAAATTTTCATATCACTTTGAGTGCTAATAATCCCCTATCATACTTCTCTTAAATTATTAAAGACACAATTCCGGTTGCCCCCCATCCAAATGCTTGATTTCATAGCATTCAATTTTTCTGAACATATAAAACTTCCATCATTATGTTTAGATTGCAATATCTCTATACTACCCTCTCCTTCTTTGTTGGATTTTAAAATGAAATTTTTAATTATCCATTAAAAAACAAAATAAAAACTTATGGAACAAAATATAAGAAGAAATTTACAAATACTCATTTGGAATAGTTTCTATTGGTCCACTATGAAACTATTTTATTTGAGTATAAATTTTGTGTGTGTGTGTGTGTGTGTGTGTGTGTGTGTGTGTGTGTGTGTGTGTGTGTGTGTGTGTGCACATAACATTAACAATTTCACTCATGTGTTTTTGTAAACAAATTTGGGCGTATGTTACACAATATCAATAGGCATTGGGCATCATTTCCCTAAAAATCAGCAACAAGGGTTTATGATCAATGATTTAAATATTTGAATTTTATGAAAGAAAACTTTAATGTCTAATCTAACTATTCTATGTTCTTGATTTTCTAATTGAAGATATAATTTTCAGTGCAATTGTGATTTTTTATTATTTAAATTGTATTTTGAATACATAAATGTATTCAACATCATTAAAACATGTATGTACATTACTCAAATTACAAATTCCAACCAATTCATATATATTTTTCCAATAATATTAAAAATATATGTATACTTCCCCGATCGGGGTGAAAGAAGAGAATTGGAGTCCTTGGGATCCATGTCATGATCATCATATTGAGACGAGAATAGGTTGAGGGGCATTGTATCAGTCCTCACACACTCGCCAACCTTTGCAAGGTGGATATGTGCATGCAAGGCATTAATGAAGATCAGCGATACGAATATGATAACTTCCATTTGGGATTTTGGGTCGCGATTTTGGTTCGAGCTAGAGTCATAGTAATTCGTTTGGGTACAGGTTAACTGCAATACTCATGTGGGCTCTCGAAGGTTCCTCCTAAAGCCTGTCTACTGGGTGTAGGAGGTCTCTCTCGATATCTAGTGGCCAACCTCTACAGGTATGTTCTATTAGTGTACTCTCCCTTTCCTATCCCTTCGCTTGATTTCTCTTTGATAATTTGTGGGAAAAGGGTCTCTGAGACAATGTTTTGGGGTAGAAAGACTAGATGCCAGAAATCTAGGAAGGAAAGAGTTGGTTTCTCTATAGGATAAGAGCTCCTTTGAGAGACCAAATGGATTTTTTGTCTTGTTCTTCAAAGGCTCGGGGAGCCAAGAGTTGATGATTCCAACCTTTATCAATATACCCATGTCCTATTCAGTGGAAAATGTTTATTTTATTGTCTTTTTTCTTATAGCTATGTGGATTTATTCTGTGATACTCCTTTAGGTTTCAACTCTTGGTCCATGCACCAAATCCTTAAACTAGTAACTTGCATCGAGTTGGTGTTGGTGGGTTTCCATTTCACAACACTAATTCATTCTCGTGGCTAGAAAGTTTACAGTATGGCACAACCATCCTTTGGCAGAGGCACCACGATAGGAGAGGATCGAGGTTATATTCGTCGTGCGGGTGTCGGCGTCAGGGCATTCAGCCACATCCATGACCTTGTCAGGTTCAAGGTCGTAGATTGACCTCTGGTCTTATTCATGAAGTGACTTGGGATTATCAAAATAGCACTTAGCCTCAAATTCACCAGCTCATATTAGGGTTGGCAGTGGAACTAAATCAACAAGAAGCTCAAGAAAATCTAGATGTGGAGGAATGGATAGAGTTTGTTCCAAACCCCAGTCATACCAAAGGCTGATCCTTCGAGTATAATTGACCTTCTATATTTATTTTTTTATGGAAAATATTGTGGTAAGATCCCTATCTACTCCTGCAACTAGTTCAACCAAGATTGATATCGTTCTTCCATAAATTCATCAAGGATTCCATCTCATTCAACTATAGTTTTAGCAATAGAATTTCCACCTCAGCTCTATAGAAAAGAGTATTCTGTGTCTCCCTCAAACTGAATTACCTAGCTCGAGTGCAAAATATCCAACTCATGTGAACTCTTCTGATGATTAGTAGTATGTCATGCCTAATGTGTTTTTCAATTTTTGTTATGTATAAATGTAGGATTTGTAGATTTTGATACTATGTCTTAGATATTTAGATACTAGGTGAGTTAAGGATACTTAAACATATATAGCTCTACTAGACAGTCTTAAATTTTTTTGCTTTTGGTTGGTTTATAATGCAGTAAGGTGGCCAACAAATCTGGCTTCACTCTTAACAGATTAAGGCCACCTTACTCTCTGATCATGAATGTAATTCACCCTTTCTAATGAATGAATGAAAAAAGTCCTGCCAAACTTACTATATATATACTAAAAATATCCAACATAAAACTATACTAACAACTAACCACAATATTTAGACATAAAATTTATACGTGTAAATTCTCTTTTGTCTCACACATTATATTAAAAAAAGAGAAGAGTTATCCTATTAAATGTGAAAATGTAAACATGGTTTGTTCCACAATCGCAATGCACATATGTGTCCTTTATGACCCAATACATAAGGCAAACGATGTGGCATCCACAACAAAATAAACTAGCAATTTCATCGAAAAGTGAAAAAGGAACGCCAAAGCCAATGCCATGAAAACTTCGCTCCAGTGTCAAACCTGACAATCACATCATTGTTGTTTGGGGTACTGGAAATTTCACATACGAATTCATTCTGAAAAAACCATGGTGAAGGAACCTTTAGCCTACGTTTCTACTTCGCTTCGATGTGAGTACATTATGTGAACTTGCACCATGTACCAATGGAAAAAAAAGAGACAAGAACGCTCAAACGACCAAATTTTAAGATACACACCATATCTTCTCGATGATGTTCCTAAAATGACATACACCAACCAATATTATCATTCAGACGTACTCCTATGACTATGGTGTGAATGGTATGAGCGCACACTCCCCCACAAAATGGTATTAACAAATTCAAATTTGAAGCCCGTCATAGCTTGTGATGAGCCAATTCTAATTCGGAGCCGACAAAGGTTGAACATGGTTCGATTCCCTGAGAAAATCTTATGCGATTTGAAGACAAAGCACAAGCATATAGGCTGAAAATGGCAGAATGGATGAGCATCACCAAAGGCTCATCCAAGCTAGCCAAGAAGTCCACGCCTCACCTAACTCCCAAGGTTTACGACATTCACAAATCATCGATTGTGCTTTCAAAGTGTTATGCCCCTATACCAATAGGTGTCATATATCATGATTGACTTGGTTTAGCTTTGAAATATGTTTATACCTTTACTTGTTGCAAAGGTTTTCCATATTTATAAAAAAAAATCAAAAAATTTAAAAAACGTAAAGAGGGTATACCCTAAAAGAAAAATCAAAGGGTGAAAAGAAATAAAAAGAGGTCAAAAAATGAACCCCAACAAAAAGAAAGTTCCAAGAAAGTGTGCAAATCTAAATTCCACTACTTTTGTATAATAAAAACTATGTGGAGCTTGTCACCTATGCCACAATGCATGAATAGTCAAACAGTTTAAGCTTGGCTAGTTCATATTTTCAATTTCATGTTGTAGAAATAGAGAATAAAGATCTCACCAAACAATATAATCTTGGTAGATAAGTAGATAGGTAGAGTGAAAAAAACGAGCTCAACAGTTTAATCTGAGCCCCTGGATGTAATAAGTGTAGGTGTAGATGGGAATAATGATGTAAAAGAAAAGAAAGCTTGAAAAGGGTTTGCGAGTCTAAGTGCACCCTAAAGAAGAAGTGAAAATGCTAGGGTAAAGTAGGTAGGGTAAGTAGATGATGGTTGCAGAATAAATGTGTGGTGAATGACAAAGTTTAAATGTGTAAATATTTTAATTTCATCACCAAACAAAGGCACATGGAAGACACATAAAGCAAGCAAAGTCAAAAATAACTACCTTCCCTACTCATTTCCCCTAAATCTTCACTAATTCCCTAAAGTACTAAAGGTAATTACCAAAATTAGAGGGGCTCAGAGCATTTCTCTGACTTTTGGAGGAACCGGACCCTCAACCCAATAGTTTATAATCCCTTAGTTCTTAAGCCCCTTCATCAATATTCACCCCCCTTCATAAGTTATTCATTTCCCTAATGAATCTTTTCCTAAGTAAAATCCTATTTTACTTAGGAAAATTAAAAACATTCTACCTACATGAAACCCTCATATATCATTAGCCTAAGGTATAAGTGTTGTATGATGAAATACATTTTCAGAGACATTTAACTTAGCACCCTTCATATTTCAAAGTCATATTAACTTTTAACTTGTATTATTATTTAATTCCCGAAAAGAATTACCCCTTACCTATATTATTGTTAATAAATCCCAATAAACTATATATCCCGCCCCCGGTTGCGAAATAACCTTAATAACACTCATAAACGGGATTAATTAGTCAATCTATGATTAATTAAGAACCCCAACCCCCACCATGCTAATAAAAGAATTAATTAATCCTCACGATTAATTAATAACTTCAACCAATCACATCGCCCCCGATGTAATTAAAAGCTTTTAAATTATCGTCAGGCACCCACCATTAAACACCAGTCACTTCAACTCCCCAACAGCCATTTGATCAGATCCTGCAGATCCAACGGTCATCGCGCATATTTCACGGGCCTCCATGGTTGACCTTTAGCACGTGATGGTGAGTGGTTTTGTGAACAATACCATCGCTACGTGTCACACAGCGTATGGAATCGTGCGCTCCACTCAAATACCACTTTCCTCCCACTAGTGGTGTGATGAAATCCGTTTACCGCCTACCGCTAAAAAACAAAACATCAAATCAACTTCCCATTGACACCATCTATCCAAGTCCCAAAACCCACCAAAATCTTTGACTTTACATTAAAAAAAATGTTAAAAAAGGTTTCCATCCTTATTCCAAAAAGTGCATGCATGCAACCTGAACATTGAAGTCAACCAGCTTGTATACCAACCGTCGGCCACCTTGAAACTTGCAGTTAGATGACCACTCCAGTCCACCATTTGCACCCAGTGAACCTGCTCTCCATTGCCCGTCACTGAAAAATAGGTATTTACCAGTTTCCATCCAAAAACCCTGTAAATACTTGATTTCCTCTGCAATTATTTTGAAAAACCTAAAATTCATTATAATTCAGTTGCTGAACTCAAAATTGAAGACTCCCCGGACCCTCTGTTTTCACCAATTCCACTTAAAAACCCCATTTTCCTATCTGAATCCACAAGAACCAGAATGGAAACCCCCGTGGCCCTCAGTGTAGCACCTATCACTACCCCTCACTGTGATTTGGATTATCTGCCCCTAGCAGATAAAGATTTTCAAATAAAAGACCTTGATACCGACAAAGACCACTTGAAAGTATTTTTCCAATGCTGGGACAATTACATGAATGGCTCTGATACCATAGGACTTTGGGAATCAAATCTCCCAAGGTACATGCTCCCCTCTGTGTGCATTTTCCCTGACATTATCCATCAATGTCACGCCAATTATGATCCCAACCTCAGAGCAATAATGTCCCCCAATCAAACTATTCTCTTCACAATTATTGTAGATTCAATCAATGAGATGCTTCAGTTTTAGCCCAGTCAAGACCTCACCCCCATTTCCCTTGGAGATTTGCTAGAGAAATCATCTAAATTGTCCCAGTTTGAACTCAGTCGCCTTTGCCAGACTTTTATGGATAAGCAGCATCAACCCAAAAATCCCCCTCCCTATTTGTTAGTTTTCTTCACACAGACAGGTAAAAATATAATCGATATGATAGCTGCAGTCATGGGTTTCAATACTAGTGAATATGTGGATGAATTGACCCTAGTTTTAATGTCCATTTTTACCCCTAGTCAGCCTCCTACTGTCAAATATAACTATGCTGCTTTCATTGCTGAGAAAATCCATGACCAGTTCATGAGGCTGGAAAATGAAAAAGTATTCAAGTATTCTACATTCATATATCACCTTTTCCTTTACTATCAGTCTGAAAAGTTTCCATTATCTATAAATAAACTTGATACTAAGGGTTATCCCAGATCAATCACTTTTTGGACTTCTATCTTCCACTATTAATTTGCTTCTCCCTATTCATACAATGAATTAATTGACCAGTTTTTCCACCCAGTTACCACCATGTTGACAGGAAGTCCTCCTCCTAGGATTAGTGATGAAATCAAAAATAATCCTTCAGCTATCCAAGTAGTACAAAATAGGTGACTGGTACTTGTACCAGAATCACACGGAGATCAGAATTTATGGTTGTAAACTTCCTCCATTCAAACTACCAAAATATGTTCCTATGATGTTTTTTGCATTGGAATATTATAGGCCAATGATAAACTCTTATCAGATTCACTTTACCAAGGCCAAGAAGAAAGCACAGTTGAGAATTAAATATTAGTTACGCCCATTTGCCTGCAACAATAGAGAAGTAGGCAAAGACGCAGAAGAAATCCTAGAACACATGAGATTAAATAAAAGTTTTGTTTGGAGATAAGATCCACAAGGTTTCATTTGTGATAGGAGAATGAAACATAAGTTATCACCATATTTTCATCAAAAATCCCCGAAATAGAGCAATATACAAATATGGATGAATGGAGGGAAGGAACTCTAGTTGAGATGGATAGTGATCAGATCAATGTAGAAAATGTGATGAAAGACTTAGAAAAGAGCCTTGACCCAGACTCTTGTGAATAGGTACCAGTTGGAACTGCTCAGAAGCCAACACCAGGAACTAGTGCCTCTACAACAGAGACTTCTCAAAGGCACTCATAGGAAACTAGTGCACCCCCTACAGAAACACCACAGGAAAAATACCAAGGAATAAACATTCTAGCATCAGAATAACCAAAGATGTCAAAGCAGCCTGAAATCTCTGAAGAATAGGCTCCACCACATTCCCATCCAGCTCAGGTTAATATGGGAGACCCCCCAATTTTGCAGACTCCTCTGAATGAGGAAAGAAGCATAAAAAAAAATAGGGAAGTAGCTACCCCTGCCAGTGGTCCTTCAGACCATCCTAGCACTAAGACGCACAGGCTACATCCACATTCAGAGGATGAATTTTTTGAAGAAACAACAGGGAGTTTAAGAAAATAAGGTGGATACAGTCTACATACATTCCCAGTAGGTGGGACACCTTCCATTTCACAAAGACAAGAGCTTGAACGACAACAGAGTGTCGAAGTTTCATCTTTTAGGTCTTCATCTAACAAAACCTTAGACATCAAAGGAAAATTTAAGGAGATAAAGGCCAAAAATGAACAGCTAAAGGCCCAAGCCTACACTCAATACTTGAAGATGGCCCCTACTAATAAAGCCAGTTTGATGTCAGCTTATGACATCAAAGAAGGCAAAATGAATATGAGATTTCTAAAGCCTACAGTACAGGAACCCAAATCAATTGCAGACTACCTCAAAACCGATTTTCAGGTCTTAGCCAAAGATATTCACCCCATAGATCAGATATAACTGCATAAGCAAACAGGGGAAATGGTTTATTCCACACTGACAAGCAAGGCCATGATGGCACATAGGTTGGAGAATTCACTGAACAATACCACTGCTCAATTGCAACTAGAAAGGGCATCCTCACAGGCAAAGGACAATAAAATCAAATCATTGCAGGATTTGACTATTGGATTGGGCCATAACCCAAAGGATATCAAAGTTTCAGAAGGCTTGATAAAGAAAAAGAATGAAAATATAGCTGCACTGAGAAAGCAGTTGAAATTGCCACCACTCATGCACCCTCAGGCTACTGAGCTAATTGAGAAGAAGAATGAAGAAGAGATTATGGACTTGGTCCTAAAGCTAAATGAGCAACTGAAAGAGACTGAACAAAAATTAGAGAAAACACTGCAAAGCAGATAGCGTGAGTCAACCTCTCAGCTTCAAAATGTAGTGCCAGTGGTTTCTACAGTAGTCCCTTCTACGTTGGCAACGACTCTAGCACCAAATGTCCCTTTGGCAACCGCTGAAATTAGTGGAGTGATAGGTACAGGTGCAAGTGCATCACAGGTAGGAACCTCAAGTCAGAGCACAGAAGAGTTAATCAAATCCATGGAGGAAATGAAACTCCAAGTTTCTGAACTACAAAAGGTAAAGGAGAAATTCATTACTTTCGAGCAGAAGTATGATGTGTCAAAATTCAATTTTGCTGAAGAGGTAAGAAAAAACAAAGGCTTGGCTCAACAGGTTAAGACATTGGAAAAAGATCTTACATTTAACAAGCCTTTGACTGATATCAGAAAGATATTATGGACCAATATCATTGAATCAATCAATGATGTTTGGTCATTAATTCAAATCATTTTTTAACAGATTGACTTAGTGAAAGTTTCTCTTCAACAGATTGAAAAAAAACAATCAAGAACTAGGAGGGAAGCCTGAAGAGGCCATCAAATTAATAAAATTTATAAACGGCAGAAACAGGTATCAGTTAGAGCAGCTAAATGTTGAGGATATGACTGGAACCATCATTGAAGTAAAGAAAGTATTGACCAAAAGGACTCTAATGCAAAACCTAAAACGCAAATGTCAGAATATGCAGGAAGACATAGATGAATTTATGGGGAAATTCGACATCTTACAAATTAAAGGACTTCCAAGTCCTTTAGTTATAAATGACAAGCTGATGAGGCAGGATGATTATGTCAACAAATTACATTAGTATGCAAATAGCCAATCCAGTTCATCTGCACCTAAGGCATTACCCACAGGGAGAGTTCTCTATGATAGTTTGGAGAACCTATTTTATGTTGAGCAAAAAATGAAACACTTGTTTCCAGTGCAACCAAATTTTGTAACATATACAGAAGCAGATGAAATCTTCAAAAAATTAACAAGGACCAGAATACCAAGAGATGATCGGTGGACCAGCATGATAGACATCTTATGATTTACCATGCTAAAAAGTGAATTGAAGTATTTACCATAGTCAATTTTGGTAATAAGGGATGAATGATGGTAAAGCAGGTAAAGAGTATCAGTCACAGATAAAAGAGTATCAGTGAACAGAAAAAACAATCAGCCAGCATAGAATTACGAAGCAAGACAGCAAGATGCACAATCATAGGACCTGCCTCCAGCTCCTTCAACGAAAACAGGGACAGCAACCAATCAATTCACATTTAGTTTCTACTTTCGAGACCATCTGTCTCTAAATTCATGTAAAAGATATTTATTTTTCCTAGAATATATCTCTATTTCTTAGGAGATATTTTGATGTAAATTTTGTATAGGTACTTCTTCATTCGAAGTACTTTGTGTGGATTCTTAGACATTTCTATAGACTCTTTATTTTGGAATGGAAGTGTTTTTGAACAACTTTTGTATGGTTGGCTAGACAAAGTATTAAAGCAAAGGAATTTTATAGGATACATGTTTCAAGAAAAAAACAAACAAGTATTTTATATATTATGTTTTTACAATTTTATGGTTTAAATATTTCACAAGTGTTTCATATCTGAATGATAAATGAAAAAGTATATTTTAGAAAGAGCTTTACTGCATTCTGTCCTTAAAATCATTTATATTTTGAATGTTTTCTTCCAGGCTATGATAGGTATGGAATTCTTAATTTCTCCCTACTACTTAGTTTACCATTGTGGCCATTTAACAAAGAATTCTTAATTGCTTTTTTTTAATGATCACTCACTTTCCGCCATCTTGAACTTTGTTGAAGGATTCTTAATTGCCCTTCCTCTCTCTCAAGACCATTTCACCCTTTCAAGTTATCATTTGTATCTTGTTTAGCTATCTTGCCCTGTGAAGCCCTCCTTTGTTGAATCAACCTGATCCAGTTAAGCCATCTTCAGTTGACTCCATCACCCAATGGCCTGAAATACCCTATTCTATCCATATTCTCTTGAATTCCACCACCAAATAAAATCAAAACCCCCCCAAGCTTTCATAATTAGCTTAATATCTCATAAACAAAGCTAAATCTTAAAGAGAGAGCCCTCTCTGAGTAGAGATTGGCCAGATTCTATACTTAAAAGTTCGTTTGTGGTTACCTCAGACCCCTTTCCTTCTTCTAACAACTTCAAGGAAAATCTGAGTGATAACATAGCAGCAACTCCACTTGGGAAGACAATTCAGAATAAATCTTTAAGAAAATTTAAACCCCACATCTAAAAGAATCTTATAGTAATCATAGAAGTTTTTTTGATATCAGTTAATAATACCAAAAACAAAACCCAAAAATCTGGCTTCAGAAAGGACTCGCTACACCAGAGCTAATACTAATCCCAATCCACGCAAGTGTTTAAGAACCCTAATCTGATCCCCAGAAATTTTAGGAGACAAGAAAGTTATGTTCGTCCTCAACCCACCTTCAGATCCTCATCCTATCCTGTTAGGTGGATTTACCTCGAAGACCAACCTTTTAACGGATACTTTGAGACCTCTTTCTTTAGGACTTCATCCGACTCTAGATTAGCAGACCTAGTCCAAGACCCAGCGTTCATCTAAGAATTAGAGCTTCAAGTAGCCAATTTATCAATTGATAGATATTTGCAGAACTCACCATAATCTGATATTACCACTGAAGGAACACCTAATCCCTCTGTAATCACTTCCATTTCTACAAGCTCATCATCATTCCCTCATATCTCTCAACCTCAAACCACTCCACATCAGACCATCACCTCTAGCTCTCCATCCACAACCCAAACACCCACTGTTATTCGAAGCCCAGTTTTTGTTTCACCATTACCTATAGCAATGGCCAATAGATATGCCCCCCTGGTATTACTAGGAAACTTAGGTGCCATGCCCCAAGACTACCAAAGTAAGATCACTACTTTTGATGGCACTGGTACCTATACAGCCCAGCAATATACCAAGAAGATGACTGATTATTTTGAAATTTATGAAATAGATATTGCTGATGTGCAAATGAGAATATTTTTTCAGAGTTTATCTGGGAAAGTTAAAACCTAGTTCAAAGGTTTAGTAGCAAATAGTATAGACAGCCTAAGAACTCTCTATCAGCAGTTCCTGAACAAGTGGGAGAAAATAAAAGACCCCCTTTATATTCTATCTGTCTACAAAAACCTAAAAAGAGGAACATAAGAAACTGTGTAGGACTACTGCACTAGATTCAATAGTGTGTATAATTCCATCCCATTAGATCTTAGACCCCCACCTAGTTTAGCATTAAACAAATTCCCAGATGGATTCAATTTTGATATGGCTTTCCAGCTGAGAGAATGAAACCCCCCTACTTTGGAAGATATGCAAAGCATAGAAGTCAGTGTTGAAGCCAACTTGATATCTAAAAGAGCCAAGGCTAGGAGTGAAAGGAGGATACCATTAAAGGAAGAAAGCTCACCCTTTGAACAAAAGCTAGATGCCATAATTAGAGGAATGGATAAACTAGGAGACAGAGTGGAGACAATTGAAAGGAAAGCCCCTTGGGATGGTCAACAAACCAACATAGGGAGAAATCCTAATTTCAGGAAAAATCAAAACCCAAAAACTAGGAAGAATGGTCCTGACCAAAACATTAGACCCCCTTTCCAGGAGAACTATGCAAAAGTTTCCAACTCGGAAGGTCCAAAAGAAGATACTCAAATTAATCTGATGGGGCTTGGTAAGGAAGGAGAAGTTTTCTTGACCCAAGAGGATCAAGAGGCCCACATACTTGAACACTTTCAAACTCAATCAGGGGAATCATTCGACTTTAAGGAAGGATATGACACAACCATCTTTGAGGTGCATAAGCAATACAATCTAAGAAGTAGGAGAATTGGTGTCCCTGAAATAAACAAGAAAAATGTTCCAAATCAATCCAAAAAAGGTAAGATAGTAACCACACCTATACATATTCTTTCTAGATTAAATACTAATCCTTCTAACCCCATAATTGAAGATGTCTCTGACAACCAACCATACAACAAACAACCCTCCACTTCACTTCCTTCTAAGGGAATTGTGGAAGAACCTCTAGAGTTTGATATAGGAGAATCAACAAATCATGATTCCACTCCTAAAAAGGAGAAAACATAGAAAACACAGAAAACAGAGAGAATACTATTGCTCGAAATCTAAAAGCCCAAATAGAAAAACCCTTTAATCTGGAAAGAGAAGTAGGCAAGCTAAAAATTGTGGTCTCATTATCTGAATTAGATAAACATGATGCCTACCGAACTCAAATCAATAGATCATTGAAAATTACTGGAACTGAAGACTCAGTTAATCTTTTTGATGATCAGCCCGAATTAATCTTTGGCCAGAAGTGAATGGAAAACCATTGGAAGGAGGAATCCCTCCCTTCTATGTGAACTTAAACATACATGATAAGATTCTTCATAATGACATGTTTGACTCTGGGGCATCTCATAATCTCATGCCCAAGTCTGTAATGGAAAAGCTAGACTTAGATATCACTAGACCATACAAAGATTTGTTTTCTTCTGATTCTAATCAGGTGAGATGTTTAGGATTGACAAAAGATTTGTGTGTCTCATTGGTTCAGTACCCTGCAAAAACAATTTTAATGGATATAGTGGTCGCTGATATACCATCCAAATATGGAATGTTATTATCCAGGTCCTGGGGTGCTAAGCTTCATGGATCTCTTCAATAGGATACGTCATATGCTACTATATCAGATTTTGGACAACCAAAGAAACTATACAGAGAAAAACAGATGAAATATGTAGTAAGTAGTCAGAAAAGACCCCAAAAATTCTCCATCTACTCAGTACACTCTGATATGGACTCATTCATTCTTTACAATGCATAAACCAATCCTTCCGATACTTTAGAAATTTTAGCAGCAGAACCAAAAGAAATTAAAAAAGAAAAATCAAGTGTTCATATTCAGGAAATATAAGATAACAAAGAAAAATCAGATGAGAATGAAAAACTAGATTCCACTGTTAAACAAGATCCTAATACCCCAGACACCAATTATGAGCATGAAATCCTTTAGCATTTAGAATTTGATGGCTCAGTCAATAAACTAGTGGTAGGAGCACAAGTTTGGGTGTACAATTTAGAAAATGATCATGCTGAAGGCCATGCCTACAGATTAAATCAGGGTTTCTGTCATAGGAGATTCAGAATTAATAATCAAACATATTAAAGGAGCTTACTCAACTAGGGATCCTAGACTAGGATATTATAGAGGAACAGTCATAGAAATTCTCAATACTTTTTTGGAAACTCAACTTGCAACTATTCCTAGAAAACACAACATGAAAGCCCATAGCTTGATCATTTTTGCTAGCACCTGCAAATTACCTTTTCAACCTAATCATTAGTACACTGTTGAGATTAGGCATAAACCAGCCATCCCTGATAATTTGAAGAACTGGCAGGTTTTTTATAGTGATGAGCAGATTAATAATTTTTTAACTTTATATGAAGAGTTTTCTAACAGTAACGTAGATGTAGATACAGTTATTATTTCTAATCAAATAAGTTAGGTAGACATGGATACTTCAGTGGAAAGTTCAATAAATATGCTCCATCCCACAAAATTCACACAGAAAGAAATCCAAGACCTGAAACAAATGGACCTAGATGAAATAACTGAAGAAGAAACAAAGGTTATCAACCTAAAGGACAATCATCTACCCAAAGGATTGACTCCTCTAGAAGATTTGTTTGATTCCAATGACATTCCCAAGAAACCTAAAATGGAACCTTCAAAAGTAGATATTGAAGAATACAACTTAGGAACTCAAGACAATCCAAAAATGATAAAATTATCAAAATCTTTACCTCCTGACCAGAAGCTAAAGTATGTTGAACTTATGAGGGATTTCTAGGATGTCTTTGCCTGGAGTTATGAAGATTTGAAGTTGTATGACACCTCTATTATTTAGCACACTATACCTTTGAAAGAAAATCAAAATCCCTTTAAACAAAAACTCAAAAGAATTAACCCTGTGTTATTACCATTGGTTGAGAAAGAAATCAAACATATGTATGAAGCAGGGATTATTGCTCCTATTAGGTTTTCAGAGTGGTTGTCTAACTTGCTACCTACTAGGAAGAAGACTAGGGAAAGAAGATTATGTGTTGATGTGAAAAATGTGAATAATGTCTCTCTTAAAGATAACTATCCTTTACCCAAAATGGATCATATTTTGCAAAGGGTAGTGGGTTCTTCCAGAATTTCACTTTTTGATGGGTTTTCAGGATATATCCAAATTTTGGTTTATACTAATGACCAAGAGAAAACTGCTTTTACAACACCATGGGGCACTTGTATGTACATAAAAATGCCATTTGGACTATAAAATGGAGGATCAACCTTCCAAAGAGCAATGGACATTTCCTTTGCCAAAGAAATTTGTGATTCTCTTGTTATATATCTGAATGATCTAACTATTTTTTCTAAATCAGATCAACAGCACTTGGACCATCTCAGGCAAGTATTTTTAAAATGTAGAAAATATGGTATTTCTTTGAATCCAAAGAAGTCCTTGTTTAGTTTGGAGGAGGGTAAACTTTTAGGTCACATCATTTCCCAAGATTGCATTCAAATTGACCCTTCCAGGATTGAAGCTATTCTACAGATACCTCACCCAAGAAGTATTAAAGAACTTCAGGCTTTCCTAGCAAAGATAAATTTTTTAAGACTATTTATTTCTAACTTAGTTGAACTCATTACATTACTAAATAACATGCTAAAAAAGGATTCAAGCATAAAATGGACAGTAGAGGCCAAACAATCATTTGAAGAAATCAAAATGGCCTTAACCAGAACATCAGTCCTCACAAGTCCACAATTTGATAAAGACTTCATCATTTTTTGTTTTGCATCAGAACACACCATAGGTATAGTTTTATTACAAAAGGATAATCAAGGATGTCAAAAACCTATAGCCTTTTTTAGTAAAGCACTCAGAGATGCATCATTAAAATACAATATAATGGAGAAACAAGCTTTTTCCCTTGTAAAGGCTATTGAAGACTTTAGATTCTACATATTATACTCTCATGTGATAGCTTATGTTCCTAATGTAGTTTTCAAAGACATCTTAACTCAAGATGGAATTGATGGCAAAAGAGGTAAATGAATTTCTACCATCTTAGAGTATGATATAGAGATAAAACCTACCAAGTTAATAAAAGGTCAGGCGTTGCCTAAACTTATCGCAGAAACTAATTGTTAAGCCCTAGACATAAATGCACTGGATAACGAGCAGGAGATGGCGACTCCACAAATCAGCTAGGCCTTTTCAAACTCACCTTGGTATTCTGATGTAATTAATGTCTTACAAAACCTACAGGCTCCTCCAGGGTTATCGAGAACCAAGAATAGGTTTTTTTAAATGAAAGCTTCAAAGTTTTGTATCTTAGACAATACTCTTTTTTGGAAAAATCATGAAGGAATTTTGTTAATTGTTTATTAAAAGATGAAGCTGACAAGTCTCTCCAAGAATTTCATGCAGGAGACTGTGGTGGACATCTCTATTGGAAGTCAACTGTAGATAAAATCCTAAGGGCTAGATTCTATTGGCCAACCTTGTTTGCAGATGTGAAGAAATTTGTAACTTCTTGCCATAAATGTCAAATCTTTGAAGGCAAAAGAAAGTTGTTACCTTTACCCTTAAAACCCATTTCCACCGAGAAACCTTTTCAACGATGGGGTCTTGACTTCATTGGAGAAATCCATCCACCCTCTTCTGGCCAACACAAATGGATACTCACTGCCACTTACTATTTTACTAAATGAATAGAGGCCATCCCCTCTAGACAATCCAACGACACTGTGATCATAGGTTTCCTAAAGACCAATATTTTATCCAGATTTGGTTGTCCCACTAAAATCATTACTGATAAAGTTGTAGCCTTCAAATTAAATAAAATGATTAGTTTCTATAGAAATTATCACATTACACTGGGACATTCCACAGCCTACTACCCTCAGGGGAATGGAGTGTCAAAATCTTCCAAAAAGAGTCTAATTAATATCATCAAAAAACTGTTGGAGGAGAATAACAAAACTTGGAACAAAAAATTGATCAATGCTTTATGGGCAGACGGTTTGCAACCAAAAAATCCATTGGAACCAGTCCTTATGAGTTAGTATATGGCATGGAGACTATTTTTCCTTCATCATTAGGAGTCCCTGTCATGAAAATACTCCAAGAAGCTCAAGTGGAACCTAATGATATTCAAAGAAGGATAAAATAAACTATCAATTTACAGCAGACCCGAGAAGTGTACCAAAGATCCCAAGTCTTGCAGGAGAAACTTAAGAAGATATTTGACAGAGGAACCAAGGCAGATGATTTCTACCTTGGAGATAAAGTATTAAGATGGAATTCAAGAAGAGAGGACAAGGGGAAACATAGGAAGTTTGAATTCTTATGTAAAGGACCATACATCATCTATGCTTTCAAAGGAAACAATGCATATTTTCTTAAAGAGTTAGATGGTACAAAAGCTGAAGAAGGACTAGTCAGTGGTTGGATGTTGAAGCATTACTTTGATCCTACTTACTAATGTTACCATGTTCTTCATATTACATATTATATCCTTTCTAATTTCATAGTGTTGATTGGACAGTAAGGTTTTGGAGTTGAAGCCCGAAGAGAAGGCCCTAAGCTTCAGAAGTATTAATGTCATACGAATACATAAAGCAACAAGCAAAAGAAGATTGCAGAGCATAGTCAAAGTCATTCAAAGGCCACTGATCTACTGTTCTTGACTTACCACCAGGGAAAGCCATCCCCAAGTGGAGCCACTGTTATGCCCCTATACCAATAGGTGTCATATATCATGATTGACTTGGTTTAGCTTTGAAATATGTTCATACCTTTATCTGTTGCAAAGGTTTTCCATATTCATAAAATTCAAAAAATTTAAAAAATGTAAAGAGGGTATACCCTAAAAGAAAAATCAAAGGGTGAAAAGAAATAAAAAGGGGTCAAAAAATGTAAGAAAATGAACCCCAACAAAAAGAAAAGACCAAGAAAGTGTGCAAATCTAAATGCCACTACTTTTTACTTGTGTATAGTAAAAATTGTGTGTAGCTTGTCACCTATGCCACAATGCATGAATAGTCAAACAGTTTAAGCTTGGCTAGTTCATATTTTCAATTCCATGTTGTAGAAATAGAGAATAAAGATCTAACCAAACAATTTAATCTTGGTAGATAAGTAGATAGGTGGAGTGAAAAAAGGAGCTCAATAGTTTAATCTGAGCCCCTGGATGTAATAAGTGTAGATGTAGATAGGTATCATGATGTAAAAGAAAAGGAAGTTTGAAAAGGGTTTGCCAGTCTAAGTGCACCCTAATAAAGAAGTGAAAATGCTAGGGTAAAGTAGGCAGGGTAAGTAGATGATAGCTGCAGAATAAATGTGTGGTGAATGACAAAGTTTAAATGTGTAAATCTTTTACTTTCATCACCAAAAAAAGGCATGTATCACATGGAAGACACATCAAGCAAGAAAAGTCAAAAATAACTAACTTCCCTACTCATTTCCCCTAAATATTCACTACTTCCCTAAAGAACTAAAGGTAATTACCAAAATTAGAGGGGCTAAAAGCATTTCTTTGACTTTTGGAGGGACCAGACCCTCGGCCCAATAATTTATAATGCCGTAGTGCTTAAGCCCCTTCATCAATATTCACCCCCCTTCATAAGTTATTCATTTCCCTAATGAATCTTTTCCTAAGTAAAATCCTATTTTACTTAGGAAAATTAAAAACATTCTACCTACATGAAACCCTCATATATCATTAACCTAAAGTATAAGTGGTGTTTGATCAAATACATTTTCAGAGACATTTAGCCTAGTGCTTTTCATATTTCAAATTCATATTAACTTTTAACTTGTATTATTATTTAATTCCCAAAAAGAAGTACCCCTTACTCGTATTATTGTTAATAAATCTGAATAAACTATATATCCTGCCCCCGGTTGTGAAATAACCTTAATAAACACTCATAAATGGGATTCATTAGTCAATCCATGATTAATTAAAAGCCCCGACCCTTGCCATGCTAATAAAATAATTAATTAATCCTCACGTTTAATTAATAACTTCAAAAAATCACATCGCCCCCGATGTAATTAAAAGCTTTTAAGTACCGTCAGGCCCCTGCCATTAAACACCAGTCACTTCAACTCCCCGACAGCCATCCGATCAGATCCCCCAGATCCGACGGTCATCGTGCATATCACACGGGCCTCCGCAGTCGACCTTTAGCGCGCAATGGTGAGTAGTTTTGTGAACAGTACCATCATTATGTGTCACACAGCATATCGAATCGTGTGGTCTTGCTCAAATATGACTTTCCTCCCACTAGCAGTGCGACGAAATCTACTTATCGCCTCCAGCTAAAAAACAAAACATAAAATCACTTTCCCGCTGATGCCATCTATCTAAATCCCAAAACTCGCCAAAATCTTTGACTTTACATAAAAAAAAAAAAGTTAAAAAACCTTTTCGTCCTTATTCCGAAAAGCGCATGCATGCAACCTGAACGTTGAAGTCAACTAGCTTGTATACCAACCGTCAGGCACCCCGAAACTTGCAATTCGACGACCGCTCTAGTCCACCATTTGCACCCAATGAACCTGGTCTCCATTGCCCATCACTGAAAAACAAGTATTTACCAGTTTCCATCCAAAAACCCTGTAAATACTTGATTTCCTCTGCAATTATTTTGAAAAACCTAAAATTCATTATAATTTGGTTGCTGAACTCAAAAATCAGGACTTCCCGAACCCTCTGTTTTCACCAGTTCCACTTAAAAACCCCATTTTCCTATCTGAATCCACAAGAACCAGAATGGAAACCCCCATGGCCCTCAGTGTAGCACCTATCACTAATCATCACCATGATTTGGATTATCTGCCCTAGCAAATAAAGATTTTCAAATAAAAGACCTTGATACCAAAAAAGACCACTTGAAAGTATTTTGTGAATGCTGGGACAATTACATGAATGGATCTGATACCATAGGACTTTGGGAATCAAATCTCTCAAGGTACATGCTACCCTCTGTGTGCATTTTCCCTAACATTATCCATCAATGTCACGCCAATTACGATACCATTTTCAAAGCAACAATATCCCCCAATCAAACTGTTCTCTTGACAATTACTGCAGATTCAATCAATGAGATGCTTCATTTCAGCCCAGTCAAGACCTTACCCAGATTTCCCTTGGAGATTTTCTAGAGAAATCATCTAAATTGTCCCAGTCTGAACCCAGTCGCCTTTGATAGACTTTTATGGATAAGCAGCATTAACCCAAAAATCCCCCTCCCTATTTCTCAGTTTTCTTCACACAGATAGCTCAAAATATAATCGATATGATAGTTGCAGTCATGGGTTTCAATACTTGTGAGTATGTGGATGAATTGACCCTAGTTTTAATGTCCATTTTTACCCCTCGTCAACCTCTTGCTATCAAATATAACTATGCTACTTTCATTGTTGAGAAAATCCATGACCAGTTCACGAGGCTGGAAAATGAAAAAGTATTCAAGTATTCTACATTCATATATCACCTTTTCCTTTACTATCAATCTAACAAGTTCCCATTCTCTATAAATAAACTTGATACAAAGGGTAATCCCAGATCAGTCATTTTTTGGACTTCTATCTTCCACTATTCATTTGCTTGTCCCTATTCATACAATGAATTCATTGACCAGTTTGTCCACCCAGTGAACACCATGCTGACAAGAAGTCCTCCTCCTAGGATTAGTGATGAAATCAAAAGAACCCTTTAGCTATCCAAGCAGTACAAAATAGGTGGTTGGTACTTGTACCAGAATCACACAGAGATCAGAATTTATGGTTGTAAACTTCCTCAATTCAAACTACCAAAATATGTTCCTATGAGGTTGTTTGCATTGGAATATTATAGGAAAATGATAAACTCTGATCAGGTTCACTTTAACAAGGCCAAGAAGAAAGCACAGTTAAGAATTAAAGATCACTTAGGCCCATTTGTCTGCAACAATAGAGAAGCAGACAAAGAAGCAGAAGAAATCCTACAACACATGAGATTAAATAAAAGTTTTGTTTGGAGATATGATCCACAAGGTTTAATTTGTGATAGGATAATGAAACATATGTTATCACCATATTTTCATCACAAAATCCCTAAAATAGAGCAATATGAAAATTTGGATGAATGGAGGGAAGGAACTCTAGTTGAGATGGATAGTGATCAAGTCGATGTAGAAAATGTTATGAAAGACTTAGAAAAGAGACTTGACCTAGACTCTTGTGAACAGGTACCAGTTGGAATTGCTCAAAAGCCAACGCCAGGAATTAGTGCCTCTACAGCAGAGACTTCTCAAAGGCACTCATAGGAAACTAGTGCACCCCCTGCAGAAACACCGCAGGAAAAAGACCAGGGAACAAGCATTCCAGCATCAAAACAACCAGAGATGTTAGAGAAACCTGAAATCTCTGAAGAACAAAGTTCACCACATTCCCATACAACTCAGGTTAATATGGGAGACCCCCTAGTTTTGCAGACTCCTCTGAATGAGGAAAAAAGCTTAAAAAGATATAGGGAAGTGGCTACCCTTGCCAGTGATCCTTCAGACCAGCCTGGTGCTAAGACGCATAGGCTAAATCCACATTCAGAGGATGAATTTTTTGAAGAAACAATAGGGAGTTTAAGAAAAGAAGGTGAAGACAGTCTACATACATTCCCAATAGGTGGGACACCTTCCAGTTCACAAAGACAGGAGCTTGAATGACAAAAGAGTGTCGAAGTTTCATCCTTCAAGTCTTTACCTAACAAGACCTTAGACATCAAAGAAAAATTTAAGGAGATAAAGGCCAAAAATTAACAGCTAAAGGCCCAAGCCTACAGTCAATACTTGAATATGGCCCCTACTAATAATACCAGGTTAATGTTAGCTTATGACATCAAAGAAGGAAAAATGCAGATGAGCTTTCTAAAGCCTACAGTATAGCAGCCCAAATCAATTGCAGACTATCTCAAAACTGATTTTGAGGTCTTAGCAATATTCACTGCATAGATCAGATAGAACTGCATAAGCAAACAGGGGAGATGGTTTATTCCACACTGACAAGAAATGCCATGATGGCACAAAGGTTGGAGAATTCACTGAACAACACCACTACTCAATTGCAACTAGAAAGGGCATCCTCACAGGCAAAAGACAACAGAATCAAATGATTGGAGGATTTGATTATTGAATTGGGCCATAAACCAAAGGATATCAAAGTTGTAGAAGGCCTAATAAAGAAAAAGAATGAAGATATAGCTGCACTAAGAAATCAGTTGAAATTGCCACCACTCATGCAACCTCAGACTACTGAGGTGATTGAGAAGAAGAATGAAGAAGAGCTTATGGACTTGGTCCTAATGATAAATGAGCAACTGAAAGAGACTGAAAAAGAATTAGAGAAAACACTGCAAAGTAGATAGAGTGAGTCGACCTCTCAGCCTCCAAATGTAGTGCCAATGGTTTCTACAGCAGTCCCTTCTACGTTGGCAACTTCTCTAGCAACAAATGTCCCTTTGGAAACCACTGAAACTAGTGGAGAGACCGGTATAGGTGCAAGTGCATCACAGGTAGGAACCTCAAGTCAAAGCACAGAAGAGTTAATCAAATCCATGGAGGAAATGAAACTCCAAGTTTCTAAACTACAAAAGGTAAAGGAGAAATTCATTACTTTAGAGCAGAAGTGTGATGTGTCAAAATTCAATTTTACTGAAGAGGTGATAAAAAACAAAGGCTTGGCTCAACGAGTTAAAGCATTGGAAAAAGATCTTACATTTGACAAGCCTTTGGCTGATATCAAAAAGATATTATGGACCAACATCATCGAATCAATCAATGATGTTTGGTCATCAATTCAAATCATTTTTCAACAGATTGACTTAGCGAAAATTGCTCTTCCACAGATTGAAAAAAAAACAAGCAAGAACTAGGAGGGAAGCCTGGAGAGGCCATCAGATTAATAAACAATCTAAATAGTAGAAATAGGTATCAGTTGGAGCATCTAAATATTGAGGATAGGACTAGAACCATCCTCAAAGTAAAGAAAGTATTGACCAAAAGGACTCTAATGCAAAACCTGGAAAGCAAATGTTAGAATATGCAGGAAGAGATAGATGAATTTATGGGGAAATTCGCATCTTATAGAGTAAAGGACTTCCAAATCCTTTGGTCATAAATGACAAGATGATGAGGTAGGATGATTATGTCAACAAATTACATCAGTATAAAAATAGCCAAGCTAGTTCATCTGCACCTAAGGAATTACCCACATGGAGAGTTCTCTATGATAGTTTGGAGAACCTGTTTTATGTTGAGCATAAAATGAAACACTTGTTTCTAATGCAACCAAATTTTGTAAAATACACAGAAGCAGATGAAATCTTCAGAAAACTAAAAAGGACCAAGATACTAAGAGATGATTGGTGGACCAGCATGATAGACATCTTATGATTTACCATGGTAAAAAGTGGATTGAAGTATTTAACATAGTCAATTTTGGTAATAATGGATGAATGATGGTAAAGCAGGTAAAGAGTATCAGTCATAAGTAAAGGAGTATCAGTGAAAAGATAAAACCAATCAGCTAGCATAGAATTACGAAGCAAGATAGCAAGATGCACAATCATAGGGCCTACCTCCAGCTCCTTCAACAAAAACAGGGACAGCAACCAAGCAGTTCACATTTAGTTTCTACTTTCGAGACCAAATGTCTCTACATTCTGGTAAAAGATATTTACTTTTCCTAGAATATATCTTTACTTGTTAGGAGATATTTTGATGTAAATTTTGTATAAGTACTTCCTCATTCAAAGTATTGTGTGTGGATTCTTAGACATTTCTGTAGACTCTTTATTTTGGAATAGAAGTGCTATTGAGTAACTTTTGTATGGCTGGCTAGACAAAGTAATAAAGAAAAGTACTTTTACAGGATACCTCTGTCAAGCGAGAAACAAATAAATATTTTATATCTTATGTTTTTACAGTTTTCTGGTTTAAATATTGCACATGTGTTTCATATCTAAATGATAAACGAAAAAGTGTATTTTAGAAAGAGCTTTATTGCATTCTGTCTTCAAAATCGTTTATATTCTGAATGTTTTCTTCTAAGCTATCATAGGTAGGGAATTCTTAATTGCTTCCTACTTATTAGTTTATGATTGTGGCCATTTAACAAAGAATTCTTAATTTCTTTTTGTTAATGATCACTCACTTCCCCCATCTTCAACTTTGTTGAAGGATTCTTAATTGCCCTTCCTCTCTCTCAAGACCATTTCACCCTTTCAAGTTATCATTTGTATCTTGTTTAGCTATCTTGGCCTATGAATCCCTCCTTTGTTGAATCAACCTGATCCAGTTAAGCCATCTTCAGTTGACTCCATAGCCCAATGGCCTGAAATACCCTGTTCTATCCATCTGCTCCTGAATTCCATCACCAAACAAAATCAAAACCACCCCAAGCTTTCATAACTAACCTAATATCTCATAAACAAAGCTAAATATTAAAGACAGAGCCCTCTCTTAGTACAGATTGGCTAGATTCTGTACTTAAAAGTTGGTTTTTGCTTACCTCGAACCCTTTTCCTTCTTCTAACAACTTCAAGGAAAATCTGAGTGATAACATAGTGGCGACTCCACTAGGGAAGAAAATTCAAAATAAATCTTTAAGAAAATTTAAACCCCAAATCTAAAAGCATCTTAAAATAATCATAGAAGTTGTTTTGATATCAATTAATAAAACCAAAAATAAAACCCAAAAATCTGGCTTCAGAAAGGACTCGTTACACTAGAGCTAATCCTTATCCCAATCCATCACAGGTGTTTGAGAACCCCAATCTGATCCCCAGAATTCTTAGGAGACAAGAAAGTTCTGTTAGTCCTCGACCCACCTTCAGATCCTCATCCTGTCCTGTTAGGTGGATTTACCTTGAAGACCAACCCTTTGATGAATACTTTGAGACCTCTTTGTTTAGGACTTCATCTGACTCTGAATTAGTAGACCTAGTCCAAGGCCCTGTGTTTATCCAAGAATTAGAGCTTCAAGTAGCCAATTTATCAATTGGGCGATATTTGGAGAACTAACGACAATCTAATATTACCACTGAAGGAACACCTAATCCCTCTGTAATCACTTCCATTTCTACAAGCTCATCATCATTTCCTCATATCTCTCAACCTCAAACCACTCCACATCAAACCATCACCTCTAGCTCTCCATCCACAACCCAAACACCCACTGTTCTTCCAACCATAGTTTTTGTTTCACCATTACCTATAGCAATGGCCAACAAATATGCCCCCCATGGTATTACTAGGAAACCTAGTTCCCATGCCCCAAGACTACCAAAGTAAGATCACTAATTTTGATGGCACTGGCACCTATACAGCCCAGCAACATACCAAGAAGATGACTGATTATTTTGAAATTTATGAATAGATACTGTTGATGTGAAAATGAGAATATTCATTCAGAGTTTATCTGGGGTAGTTAGAACCTGGTTCAGGGGTATAGTAGCAAATAGTATAGATAGCCTAAGAACTCTCTATCAACAATTCTTCAACAGGTGGGAAAAAAGAAAAGACCCCCTTTAGATTCTATCTGAATACAAAAACCTAAAAAGAGGAACACAAGAAACTGTGCAGGACTACTGCACTAGATTCAATAGTGTGTATAATGCCATACCATTAGATCATAGACCCCCACCTGGTTTAGCCTTAATCAAATTCCCAGATGGATTCGATTCTGATATGGCTTTCCAGCTGAGAGAACGAAACCCCCCACTTTGGAAGATATGAAAAGCATAGCAATAAGCGTTGAAGCCAACTTGATATCTAAAAGAGCCAAGGCTAGGAGTAAAAGGAGGATACCATTAAAGGAATAAAACTCACCCTCTGAACAAAAGTTAGATGCCATAATTAAAGGAATGTATAGACTAAGAGACAAAGTGGAGACAATTGAAAGGAAAGCCCCTTGGGATGGTCAGCAAACCAACACAGGGAGAAATCCTAATTTTAGGAAAATCAAAACCCAAACACTGGGAAAAATGGTCCTGACCAAAACATTAGACCCCCTTTCCAAGAGAACTATGCAAAAGCTCCCAACTCTAAAGGTCCAAAAGAAGATACTCAAATTAATCTGATGGGGCTTGGTAATGAAGGAGAAATTTTCTTGACCCAAGAGGATCAAGAGACCCACATACTTAAACAGTTTCAAACTCAATCAGGGGAATCATTCGACTTTAGGGAAGGATACGAAATAGCCATCTTTGAGGTGCACAAGCAATACAATCTAAGAAGTAGGAGAATTGATGTCCCTGAAACAAACAAGCAAAAAGTTCCAAATCAGCCCAAAAAAGGTAAGACAGTAACCACACCTGTACATATTCTTTCTAGATCAAATACTAATCCTTCTAACCCCATAATTGAAGATGTCTCTGACAACCAACCAAACAACAAACAACCCTCCACTTCCCTTCCTTCTAAGGGAACTATGGAAGAACCTCTAGAGGTTGATCTAGGAGAATCAGCAAATCATGATTCCACTCCTGAAAAGGAGAAAAACATAGAAAACACAGAAAACAGAGAGAATACTGTTGCTTGAAATCTAAAAGCCCAAATAGAAAAACCCTTTAATCTGGAAATAGAAGTAGGCAAGCTAAAAATTGTGGTCCCATTATCTGAATTAGCTAAACATGATGCCTACCGAACTCAAATCAATAGATCATTGAAAATTACTGGAACTGAAGACTCAGTGAATCTTTTTGATGACCAGCCCGAATTAATCTTTGGCCCAGAAGTGAATGGAAAACCATTGGAAGGAGGAATCCCTCCCTTCTATGTGAACTTAAAAATACATGATAAGATTCTTCACAATGCCATGTTTGACTCTGGGGCATCTCATAATCTCATGCCCAAGTCTGTAATGGAAAATCTAGACCTGGATATCACTAGACCATACAAAGATTTGTTTTCTTTTGATTCTAGTCACATGAGATGTTTAGGATTGATAAAAGACTTGTGTGTCTCATTGTTTCAGTACCCTGCAAAAACAATTTTAATGGATATAGTGGTAGTTAATATACCACCCAAATATGGCATGTTATTATCCAGGTCCTGGGGTGCTAAACCTCAAGGATCTCTTCAATTGGATATATCATATGCTACTATATCGGTTTTTGGACAACCAAAGAAACTATACATAGAAACATTAATGAAATATGTGGTAAGTAGTTAGGAAAGACCCCAAAATTTCCCCATCTACTCAGTACACTCTGATATGGACTCGTTCATTCTTTACAATGCAGAAACCAATCCTTCTGATACTTTAGAAATTTTAACAGTAGAACCAAAAGAAATTAAAAAAGAAAAATCAAGTGTTCATATTCAGGAAATATCAGATAACAAAGAAAAACCAGATCCCACTGTTAAACAAGCTCCTAATGCCCCAGACACCAATTATGAGCATGAAATCCTTTGGCATTTAGAATTTGATGGCTCAGTCAATAAACTAGGGGCAGGATCAAGAGTTTGGGTGTACAATTTAGAAAATGATCATGCTGAAGACCATGGCTATAGATTAAATTTTAAGTGCACCAATAGCATAGTAGAATATGAGGCTCTCTTGTTGGGTCTTAAACTTGTCAAGAGATTAGGAGAAATCAAGGTGTCTGTCACAGGAGATTCAGAATTAATAATCAAATAGATTAAAGGAACTTACTCAACGAGGGATCCTAGACTAGGATATTATAGAGGAACAGTCATAGAAATTCTCAATACTTTTTTGGAAACTCAACTTGCAACTATTCCTAGAAAACAGAATATGCAAGCCCACAGCTTGGCCATGTTTTCCAGCACCTTCAAATTACCTTTTCAACCTAATCATCAGTATACTTCTGAGATTAGGCGCAGACTAGCCATCCCTGATAATTTGAAGAACTATCAGGTTTTTGATAGTGATGAGCAGATCAATAATTTTTTAACTTTATATGAAGAGTTTTCTAACAGTAACATAGGTGTAGATACAGTTACTATTTCTAATCAGATAAATGAGGTAGACATGGATATTTCAATGGAAAGTTCAATAAATATGCTCCATCCCACAAAATTCGCACAAAAATAAATCCAAGACCTGAAACAAATGTACCTAGATGAAATAATTGAAGAAGAAACAGAGGTTATCAACCTAAAGTACAATTATCTACCCAAAGGATTGACTCCTCTAAAAGATCTGTTTGATTCCAATGACATTCCCAAGAAACCTAAAATGGAACCATCAAAAGCAGGTATTGAAGAATACAATTTGGAACTTAAGACAATCCAAAAATGATAAAATTGTCAAAATCTTTACCTCTTGACGAGATGCTAAAGTATGTTGAACTTATAATGGAATTCCAGGATGTCTTTGCCTGGAGTTACAAAGACTTGAAGTCCTATGACACCTCTATTATTAAGCACACTATACCTCTGAAAGAAAATCAAAAGCCCTTTAAACAAAAACTCAGAAGAATTAACCCTATGCTATTACCATTGATTGAGAAAGAAATCAAACGTATGTATGAAGCAGGGATTATTGCTCCTATTAGATTTTCAGAGTGGGTGTCTGTTGAAGCCCCGAAAATCAGGTCTACAACAAGGGGATACCCACCTGGTCTGGACCTTGGTTAGCAGCTCCTTTTCCATTTGGTATAGTGGGTCCGACTGGGGATATGGGACCAGTTTCCCAATATGTGTGTGTGTGTGTGTGTTGAGAATTGATATTTCCTTTCTAATAGTTCCGAAGTGAAATGCTTTTATTTTAAATATAATCTAACAACATGCAATTATATTCTAATAAATAGAAATATCTAATTCTAAACTAACTCGGCATGTAATCTTTCTATTATGTGATCTAAAATGATTTCAAATAAAAATTGGTAATAAAGATCATTCAACTGCTACAAGAAAAGAATTCAATAAAGATAAACCATTTCGTATAAAAAGTTAGACGAAATAGTTGTGAAAAACATATCGCATAATAAGCTACTCATATATTAAGCATAAATAAATAACTATCACCGTACAGAAGTGCCAAATGATAACTCAAGCATTCACGCATTCATATGTCATAAATAACTGAACATGAATATCACTTTAACAAATAGGTAGAAATAGTTAAGAGATAAAAGTACCATTTATAGCTAGTTCTACTCATGAGCTTCAAGCAATAATGATTTATCTCCTCTTAATCCCACATCCACTAAGAGTACAAAAGTGCAACATCAGTAGTAGATATTAAATGCAGATATCAATAAATCATGTTCCATTCATTCATCAAAACCTCCTCGGAGGGTGCAAAAGTGCATGATCTGAGGACAAGTTTTTGACAAATTTCAGGACCCTTCTCTAAATGCATGAGAATGGTTTAAATATTACTAACTAAATCTAAAAATAATTTATTACAAAAATGTAGGATACGGTTTAAATGACCATCCTCATTTCAGGCAAAAATAAAGCAAAATTAACACTAAAACTGAATCTAAAATTAAAACTAACAGCTAACTATCTGTGTATCTGTTCCTTGAAATCGCAAGAATTCAGCATTTGTTTGAGGAGAGTTGGCTGGCCAACTTCCAACTTTAGCTATCCTGCGAAAACGGAATCGACAAGAGTTGGCACCATCTCCTCGACAGAATTGATGATACATTTGAGAGTCATGCACTAGCTGTGTGGTTTTACCAAGTACGCCCAATAAGAATCCCAATTCAACTTGGTTAATCTTTTGATTGATTCTACCCTTTCTTGAGCCTTTTGTCTCTAACTTGTCTGCATATGCTATACTTATCTACATACCACTTTGAGGATATCTCTAATAATACCACTGGTTTTAGAGTTCACGTTTTCCCTTTTTCCTTTAACATTTTTTTTTACAAATTTCTAGGCTTACAGGCGACTAAGTAATTAGAGGCTTTCCTCTTCAAGGGGTTTTGCCTAGCAATGCACAATTAGCGCTAGGACACTACCTCCATTTCTTGATCCAGGCTTCCTTGGTGCAATTTTTGCCTCTCGCGTGCTTTTTGTTAGAGGATATAAAGCTTAAATTTTGTGGAAATAACAACTCCATGAGTTCTTGACCCTGAGTCTTAAATTGTCTATTTGTGATGTCAGTGCTATCCAGTACCAATTTAACCATGTCCGTATATGGAATAATTTTGGGCCTTGCCGCTATCTGGTGCAAGAATGAACATGCTAGTTTTGTGATAGACGCCTTAGAAGACCCATGTGAGCCTGCAGTAGTTGTAACCTCCATCATTTTTGGATTTTCTTCCTCAAGGAGATTGTACATGCCTTCCCAAGTAGTAATACTAGCATCTTTAATACAGGCGGTGTCTATATATAAGGGCGTCATTTCTTTGTCTTCAGAACTCGGAGCTTTACCCTTCTTTCCCATAATATCCTAAACACTGATGTGTATACTTCTCTACTCTTTGTCCCTGCAGTTTACAAATGAGGTGAGAATAATGATAAGAAAAAGGTGACGGGAAAGCTATAAATTCCAAAGACATATAAAATATGCCATCTTACGTGAAATGGCTCTTAGATCAGATCAAAACCATATTTCATTAATGATTGCCAACTAACTCATTGATTAACATTAATGTGCATAATCGAGTCTCAGTTTATGGAAAAAGATTTTTCGAACAACGAACCCTGAAGATCTACAATAAGGCGATTTGTGATTTGCTTCGCAATATTGCAGATCGCAGTATCACAGATCACAATATCACGGAATCGCAATATCGCTAGTTCGTAGCATATGAAAATCATCCATTAATGTGTTTTCTGCAAAATGTGATTTGTGATATGTGCCTTTGCATATCGGTAGTTTAAGGCATTTTAGCGTAAGTGATGTTTGAGGTATGCGATGCAATGAATTTTTTTAGTGCGTAGTTTCGCATCGCAATTTCGTAACTTAAGAATTCCGCTTGTAGGAAGGCATCCATTACCCTTTTTGTGATGTGACGTTTCTTAAGGAATGATTTTATCCTAATTTATCATAAAACTTAAGCCCTTTTAGATTTTTCGAGGGTATTCTCCTAAGTTTATGCTAGTAAGTTTTATTTTAAAAAAAAAGGAAATACAAGCATTAATCAATTTTTTTTAATTTTTGAATAAGGGTCCCCACTTATTTTGTATTAGTGATAAAACTAAATAAGAAGGGGGGTTTTTGTTGGCCACAACAATTGGCACTTCTTTTGGAAGAACCAGTTATCTCTGCTTTTCTTTTGAATTTTATAAACTTCCAAAATAGAAAATTTCCAGAAAATCAAACTTTATTATAGAAAGATAAGGTACATCATGCTTTCAGCTATCAATGATAGTTTGTTTCTTCCATTTTTAACTTTGATTATTTACTTCCTCAAGCTAGTCATTGTATCTACTTCAGTCACTACTTGGTTTATAAAGATAAAAACAAAGCTTTCTCTGTAAATTAGTTTTAAATATGCTAATTTGTCGTAGGTAGAGCCTCTGCTGCCAATGGGTGTTTATAGCCTCAACAGGGTTACCTGTTACCTAGCAATGATCTTGTATCCCACTAGAAGAAATATACAATTTTCAAAGAGGAATCCATATTCACACTTATTTCTTTCATTTTCTTTTAACCCTTAAATAACAATGCCTTGGTTTGGTAGCCAATTTATGACAGTGCCACTCACTTGATTTATAACTTTGTTGAACAAGCTGGCTCGTGATGAGACCCCTTGTCATTTCATCGCAGCAATCTTGAGTCATTTCCTTGTTGTGGTATGCAGTTTTGGCAAAGTTAGCAAGCTATAATATCTATGATCATGATAAGTCGGCTCGTGATGAGACCTATTATTTTTTAACTTAAAGTGTATCGTTGGATTATTCCTTAAAGCTTGTAATTCCCTAGGTGGGGAGGAAATCATTGCTTCCTTAAGAATAGCTCTGGACAGCAATGGTAGAGTTTTTGGAAAGAGTTTTTCTACATAGAATCTTCGTTTTGTTATTGATACCTTTCATTGGACTGATATAAAACAATTTCCCACTAAAGGTCGCTTTTTATCAAAATTTACAAGGTTGAAACTAGTATCATTTCCAGGCTTATAGCCTTTGACTGTATCTTTCAATAATAATGACCAATTTTCTAAAACAATTCTATTTATACAAGCGAAAAAACAAAATCTAAAAGAAATACTTGTCTTTTTCATGAATTCCAAATGTAACCATTTACAACTAGTTTTATTATGAAAATAAAGGAAAAACTAATCTACAAAAATAGAAGAATGATCTCCTATGGAAAGTATTTTTTGAGGATCTGTCCGTTAACAGGTAAAGACTCTCTTTTTCCTGTTAAATCCTGTAACATAAAAGTAGATGGACCTATGACTTCTGCAATTTGGAAAGGGCCAAGCCACATTCATTGAAATTTCATATGTTTTCCTTTTTCCTCATGAGCCTTGTCCCATTTTAAAACTAGATCTCCCATCTGAAAGTCCTTTCTAGATATCATGTTTGAATCAAAAGAAGCTTTTACTAATGCTTGGTGATGAGCATGAGTTATTTTAGCCTGTTCTCGTTGCTCTTCTAGCTTAAGTATTTCCAACTGTCTTAGTTGTAAGGAAGAAGTTGGTGCTTCATCAATATATTGAACTAAGGCCAAAGAGGGATTGCTAGATGAGTTGGAAGAATCACTTCTTTCCCATAAACTAAATTAAAGGGAGAAGTGCTAATGGAGGCTTTCTGCGTTATTCGTTTTGCCCATAAATCATATATTAAAGACTTGTGCCAATTTTTGTGAGTTTGATCAATGGTTCGCTTAATGATTCTGATTAAGTTTTTATTCATAGATTCAGCTAACCCATTCCCCTGTGGGTAATAATTGGCAGAGTATTTAAGCTTAAAACCTCTTTTGAGTGAAAATTTAGTCATAAATGCCAAAAAAATACAATACATTATCAAACATTAAAGCAGAAGGTAAACCAAACCTGGTGATTATGAACTAATCTATGAACTCAATGATATGTTCGGCATTAGTTGTCTTGAGAGGAACTACTTCTACCCATTTAGTAAAATAATCAGTTGTTGTAAGGATATACCTATGTTGTTTAGAAGAGTGAGGAATGATCTCACCTATTATATCCAATCCCCATTGATCAAAACGTTGGTCAATGTTGACTGGTTGTAGAGGCAATGATGGTTTCTTTTGTCTCCCAGCAGCAATTTGACAAACTTGACATTTCCTTATGTAGCTATGCGCATCTTTGAATAGTGTGGGCCAGTGTTATAGACATTTTTGTGCCTCGCGACATGGAGCATGAAATGTCAATAATTACAGGGATCCTTAGTCCCTAAACATGTTGTTCTTACCCATAAAAGAACAAGGTCATCAAACCACAGCACTTCCAATCAGTTCTCCACCTGAAAACACTCAAAAACAGGCCTTTTTTGGATCATGTCAGCTGCTCCACTGAGCATCTGCGCTGGAATGCAACTGCTCCTCCTTGTACCTGCGCTGAGAGTCAAATCTAATGAAGGCTACCTACGCTGGGCGAGATTGGCCAAGTGGCACAGTCATTCTGCAAGGTGTCAACTGCCCAGGTAGCTTCCAAACTGACACTTGGTTCATGAGATTCGCCCTGTGATGAGTAAGAGGTACTTGATCTCCATGTGTAAGCAAGGATCTCCAAGTGGACTCAAGAACTGAAGTTTAACTGAAGAGGGAGAGGACACTAGTCAGCTTCATGCCAGCCTCAAGCTGACTCATCCTCTCTTCTTCTCTCCTATATATAGAGCTCTTCTATGAGGTCTAAGGAGGCTAGAATTTTGTGCAAAGAAAGGAGGTGTTGTTGGTTTACAGTTAGAGCTATTGGGTGATTGTTTTACTAGAGGTGAAGAGGAGACTTCTTGCTGCTGGGGAGGTGCTGCTGGATTGGAGCCATTGATGGTTGTAACCTTCTCAGAACCCTGTTACTTTTATCAATAAAGTTTTGAATGTTCTCCTATATACTTGTATTGCATTGATGTATTGTATTTACTTGTATATTTGATTCACTCTAATCCATGCATCAGTTATGAGTACTTGTATCTTGTAGTTTCCTCTCTTGTTTGTGCAGGATCTGTGTGTAGCTGGACCGGCAAAGGGAGCAAGGAGCTGGGAACAAGAGACAAAGAGAGAGGATAAGGATCGACAAAAGCGAAAGACACCGGTTGGTTAATCTTTTCTTCCTTCTCTATGTACTTTCATAAAGGAAAATATCAAAGCTTTACTTTCAGTTGTTGCTAAAGACTGTCACCTTTAGAGTAGGGATAGGGTCATCCGAGTCGAATACTTTTCCCCACAACAAACTGGCGACTCCACTGGGGAGCCTAGTATCTTGTTGGTGTTTGTAGTATCTTTGCTATTCATTTCTTGAAGAAAAGAGTACCAAATCGAAAAGCTTTTGACTATATCAAAAGCGAAGTAGAGGGGCTGTTACTCTTGCTCATTTGCTGAGCAAATTCAAGATTTGAAGAGCTGATCTACAAAAGACTCTTTACTCTTTGTGATAGCTTTTCATCCTCTTGATCATCCCTTAGCCTGTACTTGACCTATAGCTTTTTATTTCAGCAAAAACAGTGCATTTTTGAGCTTTTTATGACCCGGAATTCCTTGTAAACGCAACTCTCGTGTCTCAGTGCAGGCTGTCCACAGGCAGTTTGCATTTCAGCGCAGGTTCTCCCTTCGGGAACTGCGCTGAGAGTCAAACTGACAGACCAGAGCCTGTGCTGGTCCAGTTAGCCAGTGTCTTGCTGAGGTTTCCCATTGTGTCTTAGCCCTGTTTTCACTGATTTTTGTTGTTGCTTGCTGGTCATTGTACTTGCTGTAAACCACTTTCCTTGACATCATTCCGCCTCAGTTGTGTGATGAAACTGTGAATGTTCTTTCAGTATTTCTTGTTTCAGTTACAGTTTCCCATTGTGAAAAGCGAACCAGTATAGCTGTGGCCCCTTAGATCCTGAACTGTAAAAGTGTCTTTGTGATCTTAAGAGCTAGTTTTATTACTGTTCATGGCTGTTTGAGTTTGTTTGTTTTTCATCTTATGGTTTGAATTCGTATATTTTTAGTGTTAAAACAAGTACCTGTAAGGTGTCTTTTCATTTTAGACGAAACTTGTTTGTTTACGCTTCAAATTGAATTCGAAAATTATACAACAATTTCCTTTTGTCTACATCAACATTAAAGGAGAAGAAAAGAAATACATGCATCTTGCATTTGCATTTTTGATAAGTTTGCGTGTCTGATCTAGGAGAAAGTGCATTAGTTTGTGCTTTGTGCTCTGTGTCGAAAGATAGTGTTTTTCTCTCCCCTCAGTAGTTAGGATTTTCAAAGCTAAAAAGATTGTAAAAGCTTGCTTATCATTTTAGCTGCATTTAGGAATTTGTACCAATACATCTCGTGGTGATCCTGAAAGACAAACTGATAAACAAGATCAACTTAAAATATATTGAATGAATCTAAAAACGCATTGTAACATAACGCTCCCAATAGAGGTCTAGGTAGAGACGTGTTCCGGCGTCGTTAAACGTAGTGACTGTCGATCTCTACGAAGGTGGGTGATTCCTCCTGAGGGACGATAGCACTAATACGGACTTGAGCTCCCGCGTACCGTCGCGTATATTGGGAGACCCCTATAGGCAATTATCCTTTATCCTTAGGAAACCGTGTCGACCGCCCTACTGATCGCGATGCAGTGAACACAGCATTCACGAAGATCGACCACCCGTACCGTAAAACGTATTCTGTGGTTTCGCGAAAGGTTTGGCACACCCTCTACCTAGATCTCCAGAGCAGTTTCTTTTGGCCCTTTTCAAACTCTATAACTGAAAAGGTCCAACCGATCATTTGTCACTTCGGGCTCGTTAATACATCGAAGGCGACTAGAGTCATCTTTAGCTTTTTCTCGACTCTTAAAACATGAAAAAACAAAGTTATGTCTAAAAGCGTCTAATAAAATTCATTCAATACGGAAACATAATTCCCCTTTTTGTATTTTAGTTGATCAAGTAATCCGCAACCGTGGAGGAAAGTCAATTAAAACTCCGTCGTTCGGGGAGACTCGCGAGTCAACCGTCTTTGTCTCCGGAACCGAGAGTAGTACGGACGAAGCGAACTCGCTGGACCAGGTCAAAATCTCCCGTCAAAGTTGGAACAACAGTTCCGACAACATCTGAGATTCTGGTCACTCCTGATATTTCTGGAATCCCTGCCTCTATTGAAGAAGTTCAACAACAACAGAAGGACAGTTATACTGATCCTAGTCTGAAGACAAGTACTTGCATAACTGAACCAGTTCCATCTGAAACCGGTCCACAGAGTCTTGTTGTTCAAACAACTGTCGCTGTCGAAGCAACCCCTTCTTCGGCACCAGAAATCTTTTACGGACCTGACGGTCTTCCTCTTCCTCCTGGTCTGATTGCAATAGAGTAAATCGTAGAGGACCAGCAAGCAAATACTCCAACTCATTTTGGAGTAGGCACCACTCTTTTTCCTTCTGCATCAGAAGTTTGTCCGTCGCCACTGGAAGTTCCTGAAGAATCGTTAGGCAGTTTATTGGATAGACTTAAAATGTCTGAGCAACCGTCGACATCTAGGACTGTGCCAAATGACACAGCGATAGCAGAAGCTCCTGTTGTCACTCCAACGATGTTTGCCAGCATACCATCTGTCCCAACTAGTTCTCATCAACTAGAAGGAGTCCACCCAGGGACTATTATGACAACTTGGTCTGTTCCAGTTTGTTCTTCCGGTATAATACCCAGTAATTCTTATGTTGAAACTAGACAAATTGATCCCTTTGGGAATCAGTTTGGGCCATCCAGTCCTCAAAGGCAATCTATACCCTTGAGCTCCGGATTGTTACCGTATGGGGGGCAATATGCCCTTTCACTTCCTCTTCCGGGGGGATACCCATACGGCAGTTTTCAACCACATTCAGGTTTGACTAAAGTAACGACGAGTGGTTGGGTACCTATGTTACCCCAACAACCAAGAGTTGTATATTCCATGCAACAATGTGTACCTATGTCTAGTATCCCGACGACGCCAGCAATTGTAACCGTGTCGCAAGTTCAATCGATGCCTGTTGTATGTCAACCCCAAGTTGTAATGCAACAGCCAATTGACCCTGCAACACAACCACAATCGCCAACTGTCGGGACGACACAGATACAAACGGGAACCATAACCCCGCATCTTGGTCCGTCGGTTAGTGTCGCACAACAAAACATGGCTTCACAACCATGGATGGTGCAATACCAACAACCTCAGTTTCAACAGGTGTACCAAGGGTCTGAGCAACAGAGGTTTACGAATAGTGGGCAACCCTATATTCAGAACAGGTTAAATCAACCACTTTATAGTGGCCAAGCCCATCAGCCGTACCATTCATATCAACAGCAGTTGCATTATGCTGGTATGCAAAGGCCTACTGCTCAGGCAATTCCATCGTATCCTGGGTACGCCTCGCCAAACCTGAATCAACAGTTGCCATTTGTGGCGACCTTAGAATTACCAGATTTACATCGATTGACGAACGATCCAATCGCCTATGCCCATTGGTGGCCAGCGATTCCTCACAAACTTCCTTCGGACATTCCTAAATTCAATGGAAATCCTGGCGAAGACCCGTCAAATCATGTGATGACATTCCATCTGTGGTGTTCGTCGAATACCTTGAATGATGATTCGATAAGGCTTCGCCTTTTCCAGAGGACATTGACTGGTCCGGCGGCTAAATGGTATATTGAATTACCTAGAGCCTCGTTCGACAATTTTAGTTCCCTAGCCACGACTTTCTTAACACACTTTCAGTTACCTATAAGGTACGAAACTGGAACAGAGATCTTGACCAATTTCAAGCAGACAACGGCCACACATATATCAGATCATATACATGAGTGGCGTCGTCATCGCAGAATGGTAAAAACCTATGTTCCAGACCAGCTATTAGCTGAGTGGTTTATAAAGTCGCTTCTGCCTGCTATAACAGAAGATGTGGCCAAGGGAGGCGTCGTAACAGAGGAGCAAGTTATTGCTCGTGCTCAATATTTGGACTTAGTATATACTCAGTCGGGCACGCTCTATGATAAGATACCTGACGCCCCCAGACCGGAATTTTCAATCCCTCCTCCTCCCGGATCGAATAGTGACTCTCATGCCGGTGATGGCGTGATTGGAACTGCAAACGCTAAGTCGACAAGGGATTCGAATAAGAAAGCCCGTAAGACTTCGAATCAAAAAGCAAATCAAGAGATTCTTGCTTCGGAAGTAAATGCTGTATCTACGGATAAAGGCAAAAACTCCAATCAACCAGGAAGCAAGAAGAAACAAAACAAAGGGAAGAAGAAGAAACAAGGTGAGTCATCCCCTCAAAAAACTTCTTCAAACCCTCCTGGGCAAGGGAAACAATTTTATCTATGTCAGATATGTGATGAAAATCATTCGACAAAGAACTGTCCGTTCAAAGCTGAGTTAAAGAGGTTCTTGAAAACTCCCCAAACTTCAGCTGTGTTGACTGATCCATTTCCCACTCCAGGTCAAAATATGGTTGATAGTGGAAATGCTTCCCCGTCTCAAGTGCTTATGTTGTCGGTTTCTAAGCAAAATGATACTTTAATCTCGACTAGGAATAAAGATTATGGGAATCCGCCAGTGTCGAACGACAAAGGGAAAGATCAACCCAGTAGTTCGACAACAACTTCGGCAGAAGTTGTACCCCCCCTCACGCATGAATTAACAATAAAGCCACCTAAGGGAGTAGTACACAAGTCGACATTTAACCCTCGCGCTAGAGCGGCACAACACTATAATATAGTGGAGGATTTGGCCCAATCGCCATCTTCTATGTCGACTCTTGAGGTACTACAAAATTGTCCATCCCAAAGACAGGCATTGTTATCAGCAATTGGTGGAGTGGATCCTAAAGATTCCAATCTTGTATCCTTTGATCACAAAGGATATGATCCTCAGTTACCAGCGCAATTAGCTTTCCTTATTCAAGTGAAAGCACTCAACAAAACTGTTCATAGAACGATTATTGATGAGGGAGCATCGACATGTATCATGTCGATGAGTTGCTGGAAAACTCTTGGATCTCCAACCTTGTCGCGATCTTCGACGACATTGAAAGCATTTGACGGTAGGTCGTACACTCCGTACGGTATCCTAAATAACTTTAAGGTTGAACTAGGAGGAAAAACAGTGGAAATTGATGTTGAAGTCATTGATGGCAATCTTGACTATAACATCCTACTGGGAAGACCATGGATATATGCCATGGCAGCTGTAGTGTCGACATATTTTAGGAAGATCGCATTCCCGTTTGAAGGAGGGATTACGATCGTCGACCAACAGAATTTCCTCCCTAATGGTTCACAAGTTACTGGAAGCATTCCCCTGATCCATGGGAGCGACCATTCAATAAAAGATATCGGAGTAGGCTTGCTAAAAGATCCCACAATGATGGGAACTTTCGCGTTGCCACCTCCTTTCCATGTAGGGGATATCCCGTTTGTAGCAACATGCAACATGGTATCTTCGTCGAAGGTCACAGGAGACAAAGTCGTCATGGATCATCAAGTGGTTTTGCCACCTAGCCCTACAGAAATATTGTAGCAATCAATGTTTCAGGCATGGGAGGCGAGCCCAAATGAACGCTCGTCAAGCGTTTGGGTAGATAGGTCTGAAGAATATGGTACCCCATTAGATCCATGGTCAAAAGTTCATGGGACTGACGAAGGAATCTTACAATCAATGATGATTGAGGGGGCACCATGGAATGATCACCACCATCGTTCCCTTCTTCCAGAGTGTGAAGAAGAAACTCAACATGACCTATACCACCCTTCAGTGTTTGAATTCCTAACAAATACTGTAAATACGGTGGATTCAGAGAGAAACCTATCCAATATTGAAGAGACCATAGCCGTAAACATCTCGACAAAATCTGATGTTGTAGAGAATATTCATGTCGGCAAAAGTTGTTCCCCTTCAGAACTGGAAATATATAGTGCTCTCTTTCGCGAATTTAGAGATGTCTTTGCATGGTCATATGATGAAATGCCAGGCATTGACTCGAGCATAGTTGAACATGAGATTAAAATGTATCCTGATGTCAAACCAGTAAGACAATGGCTTCGACAGGTACATCCAAAGAAAGCCGCTGCCATTAAGGCAGAAGTTGAAAACCTTCTCCATGCTGGATTCATCTACCCGGTTCCTCTAACCGATTGGGTATCGAATATCATCCCTGTTATGAAAAAACAAGGGACGATAAGAGTGTGTGTCGACTATAGGGATGTAAACAAAGCTTGTCCAAAGGACAACTACCCTACACCTTTCATCGACCAGATAATTGATGAATGCGCCGGATGTGAAATCTTTTCCTTTATGGATGGATTTTCCGGGTATAATCAAATAAATATCCGCCCACAGGACCAGTCTAAGACTGCATTTATTTGTCCATGGGGCACATTCGCCTATCGAAAATTACCCTTTGGTTTAAAGAACGCAGGGGCGACGTTTCAGAGGGCAATGAATTATGCCTTCCATGACATTAAGAACATTGTTCAACCTTACCTCGACGATCTTCCGGCTCATTCGCGAAAGCGGACTGATCATCCGCGGCATTTGAGAGCAATAGTTCTACGTTGCCGACATTACAAGATAAGACTCAATCCACACAAATGTGTGTTTTGCGTCGGTTCTGGTCTTTTACTTGGCTTTGTGGTCTCTAAGGATGGGATTCGTCTCGACCCCTGTAAGGTTCAGGCAATCATTAATTTTCCTCCACCTTCAAATTTGCTTCAGATTCAGAAACTCCAAGGGAAAGCAAACTTTCTGAGGAGGTTCATTCCAAATTACGCAGAACTTGCCAAAGGTTATACTCGTCTTTTGAAAAAGGATGTACCTTTTGTCTGGGACCAGGTTGCGCAAGCTTCCTTTGACGCTCTGAAAGATTCTCTAGTAAGAGCATCATTAATGTATGCCCCGGATTATCAAAGAGATTTTAACCTGTATCTTGCTGCAGCAGATACGACCATTGCGATGGTCTTAGTGCAAGAAGTCGATGGAATTGAACATCCTATTTATTATTTAAGTAAAAACTTAAATGACATAGAAAGTAAATATTCCTATGTTGAAAAACTAGCGCTTGCTGTTGTTCAAGCGATTCAAAGGTTTCGACATTATGTCCTCTTCAGGAAAACTACCATTCTGTCAGATTGCAACCCCATGACGTATATACTGTCGCGACAGTTGCTTGGGGGCAAATATTCAAAATGGATAGCGATCCTTCAAGAGTTTGATTTAGATTTTGTAAAATCCAAATCGAAGAAAGCTCTAGTTTTCGCGGAATTATTATGCGATCTCCCATCGTCGTCCAACGATGAAACATCAGAAGAGTCAATCGTGGATGAAAATTTGTTTCTGATATCAGTAAGCGATGAATGGTATGGAGACATCATTTTTTATCTCCAAACCCAAAAATTTAGGTCTAATACCTCACACTCGGAACGGAAACGTATACGATACCAATCTAAAGACTACATGATCGTCGGTGATACACTTTACCGTCGTGGTGTCGATATGGTTCTGAGGAGGTGCCTTACCCATGAGGAGGCCGAAAAAGCCCTGAATGATTGTCATTCAGGCGCGTGCAGGGGACATCAATCTGGATATGCAACAGCACAAAGAATCTTACGAGCAGGATATTTCTGGCCAACTATGTTTAAAGATTGCATAATAGCTGTCAGAAGTTGCCATGCATGTCAGATCTTTGATAGCAAAACCAGGAGACCGCCCGCACCCTTGCAGCCTATAGTTGCTGTTGGGCCCTTCGCCAAGTGGGGCATCGATTTCATGCAATGTAACCCCACCTCGACCGGGGGGCATGGGTATATTATAGTCGCTGTTGACTATTTTACCAAATGGGCCGAGGCGATGCCTACATTGGATAACACTGGTGAAACAGCTGCCCTTTTCTTTTTTAATCATGTAGTCGCTAGGTTCGGCGTTCCGCAAGCTATAGTGACAGATCATGGATCGCATTTTCGCAATCACATGATGGTTGAATTAGCTACCAAGCTAGGGCTATCTCACGACAGCTCTACCCCATATTATCCACAAGCCAACGGACAAGTTGAGGCAATCAACAAGGTCCTGAAGCGTATGTTGCAAAGGATGATCGGGGTTCACAAGAGAAGATGGCACCTAATCCTGTACTCAGCATTGTGGGCTTACCGAACCTCGGTAAAAAACGCCACTGGGTTCACACCATTCCAATTGGTGTATGGCCTGGAGGCAGTATTACCGATCCAGTGCGAAATTTCGTCTCTTAAACTCGCAATTGACCTCCTCCCCGGAACCTCAGAAGAAGAGGCTCGTTTCTTGGAATTAATCCAATTGGATGAAAACCGTCGTGACGCCGCTTTGGCGAACGAAGCCCACAAGAAACGAGTCAAAGCACAGTTCGACAAGAATGTCAAACCTCGTATCTTCTCTGAGGGTGACTTGGTTTTGCTTTACGACCAAGAATCCGACAAATTAGGAGCAGGAAAATTTCAGTCCTTATGGATGGGTCCCTATATTGTTAAAAGGGTGTTAGCAAAAGGAGCCTACGAGTTAATGGATTATGACGGAATACCACTGGCGCAACCCCGCAACGGGTTGTACCTCAAGCGTTACTATGCCTGAATAGTAACCTGAGTGCTTTTGTTGTATTTTGTTTTCGCTAAAGTGTTTGTTTCGTTTAGTAATCCACCCTTCTCATTTGTTGCAGATGTCGAATTATTCTGAGACATATGTGGGATATGCCGACGGAGCGAGTCGTAGTACGCGGAATTTGTCCTCCGCAGCCTGGGCCATCTTTGATCCAAGCGGCGAGTTGGTGAGTTTCAGAGGTGTGTGTATTGGACGGTCAACGAATAACATCGCTGAGTATAGCGCGTTGATTGAACTCCTCTCTGATACCGTCGCTCATGGTATACGCCGACTAATTGTTAGGCTAGACTCACAACTTGTGATACTACAACTCACTGGTATATATTCAGTCCGCAATCCAGCTATTTATCGAATGTTTCTAAGGGTTAAGATTTTGGAAGGAGAGTTTGATTCAATTCAATACCAACATATTTCTAGAAACTTGAACACATTAACAGATTCATTAGCAAACTATGTATTAGATAGACATTTACGACATATATAAAAAGAGATGCATCGGTGCTATGCAAGTGGATCACAAATAAACCGAAATAAACCCCGAAAATCAAAATATATAAAGTTGTTTATAGTTTGTACATAATGTGCTGTAATCAAAACAAAATTGGTCATATGACCTAGAACTCAAAAAGATGCTAGGGGGCACCCTAGCCTAGTGGTGCTCATGAAAGTACGTCACGGTCTGTGCGATCATGCGCAAGAGACGAGTCCATCGTCTAGGCACGCCAATAGTGTGTTGCTGCAACTGTAAAGGTAACTCGTCAATCTGTACATCCGGAAGACCACGAGTAAGGCTCTCAACCTGCTCCTGCACAGCTGCAAGTATCTCAGTATCACCAAGGTCGCGAATAACGACTCTCCTAGTAGGCTCTGCTGCTGGGGCAACAGCTGGCGATCATGGACGAGCTACTGGACGAACAGGACCAACATCTGCATGCACCCAAGAGTTTGATCAGTTTTGAACAGTAACATCATGAATAAAAAAAAACAATAAACAGTGATATGGTCAGAGATTTTACCAATAGCACCCCATTGCTCGCCATCCAGAAGCACCAAGTCCGGATCACCTCGGTAGTCCATACCCACATATGGATACTCAGAAAATGCCATCTCCTGACGCTCGAACCACCCAAAGAAGGACTCAGTGAAAGTAATCTGAGGTTGACCAGCATGCCGGGACATGTGGTCAATCCACCTCTGCATGCGTGGCTCGGTCGGAGAAGGAAAATCAAGCATGATGTACTGAGGTTGCATCAATGGGATTTTCTCCAAGACAAAGGCAGTCAGGATAGAACCAAATCCAAAGTTCTTCAGCCCCCCGTCCTTTACCTTGGTCAATTGACTTTTCATCTGAACAAGTACTGCATCACACCAGTTAAACACTTTCGGTTGGAGACACTCCAAGGCGTGCTGCATATAAGATCTGTTGGCAACATGTAAAGCTGCGCTACCGGCCATCCTACCAATGGTAAACAGAATGGACCTGAGAGACCTGTCAGTGATGTCACGGATATTGATCTTGCCGTCTTTGCTCGGCTGTGAACCTTCCCGGCAATACTGACGAATGTAGTCTCTGGTGGAATTAGTCCCTCGGACCGTACCTGACAAAGAAATGGGGGCACCCCGCCTTGACAACCCAGTCAAGAAGTACATGTCCTCTATGGTCAAGGGGATGGTTTTCCCCCTAATCTGGAATACTTGGTTAACAGGATCCCAAGCATCAAGCATATACTGCAGTAAAGAAATATGTGCTCTCATGCTAGAGATACGGAAGAACTTCAGTAGGCCACAGTTCCGAAGCGCGTTCACCGTGACCGGATCATGGAGCGCAACCATGTCTTCTGCTTCATGTTCTCGTTCTCACCATGTAAGGGACATTTTGTTCAAAGTTCCCTACAATCAAACAAGAGAAGGAGTAAGTTCCTGATTTTGATGAAAATATGGCGAAAAATCATCAAAAAACTCATACAGGATCAGCTTTTCTAGGCCCAGCGCAGGCAGAGAGTCTCTCCCTTGCGCTGAGAGTCAGTCTGCCATAAGGCTGCCTGAAATACAGCGCAAGTTTCGAAAGGGGAACCTGCGTTGATGCCAGGGCGCTTTGATGAAACCCCTGGGGCTCAGAAACCCTGAAAAACATGCATGAAACTGAAAAAGGAAACCATGAAAGTGAAGGGCTAAGGTTTAGCTCCTACCTGGTCCAAACGGCGCCGAAAATCGTCCACAGAATCTCCCGGAATCAGCTGGTGAAAATCAAGGAAGAAGAGGCACCTCCAGAGCTCCAACAAGCAAAATGTAAATGAAATGGTAAATGAGAGGTAAAAACCCCTTTTTATGACTTTTTACACAGTTTAAAGTTAAATATTAGGGTTATAATCTCATTTTCATGCAAATATTGTCCATTTTTAACAAAGTTTGTTGCAGCAATTGAAGATGAAGTACTACATTTGAAAAGAGAAAAGCTAGTAAAAGTAAAAAATTAAATTTGACCATGAATCGAGCAGTTTTACCACGGAATTTATGCTCGTTAAAAATAGAAAAGTGTGAGCAAAGTTTCCAGCAGAGTCCAAGCTCATTAAAAAATGAACCTATCCCGGTAAACAACCATTGCGATCGTAAATTTATCAGCCTCAAAAACCTTGGTCGTGTTTTCATCCATCACCTCCACTGTCATTTGGCCGATCGTTCACCCCCATATGAGTGTCTACCCATTTTGAGGAACATCTGCGAAGAGTGATTTCACCTAGCCATCCTTGCGACACTACCGTGATTGGAAAATTCCAATTTGTACCTGGAATCTGCTGCTATCCCTGTTTATCACTCGCTCCTCAAAAGACGAGTCTTCTTTGAGCTCTTTTCACTGACTCGTAAAATATGAAAAGTTTGCCGAGTTTTGGCCTTCCAGCTCGTTAAACGACCGGAACGCTATCCCTCCTCTAGATTTTAATCTTTTTGGACCTGAGGGATTATTGCACAAAAAGATCGAGCGCTTGTCTTGTTCAGCTCGTAAAAGTACCGAACAGCCATCCCTTCTGTATCGTTTTATACTTTTTCGGACTTAAGGGATTAGATGACGAAAAAGAATTATGGAGTTAACTTTCTGTACCTTTTCAGACTCTCTAAAAATGAAAAGGACCGAGTTTTCCTTGTCGTTAGACTCGTTAAAATGATTAAATAGCGACAAACTTGTCTTTAGACGAGAACGAGTTTCCCTATCACTAGGCTCGTTAAATCATAGCGATGGGCTTGCCCGAAGGGCAGGTTATAGAACAAGCATATGTTATCCTCCTCAAGCTTGACAAAAATAAAGAGGTACTGGTCAGAAATGACTGGGGAAAAATTGGGAGAACATCAAAGTTTAATGGTAGCAAGTCACTCTTGAACATGACACTTTTCCTCCGTACCACATCGGGTTGGGTTGTTTCATTCACCGGTCTCATCACCATGGTCCTCGCCAAACCATACACATTTGGGGTAATGCTACCGATCCATCGCATCAGTGTCGTTATATGTTCAAGAGGGGTCATTCTGAAAGTGTCAACCGTGTACCATCCACTGCCATACATTATCCTTCATCCATTCATGATCGCCACCCTGAATCATATGTCACAGTTTGTTTTCACCTCCACTAAAATCATTAGCTCCGTTCCGTGTCATTGATGTGGGATTCATTAAGGCCCTCCTTTGACGGATCGCTTCTTGTTGACTTCAGCTCATTATCCAAGAAGATTGATCTAGGAACAACCCCATCAGTACTTTGAAGCTTGCATGCCTCAATGGCAAGTTTCTCACTTCCGGCGACAGGTATACATCAATGACCTTCGACGAGGAGATTTTGCGTGGCGTTCGACACCAAGTCCTTTATTCACGCCACGTGAATTGTACTGTAGTACCTTGAGGGTCATTATCATTATCGGTGATTCCTCTCGCGCTTGTTAACGGTTTTCATTATTGGCCGGTAATCAAGCGATGTCTTTCCATGTTCGACTTCAGTGAAATTCTCACATGGATCGACTTGTACTTAGAGTGAAGATCGAACGAGTTTGAAGACCCCGGATCTAGTTTCATCCATCCGGGTTGCGATATATATTCAGGGAATATAAAAGCATTTGTCATGTACATCATTGCAGCAGATGATCATCCTATCAAAGGATGATAATTTCAGCAGAAAATTATCAGTCTACCATCAGACGATCGTCTGTCATATGTACCAAAATGTATTTATAAAGCTGAGCATGGGAATGCCCGCCTCAGCTAGATCATGAAAATAGAATGAAAAATAATGTATTGTATTGTATTGTATTACAGGGCGCCTCATCAGCACTGGAATGAACTTCGGACCCTCTAGATAAAGCATTTCACCCGATAAACGGCCTCATACTTTAGGGGGCAACTGTTATAGACATTTTTGTGCCTCGCGACATGGAGCATGAAATGTCAATAATTACAGGGATCCTCAGTCCCTAAACATGTTGTTCTTACCCCTAAAAGAACAAGGTCATCAAACCACATCACTTCCAATCAGTTCTCCACCTGAAAACACTCAAAAACAGGCCTTTTTTGGATCATGTCAGCTGCTCCACTGAGCATCTGCGCTACAATGCAACTGCTCCTCCTTGTACCTGCGCTGAGAGTCAAATCTAATGAAGGCTACCTGCGCTGGGCGAGATTGGCCAAGTGGCACAGTCATTCTGCAAGGTGTCAACTGCCCAGGAAGCTTCCAAACTGACACTTGGTTCATGAGATTCGCCCTGTGATGAGTAAGAGGTACTTGATCTCCATGTGTAAGCAAGGATCTCCAAGTGGACTCAAGAACTGAAGTTTAACTGAAGAGGGAGAGGACACTAGTCAGCTTCATGCCAGCCTCAAGCTGACTCATCCTCTCTTCTTCTCTCCTATATATAGAGCTCTTCTATGAGGTCTAAGGAGGCTGGAATTTTTTGCAAAGCAAGGAGGTGCTGTTGGTTTACAGTTAGAGCTATTGGGTGATTGTTTTACTAGAGGTGAAGAGGAGACTTCTTGCTGCTAGGGAGGTGCTACTGGATTGGAGCCATTGATGGTTGTAACCTTCTCAGAACCCTGTTACTTTTATCAATAAATTTTTGAATGTTCTCCTATATACTTGTATTGCATTGATGTATTGTATTTACTTGTATATTTGATTCACTCTAATCTATGCATCAGTTATGAGTACTTGTATCTTGTAGTTTCCTCTCTTGTTTGTGCAGGATCTATGTGTAGCTGGACCGGCAAAGGGAGCAAGGAGCTGGGAACAAGAGACAAAGAGAGAGGATAAGGATCGACAAAAGCGAAAGACACCGGTTGGTTAATCTTTTCTTCCTTCTCTATGTACTTTCATAAAGGAAAATATCAAAGCTTTACTTTCAGTTGTTGCTAAAGACTGTCACCTTTAGAGTAGGGATAGGGTCATCCGAGTCGGATAATTTTCCCCACAACAGCCAGTAATAGCTTGCGCGGAGTATTTTATGTGCAGTAGCATCTCCAACATAATGTCCAGCTACTGGTCCATCATGGAGTTCTTGCAACACCTTTTTATCTTCAGATTTCTCAAGACATCTAAGGAGAACAGAATCATAATTTATTCTAAAAAGTACATCGTTCACGAGTTGATATTGCTTATCCTTCAACCTTAGAGATCTTTTCTTGGTGCAATCAAGGTTTGAAGGAGCATATCCATTCTTTAGATAAAATATAATATCAGGGTATAATGGTTCAACATCGTTTAGACTTACCTCGTACATTTGTATCTCTGCAGATGGTATTTCGGAAATAAGCAATGCTCCAACCAACATTTTTCAAAAGCCTTGACCTTTTACAATACTTGTTGGTTTGATTTCTATATCGTATTCTTGTAAGGCAGTACCCAATTGGCTCTTTTCTCACCCACATCTTTCTGTACGAAGAGATTTCTTACTGCTGGAAACGGTACTATGATTTCTGTATGGGTTTTAAGCAAAAAGGGTCTGAAATATTTAATCGCTTTGAAAACAACATAAGCTTGTTTCTCTACGTCTGAATAATTTAACTCAACCCCTTGTAGATTTGAACTAAAAAAGGCAATTGGGGCTTCTTCCTTGTCTCGATTTTCTTGAGTGATTATCGCAGCATATGATCTATCAGAGGAAAATGTATATAAAATGAAAGGATCGGAAAAATTTGGAGTTGCTAAAGATGGAGCGTTAACAATTGATTATTTGATCAGATTGAATGCTTAATATTTGTCTTGGCCCCATTTGAAGATTGAGTTCTTTTTAATCATCGATTGTCAAGGAGATATGATCCTTGAAAAATATGGAACAAATCTCTTTACAAAATTAATCTGGCCAAGGAAATATTGCATAACTTTCTTGTTGTGAGATAGGGGTATTTCGGAAATCTCCTTGTTTCTGTCAAGATCAATATGGATTCCAGATTTTGACACTATGAATCCAAGAAGTTTTCCTTCACTTAATGCAAAAAATGATTTTTTTGGGTTAAGTGAAATTCCATACTCTTGACAACATTGGAAGATTTGTTTTAAATCTCTAAGATGATTGCCTCGCTTCTTGGAATATACAGTTATATCATCCAAGTAGAATACTACTGATTTGTTTACTAATCCCTTGAATGCGATGTCCATGGCCCTTTGAAATGTGGCACCGGCGTTGATCAGACCAAAAGGCATCTTTTGATATGCATAAGTGCCCCATTTGGTTTTGAGCGTGGTCTTTAATTGATCATCATGATGGGTCAACACTTGGTTGTAGCTAGAGAAACCATCCAAGAAGGACATTAATTCTGATCCTGCAACTGCCTGTAGTATTTGCTCCATGGGAGGCAAAGGAAAATTATCTTTTTGGCAAGCTTTGTTAAGATTTCGAAAGTCAATTCAAATTCTAATGTCTCCGTTCTTCTTTCTAACAGGAACCATGTTGGAAGCCCATTTAGAATGTCGAACGGGAAAAATGATTTTGGCCTTCAATAACTTATTGAGCTCAGATTTGATCTGGCTTTCTAGATTAGGATGAATCTTTTGTTGGCATTATGATTCAGGTGTTGTCCTTGATGGCAAACCCATTCAGGGGATAAATCAAGAAGGACGCAGGAAATATGTTCAGCACGTGCGTCCCCGCAGGTATACCATACAGAACCCGCGTCCAGGGACGCAGGCCAGCCGTTCAGGAGGTGCGTCCGCCCAGTGCACACATTTCAAGGCAGAGAAATGAACGTGGGGGTTTCTTGTGTGGTATCTAGCCGACGGTTTTGTGTTTCTATGATGTCGGCTCGTGGTATTGTTCCATGTTTTGGGGAGAAGCTTGCCTATATAAAGCAGAGGAATTCATTTGGATTAGGCATCATCTTGGTTGATCATCTCTTGGTGTGATCTAGTCCATATCCTTAAGGGTAAATCTTCTAAAGGACTACGATCTATATGGCGCATGATCAGATCTGTGGATCTGAGTGTTTGGGTTGGTTCTGAAGTCCTCTTATCTTCTATATCTAAAGGGACGCAGATTCAGTGAAGGGAAAGTGCGCCGGGACGCAGTACAGTAAAGGATCAGGTGCGTCTCTGAAGCGAAGGACGCGGCTCGACTGTGGTATCAGGTGCGTCTCTGAAGCGAAGGACGCGGCTCGACTGTGGTATTGGGTGCGTCTCTGAAGCAAAGGACGCGGCGCGACTGTGGTATTGGGTGCGTCCCTGAAGCAAAAAGACGCGGCGCGATAGTGTTAATGTGTGCGTCGGTCGCAGACAAGCAAAAGTAACAGTGCGTCTGCACGCAGAACAGCATAAGGTATACTGCGTCCAGTCGCAGGCCACAGAAAGAAAATATGCGTCCCTGTCTCAAGATGATCTGTTAACTGTATATTTATGTTCATAAGGTGTTCGGGGTTGTTTCAGTAATTACTGATCTGATATCTGTAGTAGACTGTGTCTGTTGTATACTTGTTGATCATTTTGAAAAAGAAGTAGGGGGTTGTAGCTCCCTTCCAGGAGAAGTCTGGAAAACGAGAAAGAGTTGTAGCTCTTTGCAGGTTGCAGCCTGCGTGCTGGTAAAGGACTGCACCAGTACAAAATCATTGTAAAAAGAATTTCTTGAAAGAAGATAGAGACATTATTGCAGCAGGTGGTTTTTCTCCCGCATTGGGTTTCCACCTTACATCTTGTGTTCCTTGGTGTGACTGTCTATTTTCTTTATTCATGCTCATTGTTTTATGGTACTGATATGCAAGAATATTTCAAAAGATCAAATAAGGAAGATTTGGTAAATTGCTAGATAATACTGATTCCCCCCCCCCCCTCAGTATTATTTCCAACAATTGGTATCAGAGCAGGTCCTTCAAAACAGCTTGATCGCTTGAAGGTAGATCGTTCACCATGAGCAACTACGAGAGAGAAGCATCAATCAGGCCACCCGTCTTCGATGGGACAAACTTCAATTATTGGAAGGTAAGAGTTACTGCATATCTTCAATCTCTTGGTACAGAAGTTTGGAACATTGTAGAATCAGGCTATGCCTTTCCTTCAGTTACTCCTACAGATCCAGCTGAGAAAAAGCAGTATGAAACAAATGCAAAAGCAGTCAGTACTCTATTAGGAAGTATATCTCAAACAGAGTTCATGAAGGTCATGCACTTCAAATCAGCAAAAGAGATATGGGACAAAATGATCACTAGCTATGAAGGAGATGAACAGGTAAAAGAAGCTAAACTTCAAACTCTCAGGACTCAATATGAGACTCTCAAGATGTATAATGATGAAAGTGTGGCTAATTATTTTCTTCGAGTAGATGAGATTGTTAATTGTATGAAAAATTTGGGTGAAGAAATAAAAGAGACTATAGTAGTTCAAAAGATTCTAAGATCTTTATCTCCCAAATTTGAATCTAAAGTATCTGCAGTAGAAGAAAAGGAAAATCTCCGTGTTCTCACTATGTCTCAGCTGCATGGAATTCTAACTGCTTATGAAATGAGAAAGGGAGGTCCATCAGACAGAAGGGAAGCTGCTTTTAAAGCATCAGGCAAAGAAGATCACTATGAAGCATGTCATGTTCCAGAAGAAGAGGAAGAAGAATCAAACTTTGTCAGAAATCTTCAAAGGGGTTCTGGAAGGTTCAGAGGTAAGCTACCTTTCAAATGTTTTGCTTGTGGAAGAGTAGGTCATTATGCTGCAAAATGCTCTTATAAGGATAAAGGAAAGGAACCAGTTAGATGGAACAAGAAACAGGGTACAAATAAGAAAAGCTACTACACCCATGAAGATAGCGATGGCTTATCAAACAGTGATGAAGATGAACAAGGTAACAAATATAGATTGTTAATGGCATTTGAAGATGATAATTATGAGGATGCTATAGATGTGGATAACCTTTATGATGAAATTACTAGACTCAAGAGATGTATAGAAGAAAAGAACATGATTATTGATACTCTACAATTTCAGATTGATGAAAAGGAAAAACATCTTGAAAAATTAGAAGGTGAAATTGTTGGCCTTAGAAAAGAAATTGAGAAAACAAAAACTATTAATCTCAAGTTTATTAAAGGATCTGAAACGTTGAATGAGATTATCAGTGTGCAGCGATCTCCTCTAAATAAGACAGGTCTGGGCTACAATGGAGAAACTTCTCAAGCTTCCACTTCAAAAAGTTATCTTGATGCAGCAAGAAGAAATGAGCAAGAACACAAGGAAGATCATCAGGTAAAGCAGGGACGAACTTCAAACTATCAGGGGCAATCCAGCTTAAGGGTGAACAAAAGCCACAACCAGCCACAGGTAAAACCTTCTCAATTTGGTTCAAGAATAGATGAAAATAGAAATTACAATCAGTCGGCTGGTAGATTCAATAATCGCAGAAACTTCTTCAATGGACAATGCTTTTCTTGCCATAACTTTGGTCACAAAGCAGCCCAATGTGTTGCGTATAAAACAATCATGACTAGGGAAGCTCAAAAACAAAGAAGCATGACAGGGAATACAAAAAGGACCTATAACAATTTTTCAGCTCTTGAAAATGAAGTTGAATGCTCTATTTGCAATAATTTTGGACATGAAGATGTTGAATGTAGAAACAGGTTTCCGGAAAGAAAGGTACAAGAACAAAAAAGGGAACAAACCTCAGGCACCAAAACATGGAAAATAAAGGAACCTCAAACAGAAAGATGTGGGATAGCATTCTATGCAGAAGGACAAGAAAATCTATGGTACATTGACAGCGGATGTTCAAAGCACATGACAGGTGATAAAGAAAAACTTGAATCTTATTCTAATTTAGAAAAGGGAAAGAAAGTCTCTTTTGGAAATGATACTCCTGCAACTATAAAAGGAAAAGGTATTGCTCCTTTAAAAGAAGATGTTAAGGCTGGAAATGTTTTGTTTGTTGATGGACTAAAGCATAATCTTCTAAGTGTAAGCCAGATGTGTGATCAAAGAACCGAGGTTATATTCAGATCAAATGGATGTCTTGTTCGTGATCTTGATACAGGTAAAACAGTTCTCAAAGGAAAAAGAACTTCAAATAATCTATACATTTTTGATGAAGAACAACAACAATGCTATTTAAGCAAGGATGAAGAGCACTGGTTATGGCATCGAAGATTGGGACATCTAAGCTTCTCACAAATAAGGAAAGCTTGCAAATATCAGGCAGTTCGCGATCTTCCAGATATCAAAATTCCTGACAACACCATGTGCAGATCATGTCAGTTTGGAAAACAGACTAGAACTAACTTTCCAGAGAAAGAAGGATCAGCCAGTATGCCTCTTGAGCTAGTACATACAGATGTATGTGGACCATTCAGAAAAAGAACACCTAGAGGAGAGGAATACTTGATATTATTTATTGACGATTTCTCCAGGTTTGTTTGGTTAGGACTTATGAAGCACAAAGATGAAGCTTTCGAAAAATTCAAATCCTTCAAAGCCTTGGCTGAAAATGAATCAGGTCACAAGATTAAGTGCCTCAGATCCGACAGAGGTGGAGAATTTACTTCAAATGAATTTTTCGATTTCTGTGATGAACATGGAATAAGGAGAGAATTTTCTACAGCTAGAACTCCTCAGCAAAATGGAGTAGTGGAAAGAATGAACAGAACAGTCCAGCAAATGGCTCGTGCTATGCTTGATGAATCAGGAACTCCTGCAACCTTCTGGGGTGAAGCTGCACATGCGGCAGTTATTATTCTCAACAAGACAAATGTCCGAGTGAACAGCACTCAAACTCCTCATGAGCTCTGGAGTGGTAAAACTCCTTCAGTAAAGCACTTCAAAATCTTTGGGAGCAAATGCTATATCAAAAATACTGAGGAGCAGCTTGGCAAACTTGATCCTAGAGCAGATGAAGGAATTCTTCTTGGCTACTCTCCACATAGCAAAGCATACAAATGCTACAATAAAAGACTTGGAAGAATTGTTGAAAGCATTGATGTAGTGGTTGATGAAAAAGGATACATTCCTAGGCAAATACATCGTGAAGACATTGAAGAAGATGAAAGCTACCCTCAAAGACAGAATGATGAAGAAGAAGAACCGCAAGAACAATTTCAAGACGGACCTCACGAAGAAGCAGTAGAAAGAACAAGAATAGAAGAAAAGACTCCATCCAGATATGTTCAAAAGAACCATCCAGAATCTCAGATCATGGGACAAAAGGAAGCAGGTATACAAACTAGAAGAACAGTTGCAGAAGCTTCAAGTTATTTGGCATTACTCTCCTCTACTGAACCACAAAATGTGAAAGAAGCATGCAAAGATGAATGTTGGGTGAAAGCAATGGATGAAGAACTTGAGCAAATCGAAAAGAACAATACTTGGGAGCTGGTTCCTAGACCAAAGGATAAGAATGTTATCGGAACAAAATGGGTTTTCAAAAATAAATTGAATGAAAATGGAGAAGTAATTAGAAACAAAGCCAGACTTGTTTGTAAAGGGTATGCACAGCAAGAAGGGATAGACTTTGAAGAAACTTTTGCTCCTGTTGCAAGACTTGAGGCCATCCGAATGTTTCTTGCTCTCTCAAGTTGTCAAAACTTCAAAGTATTTCAAATGGATGTGAAATCAGCTTTTCTGAATGGAGACTTGGATGAAGAAGTGTACATTGAACAGCCAGATGGTTTCATTCTTGGAAACAATCCAAATCTTGTATGCCGATTAAAAAAGGCTCTCTATGGTCTCAAACAAGCTCCAAGGGCTTGGTACTACCGGTTGGACAAATATCTTCATCAACAAGGTTTTTCAAAAGGTTCAGCAGATAGCAATCTTTATATAAAAGTTGAAAATGACAAATTACTAATACTTGTTGTGTACGTAGATGACATTATTTTTGGCAGTAATGAAGAAGCTATGAGTCAAAGCTTTGCCTCAGTCATGCAGAAAGAATTTGAGATGTCCTTGCTAGGAGAACTGACATACTTTCTTGGTTTGCAAATCCAACAAAAGAAAGGAGGAATCCTTTTATCTCAAACCAAGTATCTCAAGCAGATTTTGAAGAAATATGGCATGGAAGATGCAAAACCAGTATGTACACCCATGGTTACAGGATGTAGTCTCAGTGCAAATGACGAATCTGCAGCAGTTCATCAACCAACCTACAGATCTATGATTGGAAGTTTACTATATTTGACAGGTACCCGACCAGACATCATGCATGCAGTTGGAATAGTTGGAAGGTTTCAGGCAAATCCAAAGGAGACTCATCTTCAAGCAGTAAAGAGAATCTTCAAATATCTTCAAGGGACTCAAAATTATGGCCTATGGTATCCTAGAGATACAGATCTCACTCTTCATGCTTATACAGATGCAGATTGGGCCGGAAGCGTGGATGACAGGAAAAGCACAAGTGGTGGTGCATTCTTTATGGGTTCTAGACTGGTATCTTGGTTCAGCAAGAAACAAAGTTCAATTGCCTTGTCTACAGCTGAAGCGGAATATGTTGCGGCTGCATCTTGTTGCACCCAACTTCTTTGGATGATGCAGACTTTGCAGGATTATCAAATCACTTGTACACCTCCTATTCCTATCTTATGTGACAACACAAGTGCAATCAGCATCTCAAAGAATCCGGTTATGCATTCAAAAACCAAGCACATACCAATCAAGTACCATTTTCTCCGGGAACAAGTACTTGAACAGAAGGTCAAGTTGGAGTATGTTCCTTCTAAGGAACAAGTTGCTGATATTTTCACCAAACCGTTGCCCAGGGACACCTTTGAATACCTCAGGCAAAAGCTGGGGGTTGTTGATGCATCATCTTACTGTTGATCATCTTCCTATTGGTGGTATAGGCTCAGGGGGAGCACATAATGCATTGTTGGCATTATGGAGAAGGAGATCTTGGAAATAGCTGCAATATGTCTCTATCTCCTTCATGATGGATTTCTGGTTACAAATCTGGAGATGCATGAGCATAGGGGGAGCATACCCTTTGCCCTTGATGTCAAAGGGGGAGAATGAAGCTGAAGATTATGTGGTTGCCATCAAGTCCAAAGGGGGAGATTGTTGGCATTATGATTCAGGTGTTGTCCTTGATGGCAAACCCATTCAGGGGATAAATCAAGAAGGACGCAGGAAATATGTTCAGCACGTGCGTCCCCGCAGGTATACCATACAGAACCCGCGTCCAGGGACGCAGGCCAGCCGTTCAGGAGGTGCGTCCGCCCAGTGCACACATTTCAAGGCAGAGAAATGAACGTGGGGGTTTCTTGTGTGGTATCTAGCCGACGGTTTTGTGTTTCTATGATGTCGGCTCGTGGTATTGTTCCATGTTTTGGGGAGAAGCTTGCCTATATAAAGCAGAGGAATTCATTTGGATTAGGCATCATCTTGGTTGATCATCTCTTGGTGTGATCTAGTCCATATCCTTAAGGGTAAATCTTCTAAAGGACTACGATCTATATGGCGCATGATCAGATCTGTGGATCTGAGTGTTTGGGTTGGTTCTGAAGTCCTCTTATCTTCTATATCTAAAGGGACGCAGATTCAGTGAAGGGAAAGTGCGCCGGGACGCAGTACAGTAAAGGATATACTGCGTCCAGTCGCAGGCCACAGAAAGAAAATATGCGTCCCTGTCTCAAGATGATCTGTTAACTGTATATTTATGTTCATAAGGTGTTCGGGGTTGTTTCAGTAATTACTGATCTGATATCTGTAGTAGACTGTGTCTGTTGTATACTTGTTGATCATTTTGAAAAAGAAGTAGGGGGTTGTAGCTCCCTTCCAGGAGAAGTCTGGAAAACGAGAAAGAGTTGTAGCTCTTTGCAGGTTGCAGCCTGCGTGCTGGTAAAGGACTGCACCAGTACAAAATCATTGTAAAAAGAATTTCTTGAAAGAAGATAGAGACATTATTGCAGCAGGTGGTTTTTCTCCCGCATTGGGTTTCCACCTTACATCTTGTGTTCCTTGGTGTGACTGTCTATTTTCTTTATTCATGCTCATTGTTTTATGGTACTGATATGCAAGAATATTTCAAAAGATCAAATAAGGAAGATTTGGTAAATTGCTAGATAATACTGATTCCCCCCCCCCCTCAGTATTATTTCCAACATCTTTCTCAGCTTTTTCTGGATAGGATTTTCATCGTTTATCATTGGGATAGTATGTTGGATGATAGAAGTGTCATAAGTCTTGAGTTCATCGTAGTTCCAAGCAAGGACACTTTTGTATTGTTTCAAGAGACGAACATACACTAATTTTTCTTCAGAAGCTAGGCCAAGGCCTAGGTTGATATCCTGTGGTTTGGTATCAATTCCTAGATTTACTAATTCATAGTTCAAATTTGAACTTTGAAGTTTTGAATTAGTAGATCTCTTGAATCGATCTTTCAAATCATATAGGTCTTCTAATTTGACTACTAACTTTGGCATAGCATTATTAGTGCTATATTGTTGCAATTGTTTGTCATGTTGGTCCACATCAATTATCTGGTTCGTGTAAGATCCCTTAGATGTGAGGAAGCTTACAATATCAGGATCATTGTTAAAAATCCTCCAATTGGTAATGTTATCAGGGATCGAGGGTATAAAAATTAATTCGATTGAAAATCTTTGAGGGCTATAGTCTTCTGAGGGAATGAGCTTGGAAGCTACGTTAGCTAAGAGGTCTGCACTAGCATTCTGGAGTCTAGGAATTGATGAAATATTGAACACTATAAAATGTTCAGTCAAATCTTGAACTAAACATTGGTAATGCTTTAAATGACCTGATAAACAATGTATAGTATTGTGTACGTGTTTGATTACAATTTCAGAGTCTCCGAAGACTTGTAGATATTTGATGTCTAATCCGACTTCTTTGTATAATCCTTGGACTAAGGCCTCATATTCTGCGGTATTATTGGTGCAATCGAATTCAAGTCTACAAGTTAGCATAGTTTTGTTTCCCTCTGGACTAATTAACACACATCCTGCTTGTTATCACAAAATAACACACTGACGGCTGCCTATCAGTAAGATAATGTGTAACTATTTCAAACCTAGCTTTGGACTAAGGCTTAGCCTCCTTAGTCTGAGAGGGCTCTCTCACAGATTATGAATGTTGATCACTAACAAGGAAAGATGGCTAACTCTTTAACAAACACATGAAAATAAGCTGGCTGGACAGATATCAGATTGATTCCCATTGGGCTTATGGAGTCTCACACATCTCAGCAAACCAAAATACTATTTTTTCATGGAAATCAGGGCTCTTTACATCTATGCTCAAACATAACTAACATAAAACACAGTCTGCCATAACATACAGGAAGTCAGAGCATGTGGGCATGAGTTCTGAGTGATTATGCAATAACAGAACTGTAAAAGAACACTAAAATAACAAGCCACCATACATTTGAACAATGAGATCTATTGAGAATCCTGAGGCAAAAACAACAGTCATTTGTATTCCTGAAACATGCTTTACATAAACCAAAATAGACTTGTTCTCCATCAAAGTATCCAACCCCAATTACATCCAAGTCCCATCCATATATAGGAATACATTCTTAGCTACCTGGAGCTAGCTCGAAGGCTGCTATTAACTATCCCATCTACTGTTTAACTAATTCATTAATTACATAAGTGCTGAACTGTAATTACAAAAGATCCTAATTAATTCAAAACTCAAATCTGTCCATCCTCGTAGCATGATGACCTTCTGATCCTTGACACCTGTATCCTTTCTGTTTTGGTCGAGATATGTTGGAGAAGAATACACTAAATGAGCTGGCTTTGGATATTGGCTGCGTGCATGGCTCATTAATCAATTAAGATAAGTGCCCCCTGTTTCCACGGTCCTTGTCTCCTGCCATTCTTCAGTACTTAAAGAACATGCTCCCAGCTCTTTAATTCTCCAAACACAATGCATATCACCATATTCTCAATGAGCTGGAAACCTTTTGGACTGAACAGGTGTACAAACAAAATCACCGTAAACCATAACCAGAACCCTAACAATTCGGTCATAAAGTGGCTTTAAGAAAACTTTTGCTAAAAACAAAATATTTCACCGTTCCTCCAAACAACACACTTGTCACTTTCTGAATAGCTAAGAGAGTCTTGAATAGTCACCTTTATGTTCTTGAAGCATTTCATTCAAAAATTAGCTGACCCCCTCATCAAACTCCTTGTTTTTCTTATAAAACAGCACCTACAGCAGTTTCGTAGCGCGCTACGAAACTGCTGTTTTTGCTAAAACAGAGTATATTTGTACTAAAACGTCTTGTGCTTGAACTTATCACTCTTTAGACTTCCTCTACAGGTGTCAGAAATTTATATGACTTCAAAATAATGGAGCTTAAAACAAAATTGACCAAATTTAAGAACAGCACCTTTTCCTTCAAATCAGTGAGCTAGTTGACCTAGCTGTATCTTTAAGTCTGCAACCTCCTTCTTCAAGGTTTTGTTTCTTCTTGCTTCTAATCCCAGCTCTCAGTTGCCTGTTAACCATTCTGATGTATCTCACCTTTTTTTTCTTTCATTGCCGATATAATGGTAAGTGAAGATGACATAAAATATAAGCTTCTGTTCTGGCTGAAAAATATGTCTTGGGACAGAGCTCATAATTTCTCATAGAAAATGTATTTGGAAAAACTTAAGGAGGCTTTTGTGAAACAATCCATGCTGAACAAAAACCTCTTTTAGTTTTTTGAAACCTTACTCCAGCTGGCCAGAATCGATCCTTGAAGAAGATGTGTAAAACAGGAAATTAAAAACTGCACCTACAGCAGTTTCGTAGCGTGACGTTTAGTCACCCGTTTCTCCCAGCTCATAATCAATTTGAAGAAACTGAAAGAGTTTTTTCTAGTTCAGTATGTTAGGAATAAAAACCTCTTTTAGTTTTCGAAAATATTCTTTCAGCTGCTATAAATACCTCCTGGAAGTTGACTACTTAAAACAGGGAAATATGCCTGTAGAAAACATCACCTACAGCAATTTCGTAGCGCACTACGAAACTGCTGTGTAATTTCAAAAACACAGTCTTCATCAAAAACATGTTCTTCAGATAAAAATGATTAATGGCTTCAATCAGAGAATTTCACCAGCAATGCAAGCCCATCCATCAACCATGATATAAGTGATGAAAAAGGTAGCTTTCATTGGTATTGAAACTCCAATAGATTTTGGTATCTTGGTAGAAATCCTTGAAGAAATGACTTGATAATTTTCACCTCCATTATTGGTTTTAGGAAGGGAGCAACCTTCTCAATTCCATCAAGGTTGGCCAATGACTTCATTTTCAAATACGCTGTTGAAACAGTTAATACATCCATCAAAACACCTTCATTGCTATTTGTCACAAACTCATCTGTCTCTGCCATGTGTCTTTTTGATCTCTTCCTAGCAGCAGTCTGGAAATAGCTGCACAATGTTAACTGTGCCTCGGGAGATAGTATATCATGAAGAAGAGAGTATATCTTTACAGCAGGAGCAAGAGCTGGAGCAGCAATTCCAGTAGCAGGTCCAAACACATCAACTAAACCTGACTCATTAGTTGAAACTAAAACTGTCTGGCCAAATAGTTTGAGACTTGATGGTGAAATGCTTGTACTGGATGATTTCATATTTGTTTCCTACAAGTTAATGTTATCATGTGTTTGAATTGGTCCCAGTCTTTCATTGTATGAAGCAAATGCTGCGTTCTTCCGAGTTTCACCATCTAGATTGGAACCTGCACACAATTTGTCAGGTGCAGATGAAACTGCTGATAGTGACCTGTTCTCCTCTTCATTTGTTGATGGGCATGACATCTGTGAAAGAATGGCTATGGATTCGAGCAAATTCCCAATTTCGTAGCGCAGCCAGTGAAAAATATGAATTATGCGCTACGAAACCACCTAAACATGTTGCGCTGCAAAACTGCTAAAAGGATCTATGCACTGCGGAAACACTTTGTCCTTAAGCTAGTCTGAACAATTTTGGCAACAGAATTTTTAGTGATAACACTGCTCTTGCTCCTTCTTTAGACTTAGAACCATCAAAAAATAACTTCCAAAATAAAGATTTATTTACAGGACTATCTATAAAATTAATACATTTAGAACTATCTATTTGAGAAAAAATTTCTACTTGAGATAAAATAGAATGTTCTAAGTAAGGTGAAGAATGAGCATTAAAATTTCCTAAGAAAGAATCAACAGAGTAGTTGCCAATAATATTATTGTTGTATGCTACCGTTTCATTTCCTCCTTCTAATTCTGTTACTATGTATTTCTGATGTCTTTCTCACTCAACCTTTATCTAATTTGGTTTACCATTGTAAGGGAGCCACATGTGCGACCAATCGGTTGCAAAGTATCCATGAAGTTTTTCTGACCAATCTCTGCTAAGAATTAAGCCATAAAATTCTGGAATATCTGCAACTAAAATGTCGATAACTTGACATACCTTTGGATTAGATGATAGCCTTATGGTAACCTGATTTAATTCGCCGATCACTTCAACTTGCGATCAATCCAGCTCAACTATGCACACAGCAGATTTTTGAGGTTGAACATTCAACTTTGCACAAATTGACTTTGGTAAGATATTAGATGAAGCTCCAGAATCCACTAAAAAATTATGCAATTTTTTGTTGAAAACTTCATAAGTAAGAAGAAATGGGGGAGTATGAGATCTCAACCTTCCTCCAATTAAATCGATATCGTTTGGATCAACTTTATTAATCACCTTAGTTGGAGGTCTTCCCATCTCATGGGAAGCTTGAGAGATTACAGCAGCGGGAAGAGGTGCAACTGGTACAGCATGTAATTCTTTCCAAATTACCTTTTGCTGATGTTTTAACTTGCTCAATTCATAAAAAGTGATATTAGCCCTAGTCTTCTTCATGTCTTCTATGATATTATACTCCATTTCATCTGAAACAATCAATGTTTTAGATGGAGTTGGTGAATCTGTTTGGACTGGGCTTGTTTGAGTCGCTTTAGGTGTCATTTTCTTGGCTACGACTTTATCCTTAGGCATTGAGCTTGTGCTCTTTGGCTTAGGAGTAGGTTGAGGAGGATCGAGTTGATTTCTACTTCGAGTACTAACCGGTGATGCCTCTTGATCCTCTTCATCTGGGAGGATGAAATCCCACATACCTTGTACCTCTACAACTTCTTCTTCATCGGTAGGTTCTTCAGTAGCAATTTCCTCTTCTTCTTCTTCTGATTCAGCACTTGTGATAGCATTGGGAGGCTTTGAATCGGTTGAAGGATTTCTTCTATAAGGCTTGTATGGCTTTTTAGAAGAAGTTTCTGCTACTTGTTTCTTAATGTCAACCATTTCGTTAGACATGGTTTTCAAAACTTTCTGCAATCCTTCTAAATCGAATGGATCTTTCGATTGTTTTTTCTTGGGATCTTCCTTAAAAGTAACCTTCTTAGATTTTCGTTCATCTACAACATTTTTCTTTTCTAAGGCTATGATATGTTTCTCTACCGCTATTGCTTCCTTCATATTGTCAGCTAAAGTTGTTTTGTTAGCCCTATCAACGAAGATTGCTATGTTTGATGGTAAAGCAGAGATGTACCATTCACTTCGCACTTCTTCGCTAGGCTTGGAAGCAGTAGGAATTTTATTCAATAGTTTATTGAAACATGAATTAAAATCTTTGATAGGTTCTTTTGACTCAACCCTAAGGTTAGACAGGTCATTGATGAGTGTTGTTGTAGACCTGTCATCACCGAACTTAGTCAAGAATTGTTCTTGGAAGATATCCCAACTAGTGATAGATCCAGACGGTAATGAGAAATACCATGATCCAACTGCTCCTTGCAGAGTGTAAGGAAAGAGTCGGACGACAGCATCTTCATTAGTAACTCCATTGAGATTTATAGATAACATAAAGTTGTTTATATGTTCTTCTGCTAGCATGCCTGCTTCAGGATTAAACTTAGGCAGCCATTTTTCAGGATGGGTCGACATTTGACTCAAGGGTGCAAGCATTAAGACTGCCCTTGGGTTATTCCATGGAGATTGGGCCATCGTTGAACAACTTGTTAGTGCTTGAGATTTCACCCTAGGCTGAGGAAGGTAAACCTTCAAGGCAACATCAAACCATTTCACCTCGTAGCTAGCCCTACGGGGTATGAGAAGGCTCTCTCCGGTCAATCTCAGTAAAATATTCAATGGACAGAGATGACCAATACAGTGACACTGATATTAGGCTAGTAAACTGATTAAAAGGTTGATTTGGGGGTTTTTGGGGTTTTTTGGTGGCAAATTGAGGATCTGCAATTTTAGGGTGCGGGGATTTGACACAGTTTCTGCAGGTGGGTCTTTGGGGCAAGGTAGGAGTTTGTGCTGATGCTTTTAGCTGAGATGGATGATCAAGGAAGAAAAAAAAGAAGCTAAAGAGGGCAAACAATGACTTTGAATCCTCTCTAGACAGTGGAAAACATAAACATTAAACAAATTTGAAAGCTGAGCATGGCAAGCATGAATTCAAACTTTATCACTTCATTTGTTTAATAAGCTGCAGTAAAGAAAGAGATGGAACACATAAACACACTTACAATTACCATAAGATAACACACCATCAACACAAGAGTCCACAAGAATCCCAATGATGTCTACAAAACCCTAGTCTTCCTTTTCCTCAAATTGCAGAGATACAAGTAAAATATACAATAGGAGCTTCTCCCTCAAGAGTCCAACCATGAAAATGAGCAAGATAAGGCATAATATAGATGATCTAACTCCTTTCCCCACCTCTAGGGGTCGAGATCAGCTTCCTAGGAGCTGTTTCAACTAATTCTAAACTGAGCACTAGATAATAGGCAGTCAAAACAACTTGCCTCTAAAACTTAGGAAACCTATCCATGCATTAAATATTTACCATTTACATCAAAGAATCTTCTAGAAGTGATGAAGGAGAGTAAAAGTATCTAAGTGCCATGAAAATTACACAAAAATCCATCGTTTACATGCCTCAAAAGTCAACCAAGATGAAAACAGTGTTTTGCTGGCCGAACTGGTCAAAACAGGCAAATTTCCCTGACTGGTCGCGCACATCACTCTGACTGGTCACGCACATTCACAGCTCTGTTTGAGGGCCTTCCCGGTGTCAAAATCAGGTGCCAGATAGCTCGTTGGAAAGGTCTGCGAGTCTACTTTCCAACCCCACTGGAATTGTTCAATTTGGAGTTGATTTGACCCCTAAAAGGTCATTTCTCCCAAGACAGCTTTCTGCAACTCAAAATAGGGGCAGAAAGTCAAAATTTGCATGTATTTTGAGCTTTTGGAAGCCCAAATCTCCATAAAATCTGAAACCCATCCATAGGCAAGTGTATTTGTGCATGAAAATTCCAAAAATGAAAAGTTTTCCCCGTTCTGAGTTGCCCCCATGTATGGTCGCGCTCGGGGTGAGACCAGTCAAATGGCCAAAACCTGTAAAATTCCCAAAAATGCCAAAAATGCTTCAAAACTCTCAAAATTTCTTGATTTTGCTGCTAGGAGGATGCTAATGAGCATCATGGTGAGTGAGAGAGGCTTCCGCCAAGATACGAAGTGGATTTGGCCTCCTTCTCCGTTTTAGTGCTTTCAGTCAAACTCCTTGGATCCGGCGATTGTAATTTTGGCATTTCTCTAAAACCATGACACCTGTGAAAAAAGTGAAGGAGGTGTTTCTTCTTTGGCATGTTATAGACAAAAACCTCTCTCAGATTTCCAAAATTTGTCTTTTATTGCTCTGAAACATCATTTGAGTGCGACTTGTCCCAATGTGTGAAGCAAGGAATTTTGCCGAAATGGAGCGAAATGAAGGGGATAGAGGGCTTCTAAATTCTTGGGGAAATTTTTGGGAGTGGGGAGGGATGTTAGAAAGTAGGGGAAAGTGGAATCGTAGAGATTGAGTGAGGGGAAGGGGTCCAAAAGGGCAAAACACAGGCCAAACCTACAAAATTGCCAGATTGTAGCTAGAAACTAGGGTTTGTGCAAAAATGAGGATTTTGGGGGATCTGAGTGTTGGGAAGTGTTTTATAAGGTACTTTAAGGATAGGGGAAGGTGTATGAATATCAGGATATGAGTTTTTCTAATTATTTAGCCGCCCAAGAGAAATTGCCTTCAAAACCCTAGGAGAGGGAAATGACCTTGCCTAGGCACAACTGAAGCATGAACAAGGTGTGAAATGACTCATTAGACACTGGCATGATAATGAAAACCCTATGAATGATGATAAACTCAGCTGAATGGTGACATGGATTGACATTTGGGCAAACCCTAGACATAATGCCCAGTGACCAAATTTTGCTTGAAGACTCACTGAAATGACAAAATTTGACCTTGACACTTCAAAATCACTTTGTAAGAGCATATTTGATCACTGGAGGAAGGCTGGAAAGACTGACACTAACATTGGCTCCAATGGGGATGGTAGCTCCTTGGAGGTGCCAAGAACTTAAGACCTCTGGGAGAGCAGACCAGTGCCTTCAATCATTGGGCTATGGAGTCCATTATTCAAGCTAAAATGCATGACTAAAAACTGACACAAACTGACTTAACAAAAAGACTGAAAACTGATGACTCAAATGACACAAATTGACTCTTACTCAACTAAAAACTGACTCAATACTCAAACACAACCGACAAACTGAAAATGATGCTCAAAGTGGAGCTTATTCATCACAACCTACTCTAACAGTTTCATACATCACCTGATCAAGTGAAATGAAACAACCAATGTAACCAAGTAAGTGTCCCATCTGTTGTTCGAATTCTCCACAAGTGCTTACTTATGAACAACAAGAGAGAACTACTGAAAGGAAACTCCCATGACAACTTAGAAACAAATCCATTGAATGATATGGCTTCTCTATCCACCTCCAAAAACACTGCATAAGGATCTTGAAATTCAAGCACATTGGGACTTAGCTCATCCAATGGATTACTTCTCGTTTCCTCATACCATGAACGCAAACTTTGATCTAAGCCTTGTGACGATACCTCTGCTGAAAATGACAAAGAAACCGGCTGCTGGATCAAATTCATATCAGCACATGTTTCAAGCTCACATGTAGTTAATGGAGAAAGACTTTGACTGCAAACCTCATCCAAAACATCAGCAATTGGATCATGAAAAGCTTGAAAAGACTGTTGCAACCCATTTTCTATTGGTTCCAATGTGATTACATGATTGCCTACATGCTGCTCATTCTTCACTGAAGATGGACTATGCAAATTTCCCTTCAAATACTGAAATGATTCAAAAGAGAAAGGTAGGGAACCTTCTTGTATCATTTGATCAAATATGTCAGCTTCCATGCTTTCATCTGCAACTTGACAACCAATGGCATTTGGGGGCTACAAATCTGAATATGAGAAGTCTTGAACAAGGTTTTTATTGCCTTCAAGATGGTCTAGATCAAGACTTGTTGACAGCTGATTCCTAATTTCATGGAAGTTGTCTCTGATGAACTGAAATGAATCAAAACAAAGAGGCAAAGATCCTTCACTTACTTCCCAATTTTCTGCACTTTCCTCATCGATGTCATAGCTGATATGTGATGGCTGAACATTGTATTCAAGCTGCTGAAAATGAACTTTTTCCTCCCACAAACTAGCTGCTGATTTGATTGCAAAATTAGCCTCTGTTTGGAGAACATAATCATCATCATACTGATCAAAATGAGGCAAATCATCACTATAAAACACATCATCCAGCATGCATGTCATATCAATAGATCTCTCTTCTCCAAGGTGATCTACAAAACAATCATTATTAGATCTATGCCAACTAGGGTAAGAAACAAAATGTTTTGGATCAGCAACTTGTTCTTCTTCAATCAGCGAGCCATGATCTTGAACATCATAAGGATTTCTTGTGTTGATCTTGTCCATCATCTCTTCCACTTCACCTACCAAAACGTCAAGCTTTACCTCTAGAGATGTCGACTTTTCCGGATCTATGTTTTTCATCTCTTCTTCTTTCAACCTTGCCCGTCGGATCAGCAGATGCGCCTCTACACTTACTGCACTGTTTTGCATCTCGTGAAGTGTTGCAATATCCCTTTCTCTCAGCTGAAACTCCATCTCCAGATCAAAGGCACCCGGATAGTGCAAGAGAGAAGATCTAGGAGAAGGTCTTATATCAACTGGCATTGAATAATAAACTTGGTTAAATCTGGCTGAAAACTGTTGTACTGTCTCCCCTGGCAATATTTTCAGCTGGTTATACTCTTCTACAATCAAGAAAAGGTTCTGCCCGATCATCCACCTGTCGAGAAAAACTTTGACAAACTGCTGGAAATTTGAGATGCTTGCATCAGGCAAGGCTTTGAACCAACTCTTCACTTTGGCTTGCAAAGAAAGAGCAAAAAGCCTTATACTAACATCTTCTTCATCAACTTCAAAAAGATCTAGAAAGTTCTCAAAATTCTGGACATGTTGCTCAGCGTTGACATTCTTACATTCACCATCAAACATCGGCAAGTATAGATCATAGTTTTTGGGGAAAGCATGAAGAACAGAAGGTAAAACAAGAGGTTTATACCGATCTGGAATTTTACAAGGTGTAGGGGTATGTACAGAAGGTATAGGATCAGTCTTGGTCTCTTGAGGTTCATCACAAAATTCGGAAAAAGGATCTTGATCAAGCTCAAAGGCATGCAAATCTTTGGTTTTTAAAATCTTCAAAGGGAAAGAATCAACTGCAGGCCTGGGATCTTTTCTCAAATACAGTATACTTTGCAAAGCCTTCTTAACATTCTTGGGAAAAGAGAAGAAATAATTTATGACAAAGAACAAAATGTCTTGGATGAAATTCCAACTTGAGTACCTGATCTGTCCATGTTGTCCTTTCATGTTTCTGCTGGTCGGGATCATCCTCCAGTGGAGTCTTTGGATCTGATCTCGAAACTGATGTAGAGTCGCCCAGTGAATGATTTCAGCCTTTCAAGTGTCTGATCGTTGTCCACTATCAACAATAAGATCTGAACTTGATACATGTACTGGGGTAAAGTGTCAATGAAGTGCTACATTCACAAGCTCACGGAGATTGACTGAAGCAGCATTTATCTACTAACGCTAATGTAAAACAAGAGCGTTTTCGAAGGCTACCTGGCGTAACTTCAAGCTCCGTCTAAGACTTATGAAATAACACGTCAATGAGCAAACGATCAGCTATTCTCCCCAGTATGGTCGCCACTATGTTAGCGCTTGAGATTTCGCAGCTAGCCCTACGGGGTATGAGAAGGCTCTCTCCGGTCAATCTCAGTAAAATATTCAATGGACAGAGATGACCAATACAGTGACACTGATATTAGGCTATTAAACTGATTAAAAGGTTGATTTGGGGGTTTTTGGGGTTTTTTGGTGGCAAATTGAGGATCTGCAATTTTAGGGTGCGGGGATTTGACACAGTTTCTGCAGGTGGGTCTTTGGGCAACGTAGGAGTTTGTGCTTATGCTTTTAGCTGAGATGGATGATCAAGGAAGAAAAAAGAGAAGCTAAAGAGGGCAAACAATGACTTTGAATCCTCTCTAGACAGTGGAAAACATAAACATTAAACAAATTTGAAAGTTGAGCATGGCAAGCATGAATTCAAACTTTATCACTTCATTTGTTTAATAAGCTGCAGTAAAGAAAGAGATGGAACACATAAACACACTTACAATTACAATAAGAGAACACACCATCAACACAAGAGTCCACAAGAATCCCAATGATGTCTGCAAAACCCTGGTCTTCCTTTTCCTCAAATTGCAGAGATACAAGTAAAATATACAATAGGAGCTTCTCCCTCAAGAGTCCAACCATGAAAATGAGCAAGAGAAGGCATAATATAGATGATCTAACTCCTTTCCCCACCTCTAGGGGTCTAGCTCAGCTTCCTAGGAGCTATTTCAACTAATTCTAAACTGAGCACTAGATAATAGGCAGTCAAAACAACTTGCCTCTAAAACTTAGGAAACCTATCCATGCATTAAATATTTACCATTTACATCAAAGACTCTTCTAGAAGTGATGAAGGAGATTAAAAGTATCTAAGTGCCATGAAAATTGCACAAAAATCCATCATTTACATGCCTCAAAAGTCAACCAAGATGAAAACAGTGTTTTGCTGGCCGAACTGGTCAAAACAGGCAAATTTCCCTGACTGGTCGCGCACATCACTCTCACTGGTCGCGCACATTCACAGCTCTGTTTGAGGGTTTTCCCGGTCTCCAAATCAGGTGCAAGATAGCTCGTTGGAAAGGTATGCAAGTCTACTTTCCAACCCCACTGGAGTTGTTGAATTGGGAGTTGATTTGACCCCTCAAAAGTGATTTCTCCCAAGACAGCTTTCTGCAACTCAAAATAGGGGCAGAAAGTCAAAATTTGCATGTATTTTGAGCTTTTGGAAGCCCAAATCTCCATAAAATCTGAAACCCATCCATAGGCAACTGTATTTTTGCATGAAAATTCCAAAAATGCAAAGTTTTCCCCGTTCTGAGTTGCCCGCATGTATGGTCGCGCGCGGGGTGAGACCAGTCAAATGGCCAAAACCTGTAAAATTCCCAAAAATGCCAAAAATGCTTCAAAACTCTCAAAATTTCTTGAGTTTTCTACTAGGAGGATGCTAATGAGTATCATGGTGAGTGAGAGAGGCCTCAGCCAAGATACGAAGTGTATTTGGCGTCCTTCTCCGTTTTAGTGCTTTCGGTCAAACTCCTTGGATCCGGCGATTGTAATTTTGGCATTTCTCTAAAACCATGACACCTGTGTAAAAAGTGAAGGAGGTTTTTCTTCTTTGGAATTTATGGACAAAAACCTCTCTCGGATTTCCAAAATTCATCTTTTATTGCTCTGAAACATCATTTGAGTGCGACTTGTCCCGATGTGTGAAGCAAGGAATTTTGCCGAAATGGAGCGAAATGAAGGGGATCGAGGGCTTCTAAATTCTTGGGGAAATTTTTGGGAGTGGGGAGGGATGTTAGGAAGCAGGGGAGTGGAATCTCAGAGATTGAGTGAGGGGAAGGGGTCCAAAAGGGCAAAACACAGGCCAAACCTAGAAAATTGCCAGATTGTAGCTAGAAACTAGGGTTTGTGCAAAAATGAGGATTTTGGGGGATCTGAGTGTTGGGAAGTGTTTTATAAGGTACTTTAAGGATAGGGGAAGGTTTATGAACATCAGGATATGAGTTTTGCTGATTATTTAGCTGCCCAAGAGAAATTGCCTTCAAAACCCTAGGAGAGGGAAATGACCTTGCCTAGGCACAACTGAAGCATGAACAAGGTGTGAAATGACTCATTAGACACTGACATGGTAATGAAAACCCTATGAATGATGATAAACTCAGCTGAATGGTGACATGGACTGACATTTGGGCAAACCCTAGACCTAATGCCCAGTGACCAAATTTTGCTTGAAGACTCACTGAAATGACAAAATTTGACCTTGACACTTCAAAATCACTTTGTAAGAGCATATTTGATCACTGGAGGAAGGCTGGAAAGACTGACACTAACACAACTAACATAGGAAAGAGCAGAAGATGATCCTTGCGGTTGGGAAGATGAGGATATTACAATTCCAGATGATTGAGAAGGAGATGTGGAAGTTCCAGTGGACTGGTGGACAATAATCTATGTTGGCATTTGGGCATTATGAACATCTATTGAACTTGATGGCAACCCTCTCACAGATGGACATTTCTCTTATATACATCTTGATGGGGACAAGAAGAGCCAAGAGGAGGGAAGAAGGGCCATTTACATATGTTGATTGGAACCATTGAGCCATTGGGAGCTTATCATAGCAATAGAGGCTCTTTCTCATATATATATATGCTTATCGGGAGGTATCGGGCTTATTAAAACCCATATATGCATGCATTAATATTATCAGGAGGTGTTTGGGCGCTTAAAACCCATATATATATGTATTATATAATGAACAATAACATGTATGCATTTCCCCCTTTCGGCGGATAGACACAGTTATATGTGTTAATACATATATATCGGCATATATGTGCATCGGGGGTTCGGGTATGTAACACCGTTGAAACTTCTGATTGCAATGGACCTGATGGCATATCAAATCTGGTTTATAATAATATCGCATCCGCAGTTCGGCATATATGCGCGTCGGACTTTGTTGAAACCTCCGATTGGGATTGGACCCGATGAAGGCATCAAACAATGTTTATAAAAATATCGCGTCTGCAGTATATCGGAATACATAAAGGGTCGCCCACCCCAATCCTCCAATTGCGATAAGAGGGGGCAGACCCGATGGAGGGATTAAAGGAATTATATAATAATATCGCATCCGTTGTATGTCGCAATGTGTATAGGGCCGTCCACCCCAATCCTCTGATTGCAATAAGTGGTGGCGGACCCGATGGAAGCTTTAAAGGAATATATATTAATATCGCATCCGCGGTATTCACCCATCTTATAAAGGCTTCCCGCATCTAATCGCCGATAGCGATGAAAGGAATGGACCCGATATATTTATAAAGCAAGGCTGATTGCAGTTTCGCATCCGATCCATCGGATCGGCCATCGGAAATAGACGATGTTATAAGCATGTGCCGATAGTGAAAAAGGAGCGGACCTGATATATTAATAAAGGCTGGTTAATGGGGCATATCACATCCAATCCATCGGATCGGACGTCGGGCATGTATTGTTAGCGATGAGGAGTGGACCCAATATATAAATAAAGGCTAGTTAATGGGGCATGTCGCATCCGATCCATCGGATCGGATGTCGGGAATAAACCATGAGATGGTCAGGGGCCGATAGCAATAAGGGTTGGACCCGATATATTATTAGTTTGGATGAATTATGTTAAAAGTCCGCCTTTTGTGGTTTTGGACCGTTTTCATCATTTTCCCGCTTAAGCCTATTATTAAGAAGATCGGTCAAAAACAGTTGCGCCTCAGGTTTTTGCATCCTCTGGTTTCGATTCATGGTTTTGTCAAAAGCATGATTATATAAATAAGAAGGGGATCCTGTGGCAGATCATCGATGACGGATAGAAGATCTTAAAAGAAGAATGCGCACAGATTAGTGAACAGAGCAAGGATCGTAGGCTTGAAGTTCAATCATTTCTTTGAGAGGAATCACATTGCTTTGGGTGTATTGTTGTGTATTGTTCCTTTGAGCTGCAGTAATTCTTTAACTCTAATAAATCATCCTCTGGTGTTCTGTTCTGGGTGCGCATATTGGGTTTTGTCTTGAGCATTGTATTATGTATATTCTCTGCACTGTGTTATGATTTCGGCATAAACAACCTCTGTTTAAAGGGTGACCAGATCAAATATTTATTTATAGCTAGTGCTTGGGTTGGCGCTTGGGTGATCTGCTGTATAAAGACAATATGTATTGATCTGAGGTTTGGGTATTTCTGAAGAATTGTTTATACTTGATGATCATTTGATCTTCTTGGATCCAGTCTGAAAATTAATGAAACGTGGTCCTTGAACGAAGTAGGGGGTTGTAGCTCACTTCCAGGAAAGACTGGAAAATGAGAGAGGGTTGTAGCTCTCTGCATGTTGCATCTTGCGTGCTGGTAAAAGACTGCACCAGTGCAAACTCAATGTAAAAGAAATTCTATTTGAAAGAAGATAGAGACATATTGCAGTAGGTGGTTTTCACCCTCATTGGGTTTCCACCTTATCTCTGGTGTTCCTTTGTGAGATTATCTGTTTTTACTGTTCTTGATTCATTATTATATGGTTCTGATATACAAGCTAATTATCAATATCAGAAGAATATTTTAAAGCATAAATCTGGATGGGTTATTAAAAAGAAATTAATAATACTGATTCACCCCCCTCTCAGTATTATTTCCAACAATTGGTATCAGAGCCAGGTTCTTGTGAAGAAGCTTGATCGCTTGAAGGAGGTCATTCATCATGAGCAACTACGAGAGGGAAGCATCAATCAGGCCACCTATTTTTGATGGGACAAACTTTGTATATTGGAAGGTAAGAGTTACAGCCTATCTTCAATCTTTGGGTACAGAAGTCTGGGACATCATAGACACAAGGTATACTTTTCCATCAGCTACTCTGACAGATCCAGCTGAGAAAAAGAAATATGAAACAAATGCAAAGGCGGTCAATACTCTTCTAGGATGTCTATCTCAATCAGAATTTGTGAAAGTTATGCAGTTTAAATCCGCAAAAGAAATATGGGACAAGATTGTCCTAAGCTATGAAGGAGATGAGCAGGTAAAACGAGAAAAACTTCAAACCCTCAGGATTCAGTATGAAAATCTCAAGATGTATAATGATGAAAGTGTGGCTAACTATTTTCTTCGTGTGGATGAGATTGTTAATTTATGAAAAACTTGGGTGAAGAAATAAAAGAGGTTGTTGTGGTTGAAAAGGTTCTAAGATCTTTGTCACCTAAATTTGAGTCTAAAGTTTCTGCAATAGAACAAAAGGAGAATCTACAAAATCTTAAAATGTCACAGCTGCACGGAATTCTAACTGCTTATGAAATGAGGAAAGGAGGACCATCAGACAAGAGAGAAGCTGCCTTCAAGGCTTCTGGCAAAGAAGATTTCTATGAGTCAGGACACATATCAGAAGAAGAAAAAGAATCAAATTTTGTCAAAAATCTTCAACGAGGTGCTGAACGATTCCGAGGTAAGTTACCTTTCAAATGCTTTGCATGTGGAAGAGTGGGTCACTATGCTACCAAATTTCCTCATAAAGAAAGAAATGACAAGGGAAAGGAACCCGTTAGATGGAACAAGAAACAGAATGCTAATAAGAAAAGATATTACACTTATGAAGATAGTGATGGACTCTCAATTAGTGATAAAGATGAACGAGGTAATGACTATAAACTCTTAATGGCTTTTGAAGAAGATGCCCACATGGATGTTGTAGATGAAGAAGGTTTTTATGAAGAAATGTCTAATCTCAAAATTTTCTTAGAAGAGAAAAATGGGATTATTGATTCTTTGCAATGTCAACTAGCTGAAAGGGAAAAACATGTTGAAAAATTGGAAAGTGAAATTGTTGGTCTTAGAAAAGAGATTGAGAAAACAAAAGCTCTTAATCTTAAATTTGCCAAAGGATCTGAAACTCTGGATGAGATCATCAATGTGCAGCGTTCCCCATTAATCAAAACAGGTCTGGGATATAATGGAGAAGCATCTCAAGCATCCACCTCCAAAAGTTATTTTGATGCTGCAAGAAGGAGCGAACAAAGGCCGAATAGAAATCATCAAGTAAATCAGGGATAATTTATCTCAAGAACGAACAAAAATTATCAAGAAAATCAGAGGCAAGCTACTGACAAAAGCTACAACCAGCCACAGGTAAAATCTTCCCATTTTGCCTCAAGAATGAATGTTGGTAGAAACTACAATCGGTTGGATGACAGATTTGATAACCGCAGAAGTTTCTTCAATGGGCAATGTTTCTCTTGCCATAACTTTGGTCACAAAGAAGCTCAATGTGTTGCCTATAAGACAATCATGACTAAAGAAGCTCAAAAACAAAGAAATATGTCTAGAATCAAGAAAAGGACCTATAACAAATTTTTCGCCCTTGAAAGTGAAATTGAATGTTCTATTTGTAATAACTTCGGTCATGAAGAATCTGAATGTAGGAGCAGATTTCGGAAGACAACTCAGAAGGAACAAAGCCCGAATGCCAGATCATGGAGAATGAAGGAACCACAACCAGAAAGATGTGGAATAGCTTTTTATGCAGAAGGACAAGAAAATTTATGGTTTATCGATAGTGGATGTTTGAAGCATATGACAGGTGATAAAGAAAAACTTGAATCATATACTACTGTAGAAAAGGGAAAGATGGTTTCCTTTGGAATTGATACTCCTGCGGCCATAAAGGGAAAAGGCACTGCTCAGTTGAAAGAAAAGGTCAAGGCTGGAAATGTTTTGTATGTTGATGGCTTGAAGCATAATCTACTGAGTGTCAGTCAGATGTGTGATCAAGGAACAGAGGTAATATTTCGATCAAATGGATGTAGTGTTCGTGATCTCGACACAGGAAAAACAGTGATCAAAGGCAGAAGAACTCAAAATAATTTGTACATATTTGAAGATGGACAACAACAATGCTATTTGAGCAAGGATGATGAACACTGGTTATGGCACCGGAGGTTGGGGCACCTGAGCTTTTCACAAATAAGGAAAGCATGCAAATACCAAGCAGTCTGTGGTCTTCCAGACATCAAAATTCCAGACAACACAATGTGCAAATCATGTCAGTTTGGTAAGAAAACCAGAACTAACTTTCTTGAAAAGGAAGGATCAGCTAGCAGGCCTCTTGAGCTGGTACATACAGATGCATGTGGTCCATTTAGGACAAAGTCACCTAGAGGAGAAGAATATTTTATATTATTCATTAATGACTTCTCTAGGATGGTTTGGTTAGGACTTATGAAGCACAAAGACGAAGCATTCGAAAAGTTCAAGTCTTTCAAAGCCTTGGTTGAAAATGAATCAGATTACAAAATTAAGTGCCTCAGGTCTGACAGAGGTGGGGAATTCACCTCAAATGAATTTTTTGATTTCTGTGAAGAACATGGAATAAGAAGGGAATTCTCTACAGCTAGGACTCCTCAACAAAATGGAGTTGTGGAAAGGATGAACAGAACAATCCAACAAATGGCTCGTGCTATGCTTGATGAGTCTGGAACTCCCGCAACATTCTGGGGTGAAGTTGCATTTGTTGTGGTTGTTATTCTCAATAAAACAAATGTCTGAGTGAACAACACTCAAACTCCGCATGAGCTCTGGTATGGAGAGACTCCTTCGGTAAAGCACTTCAAAATTTTTGGAAGCAAATGCTATATTAAGAATACTGATGAACAGCTTGGCAAACTTGATCCTAGAGTAGACGAAGGCATTCTTCTTGGTTATTCTCCTCACAACAAAGCATATAAGTGTTACAATAAAAGACTTGGAAGAATTGTTGATAGCATTGATGTAGTGGTTGATGAAAAAGGATACATTCCTAGGCAAGTAAAGTATGAAAATATTGAAGAAGATGAAGTCTACCCTCCAAATCAGACCAATGATGAAGAAATAGAACCTCAAGAGGCACCCGAAGAACAGATAATGATAGAAGAAAAGACTCCATCCAGTTATGTACAGAAGAATCATCCAATATCTCAAATTTTGGGACAAAAAGAGGCTGGCGTACAAACAAGAAGATCAACTGCAGAAGCTTCAAGCTACTTGGCACTACTCTCTTCCACTGAACCACAAAATGTAAGAGAAGCATGCAAGGATGAATGTTGGGTCAAGGAAATGGATGAAGAACTTGAACAGATCGAAAAGAACAACACTTGGGAGTTGGTTCCTAGACCAAAGGACAAGAATGTCATAGGAACAAAATGGATTTTCAAAAATAAGTTGAACGAAAATGGAGAGGTAGTTAGAAACAAGGAAAGACCGGTGTGTAAATGGTATGCCCAAAAAGAAGGAATACATTTTGAAGAAAATTTTGCCCTTGTTGCAAGACTTGAGGCCATCCGAATGTTTCTTGCTCTCTCAAGCTTTCAAAAGTTCAAAGTATTTCAAATGGATGTGAAATCAGCTTTTCTGAATGGAAACTTAGAAGAAGAAGTATACATTGAGCAGCCAGATGGTTTCATTCTTGGGAATGATCCAAATCTTGTATGCAGATTGAAAAAGCTCTTTATGGTCTTAAACAGGCTCCAAGAGCTTGGTACTATCGTTTCGACAAATATCTTCATCAACAAGGTTTTTCAAAAGGATCAGCAGATAGCAATCTTTATATAAAAATTGAAAATGACAAGTTGCTAATACTGGTTGTGTATGTAAATGATATTATTTTTGGCAACAATGAAGAAGCTATGAGTCAAAACTTTGCCTCGGTAATGCAGAAAGAATTTGAAATTTCCCTGCTAGGTGAACTGGCATACTTTCTTGGATTGCAAATCCAACAAAATAAAGACGGTATCTTCTTGTCTCAAACCAAGTACCTCAAGCAGATTTTGAAGAAGTATGGCATGGAAGATTCAAAACCAGTATGTACTCCCATGATTACAGGATGCAGTCTTAGTGTGAATGATGAATCAGCTGCAGTTCATCAGCCAACATACAGATCTATGATTGGAAGGCTACTTTACTTGACAGGTACCCGACCAGACATCATGCATGCAGTTGGAATAGTTGGAAGATTTTAGGAAAATCCAAAGGAAACTCATCTTCAGGCAGTAAAGAGAATCTTCAAATATCTTCAAGGAACTCAAAACTATGGCTTGTGTTATCCTAGAGACACAGATCTCACACTTCATGCTTACACAGATGCAGATTGGGCTGGAAGTGTGGATGACAGGAAAAGCACAAGTGGTGGTGCTTTTTTTATGGGTTCCAGATTAGTATCATGGTTCAGCAAGAAACATAGTTCAATTGCCTTATCTATAGCTGAAGCAGAATATGTAGCTGTTGCATCTTGTTGCACCCAACTTCTTTGGATGATGCAGATCTTACAGGATTTCCAAATCACTTGTACTCCACCTATCTCCATTTTATGCGATAATACAAGTGCAATCAACATTTCAAATAACCCAGTCATGCATTCAAAAACCAAGCACATACCGATCAAGTATCATTTTCTCAGAGAACAAGTGCTTGAACAAAAGGTCAAGTTGGAATATGTTTCTTATAAGGAACAAGTGGCTGATATATTTACCAAACCATTGCCCAGGGAGACTTTTGAATACCTCAGGAAAAAGTTGGGGGTTGTCGACGCATCATCCTGCTGTTAATTCTCAGATTGGTGCTTGTACGCGAGGTTCTTTTGGGGTATACGCGTACAAGGTTCAGGGGGAGTATAATTCATTGTTGGCATTCTAGTAGTATAGAAGGAGTAACATGTTGGTAGATGAACGGTAAATATCCATGGCAATAAAGGTGCCGAGTTCAATTAATGGCACCAGCTGAAGGTAAAAACAGGGCGGTCTCTGTTTTATATGCAGCCAGAATACCTCGACTTATTGTCAGGGGGAGAGTACTTTTGTGCCTTTTGGTAGGTTTTGTTGCCATCAAGTCCAAAGGGGGATATTGTTGGGACTATGGCATTATGAACATGTGTTGAACTTGATGGAAACCCTCTCACAGACGGACATTTCTCTTATATACATCTTGATGGGGACAAGAAGAGCCAAGAGGAGAGAAGAAGGGCCATTTACATATGTTGATTGGAACCATTGAGCCATTGGGAGCTTATCGGAGCAATAGAGGCTCTTTCTCATATATATACGCTTATCGGGAGGTATCGGGCTTATTAAAACCCATATATGCATGCATCAATATTATCGGGAGGTGTTTGGGCGCTTAAAACCCATATATATATGTATTATATAATAAACAATAACATGTATGCATTTCCCCCTTTCAGTGGAAAAACACAGTTATATGTGTTAATACATATATATCGGCATATATGTGCATCGAGGGTTCGGGTATGTAACACCATTGAAACCTCCGATTGCAATGGACCCGATGGCATATCAAATATGGTTTATAATAATATCGCATCCGCAGTTCGGCATATATGCGCGTCGGACTTTGTTGAAACCTCCGATTGGGAGCGGACCCGATGAAGGCATCAAACAATGTTTATAAAAATATCGCGTCCGCAGTATATCGGAATACATAAAGGGTCACCCACCCCAATCCTCTGATTGCGATAAGAGGGGGCAGACACGATGGAGGGATTAAAGGCATTATATAATAATATCACATCCGCTGTATGTCGCAATGTGTATAGGGCCATCCACCCCAATCCTCTGATTGCGATAAGTGGTAGCGGACCCGATGGAAGCTTTAAAGGAATATATATTAATATCGCATCTGCGGTATTCGCCCATCTTATAAAGGCTTCCCGCATCTAATTGCCGATAGCGATGAAAGGAATGGACCAAATATATTTATAAAGCAAGGTTGATTGCAGTTTCGCATCTGATCCATCGGATCGGCCATCGGCAATAGACGATGTTATATGCATGTGCCGATAGCAAAAAGGAGTGGACCCGATATATTAATAAAGGCTGGTTAATGGGGCATATCGCATCCGATCCATCGGATCGGACATCGGGCATGTATTGTTACCGATGAGGAGCGGACCCGATATATAAATAAACACTGGTTAATGGGGCATGTCACATCCGATCCATCGGATCGGATGTCGGGAATAAACCATGAGATGGGCAGGTGCCGATAGCAATAAGGATTGGACCCGATATATTATTAGTTTGCATGCATTATGCTAAAAGTCCACCTTTTGTGGTTTTGGATCGTTTTCATCATTTTCCCGCTTAGGCCTATTCTTAAGAAGATCGGTCAAAAGCAGTTGCGCCTCATGTTTTCGGATCCTCTGGTTTCGATTCATGGTTTTGTCAAAAGCATAATTATATAAAGAAGAAGGGGATCCTGTGGCAGATCATCGATGACGGATAGAAGATCTTAAAAGAAGAATGCGCGCAGATTAGTGAAAAGAGCAAGGATCGCAGGCTTGAAGTTCAGTCATTTCTTCGAGAGGAATCGCATTGCTTTGGGTGTATTGTTGTGTATTGTTCCTTTGAGCTACAGTAATTCTTTAACTCTCATAAATCCTCCTTTGGTGTTCTGTTCTGGGTGCGCATATTGGGTTTTGTCTTGAGCACTGTATTATGTATATTCTCTGCACCGTGTTATGATTTCAGCATAAACAACCTCTGTTTAAAGGGTGACCAGATCAGATATTTATTTATAGCTAGTGCTTGGGTTGGCACTTGGGTGATCTGTTGTATAAAGAAAATATGTATTGATCTGAGGTTTGGGTATTTCTGAAGAATTGTTTATACTTGATGATCATTTGATCTTCTTGGATCCAATCTGAAAATTAATGAAACGTGGTCCTTGAACGAAGTAGGGGGTTGTAGCTCCCTTCCAGGAAAGACTGGGAAACGAGAGAGGGTTGTAGCTCTCTGCAAGTTGCAGCCTGCGTGCTGGTAAAAGACTGCACCAGTGCAAACTCATTGTAAAAGAAATTCTATTTGAAATAAGATAGAGACATATTGCAGCAGGTGGTTTTCACCCTCATTGGGTTTCCACCTTATCTCGGGTGTTCCTTTGTGAGATTATCTGTTTTTACTGTTCTTGATTCATTATTATATGGTTCTGATATACAAGCTAATTATCAATATCATAAGAATACTTTAAAGCATAAATCTGGATGGGTTATTAAAAAGAAATTAATAATACTGACTCACCCCCCCCTCTCAGTATTATTTCCAACAATCTAAAGTGGAGGGGTGGATGGTTGACTTCGCGGTGGAGAGGTTGAGATGGATGATGATGACGAAAGAGTCTCGCTATCAGACCCTTTGGGTGATTTCCTTGCTATCTTCTTTGTAGGTAGAGGTAACTCAGTTGGCTCAATACCAAACTTTGTGCTCTTTAATCTGGTGAGAGGATAAGCAGGGTTATATTGCGAAGTCACACTTCCTTGAGATTTATCAGATCTTTGAGGTGATATAGAAAATCGTTGAAGTTTATGGATCAAATATTCAACTTTAGGAGGTTCAATAGTAGATTTCCCTGAAATATCAAGGTTTAGGGCAGTGGTTGTTGTTATTTCGACTTCTTTCTCGAGATTTAAAGATTGTAAGTGCGATGGAGAAGTCAGGGGAGATGGTGAGGGCAATTTACTCTCAGAATGGTTCTTATATTTAGACTTGCTTGTCATTCACAGTTCGTGGCCCTCCTTCTAGCACCAAATATGTTGAAGCCTCGAAAATTGGGTCTACAACAAGGGGGATACCCTCCCAGTTCAGACCTTGGTTAACATCTCCTTTCCCGTTTGGTATAGTGGGTCCGACTGGAGATAAGGGACCAGTTTCCCAATATGTGTGTGTGTGTGTGTGTGTTGAGAATTGATATTTCCTTTCTAAGAGTTCCTAAGTGAAATGCTTTTATTCTAAATCTAATCTAACAACATGCAATTGTATTCTAATAAACATAAATATCTAATTCTAAACTAACCCGGGATGTAATCTTTCTGTTATGCGATCTAAAATGATTTCAAATAACAATTGGTAATAAAGATCATTCAACTGCTATGAGAAAAGAATTCAATAAAGATAAACCATTTCGTATAAAAAGTTAGACGAAACAGTTGTGAAAAACATATCACATAATAAGCTACTCATATATTAAGCATAAATAAATAGCTATCACCATACAGAAGTGCCAAATGATAACTCAAGCATTCACGCATTCATACATAAATAACTGAACATGAATATCACTTTAACACATAGGCAGAAATAGTTAAGAGATAAAAGTATTATTTATAACTAGTTCTATTCATGAGCTTCAAGCAATGATGATTTATCTCTTCTTAATCCAACATCCACTAAGAGTACAAAAGTGCAACATCAGTAGTAGATATTAAACGCAGATATCAATAAATCCTATTCCATTCATTCATCAAAAACTCCTTGAAGGGTGAAAAAGTGCATGTTCTGAGGACAAGTTTTTGACAAATTTCAGGACCCTTCTCTAAATGTATGAGAAGGGTTTAAATACTAATAACTAAATCTAAAAATAATTTACTACAAAAATGTAGGATACGATTTAAATGACCGTCCTCATTTGAGGCAAAAATAAAGCAAAATTAACACTAAAACTGAATCTAAAATTAAAACTAACAAATAACTATCTATGTATCTGTTCCTTGAAATCGCAAGCATTTAGCATTTGCTTGAGGAGAGTTGGCTGGCCCACTTCCAACTTTAGTTGTCCTGTGAAAACAGGTTCGGCAAGAGTTGGCGCCATCTTCTCGGCATAATTGATGATACATTTGAGAGTCATGCACTGGCTGTGTGGTTTTACCAAGTATGCCCAGTAAGAATCTCAATTCAACTTGGTTAATCTTTTGATTGATTCTACCATTTCTTGAGCCTTCTGTCTCCAGCCTATTTGCAGATGTTGTACTTATCTACATACCACTTTGAGGATATCTCTGATAAATACCACTGGTTTTAAAGTTCAAGTTTTTCCTTTTGCCTTTAACATTTTTTTTTTACAAATTTCAAGGCTTATAGGCGACTGAGTAATTAGAGGCTTTCCTCTTCAAGGGGTTTTCCCTAGCGATGTGCAATTAGCACTAGGAAACAACCTCTGTTTCTTGATATGGGCTTCCTTGGTGCGATTTTTTCCTCCCACACGCTTTTTATTAGAGGATATAAAGCTTAAATTTTGTGGAAATAATGACTCCATGAGTTCTTGACCCTGAGTCTTAAATTGTCTATTTGTGATGTCAGCGTTATCCAGTACCTATTTAACCCTGTCCGTGTATGGAAAATTTTGGGCCTTGCCGCTATCTAGTGCAAGAATGAATATGCTAGTTTTGTAATAGACGCCTCAGAAGGCCCATGTGAATCTGCAGTAGCTGTAACCTCCATAATTTTGGGATTTTCTTCCTCAAGTAGATTGTACATGCCTTCCCAAGTAGTAATTCCAGCATCTTGGTTACGGGCGGTGTCTGTATATAAGGGTGTCATTTCTTTGTCTTCAGAACTCTGAGCTTTACCCTTCTTTCCCATAATATCCTAAACACTGCTATGTATACTTCTCTGCTCTTCGTTCCTGTAGTTTACAAATGAAGTGATAATAATGATAAGAAAAAGGTGGCGGGAAAGCTTTAAATGCCAAAGACATATAAAATATACCACCTTACGTGAAATGGCTCTTCGATCAGATCAAAACCATATTTCATTAATGATTACCAACTAACTCATTGATTAACATTAACGAGCATAATCGAGTCTTGGTTTATGGAAAAATCTTTTTCGAACAATGAGCTCTGAAGATCTGCAATAAGGCGATTTGCGATTTGCTTCACAATATCGCAGATTGCAATATCGCGAAATCGTAGTATCAGTGGTTCGTAGCATATGACAATCATCCATTAATGCATTTTCTGCGAAATGTGATTTGTGATATGTGCCATCACATATCGGTAGTTTAGGGCATTTCAGCATAAGTGATGTTTGAGGTATGCGATGCGATGAATGTTTTTAGTGCATAGTTTTGCATTGTGATTTCGCAACTTAGAATTCCCCTTGTAGGAAGGCATCCATTACCCTTTTTGCAATGCAACGTTTCTTAAGGAATGATTTTATCCTAATTTATCATAAAACTTGAGCCTTTTATATTTTTCGAGGGTATTCTCCTAAGTTTATCATAGAAAGTTTTATAATAAAAAATAAAAAAAAGAGACAAGCATTAATCAATTTTTTTTAATTTTTGAATAAGGGTCCCCACTTATTTAGTATTAGTGATAAAACTAAATAAGAAGGGGGGTTGTTGCTGGCCACAACAGTGTCTAACTTGGTACCTACTAGGAAGAAAACCAGGGAAATAAGATTATGTGTTGATTTGAGAAATGTGAATAAGGTCTCTCTTAAAAATAACTATCCTTTACCCAAAATGGATCATATTTTGCAAAGGGTAGTGGGTTCTTCTAGAATTTCACTTTTAAATGGGTTTTCAGGATATAACCAAATTTTGGTTCATCCTGATGACCAAGAGAAAACGGCTTTTACAACACCATGGGGCACTTTTATGTACATAAAAATGCCATTTGGACTAAAAAACGCAAGAGCAACCTTCCATAGAGCAATGGGAATTGCCTTTGCCAAAGAAATTCATGATTTTCTTGTTATATATCTGGATGATCTAACTGTTTTTTCTAAATCAGATCAACAACACTTGGACCATCTCAGGCAAGTCTTTTTAAAATGCAGAAAATATGGTATTTCTTTGAATCCAAAAAAGTCCTTGTTCGGTTTGGAGAAGGGTAAAATTTTAGGACACATCATTTCCAAAGATGGCATTTGAATTGACCCTTCTAGGACCGAAGCTATTCTATATATACCTCACCCAAGAAATATTAAAGAACTTCAGGCTTTCCTAGGGAAGATAAATTTTTTAAGACTACTTATTTCTAACTTAGCTGAACTCATTAGATTACTAAATAACATGCTAAGAAAGGATTCAAACATCAAATGGATAGTAGAGGCCAAACAATCATTTGAAGAAATCAAGGATGTCAAAAACCTATAGCCATTTTTAGTAAAGCACTCATAGATGCATCATTAAAATACAATATAATGGAGAAACAAGTTTTTGCCCTTGTAAAGGCTATTAAATACTTTAGAGTCTACATATTATACTATCATGTAATAGCTTATGTTCCTAATGTAGTTGTCAAAGACATCCTAACTTAGGATGGAATTGATGGCAAAAGAGGTAAATCGATTGCTACCATCTTAGAGTATGATATAGAGATAAAAAATACCAAGTTAATAAAAGCTCATGGGTTGGCTAAATTTATAGCAGGAACTAATTGTTAAGCCCTAGACATAAATGAACTGGATAACGAGTAGGAGATGGCAACTCCACAAATCAGCCAAGCCTTTCCAGACTCACCTTGGTATGCTGATGTAATTTATGTTTTACAAAACCTGTAGGCTCCTCCAGGGTTATCGAAAACCAAGAATAGGTTTTTAAAAATGAAAGCTTCAAAGCCTTGTATCTTAGATAATACTCTTTTTTGGAAAAATCATGAAGGAATTTTTTTAAATTGTTTATTAAAAGATGAAGATGACAAGGCTCTCCAAGAATTTCATGCAGGAGACTGTGGTGGACATCACTATTGGAAGTCAACTGTAAATAAAATCCTAAGGGCTAGATTCTATTGGCCAACCTTGTTTGCAGATGTGAATAAATTTGTATCTTCTTGCCATAAATGTCAAATCTTTGAACGTAAAAGAAAGTTGTTACCTTTACCCTTAAAACCCATTTCCACCGAGAAACCTTTTCAACAATGGGGTCTTGACTTCATTGTAGAAATCCATCCACCCTCTTTTGGCCAACACAAATGGATACTCACTGCCACTGACTATTTTATTAAATGGATAGAGTCCATCCCCTCTAGACAATCCAATGACACTATGATCATAGGTTTCCTAAAGACCAATATTTTATCCAGATTTGGTTGTCCCACTAAAATCATTAATGATAATGTTGCAACCTTCAAATCAAAGAAAATGATTAGTTTCTGTAGCAAGTATCACATTACACTGGGCCATTCCAAAACCTACTACCCTCAGGGGAACAGACTGGCAGAATCTTCCAACAAGAGTCTAATTAATATCATCAAAAAACTGTTGGAGGAGAATAAGAAAACTTGGAACAAAAAATTAATCAATGCTTTGTGGGAAGACAGGCTTACAACCAAAAAGTCCATTGGAACTTGTCCTCTTGAGTTAGTATATATCATGGAGGCTATTTTTACTTCATCATTAGGAGTCCCTGTCATGAAAATACTCCAAGAAGCTCAAGTGGAACCTAATGATATTCAAAGAAGGATAAACCAGACTATCAATTTACAGCAGACCCGGGAAGAAGTATACCAAAGATCCCAAGTGTTGTAAGAGAAACTTAAGAAGATATTTGACAGAAGAACCAAGGCAGATGATTTCTACCTTGGAGATAAAGTGTTAAGATGGGATTCAAGAAGAGAGGGCAAGGAGAAACATGAGAAGTTTGACTTCTTATGGAAAGAACCATACATCGTCTATGATTTCAAAGGAAACAATGCATATTTTCTTAAAGAGTTAGATGGTACAGAAGTTGAAGAAGGACCAATCAATGATCAGATGTTGAAGCATTACTTTGATCCTACTTGCTAATGTTACCATGTTCTTGACAATACATATTATATCCTTTGTAATGTCATAGTGTTGATTGGAAAGTAAGGTTTTGGAGTTGAAGCCCGAAGAGAAGGCCCTAAGCTTCAGAAGTATTATTGTCATACGTATACATAAAGCAACAAGCAAAAGAAGATTGTAGAGCACAGTCAAAGTCATTCAGAGGCCACTCATCTACGGTTCTTGACTTTCCACCAGGGAAAGCCATTCCCAAGTAGAGCCACTGTTATGCCCCTATACCAATAGGTGTCATATATCATGATTGACTTGGTTTAGCTTTGAGATATGTTCATACCTTTACTTGTTGCAAAGGTTTTCCATATTTATAAAAAATCAAAAAAAAATTAAAATGTAAATAGGGTATACCCTAAAAGAAAAATCAAAGGGTGAAAAGAAATAAAAAGAGGTCAAAAAATGAAAGAAAATGAACCCCAACAAAAAGAAAAGACCAAGAAAGTGTGCAAATCTAAACGCCACTACTTTTTACTTGTGTATGATAAAAATTGTGTGGAGCTTGTCACCTATGCCACAATGCATGAATAATCAAATAGTTTAAGCTTGGCTAGTTCATATTTTCAATTTCATGTTGTAGAAATAGAGAATAAAGATCTGACCAAACAATTTAATCTTGGTAGATAAGTAGATAGGTAGAGTGAAAAAAGGAGTTCAACAGTTTAATCTGAGCCCCTAGATGTAATAAGTGTAGATGTAGATAAGTATCATGATGTAAAAGAAAAGGAAGTTTGAAAAGGGTTTGCCAGTCTAAGTGCACACTAATAAAGAAGTGAAAATGCTAGGGTAAAGTAGGTAGGGTAAGTAGATGATGGTTGTAGAATAAATGTGTGGTGAATGACAAAGTTTAAATGTGTAAATCTTTTACTTTCATCACCAAACAAAGGCATGTATCACATGGAAGACACATCAAGCAAGCAAAGTAAAAAATAACTAACTTCCCTACTCATTTCCCCTAAATCTTCACTAATTCCCTAAAGTACTAAAGGTAATTACCAAAATTAGAGGGGCTCAGAGCATTTCTCTGACTTTTGGAGGGACCAGACCCTTGGCCCAATAATTTATAATGCCTTGGTTCTTAAGCCACTTCATCAATATTCACCCCCCTTAATAAGTTATTCATTTCCCTAATGAATCTTTCCCTAAGTAAAATCCTGTTTTACTTAGGGAAACTGAAAACATTATACCTACATGAAACCCTCATATATCATTAGCCTAAAGAATAAGTATTGTATAATGAAATACATTTTTAGAGACATTTAACTTAACGCCCTTCATATTTCAAAGTCATATTAACTTTTAACTTGTATTATTATTTAATTCCCGAAAAGAATTACCCCTTACCCGTATTATTGTTAATAAATCCCAGTAAATAATATATCCCGCCGCCAGTTGCGAAATAACCTTAATAAACATTCATAAACATGATTAATTAGTCAATCCGTGATTAATTAAGAACCTCAACCCCCGCCATGCTAATAAAAGAATTAATTAATGCTCACGATTAATTAATAAATTCAACCAATCACATCGCCCCTGATGTAATTAAAAGCTTTTAAATTACCGTCAAGCCTCCGCCATTAAACACCACTCACTTCAACTCCCCAACAGCCATCCGATCAAATCCCGCATATCCGATGGTCATCGCGCATATCTCATGGGCCTCCGCGGTCGACCTTTAGTGCACGATGGTGAGCAGTTTTGTGAACAGTACTATCGCTACATGTCACACAGTGTATGGAATCGAAGTCTCACCCAAATGCCACTTACCTCCCACTAGCTGTGAGATGAAATTCGCTTACTGCCTTTCGTTAAAAAATAAAACATCAAATCACCTTCCCACTAACGCCATCTATCCAAATCCCGAAACTCGCCAAAAGCTTTGACTTTACATAAAATAAAAAATAAAAAAAAAAGTTAAAAAAGTTTTTCATCCTTATTTCGAAAAGCGCATGCATGCAACCTAAACGTTGAAGTCGACCATCTTGTATTTCAACCGTCAACCACCCTAAAACTTGCAATTCGACGACCACTCCAGTCGGCCATTTATACCTAGTGAACCTGCTCTCCGTTGCCCATCACTGAAAAACAGGTATTTACCAGTTTCCATCCAAAAACCATGTAAATACTTGATTTCCTCTGCAATTATTTTGAAAAACCTAAAATTCATTATAATTCAGTTGTTGAATTCAAAATTGAGGACTCCCCAGACCCTCTGTTTTCACTAATTCCACTTAAAAACCCCATTTTCTTATCTGAATCCACAAGAACCGGAATGAAAACCCCCATGGCCCTTAGTGTAGCACCTATCACTACCCCTCACCGCGATTTTGATTATCTACCCCTAGCAGATAAAGCTTTTCAAATAAAATACCTTGATACCAATAAAGACCACTTGAAAGTATTTTGCCAATGCCGAGACAATTACATGAATGCCTCTGATACCATAAGACTTTAGGAATCAAATCTCCCAAGGTACATGCTCCCCTTTGTGTGCATTTTCCCTAACATTATCCATCAATGTCACGCCAATTACAATCCCAACCTCAGAGCAATAATGTCCCCCAATCAAACTGTTCTCTTCACAATTACTGTAAATTCAATCAATAAGATGCTTCAATTTCAACCCAGTCAAGACCTCACCCCCATTTCCCTTAGAGATTTGCTGGAGAAATCATCTAAATTGTCCTAGTCTGAACTTAGTTGCCTTTGCCAAACTTTTATGGATAAGCAGCATCAACCCAAAAATCCCCATCCCTATTTGTCAGTTTTCTTCACACAGACATGTAAAAATATAATTGATATGATAGTTGTAGTCATGGGTTTCAATACTAGTGAGTATGTGGATGAATTGACCCTAGTTTTAATGTCCATTTTTACCCCTGGTCAGCCTCCTGTTGTCAAATATAACTATGTTGCTTTCATTGCTGAGAAAATACATGACTAGTTCATGAGGCTGGAAAATGAAAAAGTATTCAAGTATTCTACATTCATATATCACCTTTTCCTTTACTATCAGTCTGACAAGTTCCCATTCTCTGTGAATAAATTTGATACAAAGGGTAATCCCAGATCAGTCATTTTTTGGACTTCTATCTTCCACTATTCATTTGCTTGTACCTATTCATACAATGAATTCGTTGACCAGTTTGTCCACCCAGTGACCACCATGCTAACAGGAAGTCCTCCTCCTATGACTAGTGATGAAATCAAAAGAATACTTCAGCTATCCAAGCAGTACAAAATAGGTGACTGCTACTTGTACCAGAATTACACAAAGATCAGAATTTATGGTTGTAAACTTCCTCCATTCAAACTACCAAAATATGTTCCTATGAGGTTGTTTTCATTGGAATATTATAGGCAAATGATAAACTCTTATCATATTCACTTTACCAAGGCCAAGAAGAAAGCACAGTTGAGAATTAAAGATCAGTTAGGCCCATTTGTCTGCAACAATAGAGAAGCATGCAAAGAAGCAGAAGAAATCGTAGAACACATGAGATTAAATAAAAGTTTTGTTTGGAGATATGATCCACAAGGTTTAATTTGTGATTGGAGAATGAAACATAAGTTATCACCATATTTTCATTCCAAAATCCCTAAAATAGAGCAATATGCAAATATGGATGAATGGAGGGAAGGAACTCTAGTTGAGATGGATAGTGATCAGGTCAATGTAGAAAATGTGATGAAAGACTTAGAAAAGAGACTTGACCTGGACCCCTGTGAATAGGTACCAGTTGGAACTAATCAGAAGCCAACACCAGGAACTAGTGCCTCTACAGCAGAGACTTCTCAAAGCCACTCACAGGAAACTAGTGCACCCCCTGCAGAAACACCACAGGAAAAAGACAAAGGAACAAGCATTTCAGCATCAAAACAACCAAAGATGTCAGAGCAACCTGAAATATCTGAAGAACAGGCTCCACCACATTCCCATCCAGCTCAGGTTAATATGGGAGACCCCTAGTTTTGCAGACTCCTCTAAGTGAGGAAAAAAGTTTAAAAAGAGACAGGCAAGTAGCTACCCCTGCCAGTGGTCCTTCAGACCAGCCGGTGCTAAGAGGCACAGGCTAAATCCACATTCAGAGGATGAATTTTTTGAAGAAACAATAGGGAGTTTAAGAAAATAAGGTGGAGACAGTCTACATACATTCACAGTAGGTGGGACACCTTCCAGTTCACAAAGACAAGAGCTTGAACGACAACAGAGTGTCGAAGTTTCATCTTTCAGGTCTTCATCTAACAAGACCTTAGACATCAAAGGAAAATTTAAGGAGATAAAGGCAAAAAATAAACAGCTAAAGACCCAAGGATACACTCAATACTTGAAGATGGCCCCTACTAATAAAACCAAGTTGATGTTAGCTTATGACATCAAAGAAGTAAAAATGCAGATGAGCTTTCTAAAGCCTACAATAAAACAACACAAATCAATTGCAGACTACCTCAAAACTGATTTTGAGGTCTTAACCAAAGATATTCACCCCATAGATCAGATAGAACTGCATAAGAAAACAGGGGAAATGGTTTATTCCACACTGACAAGCAAGGCCATGATGGCACATAGGTTGGAGAATTCACTGAACAACACCACTGCTCAATTGCAACTAGAAAGGGCCTCCTCACAGGCAAAGGACAACAGAATCAAATCATTGGAGGATTTGATTATTGAATTGGGCCATAACCCAAAGGATATCAAAGCTACAGAAGGCCTGATAAAGAAAAAGAATGAAGATATAGCTGCACTAAGAAAGCAACTGAAATTGCCACCACTCATGCACCCTCAGACTGCTGAGGTAATTGAGAAGAAGAATGAAGAAGAGCTTATGGACTTGGTCCTAAAGCTAAATGAGCAACTGAAAGAGACAGAATAAGAATTAGAGAAAACACTGCAAAGTAGACAAAGTGAGTCCACCTCTCAGCCTCAAAATGTAGTGCCAATGGTTTCTACAGCAATCCCTTCTACGTTGGCAAATGCTCTAGCACCAAATGTCCCTTTGGCAACCACTGAAACTATTGGAGTGATAGGTATAGGTGCAAGTGCATCATAGGTAGGAACCTCAATTCAGAGCACAGAAGAGTTAATCAAATCCATGGACGAAATGAAACTCCATGTTTCTGAACTACAAAAGGTAAAGGAGAAATTCATTACTTTATAGCAGAAGTATGATGTGTCAAAATTCAATTTTGCTGAAGAAGTGAAAAAAAGCAAAGGCTTGGCTCAACAAGTTAAAACATTGGAAAAAGATCTTACATTTGACAAGCCATTGACTGATATCAGAAAGATATTATGGACCAACATCATTAAATCAATCAATGATGTTTGGTCATCAATTCAAATCATTTTTGAACGGATTGACTTAGTGAAAGTTGCTCTTCAAGAGATTGAAAAATACCAAGCAAGAACTAGGAAGGAACCCTGAAGAGGCCATCAAATTAATAAACTTTCTAAACAATAGAAATAGGTATCAATTGGAGCAGCTAAATATTGAGGATAGGACTGGAACCATCCTCGAAGTAAAGAAAGTATTGACCAAAAGGACTCTAATGCAAAATCTGGAATGCAAATGTCAGAATATGCAGGAAGACATAGATGAATTTATGGGGAAATTCGGCATCTTACAGAGTAAAGGACTTCCAAGTCCTTTGGTCATAAATGACAAGCTGATGAGGCAGGATGATTATGTCAACAAATTACATTAGTATGCAAATATCCAAGCCAATTCATCTGCTAGTTCATCTGCACCTAAGGCATTACCCACAGGGAGAGTTCTCTATGATAGTTTGGAAAACCTATTTTATGTTGAGCATAAAATGAAACACTTGTTTCCAGTGCAACCAAATTTTGTAAAATACACAGAAGCAGATGAAATCTTCAGAAAACTAACAAGGACTAGGATACCAAGAGATGGTTGGTGGACCATCATGACAGACATCTTTTGATTTACCATGGTAAAAATTGAATTGAAGTATTTGCCATAGTCAATTTTGGTAATAAGGGATGAATGATGGTAAAGCAGGTAAAGAGTATGAGTCACAGGTAAAAGAGTATCATTGAAAAGATAAAAACAATCAGCCAACACAGAATTACGAAGCAAGACAGCAATATGCACAATCATAGGGCTTGCCTCCAACTCCTTCAACAAAAACAGGGACAGCAATCAAGTAGTTCACATTCAGTTTTTACTTTCGAGACCATCTGTCTCTACATTCATGTAAAAGATAGTTAGTTTTCCTAGAATATATCTCTATTTGTTAGGAGATATTTTGATGTAAATTTTGTATAAGTACTTCCTCATTCTAAGTACTGTGTGTGGATTCTTAGACATTTCTGTAGACTCTCTATTTTGGAATAGAAGGGTTGTTGAACAACTTTTGTATGGTTGGTTGGACAAAGTAATAAAGCAAAGGAATTTTACAGGATACATGTGTCAAGAAAGAAACAAATAAGTATTCTATATCTTATGCTTTTACAGTTTTCTGGTTGAAATATTTCACATGTGTTTCCTATCTGAATGATAGATGAAAAAGTATATTTCAGAAAGAGCTTTACTGCATTTTGTCTTTAAAATCGTTTATATTCTAAATGTTTTCTTCCAAGCTATTATAGGTAGGGAATTCTTAATTGCTCTCTACTTCTTAGTTTACCATTGTGGCCATTTAACAAAGAATTCTTAATTGGTTTTTGTTAATGATCACTCACTTTCCCTCATCTTGAACTTTGTTGAAGGATTCTTAATTTCCCTTCCTCTCTCTCAAGACCATTTCACTCTTTCAAGTTATCATTTGTATCTTGTTTAGCTATCTTGCCCTTTGAAGCCCTCCTTTGTTGAATCAACCTAATCCAGTTAAGCCATCTTCAGTTGGCTCCATAGTCCAATGGTCTAAAATACCATGTTCTATCCATCTGCTCCTGAATTCCACCACCAAACAAAATCAAAACCCCCCCAAGCTTTCATAACTAGCCTAATATCTCATAAACAAAGCTAAATCTTAAAGAGAGAACCCTCTCTGAGTACAAATTGGCTATATTTTGTACTTAAAAGTTGGTTTGTGGTTACCTCGAACCCTTTCCTTCTTCTGACAACTTCAAGAAATGATAACACAACGGCTAGTATAGGAGATCATAGGGAATGGTTTCAAACCCATGCCAACAACACTTCCCATAACTTCCAATGGCCGCTTAAAGAAATTCGCAAAGGTACACTGAAGGAATAAAATATTTGAGAAGATTATCTCACCATGAGCAAAGTCCACTGCTAAATGCCTCCACATAAAGTTTATCAAACTCTCTAATGCAAAAATCATTAGTCATTTCTTTGAGTGGAGATAAATTTATTCTTGATAATAATACATAGATGACACATATGTAAAGAGCTCATAGACATTAGTACGGTGCATAGAAATCTTTGAGAAGGAATCCATGTCTTAGAGAAATTTTGTTGGGCTGGGAAAATATTGTTCATCCTAACCAACTGTAGAGCCTCTATTTCGTCTGCCTCCCTCCAATTTAAATTTGACATGTGGGGTAGGTTAGCAATGTTCACAACGTCTGTGGTCACAGTTATTTGATTCAAATAGATTTGAAGGCCAGGAATTTTAGACAAAAAGATCGATGAGCATAATTAGATAGTTGTTGGGACTAAGGAAGGTTTTTTTAGTATTTAGAAAGATGTCGTTGTTATTTCCTTCGATACAATCCAATGTTGGAGCAAGAGAAATGGGAACGAAAACAGAGGAGGTGGAATTGGAGAAGAGGGCTTCTCTTCCAGAAGTGGAAAGAGGGATACTCTTCCAGAAAAAGAAATCTAAATTTATCAATCGACCACACACATAAACCACATGATGAACAACCAATACCCCATGTGTAAGCACCCAATGACTCACCTATTCGTTCCCCGACTAGGTGGCTTTATAATGCATTCCTTGATGATTTTCTTTGCAAAGGTCCTTAGAAATATTTGTGGTTTTGTTTTCGAAACTTTATTTTCTTTCGTTGTTCCCCAAATCTTTTTTATCTAGTGCAGTTGTTTTGTAGGATGGAATTAACAGAGAATGGAACAATACACACAATTACAATCATGTGTGTTGAATCCATACAATATTAGATTAGCTTGAACGAATTTATATGCATGTGATTTTCAACTCTAATAGCGATAATAACAATGCATTGCTCCCCATGGACCCCCTATCGATGGGACTGTTGTTTGAGTGGAAGCCGGTGAGTGTGGCACAGCAGGGCATGTGTTATAGACATTTTTGTGCCTTACAGCATGAAGCATGAAATGTCCATAATCTAAGGGATCCAAAGTCCCTAAACATGTTGTTCCTACCCCTAGAGGAACAAGGTCAGCAAACCACAGCACTGAAGAGCAGTTCTCCACCTGAAAACACTCAAAAACAAGCTAATTCTGGATCATGTCAACTGCTCCACTGAGCATCTGCGTTGAATGTCAACTGCTCCAGTGTCTACCTGCGCTGAATGTCAACTACAAAGAAGGCTACCTGCGCTGGGCGAGTTGGTACATGTGGCACAGTCATTCCTCAAGGTGTCAATGCCCAGGAAGCTTCCAAAATGACACTTGGATCAGGGAATTCGACTGGTGATGAGTAAGAGGGTCTAGATCTCCAAGTGGAAGCAAGAACCTCCAAGTGGACTCAAGAACTGAAGAATAACTGAAGTGGGAGAGGACACTAGTCAGCTTCATGCCAGCCTCAAGCTGACTCATCCTTTCTCCAAATCTCCTATATATAGAGCTCTCTCATGAGGTCTAGGGAGGCTGGAATCTTGTGAATGTAAGGAAGTGCTGTTGATTTGAGTTCAGAACTATTGGGTGATTTGCTTTGAAGGAGGTGAAGAGGAGATTTCTTTCTGCTGGGAGGTGATGCTGGATTGGGCCTTTTATGGTTGTATCACTTCCTGAACTTTACTTCTTCTATTAATAAAGCATTTGAGGTTCTTCTATACGCATGTGTCTCAATGGTGTATTGTTATGCTTGTGTATTTGATTTATTCTAATCCTTGAATCAATTATGAATGTATGCTTCTTGTAGTTTCCCTCTCTTGCCATTTTGCAGGATCTTGGTGTAGCTGGGCCAGTGAAAGAGAAAGGAGCTGGGAGCAAGCAGCAAGGAGAGAAGATTGGATCAACCATTAGCGAAAGACATCGGTTAGTGGATCTCTTTCTCCCCTATTTTACTTTCATAAAGAAGAAATCTTAGATAGCTTTGCTTCGATTGTTGCTGAGGTACTATCACCCTTAGAGTGGGATAGGGTCATTCCGTATTGGATACTTTTCCCAACAACAGCATGTGTGACTCCTACTGCGAAGAGGTGATGGTTCAAACCTTCCAAAGGTGTGATGCTTGTCTGTGTGAAGGTATGGAGTCCACCTTCGATGTATCGGAGTCAGAGGTCGTTGACCATGCAATTGTGCGAATGGAGAACTCAAAATTTTAATTATTGTCCTTCGCTACATGGTCAAAAATTGTTGGAAATAGGAAGATGAAGAACACATTTGGTGTAATTAACATCATCTTACACTATGTGACAACCCAACCCAACTTGATAGTTTCTAATATTCCATAAACTATTTTCTAGAATAAATCAACCCACTTGTGAGGCCATGTAATTTCTCAAGGTCTTGAACCTCAATAAGCACCAACAACACACCAGTCATCTCCACTTAGCATATTCCATCTAACTAGAATTCCTCATCACTTTTTGTGGAGTCATAAATTTTATTATTTAAATTATAAAAAACATGATATATATATATATATATAAGCACACACCATAGTTGTTTTCTAAGAATAAATAACACTAACTTCACAGGAATTAGCACATGCAAGTACTTAAAATAAAAACAACCTAAAATTAATATAACAACAAAATTTCACATGTTTCTCAATACAATCCTAACAACACTAAAAAATTAGAAACTACAACTTTTAAACATATTTCTCAATACAATCCGAACACTTTGAAAAAAAAAAGACTATATTTTTAAATCACACGTCATCGTTATATCCACACTTAGCGTTGTCACATGGTTTAAAAGTGAAATTTCAAAGGCATACAATAAATCAATTGAATGTTTAACATTTTCATAGCTTTTAAACAAAAGATACATGAATGGAATGTTTTCTCTTTCAAATTACAACAATGGAATTTCCTCATTTTGAAGCGTTTGATATTACAACAATGGTTCAATTTAAAAGCGATTAACCTCCGTTCAATTTCTGCACCCAATCAACGATTGCCTAACTACGCTCATAGTGGACTTCTCTTGTTTAATAGGTGTATCTTCTTTCTAGAGTGAATCACAGGAACCTAGCATCATTAATACGTTATTATAATGACTCCAAAGAGCTTATGCTAATTTATGAGCACATGTGTGGAGGATCTTTGAGAGACCACCTTTATGGTAAATATAAGGGTATATGTACTTGAGAAATATGTGTGTTTTGAAAGGTATTTTCTCTAGGTTGATTGTATAATTAGTATATTAGGTTTATTGTATTCTTTTACAGTAATGCCCTCTCCTTGGCCAAGCGTTGTAACTTTAACTTCTATAGATTGGAAAATATCTGTAAAGCTTGATCAAAACAGTAGAAGAATGTGCATCAATATAACCTTAATTTTATTAAATTTGAGGTCTGAAACGACATGGAAATCAATGGAATTCACATGCAAAAATTGATTCAGGGAGGATATGCGGAGAGAGTGCTTCTTAATCAACGGCAAATGCGGAAGATGTTCAAAGAATACGCTTGATGTAACACAGCTCTCTACTTTCTTGAGAGTTTGGAAGCCTATATACACAAACCCTTGCTTTTGCAAACCCTCAAGCAGAAAGCTCCTGAAGTCCACAGACCCTTCGATCAAGAACCTGAAATGCAGATAAATGGGCCTCACATTCCCTGTTGGTGTGATTGAACGAGTTGAAAATGAATTTTACTGTAGATTAAAGTAGATAATGTGGAGGAAAATATTTGAGCATTCATGCATGAATAGGTTGGCATTTGTTCATAGAGTTCTGAAACACAAAGCCATGAACCTCACATCCCCTGTTGGTGAGATTGAATCCCTCCCATTCTCGTTCTCACCCTTGACGGATAGGGAAGCCCGGTAAAGGAACCAGTGCGCAGGTGATTTTATGCCGCGATTTTGGTTCGAGCTGGAGTCAAAGTAATTCGTTTGGGTACAGGTTAAGTGCAATACTCAGGTGGGCTCTCGAAGGTTCCTCCCGAAGCCTGTCTACCGGGTGCCTACCGGGTGCAGGTGGTCTCTCTCGATATCTAGTGGCCAACGTCTGCAAGTATGTTCTATTAGTGCACTCTCCCTTTACTATCCCTTAGCTTGATTTCTCTATGATAATTCGTGGGAAACGGGTCTTGAGACCATGTTTCTACACCATGTTTCCGGGTAGAAAGACTACATTCCAAAAATCTCGGAAGCAAAGCGCTGGTTTTTCTAATGGACAATCTCAATTGGTTGAATTGTCTCGGTTAATTATGGTATATCCGATGGGAATGTATTTGGGGTTTGTGCACTCGCACTCAGTTTGTACTCTAACAATGGGTAATTGGGTTTTGTTTTTTTTTTTTCTTGTTCCTCCTATTGGTCTATAGGATAAGAGCTCCTCTGAGAGAGTACTCGTCCGAATGGATTTTGCGAGAGTGTACTCGTCCGAATGGATTTTGTGTCTTGTTCTTTGAAGGCTCTGGGAGCCATTGGTTGATGATTCCGACCTTTATCGCTATACCCATGTCATATTAGGTGGAAAATGTTTATTTTATTTTCTGGTTGCTTATAGCTATGTGGATTTCTTCTGTGATACTCGTTTAGGTTTCAACTTTTGGTGCACGCACCAAATCCTTAAGCTAGCAACTTGCATCGAGCCGGTGTTAGTGGGTTTCCATTTCAGGCACCAATTCATTCTCGTGGCGAGCGAATTTACGGTATGGTGCAACCATCCTTTGGCAGAGGCACCACCAGAGGCTCAAGGTTAGATTCATCATGCGAGGTGGCGGCGTGGAGGCATTCAGCGACATCCACGACCTTTTCGTGGTCGAGGTCATAGATTGACCTCCGGTCGTATTCATGAAGTGACTCAAGATTATCAAACTGACACTTAGCCTCAGATTCACCAGCTCATATTTGGGTTTGCAGCGGAACTTGATCAACAGGAATCTCAAGAAAATATGGATGTTAAGGAATGGATGGAGTTGGTTCCAAAACCTACTCATACCAGAGGTCGATCCTCCCGATATAAATAGACCTTCTATCTGCATTGTTTATGGAAAATATTGTGGTAAGAGCCTTGTCTACCCCACAACTGATCCAACCAAGATTGATCTCGTTCTTCTATAAATTCATAAAGTATTTCAGCTCATTCAATTACAGTTTCACTAACAGAATTTTCGCCTTAGCTGTATAGAAAAGCATATTCTGTGTCTCCCTCAAACCGAATTAGCTCGCTAGAGAGCTAAATATCTAACTCCGGTGGATTTTTCTGATGATTAGTAGTATGTCATGCCTAATGTGTTTTTCAAATTTTGTTATGTATAAATGTAGGATTTGTAGACTTTGATATTATGTCTTAGAAATTTAGATACTAGGCGAGTTAAAGATACTTATACATATATAGCTCTACAAGGCAGTCTTAAATTATTTTTCTTTTGGTTGGCTTATAATGCAGTAAGGTACCCAACAAATCTGATTTCCCTCTTGAAAAATTAAGGCCACCTTACTCTCAAATCATGGATGTATTCTTCCCTTTCTAATGAATGAATGAAAAAAGTCTACCAAAATTACTATATATATATATATATATACTAAAAATCTTCCACATAAAACTATACTAACAACTAACCAAAATATTTAAACATATAATTTATACGTGCAAATTCTGTTTTGTTTCACACTTTTTATTAAAAAGAGAGAAGAGTTATCCTATTAAATGTGAAAATGTAAACTTGGCTGGTTCCACAATCATAATGCACGTATGTGTCCTTTATGACCCAATCCATGAGGCAAAAGATGTGGCATCCACAACAAAATAAACTAGCGATTTCACTGGAAGGTGAAAAAGGAACGCTGAAGCCAATGCCCCGAAAACTTTGCTCCGGTGTCAAACCTGACAATCACATCATTGTCGTGGGGGTACCAGCAATTTCACCTACAAATTTGTTCTGAAAAAACCATGGTGTGGGAACCTTTAGCCTGCCTTTCCACTTCGCTTTGATGTGAGTACATTCTCTGAACTTGGGCCGTGTACTAATGGAAGCCAAAAAGAGACACGAACGCTTCAGACGGCCACGTTTAAGATACACACCATCTCTTCTCGATGATGTTCCTGAAATGACATACAGCAACCAATATTGCCATGCAGACGTACTCCTCTGACTATGAAGTGAATGAGATGAGCGCACACTCCGCCACAAAATGCTACGAGCCAATTCAAATTTGAATCACGTCGTAGCTGTGTGACGAGCCAATTCTAATTCGGAGCCGACAAAGGTTGAACACGATTCGATTCCCCGAGAAAATCTTATTCAATTGGAAGACAAAGCGCAAGAACATAGGGTGAAAATGGCAGAATGGTTGAGCGTGACCAAAGGCTCATCCAAGCTAGCCCAGAAGTCCACACCTCACCTGGCTCCCAAGGTTTACGACATTCACGAATCACCGATCGTGCTTTCAAGAGCTGGTATAAGAGCTCATAGGGAATGGTTTCGAAACCGCGGCAACAACGCTTCCCGCAGCTTCCAATGGCCACATGAAGAAATTCGCAAAGGCACAACTAAGGAATAAAAGATTTAAGAAGATTATAAAGCTCACTGTTAAATGCATCACATAAGGTTTATCAAACTCTCCAATGCAAAAATCAAATCATTAGTCATTTTTTTTGAGTGGAGATAAATTTTAATCAAATCATTAGTCATTTTTTTTGAGTGGAGATAAATTTTATTCTTGATAAGAATAAATATATGACACATATGTAAATATGCTCATAGACGTCAGTGAGGTGGATAAAAATATTTGAAAAGGAATCCATGTCTTAGAGAAATGTTTTTAGACCTCAGTGAGGTGCATAGAAATATTTGAGAAGGAATCCATGTCTTAGAGAAATGTTGTTAGACGTCAGTGAGGTGCATAGAAATATTTGAGAAGGAATCCATGTCTTAGAGAAATGTTGTTGGGCTGGGAAAACACTGTTCATCCTAACCAATTGTAGAGTCTCTATTTCGTCTGCCTCTCTCCAAATTAAATTTAACACATGGGGCAGGTTAAAAAAGTTCACAACAACTGTGATCAGGGTTATTTGATTCAAATTGAAAACCAGAAAGTTTGGGAAAAAGACTGATAAACAGAATTAAATAATTGTTTTCTAAAAATAAATAACACTAACTTTAAAAAAATTAACACATGCAAATCCTTAAAATTTCAACAACAACCTAAAATTAATAAAACAAAATTTCACAACATGTTTCTCAATACAATCCCAACAACACTTCAAAAAAAACTACAACGTCAAACCATCCCAAACAAGTTTCATCATAGTTAGTAATCTTGAAATAAATAAATGTTATTTTATTGTTAAATTGTGAATTTTGTTTAGGGATGACACTTAAGTTTGCATCAAGGATGGGATAGGATCATTAAGGATATTAAGGATAGGGTAGAAAAGGATTTTAAATTAATATAATTAATATTGATAGAATAAATAAATAATATTTTAATGTTATTTGATAGGGTGTAGTTTAATAGGAGATTGTTATGATATGGAGTATTAAATAAATATTTAAATTTAAAATGTAAGCTAAAATTAATATATATATATATATATATAAATATAATTTTAATGATAAATTATAAATTAATTGATTTGTGATAGAGCTAAGTTTTATTAAATTTTAAGTTTGGATTAAAAAAAAAAGGAGGTTGGAAATGATACTAATTTTTGAAGAAATTTCATTATGATGTTTATGCATATCACAATAATTAATAGTTGTATAAAAAAATTGAATAACCAAAATTTGTAAACAAAAATTTAGAAATGTCATGAATTAAAATATTTAAATTTTTTTTATTGGGAGACAACTTAATTGTTCAATTTGAAGTTTGTGAAATTGTACAAATAAGGCAACTCAGATTCAAATCCCCTGAAATGGCCTCATTTATCAGAAAAAGGATAGGTCGTAAACCTCTAACTAGTAGTTAAGTGTGCTCATTATTGGACATCTTTAATATATACCTGACTAATTTTATTTATCTATTAGCTTTTGTTTAACATAATCAATTCAAAATTTATTATAATTACACGTTTTTTATATTAATTTTTTTTAAATAAAATTGAATGAATTAATAACTTTTAAAGAATTAAAATGGAAGTTATAATAGTTTGGTATAATTTTGGTAGTAACACTAATATTTGTAAAAAATTGTTTTAAGTAATGATAATATAATTTCATATTTAAATAAATATTTTTTTAGATAAAGATTAAAGTTATAAGTCAAGTTTTACTAGCATAATTGGTTGAGGATGGGCTTCGTCAACAAGGCAACCCAGGATTAAACTTCGTTGGGGTGGTTGTGCTTTGTGATAGGGGGAGGAGACATGTTAAAAAATCTAGTCAGTTAAGGGATGGTGTGGCCAGGCCAAGTGCGATCCCCTAGTGACTTTGATGAATTAGATGCCCCTGGGATGCTACACAGACAACTTGAATAACAAAAGAATATTAAAGTTATAAAGGATTAATATATTTTAAATAATTTTTTAGTAAAAAATTTTAATTTTAAATTTAATGGATAATTTTAAATATTTTATATTTAGATTTTAATGCCAAAATTGTTGAAAAAATTGCAATTTTTTATTGTTTAAATTGATTTTTTTAATATATAAATGGATTTAACAATTTGATAATTTTATTAACAGTATCTTTCAGAAAAAAATCACATAAGATATATTCTTGTCGACAAGTTTCGAAACAGCCAATGTGGTTCAAGTTTCGAAACAGCCAATGTGGTTCATCTTCAGGATAAGATGAGAAACCAAATCCGGGCAATGAAATAAATAGATGTAGGGAGTTGCTAACCAGTCGTTAGCCAGTAATAACTAATATCTCAAAAAATAATAATAATAATAATAATTATTATTATTATTATTATTATTATTATTTCAGTGTTCCCTTAGAAAATATTAATATTTCTTTTTAATATTATTTATATATTTTTATAATATTATTAGTCCTCCTATTATTTTTAATTGACTCTCTTAATTTAATTTTATTAATTAAGATTTGGGGATTGAAATAAGATTTAAATATTATATAAATTAAGATTTATTAGGGTTACAAGGGGTTAAATAAATTAATTATTATAACTTCTTATAATAATTTTATCAAAATAATAAAATTTTAGATTATTTATTTACCTTAACTCTTTTTGATTCAAATATTTTCTCTATTTTTAGTCAAACTAGTTGGTATTAGCTAACGGCTAGTTAGCAGGTCCCTACATCTATTTATTTCATTGCCCGGATGGTTCCTCATCTTACCCTGAATATGAACCACACTGGTTGGTTCTCAAAAATTTGATCATTTGTTTGAGCATATCTAGAATATATGAGAACCACACTGGTTGGTTCTCAAAAATTTGATCATTTGTTTGAGCATATCTAGAATATATGATTCTAATAATCGATATTGACAATTTTAATAATTCTTTTATATTAATGGGAGGTTAAGGGGGCAATTCTTCTTGATGCTCTTGGAGTTAAGCTTTGCTAATAAGTCGACGAGAAATGATCTCTTCAAGTAAATTTTCTTAGATAATTTCTTGTGGACGTAGCAGCAATTGATCTTACTGTCCATGAACCATACATAAAAAAAATCTTTTACATTTATAATAAAGCTTGAAGAAAAATATTTAATTAAAAAAAAAAACTTTTGTAAAATCAAATAAAATAAACTTTCATGATAATTTTCAAATTTCAAATTATATATATATATATATAAATAAAATATTTATTATCTACCAATTATAAAAGTTTATTTTATATTTTTTTTATTACTTCTAAATTTAGTGTAATAATATCAAATAAATAAAAACATAAACAACAACATATCTTAATATTGCTTTTTTTTTTTTAACCATGGGAAAATTTAATATTGAAAATCTAAAACAAAAAATACAACATATTCAACTATACCATATAAGTTAGGGATATCTCCCAAGTTGACAATGTTATTACTAAACATAAGAAGGCGATGGGTTGAACCCCAACCAATGATGCCTCATGGGTTTTAACAATGATTAATGTGATTGCGCACTCGTATCCCAATAAAAACAGTCTCATGCCTAACCAATAGCTATTATTTGAACATACTGTTACACGCAATAGCTATTGTTTGAACATAATGTTACATCAACTATTTGCAAGTAATTGCCACTAATATGGCACAATATCACAGCACGATTTTAAAAATAAATCAGGGCGACAATATTTCCATTATTTTTCTTCACTTTATCTCCCTTATATCTTATCAAAATTAATCTTAAGTAATTTATGGATAAAGATTTTCTAATATACTTTCCATGTTTCATGAATTTTCTATATTAATTTAGAAAAAAAATGATTTAAAAAAGTTTAATGTACAAGTTAATCTTACAATTTTAAATTAAGATTAAAAAAAAAAATAGAAAAAAAAACATTAAAAAAATATGTCCTAGATCTTACCATATGAAGTTTATGTTATTTGTGTGACATGCTTTTAATGGATGTGTTGCACATAGGTAATTCTCATGTTTAGGAAATGTGAGTGATCCAATTCACAAAGGAAATTAGTGTGCTCTTTATATTTTATTTTCACGACCATTAGGAGCTCATATGAGGATAATCAAAGGTTAGTATGGGAGAAAACCTAAGATGATCTTTTAACAAAGGAATTAGTGTTATCAATTATGGGACCTAAAAACTTAGTAATAAATCCCTCACGTTCATACGTAGGGGATCCAATGGTATTAACTATAGGTCAAAGCGGAACCTTGGTTTTGTGTATCTTAGGATGGCCATATATTCTTGGAGTGATATCAACATTGGGGGATAATTTTATTTTTGTCGCATCACCAAGACTGGAATCTTTGAGTGCCTTCATAACATCTCAGATAACCTTGCTATAGGTTTTGATGAAAACAAAACTGGGGTTCTTCATTTTCTAACCTTTTTCAGGTCTCAATCCTTAGACTTGTGGGCTCATGCATGACAGTGGAATATCCCCCAATAATTTTTTTGTTTTTTGTGTTCTTTGGGCCAACCTGTTAGAAAGTGTAGCAAGAAAGGCTCAATTTTACTTCAGCCTTAGTCAAATTGAGTAAATTGAATTTCCACATCATCAAGACAACTTGGAAGAAGTTAACTAGTGTGACATGGTTCTTGTCACTAAGTTAACTTAGTAAATTCGAGTTAGTGAGCTTAGAGTTCAGTCATGCATGTGTTGATTGCTAAACTTTAGCAATCTAGTTCAGTTATTTTCAATTCTACTCAGTTAATTGACCTCTAACAATTAATAGTGTTATTTGAAGGTCAATTGAGCACTGAGATAACAGTCTAGCTTAGAGATCTGTCAGTTAACTGATGAATCAACCCAAAATAGCTCATGCATACATGGAATTTAAATTCCTCAGCTAGAGTGGAGGAATTAAGGCTAATGTCAAATTATTTGTATACTAGTGGAGTGTACAAAATTTTGCATGCGGGAAGTTGAGCAATTCCTTGGGAACTGCACAAGAAATAGAGACTTCCCTATTGTTTAGGAGATCGAATTTCCTAATATTTGTGCAATGAAATAGGAGGTTGGAGGAGCAGATAATTGGCTAAGTATTGGCCAAAGGTTTTCATTCCGTAGGGAGAACAAATTTACCTTTGTCGGTGGTGCTCAGAGCTAGAGCATGCAATTGTAATAGTTTCTCTATTCAACCAATTAATGCAAAGAGGCTTGAGGGGTTTTTCCTAGTTGGGTTCCCCTAGGAATCATTATGTACTTGTGATTTTTCTTGTTGCATGTCTATGAATGTTGTTCTAAATTGTGATTTCTATTCTGCAGATTAGTAGAGTAGAATTATGTCTCTTGTTTTTACTTCGAAACCTTGAGAAGTTGCTATTTGTATGAACTTTATACATGGTACCAGAGCCCTAAAATCACATTAGAAACAACATTTCAAAATTTTCCCTCAGGAATCTCAAATTTGCAGCTTCAGTGTAGCATTTTTTCTTCAAATTCGTAGAATGTCTTTCAACGGACTAAGAACAACGTATGCTCTGGAGGGTAGCTCAAATTTCATATCCTGGAAGGATCAAATGGAAGCAATTCTTGATGATAATTTTGTGTTAGAATATGTTAAAACTAAAATTGTGAAACCCTAGCAATCTAATGCACAACAATTAGCCCAATGGAAGAAGGATGTTGCTAGAGCCAAAAGGATCATCTTGGAGGAAGTGGGTGACCACATAGTCTTGAAATTACATGGCAAAAAGACTCCCTTTACTATGTGTAAGACCATCACTGAGCTATTATAAAATAGAAGTGATGTCAGAAAACTTGGTTTGACGAAAAAATTGTGGATTAAAGACAAAAGGTATGATGTTGTGTTCAACAATGGGAAGGCCTACCTCAAGCATTTTTCTTCAGTTCAAATCAAGCAGATTGGTGTCAGGATTGAGAGCCTCTACACATTAGAGGAAGATGCATATGCAACCTTGAGGAGCTAGGAAGAGATTAGAGATGTGATTGTTGCAAGGGAGAAGGACAAAGCCCTCAAGGTGGAGCCTCAGCGAGTTGGTAGTTGGGTTGACAACCAAGATGATGATGATGAGGATTAGAGAGAAACCTCCAGTAGAAGGGGATTTTGAGCCAAGTGGGAAGAGGGAGCAATTGTAGCTATACGTCCTGGAGTGAGGTGGGGCGATGTAGAAGTTTAGTCCCAAAGTTGCAGATATTTGGGAAGGGTCCATTGAGATGTCCTCCTCATAGATCATTACCTTGCTACAAGGGCCCACAATATTCAGTAGCAGAAGGATCAAAGTGAGTTTGTGTAGTCAGATGTTGAGGAGCATAAAGCATTATTGATAGCAGTGCAGGAGGCACACTGCAAAATCAGCATTAGTGTTGTTTTCCCAATAAACCGTTGTAGAGACACAATTGATTCAGTGTTTTATTTTGGATACTTCTTAGTTGCAATTGTTGTAGTAGCAACAACAACAATGAGATGTGTTGCTATAGTACATTCCACAGATGTTGGATAGGGTTGGTGCAAAATCCCTTTCTTGCTAAGAGGGAGTGTTAGAAAGTGTAGCAAGAAAGGCTTAATTTGACTTTAGCCTTAGTAAAATTGAGTAAATTGAATTTCCACATCAACAAGTTAGCTTGGAGGTAGTTAACTAGTGTGACATGGATCTTATCACTCAGTTAACTCAGTAAATTTGACTTAGAGGGCTTGGAGTTCAGTCATGCATGTGTTGATTGCTAAACTTTGGCAATCTAGTTCATTTATATTCAGTTGTACTCAGTTAACTAACCTCTAACAATTAATAGAGTCATTTGAAGGTTAGTTAAGCAGTGAGATAATAGTCTAACTTAGAGATATATCAGTTAATTGATCAATCAACCCAAAATATCTCATGCATCCATAGAATTAGAATTATTTATCTAGAGTGGAGGAATTAAAGCTTATATAAAATTATTTGTATATTAGTAGAGTGTACAAAATTTTGCATGCAGGAAGATGATCCATTCCTTGGGAATTACACAAAGAAATAGGGACTTCCCTATTGTTTAGGAGCTTGACTTTTCTCAGGTTCGTGCAAGGAAATATGAGGCTTAAGGAGCAGATAATTGACTAAGTGTTGACTGCAATTTCTCATTTAGTATGGAGAACTTTTTTACCTTTGTAGGTGGTGCTTAGTCCTAGACCATGCAATTGTAATAGTTTCTCTATTCAACTAATTAATGTAAAGAGGCTTGAGGGGTTTTTCCCAGTTGGGTTCCCTTAGAAATCAATGTCTACTTGTGGTTTTTCTTGTTGCATTTCTATGCATGTTGTTCTAAATTGTGATTTCTATTTCACAGATTAGTAGAGTAGAATTGTGTCTCTTGTTTTTAGTTTGAAATCTTGAGCAGTTGCAATTTCTATCAAATTTCTACACAACATTTCCTTTATGTTCCTCTTATTATCTTATATTTAATCCTTGTTCTTCCTTTCTTCTTCACCTTGAATACTCTACCCTTATGATGAGCCTTTTTATTGGATTTGAAATGTCGACATATCAAAATTTCTACTATGGAGTTGTAACATCCCTCGGTATACCTCATACAAAATACATAGGACTATAAATTACCAATTTTACTGACATGTAATATTCCCAAATGACTTATCCCATAATCCTTAACTGATGATCAAATGATACAATTGTTTTTATTAAGTGAAGTAACCCTAGAAAGGAAATATCAAATTTCATAAAAGATAACCATTAATGCAACTTGTTAACATAATTCTTTTTGTTGTAATTTTGCATCATTAACATTGCTCATTTAACCAATTTTTTTAATAAAAAATGAATGATGTAATTTCCAACACCATGCAAGTAGTAAAATCGTGAAGATAACAAAACAGGCAAGAACATAAATGTACACTGATATACCCTCGAAACCCCAAAGGGAAAAACTAGTAAAAAAATATTTTAATAAACATTTTCATGAGGGAGTTCACCACTCACTCAATGGTAGTAAGGGAGTCCTTCCATTGTCCATTGTTGAAATTTTACAAAATAAAACATAATATTTAATTCAAGCATAATGAACTAGAGGCCATTACCTTAAACATAATGTCATGTTTTCAAACACTTTACCCCGCACTTCTTCAGGCACAATATCATCATCGCATGGTTTTTTCTTGCAATACGTTACCCTTGGTAACTATGCTTGATGATCATTCATTCTGCATGTAACAACAATTATGCATAATGACCTCATCGCCTCCATTTAGTATTAGTTTTAATCCATCTTTCAGTTGTTACAAAAGAGATTAGTTAAAAAAACTATCACTCCATTATTTGCGAAAACATGATTCTTTCCTGCAATCACTATCGTCAATAAACTCTAATATAAATATTATCAAAACTCATAAAATTAGAAATTTTCTCATCAAATATAATGTGAGAGAATCAAAATCCCCCTATATCAACATTCAATGTCTATCAGTTATCCTTTCAAAATCTTCTACGCATTATAATGCTTTTCAAGAAAACACTTTCTTGCACATGCATAAATAAAACTAGAATCCATCTCCATGACTAATATTTTACTTTAACATGCATAACCATAACTATTTAACACTTACAATACCTTAACTATTATATGCAAGACCATACTTTTAATGCATTTACTCCAATGCAAAACCATGGTAATATGTGACATTCCTCATGCATAAAAAGGAATCTCATTCATCCTCAATTTCACAATCATTAAATGAATGCTTTAAGATTATAAAAGCATGCCTTTTCATTCGTATCTCGAATGCATGCATACAATTATAAAAACATGCCTCCCTATCTATATTTAAAATTCAATATAGTCATAAAATGGCAATTGCATTTTTAGGGGTCAATTTATGAATACAAAAATGCTCACAATATCACTATTGTATTTCCCTGTTGCAATTTTGTTACTATATGCAACCCATATTTATGTTATCAACCTCCAATTCAAAGTGTGCATACTAGGTGATAATTCTTCATGTCAAGGTTTAAATGAATGTACTAAAACATTCCAGGAGGCATTAATGGATGCCCTAATTTTTCAAGATAGGCTTTACACCCACCATAATCCTCAATGTATTTCAACTCAATACCTTACTTAGTAATATTTTTTTTCATAATTGGATTATCATGAAATTAAATAGTTCTTGTGCTAACTACCCAACCCTAAAGCATGCACAAGCATTGGAAAATTCTATGAACAAATACAGAAATGGTCTTGGTCTCATTTAAGAGAATAAAACGGAAAATAGATGCATCTTCTTGTGGTGTTGGCAATTATAATATACATGTAGCCACATCAATTTGTTCTTCAAGGTTATAAATAGACCACAATAACTTAGAGACAAATTATAATATTTAACAATTAATGAAAAAAAATAACCAAATTAATTGTGCAATCTTTTCAAAGAATTTAAGATAGTTAAATTATCTTTTTATGCACAAAAATCATGTTTCAAAGAATTTAAGATAAATTATCTTTTTATGCACAAGATTCATGTAATATTTTTCAATAATATAAGATGGTTAACTTATCTTTTTACGCACAATAATCATATTCAATCTTTTTAAAGAAAATAACATGGTTAGCATTTCTTTTTATGCACAAGAACCATGCAACCTTTTTCAAGAGGTTAACACACAAGAACCATGCAATATTTTTCAGAGTGATTAACAAAATAAATGTATCTTTCTACCTACAGAAAGATGCAATCTTTTAAAGAAAAATAAACATAGTTAATTTGTCTTTGCACACAAGGATTCATGGAAACATTTCAAGAATTTAATACAAGTAACTAGCCTTTGCGTATAAGAAATCATAAAATATTTTCAACAAAGTAAACCTAGCTTACCTATGTAAACTAAAACCACATCTACTAACCATGACCTTGAGCTTTATAAGATTCCCACAACAGAATGGGATCCCAGACACCAAACGATTGAGAGGATTGAGAAAAAAACAAGATTTTATTGTCCCTTCACATTTGAATGGCCATATGTGTTGCTTTAGTTGGGATTTAAGCTACATGTAGACTTGGTATTAGATCAATTGAATCATCAATATAATTCCTTCCAATTAATTTGTGCTCTCTTATTTTTACGCATGGGAGACACAACTAGATAAAAAACTATAATCAGAAAGAAAATCGAGAGTAAATAATTGGTAGGTTGTCATTCCATAGTCATGTAAAGACTTAGCATTCATTACTCAAATTCTATACCCACATAAAACGATACATATATAAAAATAATCCTTGAAGTAAATAAACACCATCTACCAGTCAAGTCAATCCTCAAAAAGGTAAGTATGAAGCAAAGCATAAAATTGTGGAAGGTCATAAACTATCACTTATCTTATGTAACATCCCCTTGTTGATTTTCCATGTAAAAAATATAAGACCAAGGTCATGGAACACATATTTCAAGTTGAATGTTGGGAAAACAAATCCTAGTGGGTATCACTTTTGGTTTATTACGGCTAAAGGAAATTGGAAAAGGCATTAACAAAGGAAAAGATGCATTAATTGACATTCTATTTATGAAAATAAAGGAAAATAGGAGAAAAGGGAGATGAAGGGTCACAAATTGCATGAGAGGAAAATTGAAGGAAGAATGAAGGAAAATGAAGAAAATATAGGCCTCAATGACAAAGAGGCTTTCGAGGATCAGTTCATGGCTTTTTGTCAAATTTTTCTTTGGAGCTCTCTTCTATTCTCTCACTTTCTCATACTCTTGCACACTTAGAGCATTCTTGGAGCATGCTTGGCACACTCTAGTATTCGTTGGATTTGGAGAGAGAAGGAAAAAGGAAAGAAGGAAAGCACAAGGAAATACATGGATCAATAGATACAATCAGGTTTCTTTGTAGGTAATAGGTTTCATGTATGATTTCCTTGCTTGTTTATTGATGCATGGTATATGCATGTGAATTTCTAGTTATATGTTTTCATTGGCCTGGAGATTTTCCTGGATTGATAATGGTTTTAGCCTTGCCTTGCCATTTCTTGGATAGCCATGGTATTATTATTGTTGCTCATAATTCCTTATGAATGTGGGTTGGAACAAATGCTATGTAAGCCTTGAAACAAATTGGGTTGAGTTTCTAGTATTGGAGCCTAGGTTGGGGAAAATTCGTTGAGCCCTTGGTGGGTTGTGTTACTAGTCCTTGGAGCTAGGTTGGACAAATGCTTTGGAGCCCTGGAAGGTTGTGGGTTGAGTTACTAGTTCCTGGAGCCCTAGACAACTTGGGTAGAGACCGATCCAGTTTGTGTTAGTGATGCTCGACCATGAGGTGGAATCATTGGTTGAGGGTTGAGGTGGTTTGGCCTCTTGAAGCTCTAGTTTGGTTTTGTCTTGTTTTATTCCATGAAATCCCACATTCATGCCTATAATAGGGCGCAGGGGTGATTGGTTGAAAGAGAGATTTAGTTCAGACCAATCTATGGTCCGATGGTACGTGGAATTCCTTGACTTGGTTAGTATTTTCTTATGTTAATACGAGACATTTTCCTATGGTGATATAGGAGTATATGTATTGATTATGATGGTACTCTTATGATTGTTTTTCCATGGTTTATATGTTGGTTATTTTCTGGTTATATGTTGGTTATATGATGTGTATCATTTATGGCTCTTGTCATGAATTGTTTAGGTATTGATCAGTTAGTGATTATATGGATTAATAAGTGTTGTTGCAGCTATACGGAGAGGGCATAGAGCCTTCTTGGTGATTCTCAAATGATTCTAATACTATTATGCTTAGATATGCATTCATGACCTGTAGCTTACATGTTTGACGAAATGTTTGTTATGTTCAAGGCAATCTAGGTCAACTTCTATCTCTAAGTTTGAATGTGTAGCCTTGGTGTTATGTCATTTATGATTCTGAGAAGTTTCATGCAATTATGGGCAGTGGTTTGCAGAATAACCTGGAATTGTGGCTCAAATAGCAGGACTGCACCCTTTGAACTATATAATTTGGGTCACAATTTGGGTAACAATTTGAATTGATGGGGTTACATTGATGAGGACATCGGAAATTGAAATGGGGAAGAGTGTAAAGACACTACTTGAGATGTCATTTTCAATGGCATGATGAAGGGTGGATTGATTAAATTTTGCTAAGGGTACATAAGGAGTCTATGTGTTTTGGTAGCCTTTGTGATCAATTCACTATTGATATCCATGATATGGTTAGGACAATGTAGTACCATGTATCCTAGGAGGATCGAGGATGTCTCATTGAGTAGGGAAAACAACTAGCAAAGTGTTGCATAGTATATTTTATGGAGGATGGCACAATTTGGCAATATGATGCATTGTGTGTTGTACATGGCAAGGAAATGGCGTTGATGAGTGCCCTAAAGACATCTGAATGGCTAACAAAGCAAAAACATGATCTTCAAAGACTAATATATGTTGGTGTAGATGGATGGCAACAATGTCTCACATTGGGAAGTGGATTGGTCCAGCATTGTTTACACGAGAAAATGGTGCATCATTGTTTAAAGTGAGGTGGCAATGGCATAACATCCAGTATAATAAAATGAAACACTCAACATTCCACATAGTTTAAGGTCCTTATGTTACGTTTAATCAAGACATGTCAATTAAATGCAGAATCGAAAGCATTTTATACTCATTTTTACTACCATTTTTCATCCCACGGTTAGGACGATATTTGCTCACTGCCAAGCAGTTGCTTAGCGGCATTATTTCTATGAAATTCACGAAGTATGAATAGTCCTACATCAGCCTCTCTATTCAAAGATAGGCTATGACAAGCCTTAGGCGACGGTAATTTCTGAGTTTAAATCCGATTTAGAATACAGATTGCATCTAGGGTAAATTATTTACCATCTAAAACATTATTTACTGGTGAGAATTTTCCATAAGTTTTATTCTTCCTTTGTGTCAAATATTCTAGATCTCATCTTGAATTTAAGATTTCGATTTTGACATGTTTCAAATATTAAACTAAAACACATTTTTAAAATTTGTAAACTAAAAAATTTATATTTTTCTAAAAAAAATTCGTCAATACAATTTTAAAATGTATTTATATTTATTTGGTAATAACAAGGATGAAATTACTGCAAATCATTCCAAAAACCATTAAAACGAGCAACCCATATCCATATTTAACCATTAAAACGAGCAACCCATATCTGGATTATCCGGATTGCAGATTCTCCTAACTTGATTACGTAGCTGTTTGGTCCCACCTCTCTGGCTCCGTTTATAGAAACGGACGTCTGACATCAGTGATTGTCCCCGCGCCGTTTAGAGGAGGTGCTCAACGCATCGAATTAAATTCAAGGCAACTGGCAATAGTGGGTCTTACCCGTACGAACTGACAAATGCACAGTTAAATGGTCGATGCTGTACTTGGAATTAGGCATGGGCCAAAAACATTTTACATAAATTATATTTCTTATCACCATTGTCATCTGCGGTATTTTGAAAATCAAGGCAAATATGTTGATATGGGTTGGCAGCAACCTTTATTTTATTTTTAATCTTTTCCCTCAAAATGGCTACTAAATTAGTGATGTGATGGTTATTAAATTAGTGATTTTTTATTTAATATTATTGAGTGGAATTTTTATTCAAAATTTAAATAACTGTATCTATTGGTTAATAGAAAAAGTTAGATTGGTTAATAGAAAAAGTTAGATTTAAAAATAAAATTATAAATATTACTGTCATTTAAAAATTTAATTGTTATTAATATTGTGATTTTTATTAATTATTATTTTAGAAATTTTATTTCAATAAAAAAAATAATTTAGAAAATTTATATAAAAAAATTGGATTTTAAAATTTTATAAAAAATTATTACTTGTAATATTATTTTGAATATTATTTTCTATAATTTTTTTAATACTTTAAAAATTATTGTTTCTTTTGAAGATGCATTTCACACCATCATCTAAGGAAAATGTGTGATTCTTTTCCCGAGAACCATGGGCCTTTAGATTGAGCACTCTTATAATCTTTTCGACAGGAAAACACAACTATGAAGAAGCCCTTAGAATAGAAGAGAACCCTGCAAGATCTAGTCCAATTAGAGTGTATCCATTTGTAAAGATTTGTTGTTCAAGGCCACAGCCCATTGAATTGGGAGATCAAGCCATTCTATGCCATTAGCTCATGAAGATATTTTAGATATGGATAGGAAATGTTAACAGAGGGAATATCCTTCGATTTTTCCACGATAAATGGACTAGGTACATCTTGGGAAGGGACTTCTTTTCCTGGAGGTTGAGGGTGAGTCGAAGGAGGATGAAAACCCCGGGCAGCCTAATTATGAACTACATCTTTCTATGAGAAAGCCTGGGAGGAGGAGGGCTTCCCCAAAGCACATCGTCGCAGGCAAAGAGTCAAAATCATAGTGGAATCCTTACAAATATGATAATCAAAGATTGGAAGAGTATATTCTAATTTCTTACCTTCATAAAGGAGGAATTTAAGTCCTTGAGGAAACTCTGATTTAAGCTCCAACAAAATTTTCAGGTCCCTTATGAGATTCATAGATCTCACGCAAAAAAACAAAGAGTGTCGAGAGACCATTTTGATTGAGATCTGGAAGGGACTTTTGCATATGTAACCCTTTTCAAACAAAGCTTCTACATCAACTAGGGTTTTTGGTAAGGGTTGGGATGATTTTATATCCAATACAGATGACCTCAATCCGTAATGAGGGAGCCCTTTTGATTATGGCTTCTAAAGAGAATCCCATTTGAGATATTTAGAGGACGAAAGAACCTGAACAAGGTTAAGGACTACAAACTTATATATTTCCATGAAATTTCATTAAAAATTTATTTGTTCTTGAACCTAAGAATGAATTCCAAAAAGAGCAGAACTAAAGATAGAAAAAATAGTTATTTGAATACAAATAAATAGTAAGTGTTACAATAAACTAGAGAATCCTCAAGATGAATGGGTGTCTCGTTCTATGCATTTTCCCACAACATTTTTGAGGTAGCCTTCCCCAATTGTTGCCTAGTGATTCTAGGATCAAGAAGATACATAATAAAGGATGGAAAAACTAAAAAGGCTAAAACATAAAGAGATCCCACAAATGAAAATAAGTGTCTGAGAGATGGGAAGGAGCTAGTCTAATATGCCAAGACTCCTCCACTTAAACATTATCAAACCAGTCAAGGGACATGCCTAACTCGAAAGAACAAATTCTAGGTTTATGAAAGGGAATGGAGAGTGAAGAATCATCAAATGGAGACATACATTGTATAAGTTGGTGTTGTTTCCCCAAAAACTAGAAAATTCCCCTTACGCCAAATCTTTGCAGATGTAGTTGAGCCCTAATCTTGCATAGAAAAGTTTGATGGGAGGTCCAAGAGAATTAATAGGCATATCGGGGTTTTTATCCCCACCAAAAACTAGGATTTGTTATTGCCCAATTCTAACACATACACACTCCATCATCCCATTGATGAAACACATAATATAATAGGATCCTTCAATAACTAAAACCAAAATTAATGAACAAATTCTTAAGGGACTACAAAGGATCCTTGAATCTCTCAAATTTATGCAAATGGAATGATGAACTATCTTCTCATTAGTGAGAAAATAAATGTGATGTGAACCCATCAATTTTTTTCCGAAGAAAAAACAGTAACTTTTTATTAAAAAGATAATGAAAAGTTACATCTGGTTATGCAATGAAGCATGTTGAGATCTGCCACAAGTGCTCTACGCAGCGTTAGAAGACTAACGTGCAAAAAGAAATAAGAAGAAGAGAAGAGGGAAGAGAGAATGAAAAAGAGGCAGAAAATACTAAAAATAGTTCAAGTTTTCCGCCCCTTTTTCTTTTCGACCTTACGCCACTCTCCTTGAGTGGGCTCGGTCGAAGCAATGATCAACTGTGTTTCTACGTTCTGTGATCCAATTTCTTTGTCTGAATCTGAGGTATCTGAGTGGTGATGTCGCTTGGTGCCTCCTATGTTGTGGTCCATGCTTGTCATCTCTGCCTTGTTGTCTGTTGTGTTTCCTTTCTGTTTCTCCATTTCTTGAGCTACCTCGGTCTTCTCTGCAGAGATCTCTTCCTCCTCTGCTTCTGATTCTTCGTCCTCTGAAGCTGGTGGTGAGAATTGCCATCCTTTCCTCTGCTTCCCTTTCTGCTTCTTTTTACTCTTGGCTTCTGGGCATGTGCTTTGTAAGTGTCCTGTCTGCCTACAGAGTCTACATCTGAAGGCGGTATTTTCATAGTCTAGCACTTGCAACCAGTTTTGTTGTTTGTAGATCAGCCTTATATTGTCCGGCAGCCCTTTACTTAAATCTACTTCCACACAGATACGTGCGTAAGTGTAGATTCTCTCATCAATCCTTTCCAAATCTGTTTTGATATATTTCCCAATGCTGTTCCCTATGCCTTCCAGGACTCGTTCATTCCAAAAATGCAGAGGTAGATTATATAATCTAACCCAGACCGGCATTTTGGTTACAGTCATTTTGTTTGGATCAAAGTCTGGAAACCATGGGATCATGAACAGCCCCGATGTTCCCCAAAACCAGGGTCCTGCACTGATGACTGTGTCTCTGACTTCCTTGGATGAGAATCTGACTATAAAAAACCCCTTTGAGCAGAGATGAATATCACATTCCATGGTCCAGCTGGTGAAGATCCAATGGAATAGATCCAGGGGTTTTGGCCAAAAACTGTTGAAACGACAAATGAGAGCTTGCGTTTCATAGGACGCTACGAAATCATCCAGCCAGAAGAATCTAGGTTTAAAGCTGGGGTTTGCTCTGCCTGATCTACTATGTATGGTCTGGGTATATGGCCGCCTTGATCTGGAGGGGACCCTGAATCTCTGCTGCCCTGTAAAATATTTTTGTAGGATAGGCATCCCTTGGGTTGTTGCTGAGGTGCAGTTTTTTTCCCCTTGTCTCCGCTTTGTTGTCCCTTGGGCGTAGCCCCTCCTCTTAATCTGAGGTTTAAAGAAATGGTTGACCCTGACCCAATCTCATAGCTTCCCATCGATCTACAGTCCTGTAGAGACCACCTTCCACTGACCAGATGTTGGATCTGGACTGGGTATCCCATTTCTACCCATATTTGTTGTTTCAGTTGCATGGAGGTAGTTCCTGCATAAACCCACACTAACCGGGTTTTCCCTTGTGGGGGTTTAATCAAAATCTGAAAACAATTTTTTGTTACCTGCTCTGGCTGAAGGCCAAACTCCAGATCTGGCCCTGATCTTGTTCGTTTTTCCTTTTGCATGTCAAGATCAGCGTGAAAACTGCTCGATCTGGGGATGGTGTCTTCGACCTGCTGCTTGGGATCAATCTGTACTCGTATGGAGGCTAGATCAAGTAGATCTGAGCCGAGACCACACTGATTTGGTCTGTGTGTTGCAGAAGGGGGCGGATCTGCACCATACAGTCCCCCCCTGTCGGTTCTCCGCGCGATCTGGATTGGATAAGGACCAGCCTCTAACCGCCATTTTTCACACTGATCTCTTTGTTCGGGGACGTGATTTAGGGTCTCAGCCTTTTTCGAAAGAGATACCTCCTCGAATAACCACGCAGAGAGCCCGAGTGATGTAGAAAGGAGCGGATCTGCATCATGCAGACCTCCCCTGCCTAATCCATGCGTTTTGGGGTTGTCGAGGCCCGTCTTCCAGACGCCATTCGTCACGCAGCCTTCTTAAGTCAGGGGCGCATTTCAGGATTACGATCTTCTGCAGGGGGAAACCCTCCTCGTATATCCATGCCGAGATGGGATCTTCGGTTGATGCATTCGCCCCGCATTCTCGCTGAAAACTTTTATTACGTTTCCCCTCCAAGATCAAGTGAGACCTTGTGACAGAAAAGACCACCTCTGCGTAGCCGCACTGGTCCGGGAGTATTTGAAGCATTTGTCTGCGATTGATCAGCCGTTCCTCTGAATATGATTGCAATGAGGATATCCTCTCAGCATTGGTCACCGTTTCCCCACAACCTGGATTGTCTTCGGCCCCTGAGGCAGATCTGGGAACCGATGCGGCGGCAACCTGAAACCTGTTTACACAAACCCTAACCATCGCCATCCGTTCAGCCTCCTTCAATATTCTTCAAACTAATTTTTCAAACAAAAGATATGCCGTGAACCCATCAATTTAAACTTAGAGCTATGGGATATAACATGTAGTTCTACCCCCATTTTTTGATAGTATTCCAATCTCAAGGTTTGAAGCTATGTTAGCCTGCTTGTCTACGACACAATTGAGGTGTCTTTTGACATTGAAATAATAGGATTGTGAAAGAAAATTGGAATCCTTTTTAATCCAAATGATGATGTTTGTCAAGTTCTTTCCATTCAATGCCACAAAGCATTCATGGCTCTGATGATGGTTATGGAATCTCTAACAATTTTAAAAATAATTTGACAATTTCCTCCTTTCCAATCAATATCCCTTACAATGGTGACTAACCTTTTTCCTAGTTATAATAACTTCTCCTAATCCCTATGCAAAATTACATATTATTTTTCTCCCAATCTAAAAAATCAATCCCCTCATTCTTTCCACCTTTACATCCTTAAAGAAAATTTAAAATGTATATGGCTAATATTATAAAAGTAGCGTTACATCTTTTATTAGTTTATGGTAATGAAAATTGTAAAATTTATAGGTCTTTCAGACTAATATAAAATTTAAATAAGTTAATAATTTTAAAACATGGATTACATTTTTTTTATTAGTTTTTGGTAATGAAAATTGTAAAATTTATAGCCTTTTAAAATATACAAAATCAAGTATGAGGTGTTAGGGATACATGGGAAGATAGTAGATAGCTGGAAAGGCAAGTATGTGCATGTACAAGGGAAAGAGAGGAGGGGGTAGGAGGATACAAGCCATCTTAGTTTGATCCCAACACATCATGGATATCCATCACATGATTTCCAAGATATTATTCTTGCAAGAAGTCAAGCTATTATTAAAAACCTTCACTTTACACATTCCATGATTTTGTTATGCATTCATATAAAACCCATGCCCTATTTGGGAGGTTATTTCTCTTTGTAAACACCATTCAACCTATCTCGGTCATTGATCCATAGGCATGCAATCTGACATTTTGCGAGGTCTATTTATGTAGGTTTTTTTGAGTAAAATAACCACCTCATGGGAATCTATCAGTGGGCCCTAGTTTTCTACAAAAACATGCCAATGCGGAGGATCAAACCCCATGTCTCTCTCAAGGGATAGGGAGTCACATCTATCATAATTAAAATATTTTCAATGAGCTATTGGAGCAATAAGACGATAACTGTTGCAAGACCAAGGGATTATACTACTAAAGTTCCTTCATTGTTACATCCAACGTGTTTCACAGCTTTGGCACCACCACCATCCCACCACTTGCAAAAGAGAAGTAGTTACTTTCTTTAGCCAAACCTCCCATGAAACCATAGTAATACTTACACATGTAACAACCCTGGTGAAAATTCCATGTAATAAAAGTTAATAAAGGAAAAATAATAACCGAGGTTGATGGGACACTTATTCCAAGCTTAATGTTGGGGAAAAACATAGTGATGGGGATAACTGGTGGTTGATTAATGGTGAATGAAATTGGAAAAGACTTTGGAAAGGCAAAATAACATGTTGGCACATTTATTTATGAAAATAATGGAAATTAGGAGAAAAGGGAGGTGAAAGATCACAGGTTGCATGTGAGGAGGAAAATGAACAAAATAATGGAAAATGAAGAAAATAGAGGCCTCATTAATAAAAAGGCTTCGGAGGATCAATTCATAGACTTTTTTCAGTTCATCTTTGGAGCTCTCTCTCCATTCTCTCTCTCATACTCTTGGACACTTTGAGTTTTCTTGGAGGAGTGTGGCATACTTGGAGTTTTGGAGCAAGAAGGAAAAGGAAGAGTAGGAAAGTGCAAGAGGACATCAAGATCAACATTTCAACGAGTTTTTCTTGCAGGTATCGAGTTGCATGTATGTCTTCCTCACTAATTTTTGGATGCATGAATATGCTAGTGGTTTCTTGGTTATGATCTGTCATTGGCATGGAGATTTTCCTAGATTGACAGTGGATTTTGCTAGCATTTCCATTTCCTAGATAGCCATGGTGTTGTGGGTTCATTTCTTTATTTTTCTCATTGGTTCTCATGTTTCCTTTAGCTTGGGTTGAGTTACTAGTTCTTGGAGCCTTGGTTGGAGAAACGTTGTGGAGCCTTGTAATAACTTGGGTTGAGTTACTAGTCCTAGAGCCTTGGTTGGAAAAACTGTCTAGAGCCCTTGGTGGGTTGAATTACTAGTCCTAGAGCCTTGGTTAGACAAACGCTCTAGAGCCCAGAGGTAGTTGTGGGTTGAATTACTAGTCATGAAGCCTTGGTTAGAACAGATACTCTGGATCCCTGGAAGGCTTGGGTAGAGACCAATCTGGTGATGGTTTGTGATGTACCACCATGAGGTGGAAACATTGTTTAATGGGTTGAGGTGGTTTGGCCTCTGGAAGCCTTGGATGATTTTGATTGATGTGTTTTATGATATCCCACATTCATCTTGGAATATGGAATGGGGGTGACTAGATGTAGAGAGGTTTGGCTCAGCCCGGTCTATGGTTAGGTGGTTCATGGAAGTCTTGAACCTGGTTGGCCTTTGCATCATTAGTATGAGGTTATTTCTCCTTGTTAATTCATGAGTATTATATTGGTTTATATGTGGATTATATGGTTGTTTTTTCCTTGGTATTTTTGTTGTTATTATGTTGGTTATGAGCATGTATTATGACAATGGCTATGTATGGATCTTATCATGTTTTTACTTGTAAATGAATGAACAACTTATATATGGCCTAATAGATGAAATTGTAGCTAATGTGTTGAGGCACCAATGCTTCTTAGCGATTCTCATCTAAGTATGAGACTCCTATGCTCAGTTATACTGTTAAGACATATAGCTTTTATGTTTGTGACATGTTTGACGAAATTCCTGTCATGGCTAGTAGGGGCCCAATCTAGTCCTTGTCAATGTTTTCATAGATGTGTCATTGTTCCGCTGTTAAATTTCATTTCTAAAGGTGTCAGAGTTATGGGCAGTGACCTAGGCGCTGGGCCTAAAAACGTGGCACAAATATCAGAGTCACAAGCACAACACAGGGGAAAAAAGTCCTCAGACACTCGCTTTCCCTTACTGTGGGTGCGTTTGGAGCCTCCTGGATGCATGTTGGTCCATATCATGGGAGTGTCCAGGGGTTTGATGCATTAAAACTTTAGATGGTCTCAAAGGCTGGTTACTTGAGTGGTTGGGATGGCTCCTAGGAGTTATGTTGCTGACGTGGAAGGTCTTTGTGATGTGTTCCACCGGTTCCACTTCCTTAATTGACACAAAGGGAGTCAAATCATATCATAGTAACTTCTCGTCACATGTTTACCTTGGTTGGTCGATTACTTGGGTAGATGTGGGAGGAGGGCGTTAGAGAGTGGTTCTAGAGCATGGTTCACCCCTCGTATTAGATGGTTTGTGTGTTGGTCATGAATTCATGTCAGTTGCATATGTGTTTCTTATGTTGTGAGACCATGTGTTTGTTTCATTTGTATGGTATGGGTTATGGTTGCAGTGAGATTGCCATGGGAAGTTGATGGTGTTGTTGTGGAGTGTGTCGTCATGAGTGTATGGTTGATTATGCATTGTTTATGCATGTTAGTATTCACATGTGGTCAAGTGTACAGTGATGTGGTAGTTGTTGTCATGCATGAGGTCATGGTATGTGTAGTTGATATAGTCATGCATTGATGACTAGACTCTAGCTAGAATGATGGTTATATGCTTATATGCTTATGTGTTATATTTCTATATGTTTTCATGATTATGTTATACATGTATTACACTGATTTGTTGATCTTACAAACAAGGTATCCTCCCCGAATTATGCTAAGGGTTTGAAGCCATCCTCACAGTCTCTTTCCATGTAAGGTTTGAAGCTATTTCACCATGTTATTCCACACTTACAATGTGAATTTTCTCGCCCACAACTTTCACTCTAATTCTATTGAATTTATCAATTCGTAGGTGTTCATTGAACTAGGTTTCCCATCAGTTGGTGAGGGGCAAAAAAAATTTATGGTCGCGCTTAGCCATTTTTACCCCTTGTTCTAAGTTCAACTATGTCGATAGAATTTACCTTACAGTTCTCTAGAAGCTCAGATAGCATATTTTGAGCTATAGGTCCTCAACATTACTTTGTCGAATGGTTTCATTCTAAAACAACTAATTTATATTATTATTTGTTGTTTGACTCCAACTCCATTTCTATTTCAAAATATTTTCATCACTGCTAGGAACTGGCTAATTTCTCCATCCCTTGGTTACAGGTGAGTTCTTTGGTTCTAGGTACTGGATTGGGAATCTCAGGCTTAGACCAACCATCGATTGTGATTTCTCACTGGGGTTTCTTCATTTTCAATTCCAGGTTTTTTTCTTGAACCTCATCCTCCAGTTAGGGTTACTTCAAAACCATTGCTCTACTTAGTCTAGTGTACATCGAAGGACTGGTTAATTCTGGCTATGGAGATAGGGCTTACCAGACCTTGACCCAACAGGGTTAGATAAGAAGATCTTTTTTATTTTTTATTTTTTTGTAATATGGTCATATTGTCTTAATTATCAGGCATGGTCATGGGGTTGACTATAGTTTATTTTGAAACAAGTCTAAACAAAATGCAAATAGACATATGTTTAAATTATGTGATTTGTTATCAGTTCTCCTTCTACTTTTATATATGAAACTATAATTTAAAACTGGGCCTTTTACCTTTAATGGAATTCATGTATGTTGTTTATTATCATAATTTTATGTCTTGAATATAAGTAATTGTACAGTAAGGTTTTGGCCTAGAATCGATACTTGTGGGTTTACTATTCTGTCTTGGTATATGTTTTAGCAATGTTAGTTTCCAGTATTGTCTTTGTCTCCACGTGTGTGGTTGATGAAAATGTATTTAATTTGTTTTTTGTATACAATCATTACCTACAAGTACATGTATATTATTTTGTTTCATATATATTTAATCATTACTAGGTTTAGAGCTCTGTCTAGCCCCTTGTATCTATGAATGAAGATTGCACAACGCTTTTAATTACTACATGCACTTTTTTACTTTTCCCTGTCCTCGATGGCTAAAAGTTATTGATGCCCGGCCGAGAACACGTCCTGGGTATTTTGGGACTAGTCCCTCGACCCTTAGGGTATTTAGTTAGGTTACTTAGAATCTGGATTGCCTAAGTGGAGCTTTGGATCACCACCTCCAACTAATCAGTTTCCCCTTGAATCTTTGTTATGAATATTTTGTGAAGGTTAAGAAGTATATTGGTTTTCTGTTTTGTCTCTGTAATTTTTTAAAAATAATTACTTCATTACTCGACATTTTTATTGAACAGAGCCACGTTACATACGTCACATAGTAATTGTTTCATGCACAGGATCATGATACACATGAATTATTCTTTCCACATGCCTTTATCAACATTGGCTATAATAAATAAAGACCAACTATTAATTGCTACACAACCTGTAATCCAAGAATAAAATTAAATTGAAAGTAACACTATTGCATAAAGTTCACTATTAATATGCATATAATTCGTAAGAAACTTATTTGTGTCTATCTTGACTAGTTGTTTAGCGCCTAAGAAGTCGAAGCCACCCAACCACGAGTCTGGCAATGATGTCCAGACTCTCCCCCGAGCTTCCTTTATCCAAATAGTTATAGTATTCAACCACTGAATTATTCCATTCTGAACCTCAAGACTTACTAGTCCAGCTCAGCATTACCATTTCTCAAGGTTTCTTGTTCGAGGGTTCCACTGGCTTGGTGTCTAGCTCAAAAACACATCAAACCTGGTAGAACTATGCCCCCTTACAAAAACTTCTGCAGGAATTTTGTTCTTCAAGTTTTTCACTTCTCTGTTCTTTCAATCATTTGGCTAACTTTCAGCCATCCCCTGGATTTCCCCCACCGAGATCAGGTTTTCCTTCTTTTCCCTTTCTCTTGGAAGAGAGCAAGTGATGACTGTTTCTAATTGTCTAGAGGTTTGGAGTTCGTTACCCTTGGTCTCTTTTAATATTTTTCAAACACACATTTTTTTATTTCTAATCAACAAAGATTATTAAAAAGTTCCACTAGGATCTTCCACCAAGCCACAAAGTCCAACGAACATATGCAAATCAAAATTACTAATATAATTAAAATAAAAGTAACCATAGTAACTTATGCATCCTAGGGTGTTACATATGAAGACTGACACTAGTTATATTCTTCAACACCATTGATAGAAGACTTCGACTTCTGCTACCTTTTTGGTTTATGGACTTCCTTAAACCACCTTTAATAGAACAGTTCGAATTTTGCTACCCACTTTAGTTTGCATTCTTCCTTAAACCACTAAATTTAATGTTCACATCTAACCATTGGTTTTTAATTACCTTAATATTTTAGCTCTCTTCTTGGAATCACATATGCCCTTCAAATTTAGACAAGGCCAGGGTAGGGGTGAATGTTGGAAACATAATCCTTAAGGGATTATGTAAATTGTAATATTCACTTGTGTGGAAATAAAAAAGCCACAAGTGAACATGAATAGTTATGAGAAGTCCAAGAGACCTCTTCGAATATGAAACCAAGTGTCATAATCTTTTGTGTTTATGTATCATATGAATAATATTTGAATCTCATGTTTTTCTAAACTTTCAAAACAACCAAATACAAACTTGAAAATGGAACCATCCATGAAGGATCAAGTCAATGAGAAAAGAAAAAAAGTATACCCCTTCTGAAATGTGGTGACAAAGGGAGGGAGAAGGTTGCATGACAATTTTGATGTATTCATTGTTATTATAGTGAAGATATATTAAATTGATTTCAATTTTATCATTATTTTTAAAGTTTTATGTACATCATCATGAAAATTTCTTAAAATGGAGGAAGAAAGAGTTTAAATTAATTTTTAAAAGTTCATACAATCAATTCAACTTTGAAATTTCTTTGGGTCTAGCTCAAATGGTGGAAATGATAAATTTTGATGATCTCTATCCAAGTTCATATCTTATTTATAACATGACTAATCTTCATGATGATCCCATGAATTACGAATTAAAATATTGAGAATTAAAAACATTAAAAGAAAAAAAATTATTAGAATTGTAAATATTAGTTCTTGAGATAAAGGATAAATTGTTAGGATCTCTACCCAAATTCAAATATTATTTATGATATATGTTGTTTGGGTAAGTTAAGAAATTAAGATATTAAGAATTAAAAACATTAAAAGAAAGAGTTATTGGATTTGCAAATATCAATGGTTGAGACGCCTAATTAGATTTAATTGCAAATTTCACCCAGAATTATATAATTAAATATTGATAATAATTTATTGAAAAAACTAAAAAGTTAAAATATTCATTAAATTAAATATTTAAGTTTTAACTTATAATTTTATAAAGGATTATCTATATATATATATATATATATATATATATATATATATATAAGAAAGAAAGATCAAACATGTAAAAAATAAAATTTTATTTTAATTCTTCATATTTTTAAAAACTTTTTGGTATCTTTTTTTAAATTTATTTGTTCTTTCATTTTATATTTTTCATACAATAAAGTTAGATCTTATTACAACAAAGTTCATTTATGTTATTAGGGAAACTAAATTTAGGTGAGAAGAATAACAATCATTCCTCACAATCACTTGATAAACTAACATATATTAGATACATTTACATTCATATTAAAAAAATTTAAAAATTCAACCTAATTTAAACTTGTTATGATTTGAATTTTTTTTAGTTGTTTCTATTCAAAATTCAATTAAAGTATTGAAAAATTAGTTGAATTGTAAAATTAATGATTAAAATTGCAAAATCTAAAAATAATTGTTTTTAAAAATACAATATATTTATACTTTCAAAAATACAATTTTATTAAAATTATATAACAAAACTCCAATCATATTTCTTTAAAAAAAAAATTTATAAAATTTTCCCTATTTAAAAATAAATAAAAATTACTGAATATTAAATTTAAAAAAATTGATAAACAACTTTTCCTATTTACTCTTTACGCCTTTCAAAAAAAATAAACTTCAAAACTCTATAAACAATTTTTCATTTAATTATTTATACCTTTCAAATGAACTTTAAACTTCTTGTTTAAATAAATCATTATATTCTTATTAAAAAACCTTAAAAAACTTATAATTCCATATAAATATTAAAATTCTATTAATAATTTTTTTTAAATATATTTTATATTCATATATGGAAATAAAAACCTTTACCCTTCGTGAAACTTCCTTTTGAAACAAATATTTAGCCTTTCATATATAATCATTTTAAATACATTATATATTTATATAAACGAAAGTAATTAAAAAAATCATAGAAATTGATAATATCATATAAATATAAAAGAATTTAAATAAGACTCCCAAATATTATCACCCAAAGAGAAAAGCAAACCAAAACCACTAATACATTAAACGCTTAATATTATTATCACCCAAAGAGAAAAAGCAAACCAAAACCACTGATACATTAAACACTCGAATATTATCGCACCATGATCAATGTGTGCACCATAAAATCAAATACCAAAAATAAAATGTAGTCATTACGGTGGAGATCATTGTGATGCAATAACTGGGCCGTTTCTGTGCTTGGATAAAATAAAATGTGAACAACTATGTACACTCTATATGCCGCATGCAACTGACTTCTCCGGGTCATGGGCATAGTTGCTTGACTTAATCCACCACGACATTGCCGATTGTACATTAAGAATTTCCAATGAGTTCAAATTCTCAACTGCAGACAACATCTGAAAATTGCAACACCTTTCCCAGTGATAACATTTGAGGCCAATTAACTTTTCAACCGACTGTGGGAGAATCTGCAAAGTGGTGCACCCACGCTAATAAAGACTCAAAAGGTTCAGCGAATCTGCAATCTGCTCTGCAATTATTTCCTTTAATCTTCTCTGGAGTCTGCACAAGTTGACGTAGAGATACGCAATTGTTTGTCAGTCCAAACATGAATGCAACTATATTGTATTCAATACGGTGGAAGACATCACATGATGCTCGCCAAACAGATGCCTGGAACACTTAAGGAACTGCCTGACTCCATGTGCCTACTTCATGTAATAATGGTAAGGGAACGAAAACATCGTAAGAATGGTGATCTCTTCTGCTCTCCCGATGGAATTACCCATGAATAAACATGGTGCTCCCCACTTCCAGCCAGCTTCTAGTTCAGCAAGCAAAAATGGTTTACGAAAGACTGCAGCAGCTACACACCGCTAAAACAACAATCTTACTTCATATATATATTTTTTTATTTTGAAACAAACATCTCGACGTCAACACAGAGAAACATACCGCTAGAAAGCCTACATCCCAGGGATTCATGAAGCTCTCTCCACCGGCTATCAAAACTCAAAATTCATGAAGCGCTCTGCGCGGGCTATCAAAATTCAAAATTCAAATAGGAGGGATGCGTTAGTGAGGTGATGCATGGCCGTCCCATCTGCAGAAATTTAATGATTGTGCCATCGAATGGATAATGCTCGTCAGTCTAGGCGAGTCCCCACGGAATACAGATACAGGCATGAAGTCATAGCGAGTTTTCTGACTTTCGCTAGATGTGATCTCCGTGTTTATATAAACGGACGGTAACAGTGAAAAGGAGGGCCCCGACTGGCCCTGTCGACAATCCAAAAGAACATCATTCCCATATCATTCATATCATTCCCATTTTCAGAATCTCATTTCCTGCCTTTCGTGTTTCCAATACGTGTTATAAGTGACATCTTTCAAAGCTCCTACGCAATGGTATTCCTTCTTAACTTGGGATTCCTTTCTTACTTAACATGTTTGGAATTTTTCTTCGAGAAAAACATTCATGGAACACACTATAGATCTATCAAAACACAAATATTAAAAATTTCGGTGGATTGGCAAAGGTGTTTATCAAACTCTAAGTATGTTCACACAAAAAAGTTAAAGAGTTCAAACTACAGTAATGAAGGCCAAATGTATTTTAAAACAGCGAATGACGTAAAACGTAAAGCATTCCAAAGATCGTATAATTCATTTGGATTCTGATTAAACGTCTTTCATGGTTAATGACGGAGCTCTGTATACAGCCTGCATTGAGCTCTATGGCCACGGTCTTGACCACTGTTTTAATTATGAAGTGTTTTTCATTCAACGAAGTCTTTCTTCAGTCACTTGTGTAGCTGCTCGACTACTCCCTCACCCCATTGCAATTTGGGACATTCATTCACATCAACCTTCTCCATCGAGCTCAATTGTTCAACACTGGGCAACCTCTTCAAATTGCAGCATCTACGTAAGTGAATAGATTGAAGATTTCCTTAAATTCATAATTGAACTTGGGAGGATCTCTAAGGTGGGGCACCCGCTCAAGTTAAGACTCTGGAGGTCTGTTAAGTTCCCAACTGAGTCTGGGAGCGCCTGCAAAGTGGAGCACAGACTCAAGTTAAGACTTCGCAGTTTTTTTAACTTCCCAACTAAATCTGGGATTATTTGCAAAGTGAAGCACATCCGCAAGATAATACTTTCAAGGTTTGTTAAGTTCCCAATTGAATCTGGGAGCATCTGCAAAGTGGAGCATCCGCGCAAGAGAAGAGTTTGGAGGTTCTTGAAGTTCCCAAAGCAGAGCACCCCCTCAAGTTAAGAGTCAGGAGGTCCGTGAAGTTCCCAACTGAATCTCGGAGTATCTGCAAAGCGGAGCACCCGCCCAAGTGAAGGCCGTGGAGGTTCATGTATCAGAGAAAACATTTCACACTAAAAGCTTGTCGATTTCATTACCAAAGGTTGAAATTTATACATTGGTTGAGGTTGAATAGTAGCTCCGCTAACTGAAATTTATTTCTTACTGACTTCTTACTTTATTTCCTACTGACTCATGCGGACTATCTATCTATCTACCACTGACTAATGAAAGTGGTGGTGATTAATATCCTGACACCTCCCCTTAATAAGGACCTACATGTTAACTTGTTTGCTAGTCTAAGTCTTACAACATAATTTGGATTTTCTACAACACACAACTTACTTCTACATGTTTCAAATTTAGCCTTTCCCATGGACTTGGTGAATATTTCAGCCCCATTTTGATTTGTATTACAATATCACAAGTCAATTTCTTTTTATTGCAGTTTTTATCTTACAAAATGATGTTGTGTGTCAATGTGCTTTGTCCTTACATGATATATAGGATTGTTTTCCAATTTGATAGTGCTTTGATTGCCACATATGATTATTGTAGGTGCTTGTTGCATTTCTGCAACATCTTCAAGTATCATTCTAAGCCATATTGCTTTGCAAGTAGCATTGCATAATGCTTTATACTTAGATTCAGTGGATGACAAGGAAACAATTGGTTGTTTCTTACTACTCCAAGATATTGGTCCCGAACTGACAGTAGTAGATTTCCTAACATATGGATTTCCAGCCCATTCAAAATCAGAATAACCTGCCAATTCAACATCAAATTCATCAGTATACATAATACCAAAATTAAGTGTTCCTTTCAGATATTGAAGGACTTTCTTTGTTGCTTTTTAGTGGCTTTCACAAGGCTTAGCCATGAACTAACTAAGTATGCTGACAAAATATTATATATCTGCCCGGGTAGTGGTGAGGTAGTTCAGACTTCCTACCAGTTGACAATACAAGGTTCCATTCACCTCTTTGGTTCCATCATCATTGTACAATTTGACATTCTATTCTAAAGGAGTAGATATTTCCTTGCATTCAATCATATTGAACCTTTTAAGGATTTCCCTTGTATATTTTCTTTGTGTAATTAGTGTCTTACCAAATTCCCTCCAAACTTCAAGACCTAAATAGTAATGCAATTAACCAAGATCCTTCATCTCAAATACATGTGACAATTTAATTTTAATTTCTTCAATTAACTTTGACGCATTTCTTGTTATAATAAGATCATCAACATATAGATATATCAAAGAAACATTATCATATTAATCTTCCTTGATGTACAAGTTAGGATAATGTTTTCTTCTCATAATTGAAAGAATCAGTTTTCACATACCAAGATATTGGTGCTTGTTTCAAACCATATAAAGTTTTTTTTAACTTGCAAACCAGATGCTCTTGTCCCTATTTTACAAACCTTTCACGCTGAACCAAATAAACTTCTTCTTTTAACTCACCATTCAAAATTGCAGATTTGACATCTAACTAATGCATTTTCCAATTATATTTTGTAGCTAATGAAATCACGATCCTAATTGTGTTCAACTTAGCTACAGGTGCAAAAGTATCTTCATAATCAATTCCCTCCTTTTGTGAATATCATTTTGCAACCAATCTAGCTTAATACTTATCAATACTTCCATCAACATTAAAATTACATTTATACAACCATTTGCATCCTTTGGGAACTTTATTTTTAGGCAATTTTGTTAATTCCCATGTGTCATTCTTCATTATAGAGTTACATTCTTCATTATTGCATCTCTCCATTCTTCATATTCTTTAACTTCTTCATATCTTGAAGGTTCTATAACATTCATAATAAGAGACATTAATGCATAATCTTTATACCTGATAGGTACTTGACTTTGACGTGATGACCTTCTTGGAGTTTTACTGCTTTCATCTTTCTTTCTTCTTTGTGGAGTCTTCTCTCCTCTTCCTGGAGTGTCATGACTGCTTGATTCTCCTTTCCCTTGAACCTCTACCTATTTCTGTGCTTGTTATTGTCCCTGTTCAACACTTGTATCTATATTGACATAATCATCAGTGTCATGCCACACACCAGTATGAGCAAATGTCTTGCAACCAAAAACTTTCAAATGACTCACTTTGGTTTATACCCATAAAATGCTTCAAAAGGTGTTTTAAGCTCTAAATTTTTGGTTGGACTCCTATTTTTCAAGCAAACAACAGTATTAATGGCTTCAACCCAAAACTATTAAAAATATTTTTACCTTGAAGCATACTACGTGCACATTCAACTCATGTTCTGTTTTTCCTCTCATAAATTCCATTTTGTTGAGGTGTATGTGACACTGTAAATTGTTGTAGAATCCCATTTCTTTTACAATATTTATTAAATAATCTTGATTTATATTCTCCCCCCTGATCAGATCTCATAATTTTGATGCACTTGCCAATTTATTTTTCCACCATATTCTTAAACTCTTTAAAGTACTAAAAAGAAATCACTCTTATCTCTTATGAAATAGACCCATGTATACCTAGATCTATCATCAACCAAAATAAGAAAATACCATGCTCCACCAAGAGATCTAATTTGCATAGGTCCACATATATATGTATGAATTAATTCAAGTATTTCCCTCTACCTTTTCTCTTAATGTATAGGAAATTCCTCCCTATGATGATTTCCAAGTGCACGTGCTTCACATTCAACGTGATCATTCTTCATAATACGAAGACCTTCAACCATTGTACTCTTTTGAAGTAACATTAAATCATGTTGATTTAGATGCATGTACCTTTGATGCCATAATTCTACTATTGACATTGCTATAGATACAAACGCTTGATGACTTGTCCTCATCACATCCAACTTATACCAGCGTCCAACTCTGGTACCCATGGAAATAACCTTGTAGTGATGTTTCACAACACACTGTGATTTAACAAATTCCACCTTCAAATCTTGATCAACAAAAGTAGAAACATAAATTAAATTCTTTTTGATACCAGGAACATACATCACATTATGGATTTGTCTCTCTTGTACATTAGGAAAATTCACACCTATTACTCCAAAACCTTGAACTTTAAGTGATCTATTATCTCCTAGATAAACATATGTTTCATCAATGTTTTCATAATATTCATCAAACCTATCCTTATTACAAGCCATATGGAGTGATGCACTAGAATCAATGAACCCAACATTCACGACATCACTTTCCACAGACAATGCAGCATAAAAAACAAACATTTAAGATTTTTAAGTCTATCACTAATTGAGGTGTCTTTTCCCACAAAATTTCCATTATGCCTTTTGTTTCTTTGTCTGGCTTATTATGTTTCCTTTTATACCAATCTTTAGAATGATGCCAAGGTTTGCCACAATAATAACAATCATCATTTCTCTTATCATGAGTTGGAAATTTAGATTGTGTCATACCTTTCTGTTTTTCTTGAAACTTGCCTCCTTTGTTCTTTTCCCATGGCTTGCCTCTGTATGGTTGTTTACCCTTGGCTGTCAACGCCAAATCTAAACTACTGGGGCCCAAATTAAAGCTCTTCATCCTCTCCTCTTCTTGTAGAAGAATTATTGTCAATTCATCAAATGTAGGGGGCTTCTCTCTAGCTGAAAGACTTGAAACAAAAATTTGATAATCTTGCACTAAGTCATTTAATGTGATGGTGACCAAGTCAGTACTAGACACCTTTTCACCAATATCTCCTAACTTATCACTTAAATCTTTGACAAAGATATGAAATTGCTTATATTTTCATTTGAATCCATTTTTAGAGATAAAAGCTTAGTCTTCGAAAACAAGATCCAGTTTGTATTTGTTGTTTCATACAAACCCTTGAGCATATCCCATTTTTCCTTGGATGTTTTGTAATCTCTAATGTGAGGAATAATGTTGTCCTTTACGGAAATACGCAACGACACCTTTGCTTTTGTCTCCCATTTCTCCCAATCTAGAACAAAAGCTGCAACAATGGGTTTCGGTTCATCCCCACTCACAATGGACCACAAATTATAACCCTCTAATATGGTCAGCAACTTCAATTTCCAATTCACATAATTTCCGTCATCAAGTTTACTGGATTCATTCAAATAAGTATCAACTAGAAGATTTGACATGATGACAAAATTATTTTCTCCGATCAACAAAATGCAATCAAATCCACTAGATCTAAAGCCAAATGCACCCAAATTCACCAAATCCAAAGTGATCTAAGGAAGAAAAATGCTTACGTATAATCACCATAAAGTCTCATTTATGGAATTTTCTTCTCATGAATTTTATACCACAATCACCATAAATAAAACTTCCTTATATTATCCTACACATTAAAAAGAAAACTACATTTTCTTTTTAATAATCTTCTCACAAAAAAAACAAATATTATAAAAACCTTATCACTCCTCTTCCCACCATGCAATTTAACCTTAAAAATTTATAAAAAAAACTTATATTCATTCACACAATTATAAAAGCCACTCCACTATAAAATTTTAACCTTCACTTCCTATTCCTCTTAATTTAAACTTCTTTATAAAACTCAAGTGCAATTATTTCACCTTAAAAACATGTTATCTTTTTTAATCATAAAAAAATAAAAGATACTTCACAACACACCAGGCTTTAATTTTAAAAGAGAATAAAGAAGGGATGAAGGGGAAATACGACAGCCAAGCAAACTGAAGATGACAACAGTTGCGCAATTTTCACAGCGACTCCAATTGACAACAACATGTTTCCACACTTGACCAACTTACAACAACGTCACTGAGCAAAAACTTTAACACATCAACATGATTTCACGCTTGACCAAATTCATTCTCTGTACACATTAATTAACTAATCCTCCCATGCAGCTCTCACACTTACAAAATTTGCAACAACACTTACAAAGTTTTTTGTGGCTCGTTTAACTGATAGCAATGACAATTTCTACTAAAAAATATCTTTTACAGAGGATCATGTCCTAGGTAGCTTCAATTAGAGGAGAACATTGAAAACACAAGCTTCAACATAGCATACAACTAATAGGCACATAAATTTCAATGGACATGCTCACTACTCCATGAAGCCAACTCATAGGCTCGTAACTCTTCACAATCAACCTATACACCATTGAGTCATCACACCCTCGCTCTGATACCTTATCAGAGAAAACATTCAACACTGAAAGCTTGTCGATCTCATCACCAAAGGTTGCAATTTATACACTTGTTGAGTTGCAGATTGAATAGTAACTCTGCCGACTTAAATTTAATTCCTATTTACTCCTATCGACTATCCATCTACCACCAACTAATGAATAGTGATCAACATTGTCGTGATTAATATCCTGACATCCTAAAGTCCCCAACAGAATCTGTGAGCATCTGCAATCCAGTGAATCCACCCAAGTCAAGGGTTATGAGGTTCATTAAATTTCCAAATGAATCTAGGAGCATCCGCAAAGCAGAACACCTTCCCACCTGAAGGCTTTGGAGGTTCATAAAATTCCCAACTAAATTTGGAAGCATCTGCAAAGTAGAGCACCCACCCAAGTTAAGATTTAGGAGGTTCGTTAAGTTTCCAAATAAATATGGGAGCATTTGCAAAGAGGAACACTTCCACTGAAGGCTTTGGAGTTCCATGAAGTTCCCAAATCTGGAAGCATCTGCAAATGGAGCACCCATCCAAGTTAAACTTTTGGAGTTGCCTAAAATTCCCAATTGAATTCGAGAGTGTTTGTAAGGTGGAGCACCTGCTTAAGTGAATATTTCAGAGGTTAGTGAAGTTCCCAACTAAATCTAGGAGCATCTGCAAAACTGAGAACCTACCCAAGTTAAGAGTGTTGGAAAGGCAGAGGAAGTAAGGCGCAAAATAACACAAATAATTCACACACAAACTCGAGTTGTGGAGGCTTCAGTTGATCACACAAAACATCATGATTATAATGAACCGATGAGGGGTATTTAAACCTTTTTTGACAAGCGACTCACCTAAAATAACTTGACATGCAACGACACACTAAATTTGACTTTACTAAAAATATGACTTAACTCAACTTGACTCAACTTGAATGAATCTCTAATTCTAGCCAACTCTACATGCAAGAGTTATTAGTTATCTTTAACACTCCCCCTTAATTACAACTGCTAAAATAAGACACGACTCATGAAAACTCAAACATGTTTGTTGGTCTATGTCTCATCTAGGCTTACAACACCCAAGTTTCCTCTCTGAAACTCAAATACATCTTTTGCTAATGGCTTACTAAATATATCAACCAATTGATCACTCGATTTACAAGGCTTCAAGTGGACTTATCCATTGCTCACAAATTCTCTAATAAAGTGATTTCTAGTATCAATATGCTTCCTTTTTTTATGAAACACACTATTCTTGGATAATGTAATCGTTGAGGTGTTGTTATGATATATTGTTGTTGAACCTTATTGTTTCTCCTTGATTCCATCAAATACTCTTCTTAACTATATTGTTTGGGATGTTGTTGATGTCGCTACTACATATTCTGCTTTTGCTAATGAAAGTGTCACAATATGTTGCTTCTTAGATTCCCATGCTATCAAACCTGAACCAAGATACACATAACCATAAGTGTTCTTCCTATCATCCAAACTGCCTACAAAATCATTGTCTGTGTACCCAATCAAATCCTTCTTCTTTGTGCTTGCATACATTATGCCACAATCTCTAGTTCCTGCTATGTATCTCAGAATTATTTTTCTTATTCTCCAATGTGTGTCTTTTGGAGTCTCCATAAATCTGTATGAATTTAAAGGGTAAGTTCCTCAGACAGAACACCAAAGGACACCGCTCACACACAGATCATAGATCAATACACCAGTATTTTTGACGTGGTTAAAACCCTCAAAGAGGGAAACAGTCCATGGCCTGAGCCAACGCGGCCACTTCAGGCAATTTATTAATAAAAGAATGAAAATTTACATAAGCTTCTCTCATAGACGGTTACCCTACAAATGACTCTCCATGCTCTTTAAATAGAGATCATGGACCAATCGGGTGTTAAGCCACAGATCAAGTGTTGGTAATACTGAGGAGAGAATGAACCGTCGGATCACTACATATCGTGACCGTTGGATTGTAAGTTACAAAATGTACATAGTAAAGAAACAAACTTTACCTAACTCTATACTAGACCAAGTTATACTTAACTATTTCCTATGTGTCGGAATATCCTAACATCCCCCCTTAAGAACAACTTGGGATAGGATTGAAGGATTTACAAATATCACACAATAGGAGAAGGAAGGAGGCACTAGAGCCTATCCCCCTTAGTGACAACTTCCTGAACTCCAACCATAAATCGAAGTTTAGTAAACTTCGCCTCTGTGAGAGCCTTTGTAAAGATGTCTACAACTTGATCATCTGTTGAACAATATTGCACTTCAAGAACATGGTCGTGAATGAGATTTCTGATGAAGTGCATGTGCAGTTCAATGTGTTTGTTGCGCTGATGTTGAACTGGATCTTTGCATAGTTGAATGGCACTTTGATTATCACACCAAAGTGTAGTCGGATGCTGCTGCTGAAAGCCAAACTCTGGCAAGATCTAACGAAGCCACAAGGCTTCCTTACTGGCTTCTACAGCACCACGATACTTTGCTTCTGTTGAAGAAAGAGAAATGGCACCTTGTTTCTTGCAAGCCCATGTAATAGGTCCTGAACCATGAGTGAACACATAACCTTTCACTGATTCTGATTGGGCTGGAGACCCTGATGACACCAAAGGACACCGCTCACACACAGATCACAGATCAATACACCAGTACTTTTGACGTGGTTAAAACCCTCAAAGAGGGAAACAGTCCACGGCCTGAGCCAACGCGGCCACTTCAGGAAATTTATTAATAAAAGAATGGAAATTTACATAAGCTTCTCTCATAGACGGTTACCCTACAAATGACCCTCCATGCTCTTTATATAGAGATCATGGACCAATCGGGTGTTAAGCCACGGATCAAGTGTCGGTAATACCGAGGAGAGAATGAACCGTCGAATCACTACATATCATGACCGTCGGATTGTAAGTTACAAAATGTACATAGTAAAGAAACACACTTTACCTAACTCTATACTAGACCAAGTTATACTTAACTATTTCCTATGTGTTGGAATATCTTAACAAAATCTAGAAATCAAACTCACTCCTTGCATAATATCCGGTCTTGTAGCTGTGAGATACATGAGGATACCAACCAATCTTTTGAATTGAGTTGGATTGACATCCGATCCTTCATCATCCTTACTTAACTTTGTACTAATTGCAACTGGTGTAGGGACAGGTTTACAATTTTCCATCCTAAATCTTTTCAGTGAGTCTCTAGCATGTTTATTTTGACAAGTACAAAATCCGTTTTCAGATTGTTCAACTTCTATGCAAAGAAAATATTTCATGAGACTAAGATCTGTCATCTCAAATTCTTTCTTCATGGATGCTTTAAATTCATCTAACTCAAGATCACATGTATATAACATGTCATAAATGTATAAGCAAACAACCAAATTCCGTTCATGTTCATTTATGTTTGTGTATAAGGTAGGCTCAATGTTGCTTCTGCAAAAATTCATTCTTGATCATTTAGCTATTGATTGTACTATACCAAGCTCTAGGTTCTATCTTGAGTCCATAGAGCACTTTCTTCAACCTGTAAATTTTATCTTCTTTACCTTCAACTTCATAACTTAGAGTTTTTTGCACATAAATTTCTTCTTCTACAATTCCATTCAAGAAGGTTGATTTCACATCCATCTGATATACTTTCCACTTGTTCCGAGTTGTTATGGCGATAACTGCTCTTACCACATCCAATCTGGCTACTGGAGCAAATGTTTCTCCAAAATCTCGGTTGTTGTGATAATCATTTTACAACAAGTCTTGCTTTAAATATTTCAATTTCTCCTTTCTCATTCAACTTTGTCTTGTACACCCATTTTACACCAATGAGGTTTTTACCCTTTGGAAAATCAACCAAATCACATTTATAATTCTTTTCAATAGCTTCAATTTCTTCATCCACAGCTTGCACCCAATTTTCATCTCTAATTGCTTCTTGAAATGAAGAAGGATGGGATGAAAGCAATGCAAAGTTTGAACTAACATCCAAATCATCATAAATATCTTTCAGGCTTTTCATTTTTCTCTTACCATTGCTTGATTCATCAGTTGATTGATTGCTGGGAGAATTTTGATCTGTTGATTTGTTTGAAGATCCATGTTGCTCAGAAAAAATTGGAGTCCTTGCTGGTATCTTCTCTTGTGATTCTTGTTGCTCCTTCTCTGCTACATCCTCTTCCATCAATTGTGCTTGTGCATTAATTGTTTTCTCTATACTACCATTCCATGATTCATGTTCTTTGAACACGATTTTTTCTACTAATTATGGTCTTCTTGGTGATAGGGTTATACAATTTATAAGCTTTTGACTGCTCACTATAATCAGTAAATATGCATTTTTCACTTTTAGCATCCAATTTGCCTCTTAACTCTTTAGGCTTATGTGTATAAGCTACACATCCAAACACTCTGAGATGAGATATGTTGCAAGACATACATGACCATGCTTCTTCTGGTACTATGTTCATCACAATCTTTGTAGGAGATCTGTTTATCACATACAGAACACATGCAACTGCTTCTACCCAATACTCATTACACAAGTTTCTTCTTTTCAACATGCTCCTTACCATGTTCATAATTGTCTTGTTTTTTCCCTCTACTACACCATTCTGTTGTGGTGTGTATCTAGTTGTAAATTCTCTTCTGATTCCATGTTGTTTGCAGTAATCATGGAATTCCTTCGAATCATATTCTCCACCACGATTTGACCTTAATACCTTGATTGGACAATCACTTTGTTTCTCTTCTAAGGATTTGAATTCTTTGAATTTTGCAAAAGTTTCAGACTTCTGCTTCAAGAAGTAAACCCAAGTCTTTCTTCTATAATCATCAATGAAAGTCTGCCTAAGTAACAACTTCCACCAATCGACTGTGTCCTCATAGGTCCACACAGGTCTTTATGTACTACCTCAAGAGTTTTCTTTGCTTTGTATTCAACTCCTTCGGAAAACTCTCACGATGTTGTTTTCCCAAGATGCAACACTCATAAGTACTAGCCGGTTCTTTGATGTGAGGTAATCCTCTGACCATCTATTTTTACTGCAACAATCTTAAACCAGAGAAGTGCAAGTGTCCAAACCGAAAGTTCCATAACTAATAATCATTAGAACAAGCAACTGTAAAAAAACTGACCCGATCACTATAATTCATGATTAGAGGAAAGAATACGTTCCTCTTCATCTGCACCTTTGCTATAGCTACTTTCTTGGGGGCTTGTCATATATAACACACTCTTGTCCTTGAAAAGTAACTTTGTATCCTTTCTGCATCAATTGACCAACACTTATTAAATTATGTTTGAGACTAGGGACATAATATACCTCTGAGATTGTCTTCGTCTCCCCCTTCTTGGTCAAAATGTTGACCACTCCTTTGCCATCTACATCCACAATCTTGTTAGTCCCCAACTTTACCTCTGTCTTCACAGATTGATCCAAATTTACAACCAAATTCTTGTTTCATGTCATGTGGTTACTGCAACCATTGTCTAATAGCCACACATTATCAGAAGGTTCATGCATGGTATTGCAAGCTATGAACATGGACTTAGTATTCTCTGTAGTGACAGTAACTCTCTAGTTTTCTTAATCAACTATTCTCTCCCTGTAATCACAGGCATAGTGACCAAATTTATTGCAATAATAACATCTCACCTTTGATTTGTCAACTCTTTGATTATTGTTGAAGCTTCTGTTGTTGCTCCCACTTTTATGTTCATGCTCTTCTCGGGCTCTCGGGCATCTCTCTGACCACCATGTCTTTTGACTCGTGCTCTGCCTGTCAGTGTACTTTTGCCTTAACCTCTATCTCTTGAAATAGAAACCTGGCTTTTGAAAGCAGTTTCTAAAGTGGAATCTTTATTTCTGGCTATCCTTTCCTCATGGGAGAAGTGATCCCATCAACTCTTCAACTATTACCATTTCCAAATCCTTGGCTTCTTCTATGGTTTCTACCACAACGTCAAATTTGGTAAACAAAGATCTGAGGACCTTGTCAACCATTATTTGATCTTTAATATCATCACCATAAATTTTTAACTGATTTACAACAATCATGTCTCGATTCATGAAAGAATCAATATCCTTTGTTTCCTTCATCTACAGAGTTTCAAAATCGCTCTTTGAATTCGACAACTTAACAATATTGACTTTGGCCATACCTTGATAGCTTGTTGCCAAGATCTCCCATGTTGTTTTTGTTGAAGATGTGATTATAATTTTTTGGAACACTGCTCGGTCCACTCCCTACTTAATAAGTTGCAATGCTTGTGCATTCTTCTTTTTATTTTTCTTCTATTATTCCTTCTCTGCATTAGTGAGGATTCGTTCTTCTGCTTCATTCTTAGGTTCTGGAAACCCAAACTAAACATGATCCCAAACATCATGAACCTTCAACATAGTCTCCATCTTAGTGACATATATGTGATAATCTTTTCCTATGAATAAAGAAAATTGTGACTAAAAACTAGATCAAACCATCTTTTAAAAAACACTCTTCAAATACTAATAAAACCCTTTTAAACTTTGCTAAAGTTTATTTAATTGATATTATTGAAAACTTTATAAATCTCTTCTTCAAGTGTTTTTTAAACCAAAAAAAACCTTTACAAAACTTTATATATCAGGAAAAAAAATTAAAAAACACTCTCAAACTTTTCAAAAAGGAACTTCGTATAAAACTTTTCAAAAGCCTTTTTGTTGTCACGTATTACCCACGTGACTTTTAAAACAACGACCTTTTGAAATACATTTGAAGAGCTTAACCTTTTGCTCACACAGTTTTAAATTTCTAATACTCACGGCTTCGGACACGGTAAAAACTATGCAAATTTCCCGATTTCGTTTTCAAGTGATAAGTTTGCTACAAACTATCACACTTTTTACACTAATCAAGTGCAAAATTCGCAACTCACTTGTGCACCTTTAATTTTTTAAAGGTGAAACAATTTTGCAATGTAATTTTTTTAGTATTGTTATATTTTTTTAGTTGGCTTTTTTTTTTTTTTTTTTGGCTGATTTTACAGACACCATAGATCTTGTGATCCTTCCTAGGCTCTAATACCAATTTGTTGGAAAGGTAGAAGAGGTAGCGAAACAAAATAACACAATTAATTCACACAAAACATGAACCCTGTGAGGGGTATTTAAACCTTAGTGACTCGCCTAAAATAACTTGACATGCAACCACACACTAAATTCTACTTTACCCAAAATATGACTTAACTCAACTTGACTGACTCTAATTTTAGCCAACTCTTCATGCAAGCGTAATTAGCTATCTTTAACAAAGTGAATGGAGATTTGAGAAGTTCCCAACCGAATTTGGGAGTATCTGCAAAGCTAAGCACCCATGGAAATGAAAAATTTGTAGGTTCATGAAATTCTCCACTGAATCTGCAAAGCTAAGCACCCGTGCAATTGAAGAATTTATAAGTTCCTAGAATTCTCCACTGAAGTTGGGAGCATCTGCAAAGCAGAGCACCCTCTCAAGTCAAGATTCCTGAAGTTCAAAATTGAACCTTAGAATATCTGCAAAGTTGAGCACCCACCCAACTGAAGAATTTGTAGGTTCATGAAATTTCTAATTGAATCGGGGAGCATCTTCAAAATGAGCATCCTCCTAAGTGAAGATTTGAAGGTTAGGTAAGTGCCCCACTGAATCTGGGAGCATGTGTAAAGTCGAGCACCCAGATAAGTGAAGAATTATGAGGTTTCTGAAGTTCTCAACTGAATCTGGTAGCCTTGTCATATTTTTACAGCACTTTAAGAGCATTTGTCTCAAGGAATGCATATGACAAAATTCTTCGCAAAGTATCAACATAATTCTGGCTCAGGACTAATGATTCTAGATGCTTCAGCTTACCAATGGACTTTGGAACTATCAAAAGGGGATGTCAATTATCTTACCTACAAAGGTGTCTGCAATGTTCACGGTTTTGAACTGGGTAGATGTCGACTTTTTGGCATTGTTATATATGAAGAAACACGCAAGAGCAAACAAATTCTAAGATGTGAATAAAATACAAAACAACATTTCTATCCAAAAACAGCATGATTACCTTAGATTCATGTTGCCACAACGTTGCCAAATTCCCCCCTTTATACATAAAACTCCTAAATTCTCTAGTCTAATCCAAGAAGGTAAGGATGGATAAGGACAATTCTTCTAGTAGAGCCATATTAGTTGGGCTAACTGCCCAACACTGAATAAGGTTGACAAAACAACCTTCAACCATAAGAAGCTGCAACCAGTGCATATTAGTTAATAAACTACTGCCCACAAGGTTTTGGAAAGATTTCTCAGGGCCATTTCCATGAACCATGCTAATTCCACACACCTGAACTGTTAAATTTGACATGTTAGAAACAAGATCGACAATCTTGCAAAGTTTTACAAGTTCACGACTTGACAGACACAATTTTGATAACACAACCCTATTTTGAATCAGTCCGAAGCTTCAAACTACTTACAGGTGATTGGTCAAGCATATTGCCAAGAAGGTTGAGGAGCCAAATTCTACGTGAGCATATAGAAGGTTCTTTCTCTACCATGTGTCTGCCGAGGTCTCTAAAGTGGTCATGCATTCTTATTGTTATCACTGAGAACTGCAGTCGCATGTATATAAGTTAAGTCCAAAATTTCATGGGTAAAAATAAATGTCAAATGGTTGTTATCCTATGTTTACCACTTAGGGGTCATGTTCTTCAATGATATTGTTGAGAATCATTTTCAAAACCGTTAGTCATCCTCCATCATGATTGATTAAGACATGTCTTGTCTCGTATATGTCATTTGTCCTTTTCGCAGTTTCGCAGCACCTTTTCGCAGTTTCGCAGCACCGTTTGATTGGCTGATTTTGAAGCATAGTAATGTTTTAGCCTTTTCGTAGCGCCAGCCATTTCGCAGCACATGTCGCTAAGTTATAACTGTCTGCGCTACGAAATCGCGGATTCGGGGATTTTGCAGCGCAGATTCTTGAAATGTCATGTCCGGGGATGAGTCATTGTGTCCGGTCGGATTGTTGTCAGTTAGTGTACCTTCCAAGCACTTACGAGACATCATTCCACCAATAGGTTCATAGTCATGCACATTAAGTTCATTCAAATGTTTTTGTCATGCATGGTTGTGTCATGATGTTCTGTTATTATTACATGAAGTAGCCAGCTTATATGTTAAGATATTTGAATTGAAATGAGCCCGAGTTTCTTCTTCAAGAGAGCTGCATTGCAAGCGAGCCTGTGTTCTAAAGTTTGAATTTGCTTTTCGAGTTGAAGCTGCCGGTGTTACTCTGTGAAATTTTTTTCAAGGTGTAATGGAGAAGAAGGAGCATCGGTCCGGAAGGTGTCAAAGGGTAGAGCCCGAAGGATTGGACTTGACATTGAGGGAGGAAGGTGTTAAAAAGGCCCTTAAAGACGCTGGTTGCTGGAGTTTTTGTGAAAAGCTAAAGGGAGGACACACTCAGGTAACAAAAGAATTTGCCTTGAATTTTACAGGCTTAAGTTCCAAGGTATCTATGTTAGAATTCCCAGTATCTCCAGAGGCTATTGCTAGGGTAACTGAGATTCCTAGAGGAGGGCAGGAGTGGTTCAAAAATTTCAAATTTGATATGAGCCCCTGTAAAGTATTCTTGAAGGAAGCCTATGTGAATGAAGATTTAACCAAGGCTGTACCTAGAAGTTATGTTAAGGAGAGTTATGCTATGCTTCTTACTTGCATTCAAAAATATTTAACTTGTGAGGGCAGATATAACAAAGTTTATTCATATCATTTCAAGTTGTTGCTGCATTTCACGGGTAAAGCATCTATAGATCTCCCATTTTACTTGTTTCGAAGCCTCAGTAAGATGTGTGATAAAATTCAATTGAGGAAGGATGATTGTGAGTCATCACTGTTTCATCATGGCCTAGTTAAACTGTTAGTGATGGATGGCTTGCAGAAGATTGGTAGGGATTGGGATTCTTTCATCTATATGGTCGGTTTCCAGAGTAAGACAGGCCTCACCCCACAGCCACTTAGAGAAAGAGAAGAATTAATGGAGGAACCTACTATTGCTGAGCTTAGAAAGGAGGCTAGGGAGAAAAAGAAGGTTAAATCTCAGTTGAACAAACCAGTCAAACCCTTGGTTATTAAAGAACCACCTCAGCCACCTCAGTCATCATCAAAGGAAAAGGTCAAGCAAAAGAAGGATGTTCATGGATCAGCTGAATCTGAAAAAGCATCAAGAGTTAAAACTAGGGGTCAACTAAGTAAGGAGAAAGGTAAATCAGTAGCTGTGGAAGAAAGTCCAATTTCAAAGGCCAGCCTAAGTGACCTACTTGAGGCTATTGAATTTGAGCAGGGAGAACCAGTGCATCTTGAACCCATGCATATTGATTTGACCCAATCTTCTCCTGAGAGCACTAAGAAGTCAAAAGCTTCGAAAAGATTAAGGTTTGATGAGCCTAGTGAGGAGTTTATGTTCAAGCCAAGAAGGCCAGTTACAAGGAAACAAATTAAAGAGGCTGAGAAAGTGCATAAAGAAGAAGAAGCTGTAAATGAGAAAGTGCATAAAGCAAAGAAAGCTGTAAAGTCACCCAGAACAGAGGTAATTGAAGTATTGACAAAAACAATGGAGGCAGTCAAACATAAAGACAAGAATAAGAAGGTCATCATCACTCAAGGAGGAAATGTGATTGCCATAAAGAGTCAAGTGGAAACAACCATAAAGGATCAGGTGGGAGCAACCAAAGAAGAAATTGTCAAAGCCAAAAATCTGATTAAGGAACGTGCAGTTAGGTATGCCAACTATAAAAGAGCTGTGTTAAAGGGCAGCAAAAACCTAGTGGGTCAGATAGATTCTGTGGCTGATGTATATACCTGGACGGTCCCAGCCCTCAAGCAAGCTAAACTCCTCAGACAAATGAACCTGACCCTGAGAGCTAAAAACAAAGCTTTAAAGAAGGAGATTTCAAATTTGAAGATACGGCTAGGTCAGCTAACTCATTGATTTGAGGAAAAGGTGATATTTTCAGTTTTGGTCAATTTTGTTTGAGTTCCACTATTTTGAAGTCATCTAAGTCTTTGACACCTGTAGAGGAAGTTTGAAAGGTCAAAAGTTCAAGTAAAGGAAGCTTTAGTGCAAATGCATTCTGTTTTAGCAAAAACAACAGTTTCGTAGCGCGCTACGAAACTGCTGTAGGTGCTGTTTTATAAGAAAAACAAGGAGTTTAATGATGAGGTCAGCAAATTTTTGAAGGAAAAGCCTCAAGGACATAAGGGAAATCATAAAAGACTCTCCTAGCTATTCAGAGAATGACAGATGTGCATTTTGGAAAAGGTGAAATATTTTGTTTCTAGCTCAAGTCTCGTTAAAGGTACTTTATGACCGAATTGTTAGGGTTCCTGTTAAGGTTATCGGAGATTTTTGTTTGTACACTTGTTCAGCTCACAAAGCTTCCAGCTCATTAGAGAGTATGGTGATATGCGTTGTTTATGAAGAATTAGAGGGCAGGGGACATGTTCTTTAAGAGATGAAGAATGATGGGAGACAGGGACCGTAAAAACAGAGCACTTCTCTTGGTTAATTAATGAGCCATCTGCGCAACTAGAATCCAAAGCCAACTCGTTCAGTGTATTCTCCTCCAAGATACCTCAACCAAAGCAGATAGAGGACATGTGTCAAGAGTTAGAAAAGCATCATGCTACGAGGAGGACAGATTTTGAGTTTTGAGTAAATTAAGACCATTTGTAATTACAGTTCAACAATCATGTAATTAATGAATTAGTTATACAGTAGATAAGGATAGTTAATAGCAACCTTCGATGCTCCCCTCATGCTGGAGGAGGAAGCTCGAGGTGGTTAAGCATGTATTCCTATTTATGGATCAAACTTGGATGTAATAGGGGTTGGATACTTTGATAGAGAACAAGTCTATTTTGGTTTATGTAAAGCATGTTTCAGGAATACAAATGACTGTTGTTTTTGCCTCAGGATTCTCAATAGATCTCATTGTTCAAATGTATGGTGGCTTGTTATTTTAATGTTCTTTTACAGTTCTGTTATTGCATAATCACTCAGAACTCATGCCCACATGCTCTGACTTCCTGTATGTTATGGCAGACTGTGTTTTATGTTAGTTATGTTTGAGCATAGATGTAAAGAGCCTTGACTTCCATGAAAAATAGTATTTTGGTTTGCTAAGATGTGTGAGACTCCATAAGCCCAATGGGAATCAACCTGATATTTGTCCAGCCAGCTTATTTTCATGTGTTTGTTAAAGAGTTAGCCATCTTTCCTTGTTAGTGATCAATATTCATAATCTGTGAGAGAGCCCTCTCAGACTAAGGAGGCTAAGCCTTAGTCCAAAGCTAGGTTTGAAATAGTTACACATTATCTTACTGATAGGCAGCCTTCAGTGTGTGATTTTGTGATAGCACTTATATCCTTTTCCCGTCCTCCTCGACAAAACATCTGTTCTCCAGGTTGTGAAGACCCATCCATCCTTCCTAGCCCGAGCCGTTCCATATTCTTATGACAGTCACTCTGTATTCTCCTATGAAAAAGCAGGGAATGTCTAAGAATATTTGCTTCTCCTTTGGATCCAAATTCTCGTAGCTAATTTTGAGTCTGCACAATATATCGTTGGGAAGTATCTTAGGATATTTTATTGAATTGCGCTTCCCATTACTCCAAGTCTTTTCCACAAAGGAGCACTCCAATCACTTTAAGAGATAATGATAGTCCATGGCACACCTCCAAAAGTTTTTCAACTACTTTCTCAAATCCCATAACCGGATAAAGCTGGTTGAAGGCGTGTAAGAAAAAGAGTTATTGGGAGTGTTGTCGATTAAGGCCGGTCTACTTGTAAATAAATGACTCTACAATACCTAAGCTTGTAAGAAGATCTGTGTTGCGAGATGTCATTAAAATTAATCTCTCTCTAGGAATGGAATCTTTGATTGGTGAAAATAATGCATCCAGTTGGTCGATATGATCCACATTAGAACTACGAGAGCCCGGTGAGAAGATGAGATATGTGTTCTGAGCTTCTTTGTGGCTTCATCAGTGTTATTTATTTGTACATCCGTGTGAATCAAATCTCTAAAAAGTTTACTCTAAAGAGAATGTAAAGATTTAGTAGCTGATATCAGATAAAAAGAAAAATCGATTGTAATTTGATCTGTGTCCATTGAAGAATTTTTTTGTGAGGGTAGTTTTTCCGAGCCCACCAAAACCCACAATATCGATCACTCGAGCCTTCCCACTTTGGTGTTGGGTTTGTTAAAATAAGTCAATTAATCCGGTATGAAGAGTTGGTTAAAATTAGAGAGTCAGCGAACTAAGTGTTGAGTCAAGTCAATTTAAGTGATAGACGATTTTTAGTGTGTGGTTTTGTTAAAATAAGCTAATTAATCCGACTTGAAGAGTTGGTTAAAATTAGAGAGTAGCGAACTAAGTGTTGAGTCAAGTCGAGTTAAGTGATAAACGATTTTTAATGTGTGGTTACATGTCAAAGTATTTTAGGCGAGTCACCAGTCAAAAAGGTTAAATACCCTTCACGGAGGTCATTGTAATAATCAAGTTTTATGTGATCAATAGAAGAGCCACAACTCGTGTGTTTTGTGTGTGAATTTGTGTTTTAGCTTCTCTGCCTTTTCAACAAATTAGTATAGGAGCTGAGGAAAAATCACAAGATCAGTGGTGCTGCAAAGCCAGTAAGAAAACGATTAATAAAAAAAGCCAACAATTTTTTTTATAAATTTGTGTTATAAATTTGTTAAACTGTAAAAAAAACGCATAGATTTCACACTTAATTAGTGTAAAAACCGCACAAATATCGTTTAACTACGATTAATTATACAGTTTTTATGTTTCAGAGGTACGCAAGCCCGTAAAGAATTAAAAAATCGACTTGGACCGTGAACTTCCCCGGTCTTTCGAAAGGTGCGGTGACGGTATATTTTGACTAAGGTCAAACAACTCCCGCGGCGGTTTATTACAGGCGTATGTTATGTTGGTAGATTCCATGTGTTAATTGTTCCAAAAAGGTTCCAAGAAAAAGTCACGCGGGTTAGATTAATGACTCATTTTTATGAGTTATAAAGTTTATGTAATTATTTTTTTGATTCACGAGATTCAGGATTCATAAAAGGCACGTGGGTATTAAGCCTTTGGAACAAGACGTGACATACTTTTTGTTATATGTTAAGTGGAGTTAAGGGATTTTATAAAAATATTTTGACATACTTTTGTTATATGTTAGGTGGATTATATTAAGTGGAGTTAAGGGATTTTATAAAAATATTTTTTTAATTATTTTTATGATATTTTTTCAAACGATTTTAAAAGGATGAGAATTTTATAAGGGGGATTTTTATAAAAAAAATTATAAAAAGTTATTAAAAGGGTTTAGCAAAGTGTAAAATGAGGGTTTTATTTTAAAAGAAGATTTTCGAAGAAAGATGGTTTTCTCAAATTTCCAGCTCCATTTTTCACTATTTAAGGGGAAAGATTATGATGTGTGGGCCATTAAGATGATGACCATGATGCAGGCTTTGATGTTTGGGATTGTGTCAATTTGAGTTTTCAGAACCTCAAACTAAAGAAGAAAAATGAGCTCTCACTAATGCAGAGAGAGATCTATGGAAAAAAAAGGTCAAAAAGAAGAATGCACAAGCATTGCAGCTTATCCAATATGGAGTGGATCGAGCAATGTTTCAAAAGATTATGATCATGTCTTCAGCAAAGGAAGCATGGGATACTTTGGCGACAAACTATAAAGGTATGGACAAAGTCAATATTATTAAGTTGCAAAATACCAAGAGAGATTTTGAAAGTTTGCAGATGAAGGAGACAAAAGACATTGATTCTTTCATGAATCGGGTCATAACTGTTGTAAATCGGTTAAAATTTTATGATGAAGAAATTAAATATCAAACAGTGGTTGAGAAGGTCCTCAGATTTTGTCTACCCAATTTGGTGTTGTGGTAGCAACCATAGAAGAAGCCAAGGATTTGGCATCAATAACAATTGATAAGCTGATGGGATGAGTTCTATCGCATGAGGCAAGGATAAATAAAAATAAGGATTCCACTTTAGAGACTGCTTTCAAAAGTCAGGTTTCTATTTCAAGAGACAGAGGTCGAGGCAGAAGTAGATCGAGGGGCTGAGGATGAAGCAAAATATATGGTGGTCGGAGAGATGGGTGAGAAGAGCATGAACATGAAAGTGGAAGAAACTACAAAAACTTTAACAATCATCAAAGATTTGACAAATCAAAGGTGAGATGTTATTATTGCAATAAATTTGATCACTATGCTCATGATTGCCGGAAGAAGATAGCTGATCAAGGGAACCATAGAGCTAATGTCACTAGAGAGAGTACTGACTCCATGTTCCTAGCTTTCCATACCATGCATGAACCTTTTGATAATGTGTGGCTATTGGATAGTGGTTACAGTAACCACATAGAAGAAAACAAGAATTTGGCTGCAAATTTGGATCAATGTGTGAAAACAGAGGTAAAGTTGGGGAATGACAAGACTGTGGATGTAGATGGAAAAGGAGTGGCCAACATTTTGACCAAGTCGGGGGAGCCAAAGACAATCTCAGAGGTATATTATGTTCCTGCTCTCAAACATAATTTGATAAGTGTTGGTCAATTGACACAAAAAGGATACAAAGTTATCTTTCAAGGTCAAGAATGCGTTATATATGACAAGCCCCCAAACAAGTAGCTGATAGTGAAGGTGCATACGACGAGAAACAAAATCTTTCCTCTAATTATGAATTACAATGATCAAGTTAGTTCTTTTACAGTTGCATGTTCTAATGATTATTGGTTATGGCACTTTCAATTTGGACACTTCCACTTTTTTGGTTTAAGTTTGTTCCAACAAAATTAGATGGTCAGAGCATTACCTCCCATCAAAGAATCTGCTAGTACTTGTGAGTGTTGCATCTTGGGAAAGCAACACTGTGAATTTTTTCCAAAGGGAGTTGCATACAGAGCAAGACAACCTCTTGAGCTAGTGCAAACAGACTTGTGTGGACCTATGAGGACGCAATCGATTGGTGGAAGTTGTTACTTCCTCACTTTCATTAATGACTATAGAAGAAAGACTTGGGTTTACTTCTTGAAGCAGAAGTCTAAAACTTTTGCAAGGTTTAAAGAATTCAAAGTCTTAGCAGAGAACCAAAGTGATCAACAAATCAAGGTATTGAGGTCAGATCGTGGTGGAGAATATGATTCAAAGACATTCCATGACTACTGTAAACAACATGGAATCAGAAGATAGTTTACAACCACATACACAACGCAATAGAATGGTGTGGCAGAGAGAAGAATGAGACAATTATGAACATGGAAAAAACCATGTTGAAAGGAAGAATATTGCCTAATGAGTATTGGGCAAAAGAAATTGCATGTGCTATTTATGTGATCAACAGATCTCCTACAAAGAGTGTGATGAATAGAGTACCAGAACAAGCATGGTCAAGTATATCTTGTTGTGTATCTCATTTCAAAGTATTTGGATGTGTAGCTTATGCATATGTGCCTAAAGAGCAAAGAGGCAAATTGGATAATAAAAGTGAAAAATGCATATTTACAGGTTATAGTGAGCAATCAAAAGCTTACAAATTGTATAACCCTGTCACTAAGAAGACCATAATTAACAGAGATATTGTGTTCAAAGAACAAGAGTCGTGGAATGGTAGTATAGACAAAATAATTGATGCACAAGTGCCACTGATGGAAGAAGATGATGTAGCAGAAAAAGGAGTAGCAAGAATCACAGGTGAAGACACCAAACAAAGACACACCAACAAGGACTCCAAGATTTTCTGAGCAGCATGGATCTTCAAGCAGATCAACAGATCGAGATTCTCCTAACAATCAATCAGGTGATGAATCAAGCAATGGTAAGAGAAAAATGAGAAGTCTGAAAGATATTTATGATGATTTGGATGTTATTTCAAATTTTGCATTATTGTCATTCCAACCTTCTTCGTTTGAAGAAACAATCAAAGATGAAAATTGGGTGCAAGCCATGGATGAAGAAATTGAGGCTATTGAAAAGAATGATACATGGGATTTGGTTGATTTACCAAAAGACAAAAATCTCATTGGTGTAAAGTGGGTGCACAAGACAAAGTTGAATGAGAAAGGCGAAATTGACAAATTTAAAACATGACTTGCAGCAAAATGATTCTCGCAGCAATCGTGAATAGATTTTGGAGAAACATTTGATCAAGTAGCCAGATTAGATACTGTAAGAGCAGTTCTAGCCATAGCAGCTCATAACAAGTGGAAAGTATATCAGATGGACGTGAAATCAACCTTCTTGAATGGAATTCTAGAAAAAGAAATTTATGTGCAGCAGCCTCTAGGTTATGAAGTCGAAGGTAACAAAGATAATGTTTACGTGTTGAAGAAAGTGCTCTATGGACTGAAGTAAGTGCCTGGAGCTTCGTATAACAGAATTGATAGCTACATGATTACGAATAGATTTTACAAAAGCAACATTGAGCCTACATTGTACACAAAGGTAAATGAGCATGGACAAATTTTGATTGTTTGTTTATATCTTGATGACATGATTTATACAGGTGATTTTGAGTTAGATGAATTTAAAGCAGCCATGATGAAAGAATCTTGGTCTCATGGAATATTTTCTTGGCATAGAAGTCGACCAATTTGGAAAACGAATTTTTATTTTCCAAAATACATATGCTAGAGATTTGTTGAAAAGATTCAGGATGGAGAATTGCAAACTTGGCCCTACACCAATTGCAACAGGTACAAAGTTAAGCAAGGATGATGAAGGATCAAATGTTAATCCAACTCTATTCAAAATATTGGTTGGCAACCTCATGTATCTAACAGCGACAAGAACAAATATCATGCAAGGAGTGAGTTTGATTTAAAGATTTATGGAGACTCCAAAAGACACACATTGAAGTGCAGGAAAAATAATTCCAAGATACATAGTCGGAACTAGATATTATGGCATATTGTATGCAAGCACAAAGAAGAAGGATTTGATTGGATACATAGATAGTGATTTTGCAGGCAGTTTGGATGATAGGAAGAGCACTTCTGGTTTGGTGTTCCATCTTGGTTCAGGTGTGATTTCATGGGCATCTTAGAAGCTACTCATTGTGACACTTTCGTGAGTAGAAGTAGAATATGTAACAACAACATCAACAACATGTCAAGCAGTCTGATTAAGAAGAGTATTTGATGGGCTCAAGCAGAAACAACAAGGGACAACAACAATATATTGTGACAACACCTCAACGATTGCACTATCCAAAAATAATGTGTTTCATCAAAAAAGCAGTCATACTGATACTAGAGATCAATTTATTAGAGAACTTGTGAGAAATAGAGAAGTTCACTTGAAGCCTTGTAAATCTAGTGATCAATTGGCTGATATATTTACTAAGTCATTAGCAAAAGATGTATTTGAGTTTCATAGAAGAAACTTGGGTGTTGTAAGCCTAGCTGATACATTGACCAACATGCATGTTTGAGTTGTTATGAGTCAGTTTTAGTTTAACAGTCGTAATTAAGGGGGAGTGTTAAAATAAGCTAATTACTCTCGCATGAGGAGTCAGCTAAAATTAGAGAGTCATTTAACTAAGTGTTGAGTGTTGAGTCAAGTTGAGTTAAGTGATAAACGAATTTTAGTGTGCGGTTGCATGTCAAGATATTTTAGGTGAGTCACTAGTTGAGAAGGTTAAATACCCTTCATCGACTTCATTGTACTAATCAAATTTTGTGTGATCATTATAAGAACCGCAACTCATGTGTTTTGTGTGTGAATTTGTGTTTTAGCTCCTTTGCCTTTCCAATAGGGACAAAACTATCGCTTCGAGATCCTTTACCTTGTGTAGATCATCTTCTGGATTCATCTCGCTTTAGGTTTTTGTTATGATCGACGTTTCAAACCAACAACGGTGGTTCATCTTCAGAATGTGAAAGATTTATGGAGTGGTTCATCTTCAGAATGTGAAAGATTTTGTTGAGATTTTCTGTTTTGAATAAAATAGGCAAAATCTCAGTAGATGACAACAATAGGAATTAATTCCTAGATTAGCTCCAGTTTGTTGGGAGGGAGTTAATGCATCCTAAATTTGAGTTGAGAGGATTTATGAGCCAGTTAGATTCTCCTTGCTATATAACAGGTATTCATACGGATGGTTTGGGTGTGTGAGAGTTTATGTAATCTCCTGTTTGATTAATAAGATTGTCGATGCCTATGTTGTGTGGATGTAGCCCAGATTGGTTGGGTGAACCACGTTAATTCCTGTGTTTTATGTGCTTGATTTATCTGCTGTGTATTTGATTTAATTCTGCTGTGCATCTGATCTCCAACAATTGGTATCAGAGCATGTTGGAGGTGCTGTTGATTGCTGTGCGTGGCGTCCTAGAGTCTGCGTGCTGGACGTGCTGAGATTACCTGCGTGTGGATTGCTGTGCATTGAATCTGAAGTGAACCTGCGTTTGCTGGCTCATGGAGCATGCTGGACCTGCGTATTGTTGGTGCAGTGAACCGGTGCTGAATAGCTTGTGCATGAATTGGCTTGAATACTCCAGCGTAGAGGTGCCACATAACATTTGGTGCTGTGCTGGAGCGCTGATATAACATTTGGTTGATGGAGCGCTGATATACCTGCGCTGACATAAGCTTTGGTGGACCGCCAAGGCGCTGGAGGTAAAGTAACCTGTGTATGATGTGCTGGAGCGTTTACATGCTATATGTTTTTTGACTGCTGGTGTGTGGAGAGTCTGTGTATTACCTAATTGCTGGAGCCATGACATTGGTTGGTGCGTATTGCTGTTATAACTGTGACATTGGTTGGTGTGTATTGATGTTATAACTATGACATTGGTTGGCGCGTATTGCTGTTATAACTGTGACATTGGTTGGTGCGTATTGCTGTTATAACTATGTCATGGGTTAGTGCGTATTGTTATGTCATGGTTGGTGCATATTGCTATGGTTGGTGCGTATTGCTGGTGCTATTATAACTGTGTGATGGGTGGTGATATTTAAATCGTGTTTGTTTTTTGGAGATGCGACTTGGTATTGAAAACAAAACAAAACTTGTATACAGTTTGTAATATCGATACTATTACCATCGGCGCACCAATTTTTATTTACTATGGTGATAATTATGCAATCTGGATTTATGCTGCGCAGTGGCAGTAAAAGAAAAATTTTGTTTTTTAAAGCATAGGCATATGGCAGATATATGTATGTGACGTAAAAAGGGCAGATAGTTGCTTGTTTTTTAAAGGCATAGGCAGTTTGTTTTGTTCATTGCTGGTATTTAAACACAAACTTCATTTATTGAAAGTTTTTATTTTTGGAGATATTGTTTTTTGATTGATACAAATGGCGAAAACTCAAAGTGCCCGTTTTGAAATTGAGAAGTTTAATGGCAAGAATAATTTCGAGATCTGGAAGGTGAAAATGTACGATTTGCTTGTCCAACATGGTGTGGCAAAGGCGTTGTTGGGCAAGTCCAAACAGCCTTACAACATCACAGATAATGAGTGGGCTGAGATGGATGAAAGAGCGATAAGTGCTATTCGACTGTGTCTAGCTGATGATTTCCTGTTTAATATCGTGTCAGAGACAACAGCTGCTGGTTTGTGGATGAAACTAGAAAAATTGTACATGACCAAATCCTTAACCAATAGGATTCTCTTGAAGCGACAGTTGTACAGTTTGCGAATGAAGGAAGGTACATCGATTGCTGATCATTTAAATGCTTTTAATACTCTTCTTGTGCAATTACAAAGTATAGAAGTAAAAATTCAATCCGAGGATAAAGCTATTACTTTATTGTGCTCGTTGCCCGAATCATGGGATCATTTTGTTACTTCTATAAGTCTTAGTTCATCAGAAACTATTGAGTTTGATGATGTAGTTGCATCCTTATTATCGGAAGAAACAAGGAGAAGGTCGCATTCTGAAACCTCTACATCAGAAGCTATGATGGTTAGAGGTCGTTCGAAATAAAGACACTCCAGGAGGCCGAGCGACTCACGTTCAAAGTCGAAAGGGAAGAAGAGTAAGCTAAAGTGTTGGTTTTGTGGCAAATCATGGCATTTAAAGAAGGACTGTTGGAAGCGACAACAACAAACTTCAAAAGCAGATTCTTCAACAGAGAAGAAGGAGGCAAATACGACAGATACAGGTTCGACATCTGGTTCAAGTATGAGTGATGAAGTATTATCAGTTAATGTGTCAAATCATGGTCAACATTGGTTGTTAGATTCCGGTGCATCAAACCACATGTGTATCCATAAAGAATGGTTTAAAACATATAAATCAATTGATGATGGTGTTGTGTACATGGGTAATGATGTAACATGTAATATTGTGGGAATTGGGAGCATACAACTGCAAATGTTTGATGGGACAACAAAAATATTAACTGATGTGAGGCATGTACCAGATTTAAGAAAAAAATTGATTTCATTAGGAGCACTTGATTCAAATGGATATAAAACTGTAATTCAAGGTGGAGTAATGAAAATTTACAAAGGTATTTTACTAGTTATGAAAGCTAAGAAAGTAGGAAATCTATTTCAGTTAGAAGGAGGTATAAGGTCAGATTTTGTGTCTACTGTGTCTGAACATGACAGTAGTTCCATTCACTTATGGCATCAAAGATTGGGGCATATGAGTGAAAGAGGATTAAAAATTTTGGCTGATCGCAAGTTACTTCCAAATCTAAAGTCTGGAAAGTTAGATTTCTGTAAGCATTGTCTGTTTGGAAAACAAAGTAAACAAAAGTTTAAAACATGCAAACATACTAGTAAAGGCATACTTGATTATATCCATTCAGATGTTTGGGGACCAACCCCTACAACCTCATATGGTGGTTCATCTTATTTTGTATCATTCATTGATGACTTTTCTAGGAAGGTCTGGGTCTACATGTTGAAAAGAAAGTCTGATCTTTTTTCAGTTTTCAAGCAGTTTAGAGCATTGGTAGAAAACAGCACTGGTAGAACAATAAAGTGTTTAAGAACTGAAAATGGTGGTGAGTTTACTTCCAAGGAGTTTGACAGCTATTGCAAGGATGCAGGGATCGAGAGGCATAAGACCACGGTTTATACTCCTCAGCAAAATGGAGTTGCTGAACGCATGAACAAGACTCTTCTAGAGAGAGCAAGGAGTATGCTGAGTAACGTCGGGTTGCCGAAGGAGTTGTGGACGGAAGCGGTGGCAACAACTTGTTATGTGATAAACCGATCTCCATCGACGACGATAGACTGCAAGATTCCGCAAGAGGTATGGAAAGGACACCCTTGTGACTATTCTAAACTCAGAGTGTTTGGTTGTGATGCATATGCTCTAGTGCCTAAACGTCAGCGATCTAAGTTAGATCCAAAGTCTAAAAGGTATATCTTTGTTGGGTATGGTGCTAGAACAAAGGGATATAGATTGTGGGATCCTACTACCAGCAAAATCATCATCAACAAAGATGTAAATTTTAATGAATCCTCTCTTGTATAGTTAGATGTAGATAGTAGATTGAAACAGGATGATGTATCTGACTTTCAGCACATTCAGTTTGATAGCATTTCTAACGTTAGTCATGATGACCATAATTCAGATACTAGTCATGAACAGGTTTCATAATCAGAACATGAACAGGGTTCAAGTTTAGATCATGAACAGGTCTCAGATACTGATCGGCAAGAAGTTCCTATAGAGGGTAGTCAGCCAATCGAGGAAGCGCCAGAAACATCCTTAAGGAGGTCGACAAGAATCAAACGGCCACCGAGAAGGTATGATGATTATGCCACTTCTGTTGCATTTACTGCTAATGACGATGAACCTCTGTGCTATCAGGAAGCAATAGAAGGTTCGAAAAGTGACAAGTGGAAAGAAGCCATGAAGGACGAAATGATGGCCTTAAGTAAGAACGGCACATGGGATCGGGTTGAGCTTTCGAAAGGCAGGAAAATTGTGGGGTGTAAATGGGTTTTCAAGATGAAACAGGGTGTGAATGATACGGAAGACAGGTACAAAGCACGACTAGTTGCAAAAGGGTTTTCTTAGAAAGCCAGTATTGACTTTCATGAGATTTTTTCACCAGTGGTTAAAATTGTTTCAATTAGAATTGTGTTAGCATTAGTGGCTTTGCTTGATTTAGAGTTGCAGCAGTTAGATGTTAAGACTGCATTTCTACATGGTGACTTAGATGAGGAAATATATATGGAACAACCGGAAGGGTTTGTTCACCATCGCAATGAGAAATTTGTCTACAGGTTCAAGAAGTCATTATATGGCCTGAAGCAGTCGCCTCGGCAGTGGTACAAGAAGTTTGATTCTTTCATGTTGAGTCAGAAATATGTTAGAAGTGAATATGATCATTGTGTTTATTTTAAACAGTTGAATAATGGCATATTCATTATCTTGGTATTGTATGTTGACGATATGCTTTTAGCAAGCAAAAGCATAGAAGAAATCAACAGGTTGAAGGCTCATATGGCAAGGACATTTGATATGAAAGATCTAGGAGCAGCAAGACAGATTTTGGGCATGGAGATTTTCAGAGACAGGAGCAATGGTAAGATATGGCTATCACAACAAAAGTATATTGAGAAAATACTTTTAAGGTTTGGTATGAATAATGTGAAGCCTGTTTCAGTCCCTTTAGCTTCCCATTTTAAGCTTTCTTCGAGTTTATGTCCTAATACAGATGAAGAAAAGGATTATATGTCTCGAATTCCATATGCCAATGTAGTAGGGTGTTTAATGTATGCGATGGTTTGTACTCGGCCAGATATTTCACATGCAGTTGGGGTTGTCAGCAGGTACATGGCAAATCCAGGTAAAGAACACTGGTCAGCAGTGAAATGGGTGCTTCGGTATCTGAGAGGCACAAGTAGTTATTGTATCACTTACAATAAGAGTAGTGAATTTGTTTGCGGATATGTTGATTCCGATTTTGCAGGTGATTTGGATAAGAGAAGGTCAACTTCAGGGTATGTCTTTACTCTTGCAGGTGGAGCTATAAGTTGGATGTCAAAGCTACAGAACATTGTTGCGTTATCCACTACTGAAGCAGAATACATTGCTGCTTCGCATCCTTGCAAAGAGGCGGTTTGGTTGAAAGGTTTGCTTGGTGAGTTTGGTAGGTTACAGGACAACATCAGGTTACTTTGTGATAGTCAAAGTGCAATACATTTGGCTAAGAATCCGGCCTATCATAGTAAATCAAAGCATATTCCAATTAAGTACCATTTTGTAAGACAGGTTATCACTGAAAGGGGAGTCTCTCTTGAAAAGGTGCATACAAAGGAAAACTGTGCAGACATGTTCACAAAACCAGTTTTGTTGGAGAAGCTACGTCGGTGTTTGGCTTCTCTTGGCTTGCAGAAAAGATAAAATAATAATAATAGGGCATCAGGCGAATTGTTGTCAAGGTGGAGATTGTTGAGATTTTCTGTTTTGAATAAAATAGGCAAAATCTCAGTAGATGACAACACTAGGAATTAGTTCCTAGATTAGCTCCAGTTTATTGGGGGGGAGTTAATGCATCCTAAATTTGAGTTGAGAGGATTTATGAGGCAGTTAGATTCTCCTTGCTATATAACAGGTATTCATATGGATGGTTTGGGTGTGTGAGAGTTTATGTAATCTCCTGTTTGATTAATAAGATTGCCGATGCCTATGTTGTGTGGACGTAGCCCAGATTGGTTGGGTGAACCACGTTAATTCCTGTGTTTTATGTGCTTGATTTATCTGCTGTGTATTTGATTTAATTCTGCTGTGCATCTGATCTCCAACAGATTTATGGAAGACTGGTCTATTATTCAGTTCAATAAATAGATGTTTGAGATGCATTGCGAGATGAATCTCGAAAATGATCTACACAAGTATAAAGATTGCAAAAACCTAAAATATGAAATCCTTTACCTTCTCACCCAAACCAGCGAGATATTTCGCAACATTCAGAGGTGTTCTATTAACCTTTTTCAAAACTTGTTCGACGACCTTATCGACGAGCTTCCCCTTGTGACTTAATAATAATATTCACAATGAAATGACTAGTAAAGAAAGGCTACAAAATTGAAGTGTTATTTACATAGAGTAATAGAGAGAATGAAGAGTAAGAGAGAGAAAAGTGGAGGTCCTTACCCGTTACACCGGTTTAGCTCAAAACCGCTTATTTGTGAGACATTCAAAAGAGCTTTTCTACATTTTTGAATGGTTTTGGACTCATGTCGTGGCATCCATTTTTTGGTTAGAGAATCGAATGTCGTTTTCTTTTTAAGCTCGCTCCCGCGTACACAGGGGTATGCAGTTGAGGATGCTTAGGGCTCTAGCATACATTCCATCTCCGCCCTCTGTCCACCACAAATATGAAGGATGGACACCATAGAAGACTGAATAATTGTGGACCCCGACTCCAACATTTGGAGGAGCTCATTAAGACGCCAACTCGAATCAGCATATCTTGGAGAAAAAATTGCTACTTGGACTGAGGACGTTAAGGTGTTAAGATGTCGCCCCATTGTAGTTCCTCAGTGTCAAGAAAGGATCTTAAACCATTTGAGGGGAGACAACGATAAATATGGCTTGCGAGGCCTTTCTTGCATAGTTACCAAGTTCGAATTCGAATTCGATACGATACGATAAAAATTCGATTGGAAAATTTTCAATTCGGAAAAAATTCGAGAATAGATATCTTAAATATTTAAATATATATATTCTTTTTCTTGTAACAATAATATCTTATCAATTTTTTCCTATTCATTTTGAAATTTAAATAATTTTAATCAATATAAACAATTTTAAAACTACAGTTTACTTATCAAAACTATAATCACATTTGTCTTATCTCCAAAAATATCTTTTCTTTTCAAAATTCAAAACTTCCCTCTTACTTTCCAATCTTATCTAATTTTTTTTTATAATTAACATTTATTTAAAAATTAAATATTCTAAACTCAAAACTACCTTTTTTTAATTTCAAATTTTATCTAAAATCTTTTATATTCAAAAATCAAAAAGTTAAAAAATATTTTTATAAGATTTCTATTAATATAAATATATTATATTTAGAAAATCAATTAATTATTATAAAATTTACTTTTTCAGATTTTACTTTTTTTATTATCTCAGTTTTTTAAACCCTTTAAAGTGAAGATTGAAATTTTTTTTCTAAAAATTTATTTCCATTTCTTACTTACTCAAAATTTGTTTCCATTTCCTTCCTACAATCTCACAACCTTTCGATTTCCCACTTGACATTAGGCAACTATCTATTTCGTGCTTAAAGATTACTGTTCTTTTTTTTCAGAGAGAAAATCAACATATGGCCGAGGCCAACAGATATTTACAACATATGGCCGAAGCCAGCAGAATTTCAGAATTTACGGCATAGCCGTTACAAATTGTTCAAAGGCCGAAGCCAACAAATAACCAACGTGCGGGGTCCACAACCACTGCCGCAGGATTCGATCGCAGCTGGGGGGAGCGAAAGCCATCCGCCCCAGCCATCTTACCATGCACGTCGCGTGCAAAGATTACTGTCCTTACTATTCTAAAGAACGCAATTTAACAAATCCCTGCTATAAACCGTGAATTTTCTGTAAATCCCTGCAATAAACCGAATCGATTTTTCATCGAATTATTCGATGTTCGAATCGAATTGTTGAATTTCCGTATTTATTTCTCCGATACGGGCGTATTTGGTAGCTATGCTTTCTTGACGTCAGGCCCACGGTCTTTTATGAATACGTGGTATGCATAATCGTTGGAGTTTCCATGTCAGAAGGAAGTGGAGGTGGATCCAGACCCAAAGAACGTGGCGACAAGAGCTGTTAAGGAAAGGTTTGCCATTATGAGAAAATAAAAATGGATATTTTTTGAAGAGATGGGAGGAATGCGCGCTCAGCATCAATATTTTCGTCGTCCTCGTCTGAATACCTCACATGTAACTAAAAGCTACGCATCTGCTACTCTCTGTGCATCAATACCTCAATAGTTAGGCAATTGATTGAAAAGAAGAAAGCCCATAAAGCATTTATTTTTCAAAATCACATGACAATCATCACAAAATATATATGATTCTTTTTATTGTTTCCTTGCCATTGTATGCTTTCTGTATGCCTTTAGCACTGTATTTTATTTTTTTTTCCTCTTGGTTTGAAAAGTACTATCTGATATTTGATAATTTAAAGAGATTATTGGTGGGCTCCAGTATTGTAGCAATAATGCTACAACTCCTGGGGCTCCCTATCTCTAATTTTATCAACCCGGTAGTTCGTACAAACTTGGAAGCGATGGTGCTGTATGCACAAGTACTAGCTCTTGTCGCAGCTGTCACTTGGTCAGCTGGCACAAGTCCGCTAGGGCTCAAGCCAACTTCTATATGCTCTCAGAAGAAGCTTTCTAAATGATGGACGAAGGCTATCTTAAAGGAAATTAATCTATTTTGCAAAAATGAACTGAAAGCCAACCAAAACATGGAAACCCTAGTAAACCCTAATCTGACTAGCTTAACCTCTAGGATGCAATGGTGAAAGTGCAAGTGTCTGGAAATGATGCCATTACTTCTAATGATGTGAAATGCATGAACTTAAACTACTTTGATTGAAAAGAACATGTTTTTGGATTTTTGCTTAGTTGGTTGGAGTGATTATGAATTTGTCTCTTATTAGGGTTTGGTTGTACAGAGGTGGTGCGAAGGGAGAGAAAGCTTGGGAAAGGTCAGGATGGCTAGGAGAGGTCCCAGAGGGTCCCTAGCATTAGTCCACAGAGGTCTACAACATTCGGATGCTCGGAAACCAAGTTTGCAGGCTTCTAAAGGATGTCTGCAGGGGATCCTACAGGAAACTAAGGAATTCTACAGGAAGTTTGCTAACTTCTACAGGATGAGCTGTAAGTGGAAGTTTTGGGTGATGGTGAAGTGATGGGATGGTTTGGGTGGATAGGTAAGGTGGAGATGGAACTTGTGATGACTCGGGCAGAGGAACAAGATGGAGAGAGAGTGCACGGAGTTGGTTGGTGGATAGAAGGATGGCAGTAACGAAAGGTCAAAAAGATGAAGCTACGTGGAAATGGATGAGTTGGAGGGTAAACGAGCTGGACAGAGGCCGAGTAGGCGGCTTGAGGAGAGGTCAAGAAGAAGAATAAGGAAGTGGAATGATATGGAGCAGTGTAAATGAAACAAATGACTTATGTCCTGCACCAAAAACGAGAATTCATTAACCTATGATACCTGTGCCATTAAACCTATGAACAGCAATGTAAAACCGAGAAAAGAAGCTGTGCATGGAATGAAAAATGTAGAAGTATGGTTCAATATCAAAAGTGCATGGATGGATCTTCAATGGAAATGACTATGTTGCAGCTGCATGGAAGTAAAAGACTGCGTTTCTTTTTGGTGGTTGATATGGACTGCACCCCAATCCCTAAACAGAGATGGCAGTGATCTCTAACAACCTTTTCTTGGAGCTCCAGTGATTACAAACCTCCTATTCTGATCTAAACAACTGAAAGCAAAGTAACCATAAGCTAATCCTACTCAATCACATAAAAACTAAATCAGCAGACTGTAAATTCGAATTGCACGTCAAAGTAAAGAAACAAAGTGCTGGAACGAAAGGCAAATAACACTACAAAACAGAGGAGGTCTATTGCTCTCAGGTTGGGCCCTAACCTGAGAGCTATAGCTCCCTTAAAAACTCAGAACTAGATCCAAATCTGCTTGCCTTTATTCATAATCAAAAGTCTAATGCCATGCCAAAACTGGCTTACAAAATAACAAAAACCGAGCTGTAACTCGTGCTCAGAGATTACAATAGTAATTCCAAAAGTCAAAAAGCTTCTAACAAAGGCTACGGCCTCCATATTTATACAAAATGAGGATCAAGCTGGCTGCCTTCATTCGTGGAGCTTGGCTGTCTAACTCAAAGTCAAACTGCTGTAAAACTGCTGATCCTGTAGAACGTGTTGGCTGCCTTTGAGCTCGGTGGGGAGAGCTGTTAGAGCTTGGAGTCAAGGTGAAAAGCACGAGGGAAGTCATTTAAAGTTGTAGACAACCTCCCTATAAACATGCAATGCCACCTTTGCTGTCTCCTTGTCTCCTTTTGCGTGGTCTTTTGCTCTCTTTAATGCCAAGAACCTGAAATCATCATGTATTAGTCACATAGATATAATGCCTGCCCTTCTTCCTACAAACAACATGAATATACGAAGAAATGAATGCATAAGTGGTAAAATATGAATGGTTGAACAAGGTAAGCAGGCCAATATGGGCCCAAATTGTACCAAAAATTGGGGCTCATCATCACCCCCCAGCTAAACTATTTACTCATCCTTGAGCAACTTTGCTCTGGCTCCTCGTCTTTGGCCGAGAACTAGAGCCCGGAGCATGCTCTTCCTTTCCTTTTTTTGGTGGCCCTGCCTTTTCTGCCCCTGGTGGTGACGAGGGTGGCGCTTCTTCCCCCTTTTCCATTTCCTTGAGCCGGGCTTCGGAAGGCGATTGGCCTATTTTTCGTGTCCAGGAAGTTATTTTTGGGCTTCCCCTCTCGGGGGTGGCTGATGTTTTAGAGGGGGTTCTTGCACTGGGTGAAGTAGGGACATCCCCTAAAATGGTTTGGCTACTGGGTGGAGGCTGCGACTTGCCCGTGTTTATCCTCTTACTTCTCCTGGCTTCAGATGGTAGAGGGTTCTCCCTCTCTCTCTTCTCCTTCGGCTTTGGAGGTGTACTGAGGGTGGCCAGCGCAGCTGCTGCCTCCTTTTCGAGAATACCAGCCTTCTCTTTCTTGCATTTTGATTTCTCAGAGCTCCTTGTAGAGGGCCCCTTCTTTTTAGATTTCGGGCTTCCTGTAGAAGACCCTGCTTTGCCCACTTCCGGGCCTTCTGTAGAAGATTCTTTCTTTACCAATTTTGGGCTTCCTGTAGAAGACCCGGTGTTAGCCACTCTCGGGCTTCCTGTAGAAGCCCCTGCTTTGGTAATTTTCGGGCTTCCTGTAGAAGACCCTTTCTCTGTCTTCAGGCTTCCTATAGAAGCCTGTTTCTCAATGATTTTCGGGCTTCCTATAGAAGCCCCTTTTTCCAATTTCGGGATTCCTGTAGAAGCCCTTGTCTCTGTTTTCGGGCTTCCTGTAGAAGCCTGTTTCTGCTTTCCTATAGACACGGGTGTCGCCACCTTTTCTTGCTTAGCCGCATGGGTTTTGCTTTTTTCTTTGGTTGCAGGTGCTGATGAGGTACTTGGGTTGACGTGGACCACCTCAGCTTTGTCCATTCTGCTCTTCAGCCTCTTTTCTCTTGCTGACAAGATGGGTGTGCCACCTTTTTCTTTGTCATCCTTTTCTTCATGCTTCTTCTTTTGTTCCTTCTTCTGCACTGTGGTCGGGGTCTTCTGGCCTTTTTCTCTCTTTCCCTCGGCCACTGCTTCTTGTTCCTCACTGCTGGAAGAACTCGTTTCTTCAATCAACATTTTAATGTCTCCATCTCTTGTCAAATTCCTGAAGGATTCCCATGAGAGGGGAACCTTATATGAATGCAGCGCATCCTCCACAAGAAGCTTGATTAACCCATGGTGGGCTATTTGATCTGGTATGCCCTCTTTTAGCTTTGTGGCACACTCAATTAGAGACTGCAACAGGAAATAAGGGATGCTCAGTTTTTGTTCTACAGGAAGATCAATCCGGTGCCTCAATTCAGTGAGCAACCGAAAGTGATATGCATACACGATGCTAAAACGGCCTTCACAAGTTATATATTTCATGATTTGCAAACTGAATTCATTCCATGGTGGCAACAGACTCATTCTTCGCACCCCATTTTTGTCCTCCGAGAATTCCTCCTCAGGTGGAAAGAATTCTTTCTTGGCCTGCTGGCTCAACTTCCGTTCTTCCTTATCCCATGGCAGACCCATTGGAAGTTCAGTGATTCGACTGATATATTGCGGGGTGAGCTTGAGGCTTAGGCCCCTGAAATTCACTGTGGCCAGTGTATTGGATTTCGGCCTCAGAGCCTACAAGAATTCTTCGGCCACTTCATCATCATAACCCTGCAGCTTATCACAAAAAGACATCCATTGTGCTCATGTGAAGAGCTCTACCACTTCCTGGTTTTCCCTTAATTTGGCTGAATCAATGGGTTCTCGTCTAATAAACCCACCCGGCATGATAACACAGTTTTGTTAACCAGAGGTGGTGATTTGTGGAAGAGGTTTTGGTTTACTGAGACAGAGCGTAGGATATCATGCACATAACCCACAAACTTATCCCTGAGGAACTTTGACACAATTTAATTACTCGACATCCTGTAGAATGACAGTATAGGCACAGCAGACAACAATTTCACCGTTTTTCTATGACCGGACTGTGGACGACAATCTTGCCACCTTTAATAACCAGTTGCATGAAGAGTTCAAGATTACCTCTTTAATTGGCCACCTTTTTACGTGAGGCACCCGCTTTCCTGTAGAAAACTGCGTTCCTGTAGAATGACAGCGTTCCTGTAGAATGCAGCACGTAGATTTCGGGAGAGATTGCAGTCGGTTTGCGCCTTGGGCGTGCTTCTCAATCGCTCTGATAGCCAAAGGCTCGGCGTATCACACTGCAGAAGGATCAGGATAGCCGCTCGAGTTCAAACTGGTGGGTGATAAATGCATGAATGCGATTGAGCTGATTAGATTTCAAATTCGGCGGAATCCGTGGCGCGGGGGGTGAGCTGTCCCCGCCGGACCGTTGGGTGACGTCACCCCATCATTCAACTGTGCGTTCACTTGCTGCCGCATCAATTCCCGCGGATCTGCCGCCGCCTCTCCTGTTGAACTCGTTTCCTCGACGGGATCGTTCTCACGTGCATGCTGCCCATTCTCTTTGTCATGGCCGCCACCCACACATCCAACTAGACCATTAACTGGCCGACGTGGCCGGCCAAATGGCCACACAGTCGCTCAACCAATTCACCTTTACACTTAGCAATCAATCAAAGTAACATTCATGCAGTCTGATGGAAGGAAGGGTCGAGACACTTACCTGCGTGGCTGTACACGTTGTTTCGGCTCTTTGGACGCTGATGAGTCGATTTACCTGCTGCTGGCGAACTTACACAGGCCCGGAGGTCTATGTTCACGAGCTGCCGTCGATGGATGGGATGCTTCAGTTGCATGCGCCCACGTTTCCCTTCAGATGGCCTGCGCGGTGAATGGTATCCACTCTAGCAGGTTTAACTGTTACAGGACTCCCGCGGGATGTCTTGGAACAGTTCTTCCTCCTTGGGTGCATGCTGCACGACTATGGATGGCCTCACGATCATGCTCTCGGAGCCTCGGGCTGACTGTGATGAATATGGTGTGAGATCTCTAGCGCTTTTTCCATTTACAGGTTGCTTTTTTCCTCGAGACTCATCGATCTGCTTTGCTGGTGCAGGTACTTGGTTGCATGTCGACAAGGACGGTGGAGCAAGATAACAACAATGTGCATGGTTGACAACCGTGGCATGCATGCGTCCAAACCGATCCTTAGCCGTTAGATCGCCTCATGAAATGAATTCTGGCCCGTTCTGAGCTTCTACAGGAAGCTTCCTGTAGAAATACAACGTTTCCTGTAGAAAGGATGCGTTCCTGTAGAGAGTCTGCACCTTCCTGTAGAAGATCTGCATCTTCCTGTAGAAACTCTACATTTTCCTGTAGAAAATCTGCGTCTTCCTGTAGAAGACTCAAGCTGGAATAAAATTGCACATACCTTGGAGAAAATGAGGATTCTTGGAGGAGGTGCTGGTAAGGTGTCCTTGCTGCATGATGAGGACCCTTGGCTTTGAGTTGAGAGGCTTCCTCTCCTCCATAGAACACCTGCATGCAATTTTACATAATGAATCTGCTGACCTTGTTTTTCTTTTGTTTTTTCTCTTTTTTTTTTGAAAGATAACAGGGGTGCCTCATTGAGGTTTTCACCCTTGCCATCTGCCTTGAGCGCCTCAAAGAGGTTTTCACTCAAGGATCTTTTTCCAATCTCCTTTTTTTTTTTTTTTTTTTTGAAAAGACAATAGGGGTGCCTCAATGAGGTTTTCACCCCTATTACTTGCCTTGGGCGCCTCAGAAAGGTTTTCACCCAAGGATCTTTATTATTATTCCCCCCTCCCCTTTTTTTTTTTTTTAGATTCTTCAGGGTATGCCCAAAGCAGAGGCAGAACCCTTCTCTATGACCAACACTGCCTTCTCCATAGTTTTGATGAACTCTTGTCTTGAGGGAGGCTTCCTGTAGATATTCAATCGATGCCCATTGACAAGCATGGGGATGGCTTCCTCATCAATGTTCCTAATAAGCACAGATCCATTGTCATGACATTTTTCCACTGAATATGGCCCTAGCCATCTGGTTCTCAGCTTCCCTTTGAAATCTTTGTATCTGGAGTCATACAACAAAGCCCAATCTCCCGACTGAAATTGCTTGTCATGGAGATGTTGGTCATGCCACACCTTTCTCTGAAGTTGAACCACTTCTGAGTGAAGGAGGGCCTGCATTCGGTGCTCATCCAGGCCATTCAGCTGCAATAGCCTTTCTTGTTGTGCATGGCTGAGATCTAGGTCCAGCTGAGATGCCATCCTCAAAGTGTTGTATTCAAACTCAATGGACAGCAAAGCTTTCTTCCCATAGACCAGCTCATAAGGTGTGAAGCCGGTGGTGGTCTTCCAAGTGGTGTTGTAAGCCCATGTGGCTTCAACCAGGCGATCTGCCCAGTCCTTTCTGCTGCTGCTCACCACCTTAGTCAAGATCCCTTCTAATGCTCTATTGGTGACTTCCACCTGCCCATTTGCTTGAGGGTGATAGGGGGTGGAAGTCCTATGCTTGATCTTGTGATGAGCTAGTAGATCTTCAACCAGGTTGGAGGTGAACTGGCTCCCTTGATCAGTGACCAGCTCTCTTGGATAGCCAAACTTATAGAAGATGTTTTCTCTTAGGAACTCGGCCACCTTTTCTTCTGTTGCTGCTTTGATTGCTTTGGTCTCTGCCCACTTTGTCAGGTAGTCAGTACACACAATGATGTAAGACCTTTGCCTCGAAGGAGGGTTGATAGGGCCCACAAAGTCCATACCCCACTTCTCAAATGGCTCAAGAGTCACCTGAGGTTGGAGAGGCATCTCATCCTTTTGGGTCGGTTTCCCCATTCTTTGGCATTGGTCACACTGGCTGACATATCTTCTGACATCTTGATGAAGTGTGGGCCAATAGTAGCCTGCCTGCAGGATCTTGAAGGCAGTTCTCTTTGCTGCAAAATGTCCTCCACAAGGCCCATCATGACAAGCGAGGAGGATATCAAAGACTTCCTCCTCCCTTACACAACGCCTGAAGATTTGATCGGGGCCAAGCTTGAACAGATTGCCCCCGATCCAAGTAAATGAGGCACTTTTTTTGATGATTCTGCTCTTCTCTCTGGAAGATAGGTGCGGAGGGAACTGTGCTGAAACAAGGTAGTTGGCTATATCAGCAAACCATGGAGAGAGTACTGAAATAGCAAACAGATGTTCATCGGGCATCTGGTCATCCACGGTTCCATCCTCATCTGTAGACAAATCCAATCTAGATAAAAAGTCAGCAACAACATTTTCTCTACCTGGTTTGTCAACAATGGTCAAATCAAACTGCTGCAATAAAAGTAACCATCTAATAATACGAGCATTCACATCTGGTTTATTCATTAAATATCTAATTGCAGCATGGTCTGTATGTACAAAGGTTTGATAGCCAGTAATATAATGTCGGAACTTGTTCAGTGCATGGACCACAACCAAGAATTCTTTCTCGGTTACAGTGTAATTCAGCTCAGCTTTGGACAAGTTTTTGCTAACAAAGTAAATGGCATATGGAAGTTTTTGCTCAACTTGTCCTAAAGCTGCACCTATGGCTTTGTTCGAGGTATCAGTGTGGATGTGGAAAGGTAGGGCCCAGTTTGGACCTCTCAGGATTGGGGCTGACACCAACTTGTCCTTCAATTCATTTAAAACCCTCTGACAATCGTCAGTCCATTTAAACTCCACATCTTTTGCCAACAGGCCAAACAATGGCGAGGCTAGCTTGCTGAAATCTTTAATGAATCTCCGGTAGTATCCTGCTAATCCCAAGAAACTCTGAACATCCCTTACCTTTTGAGGAGGTGGAACCCTCTTGATGAGAGCAATTTTGTTAGGATCCACCTGCAACCCTTGGCAATAAATGGTATGGCCTAGCACGGTCCCTTCAGTCATTAGGAATTCACATTTTTCAGGACTAAGGGACAAGTTCATCTCAATGCATTTGGTTAGGACTTTTACCAGATTGGAAAATGCTTCCTGGAAGTTGGCCCCATAAGGAGTAAAGTCATCCATATAGATTTCCACTGCATCATGGACCAGCTCCGAGAAGATGCTCAAAACAGCTCTCTGGAAGGTAGCAGGAGCATTGCATAGCCCAAAGGGAAGGACTCGGTAGGCAAAGGTACCCCAAGGGCAAGTGAAGGTGGTCTTATCTTGGTCTTCCGGGCTGATTTGGATTTGGTTGTACCCGCTAAACCCATCCAGGAAAGAGAAGAACTTCTTTCCTGCCAGTCCATCCAACACTTGATCTATGAAAGGTAGAGGGAAATGGTCTTTCTTGGTAGCTTTGTTCAGTTCTCGGTAGTCCACACAGATTCTCCATTTCCCATTTTTCTTGGGAACGAACACCAGAGTGGACACCCATTCGCTATCTGAGATGGGGTAGATGAATCCTGCCTCCAACAGTTTTTGCAATTCTTCCTTGACAATGTCCTTAAGAGCTGGATTCATTCTCCTCTAGGGTTGCCTAACCGGTTTACAATCCTCTTTGATGTATATATGATGGGTACAGACCGAAGGATGGACTCCTTTCATTTCCTTATAGCTCCAAGAAAAAGCATCTAGGTGGTTGGCCAACAGACTACACAGCTCCTTTTCTTGGGAAGGAGATAGGGAGGAGCTGATCTTCAATGCTTTCTCAGGGCCAAACTCCACATTCTTGATTCTGGAAGTAACAAGGTTGGTTGTACAAAGATCCACTAAGGTGCTAGCTTGGGCATCCTCCACCAATTTCTCTAAGGGTAGTGCACTGGAAGGTGGATTCTGGATCAAGATCTCGATCAAGTCATCCTCAGTTGGGGGGTCTCTTCTAGTGGTATCTAAGGTGCACAGAGGTGCTGAGTACACCTCGTCTTCCTCTCCTTCTTCCAACCAGAGTGGTAAGTCATGCTCTAAGGAGGGTTGGGCAGGAGGGTATAGGACTAGCTGCTTGGACATGGGACCATTTTTGATGGTCATGTTTCCTGCACGACAACTTATGTAAGCATCTGCAGTAGCTAACCAAGGCCTTCCCAAAATGAGAGGATATCCAGTAAGCTTTGCCTTTGGTTGCAGAACCAGGAAGTCTGCAGGGTATTCCCAAGAGTCAATAGAGACCAAGACATCCTCCACAATCCCTTCGGGAGTCACGGTGGAGCGATCTGCTAATTACAGTACTGTCGAGGTCTTCCTCAAGGAACCCTGAAGATTGAGTTTCAGCATGGTATCTCTGGTCATCACATTAATGGCAGCCCCCAGATCAATCAAGGTGTGAGGTATGATGGTGCCATTGATGTGGACATCTACTACAAGACTTCCAGGATCTAGGTACTTTGGGCAGATGACTTGTCCTAGCATCAGGTCAGACAGTTGTCCTATGACATTAATGGTCGAAGCATCTTTCTTCCGCCTGCCTGGGTGTTTGAAGCACTTTTCCTTAACCAGTTTGTTGTATATTGGCACATCCTTGATGGCTTGGAGAAGTGGTATTTTTACACACAACTGCTTGAGCTCACCCAGAAGCTCATCCTCCTCTGGGTTGGGTTGTGTGGTGGCTGTTAGTCTCTCAGGAAAGGGTGGAATAGCCTTCGATTCACTTTCCTATTTATCTTCCTCATCCTCTGGGGGAGGAGGTTGGCGATCTGGTAGAGTCTTTCCAGATTGAAGATTGATCTCCTGGATCTCCACAGCATAGGTAGGGCATGAGGTTTCCCTAGTGTATACCTGCTGGGCCTGTCTATTATTGGGGTTCGGGTTCGGTTGAGCAGGCATTTGAGGTTGCCTTGGAGGAGCAGGAGGTAATGGCTGAGGTTGAACTGGTGGTGGAGGCAAGATGGCAGGAGGAGTGTTGTATTGGGGCCTCCACCCCGACTGAGGTGCATTCCATTGAGGCTGTGGCTGGGCATGTGAATGATATGAATGAGAAGTAGGTTGAGTGGGGTACTGAGGTGGATAAGACCATGGAGGAGGCATGGACCAGGAAGGATGAGCAGGGGGACCCCATGAAGGCATAGGAGTCGATTGGTTGGGGCTGTAATAAGATTGAGGTGCCCCTTGCATTCCCTGCTGATAGGGTCTAGATCCTTGTGGCCTCCTTTGGTTGAGGTAATAGAGAGGTTCAGTGGGAGCTTCTGTCCCTTGGTACATGGCTTTAAACCCAGGTAAGGTTGGACACTGATTTGTGGGATGGTCCTCCTCACAAACGAAACACACTTCAACCGAATGCAATGGGCATTCGTTCTTAGGGTGTCTCCTTGTGCACCTAGGGCAGAAGACAGCCAAGGCTCTCTCAGCTTCTTCTTTCTTCTGCTGGATTCTGAATGTGTCCAGTTGCATGGCAATGGTTTGTCTCACCTCACTCTTGAGATCTTCTAATTGATTTTCAAGCTCATGTTTGGAGAAAGGGACACTAGTTGAGAGGAGGTTTCCTCTACCTCGTTTCCTAGCTACCCTGGAGTGGTTTCTAAACACAGTCTTGATGTCCTCATAAGGCAGTTGGTAAATGTCCCCCCAGCTAACATGTGAAGGGTATCTAAGAGGTCTTCAGGGACTCCTCGGAGCAGGACCAACTTGAGGGATTCAGGGTCAAGTGTGCACCTGGCCCGCTTATAGCTTAGTTGGAACCTCTCCTCATAATCCTCTAAGGACTCATCATTTCCCATGGTCATCCTAAAGATTTCTCCCTTGGTTTCCTTAGACCTACAATAATCCCTATACTTGGTATTGAAAGCTTGCTGCATCTGAGCCCAAGTGGTGATACTATTCCCAGGTAGGCCCATGAACCAGCGTAATGCTGCATCCTTAAGAGTTGAAGGGAAGAGTTTCAGCTTTTGCTCATCTTCAGTATAGTCATAGGTTCTACAGAGGACAACAAACTCAAACAGGAAGGTATCAGGATCTTCAGTAGTCAGTCCATGGAAGTGAGGTAAGGCGGAGGGGCTAATGTTCTTCATTTTCATTTCTCCATTGGTCTCTCGGATGGGGAAGGCACCTTCTATTCTCTCATCTTCTCTTCTATTGTCAGCCATAGCTTCAGATGGAGTGGTCTCTAACTCTTCTTCTACTATAGGATCTTTGTATATCTCTGGATGTTCACCTATAGGTTCTTCTGGGTCACTGTCACCAAAGAAGAGAGAAGGGTGACTCAGTGATGTGGTGGGGGTGTTTGGTAGGAATTTGCCTGATCTATCTCGGTTCCTACGAGGCATGAAAGGGAAAAGACTTTCTTTTTGATTGTTTTTGCTTTTTCTTTTGTACCTGCAAAACTGAAACAGATTGATCTACAGCTAACTATAAAGATGCAGAATTAAACTGAAAGCAGGAAAGAACTAATCTACTCTGCTCAAATGAAATTGCAGAAATGAAACACTAGTCTACGCTTGCAGAAATGAAAGGCTAATCTATGAAAGCAGGAAATGCTAATCTATGAAAGCAGGAAATGCTAATCTATGAAAGCAAGAAATGTCTATGCTACTTTTGCAGAATGGAAATGAAATAAACTACTTAGCAGAAGATTGTAGTGGAAAATAGAAGAAAAGCGACAATCACCAATACTCTGACGCTTCCATGGAAACGACGCCAAAAAGATGGTGGGCTCCAGTATTGTAGCAATAATGCTACAACTCCTGGGGCTCCCTATCTCTAATTTTATCAACCCGGTAGTTCGTACAAACTTGGAAGCGACGGTGCTGTATGCACAAGTACTAGCTCTTGTCGCAGCTGTCACTTGGTCAGCTGGCACAAGTCCGCTAGGGCTCAAGCCAACTTCTATATGCTCTCAGATGAAGCTTTCTAAATGATGGACGAAGGCTATCTTAAAGGAAATTAATCTATTTTGCAAAAATGAACTGAAAGCCAACCAAAACATGGAAACCCTAGTAAACCCTAATATGATTAGCTTAACCTCTAGGATGCAATGGTGAAAGTGCAAGTGTCTGGAAATGATGCCATTACTTCTAATGATGTGAAATGCATGAACTTAAACTACTTTGATTGAAAAGAACATGTTTTTGGATTTTTGCTTAATTGGTTGGAGTGATTATGAATTTGTCTCTTATTAGGGTTTGGCTGTGCAGAGGTGGTGCGAAGGGAGAGAAAGCTTGGGAAAGGTCAGGATGGCTAGGAGAGGTCCCAGAGGGTCCCTAGCATTAGTCCACAGAGGTCTACAACATTCGGATGCTCGGCAACCAAGTTTGCAGGCTTCTACAGGATGTCTACAGGGGATCCTACAGGAAACTAAGGAATTCTACAGGAAGTCTGCTAACTTCTACAGGATGAGCTGTAAGTGGAAGTTTTGGGTGATGGTGAAGTGATGGGATGGTTTGGGTGGATAGGTAAGGTGGAGATGGAACTTGTGATGACTCAGGGGCAGAGGAACAAGATGGAGAGAGAGTGCACGGAGTTGGTTGGTGGATAGAAGGATGGCAGCAACGAAAGGTCAAAAAGATGAAGCTACGTGGCAATGGATGAGTTGGAGGGTAAACGAGCTGGACAGAGGCCGAGTAGGTGGCTTGAGGAGAGGTCAAGAAGAAGAAGAAGGAAGTCGAATGATATGGAGCAGTGTAAATGAAACAAATGACTTATGTCCTGCACCAAAAACGAGAATTCATTAACCTATGATACCTGTGCCATTAAACCTATGAACAGCAATGTAAAACCGAGAAAAGAAGCCATGCATGGAATGAAAAATGTAGAAGTATGGTTCAATATCAAAAGTGCATGGATGGATCTTCAATGGAAATGACTATGTTGCAGCTGCATGGAAGTAAAAGACTGCGTTTCTTTTTGGTGGTTGATATGGACTGCACCCCAATCCCTAAACAGAGATGGCAGTGATCTCTAACAACCTTTTCTTGGAGCTCCAATGATTACAAACCTCCTATTCTGATCTAAACAACTGAAAGCAAAGTAACCATAAGCTAATCCTACTCAATCACATAAAAACTAAATCAGCAGACTGTAAATTCGAATTGCATGTCAAAGTAAAGAAACAAAGTGCTGGAACGAAAGGAAAATAACACTACAAAACAGAGGAGGTCTATTGCTCTCAGGTTGGGCCCTAACCTGAGAGCTATAGCTCCCTTAAAAACTCAGAACTAGATCCAAATCTGCTTGCCTTTATTCATAATCAAAAGTCTAATGCCATGCCAAAACTGGCTTACAAAATAACAAAAACCGAGCTGTAACTCGTGCTCAGAGATTACAATAGTAATTCCAAAAGTCAAAAAGCTTCTAACAAAGGCTACGGCCTCCATATTTATACAAAATGAGGATCAAGCTGGCTGCCTTCATTCGTGGAGCTTGACTGTCTAACTGAAAGTCAAACTGCTGTAAAACTGCTGATCCTGTAGAACGTGTTGGCTGCCTTTGAGCTCGGTGGGGAGAGCTGTTAGAGCTCGGAGTTAAGGTGAAAAGCACGAGGGAAGTCATTTAAAGCTGTAGACAACCTCCCTATAAACATGCAAGGCCACCTTTGTTGTCTCCTTGTCTCCTTTTGCGTGGTCTTTTGCTCTCTTTAATGCCAAGAACCTGAAATCATCATGTATTAGTCACATAGATATAATGCCTGCCCTTCTTCCTACAAACAACACGAATATACTAAGAAATGAATGCATAAGTGGTAAAAGATGAATGGTTGAACAAGGTAAGTAGGCCAATATGAGCCCAAATTGTACCAAAAATTGGGGCTCGTCAATTATACCGGTGGCTAGCCCAACGTTTATTTTCCAAAATCTCTTGATCAAAATAAATATGATTACGGAACCCACCTACAAAAAGAGTTAACGCAGACCATCTACTTCTGTCGTTGCATTTTGTAATGTTGCAACTAACCAAGTGTTCCACATTTAGTAGACATAGAGAGTTTATTTTGTCGGGTCTGAAAATTCAATGGTCATTTGTTTCTTTGTTTGTTTTTGTTTAATATATATATATATAGATATATATATATATATATATATATATATATATATATATATATATATATATATATATATATATATATATTCATGAGCAGATATTACGTATTCAATAGATACAAAGTGTGTGTTTCTATATTCAAATCCTTTTGTCAATTATCGATGTTTAAAATTTGGATGATCGATGTATTTTAATTTAGCTTATGTTTTTATATTGCTATATTATTGTCAACTTTAAATATATGATGTTTTACATTGTTGTATGTTAAAATAAGTTAATTAATTTTACATGAGGAGTGAGCGTTGAGTCAAGTCAAGTTAATTCATAATCAAACTTATAGTGTGTGGTTGTATGTCAAGTTTTTTTAGGATAGTGACTGGTTGGAAAAGGTTAAATACCCTTCAGCGAGTTCATTGTAATCATCAACTTTTGTGTGATCAATAGAAGAGCCGCAACTTGTTGGAATATCTAATTCATACTTGTCTCTAGTTGTGATTCTTACTAAGTAAAGGAGTCTGTTCCTAGTAGTTAGGATATATTTCCTACATTGGTGTGTGGTTGAGATATTCTCTCAACCAACAGATTGTGTGTGCATGTATATATGTAATTGCATTTGATTAATGAAGACATAGACATTATCAAAGTTTATCATGGTATCAGAGCCCTTGAGGGCCTGGCCCCTCCTGGGCTTGGCCCATCCTGGGGTGAGGAAAATAAAAAATTTAATGAGTGTTTTGTTTGTTTTTCCATTGCTGGTTTGCCCATCATTTTGTTGATGTTATGTAGATGGAGCTAGAAAGAGGGTGGTATATCTGTAGGATCGAGTCGCCAGGTGTCGAGAGCAGTCAGGCTTCGGGAGCAGTGAAGAGCCCCGATGTGACTGTGAATTGTAGATCTATTTTTTTTCTTGACCCGGAGTGACATGCGGCTTGGCCTGGATGCGTTCAGAAAACTCTGATTGCATTGGATCTCATTTGGTGGATCGGTTCTTGGTAATCGACGAGCGTGATTGCAGATCCGAAGCCTGGCCACTGAGGAGGGCTCATTGATCTGCCTAGGCGGACTTCCGTGGGCATTGTTGCATATGCGTGTGTGTGGAGCCACAGAGCTGGTGAACGGTGGTGCGTTGGATGATCGAGTGTAATTTTGTGGAAGGGGATTGGAACCTGTGGCGTCCTAAACACATCGAGTTGCAGAGGCAGAGCAATGGCGGGCTCTGTAACTGCTACCCCCTGCCATCAGCCAACGACCATTTATTTTTACGGTCGAGCTTCAAGCCCGATTTCAGAAGGCTGCCAACAAGAGTTAAGCTGGGAAGGCTCCAGTTTAAAGTCTATGTCTCGCTCGCTGAAGGCGACAGAGTAATGGTGGACAATGAAAAAGACAATCCTGACAAAATGTTCATTGATTACGTTGGCAATGGAGGAGTGTGGAACTTTGTGAAAATGACCATCCCACAGGTCCAGAAGGTCTCATTGTCGTATCCTATCTCCCTCTCCTACATTTTGCTCTGCTCCTAGGAAGGATCTCGATTCCCTTCCCTCTATACTCTGCTCTGCCTTCTGAGATTGTAATGATGGGAATGGGAATTCCAGTGCATTTTCTGACCATTTTGTTGTTGATTATCGTTAGAGCTTGTCTGGTTTATGGGCAAATCCTGGGTGTTTATCAGCCTGGGCCTTGGAATGAAGCACATGCAACTTTCTACAGTGGAAGCGATGCCTCGGGCACCATGGGGAGTGCTTGTGGATATGGGAACCTGTACAACCAGGGATATGGAGTTCAATCCGCAGCATTGAGCACAGCTCTATTCAACAACGGGCTAAGCTGTGGAGCATACTTTGAGATAAAAAGTGTGAATGACCCACAATTATGTCACCCGAGCAACCCTTCGATTTTGGTCATTGCCACCAATTTCTGCCCTCCCAACTATGCTCTGCCTAACGAAAATGGCGGCTGGTGCAATCCTCCTCACCCCCATTTGCGAATTAATGATGCCGGAATGTACAAAGGTAGAGAGGATATACAACTTCAAAGGCATGATATTTATGCAGGAAGAATTAGGAAAAGCCATTTTTTAAATCACTCATATTATGTGTTGGTGATTTTGCATTAATGCATAGTCAATTTTAGATCATGGCTTGTGCTTTGTTTCATATTATTTTGAAGGAGAATATCTCTTGGAAGTTTGTACACATATTGAGATTAGCGACCTCAATATGCAGTCATGTTGTTAGAATTCGCTACTCTAACTGATGACAAGTAAAGCATAGAGATCCAAGACTCAAAAGTACAAAGTCCATGATGGAAATATTCAAACGAGAAAGCAGTCCAGCATATGAATGGTGTGGTATATCCAGCATAAACAATTAAAAGATGAAGGACACTCAAATTTGCTTGAGTAGTTTTTCCGAGTTTGTAGAGTAGACTCATGATTGTGATAAGGTGAGTCACACATTGTAATCATAACAAATCTACATTTCATATTTTTTTGTTTTTTGGACAGTTGTGGTCCCTAAAAAATGCTTTATGTACCTAGTATCTTCTTAAGCTTGGAGTATACTAAAAGGGCATATGACTGTAAGAACTGGAGAGGCATACATACCCCTTTGTTATGTGTTCCCTAGTGACATTAAGTTGTGGAATCAACCATTGGGTAGGTACGGGGGTGGTAGATGTACTCGTATCTAAGCTTGATATGTAATCGGAGAATTGAGTCTTCAATTAATGGGGGAATTGAGAGATGTAACATATCTCATAGTGTAATGGACCGAGTGAAAGAAAGTTCATTAAGAGGTTGGATGAACCATGTATGTGAAGGACTTCCTAGTAGACTGGCGGTTGCAACGGTTGGGAACCCATGCATTCCGGTGGATGGTTGTTCCTTTATATGGACATCGACAATTGCATAAACAAGGTACAAGGTATAATTACGAGACTGGATCAGATGTAGATTTTGTATATTGATATGGAGACAAGTACTCATTAAGGGGGAGTGTTGGAATATCTAATTCCTACTTGTCTCTAGTTGTGATTCTTACTAAGTAAAGGAGTCTGTTCCTAGTAGTTAGGATATATTTCCTACATTGGTGTGTGGTTGAGATATTCTCTCAACCAACAGATTGTGTGTGCATGTATATATGTAATTGCATTTGATTAATGAAGACATAGACATTATCATAGTTTATCTCAACTCGTGTGTTTTGGGTCAATTTTTATGTTTTAGCTTTTCTGCCTTTTCAACAAATTGGTATAGGAGCTAAGGAAAGATCAAAAAATCCGTGGTGCCTGCAGAGAGAGTGAGAAAAAAGCCATTTAATTACGTTATAAATTTGTCAAACAGTTAAAAAGCGCGCAAATTTCACACTTCATTGTGCAATTTTTGTTTAACTAATAATCACAAGCCCTGTCACGTATAGGAAAAAGGTGGATTTAGTGATAATAAGAAGGCAACGTTTGAAATTTGAAACGGTCACGGTTATACGATTTATTTTAAGTGGCTCATTACAATGCGTATGTATGTTTAACTCACGTGGAGTGTTTTCAAAAAAATAGTCATGTGGGTGGAAGTTTGTTAAGAATCGATTTTGATTAAAACATTATTTATTTGAAGGGGATCCATAAAGTTTATTGATTTATAAAGTTTTTTTATATAATTTTTTTTTTACAAAAGTTTTTATATTAAAGGTTTTTTTATATATAAATTATTTTTTAAAAGATTTTTTTTATAGAAAAAAAAATAACAAGGGTTTTATTCATAATGAGTTTTTTTAGGAGCTTTGCAAGTTTATAGAAAGAAAAAAAAGAAATAGGGTTTTTGAAGAAGGATGGTTCTCTCTAATTTTGAGTTCCAGTTCTCATTGTTTACATGGAAAGATTATAATGTGTGGGCCATTAAGATGGAAACCACGTTGCAGGGTCATGATGTTTGGGATTATATCTAGCTTGGGTTTTTAGAACCTAAGAATGAAGTAGAAGAATGATCTTTCACTAAGGCAAAGAGGGAACAATGGAAGAAAGACAAAAAGAAGACTGCAGAAGCATTGTAGTTTATCCAGTAGGGAGTGGCCGAGCAGTGTTCCAGAATATTATGATTACGTCTTCAGAAAATGAAGCATGGGATACTTTGGTGACAAGCTATAAAGGTATGGCCAAAGTCAATATTGTTAATTTGCAGAATACTAGGAGAGATTTTAAAAGTCTGCAGATGAAGGAAACAGAGGAGATCGATCCTTTCATGAATTGGGTCATGGCTGTCGTAAATCAGTTAAAAATATATGGTGATGAAATTAAAGATAAAACAGTGGTTGAGAAGGTCCTCAAATATTTGTCTACGAAATTTGATGTTGACGTAATAGCTATAGAATAAGCCAAGGGTTTGACAACATTGACAACTGTTGAGTTGATGGGATCACTTCTATCACATGAGGCATGGATAGATAGTAATAAGGATTCCACTTTAGAGACCGCTTTCAAAAAATCAAGTTTCTATTTCAAGAGACACCTAGGTCGAGGCAGAAGTAGATCGAGAGGTAGAGGAGGAGGCGGAAGATATGGTGGTCTGAGAGATGGCCGAGAAGAGCATGAACATGAAAATGGAAGCAAAAACAAAAACTTCAGAAATAATCAAATATTTGACAAGTCAAAGGTGAGATGTTATTATTGCAATAAATTTGGTCACTATGCTCGTAATTATAGGAAGAAGATACCTGATCAAGGGAACCAGAGAGCGAATGTCATTACAGAGAGTACTAACTCCATGTTCCTAGCTTGCCATACATTGCATAAACCTTCTGATATTGTGTGGCTATTAGACAGTGGTTGCAATAGCCACATGACATGCAACAAGAATTTGATTGCAAATTTGGATCAATATGTGAAAACAGAGGTAAAATTGGGGACTAACAAGACTATGGACGTAGATGGCAAAGGAGTGGTCGACATTGTAACCAAGAAGGGGGAGCCGAAGACAATCTTAGAGGTATATAATGTTCCTAGTCTCAAACATAATTTGATAAGTGTTGGTCAATTGACACAAAAATGATACAAAGTTATGTTTCAAGGTCAAGAATGTGTTATATATGACAAGCCCCCAAGCAAGCAGTTGACAACGAAGGTGCAGATGATGAGGAATAGAATCTTTCCCCTAGCTATGAATTACAGTGATGAGGTTAGTTCTTTCACAGTGGCATGTTCTGATGATTATTGGCTATGGCACTTTCGGTTTGGACACTTGCACTTTTCTGGTTTAAGATTGTTGCAGCAGAAACAGATGGTCAGAGGATTACCCCCCATCAAAGAACTTTCTAGTACTTGTGAGTCTTGCAACTTGGGAAAGAAACACCGTGAAAGTTTTCCAAAGGGAGTTGCATACCGAGCAAAGCAACCTCTTGAGCTAGTGCATACAGACTTGTGTGGACCTATAAGGACACAGTCGATTGGTGGAAGTAGTTACTTCCTCACTTTCATTGATGACTATAGCAGAAAGAATTGTGTTTACTTCTTGAAGCAAAAGTTTGAAAATTTTGCAAGGTTTAAAGAATTCAAAGACTTAGCCAAGAACCAAAGTGATTGACATGTCAAGGTATTGAGGTCAAATCGTGGTGGAGAATATGACTCAAAGGCATTCCATGATTAATGGAAACAACATGGAATTAGAAGATAGTTTACAACCAGGTACACACCATAGTAGAATGGTGTAGTAGAGAGAAAGAAAAGGACAATTATGAACGTGGCAAGAAGCATGTTGAAAGCCAAAAACTTGTCTAATGAATATTGGGTAGAAGCAGTTGCATGTGCTATTTATGTGATCAATAGCTCTCCTACAAAGAGTGTGATGAACAGAGTACCAGAACAAGCATGGTCAGGTATGTCTTGTAGCGTATCTCATCTCAGAGTACTTGGATGTGTAGCTTATGCACATGTGCCTAAAGAGCGAAGAGGCAAATTGGATGATAAAAGTGAAAAATGCATATTTACTGGTTATAGTGAGAAATCAAAAGCTTACAAATTATATAACCTTGTCACCAAGAAGACCATAATTAGTAGAGATGTTAGGTTCAAAGAACAAGAGTCATGTAATGATAGTATAGACAAAACTGTTGATGCACAAGTGCCACTAATAGAAGAATATGATGTATCAGAAAAGGAGTAGCAAGAATCACAAGTGAAGACACCAAACAGAGAAACACCAACAGGGACTCCAATATTTTCTCAGCAGCATGGATCTTCAAGAACATCAACAGATCGAGGTTCTCCTAACAATCAATTAGGTGATGAATCAATCAATGGTAAGAGAAATATGAGAAGTCTGAAAGATATTTATGATGATTTGGATGTTAGTTCAAATTTTTCATTGTTGTAATTCCAACCTTCTTCGTTTGAAGAAGCAATCGAAGATGAAAATTGGGTACAAGCCATGGTTGAAGAAATTGAAGCTATTGAAAATAATGATACATGGGATTTGATTGATTTACCAAAGGACAAAAATCTCATTGGTGTAAAGTGGGTGTTCAAGTCAAAGTTGAATGAGAAAGGTGAAATTGGCATATTTAAAGCAAGACTTGTAGCAAAAGGATTCTCGCAACAACCAGGAATAGACTTTGGAGAAACGTTTTCTCTGGTAGCCAGATTGGATACTGTAAGAGAAGTTCTAGCTACAGTAGCTCAAAACAAGTGGAATTTAGCATATCAGATGGATGTGAAATCAACATTCTTGAATGGAGAAGTTGAAGGTAACAAAGATAAATTTTACAGGTTGAAGAAAGCGCTCTATGGACTCAAGCAAGCGCCTAGAGCTTGGTATAGCAGAATTAACAACTACATGATCAAGAATGGATTTTGCAGAAGCAACATTGGCCCTACCTTGTTCACAAAGGTAAATGAGCATGGACATATTTTGATTGTTTTCTTATATGTTGATGACATGATTTTTACAAGTGATTTTGAGTTAGATGAATTTAAAGCAACCATGATGAAAGAATTTGAGATGACAGTTCTTAGTCTCATGAAAACTTTTCTTGGCATAGAAGTTGAGAAATCTGAAAAAAGGAATTTTTATTTGTCAAAATAAATATGCCAAAGAATTGTTGAAAATATTCAGGATGGAAAATTGCAAACTTGTCCCTACACCAGTTGTAACAGGTACAAAGTTAAGCAAGGATGATGAACATTCAGATGCCAATCCAACTCTATTCAAAATATTGGTTGGCAACCTCATGTATCTCACAGCTACAATACCAGATATAATGCAAGGAGTGAGTTTGATTTCCAAATTTATGGAGACTCCAAAAGAAACACATTGTAGTGCAGGATTTTTTTTTTTGAGATGCATAGTAGGAACAAGAGATTGTGGCATAATGTATGCAAGCATAGAAACAAATGACTTAATTGGATACACAGATAGTGATTTTGCAGGGCATTTGGATGACAGAAAGAGGACTTCTGGTTTTGTGTTCCATCTTGGGTCAGGTGTGATTTCATGGGCATCTAAGAGGCAGCCCATTGTGACACTTTCATTAGCAGAAGCAGAATATGTAGAAGAGTATTTGATGGACTCAAGCAGAAACAACAAGGATCAACAACAATATGTTGTGATAACACCTCAACAATTGCACTATCCAAGAATAGTGTGTTTCATCAAAAGAGCAAGCATATTGATACTAGATATCACTTTATTAGAGAACTAGTGAGCAATGGAGAAGTTCACTTGAAGCCTTGTAAATATAGTGATCAATTAGTTGATATATTTACTAAGTCATTAGCAAAAGATGTGTTTGAGTTTCATAGAAGAAACTTGAGTGTTGTAAGCCTAGCTGAGACATAGAACAACAGGCATGTTTGAGTTGTTATGCATCAATTTTATTTTAGTGGTTGTAATTAAGGGGAGTGTTAAAATAAGCTAATTACTCCCACATGTGGAGTTGGCTAAAGTTAGAGAGTCAGTTAATTGAGAATTGAGTCAAGTCGAGTTAATTCATAATCAAACTTATAGTGTGTGGTTGCATGTCAAGTTATTTTAGGCAAGTCGCTAGTTGGAAAAGGTTAAATACCATTCGCTAGGTTCATTGTAATCATTAAGTTTTGTGTGATCAATGGAAGAGCCGTAACTCGTGTGTTTTGGGTGAATTTTTATGTTTTAGCTTCTCCACCTTTCCAACTTATAGTAAATTTTAAAAATATGATGAATTGATGTTTTGTTTTTATTTAAACCATAGATTTAATTTCTGACTTTAAGTTTTTGTGATCCATAACTAATATGTCAAGAATATTTTTAGTGAAAATTACATAAGAGAATATTTTTGTTGACGTCTTTCCAACCATCATTCATCTTTAGGACAAGATGAAGAACGAAATCTTGGACTCAAATAAATAGATGTAGAGAGATGTTTTCTAGATGTTATAATATACCAACTAGTTTGACTAAAGAATTATGATTAATAAATAATTTTTTAGTAGTGATTGATAAATACTTGTAAATAGTGAATTCAATTAATTTAAAATTATAGTTATTAGAATTTTAATCAAGAGGAATGTCATATAACTAAAATTAAATAATAATATGGTCAAAATAATAAATTAATAACACTAAGAAAAAATAAAAATAAATAGAAATAATGAATTAAATTGACTGTTTTATTATTATTAATATTTAAATCAAAAGGTCTCGGATCTGGGTGTCACACAGTAAGAGCTCACGAACTATGTGGATGACATGCAATGAATGGGTAATTAATGAGGGACATCGTCGGCGTCCCTCATATCATTTCACCACCCCCCTCTAGGCTGCTCTGCGCGTGAGAGAGGTCGTGGTATGATGGACGATTGCAATATGGTGGTTGATTTGGGGGAGTGCGACTTCATGCAGACTTTTGCCGAGTTTTGTGGGAGCTTGCAGGTGGCATGTGAGCTTGCAGAGGTTGAAGAAGGATCGACAGGTGTAGGGGTTGATGAAATGGACAGGGGCAAGTCTCAGCAGTGTGGTGGAAGGGGTTCTGCCCATCATTACCCCTCTCTCCCGCCGAAGCTCCGGCGTCAAGCAGTTGCATTGGAGGAGGAAGCCATGGAGGTGGAAAGTTCAGAGGTGGAGGCACTATGTTTGGCTTTGGCATGGGTTGTCCATGAAAGGAACGAGGTGCGTAAAATTGTGGAGAACAGGGTCTCTGCTATTGATTTTCTCATGGTTAAACTGGTTTTTGCGGTTCTTATGGTGGTTGGGGCCTTGGAAGTCGACATGCCAGGGCTGGCTAAGCTGTTTTTTCCACCACATGTTGACTTTGTTGAGGGCTCCCATGCCAGCCCCTACGCTCCTCTAGCTCCACTAGACAACTCTCTGTCTGCACGTATTCGTAGTCGAGGCCGTGTTCGTGGTAGTGATTGTGTTCGTGGCAGTGAATGTGTTCAAGGTCGTGATGCTGAGAATGCTCCTCCAGCCAACGAGGATGTGTCTGTGGATTCTGAGAATTCCCATGGAGCTATTCCCAATAGCTCAGGATAAAAGGTCCTTAGTTTGGTTTTGGTCTATTTTGGTATGGTTCTGGTCTGTCCTGTTTTGTTGCTACTATATATCCCTAGTCTGTTAAGGCCCTGTCTTGTTTTGTTCTGGTTAGTAGACAATTTTGGCTTTATGTTCTTCCATGACAGTAGACTTTTCTGGCTCCTTGACATAGAGCATTGTGGCAGTCCTATCACTTGTTGTATCTATGTAAATTCTGCGATTTTATGTTAATATAATTTCTATAACATTACAAAAAAAATATTTAAATAAAAAGGAAGGTCTTATAGAACTGACTAAAATATCTTGAATTAAATTAATTCTATTATTATTATTAACATTTAAATAAAAAGGAAGGTCCTATAGAAATAACTAAAAATGAATAATAAGTTCAAATTTAATTGTCTAAAACAATAAAACTAATGAACAGAATAAAAAAGCAAGAAATAATAATAATGACTATAAAATGAAAAAAAAAAAAATTAAACTAAAGAAGATAGGGCAGGAATCCAACTACCGCTAATACTCCAACCATCGTCTCTATTCAGATTGCTATGCTTCCTTTCAGTTTCCAAGGCTTCCCTAAACTTTCATTGATGAAAATTATCAATTTTTACAATGACCTTGGCCTCCTCAATGCAGATGTGATGTTTTGTCTTTTTTGCATGTTCTACAAAAGTGGAGGAGAGAGACCTTCCATGTTTGATGTCAGTTGCATACTTAAGAATCCTCTGATTTTTTGAGTGGCAAGTTTCACCAATGTACGGAGTCCCATAGGAGCATGGGATGGCGTAAACACCTTTCCCATATTTAGGGTTCACAGTGTCCTTCACAGATATTAGTGAGCTTCGAATCATTTTTAGGGGCCTAAAAGTTGAAGGAACCTTTTGCTTCTTTAGGATCCTTACAATCTTCTTCGTGGTCCCTTTGATAAATGGAAGCTGCACCCCTGAAAACCTATCCTTAAGATCTTTTTTAATTCTAGGACCTTTTTCAGCCTTAAGTAAATTTCTAAGACCTTGGTGCCTACTATAACCATTCTTATTAAAAACATTAAGGAGATGGGTCTTTTCCTCGTTGAGACTGTTATGCTCTTGACCTGCAAGAAATTCGAGAATACCAAATATGTGAAGAAATACAACCCAGAACACAAAACAAAATGAGAAAAACAAGTATTTTATTGTTCACTTGCCTCTTCAAGGGGGAAACCTCCAGTAGAGCAAAGTTCGATTACAAAATACGACTCGATATATTCCTCAATGGGGAGTCTCTATCCTTTATATACGATTCATACACACAATACCATGGGTCATTACCATGGTTCTCTCAATACCATCTATCTAATACCATGGCTCATTTGCAACTAACTGTGGTCCCTTTCTTAAATGTGGGTCAACCACTTACAATTATTAATACGGGATTTATTGACTCTTTAACTAACTATAACTATGAATTGACCCTATTACATAAATAAAGGGTTAGGGTTGGACTCTAACATGCCCTCCCCCATAAAAAATAGCCTTGTCCTCAAGGTTGAAGCTACAAAAACTGCTTAAGAATAGTGGCTGGTTCCCATGTCGCATCTTCTGGAGAGGTGTCTTTCCACTTGAAGAGGACTTCCTTGATGGTGTGACCACACAAATGTCATTCTCGCATATAGAGGACCTGTTTAGGTTGGAGCTAGAGTGAACCTTCTTCACCCAATTCGGGTAGATTGGTTTGAATTCTGCGATTGTTCCCCATCGCTTTCTTGAGGCATGATACATGGAAGACTGGATGGATTTTTAAAGTTGGTCTCAAGGCTAGCTTGTAGGCTACTGCTCCAATGCACTGAAGTATTTGATAAGATCCGTAGAATTTTGGAGCTAACTTTTGGCAGCCCTTTTCTTTGAGCGATTTTTGCTTATATAGTTGCAGTTGCAGGAATACCTGATCCTCTTCTTGAAGTGGTGCTCGGAATGATGTTGGTTTGCCTGTTGCTTCATGCGATTCTGAGCTTGATGGTGATTATCTTTGAGACGGGTTAGCATGGCTACACAGTTCTATAGGAGTTGATCCACTGCTTGCACCTTAGAGCATCCAAGGATATAATAAGTAGGTGGTGGTGGGATTTGACCATACACTACTTCATATGGAGTCACCTTGGTGGCAGCATGATAGTTAGTATTATACCACGATTCAGCTAGAGGTAGCCAATGTACCCATTGATGTTGCTTTTCTAAAGTGAAGCACCTTAGGTATGTCTCCAAACATTTGTTGACTGCTTCAGTTTGACCATCAGTTTGGGGATCATAGGAAGTACTTAGTTGGAGTTAGGTGCCTTGTAGCTTGAAAATTTCTTGCTAAAAGTTACTGGTGAAAGTCGGGTCATGATCAGACACAATGGAAGTGGGCATGCCATGCAGTTTGAAGATCTGGTCCATGAAAGCTTGAGCCACCAAAGTGGGGGTAAATGGGTGGGGTAGAGCGCAAAAATGAACATATTTAGAAAGTTTGTCCACAACCACCATGATGACTGACTTGTTGCCTGACTTCGGAAGACTAGTAATGAAATCCATAGAAATAACTGTCTAGATTGAGGCAGGGATGGGCAATGGTTGTAAGGTGCCTGGTGACTTGACTATTTCTCCTTTGTGGTAAAGACATGCATCACATTCAACTACAAAAGTAAGAATGTCCGTTTTCATGCCTGTCCAAAAGAAGGAACAACGAGTGCGAGCATAAGTCTTCTGAAAGACTACATGGCCTGTAGTGGGAGATGAGTGCAACTCTTCCAAAACACACGTTTTGAGGGTGGATGTCGGTGATATAACTACACTATCCTTGTAGCGAAGAATCTCATCCTTCCAAGAATAGCCAACTGAGGAATTGGGATCTTCCCTCAAGATATTAATGAGTTGGGAGAGAGAGGGATGTGAAAACCATTCCTTGCGGGCTTCTTCAATCCAATCTGGTATGGGAAGAGAGATTGATAGCAAGGTTCTTTCATCCTCAAATTGGTGTGATAAAGCATCTACTACTACATTGTCACACCCTTTCTTGTAAATTATCTCATAATCATATCCCAGCATTTTGGCCAGCCATTTACTTTGCTGGGGTGAGGATAGACATTGCTCCAAAAATATTTGAGCCTTTGATGGTCTGTGCAGATTTGGAAATGTATCCCCAATAAATATAGTCGCCAGGTATCTACTGCATGTAAGATGACCATTATCTCCTTCTCATAGGTAGATTGTCCTAGATGTTTCTCACTCAGTTGTTGGCTGGTGAAGGCTAAGGGTCGACCTTCCTGCATTAAGACAACACCAATACCAATACATGAAGCATCACATTCAATCACAAAATATTTGGTGAAGTCGGCTAGTGCCAATATGGGAGTGGAAGACATGGCCTGTTTGAGAGCCATAAATGCCTGTTGTGCTGCATCAGTCTAGAGGAATGAATTTTTATTGAGAAGTTTATTGAGGGGTCTAGCAATGCGACCATAATTGCAGAAAAATTTGCGATAGTAGCTGGTGAGACCTAAGAATCCCCTTAAACTCTTCAAGGTTTTTGTTTGGGGCCAATTTTGCATTTCCTCTATCTTTTTGGGATCCAGCTGGACACTTTCACGACCCACAATGTGGCCCAAATACTCGACTTCTTCCACGCCAAAAGAGCACTTGGACAATTTGACAAATAATTTATGATTTCAGAGTAGTAGCAAGAGCAGGTCTACATGCTGAAGATGTTTTTCCTAGGTGAGGTTATAGGTGAGAATTTCATCAAAGAAAATGAGGACAAATTTTCAGAGATATGGTTTTAGTAGGTGATTCATGAGGCTTTGAAAAGTGGATGGGGCATTACAGAAACCAAAGGTCATGACCAAGAATTCATAATGGCCTTCATGAGTGCGGAAAGTAGCCTTGGGAATGTCTACTTCTTTCATGCATATTTGGTGATATCCAGAGCGAAGATCTAGCTTAGTAAAGAATTCAACACCATTTAGTTCATCCAATAGATCATCAACAACAGAGATAGGGAATTTGTCTTTGACCGTGAGCTTGTTGAGGGCCCTGAAGTCTAGACACATGCGCCATTCCCCATCTTTCTTGAGCACAATGACCACTGGTGATGAATAAGGATTGATTCTAGGACAAATGACACTGGCTTGAAGGAGTTCCTTGATGATTTTTCAATTTCATTCTTTTGGGCGAAAGGATATTGATGTGGCCGCACATTAGGAGGCTGTGCCCCTGGGACCAAAGTGATTCTATGATTATGTTCCCCTCTAGAGGGTGGAAGCTCTTTAGGCTTGTCAAATACCTGATGGTGTCTATTCAAGACTTATTGCATGTCAGGATGAATATGAAGAGTAGTGGGCTCGATGGCTTGGATGGCATTAAATTGGGCGATAACTCCATGATGGCCCTTTTTCAAGAACTTTTCCATGCGATGCGAGCTAATGATAGAAGGAACACCTGCCTGGAGTCCACGAAGGGTATGCATGTGCTCATTCTGCTTAAAGCTCATATATAACTCCTAGAAATCCATGGTGATTGGGCCTAGTGTGTGAAACCATTCAACACCCAAGACAATGTCACAAACACCCATGTTAATTGTTTAGTCAATTTAGTGTTCCTAAATTGATGTCATTAATTGTCAACCCGGGGCTCGTAAGCTGATGAAGTGAGGGTGTACTATATGTACTTAAGCAACTTTCTTAGAGCTTTTGTCGTTTGGGGGTGTTGTTTATGGTTAACTTATCTTCCTAAGATGGAGTAATGATTATAGACAGATGAGTGCAAGTGTGTGAAAAGTGAGTTCTAGATGAGTGAAAGTGTGTGATTGGTGATTTCTAATTACTTGCTGAATTTGTAAAGGAAAAGAACTTGAAAGAAATGAATAAATTGAAATGACTTGAAAGTAAATGACCACGTTCTAATGGCATTAGTCTCAATCCATATTGCTGCAAATAAAAGAAACAAGAAAATCACTTCAAGGATTGATGATAATGGTTATCTCCTCCTAACTCCCTGCTTCTACCACATAGTACTGCGTAAAACACGATTAGGGGGTAGCTGAAGACAAATCCAAGAATTGATAAAAACTCTAATTGACAAATTGTAACACTACTAAGCCTTTTCCATCATACTGCTTTTTACATATGTGATTGTGTGTAACAAGTGGAAAAAGTATTAGTGCCACAAGCCAAGACTACTCAAAAACAAGCTGCAATTAATTAGTGTTATGTTCTCTTGAAAGATAAGCCATTCATGATAAAGAGAGCATAAATTAGTTAGCATCCAACTTGTAAAACTAAGCTAAAAACTAATCTAGAAAACAGAGTAAAAAGGGCAGCATTATAAATCAGACAACTGCAACTACCATTAGATTTTAAAGCAAACACAACACACTTAATTTCCGGGTTAAAACCTGCAAAGAAGCAAATCTGATCAGTGAAAATAAAGGCTGCAGCAATAAAAAGAAATCAAGCTGTACATAACTCGAGAAAAGGAAATGCTATATGTAAAAGAAAGAAATTGTAGAAGTATAAACATGAAATACTTTACACGGCTAATACGAACAGGGGCCCTCCATTCATATTATCCACAGAAAACTCAGATGCTCTTAAAACTTCAAATCAGCACTATTTCCATTACTTCATGTCCAGAAATACATAGTCAAAAGTGCTGAAACAGCTCTATAAAAACAGAGTTTAAAAACGTGCTAAAATTCTCACAAATGCATAAACTACAGCAGTTCAAAAGTTCACATAAGCGTACGCAGACGCAAGTATATATAGGCATATGCAAGATGACCTAATACGTAAAGCATAAAACAGAAAATAACTGATTGTCATGCGTATTAAAGGTGCAGCTAACACGTCATAGGCTTCATGGTCGAGCTGGAGGTCCTGGTCGATATGGGCAATGAATCCAGCAATAGATCATGTCCCCCACGGCTTACAAAACACGGACAAGTCACCTTTTCCACCGACGTGATCAAACAGCTTACGTATCAACGTTACACTGCCTTTATTTGACCGTAACTTGACCCCCTTTGACCGGAGGTACGGATGACGTGCCTGGCTGAACTGATGGCACATGAACCTCAAGCACGTATATTCCAACATGCCCACGTGGCTCGTTCTGCAAAATAGCACGTGGAACCTTGAGATCAACAAAATGGCTGCGGGATCATCAGATAGCTGCGGAATCAGCAGATGGCTGCGGAATCAACAGATGGCTGCGAAATGCCTGTAAGTATGTCAAAAACTAAACAAAACAATCACCCATTAGCAAAGCTCACTTGATCATGTTTAATGACAACTAATGTAATGATCTGGGTGGAAAATGAGGCAAAAGAGAGGGGAAAGTGATGAAAACAGTAGGTAATGATGGATGATAAGGTGTAAAGTAGAGACTCTACATACCCCCACTACGAGGGCATTACATGTCCTCATGAAAAAACACTGATTAATCAACCTGCTGTGATGCCTCTGCCAAGACATCCAACCTCCTCTTCTTTCTCTGTGTAGACACATTGACCTTTGGCTTCTTTACTAAGCATCTGAACTTTAGGTTGATCAAGGCTCTGTTTAGCTTTTTGCATTTCTTCCTTAACTTTTTGTTACTTCTTTGCCATAGGCCCAAATGTAACATGGTGTTATCATGAATCATCTTATCCAATTTGGCTTGCTCTTTCAACTTCTCATTTTCTTGCATAATATGTCGATTTAGAACCTCAATCTCAAAAATTTCCTGTTTTAAGGAGTGTACTTGTTGCTCTAAAGGCTGAACATTGCTTGGGCCAGCAGCTGCTTGCTCCAATGTTTCCAGATAATTATACACTTTTTGCTGCTCCGGGTCAACTTCAGGTGACTTTTTGGGACTTGGTTCATAATCAAATTCAGATCCATGTTCATGCTCAAGTTCATGTTCAAACGGACTTTCCTCACGTGGAGGACTAGTCTCAATATGCTCAGCGTGTGAAGGACTTTTCTCTAAGTTAGGACTTGTAGCACCTTTTTGAGGTGAGCTTAAGTCAATGAAGAATGACTGCTTACCCTTTGTGGCCCCTACTTTTCTGTTTTGTAATCTGCTGCTCCTTCTTACAGAGATGGTACTCTGTTTTTCTTTTGGTACTTTCTGCTTTTGTTTTTCCTTCTTTTTAGAAAGGGCAGTTTTATGAAGTTTGGCCATTCTTTGAGCTAAGGGCTGAGTGTCTTCCTCATCAGAATTCTCAGGAGTGGGGTGAGGTTCTTGGACCACAGATTTACCTTTGTCTTGCTTTCGTTTCTTCCTCCCTTCTTTTCTTTTCTGAGCAATTTCTTGAGCCAGTTCTGAAAGAGTTTCAGTGATAATTCCTTGGGCTGCTTGGTTATCATCTTCAGTAAATCTAGGATCAATTTCCTGTTCAGGATGTTGTATATCAGTTTCCTCATCAAACTGTTCTTGAACAGTTTCTTCTTGGGCAGTTGTTTCAGGAATAGTGGTATCAGGAACAATAGTTTCTGTTTGGGCAGTAGTTTCTTGGTTAACCCCCTCTCCTCTTTTTCTTCTACTTCTTTTTGGTACTTGAGGGGATCCTCCAGAAGTTTCTCCTAATTCTTGAAAATGATTTCTTATGAGAAACTTCTCCCATGTGTCTCTTTTCAATTTCAATTGTTCCTCCACTAGCAATTTCACAAGACCGTGATGACATAAATGTGCTTCAATATTCCTGGGGTTCTTTTGGACCATTGCACACATTTTCTTAAGACTTGAAAATAGAAAGTAGGGGAGGTTAAGATCATCTCCTAGAAAGTGCATCATAACCTTTGCATGATAAACATATAAGACCCCAAATCTTCCTTCACAAGTGAAAAATTTCTGTACTAACAAGAGTAAAGTGGTCCACTCCTCCTTAACATAAGAAACAGGAATACCTTTGGTAAAGATACTGGTGTCCATACCTGGGTTTTTTAGAATTTGTTTCCACTGCTGATCTTGAACTGCCCGGTTCTTGAACCACCTTTCTCCGGTCTGTGGAAGTGAGGTAGCTTGTGCTATGCTGCTTTCATTGACTGTGAATTGTAAGTCTCCTATTTCCACGTGATTATCTTTTTCTCTGAAGGACCTTGCAAAGGCCTTTGTCACCTCCTTATGGTAGCCTCTGAACTTCTGTATGCATTGTAACCATTTTGCCTTTTGTAATGCCTCTTTGACCTGAGGATAACCCTCCAAAAACTTTGAACCTTCCAGTTCTGCCCTTAAGAGCTTCCCCATTGGCTCTTACAGCTCTGTTCTTTTTAAAACACGGCTTCAAAATGGCCTTACACAGTCAATTCACGGCTTTGTCTTAGAACACGGCTTCAACAAGGGTCTTACACAGTAAACTCACGGCTCTGTTTTGAAACACGGCTCCAACAAGGGTCTTACACAGTAAACTCACAGCTCTGTTTTGGAACACGGCTTCACAAGGGTCTTACACAGTAAATTCACAGCTCTGTTTTGGAACACGGCTTTAAAATGGCCTTGAATTGGTGGATTTATGGCCTCAACACAGTGGATTATGGCTTTGGCTATGGATACGGCCGTAACAGACCTCCACTGGTGTTTAGAATTTAGCGGAGAGGAAAACAGAGTATGGTGAATGCTAGCGGCGTAATGAGCACAACGTAAATGGAATGAAACAGTGTGCGTGGAAATGAAACAGCGAAAGTGAAATGATATGAGCGTAAGAGGGTAGAAGGGTTATGGAATGATGAATGGAAACGGCTATGTCCTCAGATTTCGGTTCCGGAGTTACACTTGGCTGCGTGAGTTAATGTCATAGAGACGTAGTACATTAGGTTACGTCACCTAAGTACGATATCTTAATGGAAGAAGCAGCCACAAGTGAAATTCAAAATCGTGGTAATCAAGGACTGATAGACTTGGGAGATACGTGGGTATATGGTCGCATGACTGGTAATCATTACACTTAGTGGCAAGAAACATAACCTAGAAAACTTTGCATAATGAAATAATTGTAAGCTTAGGATTTGAACCATACCTTAGATTCCCGCTTAGATTTGCCTTTGATGACTTGCCACTAACCCTTCACTGATTTTTGCATGACTATTTTCCATTTATTATTGGTGACTACTGAGCTGTAAAGAAATTTCAAACAGACTGTGTTTTTTTTTTTTATGCAGGTGCAGAGAGCTACGGAATCGTTAGATGGCTGCAGAATCTTCAGATGGCTGCGGAATCTGCAGAAGTAACCTCCGACTGCACAAAAACAACTTTAACTATCTAAAAAAATGACTTTATTGATGGAATGGAATGTAGTGGGTGGATGGATGAATGAAAAAATGAGGTGGAGTGAAAATGAATGAAATGGTGGTGATGATGAAATGAAATGAAATAAGGGAAGAAAGAGATTTTTTTTTTGGAAAACATGAGGTGTCAGGTGACCCTGATTTTCACCTCAGGTTTTCTGTATGAGACTGCCAATCAAAGATTGGTTTTCAGGCTCATACATTTATTCTTTTTTCTCTTTTTTTTTTTTCTTTTTTTTTTTTCAAAAACCAAAGCTTTAGGCTGATGGAGGAGAAGAATCCTTCTCCACCAGCCTGATTGCAGAATCTTCTTTGAACAATTTGACAAACTCTTCTTTTGAGAATGGCTTCTTGTAGATTTTCAAGCGGTGGCCATTCACAATAAGAGGAGTATGAAATTCATCGATATTTTTTACTCGAACTGCTCCATTGCTAAAGACTTCATCAATCTCATATGGCCCAAGCCAATGAGTTTGAAACTTTCCTTTGAAGTCTTTGAATTTTGAATCAAACAATAGAGCCCAATCTCCTTTCTGAAACTTTCTTTCCTTGATATGATGATCATGCCATTTAGATCTTTGGTGCTGAACTAGATCGGTCCTTAGAATTGCATCTTGTCTCATTTCATCTAGCTCATTTAGCTGGTCCATTCTGTGTCTTTGAGCTTCTGAGAGGCTCATTCCCAATTGGACTGCCATCTTGAAGGTCTTGATTTGGAACTCAATAGGAAGCAGGACTTCCTTCCCATAAACAAGTTCATTGGGAGAATGTCCTGTTGTGTTCTTCCATGTGGTTCTATAGGCCCATAAGGCTTCAGGGAGCCTTTCCGCCCAATCTCTTCTATGAAGATGAACAGTCTTGGTGATAATGCCTTCAAGAATTTTATTGGTAGATTCCACTTGACCATTGGATTGCGGATGGTAGGGAGTAGATGTTCTGTGCTTGATCTTATATTCCTCCATCAGCTTCTCCATCAAATTAGATGTAAACTGGCTGCCTTGATCTGTCACAATTTCCCTTGGGACACCAAAACGAGTGAAAATATCCTCAAAAAGAAATTGAACAACTGAATTTTCAGTGGCAGAAGGTAATGCTTTTGCTTCTACCCACTTAGTAACATAATCAGTACAAACCAGTATATACTTCTTTTGCTTTGATGGTGGATTAATTGGGCCAACGAAATCTAGAGCCCACTTCTCAAAGGGTTCGATGCATACCTGAGGCTGTAGAGGCATTTCATTTGAAGGAGTTGGTTTCCCAACTCTTTGGTAGCTGTCACACCTTTTAACATACTGCTTTGCATCTTTAAAGAGAGAAGGCCAATAATATCCTAGAGAAAGGATTTTATAGGCTGTCCTCTTGTCAGCAAAGTGCCCGCCGCAAGGTTCATCATGACATGCCTTAAGAATGTCAGGCATTTCATCTTCCCGAACACACCTTCTGATTATACAATCTGGCCCTGTTTTGAACAATTCATTAGAAATCCAAGAATAATGTGAACTCTCCCGAATGATTTTCCTTTTCTCATTAGGAAATAAGTGTAGAGGAAGTTTCCCTGTAACAAGATAATTAGCCATATCTGCATACCAAGGAGTCTTGGTAGTCACTGCAAACAAGTATTCATCTGGAAACTTATCTTCTACTGGAGAATCCTCATTAGTGTTTTGGATTCTAGACAAGAAATCAGCTACTGTGTTTTGTTTTCCAGGTCTATCTAACACAGTAATGTTGAATTCTTGTAAGAGTAAAAGCCATCTTGTAACTCTACCATTAGTGACAGGTTTGTTCATTAAATATCTTATGGCAGAGTGATCAGTATGGACAAAGGTTTCATAGCCGGTTATGTAATGTCTAAACTTGTTGATTGCATGTACCACAGCTAAGAACTCTTTTTCTGTAACAGTATAATTTAACTCAGTAGGAGTCAAATTCTTACTTGTGTAATAAATGGCATAAGGGATCAAATCCTTTTGTCCCAAAACAGCTCCTAGAGCTGTATCTGAAGCATCAGTAGAGATGTGGAAAGGGAGTTTCCAATTTGGCCCCCTTAAGATGGGTGCTTCAGATATTCTAGACTTTAAAGCTTCAAAGGCAGATTGACACTCAGGATCCCATTTAAACTCACAGTCTTTGGTAAGCAATTTGAAAAGAGGAGATGCTATCCTAGTGAAGTTTTCAATAAATCTTCTGTAATACCCAGTAAACCCAAGAAAACTTCTAACATCCTTTTGGCAATTTGGAACAGGTAACTTAGAGATGACTTCAACTTTAGATTTATCAACCTTAATTCCATCTCCTGAAATATGATGTCCCAAAACAATCCCTTTAGTAAACATCATAAAACACTTTTCATGACTTAAAGAAAGATTTGTTTCCTTACATCTTACCAGTACTTTTTCCAAATTTTCCAAAGCCTCTTCAAATGTATTACCATAAACTGTGAAATCGTCCATGTATACCTCTACACAATCATGAATCAGATCTGAAAAGATTCCTAATACAGCCCTTTGAAATGTAGCAGGTGCATTACACAATCCAAAAGGGAGTACTCGGTAGGCAAAAGTTCCCCAAGGACAAGTAAATGTGGTTTTGTCTTATTCTTCAGGTGCTACCTGAATTTGATTGTACCCACTAAAACCATCCAAGAATGAGAAATACTTTTTACCTACTAAAGTGTCTAGTACCTGATCGATAAAAGGTAAAGGGAAATGATCCTTTAATGTTGCCTTGTTCAATTCTCGATAATCAATGCAAACTCTCCATTTACCATTCTTTTTGGGCACTATAACCAAGGGAGAAACCCATTGGCTATCTGAAATGGGGTAAATGAAGTTTACCTTGAGCAATTTCTGGAGTTCTTCTTTCACGATTTCCCTAAGGTTTGGATTCATCCTTCTTTGTGGTTGCCTAATAGGTCTGCTATTCTCTTCAATGTAGATGTGATGAATACAAGTCTTAGGATCGATTCCTTTCATGTCAGTGTATTCCCATGCAAAGGCAGTGGAATGTTTTTGCAACAATTTAGTTAATTCTTCTTGTTGTGGTCTTCCCAAATTTTTGTTAAGGTTTAATGTTTTTCCTGGGAGGATTTCAACTGTAGAACTACCAAACTCTTCCATTGAGAAGAGAGACATTTGTCTAGAGGAGAGATATTCAATGTCTGCGTCTATCTGAAAATGTTCAGAGTCATATTCTAAAGATACTTCAAAATTTTCTAATGTATTTAGAATTTGACTGTCTTCACTAATCTCAGAGATAGTTAGAACAGGTTGAATAGTATCTTCATCCTCTACCCATTCATCTTCTCCTATTTCTGTTATAGCTTTTGCTGGGGGATACGAGTTGAACTTCTTGGTGGAATTACCATCTGATATATACATGTCTCCAGACCTACAGCTTATGAAAGCATCAGTTGTGGCCAGACAAGGTCTTCCTAAGATAAGAGGATGTCCTCCTAGATTTTTCTTGGGAGTTAAAATCATAAAATCAACGAGATATTCCCAAGAATCTAGAGAGACTGGAATATCTTCCAATACACCATCAGGTTTAATGATTGATCTATCTGCAAGCTGCAACAAGGTAGGTGTAAAGAGAAGGTTAGGAAACTTTAACTGATCCATGGTCTGTCTACTCATGATGTTGATCGCGGCCCCTAAGTCAATCAGAGTATTTGGGATTTCAACCCCATTAATATGAGTTTTGACAATAGGGCTACCGGGATCTACATACTTTTGCATGGTAATCTTACCCATCATTATGTCTGCAATTTTCCCAACTAGATGTATCCTTTTAGTATCTCTGGTTCTTTTTACTGTTTTCTTCAAACTCAACTCCTTTATTGTCTTCACTAGAATGGGAATTTCCTTAATGGCTTGTAACAAGGGAATCTTGATACATACATTCTTCAATTCATCTAGGAAGTTATAGTCAGGAACCCATATCTGCTTTTCCACCCCTTTATCAATTTGCAATCTTTCAGGAAAGGGAGGTGTAGCTGTAGGTGTAGGTTGCTCAACTAGGGGAGTTGTAGAGATTGATTCTTTTTCTTTTTCTTTTTGGATATTTTGGGTTTGAAGTGATACTTCAGAACCTTTATTAGCTTTGAGAGATTCCTCCTCAGAAATGCTTGGTTGTTGAACACTTGTGGAAGGTTGATCTAGGATTCTACCTGATCTAAGTTGTACTTCATTAAGAGGAACAACCATGTAGGTAGGGAATGGTTGACCTTCCATCATGTAAGCATTTTGAGGGTTCCTATTATTTGGGTTTGGTAATGGCTGAGAGGGAAGTTGATTTGATTTCTGCTGGGATTGAAGTGCTAATTGAGAATTTTGATTTTGTGGAGGAGGTTGTTGTTGTTGAGGGTATGGCAATGATAGTTGTTGACCTTGGTTTGGAAGTTGGGGAGCTTTCTGATTCTGAAATGATGGAGGGTATTGATAGAATTGTGCAAATCTCCTATAAGGATTTTGCATGCTTTGCATCCATGCTTGGAAAGCATTTTGAGGTTGAGGCCAAGGTTGTTGCCAAGGATTCCAATTTGGTTGGGATTGAGAATTCATAGAGTTGTTAAACCCTTGATTCTGTTGTCCTTGCCAAGGTCTCCTTGCAATAAAACAAAGAGATTCAAGTGTATCTGGATCCTCTTGAAAGACTGCTTTGAGGCCAGGGATTGAAGGACAATCCTTGGTCTCATGAGTTTCTGAGCAAATTACACATGTTTCTACAACGTGTGCATCTAAGGGACATTCCCTTAAAGCATGTTTCTTTCTACATTTCGGGCAAAAGATAGCCAAAGCCTCAGCTTCTGCTTTTTGTTTATTGTGAATCTTAAGGGTATCAAGTTTTTCACTAAGACTCCCTAAGATGTCAGTTTTAAATTCATCAAGCATACTGCCGATTTCAGCCCTACTCACTGATCCTGTTGCAGATTTATTCGCCCTAAGGAGAGAAGGATCTCTAGGCCCTTTTTGAGTTTTTGATTTGCCCCTTGAGAGATGGATACAAAGTTCTGCTATGTCATTGAGAGAAAGTTGAGAAATATCCCCTTTCCCCATCATGTTTAAGATGTCTATCCATTCATCCCTGATGGCTTTTAACAAGAGGGATTTTAAGGTCTCTTCATCCAAGGTATTCATTTTTTCTCTTTTCAAGTTATATTGAAATCTTTCAAGTAAATCTTCTAGACTCTCATCTTCTTTTTGTATCATTTTAAAAACCTCGTCCTTGTGATTAGTAGGCATGCAATAGTCTAAATACCTATCCAAAAATGTCTGTTTCATCTCATCCCAAGTCCTAATGGATTGAGTGAGTAACCCCATGAACCATTTCAAGGCTTGATCCTTCAGTGTTGAAGGGAACAACTTGAGTTTCTGAGAGTCCTCCAGGTAGTCATAAGTTCGACACACCACTTCAAACTCAAATAAGAATGTTTCAGGGTCCTCAGTGCTTAACCCATGGAAGTCAGGGAGGACAGATGGTGATATGTTTTTCATAGTGGCTCGGGAATCCTCATCAACAATGGGAAACCAAAATGAATTATCCCCATTTCTATTTCCTCCTCCAATGGGACCTCTACCTCCATTATTGTTATTGTTATTTCCTCCTCCTCCTCTACCTCTACCTCTACCTCTACCTCCTCCTTCTTCCTCTGCCATGATGATTCTCCTAGGGATTTCAAAATCTTCTGGTTCCTCTACAAAAGGTGAATGAGAAGAGATTTCTCCTTCTTCTTCAGATGATTCCAATTCCTCAATTACAATTGGTCTTCCTGTAGGAGAAAGAGAAGAGTCTCTTCCTGGTTCAAACTCAATAGAAGGTGTAGGAGAGTCAACTCTTGGCTCTTGAATTCCAGGAATTCTAGGACTAGGAGTTTCGGTTGGAGATAAGGGGGGTGTCTCTGGTCTATCCCTTGAAGCAGATGGACTTGTAAAAATTGAACTTCGAGCTCTAGCTAAAAACCGTCCTCTAGAATCTCTAGCTCTATGCATGTCATTTTTATTTTTTCTTCAAGTCAAGTTAATAGTTCTTTTTCTGATCTTCCAGTTCACCTCTAGGTGCAAGAAGAGAGCATACTCAAGAAACTACTAAATCAATAACTTTCTCCTTTCTGATCCTCCAGATCACTTTAAAGTGCAAGAGGAGAGCATACTTGGATAGGTTATTAACTTCTTTCCTTGAATTTTTTTTTTTTTATGTTTTTTTTTCCTCTAAGTATGGCTACTTAATTTCACTTCCCCGGCAACGGCGCCAAAATGTTTAGTCAATTTAGTGTTCCTAAATTGATGTCATTAATTGTCAACCCGGGGCTCGTAAGCTGATGAAGTGAGGGTGTACTATATGTACTTAAGCAACTTTCTTAGAGCTTTTGTCGTTTGGGGGTGTTGTTTATGGTTAACTTATCTTCCTAAGATGGAGTAATGATTATAGACAGATGAGTGCAAGTGTGTGAAAAGTGAGTTCTAGATGAGTGAAAGTGTGTGATTGGTGATTTCTAATTACTTGCTGAATTTGTAAAGGAAAAGAACTTGAAAGAAATGAATAAATTGAAATGACTTGAAAGTAAATGACCACGTTCTAATGGCATTAGTCTCAATCCATATTGCTGCAAATAAAAGAAACAAGAAAATCACTTCAAGGATTGATGATAATGGTTATCTCCTCCTAACTCCCTGCTTCTACCACATAGTACTGCGTAAAACACGATTAGGGGGTAGCTGAAGACAAATCCAAGAATTGATAAAAACTCTAATTGACAAATTGTAACACTACTAAGCCTTTTCCATCATACTTCTTTTTACATATGTGATTGTGTGTAACAAGTGGAAAAAGTATTAGTGCCACAAGCCAAGACTACTCAAAAACAAGCTGCAATTAATTAGTGTTCTGTTCTCTTGAAAGATAAGCCATTCATGATAAAGAGAGCATAAATTAGTTAGCATCCAACTTGTAAAACTAAGCTAAAAACTAATCTAGAAAACAGAGTAAAAAGGGCAGCATTATGAATCAGACAACTGCAACTACCATTAGATTTTAAAGCAAACACAACACACTCAATTCCCGGGTTAAAACCTGCAAAGAAGCAAATCTGATCAGTGAAAATAAAGGCTGCAGCAATAAAAAGAAATCAAGCTGTACATAACTCAAGAAAAGGAAATGCTATATGTAAAATAAAGAAATTGCAGAAGTATAAACATGAAATACTTTACACGGCTAATACGAACAGGGGCCCTCCATTCATATTATCCACAGAAAACTCAGATGCTCTTAAAACTTCAAAACAGCACTATTTCCATTACTTCATGTCCAGAAATACATAGTCAAAAGTGCTGAAACAGCTCTATAAAAACAGAGTTTAAAAATGTGCTAAAATTCTCACAAATGCATAAACTACAGCAGCTCAAAAGTTAACATAAGCGTACGCAGACGCAAGTATATATAGGCATCTGCAAGATGGCCTAATACGTAAAGCATAAAACAGAAAATAACTGAATGTCATGCGTATTAAAGGTGCAGTTAACACGTCATAGGCTTCATGGTCGAGCTGGAGGTCCTGGTCGATATGGGCAATGAATCCAGCAATAGATCATGTCCCCCACGGCTTACAAAACACGGACAAGTCACCTTTTCCACCGACGTGATCAAACAGCTTACGTATCAACATTAAGCTGCCTTTATTTGACCGTAACTTGACCCCCTTTGACCGGAGGTACGGATGACGTGGCTGTCTAAACTGATGGCACAGGAACCTCGAGCACGTATATTCCAACATGCCCACGTGGCTCGTTCTGCAAAATAGCACGTGGAACCTTGAGATCAACAAAATGGCTGCGGGATCATCAGATAGCTGCGGAATCAGCAGATGGCTGCGGAATCAGCAGATGGCTGCGGAATGCCTGTAAGTATGTCAAAAACTAAACAAAACAATCACCCATTAGCAAAGCTCACTTGATCATGTTTAATGACAACTAATGTAATGATCTGGGTGGAAAATGAGGCAAAAGAGAGGGGAAAGTGATGAAAACAGTAGGTAATGATGGATGATAAGGTGTAAAGTAGAGACTCTACATTAATCGCAAACATGTGGGTCTTCAGGTGGTAGTCTCCCATCTGAAGTTTGATATTTTCGTAGCGGTCTTCACATTTCATTGTCCCCGCATCAACAATCTGGACTTGAAAATTAGAGACTACCCTGACAAAACAATGAATAGCTTCAGTGACTCACTGATGGATAAAGTTATGATTGCTGCCACTATCAATCAATACTATTACAGTGTGATGTTTAATAAATCCTCTGATTTTGAGGGTTTGGGGCGCAAAAATGCCCACCAAAGCATGTAGCGAGATAACTGGTTCCTCTGGTGTAGCTGGGAGTTCATTGTGCTGCTGGGTTTCCTCAACTTCTTCCTATGGTCCCTCAAGGGGTGGGGCTTCCTCAGATGAGTTGTGATCAATAACATCAATTTGAACGAATTTGGGTTCCTTGCATTTATGCCCGGGGGATTATTTGTCATCACAGTAGTAGCACAATCCTTGTTTTCTTCTTTTAGCCATTTCTGTTGGAGACACCTTTTGAACCTTAAGTGTTTGGGTAGGGCCCTGAGCCTGGGTGGGGTGTCCCTTGGCTATGAAATTTGGACGAGGAGACTGGGCAACTAAAGCACGTTCCACTTCGATAGCCTTGTTGTAAGCGTCTATCCATGTAGGTGGGTGGTGCATCTGAACATGTGCTTGGATGGCTTCTTTGAGACCACTTATAAAACATTCCTAGTAGAATTCATCTCCTAGACCTTTTGTGTGGATGACCAATGTATCAAAGGCTGCAATGTATTCTTTTACTGTGCCTGTCTGTCAGAGCTTAGTAAGACAACCCAAAAAATTAGAGTCTCTATCAAAGCGGTCACAAAGAGATTTTGAGAACACCTGCCAAGTTATGTTCCCAGGATAGCATTTTCGATGCCACTGCCACCATTTCCATCTCTCTTGGTCCAAGTAAAGGGCTCCAATGCGTAGTTTAGTTTGATCATCCCGGATATCATTCAGAAGGAAATATCATTCCATTTGTGCTACCCATATTGTCGGATTAGAAACATCAAATTTATACATGTCCCGCTTGGGTGGGCGAGGGTGGGAATGTTGGTGATTTCCATGGAAGTGAATATGATGGCTAGATTCTCCTTCAATGTCTTCATTAAGACCATGTGCTTCTGGATGCAACCTCGATGTGCTCACTTTGAAATTTTCCATGAATTTCTGCATCTAGTCCACTATTTCCTTGAAAGAATCCAACTATTTTTCAAGGCGCTCAATCTTCTCATTGGCCATGGCTTGAGCTCTAGTTTCTACCATACACAAATCTTGGTCACTTGTCGTCACTTTGAAAAAATTTGGGACCGCCCGAAAATTGAAGCTGACAAGTGAATGGTACCACTGCGATCAACTCGTCATCTTGATTCTTATGGGCTAAGTCTCTTATAAGCGTCCTAGGAAGGCCTCAGACTTTTATTTTTATTTTTATTTTTGTATTCTCCGAATGGAGTTTTACTCCCCACTTATCAATACTGCAGTGGCCAAATTCTAGAAAACTTGATCCTGCCCAATGTCCTGAGAGAATCACCCCCGGCTAGAGGAGCCAGAAACCTCATTGCGCAAATGGTTAGATCTGCCTACGAACACCCCAACTGTTGAATGTGAGTTGGACTGCGGCAACGACAAAACCCCAACTGCTAGATCTGAATGGTACTGTGGTGGTAGAACCTCAACTGGTGGATATGATTATTGTGGCGGTGACAGAACCCCAACTGCTAGATCCGGTCTAGAAAATGACCTTCAGAGAGTCGAGGGAACTATGGTCTCAAAGGAGTGTTAGGTGCTACAGATCACAATATACATAAGGGTCCAACAATAGTACTCAAACTAATCTTTCAAGGCACTAACTAAGGAGGATCAACCGTACCCTTAGTCGTACTACCTGACTACCCTATCATATGTGCGAGTAATCTCCCCGAGTGGTGTTCTTGGTGTACTGAAGCAATAAGACAACCGATGATTTATCTAAGGCGAGGTTTCAGGTGAGCCTAGGGGGCTTCCGATATACCTATAGGGTACGTGGAAGGTGGTCCGTGCATAGTTCTGTCTAATGTGCTACTACTCGAAGGGGTACTGACAGGGGTTAAAGGGATTCCAACAAGCGTGACCACCTCTTGTATTTCCTACATGCATGCCTCCCCAAATCCACAGGTTTATGCGCTCAACAATAGATCCCATGGTTTAAAGACACCAGAACATGTCTCTAGCCTAAAAACATTTCTGCCAAAAATGGAGGTACCATCGGCCCTAGAAAGCGCTCTGATAGCACTTGTTATGCTCTTGACCTGCGAGAAATTCCAGAATACAAAATATGCAAAGAAATACAACCCAGAACACAGAACAAAATGAGAAAAACAACAAGTATTTTATTATTCAGAGATAAAAATAATGTTCACTTTCCTCTTCGAGGGGGCAACCTCCAGTAGAGCAAAGCTCAATTAAAAAATAAGACTTGATATATTCCTCAATGGGGAGTCTCTATCCTTTATATAGGATTCATACATACAATACCATGGGTCATTACCATGGTTCTCTGAATACCATCTATCTAATACCATGACCCATTTGCAACTAACTGTGGTCCCTTTCTTAAATGTGGGTCAACCACTTACAATTATTAATACAAGCTTTATTTACTCTTTAACTAACTATAACTATGACTTGACCCTATTACATAAATAAAGGGGTTAGGGTTGGACCCTAACAGAGATGATTTTCATTAGAAACTCGTAACACTCGAGTGGCTAAGGTGTTGAGAACACCTAGCTTCTAGGTAGGTAAATGATGAGAATTCACATGAAGATATTGCTCAGTTTGAGTTTTCTTCCGAAAAAAACTGGAAGGAAAAATAACCATCATCTCTTTTTGAAATAAAAACGTCGAGGAAAGGCAGACTACCATCGATTTCACATTCCATAGTAAACTTTATGGAACTAGATTGATTGTTAAGATGCTGGAAAAAGAGCTCCAACTTTTCCCAACCATGAGACCAGATGATGCAAGTGTCATCCACAAATCGTTTCCAAAGCTTAGGTTGGAATAGAGTTGAGGACAAGGCCTTGGATTCAAAGTCCTCCATGAACAAATTAGCCATAATAGGGGAAAGGGGGGAACCCATGGCTACACCACAGGTTTGTTCATAAAATTCCCCTTCAAAATTGAAGAAAGTAGAGGTAAGACAAATTTCAACCAAATAAGCTATATCTGGATCTGTAATGTGTTTGATGAATTTAATGGCCTTGTTAATGGAAATGTTAGTGTACAAGGAGACCACATCGAAACTCACCAAATTATCACCTAGGATCCAACCTTATACCCTTTAACTCGTTGACAAATGAAGATGAATCTTTGAAGAAAGATTCAATCCGACCAACAAGAGGATTTAGCTTATTGGCTAAAAACTTGGAAAGAATATATGTTAACCCTCCTATGGTGTTAAAAATGGGATGTAGGGGAGCCCCTTCTTTATAAATCTTTGGAAGACCGAAAATCCTAGGGGAGAGAAGGCTACTCTCAATAAGCTTCTAGCTAAGGGAGCTAACCGTGCTACTAGATTTCATGGTTAGAGAAACTGTTTTAGAAATCTTCTTTAAGGGATTCACACTAAGCAATATCTTCATGATAATTCACATCATTTCCTTGGTCAGAAGCTTGGTGTTCTCAAAACCTTAGCCACTCGGGTGTTACAAGTTTTTGATGAAAAATGCCTCAACAAGGGAAAGACCCATCTCCTTAATGTTTTTAATAAGAATGGTTATAGTAGGCACCAAGGTCTTAGAGCTTTGATTAAGGCTTAAAAAGGTCCTAGAATTAAAAAATATCTTAAGGATAGGTTTTCACGAGGGAATCTTCCATTTATCCAAGGGACCATGGACAAGATTGCAAGGATCCTGAAGAAGCATAAGGTTCCTTTGACTTTTAAGCCCCTAAAAACTATTCGAATCTCACTAAGATTAGTGAAGGACCTTGTGAACCCTAAAGATAGGAAAGGTGTTTATGTCATCCCATGCACCTATGGGACTCCATACATTGGTGAAACTGGCCACTCAATAAATCAAGGGATTCTTGAGCATGCAGGTGACATCAAACATGCAAGGTCCCGCTCTTCCGCTTTGGCAGAAATTGCGGAAAAAAAAAAAACATCACATTTGCATTGAGGAGGCCAGGGTCATTGCAATAATTGATCATTTTCATCACCGTAAGTTTAGGGAAGCCTTAGAAATCGAAAGGAGGCCTATCAATCCGAATAGAGACAATGGTTGGAGTATTAGCAAGAGTTGGATTCTTACCCTGTCTTCTTTAGTTTAATCCTTTTTTTTCATTTTATATTTATTATTATTATTATTATTTCTTTCTTTTTTATTCTATCCATTAGTTTTTTTTGTTTGAGACAATTAAATTTGACTTTATTATTCATTTTTAGTTATTTCTATAAGACCTTCCTTTTGATTTAAATGTTTTTTTGTAATCTTGGTACGACTACATCTTCATCATGTACAACTTCTCACCTCGATCGGAGGGATAGCACAAGATTTGAACCCAAGACTTTTGGTTCGATGAGACTTCATTTCCATGATCATTATCAATTGAGCTACCCCAAGCAGAGTTGATTTAAATATTAATAATAGTAATAAAATTAATTTAATTCAATATATTTTAGCAAGTTCTACAGGACATTCCTTTTGATTTAAATATTATTAATAATAAAATAATCAATTTAATTCATAATTTCTATTTATTTTTATTCTTTCTTAGTGTTATTAATTTATTAGTTTGACCATATTATTATTTAATTTTGGCTATATGACATTCCTCTTGATTAAAATACTAATAATTATAATTTTAAAATTAATTTAATTCATTATTTACAACTATTTATCAATTACTACTAAAAAAATTGTTTATTAATCATAATTTTTAGTCAAACTAGTTGTTATATTATAAAGGCTAGAAAACATCTCTCTACATGTATTTATTTGAGTCCAAGATCTGGTTCTTCATCTTTCCATGAAGATATACCACACTTGATGGTTCCAAAAGAAAAAATCTTCCCTTATGTGATTTTCACTAAAAAGATCTATTGGCATATAGATTTAATTTATAATAAAAAAAAACTAAATTCATGAGTCTAATATGCGATGTTGTTAGTTAATACCAATTCTTTACACTAAAATAATAATAATAATAATAATAATAATAATTTTATTGATAATTTTAAATTTATATATATAATAAACATTTGAATTAAATATATTTTAATATAATTTTAAATTAATATAATATTAAAAATTAATAACAAATTTAACATAACAATTTTTTTTATAAAAATGTTATAAAAATAAATTAAAATAAAATATTTTGATTTTCAAATGAGTTATGGCTTTGGAAAGTGGTATTGATAAGACATGGCACTGGCCCATAGTATTGTAACAAATTTTGCTTACAAGTTAATAATATCCATGATAAAATACAACTTCAAATTTCTTGATACAAGCATAATTTAAAAATAACATAATACTAGCATTTGCACCAGATGTTGCAAAGAAAACGCCGTAAGGCATAAAGTGCAGAAATCCATTATCCATGTAGTGTGTGCATTATTCAACAAGGTGGATCTCTTTAAATTTGTTGCAAACATTTATGTTATTGCATTGCTAATTTATTTAGAATCTACTACTACCTCTTCTTCTTGGAATATTAAATTTCTTATCACCCCATGATGACAATCCCTCTAATTATTGGAATAACAAATTTTTCCACTTTAGTGGGTTTACCGTCAACCTAAAGAAACATGAATTTGAGTCAATCAACTAAAAAGAAATTGCTAAATTGCTATTTATCATGTTTTGAGTAAAAACAATTAATAACTCATATTTACAACCCTTGAAATATTTACAACCTTTTAAGTCTTGTATTTATAACTCATATTTATAACCCTTTAAAATGAAACTAACTATCTATATTTTTATTAATAATAAAAAAAATCTTCTTTATAAAACTGACACTCACATGCTACTCCTATTGAAAAGGAATCAATACTCTTTGATAAGCAATATTCTTTGATAAGCAGGGGAAGCATTATACTCGACCTCAGGGAACTCAGTGGGCAAAATTATCAATAACTAGTTAATATTGATTTGCATCAATTTCTTTTGGTCCAACGAGCAATTAAAATCCATCCCCTGCCACTGCAACAATAATACACCATATATCACCTTCCCATTAAAACTGAGAATGAGCTGCAAATAATAGTGAGAACGCGGATGCCTCATAAGCATGGAGTTAAGTTTGATCCCTGAGCTTTGCTACAATCCTCAACTATATAAATATTGAAATTTTTAAGAAGACTCTGGCCATTTCATAAGCAGCTGACTTGACAACAGAGTTTGTCTGTTGCTGAGTCCCAATCATAGAGATGTCTATATGAGTTATGTCAATGTCTAAGTAGAGCTGTTGAATATGGAATGTCGGTGTAAGTCCTCATCTCTGTCCAACTTATGTCAAAGCAAGGATGCTATATAGGAAGAAAGAATTGGTTAATCAGTTGTGGATGATGGCATTTTTCCTAGAATGTTGTTTTGGAGACCAACACACCTATTCCGTATGATCTTGTTAATGATTTGAAAATTTATGAATATGGTGAGCCTGGTCATTTTGTACGAGAATGGAGGGTTAGGAAGTGGTCGCCATCGGGGTCTCAGTCCTCGATACAGGTGTAGTTCAAGTTATGGTCGTCGTTCTCTAAGACGTTGACGTTTCAAACCTATATGGGGACGAAGTATTAGCAGGTCACCTCCACCTTGTCATGATCATCGAGTTCAACCTTGCGATCATGTCTTCTGCTTCTGGTGTGTTCACTGTGCCATGAACTATCACAGAGTCATATTGTTCACTCTGTAGGAGTCCATACAATCATTTTCCAAGAGTGTGAATTTCTTGACTTTATTCTCTTGAAAGAATTTCTTAAGGATTATAGACAAAAAGCAGAACACATACTAGAAGAAGAGTGAAAAATGAAGATATTCTCTCCCGAACTTGATGATCCTGAAACTGCTAAAATCATGTATGGTACAAAGTTGAATGGCTCAGAAACTGCTACAAATTTTAGGGAATCTTTACAAGAAAAATCACTTTTAGAATTGAGCACTACAACAAAAAGCACGGATAGTATTTACTCATCGGTGCTATTAGGAAGGGAACTGAGTCAATGCATAAATCTTCCTATCATCAGAGTGAATCAGTTGATGTTGAAACATAAGTGATCGTTAACATTCTTAAAGGAAATGATGGTCCAGGAGGTGTGTCTTCCAATACAATAAAAGATCATCCAAATACACCGTCTTATTTCATGTAATAAAGTTACAGTGGATGATGTTTTGTATTGTTGCTACAAAAGGTTACTGTATCATCTTATGGTCCTGAATTATGGTCATGTGGTACTTCAATCATGCATTAATATCACTGAAGAGAGAACTCTTAACTGCCAAGTTTTTCAATGGATACACCCTGGAGATTGACCATCTGTTTGTTTAAAGTTGGACCATATCTTGGAGAAAATATTTCCTATAGAATATGCTGAAAGGAAAAAGCCAGTTCTTGTCCAAGAAGAAAAACACCAACACCAACAAATAGAGGGGGATACGACAGATGCCCTTGTGGGATAGGATGTTTTCGCCTTTGATATCAGTAACCAGAAGGCCTCTTGCTGCATCAATTTTAGTATAATTCTTAGGGACATGCTAGCGATTTTGTACGTTTCCTGAATCAATCCCTCGATGTAAATGAAATACTCAATTCTCCTAAACACCACCTTGACTTAATGAATATGGCTGTGGCTGGTCAGAACTCTGGATCCTGAAACTGGCATTGATAATGACAAATTTCTCTAATTAATTCTGAAGTATACGGGCTATTGATCTTGTCGTACCTAATAATCCTGAGGAGAGCTTAGAGATCATAGAACAGCCGTTTAAAGCTCTGAAACAATTTGTAAACTCAACCATCGGAAAAGAGTAACGATATGTTCCTCCTAATTAAACAGGATCTGAACTGCTGATAACAGAAGGAAAGAAATAGTAATTCCTTTTCACATTATCATAAGACGATGAAAATTTCATAAAAACAGAGTACATACACCTTATCATTATCTGCACAAGGCTACGCATGCAGGGAAGAAAGACATGAAGAGTCTCTGTGAAGAGTCTCATCGCCAGCAGAAGAGTCTCATCGCCAGCAGGCAGTCTCTGCGAAGAGTTGCATCGCCAGCAGAAGAGTCTCATCGCCAGCAGAGCAGGCCTGGCCTTTCATGGCCCATTACCATGGGAAAAAAACTATTTTTCTATGAAAAAACAAATTAAACGAACGGCAGAAAACACCCCAATCATCTAACACACAAAATCAATGGCTCAGTATCGCACACGTCACATTTTAGGGATGTCTTTCTCAGAAGGAACACCTTACGGCGTAAAAATGAAAGAAGAATCATATCATTATTATTTCTTTTAAAAGAAAATCAGGATTTCCTCTCCTCGAGAAATTAGCAACGCATTGATTACGCCAAGTTTTAAACACTTTTAAACCTCAAGAATCCTGCATGTAGATAAGCAATGCCATTTTTTAACGAGTTGAATTTAATTAGAATGTTGGTTTAAGAATATTTTAATATTTAATGTTTATTGAACTTAATTAAATTGTTGGTTTAAAACTATATTTTGTTGATTTAAAAATAAAAAGTGAATTGCTTGACCTGCCTTTTGTCATTTAGGATATTAAAATCTAAAATATTTTTGAAATTAGAAATCTATCAATTAAAAATATTAGTGTATTACTTGACCTGCTTTTGTCATCCTGCCTTGTCACTACGACTCTGTATATTAAAATCCAGAATATTCCTGAAATCCACTAAAATCCCTTCCAATAAAGCCATTGGCAATATCAAATTTTTTAAAATTCTAGAATACCTGAAGTCACCAAAAAAGGAACTCAAACTCTTGAGGCACAACCTCCAATTTCTCAGCTTTCAAAGCAGGTTAGGGTTGTGTGCCCTCCTGGATGTAAACACCTGTAGCCCTATATAAATAACAGATCACAAATGCAAACACGCGCGAGGACAGTAGAAAGAAGCAACTTCTATATATATATGCAATACAATGATGTGTTTCACACAGAGTGAGAGTTTAGGCAATTTATATAAAATCCATATGGAACCTGCAATATCTAAAACGAATTCAAATACTATTTTCTGCAAACCCAGCATTCGCGTATTCTGATCTTAGAAAGTGGCCTTGTTCAGCGCCGTAAACGTGACAGAGGACGACTGGTCTATGCTATACGAATTGTATTGCAGGAAGAAGTGCGCCACAAACAACCGCGCCACCATCACACCAATGTCTTTGCCCCCACACTGCTTGTTATCGACCGACGTTTCATCCGTTTCGCGGCCGTTGGACCAGAGAACGTACTTGAGCATCTTCTCCCCTTCCGAACCCATGAACCGACGGGGCACAAACTCATCCGCTCTATCGAACAGCTTTGGATCCTTGGTCGCAAAAGACATGAATAGTATCTGCGAAGAGTCTCATGGCCAGGAGAAGAGTCTCATCGCCAGCAGGCAGTCTCTGCGAAGAGTTTCATTGCCAGCGGAAGAGTCTCATCGCCAGCAGAGTAGGCATGGCCTTTCATGGCCCATTACCATGAGAAAAAAACTATTTTTCTATGAAAAAACAGATTAAACTAACGGCAGAAAACACCCCAATCATCTAACACACAAAATCAATGGCTCAGGATTGGACACGTCACATTAGGGATGTCTTTCTCAAAGGTTTACGGCGTAAATATGGTTTTCTAAAAACTTTTTAATATTATTAATTTTTTAAAGTAAAAATAATTATAAAAATATTAATGTAATCTATTTATATTATGTATTGAAATATATATACTTATATTATGTATTAAAATATATATACATGTGGTTGATAGTGTCTTTTGGATAATGGGTTAATCACTGTGTCAAAAAAGACTTGCTAATTATGAGGGCAGGGGGTGGTTTATATTGGAATTGGAGTTTATAAATCATTATTTCTCAAAAAATAATATAATGTAGAGGGCGTAGATTCCATAAAATGATTCTCAATTTAATACACATTTTAATAAATGAAATAATTTTTTTTCCTGACAATTTAATGGATGAAAAAAATAAAATTCTGTATCCCTTTTTCAGTTTCAAGATCTATTATAGATATTGGCATCCAATTGATATTTTACCAAATATTTAACTCTTCCAGTTCGGTTTGTGTCTTCCATTACTCAATTCACCATTTCAAACTATTCTCATCTTTGTTGTTCTTTAAAATCTACCTGCCAGGTGACATTATATCCAAAATTATGTGTTAAGACGGCGTTGAGCCTGTGGCCGCGATTCGATCAGTGCAAGCAAACAATAAACAAAGCCATTACAGTGCAAATCATGTTTGTCAATTGGGCTCCACTTTCTCTGGCGGTTCGCAGATTATCTTAAAAGCAGGGTTAGTTTTCGATCGCATGTAGAAATTTACGTTCATGCTCCTCGTTTGGACGTTAGATGAGTGTTTGATTGGGATGGTTTCGTTTTTGTCTGTTTTTTTCTCTTCTTTCCTCCGCAACATAGAGGTGAAATGATATCAAATTGACAGAAATAATATTAAACTAAAGGAAAATGTAATTTTAATATATAAATTAAAATGGTTTATATTTAGGAAAGAGTAGAAATATGTTAATAAACTAAAATATAATTTTTTCTGGAGATAAAACCCATCTAAAAAATCACAAACAGATTACTTTATTAGGCTAAAAAATCACAAACAGATTACTTTATTAGGTTTTTTTAATTCTATTTTTCATTTTAAAGTAAAGACAATACAATTTTCTAACATTAAAATCCAATACTAAAATATAATAAAAAAATCAAATATTTTAAACTTAATATTACTAAATTTATTAGTATAATAACCTAATATTTTAAACTCATTATTAAATCTTAATATTAAGGTTTATAATATAAAAGTTAATATTAAAATTTATAAAGTAGAGGTTATATAATAAGGTTTACAATCAATAAAGTTTACAATATTACAATCTATATATATGGATTTATGATGTCATGATTTAAAAATTTTAAATTTATAATAAAATTTAACATTAGAGTTTATAATATTAAACCTAGCCATATAAACTCTATTATAAAACTTAATATTAAATTTTATATAATAAACCCTAATATTAAAAACCTTATATTATAAACCTTAATCCACCTTACTTAGAACCTATTGCTAAAGCCCGATCCTATGAAGCATGCTATGAACTCTTTACTTATTACAAACTCTATATTTAATATTAAGCTTCATAAATATTTACTATACACCTAATAATATGGTTGATATGCCTATTTATATAAATAAACCAGATTTAATAAAGTAGTTTTGTGTTGGTATTGACTAGTGAAATATATATATATATTTCAATATTGTTTAAAAAAAAAGTAAACTGCATTCCATGAAGTAAATGAGTTGTTTTTGGACTTTTAAGTGCCACAGAATTTTCTGAGGTGAAATCTTGATTTCTATTATTTAAACTGGTTTTTTAACTGCATGTTTAGATTCATCACCCTAAAACACCCCTAAAACACTTTGATTGTGCAGGGATTACTCATCAAATTTGTGATTTCCATAAATTGCTGCCAAATTTTAGAAAAATTTGACAAAAACCCACTGTAAAAACTTTCAAAAATATCACACTAAAAACAACTCCTATAATAAATAATAATAAATAATAATGGAAAACGTTTAGTCCAAACACCATTTTCAAATTCTGAGATATATATTGTATTGAACGCAGAGCCATTGGCGGTTCACTTCTTTTAAAAACGAACATTTGCTTGTAACGTTCTTACACAAACGAACATTTAACCGAACACATACCATAGCACACTATCGCATATATCGATATGGACTCTTTTTGAGCGGGTGGCGGCATGGAACGCACCTCTGCCCTACCAACTATCTAGACAAAACTATATATATATATATATATATATATATATATATTTCCACGTAGCCCTAGCCGTACCGCTTCTAGAATTGATTTCCTTGGAAGGTCTGTCCAAATTGCCAGTCGGAGGGAGCCACGTTGTACGAAGTAACCGTTCGGCCACCGCTAGAGGTGACTTGGAAGGAGAGAGCTTGGCCCTTGAGATTGGTATTGCACTGCCAGTTCTGCCCCCAGTTCCTTCTCAGAGACACCCACCCGGTATTCGACCCCTTCACCTTCACGTTTGCCACCGCGCCGTCTCCGCCGACATTGGTAATGAGGATGAGGTAGAAGTAGTAGTTGCCATTAATGGTGAACCTCATTCCTCCTCCTTTCACACACGCCACTATGCAAACAATCATCATAATGTTACCTTATAATCATTTAACCTTTCAAAACTTAGGCGTAGATTTCTACAGAATTAAAGCAGAGAAAGTTGAATATATTATACCTTCTGTATTGGATTGGCACGATTCCAGCCTTCCAGATGGCGAGATGTTGGAATGCAGGCATGGACATGTCGAAGTGCTCTCGGGGAGGATTGCACCATCCGCCATTGTCGCTGGGGTGGGCGTAATTGGGGGGGCAGAAATTGGTAGCGGTGACCACAATAGAAGGGCTGCCTGGCAGACACCATTTGGGTTCATCCACACATTTTATCTCGAAGCACGCGCCGCAGGATGCCCCATTGTTGAAGAGAGCAGTGCTTAGAGCAGCAGTGTTGGTCCCATAGCATTGACTGTATAAGTTGCCGTAACCACAGGCACCCTCTGCAACATTAAACACATTCATATCAATAAAAAATAATCATGGAGAGCTTATCAGCTAATTAATGATGAATTAAAAGAATAAGAACCGGAAATGGTTAGTACCCATGGTTCCCGCAGCATCTGCACCTCCATAGAAAGTAGCATGAGCATACTTCCAACCGCCATTGAGATCCTGAGAAGCAACTAAGGTATTAGCGATGAATATGATAGAGACTGCTGCTAAGGTATTAGCGATGAAGCAACTAAGGTATTAGCGATGAATTTGATAGAGACTGCGGCCGTTGGACCATTGAGCATCTTCTCCCCTTCCGAACCCATGAACCGACGGGGCACAAACTCATCCGCTCTATCGAACGGCTTTGGATCCTTGGTGGGAAAAGGCATGAAGAGTCTCTCATCGCCAGCAGAAGAGTCTTATTGCCAGCAGGGAGTCTCTGCGAAGAGTTTCATTGCCAGGGGAAGAGTCTCATCGCCAGCAGAGTAGGTCTGGCCTTTCATGACCCATTACCATGAGAAAAAAACTATTTTTCTATGAAAAACAGATTAAACTAATGGCAGAAAACACCCCAATCATCTAACACACAAAATCAATGGCTCAGGATTGCACACGTCACATTTTAGGGATGTCTTTCTCAGAGGGAACGCCTTACGGCGTAATAAATGATTTCATAAACCAATACAATGTTATTTTTTATATATATAAAAAAAGACTACCATTAATACATGAGAGCGTCATATTATTACTTCTCCATCATCTTTTTTTACATTTCAAAAAAATATAAAATATTATTATTTATTGATCATCCAATCTATAAAAATAAACCACAATATACAAAATTTCAAGTGAAGTTTCTTTCCTTGCATCACCACCTACACACTTAAAAAAATATAGTAATATAAAAGAATATCGAAACACTATGCTAATTCAAAGTATTAAATTTATAAATAACATGCTAGATACCTATGCCTACAATATATTTAATACAAAAGAATCTTAAAATCGCTAATTCAAAGTATTAAAAATATGAATAACATGGTAGATAAGCTATGCCTACAATATATTTAATACAAAAAAATCTTAAAATCTGAGCATTCCAAATTAAAGATCAATTCTACATTGCAATCTTATCCTACTCTATTGTAAGCTTGGTAGGACTACATTTTCATCATGTCCAACTTCTCACCTCATTTGGGGGAATAGCACAAGATTTGAACCCAAGACTTTTAGTTGAGTGAGACTTCATTTCCATAGCGATTGCCAATTGAATTACCCCAAACAAACTTCATACTTGCAATTTTGAAATTAAGAATGAAATTAAAATATTTTATACGGAAACTATGTTTACACTGTGTACCTTACATTTCACTTAAAGTGTCTGAGCCAGTGATGTATAGTTTTGCCACGTATTAAAAAAAATAATAAATTCAATGTATTGAAAAAGTATGATGAATTCAATGTATTGAAAAAGTCAATACCATGCACTATTTCAAACGCCATTCAGTTTGATTGGAAATTCATAACGATAATGCACTAGGCCAATGATTAAGTTTTAGTGCATGGTCATTCACATCCTTCACATGATATGGTTATACTATGGTGTGGCCATGCACTAAGTCAATGATGGGGGCTTAGAGCATGGCCATTCACATGATATGGTTATACAATGGCATGAGGAATTCATCGGAATTTCCTGCCGCTTCTAACGATCGGAGGAACAAGCCCTGAGATACCATCGCCATTCATCACATCGCCTCTGCCTTTGATATTGATTGCCTCCATCATCAATTAGATCACATTTAAGATATACAATGTATACATATTATGTATGCATAATACTCATAATGAATGCGTCATTTGAATTCTAAATTTGAATTATAAAACCCGCCTAAACAAAAATTGGAAATTTTGTAGAAATTTTGAATAATATAACACTTATTCACAGAGATTATCCTGATTATACACTATTTGTGGAATGCATGCATAATACATAACCTCCTCTACTATTGATCATCAATTTGCAGTATTTAGAAACAATCGCATGTGCACATTGAAGCATCAATCACACATATCAACACAGTATATCACGGGGAAAGCATACAGTTGAAAACCCCCAACTATCTGTATATTAAATTGATTGAGAAAATGTAACAATACATAGTACAATACTCCTCGCAAGTACTCAATACTATCTCCACCTGTTACACACAAACTAGCTCAGATCTGAATCAATCACAGGTTCAAATCTCCTCCGCTACTTGCCTGCCTCCACTGCGCAATCCTGCATGAGAATAGATGAGAATGGCTGATCCAAACTCGTATTTCTCTTGGCTGAACCACACAATCCTCATTGGCAATACTCAATCCATTGATTGTGCGAATCTCATGCACAGCTATAGTCACAACTGACAGCTGTCTTGCCCTTTCAATCACCTCTAACACTTGTCTCCACTGAACTGTCCAGGCACTGGGTTAACTGATGAATTCTTTAGTTGCTTTATGAGTTAATAATTAGTGAATTAATTAATAATTAATTCACATCACTCATCACTAGTGTATTCATCAGTTAGACTAAATACAACTAGTTCAACTAAGTCAAACTAAACACAACTCCATCAACTCCTCAATCAACTCCACCAAACTCAGTCACTTGAGTTCTAACTGAAGTCCATCATGCAATAGCTCAACTAACCCATAAGAAAAGCGTATTTCCTTCTGGCAGCTGCATGTGCCACATCCGTAGCTCGAACTGAAGTGCTCCAAGAGGATAAGATAATGTTTATAGTCCAAATATTATTAAGAGCTAATAATATTCGACTGTTCTATATTTAGACTAGCAGTCTAAAAATAGACTCCGCCCATATGTCTAAAAATAGAAGTCCATCTATTTTTACCAACATGACCAATCATCCACAAATAGCATCCTGCAACTCATAGACCATGATCCATATGTCTAAAAATAGACATAGTCTAAAAATAGACTTTGCGCCAAAAATAGCCTGCGGGCCCACTTAGTGAAGGCAACTTCTTTTCACTAAGCTCCATCATCTTGTTGCATTTTCAACACTCCCTCTCAACAAGATATGGATTATCTGCAACCCCTATCCTGCAACTCTGGAATGTTCTGCATGCAACACATTTGCCCGGTCCACTTGCTCCAACAATACTTGGAACAAAAACACTCCCAACTGAACACTCTATTGGGCTAGGAACATACTCTGATGCTGAAGCTCTACCTGCTACTGACAAGTGCTCCCTCTCTGCAATCTGTGCTACTGCAACATCTCCATGCATCTTGCACCATTGCACACCTCTCTGTGCCACCTAGCACTGTGCAAAACACTTGTGCCTCTCGCATTGCTGCAACCTGCTAGCTATGCGTTGTCCTGGGATTCCCTGCACTGTTGCTCTCTCTGCCGCTCCATCTGCATCTGTCTCTACCCAATCAGTTAGTTCCTGCTACTCCACATCGGGGCTCTCGTAGCAGGGTCTCATCCAAGAGGTTGGGTACCTCAAGGATCCTGCCCCTCCTCCTTGGGATGATCAATCCACATCACCCCACCTCCTACCGGGAGGTATGGCTGCATGCGATCCCTCAGTCCACCTGGCTCGAAGTTTCCCCCTACTGGAGGTCTCTGTATGAGTAGATGTCTCTACTCGATCTCCTCTCAGCTTCACTTGTTGTGGCTGCTCCACAACCTCCTGAAGCTGCTGCACCAATCGTGGCTCCTCCACAATCGTCTGAGACTTCTTCTAGCTCTGCATGTTGAGAGGTAATATACGCTCCCTCTCAACCACCAAGTCTCCATCAGTTGCCTCGCTGCTCAAGGCTTTGCATGCATCTTGAACCTCAAGAGCATACAGGTTCTTGACCCGTGAACCAATCTGCTTCACCTGTCTAGTGATGATGTGTCTAAGGAAAACCTTTCCCTTACTGAAGACTACATCATAGCCTTTGTCTTCCAGCATCGCGATCGACACCAAGTTTCTCTTCAGTCCTGGTACATACTTGACATTGATCAAGGTAAGGCGAGCTCCATGCTCCCTCTGAAAAATAATCGTGCCTACACCTGAGACACTATACTTCTCATCATTACCCATCGCTATGAGTATCTAGAGATCATTCTCCTCCAAAGTACTGAACAAACTCTTGTCACCGGTCATGTGGAAAGAAGCTCCACTTTCAAGAAACCAACCACTTCCCACCATGGATGAAACCATGCATGCGAAGAGTGTGAAATCTAACTCAAACTGTGAAGCATGTGCCTTACCTTCAGATCCCTTCTTGGATTTCCTCCGTGGACAATTTGCAGCATAATGGCCCACCTCATGACAACGAAAGCATCGCACTTTCGATTTTTCAACCTTCTTCCCATCATTGGAAGAACTGGATTCGGAAAGAGAAACCTTCTCCTTCCCCTTCTTTGCTTTGGCAGCCAAAGCGCAATTTTCTTCATCAGATGCCTTTGATGAAGATCCGTCCCTGGTATTCTGCCTGATCTCCTCTTGCACAAGATCCAACCAAAGTCTCTCCCATCCTGGCAATTTCTCCCGACCATTGACAGAGTCCTGATAGGAATGCCAACTCTTCGGAAGACCAAGGAGAGCCAAGCTCACCAAGTCCTCATCATCGACAGTCACCCCCACACTTCCCAGCTCATCCCGACATTGGGTGAACTTCGTGAGATACTTGGGCATACTGTCTCCATTCTCACACTTAATGTTTCTGAGTTTATCCTTGAGTGCCAACTTCCTCTGGTCACTCTTGCTTTGGAATAAATCTGTCAATGCTTTCCACATCAAGTATGGAGAAGTCTTTCCATGCAGGCTGGATATAATGTGATCCTTCACGCCCTCCAACAGAATCCTTCGACACTTTGCTGTCTTCTTTTGCCAAGCATCAACGCGAGCAGCATTAGTAGGCTTTGGGACCTCAGCCTCTATGAACTCCTTCAACCCATTGTCATATAACACCGCCTCCATCCTGTCTTTCCATGCAATATAATTCGAGCTGCCTTCAAGGGAATACACCAATCGCAATCCGTTGAAATACATTTAAACTTTGACACCAAGAAAACACTGCTGCAAATTCGAATTCCACCAGATCAAAAATCAACCGCTTCTGATCTAAAATTCGTGAGAACAAAGTATTTCTCTTACATAGATTGATTGTATGGGCTTTTACCAGATATCTCACCTTCCAAAAGAAGGATGAATCCAGAGGTTACCTGGCCCGATTACAGACTCTGCCTGAAGAAATAAAATGTAATCACTTTCTGAATAATAGATCTAATGATCAACTTCCCTCTGATACCATGTAGAAATTTTGAATAATATAACACTTATTCACAGAGATTATCCTGATTATACACTATTTACGGAATGCATGCATAATACATAACCTCCTCTACTATTGATCATCAATTTGCAGTATTCAGAAACAATCGCATGCGCACATTGAAGCATCAATCACACATATCAACACAGTATATCATGGGGAAAGCATACAGCTGAAAACCCCCAACTATCTATATATTATATTGATTGAGAACATGTAACAATACATAGTACAATACTCCTCACAAGTACTTAGTACTATCTCCACCTGTTACACACAAACTAGCTCAGATCTGAATCAATCACAGGTTCAAATCTCCTCCGCTGCTTTCCTACCTCCACTGCGTAATCCTGCATGAGAATAGATGAGAATGGCTGATCCAAACTCGTATTTCCCTTGGCTGAACCACGCAATCCTCATTGGCAATACTCAATCCATTGATTGTGCAAATCTCATGCACAGCTATAGTCACAACTGACAGCTGTCTTGCCCTTTCACTCACCTCTAACACTTGTCTCCACTGAATTGTCCATGCACTGAGTTAACTGATGTATTCTTTAGTTGCTTTATGAGTTAATATTTAGTGAATTAATTAATAATTAATTCACATCACTCATCACTAGTGTATTCTGCAGTTAGACTAAATACAACTAGTTCAACTAAGTCAAACTGAACACAACTCCATCAACTCCTCAATCAACTCCACCAAACTCAATCACTTGAGTTCTAACTGAAGTCCATCATGCAATAGCTCAAATAACCCATAAGAAAAGCATATTTCCTTCTGGCAGTTGCATGTGCCACATCCGTAGCTTGAACTGAAGTGCTCCAAGAGGATAAGATAATGTTTATAGTCCAAATATTATTAAAAGCTAATAATATTCGACTGTTCTATATTTAGACTGGCAGTCTAAAAATAGACTCCGCCCATATGTCTAAAAATAGAAGTCCATCTATTTTTACCAACATGACCAATCATCCACAAATAGCATCCTGCAACTCATAGACCATGATCCATATGTCTAAAAATAGACATAGTCTAAAAATAGACTTTGCGCCAAAAATAGCCTGCGGGCCCACTTAGTGAAGACAACTTCTTTTCACTAAGCTCCATCATCTTGTTGCATTTTCAACAAATATGAATTTCGAATTCCAAAATGGGTGAATGAGTTTAATCTATGGATTTTTAGGTTCCATAATTCTATAAACTATGCACAGGGACACACATACACCTTATAACAATGGAGGAATGATTTATTTTCTTTATTCAATTGAATTTGATTAAATATTTCACTTTGATTTTGGAATTTAATCCTTTGATAAAAGAAAAATGGCAGTAGATAAATTAAGGAGTGGTGGTGCATAAATTAGTTAAAGAAGCCCTCGGCAATATTGGTCTATGTTCAAATCCTAATTACATCCATGCACTTCCCAACATAAGTGAGCTCTGCATATTAAACCCTACAATGGAAAATATTTGTTTTATTTGTTCAAAGCTTTTAGTTTTGTGAATTTTCTGTGTTATACCTTTAGGTGTTATCTCCTACATGTTTCAGGTTTGTCACCTAGGCACCAACTTTGTGCTAGGGTTCACAGGCTGCCATCTTGGTTCTCTATTTTATCATAGTGGTAAGAAAATTAACAGTATGGTGAGACCTTCCTCTGGAAGAGGCACCAAGACATGGGATGACCTGGGTCAAGGTCATCATGCAGGGATTCAGTGTGGTGGTAGTCAGCCCTAACCACGCCCTTCTCACGGTCGAGGTCATAGAATGACTTACGGGCTCCTTCATGAGGTAGCCCAGGCCTATTAGATAGGCACTCAACCTCAAGGTCGATATCTTATCTCTGGGTGGGAAGTGGACTTGAACCGACAAGAAGCTCAAGAAAATTTAGATACTAAGTAATGGTTGGAGTTAGATCTCCTCCCAGTACAAACAGACTGTTTACCTGTATTGGCTAATGAAAAAAATTGTAGCAAGAGCCCTGTCCCCTCCCGCAACTGCTTTGGCTAAGACAAGCCCTATTCTTCCATAATTTCATAAATAATTTTAGCTTATCCAGTTTCAAATCCAACAACAAAATACCCACTTTAGCCGTATTGAAAAGCATATTTTGTGTTTCCCTCAAACATAGTTACTTGGCTCGAGTGCGAAAGATCTAGCTCCTATAGACTCTGCTGATGATTAGTAGTATATTTAGTGAGTATGTTCTTCTATTTTTGTTAAGTACAAATGCAGGATAGGTACAAAATGATATTATGTATTAGACATTTAGATATTAGACAAGGATACTCAGACATACATAGCTTTAAAAGACCATCTTAAACTATTTTTCTTTTGGTTAGCTTATATTGCGGTAAAGTGGTCAAAAAATTTGGTTTCCCATTAGGTAGATTGAGGCCACCTTACCACCTGATCATGGATGTAATCTTCCCTTTTTGATGAATGAAGAAGGTCCTACCAAAATTATAAAAAAAATCATTGTTCAATTCTAAATCATTTGAAATAGAAATTAAAAAATCAATCTAATTTCATATTTAAAAAATCAAGCACTCTATTTTAATTAGCCCACTTTCACTGATTTTGATTCTCTCCTTTCTCTCCTTTCTGGGTGGCTACTAATGTCATGTTGGGACACACAATTAAAGCTTTGAGTGGGCACTTCACAATCCCTTAATTTTAAATTTGAAATATTGCATATCCACTTGCTTTCTTCATCTGACCCACCCTCACATGCATATCTTTGCTTGCTTCAATGTTCTGCGTGGGGGAGAATTATATTATACTAGTAAAAAATTAGAGGAAGGCATACCACGATCAACCCAAATTGAATGAGTGGCTCATGGAATAGGTAGATTATTTAATCACTCCCTAGGACCACGCTGTGTTTGTCAAAACTCTTGTGGAGTTGCTACCTAGAAGGGACATATGCATATGTAAGTCGTCCAGGGCCCCGAGCCCGCCACTAGCTCCCCATTGTGAAGATCGACTAGCTCCCCACTCATTTGAAAGACGACTGGATCTATACGGATATTTCATGCACTAAATTCGAGAGAAATATCAACAATCTAGCAAACCAGTCGGATGTGTCATCGCGAAAGTTATTTTACCGTGTGGAGAACATAGTCACTCGGTATGCAGATAACCCAATTCCATGTGTGAAGCTTGTGACGAATCATATCAAAATTTATGGGAGACTCTTCATTTCTCAAGTTTTCAAAAGAGGCCTCACCCATTGGTTGCAGATATTGTCTTCTGAATTTCCTATAAACCGATTTTCCTAGAAACCAATCTGTGAAACTCATCTTGAATACAATGAGAGATCACAAGTAAATTTGGAATTATTATATGCACCAAGAATCGAGTGTAGGAGGAGTATCTTTAAGAAAGGTATTAAACGACAGAGACGAACATAACTTCTCATCATCAAGGAAGAGTATGCTTGTTATTTTTCTGGGGAGGAACTGTTATTGGGGATAATTCTAAAAGTAGTTAATTATTATCTTCATACTTGGAAGTTCCAATGTCAAAATGAGACTCTTGACCTCATATTTTAAATGTGGGTACATTGTCTAGAAAAAATAGCACAATGATTCTTTCGAGAATCATGGCAGACTGTTCAAAAGTGACAACAATGTAAATGATTAGTTATCTAGGTAAATCTATTTTAACTGTTAATTAGTTTTCTAACGAGAAGAAGTTATGTAACAAAATAACCCATATTAATTGGGATTGTCTGAGAGGCTTGTAAATAAGGAGAATAATATTTAATTAATAATATTTCCAATCCCTTTCCCTGTGTAGGTTTCCTTGACACACTATGAAGGTTTTACCACGTAAAATTTTTGTTAGTTTGTATGTGATTTTTAGTTTCCTATATTTCTGCATTTCCTTCTTGTTTGTAAATTAATGACTCCAAAACCAACAAGTCATATCAAAGCCTATGTGCTGAGTTAGACTCTGTGTAAAGGGCGAAAGGAAGAGTGTGAATTGAGCTTGGGAAGTTTTTCGAGCATCAAACTGTGGTGACAGTCATAACCGTGACTATTCTGTGCAGCCCATAATCCGTCATTCATTTGAGGGAGCTTGCCGAGACCATTGTGCATGAGTCTGTTTTTTAGAAGAAACTGCAGTCATAAGCCACCATTGACTTTTAGTCACGCAGAGAGAAAGGAAAAGTGCATAAGCATATGTCTCAAGCTGTTTGAATTTTTCCAGAGAGAAATAAGTCCAAGTTGCTGTCGCCGTCAAGGAGATTTTCGGTTCCGCTGGAGAGTAAGGGAACTGCCACACCATTCCAAATTTTTAAAACGCTGAGCCACTAAGTCTGTTAGAGAGGATAGGAAAAAGACCCTGCTCGTTGAGAAATGAAATCACATTTTTCCAGAGGAGGTCGGTTCAATAAGATGAGAGCAATAGAGAGCCCCCTGTTTGAAGCCGAGCTTTCATTTTAAGTAAATTCGAGTGTTTTCTTTCTTTGACAATAGAAACAAAGATAATTTTTTATTGAAGTAGGGAAATTATGAACTAAGGATGAGTACGGTTTATTAAAAAAAGAGGAAGAAGGAATTTTTTATTTTTATTTTGTTTTTTATTTTTTATTAATTTATTAATTAATTAATTTAATTTTATTAGTATTATTATTATTTTTTTTCTAAAATTTTGAATTGAAAAGGATACAAAAGAAATTGGAATATGGTTTGAAATATACCCTGAAAATTTATTAAAGGGGGAATATAATCATAATTTTTTTGTTGTTGTAAGAAATCAGAGGAAATCAAATTTAGAGAAACCCTAGTTGAAAGAAGAAAGTGAACTAATAAACCCTAGAAGGAAAATCTAGAAGCATAATTTTATTAACCCTATAGGAAGAAATGGAAAAAATGACGAATGTTAAATTTGAGGTGGAAAAGTTCACCGGCAAGAACAATTTTTCTTTATGGAAACTAAAAGTTAGGGATTTGCTTGTGCAACAAGGGTTGCACAAAGCATTAGACGGGGTGAAGAAGAAACCTGCTGGCATGACATATTTGGACTGGGAGGACTTGGATGCTTGAGCTCTCAGTACCATTAGGTTGTGCCTGGCGGATGGATTTATTTTCAATATTGTTGAAGAAACATCGACATCAATTTTATGGGAAAAATTGAAAATGTTGTATATGATCAAATATTTAGCAAAGAAAATTTATCTAAAAAGGCAATTGTATAGTCTTCAAATGAAGGAGGTTAAAAAAATTGCAGAACATTTAAATGTTTTTAATACATTTATTTGCTAATTATCAGAAATGGAAGTTAAATTTAAGGAAGAAGACAAATATATCACCCTGTTATGTTCTGTCCCTTAGTCATGGGACCACTTTGTAACTTCTATCAGTTTTTGCACAACTGGTTCTTTGGAATTTGATATAGTTGTGGGAGCTCTGTTATCTGAAGAAGTATGGAGGAAGTCTATTATTGAAACCTCTGAACTAGAGGCCATGGTAGTCAGAGGCTGGTTAAAGGAAAGAGGGAAGAAAGAAAGGAGTTCTTCTAGATCAAAATCAAATGGTAAAAAGTGTAAAGCCAAATGTTGGTACTGCAACAAAATTGGACACCTCAAGAAAGACTATTGGAAACAAAAGGAGTCTGAAAACCCAAAGAAGGAAGAAAATCAAGTTGAGTCAGGTATGATTGATGAAGTTTTATCTATTGAATTGGGTATGGTAGATGAAGATTTACCTGTTTGTAATTTCTCTCAGAATTATGAAAATTGGTTGTTAGATTCTAGTGCTTCTCATCACATGAGTCCACATAGAAATTGGTTTACTTCATATGAAGCTCTGAATGGTAGTTCTGTGTTTATGGGAAACAATGTATCTTTTCAGACTATTGGGATGGGAAATATGAGAATTAAAATGTATGATGATACAGTTAGAACATTAACGGATGTTAGACATGTAACTGAATTGAGAAAAAAATTGATTTCTTTGGTAGTGTTGGACTTGGAAGGTTACAAGTTTATAGGTTAGAATGGAGTGTTGAAAGTTTCAAAAGGTGCCTTGGTTGTTATGAAGGAAGAAAAGATCAGAAAGCTTTACAGACTCAAAGGAAGTACTCAAGTTAGTGAGGCAATGACTGTATCAGAGAAGTAAAAATAAAGTACTTGCCTATGGCATTAACGGCTGGGTCACATGAGCGAGAAGGGCCTTCAGGTACTGAGGAATCTCAAGTTGCTTCCTGATTTGAAATCCTTGAGGTTGGATTTTTGTAATCATTGTGTGTATGTAAAACAATGTAAACAAAAGTTTAAAACTGGAAGTCATAATAGTAAATAAATTTTGGACTATATTCATTCTGATCTTTGGGAACCATCGCCTACTGTATCTTATGGAGGTGCATTATACTTTTAACATTTATTGATGATTTCCCCCGGAAAGTTTGGGTCTATATGTTAAAAAGAAAATCTGATGTATTTAATATTTTTAAGAAATTTAAAGGTATGGTGGAAAAGAAAACAAGAAAATCAATTAAATGTTTAAGAACTAACAATGGCGGTGAGTTTACTTCCCTAGAATTTGAAAAATACTGTAAGGATGAAGGGATTGTTAGACATAAAACTGCTATATATACTCCTCAACAAAATGGCATTGTTGAACGTATGAATCAGTCTCTTATGGAAAGAGCCAGAAGCATGATCAACAATGCTAACTTGCAAAAGAAGTTGTGGGCACAAGCAGTATCTATTGCTTGTTATTTAGTTAACATATCACCTTCAGTTGCAATTGATTGTAAAATTCCTGAAGAATTTTGGTCAGGTCAGTCTTATGATTATTCACATTTAAGGATTTTTGGTTGTGATGCCTATGCTCTTATTCCAAAGAATCATCGTTCAAAGTTAGACCCAAAAGCAAAATGTTATGTCTTTGTTGAGTATGATTATGCGATGAAAGGATAGACGTTGTGGGATCCTTCTTTGTGGAAGATAGTCATTAGTAGAGATGTAACATTTGATGAGTCTTCTCTTCTAAAATCAGATGTTGAAAATTGTGAATAGTGACAGGTATTGCCAAATCAACAAATTCAGTTGGAAGCTAAACCTTTTTTAGAAAATCAAAAGGAAGGAGAGACTTCTCAAGAAAGATATGAAGAAGATGTAAAGGAAACTGTTGAAGTTCTACAACCAGTTCAGTAACCAGTCACTCTAAGAAGGTCTACAAGGAAAAGGAAAACACCCAAAAGGTATGAAGATTTTGCTTGATATATTGCATTGATTACTGAAGATGGGGAACCTTCTTGTTATCAGGAAGCAGTGGATGATGCAGATAGCGAAAAATGGAAAAAGGATATGGATGAAGAAATGGATTCCTTAGCCAAGAACACACCTTGAGACCTCGTAGAACTTCCTGAAGGGAGAAGTGTTGTTGGATGCAAATGGATCATCAAATTGAAGCGAAATCCTGATGGAAATATCGAGAGGTATAAGGCGAGGCTAGTAGCAAAAGAGTATTCAGGGGTTGAAGGTATTGACTTTCATGAGATTTTTTCACCAGTCGTAAAACCTGTTTCTATTCGTATTGTGTTGGCACTAACTACATTACTTGATCTTGATTTAGAATAGTTAGATGTTAAAAAATCCTTTCTTCATGGAGGTTTGGATGAAGAGATTTATATGGAACAACTGGAAGGTTTTGTACAAGGCCGCAATAGAAGATTAGTTTGCAAGCTTAGGAAATCATTGTATGGACTAAGATAGTCTCCTACGCAATGGTACAAGAAGTTTGACTCCTTAATGCTAAGCCAGAATTTTACTAGAAGTGAGTATGATCATTGTGTATACTTCAAGAGTTTCAATGACATATTCATTATCTTGGTTTTGTATGTTGACGATATGCTTAGTACGAGAAATAACATGGAAGAGATCAGTAGGTTAAAAGCCCAACTCTCTAGGACGTTTGATATGAAGGGTCTTGGAGCTAAAAAACATATCTTGGGCATGGAGATATACAAAGACAAGAAAAATTGAAAGCTTTGTTTATCACAACAAAAGTATGTGGAAAGAGTACTTGAAAAGTTAAGTATGAACAATGCGAAACCTGTTAATGTTCTATTAGCTTCCCATTTTAAACTTTCTTTAGTTTTGAGTCCTAGAACTGATGAAGTATATGTCTCATGTACCATATGGAAATGTGGTAGGAAACTTAATGTATGTGATGGTATCTATAAGACTTGACATTTCACATGCAGTTGGAATTGTGAGCAGGTTCATGGCAAATCTAGGAGAACATTAGCCAACAGTGAAATGGGTGCTTCGTGTTGAAAAGTGTGCAACAAGAAATGCCAAAAATAGAAAATGCTAAAAATAGCACTGCTATAAATAGCCCAGCTATAAATAGCAGTTCGGCCATTGGAGGTCTTAGCAAAAATGGGTGAAAAGTGAAAGTGCTAAAAATAACTTTTCTAAAAATAGAATTTTAGGATCCCTTCTTATTTTAGTCAGTCCTTGGACTAAACATAAGAAGTAAAATTCGAATTTGATATCAACAGTAGTTTGAAAATTAATTAATTAATTCATCTTGAGTTAATTAGCTAAGGAAAATCAAACTTGAAGTCTATGTGGGGACATGCAACAGTTTCTACATAATTGAGGAATTTAACCTTTAGTTAAAGAGATAATGATGAGTTGTAATATTGAGTTGTAATCAGTTAACTTAGTTTAACTTAGTCAAGTACAGTTAGATTAATTTAACAGTTTGTTAAATTAATGAGAGTTCAGTTAGTTAATGCTTGCATGCATGTAACTAATGTAATTCAGATAACTGAGTATTCACTCATGGATAACTCATGCATGTCAGTTCAGTCAAAGACCCATTTGAGATCAGATGGAGGGACAATGTACTATCAGTTGTTAGGATATTCCTTGGTGAATATTACTTTCATACAAAAGGAATATTATTCCTTATGGATTGCGCAGTTGGACCTGAGGTTACAGTGAGTGTGATGAGGCCAATTCACACATGTGATATCATTGGACCCCAATCAAAACTGCGTAAGTAAATAGGAGGCTTGGAGGGCTTGAGGAAGATATATTCTATGTCTATTGAGTATGTGAGCTGTATTGTTTGAGTGTAGAGAGAGTAGGATAGCTTGAGAGCTGATTCTTTTTGTAACTTGAACAATATTTCCACTTGTATGATAATACAGAGTTGGGGTTTTAGGTTGGTGCTTTCCCCAGTGATATATCTTTTATGTTATGGTTGATTACTTCTCATTCTTAGTTATATTTTTTCATGCTTGATGTTGCTCATGTTCGATTAAGCTTCCGCTAAATTGTTTGTAGAAGTAGATCAAGTGTTTTTCTTTAGTACATTACATTACCAGGTGATCTACAGTGGTGAATTCTACATGGTATCAGAGCAAAGGTGATCAAGACAGATCAATATACAAGCAAGAGAAGTACAAAGTTTGGTTTATGAATATTGAATTGAGTTCTTATCACATATATTTCACCTATGGTGTTCAGTGGTTTAAGATTCGAATATGCCCTTGATGGCAGTTCAAATTATATATCCTGGAAGGATCACATGGAGGCAACATTAGAAGATAATGGTCTCAAGGAATTCATTGATCAAGAAGTCCAAAAGCCGACTGATGCTACTCAACTGGTAGAATGGAAAAAGTGTGTGGCTAGAGCAAGTAGAATCCTCTTGGAGGGAGTTCGAGATCACATTGTTTCAAGCCTCCATGGGAAGGAGACTCCGTTTTCAATGTGGAAAACATTGAAAGATCTTTATTAGAATAGAAACGATTAGAGGAAGTTGGCGCTGAAGGACAAACTTCGAAAGATCAAGTGTAAAAAGGGCGACACAATCTCTACGTTCCTGAACAAGCTCATCACCTGCAGGGATGAGCTTGCAAGTGCAGGGGTCGTGACTGCTGATGACGACATGGTGAGTCTAGCACTCCTCGGTCTTCTTAAGAACTGGCATATCTACCAGGACTCGGTTAATGGAAGAGAGAAACTGCTAGATTGGGAACGACTTTTGTCAGACCTAATACAGGAGGAGATAAGGTGGAGTACCAGGGATGGATCTTCATCAAAACAAGATGATGAAGAAAATCTAGCTTTAGCGAGTAAAGCTAAGAAAGGGAAAGGGAAGGCATCCCAATCCAAATCTTCTCATGGTGGGAAGAAGGTTGACAAGTCGAAAGTGCGATGCTTTCACTGTCATGAAGTGGGCCATTATGCTATGAATTTTCCAGAGAAGAAATCCAAGAAGGGTTCCTCAAAGGGATCTGATGTTGATGCACTAGCTTCACAATTTGAGTTGGATTCTTGCTTATCGCATGCATGGTTTCATCCATGGTGGGATGTGTTTGGTACCTGGATAGTAAAGATTCTTTCAACATGTCAGGTGACAAGAATATTTTCAGTATCTTGGAGGAGAAGGATCTCCAGATGCAGATCGAGATGGGTGATGATGGAAAATACTGTGTCTCAGGTGAAGGTACAATTGTGTTTCAGAGGGAGCATGGTGCTCCTCTCACCCTATCTACTATTAAGTATGTACCAGGTCTGAAAAAAAATCTTGTGTCTGTTGCTATGCTAGAAGATAAAGGCTATGATGTAGTCTTTAGTAAAGGAAAAAAGTCCCTGAGGCATATCGGCACTGGACAGACCAAGCGAATTGGGATTCGAGTAAAGAATCTCTACAAGTTGGAGGTAGATGACTGTGTTGCACTAAGTTCCAAAGCAGAGGTGGTGCAAAGCCAAGATGTTGGCGAGCTATGGCATAGAAGACTGGGCCACTTGCATCATGGGGCCTTGAAGATCATGCAACAAATTTCTACTGGCTTACCCAAGGGAAAACTGGAGCAAACAAATACATGCAAAGGATGCACCCTGGGTAAGTATGCAAAAGCTTCCTTTCAGGATTGGGATAGTAGAGCTGGAGCAATCCTGGAGCGAGTTCACTCAGATGTATGTGGACCATTCTCTACAGCATCCACCACTAAGAAAAGGTACTATGTTATTTTTATTGACAATTTTTCTCGTAGATGTTGGATCTACTTTATGCAAAAGAAGGATCAAACCTTCTTGAGGTTTTGTGAGTTTAAAGCCTCGGTAGAGAAAGAATTTGGGAAGAAAATAAAAGCTTTGCATAGTGACAATGGTGGAGAGTATGTTTCTCAACAGTTTAAATACTTCTGTGCTACAGAAGGAATTAAATGGGAACTGACGGCACCTCATAGCCCACAATAGAGTGGTGTGGCCGAAAGGAAGAACAGATCTATTGTGGGAGCAACTCGAGTGATGTTGCATGACCAAAGCCTACCACTTTATCTATGGGATGAGGCATGCAATACAACAATGTATCTTTAAAACAGAAGTCCTCATCGTGTGTTGGGGATGAAGACACCTATGGAGGATTTTTCGGGGAAGCAATTAGATGTGAGTCACTTCCGCATCTTTGGATCACTAGTTTTCTGTCATGTGACCAAAGATGCTCGTAAGAAGCTAGACCCAAAAACTGAGTTGGGGATACTTGTGGGGTACCGAGATATACCCCACAACTATTTTGTGTTTCTGCCTGCCAGTCAGAGGACCGTAGTGCGTAGGGATCTGAAGTTTGATGAGAAGAGAGCCATGCGAGTGTCACTTGAGAGGGAGCTCAAGTTGCATGGCGATGAGGAACTTTTACTTCCAAAGGAGGAGGAGCCCCCTGATGATGTGGATCAGCGACATGCAGAGGATCAAGTAGTGGAGACCACCACTACTGGAGAGTCTTCCAGAGACTGGTAGAAACGCTCGCGAGAATCTCACAGATTGATGCAGGATGCGAGAGAGAATGTGGGGCAGCCATCCTCTCAACGTAGACAGAGGAGATATCCTGAGAGATACACTGGCTACATGGCCCTGGTTGGGGAGTGTGTAGCAACCAAACCTTCTTCTTTTCAGGAGGCAGTTGTTATAGACATTTTTGTGTCTCACAGCATGGAGCATGAAATGTCAATAATCTGAGGGATCCAAAGTCCCTAAACATGTTGTTCTTACCCTTGGAGGAACAAGGTCAGCAAACCACAGCTCTGCAAATCAGTTCTCCACTGAAAAACACTCAAAAACAGGTCAATTTTGGATCAAAGCAGCTGCTCCATTAGGCACCTGCGTTGCAAAGCAGGCAGAACAAAGGCTACCTGCGTTGCATAGCAGGTAGGACAAAAGCTACCTGCGTTGGGCGTAACTGGACATGTGGAGGAATCTTTTTCTCAATGTGCCAGTGCCCACGAAGCTTCCAGAAAGGCATGTGATCACAAGATTCGCCTAATGATGAGTTAAGAGCTTCTAAAACTCCAAGTGGAAGGCAGGAACTCTGAGTGAAGGACTGAAGAACAACTGGAGTTGAAGAGCACAGTAAGTCACACACCAACATGACTTACCTTCACTCCAAAACTCTATATAAGGATCTCATCCCATGGGATCTGGAGGCCGGAATTTGGTGCAAAGAATTGCTGTTGGTTTGCAGTTGTGAGCATTGGGTGATTGCTTGAGGGAGGTGAAGAAGAGATTTCTCTCCGTCGGGAAGGTGATGCTGGATTGGACCTCTCATGGTTGTATCACCGCCTGAACCTTACTTCTATATATCAATAAAGCATTTGAGGTTTTTCTATTCGCATGTGTTTCAATGTGTATTGTCTTACTTGCGTCTTTGATTTATGCTAATCCTTGAATCGATTATGCATGCATGCTTCTTGTAGTTTCCTTTTCTTGTCTTATTTGCAGGATCTCATGTAGCTGGGCTCGTGAAAAGACTTGGAGCTGGGAGCAAGCGGCAAACAAAGGAGATTGGATCGACCATTTGCGCAAGACATCGGTAAGTGGATCTATCCTTTTTATCTCTTGCATGTCATAAAGAAGAAACTTTAGATAGCTTTGCTTTCAGCTGTTGCTAAGGAACTGTCACCCTTAGAGTGGGTTAGGGTCATTCTGAGTTGGATACTTTCCCCCACAACAGACTGGCGACTCCGCTGGGGAGCGTGTCTTGTTGGTAGCTTGTGTTTCTTGCTATTCATCTCTTGAACAAAGGGAGTACCGAATCGAACTGCATGCGAGTCCTTCGCATGCACAGTAGAGGGCAGCTACTCTAGCCCAGTGCTGGGCATGTTCATGATTTGAAGAGCTGATCCACAAGGACTCTTTTTTGCTCTTTGTGATAGTGTTCATCTTCCTTAATCATCCTCTAGAGTATACTTGACTGATAGCCTCTGATTTGGCCAAAAACCGTTGATTTTTTAGCAAACTATGACTCGGAATCTGGGAAGGACGAGAGTTGTCTCGTTAAGTGCAGCTGCAACAAAGGCTACCTGCACTGCAACGCAGGTCCCGAAGGGGCTACCTGCGCTGCATCCCTGTTTGACAGTGCAGTACCTGCGCTGATCCAGTTTTGCCTTGTGCAACTGGGGTTCCCCACTGTCTGTTGCCCAGTTTTCAATATTGTTTTTGCAGCTCGCTGTCAACCTGTATACCCAGCTGAGACCACTTTTCTTTGCCCTCATTCCGCCTCAGTTGTATGTTGAAACCGTGATTGTTCTTATTGTATTTCTTGCTTTCATTCACAGTTTCCCGTAGCGAAAGTGAGCTAGTCTTGCTGTGACCTCTTGGATCTAGACCTTTGAGAAAGTGTCGTTGTGATTCTAAGAGCTAGTTTATTGCTGTTCATAGCTGCTTGAGCATTTGCTTTCGTTATCTGGTTCGAATTTCAGTATTTCTTGTGTAGAAACGAGTAAATCTTAAGGTGTTCTTTTGATTGTTGGACAAATACTTGTTTGCTTTCGCTTGAAATTGGATTCGAAATCGTACAACAACTTTCTTTTTGTCATACACAAACATTAAGAGAGAAGAAAAGAAATACTTGCATTGTGCATGTGCATTTTGACAGTTTGCATGTCGATTTAGGGAAAGTGCATTAGTGTGTGCTCCATGATCTGTTTGAAAAGATGATGTCTTTCTTTTCCTTTAGTAGTTAAGGTTTTCATAAGTTGAAAGAATTGAAAAAAGCTTGCTTATCATTCTTAGACTGCATTTAGGAGTTGTATATACATCACGTGGTGATCCATAAAGGAAAACTGCTAAGCAAGATCAACCTAAAAAGAACCGAATTTATCTAACAACGCTTTGAAACATAACGAAACACAGTAGAGGTCTAGGTAGAGACGTGAACCGGCGTCGTTAAACATAGTGACTGTCGATCTCTACGAAGGTGGGTGATTCCTCCTGAGAGACGATAGCACTAATACGGACTTGTGCCCCCGCGTACCGTCGCGTATATTGGGGGACCCCTATAGGAACAAAGCCTTTATCCATAGGAAGCCGTGTCGACTGCCCTACTGATCGCGATGCAGTGAACATAGCATTCACGAAGATCGACCACTCGTACCGTAAAACGTATTCTGTGGTTTCGCGAAAGGTTTGGCACACCCTTGCCTAGAACTCCAGAGTAGTTTCTTTTGGCCTTTTTCAAACTCTATAACTGAAAAAGTCCATCCGAGCATTTGTCACTTCGGGCTCGTTAATACATCGAAGGAGACTAGAGTCATCTTTAGCTTTTTCTCGACTCTTAAAAAGTGAAAAAGCAAGTTGTGTCTAGAGCGTCGTCATATAAAATTCATCTTAAACGGAACATAATCACCCCTATTCCTGCGTTGATCTTCGAAGTCAGTCTTTTGGCATCGTAAGTTCTTGTAGAATCGCTAAGAAATCTTTTGGATAGACTAGATATGTTTGAACGACCGTCGACATCTAGGACTGTGTCGTCTGACACAGCAGCAACAGAACCTCCTGCTACTACTCCAACGATGTTCGCTGGTGTACCATCTGTCCCAGCGAATTGTCAACAACAAGCCGGAGTCCCATCAGGGACGACAATATGGTTAGTTCCTATTTCTTCATCCGGATTATCATCTGGTACTTCTTATGTTGAAACTCAACAAATTAATCCAATGTGTCTTCAAGGGCCAATTTACCCTTTAAGTACTGGATTTCCACCATGTGGAGGGCAGTATGCTCTTTCATTGTTCCCTCCTAGAGAACAACCATATGAGAGTTTACAACAAGGATCAGGTCAAATTGGGATTACATCCAGCGGTGGGGTACCATTACTGCCTCAACGATCAGGAGTTGCATATTCAGTGCGACCAGTACACCCTGTGTCGAATATTACCCCCACACCTGCTATGGCGAATGCGTCGCAAGTACAAGCGCTACCTGTTGTAATACAACAACCTCTTGTCTCAGTGGCTCAATCACAACCTCAGGGTAGTGCCTCCTTATCTGGAGCGACTCAGGCTCAAACAAGTACTGTGACTCCTCATCTTGGTCAATCATCCAGTATTGGTCAACAGCAAATGGTCCAACAACCACAGCTGGTTCAATCTCAACAACCGCCATTCCAGCAATCATATCAAGGACTTGAGCAGCAAGTCTTTGTAAGTAATGGGAAACAATGCTATAATGGTTATGCCCATCAACCTTGTCAAAGTTGTCAGCATTATGCTGGTCTGCAAAGACCCATTGCTCAGGCGATACCATCTTATCCCGGATATGCTTCGCCTAACCTGAACCAACAGTTGCCCTTTATAGCAACTCTAGAATTACCAGATCTAAACCGGCTGACTAATGATCCAATTGCTTATGCCTTTTGGTGGCCAGCGATTCCGCATAAACTTCCATCGGACATTCCTAAATTCAATGGAAATCCAGGTGAAGATCCGTCGAATCATGTGATGACATTCCACCTATGGTGTTCATCAAACACCCTGAATGATGATTCAATAAGACTTCGCCTCTTCCAGAGGACATTGACAGGTCCAGCGGCTAAATGGTACATTGAATTGCCAAGAGCCTCTTTCGACAATTTCAGCTCCTTAGCCACGACTTTCTTAACCCATTTTCAATTACCGATAAGGTATGAAACAGGAACAGAACTCCTTACCAACTTCAAACAGACAACGGCCACTCACATATCTGATCATATACATGAGTGGCGACGTCGTCGTAGGATGGTGAAAACTTACGTTCCCGATCAGCTGTTAGCTGAATGGTTTATAAAGTCGTTACTTCCGGTTATAACGGAAGATGTGGCCAAGGGAGGAGTCGTAACAGAGGAGCAAGTCATTTCTCGTGCTCAATACTTAGACTTAGTATATACTCAGTCGGGCACGCTCTACGACAAAATACCTGACGCCCCTAGACCTGCATTTTCAATTCCTCCCCCTCCTGAATCGAATACTAACTCTCACGCCAGTAATGGAGTTACTGGCAAACGTAAAATTTCTAGTCAGAATGCAAATGAGGAACTTCTTGCCTCAGAAGTAAATTCCATGTCGACCGACAAGGGCAAACAACTGAAGCAACCAGGGGGCAAGAAGAAAAAGAAAAGGAAAGGGAGACCCCCGACAGGGTGTCATATATGGGATGAGGATCATTGGACGAAAGATTGTCCACATATACCTGAAGTTAAGAAACTCTTCAAGAGTTCAAAAACCCCAGCAGTATTGACTGATCCGTTCCCTAATCCAAACCAAAATCTGGTTGCTAATCAAAATGCTTCCCGATCCCAAGTGCTTATGTTGTCCACCTCAAAGCAGCAGAATAATGCTTTGACAAGGAATAAAGGTTACCGGAATCCACAACGGTCGAATAACAAGGCTGATAAACAACCTAGCAGTTCGACAACAACTTTGAACGAAGTTGTGCCACCCATCGTTCCTAAACCAATGATAAAGTCGCCAAAGGGAGTAGTACACAAGTCTACATTTAATCCTCGTGAAAAAATAACACAGGATTATAATATAATAGAGGACCTGACCCAATCGTCGTCCGCTATGTCGACACTTGAGGTAGCACAAAATTTCACCTCCCAAGAGCAAGCTTTATTATCAGCTATAGGTGGGATTGGCCCAATGGATTCCAATCTTGTGGCCTTTGATCATAAAGGATATGACCCTAAGTTACCAGCTCAACAAGCTTTCCTTATTAAAGTGAAAGCCCTCAACAAAACTGTTCATCGAACAATTATTGATGAGGGGGCATCTACATGTCTTATGTCGATGAGTTGCTGGAAAAATTTAGGCTCACCACCCTTGTCGAAATCGTCAACGACGTTAAAAGCATTTGATGGATGATCATACACTCCATACGGGATTTTAAGTGACTTGCAAGTTGAACTGGGGGGAAAAACAGTAGAAGTTGATGTGGAAGTAATCGACGGAAACCTCGATTACAACATCCTACTGGGAAGGCCTTGGATATATGCCATGGCTGCAGTTGTGTCGACCTACTACAGGAGAATTGTATTTCCTTTTCAAGGAAAAATTACAATCGTCGACCAACAAACATTTCTCCCCAACAGTTCTCAAGTTATGGGAAGCAGCACAATGATCCATGAAAGTAATCAATCACTCCAAAATATCGGAGTAGGTCTCCTAAAAGACCCTGCCTTAATGGGTACTTTTTCCCTACCGCCGGCAAGTAATCTGGCGGAAGTAGCCACAGTGGAAACCTACAATATGAAATCTTCTATATCCAACGGATTCAGAAGATTCCTAAATATTTTGTCAGCATGGATCATCGCCCTAATGGAAATACTGTAAATACAGTGGGCCCCGAGGACGGTTCTTATCTCGTGTCAACCTCGTTAAAAAATGAAACAAGGAGTCATGAGGATAGTTCTTTTTTCTCGTGTCAACCTCATTAAAAAATGAAACAAATCCCCTTTTCAAAATTCAAAGGTAAACCTTCATTCCAACCACCAAGTTGAATGCAATGAAGCTTGGGGGGCACCCTCCTTTGACATGCATTATTACGATGCTGGGGGCATGCAAAAACGAGCAGTTTTGGCAAAGTTCATGCTCGTTAAAAAATAAACGCAAAATCTGAGCAGTTTTAGCACATAGTTCATGCTCGTTAAAAAATAAACATAAGGTTAAGCAGTGTTTTGGCGCATTCAAGCTCATTAAAAAATGAACCCAGTACCGGTAAATAACCAGTTGAGACCGTAAATTCATCAGCCATAAAAGCCTTGGTCGTGTTTGTGCACCGTCACCTCCACTTTTCATTTGGCCGATCATTCACATCCACTTGATTGTTTACCTATTTTGAGGAACAGCTGCGAAGAGTGATCTCACCTAGCCATCCTTGTAATACTGCCGTGATTGAAAAATTCCAACCCGTACCTGGAATCTGTAGCTATCCCTGTTTATCACTCGTTCCTCAAAATACGAGTCTTCTTTGAGCTCTTTTCACTGACTCGTAAAATATGAAAAGTTTGCCGAGTTTTGGCCTTCCAGCTCGTTAAAAGGATCGGAAGAGCTATCCCTCCTCTAGATTTTAATCTTTTTGGACCTGAGGGATTATTGCACAAAAAGATCGAGCGCTTGTCTAGTTCGGCTCGATAAAGCTATCGAACATTCATCCCTTCTGTATTGTTTTATACTTTTTCGGACTTAAGGGATTAGATGATGAAAAAGGACCCCTGGAGTCCACTTTATGTACCCTTTTCAGACTCTCTAAAAATGAAAAGGACCGAGCTGTCTTTGTCGTTGGGCTCGTTAAAAATATTATTAGATAAGCGACAAACTTGTCTGTAGACGAGAACGAGTTTCCCTATCGCTAGGCTCATTAAAAACATAGCGATGGGCTTGCCCGAAGGGCAGGTTATAGAACAAGCATATGTTATCCTCCTCAAGCTTGACAAAAATAAAGAGGTACTGGTCAGAAATGACTGGGGAAAAATTGGGAGAACCTCAAAGCTTTAATGGTAGCAAGTCGCTCTTGAACATGACACTTTTGCCTCCATAAATATCGGGTTGGGTTATTATCATTCACCGGTCCCTTCACCATGGTCTCGCCATACCATCCATACATGGGGTAATGCTACCGATCCATCACATCAGTGTCGTTATATGTTCAAGAGATGTCATTCAAAAAGTGTCAACCGGGTCCCATCCACTACCATGCATCATCTTTCATCCTTCCATGACCGCCACCCTGAATCATATTTCACAGATCGTTTTCACCATCATCACTAGCTCCGTTCCGTGTCATTGATGTGGGATTCATTAAGGCCCTCCTTTGACGGATCACTTCTTGTCGACATCAGCTCACTATCCAAGAAGTTGATCTAGGAACACCCCCTCAGTACTTTGAAGCTTGCATGCCTCAATGGCAAGTTTCTCACTCCCGGCGATAGGTATACATTAATGACCTTCGACCGGGGGACTTTGCGTGGTGTTCGACGTTAGATCCTATATTCACGCCACGTGAATTGTGCTGCAGTACCTTGAGGGTCATCATCATTATCGGTGATTCCTCTCGCGCTTGTTAATAGTTTACATTATTGACTGGTAATCAAGCGATGTCTTTCCATGTTCGACTTCAAGAAATTCTCACATGGATCGACTTGTACTTAGTGTGAAGATCGGAAGTTTGAAGACCCCGGATCTAGTTTCATCCATCCGGGCTGCGATATATATTCAGGAGATAAAAACATAGACATGTGCAGCAGATGATCATCCTACTAAAAGGATGATAATTAAAAAAGCAGAGAATTATCAGTCTATTATCAGACGATCGTCTGTTTATGTACATCAAATGTATTTGTAAAGCTGAGCATGGGAAATGCCCGCCTCAGCTAGATCATGAAAAGAAAGTATGAAAAGATAATGTATTGTATTGTATTTTGTTACAGGTCACCTCCCGACGATTGAATGAACTTCGGATCCTCCTAATAAAGCATTTCACCCGATAAACGACCTCATACTTTAGGGGGCAACTGTTATAGACATTTTTGTGCCTCACAGCATGGAGCATGAAATGTCAATAATCTGAGGGATCCAAAGTCCCTAAACATGTTGTTCTTACCCTTGGACGAACAAGGTAAGCAAACCACAGCTCTGCAAATCAGTTCTCCACTAAAAAACACTCAAAAACAGGTCAATTTTGGATCAAAGCAGCTGCTCCACTAGGCACCTGCGTTGCAAAGCAGGCAGAACAAAGGCTACCTACGTTGCATAGCAGGTAGGACAAAAGCTACCTGCGTTGGGCGTAACTGGACATGTGGAGGAATCTTTTTCTCAATGTGCCGGTGCCCAGGAAGCTTCCAGAAAGGCATGTGATCACAAGATTCGCCTAATGATGAGTTAAAGAGCTTCTAAAACTCCAAGTGGAAGGCAGGAACTCTGAGTGAAGGACTGAAGAACAACTGGAGTTGAAGAGCACAGTAAGTCACACACCAACATGACTTACCTTCACTCCAAAACTCTATATAAGGATCTCATCCCATGGGATCTGGAGGCCGGAATTTGGTGCAAAGAATCGCTGTTGGTTTGCAGTTGTGAGCATTGGGTGATTGCTTGAGGGAGGTGAAGAAGAGATTTCTCTCCGTCGGGAAGGTGATGCTGGATTGGACCTCTCATGGTTGTATCACCGCCTGAACCTTACTTCTATATATCAATAAAGCATTTGAGGTTCTTCTATTCGCATGTGTTTCAATGTGTATTGTCTTACTTGCGTCTTTGATTTATGCTAATCCTTGAATCAATTATGCATGCATGCTTCTTGTAGTTTCCTTTTCTTGTCTTATTTGCAGGATCTCATGTAGATGGGCCCGTGAAAAGACTTGGAGCTGGGAGCAAGCGGCAAACAAAGGAGATTGGATCGACCATTTGCGCAAGACATCGGTAAGTGGATCTATCCTTTTTATCTCTTGCATGTCATAAAGAAGAAACTTTAGATAGCTTTGCTTTCAGCTGTTGCTAAGGAACTGTCACCCTTAGAGTGGGTTAGGGTCATTTCGAGTTGGATACTTTCCCCCACAACAACAGTGCAACAACCAGTTTGGGTTGATGCAATGGTAGAAGAGTACGATTCTATCATGTGGAACAGTGTGTGGGATGTTGTCCCTAGACCTGCGGACAAGTTAGTGGTTAGTCCCTGATGGCTTTACAAGGTAAAGTAGACAGCTGATGGCAGTGTTGAGAAATAGAAGGCAAGGTTTGTTGCCTGAGGTTTCTCACAGGTTGAGGGGATCGACTAAGATGAGACCTTTGCTCTCGTATCAAGGTACTCATCTGTCAGATCAATGCTAGCTCTATTAGCACAGATGGGTTGGAAGATCCATCAGATGGATGTGAAGACGACGTTCTTTAATGGGAAGATTGAGGAAGAGGTATACATTGAGAAGCCCGAAGGATTTGAGACCTTCGATCGTGAGTCGCATGTTTGCCAACTCAAGCGAGCACTTTATGGGCTGAAGCAAGCACCCCGTGCTTGGTATACCATGATCAACACCTATTTCACCGGGTTGGGCTTCACCAAGAGTGAAGAAGATGTGAACCTATACCACATCATGGTAGATCGTAAGCCATTGATTATTGTACTTTATGTCGATGATTTGATTTTTGATAGGTGATGACTAGCTGATACAGTCTTGCAAGGAGGACCTTGCAAGAGAGTTCGAGATGAAGGACATGGGCCTCATGCACTACTTTCTAGGAATGGAAGTGTGGCAGAAAGATGGGGAAGTATCTGTGTCTCAAGGCAAGTATGCCAATGAGATACTCAGGCGCTTTCACATGAAGAAGTGCAAGCCCATACAGACTCCTCTAGATGGGAACTGGAGGAATGAGGATGCTACTTCAGGTGAGGTAGTAGCTACTACTGTTTATCGGTAGCTGGTGGGTTCACTCATGTATCTGGTGAACACATGACCCGAATTATGTTTTGTGGTGAACTAGTTGATTCAAGCTATGGTTCAGCCTACCAAGCTGTTTTGGAAGGCAGCAAAGCATGTGCTGAGATATCTCAGAGGCACTACACAGTACGAATTATGGTACAGACGGACAGAGGGAGTGAAGATGTAGGGCTTCATGAATGTGGATTGAGCAGGTAGTCCATCAGACCGGAAGAGAACTTCTGGAGGAATATTCAACCTTGGTTCAGCTATGGTTTCTTGGTATAGCAGAAAACAGAGATCAGTTGCACTTAGCTTAGCAGAGGCTGAATACATGGCTGCGAGTCAGGCAACATGTGAGGCCATTTGGATGCGGAAGATTCTAGTGGGATTGTTTGGTCAAATGATGGATCCTACAGTGATATACTGTGATAATCAGAGTTGCATAAAACTCTCTGAGAATCCAGTGTTTCATGACAGGTCCAAGCATATAGATATCTGTTACCATCATCTACGGGACTGTGTGGTCAAGAGGATCATGATGTTGCAGTATGTTTCGACCGAGGAGCAGGATGCAGATATTTTGACTAAGGCATTGTCAAAATGCAAGTTCGAGTTCCATAGAGACAAGATCGGGGTTGCTGATAATCCCTTTCTTGTTGAGAGGGAGTGTTGAAAAGTGTGCAACAAGAAATGCTAAAAATAGAAAATGCTAAAAATAGCACTGCTATAAATAGCAGTTCAGCCATTGGAGGTCTTAGCAACAATGGGTGAAAAGTGAAAGTGCTAAAAATAGCTTTTCTAAAAATAGCATTTCGGGATCCCTTCTTATTTTAGTCAGTCCTTGGACTAAACATAGGAAGTAAAATTCGAATTTGATATTAACAACAGTTTGAAAATTAATTAATTAATTCATCTTGAGTTAATTAATTAGAGAAAATCAAACTTGAAGTCTATGTGGGGACATGCAACAGTTTCTCCATTAATTGAGGAATTTAACCTTCAGTTAAAGAGATAAGGATGAGTTGTAATCAGTTGACTTAGTTTAACTTTGTCAAGTTCAGTTAGATTAATTTAACAGTTTGTTAAATTAATGAGAGTTAAGTCAGTTAATGCTTGCATGTATGTAACTGCTGTAATTCAGATAACTGATTATTCACTCATGGATAACTCATGCATGTCAGTTCAGTTAGAGACCCAGTTGAGATCAGATGGAGGGACAGTGTATTATCAGTTGCTAGGATATTCTTTGGTGAATATTCCTTGCATGCAAAAGGAATATTATTCCTTATGGATTGCACAGTTGGACCTGAGGTTACAGTGAGAGTGATGAGGCCAATTCACACATGTGATATCATTGGACCCCAATCAAAACTGCGCAAGGAAATAGGAGGCTTGGAGGGCTTGAGGAAGATATATTCTATGTCTATTGAGTCTGTGAGCTGTATTGTTTGAGTGCAGAGAGAGCAGGATAGCTTGAGAGCTGATTCTTTTTGTAACTTGAAAAAGATTTCCACTTGTATGATAATACATAGTTGGGGTTTTAAGTTGGTGCTTTCCTGAGTGATATATCTTCTGTGTTATGGTTGATTACTTCTCATTCTCAGTTATATCTGTTCATGCTTGATGTTGCTCATGTTCGATTAAGCTTCCGCTAAATTGTTTGTAGAAGTAGATCAAGTGTTTTGCTTTAGTACATTGCATTACCAGGTGGTCTACAGTGAGAAATTCTACACTTCGGTATTTGAGAGGCACAAGTGACCATTGCATAATCCTCAATGGTAGTGAAGGATCAATCTGGGTATATGTTGATGTTGATTATGCAAGTGATTTGCAAAAAAGGAGATCTACTACAGGTTATGTTTTTACTCTTGCACGTGGAGAAATTAGTTGGATGTCAAAGCTTCAAGAAACAATTGCTTTGTCCACTACTGGAGAAGAGTATATAGTTGCTTCAGATGCCAGTAAAAAAAAAATCTGGTTAAGAGGTCTACTTGATGAGATTGGAAGGACATAGGAGAAAGTGAATGTGTTCTGTGACATTTAGAGTTCTATTCATTTTGCTATAAATCCAGGTTATCACAAGAAGACCAAGCACATTGATGTAAGACATCATTTTGTCAGACATGTGATTGATGACGGAAACATAGCTCTCAAGAAGGTCCATAGGAGAATAGTGCAAACATATTCATGAATCCAGTTACAAGTTACAGTAGAGAAGCTTCGATGGTGTTTGACTTTTCTTGGCTTGCAAAAGAGATGATGAATGAGCATTGGAAAGGAATTAGGAAAATTGTTGTCAAGGTGGAGATTGTTGAAAAGTGACAAATATGTAAATGATTAGTTATGTGGGTAAATCAATTTTTATTATTAATCAGTGTTATAACAGGAAGAAGTTATGTAACGAAGTAGCCCATATTAATTGAGATTGCCCGAGAACCTTGTAACTGAGGAGAATCATCTTTGATTAATAAGATTTTCAATCCCTTGCTTCATAAAGATTTTCTTGACACACTATCACAATTTTACCATGTAAATTGTATTATATATTATTTTGTATGTGATTTTTAATTTTCTATATTTCTGCATTTGTTTCTTGTTCGTAAATTAACGAATCCAAAACCAACACAAGATCACACTCCTTTCGGCATTTTGCATGGTGTTTGGCCCACGACGTCAACAACCAAAAGTGCGAAGACAAAGAAAATGGAAGTGCCCCATGTGTTTGTGTCCCATTTACATTTGAAATTTGATATATTTGAGATTTTGTTGGACTACTCAAATACTCAGTGTTTTAATTAATTGTTTGGAGATTCACATTTCCGGTGCATGATCGGTTGATGGCACATGTGACTCCAAAGAATTAAGTGTTTTGTGTTTTAAACTACAAGTATTCAATCTTAATAATGTATTTTTTGTGTGCAGCTTTGATATTAAAGCTAGTATAAAAAATCATTATATCCTCCTTTATCGAAATAGTTATGTGCAATCGTGTGTAAATCGAACACTCTCTAGTGTCTCAAGTTCTCGGGATTTTATATGTATATTTTGCGTTTTGATTTATATGTTTTCTATGCTGCTGGTTTATTTATCTACATGGAAAACACAGGACACACAAAAAAGGTTATAATTAAATATTTTATTATATTTAATTTTTATATTTATAAATATTACTTGATTTTACTCTAAGTTAGTCAGGGTGAGGAAATGGAATTTGTGTGAATGTAATTTTTGATTGATTGATTTATTTATTTTCCATATTATTGTTAAAAGTATATGGATTTAATTATTAAATACAATAATATTCTGTTAATGTTTTATGAGATTATATGTTAAAATATATATTTTTTTAAATTATTATTCATTTAGATTCATCTTAATTATATTCCAAAATATCTAGTTTTTTATCCAATCCACTATATTAAAGTTGATATAAAACTTTAAATATTAATAAAATAAAATAAATAGAATTATACAGAAAAAAATATATAAATACTTATAAATATGATATGATAAAATTTTATTTTTAAAAATAATACTCCATAAAATAAAATGTAAAAAAATATGAATATTTCACAAATAAAATTTTATATAAAATGGAAAACAAATTAAATTTTTTTCGTTTATTTTTATGAATCTCATGTACAATAAAAATGAAATGAAGAATTTTTTTAAAAACATATTATTTGTATTATGAACCTTATGTATGTAATGACATTAAGGTTGAACAGACATTAAGGTCTCTCAACCTCAATAGATGTCTTTTAAATTTATATATAAAATTAAATTAAAAGAAAATTATATAGTATGATATAAGTTATTTTAAAACTTATTTTTATTATAAAAATAATATTTTTTTATTTGAAATATATATATATATATATATATATAATTTTGAAACTTTAAATGAGAAGATTAATTGCTTATTTAATTTTTTTTTAATTGAATAAAATGATTTATAATATTATTGTTAAGTTATTTTAATTAAATTGTATTTTAATATTTAAAAATGTAAAAGCAACAATTTTTTTAGCCGGATTCTAATTAAAATCCAAAAAGACGATTACTCCCCATATTATTATTATTTTTTTAAATATTGCACTTCAACATCTTTTCCAAAATACTTTCCATATACTTTATTAGTATTCTATAAATTTAATAAATAATTTTTCAAATTTAAAAAATATATTTAATCTTATATAAGATTAATTAAAAAAATATTAATTAAATAATTTTATTTAAATAATTTTTATTAAATTTATTAAATGGAGAAGTGCTTAACCTCTCATTATAGAAGATGTTATAGTGTTATCAAACGACCGTTAACATTTAAATATGTACTTAATATATGAAAACTCTTTGTAAGGTCAAATAATAACAAATAATAGTAAAAATAAAATGTTAGTTAAATTAAAAAACTAATAAAAATAATAAAAATGATAAATTGTTTTATTTTAGTTTATTATATTATAATATTTTTTAATTAATAATATAAAAAAAATCATAATATATATCACATTAAAATAAATTTAAATATTAATAATTTATATCTATAGGTATAAAATTTTAAAATATTATTGATGATGATGATGATAGTGGTTAACATCCACTGAGACCAAATTGAACTATCGGATCTATAATTTTCTTAGCTTTTAATATTTGGCTTCTTGTCTTTCTTGGTGAGATTGGTGCTGTAGCTTTCCTTTTTTTCTCTACGGTATTCCAACTTCCTTTATCTTGCATCTCCTTTATCTCCTCTGGTTCTTGGGACATTGGTGTCTTAGCTTCGCGATCTATTGTGTTTGTCCTTTTGAAGATAGTGAGAGAAGAAGTTTGGTCTAGGAGATCTATTTTGCTGTTAAATGAAGATTTATTTTGTGTGGTATTCGAATCCTCATAACTGTTGATGCTTGAGGGGTTGTCGGGTCCACTTTTTTGTTGTTGGGCGGGGCTTTCTCCCTGCTTGTCTTGAGAGTTGTTTTTTTCTTGCCCGATTTCTTCTGATTCAGAGTTTTCTCTAGAGTATTCTTCTTTGATGAAAATGTAGTGTTCATTTTGTGCTCCTTCCCACCATGTAGATCTATGGTGATTTTTTCTAGCAGAATTTTCTGGGAGGCTTTTGGGAAATTTTTGGCTAGATGGCCTATCTCAAAGTAGGGTCAACATCGGAAGAGGACACTTTCATAATCGAGTTTCTAGTTCCACACATCGTCTTTAATTGTTAGGTTTATTTTAGCTGGGAATCCGGTGCTAAAGTCCATTTCCACACAGATGCGTGCATAGGTGGTTCTCGCATATTCCTCTATTTCTGGGCACCTCTAGTAAAATTTCCCAATTGCATTTCCAATGGCTTTTAGCGAGGAGAGATTCCAAAGATGCAAGGGTAGGTTTGGCAATCTCACCCAAACTAATGCTGAGGTTATGACTGTTGTTGAGAGATCGAATGATGGGTTCCATGGCTTCATGAATAGGCCTGAGTTTTCCCAAAACCAAGGGCCAGAATTTAGAATACATTCTCTGCTTTCAGGAGTTTCAAAATCTACTATAAAGAAATCCCTAGCACAGGGGTATATATTAATTTCATCAGAAATGATAGGCTTCCATACCTCCAAGATCCAATTGTGGAGAGCTGTCAGCTACGGCCAAAAACCATTAAACCCACAGATTAGGTCACTTCAGAAAACTTCAAAGCCTCATCGAGTGAGGCCTAGACCACCTAGACAGTGGGAGCTGGGGCTTCGCTAATGATATGGGCAGGAGCTTGCCCTCCAGAAGCAGACGGAACTAAGCCAACAGCTATTTCGCGAAGCTGGGAGCCATAACCCAGCCGCAGAGAAATAAGGTAGAAGATTAGATCTAGATCTAGCCACAGAAGATTGAACAGGTGGTTCGTCTATGAAATTGGTTGTTGCCTTTGATAACCCCATAACTTGAGGCAGCGGAGAGTGCTGAAACACAGCGTGGAAGCCGAGACCCACTCGCAGAGAAATAAGGTAGAATATTAGATCTAGATCTAGCTGCAGAAGATTAGATCTAGAGCCCAGCCGCAGAAGATTAGATCTAGAACCCAACCACAGAGAAATAAAGCAGACACAACTTGGGAGCCGAGGCCCAGCCACAGAGAAATAAGCCAAAAAATTAAATCTGCAACGACAACTCCACAAAGCAGCAATGACGACGATTGACCCAATCGCAACAATACGATTGACCCAGCCAAAGAAACAATGACGACGATCAACCCAACACCCTCACATAGGCATTGTTGCATGCAGCTAGAAATGCAGAGTTTAATTTAGTGAATTAAACTCTTAAATTATATATATATATATATATATATATATATATATATATATATATATATATATATATATATTTCTAAACTTTATATTTAAATTTAATGAGTAAGTATGTAAAAAATTGATATTTACATTTTTTTTTTAATAAGTTATAGATCTATTTACCTATATATACTATCTAAATATATATATATCATTTTGTGGACATTAATCGCTATATATAGAGATGTGAAATTTATATAAATGTAAATAATATTATTAAGTTTCAATATATATTCATCTTAATTCATAATCTACCAAGTGCCTAGAGGAATCAAAATTCTCTTTTTTTAGGAGCAAATCTTTCCACAAGCTCTAGGAGCAAACCTTTCCACAAGTTTTTCACTCAAAGAAAGCTTCCATCTTGAAATATTTGATCACTCTAGTCACTTGGTAAATCTAAGAGTTAAGATGAATCTATAATGATATTAATGGAATTATAATAATTTCAAAATTCACTTAATAAATCGATAATAAATATACATGTCACACTTAATACTGATTTGTAAAGTTATGAATTTAAAAATAACAATACTAAATAAACTAATAATAACATGCATATTCAATTGATGTAAGCATTTCAATGAGGAAAAAGAAACTATAGGTTATGAATTATAATATCATTTACTTGAAAATATTGTCTATATTTAAGCGTATTAAATATGTTTACTTATATTATTTTAAATGTATTCTTATTATTTTTATTACAAGCCTAGATCCATTTTAACTGAGAATCTACAAGCACCGAGAGAGATCAAATTTCCTTTCACTTGAGAGATTTAATTCCTCTCTATACTTGGTAGATCCAGAGTTAAGATGGATATAGACTTGTTTAATTCTTAATTATAAATAATTATAATTATAATTATTAAATATTTATTGAGCCAAAAGGCTCATTCTTTGAGTTAAAAAGCTATTTTTACAACCCATCTGTAAGGGAGATGTGTAAGTATGTCCATGCTCAACCTCGAGTTGACATGTGTTCTTTTCATATATATATATATATATATATATATATATATATATATATATATATATAACTAACAATAATAATAACAAAAAATTTATACATGTTTTAACCTTGCTCTCAGCCATAAATAACATATTTGGATGTCCATATGAAATATCATAATCTAATACCAACTTTATAGATAAATGAAGTAATGAAAAAAAGTTTATAGAGAAATAAAGTAACTTAAAAAAATGAAAATTATTTTAGTGTTGATCATAATAAAATATTTTAATGTTTAAATAAGAGTAATTAAAAGTAAAAAAATTCAAGGAGACAATTTTTTAGTCAAGTTTTTCACTCTTAAATAGGTTCACCTTAAAGGATTTGATCCCTCTAGACTCTTACTGGATTCATGGTTAAGATGAATCTATACATGTGTATTTTAATTGAGTGAATATGTTTTATTAATAATTATAATTATAATTTATTTTATTTTACTTTTATTTTTATTGTACCGAAAGACGCTCTCTAGTTAATATAGTAGAGATGTTGTAAAATTAAAAAATAAATTATCTTAAATCAAATTAACTAATAATAAAAGTAAAATAGTTAATTTAATGTTGGTAGTTCTTGGACTTGTTGACCACGTTTTTGTCAAGAGTCCACGGAAGAAAAATGCGAAGATATGAAGATATTTGTTCAAATTTCAAAGCCGTCAGTCACCTCAGTTTTTATCGTTGTAAACCCAAGTTCTGCAAGTTCTAATGTAAATGATGCTAGTATGATCACTTATTTATGTAACAACACCTAGGTAAGCCTCTAATTTTGGCGAAAAATTTAATCTTAGGAGGTTTTTTAACCTCACCGAATTATGTATGTTTCTAGACACAGATAATTGACAAAGTTTTTCCTCCAATTTAAACCCCAAAGCTAGGGTGGAATTCATTCACAAGGTCTTATGTGAGTTTATTGTTATATCAAATTTATGTAAAAGTGGTTTGCGAATAACTTAAGCTATTTGGATAAATTATTTTATTACAAATCACTTGGCATATACTAGATCATATTGAGTTGCAGAATTGGATAATGTCATGAGGGTCTATATTTAAAGGTGTATTCCCCCTTTGAGGGTTGAATTAATTGTAATATCTAATGTAAAAAAAAATTATTGCATGGTCCTTCATATTTAGACACCATGGTTAAATATTTGAGGGTGGAAAAATTATTAATCCCCTCTAATGTCAATTAGTCAATTTTTTTGGAAAACATAAAATTAAATCATAAGTGAGAAAATTAATTAATTTAGAGTAAAAAATAATTATAGAGAAATTACTTTCTCTACAAGTGGAATATATTAAATAATTGGTGGGTCAAAGGAAAATTAATATTTGGATGTCCCCCACTAAGGAAAAAATGGATATTTTAAGAAAAATTAAGCCCTTGGACCTTGGGGGTTGAGACAAGATCATTTTTTTGAGAAAATTAATCCATAATATTTATTTTTGGATTAATTAAAAATGTGTTTTAAGAAAGAACTGAATTTTCCTCAAAAGAAAAAGTTAAATGGTGGAGATTAAAAGATCATCAAGCTATTTTCAACAGTCGAGATTATTGTGATGGGGATAAAACCAACTAGTCGTTAATTTCCACTTGAAGGGATTTCTCTATAAATAGAATCCATTTTTCTTCTCAAAATATTTTGATCTTAGGTGATCTCTGGATGATGTAAAATTTGTAATGTTTGTATTGAGCCATTGCTCTGCTGGGAACGTTTTAATATCATACTAGAATTACCTTGGGGTTCATTTCATGGTGTTCTTGTTCCATTGATCCATGGTACATGCTAGTTAGGTGTTGATCCTATATTGTGCTAAATTATTATATGAATTATGATTTCATTTGTTAGTGATAAGACATTCTATTGGTAATTTTTTTATTTTATTTTATTTATTTATTTATTTTTATTTTTTTAATTTTATTTTTTTAATTTTAAATTTTGTTTAATTTTATTTATTTTTTATCTTAGGTATCTTATTCACCATATGATATAACAATTCAATTTGAGAAAAAATATAGATATCTACATCTACACTAGCCCTTGGGCTCCAAGTTCACAGATTGTGGGGAAGAGCTGACTATGCTTGGGCTCTAGGAATTTTTATATTGTATTCTGACTTTAAAGAAGGGTTTGTGACCAATATTATAAATTTTCGAAAAATACATTTATGCATTGCCATTATCCAAAATTTATTTCTAAAAAACTGTGATTTATAAATATTTTTTACATAAGTTGTAGAATAATTTTGTAAATTATTTCTAACCCTTGTTTCGCAATAGTTGGGGTTTTTTTCCAATTTTGTATATATTTGGGGTTTTTGGGAAACTTTTCTCCAATTTGTGTAGGTGAATTCTCAAGCCATCAAAGAAGGTTCAGATTTTGTGGAAGATCTTAGCCCTAAGGCTAGGGTTTGAAGGTTTCTCTCACCCAAGTGATACATCTAGCATTTTTGAAGGAAATCATTGGGGTTTTGAGGTGGATTTAGGCCTAGGAAGGCAAGATCTAGCCTCTAAATTCCTTCCAAGCTCAATGCTCAAGAAAAAGAGGAAGTCTCTAGCCCTCAAAGGAGAATTCATGGTAATTTTGTGGTTATTTTTGAAGATATGGGTCAAAATTTTGATTTTGCATGGGTTCAAATTTTGTTTTAGGGCTCCTAGGCCTAATGTAGCCCCAATCTGTCCTTTTTGTGTCCTTTTCTTCCTCCTTTGGTAAGCCACTAACCTATCTTAGCCTTCAAACCCTTGTCGCGTCCCTATATACGATGTCACCACCATTAAGGGTTGTTAAACCTTGACTGTAGGCCTTCCCAAGGCCTTAACCCTCTCCTTAAGCACCCTCCTCCCTTCTGTGACTTTCTCTCCTTCTAGCGAAAGCCTCCAGGCATATTTTCCCTCCTCGAAAACCATTCTTCCCTTAGTGAAAACCTATAATATCTTGGGAAAAGTAGCTATGTTTGGTCTTCAATATTGTACTTGAGTCATTATGTAATGCACTTGTCAAAAGAATAAAGAAAATATTTATTATTATTATTATTGTGACTTATTAATGTATGGGTTTCATGCTTGGGTCACCATGTTTTAGGTCAATGTCCCCATTGAGGAATTCTAGGATTTATTCTTGGTCTATAGAGTTATTGTACATTTAATGAGACCCTTGTTGGGCTTTTGAAACATGTAAAAAAATTTAGTATGGAGAAAAATATGAATTGTGTAACCTCCACGTCATGTTGGCTTAAGAGAAGATCAAGTTGGCCTAAGGACCCATTCTACCCCACAAGAAGCTTATAAAAGGAAGGATTATGAATTCATTTGGAGCATCATTTCTCATTCTCTCTCTTGTGGGAATAAGTGTGAAAATCTATTTGCGGGGCTAAAGTGCAAAGTTGGAGGCTGGGAAGTCGAAGTGAATGCGAGTTTGGGGGAGTCTAAGGAGTCAAGGAAAAATGAAATTTTGGTGGTGGTCTCTCTGTGTTTCGTGCTCTGGATTGAGAGAATGAAGTATCCCAAGTTGGACTACTGTCGAAAGCTGTGAGCTACTGCAAGTTGCTGCATAGTCGAAGTTGCTGAGAAGAGATCAATCTTCTGGAGGATTACTTGGTGTGGAGGGAAGGTTTGGTTAAGGTCTAGGGCGAAGAGTCTCAAGGAATACTATTGAAAGGAAGAATTAATTGGATTGGGTTTTCCCCTTGTGGGGGTTTTTCCCTAACATGTGCCTACATCTTGTGTCCATTATTTTATGTGCTATTGCTTTTATGTAATTTCTTGATGAAATAAAGAAACAAGATATAAATAATCATAATAATAAGTAACATCACAAGTAATTATCAAGATAAAGAAAATATTCACTACCTTTTTTATTTTCCAACATGGTATCAAAGCTTTGGTGAAGAAAGAAGAAAAAGACAGATCCATTCAGAGGCAACATCTCAGGGAGGGAATATACCATATTCAAGGAAGATGTCTAACTCTATCAAGGGTTAGAAAAAACTTGAAGGAGAATCTAACTTTATATCCTGGAAGAAGAGGATTGACCTAATCCTTGAGAAGAACAAGGTATTAGATATGGTAAAAGAAAATGTAAAGAAGCGTACTAAAGAATCCAGTGATGCTGACAAAGTGAAATTTAGGGATCTAGAATTGGTGGCTATGAATCTAATCGTAGAAGGGATAAAAGATCATCTTTTCCCATTCATAGCTAACATCAATCATGCTCAAGGGATGTATGAAGCCTTGTCGAATCTATTGATTATTAAGAACCTCAGTCAAGTAGCAAGTTTGAAGAATGAGCTGAGGAATATAAAGATGAAAATGGAAGATACCATGGCAACCTTCCTTTGAAAATAGCTAGAATCAGAGATGATATTTTGTCCATCGATGAGATTATTCCAGAGAAAGAATCGGTGATCACTTCTATGTTAGGATTTCCACCCTCTTGGAGTTCATTTGATTCACGTCTCGACATTTGGAAAGTAGCTCCTACCTTTGAAAATTTATTAAGGATCTCTATGGTTGTCGATCCTGAAGAAGTATCAAGTGCTTATGTTTCTCATCATAAAGGAAAGTGATCGAAGGGACCACAAAAGAAAGTTGACATGTCTAAGATAGAGTGGTATCAATGTCATAAAAAAGGACATTATAAAAGTGACTATCCCGAGAATCAGAGAAACGAGAAGAGAAGAAGAGATCAAGCCAACTTTGTTGAAGAAGGAGACTCAAATAAAGCCAAGCCTCAAGAACCCGATATTAGGGACACACTATTAATTCCCTTGCTTATATATATATATATATATATATATATATATATATATTGTTTATAGGTTTTTTAGAATTTATAGGGAAAACACATTTTTACTATCTCTGTAAGTTTGTAGGTATGCCTCTAACTTTGGAGGGAGATTTCAACAACTACCTAAGATAATTATCCTATGTCTTTTCGAATTTTGGGCCCATGTACTCATTTAGTTTTGATTATGTTAAATACTAATCACCTTTCTCCCTCTGTTTTCTTGATTAGGAAAATATCCACAAGAAGGAGGATCTCTCAAGATAAGGTTAGTCAAGAAACAAAGGTATGCTTTGAATTCATTGATTGAAAATATTATTCATTTGATGATCTATTACTAACCTTGTTATGACTAGCAATATTGAATTGTAGTGATTCTTGTTTGGGTGATTCATCTCTTGATAAATCTACCCACTGCACTCTTATTTGATTTGGTAGAACCCTAGATAGGTTTTGGAAAACCCTAACCAAAGGGTATGCTGTTGTGAATGTATGAAACCCTAAACTAATTAGGGATATTGTGAAATGCTAGTTGAAGCCTTTATTGATGATTTCATGTTTGGGATTTTGGTATGATCGGGAAATACTAACTTGTTAGGATGGAATGATAAGGTATAAAATCCTGGAACCTTTGAAGTTGTGTAATATAGGGTTTGTTATGTGTTCCACATTGGAACCCTAGCTCATTAGGATTCAGTGGAATGTGTGAGAAAGAACCTTATATTGCTTTAGAACTGATTTTCTTGGTATGTGTGTATTGTCTGGTCAAACCCTTGTATAATCAAATGATTGTGTGTCTAACTCTTATTTATTATTGTTAAGAAGTTGGTTTTGAATAACATATGATAAAAAATGTCTTTGCATGATAATGAACTTGAGGCATATATAGATATGTCAATTTGGTTTAATCCCTAGCTTGGTCTAGGCAAGATGTATTAATGTTATTGGACATATGATATGCTTATGTATGGTTAGGAATTCCTAGATATGTGTGATGATCTAGTCATTGATGGTCATGATTCTCAGGATTTAATGAAATCCTTGTCTAAGATTCTAGGATGTTGATGTTTGGAAATCTAGGGTGTTAAAGCTAAACCCTAGTGAAGTTAAAGGTTGTTTAGTATCTGTGAAATATAACAATCCAAGATTTATGCATGAAATGATTGTTGATATTGGAAATCTAAGGTTTTTGAATTCAACCTTAGTCGAATTAGAAATCTCTGATGAATATTTGAGATTTGTGAAAAAGATTTTTCAATTTGTGAAAGTGGAAATCTAGGATTTGCAAGTAACCTTAGTAGTAGTTGATCATGTTAATGATTGATTGATGGTTGATTGAAAATCTAGGGGGTTGGAAATAACCCTAGTGGAAGCTAGTTAGGTTGATGGCTAATATGCAATTGACTTTGATTAATTATTTTGTGTGAAATCTTGGATTTGTATGAATTCCTAGTAAGATGTCGAACAAATGTATTTTGGAAGGTTGTTAGATGATTTGTAGATCCATATTTGTGTGAATGGTTTCTAGGGTTTGACATATGTCGTAGTAAGGTATGTCATAACTTTGGAATACATATTGAAACCCTAGATAGAATGAATGTTGTTATGAAGTAGTCTAGGGTGTATAAAGTCCCTAATAAGATGTTGAAGAGTATATGTCTCTTGTTTGTAAAATCTAGGTATCTGATATGAATAGAATTTGAAATGCTTCTATGATTCTGATATGGATAACATCATGCTTCTATATATTTGTTTCTACTTTCTATCTAATTTGTGCAAGTACACAATATTCAACTTGGTGAAGATGCTCGTTGTAACAAGAAAGTTGTGCTAGTACACAGTCTTCAACCTGGTGAATATTTGATGAGCATGATGGAGATTATGATAACTGTGATGAAATGGTTGGAAGCCACAAAAGATTCTCCTATGTTGAAAAAGAAGAAGCTAATCTCCCAAAGGAAGCATGAATAGAAGACATCTCCCTAAGATTAAAAGGGAGCCCAGATAAAGAGGTGCTTCCTAGTTGAGAGGGAGTGACATACATGGTTCTCTGCTTCATGTGTCATGCACTAAGCTAGGACTAACAGTTGGAAATCTGAGTGAAGGCCATGAATAGGAAAAGGAAATTGGAGAATGAATTTTGTATTGCTTCTGAAGGAAGGAAAGCAGAATTTGATTGAAGAATATGCTGTTGCATATGAAATAGGAAGGAAAACATATGATCAAGGAATCATTTTTCAAATATTCGGTTAATAGTCCTATTATGAAAAGATGAGAAGCGACATCTATTGTATGTAAGACCCCGAAGGTTTTTTTTTTATTATGTACATGTGAAAGATTGGGGTTGTTTTTGTATAGATGAATCTATTGAAGGAAATGTTGGGCAACGGATCCCCCCATAGCGGTTTTGGGTCTTAAAGCCCGCGTTTTGGTCAATGTGATGTAAAGACTCCATGAAATGTGGGCGCGGAACGCGAAAGTTAAGGATGAGGCATAGGGTTGTCTGCCCTAAAATAATGTAATTTAATGTAAAGTTGGGTCGACCTACCCATGGTCCGCGGACCATGGGATTGTATAAATAGAGCGAGGCTTTAAGTGTAAAGATAGTTTTTGAAAAGCAAGTAGAAAATAGATAGATGCAAAGGCACGGTTAGAAGATAGAAGTGGATCTGTAGTGTATTGGGTCGTAGTAGGAGGTAGAGGCTCTGCAGTAGAGTGTGCAGATTCCTAATAGAGTCCGCAGCTGAGTACGCGTACCCCTGCAGCTGTGTGCGCAGGGTGGAGTTAGTTTGTATTCAACTAAACTTGAAAATGATTATTAATAAAGTTAAGTTGATTTTGCATATTGTGCATCTATTTCGTAGATCTATATTTTGATGTTATGCATTAATGGTATATGTTTATTTATATGCACGCACTTGTATGAATGCTTATATATGAAAACCTTCGAAGTAATTAAGTGAACAAAACCTAATTAAGGAAGACTTAGGTATTTAACACTGGTTGCACAACGGCTAGAGCTACGCGAAGGTAGTACCACAGGACACAAGAAGCTCGATGGTGCGCGTAACTTAATAAGCGCGAAGGTTGAATCGTGTACTTATTGCCCCATATTAGACATCCCAGGTGCGGAAACCTAGTTCCAACACCCTCCCATACTACTTTGGGTGAGACCTCAGTCCGTGCTCTGTGGCCTGTTGTCGGAAGGGCTAGTAGTACCAGGATTTGCTTGGCTAAATCACTTCTGAACCTAGGTCAGGCCCCACATAGCCAGCAAATGGTTCCATTGCCATGACCAGGATCTACCTAAGGGATGTCTAATGTCGTTCCACTAGAACCAAACAAAGAAGGAAATTGAAGAGTAGTTGGACAAGAAGATTCATGAGTTCGCAACATAGGAAAACAAAACTCCGCAAGTATCTAAGAAAAGGTGGCTGGATTGCTACGTGTATATAGAAATCCACGAGATTTTCTTTGCATCCTTTCCTTCTGAACTATATGAGTGGATCGTGAGGTTAGCTGACAACTAAGGAAGGTGTAGGCTCAACCAACTGATAGTGTCGACTCCAGAATTAGTGCACATACTAGAGGTGTTAGAAGATAAGATCGCACAAGCTGTGGACCATTGGCTTGACCAGATAATAGGGGGATTCATCACTGAGTTTGTGGTAGACACAACCATGAGCTATAGCAAAGAAGAATGATGTTTTCTCAAGGGACCGCGACGTAAGTATATTAAATCTTTGAATACCTGGATTAATATGTTGTTATGTGAAAAACGGGTTATGCAAATACATTAATGTTTGGGATGACGCGGAGCATAAATATCTACAAAGGTAGCGGGGAATTCTAAAACAATCCCTTAATTTCACCTTTGTGAGAGAGCGAGGAAGAGCTCGCTCAGGTCTCCCCAAGAAGTGTGGTCAGTTTGATAAGGCAGTGCATTCTTCAGTTACCACCTCCACCCACGTCACCACCTGCTTCACCTCCCTCACCTCCATCTCCACGCACTCCACCTCCACCACCCCTACAGTTTAGCATGGTGAGCACGATCAAACTACTCACATTCATAGGTGTAGGGAATGTAGATCTAGACCAATTCTGGTTCGTGGTAAGAGTAGTGTGGGAAGCGCAAGGGGTCATGGATGACAACATTAAGAAGGCTACATTGGTGAGTGTGTTGCAGGATTGTGCATTGACATGGTATATCAAGCACTCTAACGACCACCCAAACGTAGGGATAGCAGAGATCTAGAATGCATTGATCAGAGAATTTAGCCGGCCAAAATCAGAGACACAGTCAATCATTGGGTTTAAAGAGATCGCGATGCTTCCAGGCAAGCCCCCCTGGGATCTGGATTAGCGGCTGAAGAGTACGATCTGTGAGGCCGATATGAAGCTAACAGATGCCTAGCATCGTGCATGGTTTGTGGCATCCCTGACACTGCACTTGAGGAAGACTCTGTCACAACAAAAAATTTCCACCCAGGCCAAAGTGTTGGAAATGGCAATGAGGTTGCATGAGACCCCGATACAAGACCCTGGGTTCGGAGTTCAACAAATCCACGTGCAACTACAGAATCTATGCCTGGAAATGCAAAGTTTGAAGCAGGATAGGGCATCACGACAAGAGGCACATGAGGAGGTATGGTGCATAAAATGCAAAGGTCAGGGCCATGACAAGATCATTGTCCAGTATTCACAAACTACTTGGCAGGAGGCGGGCCAATGCCATTGAGACCAAAGGCACAAGAAGTTCCAAGTACGATACCCACGTTATGGTGCGCAATCTGTCAGATAAGAGGAAAACACACGAAGGATAATTGTCATTTGTTGTAGAAGTATACACAGACTCCCAAGTAGTTGCTTTGTAATTTCTATAGGTCGATAGGCCATGACGAGCGCACTTGTCATAGCTACGAGCTAATGATGGATCAGACCCTAGCTGTTATGAAACCAACTCAAGAAAAGATAGAAAAGATAGATCAATGCCTTATAATTCAGCCTTTTCGAGGGGGAAACCTCCTTTACATTACATAAATGAACAATTCTTGGATGATACAAATGAAAAGACCTCCTTTATATATATAGGAGTATAAGGGGTCATAACATAATCAGAGCCGACATAACAATAATAATGTAAGCGCGCAATAATAACAATAGTGGGCTTCTATGTGGCACAATAGTAATAATATGGGCACTACATGGGTACATCAATATAATAAGTGGGTTGTACTAATAACAATAAGGGGTTACACTAGTAGTAAAGGGGCCTAACATGCCCCTCTCCTCCAAAAAGCGTTGTCCTCATCACTTGAGTAGTTCTTGATGCTTCTGTATAAAATTCTTGTCCTCCCATGTGGAATCTTCGGCGGGTAAGTTCTTCTACTTGATGAGATGCTCTAAAATTGATCGATATCATAGCTTTCAGGTTCTTGTTTCTATGACTGCTCCAAGTTCCAATATGATTTTTCCTTCCTCTTCAATTTTAGGCAATATTGTTTGAATTGGGATCTTTTGCAACTTTTGAATAAGTGGCCATACTTCTTTGTCCTTCTTCCATTCATCCCTTGCTTCGTTTATCCAAGCTGGTTGGATAATAGAAATGGAACACAACAATGCTTCCACATCCTCATCCTTTCTTGAGAGTGCATCTGCCACCACATTTTGATTCCCTTTTTTGTGATGATTTCAAAGTCATAACCAAACATCTTTGTGACCCACTTTTGCTGCTCTTTAGAGGATAAACTTTGTTCTAAAAATTATTTAGCGCTATCATGATCCGTTTTTACCTTGAAGTGTCTTCCCATTAGGTAGGGTCACCATTTCTTAAGTGCATGGAGTATTGCCAACATTTCCTTCTCATAAATAGCTTTTTGTAAAAACTTTCCCTTGATTGGACGACTTTCAAAAGCAATGGGTCTTTCATCTTGCATTAAAACAGCACCAATTCCATTTCCTGAAGCATCGCATTCCACAATAAAGGTTTTTGTGAAGTCTGGTGTAGCTAAGACTGGTGCTTGGCACATTGCCTCTTTAAGATGTTCGAAGGCCTTTGTTGCTTCTGAAGTCCATGAAAATGCATCTTTCTTCAATAATGTTGTTAGAGGTGCTGCTATTCTCCCATAATTTTTAACAAACTTGCGATAATACCCTGTCAACCCGAGAAATCCTCGCAGATGCTTTATGGATGTGGGGATTTTCGATTCCTTAATGGCTTTAGTTTTGCTAGGGTCTACCTTAACTCCTTCATGAGATACAATATGACCCAGATATTCCACCTCTTGTACTCCAAAGAAACATTTGGATCTTTTTGCATATAATTGTTTCTCCTCCAATAGTTGTAGCACCCTGTCAACATGTTCAACATGATCCTTCCAAGACTTGCTGTAGATTACTATATCATCAAAAAATACTAACACAAATTTTCTAGGAATGGTTTGAAATTAGAATTCATGAAACCTTGAAATGTTGAAGGTGCATTGGTAAGGCCAAAAGGCATGACCAAAAATTCATAATGACCCTCATGAGTTCTAAATGCTGTTTTCGGAATGTCTTCAGTCTTCATTCTGATTTGATGATATCCTGAATGAAGATCCAACTTGGTGAAGTAAATTGATCCATGCAATTCATCCAGTAATTCATCAATGACAGGAATGGGAAATTTATCTTTAATAGTGAGCTTGTTGAGCTCCCTATAATCTAGATACATGCACCGTGATCCATCCTTCTTGTGCACTAATACTACTGGAGTAGAGAAAGAACTTTGAATCAGTTTAATTATACCAGCCTCTAGCATTTCTACAACCATACGTTCAATTTCACTCTTTTGGGCATAGGGATATCTGTACGGCCTGATGTTTGGAGGAACACTTCCTGGAATCAAATGAATAGCATGACCATGATCACGAATAGGTGGGAGACCTTTGGGAGTCTCAAATACCTTGGAATGATTGTCCAAGAATTTTTGGAGATCTGGAGAAAAAGATGATTGCAATGTGGAAACATCTAGCGAACATAATTGTGCAATTACACCCCTTTGTTCCTTTTTTAGAAGCTTTGTCATACCATTAGAGCTAATTATCTTTCCTGGTTTCCTTGTAATACCCCTTAATTCAACTTCCTTTCCTTCCACGGAAAATTTCATGAAAATTTCTTGAAAATTGAAAGCTATTGTACCCAAGGATTGTAGCCATTGTACTCCTAGTACAACATCAACACCTCCCATTGAAATGGAAAGCATTGGGCTAGTCAATACATATTCTCCCATCGATAGCTTGATATTATGGCACTTTCCAGAGCAATTTATTGTTCCTCCATTTGCAACTATCACTTGACACTCTGGTGGTGGGTATAAGAAGCAATTCAATTCTTTTGCTACCTTACAATGAATAAAATTGTGGGTACTTCCTAAATCAATCAACACTAGTACCTTTTTCTTCTTGATTTGTCCTTCTATCTTGATGGTTTGAGGAGTGGTAATTCCCGCCAATGCATTACAAGATATGGTCGGATTCATTTCTTCTTTATCTAGGCTTTTTTCTGGAGTATATCCTCTTCTTTTGACCTTTCTTGCTCCTTTTCTTCTTCCTCTTCACAATCTATGTAGAGTAATTTCCTCTCAGCACACTTATGACCTTTAGTGTATTTGCTATCACAACTATAACAAAGCCCTTTTTCTTTTTTTTCTTCCAATTGTTGTGGTGTCAACCTATAGGTTGTGGAAGACTAGGAGCAACCACACTTCCATCTTTATAGTTGTGAGTGGTATGCTTCCTGGTTGCCATAATTTTGCTTTCCATTTTTCTTTCTAACCTAAATGCCTTCTCTAATGAATCAGGTTCCCAAAGGTGAACATCATGTTGGATATTATCTTTTAAAGTACCTATGAACACATCAATCCTATGCTCCTCTAGAATATCTTTTACCCTTATGTTCAATTTTTGGAACTCCTCAATGTGCTCCATTATTGAACCCTTTTGTTTGAGACTTATCAATTGGCTAAAAAAAGTGTTGCTTTTTGTATCCTCATAATGTGCTATCAATTCTTCCGTAAAAATTGCCCAAGTGATAATTTTTTTTCGGAGAAAAGCCATTGATACCATACAAACTAATTTGGTTCCAGATATAAAGTTGCAATACGTACCTTTTGTGTGTTTTGCACATTATTGAGATCGAAAAATTTCTCCATTTGTAATATCCATGTTGCGGGATCCTTGCCATAAAACTTCCTCATATCGATTTTTGGAATATGGTTGGTTTTAGATCCCACATTAGAGTCTAAGAAATCATGATTAACATTTCTTTTGTTCACATCATGAGTTTCCTTTACTACCTTTTCACCATTGGTAAATATTTCTTGTAGAAAATTTGTCAAATCTATCTTCAAATCTGCCATGCCTGTATTCAAATTTGTGTTCAAATCTATCTTCAAGTTGTCCATCTTAGCTTCCATGCCATTTATCTTAGCTTCTGTTAGCTTTTGTGACAATGACATTTGTTGCACTTGTGCTTGTAATTTTGATATATCATGTAGCATTTCTTCCTCTTCTTCATGAGTCATGCTAGAGCTTTCGGGTTCCTTACTAGGTGTTTGCATTTTCTTTCCTCGAGGCATCAGTTACTGATAATAATTCTCTACTATGCCCTTTGAATTCCTTCAAAATAAATTTTCAAATCAAGCTTAAGCAAAAATTTAAGAAAATCTATACACCTTTTTTCACTTTGTAGGAGCTCGATATTGCCTCTGATGTATCTCTGTACTTTCTGATCATCTAGTTCTAAATTTATGATCTGCAGTATCCCTCTGTGTCCTCTTTCCACTACCATAATTCTGACCCAAATTGGATTCTCCAAGGAAGAGTTATGCGAAATCTCCCACAGTGACTTGATTATAGACTAGTTCAGTAGAGTGAACTTGTACGACGTGCCACGAGTCACTGTTTCGACCTTTGGATCTAAAAAATGCACAAAAGAAACTACAATCCGTCCTATTTCTATAACTTCTTGCGAAATTTCAATCCGATCCCCAGAGAGAAAGTTATGATGATTTTCCACAGGTCACTTGTTTGGAATGTAATTCAGGAGTCTGCAAAAAGACCAACTTACTCAGATCATATCTCCGCAAATATAGTGCAAAAAGCTCTAAAATTTGGACCTAAGGTTCAGCATGATTTATTCTCAAATGGGTTTTTTTTGCAACTTCCGAAATGATGACCTGTTTGGAGCAGGGAAACCCTAGAATCCAAAGCTCTCATGCCAAATGTTATGAAACCAACTCAAGAAAATATAGAAAAGATAGATCAACGCCTTATAATTCAGCCTCTTCGAGGGGGAAACCTCCTTTACATTACATAAATGAATAATTCTTGGATGATACAAATGAAAAGACCTCCTTTCTATTATAGGAGTCTAAGGGGTCATAACATAATTAGAGCCGACATAACAATAATAATGTAAGCGCAAAATAATAACAATAGTGGGCTTCTATGTGGCACAATAGTAATAATATGGGCACTACATGGGTACATCAATATAATAAGTGGGTTGTACTAATAACAATAAGGGGTTACACTAGTAGTATAGGGGCCTAACACCAGCCTATAGGATGCAGACAGAAACGTGAGCCCTCGACCTAGCTGCGGGGATGGGATGTGTTGGATTTCAGGGGCAAGGTCGAGGATGAGGAGGAATGGGACCAAGAAGAGGTTGGGGTCAATTAATTTGGTACAATTGTGGAGGACCAGGGCACTATGCCTGCGATATCACCAACCCGATGAGGATCTCCTATTCGTATTATGCTCAGTTTGATTATGAAACAATAGATTGTCCTACATTGATCACACAAATGTGCGAAAAAGGGGTATTCCAGCCTCCTCTGAATCAGAATATACAAATGATGAGGTTTGAACCACGCGAAGAAGACCCGAATGTAAACATGATGCTCAGAAATGGTGTGACCACGGGAGAGGATAAGGGAAAGAAACTAAATGAAGATACATGGATTCACAAGGCTACTGCAAAGGAACATGAGTTTTACTTAGAGCACGCGAAGGAGACATTCATGGAAGCTAAGAAGAACTTCATGGAGGCCTCCACTTCAAGTAGTAAGGATCAACCAGAGTGAGGAATGGATCCTTCAATGCTTACTACCTTTCCGGAGACATGCATGAAACTACTGCATGACAACAAGGTAGTTAAGGGACTACAAGAGCTGATCACTAGGTGCGCGGGGCCAGGAGAATTGCATGTAGTCCAAAAATTAGGGAAGCATGCATTGCACACTGGGAGGGAAATGAGATTGACTATGTAGATTGGTGAGTATGAAATGGATCAGGTGATTGTAGATCTGGGTTCAAATGTGAATGTGTTACTGAAGCAAACATGGGAATGCATGGGTAGGCCCATGTTTTAGTGGTCCCCTATTCAATTACGAATGGCAAACCAATAGAAGATTTTTCCCATGGGGAGGTTGCAAGGGGTAATAGTTGATATTGAAGGCGCGAGCACACAAATGAACTTTTAAGTGATAGAGATTGTCGATGATAGAAATCCCTATCCCACATTGTTAGGAATAGACTGGGCCACTGATATGAACGGTGTCATCAACCTAAAGAAGTGGAAGATGATATTCGAGAAAAGGTCACTATGTGTAGTAGTCCCACTAGACCTAGCCGAAGGAGTGTGCTACACTAAACCAATGCGCAATGATGAAAGCGACGACGAGCTAGATTGTATTTTCAAGATAACTGTGTCAGATGAGGATTGGGTGAATCCAACTGCAGATGGGAGAATCTCATGGGAGTGCGAAAGCTCCTGCACTTTGGATTCAGATGAGGAAATAGAATGATGGAAAAATCAGTTGCACGAAGTGACAACGTTGAATTGGAACATGATGATTAGATCACTGCACTGCATGACAATAGACGCAAGGGAACTACCAACATATGATGGAGTGATAGTGGTGGATGAATTCCTAAACAAATTTGAAAGCACAGTACCATAACAAAAATGATTCGATGCGTTGAAATAGGCACTACGCGCAACACTCACATGATGGTGGAGTATATGTCAAAGTAAGTTTGAGGACTGGCACAGATGTAGAAGGATGATGTGCCTGTAGTATAAAAGACCCTAGCTTTGACCAAGAGTCGGGCATCCAGGATAGAGTAGCTTGTGTGCTCACTTGTGTCGATGGGTACAGACGCATGCTGTGTAGTCCACATGAACATGCTCCAAACTAGGGATCAAAAATCGGAATAGAATGCAATAACAAGAAAAGCGACGCACACCACAAATGGTCCATGCAGAAGCATTCAAGAAGGCATGCAGAATCATGAACAGGGTTCACCAGGAGAGACGAACTGATTGGGACCTTCGTGTACCAACAGTTGGATGGGCCTATAGGGCCATGTGCAAAGACCTAAGCGTGAAAAGGACTCCAATGCTAAAGAGCAGAGACGAGACCATAAGAGTAGAGAGGAATCCTAATGCAACAAATCCTACAGTTGGGACAGTACGCGAGGAACCGAATGAAGGAATTATGTGGTTACAGGAAGCCATTCAGTGAGGGAATATTAAACTTCACAAACTCGAAGAAGATTGGGTACGACTGAGGAAGAAAAGTAGGTTAATGGATGAAGAAATCAACAAACTAGAAACCAAAATCACGCAAGATAAACTAAGAATGACAGGACAAGATATGAGCGGTGATACTACTGCATTAGAAGATTTCCACCGAGAATTTTTGGCTCTGCTACCATGGCTGTGACCACACCTTACCAGAAAATGTAACCAGGGGAGTGCACCACATAAGGAAGAATGTGCAGCGCTAACTATCGTGAGGGAAATTGAGGAGTGCCCATGGACTAGGCTGGAAACTAAATTAAAGCCTCGCATAGGTGGTGTGACCACCTGACTATCTGTGGGGAGCACAGTCTCAGTGCTCCAAGCAGTTGAAAGAGAGCGTGGGACTATAAAAGAGTTTGTAGGGGAGTTGCGCAATAAGGGGGTTGTGCAAGGTCAGTATGTCATAGGGTCCACACCCGCGCATAGGGGGCTGTGCTGCTGCACGGGTAGGTTGGGAGGTGACCATTGGTGTCACTGTTCATGACAAGTGGTCCAATTTAAGGCAAAAAGGAGTGGGCGGTGGGCAATTAAGACAGGAAGTGAGAACTAGATTTGGGACGATCTGTCGCCAAGAATGCATGAATGACTCAGAAATGGGGGGAATGGTCAACCTGCAGATTTATGAACTATAATTAAAGGTGTAGTCGTCCACACCGCTAGAATTTTGGGAACAGCGCGCTGACACTATCCAAAAGGGGTTGGAGGAAATAGGACAGGCAGTGCAGACCTGTACAACTCTATTGGAAGAATCCTTTGGGGTCCTCACTGCCTAATAGGAGGACCCCACCATAAAACGCCTAGAAACAGAGGCATGAGAGCTTCAAATGCAATATGACAATGTGTGCAGGATGATGCAGACAATGATCCTCACTCAGCGACTAGTGAAGCTACAGCAGGCGAAGGAATTGAAGGAAAAAGTGGATGTCGCATGCCAAAAGGAGGCAGTACTTAAAGCACACGTCCAACCTTGGATTGATGAGGCCTTCATCATCATTATTGATATTGAAGGAAAACTCGCACAAATGAAAGTGATGCAAGCTTTATGACAGGGATTTGCCTCTGACAACGAGCATTCAATCGAGGGAGTAGAGAAAATCCAGCAGACGACAGAGCAGTGCGCTGCAGACCTTCGCGCAACCTAGACACAGTTGGAAGGGCTTCTTTTGGGTCCCTATAATACTAGTGATTACCCCATTACTATTGTAGTTGTATCCCTTATTAATATTGTTGTGCCCCTATTGTCCCCATATTTTTATTACTGTGCCCCATAGAATCCCTCTATTATTATTTTTGTGGCTTTAGATTATTATTGTTAGGTCGGCTAGGTTATATTGTGACTCCTTAGACTCCTATATATAGAAAGGAGGTTTTGTCATTTGAATCATCCAAGAATTTTTCATTTATGTAATGTAAAGGAGGTTGCCCCCTCGAAGAGGCTGAATTCTAAGGTGTTGATCTATCTTTTCTATCTTTTTCTTGAGCTGGTTTCATAACATTTGGTATTAGAGCTTTGGATTCTAGGGTTTCACTGCTCTAAACAGGTCATTGTGGAATTTTCGCTATAAATTATTTCTGCGATGCTTCAGAAGCTAAAAACAAAACCCATTTGAGAATAAATCGCGCTGAATCTCGGGTCCAAATTTCAGATGTTTTTACGCTATATTTGCGGAGATATGATTTGAGGAAGTTGGTCTTTTTGCAGACTCCTGAATTACATTCGAAACAAGTGACCTGGGGAAAATCGTCATAACTTTCTCTTTGAGCATCAGATTGAAATTTCGTAAGAAGGTACAAAAATAAAACAGACTGTATTTTCTTGTATATTGTTTTCAGAGCCAAAGGTCAAAACAAGGACACATGGTATGTCGTACAATTTTGCTCTACTGAACTAGTCTATAATTAGGTCACCGTGGGAGATTTGACATAACTCTTCCTTGGAGAATCTAATTGAGATCAGACTGGTGGAATTGGAAAGAGGACACAGAGGGCTACTAAAGGTCGCAATTTCAGAGCTGGATGATCCGAAATTATAGAGATACATCAGAGGCAATATCGAGCTCCTACAAAGTGAAAAAAGGTTTGTAGATTTTTTTTAAATTTTTGCTTAAGCTTAGTTTGAAAAATTATTTTGAAGGAATTCAAAGGGCATAGTAGAGCATTGTTATCGGTAACTTATGCCCCGAGGAAAGAAAATTAAAACACCTAGTAAGCAACCTGAAAGCTCTCACATGACTCATGAAGAAGAGGAAGAAATGCTACATGATATATCAAAATTACAAGACCAAGTGCAACAAATTTCACTGTCAGAAAAGCTAACAAAAGATAAGATAAATGGCGTGGAATCTAAGATAAAGGGCATGGAAGCTAAGATTGACGATTTGAAGACAGATTTGAAGAGAGACATGACAGATTTGAAGACAGATTTGACAAATTTTCTACAAGAAATACTTACTAATGGTGAAAAGGTAGTAAAGGAAACTCATGATGCGAACAAAAGAAATGTTAATCATGATTACATAGACTCTAATGTGGGATCGAAGACCCACCATATTCCAAAAATAAATATGAGGAAGTTTGATGGCAAGGATCCCGCAACATGGATATTACAGATGGAGCAATTTTTCGATCTCAATAATGTGCAAAACACACAAAAGGTAGGTATTGCAATTTTATATTTGGAACCAAATCAGCTTGTATGGTATCGATGGCTTTGCTCTCGTAAACAAATTATCACTTGGGCAATTTTTAAGGAAGAATTGATAGCACATTATGAGGATACAAAAAGAAACACTTTCTTTAGCCAATTGATAAGTCTCAAACAAAAGGGTTCAATAATGGAGCACATATAGGAGTTCCAAAAATTGAACATAAGGGTGAAAAATATTCCAGAGGAGCATAGGATTGATGTTCATATGAACTTTAAAGGATAATATCCAACATGGTGTTCGCCTTTGGGAACCTGATTCATTAGAGAAGGCATTCAGGTTAGCAAGAAAAATGGAAAGCAAAATTATGGCAACCAGGAAGCATACCACTCACAACTATAAATATGGAAATGTTGTTGCCCCTAGTATTCCACAACCTATAAGGTTGACACCACAACAATTGGAAGAAAAAAGAGAAAAAGGGCTTTGTTACAGTTGTGATAGCAAATGCACTAAAGGTCATAAGTGTGCTGAGAAGAAATTATTCTACATAGATTGTGAAGAGGAAGAAGAAAATGAGCAAGAAAGGTCAAAAGAAGAGGATATACTCCAAGAAAAAGCCTAGATAAAGAAGAAATGAATCCGACCATATCTTGTAATGCATTGGTGGGAATTACCACTCCTCAAACCATCAAGATAGAAGGACAAATCAAGAAGAAAAAGGTAATAGTGTTGATTGATTAAGGAAGTACCCACAATTTTATTCATTGTAAGGTAGCAAAAGAATTGAATTTCTTCTTATATCTAGCACCAGAGTGTCAATTGATGGTTGCAAATGGAGGAACAATAAATTGCTCGGGAAAGTGCCATAATATCAAGCTGTCCATGGGAGAATATGTATTGACTAGCCCAATGCTTTCCATTCCAATGGGAGGTGCTGATGTTGTACTAGGAGTCCAATGGCTACAATCCTTGGGTACAATAGCTTTTAATTTTCAAGAACTTTTCATGAAATTTTTTGTGGAAGCAAAGGAAGTTGAATTGAGGGGTATTGTAGGGAAACCGGGAAAGATAATCAGCTCTAACGGTATGACAAAGCTTCTAAAAAAGGAACAAAGAGGTGTAATTGCACAATTATGTTCGCTAGATTTTTCCACATTGGAATCATCTATTTCTCCAGATCTCCAAAAAGTCTTGGACAATCACTCCAAGGTATTTGAGACTCCCAAAGGTCTCCCACCTATTTGTGATCATGATCATGCTATTCATCTGATTCTAGGAAGTGTTCCTCCAAACATCAGGCTGTACATATATCCCTATGCCCAAAAGAGTGAAATTGAACGTATGGTTGCAGCAATGCTATAGGCTAGTATAATTCAACTGAGTCAAAGTACTTTCTCTGCTCCAGTAGTATTGGTGCAAAAGAAGGATGGATCATGGCGCATGTGTCCGGATTATAGGGAGCTCAACAAGCTCACTATTAAAGATAAGTTTCCCATTCCTGTCATTGATGAGTTACTGGATGAATTGCATGGATCACTTTACTTCACCACGTTGGATCTTCGTTTAGGATATCATCAAATCAGAATGAAGACTAAAGACATTCTCAAAACAACATTTAGAACTCATGAGGGTCATTATGAACTTTTGGTCATGCCTTTTGGCCTTACCAATGCACCTTCAACATTTCAAGGTTTCATGAATTCCATTTTCAAACCATTCCTTAGAAAATTTGTGTTATTATTTTTTGATGATATACTAATCTACAACAAGTCTTGGAAGGATCATGTTGAACATGTTGACAGGGTGCTACAAATATTGGAGGAGAAACAATTATATGCAAAAAGATCCAAATGTTTCTTTGGAGTACAAGAGGTGGAATATTTGGGTCATATTGTATCTCATGAAGGAGTTAAGGTAGACCCTAGAAAAATTAAAGCCATTAAGGAATGGAAAATCCCCACATCTATAAAGCAACTGCGAGGATTTCTAGGTTTGACAGGGTATTATTGCAATTTTGTTAATAATTATGGGAGAATAGCAGCACCTGTAACAACATTATTGAAGAAAGATGCATTTTCATGGACTCCAGCAGCAACAAAGGCCTTCGAACATCTTAAAGAGGCAATGTGCCAAGCACCGGTCTTAGCTACACTGGACTTCACAAAAACCTTTATTGTAGAATGTGATGCTTCAGGAAATGGAATTGGTGCTATTTTAATGCAAGATGAAAGACCCATTGCTTTTGAAAGTCGTCCAATCAAGGGAAAGTTTTTGCACAAGGCTATTTATGAGAAGGAAATGTTGGCAATACTCCATGCACTTAAGAAATGGCGACCCTACCTAATGGGAAGACATCTCAAGGTAAAAACGGATCATGATAGCCTTAAATTCTTTTTAGAACAAAGATTATCCTCTGAAGAGAAACAAAGTTGGGTCAGAAAGATGTTGGGTTATGACTTTGAAATCATCTACAAAAAAGGGAAGCAAAGTGTGGTGGCAGATGCACTCTCAAGAAAGGATGAGGATGTGGAAGCATTGTTGTGTGCCATTTCTATTATCCAACCAGATTGGATTAACGAAGCAAGGGAGGAATGGAAGAATGATGAAGAAGTGTGAGCACTTATTCAAAAGTTACAACAAGATTCCAGTATGTCTGATACATTTAGCTGGAAAAATGATTCATTATGGTACAAAGATCGCTTATACCCTTGTAAGAATTCCTAGCTAAAACAAAAGATTCTTATGGAATTGCACACTTCTCCCTTAGGAGGTGTTGAGGGCCCCAAGGTCGGGTCAACAACAAGGGGGATACCCACCTGGTCCGGAACCTGGTTGGCGGCTCCTTGCCCGTTTGGAGTAGCGGGTCCGACTGGGGGTAATGGGACCAGTTTCCCAATGTGATGGGTGTGTGTGTGTGTGCGTAGAGTCTAATGGTATTAATCTAAAAAAGGGGAGGGATTCTTCTAAGCTAGTCTTAATCCTAACTGCTAAATTAACTCTATGCTAATGTAATCTAATGAAGAAAAATACATCTAATATACGCTAACCCGGGGTGTTTTTCTTTTGTTATACGATCTAGAAAGATTTCTAACAACAACCGGTAATAAAGATCATTCAACTGATATCAGAATATAAATCAATAAAGATAAACCATTCTGCATAAGAAGTTAGGCAGAGTAGTTGTGAACAGCATATCGCATAATAATTTTTCTATATGTTAAACATAAATAAATGATCCCACCGTACAGAAGTGCCAAATGGTAATACAGACATTCATGCAATAACATACAAAGAACTCAGCCACATATCACTTTAGGAATACTAGCAGAATCTAGCCAAGAGATAAAAGTACCATTTATGACTAAGTTCACTAATAAACTTCAAGTAACAATGATTTATTTCTACTTGTTCTAACATCTGCTAAGAGTACAGAAGTGCAACATCAGTAACAGATATTAAAATTCAAACATAAATAAATCTTGATCCATCCATTCATCAAAAACCTCCTCTGAGGGTGCAGAAGTGCATGTTCTGAGGATAAGTTTTTTGACAGATTTCCGGACCCTTCTCCAAAAACCATGAGAAGGGTTAAATACTACTAACTAATCAATATTAATTACATGAAATTAGGGAATCGGCCTCAAATGACCGCCCTTTTACTAAAGGAAACTTTATTTCTAAACTTAAAATCTAATTTCTGACCGTTTCTGTATATTCTCTTTAGTGCTGTCAACAGTGTAATGCTTCCCTGGGAAGAGTCGGCTAGCCACCTTCTTGTTTCGCTCGGGAGATAAAAGTGGAAATAGCAGGAGCTGGCACTTCCTTCCGGCAGACCAGAAGATATTTTCGAAAACCTTTCTCTAGCTGGGTGTATTCGCCGCGTGTATACTTAGCGTGTCCCAGTTTCTTCTCGAACTGATTTTGCTGTTGCCATTTTCGGTTTTCGGTCGTGCGGTGGATTGAGTGGGTTAAGAGTCATGCTGCATGGGCAACTCCCTGTTTCGAGAATTTCTTCCGTTCTTTGTTCCAGGTTTTCCTGAAGCGTTCTCCTTCTCATGCGCTTCTTTCTCTGCTTCACCAAGTATTAGCTTCAGGATCTTTTCTGAATACGCTGCTTTTGTGCGCCTTTGACTCTGAGTCTTGGATAGCCTAATTTCATCAGTGCCGGTTGGCTAATAGCCTGAAATCCACGGTTCTGCTGCATGCGGCATCCGTTTGCGAAAGCATTCTCTCTTTGCTGATTGACGCTTTCCTCTTTCCTTCAAATGTTTCATGCATATAAACTTATATCAGTTGCGTGTCTTGCAGTCTACGCAAAGGAGAAGTGAAATGAAAAGACTTGACGTGAAAGCATTAATCTCTAATGAACGCACAATTCTGACATCCATCATTACTCGACTCTTCGATAAATGTAACACAATCATTCCTAGATACTTAAGCATGCGGTCATTAAATTCTTTCAAGGCGCGCGCTTAATGCATGGGTCTATCGTGTGGTAAGTCTTTTCAGATCGCAGGTCGCAGATCGCCGCCATCGCAGATCGCAAATCGCAAATCGCAAATATCGTAAGCTCTCGTTTAATGGTTACGTCGTATAGCGTAATGCTTGCGATTTGCGATATCGCATATCGGCGGTCGCATTTCTCGAAGGTTTTTCTTTTAAGGGGCGCGTGTGAAGTATGCGATGCGATGAACTTCGCATCGCAATTTCGCAGTATTTGTTTTTCGCGCTCGAGTTATGCTTTGGCCTTTCCTTGCGATGCGATTTGAGCCTTAGGGAGAGAAATACAAAAACTTTAGAAAAAATATATTTTTGGGATTTTCGTTCAGGGTCCCCTCTTCGCTTGACGTTATTGCTAATGTCAAGTGAAGAAAGGGGGGTTGTTGGTGACCACAACAATGGCGATTCACTGTGAAGAACCAGTTATCTCTGCTTGTTCCATTGCATTTTCACTTCCAAAACAGAAAAGTTTTCTTATGCCTAAATTTTGTTATGGACAGATAGAGTATTACCTTTTATCCTGTCAATGATGCTTCGTCACAACTTCTTATTTGATTCTGATTGTTTGTTTCCCCTGGGTTATTTTTTGTATTCATACCTAGTTATTACTCAGTCTCCTCAAAGACAAAATAAGGTCTTCTCTGCGTACTGGCTTTGTAAAGTATGCTCATTTGTCACAGGTAGAGCCTCTGCTGCCCGCAAGCGTCCATAGCCTCGACAGGGTTACCATGTTATCCAGCAATGATCCTTTTTCCTGCTTGAGGTTATTTACAACATTCCAGAGAAAAATCCTTTTGACACTTTTTCTTTCTTTTTTGATTTTTTTTATTCTCTAAAGAACAATGTCTTGGTTTGGTGGCCAAATTATGACACAGTCATTCACTTGATTTATACTTTTTGCTGAACAAGCTGGCTCGTGATGAGACCCCTTGTCTTTCGATTGCACAATCTTGAGTCGTTGCCCTGTTTTGGTAGACAGTAGTGGCAAAGTCAGCAAGTTATAATATCTGTGATCATGATAAGCCGGCTCGTGATGAGACCTCTTATTCTTTGAGATATAGTGTTTTCTTGGATTGTCTCTCTGGATGCTGCGATTTTCCTTAGCAGGGAGGAAGTCATTGTTTTTCCTTAAGAAAGCTCTGGACGACAATAATAGAGTTTTAAGAACAACAGTTTTGCAGAGAATACCTATTTTGCTATCGATGATACCTTTCATAGCATTGGCATAAAACAATTTTTTGCCAAAAGTTACTCTCATCCTAGGCTTCTTTGTGAAGTTTGAAACTAACATCATATTCAGGTTAAAGTTAGCTCTATTTGTCAATAATAAAAGTCAGATTTTTCGAAAAGTTTTGCTATTTATACAAGTGAAATCAAAATTTGATACAGAAATGGTATGTTTCTTCATGAATACTATTTATGATCATTCACAACCTGCCCTATCTATGAAAAAATTAAAACTAACATGAAAATTTAAAACTATCCTACAAAAACAGAAGGATGACCTTCTATGGGAAATACATTTTGAGGATTTGTCCGTTTACAGGCAGAGAATCTCTCCTGCCTGTCAAGTCCTGCAACACAAAAGTCGACGGGCCTATGACTTCTACGATTTGAAAAGGACCAAGCCATAGCTTCTGGAATTTCGTGTGTTTGCCCTTTTCTTCGTGAGCCTTATCCCACTTCAGAACTAGATCACCCATCTGGAAGTTTTTTCTGGTCTTTATGTTCGAGTCAAAAGAGGATTTTATCAGCGCTTGGTGATGAGCATGGGTTTTCCTGGCCTGTTCTCGTCGTTCTTCTAACTTGATTACCTCCATTTGCCTTAGTTGTAAGGGAGAAGTAGGTACTTCATCAATGTATTGTACTAAGGACAAAGAGGGAATGAGTAAGTGAGTAGGAAGAACTGCTTCTCTCCCGTAAACCAAATTAAAGGGAGAAGTCCCGATAGAGGCTTTCTTGGTAATTCTGTCTGCCCATAAGGCGTTTACCAGCGCTTTGTGCCAATTCTTTTGGTTTTGGTCAACTGTCTTTTTGATAATCCTGATTAGGTTCTTGTTCGTTGATTCAACCAACCCATTGCCTTGCGGATAGTAGTTGGCAGAATACTTCAGTTTGAACCCTCTTTTGAGTGCGAACTCAGTCATGGTATTTCCAGAAAAATATGAAGCGTTATCAAATATTAAGGCCGTTGGCAATCCAAACCTAGTAATGATAAACTGATCTATGAATCCAACAATGTTTTCAGAATTAGCTGTCTTGAGCGGAACTGCCTCTACCCATTTAGTAAAATAGTCAGTTGCAGTGAGGATATACCTATGCTGTTTAGAGGAGTGAGGAACGATCTCACCTATTATGTCCAGGCCCCATTGGCTGAACGCCTGTTCGATGTTAACCAGCTGCAGTGGCATGGATGACTTCTTTTGTTTTCCTACAACAGTTTGGCAGACTTGGCATTTTCTCACATGATTGTACGAGTCTTTGAACAGCGTGGGCCAGTAGTATCCTGCACGTAAGATCTTGTGTGTGGTGGCTTCTCCAGCATAGTGTCCACCTGCTGGTCCATCATGGAGTTCCTGCAAAACCTTTTCGGCTTCAGTTTTCTCAAGACATCTAAGAAGCACAAAATCATAGTTTATTTTAAATAAGACATCATTTACGAGCTGGTATTGTTTGGCTTTTAACCTCAGGGCTCTCTTTTTTATGTGATCCAGGTGAAATGGAGCATATCCGTTCTTTAGGAAATAAATGATGTCGGCATAAAATGATTCTGCGTCGTTTAGGCTTACCTCATACGCGTGTACCTCTTCAGGTGACTCTTCGGGGATTTGCGATGCTCCAGCTAACATCTTGCAGAAGCCTTGGCCTCTTACGATGTGTGCCAGCTTGATTTCCAAGTCATATTCTTGCAAGGCGGTGATCCAATTCGCTCTCTTTTTGCCCACGTCTTTCTGAATCAGGAGGTTTCTTACCGCTGGGAATGGTACTATGACCTTGGTATGGGCCTTTAGCAAGAAGGGTCTGAAATATTTGACTGCTTTAAAGACGGCATATGCCTATTTTTCTACGTCCGAATATTTCAGCTCAGCACCTTGTAAGTTGGAGCTAAAGAATGCGATTGGGGCTTCTGCCTTTTCTTTGTTTGCCTGGGTCAAGATCGCAGCATAAGAATGCTCTGAGGCAAACGTGTATAAGACAAATGGTTCTGAAAAATTTGGGGTTGCTAGGGATGGAGCGTCGATGATGGCTTGTTTGATTAAGTTAAATGCTTCGTGCTCGTCTAGACCCCATTTAAAGTTTGAATTCTTTTTTATCATTTTTTGTAAAGGAGAAATAATACGTGAAAAATCTGGGACAAATCTTTTCACAAAATTGATCTGTCCTAGGAAAGATTGCATGGTCTTTTTGTTATGGGGCATGGATATCTCGGAAATTTCTTTGATTCTGGCAGATTCGATGTGAATGCCCGATTTGGACACTATGAATCCTAGCAATTTTCCTTCACTCAACGCGAAAAAAAATTTCTTCGGGTTAAGCGCGATTCCATACCTTAAACATCTTTGAAAGATTTGCTTCAAATCTTTGAGATGGTCGCTTCGTTTTTTGGAGTACACAGTTATATCATCCAGGTAAATCACTACTGATTTATTGATTAACCCTTTGAACGCAATATCCATAGCTCTTTGAAAAGTAGCGCCGGCGTTGATCAGACCGAACGACATCTTTCGATACGCGTAGGTACCCCACTTAGTTCGGAAGGTGGTTTTTAGCTGATCGTCTGGGTGTACCAGCACTTGATTATATCCTGAAAATCCATCCAGGAAAGACATCAATTCTGAGCCTGCTACAGCCTGTAATATTTGCTCCATAGGTGGGAGGGGAAAATTGTCCTTCTGACAGGCTTTGTTGAGATTCCGGAAGTCGATGCAGATTCTAATATCTCCGTTTTTCTTCCTAACAGGTACCATATTGGATACCCATTTGGAATGTCTGACCGGGAAAATTATTCTGGCTCTCAACAACTTATTAAGCTCAGTTTTTATCTGATTTTCCAGGTTGGGGTGGATTTTTCTGAGCTTTTGTTGGACGGGTTTCTCGTTGTCGATCATAGGGATAGTGTGCTGAATGATAGAAGTGTTATAAGTTTTCAGCTCATCGTAGTTCCAGGCAAAGACGTTTTTGTACTGTCGTAGAAGACAGATGTATGCTGATTTTTCTTCAGGAGCTAGGCCTTGGCCTAGGTTGACGTTTTGGGGTTTCTCGTCGGTTCCTAAGTTCACTGATTCGTAGTTCAGAGTTGAACTGTAAAGTTTGGCGTTAGCTGACCTTTTGAACCGACTTTTTAAGTCATACAAATCATCTAATTTGACCATTGATTTGGGTATAGCGTTATCAGTGCTACTTTGTTGTATTTGGTGGTCATGACAGTCCTCGTCGATTATCTGGTTTGAGTAGGATCCTTCGGAGGTAAGGAAACTTACGATGTCTGGGTCGTCGTTGAATACTCTCCAGTTGGTGATGTTGTCAGGGATAGACGGTTTAAAAATTAATTCTATCGAAAACCTATCTGGACTAAAGTCTTCGGAGGGAATGAGTCTGGAGGCTACGTTTGCTAGCAGGTCTGCGCTTGCATTGTGAAGTCTTGAGATTGATGAAATATTGAATGCTGTAAAATGCGCAGTGAGATCTTGCACTAAAGATTGGTAGTGCTTTAAATGACTAGACAGGCAATGTATGGTGTTACGTACCTGTTTGACGATGATCTCGGAATCTCCAAAGACTTGAAGATATTTGACGTTGGAGCCGATTGCTTTGTATAGGCCTTGCACCAAGGCTTCGTATTCAGCTGTGTTGTTCGTGCAATCGAACTCCAGTCTGCCTGTGAGCATGGTCTTATTTCCGTCTGGGCTAATCAAGACGCATCCTGCTCCCGCTCCCTCGTTGGACTTAGAGCCATCAAAATATAATTTCCAAAATAAAGAAGTATTTACAGGGTTATCTAAGAAACTAACACATTTTGAATCATCAGTCTGGGAAAAGTTTTCTACTTGGGACACGACTGAATTTTCTAAATATGGTGATATGTGAGCATTGAAATTTCCAAGGAAAGAGTCTACCGAATAGTTGCCTATGATGCTGCTGTTGTATGCTATGGCTTCGTTCTCTCCCTCCAGGTCCGTCACTATGTACTTTTGGTGCAGTTCTCGTTCAACCTTTATTTGATTTGGCTTCCCGTTGAAGGGTAACCACATGTGCGACCATTCAGTCGAAAAATATCCGTGTAGCTTCTCGGACCAATCCCTGCTAAGAATTAGACCATAAAATTCAGGGATGTCAGCAACTAGAATATCGATGAGCTGGCACACCTTGGGGTTGGATGATAGTCTTATGTTCACTTCATTTAGTTCGCCTATCACTTCGACTTGTGATCGATCAAGTTGAACTATGCGCACTGCGGATTTTTGCGGTTGAACATTAAGTTTGGCACATATTGACTTGGGTAGAATATTGGTTGAAGCACCAGAATCAACCAAGCAGTTATGCACGTTTCTGTTAAATATCTCGTAAGTGAGGAGGAAAGGGAGAGTGTGAGATCTAGACCTCCCTCCAATCAAGGCGATGTCATTTGGATCGATTTTATCGATCGCGTTGATTGGGGGTCTTCCTATATTATGGGAAGCTATAGCTGTAGGTAGAGGCACAATAGGTACGGTGTGTAACTCTTTCATCATGATCTTCTGTTGGTGTTTCAATTTGCTCAGCTTGTACAGGGTGATATTAGCCCTAGTCTTCTTCATGTCGTCGATGATGTTATACTCCATTTCATCTGACACTATTAGTGTCTTTGATGGAGGCGATTGCTCTGATTGGACTGGGCTAAATGAGGTCGCTTTAGGGGTTGTCTTCTTTGTTGCGACCTTTTCTCTTGCTGGAGGGCTTGCGGCCTTCTGTTTTGGGGTAGTCTGGGGAGGATCAAGTTGATTTCTGCTTCTTGTGCTAACGGGAAGTGCTTCTTGATCTTCCTCTTGTGGGAGGATGAAATCCCACATTCCTTGCAGTTCCACCACTTCCTCATCGTCGGTATGTGTTTCAACGGTGTTCTCTTCTTCTTCTTCTTCTGATTCCACGTTAGAGACCACGCTAGGTGGCTTCGTCTCCATAGGAAGATTTCTCTTAAAACTCCTAAAAGGCTTTCTTGGGGACGATTCTGCTACTTGTTTCCTGATATCAATCATCTCATTTGACATGGCCTTTAATACCTTTTGTAATCCTTCCATGTCGAAAGGATCTTTCATTTGCTTCTTCTTGGTTTCTTCTTTGAAAGAGATTTTCTTAGATTTACGCTCTTCGATTGTAGATCTCTTTTCTAGGGCTACTACGCGTCTTTCGACTGCTAATGCCTCAGCCAAATTTTCGACTAAGGTTGTCTTGCTTGCCCTATCTACGAAGATGGCCAAGTTTGAAGGTAAGGCTGTGATGTACCATTCGCATCTTACTTCCTCGCTGGGTTGGGAAGCAGCGGGGATTTTATTGAGGATCTTGTTGAACCGTAAGTTAAAATCTTTAATGGGTTCCCGAGCCTCAGCTTTAAGATTGGACAGATCATTGATCAGTGTCGCTGTCGATCTATCATCGCCGAATTTAGTGAGAAATTGATTTTGAAAAATATCCCAGCTGGTGATAGATCCGGAGGGTAGCGAGAAGTACCATGACCCGGCCGTCCCTTGCATCGTATAGGGGAAGAGTCGGACCACGGCGTCTTCATTGGTAACTCCGTTGAGATTAACAGAAAGCATGGAATTATTGATATGTTCTTCAGCTAGCATTCCAGTTTCTGGATTGAACTTTGGTAACCACTTCTCGGGATGGGCAGGTATTGGACTTAGGGGTGGAGGCATTAGAACCGCCCCAGGGTTGTTCCATGGAGATTGTGCCATCGCTAAGTTGCTGGTTAGTAGAAGTGTAGAAGATGATCTTTGAGGTTGAGAAGATAGAGATGTTATGATCTTTGACGATTGTGGAGGAAGGGTTGCAGAAGATGGATGAGTGATTTGAGGTGGAGATGTGGGTGGTCGACTTCGCAGAGAGGGAGTTGAAATGGATGAGGTGGATGAAAGAGTCTCTCTGTCAGACTCTTGAAATGTTTTCCTTGCTCTTTTCCTAGTGGGGAGAGGGATTTCAGTTGGCTGAATGCCAAACTTTTCACTCTTCAATCGGGTCAGGGGATGAGCAGGGTTGTATTGCGAAGTCAAGCTGCCTTTAGATTTATCAGATTTCTGGTTAAAAATAGAGAATCCCTGGAGTTTACGGATCAAGGTTTGAACTTTAGGGGGATCGACAATAAGTTGTTCTGATGTATCGGGATGTATAGCAGCGGTGGATGTCCGAGCGACTTCCAGTTCCGAGTTTAGTCGTATTGGGGAAGTTGGGGAAGTTGGTGAGGGTGATTTGCTCTTAGAATGGTATTTGGATTTTGAATTATGTGCCATTAATAGCGGTTGCCCTCCTTCTAGCACCAGAAATGTTGAGGGCCCCGAGGTCGGGTCAACAACAAGGGGGATACCCACCCGGTCCGGAACCTGGTTGGCGGCTCCTTGCCCGTTTGGAGTAGCGGGTCCGACTGGGGGTAATGGGACCAGTTTCCCAATGTGATGGGTGTGTGTGTGTGCGTAGAGTCTAATGGTATTAATCTAAAAAAGGGGAGGGATTCTTCTAAGCTAGTCTTAATCCTAACTGCTAAATTAACTCTATGCTAATGTAATCTAATGAAGAAAAATACATCTAATCTACGCTAACCCGGGGTGTTTTTCTTTTGTTATGCGATCTAGAAAGATTTCTAACAGCAGCTGGTAATAAAGATCATTCAACTGATATCAGAATATAAATCAATAAAGATAAACCATTCTGCATAAGAAGTTAGGCAGAGTAGTTGTGAACAGCATATCGCATAATCAGTTTTCTATATGTTAAACATAAATAAATGATCCCACCGTACAGAAGTGCCAAATGGTAATACAGACATTCATGCAATAACATACAAAGAACTCAGCCACATATCACTTTAGGAATACTAGCAGAATCTAGCCAAGAGATAAAAGTACAATTTATGACTAAGTTCACTAATAAACTTCAAGTAACAATGATTTATTTCTACTTGTTCTAACATCTACTAAGAGTACAGAAGTGCAACATCAGTAACAGATATTAAAATTCAAACATAAATAAATCTCGATCCATCCATTCATCAAAAACCTCCTCTGAGGGTGCAGAAGTGCATGTTCTGAGGATACGTTTTTTGACAGATTTCCGGACCCTTCTCCAAAAACCATGAGAAGGGTTAAATACTACTAACTAATCAATATTAATTACATGAAATTAGGGAATCGGCCTCAAATGACCGCCCTTTTACTAAAGGAAACTTTATTTCTAAACTTAAAATCTAATTTCTGACCGTTTCTGTATATTCTCTTTAGTGCTGTCAACAGTGTAATGCTTCCCTGGGAAGAGTCGGCTAGCCGCCTTCTTGTTTCGCTCGGGAGATAAAAGTGGAAATAGCAGGAGCTGGCACTTCCTTCCAGCAGACCAGAAGATATTTTCGAAAACCTTTCTCTAGCTGGGTGTATTCGCTGCGTGTATACTTAGCGTGTCCCAGTTTCTTCTCGAACTGATTTTGCTGTTGCCGTTTTCGGTTTTCGGTCGTGCGGTGGATTGAGTGGGTTAAGAGTCGTGCTGCATGGGCAACTCCCTGTTTCGAGAATTTCTTCCGTTCTTTGTTCCAGGTTTTCCTGAAGCGTTCTCCTTCTCATGCGCTTCTTTCTCTGCTTCACTAAGTCTTAGCTTCAGGATCTTTTCTGAATACGCTGCTTTTGTGCGCCTTTGACTCTGAGTCCTGGATAGCCTAATTTCATCAGTGCCGGTTGGCTAATAGCCTGGAATCCGCGGTTCTGCTGCATGCGGCATCCATTTGCGGAAGCATTCTCTCTTTGCTGATTGACGCTTTCCTCTTTCCTTCAGATGTTTCCTGCATATAAACTTATATCAGTTGCGTGTCTTGCAGTCTACGCAAAGGAGAAGTGAAATGAAAAGACTTGACGTGAAAGCATTAATCTCTAATGAACGCACAATTCTGACATCCATCATTACTTGACTCTTCGATAAATGTAACGCAATCATTCCTAGATACTTAAGCATGCGGTCATTAAATTCTTTCAAGGCGCGCGCTTAATGCATGGGTCTATCATGTGGTAAGTCTTTTCAGATCGCAGGTCGCAGATCGCCGCCATCGCAGATCGCAAATCGCAAATCGCAAATATCGCAAGCTCTTGTTTAATGGTTACGTCGTATAGCGTAATGCTTGTGATTTGCGATATCGCATATCGGCAGTTGCATTGCTCGAAGGTTTTTCTTTTAAGGGGCGTGTGTGAAGTATGCGATGCGATGAACTTCGCATCGCAATTTCGCAGTATTTGTTTTTCGCGCTCGAGTTATGCTTTGGCCTTTCCTTGCGATGCGATTTGAGCCTTAGGGAGAGAAATACAAAAACTTTAGAAAAAATATATTTTTGGGATTTTCGTTCAGGGTCCCCTCTTCGCTTGACGTTATTGCTAATGTCAAGTGAAGAAAGGGGGGTTGTTGGTGACCACAACAGGAGGGCACTCAGGATTTTTAAAAACTTACCACAGGGTTAAGAAGGAATTTTTTTGGGATGGCCTTAAATAAGATATTCAAAGGTTTGTGGTGGAATGTTTGGTTTGCAACCAAAATAAAGTTGAAACAATTAAGACACCGGGTCTATTACAACCTTTATCCATTCCAAGCCAATGTAGGGAGGAGGTTTCAATGGATTTTATCACAGGTTTACCCAAGTCTGAGGGAAAGAGTTTCATCATGGTGGTAGTTGATATACTTACCAAATATGCACACTTTTGTGCATTATCACATCCATTTAAAGCCAGTACAGTTTCTTCTGCGTTTACGGAAACAATTCAAAAGCTACATGGAAACCCAAAGATTATTGTAAGTGACAGAGATCCCATTTTCACTGGAAATTTTTGGACAGAATTATTTTCTTGTCTTGGTACTTAGTTAGCTCATAGCTCATCTTGTCATCCTCAATCTGATGGGAAAACTGAGATAGCAAACAAATGTTTGGAAGGATATCTTCGTTTCTTTGTATCTGATAAACAGACACAATGGGTCAAATGGTTGCCTCTGGCTAAATGGTGGTATAACACATCCTTCCATACAACAACAAAAATGACCCCATTTACGGCACTTTATGGATATCAGCCACCATCCATCACATCATATTTAAGAGAAAATTCTAAGGTTCAAGCAGTGGAACATCACATCAAACATCAACAACAAGTTCTCCAACTCTTAAAGTATAACCTCGTGTTGGCACAGAATAGAATGAAACAATAGGCAGATCAACATCGTAGCGAAATAAGTTTTGATGTAGGTGATTGGGTATTCCTATGGCTACAACCATATAAGCAAATTTCCCTTAAGAAAGCTAAGAAGGATAATAAATTATCACCAAAGTATTAAGGTCCATACAAGGTGTTGCAAAATATTGGTACTATGGCATACAAATTGGAGCTTCCTGCAGCTTCTCGATTGCACCCAATTTTCCATGTTTCATGTTTAAAGAAGGCTATAGGCGACAAGCTCCCAGTTCAAACAATATTGGCAGAACTTGACGAGGAAGGAAAAATTATATTGGAACCAGAAGAAGTCATAGAAACAAGAACTCGACAGCTACGAAATCGATCAATTTCAGAGTATCTTATCAAGTGGAAGAACTTATGCACTGAAGATTCCATATGGGAGGATGAAAATTTTACACAGAAGCATCCAGAACTACTCAATCATTTAGGACAACACTTTTTTGAAGGAGAGGGGCATGTTGGGTCCCTATAATACTAGTGATTACCCCATTACTATTGTAGTTGTATCCCTTATTAATATTGTTGTGCCCCTATTGTCCCCATATTGTTATTACTGTGCCCCATAGAATCCCTCTATTGTTATTTTTGTGGCTTTATATTATTATTGTTAGGTCGGCTGGGTTATATTATGACTCCTTAGACTCCTATATATAGAAAGGAGGTTTTGTCATTTGAATCATCCAAGAATTGTTCATTTATGTAATGTAAAGAAGGTTGCCCCCTCGAAGAGGCTGAATTCTAAGGCGTTGATCTATCTTTTCTATCTTTTTCTTGAGCTGGTTTCATAACAGCTTCGTGCCAAGATTGCCGCACAGTGACTCTGGATGAGTCACGATGATTGTGTTGGGGGATTTTTGGGTAGCGGATTCCTCCACAACAGGGTTTTGGGCCTTAAAGCCCGAGTTTTGGTCAATGTGATGCAAAGACTACGCGAAATGCAAGTGCAGAGCACGAAAGTTTAGGATGAGGCATAAGGTTGTCTTCCCTAAAATAATGTAATTTAATGTAAAGTTGGGTCGGCCTACCCATGGTCCACGGACCATAGGATTGTAAATAGAGCAAGGATCTAAGTGTAAAGATAGTTTTTGGAAAGCAAGTAGAGAATAGATAGATGCAAAGGCATGGTTAGAAGATAGAGGTGGATCTGAGGTGTATTGGGTCGTAGTAGGAGGTAGAAGCTCTACAGCTGAGTGTGCAGAGGCCAGTAGAGTCCGCAGATGAGTGCGTGGACCCTCGCAGTAGAGTGCACAAGGTGGAGTCAGGTTTGTATTGAACTGAACTTGAATAGGATTATTAATAAATCTAAGTTGATTTGGCATATTGTGCATCTATTTCATAGATCTATATTTTGATGTTATGAGTTAATGGTATCTGTTTATTTATATGTGCGCACTTGTATGAATGCTTATGTATGAAAGCCTTCTAAGTAATTAAGCAAACAAAACCTAATTAAGGAAGACTTGGGTATTTAACACTAGTCACACTACGGCTAGAGTTGCGCGAAGGCAGTAGCACAGGACACAAGAAGCTAGCTGGTGTGCGTAACCTAATAAGTGTAAAGGTTGAATCGCGTACCTATTGCCCCATATCAGACATCCCCAGGGTGCAGAAACCTGGTTCCAACACCCTCCCATAATACTTTGGGTGAGACCTCAGTCTGTAATCCATAGAATGTTACCGAAAGGGCCAGTAGTACCAGGATTTGCTTGGCTAAATCACTGCTGAACCTGGGTCAGGCCCCACATAGTCAACAGGAAATCATGTTGGTTACCAATCAGTTTGATTGGGAGAGATTGATTATTATTTATTTGTTGGATCAAAGGGTGTTAAGGCTTTATGAGTGAAGCCTTTCCCGAGGAGACATATGGCTAAAACTTTGTGTTGATGTTTGAGTTGCCAAAGTTGGAAAGGTGGCATTGGTCATTGAGATATGACACGCACTTGGATTTTGGGTTGGTGGTTAGAAAGTAAAACTTATGGTACCTAGACGGGCTAGAATATTGAGTCCATCTTAGTCCAACCTTGATATATTTCCCTGGTCAAGAATCTATTCCATGGCATTACGGTGCCTAAATTGTTGCGTGTCTAGTTGGATAAATTACCCTGGTCAAGAATCAAGTCCATGAAATTGCGGTGCCTAAAGTTCTTCATGGTTCATATAGTTTGAGATCTTCAATTGTATATGTACATTATGAATACCTCCCTAGTTAAGAGGGAGTGTTGGGAAAAGTAACTATGTTCGGTCTTCAATAATGTATTTGAGTCATTTGTAATGTACTTGTCAAAAGAATGAATAAAAGATTTATTAATATTATTATCGTGACTTATTAAAGCACAGGTTTCATGCTTTTGTAACCATGTTGTAGGTCAAATTCCCCATTGAGTACTTCTATGATTTATTTTGGGTCTATAGAATTATTGTACATTTAATGAGACCCTTCTTGGGCTTTTGAATCATTTAAAAAGGCTTAATATTGAGTAAAATATGAATGATTGAATCTACACACCATGTCGGCCTAAGAGAAGATCAAGTCAACCTAAGGACCCATTCTACCCCACAAGAATCCTATAAAAGGAAGGACTACGAATTCATATGGAGCATCACTTCTCATTCTCTCTCTTATGGGAAGAAGTGCGAAAATCTATTTGATGGGTTGAAGTGCAGAGTTGGAGGTTGGGAAAGTCTGCTTCCGAGAAGTCGAAGTGAATGCAAGTTTAGGGGAGTCTAAGGAGTCAAGGAAAATCAAAATTTTGGTGGTGGTCTATCTCTATTTCATGCTCTAGATTGGGAGAGCGAAGTCTCCCAAGTTGGAATACTGCCAGAAGCTATGAGATGTTACACGCTGCTGCATAGTCGAAGTTGCTGAGAATAGATCAATATTCTGGAGGCTTACTTGGTGTGGAGGGAAGGTATGGTCAAGGTCTAGGGTGAAAAGTCTCAAGGAATACTATTGAAAGGAAGAATTAATTTGACTGGGTTTTCCCCTTGAGGGGTTTTTTTCCTTGGCATGTGCCTACATCTTGTGTCTATTGTTTTATGTGCTATTAATTTTGTGTAACTACATGATGAAGTAAGAGAAGGATATATAAATAATCGTAATAATAAGTAACATCACAAGTAATTATCAATATCAAGAAAATATTTACCCTCTTTCTGATTTTCTAACATAAGAGGCCCTCCTTAGGTGCTGCAAGCCCATCCTAGGGCTAGCGTTGGCCTCTAGGCCTCATCACTGCCCTGTTGTGTCCCTCTTTGCCTAATTTACAGTCATCATTTGGATTATCATTAAGTTTTTGTCACTAATACTTTGTGGATGTAGGGTTTTGGAGCTAATAGTTGTGATTGTAGGTGGCCAATTTATTGGAGTAGTTTTAGGCAAGAAAGTTAATCATTTTCAAGGCTTAAAGCCCTATTGATTTGCCTCCTCAAACCATATTTTAATATCTATTTTACTAGCAACCTCTGATCATGTTTTTTACAGTGGTATACAACTCATCTAAGTAGCATAAATCTAATAAATAAATAACAGATCACATTGATAAGTCACTTGCATCAGTTGGGTAATCATTGTTTGGCTTATTTCATAAATTTTAATGAATTCAACATTGTTTAGAGAATCATAACAAGGTTTGATCATGCATAATAGTGGCATCTAAAAAGATCCTAAACTCATTGAGAATTCATCTCTTGATTTCCCTTGCATCAATGTTTATAGTCTTATGATGGAAAAAGTGGTTTGATTCAGTTTCCTTTCTAGTTCTTCCTTGGCTGCCTCATTGGTAGTTGAATGCAAGTTTCTCTTACACTCATAGGAATTTCTCATTGTTTCCATTTTAAGTTCTCTCATCTATTCAAGAAGCAAGTATTTGGATTGATTTGACATAACTAGCTTACTATTGTCATAAAGTTTGTTCCTATGCAATTTTCTCTTACACTCATAGGAATTTCTCATTGCTTGCGTTTTAAGTGCTCCAATCTATTGAGGAAACAAGTATTTATATTGTTTTGACATAACTAGCTTACTGTTTTCATAAAATTTTTTACTCTAATGTCATTTGAGCATAAATTGCATAAGGGTTCCTAAAAATTAGTTAACACTCTATTGTGGAAAATATTGCTAGCATTGGTAATATTTGATTGTTAAGAAATATTGACTATTGGTTGTTACATTGCTTCCTAATAAGAGATCTAACTTATTTTTTTCTTGTGAGTTTCATAATCTCAAATTTTCACTAAATAACTCACTCATAAAATGACTCGACAAATTAATCTCAAGTTCTAATATCTTCTTGAATGGTTAATATTGTTTGAATTGGTCACCGGACTTGGGCATATTCACATTTCTTGTTCGTTCTTTTCTTGGTAGGTAAGAGATCTAATTGTTACACATGAAATTGGCATTGTGATAATTTGTGCCATAAATTCAAGAGGTGGTAATTGTGTTTAAAGAACATAAATCATCTGAATTGTCTTCTATTGAGTAGTTGTTTATTGATATCATTTTGCTTCTTGTATTGTCTGATATAAGTTTCCTAAACTAACTAATGGAAAATTTGACTAATTAGCCTAAGTGATATCATGGATAAGTGCACTAATATCTCTTATTTCCATTATTGTCATTGGATTTATTGTTCATGGTTAAACTGAATATCTATTTGTGATAAGATGTATAATTTTATCTTTGACATGTAATTGTGTTTAAAGAACATAAATCATCTAAATTGTCTTCCTTTCAAGAAATTGTTAATTTGATATCTTTTTCATTCTTGTATTGTTTCATATAAGTGTTCTAAACTAATTAATAGGAACCTTGGCTAATTTTTCTAAGTGATATCATGGATAATTGCTCTATTCTCTCTTATTACCATTAATATCATCAAATTATTGATCATGGTTAAACTTAATATCTACTTTTGATAAGATCTCCAATTATATCGTTGAGATATTGATGAATTATTATAAAGAGTAATAATGTTGTCTTTTATTTAGTGTTTGAGCAATTATCTCTTGGTTAAATTGAATATATCTTTTGGGCACTGTTGAATTTCAACACTTTCTCTTGTGGTTGAGATTATTGTTCATTTGTTGTTAAGTACTTTGTTGTCATAGATAAAGATCATTCTAGCTAAGTACTTAAGGAACATTAAGTAATCTCACCTTAAAGAGCACTCATCATCTTGCATACTAGGCATAGTCTTGCACTAGTAAATTTACCTCCAAGTCTAAGATTGGTTGATAGAACAATAGGGCCACCCTTCATTTTGTATCTTGTGAAGGAGAGATCCTCTCTATTTGTTAACACAGTGATCTTGTAGTCATCAGAGCCACAATCTCTATAGTGACAGAGGCACCGTGTAGTTATATTTCAAGGAGAGGTATTGTTAAACAAGCCATTGATTAATTTACCTTAACTTCTCTCTACAAATTACTTTAGAGACTAGCCTAAAAACAACTAAGGATTATTGTATACACTTATTTAGGAATTTAACTAAAATAAACCAAGTCTTTACATCTTACCTAGGTTGTAGGACTTGCATAACATATCTGTTAACAAAGCATCTTCAAGCAACAATTTTTCATCAAGTCATTTGGTATATAGTTGATATGAAGCAAGTCATTGACTCCATAAGGCACTGGTCTCACACACTAATATAATATAATCTCCAAAAAGATGCTAAATCAACCAAGTGGATAGGACATTTAGTTGTGTCTCCAAGTTTGTTGGTCACCAATGAGCCTTGCATTCTCATATTAAATAGCGACTACCCCCATAGCATGTTGTTGGGAGATGACTAGAATTGAGAGTTCAGGGATCAAAGTGTCAACTCTCAACCTAAGTTATTGTTGCATCGTGCCTGTACATTTTGAGCAACAACATAATTGGTGTCATTGTTGTGGATATATTTTTCTTTCCTTGGTTCTCATGAAATTTTTCTAACACCTTCTCATTCTCATATTTCCTTTGTATCTTATCATCTTATTCTTTTTTTGATCAAGTAAGAGTGGAACCTTCCATTAGTCAAGAGACAATACATATTGTACAACAGTAAACCTAGCTCTGTGAACCACTCAACAAACAACTGGGTTGACTAATCAAAACTACATCAGGACTATTGTTAAAACAATTCATTCACTAGAAAGTACATAGAAACTACCCCATCTAACTAACCATCCTCAGAGTGGCACTCTGGATAACCAGCACGCATGAACCCTTAAGCTCTTGATGACAAAAATCTCGCTTATCACATAAACCTTCTGATCGCGCTATATTTCTATTATAATCCGTTTATAATAAAAATAACCACAAACACGCAATAAATTACCTTTTCACTCTTTTCACCAGACTTCAAAAATAATTCACCCACGTTAAAAACTTCATCGGGTTCGCTCCATTGCTATCGGCACATCGCTTAATAGCATTGCATCACACCTTCACTTAACCTTCCTATGATCACCGATTAAACCGATCTCCACTGACCATTTATTTCCATGATCCAACAGTCAATATCTTTTCCTGCTCAATCAAACTGCATGACACTTCTCCATCATTGATCTGCGCTTAGTGAAACTGACGGTCCACATTGATTTCGGGTTGACAAACAACAGGGAGAAAACCCACCTAAAAAGCGGTTTTTTATTTTCCTCTGTTGCTACGTGTCGTTTGATTAGTGGAATCGGGTGAGTGCCCTTCAATACCACTTACCATCCTTCCTCCGCCCAAAAAACCACTTAAGGTTTTGGGAAACCACCTCTTCGTTGCATTACCTTTTGCACTCTTTCACCGTGCAATGATTTTTGATCTGTTTCTTTGTTGATTGGATGGTCGACATTTATTTATTCCGCCATTCCTTAACCTTTGATTGTCTTTGCAACCCAACACTGTGTGATCCTTCCTTCTGAGATCTAGTGGTCAATAACTCATTTCGGGCCATCAACTTGCCCACTTGATACTTTAATTGATGGACCCGAAGAGAAACAAAAGCACCTCTCTAAAAAATTTTCGGGTCCGCTATCAGAGGAATAACCATTGATCATCTTTTCACCTTGAACACCGTGTGATCCCATCCTTGGAGATCCGACGGTCGAAAGCTTGTTTCGGGTTGGTAACTTGCCCATGCAATAATTTATTTTTCGGGCTTGATGAGTATCATAAATCACCACACTAATGCTTTTTCGGTCCGTTTGAAGATTTAAACCCCATGTGGTTTTCTGCCCAGAATCCATAGGATGGTGGAGTTCAAGGAAATCTATGGTTAGTTGCCTACCAACCAGCCCACTGTTTACCTCTTGCGCTTGGTCCATTTTCCACTATTTTCATCAGTCCCTGACTGTTGAATTTACATGTTCTAAGAATACTCCCTATCTATGGTCAACTGCCTATGACAATCCTCGCACAAAGTCCCTGAGGGTGTCATTGCCCAAGTATATCTTCTATTACATCTTGAACAAAGCACTCCTTCATTCGCCAAGCGATCCACTATTATGTTGGCTATTCTGTGTATGTAAACAAATTGGAGTGTTCTCAGGGTTCTCAGGTGGGATTGTATACGTTGATAGACCTGCAATAACTTCCATTTTCTTGACCGAATTAATTATCAATTCAAGTCTGCTTCTACAATAGCATTGTGTAAATCTGACTCAATCAAGATTTCTAGGCATTGCTCTAAGGCCATGAGTTCCACCATATTATTAGTGGCATTCCCCAAATGACTATTAAAGATGATTTGTATGTATCCCTTCTCATTTCTTATGACACCGCCATAACCAACCACTCCAGGGTTTCCTTTAGAGGCTCCATCTACATTGAATTTCAGAAAACCAGGTGGAGGAGGTTGCCAGAATTCCTTACCCATTGTTGCATAGCTTGCACTCTTGCTTATGTCGCAAGGGATCGGCAACTGGAGACCAAATTGCAAAAGTATATGTGTATGTTGGTTTAGAGGAGGGTTTTCGGGGGGTTTCTTTAGACAGGTACTTACAGTTTCTTTGAGTTGTCTTATAATCTGAGCTATGATGCTCTGTGTTGAGCCAAATCTTTTCTTGAAAATCTTGTTATTGCGTTCTTTCCAGACATCCCAGATAAACAAACCTAGAATCAAAGTCCAGGATTTGTTGACTATTTCATTTTCTAAGAAATATTTCTGCCAATTCTTTAAAGTGCCAGTAATGCTGGAAGCGTCCCTTGCCAGTTTTCCTGAAGATTGAGGCTACCCAATTCCACAAGGTAGAGGTGAATGGGCATAGGTTGAGTAGGTGATCCATCGTTTCTTCTTGAAGACCACACAACTGGCATCTAGATGGACCAACTAGACCTCTTTTCTGAATATTTTCCCAAGTCAGAATCTTTGTATGATGCACCAACCACATGAACATTTTAATTTTCATCTAGTGCGAGTTCTGCCATAGATCCTTCCATATCTTATTAGGGTTTAGAAAGTGAAGCCCAACGAAAATTCTTTTGGCTTCTTTGAGGTTGAAGTTGCCTTCATTGTTTCTTCCCCATCTTAGTTGGTCAGACAATGGGCCATCAAAGGGGTTTCTTCATTATATCCCAGGGTCTTCCATGTTCTCCATTTATCCTTGTGTCTTGTTTGATCCCAGAAATCACTTACCATATGTAAACCTTTATTGTCAGTGTCATTCTTAAGATTGGCTAATTATTCTCTACACAGGTTAGGTTCCTGCTGCTAGTTATCCTCCCAAAACCATGTTAGGTTTCCATCTTTGATCTCCTAGAAACTGTGCTTCTGAACTATGGCTTTATTCTCCCAAGCACTGTTCCAAATGTGGGAGACCTTGATGTGCCCAGACATCCGAATATGATCCATTTCTTGCCAATTGTTTGCATACTTCTGTTTCTAGAGCTTGGCCCATGGGGTTGCCGACTCCTTTAGCCATCTACACCAAATTTTTGTCCCTAAGGCTTTGCTAAGGGTTTCAGGGTCATGAAATACCATACCCCCATGGTTCTTAGGTTTGTAGAGCTTATACTAAGCTACCAAAACCCATTTATTTTTCTCGTCTCCTTTGCCCCAAAGAAAATCTCTTTGAATATTTTTGATGAGTTGCAAAAATCCTTTAGGAGCAGGAAGTGTTGAAAACATGAAGGTGGGAATAGTTTGCAGGACAACCTTTGTAAGCACTAGTCGTCCTGCTAAATTCAAAGACCTGCTTGTTCATTTCCTGATTTTATCTTGCGGTCTATTAGTCATTAGCTCCCAAACTTCCTTGCTCAGAGGTTTATCAGTGAGAGGTATTCCCAAATATTTGGATGGTAACTGATCTCTTTGAAAGTCGAGAATTCTGCAGAGGTTTCTCTGAATAGCAATGTTAGTATTAAAAAAGAAATTTTTTTATTTGGTGAGGCTTACCTCTATACTAGCGGCCATAGAAAATTCATTCAGGATTTGTTTGAACGCTTTAGCTTCCTTGATTATGGTTGTACCCTACAACATAGTGTCATCCACAAATTGTTGATGAGTCCAAGCATCCCCATTCGGGGTGAGTTTGAGACCCTGAATTCTTTCTTCTATATTGGTGGATTTAATTGCTCTGCCTAATCCTTCCATCATGAGAATAAAGAGGAAAGGGGAGAGAGTATCTCCTTGTCGGAGGCCTCTCGAAGGCCTAAAGGTTTTGGATGGAGAGCCATTAAGTAGGATTGAAAAATTAGCTGTAGTAACAAGGGCCATTACCCATCTTATCCAGTTGTGGTCGAAGCCGTATGCTATTAGTATTTCCCTGATGTATGACCAGTTGAGCTTGTCATAAGCTTTCGCTAGGTCAAGCTGTATGATCATCCTCGCTTGCTTATTTCTCTTAAGAGAATGAATCACCTCATGAGCTTGAATGATGTTGTTTAGAATTTGCCTTCCTTCCACATAACCGGTTTTCTTCTTAGACACAAGCGTTGGAAGTAGGGGCTTGAGTCTATTTGCAATTACTTTGGAAATAATTTTGTACACCACATTGCATAAAGCTATGGGTCTAAATCTATTTGGTATCATGGCTTTTTCCTCCTTTGGAATAAAAGCTATGAAAGAAGTATTAAGCGCCCTCAAAACAGTTTTGGATTTTCTCGAGTCCTCCACAACTTCAAGGATATCTTGTTTGACTATTTCCTAGCATGCTTTTAAGAAGTCAACATTGAACCCATCCAGAACTAGAGCTTTCCCATTTTGCATTTCTTTAATGACTTTAGTAACTTCATCTTCAGTCATTGGCCTATTAATATTGTAATTGTCTTCCCTGGTTACAAGCTTTGGAATGTTCTTTGTGAAGTTGTTGATAAATTATGATCTCTCTACGAGAGGCTCCTCTGCTATGCTTTGGAAATGTTGTACCAGAGCACATTCCATTTCTTTGTGGGTGCTGAGCTCTTTCCCTTGAGTGTCTCTGAGTTTTGAAATCCTGTTATGTGACCTGTGACCCATGGTTGACTTGTGAAAAAACTTTGTATTTTTGTCCCCTTCTTTAAGCCATTGCACTCTCGATTTTTCCTCCAGAAGATCTCCTCTTGCTGGCATCTGTCTTCCCATTCCTATTGAATAGTATCAACTTGCATTTTTCTTTCCTCAGTAAAGCCATATGTGATAAGGATTTGATTGGTTCCTTGTAGTTTCTATTCAACCTCTCTTTTAGCTTTGAAAATATTTCCAAACTCCTTTTTGTTCCATTCTTTAAGCCTATGTTTGATGTGTTTCAATCTTTGTTGTAGAAGGAACATATTAGTGCCTTGAACGGGAAAATATTCCACCCACCATTTACCAATATTACTCATGAAGTCAGGGTGAGTGAGTCAGACATTTTCAAACCTGAAAGGTCTGTTCCTTGAAGTGCCTATAAAAGAAGCTTCAAGTTGGATAGGATAGTGATCTGAGCCTCCAAAAGGAAGGATTGATGCAGTCAAGCCAGGGACAGTGAGAAGGAGGTCCTCCAAGATTATAAATCTATCTAGTTTAGAGGCAACTTGAGAAGCCCCTCCCCTCTTATTATTCTAGGTGAAAGTACCATTTATTGTCTCTGTGTCCTCTAGCCTCCTATCATTTAGGAAGTTCTAGAAGGAAATGGAGTCTCTACCCAGTGTTCTGCTCCCACTTTTTTTTTCTATAAGAGATTTGATCATATCAAAATCCCCTCCTAGAATCAGGGCATAACAGGATGTCTCTCTCTCAACTCCTCCAGTGAGGTGAGAAGCCTGCATTTGTCTTCAAGTTTTTGAGGACCATAGACATTTGTGATCATATATATTTCCCTATCACAATTGGATCACCATTGAAAGGTAGTTCTTGGATACTTCAACATCCAGGATTCCAAGTTTCTAGGGATTACAAAGTGTGAGAATCTCGCATGCTGTGTTGTCTGATTTAACTTCTAGATACTCATACTTAATGAGCCATTTTCTATGAATCTCTCTGATTTTATCTATTGAACATTTTGTTTCCTGGATAAACACCATGTCTAGTTTTTCTTCTTTTATTTTATTGCTAATATTTATTTATTTATTTCCTTTTACTTCCTAGACCCCTAATGTTCCAGGTTGTGAGCTTCATTATTAAATATTTGTAAATGAGTAACTAGTAAGATCTTTCATCTTACCTGAGTTAATCATGAGTTTCCCACACTCAGTCAGCATCTCATTTTGTCTTTTCCTTCCTCTTTTCCTACCTGGCTTCTTGGAAGAGTGTCCTGATGTTGCCTCCATCGTCTTAACCCCTCTATTTTCCTGTCTGTCATGGTTTCTTTTGACTCCAGAACCCTTTGCTTGAGATCTCTAGAGGAAGAGCTATTGTACTATGTCAAACTCCTCTTGTGGTAGAGAATCAACCCCTTTGGCGGTTCCCTGCTCCAATAACTTTTCTAGATTGAGATTCTCTCTCTCAAGAATCTCCAATAGTTCATGGTCCTTTGTTCCAGCTAAATTTGGGGTCATCTCATGGTCCCTGCCAAGTTCCATGATGGTTTGCATATCTTCCTTTAGTTTACTGTTCTCAGGTACATCCTCCATGCTAGCATCTTTTTCCTTCTCTGCGGGATTATCCTTCGATGCTTGGTTCATCGCATTGTTCCCAACTTCTTCTTCTAAAATCTTGAAACTGTTATGACTTGGGTGTTTATCCTTGCTATTTTTCCTTTGGTACTTTTTTCCTCCTTTCCCTTTGCCTCCCATATTGGTAAAGCCTTCAGGGTCTTTACCTTTGTTGGTTTTCATATTGTCCTCTAGTTTGTTTAAAGGGCAATCTCTGATGAGGTGCCCGTGTTCATGACATTTACAGCATCTGAATGGGACATGTTCATAGTCCACCACCTGCACCCATTCTTCATCATAAAATTCTAGAATGATTTCATCCGGAAGTGCTCCTGATAGGTCCATTTCTACACATATGCGAGAAAAGGAGGTGTATTTTCCTCGCAGAGTCGCCTTTGATATTTTTAAAAAATGACCTAATTTATTGCGTATTTCCTTTAAGGATTCAGGCAGCGAGTAATCTAAAGGTAGGGAGTAGAGTCGTATCCATACCGGTGCTGATGTGAATGTTTCTCGTTCCGGGACAAAATTCATCACCCATGGTCACATGTAGAGGCCAGCTGCAGCATAAAAGTATGGTCCTCCTTTGAACACTCTGTCTTTGTCCTCTAGGTTTGTGAACACCACTATGAAGAAACCCTTGGACCCAAGGTGGAGGGTTATTTCCCCGTTAGGTTTCCATTGGTTTCTTATCTAGACCTGTAAAACCTTCTCCATTGGCCATGTCCCCATAAATTTACATATAACTGTGTATGCTGCCATGTGATCCCTGTGCTCCTGTAGCACCACATTTTTTAAAACAACCCAGGGTTTAATGGCCTATATATTGAGGCCTAGGTAGTCCATGATTTTTATCTTCTGATTGAAGATCATCAGAGTACAGAGAGAGCAGGATAGCTATTGAGCTGATTCTTTTTGTATGTTGAAGAGGATTTCCACTTGATTGATAATACAGTGTTAGGGTTTTATGCTGGTGCTCTCCCCATTGATATATTCTATGTTATGTGTGATTGATTTCTCTTGATCAGTTATGCATTTTTCTACTTGATGTTGCTCATGAATTTGATTATGCTTCTACTTAATGTTTTGTAGAAAGTATTATGCTTTAGTACATTGCATTACCAGGTTGATCTACAGGTGGGAAATTTCTACATGGTATCGGAGCTAGCTAATTTGTAGAAAAAGTTCTACATGGTATCAGAGCTAGTTGATTTGTAGAAAAATTCTACAAAATTCTACATGGTATCGGAGCACTAGTGATCAAGCAAGAACAATATACTGAGAAGAGATTTCAAAGTTTTGAGTTTTGGGCTGAGAGTTCGCAGAGAAGATTTGAAAATTCCTCTACAAAATTTTCAGAAATAAATAGTAGATTTGGATTCTTTGCAGAAAAATACCCAATATAAAAAAAAAAATCGGCTGAATCGGAGTTTGGATGAGGGAGATATCGTTGAATTAAAATCAGCTCATTTTCTAGAAAATTTCGTGACGGCGGGAAAGTGGAAATAGATTGGTGTGCTAGCCAAGAACCTATATGCACTCGAGGTACAAGATGCATGCAAAGCCTTAAGGAGCAAGGCAAAGGGTAGAGACTTGGTGGTTGAGAGGGAGGGTATATTACCTCTCAACACGTAAAGCCAAAAGAAGTCTCAGACGATTGTGGAGGAGCCACGATTGGTGCAGCAGCTTCAGGAGGTTGTGGAGCAGCCACAACGGGGGAAGCTGAGAGGAGATCAAGTAGAGAAATCTACTCATGGTGAGACCTCCATTAGGGGGAAACTTTGAGCTAGGTGGGCTGAGGGATCACATCTAGCCATACCTCTAGGTAGGAGGTGGAGTGATGTAGAGTGACCGTCCCGAGGAGGAGGGGCAGGATCCTTGAGGTACCCAACCTCTTCGATGAGACCTTGCTATGGGAGCCCCGATGTGGAGTAGTAGGAGCTGACTGATTGGGTAGAGACAGATGTGGATGGAGCAGTAGAGAGAGATACAGTGCAGGGAATCCCAGGACAGCGCAGAGCATGCAGGTTGCAGCAATGCGAGAGGCACAAGTGTGTTGCATAGTGCAGGGTAACAAAAAAAAGGGTGCAATGGTGTGAGATGCATGGAGATGTTGCAGTAGTGCAGAGGTTAGAGAGGGAGCACTTGCCAGCAGCAGGTAGAGCTTCAGCATCAGAATATGTTTCTAGCCTAACAGAGAGGTCAGTTGGGAGTTTTTTTTTTACGAGTGTTGCTGGAGCAACTGCACTTGGTAGATTTGTTGCATGCAGAACAAAGTTACAAGATCGGGTTTGAGAGGAAGCCTTTCTTATTGAGAGGGAGTGTTGAAAAGTGTGCAACAATAAATGCTAAATTTAGGAAGTGCTAAAAATAGAATTGCTAAAAATAGCACTTCTAAAAATAGCAGTTTGGCCAATGAGCATTTTGGCCACCTTTGATGAGAAGTGAAACTGTTAAAAATAGCATCTTCTAAAAAGAGCATTTCTGGGTCCCTTCCTATTTATAGCAGTCCCTGGTCTATCTATAGGAAGTAAATTCGAATTTGGTCTTACGAATAGTTTGGAATATTAATTAATTAATTCTTCATGAGTTAATTAGTTATGGAAAAGCAAACTTGAAGTCCTTTTGAGAACATGCAATAATTTCTCCACTAATTGGGGAATGTGTCCTTGATTTTCTCCACTAATTGGGGAATTAAGGATGAGTTCTATATTGAGAGGATCAGTTGACTTAGTTTAACTCAATCAAGTTTAGTTAGATTAATTTAATAAGTTGTTAAATTAATTAGATATAGTTTGTTGATGCTTGCATGCATGTGACAACTATTATTTTCAGATAACTGTGTATTCACTCATGGATAATTGATGCATGTCAGTTCTCTCAGAGACCCAGTTGAGATTAGAGAAGGGACCATGTAATATCAGATGCTTGGATATTTCTAGTAAGTATTCCTTGCATGGAGAAGGATCTATTATAGGAGATTGGAGCACTTGTGGCCCATATATTGAGGCCTAGGTAGTCCATGATTTTTATCTTCTGATTGAAGATCATCATAGTACAGAGAGAGCAGGATAGCTATTGAGTTAATTCTTTTTTTATGTTGAAGAGGATTTCCACTTGATTGATAATACAATGTTGGGGTTTTATGCTGGTGCTTTCCCCAGTGATACATTTTGTGTTATGTGTGATTGATTTCTCTTGATCAGTTATGCATGTTTCTACTTGATGTTGCTCATGAATTCGATTATGGTTCCACTTAATGTTTTGTAGAAGTAGAACAAGTATTATGCTTTAGGACATTGCATATGTCTGTTTGTTCTACAGGTGAAATTCCTACAACAAGCGGAAGAAGGAAGAAAAGTTGAAGAAATCATGACGAAGCAGTATCTTGAAAAGGAAGAGCAATATCATGTTGAGGTAAAAATACTAAAAGGTAAATTAGAAGAAAAGGATAGATTGTTATGATTTCAAAATAGTAATAAGATTTTGGATAATATTCTTAGTAGTCAACGGTATCCTACCATCAAATATGGTCTTGGATTTCATGAAAATGTTAAAGGTGAATCGAGCTCACAAACTGAAGAAAGGAACTCTAATGCAAAATCTGAAATGCACAACAAGGAGATAAGAGATCAATCGCATCAACAACTAAGGAAAGACAATCTTCAAAGAAAATCCTTTACTCTTAACCATGGAAGTGTTAATCGACTCTTTCCTCTGATGAGTAATGTTGAATGTTTTATATGTCATAATTTTGGACATGTTGCAGCAAGATGCATAAGTAGAATGGTTCAAGCTAATAACTGTCACACAGAAAGATCATCAGCTTCTAGGTAGTTTAAGGGATATTGTTTTTCTTGCAATATGTTTGGTCACAAATACATTGATTGATTTAGAAGGAATATGAAACATATAAGATGTTATGCTTGTAACAATTTTGGGAATATAGCAAAATAATGCAGGAGCAAATTTTGGCCAACATACCAAAAGGAGCAAACATCATCACTCTCCAAGGTATGGAAGAAGAAGGAATTATAGACAGAAAAATGTGGCATAACTCAATATACAGATAGAACAGACTTAGGAGGAACTGAAAGTATGAAATATCAGTGTTCTAATTCTCATACACAGTTATCATATATACAAGTCTTGTATATACAAGAGTTAGAAGCTGCATAGTCACGTATATGTTGGTTTGATGAAGATGTAGTAGGACAGACTCCGAGAAAAAAGGGTCTGATATGGTTCAAACAATTATCAATTATTCTTCATGTCTCAATGATTAATGAATACAGTCTGTGGATGTTATTTGGAAGTTCTGTTGATTCTCATAAGTTGTTGATGACTTGATGTATAACTAGTTGATGATGATGCCTTGATGATTCTTACTGATATTTGCAATGATCAGATCTAATAGTGAACAGTTGGCACATGTTCAGGGGCATAATATGCTATACTTCTAATAATGAATTGTTGGCATTATGTTTAGAAATCTTTCGTACAAAACGAATCTTATCAATGGTGATGATGCTTATGCTATTGAAGTGTTTATACGATACATCATATGCTGCAGTCATGAGTTGCCTATTATGGAATCTTAGATATTGCTTGAGCCACATACTTGTTATTCAGATCAAATTTATGGATGATTGTGCATGAATCTTTTGATGATGCATATAGTTATGTTACTTACATGGTGATCTTCATAAGGACAAGGAGAAGAAAAAAGCTTGAGTATACAACTTCATTATTTGATAAGTGTTATTTCTTTTATGCTATTGTCATCATGCCTTCAAAGATGCATAAACTTCGTATGGTGCAGTTATGGATGAGGATTCCTATAGTTCTTGGCTCTCACATGGTTGAGGATTGCTCCTGTTGATGAGAATGGTTTTATTGCAGGTCTCATGAAGACATGGACATTCAGAGACATGGCTTACTTAGTCACATAATGATGATGAATTCTTGCTTTATGATGATAGGCTTGATACTCACATATGTTGATTATCATGTTTGATGCTTATCAGATGTGGGATGTTCCCTAGTGAATATAAATGGTTGATATATTGAGGTTTGTTATGGAAATATCATGCAGTTCTTGGTACAATGATAATGGTATAGTCATGGATGATATTTATGGTTTTGTGTTACTTCTTGGAGATATGGCATATGCTTAGCTGTTTCATGGAAGACTAAGGAAACATAGCAAGTTGATCTTGATGAGATCAAAAGGATGAGTAGATATCTATATGCAGCATATTTTGTCAATGGTTGATGATATTAAAGGTACATTGTCATATCTTGCGAACTGATGTTGGACATATACATGTTGCTGGTATAGATGTCATTGATAGATACTTATGGGGCATAGCATATATGGTCTATGATAGTTGCTGATGACTATCATGGTCTTGTTTAGATCTGTGGTCTTTTTTTATAAATGTCATGTATATCATTTGATGTAAAGGTAATGTAAAGATCTATGATGTAATAATTGTCATATTCAGTCATGTATGGACTTTTGAGATCATGTCAAATATGTAATTCCACTTGGATGAGTGGTTGAGTCATTTGGTATATCCGCACATTGATGGATGAATGAGTCAAATTTGGTGTATCCCCACTTGGCTGGGTGATTGATGTATGTATGAGTCATTGGTGATAGGAAGGTCATTATAGAGTCATGTTATTATTTTGAAAAATATTTTTGTAGACTCTGCATGTGCTCAAGGGGAGCATGGACGATATAGTGCATCTCATCATGTACAAAGGGGGAGTTTAATAAGAGAATTCAACATGTGCCTAGGGGAAGCATGATCAATGTTCATATTCAGTTGTTCAGATATGGAAGTCTTCTTTTAACATTGGTCAGTCAACCCTTTTCCCTTGATGTCAAAGGGGGAGAGTAGCTTGGTGTTTGGAGAGTTGTTTTTGGACAGTAGCTTGATGTTTAGAACAACTTGGTGTTATTTAAAGTTTGTGGTGACCAAACACCAAAATAGTTGCCATCAAGTTGAAAGGTGAAGATTGTTGACATTATGATGCATGTGTTGCGCTTGATGGAAACCCCCTTGTAGCAAAACAAGTATATGGAAACTAGATGAATCTACAAGGTAGATCAGAGGTGAAAAAATAATGGAACAGAGATTAATCTACAGGTCAGAGGTGACAGAATGATGGAAGAGAATAATGGTCAAAGGTTTGATACAGGGAGATTGTTAGTGTGTGTTGTCCTTGATATTTGATGAATGAACTAATTGATAAAAGTATAAGTAGGATGTGACAGAATGCATGACAATTGTGTTGACAAATGTGACAAAATGCAAGGCAGTTAGAAGAAATCAGTTCAAAAGTGATGTATGATGGAAAATCAAACTATAACAGGTCAATTCAGAGGTAACAGGGAAATGGTATAGAAGAACAAGATGTTGGAACAAAGGACTATAGATCAGAATCAAGAAGTTGAAGAAAGATGATGTTTTCAGGTATGTTAAGTTGTATATGTGGGTTCAATGTACAATAAGAGCATATACATGTGGGTTCCATATACAAAAAGAGTGTATACATATGCACACACTTTCGCAAGAGGAAAGTGCGCATGGGATGAAAAATTAAGGAAATCAAGATTAAAGAATACCAAGGGTCTATACCATGGTATTAGCCAACAATATTAAGTGGAGTAGCGACTATTTGATCCCGTTCAAGAATACCATAGGCTCTAAGTGTTGTTTTGGTCCAAGGTATTGAGAAAGGCCAAGAACTGTACAAGGAGGAGAAGATCAAAGGGCCAAGTGTGCAAGTGAAAGGCTTTCTTAGGAATACTTGTATTTGAAGTATATTTTATGTATCAGGGGCTATGATTATGATGTAATTTGAAATATTTTGTGCACCTTGAATTCAATGTTGGATCAGGATCATGAGACCTGAAATGACTTATCATTGAATGATCTGATATTGGTTGGGCTAGATCTAATTACTTACACATGTTTTATTCTTTAAATGTCATGATCTGGGTATGTTTGAAATCTGGAATAGCAACGAAGATGTAAGTTAGTATTTGTAGATATTTACACTGGTTCACCTTGGTGAAGGCGTGTATACATGCTGGTTCGAAGATTCCAAGTAGCGTATACAAAAGAAAATCCTGTTATTCAAAAATGAGTGATCTATCTGATCAGTGCTGCTGGTTTACTATTGTTTGTCAATGATGTCTTCTTAGGTCTAAAAGTAGACCTGAATGCTTAAGGAGATTGAGTCTGATTGATTAATTGATTAAGTGAGAAGGGTGATCTTTGCTGTTATCTATTTAAATATCTGCAATTTGAGAGTAGATATTCAAATTTTTACTGGTTGGTACAGTTTTGATTGAGAGGTTTTTATGATTCAGTAATTTTGGAGGTATATGCAGGTTTTCTTAACGGAAATAGTGTATACACACAGGTTGGCTTCATTAAAGTAGAGTATACATTCTGACATGATTTTTGATGTTACAGTTGGTTCTGGTTGTTGATGTTTTGTTCTTGGTTTAGATTTGGGTTTTGGTTATAATGATTTGTCTATTCGAGTTGACTGGTTGAATTTTTATTAAGGTTTGAATGAATGGTTGATTCAAATGTGTCATAGGTTCAATGATTGTTTGATTCAGTGTGTCAGAGGTTTCAGATTGATTCAGTTGTGGTTGATTCAGATTTTGATGACTGGATTTCAGTGACTGGTTGATGAAGATGGATTTGATGGTTGTATCGCAGTGGTGATTGAGTTTGGGCTTTATTGTCACGGATGGGTCTAGTATGAAAATTTGATGAAACATGGCCTTCATATTGTGTTGTTGTGTACCAAGAGTATCCATTATGAAAATTTATGAAACGTGGTCCTTGGAGGATACTGAGGGTTAGAGCCTTCAGTGAGGAAGTCGAAGCTTCCTACCAGTAGTGGCTGGTGATTTGATAAGGGTGTTGGAGCTACCTTCCAGTAGCAGCTAGAGAATGATTGAAGGTTGCAGCCTTCTGTAGGCCGACACCTACGTACTAGTAGACATATCAACTAGTACAAGAGCTAGGGGGTTGTAGCTCCCTTCCAGTAAAAGCTGGGGAATGAGAGAAGGTTGTAGCCTTCTACGGTGGGTGTCTGCATACAAGTATGAGTCTGCCCCTGTAGAATATTGTAAACAGATCATTCTTTATATTAAAAGAATACAGAGACAACAACAGTAGGTGGTTTTTCTCCCGCATTGGGTTTCCACATTAAATCTTGATGTTCATATGTGTTTCTTATGTGTGAAGGTTTACTCTCTTATTTTTGCACATGGTTACTGTTTAATGTTTAATAAAGTATTGATGCATGGATTAAAGATCAACATATGATGAATTAACTGAATCATAAGTTCACTGGATATACATTGGTTGCCTTAAGAACAGTTTCCTGCACACGCAAGTTCCTTTCACTAAAGTAGCGTATGTAAATTTGATTATGAAATTGGAAAAATTTATTTATTTGTAAACATTGATTCACCCCCCCCCCCCCTCGCAATATTATTTCCAACAATTGGTATCGGAGGAGGTCCTTTAGCAAAATCTTGATCACTTGAAGGAGATCCATAGTAACAATGGGAAAGAAGTAAAAGAATAAAGCACCTCAAAAGAGGAAGACATCTCAAAGGAACTATGATTGTGGGAGAGACAATTGGCTATTATGTGGAAGAAACTCTTAAAATTCAGAATCACCTTAGAATGAGGATGAACAAGTAAAAGAATTATCATGTACAAATTTGTTGTCCTCTGGTGATACATTTCTCTGTTCATTTGAAGATAATTAAAGTGACAACGAAACAACTGAATTTCCTCTTGTGGGTGAAAGAGAAAGAAATCAAATGGAGGCAAAATTTAAAAAAATCATAGACACAATTAAAGATCAAAAAGATCTAATTTATAAAATGGAATGTGCCTACAAAGAAGAAGTTACCAGGTTAAATGCTCAGTTGGAGGAAGGAAACAAAATAAATAAGCAGTACAAAGAAAAGGAAGAACAAAGTCAAAGGCTGTAGAATGAAGTGATATCATTGAGAAATGAAGTGAAGGACACAACAACCAAGGAGTTTATAGAAAGAACAAATTACTGCAAAGGCCTTGAAGCTGTGGTTGTTTCTCTAAAATAAGATATTAAAAATTCAAATAAGAATAATGAAGAACTACTTCAAGCATTTGAAGAACAAGAAAATAAGGTTCTAAAATTAAGGCAACAAGTGGAAGATGGAAGAAAAGTTGAAGAAATCATGAAGAAGCAGTATCTTGAAAAGGAACAACAATATCAGGTTGAGGTAAATATACTAAAAGGTAAATTAGAAGAAAATAATAAATTGTTACAATTTCAAAATAGTACTAAGATTTTGGATAATATTTTTAGTAGTCAAAGGTCTCCTACCATAGAATCTGGTCTTGGTTTTCATGCAATTATTAAAGGTAAATCTAGCTCACAAACTGAAGCAAGGAACTCTATGTTGGCATTATGACATAGGTTTGGCGCTATGACACAAGTGTTGTCCTTGATGGCAACTCACCCAGATGACAGATCATAGTTCAGGCTCATAGAATGAAGGAAAAAAAGGTATGTGTAGTTTCCGCTTGACCAAGCCGTGTATACATGCGGGTTAGCAGACCAAAAGGCACGTATGCGTATACACACACTTTCATACAAGGAAAGGTGCGTACATGTTTGAAAACTTGGTTTTGGTCCATGGTATTTTGACCCATGGTATTGGTCCAAGGTATTGATTCTAAGTGGTTTTGGACCATGGTATTGAGGAAGGCCTAAGACTATAAAAGGAGGAGGAGATCATTAGGCAAAAGCACTCAATTAATTGAATATCTAATGAAGAGAAAGATCTAGAATACTGATCATTGGGTTATGGTGAATAGTTGGACCTGAATAAAGGAGGAACCTAAGCGCTTGATGAAGGATAAGTTCTATTAATGGGTCGAGATCTTAAGGCTTGAAGAGAAGTATCTTTGTGTGGTTTTGATCTTTTATCTGAATAATTGGCACATGTCGTAATCTGTAAATCTAATGATCTGGGTATAACTGATGTCTGAATAGTTGTAAAGGTTAAATCATCTTTTACAGATCTATACACAGGTTCATCATAGCAAAGGCACGTATACACGCTGGTTCGGCATTTCAAAATAGTGTATACACAGGTTCGCCTTGGGAAGAATGTGGATGCACACAGGTTCGACACATTGAAGTAGCGTACACCTCATAAAATATGTTTTAGCTACTTTTGTTTTCTATTCCAATGTTTTGGGTTTTGTGTTGGGTTCTAGTTATTGTTACAGTGTTCTGGTTACAACATTCATAGAAGTGATTGGTTGATTCAGTTTTGATTGGTACAAAGGAGATTGGTTGATGCATATATATTTGATGTTTGATTGATTTTCTTGATGGGTCCAGTATGAAAATTTATGAAATGTGGTCCCTGGAAGAAAAGAGAAGGTTGTAGCCTTTTGTAGGTCAGCACCTACATACTAGTAAACACATCAACTAGTACAAGAGCTAAGGGGGTTGTAGCTCCCTTCCAGGAAAAGCTGGAGAATGGGAGAAGGTTGTAGCCTTCTGTAGGTAAAAGCCTACATACTGGTATAAGACTGCACCAGTACAAAATTTGTAAGAATAAGTTTCTTATTAAAGAAAGATAGAGACGATTACAGTAGGTGGTTGTCACCCACATTGGGTTTCCACCTTATATATTGTGTTCATGTGTGTGATTTTCTATTCTGTTTACTGCACCTGGTTATTGTTTATATGATTATGATGCACAGATTAAAGACCAAATAACTAAATTACAAGTTTGTAAGGTATACACTAGTTTCTCTATATACAGTTGCGTATACACGCAAGTTGCATTAATAGAAGTAGCGTATATGAATCTGATTATGGAAATGAAATATTGTTAACTTGCTAATACCGATTCACCCCCCCTCTCAATATTATTTCCAACAATTGGTATCAGAGCAGGTCCTTCAGAAGAAGCTTGATTGCTTGAAGGAAGATCTATCTTCATGAGTACCTACAAAAGAGAGGGATCCATTAGATCACCAATATTTGATGGGAGCAACTTCGTCTATTGGAAGGTAAAAACCATAGCCTATCTTCAATCTCTTGGAACAGATGTTTAGGAAATGTAAGAACCACAACCTATCTTCAATCTCTTGGAACAGATGTTTGGGAAATCATGGAAGGAGGATACACATTTCCATCAACTATTCCTACAAATACAACAGGTAAAAAGTAGTATGAAACAAATGCCAAGGCTGTCAATACATTATTGGGGAGTATGTCATAATAAGAATTTGTCAAGGTTATGCAGCTCAAAATCGCCAAAGAAATATGGGACAAGATCATTTTAAGATATGAAGGAGACAATCAGGTAAAATGTGCAAAACTACAATATCTCATAATTCAATATGAAACTCTCAAAATGCACAATGATGAAAGTATAGCTAATTACTTCTTACATATAGATGAGATTGTTAATCGCATGAAAAACTTGGGTGAAGAGATAAAAGAAGTTACTGTAGTTGAAAAGGTTTTAAGATCCTTGTCTTCTAAGTTTGAATCAAAAGTTTCTGCCATAGAAGAAAAGCAGAATCTTTAGAGTATTACTATGACACAGCTGCACAGAATCATAACTGCTTTCGAAATGAGAAAAGGGGGTCCATTAGATATGAGAGAAGCCACATTCAAAGCTTCAGGAAGAGAAGAACTCAATGAATCAGGACATATTTCAGAAGGAGAGGAAGAAGCAAACTTTGTCAAGAACCTTCAACGGGGTTCTGGAAGATTTAGAGGTAAGCTACCTTTCAAATTCTTTGCTTGTGGAAGAGTTAGTCATTATGTGGCCAAATGTCCTCATAAAGATAAACTTGATAAAGGTAAGGAATTGGCAAAATGGAATAGAAAACATATTGTAAATAAGAAGAGCTATTATACGCATGAAGATAACGATGGTTTATCAAATAGTGATGAAGATGAACATGGTAATTACTATAGACTTCTGATGGCTTTTGAAGATGATGGTTTCTTGGATGCTTTAGATGAAGATGGTATTTATGAAGAAATTTATAAACTTAAAGTTTGTTTATAAGAAAAGAATATGATTATAGATACGCTGACATTCCAACTTGCTGAAAGGGAAAAACAAAATGAAAAATTAGAATGTGAAATTGTGGTTCTAAGAAAATATATTGAGAAAACAAAAGCTCTCAATCTCAGATTTGCTAAAGGATCAGAAACTTTAGATGAAATTATCAAAGTGAAACATTCTCCTCTGATAAAGACAGGTCTTGGATATACTGAAGAAGTATCTCAAGCACAAAATCCGTCAACCTCCAAAAGCTATGTTGATGCAGCAAGGAGAAGTGAACAATTTGACAATCGTCAACAAAGGCATGAAGTAGATCATCAAGTAAATCAGGTTCAATCTACTTCAAGGATGAATAGAAGCTACAACCAACCTCAGTTAAATAATACTCAATTTGCTTCAAGAATGAATGGAAACTACAATCACTAGGTCAGTAGGTTCGATAATCGCAGAAATTTCTTTAATGGCCAATATTTTTCATGTCATAACTTTGGACACAAATCTACTTTGTTTATTACAAGACCATCATGATTAGAGAAGGATGAAATCAAAGGAATGTGGCTGGGATCATGAAAATAACCTACAATAATTTTTCTGCTCTTGAAAATGAAATAGAATTCTCTATCTGTAACAAATTCGGTCATGAAGATTTAGAATGTAGGAGTAAATTTCGGCAAACATCTCAGAAGGAGAAAACTTCATTGGGTACCAAAAAATGGAGAAAGAAAGAGCCGCAAATAGAAATATGTGGTATATCCTTGTATGTATAAGGATAAGAAAATCAGGGGTACATCGACAGTGGATGCTCGAAACACATGACAGGTGATAAAGAAAAACTTTAGTCATATAATGCCTTAGAAAAGGAAAAGAAGGTCTCATTTGGAAATGACACTCCTGCAGTGATAAAAGGTAAAGGCTCTGTTTTCTTAAAAGAAAAGGTTAAAGCTGGGAATGTTATGTATGTTGATGGTCTAAAGCATAATCTATTGAGTGTTAGTCAAATGTGTGATCAAGGAAATGAGGTAGTATTCCGATCAAATGGATGTGTTTTTCGTGAGCTTGATACAGAAGTGTTGTGGGGGAAAGTATCCAACTCGGAATGACCCTAACCCACTCTAAGGGTGACAGTTCCTTAGCAATAGCTGAAAGCAAAGCTATCTAAAGTTTCTTCTTTATGACATGCAAGAGATAAAAAGGATAGATCCACTTACCGATGTCTTGCGCAAATGGTCGATCCAATCTCCTTTGATGGCCGCTTGCTCCCAGCTCCAAGTCTATTCACGGGCCCAGCTACACGAGATCCTGCAAATAAGACAAGAAAAGGAAACTACAAGAGGCATGCATGCATAACTGATTCAAGGATTAGCATAAATCAAAGACGCAAGTAAGACAATACACATTGAAACACATGTGAATAGAAGAACCTCAAATGCTTTATTGATATATAGAAGTAAGGTTCAGGTGGTGATACAACCATGAGAGGTCCAATCCAGCATCACCTTCCCGACGGAGAGAAATCTCTTCTTCACCTCCCTCAAGCAATCACCCAATGCTCACTACTGCAAACCAACAACGATTCTTTGCACCAAATTCCGGCCTTCTGATCCCATGGGATGAGATCCTTATATAGAGTTTTGGAGTGAAGGCAAGTCATGTTGATGTGTGACTTGCTGTGCTCTTCAACTCCAGTTGTTCTTCAGTCCTTGAGTCCACTCGGAGTTTCTACCTTTCATTTGAAGTTTTAGAAGCTCTTAACTCATCATTAGGCGAATCTTTTGATCCAAGTGTCGTTCTACAAGCTTCCTGGGCACTGGCATATTGAGAAAAAGATTCTTCCACATGTCCAAGTGCGCCCAACGTAGGTAGCCTTTGTTGTACCTGCTATGCAGCGCAGATGCCTAGTGGGGCAGCTGCTTTGATCCAAAACTGACCTGTTTTTGAGTGTTTTTCAGTGGAGAAAAAGATTCCTCCACATGTCCAGTTACGCCCAATGCAGGTAGCCTTTGTCCTACATGCTTTGCAACGCAGGTAGCCTTTGTTGCACCTGCTATGCAACGCAGGTACCCTTTGGAGCAGCTGCTTTGATCCAAAATTGACCTGTTTTGAGTGTTTTTTCAGTGGAAGACTGATTTGCAAAGCTGTGGTTTGCTGACCTTGTTCCTCTAAGGGTAAGAACAACATGTTTGGGGACTTTGGATCCCTCAGATTATTGACATTTCATGCTCCATGCTGTGAGGCACCAAAATGTCTATAACAGTTACCCCCTAAAGTATGATGTCGTTTATCAGGTGAAATGCTTTATTAGGAGGATCCGAAGTTCATTCAATCGTCGGGAGGTGACCTGTAACAAAATACAATACAATACATTATCTTTTCATACTTTCTTTTCATGATCTAGCTGAGGCGGGCATTTCCCATGCTCAGCTTTATAAATACATTTGCTGTACATAAACAGACGATCGTTTGATAATAGACTGATGATTCTTTGCTTTTTTAATTATCATCCTTTTAGTAGGATGATCATCTGCTGCACATGTCTATGTTTTTATCTCCTGAATATATATCGCAGCCCGGATGGATGAAACTAGATCCAAGGTCTTCAAACTTCCGATCTTCACACTAAGTACAAGTCGATCCATGTGAGAATTTCTTGAAGTCGAACATGGAAAGACATCGCTTGATTACCAGTCAATAATGTAAACTGTTAACAAGCGCGAGAGGAATCACCGATAATGATGATGACCCTCAAGGTACTGCAGCACAATTCACGTGGCGTGAATATAGGATCTGACGTCGAACACCATGCAAAGTCCCCCGGTCGAAGGTCATTAATGTATACCTATCGCCGGAAGTGAGAAACTTGCCATTGAGGCATGCAAGCTTCAAAGTACTGAGGGGGTGTTCCTAGATCAAATTCTTGGATAGTGCGCTGATGTCGACAAGAAGCGATCCGTCAAAGGAGGGCCTTAATGAATCCCACATCAGTGACATGGAACGAAGCTAGTGATGATGGTGAAAACGATCTGTGAAATATGATTTAGGGTGGCGGTCATGGAAGGATGAAAGATGATGTATGGTAGTGGATGGGACCCGGTTGACACTTTCTGAATGACATCTCTTGAACATATAACGACACTGATGTGATGGATCGGTAGCATTACCCCATGTATGGATGGTATGGCGAGACCATGGTGAAGGGACCGGTGAATGATAATAACCCAACCCGATATTTACGGAGGCAAAAGTGTCATGTTCAAGAGCGACCTGCTACCATTAAGCTTTGAGGTTCTCCCAATTTTTCCCCAGTCATTTCTGACCAGTACCTCTTTATTTTTGTCAAGCTTGAGGAGGATAACATATGCTTGTTCTATAACCTGCCCTTCGGGCAAGCCCATCGCTATGTTTTTAATGAGCTTAGCGATAGGGAAACTCGTTCTCGTCTACAGACAAGTTTGTCACTTATCACCCCTTTTAACGAGCCCAGTGACAAAGACAGCTCGGTCCTTTTCATTTTTAGAGAGTCTGAAAAGGGTACATAAAGTGGATTCCGGAGGTCCTTTTTCGTCATCTAATCCCTTAAGTCCAAAAAAGTATAAAACAATACCGAAGGGATGAATGTTCGATAGTTTTATCGAGCCGAACTAGACAAGCGCTCGATCTTTTTGTGCAATAATCCCTCAGGTCCAAAAAGATTAAAATCTAGAGGAGGGATAGCTCTTCCGGTCTTTTTAACGAGCTGGAAGGCCAAAACTCGGCAAACTTTTCATATTTTACGAGTCAGTTGAAAAGAGCTTAAAGAAGACTCGTCTTTTGAGGAACGAGTGATAAACAGGGATAGCTACAGATTCCAGGTACGGGTTGGAATTCTCCAATCACGACAGTATTACAAGGATGGCTAGGTGAGATCACTCTTCGCAGCTGTTCCTCAAAATAGGTAAACAATCAAGTGGATGTGAATGATCGGCCAAATGACAAGTGGAGGTGACGGTGGACAAACACTACCAAGGCTTTTTATGGCTGATGAATTTACGGTCTCAAATGGTTATTTACCGGTACTGGGTTAATTTTTTAACGAGCTTGAATGCGCCAAAACACTGCTCAACCTTATGTTTATTTTTTAACGAGCATGAACTATGTGCTAAAACTGCTCGGTTTTGCATTTATTTTTTAACGAGCATGAACTTTGCCAAAACTGCTCGTTTTTGCGTTTATTTTTTAACGAGCATGAACTATGCCAAAATTGCTCCTTAGCAACAGCTGAAAGCAAAGCTATCTAAAGTTTCTTCTTTATGACATGCAAGAGATAAAAAGGATAGATCCACTTACCGATGTCTTGCGCAAATGGTCGATCCAATCTCCTTTGATGGCCGCTTGCTCCCAGCTCCAAGTCTATTCACTGGCCCAGCTACATGAGATCCTGCAAATAAGACAAGAAAAGGAAACTACAAGAGGCATGCATGCATAACTGATTCAAGGATTAGCATAAATCAAAGACGCAAGTAAGACAATACACATTGAAACACATGCGAATAGAAGAACCTCAAATGCTTTATTGATATATAGAAGTAAGGTTCAGGCGGTGATACAACCATGAGAGGTCCAATCCAGCATCACCTTCCCGACGGAGAGAAATCTCTTCTTCACCTCCCTCAAGCAATCACCCAATGCTCACTACTACAAACCAACAGCGATTCTTTGCACCAAATTCCAGCCTTCTGATCCCATGGGATGAGATCCTTATATAGAGTTTTGGAGTGAAGGCAAGTCATGTTGATGTGTGACTTGCTGTGCTCTTCAACTCCAGTTGTTCTTCAGTCCTTGAGTCCACTCGGAGTTTCTACCTTTCATTTGAAGTTTTAGAAGCTCTTAACTCATCATTAGGCGAATCTTTTGATCCAAGTGTCGTTCTGGAAGCTTCCTGGGCACTGGCACATTGAGAAAAAGATTCTTCCACATGTCCAAGTGCGCCCAACGCAGGTAGCCTTTGTCCTACTTGCTATGCAACGCAGGTAGCCTTTGTTGTACCTGCTATGCAGCGCAGATGCCTAGTGGGGCAGCTGCTTTGATCCAAAACTGACCTGTTTTTGAGTGTTTTTCAGTGGAGAACTGATTTGCAGAGCTGTGGTTTGCTGACCTTGTTCCTCCAAGGGTAAGAACAACATGTTTAGGGACTTTGGATCCCTCAGATTATTGACATTTCATGCTCCATGCAGTAAGGCACAAAAATGTCTATAACAGTTGCCCCCTAAAGTATGAGGTCATTTATCAGGTGAAATGCTTTATTAGGAGGATCCGAAGTTCATTCAATCGTCGGGAGGTTACCTGTAACAAAATACAATACAATACATTATCTTTTCATACTTTCTTTTCATGATCTAGCTAATGCGGGCATTTCCCATGCTCAACTTTATAAATACATTTGCTATACATAAATAGACGATCGTCTGATAATAGACTGATAATTCCCTGCTTTTAATTATCATCCTTTCAGTAGGATGATCATCTGCTGCACATGTCTATGTTTTTATCTCCTGAATATATATCGCAGCCCGGATGGATGAAACTAGATCCGGGGTCTTCAATCTTCCGATCTTCACACTAAGTACAAGTCGATCCATGTGAGAATTTCTTGGAGTCGAACATGGAAAGACATCGCTTGATTACCAGTCAATAATGTAAACTGTTAACAAGCGCGAGAGGAATCACCGATAATGACGATGACCCTCAAGGTACTGCAGCACAATTCACGTGGCGTGAATATAGGATTTGACGTCGAACACCACGCAAAGTCCCTCGGTCGAAGGTCATTAATGTATACCTATCGCCAGAAGTGAGAAACTTGCCATTGAGGCATGCAAGCTTCAAAGTACTGAGGGGGTGTTCCTAGATCAACTTCTTGGATAGTGAGCTGATGTCGACAAGAAGCGATCCGTCAAAGGAGGGCCTTAATGAATCCCACATCAGTGACACGGAACGGAGCTAGTGATGATGGTGAAAACGATCTGTGAAATATGATTCAGGGTGGAGGTCATGGAAGGATGAAAGATGATGTATGGTAGTGGATGGGACCCGGTTGACACTTTCTGAATGACATCTCTTGAACATATAACGACACTGATGTGATGGATCGGTAGCATTACCCCATGTATGGATGGTATGGCGAGACCATGGTGAAGGGACCGGTGAATGATAATAACCCAACCCGATATTTACGGAGGCAAAAGTGTCATGTTCAAGAGCGACCTGCTACCATTAAGCTTCGAGGTTCTCCCAATTTTTCCCCAGTCATTTCTGACCAGTACCTCTTTATTTTTGTCAAGCTTGAGGAGGATAACATATGCTTGTTCTATAACCTGCCCTTCGGGCAAGCCCATCGCTATGTTTTTAATGAACCTAGCGATAGGGAAACTCGTTCTCGTCTACAGACAAGTTTGTCGCTTATCTAATAATATTTTTAACGAGCCCAGCGACAAAGACAGCTCGGTCCTTTTCATTTTTAGAGAGTCTGAAAAGGGTACATAAAGTGGACTCCAGGGGTCCTTTTTCGTCATCTAATCCCTTAAGTCCGAAAAAGTATAAAACAATACAGAAGGGATGAATGTTCGATAGCTTTACCGAGCCGAACTAGACAAGCACTCGATCTTTTTGTGCAATAATCCCTCAGGTCCAAAAAGATTAAAATCTAGAGGAGGGATAGCTCTTCCGGTCCTTTTAACGAGCTGGAAGGCCAAAACTCGGTAAACTTTTCGTATTTTACAAGTCAGTGAAAAGTGCTCAAAGAAGACTCGTATTTTGAGGAACGAGTGATAAACAGGGATAGCTGCAGATTCCAGGTACGGGTTGGAATTTTCCAATCACGGCAGTATTACAAGGATGGCTAGGTGAGATCACTCTTCGCAGCTGTTCCTCAAAATAGGTAAACAATCAAGTGGATGTGAATGATCGGCCAAATGAAAAGTGGAGGTGACGGTGGACAAACACGACCAAGGCTTTTTATGGCTGATGAATTTACGGTCTCAAATGGTTATTTACCGGTACTGGGTTCATTTTTTAACGAGCTTGAATGCGCCAAAACACTGCTCAACCTTATGTTTATTTTTTAACGAGCATGAACTATGTGCTAAAACTGCTCGATTTTGCGTTTATTTTTTAACGAGCATGAACTTTGCCAAAACTGCTCGTTTTTGCGTTTATTTTTTAACGAGCATGAACTATGCCAAAACTGCTCGTTCTTTTGCATGCCCCCTAGCATCATAATAACGCATGTCAAAGGAGGGTGCCCCCCAAGCTTCATTGCATTCAACTTGGTGGTTGAAATGAAGGTTTACCTTTGAATTTTGAAAAGGGGATTTGTTTCATTTTTTAATGAGGTTGACACGAGATAAAAGAACTATCCTCATGACTCCTTGTTTCATTTTTTAACGAGGTTGACACGAGATAAGAACCGTCCTCGGGGCCCACTGTATTTACAGTATTTCCATTAGGGCGACGATCCATGCTGACAAAATATTTAGGAATCTTCTGAATCCGTTGGATATAGAAGATTTCATATTGTAGGTTTCCACTGTGGCTACTTCCGCCAGATTACTTGCCGGTGGTAGGGTAAAAGTACCCATTAAGGCATGGTCTTTTAGGAGACCTACTCCGATATTTTGGAGTGATTGATTACTTTCATGGATCATTGTGCTGCTTCCCGTAACTTGAGAACTGTTGGGGAGAAATGTTTGTTGGTCGACGATTGTAATTTTTCCTTGAAAAGGAAATACAATTCTCCTGTAGTAGGTCGACACAACTGCAGCCATGGCATATATCCAAGGCCTTCCCAGTAGGATGTTGTAATCGAGGTTTCCGTCGATTACTTCCACATCAACTTCTACTGTTTTTCCCCCCAGTTCAACTTGCAAGTCACTTAAAATACCGTATGGAGTGTATGATCGTCCATCAAATGCTTTTAACGTCGTTGACGATTTCGACAAGGGTGGTGAGCCTAAATTTTTCCAGCAACTCATCGACATAAGACATGTAGATGCCCCCTCATCAATAATTGTTCGATGAACAGTTTTGTTGAGGGCTTTCACTTTAATAAGGAAAGCTTGTTGAGCTGGTAACTTAGGGTCATATCCTTTATGATCAAAGGCCACAAGATTGGAATCCATTGGGCCAATCCCACCTATAGCTGATAATAAAGCTTGCTCTTGGGAGGTGCAATTTTGTGCTACCTCAAGTGTCGACATAGCGGACAACGATTGGGTCAGGTCCTCTATTATATTATAATCCTGTGTTATTTTTTCACGAGGATTAAATGTAGACTTGTGTACTACTCCCTTTGGCGACTTTATCATTGGTTTAGGAACGATGGGTGGCACAACTTCGTTCAAAGTTGTTGTCGAACTGCTAGGTTGTTTATCAGCCTTGTTATTCGACCGCTGTGGATTCCGGTAACCTTTATTCCTTGTCAAAGCATTATTCTGCTGCTTTGAGGTGGACAACATAAGCACTTGGGATCGGGAAGCATTTTGATTAGCAACCAGATTTTGGCTTGGATTAGGGAACGGATCAGTCAATACTGCTGGGGTTTTTGAACTCTTGAAGAGTTTCTTAACTTCAGGTATATGTGGACAATCTTTCGTCCAATGATCCTCATCGCATATATGACACCCTGTCGGGGGTCTCCCTTTCCTTTTCTTTTTCTTCTTACCCCCTGGTTGCTTCAGTTGTTTGCCCTTGTCGGTCGACATGGCATTTACTTCTGAGGCAAGAAGTTCCTCATTTGCACTCTGACTAGAAATTTTGCGTTTGCCAGTCACGCCATTACTGGCGTGAGAGTTAGTATTCGATTCAGGAGGGGGAGGAATTGAAAATGCAGGTCTAGGGGCGTCAGGTATTTTGTCGTAGAGCGTGCCCGACTGAGTATATACTAAGTCTAAGTATTGAGCACGAGCAATGACTTGCTCCTCTGTTACAACTCCTCCCTTGGCCACATCTTCCGTTATAACCGGAAGTAACGACTTTATAAACCATTCAGCTAACAGCTGATCGGGAACGTAAGTTTTCACCATCCTACGACGACGTCGCCACTCATGTATATGATCAGATATGTGAGTGGCCGTTGTCTGTTTGAAGTTGGTAAGGAGTTCTGTTCCTGTTTCATACCTTATTGGTAATTGAAAATGGGTTAAGAAATTCGTGGCTAAGGAGCTGAAATTGTCGAAAGAGGCTCTTGGCAATTCAATGTACCATTTAGCCGCTGGACCTGTCAATGTCCTCTGGAAGAGGCGAAGTCTTATCGAATCATCATTCAGGGTGTTTGATGAACACCATAGGTGGAATGTCATCACATGATTCGACGGATCTTCACCTGGATTTCCATTGAATTTAGGAATGTCCGATGGAAGTTTATGCGGAATCGCTGGCCACCAAAAGGCATAAGCAATTGGATCATTAGTCAGCCGGTTTAGATCTGGTAATTCTAGAGTTGCTATAAAGGGAAACTGTTGGTTCAGGTTAGGCGAAGCATATCCGGGATAAGATGGTATCGCCTGAGCAATGGGTCTTTGCAGACCAGCATAATGCTGACAACTTTGACAAGGTTGATGGGCATAACCATTATAGCATGGTTGCCCATTACTTACAAAGACTTGTTGCTCAGGTCCTTGATATGATTGCTGGAATGGCGGTTGTTGAGATTGAACCAGCTGTGGTTGTTGGACCATTTGTTGTTGACCAATACTGGATGATTGACCAAGATGAGGAGTCACAGTACTTGTTTGAGCCTGAGTCGCTCCAGATAAGGAGGCACTACCCTGAGGTTGTGATTGAGCCGCTGAGACAAGAGGTTGTTGTATTACAACAGGTAGCACTTGTACTTGCGACGCATTCGCCATAGCAGGTGTGGGGGTAATATTCGACACAGGGTGTACTGGTCGCACTGAATATGCAACTCCTGATCGTTGAGGCAGTAATGGTACCCCACCGCTGGATGTAATCCCAGTTTGACCTGATCCTTGTTGTAAACTCTCATATGGTTGTTCTCTAGGAGGGAACAATGAAAGAGCATACTGCCCTCCACATGGTGGAAATCCAGTACTTAAAGGGTAAATTGGCCCTTGAAGACACATTGGATTAATTTGTTGAGTTTCAACATAAGAAGTACCAGATGATAATCCGGATGAAGAAATAGGAACTAACCATATTGTCGTCCCTGATGGGACTCCGGCTTGTTGTTGACAATTCGCCGGGACAGATGGTATACCAGCGAACATCGTTGGAGTAGTAGCAGGAGGTTCTGCTGCTGCTGTGTCAGACGACACAGTCCTAGATGTCGACGGTCGTTCAGACATATCTAGTCTATCCAAAAGATTTCTTAGCGATTCTACAAGAACTTACGATGCCAAAAGACTGACTTCGAAGATCAACGCAGGAATAGGGGTGATTATGTTCCGTTTAAGATGAATTTTATATGACGACGCTTTAGACACAACTTGCTTTTTCACTTTTTAAGAGTCGAGAAAAAGCTAAAGATGACTCTAGTCTCCTTCGATGTATTAACGAGCCCGAAGTGACAAATGCTCGGATGGACTTTTTCAGTTATAGAGTTTGAAAAAGGCCAAAAGAAACTACTCTGGAGTTCTAGGCAAGGGTGTGCCAAACCTTTCACGAAACCACAGAATACGTTTTACGGTACGAGTGGTCGATCTTCGTGAATGCCGTGTTCACTGTATCGTGATCAGTAGGGCGGTCGACACAGCTTCCTATGGATAAAGGCTTTGTTCCTATAGAAGTCCCCCAATATATGAGACGGTACGCGGGGCACAAGTCCGTATTAGTGCTATTGTCCCTCAGGAGGAATCACCCACCTTTGTAGAGATCGACAGTCACTATGTTTAACGACGCCGGTTCACGTCTCTACCTAGACCTCTACTGTGTTTCGTTATGTTTCAAAGCGTTGTTAGATAAATTCAGTTCTTTTTAGGTTGATCTTGCTTAACAGTTTGCCTTTATGGATCACCACGTAATGTATGATACAACTCCTAAATGCAGTCTAAGAATGATAAGCAAGCTTTTTCAATTCTTTCAACTTATGAAAACCTTAACTACTGAAGGAAAAGAAAGAGATAATCTTTTCAAACAGATCATGGAGCACACACTAATGCACTTTCCCTAAATTGACATGCAAACTGTCAAAATGCACATGCACAATGCAAGTGTTTCTTTTCTTCTTTCTTAATGTTGTGTATGACAAAAAGAAAGCTGTTGTACAATTTCGAATTCAATTTCAAGCGAAAGCAAACAAGTATTGTCCAACAATCAAAAGAACACCTTAAGATTTAATCGTTTCTACCCAAGAAATATTGAAATTCGAACCAGATAACGAAAGCAAATGTTCAAGTGGCTATGAACAGCAATAAACTAGCTCTTAGAAACACAACGACACTTTCTCAAAGGTCTAGATCCAAGAGGTCACAGCAAGACTAGCTCACTTTCGCTACGGTAAACTGTGAATGAAAGCAAGAAATACAATAAGAACAATCACGGTTTCAACATACAACTGAGGCGGAATGAGGGCAAAGAAAGGTAGTTTTAGCTGGGTATACAGGTTGACAGCAGGCTGCAAAAACAATATTGAAAACTGGGCAACAGACAGTGGGGAACCCCAGTTGCACAAGGCAAAACTGGATCAGCGCAGGTAGATGCACTGTCAGACAGGGATGCAGCGCAGGTAGCCCCTTCGGGACCTGCGTTGCAGTGCAGGTAGCCTTTGTTGCAGCTGCACTGAACGAGACAACTCTCGTCCGTCCCAGATTCCGGGTCACAGTTTGCTAAAAAATCAACGGTTTTTCCCAAATTAGAGGCGGTCAGTCAAGTATACTCTAGAGGATGATTAAGGAAGATGAACACTATCACAAAGAGCAAAAAAGAGTCCTTGTGGATCAGCTCTTCAAATCATGAACATGCCCAGCACTGGGCTAGAGTAGCTGCCCTCTACTGTGCATGCGAAGGACTCGCATGCAGTTCGATTCGGTACTCCCTTTGTTCAAGAGATGAATAGCAAGAAACACAAGCTACCAACAAGACACGCTCCCCAGCGGAGTCGCCAGTCTGTTGTGGGGGAAAGTATCCAACTCGGAATGACCCTAACCCACTCTAAGGGTGACAGTTCCTTAGCAACAGCTGAAAGCAAAGCTATCTAAAGTTTCTTCTTTATGACATGCAAGAGATAAAAAGGATAGATCCACTTACCGATGTCTTGCGCAAATGGTCGATCCAATCTCCTTTGATGGCCGCTTGCTCCCAGCTCCAAGTCTATTCATGGGCCTAGCTACACGAGATCCTGCAAATAAGACAAGAAAAGGAAACTACAAGAGGCATGCATGCATAACTGATTCAAGGATTAGCATAAATCAAAGACGCAAGTAAGACAATACACATTGAAACACATGCGAATAGAAGAACCTCAAATGCTTTATTGATATATACAAGTAAGGTTCAGGCGGTGATACAACCATGAGAGGTCCAATCCAGCATCACCTTCCCGATGGAGAGAAATCTCTTCTTCACCTCCCTCAAGAAATCACCCAATGCTCACTACTGCAAACCAACAGCGATTCTTTGCACCAAATTCCGGCCTTCTGATCCCATGGGATGAGATCCTTATATAGAGTTTTGGAGTGAAGGCAAGTCATGTTGATGTGTGACTTGCTGTGCTCTTCAACTCCAGTTGTTCTTCAGTCCTTGAGTCCACTCGGAGTTTCTACCTTTCATTTGAAGTTTTAGAAGCTCTTAACTCATCATTAGGCGAATCTTTTGATCCAAGTGTCGTTCTTGAAGCTTCCTGGGCACTGGCATATTGAGAAAAAGATTCTTCCACATGTCCAAGTGCACCCAACACAGGTAGCCTTTGTCCTACTTGCTATGCAACGCAGGTAGCCTTTGTTGTACCTGCTATGCAGCGCAGATGCCTAGTGGGGCAGCTGCTTTGATCCAAAACTGACCTGTTTTTGAGTGTTTTTCAGTGGAGAACTGATTTGCAGAGCTGTGGTTTGCTGACCTTGTTCCTCCAAGGGTAAGAACAACATGTTTAGGGACTTTGGATCCCTCAGATTATTGACATTTCATGCTCCATGCTGTAAGGCACAAAAAATGTCTATAACAAGAAGAAATAGTGATCAAAGTTATAAGAACTCCAAACAACCTATACATAATCAAGGGAGGACAACAACAATGCTACCTAAGCAAAAATAATGAACACTGGCTATGGCATAGAAGATTGGGGCATCTAAGTTTCTCTCAAATAAAAGAAGCATGCAGATACCGGGCTATTCATGACCTTCCTAATATCAACATTCTAGAAAATACAATATGAAAATCATGTCAATTTGGTAAGCAAACCAGAGAACATTTCCCTAAAAAGGAAGGATCAACTAGTAAGCCTCTTGAACTTGTTCATACTGATTTATGTGGTCCATCAAGGAAAAAGTCACCTCATGGAGAGGAATACTTTATAATGTTCATTGATAACTTTTCGAGAATGTGTTGGATAGGACTTCTAAAGCATAAAGATGAAGCATTTGAAAAGTTCAAATCCTTCAAAGCTTTTGTTGAAAATGAATTAGATCGCAGAATCAAATGCCTCAGGTCTGATCGAGGAGGGGAATTTACCTCGGATGAACTTTTTGACTTTTGTGAAGAAAATGGAATAAAAATGGAATTCTCTAATGCAAGGACTCCTCAGAAAAATGGAGTGGTAGAAAGGATGAACATAACCGTTCAACAAATGGCTCATGCCATGCTAGATGAGTTTGGAACTCCTGCAACATTTTGGGGTGAAGCTGCATTTGCTGCCATCACTATTCTCAACAAAACAAACATTCAGGTAAACAACACTCAAACTCCACATGAACTTTGTTATGGTAAGACTCCTACTGTAAAATACTTTTGGAAGCAAATGTTACATCAAAAGGATTGATGAAAACCTTGGCAAGTTTGAACCTATAGCAGATGAAGGCATTCTCCTTGGTTACTCCTCTCGAAGTAAAGGATATAAGAGTTATAATAAAAGACTTGGGAAAATTTTTGAAAGTATTGATGTTGTGGTTGATGAAGAAGGCAAAAATCCAAAGTCGGTAAAAACTGAAGATTATGAAGAAGAAGAGGACTATCCTTCCACATCAAATCAGACTAATTCTGAAGAAGAAACCAATGAGGCACCAGAAGAATAGATAACAGTAGAAGAAAAGAATCCATCCAGATATGTTCAGAAAAATTATCCGGAGACTCAAATTTTGGGGTAGAAAGAAGCAGGTGTGCAGACAAGAAGAACTATTACAGAAGCTTCAAGCTATCTAGCATTACTTTCCTCCATCAAACAACAAATGTAAATGAAGCATGCAAAGATGAATGTTGGGTCAAGGCCATTAAGGAAGAACTTGAGCAGATTGAAAAGAATAATACTTGGGCATTGGTTCCTAGACCTAATGATAAGAATGTCATAGGAACCAAATGGATATTCAAAAACAAGCTGAATGAAAATGGAGAAATTATTAGAAAGAAAGCCAGAATTGTTTGTAAAGGGTATGCTCAACAAGAAGGCATATATTTTGAAGAAACTTTTGCAACTGTTTATAGACTTGAAGCCATAAGAATGTTCGTTGCTCTTTCTAGCTTTCAAAAGTTCAAAGTATACCAAATGGATGTAAAATCTGCCTTTCTTAATGGAGACTTAGAAGAAGAAGTATATATTGAGCAACTAGATGGATTCATCCTTGGAAATGATCCAAAACTTATATGCAGACTTAGAAAGGCTCTCTATGGTCTAAAACAAGCTCCAAGGGCCTGGTATTATTGTCTTGACAAATACCTCCATCAACAAGGTTTTTCAAAAGGATCAGCTGATAGCAATCTATATACAAAAATTGACAATGATAAATTGCTAATACTTGTTGTGTATGTTGATAATATCAATTTTGGTAGCAATGAAGAAGCCATGAATCAAAACTTTGCTTTGGTAATGCAGAAAGAATTTGAAATTTCCTTGCTTGGTGAGCTCACATATTTTCTTGGTTTACAAGTTCAACAAAATAAAGATGGTTATTTTTCTATCACAAACCAAGTACCTCAAGTAGATCTTGAAGAGATATGGCATGGAATATTCTAAACTAGTATGTACCCCTATGTTAACAGGATGCAACCTTAGCTCAAATGATGAATCAACAGCAATACATCAACCAACCTGCAGATCCATGATTGGTAGTTTGCTTTATCTAACAGGTACCCGACCAGATATCATGCATGTAGTGGGAATAGTTGGAAGATTCCAAGCAAATCCAAATGAATCACACCTTCAGGCAGTCAAAAGGATTTTGAAATATCTTCAAGGAACACAAAAATTTGGTTTATGGTATCCTAGAGATACAGATCTTACACTTCATGCATATACAGATGCAGATTGGGTAGGAAGCGTGGATGGCAAAAAAAGAATTAGTGATGGTGCATTCTATATGGGTTCCAGATTAGTGTCTTGGTTCAACAAGAAATAAAGTTCAATTGCTTTATCTACAGCTAAAGAAAAATATGTGGCTGCTGCATCTTGTTGCACACAACTCCTTTGGATGATGCAAACATTGCAAGACATTTAGATCACATGTATTCCACCCATCTCCATTCTATGTGATAATACAAGTGCAATCAGTATTTCAAAGAATCCAGTCATGCATTCCAAGACCAAGCACATACCTATCAAATATCATTTTCTCCTGGAACAAGTGCTTCAACAAAAGGTCAAATTGGACTATGTTCCCTCCAAAGAATAGGTTGTTGATATATTCACCAAACCACTACCCAGAGAGACATTTGAATACCTCGAGTAGTTGATGCATCATCTTGTTGTTGAAACTTAAATCCATTTCAAAGAAAAGTGGTTGTACGCAAGTTTCATGAAATGTATCCGTGTACATACGCCAGTTTCTATGGATACAATCGTGTATATGTTGGTTTGAAGAAAATTAGTGGTCCAGACTCAGGATGAAAAGAGTCTGATATGGGTTTGACAGTGATCATCTCGTACAGGTTCAAGGGAGCATATACTTCTAATAATGCATTGTTGGCATTATCTTAGAATATCTTGGTACAATTTCATAGTTGTTTCTTATTTAGGTGGAACAATTGCAGAGGGAGCTAGTTTGGATGATGATTGACAGATGTTGCTAATGACTATCATAATCTTGTTTTAGATATTTTGTCTCTATGTCATGTATATCTTTTAGTATCAAGGTCATGTAACAGCCTAGTTTGTTTTCCCACTATGCATGGGATGGATGATGTAATGTTCTTGTTTTATCATTGATAAAAATTTGGTATATCCCCACTTGGTTGGGTGGATGAGTCAATCTTGGTATATCCCCACTTGGTTGGGAGGTGGATGCATGTATGAGTCTTTGGTGATAGGAAGGCCATTTATGATGTACAGAGTCATGTTATTCATGTAGAACATCGTTTTGTAGACCTTGCTTACATTCAGGGGGAGCATGATCAACACACTTCAACATATCAGAGATTTCAACATGTACTCAGGGGGAGCATAACCCTTTGCCCTTGATGACAAAGGGGGAGAGTGACTTGGGGTTGCCATCAAGTCCAAAGGGGTAGATTGTTGGCATTATGACATAGGTTTGGCGCTATGACATAGGTGTTGTCCTTGATGACAACTCACCCAGAGGAAAGATCACAGTTCAGGCTCACAGAATGAAGGAAAAATAGGTATACACAGTTTCCCCTTGACCAAGCCGCATATACACACAGGTTAGCAGACCAAAAGGCACATATGCATATACACACACTTTCACGCAAGAAGAGGCACGTACATGTTTGAAAACTTGGTTTTGGTCTGTGGTATTTGGTCCATGGTATTTTGACCCATGGTATTGGTCCAAGGTATCTTGTCTGAAGTGTTGATCCCAGGTAATTGGCCCAAGGTATTGATTCTAAGTAGTTTTGGACCATGGTATTGAGGAAGGCCTAAAACTATAAAAGGAGGAGGAGATCATTAGGAAAAAGCACTCAAGTAATTGAATATCCAATGAAGAGCAAGATCTAGAATATTGATCATTGGGTTATGGTACATAGCTGGATCTGAATCAAGGAGGAACCTGTGCGCTTGATGAAGGATAAGTTCTATTAATGGGTCGAGATCTTAAGGCTTGAAGAGAAGTACCTTTGTGTGTTTTTGATCTTTTATCTGAATAATTGACGCATGTCGTAATTTGTAAATCTAATGATCTGGGTATAACTAATTTCTGAATAGTTGTAAAGGTTAAATCATCTTTTACAGATCTGTACGCAGGTTCATTATAGCAAAGACCCGTATACATGCTGGTTCAGAATTTCAAAATAGTGTATATGCAGGTTCACCTTGGGAAGAATGTGGATGCACACAAGTTTGACACATTGAATTAGCGTACACCTCATAAAAAATATTTTAGCTACTTCTGTTTGCTGTTGCAGTGTTCTGGGTTCTGGGTTGGGTTTTGGTTACTGTTACAGTGTTCTCGTTACAACATTCAGAGAAGTGATTGTTTGATTTAGTTTTGATTGGTATAAAGGAGACTGATTGATGTATATATATTCGATGTTTGATTGATGTTATTAATGGATCCAGTCTAAAAATTTATGAAATGTGGTCCCTGAAAGAAAACAGAAGGTTGTAGCCTTCTGTAGGTTAGCACATATGTACTAGTAAACACATCAGTGAGTACAAGAGCTAAGGGGGTTGTAGCTCCCTTCCAGGAAAAGCTAGAGAATGAGAGAAGGTTGTAGCCTTCTATAAGTAGAAGCCTGCGTACTAGTATAAGACTGCACCAGTACAAAATTTGTAAAAAGAAGTTTCTTATTAAAGAAATATAGAGATGATTGCAACATGTGGTTTTCACCCACATTGGGTTTCAACCTTATATCTTGTGTTCATGTGTGTGATTGTCTGTTTTGTTTACTGCACCTGGTTACTATTTATATGATTCTGATGCACAGATTAAAGGCCCACTAACTAAATTATAAGTTTGCAAGGTATATGCTAGTTTCTCTAAACGCAGTTGCGTATACACGCAAGTTACATTAACAGAAGTAGCGTATATGAATTTGATTATGGACATGAAATATTGTTAACTTGCTAATATTGATGCACCCCCACTCTCAGTATTATTTCCAACACTCTAATGCAAAATCTGAAATGCACAACAAGGAGATAAGAGGTCAACCCCATCAACAACCAAGGAAAGAAAGTCTTCAAAGAAAATCCTTTACTCCTAACGATGGAAGTGTTAATCGACTCCTTCCTCTAATGAATAATGTTAAATGTTTTATATGTCATAATTTTGGACATGTTGCAGCAAGATGCATAAGTAGAATGGTTCAAGCTAATAACCATCATAGAGAAAGATCATCAACTTCCAAGTACTTTAAGGGATATTGTTTTTCATTCAATATGTTTGGTCACAAAGCCATTGATTTCTTAGAAGGAATATGAAACATATAACATGTTATGCTTGTAACAAGTTTGGGCATATAGCAAAAGAATGCCGGAGAAAATTTTGGCCAACATAAAAAAGGGAGCAAACATCATCACACTCCAAGGTATGGAAGAAGGAATTACAGACATAATAGACTCACAAGAAACTGAAAGTATGAAATTTCAGTGTTCTAATACTCATACACAGTTATCATAAATACAAGTTGCGTATATACATGAGTTAGAAGTTGCATAGTCGCGTATATGTTGGTTTGATGAAGATGCAATAAGACAAAATCAAAGAAAAAGGGTCTGATATGATCAAGAGAAATATCAATTATCTTTTATGTCTTGATTAATCATGAATACACTCTGTGGATGTTGTTTGGAAGTTCTGTTGATTCTCATAATTATTTGATGACTTGATGTATAACCAGCTGATGATGATTCTTATTGATGTTTGCAATGATAAGATCTGATAGTGAACAATTGGCATAGGTTCAGGGGGAGAATATGTTATGCTTCTAATAATTCATTGTTGGCATTATGTATAGAAGTCTTTGGTACATAACAACTCTTATCAATGGTGATGATGCTTATGTTGTTGAAGTGTTTAAATGATACATCATATGCTGCAGTCATGAGTTTCCTTTGATGAAATCTTAGATATTGTTTGAGCCACATAGTTGTTATTCATATCAGATTTATGGATGATTCTGGATGACTCTTTTGATGATGCATATAGTTATGTTTCTTACATGGTGATCTTCACAAGGACAAGGAGAAGAGAAAAGCTTGAGTGTTATAGACAATTTTGTGCCTTACAGCAACAAGCATGAATTGTCAATAATCCAAGGGATCCAAAGTTCCCTAAACATGATGTTCCTACCCCTAGAGGAACAAGGTCAGCAAACCAACAGCTCTCAGATCAGTTCTCCACCTGAAAACACTCAAAAACAAGCAATCCTGAAATCAAAGCAGGTGCTCCACTAGGTTTCCGCGCTGAAACGCAGTTGCTCCATGGTGTACCTGCGTTGCAAAGCAAGTGGAACAAAGGCCACCTGCGCTGAGCGAGATGGGACAAGTGGCACAATGAGTCATTGCTCTGGAATCTTCCAAAAATGACACTTGGATCAGGGATTTCGCCTTGTGATGAGTCAGAGGCTCTGTTTCTCCAAGTGGAAGCAAAGTTCACCAAGTGGACTCAAGAACTGAAGATCAACTAAAGATTAACTGAAGAGAGAGAGGACACAAGGCAGCTACACATCAGTTGCAAGCTGACTCATCCTTTCTCAATTCATCTATATATTGAGCTCTCTCCTATGAGCTCAGGAGGCTGGAATTTTGTGCAAAGTAATGATATGCTGTTGGTTTCACTATTGAGTTATTGGGTGATTGTTTGAGAGAGGTGAAGAAGAGCAATTCTTTCTGCTGGGAGGTGTTGCTGGGTTGGAGCCTTCAATGGTTGTAATACTCTCAGAACCTTTATTTCTTCATTAATAAAAGCTATTGAGGTTCTTCTATGTGCTCTTGTTTCAATAATATATTGTGATGATTGCATGTTTGGTTTACACTAATCCATGAACCAGTTATGATTGCATGCCTCTTGTAGTTTCCTTCTTTGTTATTTTGCAGGATCTCATTGTAGCTGGGCGAGTAGAAGAACAAAGAGCTAGGAGCAAGCGGCCAAAGAGAAGAGTTTGGATTCGACATTAAGCGCAAGGCAACGGTTAGTGCATTTCTCCATTCTCTTTTGCTTTCATAAAGAAGTAAACCTTAAGTAGTTTGTTTTACAGTTGTTGCTAAGGAACTGTCACCCTTAGAGTGGGATAGGGTCATCCGAGTCGGATACTTTTCCCTACAACAAACTGGCAACTCCGCTGGGGATCGTATCTGTTTGATTGTTTGTAGTATTTCGCTATTCATTTCCTGAACAAAAGAGTACCAAATCGAAAAGCTTTTGACTATATCAAAAGCGAAGTAGAGGGCAGCTACTCTAGCTCATTTCTGAGCATGTTCATGATTTGAAGAGCTGATCTACAAGGATCCTTGTAAGCTCTTAGTGATAGCTTTTCACCTTCCTTGTCATCCCTTTGAGTGTGCTTGACTGATTGCTTCTGATTTGAGCAAAAACTGTGCATTTTTGAGAAAATTGTGACTCGGAAACTGAGAAAACGCAACTTTCGTTTTCCAAAGCAGGTAGTACACAGGCTACCTGCTTTGCAACGCAGGTCTCGAAGGGGCTACCTGCGCTAAGAGCCAGACTGGCTGAGCAGCACCTGCGTTGGCCCAATTTTGCCTAGTGCAGTTGGGGTTTCCTCCCTTTCTCTTGCCTGTTTTCACTTAGATTTTGCTGCAAGTTGTCTTTCTTGTACCTGTTCTGAAACCAACCTTACTTGCCATCATTCCGCCTCTGTTATATAAAAAAATTGTACTTGTTCTTTTGTATTTCTTGCGTCATTTACAATTTCCCATAACGAAAAGTAAACTAGTCTTGCTTTGGCCTCTTAGATCTGAACCTGTGTTAGGCATTTTGCTGGTCTAAAGAGTTAGCTTGTTTGCTGTCCATAGCTGATTAGTCATTTTACTTTCGTCATTATGGTTTGATTTCATGCATTTCCAGTGATTAAACAAGTAAATCTTAAGGTGTCTTTTGATTTTGGACAAGCTTGTTTACTTTCGCTTTAAATCGAAATCAAAGTTATATAGCAACTTTCTTTTTGTAACCCATCAACATTAAGAAAGGGAAAAGAAAATACATGCATTGTGCATTTTGCATTTGAAAAAAGTTTGCATGATGATTTAGGAGAAAGTGCATTAGTTTGTGCTGTATGAACTGTGTGAAAAGATTTTCCTTTCTTCTCCCTCAGTAGTTAAGATTTTCATCAGTCAAAAAGATTTGAAAAAGCTTGCTTCTCATCTTAGGCTGCATTTAGGAATTTGTCATATACATCTCGTGGTGAACCTTGAAAGGCAAACTTTAAAAAGATCAAATTAAAATATACTGAATGAACCTAACAACGCATTTGAAACATAATGCAAACACATAGAGGTCTAGGTAGAGACGTGTTCCGGCGTCGTTAAACATAGTGACTGTCGATCTCTACGAAGGTGGGTGATTCCTCCTGAGAGTCGGTGGCACTAATACGGACTTGTGCTCCCACGTACCGTCGCGTATATATTGGGAGACCCGTATAGGCAATTATCCTTTATCCTTAGGAAGCCGTGTCGGCCGCCCTACTGATCGCGATGCAGTGAACATAGCATTCACGAAGATCGACCACCCGTACCGTAAAACGTATTCTGTGGTTTCGCGAAAGGTTTGGCACACCCTCTGCCTAGATCTCCAGAGCAGTTTCTTTTGGCCCTTTTCAAACTCTATAACTGAAAAGGTCCAACCGAGCATTTGTCACTTCAGGCTCGTTAATACATCGAAGGAGACTAGAGTCATCTTTAGCTTTTTCTCGACTCTTAAAACATGAAAAAGCAAAGTTATGTTTAAAAGCGTCTAATAAAATTCATTCAAATCGGAAACACAAATTTTCCCCTTTATATTTTAGTTGATCGAGTAATCCGCAATCGTGGAAGAAAATCAATTGAATATCTGTCGTTCTCGGAGGCTTGCGAGTCAAGCGTCTTTGTCTCCGGAATCGAAAATAGTCTGGGCAAAGCGAACTCGTCGAACCAGTTCAAAATCTCCTTTAAAAGTTAGAACAAGTGTTCCAACAACATCTGAGATTCTGGTTACTCCAAACATTTCCGGAACCCTGCCTCCATAGAAGAAGTTAAACCGCCACAGAAGGGCAGTAATACTGATCCTAGTCTGGGGGCAAATATTTGTATGACTGAACCAGTTCCATCTGTAACCGGTCCAGAGAGTTTTGTTCCTCAAACATCTGTTGCTGTCGATACAACCCCTTCTTCGGCACCGGAAATCTTTTACGGACCTGACGGTCTTCCTCTTCCACCTGGTCTGATTGCGATAGAGGAAATTATAGAGGAACCGCAAGTATCCACTCCAACTCATTTTGGAGTAAGGGTCACTCTATTTCCTGCTACAACAGAAGTTTGTCCATCACCAGTGGAAGTTCCTGTAGAATCACTAGGCAATCAATTGGATAGACTCAAAATGTCTGAACAACCGTCGACATCTAGGACTGTGTCAAATGACACGGTGACAGCAGAAGTACCTGCTGCGAATCCAACAATGTTCGCCGGCATACCATCTGTCCCAACTAGCTCTCAATCGCTAGAAGGAGTCCACCAAGGGACTATCTCGACAGTATGGTCTGTTCCTGTTTGTTCCGGAGTAATGTCTGGTAACTCTTATGGTGAGACTCATCAAATTGACCCTTTTGGGAATCTAATTAGGCCATCCAGTCCTCCAGGACAATCAATTGCCTTGAGTTCTGGATTACCACCGTATGGGGGGCAGTATGCCCTTTCATTACCCCCTCCGGGAGGGTACCCATACGGGAGTTCTCAACCTTATTCAAGTTATGGTGGAATTGCAACGAGTAGTTGGGTACCTATGCTATCCCAGCCACCAAGAGTTGTATATTCTATGCAACAGTGTGTACCTGTGACAAACATCCCAACTACACCGGCTATTGTAACCGTGTCGCAAGTTCAAACGATGCCTGTTGTATGTCAACCTCAGATCTCTCAGGTTCTCATGCAACAACCCCTTGACCCTGCGACCCAACCACAATCGCCTACTGGTGGGGCGACACAAGTACAATCGGGTACAATCACCCCACATCTTGGTCCAATGGTTAGTGTAGCGCAACAACCCATGGTATCACAACCGTGGATAGTGAAATACCAACAGCCACAATTCCAACAAGTGTACCAAGGTTCTGAACAGCAAATCTTTGCGAATACTGGACAACCATATATCCAAAATGGTCAAAATCAACCACTTTATAGTGGTCAAGTCCATCAACCGTATCAATCATACCAACATCAACTCCATTATGCTGGTATGAAAAGACCAACTGTTCAGGCGATTCCATCGTATCCTGGTTACGCTTCACCTAACTTGAATCAACAGTTACCATTCGTGGCGACTTTAGAGTTGCCTGATTTACATCGGTTAACCAATGATCCAATTGCTTACGCCCCTTGGTGGCCAGTGATTCCGCACAAACTTCCATCCGACATTCCTAAATTCAATGGAAATCCAGGTGAAGACCCGTCGAATCATGTGATGACATTTCATCTATGGTGTTCGTCGAACACTTTAAATGACGATTCGATAAGGCTTCGCCTCTTTCAGAGGACATTGACAGGTCCAGCGGCAAAATGGTATATAGAATTGCCTAGAGCTTCGTTCGACAATTTTAGCTCCCTTGCCACGACATTCTTAACCCACTTTCAATTACCAATAAGGTATGAAACGGGAACAGAGATATTGACCAACTTCAAACAGACAACCGCAACTCATATATCAGATCATATACATGAGTGGTGACGTCGACGAAGAATGGTTAAAACATACGTTCCTGATCAGCTTTTAGCTGAGTGGTTTATAAAGTCGTTACTTCCGGCCATAACGGAAGATGTGGCAAAGGGGGGAGTCGTAACAGAAGAGCAGGTTATCGCTCGTGCACAATATCTGGACTTAGTATATAGTCAGTCCGGCACGCTCTATGAAAAAATACCAGACGCCCCTAGACCAGAGCTTTCAATCCCTCCTCCTCCTAAATCAAATAGTGACTCTCATGCCGGCGATGGCGTGATTGGCACGGCAAACACGAATCCGAAAAGGACCAATCAAAAGAAGGCCCGTAAGGATTCGAATCAAAATGCGCATAACGAAATCCTTGCTTCGGAAGTAAATTCCGTATCGACAGATAAGGGCAAAGAAACCAATCAACCAAGAAGCAAGAAGAATCAAAACAAAGGGAAGAAGAAGAAACAAGGAGAGTCATCTCCTCGAAGAACTTCTTCAAGCCCTCCTCAAGATAGGAAACCACCTTATGGGTGTCAGATATGTGATGAGGATCACTGGATGAGAGAATGTCCATACAAAGCTGATCTAAAAAGATTCTTAAAGAGTTCGCAAACTCCAGCTGTGTTAACTGATCCGTTTCCCGATCGAGGAAAAAATCTGGTTGGTAGTGGAAATGCTTCACCGTCGCAAGTGCTTATGTTATCGATATCGAAGCAACAGAATGATGCTTTGATTTCGACAAGGAACAAAGATTACGGGAATCCACAGGTGTCGAACGATAAAGGTAAAGATCAACCTAGCAGTTCGACAACAACTTCGGCAGAAGTTGTACCCCCCATCACACATGAATTAACAATAAAACCGCCAAAGGGAGTAGTACACAAGTCGACATTTAATCCTCGTGCCAGAGCGGCACAACATTATAATATAGTGGAAGATTTGGCGCAATCGCCGTCTGCTATGTCGACTCTTGAAGTACTACAAAATTGCCCATCCCAAAGGCAGGCATTGTTATCAGCAATTGGTGGGGTGGATCCTAAAGATTCCAATCTTGTATCCTTTGATCACAAAGGATATGATCCTCAGTTACCAGCTCAACTAGCTTTCCTCGTCCAAGTGAAAGCCCTCAACAAAACTGTTCATCGAACAATTATTGATGAGGGGGCATCGACATGTATTATGTCGATGAGTTGCTGGAAAACCTTAGGATCTCCAACCTTGTCGCGATCATCGACAACATTAAAAGCATTCGACGGAAGGACATATACCCCTTACGGTATCCTTAGTAACTTGAAAGTTGAACTAGGGGGAAAAACAGTAGAAATAGATGTTGAAGTCATTGATGGCAATCTTGACTATAACATCCTACTAGGAAGACCATGGATTTATGCCATGGAAGCTGTTGTGTTGACCTATTTTAGGAAAATCGCATTCCCCTTTCAAGGAGAGATTACAATCATTGACCAAAAAAATTTCCTCCCTAATGGTTCACAAGTTACAGGAAGTGTTCCTCTGATCCATGGAAGCAACCATTTGTTTCAAAATATCGGAGTAGGCCTACAAAAAGATCCTACATTAATGGGAACTTTCACCCTTCCGTCAACGTTCATTGTGGGAGAAGTGGCGACGCTAGGAACCTGCAATATGATATCTTCCGCACAAAAGATGTCAGAAAACGATATCAGCGTGGATCATGCAAAGGTTTTGTCCCCAAGCCCAATGGAAGTATTGTAGCAATCAATTTTCTTGGCCTGGGGGGCAACCCCAAATCAACGCTCATCAAGCGTTTGGATAGATAGGTCTAGAGAATATGGCACCCCTTTAAGTCCTTGGTCGCGAGTGCATGGAACCGACAAAGGAATAGTCCAATCAATGGTAATTGACGGGGCACCATGGAATGATTCCCACCATCGTTCCCTTCTCCCGGGTTGTTGGGAAGATACTCAAAATAATCTTTATCATCCTTCAGTTTTTTATTTTCTATCGAGTACTGTAAATACAGTGGGCAATGAGGATAGTTCTTTTACTATGTCAACCTCATTAAAAAATGAAACGATCCCCTTTCCAGATCTCAATGGTAAACCTTCATTCCAACCAACAAAGTTGAATGCAATGAAGCTTGGGGGGCATGCACCTCGATTTGCGTTATTATGCTGGGGGCACGCAAACATATCATTAAGCAAGGTTTGATCGCTTTCAAGCTCGTTAAAAAATGAAGCCATCTTCGAGCAGTTTTGTATAGAGTTCATGCTCGTTAAAAAATAAACACAAGTTGTGAGCAATCTTTCCCTACAGTTCAAGCTCATCCAGAAAAAATGAACCGGTAAACAACCTCGAGAAATGTAACCTTTGAAAGCCATATTAAAAGCCCTTGGTCGTGTTTATATGCCATCACCTCCATCCGTTCATTTGGCCAATCGTTCACCTCCATATGTTTGTTTACCCTTTTTGAGGAACAGCTGCGAAGAGTGATTCCACTTAGCCATCCTTGTGACACTGCTGTGATTGGAGAATTCCAACCTGTACCTGGAATCTGCTGCTATCCCTGTTCATCACTCGTTCCACAAAAGACGAGTCTTCTTTGAGCTCTTTTCACTGACTCGTAAAATATGAAAAGTTTGCCGAGTTTTCGCCTTCCAGCTCGTTAAAGGACAAGAAGAGCTATCCCTCCTCTAGATTTTAATCTTTTTGGACCTGAGGGATTATTACACAAAAAGATCGAGCGCTTGTTTTGTTCGGCTCGTTAAAGAAATCGAAAATTCATCCCTTCTATATTGTTTTATACTTTTTCGGACTTAAGGGATTAGAAGACGAAAAAGGAATTTTGGAGTTAACTTTTCGTATCTTTTCAGACTCTCTAAAAATGAAAAGGACCGAGTTTTCTTTGTCGTTAGACTCGTTAAAATGATTAAATAGCGACAAACTTGTCTTTAGACGAGAACGAGTTTCCCTATCGCTAGGCTCGTTAAAACATAGCGATGGGCTTGCCCGAAGGGCAGGTTATAGAACAAGCATATGTTATCCTCCTCAAGCTTGACAAAAATAAAGAGGTACTGGTCAGCAATGACTGGGGAAAAATTGGGAGAACCTCACAGCATTAATGGTAGCAAGTCTCTCTTGAACATGACACTTTGTCCTCCGTATCACATCGGGTTGGGTTGTTTCATTCACCGGTCTCATAACCATGGTCCTCGCCACACCATCCACAATTGGGGTAATGCTACCAATCCATCACATCAGTGTCGTTATATGTTCAAGAGATGTGGTTCTGTAAAGAGTCAACCGTGTTCCACCCACTACCATACATTATCCTTCATCCACTTCATGACCGCCACCCTGAATCATACATCACAGTTTGTTTTCACCTCATCACAATCACTAGCTCCGTTCCGTGTCACTGATGTGGGATTCATTAAGGCTCTCCTTTGACGGATCGCTCCTTGTCGACATCAGCTCATTATCCAAGGAGTTGATCTAGGAACACCCCCCTCAATACTTTGAAGCTTGCATGCCTCAATGGCAAGTTTCTCACTTCCGGCGACAGGTATACATCAATGACCTTCGACCAGAAGATTTTGCATGGTGGTCGACGCCAAGTCCTTTATTCCCACCATGTGGATTGTACTGCCGTACCTTGAGGGTCATCATCCTTATTGGTGACTCCTCTTGCGCTTGTTAACGGTTTACATCATTGACCGGTAATCAAGCGATGTCTTTCCATGTTCAACTTCAAGAAATTCTCACATGGATCGACTTGTACATCGAGTGAAGATCGGAAGAGATTGAAGACCCCGGATCTAGTTTCATCCATCTGGGCTGCGATATATATTCATGACATAAAGACATTTGATATGTACATCATTACAGCAGATGATCATCCTTCTCAAAGGATGATAATTCCAGCAGAGAATTATCAGTCTACAATCAGACGATCGTCTGTTCTATGTACCAAAATGTATTTATAAAGCTGAGCATGGGAATGCCCGCCTTAGCTAGATCATGAAAAATGTATGAAAAATAATGTATTGTATTGTATATTATTACAGGACACTTCTTAGCAGATTGAATGAACTTCGGATCCTCTCAATAAAGCATTTCACCCGATAAACGACCTCATACTTTAGGGGGCATCTGTTATAGACAATTTTGTGCCTTACAGCAACAAGCATGAATTGTCAATAATCCAAGGGATCCAAAGTTCCCTAAACATGATGTTCCTACCCCTAGAGGAACAAGGTCAGCAAACCAACAGCTCTCAGATCAGTTCTCCACCTGAAAACATTCAAAAACAAGCAATCCTGAAATCAAAGCAGGTGCTCCACTAGGTTTCTGCGCTGAAACTCAGTTGCTCCATGGTGTACCTGCGTTGCAAAGCAAGTGGAACAAAGGCCACCTGCGCTGAGCGAGATGGGACAAGTGGCACAATGAGTCATTGCTCTGGAATCTTCCAAAAATGACACTTGGATCAGGGATTTCGCCTTGTGATGAGTCAGAGGCTCTGTTTCTCCAAGTGGAAGCAAAGTTCACCAAGTGGACTCAAGAACTGAAGATCAACTAAAGATTAACTGAAGAGAGAGAGGACACAAGTCAGCTACACATCAGTTGCAAGCTGACTCATCCTTTCTCAATTCATCTATATATTGAGCTCTCTCCTATGAGCTCAGGAGGCTGGAATTTTGTGCAAAGTAATGATACGCTGTTGGTTTCACTATTGAGTTATTGGGTGATTGTTTGAGAGAGGTGAAGAAGAGCAATTCTTTCTGCTGGGAGGTGTTGCTGGGTTGGAGCCTTCAATGGTTGTAATACTCTCAGAACCTTTATTTCTTCATTAATAAAAGCTATTGAGGTTCTTCTATGTGCTCTTGTTTCAATAATATATTGTGATGATTGCATGTTTGGTTTACACTAATCCATGAACCAGTTATGATTGCATGCCTCTTGTAGTTTCCTTCTTTGTTATTTTGCAGGATCTCATTGTAGCTAGGCGAGCAGAAGAACAAAGAGCTAGGAGCAAGCGGCCAAAGAGAAGAGTTTGGATTCGACATTAAGCGCAAGGCAACGGTTAGTGCATTTATCCATTCTCTTTTGCTTTCATAAAGAAGTAAACCTTAAGTAGTTTGTTTTACAGTTGTTGCTAAGGAACTGTCACCCTTAGAGTGGGATAGGGTCATCCGAGTCGGATACTTTTCCCTACAACATTGAGTACGCAACTTCATTATTTGGTAAGTGTCATTTCTTTTATGTTGTTGTCATCATGCCTTCACAGATGCATAAAATTCATATGGTGTAGTTATGGATGAGGATACCTATAGTTCTTGGCTCTCACATGGTTGAGGATCGCTGTTGTTGATGAGAATGGTTTTATTGCAAGTCTCATGAAGACATAGCTATTTTAAGACATGGATATTTGGAGACATGGCTTACTTAGTCACATAATGATGATGAATTCTTACTTTATGATGATAGGTTTGATACTCACATATGTTGATTATCATGGTTGATGCTTATCAGATGTGGGATGTTCCCTGGTGAATATAAATGGTTGATATATTGAGGTTTGTTATGGAAAGATCGTGCAGTTCTTGGTACAATGATAATGGTATGGTCATGGATGATATTTATGGTTTTGTGTTACTTCTTGGAGATATGACATATGCTTAGCTATTTCATGGAAGACTAAGGAAATAGAGCAAGTTGATCTTGATGAGGTCAAGAGGATGAGTAGATATCTATATGCGGCATATTTTGTCAATGGTTGATGTATTAAAGGTACATTGTCTTAAATTGTGAACTAATGTTGGACATATACATGTTTCTGGTCTAGATGATGCTGACAGATACTTATGGGGCATAACATATATGGTATATGATAGCTGTTGATGACTATCATGGTCTTGTTTAGATATGTGATCTTTGTTATAAATGTCATGTATATCATTTGATGTAAAGGTCATGTAAAGATCTATGATGTAATAATTGTCATATTCAGTCATGTATGGACTTTTGAGATCATGTCAAATATCTAATCCCACTTGGATGAGTGGTTGAGTCATTTGGTATATCCCCACTTGGTTGGATGGATGTGTCAAATTTAGTGTATCCCCACTTGGTTGGGTGATTGATTTATGTATGAGTCATTGGCGATAGTAAGGTAATTATAGAGTCATGTTATTATTTTGAAAAATATTTATGTAGACTCTGCATGTGCCCAGGGGGGGCATGGACGGTATAGTGCATCTCAACATGTACAAAGGGGAGTTTAATTAGAGAATTCAGCATGTGCCTAGGGGGAGCATGATAAATGTTCATATTCAGCTATTCAGATATGGAAGTCTTTATTTAACATTGGTCACTCAACCCTTTTCTGTTGATGTCAAAGGGGAAGAGTAGCTTGGTGTTTGGAGACTAGGTTGATGTTTAGAACAGCTTGGTGCTATTTGCAAGTTGTGGTGACCAAACACTAAAGTGGTTGCCATCAAGTCCAAAAGGGGAGATTTTTGACATTATGATGCATGTTTTGTACTTGATGACAACCCACTTGTAGCAGAACAAGTATATGGCAACTAGATAAATCTATAGGAAATATCAGAGGTGAAAAAATGATGGAACAAAGATGAATCGACATGTTAGAGGTGATAGAATGATGGAAGAGAATAATGGTCAAAGGTTTGATACAAGGAGTTTGTTACTGTGTGTTGTCCTTGATATTTGATGAATGAACTAATTGATAAAAGTATAAGAAGGATGTGACAAAATGAATGGAAATTGTGTTTACATATGTGATAAAATGCAGGGCAGTTCAGAGAATTAGTTCAAGTAATGTATGATGGAAAATGAAATTATAACAGGTGAATTCACAGGTAACAGGGAAATGGTATAGAAGAACAGGATGTTGGAACAAAGGTATACAGATTAGAATCAAGAAGTTGAATAAAAAGGATGTTTTCACATATGTTAAGTTGTAGATGTGGGTTCACTGTACAAAAAGAGCATATACATGTGGGTTCACTGTACAAAAAGAGCATATACATATGCATGCACTTTCACAAGAGGAAAAGCGCATATGGGATAAAAAATTAAGGAAATCAAGGATGAAAATTACCAAGGGTCTATACCATGGTATTAGCCAACAATATTGAGTGGAGTAACGACTATTTGATCCTATCCAAGAATACCATAGGCTCTAAGCATTGTTTTTGTCTGAGGTATTGAGAAAGGCCAAAAACTATATAAGGCGGAGAAGATCAAAGGGCCAAGTGTGCAAGTGAAAGGGTTTCTCAGGATTACTTCTATATGAATTATATTTTATGTTACATGGGCTATGATTATGATCTAATATGAAATATTTTTTGCACCTTGAATTCAATGTTGGATTAGGATCATGAGACCTGAGACGACTTATCATTGAATGATTTGATATTGGTTGGGCTATATCTGATTGCTTACACATGTTTTATTCTTTAAATGCCATGATTTGGATATGTCTAAAATATGGAATAGCATCGAAGTTATAAGTTAGTATTTGCAGATCTATACATTGGTTCACCTTGGTGAAGGTGCATATACATGTTGGTTCAAAGCTTCCAAGTAGCATATACAAAAGAAAATCCTATTATTCAAAAATGATTGATCTATCTGATCAGTGCTCCTGGTTTACTATTGTCTGTTAATGATGTCTTCTTAGATTTGAAAGTAGAACTAAATGCATAAGGAGATTTTGTCTGATTGATTGATTTATTAAGTGAGAAGGGTGATCTTTGCTGCTATGTGTTTATATATCTGTAATTTGACTGTAGATATTCAGATTGTTGCTGGTTGGTAGAATTTTGATTAAGAGGTTTTTATGATTCAATAATTTTGGAGGTATAGGCAGGTTTTGTTAAATGAAGTAGCATATACACACAAGTTGGCTTCATTGAAGTAGCGTATACATTCTGACACATGATTTTTGAGGTTATAGTTGGTTCTAGTTGTTGATGTAGTGTTTTGGGTTCAAGTATGTGTACTGGTTACAATTATTTGTCTGTTACAATTGATTGGTTGAATTTTGATTAAGGTTTGATTGAATGGTTGATTCAGTTGTATAAGAGGTTCACTGATTGTTTGATTCAGTGTGTCATAGGTTTCAGATTGATTCAGTTGTGATTGATTCAGAGTTTGATTATTGGGTTTTAGTTCTATTAGAGATTGATGATTGGGTTTCAATGATTGGTTGATGAAGGTGGATTTGATGGTTGTATCGTAGTGGTGATTGAGTTTGAGCTTCATTGTTATTGATGGGTCCAGTATGAAAATTTGATGAAATGTGGCCTCCATATTGTGTTGTTGTATACTAGGAGTATCCAGTATGAAAATTTATGAAACATGGTCCTTGGAGGATACTGAGGGTTGGAGCCTTCAGTGAGGAAGTTGAAGCTTCCTACTAGTAGTGGTTGGTGATTTGATCAACGGGTTGGAGCTCCCTTCCAGTAGCAGCTGGAGAATGAGTGAAGGTTGTATCCTTCTATAAGCCGACGCCTACGTACTAGTAAACATATCGGCTAGTACAAGAGCTAGGGGGTTGTATCTCCCTTCTAGCAGAAGCTAGAGAATGCGAGAAGGTTGTAGCCTTCAGCAGTGGGTGCCTACGCACTGGCCTGAGTCTACACCAGTACAAGATTGTAAATAGATCATTCTTTATATTAAAATAAGACAAAGACAACAACAACAGGTGGTGTTTCGCCCGCATTGGGTTTCCACCTTAAATATTGGTGTTCATGTGTGATGGTTTATTATGTTATTATTGCACATGGTTACTGTTTAATGTTTAATAAAGTATTGATTCATGGATTAAAGATCAACATATGATGAATTAAATGAAGCGTAAGTTCACTGGATATACGCTGGTGGTCTTAAGAACAGTTCCATGTACACGTAAGTTCCCTTCAGTGAAGTAGCGTATGTAAATCTGATTATGAAATTGGAAAAAGTTATTGATTTGTAAATACTGATTCACACCCCCACCAATGCCCCCCCCCCCCACAACATCTCAGTATTATTCCCGATATATTTGAAGGTGGACAAATTATTAGTCCCCTATAGTGTCAATTAATTAATTTTTCTCAAAAAAAAAAATCATTTATAGGCTAGAAAATAATTAATTTAGAGCCAAAATAATTATAGAGAAATTAATTTCTCTCCAAGTGGAAAATAATAAAAAATTCATGGGTCAAAGGAAATTTAATTTTAGAGGTACAACACTAAGGAAAAAATGGATATTTTAAGAAAAGTCAAGCCCTTAGACCTTGTTGGTTAAGTCAAAGTCAATTCTTTGAGGAAATTAATCCAAAATATTTATTTTTGGATTAATTAAAAGTGGGTTTTAAAAAAAATTCGAATTTTCCTCAAAATTAAAAATTCAACGGTGGAGATTAAAATATCATCATGCTATTTTCAACGATCAAGATTATTTTGATCAGGATTAAGCCAACTAGTCATGATTTTCCACCTGGAGGAATTTCTTTATAAATAGAAGCCATTTTGCTTTTCAAAATATTATGATCTTAGGCAATCTGTGGACGATGTAAAATTTGTAATGTTGGTATTGAATCCTTGCTATGATGGGAACATTTTAATATCGTAATAGAAATAGATTGGGGATTATTTCATGGTGTTATTGGTCCATTAATATGTGGTACGTGCTAGTTATGTCATAATCATATATTGTGCTCGAAGTTCATAGACTGTGGGATAGGGCTGACTATGTTTGGGGTCTAGGAATTTTTATATGGTATTCTAACTTGCAGAAGGGTTTGTGGACAATATTCAAAATTTTCAAAAAATACATTTTTCCATTCTCATTATTCATAATTTATTTCTGAAAAAAATAATAATTTACAAACATTGTATATTTGTAAATATTTTGTATATAATTTATATAATAAGTTTGTAAATTATTTCTAACAAAAATTTTGTAAATTATTTCTAACCCTTGTTTTGTAACAGTTCGGGTTTCGGGGTTTTCTTCAATTTTGTATATATTTGGGGTTTTAGGGAAAATCTTCTGTTAATTGTGTAGATGAATTCTCAATCCATCAAAGAAGATTGGAATTTTGTGAAAGAGAATATCCCTAAGACTAGTGTTTTAATGGCTTCTTTCACCCAAGTGATACATCTATCATTTTTAAAGGAAATCGTTGAGGTTTTGAGATGGATCTAGGCCTAGAAAGGGAAGATCCAGCCTGTAACTTCCTTCGGAGCTCAATGATCAAGAAAAAAATGAAGCCGCTAGCCCTCAAAGGAGAATTCTTGGCAATTTTGTGCCAATTTTTGAATATATGGGTCAAAATTTTGATTTGGTAGGGGTTCAAAAATGTTTTTAGGCCGCCTAGGCCTAGAGTAGCCCTCATTTATCATTTTTGTGGTCATTTCTTTCTCTTTGGTGAGCCGTTGACATATCTTGGCCTCCAAACCCTTGTCCTGGCCCTATATACCCCTACCCTCAACCCCTAAGGAGGGCTAACCCCTTGCTACAGGTCTTTTGAGGGTGTTAACCCTCTCTGTGAGCCTCATCCTCCCTTACGTGAGCTGCTCTCCCTCTATCGCATGAATCAAGTAATCTTTTCCCTCCTCATCAACCCTTCTTCCCTTAGCGATAACCTTTAAGAGTCCTCCCTTAAGTGTTGCAAGCCCATCCTAGGCCTAAAGTTGGCATCTAGGATTTATCACTCTCCTCTTTTATCCCTCTTTGCCTCATTTCTAGTCATCATTTGGATTATCATTGATTTTTTGTCACTAGTACGTTTTGGATGTATAATTTTGGAGCTGATACTTGCGATTTCAAGTGGAAAATTTATTGGAGGAGTTTTAGGCCAGCAAGCTAATCATTTTCACGGCTTAAAGACCTATTGGTTTTCCTCCTCAAATCCTCTTTTCCTATAAATTTTACTAGCAGTGTATGATATTTTTTTTTACAGTGGTATAAAACTCATCTAAGTGGTAGAAATCTAACTAATAAATCAGATATTACATTGATAAGTCACTTGCATAAATTGGGTAATCATTGTTTAGCTTATTTTATAAATTTTAATGATTTCCACATTGTTTAGAGAAGCATAACAAGGTTTGATAATACATAAAAGTGACATCTAAAAAGATCCTAAACTCATTGAGAATTCATCTCTTGATTTCCCTTGCATCAATGTTTATAGTTTTATGTTGGGAAAAGTGGTTTAAATGGTCTTCCTTTCTAGTTCTTCCTTGGCTGCGTCATTTGCATTTTACATGTAGTTTTCTCTTAGAGTCATAGGAATGTCTCATTGTATGCATTTTAAGTGATCTCATGTATTCAAGAAGAAAGTATTTGGATTGATTTGACATAACTATCTTACTCTTGTCATGACGTTTGTTCCTATGCAATTTTCTCTTTCACTCATAGGCATTTGTCATTGTTTGCATTTTAAGTGCTCTCATATATTCAAGAAGCAAGCATTTGAATTGATTTGACATAACTAGCTTAATGATGTCATAAAGTTTATTCCTCTAATGTCATTTGAGCATAAATTGCATAAGGGTTCCTTAAAATTTGTTAATGATCTATTGTGGAAAATATTGTTAGCATTGGTAAAATTTGATTGTTAAGAAAAATTGACTATTGGTTGATACATTGCTTCCTAATCATAGATCTAACATATTGTTTTTTTTTTAGTTCCATAATCTAAATTTTGCACTAAATAAATCACTCATAAAAGCACTTAACAAATTAATCTCAAGTTCTAATATCTTCTTTAATGGTTACTATTGTTTGAATTGGTCATTGGAATTATGCATATTCACATTTCTTGCTCTTTCACATCATATTTTGAGATCTAATTGTACTACATGAAATTGGGATTGTGATAATTTGTGTCATAACTTCAAGAGTTGCTAATTATGTTTAATGAACATAAATCAACTGAATTGTGTTCCTATTGAGAAATTGTTCATTGACATCCTTTTCATTCGTGTATCGTCTCATATAAGTGTCCTAAATTAATTAATGGGAATCCTGGCTAATTGTTTTAAGTGATATCATGGATAAGTTATCTAATATCTCTTATTTCCATTATTGTCATTGGATTTATTGTTCATGGTTAAAATGAATATCTATTTGTGATAATATATCTACTTCTATATTTGACATCTAATTATGTTTAAAGAACATAAATCATTTGAATTGTATTCCTATTAAGCAATTGTTCATTGACATCCTTTTCATTATTGTATTGTCTCATATAAGTGTCCTAAACAATTAACAGGAGCCTTAGCTGATTGTTCTAAGTGATATTGTGGATAAGTGCTCTAATCTCTCTTATTTCCATTATTGTTCATGGTTAAACTAAATATCTATTTGTGATAAGATATCTAATTATATCTTTGACATATTGGTTAATTGTTAAAAAGAGCATTCACCCTATCTTTTATTTAGTGTTTGAGAAATTATCTCTTAGTTACATTGAATATATCTTTTGGGCATTGTTAAATTTGAGCACTTTCTCTTGTGGTTGATATTATTATTCATTTTTAAAGAGCACTCATAATCTTGCATACTAGGCATAGTCTTGCAATAATAAAATTACCTCCAAGCCTAAGCTTGCCTAACCTTGGTTAATATAAAATATGGATACCCTTCATTTTCTAGCTTGCGAAGGATAGACCCTCTCTAGAGGTTAACACAGTGACCTTGCAATCGCTAGAGCCACAATATTTATAGCACCGAAGGCACCGGGTAGTTAGATTTGAAGGAGAGGTATTGCTAACCAAGCCATTTCTTGTTTCACCTTGACTTCTATCTACACCTTACTTTAGAGACTAGCCTAAAACAAGCTAAGGATTAAGGGATACACTTAGTTAGGCATTTAACTAAAATATAAAAGAAAAACTCTGCATCTTACCTAGGTTGTAGGACTTGCATAACATATAGGTTAGCAAAGCATCTTCAAGCAACCACTATTCATCTGGTCATTTGGTGTATAATTTATATAAAGAAAGTAATTGTCTCCGTAAGGCACTGGATTCACATACTAATATAATATAATCTCTAAACACTTGCTAAATCAACCAAGTGGCTAGGCCATACAGTTGTGCTCCTGAGTTTGTTGGTCACCAAAAAGGCTTGAATTTTCATATTTTATAGGGACTAACCCCGATATCTTGTTGTTGGGAGACATCTAGAACAAAGAGGTTAGGGATCAGAGAGATAACACTTGAACTCAGTCATTCTCATACCATGCATGTACATTTTGAGAAACAACATTTTCGGCACTGTTGATGAGGATAAAAATTTTAACCCTTTCTTTTCACGACATCTTTATAACATCTTCTCATTCTTATCTATCCATTGTATCTTATCTTCATTCATTATGTGACACAACATTTTTGGTGCCATTTTTGGGGACCAATTTCTTGGACTTTGGTGTTATGAATCTTTATCATCATCCTTCATTCCTTCACTAAAATTCTTATCTCCTTATTCACCATTTCTATCCACACCTTAGCATCTGGGAATTTGGTTTAGTTTCTTGTTTAGGTGGTGACTCTACTTATTCATCCATTCACAAGATCTTGTACTAAAATAATTCTTGGTAGCTTACTTAACCCTACTCTCAAAGATCAATTAAGAAAATTACATTCTTCTAAGAATTCATTTTTCTCAGACAGGAACCTCTCTCTAGCTAAATTTTTGGTTTTTCCATTTTGGATTTTGGAGCTTGATTCATGTTCATGTGGAAACTCCACTTCTTTCATGTTTTGCAAGAATTTCTGCTCAAAAATCCCTTCTTGTAAACTTCTTGTTTCTCTTCAAGTAGTATCTCTCATTGTATGGTAAGGTTCGGTGGCTCTGCATATGATCAACATGAATACATCAAGATGCAACTTTTTGTCATTTCTTTGGAAGGTGATGCTAAAATTGCTTCTGTGATTTTCTCAATAATTCATTTGATTCTTTACAAGCCATTTCCAACACATTTAGAAATAGATATGAAAATCAAATGGATTCATCTTCTGCCAATTACAATGAAAATAAAGATGAAAATGATCCTGTAGAAAGCCCAACTATTGTAGAAAGGTTTCAAGACAACACGCCACTTCAATCTTTGCAATATTGCAGACCTTGCGACCATTTTTCATGATGAATCCACTTGTGTCATTGCAAGAAGAATCCTTTATAGTGGAAAGAAAGGAAAAATTGATCAAAGGGGTGTTGATGACAAGAATCTTATTACGGAATTAAACCGTATTCTAAGACACATGCAATTAAGTCAAGATCAGTTGATGAAATCCATGAAACTCAAACAAGAGAATCACTATAAGGAAATGAGATCCAAGCACACCAAGTTCATAGTTTTAGAAGAAAATAACTGTTGAAGAAATCAGTAACATAAAGGAAAATCATAAGAAAGAAATGAGTTCTATGCAAGACAATGAAGTCAGTCTTCAGAACAATTATTAGCCATAGAAGAAAATCATGTTAAGGAGTTGGAAACCATGGAAGTGAATCATGATAAAGAGATGATTTTAATTCAATAAAGTCATCATAAATTAACAAAGATTATGGAATTAGATCATGCTAAGGAAATGGGTCCCATGGAGGACATGTTACAAAACATGATAAAAACCATGGAGGTTGATGACATACAACAAATGAAACTTATGGAATCAAAGCATGCCAAAGAAATTACTACAATGAATACCGAATAGATCACTCTTCAGAATATGTTGGAAGTAATTGAAAGATCACATGTTCAGGAACTCCAGCTCAAACCATAAAATTGAAAGCAAAATTGCCCTAGTCTGTTAAAGAAATTTCCATCTCATTGTGAGGAGTTCACTTCACCCATTGGAAACATGTTAAGAAAAAATAGGCTATTGAGGTCAAACACAGTACTTTCCAGACTTATGTGTCACCTTTGACAAAATATATTCAGAATAAAATTGAGCATGCCTCAGATTTTTCATCCGAGCAGTTTCAAGATCACGATATAAAGTTTGCATTGGTAACATCATCAATGTCACAACCTTTCTAAAGCAAACATAAAAAACAGAAGAGAAGAAGGAAGAAGTTTGATGCATCTGATGGCCAGGAACAAATTGATATTCGGATAACTAAAAATCCTAGGATCTTCAAAATTCAACATGGTAAATTAGAAAAGCAATGCACAAACATGCCTAAAAGTCGTCAGATACTCAATATACATATGTTGAATACATTTTATGTCATAGGACATATTTTTATATTATCTATAACCCTATTCTCTTATTTATGATTTTATTTTCTATCATTAGATAGTTTTCTTTTCATGCACTTTAATTTTAGGCTTTTATGTTTGGATTTGTTAAGTAGATTTTTTCTATTTTTAACATATGTTCTATATATATGTGATGATTTGGATTTTGAATGGATATGTATTAGATGGACTTCTATTTTCTTGGATACATTATTTTGGATTCTCACATTCCTTTGATAAAGCAGCGTGTCCCCAAGTACAACCAGTTGTTGACCACATTTTTGTCAACATTTCAAGGAAGCAGAATGCGAAGATATGAAAATATTTTATCAAAGTTCAAAGCCATCATCCAACTTAGTTTTATCATTGTAAAACGAAGGTCTTGAAGTTGTGATGTAAATGATGTTATAATGACCATTTATTTATGTAACAACACTTAGGTAAGCCTTTGTTTTTTGTGACAAATGGCATCCTAGGAGGTTTTTAACCTCATTGAATTATTTGTGTTTCTAAATAGGGATGATCAGAAGATTTTTTCCTCCAGTTTAAACTCCAAATCTAGGGTAGAATTCATTAAAAAGTTCTTAGGTGAGTCCTAGTGTTATATCGAGTCTTTGTAAAAGTGGTTTGGAAATAATTTCAGTTATTTGAATAAATTATTTTATTACAAATCACTTGGTCTACGCGGGATCATATTGAGTCACAGAATTGGGTAATGTAATGAGAGTCTATATGTAAAGGTGTATTCCCTCTTTGAGGGTTGAATTAAGTATAATATCTAATGTAAAAAATATTTTAGTGGATGGTCCCTCATACTTAGACACCATGGCTGAGGGTGGAAAAATTAGTGATCCTCTCTAGTGTCAATTAATTAATTTTTTTGGCAAAAATAAAATTAAATCCTAAGCGAGAAAAATAATTAATTTAGAGTAAAAAATAACTATAGAGAAATTAGTTTCTCTCCAAATGGAAAATAATAAAAAAATTCGTGGGTGAAAGAAAAATTAATTTTTGAAGGTCCCCCACCAAGGGAAAAATGGATATTTTAAGAAACATTAAGCCCTTGGACCATGGTGGTTAAGTCAGTCAAATTTTTGAGGAAATTAATCCAAAATATTTATTTTTGAATTAATTAAAAGTGGGTTTTAAGAAAAAAATTGAATTTTCCTCAAAATTAAAAATTCAATGGTGGAGATTAAGAGATCATCAACTTATTTTTAATGGTTGATATTATCTTGATGGATATCAAGCCAACTAGATGTTAGTTTTCACTTGGAGGGATTTCCCTGTAAATAGAAGTCATTTTACTTCTCAAAATATTCTGATCTTGGGTGATCTTTGGATGTTTAAAATTTTCAATGTTGGTATTGAGCACTGCCTTTCTGGGAACATTTCAATATCATAATAGAAATACTTTGGGGTTCAGTTCATGGTGTTCTTGTTCCATTGATTTGTGGTACTAGTTATGTAATAATCCTATATTGTGCTACATTGTTATATGTATTGTGATTTCATTTGTCGGTGATAAGACATTTCATTGGTAAAAATTAATTTTTAATCTTAGGTGATCTGATTCACCATATGATCTAACGATTAGATTTGAGAAAAAATATAAATATTTGCAAGTACACTAGCCCTTAGGCTCCAAGTTCATAGACTGTGGAAAAGAGTCGACTATGTTTGTTCTCTAGGAATTTTTATATGGTATTTTAACTTTGCAGAAGGGTTTGTGGCCAACATTGTAAATTTTTTAAAAATAAATTTATCCATTGCCATTATTCAGAATTTATTTCTCAAAAAATTTAATTTACAAACATTATATATTTTTAAATATTTCATGTTTAATTTGTAGAATAATTTTGTAAATTATTTATAACCTTCTTTTGCAGTAGTTGGGGTTTTGGGGTTTTTGGAAAATTTTCCATCATTTGTGCAGGTGAACTCTCAAGTCATCAGAGAAGATTAGAATTTTGTGGAAAAACCTTGCCCTAAGGCTAGGGCTTGAAGGGTTTCTCTCACCCACGTGAGATGTCTAGCCTTTTTGAAGGAAATCATTGGGGTTTTGAGGTGGATATAGACCTAGGAAGGAAATATCCAGCCTTTGAATTCCTTCGAAGCTCAAAACTCAAGCAAAAGCGGAAGGTGCTAGCCCTTAAAGGAGAATTTGTAGCAATTTTTTAAGATCAGGGTCAAAATTTTGATTTTTCAGGGGTTCATTTTTTTTAGTCCTCCTAGGCTTAGCGTATCACTCATTTGTCCTTATCATGACATTTTCCTCCTCTTTTTGTGAGTCACTAGCCTATATTGGTCTCCAAACACTTGTCGTTTCCCTATATACCCCTGTCATCAACCCTTAAGGGCTGTTAGCCTCTGGTCGTAGGCCTTCCCAAGGCCTTAAGCCTCTGCATGAACCTCCTGCTCCCTTCTGTGAGTTGTTCTCCCTGTACTGCAGGACTTAAGGTCTCTTGTCCCTCCTTGGCAACCTTTCTTCCCTTAGTGGGAGCCTCTAAGAGGCATGCCTTAGGTGTCACAAGCCATCCTAGGCCTAGCGTTGGCATCTACACATCATCGTTGCCCTCTTCTAACCCTCTTTACCTCATTTTCAGTCATCATTTGGATTATCATTGATTTTCTGTCACTAATACTTTTTTGATGTAGGTTTTTGGAGCTAATACTTGTGATTGCATATGTCCAATTTATTGGAGGAGTTTTAGGCAATAAAGCTAGTCATTTTAAAGGCTTAAAGCCCTATTGCTTTTCCTTCTCAAATCCTCTTTTCATCTCTATTTTACTAGCAACCTCTAATCATTTTGATTATAGTGGTATAAAACTCATCTAAGAGGCATAAATCTAACTAATAAATCACATATCACATTGATAAGTCACTTGCATTAGTTGGGTAATCATTGTTTAGCTTATTTTTATAAATTTTAATACATTGTTTAGAGAAGAATAACATGGTTTGATCGTACATAACAATGAAATCTAAAAATATCCTAAACTCATTGAGCATTCATCTCTTGATTTCCCTTGCATCAATGTTTATAGCCTTATGTTGGAAAAAGTAGTTTAATTGGGTTTTCTTTCTAGTTCTTCCTTGGTTGTCTCATTTGCATTTTGCATGCAATTTTCTCTTACACTCATAGGCATTTCTCATTTTTTTCATTTTAAATTCTCACATCTATTCAAGAAGCAAGTATTTATATTGATTTGACATAACTACCTTATTCTTGTCACAAAGTTTGTTCCTATGCAATTCTCTTACACTCATAGATAGTTATCATTGTTTGCAGTTTAAGTACTCCCATCTATTCAAGAAGAAAGTATTTGGTTTGATTTGAGATAACTAGCTTACTATTGTCATAAATTTTGTTCCTCTAATTTCATCTGAGCATAAATTTCATAAGGGTTCCTAAAAATTAGTTAATGTTATATTGTGGAAAATATTGTTAGCATTGGTAACACTTGATTGTTAAGAAAAATTGACTATTGGTTGTTACAATCCTTCCTAATAAGTGATCTAACATATTGTTTTTCTTTTGAGTGTATTAATCTAAAATTTTCACTAAAAAACTCACTCATAAAAGCACTTGACAAACAAATCTTAAGTTCTAATATCTTCATGAATGGTTAATATTGTTTGAATCAGTCATTGGACTTGGGCATATTCAGATTTCTTGTTCTTGCACATCAACATTGGAGATCTAATTGTTCTACATGAAATTGGCATTGTGATTATTTGTGTCATAAAATCGAGAGTTTCTAATTGTTTTTAAAGAACATAAATCATTTGAATTGTCTTCTTATTGAGAAATTGTTCATTGAAATCCTTTTAATTCTTGTATTTTTTCATATAATTGTCCTAAACTAATTATTAATAATCTTGGCTAATGTTTCTAAGTGATATCATGGATAAGTGCTCTAATCTCTCTTATTGCCATTATTGTCATTGGATTTATTGTTCATGGTTAAACTGAATATCTATTTATGATAAGATATATAAATTTAACTTTGACATCTAATTGGGTTTAAAGAATATAAATCATATGAACCGCCTTCCTATTAAGTAATTGTTCATTGGCATCCTTTTCATTCTTGTATTGTACCATATATGTATCCTAAACTAATTAACAGGAACCTTGGCTAATTGTTCTAAGTGATATCGTGGGTAACTGCTCTAATCTCTCTTATTTCCATTATTTTCATTCGATTTATTGTTCATGGTTAAACTGAATATCTATTTGTGATAAGATGTCTAATTATATCTTTGACATATTGGTGAATTGTTATAAAGAGAATTAATCAAGTCTTTTATTTAGTGATTGAGAAATTATATCTTGGTTACATTGAATATATATTTTGGTCACTGTTGAATTTGAGCACATTCTCTTGTGGTTGAGATTATTATTCATTTACTGTTAAGTACTCTTTTGTCATAGCTAAATATCATTTATAACTAAGTACTTAAGGAACATTAAGTAATCTCACATTAAAGAGAACTCATCATCTTGCATACTAGGCATAGTCTTGCACTAATAAATTTACCTCTATGCCTAAGTTTGGTTGATAGAAAAATTAGGGCCACTGTTCATTTTGTAGCTTACAAAGGATAAGCCCTCTCTAGTGGTTTTAATAGTGACCTTGCAGTCGACCTAGCCATAGTCTCTACAGCACCAGAGGCACCAAGTAGTTATATTTCAAGGAGAGGTTTCATTAACCAAGTCATTGCATGTTTCACCTTGACTTCTCTCTACAACTTACTTCAGAAACTTGCCTCAAATAATTAAGTAATAAGGAATACACTTAGTTAGGGATTTAACTGAAATAAACCAATACTTTCCATCTTCCCTAGGTTGTAGGACTTTTATAACATATAGGTTAGCAAAGCATCCTCAATCAACAATTATTCATCTGGTCAATTTGGTATATAATTGATATAAAGCAAGTAATTGACTCCACGAGGCATTGTTCTTACATGCTAATCTAATCTAATCTCTAAAAAAAAATTAAATCAACCAAGTGGCTAGGCCATTTAGTTGCGTCTCCCGGGTTTTTTGGTCACATACACACCTTACATTCTCATATTCCATAGGGACTACCCCCATAGATTGTTGTTGGGAGAGTACTAGAATAGATAGGTCATGGATTAGAGTGACAACCTCCGACATGAGTCATTATCACACTGTGCCTGTACATTTTGAGCAACAACAAGACTATAAATTTTCAATATAATATATTATTTTTTATTTTTTAATAAAATTACTCATTTTTATTGTGATGAGAGGTGCTCTCCAGCCCAATATACTAGATATGTGTAAATGTAATGTAATGTAACATTTTGACTTTGTCAAGATAAACTAAAATTAAAATATGGTAAAGATGTGTAACTTAACATGACAACAATAGGACTGTAAATTTTCAATATAATATTTCAAATATAATATTTTATTTTCAAATATAATATATTATTTTTTATTTTTCAATAAAATTAATCATTTTTATTGTGATGAGAGGTGCTCTCCAACCCAATATACTAGAGATGTGTAAATGTAATGTAATGTAATATAACATTTTGACTTTCTCAAAATAAACTAAAATTAAAATTTGGTAGAGATGTGTAACTTAACATAACATAATGTAAACATTTTAACTCGGTGAAAATAAAATAAAAATAACCCTATCAAAATTGAATAATAATAAAAGAATGACCCATGGTATTCATGTGCAATATAGCCTATTTAAAGGGGAAATTAAACTAGCCTAGATCCATGTTGGTTTGATGCTATATTTAGATATATTATTAGTTGTAGAAAATTATGGTGTTGAGTCTATGTAACCTGTCAACATAAACAAATTTTATGAATATGTTCGCGCTACAAATTCGTATGGATTTGTTAGGTGGCCCTATGTCCTTTTGTATGTTTTGTTTCTATTATTGAATGGGTGAATGCATAGTGGGTAGGGTCTTGAGTAGCTAATCAGGCCTACGATCTTTGATTGTATACATTAGCAAGATGTATGAGACGATAAAAGATATCAAACATCCTCCCAAGGGTTGTCCTTCCCTTGGCTAAGAGCAATATTTGAGTCGTTTGAAACCATAGTTCGAATTGTTGTATTGTTGGGGTTTCATTCAAGGTGATTCAAATGTTTTTATAAATCTAAGCTCCAATTTTATGGAGTTGATCCACTAGAAGCTTATAAAACAATAGTTTTTTCTCCATTCTAATGGATTTCTTGACAATTACTTTAATAATATATTTGTAATATATTCTCTTAATTTATGTGTATTAATTGTTATAAAAATAGAGCTTTGATAAATCTAGGATGGCAAGTTTAGAAATGAATAAGCTTAACTATGAAGTGAGATTAATTATATTTATAATTAATTATAATTAAATAATTAATCCAACCTAAATCCATCTTAACTCTGAATCTACCAAGTACTGAGAGTGATCAATTCTCTTTTCACTTTAAAAGAAGTTTTAATCTCAAGAATTTTTATCCCTCTCAACACTTGGTTGATATGGAGTTAATATGGATCTAGGTTGTTTTTTATGTAAATTAACCGAGTCAAAATGTTTAAGAGGAAAATGCATTACAAAATCTCGGCCATACAAAAATAATTTAGATTAATAAATTATAAATTAAAATAATGAATTTAATCTTTTAATTTTTTATTGTGAATTTATTTTGGAATGAATAATTGTTAAAATAAAGAATTTTAAGATATTAATTTAGTGTTTATTAATTTTTTGGTGATTAATTTAATTTAAAATATGAAAAAAATATTATTAAAGTAAATAAATATTTTTTAACAAAATATCTTATATTTGAGATGGGGAAATAAATGTTGAAAATAATACCTAGTGATTTGTTGCAACAACAAATTAAAGTCTTTTTCTTTTTTCTGTAGATAGTTAATTTATATATTCCATGGAGATTAAGAAGTTTATTTGAAATAATATGTATATATGAATCTATAGCTTCTATATGTCTTGCAAGTAGAGTGAAAATGTATGATTGGTTATTTTTAGTAAATTCATAAATTTTAAATGAATCATTAATATCATTAATAAAAATAGAGAGGATATATGATTGTACATTTTGTGAGCCTGGAGTATGCCCTAAAACTTCTTCTGCTTGGCTAAGATCTCATCTTCCTTGGATGTAAGGAAACAGGTTAACAACCCAAGACCCAGAGACATCTGGCAGGAGTGAAAGTCTGCCCCCTTATGGACCACCAGCGGGTTATTCCAGGTAGTGTGGTTTTCCTTGAATAGTAATGATGAGTCAGCCTCCATTCATGGATAATAGCTATAGATGGTTGTCCTTACTGCTGGTTTAACACTTGGTTTATTACAGGTTTTCCCACCTATGAAAAATAATTGTACATTTTGTAATTCAAATATTTTATGATGACATCAAATCAATCAAATCAATCTCAAATCACAACAACCAAATCCCCAAGCAAAGCCGCATATTATGTTACCTTACAAGAAATGTCAAGAAGGAAACCAATTCTTTGTTTGTGTGTTACAAGTGGATAGATCAAGTTTGTAGATATTAATATTATCATATATACATAAAAATAATAAGACAAATGATGATTATCATGATATGTTGTTTTTCTCTCTTATTATTGGCATTATCATAGAAAATAGGTCCTTTTTTAGTGGGGGTTCACTATATTTTACCCTACATAATCTTTCCCTTTCACAATGACAAAATGTCCCAAATAAAATATTATAGAATAAAGAGAAGAGAGAAGTGACCAAGATTTATATTGAGATCTAAATTCCCTTTTGTTTAAAAATTGTGGTATAATACTTGTAATTTAGTTTACTCTTTCTTTAATAGCATGTCAATTATGTGGACCATAACTTATCACAAAGGTTTTTTAGTCATTAGATGACACATAAGGCATGAAAATGATACTTCAAGATTGATTAAAGGAGGTAGGGAAAATGCTCACAATTTTTTTTTTTACAACATCAAAGAATATACAGATGAACACTCCAATTATTAATACTAGAAAGTAATTTTGAACTATTAAGCCCTCGTTCTCTTCCATTCACCTTTAATTACTTCATGAAATGATATTAAATACATTAAACAATATCTCTGTAAAAAAGGCTAGATGCTAAGAATTATTTAGATATAAGAACCAAGAATTATCTAGATTCAACATCTAAATCTAAAACATATTTTACTATATCAACCTTAGGATGCACAAACAACAAATAACTCAACTAAATAGGCTACTAGGAGTAATTACATTATTCCAACGCTCCCCTTAAATAATAATTGTTAAATTCATATCCATATATGACACATTGGATTATGCCAATATATTTCCAATGACTTTGTGAATATATAAGTGAATTGGTCTTTTCTCTTACAAACTTATAATATACATCACTTTAGTTTTACAATATGTCGAATAAAATGATATCTAGTATCTATATGCTTGAATTTTGTGTGAAAACCACAATCCTTGGATAGATATATGGTCAAATTTTTATCACAATAAACTAGAGTTGGTCCTCCATATTCTTGTGCAAGATCAACCAACACTCTATATAACCAAACTACTTGAAAAGGCATTGTTTTTATTGTTACATACTTAGATTATGATGATGATATCATCACAATTGGATGCTTCTTGGATACCCATGAAAGTGCACCTAAATGAATATTAAACACATACATTGTAGTACCTTTTTTATTATCTAAGTTACCCAAAATGTCGTTATCAATATTGTTTTGGAGAATTTTGTATGTACGGATAAATACTAATTCCCTGGATAAGTAGCCAAGAACAATAGTTTAAAGGACTTCATCCTTTTCCTATAAGCAATAGATAAGACAAAGAAGATGAGAATACCTACTTGTAGTTCCGCTTTCCTCTTGTATCCTTTGTATCGATCCTGTTGCTGCTTCCCATACTTAACACGCTTGAGAAGTACCTATAAAAATCAATAGAAGACAAAGAATGAATCAAAGAAAAAGATCTATTGCATACAAGTAAATGGAATGAGATACATTCACACATATGAGCATCATATAACAAGAAAAAAATATGGCAAAAAGGTTCAAATACTTTATTAAAATAGAAGAAGGAATTACAACCATCAAGTTTAATTCGAAGTCACTCCTCTAGCTTGGATCCCATCCACATCACATCAAAAACTTGACAAACGTGTAGCATAACAATACTTGTCTCAAAGTCAATTCTCAAACAACATTATCTCCTTACAGTTCAACATAGTCCAGCCCCTGATCACTTAGATGAATGTTCAATTTATAGGAGGATGAAGGAGGTTATGTCATAAATGGGGGTATTTAATGGCTTTCCATACTTAGAATTAGTTCCATAGAGGAAGGGATGAGAGGATAGGATGCATCTTAACTCATTCCTCATCCATTTTCAAGCTCATAGGAGTTGATAAGTGAGGAAAACTTCTAGATGACTCCAAGATATAAGAATATTCCCCAAACCCTATGTGAATTTCGCTCAATCTTGCCCAACACAGGTGAAAGAGGGCCTAAGTGCTCTACAAAGCACCCTAACATGGACTCAACTGCTCTGCAGTGCACCCTTACATGGGCCTACATGCGTTGGTCCCTTTAGAGGTCATTTCACGATGTCTTCAAGTCATGAAACTTTTTGGGAAGGAGGCATTCAAAAGGGTGACTTGTTTAGGGCATGTAGCAACTGGAATTAGGGTTTGATGAGCCCTAAAACACTGATCTGGATGATGGGAGTGATGTTCCCAAATGGGTCTATAATAGCTGCCCCCTAAAGCATGAAGTCAAAAAAATGCTAATGTCGAATGAAATGCTTTACGATGTGACAAGAAGGTTTCAAAGTGGAAGGTGACCTGCATCAATTACAATACATATATCATGATTTTTTATTTTTACATGAATTGCTGAGGGAAGGCATACCCATGCTCAACATATAAACTTTCATTACATGTACATAGACGGTCTTCTATAGATATAGGCCCATGATCAGAATGACCATCAATGTAAAGCCATTGTACATATGATTTAGTACTCTTGAAATTGCAGCCTGGATGGATGAAACTAGATTTGGGGTCTTCTATCTCATTCAATAGTTTTCTCAAGTACGAGTCTAACCATGTGAATATGTGATCTAAAGTTGAACATGGGAAGACACCATCTGATTACCAGCGAATGATGTAAGCCGTTAATAGGCATGAGATAAATCACCGATAATGATAATGATCCTCAAGGCACTGCAGTACAGTCTACGTGGTGTGAATAGATGTTTCGATGTCTAACATCATACAAAGTCTTTCGGTCGAAGGCCATTAATGTCAACCTATTGCTGGAAGTGAGAAACCTGCCATTGATGTATGCAAGCCTTTGAGAACGATCCTCTTCACAATCACAAAGTTGGCTGGTAGTGTGACACTTCACCTGGCGAATAGATCATATATGCAGTATGCACTTGAGTGTCTAGAGACAAAAGTATTCAACTATTGTGAGAACGTGATTTCTTCACTGAAAGAACAACTGAGCAAGGTAAAAAGTGGTACGACGAAATTTTTTCCTGTGGTTCAATATTAATCGCTTTTACCTTAGAGAGAATCCCATTGATACAACCACAACATGTATCACTGGGTGTAGCTGGTCCTAGAGATCCACGTATGCAAAGGTGGGTCGAATTGATGGCTCAACATGCGGGTCAGTCAACAATAATTTTTTCCACTGCATTCTTTAGTTGGCTCGATCGACAACACCTTGTCATCGAGGAGCATCCATACTTAGTGATGGATTCCAATGGAGATACAAACTTGATTCTACTAGTTGGAGCACAATCGGGTGCAATAGGTAAATTGTTTGACCAAAGTGTTTTTGATTTTTCAAGTTTCTACATGTTTTTGTGTTTTTAATGTTTCCAAGACTAAACTAAATTCATTCTCATGCATGCAGATGTGGGTACTATTCGACCTATGGGACACCAACATGGTGCAAGTGGGCTAGCATGTTGAAACATTGGGAGAGTGGTCCTTGAGGACTTGGATTTGGCCGAGACCTTGGCAGAGTTGCATGATCACATATAGGGATTAACCCTTGATATTCCAAATGTCTGGATCGAGGAGTTACCTATGAGGCTGCAACGCCACACTATTGGTGTTCCTAGCTATTGGATGAGGCTTTTGTGCATGATAGCACAGGCTGTGACCTGTTATCATGAGCATCACTAGGTCTACTTAGGATATTTGCATGCATTTTGAGTTTTTGGGTCAGATGACCAAACTTGTCTTGGACACAAATTTTGTAAAAACTTTTTAAACATCTATCTATTTTACTTTCAAATTTTTCTATGGTTATGTGCAATCCTATTCAACTAATAATGTGAATTGAAAATGTTACTTTTACATGTGTCTCAAATGTCTATTTAACACATAAATTGCTAGAGAATCAATTAATGTGTTAAAGTTTCTGGAAATATGTCAATATTGAATGTATTCAAAATGCCTTTCCAAAATACGAACTCTAAGGAACATATGAAGAATTGTTGGGTTTCGAACAGTATACGCACTTGTAAGTTGTAGTACAATGAGTTGTGAGTCCAACCTAACAATTATTCGGCGAATGCCAAGTGAAATGGCATCAGAGATAAGTTTGATCAACGCGCTATGCTTAGCAATATTGTTCGTCGATTGACCAATACAAATCCCTTGAAAACTCACTAACTCGCCACATGGAACGAAAATAGCCCATGTTGCAGAGGATAGGTTTTGCGTACTATGACTAGCACCATTGGCATAACCAAAAAATGGTTTTGAAGATTCTGACATCTGCAACAAATCCAAAGCGGATTACTAACCAGATAAAAAACTCTAAAAGACACACATTGACACACACACATGCAATGAAAGCATATATACAGTGAGTTTTACTATGCTCAATTAAGCATAGTAATGTTTGAGGTACAACCTGTTTTAGGGCTATGACAATTGAATCCCATCATAATCTACTAACTTGTAGACCTTTTACCAAAACACACTTGACAATATAAGGGCCCATCCACATCGGTTCAAATTTCCATGCTCCAAGTTTATCAGCTTCCTGATCGTAAAGCAAGACCAGGTCTCCTTCTAAGAAGATACAAGGCTTGACATTTCTATCATATTGTGCCTTCATTCATTTCTTATGTGCTTCGTTAGCCAATGCGGCATCACGATGGGTTTCATCTAGATGGATAAGTTGCCAGAAACACGCTTCTCCTTCAGAAGTGTTGGGTAACATGTCAATCGTGATTTTGAGAGATGAAATTTCACATTATACAGGTAAGATTTCTTCCAAACTATACACCAACTGAAAGTGTGTGAATCCAGTTGCATTTCTCACCAAGGTTTGATATGCCCACAAGGTAGAGTACAGGATTAAATGCCAGTTTCATTTATGAACCCCTATCATTCTTTGCAACATTTGCTTCAGGACTTTGTTGATGGCCTCAACTTTTCCATTTGCTTGCGGATAATAAGGGGTATAACTATCATGTGATAGTCCTAACTTAGTAGTAAACACAACCATCATGTGATTGTGGAAATGTGACCCATGATATGTAACTATGGATTGTGGAAATGTGACCCATGATCTGTAACTATGGATTGTGGTACACCAAACTAGTCAACCACATGTTTGAAAAAGAAAAGAGCATCTGTTTCACCACTGTTGTTTAAAGTTGGCATTGCCTTGGCCCATTTGCTAAAATAGTCAATGACGACTATAATATACCCATGCCCCTCGGATGAGGTTGGGTTACATGTCATGAAGTCAATGCCCCATTTTCCAAATGGTCCAACAACAACGACTGGATGCAATGGTGAAGGTGGCAATCTAACTTTACGGTCGTAGATCTGGCATGCATGACATCTTATTATGACAATTATGCAATCTTTGAATATACTAGGCTAGAAGTAACTGGCATGGAGAAATTCTCTGTGCGGTAGCATAACTAGATAAGTGTCCACCACAAGCACCTGAATGGAAATCATTCAATTTTTTCTCATCTTCCTCATGTGTGAGGGACCTCCATAAAACTGTATCGATACCATGGCGGTAAAGAGTGTCGCCAATGATCATATAATCTTTGGCTTGGTATCGTATACGTCGCTGTTGTGAGCGAGAGGTATCAGGATGGAAAGTTTGAGTCTGGAGATAGATCAGTATATCTCCATAACATGGGTCAGATGAAAAAATCGGGAACAAAGACTCATCCAAAATTGATGGTTCAGATGTTGAATCAATGGAGGTTAAGGGAAGGTAACAAAGTAGCTCGACAAAAACTAGAGATTTCTTTGATTTGGACTTGATGAATTCTAGATCAAACTCCTGCAAAATGACTATCCATTTTGATTTTTTGCCCCCCCAGCAATTGACATGACAAAATATATGTCATAGGGTTGCAATCCAAAATGACAGTGGTCGTCCAGAGTAGGATGTAGTGGCGAAATCTCTGAATAGCTTGCACAGCTGCCAAAGCTAACTTTTCGACATAAGAATACTTACTTTCTGTATCATTGAGATTGCAGCTCAAATAATATATTGGATGTTCAATCCCATCTTCTTCTTGGACTAAAACCATGCCAATGGTTGTATTTGCAGCGGTGAGATACAAGTAATAGTTGCTTTGATAATTCAGAGAATACATTAATGACATTCTAATCAAGGTATCTTTAAGAGCATCAAAGGAAGCTTGTGCAACCTCATCCCAATGGGAGGGTATCCCATTTTTCAAAAGACGTGTAAAACCTTTAGCCATTTCAACGTAATTGGGAATGAACCTCCTCAGAAAGTTAGCCTTCCCTTGGAGACGCTATAACTATAAAATATTTGAAGGTGGAGGCAAATCAAGAATTGCCTGAACCTTTAATGGATCGAGTTAAATTCCATATCTAGACACTACGAATCCAAGAAACCAACCAGAACCAACGCAAAACACACATTTGTGTAGATTGAGTCGTATCTTGTAGTGTCAACACCATAAAATATTGCTCTCAAATGTTGTGGGTGATCAGTCCACTTTCGTGAATGAGCAGGAAGGTCATCAAGGTAAGGTTGAAAAATGTGCTTGATGTCATGGAAGGCATAGTTCATTTCCCTCTGAAATGTGGCCCTTGCATTCTTCAAACCGAAAGGAAGTTTTATATACGTGAATGTGCCCCATGGACAAATAAAAGTTGTTTTAAATTGGTCCTGTGGGTGGATATCGATTTGGTTGTAACCAGAAAAACCATCCATAAATGAGAAGATTTTTCATCTGGCACATTCATCAATTATCTGGTCGATAAAAGGAGTAGGACAATTGTCTTTTGGACATGCCTGATTTACATCCCTATAATTGATGCACACTTGAATTGTCCCTTGTTTTTTCATGACAGGAACAATGTTGGAAACCCAGTCAATGAGAGGTACACAGTGAATGAAGCCAACACGCAAAAGATTTTCAACTTCTGCTTTAATGGCATCGGCTTTGTTTGGATGAACAGGTCGAAGCAGTTGTCATACTAATTTGACATCAGGATACATTTTTATTTCATGTTCAACAATACTAGAGTCTATACCTGGCATCTCATCATATGACCATGCAAATATATCTCGAAATTCATGAAAGAGAGTACGGTAATTATCAAGTTCTAATGGAGAACAAGATTTTCTAACATGAATGTTTTCTACAACATTAGGTTTGGTCGAAATATTAATAGAAATCGTTTCTTCAATATTTGATAGGTTTTGCTCGTAATCTACTGTGTCTATGAAAATAGAATTCGAAAGAAAATCAACAACTGAAGGGTGGTTAAGTTCATTTGAATTATCTTTAATGTCATCTAGAAGATGGGAACAATGAGGATAACCTTCCCAAGGTTCTTCTCCTATCATCATTTATTGGATGATTCCTTCATCCATAGAAAATATACGTGAAAAAGGATCTGAAGGAGTACCCTATTCTAATAAACGGTCTACCCATACAATTGATGAAAGTGGATTTGGGTTTGCCGCACAAGGTAGAAAAATTGATTGCTATGCAACCTCAATGGGCCTTAGAGGCATAACTTCAGTATTACTATCAATGTCAGAATTGTTGGTAATCCTCCTTAAATCAGATGAGGTGGAGGAAATCATGTTGCAAGTCTCTACGCTTGCCACTTCCACCAAATTAGATGGTGACAGTAAGGTAAAAGTACCCATTAGGGAAGGATCTTTAAAGAGACCTGCACCAACACTTTGAAGTGACAGAGAGGGTCTGTGTACCAATGGAATGCTTCCAGTAGCCTGAGAACTAGATGCAAAGAAGGCAAGTTGATCGACAACCGTGATTCCACCTTTATGAGGAAATGCAATCGTACGAAAGTACATGGACACCACAACAGCCATAGCATATACCCATGGCCTTCCTAATAAAACGTTGTAGTCGAGGGGTCCATCAACTACCTCAACTTCAACAGTAACTGTTTTTCACCCTAGTTCAATCTGTAGGTTACTCAAAATCCCACAAGGCATATATGTTCATCCGTCAAAAGGTTTTAACGTTGTTGGTGATCGTGACAACGACGGTGAATCAAGTGTTTTCCAACAGCTCATTGACATAAATCAAGTAGATGCCCCCTCGTTAATAATAGTTCCGTGAACATTTTTATGGAGAGCCTTTACTTGAATTAGGAAAGCTAATTGTGCCGGTAACTATGGTGTATATCCCACATGGTTAAAAACCACAAGATTGGAATCCATAGGGCCTATTCCACCAATTCCTGGAAGTGAAACCTGCTTCTGGGAGGGAGAATTTTGTAACACCTCGAGCGTCGACATAACAGAAGGTGATTGAGCAAGGTCTTCTACTATGTTATAATTCTGAGCTACTCAAGCTTGAGGGTTAAATGTCGATTTATGCACAAATCCCTTTGGTGGTTTTATTGTCAATTCTAGTGCAATAAGTGGTGGAATATTTTCCTCTGAAGTCGAAGTCGAAGGATTAGGTTTATCAATGGCTTGATTATTCGATGATGATGGTGCATTTCCATAATCGTTATTTCGTGTCGACACCAAAACTTTGTTTTTAGGTTTTTCAATGGATAGCATAAGTACTTGGGATGTGGAAGCATGGTCTGTTGCAACCAAATGTGTCTTTGGGTTTGGAAACAAATCAGTCAAAACTACAGATGTGTTAGAAGTCTTTAAAATCTTAGAGACTTTCAAGTGATGTGGACAATATCTTGTAAAATGCTCGTCATTACAAATTAGACATGGATAACGAGGTTTCCTTGCTGAAGTAGAGGAATCATATGATTTCTCTTGAGGGGGATTATCTTGCTTCTTCTTGTTTTTCCCCTTCTTCTTGCCTCCTGGTTTCTTTTTATTCTTGCCTTTGTCAGATGACATGGCATTGACTTTGGAAGTAAGAGTGTTTTCTGATGCATTTGAAGTTTGATTGGAAATGACAAGTGTTTGAACAGATGGTCTACCTTCCATTTGCATGCTCAAAGAACCAATCACACCGTTGTCGGCATGAAAGTCCTTACTCGATTATGGAGGAGGAGGAATAGTGAAAGCTGGTCCGGGTGCATTTAGAATCTTGTCATCGAGCATGCTAGATTGTGTATAAATCAAATCCAAATATCGGGCACGAGTAATTACTTGCTCTTCTTTGAAAACACCACCTTTCGCCACACCCTTGGTGATTGATGGTAGCAAGGATTTTATAAACCACTCAGCCAAAAGATGATCAAGAACATAGATCTTAACCATTCGATGATGACGCTACCACTCATGAATATGATTTGATATATGAGTAGAAGTAGTCTGTGTGAAGTTGGTTAGGAGTTTTGTTCCAGTCTCGTATCTGATAGGTAATTGGAAGTGGGTCAAAAATATGGTGGCTAGTGTCATAAAGTTGTCGAAAGAAGCTCATGGTAACTCAATGTACCACTTTGCAGTCAGATCAGTAAGCATTCTTTGGAAAAGACAGAGTCTAACTGAGTCATCATTTAACGAGTTTGATGAACACCACAAATGAAAAGTCATGACATGATTTTATGGGTCTTCTCTAGGATTTCCATTGAATTTTCGAATGTCATAAGGTAGCTTATGCAGATTCACCAGCCGCCAAGGTGCATATAAAATAGGATCATTAGTGAGCCGGTTCAAATATGGTAATTCAAGAGTTGCTACAAATGGAAACTGTCAATTCAAGTTAGGTTTATCATACCCAGGATATGATGGAATTACCTGAGCAATAGGTCTTTGCATACCAGCATAGGGAATCTGTAACTGGTGACCTTGATAAGGTGGTTGTTGAGAAAATCCAGTATAAGGTGGTTGTTGACAACTAGGTTGAATTTGCGGTTGTCCATAACCAGGAAAGGATTGTTGACCAGGACCTTGGTAAGCTTGATATTGTCCAAACCTAGGTTTAGCTTGTTGGGTAGGTCCAAATTGGGGTTGGAATTATTGGAATTGAGGCAGTTGATATTGGGGCTACCACGGTTCCAGAATCAACTCTTGTTGTTGTTGGTACAACTATTGTTGATTTAACGGTTGTTGTTGGCCAGCAATGTAAGGTTGACGAGGTTGTGAATAAAATATACCAATGTAAGCCTGAGTCACTCCAAATAAAGGTACACTAACCTGAGGTTGTTGGACCCAGACACAAGCGGTTGTTGTATAACAAAATGAGAAACTTGGGCCTCTTGACTTGAAACTTGTGGTTGCGAGGTAGAAGGACCAGCTTTTATAGGTTGAGATACAATTGTTTGAACTTGTGATTGCAGTACAGTGGTAACAACAGGTGTAGTAGGAATAGCTAACACAGTTTGCATTGGTTGTGTTGTATACACAAGTGTTGTTTGAATTGGCATTGTTGGTTGCCATTGACAGACTCACATTCTAGACTGACCTGAATATGATGGGATACTACCATATGATGGTCCTCCAGGATATGGAGGATGAGCTGAATAAGCATATTTCTCTCCATCTAGTGGAAATCCAGTATGTAATGGATACATAGGTCATTTTTGACTAGATTGCCCAGTTTGATATTGTTATGGAGGATCAAACTATTGAGTTCCCATAAGTGAAGAACCAGGTAAAATTCTGGTTGAGGACATGGGTGATGACCGTGGTGTAGAAGCAACCCCTGAGTGGGTTCTAGATAAAGATTGGTAACCAACTGGGATGAACAATTCACCATACAGGTGTGACTCAGGAGTAGTAGAAAACATCGAAGAGGTTGGGACAAAAGATTCTGCCGTAGTTGAATCAGATGATATAGTCTGGGATGTTGATGGTTGTTCAGCCATAGTGAACTGACCCAATAGATGTCCTAAAGAATCAACGGGTACTTGAAAATAAGAAAGATCAAAATTGAGTAGTAAAATGAGGAGTATAAGGATAAAGATAAAGCTTGGCTCCGAAATGGAATGGGGTTCCAGGAGTAGTATCTTCTTGAAATTCTTCCTCAACAACAATTAAACTAGGTGGAAGAACTTCACTGTCAGGTTCGTAATAGACTTATGGTGTTGGTAAAGTGTAAGCTTCAGTAGTCAGTAATGTCCGACAGTTAATTGGTTGATCTTCTTCCAGTAAAGTAACAACATCCGAATATTCAAATTCGAAGTCCAGATGTTTTGGTAAAAGAACAACAGTTTCAGGGAGAGGTTCCTGAACAACTTCAGGTTCAGAAGTAACTTCTGTTTGAACAATGATAGGTTCCGGATTAACTTCTGGTTGAATTGATTCAAGTTCAGCAGTAATTTCTTGTTGAGGAACTTCAAGTTGAGGATCAACTTGTTGTTGAACAAGTTTGGTTATTGTTTCATTAGTATCAGTTATCGTTTCCTGAGGTAATTGTGAAACTTCTTCTTTAGTAATGGATGTACCATAAAAAGTTGGAGTAACTAGTGTCTCAGTACTTACCAAAATAGATGATTCTGGTAATTCAAATGAAGAACCAGGAGTTCTTGATGTACTTGACTCAGTTAAGCGAGACTGCTTTGACAGAATATATGTAGTTCGGGTGGTAAAGGTGGTTTGCTTGTTGTTCTCCATGAACAATGGGGTAAGGGTTGGTGTTCCTCCACAATTGTTGATTAATTTTATTACAAAAAAGAAATAAACAAAAAGGGGTAAGCTAGGCCAAAGGTTTACCAAGCAACTGTGAACTGCAGAGTACCTCCTGGCGAACCAAGAAGTACGGGCAGGCAATCTCCTCGAATTCTGTGTTTGGTGTATCACAGTGTACAAGGCGGCTGACTCAGTTACCTAAGGATGGATAACAACCTAGTTTTGTCCTCCCATATATACCCGAAAGTACGTGGAGGCCCAATCCGTATAAGCACTGTCTAATGCAAAACTGCAAAGTGAGAGAATTCCCATATACTTTACGTATTGTAACACCGCCCTATATACCCGAAGGTACGTGGATGAGCTACGATATACTCACATATGTGGAATGAGGTATCACACTCATAATGTATTGCAGACAAGTTAGTGACAACTGCTTTGTTTTACGACGCCAAAACACGTCTCTAGCCTAGAACCACTAAATGCTTTTTATTAGGTGACGATTCTCCATTAGGTAAATTGATGTTAATTATAAGTTGATCTTGCTTAGGAATTTTCCTTTCAAGTTCACCACATGATGTATTATGAAATTCCTAGGAATGAAACTATTATGATAAGCATTCTTTCCATTCAGTTTAACAATGAAAATCTTAGCTAATGGGGATAGAGCAATCAAATTTATTTCTATCAAAGAGAAAAGAGAAAAATCTAAAGGAATTTCCCTAATACGAATTCTAAAACACAGAAAATAAATAATGCGAGAGAATAACAGATAAAACACATACACAGAGATTTTCCCCTGGATTCAAAAACCAGGACTACCAACTTGAATTTTCATTGAGTTCCTTTCAATGTTATAATACATATTTATACATGCTGAAGCATCCAATACCATGGACCGAAAAACCATTGCATCCAAAACCATGGACCAAAAACCATCACGTCCAATATCATGTGCGAAAAATCATGCACAAAACCATAGGTGGGTCCGCACAACCTAACATACGTTCCAAAACCAAAATTTTCTGGGGTGCTGCCTCGGACCACATAGAGTGGGGTTACCTGCACCCCTCAAACCCCCTATGACTCCCCCTGTTATGTAATCGGCGCAACGAAGGGGGGGCTACACCCCCCTTCTAACCCCCTAGTTAACTACGTGGGCTAGTCGTGGAAAGAATATAACACAACCCAACATTCTAACACTTGTTGTTTTCTTTCCATAGGGCGTCACAAGAGAGCGTAGTCATTTATCCAGCCCTGCAATGCCCATTGTTTCTCTACACCAAGAGAACTTCTCAAAGCTCACAGATTATGTCAATGGATCTGCAGTATTCTTCAAAGTGTCCACCTTTACCAGCAACACCTTTTTGTCTTCTATCATATCCCTCACAAAGTGATACTGAACATCAATGTGCTTTGTCTTTGAATGATATGCAAGGTTCTTTGCCAGGAAAATTTCATTTTGGCTATCACAGTCTATCCTTATAGCTCCCTTTACTAACCCCATATTTGAACACAATCTCTGCAACCAAACTGCTTCCTTGCTTGCATGAGTGGCTGCCATGTATTCTGCCTCTGTAGTTGATAGTGCCACTACAGATTGCTTCTTACTCATCCAACTGACTGCACCTCCAAATAGGTTAAACACATACCCACTTGTAGATATTCTCTGATCTAGATCTCTAGCCTAGTCTGCATCAACAAAGCCATGAATATCTAACAATCTATCCAATCCTGGTCTTCCTTGGTAGCACAAACCATAATCACTAGTTCCATGCAAATACCTGAAAACCCTCTTCACTGTTGTCTAGTGCTCCTTCCCCAATTTTGACATAAACCTACTCAATACTCCCACTGTATGTGCAATGTTTGATCTAGTACAGACCATCACATACATCAGGCTACTGACTACACTTGCATATGGAGCACGGGACATGTCCTCTTCCTCTTCTTATGTCTTGGGACACTATTTAGCAGATAACTTTACACCTACAAGAATAGGAACCTTCACTGGTTTACTATCTTGCATATTAAACCTCTGCAATATTGTCTCGACATACTTCCTCTGGTTTAACAAGAGCTCCCTCTTTGCCCGATCTCTTTTAATTTCCATGTCCAAAATATAGTTTGCAGCACCAAGATCTTTCATGTTGAATTTGGAGGACAATCGGGTCTTCAAATCCTGGATAATTTCTTTGTCATTTCCAACCAGCAACATATCATCCACATACAAGACCAAATAAATAACATGATCACCAATTAATTTAAAATACACACAGTGATCTTCTTTGCTTCTAGTGAAGCCAAGTCCATGTATAAATGTATCAAATTTACGATACCACATCCTTGGTGATTTTTTTAACCCATACAAAGACTTCTTTAACTTCCATACCAGTGCTTTCTTACCCTTCATTGCAAAGCCTTCAGGTTGCTTCATGTAGATTTCCTCTTCCAGATCCCCATGAAGAAATATTGTCTTCACATCCATCTGTTCTACCTCAAAATCAAAAGCAGCAACAACAGATAAAAGTAATCTAATAGAAGTTACCTTGGCAACAAGAGAAAAAATATCACCAAAATCAATCCTGGCACCTGGGAATAACCTTTTGCTACCAACCTAGATTTGTATTTCTCCACCTTTCCTTCTGCATTTCTCTTCTTCTTGAACACCCATTTTCTGCCAATGGGTTTCCTTCTAGCCAAAAACTCCACGAGATCCAAAGCCTCATTTTTGTGCAAAGATGCCATTTCATCAACCATGGCCTCTTTCCAAAGTTTTCCATCCTCTGAATCTACTACTTCCTTCACCATTGTGGGATCATCATCAGTAATAGATAAAGAAATTTTTTAACAAAAGGTAGATGGACTATGCCTTTCTGGCTGCCTTCTTTCTCGAACTAATCTTCTCACACTCGGAGGTTGTGGCGCTTCATCTTATAATTCCTCCAATGCTGTAGAGTTTGATTCTTCCTCCTTTAGATCAAACTCTATCTTCTTAGGTTCCTTTGGTTGGACTTCATGTTTAATAACATATTTCACCTCTCTGAACACCACATCTTGACTGTACACAACCTTCCTTGTTACTGGGTTCTATTGGCTTATTGGGCCCTGACCTAGGTTTAGAAGAGTTATTAGCCAAACAAATCCCACAGCTACTGGCCCTTTCATCAACAGCCCACGGAGCGCGGACTGAGGTCTTACCTGAGGTAGCAGGGGACGGTGCTGGAACCAGGCTTCCGTACCCTTGGGATGTCTTGATGAGATCTGGAGGGGTCATGAACCATTCTATAGCCTCGCGCCACTCAGCTTCTGCGTGGATCTGAAACAAGGCACTTCCTTAATATTTATTATTTATGAGTTTGTTTTAGAGTCCACAAAGTATTTTAGAACCAACTTATCTTTATTAATAGTCTCGATTTAGTACAATTCACTTCCTACCCTATGCACACAGCTACAGGGGTCCCCACACATAGCTGCAGACTCTATCCAGCCTCCGCGCACACAGCTGCAGATCCTCTATCCTACTACTAACACTTCACGACCCAGACGTACAGACTCAGAGCACAGTTACTTTCAAAAACCCATAACACTATTCTCTAGCCAAAAAAATTGACTTCTACCCTTAAAGCCTTGCTCTATTTATACATTCCCATGGTCCGCAGACCATGGGAAGATTGACTTACTTCCTATTATTCTATATTATTTTTGGGTAGACGACCCTTTGACTCGACCTATTACATTTCGCGCTCCACGCATTTTGGAGATTTACAATATTATTATCCTAACTTATAGGCTTTAAGCCCAAAAACCATTACACGTGGCCTCCGCTACCAAACAGGCCCCCAACACAATCATCATGACTCTTCCTGAGTCACTCGTTGGTGCAGCAGTGCGCGCTGCCTCAACTTCTTGGTCCACCATCCCTATGAGTGATGCACTTCGTTTTGCTGCTCCCTCTTTGACTCTTACAACTCTTCTTCTCACTCCTGCTCCATTGCCTCCACTAATTCACACAACCAATGATGCTCATTCTACTCTGCTCAGTTAACACAGAGCACCCCCTCATAGGATTTTAGCTCAAGCTGGGGTGCTGCATACGGGACCTCTTCGTGCCAACGCAGCCAATTGCCAATTTCATATCTTTTGTATGCACTGTTTTCTGTTGCTTGTGTTGCAATTTTGCAAGACCATTGCTATTGTCCGTGATATCCCAATATTTAAGGTGCATCAGAGACGACTTGTTAACCACAATTCCACCATTTGTCTCCATCTTTACAGCCTTTCCCTGAGCTTTTATGGTTCGCCAACTAGCCCATGGTTTAGGCAATGGCATCCAGACCAATTCCGCTTTATGTCTAAAAGTTTATGGCACATCCCCTACCATCGATGTTGAGCTTTGCATGGTGCCCAGAGCCGTCAACACCATACTATTCAAAAAGTCTTGCATCTCCATTGGCCATATCACAACCCTCGGGCTTACTCCTTGAGCGTAGATACTGACTAGTTCCATAGCGGCAAGAAGGCACAATAGCTTACTTTTCTCAGAAGTGCAACTCATTCAGTGGATGCCCCCTTGTGATTTATAAGTGTTTTGAAATTCAAATTCGCTGGTTCCCTCCTTTCCTGGTGCTGTAACATTAAGCCTGCGGTAGATCGTTCCAGATCTGGCTCGTACCCTATCTCTTAATTGCTCACCGCCCACTCCCTTTTGCCATAACTTAGATATCTTGTCATGAATAGTGTCAGCAACAGTCACCTTTCTGGTTGTACACGCAGCAATGCAGCCCCTTCTGCGCAACCACGACCTTATACCAATTCTAAGTGTCTGTTGATTGTTGCGCAACTTCCCCATAGACTACTTTAATGTCCTGCACTCTCTTTCAACTGCCTGGAGTGGTGAGACTATCCTGCGGTCGGTTAGTCGGGCGGTGGCCCACCTGTGTAGAGCTTTAGGTGACTACCATTGACTCTGCCTGGGAAAGGCTCACCATTCAACTTGGCAAGCTGGATCGCACCTCCATCTGTGTCTTCTTTGACTACATAAGGTCCCAACCAATGCATTCAGAGTTTTCTAGGGAATTTCTCGAACCTGATGTCATATAGTAATACTAGATCATTTTCTTTAAACATGCGCATCTTGATATGGCGATCATGCCAAGCTTTTTCTTGCTACTTCTGTACGTGTTGATGGAATCCTGCCATAAATCACTCCTCCTCAAGTTCCTCCAGTTGCGCGATCCTTTCTTCCAAAGCTCCATAGTCTGCCATGCCTGTTGCCACTGCTATTCGTAAACTAGGTACAATGTATTCTATGGGCATGATGGCTTCCTTGCCATAGACTAATCAGAAAGGTGTCTAGCCTATAAACTTCTTGCATGTTGTTCAATACGCCCATAGCACAACAGATATGTGAAAATCCCAATTGTTTCGCTGCACATTACATACCTTGGTCAATGTTGTCTCCAAAATTTTGTTAAATGCTTCAATGGTCCCATTTGCTTGCAAATGGTACGATGTGCTCTGTTAATGGTATATCGGAAATTCCTAAGTGAGCGCGCTGATAGTCTCATTTAGGAAATGCGTTCTACGGTCGCTCATTAGAATTTTTTGACATCCAAATCGCGTTAACACATTCTCGAATAAGAATTTCGTAGCTGTAGTAGCCGTGTAGTCTTTAACCGGCTACGCTTCCATCCATCGAGTCAAGTATTCTGTTGCCGTAATGATATAGCGCACCGCCGTCTTTCCTGGAGGTGTGATAGGCCCCACAAAAGTGATTACCCATTTCTCAAATGGTTGCAGCACCATCTCTGGCTTGAGTGGCTTTTCATCCCTCTGCGATGGTTTCCCTGTCTATTGACATACGTCGTAGGCCTAACAGTATGCTTTCGAGTCTTGGTGTAGAGTTGGCCACCATAGTCTGGCATGAAAAATCTTCTGTGATGTGGCATGGCCCGCATAATGTCCTCCAGCGACCCCCCCATGTGCTTCAGCCAGGATCTGTCCGCGCTCGAATTCAGGTACATATCTGCGTAGTATTTCATCATTGCCCATTTTGTAGAGGTGCCCTGCAATGACAGTAAAGTCTGCTATGCGTATCACCAATTCTTTCTTTTGTTGAACAGAATATCCCTACAGCATGGTTCCTGTGGTTAAGAAGTGGAATATATCCTCAAAATTTCCATCTGCGACACGCACTACATGCAACTGTGCTTCTGGTAGTCCTTCGTCTAAATTTGTGGGCTCTTCACCGTTCTCAATTCGGGACAGGTGGTCTAGGCCTGTGTTTAGACATCTCAGCTTTACGACGACTTCGAAGTCATATTATTGAAATAATAGCAACCACCAACAAATGCAGCCCCCCAACACAAGCTTATTCACTAGGTATTTTAGCGTGGAGTGGTTAGTATACATCTTAAAGTGTCCTCTGAGTAGATAGTTGCGGTATTTCTGGAGCGCGTATACCATCGCCAATCCCTCGCGCTTAGTATTGGAGTGGTTCTTCTCAGCTTTTGACAATTGTCGACTTGCAAACGCGATTGGGTGATCAATTCCCTCCGCTCCTTCTTGAGTGAGTACCAAGCTAACCGTGATACACGACACGTCAACATGCATGTGAAATTTGATGTCCCATTTTGGAAAGACCAATATAGGAGTTGATGCCATCCTTTCCTTGAGCGTTTCTAGACTTTTGTTACATTCATCATTCCAGAAATAAGTAGTGTCCATTTTCAACAACTATTCCATTGGTGCCCTGACCATTGGTGCCGTGATCTGCGCATAACTCTTGATGAAATTTCGATAGTAACCAATGTGTCCTAATGTGGCACGCAACTGCTTGACACTTCGCGGTGCTTGCAGATTGAGTATGACAACAATCTTTTCTGGGTCTACCATCAGGCCTTGCTTGCAGACCACATGGCCGAGCAAGTTCCTGAAGGGGACGAGGAAAGTACACTTCTTTATAGTTAGCACAATCTGGTGTTGTCGGCAAGTATCCAACATTAACCGTAAGGTCACGGTATGTTTCTTAACCAGCCCAAATATGGTCCAATCATCAAGATATACCTTTAAGAACTTGTGTATAAATTCCTTGAATGCAGCTACCACAATGCGTGAGAATATTGTTGTTGTGTTATTTAGTCCAAAAGGCATTACTGTATACTAAAAACAACCCCATTCAGTAGCAAACATTGTTTTACTCCTATCCTTCGGCGCAATCTTGATCTGGTGGTACCTCAAGAAACCATCTGTAAAGGAGTAGGCTTCTAGTCCCCCAACATTTTCTAGGATTTTTTCTATAAATGGCATTGGAAATGGATCATTAACACATGCATCGATGAGCTTCCTGAGATCCACATAGATGCGAATTTCTCTCTTCTGCTTTTTCTCCTGTACAACCATAGGACTTACCCAGTCAGATTCCTCTACTGGTTCAATTATCACTACTACAAGAATTTTATCCAATTCTTCGTGGACCTTTGCTTTATATTTTGGATTCAACCGATAGGGCCGCTACTTGGTTGGCTTCACATCTAGTTTTATAGTTATCTTCATCATCCCCAGGTCGTCGAGGATTCCTTTTAGATCCATGATTTTTGTTGGGAATAAATCCTGATATTCACGAAGTAACTTGACAACCTTTTCCACCATTGCATTATCCCAATAGTCCCCAAGTGTTGCATACTTCAGTTCCTCCTCTATGCCAATGTTCACGTGTTTTGTTTTCAATGGTGCGATGATGTCGGGGTCCTGGATCACTGGTCTGCGCACCTCGTGACTCCCCCCTGTTTCTGGAATATTAATGTTTCTGGGATCATCCTCATCATCTTCAATCTATATGTTGTAACATTCAAGGGCCCGGCTCAACTGGTGCAACCAGTCTGGTTGCACTATTTCTTCTAGTTCCAATGGTACTTTGAAAATGGCAGCCTTTACTACTTGCATTGCATCATCAATAGTGTCCATCAATTTGTCCTTGAATAAGAACGTTAATAAAAATCCTTCGCACAAGATATCCCATTTGGGTGTACCATGTTGGAGCTCTATTTCAGTGTACCAGTTCCTTGGAATGACATGCAGGGTATGATAAAATAAGTGTACCCACTCTGGTTGAGGCTCTTCTCCATAGGCTTGGACCCATCTAGTGAGGTGCATGCGAGGGTCATCACATCCATCGTATTTTTTAGTTATTCGTAATTCTGGCTTCCCAAATCTTATCTGCATCATGCGCCTGCAGCCACGCCAATATTCGAAGGTTCCTTCATGTGTTCCCCACCAACGCGTAGGTGTCATGCACAATGCCCATCTCAACGCATCAAACCGTTGGTGCACTGGTACCGCGCTTTCAAATTTGGTCAGGAGTTCATCTATTGTTGTCAGCCCATCATACATCGGTAGTTTGCGATCTTGAGCTCTGACGCAATTCAGTGACCTAGTCATCATATTGCAGTTTATCGTGGTTACTCCATTCAAACGATTATGCCACCACTCATCTTCCTCATCTGAATCTTCGGTGCAGGACTTTGCATGCCCCCACGATATTCTTCCTTCCGCAGTTGGATTGACCCAATCTTGATTTCATGCAGTAATCTTGTAGATACAATCTAGTTCATCATCACTTCCTTCGTCACGCATGGGTTCAGTGTAACGTGGTCCTTCAGCCGGGTCTAGTGGAATGACTATGCAGAGTGACTTCTTCTCAAATATCATTTTCCGCTTCTTTAAATTAATAACCCCATTCATATCGGTGGCCCAGTCTATCCCTAACAACGCAGGGTAAGGGCTACTTTCATCCATGATTTCTATTACCTCAAAGTCTGTTTGGGTGCTCATGCCTTCTATATCTACTATAATTCCTTGTAGTCTTCCCATGGGCAGGAGACCATTGTAGTGTGGGCTTGCCCATGTGCTCCCAAGTCTGTTTAGGTAGTACATTTTCATCTGAGCCCAAGTCCAGAATGATCTGATCCATCTCATAGTCGCCAATCTGTGCTGTTAATCACATTTCCTTCCCACTACATGAAGCATGTTTTCCCAATTTTCGGACCACGCGAGGTTCACCCAACCCTGCACACCTAGTTATCAACTCTTGTAATCCTTACCCTATTGTCATGAAGCAATTTCATGCATGTCTCTAAAAAGGTAGTTAGCATCAAGGGATCCCTTTCCGGTTCGGGTTGGTCCTTACTACTTAGGGTAGAGACCTCCGCGAAGCTCTTCCTCACTTCCAGACATGTCTCCTTGTGAACCCCTACGTCTTTCTTGGTTAGTTTCCCAGTATCCTCCCCTGTCACCGTGCCACTTCTGAGCATCATGTTCACATTGCGATCTTCCTTGCGCAGTTTAGACCTCATCATTTGGACATTCAGCGTCGCTGTAGATTGTGCTGCCCTTTTCTCACAAATCTGCGCTATCAGTGTGTGGTAATCTATCATTTCATGATTGAGCTGCTCATAGTATGGCACGATATTTTGGTTAGGTTGGTAAAATCTCGCGCGTAATGCCCTGGTCCTCTGCAGTTGTAAAAGATTAGCTGTTTGCGACCCCTTCGTGGCCCCATTCCTCCTTGTCCTCATCCACATGCCTGGAACCCACCACGCGCTATTGCTGCAGTTGGATCCTTACCTCGCGCTTCAGTCTACATTCTGTAGGTAGGTGACCGGTCCATCAATAATTGATAACTACGATAGTTTTTCTCCTCGTGGCCCACTGATCTGCAAAAGTTGCAAAATAACTGCTGGGGGGTTTGGTGAAATTTTGGCAGTAGATGATAGTTGTTTATTGTTGTGCTTTCCTCCCATCTAACAGATTGCGCACCAGAGCGAGGGTGCCATGTGTTATAGACATTTTTGTGCCTTACAGCATGGAGCATAAAATGTCAATAATCTGAGGGATCCAAAGTCCCTAAACATGTTGTTCTTACCCTTGGAGGAACAAGGTCAACAAACCACAGCACTGCAAATCAGTGCTCCACTGAAAAACACTCAAACACAGGTCAATTTTGGATCAAAGCAGCTGCTCCACTAAGCATCTACGCTGAATGTCAAAAGCTCTATGGTGTACCTGCGCTGCATAGCAAGTGCAACAAAGGCTACCTGCGCTGGGCGTACTTTGACATGTGGAGGAATCTTTTCTCAATGTGCCAGTGCCCAGGAAGCTTCCAAAATGACACTTGGATCAAAAGATTCACCTAATGATGAGTTAAGAGCTTCTAAAAACTCCGAGTGGAAGGTAGAAACTCCGAGTGGACTCAAGGACTGAAGAACAACTGGAATTGAAGAGGACAACAATTCACACATCAAGCTGACTTATCTTCACTCCAAAACTCTATATAAGGATCTCATCACATGGGATCAGGAGGCCAGAATTTGGTGCAAAGAATTGCTGTTGGTTTACAGTTGAAGAGTATTGGGTGATTGCTTGAGGGAGGTGAAGAGGAGATTTCTTTCCGTCGGGAAGGTGATGCTGGATTGGACCTCTCACGGTTGTATCACCGCCTGAACCTTACTTCCTTATATTAATAAAGAATTTGAGGTTCTTCTATTCGCATGTGTTTCAATGGTGTATTGTCTTACTTGCGTATTTGATTTATGCTAATCCTTGAATCAATTATGAATGCATGCTTCTTGTAGTTTCCTTTTCTTGTCTTGTTCGCAGGATCTCATGTAGATGGGCCCATGAGAAGACTTGGAGCTGGGAGCAAGCGGCAAATAGAGGAGATTGGATCGACCATTTGCGCAAGTCATCGGTAAGTGGATCTCTTCCTTTCATCTCTTGCATGTCATAAAGAAGTAACTTTAGATAGCTTTGCTTCAGCTGTTGCTAAGGAACTATCACCCTTAGAGTGGGATAGGGTCATTCCGTGTTGGATACTTTTCCCCACAACAGACTGGCGACTCCGCTGGGGATCGTGTCTTGTTGGTAGCTTGTGTTTCTTGCTATTCATTTCTTAAACAAAGGGAGTACCGAATCGAACTGCATTCGAGTCCTTCGAATGCAAAGTAGAGGGCAGCTACTCTAGCCCAGTGCTGGGCATGTTTATGATTTGAAGAGATGGTCCACAAGGACTCTTTTTAGCTCTTTGTGATAGTGTTCATCTTCCTTTAATCATCCTCTGGTGTATACTTGACTGATAGCCTCTGATTTGGCCAAAAACCATTGATTTTTAAGCAAACTGTGACCCAGAATCTGAGAGAGGCGAGAGTTGTCTCTTCAGTGCAGCTGCAGCAAAGGCTACCTGCGCTGCAACGCAGGTCCCGAAGGGGCTACCTGCACTGCATGTTAGATTGACAGTGCAACACCTGTGCTGATCCAGTTTTTCCTTGTGCAACTGGGATTCCCCACTGTCTGTTGCCCAGTTTTCAGTATTGTTTTTGTAGCCTGTTGTCAACCAGTATACCCAGCTGAAACTACCTTTCTTTGCCTTCATTCCGCCTCAGTTGTATGAAGAAACCGTGATTGTTCTTATTGTATTTCTTTCTTTCATTCACAGTTTCCCGTAGCGAAAGTGAACTAGTCTTGCTATGACCTCTTGGATCTAGACCTATGAGAAAGTGTCGTTGTGATTCTAAGAGCTAGTTTATTGCTGTTCATAGCTGCTTGAGCATTTGCTTTCGTTATATGGTTCGAATTTCAGTATTTCTTGTGTTGAAACGAGTGAATCTTAAGGTGTTCTTTTGATTATTGGACAAAAACTTGTTTGCTTTCGCTTGAAATTGAATTCGAAATTATACAACAGCTTTCTTTTTGTAATACATCAACATTAAGGAAGAAGAAAAGAAATACTTGCATTGTGCATGAGCATTTTGACAGTTTGCATGTCGATTTAGGAAAAGTGCATCAGTGTGTGCTCTATGATCTGTTTGAAAATATGATTTCTTTCTTTTCCTTCAGTAGTTAAGATTTTCATAAGTTGAAAGAATTGAAAAAGGCTTGCTTATCATTCTTAGACTGCATTTAGGAGTTGTATCATACATCACGTGGTGATCCATAAAGGCAAACTGCTAAGCAAGATCAACCTAAAAAGAACTGAATTTATCTAACAACGCTTTGAAAAATAACGAAACATAGTAGAGGTCTAGGTAGAGACGTGACCGGCGTCGTTAAACATAGTGACTGTCGATCTCTACGAAGGTGGGTGATTCCTCGTGAGAGACGATAGCACTAATACGGACTTGTGCCCCCGCGTACCGTCGCGTATATTGGGGGACCCCTATAGGAACAAAGCCTTTATCCATAGGAAGCCGTGTCGGCCGCCCTACTGATCGCGATGCAGTGAACAAAACATTCACGAAGATCGACCACTCGTACCGTAAAACGTATTCTGTGGTTTCGTGAAAGGTTTGGCACACCCTCTGCCTAGCACTCCAGAGTAGTTTCTTTTGGCCTTTTTCAAACTCTATAACTGAAAAAGTCCATCCGAGCATTTGTCACTTCGGGCTCGTTAATACATCGAAGGAGACTAGAGTCATCTTTAGCTTTTTCTCGACTCTTAAAAAGTGAAAAAGCAAGTTGTGTCTAAAGCGTCGTCATATAAAATTCATTCTAAGCAGAACATAATCACCCCTTATTCCTACGTTGATCTTTAGGTTGAGAACATGGAACACACCAACCAAGGGATTCCACATGATGGGACCCCTAGCCCTTTCTCCTCTTGGGGAGAAGTTTGTGTGCCCCACATGGCCACATTGTCGCTTCCAGGACTGACGATTGGCCTGCCAGTCTGGCTATTCTCAACCACTGTAGTTCAGAACACCATGGTTCCTGAACAGTCGAGTCAACAGTTAGACCAGTCTAGAGCTGCCATCCAGCCTTCCGCTTCTTATAAGCCTTCCTCCGATCCTTCTTCTTCGAAAGGTCAAGCCGCCGAAAGCGGAGCTCCCATAGAAAAGAAGAAGGAAAAGAAGAAGAAAGAAAAGAAGCAGAAGGAGCCAAAGGCGCCTGGGGGCAAGCAAAAGGCATCTAACAAAAATCCACACACAGCACGGACCGGGCCCAAATCGCCATGTGTCATATGTAGAGGGAACCACCTCCACTGTGATTGTCCCAGTATTCCCCGGATACTAAGGGACTGGTCCCCTCGTTTGCACAGTTCGGAAGCGTCAACCTCTGACAACAGGGTTGAATGCTTACCGTCGACCAACGAAAGTGAAGGCTCTAGACAACGAAGGGGAATGAGATTCCCCTGCGAACTGTGTGAAGGAAATCACACCCTACGCCGTTGTCCCTTTTTAGACGAACCAAAGAGAGTTTTGGAAGATCAACCGGTTGCACCGTTGCTACTTCCTCCTGGATATCGAAAACTCGCGCCAAGTCCTTCGTTGGTTGAAAATACAGCTGCCCCGCTCATAGGGCCAGCTGAAGTGTCAGTCACTGAAAGTGAACCTACTGAATCCGAACTGGACGAAAGTCCAAAGGTCGAAACGGCAGTTGACCCGGTTCTCCCTTCAGAAGTTTCATCTTCAAATACCACAGTCGCTGAGGATTCATCTTCAGTTGACACCCCTACCGAAGAGAGTAAGGATGACACTGTCCAGATTCTTTTAATCAACACCGATTCTGATGAACATCAAGGCAATGTGCCCACTCCTTTATCGCAGGAAGGAGCATCGTCAGGGTCATACCCGGCCGTATATTCGGTCCCACCACCAAGCAACCTGGTTGTGTCCTTTGATTGGAACCAACTAGGCAGACCCCGGTTACCAGCCAGTATACCATTTAGAATTATAGTCCAAATATACAAAATGGTGATGGCTGGAACTATCATTGATGAAGGGGCATCTGTGAGTATCCTGTCCTCTATTGCTTGGAAAGCACTGGGTTGCCCGGCGCTTTTGCCCGAGATAAGGAATCTCTCGGGTTTTGACAAAGGAACCAGTCGACCATTAGGGATTCTACCTAATGTGCCTATTACCTTGAAAGGGAAGGCTGTCAAGATGAACTTGATGGTCATCCAAGGACTCTTGGATTATAACCTACTCCTTGGACGAGACTACATATATTGCATGGAAGCAATAGTCTCCTCACTCTTTCGAATAATGTGTTTTCCATACGAAGGAAGAATGGTCAAGCTCGTAGACCAACTTTCACTTCCGGGATCACGCATCGCAAGTAGTCACATACCTATCCTCAATGGTCTTTTCGATCAAGAAAGGTCTCTACCTCCGGTTCTTCTTCCTGATGAGTGCGAGTGATTCGGGAAAGAAAGGCTGGAACCCAGGGGGCATGCATCCTGGTCTGCTCTGGAGGCAGAAAAAACCTTGGGTGTAAAGTAGAATTTCCGTGGGAGAATATGACTAGTCCGTACCCCATCCCCTCCTTCATCTTCGTAAAACAGAAGAGCCGGCAAGAGCTCTCATGCAGAAGAAGGGGCAGTTAGGAATGGGGTTGTTCTGGAAAAGGATTCTTTTGTCAAGGTTACTTGTTTGACAAAGGTCATTCACCTTTGTCTAGATAAGTAGGCTCTGCCAAAGAAGGGGATCCGTTTGCGGCAGCAAGTAGTAACCATCTTTGGGTAAAAGGCCAGCCTCACCCATTAAAACAAATGTTTTAAAGGATAAGTAGGGGCAGCCCCCAAAGAAAGATATTCTATTGCTGCAACAAATTGTAACCATCTTTGTGTAACCTAATGATAGACATCGCCGAAGAAAGAGTTTCATTTGCGGCAGCAAACAAAACCATTCTTTGGGTAACCAGAAAGAGGTAAGCCTCACCTGTTGAAAACAAAGGTTTTTAACGGAAAAGTAGGGGCGACCTTGAAATTAGACTTACACCTGGGGGCATGCAAACCTCTTGGAATGCAAGCACGGGCGGCTATTTTGTTTTTTAGTTTTTTAGGTCCTCCCTTTAAACCTGTAGGTCTAACCCGTTAAACTCGTAGGATTAGCCGATACCCAGCTTGCATAAAGAGAGGGTATGGAGCAAAGCGTAGTGAGATGAAGCTCCTTAAAAAATAGCGAGCTCTAGGAGACCTTCCTACTTTATGACTGGTAAAAACGAGCAGTTTTGGCATAGTTCATGCTCGTTAAAAAATAAACGCAATACTGAGCAGTTTTAACGCAGACTTCATGCTCGTTAAAAAATAAACATAAGCAAGTGAGCAAGCTTCCCCCCAGAGTTCAAGCTCATCCAGAAAAAATGAACTGGTAAATAACCATTTGAGACCGTAAATTCATCAGCCATAAAAGCCTTGGTCGTGTTTGTGCACCGTCACCTCCACTTTTCATTTGGCCGATCATTCACATCCACTTGATTGTTTACCTATTTTGAGGAACAGATGTGAAGAGTGATCCCACCTAGCCATCCTTGTAATACTGTCGTGATTGGAAAATTCCAACCTGTACCTGGAATCTGCAGCTATCCCTGTTTATCACTCGTTCCTCAAAATACGAGTCTTCTTTGAGCTCTTTTCACTGGCTCGTAAAATATGAAAAGTTTGCCGAGTTTTGGCCTTCCAGCTCGTTAAAAGGACTGGAAGAGCTATCCCTCCTCTAGATTTTAATCTTTTTGGACCTGAGGGATTATTGCACAAAAAGATCGAGCGCTTGTCTAGTTCGGCTCGATAAAGCTATCGAACATTCATCCCTTCTGTATTGTTTTATACTTTTTCGGACTTAAGGGATTAGATGACGAAAAAGGGCCTTTGGAGTTAAATTTATGTACCTTTTTAGACTCTCTAAAAATGAAAAGGACCGAGTTGTCTTTGTCGCTAGACTCGTTAAAAAAATTAAATAGCGACAAACATGTCTTTAGACGAGAACGAGTTTCCCTATCGCTAGGCTCGTTAAAACATAGCGATGGGCTTTCCCGAAGGGCAGGTTATAGAACAAGCATATGTTATCCTCCTCAAGCTTGACAAAAATAAAGAGGTACTGGTCGGAAATGACTGGGGAAAAATTGGGAGAACCTCAAAGCTTAATGGTAGCAAGTCGCTCTTGAACATGACACTTTTGCCTCTGTAAATATCGGGTTGGGTTATTATCATTCACCGATCCCTTCACCATGGTCTCGCCATACCATCCATACATGGGGTAATGCTACCGATCCATCACATCAGTGTCGTTATATGTTCAAGAGATGTCATTCAGAAAGTGTCAACCAGGTCCCATCCACTACCATACATCATCTTTCATCCTTCCATGACCGCCACCCTGAATCATATTTCACAGATCGTTTTCACCATCATCGCTAGCTCCGTTCCGTGTCACTGATTTGGGATTCATTAAGGCCCTCCTTTGACGGATCACTTCTTGTCGACATCAGCTCATTATCCAAGAAGTTGATCTAGGAACACCCCCTCAGTACTTTTAAGCTTGCATGCCTCAATGGCAAGTTTCTCACTTCCGGCGATAGGTATACATTAATGACCTTTGACCAGGAGACTTTGCGTGGTGTTCGACGTCAGATCCTATATTCACGCCACGTGAATTGTACTGCAGTACCTTGAGGGTCATCATCATTATTGGTGATTCCTCTTGCGCTTGTTAACAGTTTACATTATTGACTGGTAATCAAGCAATGTCTTTCCATGTTCGACTTCAAGAAATTCTCACATGGATCGACCTGTACGTAGAGTGAAGATCGGACAAGTTTGAAGACCCCGGATCTAGTTTCATCCATCCGGGCTGTGACATATATTCAGGAGATAAAGACATAGACATGTGCAACAGATGATCATCCTACTAAAAGGATGATAATTAAAAGCAGAGAATTATCGGTCTATTATCAGACGATCGTCTGTTTATGTACAGCAAATGTATTTATAAAGCTGAGCATGGGAAATGCCCGCATCAGCTAGATCATGAAAAGAAAGTATGAAAAGATAATGTATTGTATTGTATTTTGTTACAGGTCACCTCCCGACGATTGAATGAACTTCGGATCCTCCTAATAAAGCATTTCACCCGATAAACGACCTCATACTTTAGGGGGCAACTGTTATAGACATTTTTGTGCCTTACAGCATGGAGCATAAAATGTCAATAATCTGAGGGATCCAAAGTCCCTAAACGTGTTGTTCTTACCCTTGGAGGAACAAGGTCAACAAACCACAACACTGCAAATCAGTTCTCCACTGAAAAACACTCAAAAACAGGTCAATTTTGGATCAAAGCATCTGCGCTGAATGTCAAAAGCTCTATGGTGTACCTACGCTGCATAGCAAGTGCAACAAAGGCTACTTGCGCTGGGCGTACTTTGACATGTGGAGGAATCTTTTCTCAATGTGCTAGTGCCCAGGAAGCTTCCAAAATGACACTTGGATCAAAAGATTCGCCTAATGATGAGTTAAGAGCTTCTAAAAACTCCGAGTGGAAGGTAGAAACTCCGAGTGGACTCAAGGACTGAAGAACAACTGGAATTGAAGAGGACAACAAGTCACACATCAAGCTGACTTATCTTCACTCCAAAACTCTATATAAGGATCTCATCCCATGGGATCAGGAGGCCGGAATTTGGTGCAAAGAATTGCTGTTGGTTTACAGTTGAAGAGTATTGGGTGATTGCTTGAGGGAGGTGAAGAGGAGATTTCTTTCCGTCGGGAAGGTGATGCTGGATTGGACCTCTCACGGTTGTATCACCGCCTAAACCTTACTTCCTTATATTAATAAAGCATTTGAGGTTCTTCTATTCGCATGTGTTTCAATGGTGTATTGTCTTACTTGCGTATTTGATTTATGCTAATCCTTGAATCAATTATGAATGCATGCTTCTTGTAGTTTCCTTTTCTTGTCTTGTTCGCAGGATCTCGTGTAGCTGGGCCCGTGAGAAGACTTGGAGCTGGGAGCAAGCGGCAAATAGAGGAGATTGGATCGACCATTTGCGCAAGACATCGGTAAGTGGATCTCTTCCTTTCATCTCTTGCATGTCATAAAGAAGTAACTTTAGATAGCTTTGCTTCAGTTGTTGCTAAGGAACTATCACCCTTAGAGAGGGATAGGGTCATTCCGTGTTGGATACTTTTCCCCACAACACCATGCTTGGCCTCGTTTGTGCCTCTAGTCGCAACGGTGTTGGTCCCCCCGCTTCCACATAGTTCACAAAGACCAGAGAGTGATCCTTATCATGGCCCCGGATTCTACATTTTATACAAAAAACGTCCTCTCGGGCATATGGCCGGGGCACCTTTTCCTGTCTTAAACTTTGCATTTCTAAACATAGGTTTTGTATTTGCACGTGGATTTGTTGAACTCCCAACCCCAGATCTTGTATTGGAGTTTCATGCAACCTCATCGTTGTCTCCAATGCTTTAGCTTGGGTTGAGATCTTTTGTTGTGACAGTGTCGTCCTCAGATGTGGTGTTAACAATGCCACAAACCATGCGCAGTGCTGTGCATCCGTCAGCGTCATGTTAGCCTCACGGATTGTACTCTTCAATCTCTGAACTAGATCCCATGGGGTTCCACTAGGTAGCATCGCAATCTCTTTGAACCCAATGATCAACTATGTCTTTGATTTTGGCCAACGAAATTCTTTTTTTAATTCAGCCCAGATCTCTACTATTCCCACATTTGGGTGATCGCTTGAGTACTTTATATACCATGTCAACACGCGGTCCTGCAGTGCGCTAAATAGGGTATAATTTTTTATGTTATCATCTGTAACTCCGTGCACTTCCCATACTACCCTTACCATGAACCAACATTGTTATGGATCTTCACTTTCTGCTCCTTTGAATACCGGAAATTAGATCGTGCTCGTCATGTTTAACCTCTGGTTTGCACGTCAGTGTGCTAGGACCTACTATGAACTTGTACCACTCCTAATCCAATCAATCCTTAGGCTCTTTCTTTGTAGGGTTCTAGCATTCTGATGTCAAACATCCCTTAGGTAGATCTCGGTCCCAGCAACAGAACCATTTGTTGGCTTATTAGGCCCTGACCCAAGTTTGGAAGAGTTATTAGCCAAACAAATCCCGCAGCTACCGGCCCTTTTGGCAGCAGCCTGTGGGGCATGGACTGAGGTCTCACCCGAGGTAGTAGGGGAGGGTGCTGGAACTAGGTTTCTGCACCCTTGGGATGTCTTGATGTGGTCTGGAGGGGTCAGGAACTATTCTGTGGCCTCGCGCCACTTCGCTTCCGCGTGGATCCGGAACAAGGCACTTCCTTAATAGTTATTATTTATGAGTTTTTTATAGAGTAGATATACTCCTTGCAGCCTTTAAGCAAATATTTATTAGGGATAACCAATACGCGCACCCAGGAATGTTATAGATTTGCATAAATTCAGAACATAAACCTAGCGCACATATCGAAATAGATATATATAAAAACTAGGAATTAACCAAAACCACAATGTTTCAGAGTCCACACAGTATTTCAGAACCAACTTGTCTTTATTAATAGTCTTGATTTAGTACAATTCACTTCCTGCCCTACGCACAAAGCTACAGGGGTCCGCGCACACAACTGCAGACTCTATCCAGCCTCCGCGCACACAACTGCGGAGCCTCTATCCTACTACTAACACTTCACGACCCAGACGTATAGACTCATAGCACAATTAATTTCAAAAACCCATAACACCGTTCTCCAGCCAAAAAAATTGACTTCTACCCTTAGAGCCTCGCTCTATTTATACATTCTCATGGTCCGTGGACCATGGGTAGGCCTTAAATTCTTTAAACCTATCAAAGACTTTAGATTTATTCTTAAGGAAATATATCCATGTATTCCTTGAGAAGTCATCTATAAATGATACATAGTACAAAGAATTACCCAGTGATGGAACCTTCACAGGTCCAAACACATCACTGTGCACAAGCTTTAATATCTGTTTTGCCCTTTTACCACTAGAGGGGAAACTCACCCGATTCTGCTTCCCATATACACAATTTCCATAAAAATCAAAATCCAGAGAGCTATTACTCATACCTTCTACCATACCTTTACCATGAAGTATTCGAAGGCCCTTCTCTCCAATGTGTCCAAGCCTTTGATGACACAACATGGTCTTCTCTCCATAAATCACTAGATTTTCTGCTCCACTTTCAGGAACCAACAGAACTATTGTACCCATCAACAACAATGCTACCTTGAAGCTTGTATAAAGTTCCAAGTCGAACTACCACATCAATACCAGTGCCCCTCAAACCATCTTTCAAGTATCCTTCTTGAACACTATTTTTACACCTGCATCATTCAACTTGCTTACAGAAATCAAATTTCTGGCTAATGTAGGAATATGCAGAACACCCAGAAGTGTTGTAACCCTTCCACCTTGCAACTTCACCTTTACTTTTCTACGACCAACGGTTCTAGCCTTCCTGTTATCCCCCAAGAAGACATCACCACCATCATATTTCTCATACTCGTAGAACCACTCTCTATGGGGAGTGAAGTGGAAGGATCCACTTGAGTCAATCAACCATGCCTCATGATCTACATGTGTACTTGAAGAAGCCAAGTGCACATCCCCACCTTCATCTGATGTGCTTTTCGCTGCTGCAGAAGGAGAATCATCAGATCCCATTCCTTTATCAGGAGCTTTAGATTTACAGTCCCTTTTTTAGTGCCCTTCCTTTCCGAATTTCCAGCACACCACCTTTACAGGTTTTCCTGGAGATTTAGATCTCCCTCTAGTTTTAGATCTCCCACTCGATGAATTATTTTTGTTTCTGTTCTGGGACCGTCCTTGTACAGGCAAGGCATCACTATTCTGGCTCTCCATATTTTTCCTTCGCATTTCCTCCGTCTACAAGGATGAGACTATTTCATCAAATTGCAAGGCAGTTGCATTGCTACCTATTGCAATAACCAGACTATCCCATGAATCTAGTAGAGAACACATCAAACTGATGCACTTATCTTCATATGAAAGTTTAATATCAACAAATGATAACTGAATTGCCATAGTATTAAATGTGTTTAGATGCTCTGTCATCATGTCTCCAACTTTTATCCTTAGGTTATATAGCATTTTCCGCAGGAACAATTTATTCAGAAAAGACTTAGATTGGTACAAAGTCCCTAACTTGTCCAACAAATCCTTCGCCGTAGCTTCCCTTGATACATTCAGTAATACTGAATCTGAGACACACAATCGTATTGTGCTCTTTTCCTTCTGATCCAACTTCTTCCATTCTTCATCAGACACTCCCGTAAGTTTAGTACCCAGATCTACCATGATCCACTGATCTTTATCCACCAACAGATTGTCCATCTTGAGTTTCCACAACTCAAAACTCTGACCATTAAATTTCTCAATCTCTATCTTTCCACTACTCACCATCTTCTTTCACCACCAAAATCGATCTCGCAGATCTCCCATTGAACAGGGTCTACCACAGGCCCGAGAAAAACCCCTCAGCAATAGAGGCATCCCCTTGAAGCCAAAACAACTCTGATACCAAATGTAGGTTTTAACCCCATACGGGAATTACATGCATACAAATTCTAAAACACAAAAAATAAACAATGCGAGAACATAACACATAAAACACATACACAAAAATTTTCCCCTGGATCCCAAAACCGGGACTACCAGCTTGATTTTTCATTATGTTCGTTATAATACATTTTTATACATGTCGAAGCATCCAATACCATGGACTGAAAAACCATCGCGTCCAAAACCATGGACCAAAAACCATCGCATCCAAAATCATGTGCAAAAAATCATGCACAAAACCATAGGTGGATCCGCCCAACCTAACATAGGTTCCAAAACCAAAAATTTCTAGGGCGCTTCCCTGGACCCCATAGAATGGGGTTACCTACACCCCTCAAACCCCCTGTGACTCCCCCTGCTACGCAATCGATGCAACGAAGGGGGGGATTCGTCCCCCTTCTAACCCCTCGGTTAACTATGTGGGCTAGTCGTGGAAAGAATATAACACAACCCAACATTATTATATGAGCACACACAAACTTTTTCAACGCAAAATGCATGTATTTCTTTTTTGATTTCCTTAATGTGAATATGAACAAAAGGAAACTAATGTACATACAATCAATCAATCTTTAACAAGAACAAAGACTTTACGATAGTTTTGTTTCGAAGGAAAATAAGACTTTTACGACACTTTCTTTCGAACAAAGATTAATCGACTATAATATAACTTTGAATATGGATCGATAATGGCAAAGAAAACATTTAAGAAACATTAATCAACTAAGTCAAAGTAGGGCTAGCAAAGGAGATAAAAACTTGTTTTCTGAGACATGACATTCATTGATTAATCAGCAAGCAATCAAACAGAGGAAATTTGGCAAAAACTCAACCCAAAGGTGGGAAATTGACCCTAGGAGGATTAGCGCAACCCTAAATGGGAGACAGTGTGCTTTAGAGCACTGTACCTTAGCCAAGGGTTCTTTGCAGCGCACTGTGTCCCTCACAAGCTTGCGTTGGTGACAATAAGCCATTTGAAGAGGCAATTTGACACAATTTTGACCAAAATTCAATGCAAAAGAGCTGAAATACAGTTAATGAACACAAGTATGGTCTGCAAGAGTGTCCTAGGAGGTGGATAAGTTACTAGAAAGGATGATCTTCCCCAGTATGGTTGCCAATTTGTTTTGGAGAATTTGCTATCTATGGATAAATACTAATTCCCTAGATAAGTAGCCATATCTAGAACAACAATTTAAAACACTTTAGCCTTTTCCTATAAGCAATATATAAGATAAAGAAGATGAGAAGACCTACTTGTAGTTCCACTTTCCTCTTGTCTCCTTTGTATCGATCCTGTCGCTCCTTCTCGTACTTAACACGCTTGCAAAGTACTTGTAAACATCAACAGAAGACAAAGAACCGATCAAAGAAAAAGATCTATTGAATACAAGTAAATGGAATCAGATACATTCACACATATAAGCATCATATAACAAGATAAGCATATGGGAAAAAGGTTCAAATACTTTATTGAAATAGAAGAAGGAATTACAACCATCAAATCTGATTCGAAGTCACTCCTCCAGCTTGGATCCCATCCACATCACATCAAAAGCATGACAAACTTGTAGCATAACAATACTTGTCTCAAAGTCAATTCTCATAGAAACATTATCTCCTTATAATTCAACACAGTCCAACCCCTGATCACTTAGATGAGTATTCAATTTATAGGAGGATGAAGGAGGTTATGTCATAAATGGGGGTATTGAATGGCCTTTCATACTTAGAATTAGTTCCATGGAGGAAGGGATGAGGTTACATCTTAACTCATTCCTCATCCATTTTCAAGCTCACAGGAGTTGATAAGTGAGGGAAACTTCTAGATGACTCCAAGAGATAAGAATATTCCCCAAACCCTATGTGAATTTCACTCAATCTCACCCAACGTGGGTGAAAGAGGGCCTAAGTGCTCCTCAGAGCACCCTGGCATGGACTCAACTGCTCTGTAGTGCACCCTTACTTGGGCCTACCTGTGGTGGTCCCTTTAGAGGTCATTTCAGGATGTCTTCAAGTCATGAAACTGTCTAGGAAGGAGGCATTCAAAAGTGTGACTTGGTTAGGGCATGTAGCAAATGAAGTTAGGGTTTGATGAGCCCTAAAACAATGATGTGGATGATGGGAGTGTTGTGCCCAAATGGATCTATAACAAATATATCTAGTAAAAAGTATAAAATATGATTTCCCAAGGTTTGACAAGTTGTCTTAAATTTATTTCTAAATTAAATATTAATATTTATTTTCGCAATGTTGAAAACTTTTTTCCTCAAATTTATTTATGGATAATATATAGGAAGGAAAGTAAAGGTCATTAAAATAAAAGGAAGGGGGTATTAATGGTCTTAATGGTAGGTGGTTGAGGTGGATGAGTGAGGGATACATGAAGGGAAGAAGGATGAGAGGAGAATGGGGGCTTGTTCTTTATTTTGGCATTGGATGAATTTATTTTGGAGGGAGGAATGTGGAGAAAGGGAGGGAGAGAATGAAGAGAAAAGTGAGAGAAGTCAAACTTGGATCCATTAGAGAGTGTTGGTTATAATTTGGAAACACTACAGTTGTTGTTGGACTTGGGCTCGGAGGGCTAGGGAACTTGTGGATGTTACTAAGGCTAGGAAATATCATAGACACTCCTAGTTGGCAGGGTGGTAAATTCAATTAGGCAGCTCCAACAGGAGCACTCCATCCATGCCACCAGATTAAGTATTCTTCCATTTTTTGTTTTATTTATGTAAATTTCTACAAATCACATTCCTTACATGTTTAATATGTTGATAACCAAACTTTATATTACTGTCAATTAATTGTTGTGTTATAAATATGATAGATGTGAAAATTTCGTATATGCGTAACTTTTGTATAGCACATATCTTCCATATATGCGCAAGTTCCATATATGCACATATCTTCTATATATGTGTAACTTTTGTATATGCACATATCTTTTGTATATGTAGATACATGTGCACAACTTGAACCTCTGTATATACACAATTTTCATATATGAACATATCTTCCATATGTAGAATTTTTTTTTACATACACATATATGAAAGTTGTAGTACATACTGAAGATCTATGATACATAAGATGCACATATATAGAAGTTGTGAAAATTTCATATATACACATATTTCGTATATGCACATGTCTTCCGTATATGCATAGTTTTCGTATATGTACATATCATTTGTATATGTGCTTCTTCCATTTATGCACATACATTGAAGTTGTGAACATATGGAGGTTGTTGTATATGCATATTACGGAAGTTTTGCACTGTTTCTGATATACATAGCTTCCATATATGTGAAAATACAGAAGTTTCACATATATGGGAAATATGCACATATCCGGGCGTTGCACATATGCAAAAGAAATGCGCAAATATAGAAGTTGTGCATATATGGAAGATATGCATGTATACATAAGATGTGTGCTTATTAAAAAGATATGTGTATATACAAATGTTGTGCAAAAATTCTTCCTATATATAGGCACAACTTCTGTATATGAAAATATTTTGTATATGCACAACTTCCATAATATGTGCATATCCAAATTTATACACAACTTCAACCTCTGTATATAATCAGCTTCTATAGATGCGTAAATTACATATATGTGCATATCTTTTCTATGTGCACAACTTCTGTATATGTGCATATGTCCATATGTGCATCTTATCTAATATGCACATTTTCCATATATGCACGTATATGGAAGTTTCACAATAACGGTAAATACCTATATACAGAAGATGCACATATATGTTAGATGCACATATATGGAAGATATGCGCATATACATAAAATATGTTCATATACAAAAGTAGTGCATATACAAAGGACATGTACATATATGGAAGTTGTGTATTGGTTATGTATATGTGTATCTTATATGTATATAAACTACTTATTATTTAAATTTATTTTAAAATGATGCATATTATGATTTTTTAATTTTATTAATAAGAACAAAATTATAATATAACAAATTGAATTAAACCAATTTATCATATTTATTATTTTTATTACTTTTTTAATTGAATCAACATTTTGTTTTTATTATTATTATTATTATTATTTGACATTACAATACTTTTCATATATTGAGTATATATTTAAATGTTCACAGTAATTTTTTTTTTTGGTCAAGTAAGAGTGGAACCTTCAATTAACCTAACAAAGATTACATATGGTACACATCTTTACAAGTGTAAAGTCCAAAAAGACAGACCCATTGATGATCAACAAACAACATAGTTGACAGAACCCAAAACCTTCCACACATGATACAAAAAGGCCACGTGGGCAATAAACCTAAGTTTTCAGAATGTTGATGACGCGGGGCTACCCCGCGTATACCCACAGTATGCATATATATATCTATATATATATATATATATATATATATATATATATATATATATATATATATATATATATATGCCCCAGGAATTTTAGACTCTCTGCTGAGTCAAAACTATAATTTATCAATGATTACGACCCTCTTTATCAGTCTCTACAAAATGATTCATTACAGTAGCCCAATCTTCCTTTAAATAATCCTTTCCTTTCTATCGGGACTTAATCCTCCTCATCAACTTTGTTGAACAATACCTACACGTATATAACCGAAACTCCACACTTTATACTTTGATTATACCTAACTTTAACTACATAACCCTTATCAAAGCTTATTTTTGTTATAACGTTTTTAAAATAGAAATCACAAACCATACCCTTTTCCGCTTTAATATGGTCTCCGCACAGTTATCAATGCTTGACTATCGCAATCGGGGTATCATCTCTCTGCGGTCACACTGCAAATGAACCCTTCTACTTCCATTATGTGATGACACTAGACTTCTAATATAATAAACTGAGCCTAATTACTTATCAGGTCCACTCATATCGCTTGTCGCATTCCTTTTCAACCGATACAGCTCCGTTGAATGTTTGTGATGCGATCACTTCGTTGATTACATCAGTATCGCACGTCGCACTTTCCTAAGGCCCCAAGGTTAATCACTCATCAACATAATATTACTATGCGATATTTCTTAAAGCTCCTATTGATTTCCTTTGATGCGATATTAATAACTCTACTCAACTCTTTGTGACTTAATCCTCGCCATTGTTCATAAGGGTCCAACAGCTCCTGTGCACCAATGTTTCATTCCTCCGTTCTTCCTTCCGCTTGGGTTTTTATGCTATTTCTTCAGTTTTTTCTGTGGTATTCAAGGTTCTTCAAAGGTTCTGGGTCTTCCACTATTCCGCTGCACACTCTCTCCTGAGCTTAACTCTGCGTGACTTCTTCCATCACTGTTCCTCCAAAGCATTATCTTGATCCTTCAAATGGTTTCTATGGCCCTTTACAATCCTCTGTCGCATTCTTATTTACTCTGTGTATTCTCTCACCTATTTACGTTCGTTGAACTTCACCTGCATATGTATATTATGAAAATCTTCGATTCACTCACAATTTATGATTTGATACTCAAAAACAAACACTTACACAGTTGGTATTAAATATGCGTATTTATAAATATTACAACTGATTACATAATGAGACTCTTCTGTCTCTCTGGCTTGATCTTCTAATATCAGTGGCCTTTGTTCCTCTCTTGCCCGTAGGCTTACAATCACACTCTCACTGGCTGGCTGGATGGCTAACTAACCTATCCAACTTTCCTCTTTTTTTTTCTTTTCAATACATTATTAGCAGTTTCTTTACAGTTGAGGAAGTGTTCCTACGTTACTTTTAAGTTGTTCAACAGTTTCTTCAAACAAGTTCCTAACTAATCCTAACTTGATCTATTTGCCTAATTTAAAAACTAATAATGGCTGAGTCAGCCTTAATGTTAAATAAACCACTAAATAGATTCCCTATCTACGCTTTCTAAGAAATAAATATTGTTTTACATGAAATTTGACAATGGCCCTTTCTTGGCTAACGTCTAAACCCTTAGGTCTCACTAGATACTTCGAGCTTGATCTTTGAGAGCCAATGCTGTTGCATCAACTGATCTCACTACAATTCTTCTCATTCAATTCTTGTCACTCTATCTCCCTAATTCTTATCCCTCCGTCTCCATCGCCTATTTAACTTTCAATCTGACGATTTATAAATTCTTTGATCAACCATGATCCACCGTCACTCTACCTTTAATCGGATTGTTGAAAATCGCTCCGATCAACTGATTTTCATGGTGATCCTGCACCATAGATCAACACCAACTTAATCTGATGGTCCTGAAGTTATCGCTTCGGAAATTTGCGCAGTACTTACCCACTTCACGGATCCGATATAGATCAAAAACTTGATCTATAAAGAATTTGGGTTTGCTCTTCGACTTAACCTCTAATCATGTTGGAACCCGATATCCATTCAATGTCGAAGAGCATCAGATCCTATGGCATGCGGCCCTTCAACTAGCACATTGCTTATCACCTCCTCAACCCCTGTAGTTGACTATGACGTGAGAATTGACTACAGGATCAATGGTTAGGGTTTACTTTGGCACTGCGACCCGATTCCAGTACTTCCCCTCTATCCTACTCTCGTTAGTCTACCTCTTTCCCATTATTCATGATCTGGAAGTACTCAATGCCTTTGGCCACTTGTCGATGACAATCTTCCCTCAGTTTACCAGAGGGTATAGACTCCTAGTCGTACTAGATATAGTTTTCCTTGCATATCACGCCTTCATTCACCAAACGATGAGCTAACATATTGGCTTTTCTTCGTACATGAATAAAATTGATGGTTCTCAAGGTTCATAAGTGGGAATGAATACGCTGAAAGACCTGCGAGAGCCTCCAGTGTTTCGAAACTTTTCCAGGTGTTGTTCCATAACACACTCTCTTGGCCGCATTAATGACCAACTCTGAGTCAACTTCAATGATGGCATTGTGTAAATTTAACTCATTCAGAATTTCCAAGCACTAAGGCCATGACCTCCACCATTTTATTAGTGGAAGTCCCCAAATGACTATGGAAAATATCCTTTATGCTCCCCTACTCATCTCTTATAACTCCTCCAAATCCATCCATCCCTGGGTTGCCCTTAGAGGTCCTATCTATATTGATTTTCAAAAAACCATGAAGGGGAGGCTACCAGATATCTTCACTAGTAGTTATTTTTCTCACACCCTTAACAGTGCGTAGGGGAACCAGAGAATGTAGACCCAACTACCTCATTATGTGAGCTTCCTGGGTCGTAGGAGGGCTTCTCAGTAATTTTCCTCATTAGGGCTCCTATTGTATCTTTGATCTGTCATAGAATTTGGACAATGATATTTTGGGTCGAGCCTGTTTTGTTCTTGAAAATCATGCCATTGTGTTCTTTCCAAACATCCCAGATAATAAAGCCTGGAACTAGATTCCAAGCTTTGTTGATGATTTCATTACCTCAAAAGTCTTTCCTCCAATTCTTCAGTGCGTTGGTGATGTTGAGTTTGTCCCTATCAGTTTGCCTGAAGATTGAGGCTGCCCAATCCCATAAGGTAGAGGTGAAGGAGTAGAGGTTTAGTAAGTGCTCCATCATTTCTTCCTATAAACCACATAGATGGCATTTTGATGGGCCAACAAATCCCCTTTTTAGAAGATTCTCCCATGTGAGAATTTTCTTTTGGTGAACCAACCACATAAACAACTTGACTTTCATCCATCGCAAGTTCCTCCAAAGGTCATTCCAAACCTGGTTAGGGTTTGGATAATCAAAACCTAGAACCTTGTGTTTGGCTTCTTTGAGGTTAAATGTGCCTTCGGTGTTTCTACCCCATCTTAGTTGGTCAGACAAGGTAGACACTAAAATCTTCATCTTCTCCAAGTCAAGAGCAAGGGAATTCACCCGGGCTTTCAAAGGACTCTCTTCACTATAACCAAGATTCTTCCACATTCTCCATTTACTATTGTCCCTTACATGATCCTAGAAGTCACTTACCATGAGTAAACCTTTGCTGTCAGTGTCATTTTTGAGAGTGATTAGTTCTTGTCTAAACAAATTTGGTTCCTTCTGCCAGTTATCCTCCCAAAACTGTGCAAGGTTCATAGCTTTGATCTCCCAGAAACTATGCTCTTGGACAATGGCTCTATTTTCCCAGGAAAGGTTCGAAATGGGGGAGCTCTTAATGAGCCATGACATTCTGATATGATCCCTCTCCTGCCAATTATTTTCATACTTATGCTTCCAAAGCTTGGCCCAAGGGGTTGCCGTTTCCTTGAGTCACCTCCACCAAAGGTTGGCTCTTGATACTCTTCTGAGGATTTCAGGGTCATGAAGCCCCAAACCAGCATGGTCCTTAGGCTTGCAGAGCTTGTCCCAAGCTACCAAAGCCCACTTCTTTTTCTCTTCCCCTTTGCCCCAAAGAAAATCTCGTTGAATACTAATGATTTGTTGTATAACTCCTTTGGGAGCAGCAAGAGTTGAAAACATGAAAATGGGTATAGCCTGAAGGACAACCTTTGTAAGCACAAGACGCCCCACCAAATTCAAAGACGCGCAGGTCCATTTCATGACATTATCCTGAATTTTATTAGTTATTGGATTCCACACTCCCTTACTCAAAGGTTTGTCAGTAAGAGGCATTCTAAGGTACTTGGAAGGTAACTGAGCCCTTTGAAACCCAAGAATTCTGGTGAGGTTCCTCTGAATAATAATGTTAGTATTGAAAAAAAAACCTTTGATTTATCAAGGCTTAGCTCTGTACCAATAGCCAATGCAAATTCGTTCAGGATTTGTTTGAAAGCTATGGATTCCTTGACTGTAGGAATGCCCTGCAACATTGCATTATCCACAAATTGTTGATAAGTATAGGCAGCCCTAGCCGGGGTAAGTTCCAGACCCTGGATTCTTCATTCAGCATTTTCCATTTTGATTGCTCTGCCTAGTCCTTCCATCATTAGAACAAAGAGGAAGGGGGAGAGCAGATCCCCTTTTCTGAGGCCCCTAGTAGGTATAAAGGTTCTAGAAGGAGAGCCATTAAGCAGAATGGAGAAACTAGCCATGGATACAAGGCCCATAACCCATCTTATCCAATTGTGGTCGAAGCCATAAGCTCTTAGCACTTCCCTGATGTACGCCCAACTTAGCTTATCATAAGATTTCTCTAGATCTAGTTGCATGATCATACCAGCTTGCTTATTGCTCTTAAGAGAGTGTACTTCCTCATGAGCTTGTATTTTGTTGTTGAGAATATGTCTTCCTTCCACAAAACTAGTTTGCTCCTTTGAAATGAGAGTAGGAAGAAGAGGCTTGAGTTTGTTAGCGATCACTTTGGAAATAATTTTGTACACCACATTACATAAGGCGATGGGTCTGAATCTGTTCAGTATCATAGCTTTTTCTTGCTTTGGAATCAAAGCTATCAAATAGGCATTAAGAGCTTTCAAAATAGTTTTGGATCTCCTAGAGTCTTCCACAACGTCAAGGATATCTTGTTTGACTCTTTTCCGGCAATCTTTGAAGAAATCCACATTGAACCCATCCGGACTGGGGGCTTTCCCATTTTGCATCTCAATGATAACTTCAATGACCTCCTCTTCCCTGTTTACAAGCTTAGGAATGAACTTTGTGAATTTGTTAATGAACCGAGATCTATCAACGAGAGGCTCCACTTTTATGCTAAGGAAGTGTTGAACTAGGATAGATTCTATATCTTTGTGAGAGATGAGCTCTTTCCCTTGAGAGTCTTTAAGTTTAGAAATTTTGTTGTGAGATCTGTGATCCATGGTTGATCTATGAAAAAACTTCATGTTTCTTTCTCCTTCTCTAATCCATTGCACCCTCGATTTCTGTCTCTAGAAAATCTCCTCTTTCATGCACCGATCTTCCATTGCTCGGTAAAACCCTTTGTGATGATGATTTGATTAATCTCCTGGAGTTTCTGCTCAACTTCTTTTTTGGCTTTAAAAATATTTCCAAACTCTTGTTTGTTCCAATCTTTAAGCCTAAATTTGATGTGTTTGAGTCTCTGCTGCAACATGAACATTTTAGTGCCTTGAATGACGCTATCTTCCATCCACTATTGTCAATATTGTTGGTGAAATCAGGGCGACAGAGCTAGATATTTTCAAACCTAAAAGGTTTGTTCCTCGGTGTACCCATAAAAGTGGCTTCCAGCTGGATAGGCCAATGGTGTGGGCTTTCAAAGGGAAGGATTAGAGCTGACATATTAAGGCCTGTGATAAGGAGGTCCTCTGAGATTATGAATCTGTCTAATTTAGAGGTGACTTGAGAAGCCCCTCCCCTCTGTTTATTCCAAGTAAAAATTCCATTTACTATTTATGTGTCCACTAGCCCCATGTTATTCATGAAGTTCTAGAAAGCAAGGGAGTCCCTGCCTAGTTTTCTGGTCCCGCCTTTTTTCTCTGTAAGAGATCTGATCATGTTGAAATCCCCTGCCAGAATCCTTAGGTATATCAGGATATCTCTTCCTCAGCTCCTCAAGGGAGGTGAGAAGCTTTAGTTTGTCTTCTAGTTTTTGAGGACCATAGACGTTAGTGATCATGTAGATCTCCTAATCCCCCAAAGGTTGAATCACCATTGATAGATAATTCCTAGAAGCTTCAGCATCCAAGATTCCAGTTTTTGAGGATCCCATAGAGTGAGAATCCCACCCGCTGAGTTATCTTCTTTAACCTCTAGATATTCATACTTGATTAACCATTTGTTGTGTATCTCTTTGATCTTATCCATCGAACATTTTCTTTCCTGAATAAAAACCATATTTGATTTTTCTTCCTTTATTCTACTACCAAGGTTTCTTTGTTTCCTTTTACTTCCAAGACCCCTAATGTTCTAGGTTGTAAGCTTCATTAAGATAGGTTTGTAAAGGAGTAACTGGTAAGATCCCTCATCTTACCTGAGTTAATCATAAGTTTCCCACATTCAGACAACAACTCATTTTGTTTTTTCCTTCCTCTTTTCTTACCCGGGTTCTTGGAAGAAAGCATCAATGCATCCTCCATCGTTTTCACTCCCCTATTCTCCTAGCTGTCATGGTTTATTTTAACTCCAGAACACTTTGTTTGTGCTCTCTAGAGGAAGAGCCGTTGAACCCTGTCAAACTCCTCTTTTAGTAGAAAGCCTACCCCTTTGGTGATTCCCTGCTCTAGAAACTTTTCAAGATCTAAATTCTCCCTCTCTAGAATCTCCTACAGTTCATGTTCTTCCATTCCTGCCTCACTTGGGGTTATCTCGTTGTCTCTGCTGAGCTCCATCATGCTCGACAAATCATCCATTTGTTTGTTGTTTTCTGGTATATCCTCCATATCAACATCCCTTTCCTTCTCGGTGGGAATATTCTCCACTTCTTGGTTCATCCCATTGTTTTCGACTTCTTCTTCTAAGATCTTGAAACTATTGTGGTTCAGTGGTTCATCTTCAATAATTTTCTTTTGGTATCACTTGCCTCCTTTCTCTTTACCTATAACTTTAGTAAAACCTTCAAGATCCTTATTTGTAGCGGCTTTTATATTGCTCGCTATCTTGTTCATTGGGAATTCCCTATATAAGTGCCAGTTTTCATGGCACTTACGACACCTAAATGGGATGTGTTCATAGTCCACCACCTGCACCCATTTCTTGTAATACACTTCTAAAATGATTGTATCTGGAAGTGCCCCTAATAAGTCCATTTCCACACATATCTGGGTGAAGGAAGTGTATTTGCCTCTTACAGTAACATCTGAGATCTTTATAAAATGCCCTAGTTTGTTGCCAATAGCCTTTAGAGACTTCAATAGCCAATAATCTAAATGGAGGGAGTAGAGTCTTATCCATACTAGTACCGAGGTGAAACTCTCTTGTTCTAGGATGAAGTTCATTACCCATGGTCTCATGTAGAGGCCTGCAGAAGCGTAAAAATAGGGTTCTCCCTCGAACACTCTGTCTTTGTCCTCCAAGCTTGGAACACCACCATAAAGAAGCCCTTGGACCTAAGGTGAAGGTAAATTTTTCCTTTTGGTTTCCAGTGGTTCCTGATCCATTCTTGTAAAGCCTTCTCCGCTGGCCAAATTCCCATAGATTTGCAGATAACACCATATTCTGACATGTGTTCTCTATGCACCTGCAGCGCTGGGTCACTTAAAACAACTCGAGGAATGGTAGTCGACTTGGGTTTACAAGCCGAGGATGTGCTTGGAGGAGCAACTTTCTTACTGCTACCCTCTGTTCTCTTCTCCATGCTAGCTTCCTCATGCTTCTTTTCCTATCCTTGAGGTCTAATGGTTCCCGATTTTTCTTTATTCTCATCTTCTCCTACTATCTCTGCTGGTTTCTAGAAGCAATGCGCTCCACCTCCCTTACTCCTGTCCGCAACCACTTGACTGTAGGAGGGAGCTGAACTTCTGGTGACCAATGCCAAAAACCCTAGAGAAAAACCCTAGTTCGTGAAGCAAGAACTCTTTCCATGACATTTTCTCCTCAGAGTGAACTTTGTGTATTTCAAAGTCATTTAAGAAAACTAAGGTGAAACACTTCTCCACTCAATAAAATTAATAAAAAATATTTAATTAATATATATATTTTTAAATTAATAACATATATATGAATGAGGAAATATATCTTTCAAATTTATAAAATATTAACTAAATTTATAAAATACTGATAAATTATATTAAAGAATATTGATTAAATTAACCTAGCTCTAATAACTATAGTAATAATATACTAATAAATTATATAGAAAAGATATTGAACCACAATACTAATAAAATAAAACTAAAAAATAGGGAGTAGTCTTTCACTGAGAATTTTTGGAGTTTAGCTAGAATGCTGCGAAAAATTTTGACTTCTAAAAATCAAAATGTAATATTAAAATAAAATAAAATAAAAATAATTTTGTAATAAATTGTAAATTATGTTATTCAATTAAAAAAAATTAAATAGCATTTAAAATTTCAAGAGTATATATATATATATATATATATATATATATAAACAATATTATTCATATAATCAAAGATAATTTTTTAAACAATTTATACCATATAATATAATTTTCTTTTAATTTAATTATATATATATATATAAAAGACATATATTCAAGTTGAGAGACCTTGGTGTCCCTCTACATAAGGTTCATAAAAGAAATAATATGTTTCTAATAACTTTCTTCATTTCGATTTTATTGTACATGATATTCATAAAAACAAATAATATGGTTCATAAAATTTTATTTGTGAAGTATTGATGTTTTTTACATTTTTATTTTAAGAAATATTATTTTTAATTTTTTTTTTTTATCACATCATATATCTATATATATATTATTTTATTAATTTTTAAAGATTAATATTAATTTTAATATAATGAATTGGATAAAAAAATTAGAGATTTTAAAATATTCTGAATCCCATTTAAAATGAATCTAAGTGAATAATAATATCTAAATTTCTTTTCGTTTTAACTTATCATCTCAAAAGAAATGAAATTAACAAAATAATATTATATTTAATAATTAAATCCATATATTTTTAACAATAGCTTTCTCTGAAACAAATAAACCAATCAATAAAAGAATTGCATTCACACATATTCCATTTCCTTGCATTCACACATATTCCATTTCCTCGCCCTTTAAGTTAAAGAAGAGAGACAAAGGAGTTCAAAAGTTGAAATACAAAGAAATGCATTACTTCCTTTGAGTAAAATCAAGTATTATTTAAAAATATAAAAATTAAATATAATAAAGCATTTAAATATAACCTTTAACCCATTGTGTATGAAGTGTTTTCGATGTAGATAAATAAACCAGCATAGAAAACATACAAATCACAACAGAAAATATACATATAAATCGAGGGAACTTGAGACACTGCACAATGTTCGATTCACATGCCATTGCACATAAATATATAGATAAAGGAGGATATAATGATTTTGTATACAAGCTTAAAATAAAACATGCACATGTTATAGCTTAAAACACAAAACATTCACTTAAGTATTTAGAGTCACATGTGCCATCAACCGATCATGCACCGGAAATGTGAATCTCTAAACAATTAATTAAAATGTTGAATAACTGAATAGTCCAACAAAATCTTTGTCTGTGCAGTTTTGGTGGTTGACATGATACGCCAAACACCACGCAAAATGCAGAAAGGACTAATGTCCGTCGTGATTTTGGAAAGCATCATTGTGCTACTTTTGTTGTAGACAATGTATCCACATTTTAAATCTGAGGTTGAGAGCCTTAGTTTGACATCAGAGCTTCCGAGTATGAACACAATAATGAACTACGTTTAGAATTATCCCCAATAACAGTTCCTCCACAAACAAATAAAAAGCACACTCTTCCTTGATGATGAGAAGTTATGTTTGTCTTGGTTGTTTAAGACCTACCTTAAATATATTCCTCCTGCACTCAATTCTTCGTGCACGAAATAATTCCAAATTTACTTGTGATCTCTCGTTGTCTCCAAGATGAGTTTAACAATCGAATCTAGGGAAATCAGTTTATAGGAAATTCGAAAGACAATATGTGCAACCAATTGGCGCGGCCTCGTTTGAACACTTGAAAAATTAAGATTCTCCATAATTTCTGATACGATTCGTCATAGGCTTCATACACAGAATCAAGGTTATCCACCCGCAGAGTGATCGTGTTCTCCAAGCAGTATAAGAACTTCGGCGATGACACAGCGACTGGTTCACCAGATTCCTGACATTGCTCTGGAATTTGGTGTACGAAATATTTGTATCAATATAATGATATTTTAAATTACATTTATGTTTTAATTCATGGTTAATGAATTGAGGTTTAACGGATGATTTAGCATGTATATATATGGTAGTTGTCTATAATGCGATTTTTTGGAAGTTTTTCCGGTGGGTTTTTTCGGTCAAAATCCGGCAGCCATTTGTTGGAATCGCAAGTTTGATAGCTATTTTCTGCACAATCAAAGCGTCCCAAGGGTTTTTCAGGGCGCTGAATCTAAACATGAAGTTAAAAAACCATTTTAAATAATACAAATCAAGAATTAACGTCAATTTTTCCAAGGAATCTCCAAAAAATCAAACAACTCCATATATATGTATTGTAACATTAAAAAGAATATAAATGTTTTATGTTTTAGAAATTGGATATTTTCTGTTTTTTATAATTCATGTGAAGTTAATTTTTGTACATGATTAAAACTTACCATGCAAAAAAAATGCCTAAGAGGGCAAGTGGGAAGAAAAAGACAAGTGGATATGCAATATTTCAAATTTCAAATTAAGGAACTGTGTAGCACCCACTAAATCTTTAATTGTGTTCTTATAATAGGACATTGGTGGCGGCCAAACTTTGAAATTGACATCCGTTTACACGTATTTGCCTTTTTTAGCCGTCACTTATGAATAATTTGGAAAATTGTCCTATGACAGACATGAATAGAAATCACAAGTTTCAAATATATATATATAAAATCGACATGTATTTACATCAGCGTAGTAGTGAATCTACTCGTCCCATGGTTGGAGGATCTGGCAAGATCATATAATGAATGTGCATCAGGGTTCACCTACTCAGTCACTTGTGTGTTCAGAAATTTAATGAAGAAGAAAAAAATTTCAAAAAATTTCCTCTGTTTTTTCGGGATATTTCTCTCATCTTTTTGTTTTGTACGCAATGCCAAACACCTTGTATTCATAAAAAGGAATTTTGAACCCTTCAATCCAATGTCAATGCGAAGAAAATTAAGCAGCGATAGCTCACAATGGATTTAGAATTGCGTACACCATGGCAAGTATGATGTTACAAAATCATTTTCTTGTTGCAAAATAGTGTTGTTTTCTTTACGTTTTGATGGGTAAAAAACTCACGTGAACCCTAGAACTCAGCAAAATCCACCGCGGAGTCTTTGGCTTTATTTGATATTTTAGTTCTTGAAGGTACCCGCAAAGACATTCGGTGTGCGAGAAGGAGGAGACAATGTGCACAGGTTTTGTTGTGCAAATTTTTCACTATGACATTCAAAAGAAGGAATGGTGGCCTCCACAAGCATGGGCGTGGTAATGTTAATTTCATTAGTTGATTTAATTGGAGCAAATGCCACTATAAGTTTTAACCCCGTACAGATATTACCTACATACAAATTTTAAAAATAAAAAATAAACAATGGCGAGAGCATAAAACATAAAACAGAAATACACAAAGTTTTCCCCCGGGATCCCAACACCGAGACTACCAAATTGATTTTTCATTATATTCCTTTCAATGTTACAATACTTATATACATGTCGAAGAATCCATAAACCCCACGTACCTCCCCCAATTAATATAAGGCCCCAAAAGTGTGGAGCTAGTCATGGAAAGAATATAACACACACACAACATTTTCCCACTTTATGTTTTCTTTCCACGGGGGCCACACGAGAGCTTAGTCATTGGTCCATCCCTTCAACACCCATTGTTTCTCTACAATAAGAAAACTTCTATGTGCTCACACACTTCATCAATCCATCTGCGACATTCTTCAAAGTGTCCACCTTTAGCAGCAACACCTTTTTGTCCTCAAACATATCCTTCACAAAGTAATACTGAACATCAATGTGCTTTGTCTTTGAATGGTAAGTAGGGTTCTTTGCCAAGAAAATTGCACGTTGGCTGTCACAATATATCCTTATAGCTCGTTGTACCAACCCCATACTTGAACACAATCTCTGCAACCAAACTGCTTCCTTGCTTGCATAAGTGGTTGCCATGTATTCTGCTTCTCTAATTGAAAGTGCCACTATAGACTCTCTCTTGCTCATCCAACTGAGTACATTTCCAAACAGGTTAAATACATATTCACTTGTAGATCTTCTCTCATCTAGATCTCCAGCTGAGTCTGCATAAAAAAATTCATGGATGTCCAAAACTCTATCCATTCATGGTCTTCCTTGGCAGCACATACCATAATCACTAGTGCCACGCAAATACTTGAAAACCCGCTTCACTGTTGTCTAATGCTCCTTCCCTGGTTTTGACATAAACCTGCTCAATACTCTCATTGCATGTACAATATCTTGTCTAGTATAGACCATTGCATATATTAGGCTATCGACTGCACTTGCATATAGAAAACGGGACATGTCATCTTCCTCTTCTTGTGTTTTGGAATAGTGTTCAGCATATAGCTTTACACCAACTTCACCGGTTTACTATCTTGCATATTAAAACTTTGCAATATTGTCTCAACATACTTCCTCTCATTTAACCAAAGCTTCTTTTTTGCCCGATCTTGTTTAATTTTCATGCCCAAAATATAGTTTGCAGAACCAAGATCTTTCATGTCGAATTTGGAGTACAATTGGGTCTTCAATTCCTCGATAATTTCTTTGTTATTTCCAATCAACAACATATCATCCACATACAAGACCAAATAAATAACACGATCTCCAATTAATTTAAAATACACACAGTGATTTGCTTTTCTTCTGATGAAGCCAAGTCCTCGTGTGTGTGTGTGTATATATATATATATCATATTTATGATACCACATCCTTGGTGATTTTTTTAACCCATACAAAGACTTTTTTTAACTTCCATACCATCTCTTTCTTACTCTTCACCGCAAATGCTTCAGATTGCTTCATGTAGATCCCTTCTTCTAGATTCTTGCGAAGAAATGTTGTCTCACATCCATCTGCTCTACCTCAAAATCAAAAGCAACAACAATAGATAAAAATAATCTAATAGAATCTACCTTGGCAACGAGAGAAAAAATATCACCAAAATCAATCCCTGACACGTGAGAATAACCTTTTGCTACCAACCAAGCTTTTTATTTCTCCACCTTGCCTACTGCAATCATCTTCTTATTAAACACCCATTTACTGCCAATGGGCTGCCTTCCAGCCAACAACTCTACTAGATCCCAAGCCTCATTTTTGTGCAAACACGTCATTTCATCAACCATGGCCTCTTTCCATATTTTCCCATCCTCTGAATCTACTGCTTCCCTGACAGTTTTGGAATCATCATCAGTAATAGATAAAGCAAAATTTGAACACGAAGCAGCTCGACTATACCTTTTTAGCTACCTTCTTTCTCAAACTGATCTTCTCACACTTGGAGTTTGTGGCTCTTCATCTTCTAATTCCTCTTCTGTTATAGAGTCTGGTTCCTCCTCCTTTATCTCAAACTCTATCTTCTCAGGTTCCTTTAGTAGGTTTCACCTCTCTAAACACCACGTCGCAACTGTACACAACATTCCTTGTTTCTAGGTTCCAAAGTTTATAACCTTTTAAACCATCCTAATACCTAATAAAGATGCACCTTGAAAATTTACTATTTGCTTCTAGTGAAGCAAGTCCTCGTATATATGTATCAATTTTATGATGCCACATTCTTGGTGATTTTTTTAACCCATACAGAAACTTTTTTAACCTGCATACCAGTTCTTTCTTACCCTTCATCATAAAGGCTTCAAGTTGCTTCATGTAGATCTCTTTTTCTAGATCCCTGTGAAGAAATGTTGTCTTCACATCCATCTGTTCTACCTTAAAATCAAAAGCAACAACAACATATAAAAGTAATCTAATAGAAGCAACATGAGAAAAAATATCACCAAAATCAATTTGTGACACATGAGAATAACCTTTTGCCACGAATCGAGCTTTGTATTTCTCCACCTTGCCTACTACATTCATCTTCTTCTTAAACATCCATTTCCTGCCAATGGGTTGACTTCCAGCCGAAAACTCCACTATATCCAAAGCCTCATTTTTTTACAAAGATGCCATTTCATTAACCATGACCTATTTCTAGATTTTTCCATCCTCTGAATCTACTGCTTCCGTGACAGTTCTGTAATCATCATGAGTAATAGATAAAGCAAAATTTGAACATGAAGCAGCTGGACTATAATTTTCTTGTTGCCTTCTTTCTCGAACTAATCTTCTCACAGTTGTAGTTTGTGGCTCTTCATCTTCTAATTCCTCTTCTTCTACAGAGTCTGATTCCTCCTTCTTTAGCTCAAACTCTATATTCTCAGGTTTCTTTCATAGGACTTCATGTTTAATAAAATCTCTCACCTCTTTAGACACCACATCGCAGTTGTACACAACTTTCCTTGTTTCTGGGTTCCAAAGTTTATAACCTTTTAAACCATCCTTATACCCAATAAAGATGCACTTTTCAAATTTACTATCCAACTTAGTTCTTTTCTCCTTTGGAAAATGTACATATGCATCATGTCCAAATACCCTGAGATGCGAAAGAGAGGGTTTCTTACCAATCCATACTTCTTGTGGAGTCTTATCCTCCAACGCTGACGAAGGTGATCTGTTGACTAGGTAACATGCAGTCTCTACTACCTCTGCCCAGAATTCTTGTCCTAACTCGACACCACTGAGCATGCTTATTGCCTTTTCCATCAACGTCCCATTCATTCTTTTTGCAATTCCATTTTGTTGAGGTTTGTATGGAGTAGACTTCTGCCGTGCTATACCATAGTTCTTACAGAAGTTTTCAAACTCCTTCTTGTAAAACTCTCCACCGTTTTCTTTCCTCAACACCTTTATCTTTTTCTCTATCTAGTTTTCCACGAGAGCCTTAAGTTCCTTAAACCTGTCAAAGACTTCAAATTTCTTCCTGATGAAATATATCCATGTATTCCTTGAGAGGTCATCTATAAATGATACATAGTACATAGACTTACCCAGTGATGGAACTGACACAGTTCCAAACACATCACTGTGCACAAACTCTAATATTCGTTTCGTCCTCTTAACATTAGAGGGGAAACTCACCCGATTCTTCTTCCCATATACACAATTTTCACATAAACCAAAATCTAGAGAGAAATTAGACATATATTCTACATACCATTACCATGAAGTATTCGAAGGCGCTGCTCTCCAATATGTTGAAGCTTTTGATGCCATAGCATGGGCTTTTCTCTAGAGACCACTAGATCTTCTGCTCCACTTTGAGGAACCAAAGAACTATTGCACTCATTAATAACAGTGCTACCCTGAAGCTTGTACAGAGTTTCAATCTGAACTCCCCACATCAATACCAGTTCTCCCCAAACCATATTGCACGTATGTTTCTCAAACACTTATTTTACACTTGCATTGTCGAGTTTGCTTACATAAATCATATTTCTGACCAATGCAGGAATATGCAGAATACTCATAAGTGTTCTAATTCTTCCACCTTAGAACTTCAACTTGAATTTTCCATGACGAGTGATTCTAGCCTTCTTGTCATACCCTAAGAAGATATCACCACCATCATATTTATCATACTCACAGAACCACTCCCTATGGGGAGTGAAGTGAAAGAATGCATCTGAGTCAATCAACCATGCCTCATGATCTACATGTGTCCTTGAAGAAGAAGCCAAGTGCACATCCACACCTTCCTCTCAGGTAGTTTTAACCTTTTCCGAAGGAACATCATCAAATCCCTTTCTTTTTTTAGGATCTTTAGATCTACAGTCGCTTTTGAAGTGCCCTTCCCTTCTGCATTTCCAGCACACCTTTACAGGTTTTCCTGGAGATTTACATCTCCATCTAGATTTACATCTCCCATTCGAGGATTTGTTTTTGTTTATGTTCCAGGACTGTCCTTGTACAAACAAGGCATCACCATTCCCGCCCTCCATATTTTTCCATCTCACCTCCTCCGATAAAAAGGATGAAACTATTTCATTAAACTGCAAGACAATCACATTGCTACCTATTGCAACAACCAGACTATCCCACGAATCTCATAGAGAACACAACAAACATATGCACTTATCTTCAACAAAGTACATTACAATGTGAAAGAATTTTTGAATCAAGTGAATTCAATTTTTTTGATCCCATTGAGACATTTCATGGGTACCAAACAAAATCAACAGACTTTCATGTGTGCCCCTCATCAAACCTAAGCCTATTGAATTAGAGGCTCGTGATTTTAGTTTCAATTTTACTTCTTCATCATGTGAGCATCTTAAATGTATTTAATGTTAAGTAAGTTGTTCAAAATCTCAAAAAATTAGTCATGGTGAGAATAGGAATTTCAAAACCAAACTTGATGGCTTTTGTAACTCTTTTGCAAATTTTAACTAATAAAATTGATGGATTTGTGAAATTTTTACCCAGAATTGTCTATTAAAAGAAAAAGTCAAATTCCAACCTTGAGTGTGAGTTGAGACCTCTTCTGCTTGCTTAATTTCTAAAATTTTAAACATAGCTAGAGTTTGAGGTCTGAAAGTTGTAGGAGCTTGAAGGTGGTTTAAAATTATTACGCAGTGTAAAAGTGAATATTAAAAGTCATGTGAAAAGATGTTTTATTAAAAGTCATGTGAAAGGATATTTTAAAATAAAATCGTCATTAAAAAATTTCATGACGAGTAAGGTGACCCGAGTGGCGTCCATTGTTCCTTTCTCAAACCTCGGGAACTATAGACTCACGAGAAAGGCTAGAAAGCCCATGAAGCAAGGCTAGAAAGCCCATAGAGCAAACCTCGGGAACTATAGACTCACCAGAAAGGCTAGAAAGCCCATAAAGCAAGGCTAGAAAGCCCATAGAGCAGGAAACTAGGGAGATGAGAGAATTTGAATCAATGAAAGTGGGCTAAATATAAAAGTAGACTAATTTTTTAAATATTTTTCTATCCCAAAAGATTTGAAAGTGAACAAATTTTGAAAAGATTTTTTTTTTTTTTAAATAAGCAAGTGCAATTGTCTTTTGAAATATATCCCTAAAATTATTATATTTTAAATAAATCTCCAAGAAAATAATCCGAAGACATCATTGTTAAAAAAAATCTATATATCTAAATTTTTAAAAAACATATAAAATTATGATAAACTAAAAATATAAAAAACATTTTTAAAAATTTTAAGCTTTTGTCCCTATATAATTCAATTCGAATCCAAACACATTAACAATCCATTCGAATTCAAATTGCAATACAAACTTAGTAATTATTCAGTTCACCAAAAAGTTTATTAAATAATCTTTTTCTAGCAATCCCATGAATGGTACCCAAATAATACAGCTTGTGGACTAATTAACAAATGTCTCGTACCAGATTATGAAATTTAGCATAATATTATTTAAAACAATTCGTTACTACCCAAAAATAGAAACAAATTAAAAATAAAAAACCATATATAATTTATATGAATTTATGAAATTACGTTGCAATCCCCACTTCGTATCGCGAAAATTCCTTCTGCTGTCCCTCGGGTAATACATAATGTTGAATATTCTATCTGGTTTGACATTGACGATCAATGGGATAACAAGGGATGAATACGCACAACTCACTTACAGTGGGAAGCGCATGGACGTAATCAAGATTCGAACACGGACTGGTTCTTTCCAAAGGCTTCTTTAACCATTTTGTGTGAGCTTCCTTCGATTTCTGCACCACTCTCCTTAATTTCTCTACTGCCATTTTTCTTTTATTGGAAGAGTAAATTCCCAAATCAGAGTGAATTCTTTAATAGAATTCAGTTGAATAAAGAAAATGGTAAAGAAAATGGATTGTTCCTCCATTTTTATGAGGTGTATGTTTGTACATGTGCTGAGTTTACAGAATTCTGGAACATAAAACTCTATAGATTAAACTTATTCAGCCATTCCCAATCAGATATTCAGATTTCAATAAAAAAATTTTTTTTCTTATATTATGTGGGTTTTATAATTCAAATTTAAAATTCAAACGACGCATCCATTATGAGTATTATGCATACTCATAATGTTTCCTAGGTGGCGGTGGCAAACAATATCAAAGGCAGAGGAGACATGGATGATGATGGTATCTCAGGGCTCATTCCTACGATCCTCCGAAGCGGCCCAGGAAATTCTGGGAAATTCCTCACCCCATTATATGACCATATTATGTGAAAGATGTGAATGGCCATCGAAAGTTAAATTTGAAGGGTCATTTGCTCCTGGAATTTTTTTATGATGGTTTTATTTTTAAATTATTTCTTATTTGATTTTTAATATTTATTTTTATTTTACTTAACATATGTTCTATAAAAATATAATCAATGATTTTTTATTTTTTTTTATTCCCTAATATTTTTCTATATTTTTATTTTATTTCATTTTCATCTTTTCAAATATAAACTAAGTAAAAATTAATTTGCATATCAATCAACTAATTTCTATTCATTTAAACTAAATAAAAATTAATCTCCACATTAAAAAACTAAACCACCTTATTTCTATTTAAGTAAGAGATATAAACTCATGTTTTTAACTTAATTCCATTGAATGAAAAAACCCTAAATTTTTCTATAATGTGAAATATAATTTTATTGGAAAGAGGGGGTCTCAAACCCACTTTCCTTGAAAGAGTCGTCTTCCTATCTTCTCTGTGAGCTTCGATGTAATTTTTGAATCGAAGATCTTCCTCTGGTGAACCCGAACCCAGCACATTAGGCATCCACCTCCACCCTCCCAATTCCCTGAATGGCTCTCAGCTGATGCATAAATCTGCAAATTTTTCACAACACCACATGAGGTTTGTCCACATTTTTTTCCACAACCAAGAGTTTCTGGTACTAGCGATGAAGTTTAAAGAAAAAAACATTTAAATTTCTTCATTGAGCAATATTAGCCGCATGTCATATCCTAAGGTGTAAGAAAGCAGAGAGCAATAAAGAAGGGAAAGAAATTAACATTCTGATGGTATTTGTTTTGGCTACAGGGGCAAAGGTTTCCTCATAGTCAATGCCTTCTTTTTGTGAATACCCCTTTGCTACCAATCTAGCTTTTAATCTATCTATGGTTCCATCTGCATTAATCTTGGGTTTATACAACCATTTACAACCTATGGTTTGTTTCCCTCTAGGAAGTTCAACCAGCTTCCAAGTGTTGTTCCTGATTATAGATTCATATTCCTGTTCCATAGCTGTTTTCCATTCACTACATTCATTTGCTTCCTTATAACTAGAAGGTTCAACAACATTCATCATACTAGTTATAAAAGAATTTTCCCTGTATCTAGCAGGCAACTAAGTCTGCCTACTTGATCTTCTGAGAGTTGGTGTAGCTTCTGACCTATTCTGAATATTTCTGTCACCTAATTCATAACTTCCTTCTTCCACCAAGAACGGAATATCCCATTCCTCATTGCGCTTATCATATTCTTCAGGATCCTGCTCATGGAATTTGACATCTCTACTAATTAAAATCTTGTGAATAGAGGGATTAAATAATCTATAAGTTTTATATTGTGAACAATACCCTATAAAGGTACATCTGATGGCTTTTGAATCTAGTTTTCTTTTATCTTCCTTTGGAATATGGGAAAATGCTTTAGACCCAAACACTCTTAAATGTTTTACTGTAGGTTTAAATCCATATAATGTTTCATAAGGAGTTTTAACTCAAGACTCTTTTTACGACTCCTATTTTTCAAATAAACTGCAGTATTCAAAGCTTCAACCCAAAAACCATTCCAAAGATCCTTACCTTTCAACATGCTCTGTTGGCTTTTATGGGCCTAACCGAGGGTCGGAAGAGTTATTTAGCCAAACAAATCTCGTAGCTACCAGCCCTTTTGGCAACAGCCCGCGGAGCACGGACTGAGGTATCACTTGAGGTAGCAAGGGAGGGTGCTAGAATGAGGTTTTCGTACCCTTGGGATTTCTGGATGTAGTCTAGAGATTTCGCGCACCGTTCTGTAACCTCGCGTTGCTCTACTTTCGCGCAGATCTGAGGTAGTACTATTTCTCAATACTAATTACTTAAGGAGTTATTATAGATCAGATCTATTTGTGATGGTATTTAAGAAAACATTTAATCAAGATACCCATTGCGCACATTTAACAGAGATACAAATTTGCGTTAACCCAGAACATAAGCATGCACATAAATAATCAATAGAAATACCAATCATAAATTAACTAGATATGCAATAGCTCAGATTAACACAGAGTTTCAAAATCAACTTATCTTTATTCCCACTTTATGACCGATACATCCAGATCTACACTGCGCACTCAGCTGCAGGGTTCCGCGCACATAGCTGCGGACTCTACCAGGCCTCTGCCCACACAGCTACAAAGCCTCTATCCACTACCCAATACCCTCGATTCAGACTTACAGATGCTTCAAAATTTCTTAGCTCATAAACCCATTACAATTTAGATCATTCATAATCCAAAACTAACTACCTCTACCCATAGAGCCTTGCTCTATTTATATATTTCCATGGACCACGATCCATGGGCGGGCCGACTCAACTTACATTTCTTTAAATTATTTTTGGGCGGACTACCCTTTGACTCAATCGCGCTCCACACATCCCACGGAGTCTTTACCCTATCTTTACCCAAAATTCCAGGCTTTGTGCCCCATGACCATTATGCGGGGCTTTTGCTACCTAATAGTCCCCCAACACAATCATCGTGACTTGTCCCAAGTCAATCAACTAGTGTGATAATCTTTGCGTGGAGATTAGTCAGCAACTTCTGCATGTCACGTGTTCCTTCAACAAATTCTGCTGCAAGCTGTTGTACCTATTCCAAGCAAGCCGCTGATGCATCTGTATCACTTGCAGTTGCTTGCTCGGTATCACATACTACCTGCATATGCTCTAACTTGCCTTCAATAGTTGTAGAAACGCCAAACGCTTCATCGAGCCAGGGCTGGATGCGTTCTTTAAGCACTGCCTCTTGTTGCCGCACGACGTCAACTTGGGCCTTGAGACCCTGGGCCTCCTTCATTTTGGCCAATCGTTGTGTGATAGCGATTGTCTGTGTAGCCCCTCAAACTGTGTCGTAGGCCTGCTGCAACTCGCGCGCCTCAGTTTCCATTCGCTGTATGGTTGGGTCCTCTTGGAGGGATGTGAGCATAACGAGACACTGATTTAGTAGTCCCGAGCATTCACAGACATCGCACCTCATCGTTTCCAACCCTGCTTGAATTTCCCCAAAACATCGTTCGTGATCTTCCAGAGGTTGCTGCGCCTAGAGTCTAAGCTCTACAATTTGCAAAGTAAGTTCCCCCTGGGCTTTTGCACCTACCTCTTGGGCTGTACGGACTCCTGTGGCCATGTGCTGAACCTTGGTAACTTGGAGGGTCCTCGGGGATAGCTAACTCCAGTACTGTGCTGCACACGTCTGTCACAACTTGATCTACTACTTGATAGCGTCCGACCAAGTCATCGTGTTGGAGAGTGACCTATTCTAAATTTTCCTTTTGCTCCGTCAAACTATGGAGGGCATGACCTTCCCTGGCACGAAGCTCATTAGTTACTCCCTCCTTTAGTTGGTAGAGTATTTTCCTAGGCAAGGCAGCCATATTTAATCCCCAACTATGTTCTTCGTCTGCGACTTCAACTAGGAAAACACCTGCTGGCAACAGTAAGGTGTTTGGTGTGGGCGCGCGCACCATCTGCTCGGTTGCGGCTGTGTTTTCTACTAGATGGAGGTTGACCCTACCAGAGGTCACACCTGTAATACCTACAGCTATGCTTAGATCTCCCCCAACATAGTTTTCTGCTTTGTGATTATATCGGTCAATACACTGGTGGGGGCATTGTTCACTAGCTGGCTGTTGTCAATGAATTCTCTCTCCAGAGCCTTCATTGTTTTGGACCTTTTTTCGTGCGAGCGGTGATTCCTGTCCACGCGGTCGCTTGACCTGGTCTGTGTGGTCCTGCGTCTCTGTGTCTTGTTCTAAATCCATTTCCTGATCTGTCGCGGTCTCTTTTGCTGGTGGGTTCTTGGGAGCCTCCTGCTGCGAAGCGGCCTGTTGTTCCTAACGTGTCTTTTTTGCTAGTTGAATGAGTTGCTACTGGCGGTCCTTCTTCTGTTGTTGTGCTGCCATCTTGTTGAGAATGACCTTGTATGGGGTGTGCCATTCGAGGGGCAATGCTGCTAAGAGCACATAAATTGCCTCATCTGTTGCCATGAACGGAAGTGTGATACATGATCGCTTCAGATCCTATCGCACCAGGATATACAAGTGATGCATGTTTGCCTTAAACTCGGCCATGCTCTGGAAATTATTGTAGATCGTGGGAGACATTTACGGTCAGTAAGCAATCCGTGTCCGTACCTTCTGTTATCACTCAGGTTGTCCTTAAGCTCCTGAAAGGATACGGCCGAGGTAACCACAAACCAATCTTTGGACTGTAGGTTCTAGCCCACCTACAGTCAGAGAGGGCTCTCTCTTTCTGATTTAGCTTTGTTGAAAATGATTTTAGGCTAGCTATTGAGTTCAGGGGTTTTGTTGAAATTTGGTGGGAAGGAGAATGCCTTTAAGTAGAGAGGCAAAGCATGGTCTGGTAAGTTTCAAACCATTGGGCATGGAGTCATGGAGTAAGACTGCTGGTGCGTTTTCTTGGTCACAAGAGAAATGAGGAGCAAGGTAGCTGCTCATGAAACAACATTTAAGCTTAAAAGGATGGAATGAGGGCTAAGGAATGAGAGGCAACAAAGAATCTCTCAAACAGGTTAGCAGAAAGAAGATGAATGAACTCTATCTGGGAGCAGCTAAGAATTCCTAGATAACAATCATTCATATGTGAAATAGATCAAACATGAGCCATAACAGAATTCATATTTATGTCTAGATCAAGAGGAAAACATTAAGAAACCACAGAACCTGGGCATAGAGTGCAGCTAAGAAAATTCTAAACCAATCCTTTGTTCTGTGACTTGAGCATATATGAAAATGAAATAACAGAGGTAAGGAACACTTATTGATTCATATTGCAGCACAAGAATTCCTCATTTAATTCTTCAAAACCATTAACAACACATCAAACAGTCCATTCTCCAAGCTCGTAAGCAGTCTTTGATTATAGAAAAAGTATCAGACATACAGTGCGAGTCTCTCTTGGATACATTAGCTGACCAACCCCTCTAACAATGCAGTGGGTGGTATATATACAAAAATTGGATACAAAAATATCTAGATGGGAAGTTAATAGCTCATAACTTTTTTACCAACTCCTAAGGAGTGGTTGATGAAAAGTAAATGCTGAAATAAAGACAAATGTAACAACTGTTCTTTTCTGCCAGCGAATGTTGACTTTTGAGTCCATTTGAGTCAGCTGGGGCTGCGCTTATCAAAATCCGCGCTTTCTGGGCTTGTTGTCTCGGCTCTTTGCTTCATTAGTGCTTTAGCCTGCTCTGTGAGCTCCTTAATTGCTTTGTCTGGTGCCTCCGTGCCTTATCCTGTGCTTGCTGCTGACCTGTACTTCTGAAATAGACAAAAAGGGGCAAAAAAATGAAATTACCTGGGCAAAACGGCCAGCCTTGCCTACCACCAATCCTCACGAGGTAACTGATGCTATTGTATTTTGACAAGTGTTTCATCGGTCTCTGTATACTTGTAATAGTTGGGTGGCATTTAAAACAGGTGGTTTACTTCATGCTCCATGTAAAATAAGCTTTCTAGCCTGTCATAGAGGGTCTGTCCTGAAGGCGGCCCTGCCTCTGCTGTAGAACTTGACGCGGCAGTAAGCTGATTTGTGACAAAATTGTTCATCCTGGTTACATATTGATCATGTGTCAATAATTTTCCAGCACTGGTCAGTAGGCTGGGAAATCCTCTAGTCTATAATGCTGCAAGCTTTGTGTCAAAATTGTCTACATCCCTCTGTATTTCCCGACATCTTGCTTCGAGAGTTTGCACAAAGCTCCTCAGTGTGGGCACCCTCTTTACTGTTAATATGGCCTCTATTCAGTTCATGATATGCAACGCTGCCAGCTCTTCCTTGGTCTGATGATTTAGAGAATTGATCATTCTGTTGGCCTGCTCAAGCATGTTTCCTAATGCTGCCTTGGCTCTCTGAGTTTCAAACTTAGCAAGGCCATGTAATTCTACCTGTTCATACATTGCTTGGATTGACCTCCATTGGCTGGTGATTGACTAATTGATCTTGGCCCACAGAATTTTCTTTATTTCAGCCAGGGTCTTGTCCAAAGACAACTCTTTCTCTAAGGTTTTAACTCTGCCTTTCAGGGCCTTAATTTCCCTTGTCTGCTCAGCCACTGTCATTTTAGACTTGTCATATTTTTCTTCCAGTTTGGCCAGCTTCTCTTTGGCCTCCTTTATTTCTGTTGCCTAAAGCTTTAGCTCATTGGAAGCTCTGGTTAATTCATCCATGCGCATACTAGACTCAGGAACTGCTGTTGTTGCCGCTATAGAATCTGTAGCTGTTGTTGTGGCCGGAATAATTGGAAAGGTTACTGCTGCTTGTGCAGGTGGAATAGCAGCAACAGTTGGGACTGTTTGAGGTGGCTGGGAGGTCAACTCTCTCGGCTTTCCTTGCAGTGCTCTCTCCAATTCCCCTTCCAAATCAATTACTCTCTGGTTCAATTTCATCATCAAGTCCAATTGATCCTCAGCTTCTTTCTCTTTCTGCAGTTCTCCTGTTTGAGGGTGCTCAGTAGGAAGCAACCTCAATCTCTTTTTCAATGCAGCAATATCATCATCTTTCTTCTTCATCAATGCCCTGACACCCTTAGGATCCTTAGGATCATGTCCTAAGTCCACAATAATGTCCTCCAGTGTTTTAATTCTATTGTCTTTGGCTGTGGAGGACAGTCTTTCGAAATCCAGCTGAGTGTTGGTATTCTTCAATGACTCTTTGAACTCATGGGCCAATGTGGCCTTCTCTGCAAGGGTGGCATAAAGCATTTCGGCTGTCTGCTTGTGTAATTCTATTTGATCCATGGGGTGAATGTCCTTGGCCAGGACCTCTAACCTTGTCTTAACAAAATCTGCAGCTGACTGTGGGTGCTGAACCTTGGGTTTGAAATGGCTGAGAATCATCTTTTCTTGTTTGATGTCAAATGCTGCCATCAATCTTTCCTGCTTGGCAGGTGTTGCCTTTAGGAATTGCTCATACAGTTTCACTCTTAGCAGCTCATTCTGAACTTTGATCTCTTTGAAGCTAGCTTTGACGCTAGCTGGTTTCTTGCCTCTTTGTGTGGAGGAAGACACCTCCATGTCGTGTTGTCTGTCTTGCTCTTGCTGAAAAGAGCTTGTAGGTGTGTGCTGGCTTGCTTCCCTTCTCGGGCTTTCTATACCCTCTTCACTGACCTCCTCCTCAATTGGAGGATCAACCCTTTGCCTCTTTGATTTAGGCTGCTGTGTAGACCCACTAGCAGGTGTGGAGTCCTCTCGGTCTCGCTTTCTGCCTCTTTCTTCATTGACAGGAGTCTGTAAAACAGGCATTTGGGGTGCCTGCGTTTGTTGCGGAGGGGCTTGCACTTGAGTTTCTTCCATTGAAGTGACTGGTTGTTTTGTGACCGTTCCTTGTTCTGTCTCCATTGGCTCTTTACCTTTAGCTGTACATGCTGCTGATGTAGATGCTCCTTGGGCAGCTTGTGAAGCTGTAGCTGTAGATGTGCCCTCTTGAACTTGGTATGGCAGCTTGAAATTTACCTGGTCACCAGAATCCAAGTCAAGAGTCTTTTCAAGATCCTTAGCATTTTGCTCCAAAATTTCCTCCTGAGTAAATTCTTCAACTAAAGTTCCATGTGCCCATGCATCTTTATTAGCATATTTTTCGATGTGTGGGTTTTTGCAGTGGTCATAGGGTGTCAATCTATATTTGACCCTTCTGGCATTAATAAAGCCAAGCGGGTCATAAGGGACCCACCAGAAACTTATTTTCAACTTAAGTTGATCCTTCAGTATTAGGTCAGCGTCTTGCCAACCCTCCTTGTTCATGATGAAGGGGCCTAGGTGGTCTTTAAATTTCAGTTGAGCCTTCTTCTTAGTGCTGTGGAAATGAGTCAAATCTGAATTTATAAGCTGCCTGTAATACTCCAAGGCAAACAACCTCATTGGCACAAATCTTGGGAGCCTGTAATGACAAAGCTCACAGCCATAGATTCTAATTACAGTGTGGTCCTGATATAGGTACCAATCACCTACTTTGTAGCTCTTAGATAGCTGCAATAATTTCTGCATCTCATAAGTTATTCTGGGAGGGGGAGCTTTCATTAAAAGGCAGGAGACTGGATATACAAACTGGTCAATGAACTCACAGTATGAGTAAGGAGAATGCTGGACTTGATGGAAAACAGTTGAGCAGAAGACAACAGATCTTCTTTCTCCTTTTGAATCTAACTTTTTGATGGGACACTAGAAGATTTCAGATTGATAATACATGAGCAAATGATAGATGTATGAAGAATATTTTAAAACTCCCTGCCTATCTAGGTTAAGGAGCTGGTCATGGATTTTATTTGCTATGAACCTGGCATAATCATACTTGACAGCAGGAGGTTGTCCTTGGCTAAATGAAGACAACAGAACCAGCACTGCCTCATCTACATGTTCACTTGTTGTGAAGCCCAACACATAAGATATCATGTCTATAAGTAACTTGCCCACCTCATTGAAATGGTTGTATGGCAATGGAGGTGGCTCCTTACGTTGGCAATCTGCCCTCATAAATGTCTTAGCAATTTTTTCAAACCTGGGGCCAGGGAGCCAAGAGGCTTCTTCTAGCAAGTTATTCATGGAGAAGGGAAATAGTATCTGATTCTGCTTGAAATTCAACATCTGATTGATGGAGTCAGCAGTGATGTAGAAAAGTATGCTCTCAAATGGAGACTTAACAGCTCTCTGATGTGGCTCATAATTTGCAGCACAAAGGTGAATAATCTCAGGAAAAATATTGACAGAAGGGAGGAAATATTGTGGCAGATTGGACTCCCATATGCCATACATGTCAGATTTGTTTATGAAACTGTTTCTCAGCTGGCAATAGGTATGAAAATGATTTTTGTTTCCAACCAAGTCTTGAATAAGATAGTCTGTATCAGCCAAGGGCATTGGTTCAAGTTCTTTACTTGGTGGATTTATGGGAGTGATGTTCAGAGCAGATGGAGTGGCCATTATGCAACTTTTGAATGATTGAGCTGAAAACTTCCCTTTCTTAGTGAATTCTCTGGAGCTAGAGACTGTGAGGAACAATGCAAAGGGGCCAAGGACAATTATAGTTTCAGTGGACAGACCTAAACAACGGGATAGAGTAAAATAGGGCAATGCTGAGCTGCTGCAAGATTTTTCATGGAGGTCGAGCTTTAAACATAACTCGCCAGTGAAATTGTAACTAGGCACCAGGTTTACGAGGCTTTTTCTTAAGTGAAGGGTTTCCAGTGGGTTTTTAATGGAGTCTCAGGCGCAACAGAGTTGCAAATTGGGGAATTTCGCAGGCTTACAGCATGTGTAATGGATAAAATGAAGAACAGGAGCGAAAAAGGGGAAGATATGACAAATACCTGTTTTAAACAACGCCGAGAGAGGACGAGCAGGTGCGAAGGTAGGCTATGAAGTTGAATTTGCAGGCCGCGGCAGCTCAACTGGTCATTTAGCTTTGGAAATGAGAAAATGAATAAAACAGGGAACCAGAGCCTTGAAATAAACCAATAAAACCGAGCTACAACGGTCGTCCGCGCGCTCTTTTAAAGCAAAAAATTGACATTTTGGCACTTTTGGTGCTTTTTCGGGATGATGTCAGCGTGACGTCATCGGCGGGTCCCGGGTACAGACGGGTGACATGGCAGTGACACGGTGGCAGGGTGCGGGCACGAGAGGGATGAGGTGGTGGCAACGTGGCATAGTAGCAGAGGCGAGGAGGGTGACGTGTGGTGAAACGTGGTGCTGATGTCACCCAGGTGAGAGCGGTAAGCGGTTTCATGGTGCACCGCTTTAGCGCCCGGGCGGTTTGGGAGGAGGAGGCTCCGCCACACCTGGGAGGGCGACGCGTGGCGGGAGTACGCTAGCAAAACTGCCGAACTCCCGGACGCTAACCCTCGGGCTGTTGGCGCGTGAAAAGGCCCGCCCACCGTAGATCTTGGGCAGTCCAGATCTGACGGATGGCGGGGCGGGTAAGTCGGTGGAAAGTTAGGGCGGGGACCCGCCCGCTATTTTATTTAATTATTCATGCGGCAGGGGGTTTAAACTTTAATAATGTGGGTTTTGGGTTTATATGCACGCAGGCAGCGTTTAACACAAACGTTTAAACGCCAAACGTTAATAATGAGCGCCTAAAGGGTTAGATGCATATACAAAGGGGAAGACCATGGTTATTATTTTAACCAGAGGTTAAAACAACCCCGGGTTTAGAACGCAGAAGGGTTAACAATAGTCCCAGATAGACTACCATTTCCCGGACTAAAAACATATGGCTATATTGCCAGGGGTGGGAATATTATTATTTTTGGGATTTTATGTAATTTTTGTAGTAAATGGGGATGGGGAATAGTTAGGGAGCTATATAGTACAATTAGGAGTTAATATGGCTTTATGAGGTGAAAGTAGAGCATAAGGCTAAGTTTTAAAAGTAAAACTTAGACATAGGGGTAAATGAAAGTGAAAAGTGATTTTAGACAAGAAATGTGGCTTCTTTTCATTTAAGAAAGCCAACATTTACCTTGATGTTTGACAAAAATGAAGCAGACTAGGACTTGTTGGGCAGATCCCAAGGTCCTTTAGGGGGATGTTAGTAAGAGATTTTTAGGGGGAGTGAAGGGAAGTTAGACATGTTTTTCGAAATTCTGCCACAAAAACACTGCTTTGGTACCTCTGCCACTGATGAGCTGAGATTTCTTTATTCAGGCCAAAACTAAAGATGATCCTGTTTCTGCAACCCCAGGCTACCTACCCAGCCTAATACACCTAGCATTTTTTGTTAGTTTAGGAAGGGTGCACTTAGACTTGCAAACCCTGATTGCTTTTTCTTTTAAACTGCCTTCCTATCTAAAACAACCCTTATTGCTTCCAAGGACCCAGGTTAAGCTGTTGGGCTCCTTCATTCTCTATCTAGCTACTAATCTGCCAAGCTTAAACTGTTTGGACATATATTAATTCTCTATCTTCTAAGACAAGCAAATTTAAACCTAAGGAAACCAAGTTTAGGCTGTTTGGCCTTCCTTTAACTCAGAAAACTTCAAAAATGGAACTTTTGTAGCATGAAAAAGATGAACATTTTTGGCACTTCCACTGTCAATCATGAAATATGAAACCTGTTGCAACAGGAGGCTAACACCTTCCATTCCATGAAGGTCCAAAATGCTTGAATTGCGGAAACCCTTGTTGCATCCCTTGCAGCCCATAACGAAGTATACCGCACTGCTTCAGGTAGATTATCTGTAATGCTGGGAAACTGGCTATCCTGCGGCAGTTCTCCTATAACCAGAAGGATTGATAAGAGCAACCATGCATAATGAAATGTCTTACCTTTGTCCTGTGCTTCTTGACAGTTGGTCAGGAATTCGTCACATAAAAAATGTGCCCAGTTGAACTGAACCCCTTTGGCACACTACCCCACCAGTGCAATGATAAGAGCTCATACCTCATATGCACGACACTTCCTCATGAGTTTACTAGCAAGTAACTGAGTAGCGACATGTATTGCACGGTCATTGATGCGGGTTATGACATACCCTCGCTTTCATTTCTCCAGCTGGTATTTCTCCTTCATTGTTTCGGCGAGGCCTACCTCGCTGCTTGTTCCTGCGATGTCGGTGGGGTTATTCCCTTTCAGTGGCAGGTGTGTAATTCGGTGGATTAATTCCGTCGTGATCAGGATCGGCTCTTCCAACCAAAGGTATCGATCATGTATGAGACAGAGTAGCTGTCAAATCACAAATATGGTAATGGACATGCAGTGATAGTGAGGTATCCATCTGAGGTTGAGTAGTCCCGCCTTCTACACACCTAATAACCATGCCCGCGAAAATAATTTGTCTTTGGCCAACTTGGGGAACTTGTCGTTATCGGCAAGGTCCCAATTTTCAAACTTGATGCTCGAAACGCGCCCCAGCAACAACCCTTCGAACCTTATTTCATCTGGAAGAAGCGGGGTTTGAAGCTCAGCCTTCGCAACGTCCAAGTCCTTGGATAGTTTGGTCATTCCTTTCCACGGAGAAAGTTATGGAGGTAGTGATGGGAGTTGGAACGCATCCACTTCTTCCTCAGCCTATGCATCAATCTGGCCAATCAGGGCCTGGAGATCATCATTGTCCTCGTCACATTCAGTGGTAACTGCTTTTCCCTTGTCAACTGTTGATCGTTTGTTGAATCTTGGTGAGGCCCAGACTGTTCCTGTCTTCTGCTTATTCTTCTTCGGTCGCGGGGTTCGTGGGGATTTTGGAACCTCGGGGGCCTGAGTCACGCCCTTTGTCTCTTCCTAATTTAGTTGCATTTCCTCCGTGAACCGTGCTCGGGTTCTGGCCATAGTACTCGTGGGGTTCCTGGTAGCCGAATGATTGCTACTCTTCCCTGGTTCACAGCGCCAATATACCCGTGCCATCCCTAGGTCATGAAATAAGTTCGTAACTGTGAAAAAATCCCTTCCCTCCTTTTCCACTTTAGTACCAATGTTCAATCGGCACATCTTTGTAGATATAACTTTGAACTTCCATCTTAATGGATCGCCACCTGCTCCTACCTGCCATAACTTAACTTTCTTGTCAGGAATAGTGTTGCTAATGGTCATCTCTCGACTGTTTCGCGCAGTAGCGCAGTCCTTCGAGCGCAGTTGTGATCTAGTGGACTGAGTAACTTGGGAGAGAACTGTTTTGCCGCGCCGGCTTCCCGCAGACTTGTTTATAGTCCCATGCCTTCTTTCAACTGCTTGGGGTGCTGAGACTGTAGTTTCTACCGCTAGTCAGGTGGTTGCACCTCTGGTGCGATTTCTCAATTTCCCTGCCAGCCCCGGTTGCGAGCATCTCTCAAGATTCTGGGTAGTCATTCTTTCGTTATGCGGCATTGTGGGGGGGGGGGGGGGGGGGTGTTCTTCCATGGGTGCGGGCACAACCATGATAGCAGGGTCACAACTCGTTCTTATTCGGTGGGATACCTGACTGGGCCGAATCTCCTTACATACAGAGTGGCTCGGCTTCCGTGAGCGATGCGACGTGGCATTCTACTGAATTCGTCCCCTCGGAGCATGCTTTGGTTTCTCAGCCATGCCCATAGTTTGCTGACATCGCGGGGCCTACGACTACCTTGCTTTTTCTGAGCTTCTTTCCATCTCCTATTACAAGCTCATCTAACCCGTGGTATCCACAACTTCCCATGGGGTTGTTTTCTTTGCCGGCCACTATGTGTGCTTCCCTCTATGTCCGTGTTGACCCTGTCACCTGTTGCTGGCGAATTGAGTTGTTGTTGTGGCTTTGGGCTGCTAATTCTAGGCGAGTTGGGTGTTTGCACATCATACACCTATAGCCTATGCTAGCGAAGGATGGTTATCCCATTTTTCTCTTTAATCCATGCGTGCACCTGCCTTCGACCCCTGCGCCACTTCCTTCACATTTTTGGGACTGCACCCTTTCCTGAAGCAATGGTTGCGCATGGTGCCGCCGTGGATAATTCTGGCGGTTTTGGTTTCAACTTTGTCGATTCGAACTGATCGACTGGTTCTTCTGCTTTCATGGAAATCTCCTCAGCTGGCGGCTCCTTTGCCCCTATTGTGACCATCCTGTTACAATTTAGTGTGGTTACTTCATGCAGTTGGTTTTGCCATCGTTCAACCTCTTCATCCGAGTCTGACGTGCAAGAACTATCACGGTCCCATGAGAGTCTACCATCCGCTGTTGGATTCACCCTGTCCTGATCTTGCGTTGTGATCTGGTAGATACAGTCCAACTCACCATCACTGTCTTCGTTGCACACAAGTTTAGTATAGCATGCCCCTTCAGCTAGATCCAACGGAACCACTACACGGAGAGATTTCTTTTCGAATATCATTTTTCATTTCTTGAGGTTGATGACTCCATTCATATCCGTTGCCCAATCTATCCCTAACAAAGCCGGATATGGGTTACTGTCATCCACAATTTCGATGACCTCAAAATCAGTTTGTGTGCTAGCGCCATCGATGTCCACTGTAACCCCTTGCAGTCTTCCCATAGGCAAGATCTTTTGTTGGTTAGCCATCCACAATTGGATCGGGGACCATTGTAGTGTAGGTCTGCCCATGCATTCCCAAGTTTGTTTCAGTAGGACTTTCGCGCTGGACCCCAAATCCAAAACGACTTGGTTCATCTCATAGTCTCCAATCTGCACAGTTAGTCGCATTTCCCGTCCAGTGCGCAAAGCATGTTTTCCTAATTTCCGGGCCATTCATGGTTTTTCCACCCTTGCGCATCTAGCTATCAGTTCCTGTAGTCATTTCACTGCTTTAGCATCCCTGACTAGTTTCATGCATGTTTCTAAGAAGGTGGTTATCAAAGAAGTATCCTGTTCTGGTCCTAGTTGATCCTTACTGCCCAAAGTAGATGCTTCTGTGAAATTCTTCTTAGCTTCCATTAAGGTTTCCCTCGCACACTCCAAATCAAGTTCCGGTTGTTCTGAGGGGGCCTTACGGACCCACATATCCTCCTCCGACTTCTTCCCCTTATCTTCCCCTGTAACTGCGCCATTTCTGAGCATCATATTTACATTAGGGTCTTCTACACGTGGTTCAGCCTTAATCATTTGGACGTTCTGAGTGGGGTTAGTTGGAAGCACCCCCTTTTCCCGCATCTGAGTAGTTAGTGTGGGGCAATCGACGGCTTCGTGATCAAAATGGTAATAGTACAGGCAACAGGCTTTAGTCGAGTTCGTGCAGTCCCACGTTTAATGCCCCGGTCCTCCACAATTATAGCAGATTAATTGTCCTCGTCCCCATCTAGGTCCCATTCCCCCGTGGCCCCGTTCGCGTCCTTGGAATCCCCCTCGCGCTAGTGGTGTGACGAAATCCTACCTGCGTGCCTCCATCTGCATCCTATAAGTAGGTGTTCGATTTATCAACATCTCGTAACTACGACAATTTATTTCATCATGACCCACCGTCCTACAAAATTTATACAATAGTTGTTGAGGGGGGGTTGTCTTAGGTTCTGCAATATATGACAATTTTCTGTGCCGTTCTTTCCTCCCACCTGATAGATTGTGCACCAGAGTGCGGCCACCATGCTTGGCCTAGCTTGTACCTCTGGTCGCAACAATAGTGGTCCCCTCGTTGTCCCATATTTCGCGAAGATCGGACAGTGGTCGTTATCGTGGCCCTGGCCCTTACATTTGATACACCACACCTCTTCCCGTACTTCTGGACGAGGTGCCTGCCCTTGTTTCAAGCTTCGCATTTCTAGACATAGGTTTTGTATTCACGCTTGGATTTGTTGTACTCCCAACACTAGATCCTGTATTGGGGTTTTGTGCAACCTCATTGCTGTCTCCAATGCTTCAGCTTGGGTTGAGATCTTTTGTTGTGATAGTTAGATATGCTGTTAATGACACGACAAACCAAGCGTAGTGTTGTGCATCCGATAGTGTCATGTTTGCCTCGCGGATGGTGCTCTTCAACCTCTAATCCAGATCCCACAGAGTTTCACCAGGCAACATTGCGATTTCTTTGAACCCAATAACTGATTGTGCTTCCGACTTTGGTCGACCAAATTCCTTATTTAGCGCCTCCTGGATTGTTGCTATTCCCTCATTCATATGATCACTTGAGTATTTCATGTACCAGGTCAACACGGGGTCCTGCAGCGTGCTAACTAAGGTATCCTTCTTGATGTTATCATCCGTGATGCCCTGAGCGTCCCATACAGATCTTATCACAAACCAGAATTGGCTTGGTTCCTCATTTCCTACACCTTTGAATATCGGCAGCTGGACTGCGCTCGCCATCCTAACTTTTGGTGGTGGGGGGTGGGGTTGGTGTCATTGTGGGGGGTGGGTTTGATGTAGGTGACACGGGTGGTGGTGTGGACGGAGGTGGTATCAGTGGGAAGTGCTCCTTAATCAACTAGACTGCACTTCCTGGTGAGAACCTCGCGAGCTCCTCCTCGCTCTCCCACGAGATAGAAATCAGAGGAGTGTTCTCTACTCCTCCTATTCCTCGATAGCCTCTTCCACTCTCCATTACTCCACACATCAATATACACACATAATTTGTTTTTCACACAACAACATCTTAATCCAAGTATTCAATGATTTGATATACTTACCTCGTGGTCCTTGTATAAATCTCGTTTTTGCTTCACTGTAACTCACTATTGTATCTATCACAAACTCAGTGATAAATCCTCCTATTATCTGATCCAACCAATGATCTACTACATGTGTGATTTTATCTTTAGTGGCTTCTAGCTTGCGCACGAGTTCTGGGGTCCACACAATAGGCTGATCTAATATGCACCTTCCCACGCTGTCAGCTAACTTCGCGATCCACTCGTACAACTCTATATGAAATGTCGCAAAGACGATATCATGGATATCTATGTATATATAGTGGTCCAACCAATATTTCTTTGATATCCATGGGTTTTTGTTTTCCTAAACTGCGAACTCGTGGAGCTTCAGATCCCACCACTCTTCAAACTCTTTCTTTGTAGGGTTCTAGTGTTCCCACATTAGACACCCCTTAGGTAGATCCCGGTCCTGGAAACGGAACCATTTGTTGGCTTATATGGGCCTGACCCAGGTTCGGAAGAGTTATTTAGCAAAACAAATCCCACAGCTTCCGGCCCTTTCGGCAACAGTCCGTGGAGTGCAAACTGAGGTCTCACTTGAGGTAGCAGGGGAGGGTGCTGGAACCAGGTTTTTGCACCCTTGGGATGTCTGGATGTGGTATGGAGATTTTGCGCATAGTTCTGCAGCCTCGCGCTGCTCTGCTTCCGCATGGATCCGAGGTAGGGCTATTTCTCAATACTAATTACTTAAGCAGTTATTATAGATCAGATCTACTTGTGATGGTCTTTAAGCAAACATTTAATCAAGATACCTAGTGCGCGCACTTAACAGAGATACAGATTTGCATTAACCCAGAACATAAGCATGTGCATAAATAGTCAATAGAAATACCAATCATAAATTAACTAGATCTGCAATAGCTCAGATTAACACAGAGTTTCAAAATCAACTTATCTTTATTCCCACTTTATCACCGATACATCTAGATCTACCCTGCGCACTCAGCTGCAGGGGTCTGCGCACACAGTTGTAGACTCTACCAGGCCTCTGCGCACACAACTGCAGAGCCTCTATCCACTACCCAATACCCTCAACTCGGACTTACAAATGCTCCAAAACTTCTTAGCTCATAAACCCATTACAATTCAGATCATTCATAATAAAAAACTAACTACCTCTACCCATAGAGCCTCGCTCTATTTATACATTTCCATGGACCGCAATCCATGGGCGGGCTGACTCAACTTACATTTCTTTACATTAGTTTTCGGTAGACTACCATTTGACTCAATCGTGCTCCGCGCAACCCACGAAGTCTTTACCCTATCTCTACCCAAAATTCTGGGCTTTGTGCCCCATGACTATTATGCGGAGCTTCTGCTAGCAAACATGCTCCTAGCACATTCCACCAATGTTCTATTCTTTCTTTCTGTTACTCCATTTTGTTGAGGAGTATGGGGTGCTATGAATTGTTGTAATATCCCATGGTATTTACAATACTTGATAAGATCATCCTTCCTGTATTCTCCCCCTTGATTGGAGCGAAGAATTTTTATATGCTTCCCTGTTTGCTTTTAAATCATGTTTATGATTTGCTTAAAGTATTCAAATGTGTGACTTTTCTTACTCAAAAAATATACCCAAGAAAATTTTGTGCAGTCATCAATAAACAGTAAAAAATATAGTGCACCTCCTAATGACTTTGTTTGCATGGGTCCACAAAGATCTGTGTGCGCTAATTCAAGTATGTGTCTATGTTTCTTCTCTACTTGAACAGGGAATTCCTCTCTATGAATCTTTCCTAATTTACAAGCATCACAATCATTATGCACTTGTTTTAAAATAGGAAGATCTCTTACCATTTCCTTTTTCTAAAGTAACAACAAATCATTGTAGTTGATATGACCAAATCTTTGATGCCACAACTCTTATGTAGTCAAATTTGCTACTGTCAAAGCTCAAACTAGTGTTGGTCTTACATCGAATTTGTACAGACCTCCTGTTCGAATTCCTGTAGCAATAGTCTTCATCCCATCTAACAGATCTTTAATATAACAGTTAGATTTAAAAAATTCAATTTTGAGATCTTGATCTGTAATCATGGATATAGAAATCAAGTTCTTTGTTACACCGGGCACATACATGACATTATGAATTTGTCTTAGGTAAAATGACAGAAATTTTTCCACACCCTTTGATCTGATGACTTCTATCATCAACTAGGTAGATTTGTGCTCCATAATTGATTTCTTTAAAATCTTTGAACCATTGCTTGTTCCTCGTCATATGTGTTGATGCTCCTGAATCTACATACCAGATGTATTCATCAACATTCTCATCAAAGTATACCATGAAAAATTTGAAGTTCTGCACATGATTGTCATTTGCGAGATGACCTGCATGTCGTTTTTGCTTCTGCTGTTGTTCATCATATTTCTTCTTCCTGCACTCCCTAGCGATATGACCAAGTTTTTTGCAATAAAAAAATTTAATTTCAGAGTTGTTTCTATTTGGATGCATACCTTGAGTCTGATTTGGTCTTTTCTGTGAGATTCCTTTGTTTTGTTGTTGCAGATTTCCTTTTCCTTTGAAGAAGTTATTTTTTTCCATCAACGCAAGATCAACATTCTTGGGCTTCAAAGTCGGCCTTCTTTCATCTTCTTGAATTAGTATTCTTGTCAGTTCTTCAAACTTTGGAATTTTCTCTCTCGTATTTATCCCAGTGATAAACATTTGGTAATCACCAGTCACACCATTCATGGTAATGGTTACTAGATTTGTATCTGCAACTGTATCACCAATGTTTGCCAATTTGTTCTTCAGATCTTTGATCCTCACTATGAAGGTAGAAACTATTTCATTCTCCTCCATCTTTAGAGATAATATCTTGCTCTTCAAGAGCAGAAGACGATTTGTATTCCTGGTCTCATACAAATCCTTAAATATTCCCCAAATTTCGCTTGTTGATTTACATTCTCTGATATGTGGTATGATGCAGTCTTTCACTAACATCTTCAGCAACGTCCTTGCTTTACCTTCTCGCTTCTCCCAATCTGGGACTGATGCTGATCCAACTGCTGGCTTCTGCTCATCCCCATTTTCAATCGTCCAAGCACTCTACACTTCTAGCAGAGTCTGCATCTTCAATTTCCAATTTGCATAATTGGATCCATCGAGCTTATTATGCTCATTCAAGTATGCTTCAATCATTTCATTATTCATCTTGGCAATTAAAAAATTTGACACGTAAAAAAAATATATGTTAGATTTGCCCCAGATCTGTGTCAAAGACAGAAATCGTCGATAAACGATCTCCAATACTGTTTGATCCCTCTACGCACAAGCAAGCCACTGTGGCTTCCTTTGCAGCCTCTACGATGGCCTCCACCATGAACTCCTCTCGGTAGACCTCGGCCTCCATTCAGCCTTCTCTCGGGAGCCACCGCCAAGACGTAGCCTTCTCTTGACCTCCACGTAACACCCTTTTTTTTTGTTGTTGTTTGCACAATCGACGCGTTTTAGCACCACAAATTCGTGAAGCTCTTCACGAATATCCAAGATTATCCAGTGATGGTCGTCCAAAATAAAATGATGGAAGTGTCATAGTGGGATTGGCACAATTAGCCCTCCAAACCATGCGACGATTTTTCCTCAAGCATGCCTTTCAAATCCTTCACTCAGTGTACAGGTCCCTCCGTCCTGTGGCTCTGATACCATGTTAAAAATGCAATGTTTGTATTAATAAAAGACAACCACTGGTCATCTCTACGAAAGAGAGTTTGAACCAGGAGAGTCTGGCTCTGCATAATTCTCTACATTTTCCATATACCTCACACATTATATAGTAATAATAGATTTAGGGCAGTTAGAACCATAACCTAAGAAATACAAACTAATTCCTATCCTGAGGTCTCGTGAACCAATTCATGATTCTAAGATATTCTCCATTATCTCTAACACCCTTAGCAAATCCAAAAATGATGATAAATGTGAAAAGAGGGAGGGATGTCACAACTATGTTCAGTATTGAGCTCTCCTTTGTTCTGCAAGAAATTAATGAGTTTCATTATTCTGCTCATATAAAGAGGCAAACCATTATTTTCCTATTTAACCTCCTTCTGAGACCAGTCTCTTTATCTTGTTGTGAAGATGAACCACACTAGCTGGTTTGAAATGCTTAGACCAAACACTGGCAATGTGATTTTTTTCGAAAATCTTCATGGATTAAAAAAATACGATATATATATATATATATATATATATATATATATATATATATATAGTGAAAGATAAATAAAAATATAAATAAAAAAATAGGATGTCAATTTTTTTTTAGAGATATTTTCATTTGAATTAGAGTTATTTATTTAAATTAGAGTTATTTCTAGTTAGTTAAGGTTATTTATTCTAGCTAAAGGAGCTTCAAGTAAAACTATTTCTCTTTATATGAAAATTTGTCAGACCAGGCAGTAACTCCTCCGAATGAATTCATTGATATTCATCTAGGTTGGTATTTATTATATACATGAGGGAGAGACTGTTGATTTCATCTCCTAGTGACTCTTCATATTTTCCATTATTTATTTACATCTATTACACTTATTCACCCAATCCTGATGATTAGGTGTCAACATTCCCCCCCTTAATCTGAAGGGATGTTGGTGAGTCCAAGCATCGTTCTAAATCGTTCAAGATTTTCTCTTCCAAGCACTTTGGTGAAGATGTCTACAATTTGCTCATTAGTGGAACAATGGTGGAGATGGATTGTTTTGGCCTCAACATGATGTTGAATTAGATGATATTTAGTATTGATGTGCTTCGTTTGATCATGGAACTTTGGGTTCTTGGCCAACTTTATTGCAGAGGTATTGTCAATCATGAGTGCAGTCTATTGTACTTGTTTTACATGCAAATCTTCATGAATTTTCCCGAGCCACACAATTTCTTTTGTTGCCTCAGTTGCTGCCACATATTCTGCTTCTGTTGTGGAATTTGCTGGAACTGATTGTTTGTGTGATCTACAGGAGACAGCTCCTGATCCAAGACTCATATCATAACCTGAAGTAGATACCCCAGTTTCTTTGTCTCCATCGAAGTCTGAATTAGAGTATCCAATCAAGCTGAAGTCGTCCACCTGTGTATACTTGATTCCAAAGTCTTGAGTTCCCTTCAAGTACCTTAGAACTCTTTTTGCATAAACCTGGAGAGGATTCCAACCGCAAACAGAATGTCTGGTCTCATAGTAGTTAGGTAGTTGAGACTTCCTACAAGTTGTCAATACTTTGTTGCATCCTCAAATTCTTTTCCTTCAATGGATGTGAGATTTAAGTTTTGTTGCATTGGAGTAGTAAGATGATTGCATTCTGTCATGCTAAACCTGTTCAACAGATCTCCAATGTACTTCTTTTGAGAAAGAAATATGGACTTCGGATGTTGAGTTACTTCAATACCAAGATAGTAATGAACATAGCCCAAATCAGTCATTTCAAAAACCTTTCCTCAATTCCTTCTTTATGGATGCAATGTAGCTTTCATTGTTCCCTTTCATCAAAATATCATCTACATATACCACAAGATATACAACTGTTTTGCCAACTTTCTTGACAAATAAAGTTGCATGATCAAGATCATAATGTTTGAAATTGAGTTTTAGAAGATGCTCAGTTAGTTTTTCATACCAGGCTCGCGATGCTTGTTTGAGGCCATACAAGGATTTCACAAGTTTGCATACTTTATGTTCACGTCCTTTCACAGCAAATCCTTCAGGCTGGGACATAAAAACATTCTCTTTTAGATCTCCATTCAAGAAAGTAGTTTTTACATCCATTTGATGGATTTTCCAACTGTTTTGAGCTGTTAATGCAAAGAGTGTCTAGATGGTATCCCATTTTGCTATGGGAGCAAAAGTATCCTCATAATCGACCCCTTCCTTCTCTGCAAAACCTTTTTCCACAAGCCTGGCTTTGTGCTTGTCAAGTGAGCCATCAGCTTTATACTTGTTCTCGTAGACCCACTTGTAGCCAATTGGTTTGGTTACTAATGGAGGATCAACCAGCTTCCAACTTCCATTCTTTATCAGGTCATCATACTCCTTTTGCATCACTTATTTCCATTCATCATGAGAAGAAGATATTTTGAAGGAAGTTGGTTTGAAATTTGTAGATAAATTCAATTCAAAATCATAAGAAACATCCATATCAACAGGCGAATCAGATTCATCTACATCACCTCCATTTTGTCGGTTTGAGTTTCTAGTTCCTATCTTTCCAACCTCATCACAATGAACAATTTCAAGTGTCTTTGTCAGCTACTTTGGGGGACCTTTCTCAGATGGTCCAGGATGCTCTGTTGATTGAGTTGGGACTGAATCAAGATTGAGTCTCCCAATTCTATCAATCACATCACTTAAAGTATCATACGTTGTTGGAGTTTCATGCGGGGGAGAGAGTTCTTCAGAAGAATATTCCACAGGTTGATATAGTATAGGAATCCCCCCTTCAAGATGTGGAATCTGATTATCAAATTCTTGAAATTATTTTGCATTTGCGAATCTATCCAAGCGATCAAGTTGCCGCTCAACAACATTGTCAGTTTTGGATGATTCAAGAATATTACATCTCTAGATACAACAAACTTTTTATTGACTTTATCATAGAGACGGTATGCTTTGGAGGTGTTTGAATACCCCAGGAAGATACACTTGCGACTTCTTGCACCAAGTTTGTTTCTATGTACCTTTGGTATCAAGGCATAACAAGTGGAGCCAAAGACCCTGAGATGCTTTACCGAAGGAATGTGCCCATACCACATTTCATAAGGAGTCTTGTTTATGATAGCATTAGATGGACATCTATTCTTTATATATACAGCGCATAGAACCCCATCAGCCCAAAACATCAATTTTACATTTTTGAAAAATATCATGGAGCGCACCATATTTAAGATTGTCCTATTAATTCTTTCAGCTACACCACTCTGTTGGGGATTATAAGGCACAATTGTTTTATGTTTAATCCCATGTTGGCGAAGATAGTTTTCAAATTCATTTTAAGTGTATTATTTTCCATTATCAGTGCGAATAGAGCCAATATGAGATTGTGCATCATTCTCAATCCATTTATGAAAGTTCTTGAATGTTTGAAAAGCATCAGATTTGTTCTTCAATAAATAAACCCAACACATTCTGGTGTAGTCATCAATAAATGTCATCATATATTTGTTTCCATTTGTAGAAGGAACAGGGATTGGACCACATAAATCTGAATTAATGATTTCAAGTTTTCTAAGTGCTCTTGAATGTGAATCATGAAAAGACTATTTGCTATGCCTTCCTAGAATACAAGCATCACATTGCTTAAGTTTCCTAGGAATTGTAGGCAAACCAGCAACACCATTTTTCTTCAACAAGCAGAGGCTATCATAGTTCAAATGTCCAAATCTAGCATGCCATAATAAACTTGATGGAAATGTACCTTCTTCATAATGAGAGTTGTATGAGAAATGTTGTGCACGAGCAGAGGTACCCTGTAGCTTGATAATCCTTTCTTCTTCTATCCCCTTCATGACAAGTGAGTGGTCAGATGGTTTTCTCACCTCAAGCTTGCCATCAAACATATGAATGGAGTGACCCTGCTGGTGGATGTGGACCAAGGACAACAAGTTTCTCTTCAGCTGTGGGAGATATAGAACATGATGTAGAAGAAAGTCTAGAAGACCAAGCAATTTGAGCCTGATTGTGCCAAGCCCTAATGGCTTGAGTTTTGATTGGTATGCAAAGTACACTGTTCCATCAACATTGTTAGTAAATTCTTCAAAAAAATATTTTCTATGAGTCATGTGGCAAGTTGCTCCTAAATCAAACAACCAATCATTTTTCCAAGAAGCAAGTGAAGCATTAAATAAGTCTTCATTTACTCCAATATTACATTGTGCCACAACATAATGAGCGGATTTAGGTGCTTTAGCTTTGTATGTGTCATCAGTTTTACCTTTTTGTTGGTTTCTTTACTGTTCAATTTTGTCCCAAGGTAACCTGCATGTAGAGGCATCATGTGATCCATTTCTTTTGCAGTGTATGCAGTGCAAATCTGACTTTTCTCCTTGAGAGTGTTTGCCCCCCTGCCTCTAAAATATCTTCCTCTTCCTCTTCGACCACCTCTTCCTCTAGAAGAATCTTGGTCAAGATTATTTTCTTTATGAGCAAGGCACACAACCTCTTCAGAATATTCAGGGGCTGTCTTCTTTCCAAAAGATTTCTCTCTTTCAGCAATTTTTTTCACAAGAGAGTGAAAGGTAATATCTTTGAGATTTCCAATTGCTTGCAATGACTCAAGATAATTGGAGTAAGTAGGATAAAGTGCCTCGAGAAAAGTGATAAGAGGAATATCCAATTCAACCTTAGTGGCTTTGATATCATGCATTATAGATTTTAATTCGGATGCAAGAGAAAGAGGATCATTATTTTGTAATTCAAGAGTGAAGAGTTTAATCATGAGTTGAACAACTTCAAGTGCAGAATGTGAGTCATAGAGTTCTTTCAGCTTTCGTAAGGCTTTGAAAGCAGTTAAAAATGGAAAAATATGGCAACTCACCTCTTGACTTATAGATGTTGCAATTAATGCATAGGCTTTGCTGTTCTTATTTTCCCAAATGGCGAACTCTTTGTCTGAGGTAGGTTGTTCTGGCTCTTTGTATCCATTTCCAACACATACTCCTTTCCACAACCCATTGAAAATGAGGGTATGTTGTATCTTCCAGGACCATTCAGGATAGTTCTCCTTGCCAGTGAGAGCTACTCACACAATAGATATGATTGAATGCATTGTAAAATCTATTAATGATTGACCAAAATCGACAATACTGGAACAACGTTATACCATAATTCCAAGACAGTGAGACAAATAAACAATGGCGTTATTCTAAGTGAAGGCTTTGAAGTAAAGAAATATTCCAATAAGCTTGAATCGTGGGATGTCCAAACTGATTGAGTGTTAGATCATGGAGACTAATTGCCTGAAGACAGGTAATCCAGTTCACTGGGGCTCAGAGGATCCTCCATAATGAGTGGGGGATGTCCTAACAACTGTCTAGATTGACGACGAGGGGCAGATGTAGCCACAGTGACCGATAAATTTTATCAATAGATTTTACAGTGATATTTATTAAAGTCTTGGTGATAACAATCTCGCACCTAAAAAATAAAAAATACACTAAGGAAATCAATCAACGAGCAGAGGGAAATGACCCTATCTGATAACCACCAATCACAGGAGATGAAACCCAGTATCACAATGGATAAAAGAGAGATATGGCTAAATGTATAGTTACGATTACTCTTGAGCTTCACTCGAACCTCAGATTAAGGGGCCAAGTACTCTCGTGAAGACGAGCACCCTACCAAAAAACGAAGACATAGTAGGTTCGTCTCTGTTAAGTACAAGGGTAACCCACCCCAGTTACCTTGTCTTCATCCCTAAAAGTATGGCCACTAAGGATACCTCAAATCACAGACACTACCGTGGGGGGACATAGTCGTAGACAGTACACTGTGTGGGTAGAATAATTGAGTCCCCGACTTAGCTCTGATATCCCCGAAGGGATCCCTAATACACAGAATACCCAAAGGACATGTAAGAGAAGGCAAGCTACCTTCATTTACAGTATGATGTTGTCTCATATTTAGCTCCACTTTTAATCGAGTGGTCCCGGATAGTTTGAGTGCAGAAGGATTTCTCTCGTTAATGACACTAGGTTCGGTGTATGATCTTGGGCACTTAACTCACACTGCCTAACCCAAGATCCTAGCTTAAACTAATGTGTGTTTACTCTAAAAAGAGGCGTTGATTGATTTTATTAGGTATATTTGAAATGTACTTTGTTAGAGTCTTCGGTAGGGGTGTTGACATATGAAGTTATATGGGACTCTGACTCAAATCATGCAAAAACAATGCTTGTAAATTTCCCTTTCAATGAAGAGTTTTCTTCTACAAAGGGAGAGTCATTCATACATCAATATATATACCAAGCATCTAGTTCAGTAAAACACTAGCACAACCAACAAAACTAACAATGCTCACTAACAACTTTTGAAACCAAATAATGCATATCTAACCAACTAAGTCGAAAATAGTCAAAATTTTGTATTTTTTCTTTTATGAAAACAAAAAATTTAAGAAGTAAAGCTATTTTCTAAAAAAAAATTTATTTAGGAAACATATCAATCAAACAATCACAACTGCAGATCCCTTATCAGTCTACAAGTATATTTCCCAACCCATGAGGTCACAAAGCAGTATGTTTATCAAGAAGTGTCTGGCTAACGCTCTGTAATATAGGGTACAAAGAGTTAATAGCAACAATAACACACTGTGTGTGAGGCCACAGTTCTTTATAAAGCACTGTTTACACGAGCAGACAACATTAGTGAGGAAAAAGGCTCAAAAAGAAGGCTTTGGGTATCAAATCTAGGGCTGAGCACTGAGAGAAGGGTGTTGTATAGTCCTGAGTGGTAAGAAAGGGGATCAAGAAGTACAAGAAGGCCGAGAAGAAAGAGAGATCTAGAAACTTTGGGAGAAAATCGGGAACTAAGTGTAGTCCCCAGTGGAGTCGCCAATTCTGCTATAGGGATTAATGCATAGGTATTTGGTGATGTAGAAACCCTCAAGGATCTTCCCAGGATCCTTGGTAGATAGTGAGATTAGCTGCAGTTGTCACAAAGATGCATGCATATCTATGTTAAACAAATGAGAATCAAAGCAGGAATAAGGACCTATTACCTCAAGTCTTGGTGTGGTGTTGCTAGAGAGCGCAAAGTAGCAAGGTGGAAAACCCCTTAGCTAGCTCCATATCAAAACCTGCACATAGATAAGACAAGCATAATATCACAACATATAACTTTGACAAACAATGCATTAACATATAAGTATATCTAATTACATGTATCTAATCCACTCATAATAACAAAATTGCATAAATATGTAAACAAATTACACTACCAACATCGCTGAGTGGGAAACACAATTGCATTTCTATATTGATGTAGAAAAGAGTGATTACAACCATTGGCTGTATCAACCTTCCCTTACTCCTCCATCTCCTCTCCCTCTCTCCCTTCTCAACCTCTTGCTATGCCTTAGTCAAAGACTATGCTCAACAGTCAAATAGGCAATCCTTTCAAATGTTTCAACCTCTTCCACAATGGCCCTAGCCTTTCATATATAGCACTAGAGTATATGCCTTACCAAATCCTTCATGAGTTCCATTAGGCAAAATAAGTGACGTTTCCATGCCTTTTTTCTCTTTTCCATTTGTAGACTCCATTAGGAATTAGTAATTCCTCCAAACAGGTTGAGTTCTGATGCTTCCTTGGTTTTGTGAGCTGACATAGGAGAGAATTTTGGGATATTTCTCGATAAACTCATGCCTTTGACCCATAGAATCTCAATTAGGTTTACTAGCGCCCTTCTCGAGGTAACAAATAGAGTTACCGTAGGCGCTAACGCACCATTAGCCTTACTAGGAACCTTTATAAAGCAGGTTGCTAGTTCCTAGACAACGTTAGCTTGGCAAATGGGCATGTGAACTTGGTCAGTCCTTCAGTCATCCTGCTCTTCTCCTCTGAGTTGATGAGGAGGTCATTTTCCTGTATAAAAGTGGTAAATGGGGAAAACCTGAAGCTTTATGAACCTACATTCATTATGGATCAAGGAGGTTGCGCAGATTCCTACAGTGGATGATTTTGCACCTGAGTATCTAGATAAGCTGCCCGAAGATATCATACTCGACCGGAGGAACATAAATTCACAATGGGGAGATGTGGATTAAACCTGTCTTGGCTTCAAAGGAATGCATCCAAGAAAATCTCGATGGATGGAGAAGGAAACAATGAGGGAGATATTTCCTCACCTACTAATTGACTGAAAAATGTTTTGGTTGTCCAAATGCTCTTAGTGGGGAGGAATGATCCAGGTGGATCTTCAGAAAATTATTAGTTGCATGACAAAAGGCTCAAAACTCAAGGTGGAAGAATCTGGATAAGCTTAGCATTGGATTGAAGTGCTCGACATCCTAATTCCAATGGTGTGAGCGACACTCAAAACCGAGTCTAGATGACAAAGTTAGAGCAAGTCAAAGTTTTAGTTTGACTTGTCCAGGTAGCAGGGAGAAGATGACATGGCATAGTTTCAGTGAATAAGGGAGCGCCACTTGGCAGGATGACACTGGACCCCAAATATCCCATATCCTTGAAAAGGAGGAGCTCTTACGGAAGAATCAGCACTTGGTGTTCCCGACTGCAATTGCGATATCACATATCGTAGGCTGGAGGAGTTACGAATCGGCCCTAGCAGGACTTAGTTGTCATGCGATATACATTGCAAATCTCAATCAAGGGCTGGTACTTGTGATACAGTTCAGGGGAAAAGTTTCGATTGCGATTTCACGATGGGTGCTGATTGCGATACTATGATAAGTGGCCCAAACCTGAAATTTTATATAGTGTGATTAATAAACCTGGCAGGTCTGCAGGTGTTGCAACGTGCTAACCATTGCGCCAAGGATTTCTCGTCGATTTCGATAATGTGATGGGAGTGCTAGACGTGAAGACATTATGTTATATGGTGAATCTTCATGTCGGGTCCATAGTTATCGCAAGATGTTGTGTTTGGGCATTAGACTGTCTGCTAATAAGTTGGAACGACCAATAAACCCATCGCCAACAGTCATGCGTCATCGAAATGGGTTACTAGACAATGGCTTACTATTTCGGAAGGGTTGTTTCCGTGAATGCTTCAGGCTTGCTCCCACCTGCTAACCTTGGGTATTATGTTGAAATTGCCCCACTTTTGAGGGATGTCGCCATGATCTTATATATGTGACTGTTGTGTCAGAGGAAGGGAGGGAAGGACTAGATGAATACACATATTTTACTGCATACAACAGACCCTGACCCTGGTAGCACAAGGAGGTTTCGAGAAGATTGTAGAAGGCACGATTATCCAAATTTAGAGTTTGGATGGGTGGTTTTTCACTATTTTTTGCTAGGAGTTCAGTGGTTTTGTTTGTTTTCAAAGCTGGGATCTCCATTCTCTACCCATATATCAACTTGGAGTTATAAGGGTTTAAATTACATGTTGCTGTATTGTTATCTCTTTTATGCCACTAATAAAAAGAAGGCCTCCCCACTATTGAGCAGGGCCTAGAGACATAGTCCAAATTGGACGAACTCCATAATCAAATCATCGTGTCATGGTTTTTTGTGTTATTTTGATTATTTCCACATTATTTATGTGCTTTTGAGTGCCATGGTTAATTAACTCTATTATATGTAATTCTAATGCATTTGTAAGTAAAATATATTGGATTAGCAAGACTTGGGAGACAACACCTCATGACTTTCTGAGTTTAAATATGACTAAGCAATACAACTTGCAACTATGGAAAATTATTTAGCATATTAAAACTATTTATAATTGATAAAGGTGCTCTTTAATGTCAAATATTCTAGGTCTCATTGCGAAATCGAGATTTCCATTTGTTGATCTATGTGGGGTTTGACCTCTTTACAATGGAAAAATCCTAAATTTATTGTAGACTTTTTGGTTAATAGAGCTTCTCTATAACAACATATACCAGGCTAAAACATAAAACATAACATACAAAATTTGTCAATCGGAGATCAACATTTGGAGATAAAAAACTCAAGCTTCCTATCTTTACTCATTTCCTTCCATTCCTCCTCTTTCCAATATATAAACAATACCTAGTATTTTAACATTTTTTCAAAGTTCCTAAGCACCAAACTTCCTTGTTAACTTGGGATTCTTTTGTTTTTAACATGTTTGAAAGTTTTCTTCTAATACAATAATCATGGAGCACATTATCAATTTATCAAAACTCAAATATTGAAAATTTAGGTTGATAAGAAGAGGTAATTGTGAAACTCCAACAATGTTCATACCCGAAAACTAAAACTACAATAATGAAGGTTGGATGTATTTTAAAACAAAGATTGAAATAAAATCTACACTATATTATGTAAATCGTAAAAATATTTTTGGCTTATGATTAAATATCTTCTCTAGTTAAGGACAGAGATCCACATGCAACCTGAAGTGAACATTGAGGTGACGTTGACCATGATTGTGATTATGAAGTGTCGTGATGATTTAAACACGTACTTTTTAAATGAGATTGTCTTTCTGATTAATCATGTCATTAGGATTTGGTCGAAGTTTCGAACCAAATAATGGGGTTCATCCTCAGGACAAAGATACAAAAATCAATCAATCCTAAAGAATAAATAGAAAGGATACATCAAGGCCCATAGTTGGCTATTAGGAATTAATTAAAATAATATTTAATTATAAACTAGCTGTCGGAAATTAGCCATATTATATATATATATATATATATATATATATATATATATATATATATATATATATATATATATCTTAAAACTCATTTATAATATTATAAGAATCAATTAAATAAAGTCAATAATATTATAACGGGTTAAATGGTATAAAAAGCATTAGATTATTCATTAGAATAAATTTAAAATTTTTATTAATTAATTAATTAATTAAAGTTTTGAAAAGTTATATTAGGAATTTAAGCATTACGAATAAGAAAATTCATTGAAATAAGAAAGATATTTATATTAAAAATAAAATAAAATAAAATAAAACAATTAATGAAAATTGTGTTAAGAATTTATGTAATTTTCAATCAATAAAATAAAAAATAAAAAGGGCGGAAATAGGGGCGAGATCAAGAAGAGAGGGTCAAAATCCATCTCCTACTTAATTTCCAACCATAATCCCTATTGTGATTGATTTCATGCTTCTCAATATCAATATACTCTCTTAGCTTCCTATGGTGGAAGTGATCAACCCTTGCAATGGCTCTGAAATCCTTAATGTAGACATGGTGCTTGGATTTTTCTGCATGTTTGGCTAGAGTTGATGAGCAAGAATGATTGTGCCTAACATCTCTTGCATTCTCTTGGATTCTCTAGTTAATGGAGCGACCAATTTACCCAATGTAGGGAATCCCACATGAATAAGGGATCAAATAGACCCCTTTCATGTCTTTAGGGCCTATAACGTCCTTAATAGATCTAAGAGAATTTCTAATGGTATTAAGGTGTTTGAACAAAGAAGAAACTCTATTCTTTTTAAGAATATGAGAAATCATGTAAGTGGTCCCTTGGATAAACAAAATCTACACCTTAGAGATATGATCATCATGAGCAAGCTTAACCCTTGATTCTTTATAGGCTCTTTGAAAAGCCTTGAGGCCTCGAGTTCTGCTATAGCCATTATTTTCAAAAACTTTTAGAAGATGAGATTTTTACTCCTCAAGGTGATTCTCATCACAAATTCTGAAAGCACAGGTGGCAAGAGTGCTAAGGACCCCTATTTTTGCGGCAAAAAATGATGAGAACTTGCATGAATATATTATTCTATGTGATTTTTTTGCAAAAAACTTGGTGAGAAATAGAACCATCAGTAGTTCTAGAGCGCAAGATGTCAACAAAAGGAAGGCACCCATTTACCTCAGCCTCCATAGTGAATTTGATGGAGTCTGATTGGGAATTAAGATGGTTAAGAAAAAAAATCTAATTTCTCATGACCATGGGGCCAAATGACTCAAGTATCATGAACAAACCTCTTCCATATTTTAGGGTGAAATTGAGAAGAGGATGAGGCCTTAATCTCCAAAGATTCCATGAATAAGTTAGCAACTATAGGGGAAAGAGGAGAACCCATCTCTAGCCCACATGTTTTTTCATAGAATTCGCCTTAGAAACTAAAGAAAGTAGAGGTGAGGCAAAGGCCAACCAATTTGGAAATGTCATTGTTAGTGACCTAATTTATAACATCAATGGCCTCTTGAATACAGATTTTGGTATAAAATGAAACAACGTCAAAGCTTACTAACAAATGCCTTGGGTTATAGGAAATATTGTGCTATCATTCTCAGGAAAGTTAAGCCTCCCAAAAGAAACATTTGAAAAGATGAATTTCTTTCCCTTAAAGCCTTAAATAATAACCAAAAAAATGTCATATTTAAAGTTGACAAAGTTGGAGCCATCATCATTCTAGATAAATATGACTATGTTAACAAAATGGTAGACCATCTTTATAATAGTGGTAGCTACATCAACTTAATAAGAATCCAATTAAATTAGTTACTAAAGAAGTAACAACCATGATGAAATTGATTAATTCCCTTATATCTCTCTCTATAAAAATCTTATTGAAAGAAATCCCCTCATCCCCATAATTTATGGCCTTCCAAAGATTCATAAAACTAGGATCCCCTTGAGACCAATTGTTAACACAATAAGTGGGCTTACTTATATTCTTGCAAAATTCTTGGCTGAAAGGCTCAAACCTCTTGTTGGTCGCACTACTTCCTTCATTAAGGGCTCTACTTCCTTTGTTAAAGAATGGAAATATATTAGGCTTGACCCATGGGATTTGTGAGTAAGCTTTCACATTTTTTCCATTTATACAAAAATCCCTATTCAAGAGGCCATTGATGTCATAAATCAGATCACTAACAATGACTCTACCAAATTAGTTTGCCTCTACCTCACCACTACTTTCTTCAATTTCCAAGGCAAATTCTATGAAAAAACTTGTGGGGTAGCGATGGGTTCTCCTCTTTCCCCTGTAGTTTCTAACTTATTCATGGAATATTTTGAGACTAAGGCATTAGCCTCTACTCAATTTCACCCTAAAAGATGGAAGCGATTTGTTTACGATACTTGCGTCATTTGGCCCCATGGTTGCGAGAAATTATATTTGTTTCTTAACCATCTTAATTACCAATCAGAATACATCAAATTCACAATGAAGGTTGAGGTAAACAAGTGCCTTCCTTTCCTTGACATCATTCTCTCTAGAATGAATGATGGTTCAGTTTCTTAACAATTTCTTTGCAAAAATGCTCACACAGAGCAATATCTTCATGCCAATTCTCATAATTTTCCAGTGAAAATGTTCAGGGTCCTTAGCACCCTTGACACCTGTTCTTTGACAATTTATGATGCGATTTACCTTGAGGAGGAAAAATATCACCTTCTAACAGTTTTTGAAAATAATGGCTATAGAAGAACTCAAGGCCTCAAGGCTTTTCAAAGAGTCCATAAAGAATGAAGGGTTAAGCCTGCTCGTGATGATCATATCTCTAAGGTGCAAATTTTGTTTATCCAAGGGATGACCGCTGATTACTCATGTTCTTAAAAATAATAGAGTTTCTTGTTTGTTCAAACCACTTAATACCATTTAAAATTATCTTAGATCTTTTAAGGACCTTGTAGACCCTAAAGACTTGAAAGGGGTCTACTTGATCCCTTGTTCGTGTGGGATTACCTACATTAGAGAAACAAGTTGCTCCATTAACTAGAGAATCCAAGAAAATGAAATAGACATTAGGCACAACCATTCCTACTCATCAACTCTAGTTGAACATGCGGAAAACTCCAAGCATCATGTCTGCATTGACGATTCCAGAGTCATTGCGAAGGTTGATCACTTCCACCATAGGAAGGTAAGAGAGGCTATTGAGATTGAGAAGCATGCAATCAATCTCAATAAGGATGATGGTTGGAAATTAAGTAGTAGTTGGATTCCAACCCTCTCTTCTTGATCTTCCCCTTGTTTCCCCCCATTTTTATTTTATTTTATTTTTATATTATTGATTAAAAATTACATAAATTCTTCATACAATTTTAACTAATCATTTTATTTTAATTCAATTCAATTTTAATATAAATATCTTGATTATTTCAATGAATTTTCTTATTCTAAATACTTAAATTCTTAATATAAGTTTAAATAATTATTACTAAAAATATTAAACTTATTCTAATGAATATTCTAGTACTTTCTATACAATTTAACCCTTTATAATATTATTGACTTTATTTAATTGATTCTTATAATATTATAAATGAATTATATATATATATATATATACAGACACGACTAATTTCCAACAACTAGTTCATAACTAAAACTCATTTTAATTAATTCATTAACTAATTCCTAATGGTTAACTCTTGACCTTGATGAATCCTTGCTATTTGTTCTTTAGGATCGAATGATTTTTCAAATTTCTCCGAAGGATAAACCACATTAATTGGTTTGAAATGTTTACCAAATCTTAATGATGTGATTAATCTGAAAGACACTCTCAATTGCAATATGGATCACAAAAGTCTAAGATCCAACCTACATTTTATTCAATGAAACCTTCCTTGAGTCGTTGGCGTAGCCGCTTGAATACTCCCTCACCCCCACTCAGTTTCGGACATCCATTTACATCAAGCTTCTCCAACAAGCTCAATTGTTCAATACTGGGAAGCCTCTTCAAATTGGAACACATTCGTAGGTGAATACATTGGAGGTTCTTTTAACTTGCATCTAAATCTAGGAGTATCTACAAAGTGGAGAAGCCTCTCAAGTCAAGACTTAGGAGATTGGTGAAGTTCCCAAATTAATATGGGAGCATCTACAAAGTGAAGCACCCATCTCAATGTGGAAGCATCAACAAAATCACCAGCCCAAGTGAATGATTTGAAGTTTCATTAAACTCCCAAATGAATCTGGGAGCATTTGCAAAGCGTAGCACCCATCCATGTGAAGGCTTACGGGTTTTGTTAAGTTCCCAACGGAATCTCGCAGCCTTGCCATATGTTTACATCACGTTAAGTGCATGAATTTCAAGGAATGAATATGACGTAATTCTTTGGGTAAAGTCTCAAGATAATTCTTGAGAATGACTAATGATTCTAGGTGCTTCAACTTACCAATAGATTTTGGAACCTTTAAAATGGGACCATCGATATTCAACTCTTTTAACTGCACAGGTGCCTACAGTGTTCGCAATTTTAAAGTGGATTTGACTGTGTAGATATCGACAATTTGGCATTATGACATACAAAGACAATAATCAAGAGCAAGAAATTTTCAAGATTCAAAGAAAACACAAAACAACCTGACCTGGGAATAATCTTGCCATAGTGTTTCCAAATTCCTCTCCTCTATATACAAAACTCTTAAATTCTTTATTTGAATCAAGTAAGGAGGTGTACGAATAGTTCTTCCAAAAGAACCATATTAGTTGTTGTAACTACCCAACAATGAAGAATCTTTCAACAAAATAACCTTCAACCCTAACAAAATGCAATATAACGACTACCCATAAGATTTTGGAAAGATTGTTTAGGACCATTTCCATGAACCATGCTAATTGCATGCACCTGAATTGTTCATTCTAAAATGTTATAAACAATATAGACAATCTTGCACACTTTAAAAATTTCAAAACTTGAAAGACGCAATTTTGATAACATGACCCTATTTTGAATATCAGTAGAAAGATTCAAACTATACACAGGTGATTAGTCAAACCGATTGTGACAAATAGTAAGTGGTCATTCAAAAGCATATTTCTTTGTGACTAAGGTCTTCACACATTTTTATATGGTTTTCCTCATCCACCTCAACAAGACATCTATTTTTAGGTCGTGAAGACCAATCAAGCCATCCTTCCCATCCAGATCCATTTCATATTCTTAGGACGATTTATCTAGGTTCTCCTATTGAAAAAGCATACAATGTTGAGAAGGTCAAAGGGACAACATGAGATGTTTTTAGTTTTTTTGAAAAACTTGGAAACAAAAAGGAGTTTTGGTGTAAGGGGGGTAATCGAGTTGAAGATGAAAATTTTGGTGAATCCCACTATGCACAACTACAAGTGGATGAAAAATTGGTGAATCCAACAACAAAGCTTGATGATGACAATTTAGTGAATCCACTAACAAAGCTTGCTGATGACAATGAAGTTGCCATTGAAGCACCGAATGATATGGTGAATCCAACAATTCAACTTGATGATGTTAAGTTCCATGATGACTTGTTGGTGAGTGATGAATGGTTGCAAATGATGCAAAAAAAACATGATATCGACATGATGTTATTTGGTAAGAGTATCCCACATGAGTTTGAAAACCAAGTGGAAGAAAACTTCTTTGAAGCAGCTGAAGAAATAGAGGTAGAGAAGGAAGCACAACATGAGAAAGATTTCATTGTAGAGCAGAAGGAACAAAATTGATGTGGTTCTGCAGATGTTTTTAAACTTACCATTGATTTCCAATGTGAAGTTAGACAAGACAATTATGAAGAATAGTTAAATTTCCTTGAAGCACGACTTGCAACACCATGCCTTGATAAGATATGCATAGACGCTGTAGAAATGAATGTTGAGTAAAGTATGCATGATGAACACATCTATGAAATTTTCACGTATTGGAGTTTTGAAGAGATAAACGTTTTACTCTCATCTTATATTGCAGTAGATTGAGGATGAAAAAAAACTACAAAAGATGACATGTGGCAGTAGCCCACATACAAAAATATTTTTGAAGAGATAGATGATATGCATGCATAAGTTGGAACAATTGAAGACTTGCACTAGAAAATGAAGAAACTTAGACTTGAGCGATACAACAAAAAGAAAAAGTTGAAACAATTTAGAGGCTAGAGAAGAAAAGAAAAAGAAAATAAAATCTAGATGATCTTAAATTTTTAAATTGTAAGACTAGCTGAGACATACACCAACACACATCTTAGTTTAATATTTTGTGGTTGAAATTATGTGGTAGTATTTGAGAATTTAATTCCAATCACGTGTTAGCTGTCATAGCCATTACTCCAAGTGTCCTAGTTTAGTTTAAGTTAGTTCAGTTTAGTTGAGTTTCACTCAAGTCATTTAATGTTGATGTCTCCAAAGTAATCTTGTTTAAATGATTCGTAATATTGACACACATTTTAATTTCATGAGTGATCTTGTCAATGATGGGGACATAGTATTTGCTTTTTTTGGTTCCAATTACAAACTTGCAAATATTTTTACAAAGCCATTGGGAAAAATGTATTTGAATTTCCAAGAGAACAATCACTCATTGTAATTAAGTCTACTTGTAACAGTTGATATTAGGAGGGGATTTTTGTTAGGTATTATCACATTTGATTCTGTTGTCTATTAGATGTCATAGTCACTTCAATTTAGTCTATTTTTACTCCAGTTAATTATTGTTGATGTTTTCTATATATTCTATTTAACCAATTCGTAATATTGAGAAAAACAACTCTTTACTCCACACTTTCTATTCATTCTTTATTAAGAATATCTACTTTCCTCTAAATCCATATTTCAGTAGGTGATTTGTAGCCTGCTCAATATATTGTTGGACCGTATTTTGTATATTTTATTGCTTTGCGCTTGCCAATACATCAAATATTTTCCGCAAAGGAGCCCTCCAATCACTTTAATATATATGATTGTAGTCCATGGCACACTTCTAAAAGATTTTCAACAATCTTTTAAAATCCTGTAATCGAATAAGGCTAGTTGAAGTCGTGTCCAAAAGGTCGGCCTGCTTGTAAATAAATGAATCTACAATCTCCGAGCTTGTAAGATGCTTATTGCGAGATGCCATCTTCTCACCAGGATCTATAATTTTAGATGACGTGGATCATATGGATTCACTAGATGCATTATTTTCACCAGTTAAAGATGGCATCCAGTGAATCAATATGATCCACGTCATCTAAAATTATGATCCTGGTGAGAAGATGAGTGATGTCTTTTGAGCTTTGTTGTTCCTTCATCTCTGCTATTTATTTGAATCCCCATGACAAAAATCAGGGAACGCAAAGATTTAGTAGTTGTGTTTTCTCTGGTATCAAATAAAAAGGAAGATGAACTGTAATTATATTTGTGATGGTTGAAGAACATTTTTTGAAGGTGGTTTTTCCTATTGGAGATAATTACTCCCTTTAGACAAATAAATATTCACCGACATACCGCCTCCACCACCTGGAGCACCTCACCGTTGCAGCACCGCCTTAGCTTGCTCAACTTCGAAGGGGAACCACCACTATAACTCTTATCAGTCTGAAGGGGAAATTACCGACATAATTTTTGTATAAATTTATATGATTATGGATAATAGGTAAACACAACTCGTAGCTGCATTTCTTCGTGTTAAACTCTGTGCTTCAATTGGTATCAGACCCTGGTATAGTGTGGAGTGAGCGGGATTGAGAGAATTTGTACATTTATGTGTGAGGTTGAAGAGAGTTGTGTCAAAATAATAATCATGGCCATTATTTCCATGATGACGAAACTACAAAATGATTGTTCTATATCATTTGGTGACAGTCAGTAGCAATTAATAATTAGTGATGTAGGTAATAAATAAATGACAGTCGGTTGAAGTCACTGTAGAATCTTCGACTTCTTTCCTGTATAAATAGTAATGTCTAGAAATGAAATATCAGAGTTTAGAGTTCATCTCTGATATCGTATCAGGGCCAGAGCGGGGGATCTAGAGAGCTTTAGGTATGAAAGAAAGAGGGTCAAAATATCTAAGGGTTGTGAGATTGTTTTGTGTTTGTTGTTCATTTTATGTGGTTGTAGTGATTTAAATTGGTGCATTAGCCGCAAATTTAATCTTGTTTGGCATAAAGCTATTGGGTCCAGAGGCCATTTGTGCTTGTTTTTGTCCATATAAATTTGATGACAAAGTTGTGGAGATCTTGGCTCATCAGCCACTTTGAGAAGATTTAAAATATTTTCTGAAGGAAAATATGTTTGGGGGCTGTGGTTGGAACCCATCGGATCAGTGAATTTGCAACACCATTGTTAGAAAACATTGTGCACAGTCGAGGTGGAGGTCATGCAAAGGATTTAAATCAAACAAGCCACCGTAGGCATCAGAACTAAAAAGAAACTATTTTTTTCAGATGAAACTGAAGAAAAATTGAGGAGAAGCCCATGTCGTAAGTCACTATCGTTTAAGCTTTGTGAACTTAGAGTGAGTTTGTTGTGTTGAATAATCCACTCTTCATCATTGAGTAATCCACTACTTTTGCTTTGAAAAGTAACGTAACTTGTGGCATAAAGTTCTTTTTTATAAGGAAGGTTCTTTTATGATGTGAAGTTTATTACAAGGATTACTTATTTATGGTGATTGTGGTCTAGTTTGTTTCTTTTAATGCAGTTTAAACTTTAAAGGAGATATAAGGATTTTCATTTAAGATATTTTTTTTTTAAAGGGTGAAAGGAGTAAAAAAAAAAAAAAGAGTGGTTAGTATAAATTTTGATGGTGTAATAAAAGTATGTATTTATATTTGGTGTGGATTTGAGATTATTTGGAATTGGATATTTGGTGTATTCTCTGTTATTAATTGGAGACATTTAAAAAAGTTAAATTTTCTAGCTAATACTTATTTGAATGAATTCACTAAACTTGATGGACAAAATTATGTGAACTAGAAATTCAAGTTGTTGACAATTTTTGAGGGTTATAATTTGTGGTCAATTATGAGTGGGGATGAGTTGAAACCCACTATTGCAATGTTTGTTCCAGATTGGGAGAAGCAAGAGACCAAAGAAAAGTTGTTGTTGCACATGTCCATAAAGGACAATAATATTCCTCACATCACAGACTTAGGTCTTCTCTTATTGACTCCAACAAATTTCTTTGAGAGTAGACCTAAAGTTGCACCCTAGCCCTATTTACATCATTGATAGGTGACCTTGTGCTCAACATTGATCATCATTATGGGCCTTTCACTAAGTGGTTTCCCTTCTGTTCAACGTCAACTTACATTATCACACATTGGGATTCGTGCAATACCTTGGTTTCCATTTGACCCTATTGGTGAATTGCTCGCCTTTGTGTCAACTTTCATTATTGGTTGGTTTAGAGGACTTTTGTCGCCACATCTATTGCATGTTGGAAATGTACTTTGGAATGGTTATTTCATCTCTCTTCATCTTAGTTCTTCCAAATTGTTGCCTTGTGGGTTACACTCACACTCGTTGAAGTGGGATGCCATAATACTTTCCTTCCAGCAGATCTTTTCCCATCAAATCCAACTAAATTCTCTCGGAAAAAGGTCTTGATTCCTTTTTCAGTACCTTAGGGTTTGCAGTCATCAGTGGTAGACTCCTTCGCTATCGAGAGGGAGAATACATCAATGTATCCTCATTGGTATATTCTTTTAAGTGTTCGACTTCAACACATCTATTCATACTTATTAGACCTCGTGTTGTGTCAACATCTTGGTTCACATGAAAACTCCTTTAGTTTCCTGCTAGTCACCTCTGAGCTCTATATGTTGCATTATTATACAACAACATCTTACATATTGACACCCGAGTTTATGCAGTACCATTATTCCACCTATATGACTTGTTACTTTTATGAGGATGAGTTATGCATCATAATTGATCATACATTCTTCTATATGTGATATTGAGATGTAGCTCTGCTATGTTCTTTTGTGACTATGATCTAATGATCCATTATATATTCTTCAACTCATTTTGTACTCTTATGTGTACATTTTGGATCCACATTATACTTGATTAATGGGCATGCTTTACTACTTCTGAGCATGGGTATGCCCTCCTCATACATGAGTTTTATTTTGACTCCTTCCATAAGTATTTGGGTTGGAATCTCGTGATCTCCTATTGGGTTTTTGGATGACTCCTCTCTTTATAATTCATATATTTCGGCCATCAAGTTCCCTTCTAACCTCATATATTAAGGGGCATCTGTTATACCATCATTCAACACTCCTATAGACCTAATTCTCTTTTATGGCCTTGGGTAGTCCCTTTTCCCATGTAGAATTGACTTTATACTAAAAAAAAAAATCAAAATCCATATGCAAATCTTCCCATACAAAAACACATACATACGTGGGTCTCATAATGCTATAAAAAATAAAATAAAAAGTTATTTTTCGAGTGGGGTTTACGGGTTTTACTGAGATCCCACTTACAAGAGCCTGTGGCCCAACTCAAATAACCAATTTGATGTGATATATATACACCCCTTGGGTCGGCCTAATTACAACAAGAGAAGAATGATATCGACATTATACTCGATCTCTCCTACATCAAGTATGTTTTTCCTATGCCTCCTACACTCGCAGTCTCTAGGAAACCCTGGTTTCATTTGTAGAGATGCTCAACATCCTTATATAGAATCTTTCTGCACCTATTAGAGGGGTTGTCTTTGTGGCTCGCACTAGACGGATCTGGAGGAAGGCTTCATTGGTGCGTTTGGCCTAGATGAAGTTGTATCTATCATGTACTTAATGTTGTTAATAAATAAAAAAGCTCATGTTTTATTCGTGATATATGTTTTCATCTTATGAATGATATTTTGAATATTTATATATCATGATAATATAGTATATTTTTATGTATGCACATTGAATTATCTATTATATATATGCTTCCGTGATTGATTTGTAGGTTTGCACATCTTGGAGGAAGCAGAGGGTTTGGACCCTACAGGTGCGTCTTCAAACATAGGACCTTTGGGTATGTCTCCAAATCCAAGTTTGATAATTCAAATGTTTGGCATGCTTGATTGAGTGTTCTTTGTTATTTATCTTATCCTACTCTATTGAGGTTTTCAAGCCTTTCCTTAGGGAACGTTTCCCGCTAACAAGTGAGCCAAGGCTCCACAAAAAAAAGGTATCATGGTATGAAGGTATATTATAATATTATAATATAAAGTAAAGGGGACAACAAGTCTATAAAAGGGTTTTTCCCTTGATTAGTGAGACGATTAGAAGAAATGGACATGTGTCCCTAGAAGAGAGATTGGATGATACTTAAAGAATTGTGAGGGTAGCAAGACTCATGGAACTGCAATGTTGTGAGCATTTATGGCAAGTCAAGATAGACACCCTAGAGGTGGTGGCACAAATCGAGGGACTATAGGTGTAATGAAGGGAGTGCACCTATTGGGTCCTTCTTTTTTGCAAAAATATGGTAAACAAAAGTTGCAGAGGACAAATGGATAAAGCCATTGGAAAAAAGTCACCAGAAATATGAAGGTGGAAGAAAATTAAACATTGGGACCTCGACATCTCGAGAACAGGGGAGTGTCAGGCGGAAAGAGTCGATTGTGCGGACACAACCAACCTCCCTAGGAGCCTAAGACTCTCTAGTGACAAACAAGACAAACAAGAGAAATCCTTCTCTAAACATGCATTTACTATATGGGAAATCAAGTGTTTAGATCCTACTTGTAATCCAACGCTGTTGTAGCAGTCCAGCTCCGCTGATCTGGATGAGCTCCTCCTTCACTTTGAAACCTGCAAACACTAACAATCAAACGATTAAATAGCACTTGATAATCTCATAGAATAAAACATATTTAACACATAGACCAAGGAGTACATGAAATAACTCATAAATAACAAGTTATTGAGAAGAATGGACTCATTTGCATTAATAGGTAACAAAAGGAACAAATACAACCTGAGCCTTGGTGTTGTGCAAGTCCCTCCCAGGGTCCATCAAGAGTTCTCCTTTACTTTGACAAAGCTCACCCACTTCCAAATAGAACAAGCAAAGATGGCAATCTCTCCTCACAAGCTTCTAAATGGGAGTCCTAATTCCTGCAACATTTACCCTTAGAAATGTATAGCTTTCAACCCCTCCTCCTTCTGGCCCAATGCCTGTATTTATAGTGCTCAAGAGGAAGTTAATCAGGTCCACCATCAATGGGATAATCCCCTCTTTGGATGGGATAGCTCCCTTATTGATGGGATAAGTTCCTCTTTGGTAGGAGTGCATGAACCATCTGGAGGCGCTCAATACACGTTGAACAACCTTCTGGAATGCTCTAGAAATGACCACAAGTGACTTTTTAAAGATGAAACTTGCGCATTTTAACCTTTTCAGGGGGACGCACCTGCACCTTTACATATAGAGCGTCCAAAGACGCAGCTTTTGTGAACATTGGGTGCGTCCCCGCAGGTAAGTTTGAGAGAACCTGCGTCCCCAGAGATAAATACATTTAGAAAGACTTTCTCTCTTTTTGGGAGTTTGACATGGAGAGCAGAGGCATAAGACTTGCCTAAGAGGGTAGCATGACTGTTGATAGAGTCATCCTAACTGTAAATAGTCATGGTGACATTTTTTAGTGTAACAGATTGCCCCCTAAAGTGCGAAGCTTGAAATAGATTAGGGTTTTGTATTATGTAGGAAGGGTGAAGTGCTTTATCATTTCAAGGATTATCTCGTGGAGAGCCTGGTCAGAACCTGCAATTTTCAACACAAAATACATGTATAAGATTATATCATCACTGAGGTAGGCATTCCCATACTCAGATTAAAACTTTAACTAACAGACTAACTACTCTGATACAGGAATGATCTTGCAGTACATCATAATCATAGACTTTTGTAGACATAGTATGGGCGCAACCATGATCCGGATTTAAGCAGTAACGCAATAGATTACAGAGATAACCATAAATACAGAGATGCGATAACCATAAAAACAGAGATGCAACAGAAATAATAATATGCGATAACCATAAAAATAGAGATGCCGCGGAAATAATACTTCATTTCATTAATGGAGAATACTGAAATATGCTTACAAATAGAAATAACCCAGCTAGGGCGATGGTAGCTTATCTCTGAGAAGAGATGTGTCGGCTACATGCCTCTGAACTGTTTTGAACTGTGTTACAATGAGGCTTGAGGGCCTATTTATTGTTGAGAAACAATGGAAAACCCTTCACATTCCAAAACCTAACCCTAGAAGATGAAACGCCAAATTGTGGGCCCCGTTTTTGGGTAAGTTGTTACATCAACTTCCCGGGGTCGCGAATTGGTCGTACTATCTCCGTTTGACGTGCATGATAGCCCGTTGGAAAGATCTCTCCGAGGACTACGACAAAAAAGACGATTTTTATCACAAAAATCGCTGGCGGTGGATTTCCCAAAAAACGTCGTTTAGGGCCTCAAAACGGCTCCGGAAGTTTAGGACCCGAAAAACTGCTAAAAATAGTAAACTGTGCTATAATTAAGGAAACTGATAAAAACTGTAAGAAGCACTAGAGGGGATCCAAGTGGAATTAGCGGGTGGCCACCAATATCCACCTGGATCATTCCTCCCCCCTTAGGAAGCAATGGTCCCCATTGCGTTGAGTTCCTCCATGAGATGAGGGAACTTCTGCTGCACTTGGTCCCTGGTGAGCCACTTGCCCTGGTGAAGGAGTTGTCCTGCTTTGACAACTTGATATAGTTGGATATTCTGCTGGCGAGTGTGCTTGATCTGTGTGTCCATGATCCAATCAGTTGCAACTTGTTCCATGCAAGCTGGATTTAACTCTGTGGGTGTGAGTTGTTCTGCAATGTCGGACGTGTCTAGTAATGGTGGAAAGTATAGCCGAAGGCGGTCGACATTGAACACCGGGTGCAGGCCAAGGAATGGGGGAATGCTGAGCTCAAATGCATTGTCTCCCATAGCTTTGGTAATGGTGTAAGGACCATGTCGAAGTGGTCTGAGTTTCTGATGGGTTTTGGTAAGGCGCTCCCTCTGCAGATGTAACCAAACTTTATCGCCCACCTGAAACTTGTGTGGTACCCCTCCAGGTAACGAGAAGTTGTTCCTGTGTTATGTCATGACTGTATCCCTCTGTTGTTGCTGCTGTGTGGAGGAACCCTTCGCGGGGGTCATGGATGTAGCAACGATCTTCCCCTTACATTGGGAACGAACCAGACAGAAAATAAATTTCCTAGTCTGTGAGATGAGCTTGCTGCCTTTCTTAGCAGTGATCAAAGAGGTGGCGGTAGGTGGGGCTACCTCCGATATCCTGTATAATGAATTATCCAAAGAAATGATGACAGCGCGAGGCCTTGACTCATACACAGCATGTCGCCTCCACAAGTATGGTTGGCCTAATAGTACATCACAAACATCCAGAGGTGTAACATCACACAATACCTTGTCTGTGAAGGGCTTGATGCTGTAGGGAAGGCGGCACTGCTGGCGAACTTTGAGATCTCGTCCTTCGTGAAGCCAACCGATACTGTACGGCTGTGGGTGTGGTGTAGTTGGTAGGCCCAACCGCTTCACGACCTCTGCTGAAATGAGGTTCTTTTGGCTGCCACTGTCGACAATGAATTGCAGCAGCAAACCCTTCACCAACCTCTGTGAGTGGAAAAGACGTTCCCCCTCCTCTGGATCTTCGGGCTCATTTTTCTGGATCTTGGCAGTAGCAACAGTGGCGCTGGGATCCGCATCAACAATCTGCTTCCCTTTGTCATTCCCCTTGTCGGGTTCTGACTCAGAGTCGGAACATGCATCTGATTCGGAAGCCTTCAACTCGGCCACCAGCGACTGCTTGGTCCGACACTCACTTGTGTTATGAGTGGGACTCTTGTGGAACTCACACCACTTTCCTGTGTCCTTCTTCGGCTTCGTGGTGTTGTTCTTTTCTTGTAGCTTCGACGGGTTGTCTTGGGTCACCCCGCCTTGGCTTTGTCCTTTGGGCTTTGGATTTGCAGATCCAAAGTCTCGCTTCTTCTGTTTGAACTTTTGCTCGATTTTGACAGCGTATCGGTATGCTGTGCCGAGTGAGGAGATGTTCAAGAACTCCATCTCTTCCTGGATGTATCTGTGTAGGCAGCCGCGGTATTTGAGTACCCGATGTAGCTCAGAATCTTTGATACCCAACTGTGTGCGAAGGGTATGAAAAATGTTTGTGAACTCTGGCACATCTTGGTCTCGTCCCTGCCGCAGTGTGGTCCATTTGATGTATTTGTCCTCATAGCTTCCAACGGGGTAGTACTGCTCCTGGATGGCATCCCGGAAGTCATTCCAAGTGGATGCGGTTGAAAATAGTGAGCCTGTACTTTCACCCTTCTGCTTGCAATAGGTTTCCCACCAGTCCTTGACGTGGGTGGCTGCTTTGAGAAGAGCGAAAACAATCTTCTCCCGACTTGAAAATTCGTGAACAGAAAAATACCCATCTAGCAGATTTAACCATTTATCTACGGCATCTGCGTCTATTTGACCCTCGAAGATGGGGATTTCAAAATTAACTTGTACCTTAAACGGTGTGGCATTTCCAGAGTAGCTGTTGGAAGCCGATGCGTCGCCTCTAGGTAGCCGCTGAAGGATCTGTGCAAAGCTATCCATCATCGCGTTCCTTTGCCGCTCAAGCGCTTCTTCGAGCAAGATTTTGATAGGATCTCATGCCCCCTCGTCTTTCTTCTCATCCGCCATGGGAGGACGTTGAGATTTGCGAGGCTGGTCTTGCAAAGGTTCGACCAGTTCAAGCCCTAACTCCTTATATCCCGACCTCGTTGGGGACATGCAAAGAAAAACAGAGAAAAAGCAGACCGCTCTGATACCACTGATCCGGATTTAAGCAGGAACGCAATAGATTACAGAGATAACCATAAATACAGAGATGCGATAACCATAAAAACAGAGATGCAACAGAAATAATAATATGCGATAACCATAAAAACAGAGATGCCGCGGAAATAATACTTCATTTCATTAATGGAGAATACTGAAATATGCTTACAAATAGAAATAACCCAGCTAGGGCGATGGTAGCTTATCTCTGAGAAGAGATGTGTCGGCTACATGCCTCTGAACTGTTTTGAACTGTGTTACAATGAGGCTCGAGGGCCTATTTATTGTTGAGAAACAATGGAAAACCCTTCACATTCCAAAACCTAACCCTAGAAGATGAAACGCCAAATTGTGGGCCCCGTTTTTGGGTAAGTTGGTACATCAACTTCCCGGGGTCGCGAATTGGTCGTACTATCTCCGTTTGACGTGCATGATAGCCCGTTGGAAAGATCTCTCCGAGGACTACGACAGAAAAGACGATTTTTATCAGAAAAATCGCTGACGGTGGATTTCCCAAAAAACGTCGTTTAGGGCCTCAAAACGGCTCCGGAAGTTTAGGACCCGAAAAACTGCTAAAAATAGTAAACTGTGCTATAATTAAGGAAACTGATAAAAACTGTAAGAAGCACTAGAGGGGATCCAAATGGAATTAGCGGGTGGCCACCAATATCCACCTGGATCAAGCCATCTGTTTATGATTAGTCTACTTATATAATGAATACAAAACTCCTCGCAGCCTGGATGGTGGAAACTAGATCCAGGGTCTTCATTTCTACTTCTCGAATTGGTACGATTCTAGCCATGCGAATAAATGAGTTGATGTCGAACATGGTAGAAACCACTTGATTACCAGTCGATGATGTAAACTGTTAACAAGTGTGAGAGAAACCACCAGTAATGTCAATGGTTCTCAAAGTACCCAGTACAATCCATGAGATGTGAATGAATGAGTTGATGTCGAACATTTCATAGAATCCTTTGATCGAAAGTCAATGATGTAAACTGACGTCAAAGGCGAGAAACCTGCCATTGATGCATGCAGACTTCAAGGTACTGACGATTTCTAAGTCATCTCTCTAGATAATGTGCTGATGTCGATAGAAAGTGACTCGTTGCAGGCAAGCCCGCAACACGAAATCATTGTTCAAGTTGAAGAAATGTTGCTGTAAAGACTGACTCAGGGATGGTCAAATGTATGACAAGTATTTTGCAGATGAAAGTTTTGCTTGCAGACCTCTTGAACACATAACGACACGACAGATGGCTTGGTGTTCAATAACTCAAAGTTAATCCCCGGAACCCGGCTGAAGACTTTCAAAGTGGTTTGATCAACTGTGAGGTAAAGGATTTCCCAACCCAGGTGAATGAAAAGTGTCGTGTTCAAGAGTGGTAATAAAGTTTCTTCTGAGACAAAAGGTAACAAATAGGCTCATTCTTCTCTCTTTTCCCCCACCATTTCTGGCAAGTACCTCTTTATTTTTAACAAGCTTGAGGAGGATAACATATGCTTGATTATAAGCTCATCCTTCGGATGAGTCCAACCTAGTTTTGATTCGAACGCTAGGAAGGAGTGGTTCGTTCCTGTTTGTAATTGAACAGGTCCTTTACTGTGAAATGTTTAACGAGCCCAGTATAGGAGAAACTCGGCGTTTTTCAATTTTAGAGAGTCTGAAAAACTTAAGAAGACTCCAAGTTGAACTTTTTCGTAGATTTGTGTCCCTCAAGCCCGAAAAAGTATAAAATAATACCTGGGGGAACCGCTTGATCTTGCGACCAAGGAGTACTTTCATAATTAGTGTCAATGACCTGAAAAGTAAAAAGCGATCAAGGACACGTCGTTTTATTTCCGTATCGAGTTTGAAACGACAAAAACCCGGCAATCTTTTCCTGATTCTACGGTCAGAAAAGAGCTATAAGGGGACCGTTTTTTAATTCCGTTTTAACGAGTGTAAAAGAAACGCTCAGCAATCTTTTCATTTTTTAGGAGTCAGAAAAGGGCTTAAAAGATGACTGTGATATTTTGGTTCGTGAAAAATGACAATTTTCCCTCTAAGTCCCTTTGTCCTGCACAAAAACAACACATTACTCATACCTGTTTAAGATAGGCAAAAATACATCGAAAAACATCCTTCCATGGTGAAAAATGAACAAATTCATCCAAAAAACCTATAAAAAGACTTTTTACCATGTCATTTTTACCATTTTGCTGTTGAGGTTGAAAAAAGGGCTTTTGGCAAGAAACTTCCCGTGGTCGCTGCGGAAAATCCGACCGTCAGAATCGAACGCCGTCTCTTCCAGGTATTTTACAACATCCTACTCTTCAATTTCATCCGATTAAAATTGTTTTTTAGGTTTTAGTTTTGTTTTTTGGGGGGTTTAGGTTTCAAAATGCGCTCTGCGGTGGACGCAGGTGCCCTTCGGGTGACCTGTGTCCCCCGACTTTTTCCTATACAGGAAAATGGTCGGGGGACGCAGCCCACCTTCAGGCCAGCTGCGTCCGGATGCCCTGTGTTCTAAACGCGGGGTGCGTCCTCCGTGGAATGCGGAATTTGAAACCCCAATCCTCACAAACAACCATTCAAATTTCCCCAAATTAATTCTAATCATTGTTTCTTGGTGTGTAGGGCACTCACCATGTTGGATTGGAGAGAAAGAGAGCACGAGGACGTTGATTTAGCTGCAATTGAACATCAACCTTCCATTGATGCCCTAAAAGCATGCGGGCTATATAAATACTGGGCCATACCTGGCATGAGGGCTCAGGTGAGATTCTTAGAATGGTTGGTTGAGAGATGGAACGTTCAAGAGCAATGCTTTTACATAGGAGGGCACCAGCTCGAGATAGAGCCCTCTGATGTATATTTTCTCACTGGCTTGCCAAATAGAGGCGAGCAACTCAATCTAGCCGGGACTAGGCCGGGTGGCCAATCCCTTGTTAGTCTCCGGGAAGATTGGTGCACACCCAATGCACACCATGCGAAAGGCGTAGAAATCAAACACATCTCTCTGCGTGAACTCAAAGTTATAGCTTTCACGGTTACCAGAATTTGCGGTGCAGCCGCTTTACACATTGCTTCCGGGTCCCAAATGCGGATGGCGATTGACTGTTACCAAGGCACCATTTTCAACTGGTGTGATGCTGTGTCGGCTAATATGAAGAGCCAACTGACTAAGGCAAAGAACGGACGAATGAAAACTTTTGAATATGGGCCTTTAGTCGTGAGCTTTGCCTTAGAGAGAGTTCCGATGCTGATCCCTCAGCAACTCACTGTTGATATCTTGGGTCCTCGGGAGCCAAAGTTGGTACGATGGGTTGCGGTGATGGCCCGGCATCCTGACGAGGGCGCGGCAGTTGTTCGATTCTCTGATAGTTATTTTCACTGGTTAGAGGACCAGGTTTTTTCGATCCAGGACTTTCCGTATGCCGGAGTAGATTTTCGAGGTGATCCGGACACGGTTCTTCCACAGGGAGAACAATGGGACGACAGAGGTACTTTATTTTTCACAAGTTTTTAAATTATGTATTTTTTGTTTTTTATATATATCGTCTCAAAACTGACAGTAAAAATTTTCAAAATGCAGATGTTGGTCCACAGTGCCCAGCCAACCTCCGGCCTTTTGAGAGGAGACATCCAGTTGCACCGGTACCGGCCCCACAGGACGCGGCTGCAGAGGTACTAGCTGAGTTGGAGCATGATCTAGAGCGTCTGACGGCGGATATGCCTGAGACTACTATGGATGATATTCCTATCAGGCTTCAGCGCTATGTAGTCGCAGTCCCTGGACCGTTTAGGAGATTTTTGCATAAGGTAGCCCGTGCAGTGGTGTCGTATAGGGAGCACCACCAGTGATTGGCTAGTCACTTTGTAGACACATGTGACATTTTTGACTTTTTGTACTTTATCACTTTTGCCGATCATAAGGTGTTTTTCAACCTATGATCGAAGAGGATGTATATTTTTTGACACACTCCTATCTATATATATATCACTATTACCGGCTTATCTTGTTTAACATATGTGATGAAATGATTTTAAATTTACTTGCATGATTTATCGTAAATGTCTGTCCAACACTCGAGAAGCAATTGCATCTGCTAATGTATTTAAAGACGTTGGAATATGCTGATATTCAATGTAATCAAATTCACGTTCCAAGAGACGCACTCTCAAAAACAACCTTAATAACACAGGATTTCTAATGGCATAAACTCTATTAAGCTGTAATACAACAAGTTCAGAATCTAACCTCACTATCAAACGTCGAATTCCAAATGAAATAGATTCGGATAATAATTCAACCATTGCACTGTATTATGCAATGTTGTTTGTTGTTTGACCGAGGCTTACCCCATGCATAGAAACTAACTCGTTAGAGGCTGAATAGATAACCCAAGCTGCGGAAGAGATATTCCGTGTACTACGACAAGCACCATCAGCAAATCCAATGTATGTTTGGAGAGGCGTCGACATCTGCAATATCAAGAGTAAAACCAAGATAAGCCAGAATAACGACGAAAAACACTCGTTAAGCTAAGCACACTGACTAACTAACAAACATACTAGCTAGAAAGAAAACCTAACCTAACTAAAACTTCTCCATACCCACCATTTAAGCATAATACCTCTTTAGGTAAAGTCCATTTCTGGGTTTACCCAAAGAGTCCCCATCAAAATCTACCAGCTCATAAGCCCCTTTTGCTAGTTTTCGCTTTACAATATAGGGTCCATGCCACATAGGAACGAATTTTCTAGCACCTAGCTTATCGTTAGCTTGATCATATAATAGCACTAGGTCTCCCTCCGAAAAACTTCGAGGGGTCACATTTCTATCATACTGAGCTTTCATTCGCTTCGCGTGAGTCTCGATTGCCAATGCAGCGTCACGTCGAGTCTCATCTAATTTAGCTAAGTACAATAAACGTTTCTCCTCTTCGGAAGTAGCTGGGAGTAATTCGACAGCCATTTGAAGTGATGGGATTTCGCATTCAATGGGTAACACAGCTTCCAAGCAATAAACTAGCTGGAAAGGAGTGAACGCTGTTGAAGTTTTCACTGAGGTTCGGTATGCCCATAGCGCTGAAAATAACATGTTGTGCCAATTCGACCGATGAATACCAATGGTTCGTCGGATCATGATAACCAGAACTTTGTTGATAGACTCAACCAAATCGTTGGCTTGCGGATAATAAGGAGTAGAGCTATCGTGGCGCAAACCAAGCTGGCTTGTAAGCTCAGTCATCATGATGTTTCGAAAATGGCTCCCATGGTCAATAATGATTGCTTGTGGGACACCAAACCTAGTTATAATATGATTGAATACGAAAACTGCAGCTGTTTTGCCGCTTGCGTCGAATGTAGGCATCGCCTCAGCCCATTTAGTGAAATAATCAACTGCGAGGATGATATACGCATGGCCCCCGGCCGAGTGAGGGTTACAAGTAATAAAGTCGATACCCCATTTGGCGAATGGACCAACGACAATTATAGGGTGGAGAGGAGCAGGTGGTGCGCGCATCTTTCGATCAAACACTTGGCAGTTGTGGCACTTCCGGACTGCAATGATACAATCTTTAAACATAGATGGCCAGAAATATCCAGCGCGCAACACCTTCTGAGCTGTGGCATACCCAGACATATGACCGCCACATGCTCCAGAGTGACAATCATTCAAAACCCTCTCAGCCTCTTCGTGAGTTAAACAACGTCGAAAAACTAAGTCTGCCCCCCGGCGATAAAGTGTATCTCCAATAATTTTGTATTGCTGGGATTGAAACCGAATTCTTCGATGCTCCGCTTTTGAAGCTTCAGGCCGAAAGGTTTGGGTTTGGAGATAGATGATTATATCCCCGTACCACGGATCTAAAGTACTGATAAGAAACAAAGATTCGTCTGCAATGGACTCCTCTGCCACAGTCTCTGTGTCAGCACGCAGGAAATCACACATCAATTCCACAAAAACTAAGGATTTCTTAGACTTGGACCTCTCGAACTCCAAGTCGAACTCTTGCAGGATAACGATCCATTTAGAGTAGTTGCCCCCTAGCAGTTGTTTTGTCAAAATGTAAATCATAGGGTTGCAATCCGAAATAACTGTAGTTTTACGTAGAAGAATGTAGTGACGAAAACGCTGGACAGCTTGAACGGCTGCCAGTGCCAATTTCTCCACATGCGAATATTTTAGCTCAGTAGGATTTAAGGTCCTACTGAGATAATATATCACATGTTCCACTCCGAATTCATCTTCTTGAACTAACACCATTCCCTGCGAGGTATAAGAAGTAGTCCTGGTTGTAGTTGGGAGGATGCAACAACGGTGCATGGGTCAACGCATGTTTAAGTGCATCAAAAGATTGTTGGGCAATCTCATCCCAAAAGAATTGAGCGTTTTGTTTCAACAACCGTGTAAAACCTTTAGTGACCTCGGCGTAGTTTGGGATGAATCGGCGTAAAAAGTTCGCTTTCCCTTGCAAACTTTGGAGTTGGCGCAAACTCGAAGGACGAGGCAATTTGATGATAGCTTCGACTTTCGAGGGATCGACGCGAATGCCGGATTTTGAAACAACAAATCCCAGCAACCGCAACCTGTCCAGTCAAGTGTTCAAACTTCTGTAACTTTGGTAGTTACTCAGCCGCCAATTGCACCTAGTACTCCATCTCAAACGGCTGCTGCAACTACCGCCACATCTACCATACTTACTTCTGGAGTATCGACGGCTCCGGTTTCTACTGTCTCTGTAACCACTCCTCAAACATCTTTACCATTGTCTGGATCTACGATTCAAACCACGGTCCAGATGCCTGCAGGCCAGCCTGGTATAAGTACGGTTGTCACTACTCAACCTCAATTTGTTCACCAACTGTACCAGGGACAGTAACAACCTGCGCAAGCTGTCCAACAACCGGTTTACAAGTATCAACCGTATCCTGGGTACACTTACCAACAACCTCAACAACCCCAGTACGGTCCGGTTAATCCTGGTTTTCCAGGAGGATATAATATCCCAAATGCGACTCCTGTTCCTAGTTATCTTGGATATCCTCCTCCTAGGGCCGGTATTGTGACCCAGAGTTTTAGAGATCCTAACCGGCAGTTACCGTTTATCGCAACTTTGGATTTACTAGACTTGACGCGCCTAACGAACGATCCAATTCAATATCTTCCGTTCTGGCCGCCAATGCCAAATAAGTTGCCCAGCGATATACCCAAGTTCAAAGGTAAGTCTGGAGAGGATCCGTCCAATCACGTGATGACTTACCCCCTCTGGTGTGCTTCAAATTCTATCTCGGATGATTCGATCCGCTTACGTCTTTTCCAGCGTACACTCATTGGTCTTGTGGCCAAGTGGTACATTGAGTTACCACGGGCCTCTTTTTACAATTTTAGCCAGTTAGCTACCTCGTTCTTAACTCACTTTCAGTTGCTGGTCAGATACGATAACGGCACGGAGTTATTAACTTCACTAAAACAATCAACGTCCACATATATTTCTGATCACATTCATGAGTGGAGACGTCGAAGAAGGCTAGTGAAAGTTTTTATCCCGGACCAAATCTTAGCTGAATGGTTTGTTAAATCATTATTACCAAAGATTACTGAAGATGTAGCTAAGGCCAGAGTAGTTACTGAGGAGCAAGTCATTGCTCAGGCGCAATACCTTGACTTAGTTTACACTCAGTCGGGTACGTTACACGAGAAGATTCCGGATCTTCCAAAGTCGAATCAAATCGCTGCTGCTCCTTCGGGATCTCATGTTGCTGATGGTATGATTGGTATCGTGAATACAAAGAGCAAGAAGAAGTCGTCCAAGGCTTCAACTACTCCTATTATCACTTTGCCCGATTCCCCGACAGGAGAGTCTTCTCCTGAACTTACCGCCGATATTCACGCTGTAGAGTCATCTACGACCAAATCAAAAAACGGCGGAAAGAAGAAAGGAAAGAAGAAGACTAAAGCAGACAAGGCTCCGAAGGAGAAAACAGAAAAGCCAGAAACCAATGACGAAAAGTGCAAACCTTGATATCCTTGTCTTATCTGTGAAGAGGATCATTTTACGAGAGATTGCCCTCATCGGGCCGAGGTTGTGAAAATAGTCAAAGGTTCTCCCACTCCTGCTGTGTTAAAAAATCCATTTCCGGAGCAGGAGAATAAGATGATAGGTTCTTCCTCGAATGCCAGTGAAGAACCCATTTTGATGATGTCTCATGTGCGGATTGCGACTCGATCGCAAGATTATGGTAGTAAGAATCCTGTTGATGGTAAGGAAGCAGAATCTTCTCACTCTAACCCATCAACCTCAGCTCCCGGTTCCGATCCACTACAGATCGAGAAACCTAACCCGGACTTAGTAATTAAACTGCCCACCAAGGGTGTACTTCGAAGGTCTGCTTTCAATCGACATGCGAGAGCAGCCCAGAATTACAACATTGTTGAGGACTTAGCTTTTCACCCTCAGCAATGTCAGCGTTAGAAGTGCTGCAATCATGCCCATCACAATGAAAATTGCTTTTGTCGGCTATAGGAGCTGTTGATGTTCAGGACCCGAATCTAATAATCTTCGATCTAGAAAATAGTACACCGCGTCTCCCCCATCAAATGGCTTTCCAAATTCCAGTGATAGTCAAAAATAGACCTATTCATAGGACTGTGATTGATGAGGGAGCTTCTACGTGTATTATGTCGATTCAATGTTGGAGATCCCTTGGTTCTCCTTCGTTGAACCAATCCCCCACCATCCTTAAGGCCTTTGATGGCCGTGGGTTCCTTCTGTTTGGTATTCTACAGGAATTGCCTATAGGGGTAGAAGGTAAAACCGTTAGTCTGGATGTGGAAGTGGTTGATGCCCCTCTAGACTACAACCTTCTTTTGGGTCGAAGTTGGTCATATGCTATGACGGCGGTCGTTTCATTGGTCTTCAGAATAATTAAATTTCCACATAACGGTAAGATCGTGACTATTGATCAGCTGACATACTTTTCATCCGAGTCGCCAATTTGTCAGGCGGAAAGAGTCCATTGTGCGGACACAACCAACCTCCCTAGGAGCCTAAGACTCTCTAGTGACAAACAAGACAAACAAGAGCAATCCTTCTCTAAACATGTATTTACTATATGGGAAATCAAGTGTTTAGATCCTACCTGTAATCCAACGCTGTTGTAGCAGTCCAGCTCCGCTGATCCGGATGAGCTCCTCCTTCACTTTGAAACCTGCATACACTAACAATCAAACGATTAAATAGCACTTGATAATATCATAGAATAAAACATATTTAACACATAGACCAAGGAGTACATGAAATAACTCATAAATAACAAGTTATTGAGAAGAATGGACTCATTTGCATTAATAGGTAACAAAAGGAACAAATACAACCTGAGCCTTGGTGTTGTGCAAGTCCCTCCTAGGGTCCATCAAGAGTTCTCCTTTACTTTGACAAAGCTCACCCACTTCCAAATAGAACAAGAAAAGATGGCAATCTCTCCTCACAAGCTTCTAAATGGGAGTCCTAATTCCTGCAGCATTTACCCTTAGAAATGTATAGCTTTCAACCCCTCCTCCTTCTGGCCCAATGCCTGTATTTATAGTGCTCAAGAGGAAGTTAATCAGGTCCACCATCAATGGGACAATCCCCTCTTTGGATGGGATAGCTCCCATATTGATGGGATAAGTTCCTCTTTGGTAGGAGTGCATGAACCATCTGTAGGCGCTCAATACACGTCGAACAACCTTCTAGAATTCTCTAGAAATGACCACAAGTGACTTTTTAAAGATGAAACTTGCGCATTTTAACCTTTTCACGGGGATGCACCTGCACCTTTACATATAGAGCGTCCAAAGACGCAGCTTTTGTGAACATTGGGTGCGTCCCCGCAGGTAAGTTTGAGAGAACCTGCGTCCCCAGAGATAAATACATTTAGAAAGACTTTCTCTCTTTTTGGGAGTTTGACATGGAGAGCAGAGGCATAAGACTTGCCTAAGAGGGTAGCATGATTGTTGATAGAGTCATCCTAACTGTAAATAGTCATGGTGACATTTTTTAGTGTAACAGGGAGCGTGTCCATGGAAACAAGAAAGCGAGGTTAATTTTGAAAGAATCAACAAGAAAAAGGGAAAAGGCACCAAGATTTTGTCAAATAGGACCAAATCAAATGCAAAATCAAGCTACCTCTGCAAGGGCTAGATACAATGAGAGAGCTTATAAAAGAAGGCATAAAGGGACAAATAACAACCTTCCAGACACCAAACCTATGATCTATAAGTTTTTTATTAGTGCTAGTAATTTCCTGTAGGGCTCTGCATCTGCAGAGAAGTTTTAATCCATGTATTATAAAGTCTAGCGTAATTTCTGATTTGAGAGGATCCCACATGTCTATTTGATATATGATGTAATGGCTAGGAAATATTAATATCAAAACAAGTTCTAGGGAATGTTATTTTATTGCATTCAATGGATACATCGCCCTCTTTCAAAATTTCTTGTTTCCTTTAAGTAAATGATGTATTTGTTTATTCTTTTACGAATGCATGTCTTTTTTGTAATGTAGTTGTGTAGATGATAAAATGATTAATGGTGTAAATATTATCGTGACAACCATGGATCTCCTATCCTGATTTAGATCCCTTATATGTTCTAATGGTTCTTTCTCACCTCGAGTGAGACACTCTTTTGCGCAAAAGGAGTGAAAATGTTAGAGAAAAGATAGAGTATGACAACCTCTTTTGTTGGAAACTCAGGCTAAACCCTCGGTCTGCATTTCTTTAGATTTTCCGCCAACAACACCACTTAGGTGCAGGTTGATGGGGGATGTGAACCTATTGGTTAGAGGCAATCAATTATGGCACCTTTGTCTTTTTATGTGTGGTATGAGGAATATACTATTGGGTTGTGTTATATTCTTTCCATCTAGTTAACAGGGGATTTGAGGGGTACCCGTAACCCCACTTTATGGGGTCTGAGGCAGCGCCCCGGAAAATTTTGATTTTGGACCCTATGTTAGGTTGGGCAGACCCACCTATGGTTTAGTGCATGATTTTTGCACATGTTTTTTGGACGCGATGGTTTTTGGTCCATGGTATTGGATGCGATGGTTTTTGGTCCATGGTATTGGATTTTTCGGCATGTATAAATATGTATTATAACATTGAAAGGAACATAATGAAAAATCAAGCTGGTAGTCCCGATTTTGGGATCCAGTGGGAAAATCTCTGTGTATATGTGTTTTATGTGTTATTCTCTCGCATTGCTTATTTTTCTGTGTTTTAGAATTCGTATGTAGGTAATTTTTGTATGGGGTTAAAACCTACATTTGGTATGGGAGCTATTTTTGGCTTCAAGGGGACACCTTTGTTGCTGAGGGGTTTCGCTCGGGCCTGTGGTAGACCTTGTTCAGTGGCAGATCTGCGAGATCGATTATGGTGGTGAAAGAAGATGGCGAGTGGTGGAAAGATAAAGATCGAGAAATTTAATGGTCAGAGTTTTGAGTTGTGGAAACTCAAGATGGATGATCTGTTGGTGGATAAAGATCAGTGGATCGTGGTATATCCAGGTACTAAACCAATGGGAGTGACCGGTGAAGAATGGAAGAAGTTCGAACGAAAGGCAAAGAGAACAATACGATTGTGTGTCTCAAATTCAGTATTGCTAAATGTATCAGGGGAAGCTACAACAAAGGCTTTGTGGGATAAGTTAGGGACTTTGTACCAATCTCAGTCTCTGGTGAATAAACTATTCCTGCGGAAAAAGCTGTATAATCTGAGGATGAAATATGGAGACTCGGTGACAGAGCATCTAAATGCATTTAATACTGTGGTAACTCAGTTAGCATCTATTGATATTAAAATTTCAGATGAAGATAAGTGCATCAGTTTGTTGTGTTCTTTACCAGATTCGTGGGATAGTCTGGTTATTGCAATAGGTAGCAATGCAACTGCTTTGTATTTTGATGAAATATTCTCATCTTTGCTGACAGAGGAGATGAGACGGAAAAATATGGAGAGCCAGAATGGTGATGCCTTGTCTGTACGAGGACGGTCCTAGAACAGAAACAAAAATAAGTCATCGAGTGGGAGATCTAAATCTAGAGGGAGATCTAAATCTCCAGGAAAACCGTAAAGGTGGGGTGCTGAAAATGTGGAAAGTAAGGGAAATTCAAAAGGGACTATAAATCTAAAGCTCCTGATAAAGGAAAGGGATCTAATGATGCTCCTTCTACAGAGGTGAAAACCACCTCAGATGAAGGTGGGGATGTGTACTTGGTTTCTTCAAGTACACATGTAGATCATGAGGCATGGTTGATTGACTCAGGTGCATCCTTTCACTTCACTCCCCATAGAGAGTGGTTCTACGAGTATCAGAAATATGATGGTGGTGATGTCTTCTTGGGGGATGACAGGAAGGCTAGAAACATTGGTCGCGGAAAAGTAAAGTTGAAGTTGCAAGGTGGAAGGGTTAGAACACTTCCACATGTTCTACATATTCTTGCATTGACCAGAAATATGATTATGTAAGCAAGATGGATGATACAGGTGTAAAAACAGTGTTCGAGAAGGATACCTGCAAGATGGTTCGGGGAGCACTAGTATTGATGCGGGGAGTTTGGACTGGAACTCTGTACAAGCTGCAAGGTAGCACTGTTGTTGATGGGTGCAACAGTTCTGTGGTTCCTAAAAGTGGAGCAGAAAATCTAGTCATCTCTAGAGAGAGGACCATGTTGTGGCATCAAAGGCTTGGACATATTGGAGAGAAGGGCCTTCGAATACTTCATGGTAAAGGTATGGTAGAAGGTATGAGTAATAGCTCTCTGGATTTTGATTTATGTGAAAATTGTGTATATGGGAAGCAAGATCGAGTGAGTTTCCCCTCTAGAAGTAAGAGGGCGAAACCGATATTAGAGCTTGTGCATAGTGATGTGTTTGGACCTATGAAGGTTCCATCACTAGGTAAGTCTGCGTACTTTGTATCATTTATAGATGACTTCTCAAGGAATATATGGATATATTTCCTTAAGAAGAAATCTGAAGTCTTTGATAGGTTTAAAGAATTCAAGGCTCTGGTGGAAAACCAGACAAAGAAGACGATAAAGGTGCTGAGGACAGATAATGGTGGAGAGTTTTGCAGTAAGGAATTTGAAGAATTCTGTAGGAAGTGTGGTATAGCACGACAGAAGACTACTCCATATACACCACAGCAAAATGGAGTTGTAGAAAGAATGAATAAGATGTTGATGGAAAGGGCAAGAAGCATGCTCAATGGTGCTGGGTTAGGACAAGAATTTTGGGCAGAGGCAGTGGATATTGCATGTTACCTGGTCAACAGGTCACCTTCATCAACGTTGAAGGATAAGACTCCAAAAGAGGTATGGACTGGTAAGAAACCCTCTCTTTCACATCTGAGGGTATTTAGATGTGATGCATATGTACATGTTCCAAAGGAGAAATGAACCAAGTCGGATAGTAAATTTGAAAAGTGCATCTTTATTGGGTATAAGGATGGTTTGAAGGGTTATAAGCTTTGGAACCCAGTAACAAGGAAAGTTGTGTACAGCCGAGATGTGGTGTTCAGAGAGGTGAAAGATGTTATTAAACATGAAGTCCAAGCAAAGGAACTTGAGAAGATAGAGTTTGAGCTAAAGGAGGAAAAATCAGACTCTACAACAAAGGAGGAATCAGAAGCTGAAGAGCCACAAAGTTTGGGTGTAAGCATATGAGTTCGAGAAAGAAGACAACTAGAAAGGTATAGTCCATCTGCTTTCTGTTCAAATTTTGCTTTATCTATTACTCATGATGATCACAGAACTGTGAAGGAAGTGGTGGATTCAGAGGATGGAAAACTCTAGAAAGAGGCCATGGTTGATGAAATGGCATCTTTACACAAAAACGGGGCTTGGGATCTGGTGGAGTTGTCGGCTGGAAGGAAATCCATTGGAAACAAATGGGTGTTCAAAAAGAAGACAAATGTAGAAGGAAAAGTGGAGAAATACAAAGCTCGGTTGGTAGCAAAAGGTTATTCCCAGGTGCCGGGAATTGATTTTGGTGATATTTTTTCTCCTGTTGCCAAGGTAACTTCTTGAGGTAGAACAGATGGATGTGAAGACAACATTTCTTCACGGGGATCTAGAAGAGGAGATCTACATGAAACAACCTGAAGGCTTTGCGGTGAAGGGTAAGAAAGAACTAGTATGCAAGTTAAAGAAGTCTCTCTATGGGTTAAAACAGTCACCAAGGATGTGGTATCAGAAATTTGATACATTTATACGGGGACTTGGCTTCACTAGAAGAAAAGCAGATCATTGTGTGTATTTTAAATTAATTGGTGACCATGCTATTTATCTAGTCTTGTATGTGGATGATATGTTGTTGGTTGGAAATGACAAAGAAATTATCCAGGATTTGAAGACCCAATTGTCTTCCAAATTCGACATGAAAGATCTTGGTGCTACAAACTATATTTTGGGCATGGAAATTAAAAGAGATCGGGAAAAGAGGAAGCTCTAGTTAAACTAGAGGAAGTATGTCGAGACAATATTGCAGAGGTTTAATATGCAGGATAGTAAACCGGTGAAGGTTCCTATTCTTGTAGGTGTAAAATTATCTGTTGAACAGTGTCCCAAGACAAAAGAAGAGGAAGAGGATATGTCCCATGTTCCATATGCAAGTGCAGTCGGTAGCCTGATGTATGCAATGATATGTACTAGACCAGACATTGCACATGCAGTGGGAGTATTGAGCAGGTTTATGTCAAAACTAGGAAGGGATCATTGGATAGCAGTGAAGCGGGTTTTTAGGTATTTGCGTGGCACTAGTGATTATGGTTTGTGCTACCAAGGAAGACCAGGATTGGACAGAGTGTTGGATATTCGTGGCTTTGTTGATGCATATTGGGCTAGAGATCTAGATCAGAGAAGATCTACAAGTGGGTATGTGTTTAACCTATTTGGAGGTGCAGTCAGTTGGATGAGTAAGAAACAATCTATAGTGGCACTATCAACTACAGAGGCAGAATACATGGCAGGCACTTATGCAAGCAAGGAAGCAGTTTGGTTGCAGAGATTGTGTTCAAGTATGGGGTTAGTACATGAAGCTATAAGGATAGAATGTGACTAACAAAGTGCAATTTTCTTGGCAAAGAACCCTGCATATCATTCAAAGACAAAGCACATTGATGTTCAGTATCACTTTGTGAGGGATATGATTGAAGAGAAAAAGGTGTTGCTGGTAAAGGTGGACACTTTGAAGAATACAACAGATGCATTGACAAAATCTGTGAGCTCTGAGAAGTTCTCCTGGTGTAGAGAAATAATGGGCATTTCAGGGCTGGAAAAATGACTAAGCTCTCCTGTGGCCTCGTGTGGAAAGAAAGAAACAAGTGGGAGAATGTTGGGTTGTTTTATATTCTTTCCACGTAGTTAATAGGGGGTTTGAGGAGTACCTGTAACCCCACTTTATGGGGTCCGGGGCAGCACCCCGGAAAATTTTGATTTTGTACCCTATGTTAGGTTGTGTGGATCCACCTATGGTTTTGTGCATGATTTTTGCACATGTTTTTTGGACGCGATGGTTTTTCGGTCCATGGTATTGGACGCGATGGTTTTCGGTCCATGGTATTGGATGTGATTGTTTTCGGTCCATGGTATTGGATGCTTCGGCATGTATAAATATGTATTATAACATTGAAAGGAACATAATGAAAAATCAAGCTGGTAGTCCTGGTTTTGGGATCCAGTGGGAAAATCTCTGTGTATATGTGTTTTATGTGTTATGCTATCACATTATTTATTTTTCTGTGTTTTAGAATTCGTATGCAGGTAATTTTTGTACAGAGTTAAAACCTACATATACCTGGCTCAAGAGGTTGATGCTAAGTGGAGTCATTTCCCTAGCTCGGCTTTGACCAACTATTGAGAATTGGGGTAGTGAAATCTATGAATGAGAGGAATGCCCAAGGTCCATAGTTAACTCACAATGTTATTAGCTATGTTCTTGAAATCTACATGTGCATGTTTTATGGATTCTCTTGGCATGTATTTTGTGGTGTTGTTACATGGTTTTTGGTATTATGGCTTCATTGTGCACTATTCTGCTTAAATTATGCATATGTTTTCGATTATGTTTGGAAATGTTGAAATTTGTGTATGTGGTGTTACCCAATGAGAGGACTAAGAATGTTATAATATCACCATTAGACACTTCCTTTCCCTTAAAACTCAACAGAACCATGCTTTTTCATATCAACATTATAAGCGATTGGTTCCAATCTTACCAAGAGAAAAATAGTCCTCATTTTTAAGTCTCAAAAAGGGTGATGAAGAAATTTTCCCTTTTGTATTATAATTCCAACAAAATTAGTAGAAAAATTACAAGTGGGGAATAAAATCCCTAACACCAGTCCTCACGTCGGTTCAAATTTGGTAGGTTGGACTAGTCACTGCAATGTCCAAGAGTTTGATTCCAATGTTATTGAGAGAGAATAGTTCTCTTGTCTGAGTCTCACTACGGGCTTGAATCCTTCACTATTCCAAACAATTTCATGCCCTTTTATGTATCCTTGTTGGAATTGAGGAGTGTGAAGGTACAATAACAAGCTCCTTCAGAGGCTATATTTTTGTAGGTAATGAATGAGGCAAAGAAAAGCAATGATAGCTTGAACGAGAGAAAATAGAGTCTAAATGAGAAGAACCACATGAGTTTGTCTAGAAATTGAATTGGAATATAAGTTTGCCTAGGATTTTCTATAAAGAAACACAACAGTAGTTGAGATATTGCTCAAGCGCAATGAGAGTGAACTAGGAAGATAATTTATGTTAGAAGAATAGAGAGGGAATGATCATGACTGAAGTGGGCAAAAAGGACAAGGTTTATTGAAAGTAAATGGTTAGTACTGAGGCATGAAATAAATATAGGGCAAAATTGATAGGAAACAATCAAGAATGAGGTGTGCAACAAGGATATGAAAGAATTGAGCATATGAAAAACATCGTGGTGGGTTTACTAAGTAGGGAAAAAATTTGGTTGTGATACCAAGTGAGGGCAAGGAAAATAACTTCCCAACTTGATTGATTTGCATTAGTGTAAACAAAATTAAATAACATGAAGATGTGACCTTTGAGATTTATATTCCAGCGTCACTTCTTATTCTAAATATTCATTTTCCTTTATTTACGTATTTACAATTTACTCACTCAATCTGTGAAGATTAGTTTTCTAACATAACATAACAACTCAATTAAGTTTTAAGAATAAAATCATTTTATCAGTTTTTAAAAAAATGTAACATTAAGAAAAGTCTTTCGGTAGAAATCACATAAGAGAAATTTTTGGCTAATGCATTTCGAATCAAGTGTGGTTCATCATTAGGACTAGATTAAAATTTTAAATGATTTTAGAAAAATATTAGGTTGGAATTTTAAGAATTACTAATTTTACAAAGATATTTACACATCACGATAAGTATAAATCCCTAAAATTTTGCTTGATTAGTGCATGGTGCACCAACAAAACTTTGTTAAGGTGCACGATGAATCAATGTATTTTGGTAGCTTTAGTGGTCAACTCTAGGGTTGCAACTGTGAGACAAATAAAATTATGTGGCATTGTCGAGACTAGGAGGACCAATGATGTCTAGCAAAATAGGCCATACGATTAAAAAGGTGCTACACAAAAAACTTTAGTGGAAGACAACGTGATTTCACAATGTAATCGATTGTGTGTAGTCCATTAAAATGAAATGATATTGATGAGTGTATTGAAGGTGTGTCCAAATCTAACAATGCAAGGACATGATCTCCATGGACTATCATGGTTGGGTTAGATGGATGAAAAAGCAGTTTGACATTGGGTAGTCAGTTATTAAATTATTGTTAGCTTCTTCTTCTTTTTTATTTTTACTTCCCTCTTCTTGCTATTCCCAAGAATCAAGGAAGAGATACAAAGTTAACATAGTCAAGGTAATCATTACATAGGTAGCTCCCAATGGATTCATACAAAGGAAGTTCACAAAGGTCCAACCACTTGGGCTATTTTCAATTGACTAATTTATTGTTTTATTATGGGAGGTAATGGTGCAACATTGTATATGATGGGAAATAATGGTCCAACATCACCTATGGTGAAAAGAGCATCCAACATTCTACATAGTTTAGGGTGCCTAAATTTGATTAGATTAGGACATTTCAATTAAGTGTAGTCCAAGGGATATAAGCAACTTATAGTCATTCCCAACTAGTAAGGTCTTGTTTATATTACATAATGACTATGCTCCTTAAGTAATATGAGACACTCAAGCATAATGACTAGTCTAGCTTGATGAGAAATGGTGTAAAATCCATTGGAATGCAAAAAATGACACTAGATCCATGTTCAAATGTGGAATTGCGGAAGTGTCTATTCAACACTAACACCTGTTTCATCGAAGGATCCAATGGGGTGATGAAGACATAGAAATTTCAACTGGGAGAAAGTGTAAGGAACCCACTTGAGATATCATGCTACAATGACATGGTGAATGGAGGCTTGAGTAATTTTGTTTAGTCAACATGGCAAGTCCATGCATTTTGGTAGCCTTGGTAATTGACTTGCTATTGGAAATTGTGAGATGGTTAATATAGCGCACTACCATATATTCTAGGAGGACCAAGGATGTGTCGTTGAATAGGGTGAATGATCAAAGGGGTTTCATAGTAATTTTTAATGAAGGATGGAACAATTTGGTAATGTGGCAAATTGTGTATCATCCATGACAAAGTGATGACATTGATGAGTGCACTGAAGGTGTCTGAACACCTAACAAAGTAAGGAAATAATCCTCAGGGAATATCATGTGTTGGAGTAGTTAGATTTAAACATGATCTCACATTAGGAAATTGACTAGTTAAGTATTATTGGTTCAGGGGAGGAAATGGTGCAGTATTATCTAAGGTTGGGTGGTGATGGCATAACATCACCTATAATGAATGATTACTCAACAATCCACACAATTCATGTCGTGAGTTTAATTAAGACATTTTAGTTAAATGTAATTAGACTGATACTTGATGATCATATCTAATTAACAATGCCACATTGATGCCACATAGACTTCTAAAATAATTTGAGATGCTAAAATGAAATGAAAATGTAACCACGTAACAAAAATTGTATTCATTAACATAATACTAATTATACATTATTATACAATTGTTTTCTAAAAAACTACAAATTTGATTACTTCAAATTACCTTCTTACGTAATACATAAAAAAGTTAGATTAATTTCCTATTTATATCAAACTCGTAATCCATGCATAATTGTAAACATTATGTGCTCATTTTCACCACCATTGTCATGACATAATTGCGACGATATGAACCCAGTTCCAGACGGTTGCTTAGCAGAATTATTCCTATGAAATTCCCTAGGTATATGTAGTCCTTTCTCTTGTAGAGAAAGATAAGCTATTGCAAGCCTCCGGAGACAACGCCTCATGAATTTATGAGTTTAAATATGATTGAGAAATACAAATTGCGGCTAGCGAAAATTATTTACCATCTTAAACACTATTTATTGTTGATAAAGGTGCTCTTTAAGGATTTTCCACAGGTAAGTATTATTATTAAATCAAGATTTCAATTTGTTGATCTATAAAATTATCTCTGTGTGGGTTTGACCTCTTTACAATCCTTGCTTAATAGAAAAATCCTAAATTTATTTTAAACGTTTTGGTTAATAGAGCTTCGCTATAACCAACATATACCAGGTTAAAACATAAAATATAACATACAAACTTCGTCAACAGGAAATCAACATTTGGAGATAAAAAGGCCAAGTTTCCCTTCTTTACTTATTTCCTTCCATTCCTCCTGTTTCCAATTAATACACAATACATGGTATTTTAGCATTTTTTCAAATTTCCTAATCACCAGACTTCCTTGTTAACTTGGGATTCTTTTGGTTTTAACAGGTTTGAAAGTTTTGCTCCAATACAATAATCATAGAGCACATTATCAATTTATCAAAACTCCAATATTCAAAATTTAGGGTGATAAGAAGAGGTAACTATGAAACTCTAAAAATGTTCATACCTGGAAACTAAAACTACAATAATGAAGGTCAAATGTATTTTACAACAAAGAATAAGAATGAAATAAGATGTAGACATATTCTGTAGATGGTAAAATTCTTTTGGCTTATGATTAAATACCTTTGATGGTCAAGGATAGAGCTCCACATGCAGTGAACATTGTGTTGACCTCGACCGTGATTATGATTATGAAGTGATTTGGTGATTTTAACAAGTACATTTTAAATGAGAACGTTTTTTAGATTAATCACATCATTAGGATTTGGTCTAAGCTTAGACAATCAATCCTAAAGAATAAATAGCAAAAATGCATCATCATCCATAGTTAGCCATTAAGAATTAGTTATTGAATTAATTAAAATAATATTTAGTTATAAACTAGCAATCAGAAATTAGCATATATATATATATATATATATATAGATATATATATAATTTAAATTCATTTATAATATTATAAGGGGTTAAATTGTGTAGAAAATATTAGAATATTTATTAATATTTTTATTAATAAATTAAAAAATAAAATAAAATAAAAAAATTATATTAAGAATTTAAGTATTTAGAATAAGAAAATTAATTGAAAGAAGCAAGCTATTTATACTAAACTTGAATTAAAATAAAATAAAACAATTAATTAAAATTGTGTTAAAAGATTATATAATATTCAATCAATAATAAAAAATAGAAAATAAAAAATGAAAAAGGAGGGCGGCAGGACAAGGGGAAATCAAGAAGAGAGGGTCAAAATCCAACTCCTACTTAATTTCCAACCATCATCCCTATTGAGATTGATTTCATGCTTCTCAATCTCAATAGTCTCTCTTAGCTTCCTATGGTGGAAGTGATCAACCCTCAAAATGACTCTAAAATCCTCAATGCAGACATGATGCTTGGATTTTTCTGCATGTTCAACTAGAGTTGATGAGCATGAATGATTGTGCCTAATGTTTGTTGCATTCTCTTGGATTCTCTGGTTAATGGAGTGACCAATTTATCCAATCTAGGGAATCCCACAGGAACAAGGGATCGAGTAGACCCCTTTCATATCTTTAGGGTCTATAGTGTCCTTAACAAATCTAAGAGAATATATAGCAGTATTAAGGTGTTTGGACAAAGCAGAAACTATATTATTTTTAAGAATATGGGCAATCATGTCAGTGGTCCCTTGGATAAACAGAAGCTATACCTTAGAGATATGATCATCATGAGTACGCTTAACCCTTGATTCTTTAATGGCTCTTTGAAAAGCCTTGAGGCCTTGAGTTTTGCTATAGCCATTATCTTCAAAAACTTTTATAAGATGAAAATTTTACTCCTCAAGGTGATTCTCATCATAAATTCTCAAAGCACGGGTGGCAAGAGTTCTAAGGCCACCAAATTTTTGCGCCATAAAATATTGAGAATTGGCATGAAGATATTATTCTGCGTGATTTTTTTTGTGAAACACTTGGTGAGAAATAGAACCATCAATTGTTCTAGAGAGAAGGATGTCAAGGAAAGGAAGACACGCGTTCACCTCAGCCTCCATCATGAATTTATTGGAGTTTGATTGGGAATTAAGATGGTTAAGAAACAAATTTAATTTATCGTGACCTTGGGGCCAAATGATGCAAGTATCATCAAAAAAATGTCTTCCATCGTTTAGGGTGAAATTGAGAAGAGGTTAAGGCCTTAGTCTTGAAATATTTTATAAATAAGTTAGAAACTATAGGGGAAAGAGGAGAACCCATCACTACCCCACAGGTATATTCATAGAATTCACCTTGGAAACTGAAGAAAGTAGAGGTCAGGCGGAGGCCAACCAATTTGGCTATGTCATTGTTAGTGATAGCTTCTTGAATAGGGATTTTGGTATAAAGGAAAACAACGTCAAAGCTTACTAACGAATCCCATGGGTTATTAGGCAAGATTTTTCTATCGTTCTCACGAAGCATAAGCCTCCCAAAAGAAACATTAGCAAAAATTAATTTCTTTCCCTTAAAGCCTTAAAGGATAACCCCGACATTGTCATACATACATCTGACAAAGGTGGAGTCGTCGTCATTCTAGATAAATCTGACTATGTTAACAAAATGGTAGACCATCTTTACAATAGTTTTATTTACATCAAGCTTGATAAGAATCTAATTAAAATAGTTACTAAAGAAGTAATGACCACCATTAAATTGATTAATTCCCTTAAATCTCTTTGTAAAATCTTATTGAAAGGAATCCCCTCACCCCTAGAATTTATGGCCTTCTAAAGATTCATAAAAGTGGGGTCTCTTTGAGACCTATTGTTAACACAATAGGTGGGCCTACTTATATTCTTGCAAAATTCTTGGCTCAAAGGCTCAAACCTCTTTTTTTTCACACTCATTCCTTCATTAAGGACTATGCTTCCTTTGTTAAAGAATGGAAAGATATTATGCTACACCCATGGGATTTCTGAGTAATCTTTGATGTTGTTTCCCTTTATACCAAAATCCCTATTCAAGAGGCCATTGATGTCATAAATCATATCACTAACAATGACACTGCCAAATTGGTTAGCCTATGTCTCACCTCTACTTTTTTAAGTTTCCAAGGCAAATTCTATTAACAAACGTGTGGGGTAGCGAAGGGTTGTCTTCTTTCCCCTATAGCTACTAACTTATTCATGGAATATTTTGAGACTAAGGCATTAGCCTCTGCTCAATTTTGCCCTAAAATATGGAAGAGGATTGTTGATGATACTTGCGTCATTTGACCCCATGGTTGCAAGAAATTAGATTTGTTTCTTAACTATCTTAATTCTCAATCAGAATCCCTCAAATTCAGAATGGAGGTTGAGGTAAATGAGTGTCTTCCTTTCATTGACATCCTTCTTTATAGAATGAATGATTGTCCTATTTCTCATCAATCTTTTCGCAAAAAAACTCACATGGATCAATATCTTCATGCCAATTCTCATCATTTTCCGATGCAAAAATTTCAGGTCCCTAGCACCCTTGCCACCCGTGCTTTGAGAATCTATGATGAGAATCACCTTAAGGAGGAAAAATACCATCTTCTAAAAGCTTTTGAAATAATGGCTATAACGGAACTCAAGGCCAAAAGGCTTTTCAAAGAGTCCATAAAGAATCTAGAGTGAAGCCTGCTCGTGATGATCATATCTCTAAAGTGTAGCTTCCATTTATCCAAGGGGCCGTTGACAATATTTGCCATATTCTTAAAAAGAATAGATTTTTTTCTTCGTTCAAACCCCTTAATACCATTAGAAATTATCTTAGATCTATTAAGGACCCTGTAGACCCTAAAGACATGAAAGGGATCTAATCGATCCCTTGTTCCAGTGGCATTCCCTACATTGGAGACATTGGTTGCTCCATTAACCAGAGAATCCAAGAGCATGCAACAAACATTAGGCACAATTATTCCTACTCATCAACTCTAGTTGAACATGCAGAAAAATCCAAGCACCATGTCTGCATTGACGATTCCATATTCATTATGAGGGTTGATCACATCCACCATAGGAAGTTAAGAGAGGCTATTGAGATTGAGAAGCATGAAATCAATCCAAATAGGGATGATGGTTGGAAATTAAGTAGGAGTTGGATTCCAACCCTCTCTTCTTGATCTCCCCCCTATTTACCCCCTTTTTATTTTACTTATTTATTTTACACTATTGATTAAAATTTACATAAATTCTTGATACAATTTTAATTAATTATTTTGTTTTATTTTCATTCAATTTTGATATAAATATCTTGCTTATTTTAATGAATTTTCTTATTCTAAATACTTAAATTCTTAATATAATTTTTAAAATTTTTAATTATGAACTACATTAGTTGGTTTTAAATGTCAACCAAATCCTAATGATGTGATTAATCTAAAAGGCATTCTCATATGCAATATCGATCACAAAATTCTAACATCTAAAGTAAGTTTTATTCAACGAAGCCTTCTTTCACTTGTTGGCTTAGATGATCAATTACTCCCTCACCCCACTCCAGTTTGGAACATCCATATACATTAAGATTCTCCAACGAGCTCAATTATTCAACACTTGAAAGACTCTTCAAATTGGAACACTTTCTGAGGTGAATATATTGGAGGTTCGTTCAACTCACAACTAAATCTAGGAGTATCTGCAAAGTGTAGTAGCCTCTCAAGTCAAGACTTCGAAGGTTTGTGAAGTTACCAACTGAATATGGGAGCATCTACAAAGTGAAGCACCCAACTCAATGTGTAAGCATGCAAAAAAGCACCAGCCCAAGTGAAGGCTTTGAAGTTTCATAAAACTCCCAAATGAATCTGGGAGCATTTTCAAAGCGGAGCACCCAACCATGTGAAGGCTTATGAGGTTTGCTAAGTCCCCACTGAATTTGGTAGCCTTGTCATATTTTTATATGATTTTAAGTGCATGAATTTTAAGGAATTTATATGACATAAGTCTTTGGGTAGATTCTCAAGATAATCCTTGTGCATGACTAATGATTCTAGGTACTTCAGCTTACCATTGGATTTTTGAACCTTTAAAATGGGATCATCGATATTCAATTCTTTTAAATATACAAGCACATGGGGTGTTCAAAATTTTAAAGTGGATTTAGCTGTGTACATATCCACTTTTTGGCATTATGGCATACAAAGACAATATTCAAGAGCAAGAAATTTTCAAGATTTGAATAAAACACAAAACAACATGACCTAGGAATCGTCTTGCCACAGTGTTTCAAAATTCCTCCCCTCTATATACAAAACTCTTAAATTCTCTATTCGAATAAGTAAGGATCTGTACAAACAGTTCTTCCATAAGAGCCATATTATTTGTTGTAACTACCCAATGTTGTAGAAGATTTCAACAAGATAACCATCAACCCTAAGAAGATGCAATATAACAACTACCCACAAGGTTTTGGAAAGATTGTATAGGACCATTTCCATGAACCATGTTAATTTCATGCACCTGAATTATTCATTCTAAAATGTTAGAAACTAGATAGACAATCTTGCAGACTTTTAAAATTTCAAAACTTGAAAGACACAAATTTTATAACACAACCCTATTCTGAATGTCGGTAGAAAGATTCAAATTAGGCATAGGTGATTAGTCAGACCAATTGCGCCAATTACTAAGTGGTCATTCCAACGGATATTTCTTTGCCAAAGTGTCTTATGTGTTCACACATTTTTATATGGTTTTCCTCATCCACCTCAAAAAGACATTTGTTTTTAAGTTGCAAAGATCGATCGATCCATTCTTCCTAGCCAGATCCATGCTAAGAAGGTCAAAGCAACAATAAGAGATGTTTGATAGTTTTTTGAAAGATTTGGAAACAAAAACGAGTTTTGGTTTAAGGGGCAGTAATCCAATTGAAGATGAAAATTTTGGTGAATCCCACAGTGCACAACTACAAGTGGATGAAAAATTGGTGAATCTAGTAACAAAACTTGTTGATGACGATTTGGTGAATCCAGCAATAGATCTTGTTGATGACAATTTAGCGAATCCAACAACAGATCTTGTTGATGAAAATGAAACTGCCATTGAAGTAGTGCATGCTATGGTGAATCTAGCAATTCAACTTGATAATGTCAAGTTTGATGATGACTTATTGGTGAATGATGAATGGTTGCAGATGATGCAAAAAACACATGATATGGACATGATGCTATTTGGTAAGAGAATCCCACTTGAGTTTGCAAACCAAGTGGAATAAAACCTCTTTGAAGTAGTTGAAAAAACAGAGGTATAGAGGGAAGCACAACAAGAGAAATCTCTCATTGCAGAGCAGAAGGAACAAAACTGACGTGGTTCTGCATATGTTTTCAAACTTACCATTTGTTTCGAATGTGCAGGTAAACAAGACGATTATAAAGAACAAATAAATTTCCTTGACGAATGGCTTGCAACACCATGCCTTGATAAGGTCTTTAAAGAAGTTGTAGAAATGAATGTTGATGACACTATGCATGTTGAACACATCAATGAAATTTACAGGTATTGGAGTTTTGAAGAGATCAACTTTTATTCTCATCTTATCTTGTAGCACATTGATGATGAAAAACAAACTACAAAAGATGACATGTGGTAACAATCCACATACAAAAATATTTTTGAAGAGATAGATGATATGCATGCACAACATGAAACAAACTTGCACCAGCAAATGAAGAAACTGAGGCTTGAACGAGACAACAAAAAGAAAATGTTGAAACAATTTAGAGGCTATAGGATCTCAAAGAAAAGAAAAAGAAAATAAAATCGAAATGATGTCAAATTTTTAAATTGTAAGGCTAGTTGAGACATAGACCAGTAGGATCTTAGTTTAATTTTTTGTGGTTGAAATTATGGGGGAGTGTTGGAAAATCTAATTCCAACCACGAGCTAGGTGTCATAACTATTATTCCAAATATCCTAGTTCAGTTTAGTTGAGTTTCACTCCAACCATTTAATGTTGATGCTTCCAAATTAATCTTATTTAACTCATTTGTAATATTGGCAAACATTGTCATTTCATCTGAGGTTGTCGATGATGGGGACATAATTCTTGCTTTTTGTGAGCTTGCAAATATTTTTGCAAAAATTTATTTGAATTTCAAAGAGAACAATAAATCATTGTAAGTGCCTCTACTTGTAACAATTTAGATTAGGAGGGGATGTTGACATATTAATCTAACTTTGTCTCCTAGGTGTCATCACATATTATTCTGTTGTCTATTAAGTATCATAGTGAGTTCAATTTTACTTCAGTTTTATGTATTCTATTTAACTAGTTCGTAATATTGAGAAGAAAAACTCTTTACTCCAGGGTTTCTCTTCATTATTTGTTGAGAATATATGCTTTCCTCTAAATCTAGATTTTGGTAGTTGATTTTGAACCTGCTCAATAACTCGTTGGAACATATTTTGTATATTTTATTGCTTTGCGCTTGCCAATACTCCAAATATTTTCCTCTAAGGAGCACTCCAATCACTTTAAGATATAATTTTAGTCCATGGCACACTTCTAAAAGTTTTTAAACAATCTTTTAAAATCCTGTAATGGAATAAGGCTAGTTGAATTCACGTCCATAAGATCGGTCTGTTTGTAAATAAATGATTCTACAATCTCCAAGCTTGTAAGATCCTTACTGTGAGATGACATTAAGCTATCTATATGGATGGCATCTAAATTATGATCCTGGTGAGAAGATGAGTGATGTCTTTTGATTTTTTTTGTTCCATCATCCCTTCTATTTATTTGTACATCCCCAAGAATAAAATCGAGGAATGTAAAGATTTAGTAGTTGTGTTTTCTCTGATATAAAATAAAAATACAACCTGTAATTAGATCTGTGATGGTTGAAGAAATTTCTTTGATGGTGGTTTCTACTATTGGAGACAATCACTCCCTTTACACAAATAAATTATTCACCGACATAGCGCCTCCACCATCTGGAGCACCTCACTGTTGCAACACCACCTTAGTTTGTTCAACCTCGAAGGGGAGCCACCACCATAACTCTTATCAGTCTGAAGGGGAAATTATGAACATAAATTTTATATAAATGTAGATTATTATGGATAATAGGTATACACAACTCGTAGCTAAATTTTCGCTGTGTTGTACTATGTTCTTCAATTGGTATCAGATCCTGGTATAGTGTGAAGTGAGCAGGATTGAGAGAATTTGTAAATTTCTCTATGGGCATCTGTTTGTGTGAGGTTGAAGAGAGTTGTGTCAAAATAATAATTATGGCCATTGTTTCCATGATGATGAAACTTTTATCACTCACATTTTCCTTGAAGTTGTTGGGAAGAGGAAAGGGGTCCGAGGTAACCACAAACCAAATTTTAGGTACAGAATCTAGCCAATGTGTACCCAGAGAGGGCTCTCTCTTTATGATTTAGCTTGGTTTTGAAATATATTAGGCTATTTGTGAAGTTTAGAAGTTTTGTTTGAGTTTGGGTGGTGAGATTCAATAGCAGAGGGGTAGGACTGAGTAGTTTAGGCCATTGGGCTAATGGAGTCAAAGAAGATGGCTAAACTGGACTTGGTTTCTTAACAAGGGATGGTTTCACAGGGCAAGATGGTCAAACAGGGAACAAATGAAGACTTAGAATAAATGGAATGGTTTCAAAATGGGTGAAGGGTAGTTAAAAATCCTTCAACCTATTTGAAAAGGGAACTTGAATGATTATTAATAAAGAGCAATTAAGTATTCTTTAATAAATAATCAAAGTGAACGAACTAGAAAACATGAGCAATTAAGATTTCATTGTTTATCCTAATTCAGAAGAAAACATAGAGAATAATAACGATTGAAAACAGAGTGCAATCAAGCATATTCCGAATTACTCTTTTTCGTTTATCATTCAGATATGAAACATAGATGATATAAGAAACAAGGAAAACTTTAAAACACAAGGTATAGAGGACTTATTGATCCAGTGTTTGATTGAAGAAATCTGTAGAAATTCCTTTGCTTCAATTCTTCATTCAGCAAGCCATACAAAAGTTGGTCCAATCAGCACTTTATTCCAAAATAATCAATATTACAGCAATGTCTAAGAATCCACCCTCAATACTCCAATTGAGGGAGTATTTATACAAAATTTTTACAACAAAATATCTCATAACATAGTGAGATATATTCTATGGTGAATAACAATAAGTTATAAGAAAATAGAGACAACTAGTCTCGAATATAGGAGAAAGGTAAACTAATGTTTTGTTGTTCCTATTCTTATTGAGTGTGTTGGAGGCAGGCCCTATGATTTGGCTTGCTGCTGTCTCCTTTAGTAATTCTGTGATGGCTGCCTTATTTTGACTAATGCTCTTTACCTGTTCTGATACACTTCGACCTGTTTGATCTTTGTTCATCTTAATACATTAAATGGCCCAAAATTTACATTTTACCAAGGATAAATTTACAAAATTTGCAACATGTCTTCCCACCATTTTGGCTCTAACAATCTGTGTTTCTGAAGTTTTCTTAGGGTCTCATCAATTTCTGTATATCTGAAAAAGGTAGGCTGGATTGGGAACAAGTGCTTTATCTCATGCTCAACATAGAATAAGTTCTCTAAGCTATCATAGAGAACTCGGCCTGTGGGGAGTGCTTTTATTCCTGATGCACTTGTTGATGAACTAGCTTGATTGCCAGCATACTTATTCAATTTATCTACATAATCTATGTGCTTCATTAATTGGTCATTAATCACTAAAGGACTTGGTAGCCCTTTATTCTGCAAAATAGTAAACTTCTCCATGAAAGAATTAATCTCTACCTGCATATCCTGACATCTTCTCTCTAAATTCTGCATCAAAGTTTTCTTGGTTAGCACCCTTTTGATTTCCAAAATAGTGTCTGTCCTGTCTGAGATGCCAAGTTCTTCCAGTTGTTCCTTATTTCTGTTATTCAAAAAATGTATGAGCCGGTTGGCTTCATCAGGCATTTGTCCTAACTGTGCTTTTGTCTTTTGAATTTCTCCCTGTGCTGCTTTCACTAAATCAATCTGCTCAAAGATTACTTGGATGGATGGCCAAACATCATTTATGGATTGAGTGATGTTGGCCCAAAGAATTTTCTTGATCTCTATCAGAGGCTTGTCAAAAGTGAGATCTTTCTCTAATGTTTTCACTTTATTTTCTAATGCTTTAATCTCCCTTGTTTTTTCCACAACATTTATCTTTGAGAGATCATTATTTCTTTCCATCTTAGCAAACTATTCTTTTACCTGTTTTAATTCTGAAACTTGTAGTTTCATGCCTTCCATTGACTTTATCAACTCTTCTGTGCTCAAATTGGCACTGCTGCCCTGTGTTGTTCCTACTATTGTTGTACCTATGACCACCTCTGTTGTGGCTGCTGGGATGTTTGGTGCGAGTGATGTCCCAAGTGTAGAAGGGACTGCTGTTGAGACTATGGGAATTACATCAGGAGGCTGAGAGGTCGACTCTCCTTGCTTGTCCTTCGGTGATTTTTCTAATGCCTGCTTTGTGTCATTCAATCTTTCATTGAGTTTTAAGAGGAGATCCATCATCTCTTCTTCAGATTTTTGTTTTAAAGCTTCAGCAGTCTGTGGATGCCTTGAAGGAGGCAGCTTTAGTTGCTTCCTCAAGGCAGCAATATCTTCATCCTTCTTCTTAATCAATGCTTCTATACCCTTTACATCTTTGGGATCATGTCCCAATCCAATGATAATTTCTTCTAATGACTTTAATCTGTTATCTTTAGTCTGAGAGGAGGCTTTTTCTAAGTTTAGCTGGGTAGTTGTATTATCCAAAGAATTTTGTAGCCTATGGGCCATCAATGCTTTACTAGTTAAGGTTGAATAGACCATTTCTCCAATTTGGTTTTGCAATTCAATCTAATCCAAAGGATGAATATCCTTTGCCATTACCTCCAGATTTGTTCTCACATAATCTGCTGCTGATTATGGTTGTTGTACCTTTGGCTTGAAGTAGCTCATTATCATCTTGCCCTCTTTAATGTCATAGGCTAACATTAATCTCTGTTGGTTTGTGGGGGCCATCTTTAAATATTGATTGTAAATTTGAAGCCTCAATGGATCATTCCTGGCCTTTATTTTTGTGAATGTCCTCTTGATATCTAAGGCCTCTTTTCCTGGAGGTCTGCAAGATGATACCTTTGAACTTTGCTGTCTTTCTAGCTCTTGTCTCTGTGAGCTAGTGGATGTTCCTCCCAGTGGGAAAGTTTGCTGGCTAACTACCCTTTCTTCTCTTTGACTATCTGTAGTCTCTTCAATAAATTCCTCTTCTGAAAGAGGATTTAGTCTTTGCCTCTTTGTCCCAGGCTGTCCTGAAGGTTCACTGGTTGGGGTATTAGTTTCCCTGTCTCTCTTTTTATTTCTTTCCTCATTTAGAGGAGTCTGTAAGCTTGGAGGTCCTTCTACATTGGTTTGAGTTGGAGGAGTTCGCATTTGGACCTGTTCTTTGGAAGTTTCATGCTTCTTTGACATTGTAGGCTGTTTTATGGTCTCCACGTCCCTACCTTTAGATGTGCTTGGGGCTGGTGTGTTGATTTTCTGTGGAGGTTGCTGAGAGGTTCCAGCAATGGATGTACCAATTCCTGGCCTTTGAGATAGCTCGAATGATACTTGCCCAAAAGAATCCAGGTCAAGGGTTTTCTCAATATCTCTCATAGCATTTTCTATATTGACCTGTTCACTAACATCTTCTACCAGGGTCCCCTCCTTCCATTCATCCATGTTTGCAAATTGTTCAATTTCTGGAATCCTATGATGTGTGTATGGTGACAGCCTGTTCTTCATTCTTCTATCACATATGAAGCTATTAGGGTCATATGGCTTCCACCCAAAGCTCTTCTATAGCCTAAGATGTTCTTCTAAAAAATTTTCTGCTTCTTTCAATGCTTCTCTATCATTGCAAATATAAGGGCCTAACTGATTCTTAATTCTAAGTTGAGCTTTCTTTTTTGCATTGTAAAAATGGATTTAGTCTGCATGCAGCACCTGTCTAAAGTATTCCAATGCAAACAGTCTCATTGGAACATACTTTAGTAGCTTGAAGGGGCAAAGCTCACACTGATAGATCTAGATTTCTGTATGGTTCTTGTATAGGTACCAATCACCTATTCTGTATTGCTTGGAGAGCTGGAGGATATTTTTTATATCACGACTGATCCTAGGAGGGGAAGCTCCTGTTAACAAAGTGGTTGCAGGATGCACAAATAGATAAATGAACTCATTTTAGGTATAAGGGGACTCAAGGGATTTATGGAAAATGGGACTCCAAAAGACAACAGACCTTGGATTTCCTCCAGTGTCAAGTTTCTTTACAAGGAAAAGAAAGTTATCTGACTGATAATATAACATGAGATGATAGATAAATGTGGTGTATTTGAAGACTCCTTCATTTTCCAATCTTAAGAATTGGTCATGAATTTTATTGGCAATATAGGAAGCATAGTCATATTTAACAGCAGGGGGCTGTCCAGGAGTAAAAATTGATAGTAACACTAGGGTGACCTCATCAATGCATTCACTAGTGTTAAATCCCATAACTAAAGATATCATGTCCACTATAAGTCTTCCCATATCTGTGAAGAATGTCTGTCCATAAGGGGGTGGGCCTTTAGGCTGATGTTTTTCTAACATGAAGGTTCGACAGAGGCGAATGAGTTCTGATTGTGGCATTTCAGCAGCTTTCTCAAGTAAATATCCCATAGAAAGTGGAGTGAGGGCTTGACCAGGGGAAAATTGCAACATTTCATTGATGGATGCAACTGTTATGGGGAATAAGACTGTTTGGCTTGGGGACATAACAACTCTTAGGTTAGGATCATAATTGGCACAACACTGATGAATTATATCTGGAAAAACATGTACTGAGGGAAGAAAGTACCTAGGAAGGTTGGATTCCCAAAGTCCCAGGATGTCTGAGCCATTCAAATAGTTGTTTCTGGCTTGGCAAAAGGCTTTGAGGTGATTTTGGTTAGTGGTTATGTCCTTTATTGGGAAATCTTTATCTACAAGAGGAAGATAATCTTGGTCTTTATGAGGGGCATTGATCGGTGTGATATTGAAAACAACAGGGGTTTCCATTTTTGGTTCTTGTGGATTAAAAAATGGAATTGATGCTTTCTGTGAGAAAATAGGGCAAACAACAGGTTTGGGAATGTATAGGGCAAACACAGACTGAACTAGAACTGAATTTGGCCCTTTCTTGTAGAATTTTCAGTAGAAAACCAAAATTACAGGGTTTCAATGAAAATTGGATAAATACCTGCAATAAGGGAGTGACCATTACAATGGTAGGTTAGATGATAGGTTGCAGAGTGCGTTGTTGTATGTTTTCTGATCAGGTGGCGGTTGGAAAGCTGGAACAATTGACTTGGACGTTGTTTTGCATGCGAGCACGGGTCGCAGCATATAATAGTGGAAATGACTTTTGTTCGTTTTATTTAACAAAATCAAGGTTGGCAGGGTTTTTTGGATTATCGGGCAGATGACGCAAGTGGTGAAAAGATGCTTTGTTGTTTATGGAGGGCAGTAAGCGGTACGAGATCACACCGCTTTTGGAGTTAGGCAGTATTGGGCCGAGGGCGAGCGATCACACAGACTGCATGACGTGTGGCGGGAGTATAGAGGGAAAACCGCCTGGTGATTGCGAGTTAAAGCGCGGTCACCAGGGGGCGCGATATTGATATCGACCATTAGATGATGGGGGCAGGATCGAACGGTGGACGGGAGAAGTACTATTGCGGAGGCTTAACTGCAGCGGGCCTAACATAATAACAATATTTTAATTGTATCGGGGCCAATGCGATTGGTTGGGGGTGTTAGGTTATTAACGAATCTCAAATAAATCCATTAATCGCTTTGAACTATGTTTATGGTTATAATTAACCGGGGCGGGGTATATAATATTTTGGGGATTTATGTATAATTAAATAATAGGGTAAAGGGTAAAATAGGGCATGATTTATATAATATGTGTTAAAAGTTAATATGACATAACATGGGAATGAGCACTAAGTAAAACATTAGAGATTTACATTTAAACTTAGGCTTAAAGTGGAAAAAGGGGTTTTTTAGATGATATAGTGCATTGTTCCTAAGTAAAATAGGATTTTACTTAGGAAAAGACTTATGAGAGTGAATGACTGATTTATGGATGGTTTTAAGCACTTAGGCCATTTAAATTATTGGGCCAAGGGTCCGGTCCGTCAAAAAGTCAGATAAATGCTCTGAGCCCCTTTAATTTTCGAAGACCTTAATACTTTCAGGGGGAATTAGTGAAATCTTTAGGGAAAAATGTGAATGGAAGTTAGTTATTTAACCTTGTCTTGCTTGAACTGCATTAAGTGTAATGTCTGCCTTGCACTTGGGATAAAAGTAAAAATTAACACATTTAGAGGCATTATCCATCACAATTAATTCTGCAACACCATCTACCTACCCTACCTACTTTAGCCTAGCATTTTTTCCTTCTTTATTTGGGTGCACTTAAACTGGCAAACCCTTATCAACTTTTCTTTTCTTTACATAGTAAGCCTACCTAAGTCTGCACTTATTACATCCAAGGGCTCAGATTAAATTGTTGAGCTCCTTTTTATTTACTCTACCTATCTATTTATCTGCTAAGATTACACTATTTGATCAGATATGTATTCTCTATTCTACAGCATGAAATTAAAAAATGAATGAGCCAAGTTTAAACAATTTGACTCTTCATGAATTGTGGCATAATAAGCTGCACAAAATTTCTTATTACAAAAAATGAAAAAGTAGTGGCACTTAGACTTGCACACTTTCCTGGTCTATTTTTGTTTGGGGTTCATTTTTTCTCATTTTTTGACCATTTTATTCTTTTTACCCTTTGATTTTTCTTTTAGGGTATACCCTCTTTACATTTTTTTTTATTTTTTTATTTTTTTGAAAATATGGAAAACCTTTGCAACAAGAAAAGGTATGAACATATTACAGAGCTCATCAAGTCAATCATGAAATATGAAACCTATTGGTATAGGAGCATAACACTGGCTCCACTTGAGGATGGATTTTCCTGGTGGAAAGTCAAGAACAACAGGTCAGATGGCATTCTGAATGACTTTGACTATGCTCTGAAATCTCCTTCTGCTGGTTGCTTTATTGTATGTATGACAGTAACACTTGTGAAGCTTAGGGCCTTCTCTTCGGGCTTCAACTCCAGCAAGTTACTATCCAATCCAAACTGTGACATTACCAAGGATATAGTATGTACATGTTAAAATCAGAATACATTAAAAAGTAGGATCATAGTAATGTTTCAACATCCGACCATTAACTGGTCCTTCTTCTGTTTCTGTGCCATCCAGGTTCTTCAGATAGTAAGTATTGTTCCCTTGTAAGGCCTGGATAATAAAAGGTCCTTTCCATAGGAAGTCAAACTTCCCATGTTTTCCCTTATCCTCTCTCCTGGAATCCCATCTTGAAACTTTGTCTCTAGGGTAGAAACCTTTTACCTTCGTTCTTTTATCAAATATTTTCTTAAGTTTCTCTTGTAATACTTGGGACCTTTGATATACTTCTTCTCTGGTCTGCTGCAAATGGATGTTCTGGTTAATCCTGCTTTGAATATCATTAGGCTCCACCTGAGCTTCTTGCAGTAATTTCATTACAGGAATTCCTAAAGATGAAGGAAATACAGCCTCCATGCCATATACTAATTCATAAGGACTAGTTCCAATATATTTCTTGATAGTGAGTCTGTCTACCCATAGTGCATTAGTAAGTTTCTTGTGCCAATTTTTCTTGTTCTCTTCCAATAATTTCTTAATAATATTAATTAGGCTCTTGTTGGAAGACTCAGACAGACCATTACCTTGAGGGTAATAGGCTGTGGAATGGCCTAAAGTGATATGGTATTTATTACAGAAACTTATCATTTTCTTGGATTTGAAGGCAGCAGCATTGTCAATTATGATTTTATTAGGACAACCAAATCTAGACAATATGTTGGTTTCTAGGAATCCTATAATCACTGTGTCATTGGCTTGTCTAGAAGGAATGGCTTCTATCCATTTGGTGAAATAGTCTATGGCAGTGAGAATCCATTTGTGTTGGCCAGAAGAGGGAGGATAGATTTCTCCAATGAAGTCCAAGCCCCATTGTTGGAAGGGTTTTTCAGTGGAAATTGGCCTCAGGAGCAAAGGTAATAATTTTCTCTTGCCTTCAAAAATTTGATATTTATGGCAAGCAGTGACAAATTTCTTTACATCAACAAAAAAGGTTTGCCAATAAAATCTAACCCTCGAGACTTTGTCTGCGGTTGATTTCCAGTAAAGGCGTCCACCACAGTCTCATGCATGAAATTCTTTGAGAACCTTGTCAGCTTCTTCTTTTACTAAACAATTCAATAGAATACCTTCATGATTTTTCCAAAAGAGAGCATTATCTAAAACACAGAATTTTGAAGCTTTCATCTTTAAAAATATTTTCTTTGTTCTGGATAACCTTGGAGGAGCCTGCAGTTTTAATAAGACATAAGTTATATCATCGTACCTATGTGAATCTAAGAAGGCCTGGCTGATTTGTGGAGTCGCCATCTCCTATTCATTATCCAGTTCATTAATGTCCAGGGCTTGACAATTAGTTTCAGTCATGAGTTTGGCCAATCCCTGTCCTTTTATAAGCTTTGTAGGTTTTATTTCAATGTCATACTCTAATATAGTAGCTATCCATTTACCTCTTTTTCCCTCAATTCAATTCTGCGTTAAGATGTCTTTGACAACAACATTTGGTACATAGGCTATTACATGGGAGTACAATATGTAGACTCTAAAGTCTTTAATAGCTTTTACAAGTGCAAAAGCTTGTTTTCCCATGATTTTTTATTTTAGTGGTGCATCCCTAAGTGCTTTACTAAAAAAGGCTATGGGTTTTTCACATCCTTGATCATCCTTTTGTAGTAAAGCAGCTGCTATGGTGTGTTTTGATGCAAATGAAAATATTATGAAGTCTCTATCAAACTTTGGACTTGTAAGGACCGGTGTTCTAGTCAAAGACATTTCAATTTCTTCAAAGGCTTGTTTGGCTTCAACTGTCCATTTAATACTTGCATTCTTTTTCAACATATTATTAAGAAATCTAATCAATTCAGCTAAATTAGATATAAATCTTCTCAAAAAGTTAATATTTCCTAGGAAAGCTTGAAGTTCTTTGACATTTCTAGGGTGGGGTATTTGCAGAATAGCTTCTATTCTAGCAGGATCAATTCTGATTCCATCTTTGGAGATTATATGGCCCAAGAGTTTTCCTTCCTCTAGACCAAACAAGGACTTCTTAGGATTTAAAGAGATACCATATTTTCTGCATTTCAAAAATACTTGTTTTAGATGATCCAAATGTTGCTAATCTGATTTAGAAAAAACAGTCAAGTCATCTAGATATATAACCAAGAAATCATGAATTTATTTTGCAAAGGCTATGTCCATTGCTCTTTGGAAAGTTGCTCCTGCATTTTTAAGTCCAAATGGCATTTTGACATACTTGAATGTACCCCATGGTGTTGTAAAATCTATTTTTTCCTGGTCATCAGGATGAACCAGAACTTGATTATAGCCTGAGAACCCATCCAAAAGTGAAATCATAGAAGCACCTACTACCCTTTGTAAAATATGATCCATCTTAGGTAAAGGGTAATTGTCCTTCAAAGAAACCTTATTTACATTTCTTAAATCAGCACATAATCTGATTTCTCCAGTTTTCTTCCTAGTAGGTACTAAATTAGATGCCCACTCTGAAAACCTGATAGGAGCAATTATCCCTGCTTCATATATTCGTTTGATTTCTTTTTCAATTGAGGGAAGCAGTATAGGGTTAATTCTTCTGAGCTTTTGTTTGAATGGTTTTTTATTTTCCTTCAGAGGTATTGTATGTTGAATTATAGAGGTGCCATATGATTTCAGGTCTTCATAACTCCAGGCAAAGACATCCTAGAATTATCTCATTAGTTCGACATATTTGAGTTTTTGGTCAGGGAGCAAAGATTTAATAAATTTTACCACTTTCAGATTTTCTTCAGTTCCCAAGTTATAATCTTCAATGTTTTCTTTTAAGCGTTCCATCGTAGGTTTCTTTGGAATATCATTGAAATCAAAGAGATCTTCCAAAGGAGTTAATCCTTTAGGAAAATGATTATCTTTTTTATTGATAACTTCAGTTTCTCCTTCAATAATCTCATCAATATCCATTTCTTTAAGATCCTGCATTTCTTTGTTGGTAAATTTGGTTTGGTGAAGCATTTGAGTTGCACTTTCTGCTTAAATGTATGTTTCTATCTTATTTGTTTGATCAAACTCACTAACTGTATCTATATCTATATTAATGCTAAAAAATTCTTCCTCTAGGGTTAAGAAATTGTTAATCTGCTTATCACTATCAAACACTTGCTAGTTCTTCAAATTGTCAGGTATGGCTGGTCTGTGTCTAATCTTAGCTGTGAACTGATGATTAGGTTCAAATGGTAATTTGCAGGTGCTGGCAAACATTACCAGGCTATGAGCTTGCAAGTTATGTTTTCTTGGGATTTTAGCAAGATGAGTTGCTAGAAATGTATTGGGAATCTCTATCACTATTCCTCTGTAATATCTTAATCTGGGATCATTTGCTATAAACTTCCCTTTGATCTATTGAAATATCAAATCAAAATCTCCTAAGACAGATACCCTAATTGCCCCTAACCGTTTGACAAGTTTAAGACCTAGCAACAGAGCTTCATATTTTGCCATATTATTGGTGCACCTAAAGTTTAATCTATAGGCATGGCCTTCAGCATGATCATTTTCAAGATTGTGCACCCAAACTCCTGCTCCTGCTCCTAATTTGTTAACTGAACCATCAAATTCTAGGTGCCAAAGGATTTCATGTTCGTAATTGGTATCAGGAATCTGTTTAATAGGTATTAGGGAGATCTGGTTTTTTAGTTTCTTTTGGTTTCTCTTGGGTATCTGATGTATCATTGTTCTTAGAAATTTCCTGGATTTGAACACTATACTTTTCATTTGTAATTTCTCCTGATTCTACTACTAAAACTTTTACTTCAGTTGAAGGATCAATTTCAGCATTGTAAAGAATGAAAAAATCCATATCAGAGTGTACTGAGTAGATAGGGAAATTTTGGGGTTTCTCCTAACTACTTACAACGTATTACATTAAGGTTTCTCTGTATAGTTTCTTGGGCTAACTGAACACTGAAATAGTAGCATACGACATGTCCAATTGTAGAGATCCTTGGAGTTTTGCACCCCAAGACCTGGATAATAGCATGCCATACTTTGGTGGAATATCTGCTACTACTATGTCCATTAAGATTGTTTTGGCAGGATATTGAACTAGCAATACACACAAGTCTTTGATTAATCTTAAACATCTGACCTAACTTGAATCGAAAGAAAAAAGGTCTTTGTATGGTCTGGTGATGTCAAGGTCTAATTTCTCCATTACAGATTTAGGCATTAAGTTATGAGATGCACCAGAATCAAACATGGCAATGTGAAGTATTTTATCATGTATGTTCAAACTTACATAGAAAGGAGAGATTCCTCCATCTACTATTTTTCCATTTACTTCAGGGCCAAAAATCAATTCAGGCTGGTCATCAAAAACATTTACTGAATCTTCATTCACAAAAATTTTGAGTGATCTATTGATTTGGCTTCTGTAGACATCATGTTTAGCTAATTCAGACAATGGAACAACTATTTTTAATTTGCCTACTTCAGTCTCAAGATTAAAATGTTTTTCAGTCTGAGTTCTTGTATTTCGGATAGTTGGATTCTCTTTATCTTTTGTATTCTCTGTGTTTTTCTCGTTTTCAGGAGTGGAGTTATGAGTTGAAGTTGTTTCCAAATCAAATTCTAGAGGATCTTCCATGTTTCCTTTAGAATTGGAAAGTTGTTTGTTTTTTGGTTGATTATCGGATACATCTTCAATAATTGGGTTAGCAGGGTTAGGGTCTGTTCTGGAAAGAATATGTATAGGGGTAGTATTTCTCTTACCTTTGTTGGGTTGTTTTGTATCTTTCTGTCTGTTGGTTTCAGGGACATCAATTTTTCTGCTCCTCAAGTTATATTGTTTGTGGACATCATAAATGGTTGTATCATATCCCTCCCTAAAGTCAAATTATTCACCTGATTGAGTTTGGAATTGTTTAAGAATGTATCCTTCTTGATCCTCTTGGGTCAAGAAAACTTGTTCATTATTGAGTACCATTAAATTGATTTGGGTATCTTCTGTTGGTTCATCAAAAGTTGAGGCTTCAGCATAATTTTCTTGGAATGGGGGCCTAATATTTTGGTCAAGCCCAGTCTTTCCAATGTTCTGGTTCTGGTTTTTCCTGAAATTTGGATTTCTCCCAGTATTGCTTGGTTGACCATCCCAAGGGGATTTCCTCTCAATTGTTTCTACTCTATCTCCTAGCCTATCCATTCCTTTCATCATAGCATCCAATTTTTGTTCAAAGGCCGAAGGTTCTTCTTTTAAAGGTATCCTCCTTTCAGCTCTGGCTTTAGCTCGTTTGGATATCAGGTTGGCTTCAACACTTACAGCTATACTTTGCATATCTTCTAAGGTTTGAGGAGCTCTTTCCCTAAGTTGGTATGCCATATCAGAATCAAATCCATTTGATTAATGCCAAATCTAGAGGAGGTCTGAGGTTTTGAGGAATAACATTGTAAACATTATTGAACCTGGTGCAATAATCTTGGACAGTTTCTTGTGTGCCTCTCTTCAGGTTTTCATATTCTGATAAAATCTGGAGAGGATCTTTCTTCTTTTCCCATCTGTTCAAGAATGTTCTATAAAGATATTCTAGGTCATTGATAGTGTTTGCAGGGAGGGCTCTAAACCATGTTCTAACATCTTGAGTCAAACTTTGAACAAATACCCTCATTCTAACATCATCAGCATCAACCTCATATATCTCAAAGTAGTCTATCATTTTTTTGGTATGTTGCTAGGCTGTGTATGTACCAGTGCCATCAAATTGGGTGATTTTACTTTGATAGTCTTGGGGCATAGCACCCAAGTTGGCAGGTAAGTTCAGGGGGGTATACCTGTTTGCCATGGCTGCAGGTATAGATGTGACAACTGGTGGGGTAGGGATAACAATGGGAATGTGAGTTATGGATGGAGGGGTGGAAGGGGTAGCTTGAGGTTGGGAAGTCTGAGGTGCTGATGATGAACTTGGAGAGGTTGTAGTGATCACAGAAAGGTTTGGTGTTCCTTCAGAGGTAAGCTCAGATTGAATGGAGTTCTGCAAATGTCTATCAAGATGTGAAGTGACAACCTCAAGTTGTAAGTTTTCAATAAATATGGGGTCATGAACTGTGTGGGCTAACCCAAAGTTTGAAAAGGTTACAAAAAATGAGGTTTCAAAAAACTCATCAAAGGGTTCGTCCTCAAGGTAAATCCACTTCATAGGACAGGATCTTAATCTGTATAGAGGCTGAGAACTAGCAGAACTGTCTTGGCTTTCTTGTCTCCTAAGAATCTTAGGAATCAGATTAGGATTTTCAAACACAGGTGGTGGATTTGGATCAGGATTAGCTCTGGTGTAATGAATCCTTTCAGAAGCCAAGTTTCTAGGTAAATTTTTGGTTTTTTTCTCTAAATGGGTTTGACAATACAAATTCAACAATTTCTTTAAGAAGCTTTAGATATGGGATTTGGACTTTCTTAAAGACTTTTTTGGTAAGAGGAACTGATCAAGTATTTGAAACCAGATGTTTAATCCATAAACTAGACTGGATATAGACTGAAGCAACATTCATTTACTTCTACAATTGCAAAGAAAGAGCAGTTCAAAGGCTACCTGGCTAACTTCAGGCTCTGTCTGTAGTTTATAAAGTAAACAATAGTAACAAACAATTTATTCAGGTTCTGAGTGGAGTTGCCACTATGTTATCACTCAGATTTTCCTTGAAGTTGTTGGGAAGAGGAAAGGGGTCCGAGGTAACCACAAACCAACTTTTAGATAAAAAATCTAGCCAATCTATACCCAGAGAGACCTCTCTCTTTATGATTTAGCTTGGTTTTGAAAGATATTAGGATAGTTGTGAAGTTTAGGAGTTTTGTTTGAGTTTGGGTGGTGAGATTCAATAGCAGAGGGGTAGGACTGAGTAGTTTAGGCCATTGGGCTAATGGAGTCAAAGAATATGTCTTAACTGGACTTGGTTTCTTAACAAGGGATGGTTTCACAGGGCAAGATGGTCAAACAGGGAACAAATGAAGACTTAGAATAAATGGAATGGTTTCAAAATGGGCGAAGGGCAGTTAAGAATCCTTCAACCTATTTGAAAAGGGAACTTGAATGATTACTAATAAAGAGTAGTTAAGTATTCTTTAATAAATAATCAAAGTGAAAGAACTAGAAAACAGGAGCAATTAAGATTTCACTGTTTATCCTAACTCAGAAGAAAACATAGAAAATAATAACGATTGAAAACAGAGTGCAATCAAGCATATTCCAAATTATTCTTTTTTGTTTATCATTCAGATATGAAACATAGATAATATAAGAAACAAGGAAAACTTTAAAACACAAAGTATAGAGAACTTATTGATTCGGTGTTTGATTGAAGAAATCTGTGGAAAGTCCTTTGCTTCAATTCTTCATCCAGCAAGCCATACAAAAGTTGGTCCAATCAGCACTTTATTCCAAAATAATCAATATTACAGCAATGTCTAAGAATCCACCCTCAATACTTCAATTGAGGGAGTATTTATACAAAAATTTTACAGCAAAATATCTCATAACAGAGTAAGATATATTCTAGGGTGAATAACAATAAGTTACAAGAAAATAGAGACAACTAGTCTCGAAGATAGGAGAAAGGTAAACTGATGTTGTATTGTTCCTATTCTTGCTGAGTGTGCTGGAGGCAGGCCTATGATTTGGCTCGCTGTTGTCTCCTTTAGTAATTATGTGTTGGCTGTCTTATTTTGACTAATACTCTTTACCTGTTTTGATACACTTCAACCTGTTTGATCTCTGTTCATATTTGTTCATCTTAATACAGTAAATAGCCCAAAATTTACATTTTACCAAGGATAAATTTACAAAATTTGCAACACGTCTTCCCACCATTTTGGCTCTGGAAATCTGTGTTTCTAAATTTTCCTCGGGGTCTCATCAGTTTCTGTATATCTATAAAAGATAGGATGGATTGGGAACGAGTGCTTTATCTCATGCTCAACATAGAATAAGTTCTCTAAGCTGTCATAGAGAACTCGGCCTGTGGGGAGTGCTTTTATTCCTGATGCACTTGTTGATGAACTAGCTTGATTGCCAACATACTTATTCAATTTATCTACATAATCTATGTGCTTCATTAATCAGTCATTAATCACTAAAGGACTTGGTAGCCCTTTATTATGCAAAATAGTAAACTTCTCCATGAAAGAATTAATCTCTCCCTGCATATCCTGACATCTTCTCTCTAAATTCTGCATCAAAGTTTTCTTGGTTAGCACCATTTTGATTTCCAAAATAGCGTCTGTCCTGTCTGAGATGCCAAGTTCTTATAGTTGTTCCTTATTTCTGTTATTCAAAAAATGTATGAGTCGGTTGGCTTCATCAGGCATTTGTCCTAACCTTGCTTTTGTCTTTTGAATTTCTCCCTATGCTGCTTTCACTAAATCAATCTGCTCAAAGATTACTTGGATGGATGGCCAAACATCATTTATGGATTGAGTGATGTTGGCCCAAATAGTTTTCTTGATCTCTGTCAGAGGCTTGTCAAAAGTGAGATCTTTTTCTAATGTTTTCACTTTATTTTCTAATGCTTTAATCTCCCTTGTTTTTTCCACAACATTTATCTTTGATAGATCATAATTTCTTTCCATCTTAGCAAACTGTTCTTTTACCTGTTTTAATTTTGAGACTTGTAGTTTCATGTCTTCCATTGACTTTATCAAATCTTCTGTGCTCAAATTGGCACTGTTGCCCTGTGTTGTTCCTGCTGTTGTTGTACCTGTGACCACCTCTTTTGTGGCTGCTGGGATGTTTGGTGCTAGTGATGTCCCAAGTGTAGAAGGGAATGCCATTGAGACTATGGGAATTACATCAGGAGGCTGAGAGGTTGAATCTCCCTATTTGTCCTTCAGTGCTTTTTCTAATGCTTGCTCTATGTCATTCAATATTTCATTGAGTTTTAAGAGGAGATCCATCATCTCTTCTTCAGATTTCTATTTTATAACCTCAGCAGTCTATGGATGCCTTGAAGGAGACAGCTTTAGTTGCTTCCTCAAGGCAGCAATATCTTCATCCTTATTCTTAATCAATGCTTCTATACCCTTTACATCTTTGGGATCATGTCCCAATCCAATGATAATTTCTTCTAATGACTTTATTCTGTTATCTTTAGCCTGAGAGGAGGCTTTTTCTAAGTTTAGCTGGGCAGTTGTATTATCCAAAGAATTTTGTAGCCTGTGGGCCATCAATGCTTTACTAGTTAAGGTTGAATAGACCATTTCTCCAGTTTTCTTGTGCAATTCAATCTGATCCAAAGGATGAATATCCTTTGCCATGACCTCTAGATTTGTTCTGACATAATCTGCTGCTGATTGCGGTTGTTGTATCTTTGGCTTGAAGTAGCTCATTATCATCTTGCCCTCTTTAATGTCATAGGCTGACATTAATCTCTGTTGGTTTGTGGGGGTCATCTTTAAATACTGATTGTAAATTTGAAGCCTCAATGGATCATTCCTGGCCTTTATTTTTGTGAATGTATTCTTGATATCTGAGGCCTCTTTTCCTAGAGGTATGCGAGATGATACCTCTGAACTTTGATGTCTTTCAATCTCTTGTCTCTGTGAGCTAGTGGATGTTCCTCCCAATGGGAAAGTTTGTTGGCTAACTACCCTTTCTTCTCTTTGACTATCTGTAGTCTCTTCAATAATTTCCCCTTCTGAAAGAGGATTCAGTCTTTGCCTCTCTGTCCCAGGCTGTCCTGAAGGTTCACTGGTTGGGGTAGTAGTTCCCTGTCTCTCTTTTTATTTCTTTCCTCATTTAGAGTAGTCTGTAAGCTTGGACGTCCTTCTACATTGGCTTGAGTTGGAGGAGTTGGCATTTGGACCTGTTCTTTGGAAGTTTCATGCTGCTTTGACAATGTAGGTTGATCTGTGGTCTCCACTTCCTTGCCTTTAGATGTGCTTGGGGCTGGTGTGTTGATTTTATGTGGAGGTTGCTGAGAGGTTCCAGCAATGGATGTACCAATTCCCGACCTTTGAGATAGCTCGAATGATACCTGCCCAAAAGAATCCAGGTCAAGGTTTTTCTCAAGATCTCTCATAGCAATTTCTATATTGCCCTGTTCACTAGCATCTTCTAACAAGGTCCCCTCCTTCAATTCATCCATGTTTGCAAATTGTTCAATTTCTGGGATCTTATGATGTATGTATGATGACAGTCTGTTCTTCATTCTTCTATCAGATATGAAGCTATTAGGGTCATATGGCTTCCACCCAAAACTCTTCTGTAGCCTAAGATGATCTTCTAAAAAAAATTCTTCTTCTTTCCATGCTTCTCTATCATTGCAAATATAAGGGCCTAACTGAATCTTAATTCTAAGCTGAGCTTTCTTTTTGGCATTGTAAAAATGGATTAAGTCTGCATGCAGCATCTGTTTGAAGTATTTCAATGCAAACAGTCTCATTGGAACATACTTTGGTAGCTTGAAGGGGCAAATCTCACACCCATAGATCCTGATTTTTGTATGGTTCTTGTATAGGTACCAATCACCTATTCTGTATTGCTTGGAGAGCTGGAGGATCTTTTTTATATCACCACTGATCCTAGGAGGGGAAAATCCTGTTAACAAAGTGGTTGCGGGATGCACAAATAGATTAACGAACTCATTGTAGGTATAAGGGGACTCAAGGGATTTATGGAAAATGGGACTCCAAAAGACAATAGACCTTGGATTTCCTTGAGTGTCAAGTTTCTTTACAAGGAAAGGAAAGCTATCTGACTGATAATATAACATGAGATGATAGATAAATGTGGTGTATTTGAAGACTCCTTCATTGTCCAATCTTAAGAATTGGTCATGAATTTTATTGGCAATGTAGGAAGTATAGTCATATTTAACAGCAGGGGGCTATCCAGGAGTAAAACTTGATAGTAACACTAGGGTGACCTCAGCAATGCATTCACTAGTGTTAAAGCCCATAACTAAAGATATCATGTCCACTATAAGTATTCACATATCTGTGAAGAATGTCTATCCATAAGGGGGTGGGCCCTTAGGCTGATGTTTTTCTAGCATGAAGGTTTTACAGAGGCGAATGAGTTCTGATTGTGGTATTTCAGCAGCTTTCTCAAGTAAATATCCCATAGAAAGTGGAGTGAGGGCTTGACTAGGGGAAAATTGCAACATTTCATTAATGGATGCAGCTGTTATGGGGAATAAGACTGATTGGCTTGGGGACATAACAGCTCTTAGGTTAGGATCATAATTGGCACAACACTGATGAATTATATCTGGAAAAACATGTACTGAGGGAAGAAAGTACCTAGGAAGGTTGGATTCCCATAGTCCCAGGATGTCTGAGCCATTCAAATAGTTGTTTCTGGCTTGGCAAAAGGCTTTCAGGTGATTCTGGTCAGTGGTTATGTCCTTTATTTGGAAATCTTTATCTGCAAGAGGCAGATAATCTTGGTCTTTATGAGGGTCATTGATCGGTGTGATATTGAAAACAGCGAGGGTTTCCATTTTTGGTTCTTGTGGATTCAAAAATGGAATTTATGCTTTCTGAGAGAAAATAGGCCAAACAACAGGTTTGGGAATGTATAGGGCAAACACAGACTGAACTAGAACTGAATTTGGCCGTTTCTTGTATAATTTTCAGTAGAAAACAAAAATTATAGGGTTTGATTGAAAATTGGATAAATACCTACAATAGGGGAGTGACCAGTACAATGGCAGGTTAGATGACAGGTTGCAGAGTGCGTTGCTGTAGATTTTCTAATCAGGTGGCAGTTAGAAAGCTGGAACAGTTGACTTGGATGTTGTTTTGCATGGGAGCACGGGAAGTAGCATATAACAGTGAAAATGACTTTTGTTCGTTTTATTTAACAAAATCAAGGTTGGCGGGGTTTTTTGGATTATCGGGCAGATGACACAAGCGGTGAAAATATGTTTTGTCATTTATGGAGGGCGGTAAGTGATACGAGATCGCACCACTTTTGGAGTTAGGCAGTATTGTTCCAAGGGCGAGTGATCACACGAACTACACAACGCGTGGCGGGAGTACAGAGGGAAAACCACTTGATGATCGCGAGTTAAAGCGCGGTCACCAGGGGGGGCGTGATATTGATATCAACTGTTGGATGATGGGGGCAGGATCGAATGGTGGACGAGAGAAGTACTATGGTAGAGGCTTAACTGCAGCGAGCCCAACATAATAACAATATTTTAATTGTATCGGGGGCAATGCGATTTGTTGGGGGTGTTAGGTTATTAATGAATCTCGAATAAATCCATTAATCCCTTTTAACTATGTTTATGGTTATAATTAACCAGGGCGGGGTATATAATATTTTTGGGATTTATGTATAATTAAATAATAGGGGAAAGGGTAAAATAGGGTGGGATTTATATAATATGTGTTAAAAGTTAATATGACATAACATGGGAATGAGATCTAAGTAAAGCATTAGATATTTACATTTAAACTTAGGCTTAAAGTGGAAAAAGTGGGTTTTTAGGTGATATAGTGCAGTGTTCCTACGTAAAATAAGATTTTACTTAGAAAAATACTTATGAGAGTGAATGACTGATTTATGGATGCTTTTAAGTACTTAGGCCATTTAAATTATTGGGCTGAGGGTACGGTCCCTCCAAAAGTCAGAGAAATGCTCTGAGCCCCTTTAATTTTCAAAGGCCTTAATACTTTCAGGGGGAATTAGTGAAATCTTTAGGGAAAAGTGTGAATGGAAGTTAGTTATTTGACCTTGTCTTGCGTGAACTGTATTAAGTGTAATGTCTGCCTTGCACTTGGGATAAAGGTAAAAATTAACACATTTAGAGGCATTATCTATCACAAGTAATTCTACAACACTATCTACCTACCCTACCTACTTTAGCCTGGCATTTTTTCCTTCTTTATTTGGGTGCACTTAGACTGGCAAACCCTTATCAACGTTTCTTTTCTTTACATAGTAAGCCTACCTAAGTCTGCACTTATTACATCCAAGGGCTCAGATTAAACTGTTGAGCTCCTTTTTATTTACTCTACCTATCTACTTATCTACCAAGATTACACTGTTTGGTCAGATATTTATTCTCTATTCTACAGCATGAAATTGAAAAATGAATGAGCCAAGTTTAAACAGTTTGACTCTTCATGAATTGTGGCATAAGTAACAAGCTGCACACAATTGCTTATTACAGAAAATGAAAAAGTAGTGGCATTTAGACTTGCACACTTTCCTAGTCTATTTTTGTTTGGGGTTCATTTCTTCTCATTTTTTGACCATTTTATTCTTTTTACCCTTTGATTTTTCTTTTAGGGTATACCCTCTTTACATTTTTTAAATTTTTTTATTTTTTTGAAAATATGGAAAACCTTTGCAACAAGAAAAGGTATGAACATATTACAGATCTCATCAATTCAATCATGAAATATGACACCTATTGGTATAGGAGCATAACGGAAACTACAAAATGATTGTTATATATCCATTGGTGACAGTCAATAGAAATTAATAGTCGGTGATAAATAAATGACGCTCGGTTGAAGTCACTATAGAATCTTGGACTTCTTTAATGTATAAATTGTAATGTCTAAGAATGAAATATTCAAGTGCTCATGTTGAGATTTCATCTCTAAAATGGTACCAGAGCTAGAGAGGGGATATAGATAGCTTCAGATCCGAAAGCAAGAGGGTGAAGATCTGTAAGGGTTGTGAGATTATTTTGTGTTTGTTGTTCATTTTATCTGGTTGTTGTGGTTTGAATTGGTGCATCAGCCACAGATTTAATATTTTCTGAAGGCCATTGGTGCTTGTTGTTTTCCATATAAATGTGATGACAAAGTTGCAGAGAACTTGGCTATTCAGCCACTTTGTGAAGATTTGAAAGATTTCTGAAGGACAATGTGTTTTGGAGCTGTGGGTGGAACCCATCGGATTAGTGAATTTGCAACATCACTGTTAGAAACCAGCATGCACATTCGAGGTGGAGGTTAGGCATAGGATTTAAATCAAACAAGCCACCATAGGCATCATAACTGTGAAGAGACTATTTTTTAGATGAAACTACGAGACTATTTTTTCAGATGAAACTAGAGAAAAATTGAGGAGAATCCCATGTTGTAAGTCACTATCGTGTAAGCTTTGTGAAGTTAGAGTGAGTTTGCCGTTTTGAATAGCTCACTCTTCATCGTTGAGTAATTCATGACTTTTGCTTTTAAAAGTAACCTAACTTGTGGCATAAAGTTCTTTTTTTAAGGAAGGTTTTTTTGTTATAGTGAAGTTTATTACAAGGATATCTTATTTATGGTGATTTTGGTCTAGTTTGTTTTTTTGTATGCGGTTTAAAGGAGATATAAGGATTTTCATTTAAGATATGTATATTTTTTTTAAATGGCAAAGGAGTTTCAAAAAAAAAGTTGTTCGTATAATTTTTTTATGGTGTGGTAAAAGTCTATATTTTTTATATTTGGTGTTTTGATATGAGATTATTTGGTATTGGAGCTATTTTAGTTAATATTTATTTGAATGAATCTACTAAATTTGACGGAAAAAATTATGTGAACTAGAAATTTGAGTTGTTGACAATTCTTGAGGATTGTAATTTGTGGTCAATTGTGAGTGGGGATGAGCTGAAACCCGTTGTTGCACTCTGGATTGGGAGAAACAAGAGACACTAAAGAAAAGGTGTTGTTGCACATATCCATAAAAGACAATAATATTCCTCCCAACAGAGATTGCAAGACATCCAAAGAAACATGAGATGTGCTCAAAGATTTGTATGAAATAAAAAATACAAACCCGATCTTTTTTTTTTAAGATTAAACTTGTATATAAAAATGGAAGGAAATGAAAATATAAACAATTTCATGTCCCATATCAAAGATTTAAGTGATAAGTTAGAAGATATTACTTAAAAAGTGTTCAGTACTAACTTGGTCACCATCACATTAGATGGCTTAGTGCAAGATTGTCATGTTTTTTGTTTCAAGTCTTTCAGCTAGACAGAAGCCCCCTACATTTGATGAGTTGACATGAATTCTTCTACAAGAGGAAGAGAGGATGAAGAAATTTATTTTTGGCTCTAGTAGTTCATATTTGGAATTGGTATCCAAGGGTCAATATCGTACAGAGGTGAGCCATGGGATAAGAACAAAAGAGGCAAGTTTCAAGCAAAACAGAAAGGTATGGCACAATCTAAATTTCCAACACATTATAAGAGAAATGATGATTATTATTATTGTGGCAAACCTCATCATCACTCTAAATATTGCAATAAAATAAAACATAATGATTCTAGACAAGAAAATAAAAGGCATAATGGAAATTTTGTGGACAAAAATAATTCAGTGAGTGATGTATTTAAAAATCTCAGATTGTTTGTTTCTGATGCTACATTGTGTGCGTAAACTAATCATGTGAATCCTTGATTCATTGATTCTCATGCATCACTCCATATGCCTTGTAATAAGGATTGGTTTGATGAATATTATGAGAGCATTGATGGAACATATGTTTATCTAGGAGATAACAGATCACTTATATTTCAAGGCTATGGTGTAATAGGTGTGAATTTGTCTAATGGGCAAGAGAGAAAAATCCATAATGTAATGTGTTTTCCTGGTATCAAAAATAATTTAATTTATGTTTTACTATAGTTGACCAAGATTAGAAGGTGGAGTTTGTTAAATCACAATGTGTTGTGAAACATTCAAAAGCACTACAAGGTTATTGCCACAAGTATTAGAGTTGGAGGGTTGTATAAGATGGATGTAATAAGGACATGTCAACATGGAATCTACAATAATATCAAGAGTAGAGCTATGGCATCAATAGCATAGACATATAAATCAAAATGATTTAATGTTACTTCAAAAGAACACAATGGTTGAAGGAAGGTATTCCTGTTATGAAGAATGATCATGTTGAATGTGAAGCATGTGGACTTGGCAAGAAACATAGAGAGGAATTTCGTATACATAAAGAAAAGAGACAAAGGGAAATACTTGAATTAATTGATACTGATATATGTGGACCCATGAAAACTAGATATCTTGGTGGAGCATGGTATTTTAATATTTTTTTTTATGATAGACCTAGATATACATGGGTTTGTTTCATAAGGAAACAAAGTGACGTTTTTGAGTACTTTAAAGAGTTCAAAAATATGGTGGAAAAATAAACTCACAAATGCAATAAATTCTGAGATTTGATTAGGAGGGGGAATATAAATGAAGAGAATTTAATCAATATTGTAAAAGAAATGGGATTCTACAACAATTTATAGTGCCATATATACCTTAGCAAAATGGATTTGTTGAGAGGAAAAATAGAACACTAGTAGAATGTACACGTAGTATGCTTCTTTTTAGGCTAAAGCCATTATTTATTTGAATAATAGGAGTCCAACCAAAGGTTTAGCTCTTAAAACACCTTTCGAAGCATTTTATGGGTATTCACCAAAAGTGACTCATTTAAGAGTTTTTGGATGCAAGGCATTTGCTCATATTCCAAAAGATGAAAGAAGAAAACTTGATGCAAAGTCAATCAAGTGCACATTTATTGGTTATTGTAATGATAAAAAAACATACAAGTTGTTTGATCCCAAATCTCAAGATTTCTTGCAAGTAGGGATGTGGTGTTTCATGAGAATGCATATGAAGGTTATAAAGTGAATAATATTGGTGTATGGCATAATACTGATGATTATGTCAAAATAAATAAAAGTGTTGAACAAGCACATGAATAGGTACGGTTTCAACAACAAGGAGCATCAAACAGTCATGACACTCCAAGAAGAGGTGAAGAGGCTCCACAAAGCAGAAAGAAAGATGAAAGCAATAAAAATCCAAGAAGGTCATCATGTCAAATTTAGGCACCTATAAGGTATAAATATTATTCATTAGTGTCCAGTGTAATATATGTTGTAGAACCTTCAAGTTATGAAGAAGTTAAAGAATATAAAGAATGGATAGATGCAATGAATGGAGAATATAACTCTATAATGAAGAATGATACAAAGGAATTAACATAATTGCCTAAAAATAAAGTTCCCAAAGGATGCAAATGGTTGTATAAATCCAAGTTTAATGTTGATGGAAGTATTGATAACCATAAACCTAGATTAGTTGCAAAAGGTTATTCATAGAAATGGGGAATTGATTATGAATACACCTTTGAACTTGTAGCTAAGTTGAACACAGTTACAATTGTGATTGCATTAGCTATAAAACATAACTGGAAAATTCATGAGTTAAATGTCAAATATTTCTTTTTGAATGGTGAGTTAAAAGAAGAAGTTTATTTGGTTCAGCTTGAAGGGTTTGTAACAAAGGGACATGATCAAAATTTGGTTTGTAGGTTAAAGAAAGATTTATATGGTGTGAAACAGACACCGAGATCTTGGTATGTGAAAATTGTTTTTTTCTTTTATGATAAAGGTTTTATGAGAAGTAAAAACGATCCTAACTTGTACATCAAGAAAGATGAAGGTGAGAATGTTGCTTTGATATCTGTATATGTTGATGATCTCGTCATAACATGAAATGCATCCAAGTTGATTGAAGAAATCAAAAGTGAGTTGTCGCACGTATTTGAGATGAAGGATCTTGGTGAATCACGTTATTGTTTAGTTCTTGAAGTTTGGAGGGAATCTAGTAAGACACTAATCACTCAAAGAAAATATATAAGGGAAATCATTAAAAGGTTCAATATGATTAAATGAAAAGCAATCTATACTCCTTTAGCACATAATATTAAATTATGCAATGATGATGAAACCAAAGAGCTGAATGGAACCATGTATCATCAATTGGTGGGAAGTCTAATCCACCTCACCACTACCAAGCCAGATATAGCATATTATGTCAACATAATCATTTCATGGCTAAGCCTTATGAAAGCCACTCGAAAGAAGATAAGAAAGTCCTAATTTGATATCTGAAAGGAACTCTTAATTTTGGTATTATGTATACTCGTGAATTTGATGTTGAGTTGGTAGGTTATTCTAATTCCGATTGGGTTGGACATACATATGACAGGAAATTTACTACTGGATACGTGTTCAATATAGGTTTAGAAGAAATATCATGGAGCAATAAGAAACAACAAACTATTTCCTTGTCATCCATAGAAGATGAGTATAAAGCATTAGGTAGTGTTACCTGTGAAGCAATATGTCTTAGAAGGGTACTTGAAGATGTTGGAGAAACACAACATGCACCTACTATAATGAGTTGTGACAATCAAAGCACTATCAAATTCGCAAACAATATTGTATATCATGCAAGGTTAAAGAATATAGAAACACAACATCATTTTGTAAGAGAAAATGTGCAATCAAAATAAATTGACTTAACATATTGTAATGCAGATGAAAATGTGGCTAACATATTCTCCAAGCCTCTTGGAAAGGCTAAATTTGAAATCAGTGTAGAAGTGAGGTGTGTGTCGTAAAATATCCAAATACTTTTTAAGCCTAGCTGAGACATAGACCAACATGTGACTTAACATATAGGTCCTGATTAAAGGGAGGTGTCAGAATAATAATCACGATCATTGTTTCCATGATGATGAAAGTACAGGATGATTGTACTATAGTCGTTGGTGACAGTCGGTAGAAATTAATAGTCGGTGATGTAGGAAAGAAATAAATGAAATTCGGTGGAGGTCACTATAGAATATTTGACTTCCTTTATGTATAAATTGCAACATATGGAAATGAAATATTCAATATTTTATGTTAAGAGTTCATCTATAATAAGTTGTTGTATAATTCAATTGTGGCTACGGAAAGTGTTATATGCTTTCGTGGATTAGTCTCATTATCCCTGTGAATGGATTGAGGCACGATGGCTAATAAGTTTATCTGTTTACACAAAATTGTTTGCTTGGAGGCCATCAATCAACTCGTCATATATTTTTACATATAGAATTATTTTTATCACCTTTGAATTTTTCATCAGAAGTAAGAAGGAACATCTCTTCTTTTCAAAGGTTTTTGATATTTGGGCACAAATTCTCTCATTTGGACCCCCTATATCATGTACATATTTAGATAATAGATATTATAGATAAGGGATTGTGAATCCGCATAACGATTTCCAAGAAGAAAATAAGTCTTTACCTCTTCGCTTAAAGTATATGTGCGTTGATGTGGATGAGGTATAGATTCTACAAATCTTATTTATTTTACTATTAATCTCCTTTTTTTCTCATTTAGAGATTCCTACCACATGATTTGAGATATACTTCAAAGAAGATCCAGATGAGACCATAAAAGATAATATATTGAGTGAATGTGAACTGGTGTTGTGGGAACATAGAGTTTTGCATTGTCTATTGTTTGAATGCTAAGAAAGTTACTACATAAAGAATCATCAATTGTGTTAGATTTCAATAGACCAAGTTGTGCATTTGGATATTGTATCAAGTGAAAAATCATCCTAGAATTTGTATATGCCTATACTTATTATCTTTTCAAATTGATAATTTTTCAAAGGATCATAGCCCTGGTACAATTATCATTTGGGAGTCAAACAATGTTTGGCCACTCATCCTCTGTCTCCATGAATCAAGCCAAAAAATTGCAGATAAATTATTATTGCTTATTATTTGGTTGTACGCACTAGTTTATAATACTGCTCTATAATTTTGATTAGCCGTTGTGTCGTGAACCCTTGATATTAGTTCTTTTCCTAATCCAAAATTGTTTTTTATTGTTGTTAGCCTAGAGAGATACAACCATATCAAAAAGAAGATTTTTTTAGGGATATTCTCTGCCACTGTAGATTGATCCTTCTTGTGTAACATTTTTTAGGTTACTGTTGAAGTGCATGTGTGAAGAAACAACTTTGTTTTTTACCAGCTATAGAAGAGAAGTGAGACTATGAGTGAAGAACTATGGGTGTTGGTCATTGTATGGAGTTGGAGCAATAGAGATTAGAGCTCAATGTAAATGGTAATACTACTTAGCACATGCAAAAAAGAGAACTCTATTTTCACTCTCCTAGTCAATGTCAAATTAAAACGCCTTCTCTTGATTTAAATTTTAAAAGCCACATACTTTATTTTATTTTATTGGTGATTATGTAATTTGGATGGTTTGAGTGATTCATATATATTGAATAACATTGACTTGGAATAGATTCACCACTATTCATTGGGACTAAAGCCTCCATACACCACTTAGGCATAGTGGAGGTAATTCCCTAGTTTGTTGATAAAGAGTGCTAAGTGCCTATATTGTCCCAACTGATTTTTGTAGCATGGAATGTTGAATATTTTGAAAGTTGGAGAACGTGTTGTTTGAGTTTGAAACTTACTGGAGTGTGTTTGAGTATGGATCTTAGTTGTGTGAATATTGTAGCCTACAATGGAGCATATAATTGACGTGTATTCCAAGTGTGAGGACTTGTGCGTCAACTAGTGAATTGTGTTGAGTGCAGCCTTGCTGCATGAAGTGTGTCCAGAAGAGTGAGTTTTTATCTAGTGTAATTATGGTATTGTTTTCAACAACCCGTCTAAAGTACCGAGGAGGTGCAGAAGAGTTGTAGCTCATTGCTTAGTGAACATTATAAAGTATACAATGATTGAATAAGTGGGATAATCCAAGAGGCTAAGAAAGTCAAAGCAACAACAAGAGCTATTTGAAAGAGTTGGAAGCCAAAAGGAAAAATATTGTCTTGGTATTAAAATTCATAAAGGAATGCATAGATGAAAACATTCTTCAACTCATTGAAAATGCAAAGACAATTAAGGAGGCTTGGGATATTCTTGAGAGGACTTTTTGTTAGGTGTGTGTTATATTATTTCCATGATTAGCCGATGTGTGTTATATTTTTTTGGACCCTATATTAAGTGGGCAGACCTACCTATGGCTTTGTGCATGGGTTTTGCACATGGTTTTGGGCATGATCATTTTATGCCCATGATATTTTGTAGCTTCAGTCAAGGGAACTACGGTTAGGTTCTAATCTAGGGCTAATGGATTGGGGTTTATGAATTCTTTGGCATGTATATAAATGTATTGTAACATTGAAAAGAAAATAATGAAAAATCAATCTGGTAGTCTTGGTTTTGGGATCTGTTAACACTCAGGTTGTCCCTAAGCTCCTTAAGGGATACAGCTGAGGTAACCACAAACCAATATTTGGATTGCAGGTCCTAGCCTACCTGTAATCAGAGAGGGCTCTCTCTTTCTGATTTAGCTTTGTTGAGGATGATTTTAGGCTAGTTATGGACTTGTTTGGGTTTTCTTTAATTTTTGGTGGGATGATTGATGTTTTCAAGTAGGGAGGCATGCATAGTGTGAGAGGTTCAAACCATTGGGCATGGAGTCATGGAGTAAGGTTGCTGGTGCGTTTTCTTGGTCACAAGAGTAATATAGAGCAAGATAGCTATACATGAAACAATCATTCAAGCTAAAAAGGATGAAATGAAGGTTAAGGAATGAAAGGCAACTAAGAATCTCTCATTCAGCTTAACAGAGGGAAGGTGAGTGAACTATATCTAGGAGCAGTCAAGAATTCCTAAATAACAGTCATACATGAATGAAATAGAGCAAATATGAGCCATGAGGAATTCATATTTATGCCTAAATCAGAAGAAAACATATAGAAGTCACAGAAACTGAGCATAGAGTGCAGCCAAGCAAATTCTAAGCTAATATTTCTTTCTGTAACTTAGATGGTGATATATGTATGATATAAACATATATGAATTGAAAACAGAGGTAAGAAACACTTATTGGGCCATGTAGCAGCACAAGAATTCTATATTTCACTCTTCAGCCATTAATAACACAACAGACAGTCCATCCTCCAAGCTTTTTAGCAGTCTTTGATTATAGAAGTCCTCAAAAATACAGTGCGAGTCTCTCTTGAAGCAAATCAACCAACCAACCCTTTAAACAATGCAGAGGGTGGTATATATAGAAAAATATGTACAGACTAGATCTTGAATAGATCTTCAAGGGGAAAAATATCTCAAAAATATCTATCAAAACAGATCTTAAACAGATCTGTGGCAATAACTGTCTTTGCTCCTAAATTGTACTGAAAATAAATGCATGAAAGATCTAAATGAGCTGCACTGGGGGGCAGCAGCCTCAAAAATGGATTAATGAGGTCCTTTGAGCCATGCGCTATCCTCTTGGCCATAATTGCGCATTGGGCCTGCAGCGCTGCTCTCAAATGTGGCTTGATACATTGTTCTGGTAATAACTGGGCTTTAAATTCATTCATCTGCGCCTGCAAGTGGTTCCGCTGCCTTAAGTGGCCAAAAATGTGAGTTGGTGAGCCTTTATGGCTCAGAAGTGCTTTAATGATTTTGCTGGGGCCTTTTGCTTTCATCTGCTTTGAGAAATCTTCCACTGATACTCTTTGCCACTTCCTTGATATGCTTTGGCATGCACCTGGTCTGCTTCTTGGCTTCCGAATGCCTTAACTATCAAATCGACACTTTATGGCCGTTGTTCAGCCTTCAATACCTGCTATGAGGCCTCCTACCGCCTTTGGGAGACTATTGGCCCTTGGCCGATCTAAAAATTCTTTTAAAACTGATGAAAACACAAAAATTGGCTGAAAGGCAGAGCCCGGAGGCAAGCTGATGCCGAATCCTTGTTTTGGGCAATGTTTTGACTTGGAGTGATTCAAAAATAGCTGAAACAAACCATTGTTCTTCGTAACTTGGGCGGGCGCGGGCACCGCATGAACAAACTTAGACAAATGCCCCTTTTTCCACAAAACAGGCGGAATGCCATATAATTGTAAAATTCATGAATTTTGGGCGCTGGCGGAAACTTTTCATTTTATTAAATGCTGGCCGTTGGATTCAGCGCGGGTTGATCCAATGGCCCAGATTTCATCGCCATATCGCATCGGGGCGGACCAATGGAGCAGCTTTAACATACATATGGAATGTAATGCAATGGGCCGATCGCCGATATCACATCGACGATCGCCCATCGGGCAGTCAATGGAGAAATGGATACATATATGGAGCGATGGCGGGGAGCGATGCGAAAGGATCGGAGCCGTTGATCTGGGGCCCGATCCAACGGCTCTGGATCAATCGCTGATAGGCGATCGACGGGAACCGGGGGTGCGGCCCATACAAATGCAGCGATGGGATAGTGTCTATGTACGCGATGCGATATAAATATCGCAATCGGTGGTCGAGGCAAGGGCGTATATAATATGGCACGATATATGCGATATGCCGATTAGCGATATCGCAGTCGGCGATTAGCGAACCATCAGTCACAAAAAATAAAGCCGACCTCCGACAACGATATTGCGTCGGAGGGAGCGCATAAGCATCGGAGGCATGAGGGTTTTGATGAGATCAGAGGGGTAAAAAGGGTGATTTTGTACATCGAGAGGGGCATATGATGATCAAAAAGTGATTTTAAATGATTTTGAGCGATTTTTAATGGTGTTTGAAGGGATTCTAATGCTACGGAAGGGGTCCGAAACCATGAAAAGAAGGATTTAGGCCTTGAAAAAGGTAAAATCAAAGTAAATGGAGGTTTTTTACACTTTGGAAGGGACTTTATGCTTAGGAATGAGTCCTAAATGCATTTGGAAAGGGATTTGAGAGGAACAAAGGGGCAAATGAGGGTTCTTGCTAAGTTTCAGATAAACTTAGCAATTCCCAAGCATGCTTATGGTTATTTTTCAAGCAGAGGGAGGGGATATGTACATAGGGGAGCTATTTAGCATTTTTTAGTAGGGAAAGGGAAATAGATAGGGAGTTACATAGCATAGTTAGAAATTAATATGAGAATGATAAGAAAGCGCTAAGTTTAGAGATCTTAGGCTTAAAAGGGGAGATAGAAATTTGTAGAGGACATATGAACACTCCTTAAGTAAAGCAGATATTTACTAAGGGAAATGATATGAAACATGATGAATTAAAGAGATATCAAGCAGATCTTGACCTCCTTGGGGAAGTTAGTGAATGATTTGGGGAATAGGACGAAGGGGGAATTAGACATGCCTCGCTTGAGCTGCTCCAAATGGAATTTTCCTTGCAATTGTGATTGAGTAGATATAACACTTGAAAATATAAAATAGATCACAATCCATCATTTTGCCACCACAAGACTACCTACCCGGCCTACTTACCTAGCATTTTTGCTTCTTTTTGGTTTGGGTGCACTTGAACTAGCAACCCAGCTTTTCAACTTTTCTTCTTGTTGTCCTCCTATCTATATCTATCCTTATTGCATCCAGGGGCTCAGATTAAGCTGTTGAGCGCCCAAGATTCTCTACCTATCTACAAATCTGCCAAGATTAGGTTGTTTGGTCAGATATTCATTCTCTACATTCTACAACAAGAAATTGAAACCTAGGGAGGCCAAGATTAAGCTGTTTGGCCTTCCCTTAACTGAAAAACTCATCAAAAATGGATTAACACATCAAAATGGAACACAGCAGTGGCATTTAGACTAGCACACTTTCATGGCCTCTTTTTTGGCCTCTTTTGGGAATATGGAGCATTGCAGCATGCAAAGTATGACATATTTGGCATGTAAAAATGTCAATCATGAAATATGAACACCTGTTGCAACAGGAGGCTAACAGTGGCTCCACTTGGGGATGGCTTTTCCTTGTGAAAAGCCAAGAACAGCAGGTCAGACTGCCTTGATCTTCTATTGTTGCTGTAGACTGAAACTTCCCCTGTGCTGACTGCTAAATGTGTGAAACTTTGAAATATGAACAGCACTCTCCTCAACTGAAATACTGTGAAATACATAGCACTGCCTGCTTTCTTCTGCATGCTTGATATTATATACAATGTTGCTTGAGCATTGCCTTTGAAATAAACACAAAATAGGGAACAAACTGGTGTACTCTCCTTTGCTTCTGTCTAGAAAAAGTTGCAGATGTGAAACTAAAAATGCTTCTTTCTTTTGATATTATTGACTGAAGTTGTGGAAGCCTGATTGCAACACTTTTTTAACTGAATTTGCTGTGATATATAACAGCGCTGTCTCCATTTCTTCTCTGAGTGCTTTTAACATATATCTCAATTGACCCTGAGGATCCTTTTGCAATTTATTTGAAAACATGGATCAAAATCGATCACTCTCTTTGAAATTAATTCAAAGAACAGAGCCTCGAATGTTGCGTTCCTTTGGTCCTTCTCTTCAAAACTATGCTACACTCCTTTCCTGAGAGAAACATAAAGACAGAGCTCCAAAATGGAGGATTTGCATGGGCTGTGCCTTTAAAACTATGCTGCTGCTCCTCTATTATTCGGCCTGCTATACATAAAGGAAATAAAAGCGTTGATATATACAAACGTTAATGTACAAAACATATACACAGGTGCATTGCATTCAACAGCAGGGACCACGATAATGTTTCAGCATTCGGCCATTTATAGGGCCTTCTTCAACTGCGCTGCCATCTATGGTCTTCAAAAAATATGTGTTGTTGCCCTGAACAACACATACAACAAATGGCCCTTTCCAAAGGAAATCAAATTTTGCATGCTTTCCCTTGTCTTCTCTTCGTGAGTCCCACCTTAGAACTTTGTTGCCAACACAGAAATCCTCAGCTTTAGTCCTTTTCTCAAATATTTTCTTTAGCTTGTCTTGCAAGATCTGGGCTCTGTTGTAAACTTGCTCTCTGGTTTGCTAAAGATGAATGGTCTGATTAATTCTTCATTGAATTTCATTTGGTTCGGCCTGAATCTCTTGCAACAGCTTGATAATAGGAATGCCCAAGGATGAAGGAAATCTGGCCTCCATACAATATACTAGCTCATAAGGGCTCATCCCAGTGGATCTCTTGGTTGACAATCTGTCCGCCCATAGGGCATTTACCAGCTTTTTGTGCCAGTTCTTCTTGTTTTCCTCCAGCACTTCCTTTATGATGTTGATGAGGCTTTTGTTGGATGATTCGGCCAAGCCATTACCTTGAGGGTAATAGGCTATGGAGTGGCCCAAGGTCATGTGAAATTTATGGCAAAAATTGATCATTTTATTCGATTTGAATGCAGCAATGTTGTCTGTAATGATCTTCTCAGGGTAGCCAAATCTAGAAAGGATGTTGGTCTCAAGGAATTGGATAATGATGGATTCATTGGCTTGCCTACATGGGATGGCTTCAATCCACTTGGTGAAATAGTCTGTGGCTGTTAGAATCCACTTATGCTGGCTTGAGGAAGAGGGATGGATTTCTCCAATGAAGTCTAGACCCCATTGTTGAAAGGCTTTTCGGTTGAGATGGGCTTAAGGGGCAAGGGCAGCAGCTTTCTTTTGCCCTCAAAGATTTGGCATTTGTGGCATGAGATAGCAAAATTTTCGACATCTGCAAATAGAGAGGGCCAATAGAAACCAGCCCTTAAAATCTTATCAGCAATGGACTTCCAATACAAATGTCCTCCACAGTCCCCTGCATGGAATTCTTTCATAACACCGTCAGTTTCATTTATAGTTAAACAATTAAGCAATATACCTTCATGATTTTTCCAAAATAAAGCACCATCTACGATACAAAACTTTGAAGCCTTCATTTTTAAAATTCTTTTCTTGGTTCTAGACAATCCTGGGGGAGAAAACATGTTTAACAATACAAAACAAATATCAGAATACCATGGGGATTGCAAGAAGGTCTCACTGATCTGTGGAGTCGCCAGCTCTTGTTCATTGTCTAGTTGATTAATATCTCAGGCTTGAAAATTTGTTTCGGACATCAGTTTGGCTAGACCTTGTCCCTTTATTAGCTTGGTGGGCTTTATCTCAATGTCATACTCAAGGATATTTGCAATCCATTTGCCTCTTTTGCCTTCTAATCCCTCTTGAGTTAATATGTCTTTTACAACAACATTTGGGACATAGGCAATCACATGTGAATATAAAATGTAAACTCGGAAATCCTTGATGGCCTTAACAAGGGCATAGGCCTGCTTTTCCATTATTTGATATTTCAAGGGTACATCTCTAAGGGCTCGGCTGAAAAAAGCAATAGGATTTTCATTTCCTTGATCATCCTTTTGCAAAAGGACAACAGCCATGGTGTGTTCAGATGCAAATGAAAAAATGATAAATCTTTGTCAAATTGTGGACTTGTGAGGACAGGGGCTTGGGTTAATGCAGCTTTGATACTCTCAAAGGCTTGTCTGGTTTCAAGAGACCATTTTACCTTGGCATCCTTCTTTAACATGTTGCTTAACAATCTTATCAGCTCGGCTAGATTTGAGATAAATCTCCTTAGGAAATTTATCTTTCCTAGGAATTCATGCAACTCTTTGATGTTTCTTGGATATGGGATTTGAAGGATGGATTGAATTCTTTCAGGATCAATTCTAATCCCATCTTTTGAAATGATATGGCCTAGTAATTTGTCTTCTTCAAGGCCAAATAAAGACTTCTTGGGGTTCAAGGAAATGCCATATTTCCTACATGTTAGGAACACTTGTCTTAGGTGTTTGAGGTGCTCTTGATCAGATTTGGAGAAAGGGGTAAGGTCATCAAGATAGACAACCAAGAAATCATGGATTTCCTTGGAAAATGCAATGTCCATTGCCCTTTGAAAGGTAGCACCTGCATTCTTTAGCCCAAAAGGCATTTTCACATAATTAAAGGTTCCCCACAGTGTTGTAAAGGTTGTCTTGTCTTGGTCATCCGGGTGAACAAGTATTTGATTGAAACCTGAAAAGCCATCAAGCAATGAAATTCTGGATGACCCCACTACTCTTTGTAGGATGTGGTCCATCTTTGGCAATGGGTAGTGGTCTTGAAGGGAGAATTGGTTTAAATTTCTCAAATCTACACAAAGCCTAATCTCACCTGTTTTCTTTCTTGTGGGAACAAGATTGGATACCCATTCAGAAAATCTGATGGGTGCTATTATGCCAGCCTCAAACATTCTTTTCACTTCCTTCTCAATCAAAGGGAGAAGCATAGGATTGATTCTCCTTAGTTTCTGTTTGAAGGGCTTTTGATTTGGTTTTAAGGGAATGGTATGTTGAATAACAGAGGTGTCATAGGACTTCAAGTCCTCATAACTCCAAGAAAACACATCTTGAAACTCTTTGAACAAATCCACATACTTTGGTTTTTGATCAGGTGGCAGATTTTTGGACAATTTAATCATTTTGGGCTTCTCTGTTGTCCCAATGTTGTATTCTTCTATGGCAGCGTTTAAGGGCTGCATCTTAGGATTTTTGGGGACATCATTAGCATCAAACATATCTTCTAATGGAGTGAGGCCAGCATGCAGAAAGTTGTCTTTCAAATCAATGATCTCTGCCTCTGTTTCAGCTATTTGTTCTATATGCATTTGTTTCAATTCCTCTATATTTTCTTCATCAAAGATGGTTGGCTGTAGCATTTTTCTAGTTGTTTTAGCTATTACAGTCTACTGATTTTCGCTTAGTTGCTGTTGTGAATCATCCACGGCATCTATATCAATGTTTATATTTGAAAACTCTTGCTGCAAAGTAAGGAAATTGTTAATTTGTGCATCATTTTCAAATACTTGCCAATCTTTGACATTGTTAGGGACTACAGGCCTGTGCTTTATCTCATCAGTAAAGTGGTGATTGGGCTCAAAGGGCAGCTTGCAAGTGCTAGCAAAAGTAGCTAGACTATGAGCATGCATGTTATGGCTTCTAGAAATCTTAGCAAGCTTGGATTCGATGAAGGAATTGAGTATTTCTGTGGCAGCAGACCTGTAGGCTCTCAGCCTATTGTCATTGGTAACAAAGTTTCCTTTCATTTGTTGTATGATTAAATTGGAGTCACCTAGAATGGACACTTTTGCAGCTCCTAGAGCTTTGAGCAGTTTAAGGCCTAAAAGGAGAGCCTCATACTTTGCCATGTTGTTGGTGCATTTGAAGTTTAGTCTGTAAGCATGAGCCTCTGCATGGTTGTTATGTGTATTGTGAATCCATATTCCTGCCCCTGCTCCTAGCTTATTAACAGAACCATAAAACTCTAAATACCATGTGATTTCTTGCTTGTGGTTAGTATTAAGAGTTTCAGTTATTTTAGGATTGGGCAGATTTGAATTTTCTATTTGGGGAGGTTCTTCTTGTATGCTGGTTGCATTGGTTGTTTTGACAGTTTCATAAGTATGGGCAACCGATTCTTCATTGATGTGTGTGTCTAGTTCTAAAGCCAAAGGCTTGACATCAATCATCATTAAACAAAATAAATGAATCCATATCAGAATGGATTGAGTAAATTGGAAATTTTTGGGGCTTTTCCTCTCTACTTACCACATATTTCATAAGTGTTTCCCTATACAGTCTCTTTGGTTGCCCAAAGACTGAAATAGTGGCATAAGAGAGGTCTAGTTGGAGAGATCCTTGGAGTTTTTCTCCCCACGATCTTGATAACAACATGCCATACTTTGGTGGAATGTCAGCAACCACCACATCCATTAGTATTGTTTTGTTGGGGCATTGGACTAAAGACACACAAAGGTCTTTGACTAAGCCTAAACACTTGACCTGACTTGAGTCAAAGGAGAATAAGTCTTTGTAGGGTGTTGTAACATCAAGGTTTAGTTTCTCCATTACAGCTTTGGGCATAAGGTTGTGTGAGGCACCTGAGTCAAACATAGCATTGAGCAACACTTTATCATGTATGTGCAAACTGACATCAAAGGGTAGAACAGATCCATATGTTGATTTTCCATTAAATTCTGTCCGAACAGCAGCTCAGGCTGATCATCAAGAACATTCACATCATCCTTGTTCTCTGGGATTTGCAGCGATCTTTTGATCTGCTGTCTGTAGATGTCATGTTTGGCAATTTCAGATAAAGGGACGGATATCTTAAGTTTGCCAATCTCTGCTTCTAAGTCAAATGGTTTCTCCAATGGAGTCTTTGTGTTGGCAGTGGCAGATTTCCCTTTTTCAAGTGTATTTTCTTCGTTTTTATCTTGATTATCAGCGTTATTGTGAGTGATATCTTGTGGGTCTCTGTTTTGGGAAGGCTCTTGGGAGTGCTGTCCGAATTTTCCTTTGAAGGAAAGGACACAAGAGGCTGATTTTTAGAAGGTTGATCATCAATTACATCCTCTATGGTTACTTGCTGCAGGTTTGGGACAGTTTTCTCAGCGTGTTCCACGATAGCAGCCTTGCCTCTAATCTTGTTGGGTTGTTTGCCCTCCTTTGGTTTGCTAGGTTCAAGAATTTCAATGGTCCTTGTTCTTAGTTTATACTGCTTGTGCACCTCATACACAACAGAATCATAGCCTTGTTTAAAGTCAAAAGAATCTCCGGCTTGGGTTTGGAAATGATTGGTATCATCACTGTTTTGGTCTTCTTTGGATAAGAAAACATGTTGCTCATTCTTCAAACCCATTAGGTTGATATGAGAGTCTTCTAATGGCTCATTAGTTGTTGATGTCTCAGCGTAATTTTCCTGAAAAGGAGGTCTTATATCACGGTCTGGGCTTGCCCTTCCAGCATTTGGATTTTGATTTTTCCTGAAATTTGGGTTCCTGACAGTGTTGGCTTGCTGCCCGTCCCATGTAGATTTCCTTTCAACGCTTTCCACTCTATCTCCCAGCCTGTGCATGCCACTGATAATAGCATCCAGCTTTTGGTCTAAGGCTGAGGGTTCTTCCTTGAAGGTGGTTCTTCTCTCAGTTCTAGCTCTTTTTCTTTTGGCAATTAGATTTGCCTCTACGCTAACAGCAACATTTTGCATGTCTGCAAGGCTTTGAGGGGCTCTTTCCCTTAACTGATAAGCCATGTCAGTATCAAAACCATCGGGGAATTTATACAAAGCTAGATTAGGTGGAGGTCTAAGGTTCTGTGGGATTGCATTATAAACATTATTAAATCTTGCACAATAGTCCAAGACAGTCTCCTGAGGGCCTCTTTTGATGGTGTCATATTCAGCTAGAATGTGCAGTGGATCTTTCCTTTTATCCCATCTATTAAGAAATGTTTGGTAAAGGGCCTCTGGGTTAGCTATGGAATTTGCAGCAAGGGCTCTAAACCAGGGCCTTACATCTCTTGTTAAAATTTGGGCAAAAATCTTCATTCTTACACTATCATCATCTATCTCGTATTTCTCAAAATAGTCTTGCATCTTTTTGGTATGTTGCAGAGCTGTGCAAGAACCAGTACCATCAAAATAAGTGATTTTTGTTTGATAATCCTGAGGCATAGCCCCGGGATTTGCAGGCAACTGTAAAGGAGCATATCTGTTAGCCATATTTACAGGGATAAGTGGAACAACAGGGATAAATGGAACAACTGGAACAACTGGGATAGTAGGAGTAGTAGTGGTAGTATGTTGAGTGAATGGAGGTGTGGAAAAGGTGCTTGGAGAGGTGGATGAAGAACAAGGGGAACTAGGGGTTGAATGAAATAAAACTTCGACAGGGGTTGGAACACAGCATGGCTGAACTATTTCGGACTAGAATCAGCAAAATCCTCTTTTCGCTCTAGTTTTCTGAGGTTTTTTGGGATTAAATTCGGATTTTCAAAAGCAGCTAGGGGATTTGGGTCTGGATTTAACCTTGTATAACGTGAATTCTTTTTGGGAGCGAGCTTCTAACTTGCATTTTTGGGGATTTTTCTAAGAATATATGGGTTAGAAAGAAACTTTTAAAGGTCTGGTTCTTTCCCAGTGGAGCTTTCCAACTTGATTTGTGAAATTATCTGAGGATTTTCCCCAGTGGATTCGCCATTATGTTAACACTCAGGTTGTCCCTAATCTCCTTAAGAGATACGGCCGAGGTAACCACAAACCAATCTTTGGACTGCAGGTCCTAGCCTACCTACAATCAGAGAGGGCTCTCTCTTTCTGATTTAGCTTTGTTGAGGATGATTTTAGGCTAATTATGGACTTCTTTGGGTTTTGTTTAAGTTTTGGTGGGATGATTGATGTTTTCAAGTAGGGAGGCATGCATAGTATGAGAGGTTCAAACCATTGGGCATGGAGTCATGGAGTAGGGCTGCTGGTGTGTTTTCTTGCTCACAAGAGTAATATAGAGCGGGATAGCTACACATGAAACAATCATTCAAGCTAAAAAGGATGAAATGAAGGCTAAGGAATGAAAGGCAACTAAGAATCTCTCATTTAGCTTAACAGAGGGAAGGTGAGTGAACTATATCTAGGACCAGTCAAGAATTCCTAAATAACAGTCATACATGAATGAAATAGAGCAAATATGAGCCATGAGGAATTCATATTTATGCCTAAATCAGAAGAAAACATATAGAAGTCACAGAAACTGAGCATAGAGTGCAACCAAGCAAATTCTAAGCTAATCTTTCTTTCTGTAACTTAGATGGTGATATATGTATGATATAAACATATATGAATTTAAAACATAGGTAAGAAACACTTATTGGGCCATGTAGCAGCACAAGAATTCTATATTTCACTCTTCAGCCATTAATAACACAACAGACAGTCCATCCTCCAAGATTTTCAGCAGTCTTTAATTATAGAAGTCCTCAAATATACAGTGCGAGTCTCTCTTAAAGAAAATCAACCAACCAACCCTTTAAACAATGCAGAGGGTGGTATATATAGAAAAATATGTACAGACTAGATCTTGAATAGATCTTCAAGGGGAAAAATATCTCAAAAATATCTATCAAAACAGATCTTAAATAGATCTGTGGCAATAACTGTCTTTACTCCTAAATTGTACTAAAAATAAATGCATGAAAGATCTAAATGAGCTGCGTTGGGGGGCAACAGCCTCAAAAATGGATTAATGAGGTCCTTTGAGCCATGCGCTGTCCTCTTGGCCATAACTGTGCATTGGGCCTGCAGCGCTGCTCTCAAATGTGGCTTGATACATTGTTCTGGTAATAACTGGGCTTTAAATTCATTCATCTGCGCCTGCAAGTGGTTCTGCTGCCTTAAGTGGCCAAAACTGTGAGTTGGTGAGCCTTTATGGCTCTAAAGTGCTTTAATGACTTTGCTGGGGCCTTTTGCTTTCATCTTCTTTGAGAAATCTTCCACTGATACTCTTTGTCGCTTCCTTGATATGCTTTGGCATGCACCTGGTCTGCTTCTTGGCTTCCGAATGCCTTAACTGTCAAATCGACACTTTATGGCCGTTGTTCGGCCTCCAATACCTGCTGTGAGGCCTCCTGCCACCTTTGGGAGACTATTGGCCCTTGGCCGATCCAAAAATGCTTTTAAAACTGATGAAAACGCAAAAATTGGCTGAAAGGCAGAGCCCGGAGGCAAGCCGATGCCGAATCCCTGTTTTGGGCAATGTTTTGACTTGGAGCGATTCAAAAATAGCTTAAAAAAACCATCGTTCTTCGCAGCTTGGGCGGGCGCGGGCACCGCATGAACAAACTTAGACAAATGCCCCTTTTTCCACAAAACAGGCGGAATGCCATATAACTGTAAAATTCATGAATTTTGGGCGCTGGCGGCAACTGTTCATTTTATTAAATGTTGGCCGTTGGATTCGGCGCAGGTTGATCCAACGGCCCAGATTTCATCGCCATATTGCATCGGGGTGGACCGTCGGAGCAGCTTTAACATACATATGAAATGTAATGCGATGGGCCTGTTAGCCTCCTGCTGCAGCAGGTTAATCATCTTTCATGATCGACAGTTTTACATGCCAAATATGTCGTGCTATGCATGTTGCAATGCTCCATATTTTCTACAGATGGCCAAAGAAGTATCCATAAGAGTATGCTAGTCTAAGGGCCACTGTTGTGTTCCAATTTTGATAAGCGGTCCATTTTTTGGTTTAAGGCAGTTTTTCAGTTGGAGGTACTCAGGCTGGAGTTCACTAACCTCTCTCTTCTTCTCATCACCCTTATTATATAAACTCCCTATTAGTTTTCCCTTCCCCTATTAAAATCATGTATATAAATCCCCTTATGTAAATATTCCCCCCTGGCATTATAGCCATAATTCTACTAAGTCCGGGAAATCACAGTCCATCTGGGATTGTTTTTAGCCCATCCGCGTCATTGAGGAACTAGTTTGACATCTGGTCAGCTAGTAACCTCTCCCTTAACCCTAAAAACCCCTAAAAAACCCATATTCCGCCCCTAACCCAAAGTTTCTATGCATAAATATTAACCCGCGCCTGTGAAAACCCGCATAAACCTGTTTTTCTAAGTTTTAACCCATCCGCCGCGCGTATTAAAAAGGGAATATTCCTACGAATATTCCCACCCATTAACCCGCCTTCCCTTCACGTCCGCTGCCAACCGTTGGATCGCCTGCTCCGCAGATCTACGGCTGGCGGGCATCCTCATCCCCGACGCGCCCGGCCTTTAACGTCCGGGAGTTTGGCCGTTTTGCCGCCGTACTCCTTTCACGCGTCAAGCGCTGGGCTGTGGCGGAGCCCCTCCCTTCGAAACCGCCATCCCCGAAAAGCGATGCGCCATATACCGCTTACCGCCTCCTGCCGGGTGACGTCACCACCTACGTCACCCCTTGCACAGTCATACCCCACGTCACTCCCTTGTCCAGTCACCGACGAGTCACCTGCCTACGTGGCCTCTTGCCACGTCACTGCCATGTGTCCCCGCCACCGTACCTGCCATGTCATCGTCCATACATGATGACGTCATGCTGACATCATCCCGCCACGTCACCATGCTGACGTCATACTGACGTCACCTGCCATACAATGTTGACGTCATCAGCACTTTTTTGGGCGCAAAGGCGCAAAAATCGCACTTCGGAGCCCCGAAATCGAATTCTGAGGCAGTTTTTGATGAGCGATTTTCGCCTATCGTAAATCGCTCATCGCAAGATTTTTTGGGCCAAAATAGAGAATCTTCAGGGAATCTTTAGGGAATCTTCTCACCATGCGGCCCCAGGAAGCCCGAAAAGGCGCGAAAATGATCTGTTTTCTTCATAGAGCATACCAAAATGATCAGAAGACAATTCCAGATGATGCCGAGGCCGAACAGCGGCCATTTACTGGTGATTAGACCCGCAGCACATCAGATCAGCAGCCCAGATTTTGTCAGAGAGTATCAGTGGAAGAAAAGACGCCAGAGAGTATCAGTCAAGGTTTTTTAGGGGCTCGAGGCACCTGAACATTGATGAAGCCCCCAGAAAGTCAAATCAATGAGCATCAACCCATCCTTTCCTTCAAATCACCATTAAGTCATTCAAAGCACCAGGACAGCAAGGAAGTAGAAACCCATACTCATTTATTGTAGAAAACACTACAGCAAGCCACCGAGGACAACATCATTTATTCAGTTTTGACACATTGGCCCTGAGCACGGCCCGAGATATTTTTTGCATTCATTTTTAGATAGGATTAGGTCAAGTAGTCATTTTTATGACCTAATTAGGTCAAGATGTAATAAAGGAACTCCGCAGAGAGTTTTTGCCCTATATATACCACCTTCTGTATAGTTTTAAGGGTTGGTTAATTGAGATTTTCACTAGAGACTCGTTGTGTATACCTGAACTTTTCTGTAATCAAAGATTGCTTAAAGCTTGGAGAGCGAACTGTCTGTTGCTGATGAATGTTCTGAAGAGTTTGAAGATGGAATTCCTGCGCTGTGGTTTGAAGCAATAAGTGCCTCTTATCTCTGTTTATGTGTTGGCCATTATCTAAACAGCAGAAAAAAGGAATAGCCTAGAATTAGTTTAAACACTCTCTATGCTCAATTTCTGTTGTTTCTTCATGTTTTCCTCTAAAAGAATTGGTTATGAATATTGAATTCCTCTCAGCTCATGTTTACCCCAATTCACCTGTGCTGGCCAATTATCTAGGGATTCTTAACTGCCCCTAGGTAGCGCCCTGTTATTTTCTTTGCTAATTTGTTGGAGAGATTCTTAACTGCCTCTCTTTCTTCAGCATTCATTCCATCCTTTGAACCTAAAAGTTGCTTCTGCTTCAGTTATCTTGCTCCATTTTCCCCTCACTATTATTAAGGAAATACACCAGCAGCTCCCCTCCTCGACTCCACGCCCAATGGTTTGAAACATTCAGATTATACTTTGCCTCTCTACCTGAAAGTGTCAGTTTTCCCACCAAAACTCAATCAAACCCCCTGTGCATCATATCTAGCCTAAAATCACCCTTTTCAACAAAGCTAAATCATAAAGAGAGAGCCCTCTCTGACTGCAGGTAGGCTAGGACCTGCAGTCCAAAGTTGGTTTGTGGTTACCTCGGCCATATCCCTTTAGGAGTCAAAAGGGACAACCTGAGTGATAACATAATGGCGACTCCGCTGGGGAGATGAATCATGTGTTTATTAGTGTAAATCCTCAATTTTGACCAGTTCGCCTCGTTTTCTGGAGAAAGTGTTCCTTTTCTTCAGGGTTTTTCATGTTCAGCTCTGATCCGTGACGGTGGACAAAGATCAGGCACTTCAAGGTTAATTCATCCACCTGGCGACTCCACATCATCCTCATAATAAAGACTCCGATGGAGAAATGAACCTGAAGGAATTATACAAGCAGATCAGGCTCTTGACTTGGACTATCATCCAAGATATCATGTTCTTTCTCCCGCACCAGATTTTGTTGTGCATATTGTACTTTAAAAACGATTTTATGTCAGATTTTTATGTTTTTCCTTTGGAAAAGATTGTTGAAAAGCCTCCTTGCACATCAGAGCAGCAGCTTTCAAATGCTGTTGAAGATCATCATACAGCCAAGGAGGAACCAAAAATAGAACCCATTCTTCTAGTTCCTGTACATACTCATGTGCCTCGTAAAGTTCCTGAAAGATATAAGCCGCTCATCCTGCCTCCTGTGCTTGGTCCCCTACCGGCAAATAATCCTGAATATCTCCCTAGATTTGATGGAGAGAATGGCATTACTGCCCATAAACATATCCAGGTTTTTGAAGATTATCTTAATACATTTGAAGTGGAAGATGAAGATGTCAGTCTTAGACTATTTTCCCTTTCTTTGCAAAGCGAAGCTAGGACTTGGTTTAAAGCGTTGCCTGAGGCGAGCATCTCTAAGTTTCAGCAATGTGCCAAGCTTTTCCTTGATAAATGGATGATTAGAGGTAATCTCTTCACGCTCATTGAAGAATACAATCATTTAGAAAGGCATCCAGATGAATCTGTTCAGCAGTTTTCGGACAGATTCAATCAAGTTTATCAGTCCATGCCTTTAAATATAAGACCTCCCCTTGATTTAGCTCTATTGCAATATCCTAGAGCATTTGACACAGAAATGGAGTTCTGTTTGAGAGAAAGAGGCCCGTCCACTTTGAAACAGATGCAAGACATAGTTGTGGATGTAGAGGCAAATTTAAGAAGGAGGGAAGAACAGCGCAAAGCAGAGCAAGAAGAGAGATTTCATAGTGTGTTACAAAAGACAGAGGAAATGATGCAGCTGATCACAATGAAAGTGGAATGTTCAGAGCACCAGAACAGATCTGTTTCACAACAGGAAAGTAGTGACATTCACAAACAAACCTGCCACGAAACAGATGACATATTCATCCGGCCATACATGATGGAGCAGTCTCCTGATATACTGTGTGAATATAATAGCTTCTCTTCTTTCAACTGTCTGCCCAAATATGATCTGTATGATGATGACTATGAGCCTAACGATCAAATCAGCCTTGCAGAGGAATCAGATCCTATTTTGGCAGGAAGCAGTGTTCATGTTCAGCAACCTGAACCCAATAATCAGCATGCCCATCTCAGCTATGAAGAAAAGGAAGAAAACGCAGAGTGCGTTGATTTCAGTGAAGGAACTTTACCCTTTTGTTTTGAATATTTTCAATTTATCAAGGATAACTATCATGCTATATATGATCAAGTGTCACCACGTGCTGCTATTGACCGTCTGGAGGTTAATCAAGATATTGTTCCAAAGGTATTGCCTCTAATTTTGCAGCCCCAAAGAGCCATTGAATATCAGATTGAGGTGGATCCAGAAGCAACAGTATACGACCAAATAATCCAAGTGGATCCCCCGCCTCATTATTTTCAGCCATCTGAGTTGTTCAAAGAAGAAGAAGACCAGTAGCCTGCACAGATAAGTCAAGTTCTATTCGAGCCAGATTGTAACAAATTAAAAACACCTCTGCAAGTTCTAAATGACCTATCCGCTGGCAGGCAGAATGATGAAAGAGATCAGTGATCTTCTCCATTAACAGGCTGCAAGGCTCAGTATCGAGTTGTCGATGATCTCCCGACTCCAAGGCGTGGTAGTGATCCTCAACCTTTGTACAATTCTTTAATTCAGCCTAGAAATTGTATATATATGTTGCAGGACAGTTTTGTATAGTATTTAAACACCGCAAAGGAGGTCAATAGCTTCCTGATCTTCTCAAAGATTGACAAAGCCATAACAAATTGCAAAATCTCAGTTGCTCTCACCGACAAGCACAAGCAGCAAAGACCACTCATGTTATTATTGCTTAAGTGGCTGCATCGGCTATTTCACTTCACCTAACAACAAAGTAAGTACTGGGTAGGGTAGGTAGGTAGGTAGGATCAATAAGGCAGCCAGCCAAGGGAAATTTACAGAACACAGCAACAATTGAATAAAAGGCAGTCTAACCTGCTGTTCTTGACTTTTCACAAGGAAAAGCCATCCCCAAGTGGAGCCAATGTTAGCCTCCTGCTGCAGCAGGTTAATCATCTTTCATGATCGACAGTTTTACATGCCAAATATGTCATGCTATGCATGATGCAATGCTCCATATTTTCTACAGATGGTCAAAGAAGTATCCATAAGAGTATGCTAGTCTAAGGGCCACTGCTGTGTTCCAATTTTGATAAGCAGTCCATTTTTCGGTTTAAGGCAGTTTTTCAGTTGGAGGTACTCAGGCTGGAGTTCACTAACCTCTCTCTTCTTCTCATCACCCTTATTATATAAACTCCCTATTAGTTTTCCCTTCCCCTATTAAAATCATGTATATAAATCTCCTTATGTAAATATTCCCCCCTGGCATTATAGCCATAATTCTACTAAGTCCGGGAAATCACAGTCCATCTAGGATTGTTTTTAGCCCATCCGCATCATTGAGGAACTAGTTTGACATCTGGTCAGCTAGTAACCTCTCCCTTAACCCTAAAAAACCCATATTCCGCCCCTAACCCAAAGTTTCTATGCATAAATATTAACCCGCGCCTGTGAAAACCCGCATAAACCTGTTTTTCTAAGTTTTAACCCATCCGCCGCGCGTATTAAAAAGGGAATATTCCTGTGAATATTCCCACCCATTAACCTGCTTTCCCTTTGTGTCTGCCGCCAACTGTTGGATCACCCGCCCCGCAGATCTACGGCTGGCGGGCATCCTCATCCCCAGCGCGCCCGGCCTTTAACGTCCAGGAGTTCGGCGGTTTTGCCGCCGTACTCCCGCCACGCGTTAGGCGCTGGGCTGTGGCGGAGCCCCTCCCTTCGAAACCGCCATCCCCGAAAAGCGGTGCGCCATATACCTCTTACCGCCTCCTGCCGGGTGACATCACCACCTACGTCACCCCCTGCACAGTCATACCCCACATCACTCCCCTGTCCAGTCACCGACGAGTCACCTGCCTGCGTGGCCTCCTGCCACGTCACTGCCACGTGTCCCCACACCATACCTGCCATGTCATCGTCCGTACATGATGACGTCATCCCGCCACGTTGCCATGCTAACTTCACCCGCTGTACAATGTTGACGTCATCAGCAGTTTTTTGGGCGCAAAGATGCAAAAATCGCACTTCGGAGCCCCAGAATCGAATTCTGAGGCAGTTTTTGTTGAGCGATTTGCGCCTATCGCTCATCGCAGGATTTTGTGGGCCAAAATGGAGAATCTTCAGGGAATCTTTAGGGAATATTCTCACCATGCGACCCCAGGAAGCCTGAAAAGGCGCAAAAATGATCCGTTTTCTTCACAGAGCATACCAAAATGATCAGAAGACAATTCCAGATGATACCGAGGCCGAACAACGGCCATTTACTGGTGATTAGACCCGCAACACATCAGATCAGCAGTCCAGATTTTGTCAGAGAGTATCAGTGGAAGAAAAGACGCCAGAGAGTATCAGTCAAGGTTTTTTAGGGGCTCGAGGCACCTGAACATTGATGAAGCCCCCAGAAAGTCAAATCAATGAGCATCAACCCATCCTTGCCTTCAAATCACCATTAAGGCATTCAAAGCACCAGGACAACAAGGAAGCAGAAACCCATACTCATTTATTACAGAAAACACTGTAGCAAGCCACCGAGGACAACATCATTTATTTAGTTTTGACACATCAGCCCTGAGCACGGCCCGAGATATTTTTTGCATTCATTTCTAGATAGGATTAGGTCAAGTAGTAATTTTTATGACCTAATTAGATCAAGATGTAATAAAGGAACTCTGCAGAGAGTTTTTGCCCTATATATACCACCCTCTGTATAGTTTTAAGGGTTGGTTAATTGAGATTTTCACTAGAGTCTCGCTGTGTATACCTGAACTTTTCTGTAATAAAAAATTGCTTAAAGCTTGGAGAGCGAACTGTCTGTTGCTGATGAATGTTCTGAAGAGTTTGAAGATGGAATTCCCGCGCTGCGGTCTGAAGCAATAAGTGCCTCTTATCTCTGTTTATGTGTTTGCCATTATCTAAATAGCAGAAAAAATGAATAGCCTAGAATTAGTTTAAACACTCTCTATGCTCAATTTATGCTGTTTCTTCATGTTTTCCTCTAAAAGAATTGGTTATGAACATTGAATTCCTCCCGGCTCATGTTTACCCCAATTCACCTGTGCTGGCCAATTATCTAGGGATTCTTAACTGCCCCTAGGTAGCGCCCTGTTATTTTCTCTGCTAATTTGTTGGAGAGATTCTTAACTGCCTCTCTTTCTTTAGCATTCATTCCATCCTTTGAACCTGACAGTTGCTTCTGCTTTAGTTATCTTGCTCCATTTTCCCCTCACTATTATTAAGGAAAGACACTAGCAGCTCCCCTCCTTGACACCACACCCAATGGTTTGAAACATTCAGATTATACTCTGCCTCTCTACCTAAAAGTGTCAGTTTTCCCACCAAAACTCAATCAAACCCCTGTGCATCATATCTAGCCTAAAATCACCCTTTTCAACAAAGCTAAATCATAAAGAGAGAGCCCTCTCTGACTGCAGGTAGGCTAGGACCTGCAGTCCAAAGTTGGTTTGTGGTTACCTCGGCCGTATCCCTTTAGGAGTCAAAAGGGACAACCTGAGTGATAACAGGGCCGATCGTCGATATCGCATCGATGATCACCCATCGGGCAGTCAATGGAGAAATGGATACATATATGGAGCGATGGCAGCGAATGATGTGAAAGGATCGGAGCCATTGATCTGGGCCCCAATCCAACGGGTCTCGATCAATCGCTGATTGGCGATCGGTGGGAACCGGGGGTGCGGCCCATACAAATTCAGCGATGGGATAGTGTCTATGTATGCAATGCGATAGAAATATCATAATCGGCGGTCGGGGCGGGGGCGTATATAATATGGCATGATATATGGGATATGCCAATTGCCGATTAGCGATATTGCAATCGGCGATCGGCGAACCATCAGTCACAAAAAAGTAAAGCCATCACTTTAGTCGCCGCAACCTCCGACAGCGATATCGCGTCGGAGGGAGGGCATAAGCATCGAAGGCATGACTTTATAAAATAAAAAGGGTTTTGATTAGATCGGAGGGGTAAAAAGGATGATTTTGTACATCGGGAGGGGCATATGAAGATCAAAAAGTGATTTTAAATGCTTTTGAGGTATTTTTAATGGTGTTTGAAGGGATTCTAATGCTACAGAAGGGGTCCGAAAGCATGAAAGGAAGGATTTAGGCCTTGAAAAGGGTAAAATCAAAGTAAATTGAGGTTTTTTACACTTTGGAAGGGACTTTATGCATAGGAATGAGTCCTAAATGCATTTGGAAAGGGATTTGAGAGGAACAAAGGGGCAAATGAGGGTTCTTGCTAAGTTTCAGATAAACTTAGCAATTCCCAAGCATGCTTATGGTTATTTTTCAACCAGGGGGAGGGGATATGTACATAGGGGAGCTATTTAGCTTTTTTTAGTAGGGGAAAGTGAAATAGATATGGAGTTACATAGTATAGTTAGAAATTAATATGAGAATGATAAGAAAGCGCTAAGTTTAGAGATCTTAGGCTTAAAAGGGGAGATAGAACTTTGTAGAGGACATATGAACACCCCTTAAGTAAAGAAGATCTTTACTAAGGGAAATGATATGAAACATGATGAATTAAAGAGATATCAAGCAGATCTTGACCTCTTTGGGGAAGTTAGTGAATGATTTGGGAGTAGGACGAAGGGGGAATTAGACATGCCTCGCTTGAGTTGCTCCAAATGGACTTTGCCTTGCAATTGTGATTGAGTAGGTATAACACTTGAAAATATAAAATAGATCACAATCCATCATTCTGCCACCACAAGACTACCTACCCGGCCTACTTACCTAGCATTTTTTCTTCTTTTTGGTTTGGGTGCACTTGAACTAGGAAACTCAGCTTTTCAACTTTTCTTCTTGCTGTCCTCCTATCTATATCTACCCTTATTGCATCTAGGGGCTCAGATTAAGCTGTTGAGCGCCCAAGATTCTCTACCTATCTACAAATCTGCCAAGATTAGGCTGTTTGGTCAGATATTCATTCTCTACATTCTACAACAAGAAATTGAAACCTAGGGAGGCCAAGATTAAGCTGTTTGGCCTTCCCTTAACTAGAAAGCTCATCAAAAAATGGATTAACACATCAAAATGGAACAAAGCAGTGGCATTTAGACTAGCACACTTTCATGGCCTCTTTTTTGGCCTCTTTTGGGAATGTGGAGCATTGCAGCATGCAAAATATGACATATTTGGCATGTAAAAATGTCAATCATGAAATATGAACACCTGTTGCAATAGGAGGCTAACAGGATCCAAGGGAAATCTCATTGTATTTGTTCTATATTCTCGTCATTGTTTATTCTATGTCTTTTAGAATTCATTTGCATGTAATTTTTATACAAGGTTAAAACATACATTTGGTACCAGAGTTGTTTCGGCTTCAAGAAGATATATTCACTACTAAGGGGTTTTTCTCAGGCTTGTGGTAAGCCCTGTTCAGTGGGAGATCTGTGGGATCGATTCTTTCGGTGAAAGAATATGGCGAGTAGTGGAAATAAATAGATCGATAAATTTAATCGTCAATGTTTTGAGTTGTGGAAACCCAAGATGGAGTATTTTTTGGTGGATAAATATCAGTGGATCGTGGTAGATTCGGGTACCAAACCAATGACAATCTCAGATGAAGTCTGGGCAAGGTTGGATCAAGAAGAAAAGAGCACAATACAGATATGTATCTCAGATTCAGTATTGTTGAATGTATTAGGAGAAGCTACAATGAAGGCTTTGTGGGGAAAGTTAGGGACTTTGTACCAATCTAAGTCTTTCGTGAACAACTTGTTCCTATAGAAAAAGTTGTATAACCTAAGGATGAAGGATGGAGACCTAGTGACAAAGAATTTCAACACCTTTAATACTGTGGTAAGGCAATTGTTATATTTTGATAATAAAATTTCATATGAGGATAAGTGCATGAGTTTGTTGTGTTCTCTATGAGATTCATGGGATAGTCTGGTTATTGTAATATGTAGCAATACAACTAACATGAAGTTTGATGAAATAGTCTCATCCTTGTTGTCGGAGGAGATGAGATGGAAAATTATGGAGGGCCATAATGGATATTCCTTGTCTATATGAGGACGATCCCAGAAAAGAAACAAAAATAAGTCCTCGAGTGGGAGATCTAAATATAGAAGGAGATCTAAATCTCCAGGAAAAGTTGTAAAGGTGTGCTGGAAATGTGGAAAGGAAGGGAACTTCAAAAAGTATTGTAGATATAAAGCTCCAAAGAAAGGAAAGGGATATGATTATTCTCCTTCTGTAGAGGTGAAAACCACCTCAGATGAAGGTGGGGATGTGTACTTGACTTCTTCTTCAAGTACACATGTAGATCATAAGGCATGGTTGATTGACTGAGGTGCATCCTTTCACTCAACTCCCCATAGGGAGTGTTTCTATGAGTATGAGAAATATGATGGTGGTGACGACTTCTTAGAGGATGACAGGAAGGCTAGAATCATTAGATGTGGAAAAGTGAAGTTGAAGTTGCAAGGTGGAAGGATTAGAAAACTTTGAGGTGTTCTGAATATTCCTTCATTGGCTAGAAATCTGATTTTTGTAAGCAAGATGGATGATGCAAAAACATTTTTTGAGAAATATACCTACAGTATGGTTCAGGGAGCGTTGGTATTGATGCAGGGATTTCATACTGGAACTATGCACAATATTATGGGTAGTATTCTTATTGATAGGTGCAACAGTTTTGTGGTTCCTAAAAGTGAGCAGAAAATCTAGTGGTCTCCGGAGAAAAGACCATGTTATGGCATCAAAGGCTTGGAAATATTGGAGAGAAGGGCCTTTGAATACTTCATGGTAATGGTATGGTAGAAGGCATGTCTAATTTCTCTCTCGATTTCGGTTTCTGTGAAAATTATGTATATGGGAAGTAGAATCGAGTGAGTTTCCCCTCTCGTGCTAAGAGGGAAAAAGGGATATTAGAGCTTGTGCACAGTGATGTGTTTGGACATGTGCTAGTTCCATCATTGGTTAATTTTGTGTACTATGTATCATTTATATATAACTTCTCAAGGAATACATGGACATATTTCCTCGGGAAGAAAACTGAAGTCTTTGCTAGGTTTAAGAATTTAAGGCTATGGTGGAAAATCAGAGAGAAAAAAAGATAAAGGTGTTGATGACAGATAATGGTGGAGAGTTCTACAAGAAGGAATTTGAAGATTTATGTAAGAATTGAGGTATAGCACGACATAAGACTACTCCATACACACCTTAGAAAAATATAGTTGCAGAAAAAATGAACAGGACATTGATGGAAAAGGCAAGAAGCATGCTTAGTGGTGTCACGTTAGGACAAGAATTATGGGAAAAACCGATGGAGACTACATGTTACCTGGTTAATAGATCACCTTCATCAGTGTTGGAGGATAAGACTCCACAAGAGGTATGGATTGGTAAAAAAACCCTCTCTTTCACAACTGAGGGTATTTAGATGTGATGCATATGTACATGTTCCAAAGGAGAAAAGAACCAAGTTAGATATTAAATCTGAAAGGTGCATCTTTATTCGGTATAAGGATGGTTTAAAAGGTTATAATATTTGGAACCCAAAAACAAGGAAGGTTGTGTACAGTCGAGATGTGGTGTTTAGAGAGGTGAAAGATGTTATTAAACATGAAGTCCTACGAAAAGAACCTAAGAATATAGAGTTAAAGCTAAAGGAGGAAGAATCAGAATCTACAACAAAACAAGAGTCAGAAGATGAAGAGCCACAAACTCCAGTTATGAGAAGATCAGTTCGAGAAAGAAGGCAACCAAAAAGGTATAGTCCATTTGATTTTTGTTCAATTTTTTCTTTATCTATTACTGATGATGATCCTATAACTGTCAGGGAGGAAGTAGATTCAGCGGATGTAAAACTCTGGAAACAGGCTATGGTTGATGAAATGGAATCTTTGGACAAAAATGAGGCTTGGGATCTGGTTGAGTTTTCAGCTGCAAGGAAACCCATTAGAAGGAAATGGGTGTTTAAGAAGAAGATGAATGCAGAAGGAAAGGTGGAGAAATACAAATCTTGGTTGGTAGCAAAAGGTTATTCCCAGGTATCGGGAATTGAATTAGATGATATTTTTTCTCATGTTTCCAAGGTATCTTCTATTAGATTACTTTTATATGGTGTTGTTGCTTTTGATTTTTAGATAGGACAGATGGATGTGAAGATAACATTTCTTCATAGGGATCTGAAAGAAGAGGTCTACATGAAGAAACCTGACGGCTTTGCGGTGAAGGGAAAGAAAGAACTGGTATGCAAGTTAGAAAAGTCTTTGTATGGGTTAAAATAGTCACTAAGGTTGTGGTATCAGAAATTTGACACATATATACAGGGACTTGGCTTCACCAGAAGCAAAGAGGATCATTGTGCATATTTTAAATTAAATGGTGACTGTGTTATTTATCTGGTCTTATATGTGGATGATATGTTGTTGATTGGAAATGACAAAAAAATTATATAAGATTTGAAGACCCAATTGTCCTCTAAATTCAACCTAAAGGATATTGGTGTTGCAAACAATATTTAGGGCATGTAAATTAAATGAGATCGAGCAAAAGGGAAGCTTTGATTAAACTAGAGAAAGTATGTCGACACAATATTGTAGAGGTATAATATGCATGATATTAAACCAGTGAAGGTTCTTATTATTATTGGTGTAAATTTATCTGTTGAACAGTGTCCCAAGGCACAAGAAGAGGAAGAGGTAATGTCACATGTTTCATGCAAAAGTGCAGTTGGTAGCCTCAAGTATGCAATGATCTGTACTAAACCAGACATTGCACATGCAGTGGGAGCATTATGTAGGATTATGTCAGAACCAGGGAACATTGGACAAAAGAAAAGCAGGTTTTCAAGTATTTGCGTGGCACTAGTGATTATGGTCTGTGCTACCAAGGAATACCAGGATTGGATGGAGTTTTGGACATCTGTGGATTTGTTGATGCAAACTAGATTGGAGATATGGATCAAAGAAGATCTAAAAGTGGGTATGTGTTTAAACTATTTTGAGGTGCAGTTAGTTTGATGAAAAAGAGAGTTGGTAGTGGCACTTTCAACTACAGAGGCATAATACATGGAATCCACTCATGCAAGCAAGGAAGAAGTTTGGTTGCATAGATTGTGTTCAAGTATGGGGTTAGTACAACGAGCTATAAGGATAGACTGTGAAAACCAAAGTGCAATTTTCTTGGCAAAGAACCCTATTTATCATTCAAAGACAAAGAACATTTATGTTTAGTATCACTTTATTAGGGATATGGTTGAGGACAAAAAAGTGTTGATGGTAAAGGTGGACACTTTGAAGAATGTTGCAGATGCATTGACGAAGTCTGTGACCACTAAGAAGTTTTCTTGGTGTAGAGAAATAATGGGTGTTATAGGGATGGACCAATAACTAATCTCTCCTGTGACCCACTATGTGGAAAAGAAAACAACAAGTGGGAGAATGTTGGGTGAGTATTATATTCTCTCCAAGACTAGTCACGCTCATGGGGGGCTCATAGGGGAGCGGTAGCCCCCTTGCATGGCGTCTGAGGCAGTGCTCCAAGAAATTTTTCTTTGGACCCTATATTAGGTGGGTGGATCTACCTATGGCTTTGTGCATGGGTTTTGCACATGGTTTTGGGCATGATGGTTTTTTTCCCATGGTATTTTGTAGATTTGGTCAAGGGAACTATGGTTATGTTCTAATCCAGAGTTAATGGATTGTGGTTTATGAATTCTTCAGCATGTACATATATGTATTGTAACATTGAAAGTAAAATAATGAAAAATCAATCCAGTAGTCTTGATTTTGGGATCGAGGGAAAATATCGGTGTATTTGTTTTACATACTCATCATTGTTTATTTTCTATCTTTTAGAATTCGTCTACAGATAATTTTTGTACAGGGTTAAAACCTACACTTTTGGTGTAACTCGTGTTAGAATATAATTAAAAGAGCAATGAAATACACAAAATATTATGGAAACAAAAATATAGAAACACATAAAACAAGAGTGACACATATATACGTGGTTCACCCAATTTGGGCTACATCCATGAAGAAACAACCAACCCTTCCTTTTATATTATCAATCATAATGAAGAGATACAAACTACAGTAGATCCTTTGTTGTTTACTCTTCGCTCTCATACAACCTCCTCTCTCCCTTTCACTCAGAATAATAATACACAATCGCAATACAATTCACTCATATAAATCGAAGCTTTCCTTCTAGGGAAAAAAAAACCCTAAATTAACATAACTTCTATCGCCATATCATGTTAGGTCCCTATAATACTAGTATATTCCCCTTACTATTATTATTAGTGTAGACCCCTATTGTTATTTTGTGCCCATGTATCCCCCACGTTGTTATTGTCATGCCACATAGAAGCACACTATTGTTACTTTTGTGTCCTTCAATTATTATTGTTATGTAGGCTTTAATTATATTGTGACTCCTATATATATCAACGAGGTCTTATCATTTGTTTCATACAATAATTGTTCATTTATGTAATGTAAAAGAGTTTTCCCCCTTGAAGAGGACAATTTTTAAGTCATTCATCTATATTTTCTTTTATTTTATGAGTTGGTTGCATAACATTTGGTATCAGAGCTTTGGATTCTAGGGTTTCATTTCTTCAAATGGGTCATCTTGGCATTTGTTGGGGTTTTAATATGGGCTTATAGATTCAATCCCTTCCACATTTATTTGTCAATCTAGGGTTCGTTAATTATTTCAAGATTATCGTGCAAAGTCTATGCAAGCCATAGGTTCCCTACCTAGTATTGATAAATTACAAAATACAAGGCCCAGCGAATGCTACAAATATAGTAGCAACAAAGTAAATAACACTAACAAAAATTTAAAGTAATAAAAATTAGGAATCACATAAATATTACAAATCGGTAAAGAAAGAAACAACAATTATAAAACATTAAAAATATAAATAAGAAGCATACCTATTCACACAATTGAATCCAACATCACCTGATCGAGAGAGCGGGCCCAACTCTCTGATCAGGGTTGTGGCTAAGAGTTAGATATCACACAAGATTACATAAAACTAGAATTCACATTAACCAAAAAGAGTTACAAATAAAGTTTTGTTTTTACATGCCCAAAGAGAAAGTCTGTCATTCTTCTCCCCCAAGCCTTACTTATACATTTCATCATTACATGAATAACATTTAACGAACTCATAAATCATGGAAATCATGTATATCCACAAATATACAATTATTTCTCAAATAGAAACATAATACAAAGATAGCAATCAAAGTCGATTTCTCTGTTATTCGGCAATTGAGAAATTTAACAGTTCAATCTTTAAATAGTATTGTCGGCCCATCAATAGCATCGCGCTAGGTTATGTTCATATGAACAACATCTGATGTGAATCTACGGGAGAATTCTGTCAGGAAATCATCTACGCATCATTCCCCTAGGACTATGCTTCATTAATTAAAATTTCTAGAAGACATGCCAATACGATATACCTTTCATTGATTGAGATATAAATCGACCTCATAAGATATATGAAATGGATAAAAAGGAACAAGTAAAAGTGGGTAAAAATAGGTAATTTTATCAGCCAACGTCTCCCCCCAACTAGCTTGGTTGCATGTCCTCATGAAAACTGCTTCCTACGCAAATCAGGGTTAGACCCGCTTTGACTGGAATGAAGTTGAGTAAGATCGTTTTGTTTTGCCATATTTGTCCCAGGTTGTTGAAACCCATCTATATGAACGATTTCCTTCCACCAGTCTCCATCCACAATGTAAGGTGGCCCATACTGATTAGAAGGAAACCAGATAATAGGAAATTAGAACCTTAACCCCAGCCAACGAACTCCATAGTGTTGCATGCAAGAAATATAGCATGGAACTCTCCTGAATGCTCTTACAAATTTAGGTGCCCCAAAGGGCCCTTGTGCCCATACTACTGACGACGAAAGAATCCAATGTTTTTGATAAGAATCCTTTCATTGTTTCTGAAAAGTGCAGATCTATCTTATGAACAAGTCGACACACCATCGTTGTGTCATAAGCATCTGGTCTTTTCATCCTTCTAGTTTGAGAAACCGATGATGTTTAGTAAAAATATCCCCATATTGGAAATGATCCATTTTGATCATCAATGGAAAATTTTCATGGTTTCCCTCGAATGTATCAAGGGCCTTTTTCATTTGAATTGATTAATCACAAAAGATGTAAAATATCTCAATTTAATATCTAATAAAATTGGTACTAGGTTGAATGACTTATCAGTTTCTAGGATATAATCATGCATGTATAATTCACATAAAAAATGTTGGTTAATATGATTGTTAGATCTTAGAATCCTCAACAAATGCATGGAATCTTCTATTTTGTGATTGAACTCCTCGTGAGTACTTTCCAAACAGAAAAACAGGTATTGTTCATGAAGAAAAATGGCATAATAGTTAGTAGGGGCCGTACATGTCATTATTTTTTGTGTTAAGGTGAACATCTCATCCTTATCAGTCTTCGGAAATTGAACCTATCCCTAAAACTCCTCGATCTGAGTTGTATAATTGAAAACCACCCTTCCCGCATTCTCCTGAATCTCTCTTATTTATTTCCAATGGGCCTTCGTGGGAATTGCCCCACATTGGAAACTAAAAGTAGTGGCCTTCCATTTCTAGATTTCTACCACCAAAATAAACTCCCAGGCTTCTTCAAAATAGAGGAGTTTCTCGGTCTATGTGGAACTGAGATCACCTCCTTATCCTCTGTTTGTACTACCACTAAAACTGTACCACCAGTTCAAGGGGTTGTAGTTACTTGGCCAGTATAATTTTTTCTCTTTCCTTTTTCCCGTTTCCTCAACTGCATCACCCGTTTCCTAAGTTTGGTAATTTCTACCTTTAACTGAATATTTTCTTTGAACAGTAGTCGATACTAGTGTTGAATGGGGGCTTTCCTTTTTGCAAGCTCTTTCTTGTTTTACCACAGTCTCCTCCATCTATCTCGAGGCTGGTACTGGTCCTTATGGAGGAGGATTAGCAAACTCGTCAACCGTTTCCTGTTTTATCATGACTTTCTCCATTTTTTCTAATGTCAGTATTTGTGGAGTGGAATCATCACATTCTTCTACAAACTCTGGCACTATTGAATCTCCTTCTATTCGTTAAGAAGTCGATAATGGTTCTTGCAGAGCAGTACCAGAAACATTTCCTTCCCCCAATTTCTCTGAAGCTAATAATAGTTCTTATGTAGCAGTATCTACAACTTCTTCCCCCAATTTCTCTGAAGTCGATACTAGTTCTTGTGGAGTAGTATCGACAATAAACTCTTCCTCCAATTGCTCTGAAGTTGACACTAGTTCTTTCGGAGCAGTATCGACAACAACTTCTTCTTCCATTTTCTCTAAGGCCGATACTGGTTCTTGTGGAACAGTATCAACAACAACCTCTTCTTCCACTTGTTCTGACGTCAACATTAGTTCTTGTGGGATAGTATCGACAACAACCTCTTCTTCCACTTGTTCTGACATCGACATTGGTTCTTGTGGAGAAGTATTGACAAAAACCTCTTCTTCCAATTGCACCAAATCCAACATTAGTTCTTGCGAAGCAATATCGACAACATCTTCGTCTTTTGCAATTACTCCTAAAAAATTCAATTTGGGAGGAAATACTTCTTCTATCATCGAGTGGGTATGAGAAAAGAATTTCCTCAATCCTCTCAACAGGGAGGCATAAGTGGAGAATGAGGGGTAGTAGCTTCAGTTTCCATTTTGCCAATGTCTTATGTTCTAGTCTCTTGAATTCCTCCTCCATTTCCCAAATCATCTTGTTGGTCTCTCATTTCTTTATCCCCTTTTTCCTCTACCTCCTCCGATATTTGTTCCATTACTTCCTCTTCAAACAATTCCTCTTATATCTTTACATGTATCATGGCTGCAAATTCTTCCACCGATAGCTCAACCAGTTGCTTCCAAGTTACAAGGGTCTGTAACAAGGTGTGAATTACCAGTAATCTAATGAACCCCTAATTCATAAGGATGGCCAATGCCTGGCACGAATGATGTGCAGACTAGGGCATTAATTGCAGATTTTTCAAAAGGAAGAACGAGATTTTTATTGAATGCACCTAACAAAATCAGAGACAAACTAGGAGCTTAAAATGGTATTTAAAGAGGATACAAAATCAACCTTCACAGGTGATATATCGCATTAAGAAATATTCAACATCTGCCCAAGGTTGTGGTAGTGATTTTTGATCATAACCCTTTCCTTTCTAAACCATGTTCTCCCCCGCCTATAGGAATAGCTCTGGAAAATATGACATGGTTGCTCTTTTTTACAAAAGATTTTTCGGCGAAAATCACATGAAATATCATTTGCCGACGCGTTTCAAACCAACCAGTGTGGTTCATCGCCAGGACAAGTTCTGACGATGAACCACACTGGTTGGTTCGAAACGCGTCGGAAAATGATATTTCATGTGATTTTCGCCGAAAAATCTTTTGTAAACTTGATATGGATCACAGAAGCCTCAACTCTACAATGGTTGCTCTTTTAATAAACCACTTTTGTTTGTCCTATGGCAACCCACTCACAATTGTAATAACTTCATTAGTTACTGTAACTTCTATTTAATGAACACTAGAGTGATTTCCTTCCATATTTAGTGAAAACTCAATTGTCACTCCTTCATCAAGCCCTTGTAGTCCTTCAAAGTAACTATGCCAACCTACATTTTGGAAGGTGTGCCATACTTCTAGTTGACACAAAACCTACTCTATGCTCTCTGCTTCATGTCTAATAGCTTGTCCACCCACTATACCTGTCAGTTACTCTATAGCAGCACTCAGAGCAGCAACAAGTCGTTAAGGGAATAGTTAGCCGATAAAATATGTGGTAATGGGAGCAACGATAAGGGAAATGAATCTGGGTGAGGATTATGGTAAAACTAGTGGTAATAATTATTGTAATTATTCCAATACATTGGAAATGAATACATTTTAATGTTGGCATGCGTATTCGTACATTGTGCAATTTCCAATGATTATTGGTATATGTGAAGGATATGGGTGACGATCTAATCCAAGTGGGTAATGATGCCATATTAATGGTATGATTGGATGATTTAAATAGTTTCTTAATGAGGTATGATACTAATGAAAAATGGTATCGTTATTATTAAATATGATAATCTCCCCCCCAACTAAGATATGCCCGTCCTCAACCCTGATTGGTCATGTAATTAATGAAATGTTAATTAAATGCATGAAGTCATTTGGGGAAATACCTAATGACTTACCTTAGTGGAGTATTAGCATCGAAAAAGTAGCAGCCATGGGGGCTTTTCTTAATGCACCTCAAACATAGCACGTGTGTTCGTGGCATACTAAAAAATACCCTTAATTTGACTACATATTGGAAAATACCTCTAAAAATCACATTATTTAACCCCCTACCAATACATACCCAATACACCTTTCCAATTTAGAAAACCCCTACTTTCACTAGATATTGTAGGTATCCATTTTTTCATTAAAATTTTTTTATACCCCTTTATATTTTTACATTAACTTGGAGCTCCATTTTTTATACCTGACAATATATGAACCCTTTACCCCGTATTATATGCTCAATATATTATGTCATTTTTTCCTCAACATATATCCCCCAATATGAATGCACGTGATATAGTATTGATTCACTGGTGAAGCCCCTGTGGTATCAGCACCAGTGGAGTATCAACATCAGTGGAGTATCAACACCAGTGGAGTATCGGCATCAGTGGAGTATTAGCACCAATGGAGTATCAACATCGATAGCGTATCAGCACTAGTGGAGTATCATCATCGATGGAGTATCAGCACCAGTGGAGTATCAACATTGGTGGAGTATTAGCACCAGTGGAGTATCAACATTGTAGATGCTAAAATGGAGTCAACTGATATGTTGCAATAGGAATAGCAGTAGAAAAACGCTATAACTGGAGTATCAGCAAGGGAAAGGGAGAAACATTGTAAAAGGGAAAAAAAGAGTTGCAAGTGGAGTAGCAACAGAACTCAACTTTATTTTATTTATTATTATTATTATTATTATTCAATATGAGGTGCAGAGGAAGAATTTTTTGCACAAATGATTTCAAAACTAGAATCATGAGAAATTTGTCTAATAAAGGAGTCCCTAGAGGTCAGATGGTGATATAACCTGAGGCAATGTCCATTTAAAATTAAAGGAGTAGGTGCATCATCTGTTGTTATGATTTTAACAGTTCCATTGTCAAATACTTGTCAATCTCATATGGACCCATCCATCTTGAGCAAATCTTTCCTTTAAAATTCTTGAACCGGGAATCATAGATTAATGCCCAATGACCTTTTAGAAACACATTTTTCTTAATAGATTTATCGTGCCACTTAGTTCGTTGCTACTGGATTGTGGTAGTGTTATGTACAACTACCAAACTGATTTCATCTAACTCATTGAGTTGATCTAGTCGGTGTTTCTGGGCTGCAGTAAGATCCAGGCCTACTTCCAGAGTTTTCTTGAGTATTTTGACCTCGAATTCCACCAGAAACAAAGGGGATTTTCCATACACAAGCTCATATGGTGAAAACCATGTTGTATTCCGCCATGTAGTTCTATATGCCCAAAGTGCTTCAGGAAGTTTTTTAGCCTAATTCCAACGATGGTTAGCCACAATCTTTGTAAGAATATTTTCCAATACTTTATTTGTGCTCTCAACCTGACCATTCGCCTGAGGGTGATATGGGGATGTCACCCAGTGTTTGATTCCATATTTCTCCATAAGCGTTGTTATTGAATGCGATGTAAACTATGCCCCTCCATATGAAACTATTTCCCTAGGGGGCCCATATCGAGCAAAGATTTCTTCAAATAAGAAGTTTGAGATAGTTTGTTTAGTGGATTTTGAAACGGATTTGGCTTCCAACCATTTCGTCACGTAGTCTATACAGACAAGGATATGGACTTTATGATGAGAAGGAGGATTAAATGACCCAACAAAATTAATAGCCAGTTTCTCAAAGTTCTCAAGGACTAGTTGAGTCTTCAGTGGCATTTCAACTAATTGAAGAGGTTGACCCATTCGTTGATAGTTGTCACAACTCTGAACATATTTTCTAATATCTTGAAATATAGAGGGCCAATAGTATCCCATATGCAGCACCTTGTGACTGGTTCATTTATCATCAGAGTGTCATCTGCAAGGTTCATCGAGGGCATATTTTAGAACATTATATATCTCGTCCTCGCCTACACAACGTTGCATTTTCTGATCTGGTCTGGTGTAGAAGAGGTGCCCTTTTATCCACGTATAGTGGTAACTCTACTAAATAATTCTTCATTGTTCCCTATGTGGAAAATGATGAGTTACCTTAATTGCAACAAGATAGTTAGCAACATCTGCATACCAAGGGGTATGCGTAGAAATTGCGAAAATATGTTCATAAGGAAAAATATCTTCTAGAGGTGTATCTTCATTATTAATATTCAACCTGGACAAGAAATATGCTACCACATTACCCTTTCCTGGTTTTTCTATAATAGTGATATCAAATTCTTGTAACAATAATAACCATCTTGTGACTCGCCCAAGAGTTATAGTTTTTTTCATTAGATACCCGATGGATGAATGATTTGTATGTAGAAAGGTGGGGTACTGATATGGATTTAAACATGAATGCAATAGATAACATATATAACCATAATATAGAGATGCATCAGAAATAATACTTCATTTCATTAATGTAAAACACTGAAATATGCTTACAAACAAAAATGGAAATAAACTAGCTAGGGCGATGGTAGCTTATCTCTGAGAAGAGATGTGGAAGCTACATGCTTCTAAACTATGTTACAATCAGTTTCTAAGGCCTATTTATTGTTGAGAAATGATGGAAAACCCTAAACATCCAAAAATCTAACCCTAGGAGATGAAATGCCAAATTGTGGGCCCCGTTTTGGGTAAATTGGTACATCAACTTCCTGGGGTCATAACTTTGGCATACGATCTTCGTTTGACGTGCACAATACCTCGTTAGAAAGATCTAACTGAGGAATACAACTTTGGGATAAAAGAATTTGGACCTTGGGCACGAGTTTCTCCCATTTCTCCAAAAAACGACGTTTAGGACCTCAAAACGACTCCGGAAGTTCAAGACCCGAAAAACTGCTAAAATTAATAAACTTTGTTAAAATTAAGGAAACTGAAAAACTAAAAGAGATAGTTGTGGGGGTCCAAGTTGGATAGGTGGGAGGCCACCAACATCCACCTAGATCATTCCTCCCCCCTAGGAAGAAATGGTCCCCATTGCGTTGAGTTCCTCCATGAGATGAGGAAACTTTTGCTGAACTTGGTCCCTTGTGAGTTGTTCTGCAACCTCTCATGTGTCCAGTAATGGTGGGAAGCATTGGCGAGGGTGTTGTTGGGAAAAGTATCCAATACGGAATGACCCTATCCCACTCTAAGGGTGATAGTACCTCAACAAAAATCAAAGCAAAGCTATTCAAGATTACTTCTTTATGAGATGTAAGAGAGAGGAGAAAGAGATCCACTAACCGTTATCTTCCTCTAATGATTGATCCAATCTTCCTTCTTTGCTGTTTGCTCCCAGCTCCTTGCTCTTTCACTGGTCCAGCTACACAAAGATCTTGTAAAAGCACAAGAAAAGGAAACTACAAGAAGCATACATCCATAATTGATGCAAGGATTAGAATAAATCAAATATACAAGCATCAATACGCCACAGAGACACATGCATATAGAAGAACCTCAAATGCTTTATTAATGGAAGAAGTAAAGTTCTGAGAGTGTTACAACCATAAGAGGCCCAATCCAACAACACCTCCCAGCAGAAAGAAATCTCCTCTTCACCTCCTTCAAAGCAATCACCCAATAGTTCTATACTCAAACCAACAACACTTCCTTACATTCACAAGATTCGAGCCTCCTTAGACCTCATGAGAGAGCTCTATATACAGGAGTTTTGGAGAAAGGATGAGTCAGCTTGAGGCTGGCATGAAGCTGACTAGTGTCCTCTCCCACTTCAGTTATTCTTCAGTTCTTGAGTCCACTTGGAGGTTCTTGCTTCCACTTGGAGATCTAGATCCTCTTACTCATCACAAGGCGAATTCCCTGATCCAAGTGTCATTTTGGAAGCTTCCTGGGCATTTGACACCTTGCAGAATGACTGTGCCACTTGGCCAATCTTGCCCAGGGCAGGTAGCCTTCATTAGAGTTGACATTCAGCGCAGGTACAGAGTGGAGCAGTTGACATTCAGCACAGATGCTCAGTGGAGCAGTTGACATGATCTAGAATTAGCTTGTTTTTGAGTGTTTTCAGGTGGAGAACTAATATTTAGTGTTGTGGTTTGCTGGCCTTGTTCCTCTAGGGGTAGGAACAACATGTTTAGGGACTTTGGATCCCTTAGATTATTGACATTTCATGCTTCATGCGGTTAGGCACAAAAATGTCTATAACAGTTGCCCCCTAAAGTATGAGGTCATTTATCGGGTGAAATGCTTTATCAGGAGGATCCGAAGTTCATTCAATCACTGAGAGGTGCCCTGTAATAAAATACAATACAATACATTATTTTTCATTCTGCTTTCATGATCTAGCTGAGGCGAGCATTCCCATGCTCAGCTTTATAAATTCATTTTGGTACATAGAACAGACAATCGTCTAATGGTAGACTGATAATTCTCTGCTGAAATTATCATCCTTTGAGTAGGATGATCATCTGCTGCAATGATGTACATATCAAATGTCTTTATATTTCCTGAATATATATCGCAGCCCGGATGGATGAAATTAGATTCGGGGTCTTCAAAACTCGTTTGATCTTCACTCTAAGTACAAGTCGATCCATGTGAGAATTGCGCTGAAGTCGAACATGGAAAGACATCGCTTGATTACCGGTCAATAATGTAAACCGTTAACAAGCGCGAGAGGAATCACCAATAATGACAATGACCCTCAAGGTACTACAATACAATTCACGTGGTGTGAATAAAGGACTTGGCATCGAACACCACGCAAAATCTTCTGGTTGAAGGTCATTAATGTATACCTGTCGCCGGAAGTGAGAAACTTGCCATTGAGGGATGCAAGCTTCAAAGTACTGGGGGGTTTGTTCCTAGATCAACTTCTTGGATAATGAGCTGAAGTCGACAAGAAGCGATCCGTCAAAGGAGGGCCTTAATGAATCCCACATCAGTGACACGGAACAGAGCTAATGATTTTAGTGGAGGTGAAAACAATCTGTGAAATATGATTCAGGGTGGCGATCATGGGTGGATGAAGGATAATGCATGGAAGTGGATGGGACACAATTGACTCTTTCTGAACAACATCTCTTGAACATATAACGACACTGATGTGATGGATCGGTAGCATTACCCCAAATGTGGATGGTTTGGCGAGGACCATGGTGATGAGACCGGTGAATGAAACAACCCAACCCGATGTGATACAGAGGACAAAGTGTCATGTTCAAGAGCGACTTGCTACCATTAAAGCTTTGAGGTTCTCCCAATTTTTCCCCAGTCATTTCTGACCAGTACCTCTTTATTTTTGTCAAGCTTGAGGAGGATAACATATGCTTGTTCTATAACTTGCCCTTCGGGCAAGCCCATCGCTATGTTTTAACGAGCCTAGCGATAGGGAAACTCGTTCTCGTCTAAAGACAAGTTTGTCGCTATTTAATCATTTTAACGAGTCTAACGACAAAGAAAACTCGGTCCTTTTCATTTTTAGAGAGTCTGAAAAGGTACAGAAAGTTAACTCCAAAATTCCTTTTTCGTCATCTAATCCCTTAAGTCCGAAAAAGTATAAAACAATACAGAAGGGATGAGTTTTCGATAACTTTAACGAGCCGAATAAAACAAGCGCTCGACCTTTTTGTGCAATAATCCCTCAGGTCCAAAAAAATTAAAATCTAGAGGAGGGATAGCTCTTCCGGTCAATTTAACGAGCTGGAAGGCCAAAACTCGGCAAAATTTTCATATTTTACGAGTCAGATGAAAAGAGCTCAAAGAAGACTCGTCTTTTGAGGAACGAGTGATAAACAGGGATAGCAGCAGATTCCAGGTACAGGTTGGAATTTTCCAATCACGGCAGTGTCACAAGGATGGCTAAGTGAAATCACTCTTCGCAGCTGTTCCTCAAAATAGGTAAATAATCATATGGAGGTGAACGATTGGCCAAATGAAATGGAGGTGGCGGATGCAAACACGACCAAGGCTTTTTATGGCTAATAAATTTACGATCACAATGGTTATTTACCGGAATAGGTTCATTTTTTAATGAGCTTAAACTCTGGAAGAAACTACTGCTCACGCTTTTCTATTTTTTAACGAGCATAAATTCCATGGTAAAACTTCTCGATCTTATGTTTATTTTTTAACGAGCATGAACTATGTGCTAAAACTGCTCGGATCTTGCTTTTCTATTTTTTAACGAGCATAAATTCCGCGGTAAAACTGCTCGATAATACCAGTCATAAGATAAGAAATGTCTCCTGTGAGATCTCTATTTTTTATAGAGCTTCATCTTCACTAAGCTTTGCTCCCTCTCATCCTTTCTTTATGCAAGTTCGGAAACGGCTAATCCCAAAAATAGATAAATAACCGCTCCTAGCTTGCACTCCAAAAGGTTTGCATGCCCCCAGGTATAAAGTACAATTTCAAGGCTGCCCCTACTTATCCGATAAAAGATTTGGTTTAAAGGGTGAGGCTTGCCTCTTTCTGGTTACCCAAAGATTGTTTTGTTAACAACATCAAACGAAAACATTTCCTCGGCACTGTCTACCGAAATAGACAATGATGAATGACTGTTGTCAAACAGGTAACCTTAACAGAAGAATCTTGTTCTAGAACAACCCCTCTTCCATTCATGGACGGGGTACGGACTAGTCATATTCTTTCGCGGAAATTCTACCTTATACCCAAGGTTTCCTCTGCCCGAAGTAGACCAGGATGCATGCCCCCTGGGTTCCAGTCCCATCTTTCTGAATCACTCGCACTCATCGAGAAGGAGGACTGGGGGTGGAGACATTTCTTGGGTGAATAGACCATTGAGGGTTGGTATGTGACTATTTGCGATGCGTGATCCCGGAAATGAAATTTGGTCTACGAGCTTGACCATTCTTCCTTCGTGTGGAAAACACATTACTCTAAAGAGTGAGGAGACTATAGCTCCCATGCAATATATATAGTCTCGTCCAAGGAGTAGGTTATAATCCAAGGGTCCTTGAACAACCATCACGTTCATCTGAACAGTCTTCCCTTTCAATGTAACAGGTACATTGGGGAGGATCCCTAATGGTCGACTGGTTCCTTTATCAAAACCCGAGAGATTTCTTATCTCAGGCAAAAGCTCCGGGGAACCCAGTGCTTTCCAAGCAATAGAGGAAAGGATACTCACAGATGCCCCTTCATCAATGATAGTTCCAGCCATTACCATTCTATAAATTTGGACTATGATTCTGAATGGTATACTGGCTGGTAACCGGGATCTGCCTAGTTGGTTCCAATCAAAGGACACAACCAGGTTGCTTGGTGGTGGGACCGAATACACGGCCGGATATGACCCTGACGATGTTCCTTCCTGCGATAAAGGAATGGGCGCATTGCCCTGATGCTCATCAGAGTCTGTGTTGATGAAAAGAATCTAGATGGTGTCATCCTTATTCTCTTCAGTGAGGGTGTCATTTGAAGATGAATCTTCAGTGACGGTGTCATTTGAGGATGAAACCTCTGAAGGAAGAACCGGGTCAACTGCCGTATCGACCTTTAGACTTTCGTCTGGTCTAGATTCAGTAGGTTCATTTTCAATGAATGACTCTTCAGCTGACCACTTGAGCAGGCCAGCTGTATTTTCAACCAACGAAGGACTTGGCACGAGTTTTTTTGTATCCAGGAGGAAGCATTACCGGTGAAACCGGACGATCTTTCAAAACTCTCTTCGCTTCGTCTAAGAAGGGACAACGGTGGATGGCGTGATCGCCTTTACACAGTTTGCAGGGGGATCTTGCTCCCCATCTTTGTCTTGAACCTTCACTTTCGCTGGTTGATGGTAAGCATTCAACATGGCTATCAGAGGTTGATGCTCCCGAATTGTGCAAATGAGGTGACCAGTCCCTTAGTATCCAGGGAATACAGGGACAATCTCTATGGAAGTGGTCTCCTCTATATATGACACATGGCAATTTAGGCCCGGACTGTGCTGTGTGTGGATTTTTGTCAGATGTCTTTTGCTTGCCCCCAGTCGCCTTAGGCTCCTTCTTCTTCTTCTCCTTCTTCTTCTTCTCCTTCTTCTCCATGGGAGCTTGGCTTTTGCCGGCTCTACCTTGCGAAGATGAAGGATTAGAGGAAGAGTTATAGGAAGTAGAAGGCTGGTGGGTAGCTCTAGACTCATCTAACTGTTGACTCGACTGTTCAGGAACCATGGTGGTCTGAACTACATTAGTTGAGAATAGCCAAATAGGCAGACCAATTGTCAGTCCTGGAAGCGACAATGTGGCCATGTGAGGCGCACGAACTTCTCCCCAAGAGGAGAATGGACTAGGATTTCCATCATGTGGAATTCCTTGGTTGGGTTGTTCCATGTTCTCAACCTAAGATCAACGCGGGAATAGGAGGTGATTATGTTCCGTTTAAAATAAATTTTATAACGATGCTTTAGACACAACTTGCTTTTTCACTTTTTAAGAGTCGAGAAAAAGCTAAAGATGACTCTAGTCTCCTTCGATGTTTTAACGAGCCCGAAGTGACAAATGCTCGGATGGAATTTTTCAGTTATAGAGTTTGAAAAAGGCCAAAATAAACTACTCTGGAGTTCTAGGCAGAGGGTGTGCCAAACTTTTCGCAAAACCACAGAATAAGTTTTACGGTACGAGTGGTCGATATTCATGAATGCTGTGTTCACTGCATTGCGATCAGTAGGGCGGCCGACACGGTTTCCTATGGATAAAGGCTTTATTCCTATAGGGGTCTCCCAATATATACGCGACGGTACGTGGGAGCACAAGTCCGTATTGATACTTATCGCTTCACCGTGGAGGAATCACCCAACCACTCAACGCTAAGATATCACGTTTAACGACGCCAGAACACGTCTCTAGCTTAGACCTCTATGTGTTTGCGTTATGTTTCAATGCGTTGTTATGTAAATTCAATTTATTTTAAGGGTGATCTTGTTTAGCAGTTTGCCTTTATGGATCACCATGAGATGTATAGTAACACTCCTAAATGCAGTCTAAGATGATAAGCAAGCTTTTCAATCTTTCAACTTTGAAAATCTTAACTACTGAGGGAAAGGAAAGATAACATCTTTTCACACAGATCATTGAGCACACACTAATGCACTTTTTCCTAAATCAACATGCAAACTGTCATAATGCACATGCACAATGCAGGTATTTCTTTTCTCTTTCTTTAATGTTGGCGTAATACAAAAAGAAAGTTGTTGTATAATTTTGAATTCAATTTCAAGTGAAAGAAAACAAGCTTGTCCAAAATCAAAAGACACCTTAAGATTTACTTGTTTCGACACTAGAAATATATAAATTCAAACCATATGACGAAAGCAAAAGCTCAATCAGCCATGAACAGCAAACAAACTAACTCTTAAGATCAAAACGACACTTTATCACAGGTCTAGATCTAAGAGGCCACAACAAGACTAGTTCACTTTCGTTATGGGAAACTGTAAATGATACAAGAAATACACAAAGAACAAACACAGTTTCTTTGTACAACCGAGGCGGAATAGTGGCAAGGAAATTTGGCTTCAGATAGGCACATTGACTGGTAACAGACAGCAAAAACAAGAGTGAAAACAGGGCAAGAAACAGCAGGAAACCTCAATAGCACAAGGCAAGACTGGTCCAGCGCAGGTGGTACACAGGAAGTTTGACCTTCAGCGCAGGTAGCCCCTTCGGGAACTGTGCTGAAATGCAGACAGCCTTCACACAGCCTGCACTGAAGAACGAAACTTTCGATTCTCTTGGTTTCCGGGTCACAGATTGCTCAAAAATTCACAGTTTTTGGCCAAATCAGAAGCTATTAGTCAAGTACACACTAAGGGATGATAAGGAGGATGAAAAGCTATCACTAAGAGCTTATTAGAGTCCTTGTGAATCAGCTCTTCAAATCATAAACTTGCCCAGAAACTGAGCTAGAGTAGCTGCCCTCTACTTTGCATTTGAAAGATCCAAATGCAGTTCGATTCGGTACTCCCTGTGTTTATGAAATGAATAGCAAAAACACAAACAACCAACAAGATACGATCCCCAGCGGAGTCACCAATTTGTTGTTGGGAAAAGTATCCAATACGGAATGACCCTATCCCACTCTAAGGGTGATAGTACCTCAGCAACAATCAAAGCAAAGCTATTCAAGATTACTTCTTTATGAGATGTAAGAGAGAGGAGAAAGAGATCCACTAACCGTTATATTCCGCTAATGATTGATCCAATCTTCCTTCTTTTCTGTTTGCTCCCAGCTCCTTGCTCTTTCACTGGTCCAGCTACACAAAGATCCTGCAAAAGCACAAGAAAAGGAAACTACAAGAAGCATACATCCATAATTGATTCAAGGATTAGAATAAATCAAATATAAAAGCATCAATACGCCACAGAGACACATGCATATAGAAGAACCTCAAATGCTTTATTAATGGAAGAAGTAAATTTCTGAGAGTGTTACAACCATAAGAGGCCCAATCCAGCAACACCTCCCAGCAGAAAGAAATCTCCTCTTCACCTCCTTCAAAGAAATCACCCAATAGTTCTATACTCAAACCAACAGCACTTCCTTACATTCACAAGATTCGAGCCTCCTTAGACCTCATGAGAGAGCTCTATATATAGGAGTTTTGGAGAAAGGATGAGTCAGCTTGAGGCTGGCATGAAGCTGACTAGTTTCCTCTCCCACTTCAATTATTCTTCAGTTCTTGAGTCCACTTGGAGGTTCTTGCTTCCACTTGGAGATCTAGATCCTCTTACTTATCACAAGGCGAATTCCCTGATCCAAGTGTCATTTTGGAAGCTTCCTGGGCATTTGACACCTTGCAGAATGACTGTGCCACTTGGCCAATCTCGCCCAGCGCAGGTAGCCTTCATTAGAGTTGAAATTCAGCGCAGGTACATAGTGGAGCAGTTGACATTTAGCGCAGATGCTCAGTGGAGTAGTTGACATGATCCAGAATTAGCTTGTTTTTGAGTGTTTTCAGGTGGAGAACTGATATTTAGTGCTGTGGTTTGCTGACCTTGTTCCTCTAGGGGTAGGAACAACATGTTTAGGGAATTTGGATCCCTTAGATTATTGACATTTCATGCTTCATGCGGTTAGGCACAAAAATGTCTATAACAGAGGGCGGTCCACATTGAACACTCGGTGTAAGCATAGGAATGGGGGAATGCTATGCTCCAAAGCATTGTTTCCCACGTCCTTGCTAATGGTGTAATGACCACATCGAAGTGGTTGGAGCTTCTGATGGGCTCTTGTAAGGCGTTATTTATGCAAGTGCAACCTGACATTGTTGCCCACTAGAAACTTGTGTGGTACTTGATGTTGATCATGTCGCTGCTTGTACTTGGTATTTTCCATAATGGAGCGGCGATATATCGACCCATTGGGTAGAGGTGCTCTAGGATTTAGATCGAATGAATGTTTGACCTGACAGTGCAACGGTACCCGTGTGGGTGAGGAGAAGATGTTCCTGTATTCTTTCATGAGAGTATCCCTCTACTACTGTTGCTGCGTGGAGGAACCCTTCGCGGGATGGATATGGCGATGATCTTCCCCTGACTTTGGGAGCGAACCAGATAGAAAATGAATTTCCTAGTTGGGGCGATGAGCTTGTTGCATTTCTTAGTAGTGATCAAAGAGGTGGTGGTAGGTGGGGCTACCTCCAGTATCATGTATAAAGAATTACCCAAATAAATAATAACAGCGTGAGGCCTTAACTCATACACAACATGCCGCCTCCATAAGTATGGTTGGCCTAATAGTACATCACCAACATCAAGAGGTGCAACATCACACAATACCTCATTTGTTAATGGATTGATGTTGTAGGGAAGGAGACAATACTGGCAGACTCGGAGATCTCATCCTTTGTGAAACCACTCGATATTGTACAGTTGCGAGTGTGGTGTAGTCAGTAGGCCCAACTGCTTCATGACCTCTGCTGAAATGAGGTTCTTTTGGCTGCCACTGTCGACAATGAATTGCAGTGGCAATCTCTTCACCTACATCTTTGAGTGGAAAAGATGCTCCCCCTCCTCTAGATCTTCGGGCTCATTCTTCTAGACCTTGGCAGTGGCAACAGTGGTGTTGGGCTCCACATCAATGATTTTCTTCCCTTTGTCATTACCCTTGTCAGGTTTTGACTTAGGGTCGGGACATGTATATGTTTTTGAAGCCTTCAACTCAGCCACCAACAACAACTTGGTCCGACACTCACTTGCGTTGTGAGTGGGGCTCTTATGGAACTCACACCACTTTCCTGTGTCCTTGTTTGACTTCGTGATGTTGTTATTTTCTTGTGGCTTCGACGGGTTGTCTTGGGGCACCTCACCTTCGCTTTGTCCTTTGTTCTTCAGATTTGCAGATCCAAAGTCTCGCTTATTTTGTTTAAACTTATGCTCGATCTTGACAGTGTATCGGCATGTCGTGTCGAGTGAAGAGATGTTCAAGAACTCCATCTCGCCCTGGATTTACCTATGTAGGCAATCGCGGTATTTGAGTACCAAATGCAACTCAAAATCCTTGATACCCAACTTTGTACGAAGGGTATGAAAAATATTTGTGAACTCTAGCACATCTTGGTCCCTTCCCTGCCGCAGCGTGGTCCACTTTATGTATTTGTCCTCATAGATCCTGATAGAGTAATATTACTCCTTGATGGCATCCTAGAATGAATTCCAAGTGGGAGTGACTGAAAACAGTGAGTTCGTACTTTCATCCTTTTGCTCGCAGAAGGTTTCCCACCAGTTCTTAATGTGGGGCGCAGCTTTAAGAAGAGCGAAAGTGATCTTTTGCTAGCTGGAAAAATCATGAACAACAAAATACCTTTCTAGCAAATTTAACCATTTATCTACGACAGTTGCATCTATATGACCCTTGAATATGGGGATTTCAAAATTAACTTGTACCTTAAAGGGTGTGGCATTTCCAAAGTCGCTGTTGGAAGCTGATGTGTCGCCCCTGGGTAGCCGCTGAAGGATCTGGGCAAAGTTTTCCATCATCGCATTCCTTTGTCGCTCGAGGGCTTCTTCAAGCAATATTTTGATAGGATCTCCTACCCCCTCGTCTTTCTTGTCTTCCACCATGGGAGGCCGTTGGGATTTGCAAGCCTAGTCTTGCAAAGGTTCAACCAGTTCAAGCTCTAACTCCTTATATCCTCACCTCATTAGGGACATGCAAAGAAAAATAGAGAAAGATCAGACCTTTCTGATACCACTTGTTAGATACCTATACCAATAGGTTTCATATTTCATGATTGGCAAAGAAAGTTCCAAATATGCTCTTCTTTGGTGATGCAAAGATCCCATATTTCCAAGAGAATGCAATATGTGTACATAGCTTGATGTTGACTGAATTTTGGATGGATGGTCCAGCAGCCTAATCTGGATCATGCCATGTTTCAATTTCTCGTCATTAGAATAGAGAAAGAAGCCTGTCTAAACTGTTTAATCTTGGCAAGCCAGTAGTTAGGTAGAGAATTAAGGTTCCCAACTGCTTAATCTGGGGCCTTGGAGGTAATAAGGTTAGTTGTAGATAGAAAAGCAAAGAAAAAAGCAAAAATAAAAGAAAAAGAACAAGTGAGGGTTTGCTAGTCCAAGTGCACCCTCTATGAAGAAACAAAAAATGCTAGGCAAGTAGATGGGTAGGTAGATGGGGTTGCAAAAGTGTCAACTCTTTTCAATTTGTTGGTCTAAAGCAAGAAAACTTCATTGGATAGAGAAGCTCCTCTTCTCTATCATTTTGGCAGCATCACCATGGAGCATGTCTAACTTCCCAAGTTTCCCTATCTGAAAATCTTGCTAACATCCTATGTTTACTTGTATATATGCCATTTCCACATTTCTTGTGTAAAAATTCTTTTCATTTTGATCTACTTCCTAAACTAAGTTGATTTCATATATAACTTAGTGTTTTTCCCCCTCATCCACCTTTTCCACTCATACTAACTGCTAATCTATCACTATTTAACTCCTTATACCCCCTATTTCCCCGATTACTATGTAAATTATGCAAAAAACCCAAAAAATCTACATATTCCCTTCCCCGAGCATTATAGCTCTATGATTGGTGATTAAATGTTTTCAAGCGCTAAAACATTAATAACCTAAACCCTCTTTGTAAATGAATCTGTGCAAAAAGACCCCTTTTTAACCCGTAACACGGTTAAAACCCACAAAACCCACTTTTTCTAATGCTCCGTCGGGCGCATATTTCAACAAATAATAATATTTTATTTGTCCCACCTGACCGTATCGCCCTGACAACTTGCCCTCCCGCCAGCCGTCGGATCTGGGCTTTCCCATCCAACGACCCTTATCAATTTCGGAACGGCCCCGATGTACTGCCATTAGCGCCCGAAAATTGACGTCCACTGACGTATGGGCATGGACACGCGCCACTATCTCACTAGATCGGGTGGCCCTCTGACATTCCCGCTTCCGTATGAGGGGCGGTCTGATATCATACCGCTTACCGCTTCCGGTTTTTTAATGTCCTGTCATGCCAACGTTACGCCACCTCACCGCCGCATCAGCGCCCCTGCCTGCCATCTCTCCGAGCTGTCACGCCACCTATGCAGTCCCCGTGGACCACTCACAGGCCACCACGTCACCCGATGATGTCATGCTGACGTCACCCGACCCTGACCCCACCTGATGACGTCATCCAAATTTTCGCGCCAACGCCAAAAAGTCCATATTTGGCCGAATTTTGCCTTTTTTGCGCATTTTTCTGTGTTTTTCTGCTCTGCCTCCTGCATGCGGTTTCACGTCCTTTGCTGCCGCACCTTGCCAAGACCATTCAGAGCTGCTGCCGCCCAAAATTCGACTACAACCAAGCTCAAATACCACCATTAAACTAGGTATTTGTCAATTCCCCAACTGCACGCTCTGTTTCGTCCTGCATTGTTAAAAAACCATTAAAATTGAACATTTTCCCTGGAGAAATAGGCCTGCTAAGCCTTAAAACCACTCCCTTCAGTTTTTAACCGGCCAATTGTGCCCAATTACACCCCTGTTGCTCTGAAACAGGCTGTAATTCAGCAAATTACTCAACCTACCGCGCAGGACGGTATTTCTCTCAAAATAGTCGAAATTTAACCCAAATTCGCTTGTAAAACATGGATACACCAGTAGCACCTGTTGCCCTGAATATTGCTCCATTGAATGCCCCTCAGAGAGAGTTGGAGTGGCAACCATTAGCAGATAGAGATTACCAAATATCAGAGGAAATGCTGATGAATAGCAAGTATCACATTCACTTGCTAAATGAATTGAAAATTAAGCATAATAGTGGAACTGATATATTGGGCATTTGGGACTCTTTCCTCCCTATCTTCAAGCTCCCTCAGGTCAATATGTTTCCTGACCTAATCCACCAGTGTGCTGCCTGCTATGACGCCACTCAGAGGGCTATGCATGACCCTTCAGGCTCAGTTGTGTTTTATGTCACCCCTGCAGCCATTAGAGAGATGCTAAACTTCAAGACTGCTAAGAAATTATTTCCTTTATCACTAATGGATATGATAAAACAGGGAGTTAAACTGACAGATGCTCAAATCACCAAGATAAATCAATTGTTCATTGATTCAACCCTTGAGACCATGAAGTACCCTCCTATCCATCATGTATACCTAAATCAATTGGGCACAGACCTTGCAGACATGATTAGTCCCATATTGGGCTATAATTCAATAGAAATTATTGATGAAACTGTGCTGGCGATAATGGTCATGTTTTCCCCTGGTAAGCCCCCAATCTGTTATGACTATGCCACTTACATCTCCAACAAAATACATGAGCAATTGATAGACTTGGAAAGAGAAAGGGTGTTCAGATACACCTCCTATATCTATCATTTGATCCTATACTATCAGCATGAGAAATTTCCTTTTTCTGTGAAAATAATGGATTCACAAGGCAATCCAAGGTCAGTGGTCTATTGGTCCTCTGTTTTCCATGATAGGTCTTGTTCCCCTTACACTTTTTGTGAGTTTATAGACCTCTTCATCCACCCAGCTATGTCTCTGCTTCTGAGCTCACCTCCTCCAAGACTAACTGATGATATGCAGAGAATTCTTCAATTGTCCAAGGTATACAGCATTGGGGATTGGTATTTTTACCAAAACCACATAGTTATCAGAATATATGGGTGTGAGTTGGCCCCATACAGATTGCCCAGATATGTGCCAATGAGGTTATTTGCCCTTGAGTATTTTAGGAAATTTGGGAATGCTGATGTACTTCATTTTTCAAGCAAGGAAAAGAAAGCACATCTTAAAGTCAGAAACCAATTAGGCCCCTTCATCTACAATAAAAGGGAGGAAGCTTGGCAAGAGGCAGATAGAATGCTATGTGGCCTTGGCTTACAGACCAGCTTCCTTTGGATACCATATGACCCCACTCATTTCATAAGCTTAAGAAGGGTCAGATATAGGTTGGCCAGTTATGATCACGTAAGGTTGCCTCACATAGAAAAATATGCAAATCAACTAGAATGGAGGGAAGGCACCTCAGAAGAGGCTACTACACAAGAAGAATTAGCTCAAAGAGGAATAAGAAATCTCCAAAAGTTGGCTGACTTAGAGCATTGTTCACAGGTATTTCCTCTTCCAGGCACTCAAGTGGGAGCAACTGCCTCATCATCCACAGCTCCACAAAAGGCAGCCCAAGCACCAATTACAGCAGAGACTTCAACCAAGGATAAAGGCAAGGAAACAGAACAGCAAGAGGCCCCTGAAGAGCAGCAATCAGCCCAAGAAGAACAGCCTGAAAATCATCCTGAACAACAGGAAGAAATGGCATAGGCTCCTGGTCCTAATGATGAGCAAATGCAAGAAAAGGAGGCCCCAGTACAGAATGTTACAATGGAGACTTCGGTGCTCCAAACCCTATCAATGAAGAGAGGGGTAAGAAGAGAGATAGAGAGGAACAAACTCCCCTTAGTACCACAATATCACAGCAAGGGGAAAAGAGACAAATGCTCAATCCTTTTTTAGAGGAAGAGATGCCTTTTGGTCAAACACAGATGGGTCCCCCCAGCACAGAGGTATCAGCTAGCTCATTACAGCTAGAGCAGCAAAGAATACTTGAAGGAGAGGTCAGCTCCTCAGGGCAACAAAGGAAGGGTGAGTCTAACATAAAGAAACAATTCATAGACATCAAGGCCAGAAATGAGCAAGTGAGGTTACAGCTGTACAATCGCTTGTTGAAAATGGCTCCTACAAATCAGCAAAGGTTGATGTCTTCATATGATGTGCAAGAGGGAAAAATGATAATGAGCCATTTCATGCCCACAGCGTTGCAGCCACAGTCTGCAGCTAATTATATAAGAACAAACCTGGAAATCTTGTCCAAGGACATCCACCCAAAGGATCAAATTGAATTGCACAAGCAAACGGGTGAGATGGTGTATGCCACTCTTGCGGATAAAACATTGATAAATTACAGATTGTAGAATTCTTTGAATAATACCACTGCACAGTTGGAGTTAGAAAAGGCATCCTCCTAGGCTAAAGACAACAGGATCAGGACTCTGGAGGAAATAATTATAGATCTCGGGCATGATCCAAAGGATCCCAAAGCTGTGCAGGCACTCCTAAAAGAAAGAGATGCAGATATTGTAGCTTTGAGAAAGATGGTGAAGATCCCAGCAACCCTTCACCCCCAAACAGAATAGGTTTCTTAGCAGAGGAAAGACCAGGATATAGCAGCCATGCTGATAACACTACATCAGCAACTGGTCCAAACAGAAGGTAAATTGGTAGAAACAGAGGCTGCACTGCAAGAGGCACTAAAGCAGAAAGAGGGAGGCCAGCCATCTCAACCCACTCAGCAAGTCATAAACCTTGAGGAGTCCCCTCAAACTACTGCTCCTCCCACAGGGAAGACAGCCCAAACAGCTCCATCAACATCAGCACCAGCAACGGCCCCAGAACAGGCTCCAAGCCTAGACATGCAAAAGATGATGAAGGAGATTCAAGTCCTAGAAGCCCAGATGGCAGAGCTGAATGAAGCCAAGGAGAAATTGGCCACACTCAATGAGAAACATGATAAATCTAAGCAACAGGTGGCAGAAAAGACAAGGGAAGTAAGGACCTTGGAAAGAAAGATCAAAGAGCTAGAGAAAGAGATGGCCATGGGCAAAGCAATAACAGAGCTCAAGAAAATCATATGGTTAAAGATTGGTCAATCAATCACAGACCAATGGCAATATATAGAGACCATCCATGAGCAAATGGATTTGCTGGGCAAGGCTTATGCAGAAAGTCAAAAAGCCAGAGCTTCTCTAGGAAGTATGCCAGAGGTAGCTACTAGAATGATCAATGTGTTGAATAATAGAACTGGCATACAGTTGGCAAATATGGGTATCAGAGATTGAACTGATATAATTTTACTGATCAAAAGGGTACTCACCCTCAGAAACTATGTACAGGCACTAGAAAGAAAATGTCAGGATATTCAAGCAGAGGTAAATACTTTTGGTGCCAAGATCACAGCATTATATGACAGGGGACTCCCCATGTTACTAAACAGCGCAGGAAGGCTATCTTCTCATGAGCAATATGCAAAAAGAGTCAACAACTACATCACTGATCAGTTGACTACCTCATCTAGCACTTCGGAAGAAACTGGGCCACCCACAGGACAAGAGCTGTATGATAAACTAGAAAATCTGTTTTTTATAGAACATGAAATCAGTCATCTGTTTGAAGTCCCCCCTAATTATTACAAATATACAGACGCTGATGAAACATTACACAAGATGCAAAGGCATCAGATGCCCACTGATCAATGGTGGACAGATATGATAAGGACTTTGTTGTGATTTGATAAAATAATCTAATCAAATGCATTTTACAGCAAGCAGAGAATCAATAAAGAAGTCACAGATCAACAACCACAGGTCAAAGATCATAGGTCAGCACCCCAAAAGCATCAGAGCCGCAATATGTCATCTACAGCCGTCGTCGTCAGCAGGAGCCGTCCAAGAATTAACGCAGCCGGCCCTTGGGCCCAAAAGTCATCATCAACTGAAAAACAACAAACAACTGTTATGTACCTTTACTACAGGCTTTAAAATTTGTAAATAACTTCACTGTACAAAGTTGGTATAGATAGTTATTGCTCAATAACTATCATTCTAGATATTTTACTTGATATTTTTGTATAAAATCTCCCCCACGTAGTTCATTTAGGGGTTGTTGTTTTCTTGTTACCAAGGAGAACTCGGCTGTAATCTCTGGAGAAATAATAGAAAAAGGCTTTGGGGTTTGCAGAAATTGGTCTTACCGATGCTTGCTATTTTGGAACTACTGAATGCTGCAGGATTCTAGTGTTGTGTCTTGATATAATAAGTTTTCTCTATCTCTTCACGTCTATTATTAGTTCAACTCAAATCTTTCACATGTTAATCTAAACTTAGGAAGAAAGAAAAAGAATAGCTCAGGATTTGTCCATGGAGACACCCTGATTTCAATCTGTCTTTGCTATAAATGTTTTCTATAGGCTCAACTGTTTAATTGGAATTCTTAACTACTCCAATAAACCCTGAATCTTTCATAGTTTCTATTTAGTAATTCATGTATGCTACTAATTATATATTGTTGTTCAATTTGTTATTATACTGTCTGTAATTCCATCTACCACTGTTTCACTCACTAATCAGAATTTATATCAAGAATAGTCATCTAGCCTTGCAGCAAAACTTTCCCATTACAGGCACCAGGACTGTCCCAAATCTCTGACTCCATATGCCCAATGGACTAACATCTCCCAAACATTTCATGCCCTTCTCACAACAACATTTCACAACCAAAACTTTAAACAAAAAACTAAACTCATAACTAGCCTAAAATCTTTACAAAACAAAGCTAAAATTTAAAGAGAGAGCCCTCTCTGATTTCAGGCAGGCTAGGGCCTGTAATCCAAAGATTGGTTAGTGGTTACCCCGGCCGTATTCCCTTGGGAGTCATAGGGAACAACCTGGGTGTTAACATAAATGGCGACTCCACTGGGGACATCAATTTCATAAGCCTCTGTTTGGTATTTAACGCTGTAGATAAAGTCTGAAGGAAAGCCAGAAAGCCTTGGAAACTGCCTCTGCTTTGCATTTGCAGGAGTATATAAAAGCTTCCTCAGTCAAATCGGTCTTAAGTCTCATACAGTTAGTTTATACTTGGTCAGTCCCTTTAAACATTCATACATCTTAGAAAAATTTCCATAAGAAGATCTTAGAAGGCTGGCTCCTAAAAAGAAAACCCAGCATACAAGATCTAATCCTGATCCAAATCCATCAACTGAGTTCCAAAACCCAAATCTGATTTCAAGAATACATAAAAAACAAAGGATAGAAGAAACATTTTCAGATTCAAGTTCTGAAACAGGTGTTCACACTGAGATCCCAACCCCTGCTAAGGTTTCTCGCCATCCTCATACCACAGTTCAACAATCCCCTAGTTCTTCTTCCACCCCACATAGTGCCTCCTCAACTCCTCCATTAGTTACACATATCCCTGTTATCCCCTTTCCTCCACTTGTCCCATTCATCCCTGTTATTCATATTGTCCCTCCAAACATGGCTAATAGATATGCTCCACTGCAGTTACCGGCCAATCCAGCTCCTATGCCTCAAGACTACCAAAGCAAGATCTCATACTTTGATGGTACTGGCTCTTATCCAGCCCTTCAACATACTAAGAAAATGCAGGACTACTTTGAAAACTACGAAATAGATGATGATGGGGTTAGAATGAAAATTTTTGTACAAAGCCTAACAGGAGATGTAAGAACATGGTTTAGGTCACTTACAACAAACTCAATAGCTGATCCTGAAGCCCTCTATCAAACATTTATCAACAGATGGGAGAAGAAAAAGGACCCACTTCATATTTTAGCTGAATACAATACAATCAAAAGAGGTCCACAAGAAACTGTTTTGGACTACTGTGCTCAGTTTAACAATGTCTACAATGCTATTCCCCAAAATCTTAGACCCCCACCGGATCTGGCCCTATATACCTTCCCTGATGGATTTGATTAAGATATGGCATACCAATTAAGGGAAAGGGCTTCCCGAACTTTAGCTAAAATGTAGGACATAGCAGTTAGTGTAGAAGCCAACCTGATAGCGAAGAGAAATAGGACAAGAACGGAGAGAAAGACTACCTTTAAATAAGAGCCTTCAGGTTGGGATCAGAAATTGGATGCAATAATCAATGGTATGCAAAGATTAGGTGAGAGAGTGGAGTCAGTTGAGAGAAAATCATCATGGGAAAGCCCACAAAACAATCCTGTCAGAAATCCAAATTTTAGGAGAAACCAAAATCAACATGCTGGAAAGGCAAGCCCTGAAAATGAGGTTAGACCCCATTTCCAAGAAAACTATGCTGAGACATCTACTTCTAATGATCAAATAGATGACACCCACATTAATTCGATTGGTTTGAACGATGAACAGCAAGTTTTCCTGACTCAAGAAGATCAGAAAGAAGATGAAGTAAAGCAATTTCAAACAAAATCAGGTGAGTCTTTTGACTTTAAGCAAGGATATGATACAGTTGTTTTTGAAGTTAATAAACAGTACAAACTAAGAAGTAGAACCATAAATGTGTCACAGCCCGAAAAAGTAAAATATGACCAGCAACCTAAGAAAGCTACCATTTCAGATTCCAAAGACAAATCTGATCCTATCACTAATGAAGTCACAGTGGAGGATATCACTGAAACATATGCCTCAAGTCAACAGCCATCAGTTGCACTTCCTTTACATACCAATTCAAATAACCCTCCTCAAAAGATGGGTAAAAAGGACAAACCCCAAAATTAGACACAGAACCAAGAGGAACCCTCTAAAAGGTCAAATGACAAAGAAAAAATGGTCAACCAGAATGCTAAAATTCAAACTGAAAAACCTTTTGACTTTGAGTCTGAAATTGGTAAATTAAAAATAGCCATACCACTTGCTGAATTAGCCAAACATGACATTTACAAACAAAAAATTAAAAAGTCCCTTCAATTGACAAACAATAAAGATGATGTTAATGTGTTGGATGATACCCCAGAATTACTTTTTGGCCCTGAGGTGGATGGAAAAACAGCAGGTAATGGAATTTTACCTTTTTATGTCAGCCTGCATGTCCATGACAAGATACTACACAATGCCATGTTTGATTCTGGGGCATCCCATAACCTTATGCCCAAATCTGTGATGGAGAGACTGAATTTAGACATAACAAGGCCATACAAGGACCTATTTTCATTTGACTCCAGCCAAGTTAAGTGTTTAGGTTTGATAAAGGATTTATGTGTTTCCTTGGTTCAATATCCAAATAAAACAATTTTAATGGATGTGGTGGTTGCTGATATCCCACCAAAATATGGAATGTTATTATCAAGATCATGGGGTGCTAAACTTCAAGGCTCCCTTCAATTAGACATGTCCTATGCCACCATCTCTGTCTTCGGGCAACCAAAGAGACTATACAGAGAAACACTCATGAAATACATGGTCAGCAGTGAAAAAAAACCTCAAAAATTTCCCATATATGCTGTCCATTCTGACATAGACTCCTATATTCTCTTCAACGATAATACAGGTCCTACAAATGATGATGAGACCAAGACACTCAAACAAGATCAGTATATAAATGAACAAACTGCTGCTCTAGAAAGAATGGTTGAGCAATCAATAAACAAAAATGTTCAAGAAGAAAAACCAAGTGTAAGCCAAGATCTCAAGTTGTTGATGCCAAGTCCCATAATTGTTGACAATTCTTCGCTTAACCAAGAAGTCCTCTGGTTCCTTGAATTTGATGGGTCAGTCAACAAATTAGGGGCAGGAGCAGTGGTTTGGATACATAACAAACAAAACAGTCATGCAGAGGGCCGAGCCTATAGGCTAAACTTCAGGTGCACCAACAATATGGCAGAATATGAAGCTCTTTTACTAGGCCTCAAACTAGTAAAATCCTTACAAGCCACAAAGGCTTCAATCCTAGGAGACTCAGACCTAATTATCCAACAAGTAAAGGGAAATTTTGTCACCAATGACAAAATACTGAGATCTTATAGGTCTGCCGTTGCTGAAATACTAAATTCCTTCACTGAATTTCAAATTACCAAAATTTCTAGAACCCATAATCTTCATGCTCATAGTTTGGTCACATTTGCAAGCACTTGTAAACTACCTTTTGAACCCAAGCATTGCTTTACAACTGAGATAAAACACAGACCTTCTGTCCCAAACAATGTCAAGGATTGGCAAGTGTTTTAGGATGACACACAAATAAATAATTTCTTGACTTTGCAGCAAGAATTTTCAGGACTAAACATTGATACTGAAGCTGCAAGTGATTCACAAACACTAGGTGAACAGCGCCAAACAAATATTTCACCCAAAACAACAAACCAAATGCTACATCCAACATTTTTTAACAAAGAAAACATACAAGAAATTAAACAAATCAGTTGTGAGGAAATAGCTGATGCTAAAGCTGAAGTTATACAATGGAAAGACAATTTTCTTCCAACAGGCCTCACTCCTTTGGAAGACATTTTTGACTCAAATGATATTCTTAGGAAGCCAAAAATACAACCCCTCAATGCTGCCATAGAAGAATGTAACATTGGAACAGCTGAACAACCCAAAATAATAAAATTGTCTGCTTCCTTACCTCCTGACCAAAAGCCCAAATATGTTGACCTTTTCAAAGAATTCCAAGATGTCTTTGCTTGGAGCTATGAGGATTTGAAATCATATGACACCTCTGTCATTCAACATACTATCCCCCTCAAGCCAAATCAAAAACCCTTTAAACAAAAATTGAGGAGAATCAATCCTATGCTTCTCCCATCAATGGAGCAAGAGGTACAAAAAATGTTTAAATCTGGCATCATAGCACCAATCAGGTTTTCTGATTGGATTTCAAATTTGGTCCCTACAAGAAAGAAAACTGGTGAAATAAGGCTTTGTGTTGATCTAAGGAACTTGAATCAAGTATCCCTAAAAGATAATTACCCCTTACCCAAGATGGATCACATCTTGCAAAGAGTAGTGGGGGCCTCAAGAATTTCTTTACTTGATGGATTCTCAGGTTTCAACCAGATCCTAGTTCACCCTGATGATCAAGACAAAACAACATTCACAACCCCATGGGGAACCTTCAAATATGTCAAAATTCCTTTTGGGTTGAAAAATGCAGGAGCTACCTTTCAAAGAGCAATGGATATTGCTTTTGCCAAAGAGATTCATGATTTCCTGGTGGTTTACCTAGATGACCTTACGCCATTTTCAAAATCTGACTCTGAACATTTGAAACATCTAAGGCAAATATTCATAACTTGTAGGAAATATGGAATTTCCTTAAATCCCAAGAAATCCCTGTTTGGATTGGAAGAAGGCAAGTTATTGGGTCATATTAATTCAAAGCATGGTATTAGAATTGATCCAGACAGAATACAGGCCATCCTACAAATGCCTCATCCAAGAAATGTAAAAGAATTGCAAGCATTTTTGGGTAAGATAAACTTCCTAAGGAGACTTATCCCAAACTTGGCAGAATTGATCAGATTACTTAATAACATGCTTAAAAAGGATTCTAAGGTAAAGTGGACTGTGGAAGCAAATCAAGCGTTTGAGGGAATCAAACTAGCCCTCACCCAAACCCCAGTCCTGACAAACCCTCAATTTGATAGAGACTTCATCATATTTTCCTTTGCTTCCCAACACACAATTGCTGCTGTCTTGTTACAAAAGGATGATCAAGGGAATGAAAAACCTATTGCTTTCTTTAGCAAATCACTAAGAGATGCACCTCTCAAATACCAGATCATGGAAAAGCAAGCTTATGCTTTAGTCAAAGCCATCAAAGATTCTAGAATTTACATCCTATACTCTCATGTCATTGCCTATGTACCAAATGCTATTGTCAAGGATATTTTGACTCGAGAAAATTTAGAGGGTAGAAGAGGAAAATGGATTGCAAAAAACTTAGAATTTGACATTGAGATAAGACCTACAAAACTGATAAAGGGCCAAGGTTTGGCCAAACTAATCTCTGAAACAAATTTCCAAGCCCTAGACATAAATCAAATGGACAATGAACTCGAGCTGGCGACTCCAAAGATCAATGTAGCCTTTGAAAAATCCTCTTGGTATTCTGATATATGTTATGTGTTGCAAAACCTGTGTGCTCCCCCAGGATTGTCCAGAACTAAATGTAGGTTCCTAAAAATGAAAGCTGCAAGATTTTGTGTCATGAATGGCAATTTTCTTTGGAAAAACCATGAGGGTATATTGTTAAACTGCTTAATTGAGAATGAGACTAACAATGTCATGAAAGAATTTCATGCAGGTGATTGTGGTGGACACTTGTATTGGAAGTCCACTACGGATAAGATACTGAGGGCTGGTTAATATTGGCCCACTCTGTTCTCTGATGTTAAAAATTTCACTACCTCATGCCATAATGTCAAATGTTTGAGGGAAAGAGAAAGTTACTGCCACTTCCTCTGAGGCCTATTGCAACAGAGAGACCTTTTCAACAATGGGGCTTGGATTTCATTGGGGAAATTCATCCCTCATCTTCAGGCCAACATAGATGGATCCTCACAACCACAGACTACTTCGCCAAATGGATTGAGGCCATCCCATGTAGACAGACAAATGATTCAACTATCATTCAGTTTTTGGAGAATAACATATTGTCTAGATTTGGTTGCCCCAACAAGATAATAACAGACAATGCTGTTGCTTTTAGATCCAAGAAGATGGTGAACTTCTGCCACAAATTTCATATTACTTTGGGCCATTCTACTGCATACTACCCTCAAGGAAATGACCTAGTTGAATCATCAAATAAAAGCCTTGTAAACATCATAAAGAAGGTGTTGGAAGAAAATAAGAAGAATTGGCATAAGAAGCTTGTTAATGCCTTATGGGTAGATAGACTAACAACCAAGAGATCCATTGGGGTCAGCCCATATGAGTTAGTCTATGGATTAGAAGCCAAATTTCCTTCATCACTAGGGGTTCCTGTTATGAAACTGCTTCAAGAAAGTCAAGCTGAGCCCAATGACATGCAAAGAAGGATCAATCAAATAATATGTTTGCAGCAAACTAGAGACCAAGTGTATAGCAGAGTTCAAGTTTTACAAGAAAAGTTAAAGAAAGCTTTTGATAGAAGGACTAAGGCTGAAGATTTCAACATTGGTGACAAAGTCCTCAAGTGGGATTCAAGAAGGTAAGATAAAGGAAAACATGGAAAATTTGATTCTCTTTGGAGAGGACCATTTGTTATCCAAGCAGTACAAGGAAACAACACTTACTTCCTTAAAAATCTGGATGAAACTGACTTGGATGAAGGTCCTGTGAATGGCAGGATGTTGAAGCACTATTTTGACTACTTCCCATGCATATAGTTTGACTCTCCCTTGTACATTATAGGGTGTATATATTACTTTCTGTTAACATGTATAAAATGCAGTTTCCCAAGTTTTGTAAGTTATCAGCAAAAGGCAAATAAGTTCAGAGATCTACCAAGATGGGAATGGCACAATTTTGAGATTTCAAGGAGGAAAACTCCAAGTTTTGGTAAAAGAAGTCAAGGGCCAAGGCATTTTGACCTGCTGTTCTTGGTCTTTCAAATGGAAAAACCATCCCCATGTCGAGCCACTGTTAGATACCTATACCAATAGGTTTCATATTTCATGATTGGCAAAGAAAGTTCCAAATATGCTCTGCTTTGGTGATGCAAAGATCCCATATTTCCAAGAGAATGCAATATGTGTACATAGCTTGATGTTGACTGAATTTTGGATGGATGGTCCAACAACCTAATCTGGATCATGCCATGTTTCAATTTCTCATCATTAGAATAGAGAAAGAAGCCTGTCCAAACTGTTTAATCTTGGCAGGCCAGTAGTTAGGTAGAGAATTAAGGTTCCCAACTGCTTAATCTGGGGCCTTGGAGGTAATAAGGTTAGTTGTAGATAGAAAAGCAAAGAAAAAAGCAAAAATAAAAGAAAAAGAACAAGTGAGGGTTTGCTAGTCCAAGTGCACCCTCTATGAAGAAACAAAAAATGCTAGGCAAGTAAATGGGTAGGTAGATGGGGTTGCAGAAGTGTCAACTCTTTTCAATTTGTTGGTCTAAAGCAAGAAAACTTCATTGGATAGAGAAGCTCCTCTTCTCTATCATTTTGGCAGCATCACCATGGAACATGTTTAACTTCCCAAGTTTCCCTATCTGAAAATCTTGCTAACATCCTATATTTACTTGTATATATGCCATTTCCACATTTCTTGTGTAAAAAATTCTTTTCATTTTGATCTACTTCCTAAACTAAGTTGATTTCATATATAACTTAGTGTTTTTCCCCCTCATCCACCTTTTCCACTCATACTAACTACTAATTTATCACTATTTAACTCCTTATACCCCCTATTTCCCCTATTACTATGTAAATTATGCAAAAAACCCAAAAAATCTACATATTCCCTTCCCCGAGCATTATAGCTCTATGATTGGCGATTAAATGTTTTCAAGCGCTAAAACATTGAGCGCGACCCAAAGAGCGCTGAAAAATTAATCTTGGGATTAATCCGAGATCTGCTTGGATTAATAACCTAAACCCTCTTTGTAAATGAACCTGTGCAAAAAGACCCCTTTTTAACCCGTAACACTGTTAAAACCCGCAAAACCCACTTTTTCTAATGTTCCGCCGGGCGCATATTTCAACAAATAATAATATTTTATTTGCCCCACCTGACCGTATCGCCCTAACAACTTGCCCTCCCGCCAGCCGTCGGATCTGGGCTTTCCCATCCGACGGCCCTCATCAATTTCGGAACGGCCCCGATGTACTGCCATTAGCGCCCGAAAATTGACGTCCGCTGATGTATGGGCAGGGACACGCGCTGCTATCTCACTGGATCGGGTGGTCCTCTGACATTCCCACTTCCGTATGAAGGGCGGTCCGATATCATACCGCTTACCGCTTCTGGTTTTCCGTTGTCCTGTCATGCCAACGTTACGCCACCTCACCGCCGCATCAGCGCCCCCGCCCGCCATCGCTCCGAGCTGTCACGCCACCTATGCAGTCCCCGTGGACCACTCACAGGCCGCCACATCACCCGATGACGTCATGCTGACGTCACCTGACCGTGACCCCACCTGATGACGTCATGCTGACGTCATCCAAATTTTCGCGCCAACGCCAAAAAGTCCGTATTTGGCCGAATTTTGCCATTTTTGCGCATTTTTCTATGTTTTTCTACTCTGCCTCCTGCATGCAGTTTCACGTCCTTTGCTGCCGCACCTTGCTAAGACCATTCAGAGCTGCTGCCACCCAGAATTCAACTACAACCAAGCTCAAATACCGCCATTAAACCAGGTATTTGTCAATTCCCCAATTGCACGCTCTGTTTCGTCCTGCATTGTTAAAAAACCATTAAAATTGACCATTTTCCCTGGAGAAATAGTCCTGCTACGCCTTAAAACCACTCCCTTCAGTTTTTAACCGGCCAATTGTGCCCAATTACACCCCTGTTGCTCTGAAATAGGCTGTAATTCAGAAAATTACTCAACCTACCGCGCAGGACGGTATTTCTCTCAAAATAGTCGAAATTTAACCCAAATTCGCTTGTAAAACATGGATACACCAGTAGCACCTGTTGCCCTAAATATTGCTCCATTGAATGCCCCTCAGAGAGAGTTGGAGTGGAAACCATTAGCAGATAGAGATTACCAAATATCAGAGGAAATGCTGATGAATAGCAAGTATCACATTCACTTGCTAAATGAATTGAAAATTAAGCATAATAGTGGAACTGATATATTGGGCATTTGGGACTCTTTCCTCCCTATCTTCAAGCTCCCTCAGGTCAATATGTTTCCTAACCTAATCCACCGGTGTGCTGCCTGCTATGACCCCACTCAGAGTGCTGTGCTTGACCCTTCAGGCTCAGTTGTGTTTTATGTCACCCCTGTAGCCATTAGAGAGATGCTAAACTTCAACACTGCTAAGAAATTAGTTCCTTTATCACTAATGGATCTGATAAAACAGGGAGTTAAACTGACAGATGCTCAAATCACCAAGATAAATCAATTGTTCATTGATTCAACCCCTGAGACCATGAAGTACCCTCCTATCCATCATGTATACCTAAATCAATTGGGCACAGACCTTGCAGACATGATTAGTCCCATATTGGGCTATAATTCAATAGAAATTATTGATGAAACTGTGCTGGCGATAATGGCCATGTTTTCCCATGGTAAACCCCCAATCTATTATGACTATGCAACTTACATCTCCAACAAAATACATGAGCAATTGATAGACTTGGAAAGAGAAAGGGTGTTCAGATACACCTCCTATATCTATCATTTGATCCTATACTATCAGCATGAGAAATTTCCTTTTTCTGTGAAAAGAATGGATTCACAAGGAAATCCAAGGTCAGTGGTCTATTGGTCCTCTGTTTTCCATGATAGGTCTTGTTCCCCTTACACTTATTGTGAGTTTATAGACCTCTTCATCCACCCAGCTATGTCTCTGCTTCTGAGCTCATCTCCTCCAAGACTAACTGATGATATGCAAAGAATTCTTCAGTTGTCCAAGGTATACAGCATTGGGGATTGGTATTTTTACCAAAACCACACAGTTATCAGAATATATGGGTGTGAGCTGGCCCCATACAGATTGCCCAGATATGTGCCTATGAGGTTATTTGCCCTTGAGTATTTCAAGCAATTTGGGAATGCTGATGTACTTCATTTTTCAAGCAAGGGCAAGAAAGCACAACTTAAAGTCAGAAACCAATTAGGCCCCTTCATCTACAATAAAAGGGAGGAAGCTTGGCAAGAGGCAGATAGAATGCTATGTGGCCTTGGCTTACAGACCAGCTTCCTTTGGGTACCATATGACCCCACTCATTTCATAAGCTTAAGAAGGGTCAGATATAGGCTGGCCAGTTATGATCACGTAAGGTGGCCTCACATAGAAAAATATGCAAATCAACTAGAATGGAGGGAAGGCACCTTAGAAGAGGCTACTACACAAGAAGAATTAGCTCAAAGAGGAATAAGAAATATCCAAAAGTTGGCTGACTTAGAGCTTTGTTCACAGGTATTTCCTCTTCCAGGCACTCAAGTTGGAGCAGTTGCCTCATCATCCACAGCTCCACAAAAGGCAGCCCAAGCACCAATTACAGCAGAGACTTCAACCAAGGATAAAGGCAAGGAAACAGAACAGCAAGAGGCCCCTGAAGAGCAGCAATCAGCCCAAGAAGAACAGCCTGAAAATCATCCTGAACAGCAGGCAGAAATGGCACAGGCTCCTGGTCCTAATGATGAGCAAATGCAAGAAAAGGAGGCCCCAGTACAGAATGTTACAATGGAGACTTCGGTGCTCCAAACCCCTATCAATGAAGAGAGGGGTAAGAAGAGACATAGAGAGGAACAGACTCCCCTTAGTACCGCAACATCAGAGCAAGAGGAAAAGAGACAAAGGTTCAATCCATTTTCAGAGGAAGAGATGCCTTTTGGTCAAACACGGATGGGTCCCCCTAGCACAGAGGTGTCAGCTAGCTCATTACAGCAAGAGTAGCAAAGAATACTTGAAGGAGAGGTCAGCTCCTCAGGGCAACAAAGGAAGGGTGAGCCTAGCATAAAGAAACAATTCATAGACATCAAGGCCAGAAATGAGCCAATGAGGTTACCGCTGTACAATCGCTTGTTGAAAATGGCTCCTACAAATCAGCAAAGGTTGATGTCTGCATATGATGTGCAAGAGGGCAAAATGATAATGAGCCATTTCATGCCCACAGCACTGCAGCCATAGTCTGCAGCTGATTATATAAGAACAAACCTGGAAATCTTGTCCAAGGACATCCACCCAATGGATCAAATTGAATTTCACAAGCAAACGGGTGAGATGGTGTATGCCACTCTTGCGGATAAAACATTGATAAATTACAGATTGCAGAATTCTTTGAATAATACCACTGCAGAGTTGGAGTTAGAAAAGGCATCCACCCAGGCTAAAGACAACAGGATCAGGACTCTGGAGGAAATAATTATAGATCTCGGGCATGACCCAAAGGATCCCAAAGCTGTGTAGGCACTGCTAAAAGAAAGAGATGCAGATATTGCAACTTTGAGAAAGATGGTGAAGATCCCAGCAACCCTTCACCCCCAAACAGAAGAGGTTGCTCAGCAGAGGAAATACTAGGATACAGCAGCCATGCTGATAACACTACATCAGCAACTGGTCCAAACAGAAGGTAAATTGGTAGAAACAGAGGCTGCACTGCAGGAGGCACTAAAGCAGAAAGAGGGAGGCTAGCCATCTCAACCCCCTCAGCAAGTCATAAACCTTGAGGAGTCCCCTCAAACTACTGCTCCTCCCACAGGGCAGACAGCCCAAACAACTCCATCAACATCAGCACCAGCAATGGCCCCAGAACAGGCTCCAAGCCTAGACATGCAAAAGATGATGAAGGACATTCAAGTCCTAGAAGCCCAGATGGCAGAGATGAATGAATCCAAGGAGAAATTGGCCACACTCAATGAGAAACATGATAAATCTAAGCAACAGGTGGCAGAAAAGACAAGGGAAGTAAGGACCTTGGAAAGAAAGATCAAAGAGATAGAGAAAGAGATGGCCATGGGCAAAGCAATAACAGAGCTCAAGAAAATCATATGGTTAAATATTGGTCAATCAATCATAGACCAATGGCAATATATAGAGACCATCCATGAGCAAATGGATTTGCTGGGCAAGGCTATGCAGAAAGTCAAAAAGCCAGAGCTTCTCTAGGAAGTATGCTAGAGGTAGCTACTAGAATGATCAATGTGTTGAATAACAGAACTGGCATACAGTTGGCAAATATGGGTATCAGAGATAGAACTGATACAAGTTTACTGATCAAAAGGGTACTCACCCTCAGAAACTATGTACAGGCACTAGAAAGAAAATGTCAGGACATTCAAGCAGAGGTAAATACTTTTGGTGCCAAGATCACAACATTATATGACAGGGGACTCCCCATGTTACTAAACAGCGCAGGAAGGCTATCTTCTCATGAGCAATATGCAAAAAGAGTCAACAACTACATCACTGATCAGTTGACTACCTCATCTAGCACTTCGGAAGAAACTGGGCCACCCACAGGACAAGAGCTGTATGATAAACTAGAAAATCTGTTTTTTATAGAACATGAAATTAATCATCTGTTTGAAGTCCCCCCTAATTATTAAAAATATACAGACGCTGATGAAACATTACACAAGATGCAAAGGCATCAGATGCCCACTGATCAATGGTGGAGAGATATGATAAGGACTTTGCTGTGATTTGATAAAATAATCTAATCAAATGCATTTTACAGCAAGCAGAGAATCAATAAAGAAATCACAGGTCAGCACCCCAAAAGCATCAGAGCCGCAACATGTCATCTACAGCCGCCGTCGTCAGCAGGAGCCGTCCAAGAATTAACGCAGCCGGCCCTTGGGCCCAAAGTCATCATCAACTGACAAATAGGAAACAGCTGTTATGTACCTTTACTACAGGCTTTAAATTTTGTAAATAACTTCACTGTACAAAGTTGGTATAGATAGTTATTTCTCAATAACTATCATTCTAGATATTTTACTTGATATTTTTGTATAAAATCTCCCCCACGTAGTTCATTTCGGGGTTGTTGTTTTCTTGTTACCAAGGAGAACTCGGCTGTAATCTCTGGAGAAATAATAGAAAAAGGCTTTGGGGTTTGCAAAAATTGGTCTTACTGATGTTTGCTGTTTTGGAACTACTGAATGTTGCAGGATTCTAGTGCTGTGTCTTGATATAATAAGTTTTCTCTATCTCTTCACGTCTATTATCAGTTCAACTCATATCTTTCACATGTTAATCTAAACTTAGGAAGAAAGAAAAAGAATAGCTCAGGATTTGTCCATGGAGACACCCTGATTTCAATCTATCTTTGCTATAAATGTTTTCTATAGGCTCAGCTGTTTAATTGGAATTCTTAATTGCTCCAATAAACCCTGAATCTTTCACAGTTTCTATTTAGTAATTCATGTATGCTACTAATTAGATATTGCTGTTCAATTTGTTATTATACTGTCTGTTTCCATCTACCACTGTTTCACTCACTAATCAGAATTTATATCAATAATAGTCATCTAGCCTTGCAGCAAAACTTTCCCATTATAGGCACTAGGACTGTCCCAAATCTCTGACTCCATATGCCCAATGGACTGACCTCTCCCAAACACTTCATGCCCTTCTCACAACAACATTTCACAACCAAAACTTTAAACAAAAAACTAAACTCATAACTAGCCTAAAATCTTTACAAAACAAAGCTAAAATTTAAAGAGAGAGCCCTCTCTGATTTCAGGCAGGCTAGGGCCTGTAATCCAAAGATTGGTTAGTGGTTACCCCGGCCGTATTCCCTTGGGAGTCATAGGGAACAACCTGGGTGTTAACACCACTGATCCAAATTTAAACAAGAATGAAAAATATAATAGATATAACCATAAATACAGAGATGCAGTGGAAATAATACTTCATTTCATTAATTTAAAATACTAAAATATGCTTACAAATAGAAATGGAAATAAACCAGCGAGGGCAATGGTAGCTTATCTCTGAGAAGAGATGTGGTAGCTACATGCCTCTAAAATTTGTTACAATGAGGCCCGAAGGCATATTTATTGTTGAGAAACAATGTAAAACCTAAAACATCCAAAAACCTAAGCCTAGGAGATGAAACGCCAATCTGTGGGCCTTGTTTTGGGTAAATTGGTACATCAACTTCCCGAGGTCGTAACTTTGGCATACGATATCTGTTTGACATGCACAATATCTCAATAGAAAGATCTATCCTAGGAATACAACTTTGGGATGAGCAACATCGGCCTATGCTTCCATGCTACGCCCATTTTTCCCAAAAAATGTCATTTAGGGCCTCAAAACGGCTCCGAAATTTCAGGACCCAAAAACTTGCTAAAAATAGTAAATTGTGCTACAATTAAGGAAACTAAAAAACTAAATGAGACAGTTGTGGGGTTCCAAGTGGGATAGGTGGGTGGCCACCAACATCCACCTGGATCATTCCTCCCCCCTTATGAAGCAATGGTCCCCATTGCGTTGATTTCCTCCATGAGATGAGGAAACTTCTGCTGAACCTAGTCCCTGGTGAGCTATTCTGCAACCTCTGATGTGTCCAGTAATGGTGGGAAGCATGGTCGAGGGCAGTCCACATTGAACACTCAGTGCAAGAAAAGTAATGGGGGAATGTTTTTCTCCAAATCATTGTTTCCCACAGCCTTGGAAATGGTGTAAGGACCACATTGGAGTGGTCGGAGCTTCTAATGGGCTCTTGTTAGGTGTTCTTTCTACAAGTTCAACCTGACTTTGTTTCCCACCTGAAACTTCTGTTGTACCTGATGTTGATCATGTCGTTGCTTGTGCTTGGTATTTTATAGAATGGAGCGATGATATTTTGACCCGTTGGGTAGAGGTTCTCTAGGAATCATATAAAATGAATGCTTGACCTGATAGTGCAACGGTACCCCTGTGGGTGAGGAGAAGATGTTCCTGTATTCTTTCATGACCATATCCCTCTGCTACTACTGCTGTGTGGAGGAACCCTTCGTGGGGGTCATGGATGTGGTGACGATCTTCCCTTGAATTTGGGAGTGAACCAGACAGAAAATTAATTTCTTAATCTGGGAGATGAGCTTGCTGCATTTCTTAGTAGTGATCAAAGAGGTGATGGTAGGTGGGGCTACCTCCAGTATCCTGTATAATGAATTACCCAAATAAATAATAACAACGTGAGGCATTGACTCATACACAGCATGTCACCTCCATAAGTATGGTTGGCCTAATAGTACATCACAAACATTAAGAGGTGTAGCATCACACAATACCTCATCCGTGAAGGGTTTGATGTTGTAGCGAAGGTGACACTGCTGGCAGACTCAAAGATCTCATCCTTGGTGAAGCCACCTAATACTGTACGATTGCATGTGTGGTGTAGACGGTAGGCCCAACCACTTCACGACCTCTGCTGAAATGAGGTTCTTTTGGCTTCCACTGTCAACAATGAATTGCAGTGGCGAACCCTTCACCCACATCTGTGAGTGGAAAAGACGCTGCCCCTCCTATGGATCTTCGAGCTCATTCTTCTAGACCTTAGCGGTAGAAAAAGTGGCGCTAGGATCCGCATCAATGATTTGCTTCCCTTTTTCATTCTCCTTATTAGGTTCTGACTCAGGGTCAGAACATGCATATGATTCTGAATCCTTCAACTTGGACACCAGCGATTGCTTGGTCCGACACTCACTTCTGTTGTGAGTGGGGCTCTTATGGAACCCACACCACTTTCTTGTGTCCTTCTTTGACTTCGTGGTGCTGTTCATTTCTTGTGGCCTTGATGGGTTGTCTTGCGTCACCCCACCTTGGCTTTGTCCTTTGTTCTTCGAATTTGCAGATCCAAAGTCTCGCTTCTTTTGTTTAAACTTCTACTCGATCTTGACGGCATATCGGGATGCCGTGTCGAGCGAAGAGTTTTTGAGGAACTCCATCTCATCTTGAATGTACCTGTGTAGGTAGCCACGGTATTTGAGTACCAAATGAAGCTCATAATTTTTGATACTAAACTTTGTGCGAAAGGTATGAAAAATATTTGTGAACTCCGACACATCTTGGTCCCTTCCCTGCCGTAGCGTGGTCCACTTTATGTATTTGTCCTCATATATTTTGATAGGCTAATACTGCTCCTTGATGGAATCCCAGAATGAATTCCAAGTGGGAGCGGCTAAAAACAGTGAATTCATACTTTCATCCTTCTGCTAGCAGTAGGTTTCTCACCAATCCTTGATGTTGGTGGCGGCTTTGAGAAGAGTGAAAGTGATGTTTTGTTGGCTGGAAAAATCATGAATAGAAAAATACCCTTCTAGAAAATTTAACCATTTATCTACGACATCTGCGTCTATCTGACCCTCGAATATGGGTATTTCAAAATTAACTTGTACCTTAAAGGGTGTGGTGTTTCCAGAGTAGCTTTTGGAAGCCGATGCGTCACCCTTGGGTGGTCGCTAAAGGATCTAGGCAAAGTTTTCCGTCATCACGTTCCTTTGTCGCTCGAGGGCTTCTTCGAGCAAGATTTTGATAGGATCTCCTGCCCCCTCGTCTTTCTTGTCTTTTGCCATGGGAGGCCATCGGGATTTGCGAGGCTGGTCTTGCAAAGGTTCGACCAGTTCAAGCCCTGAATCCTTATATCCTGACCTTGATGGGGACATGAAAAGAAAAACAATGAAAGAGAAGACCGCTCTGATAACATTGATCCGGATTTAAATAGGAATGCAACAGATAATAGATATAACCATAAATACATAGATGCAGTGAAAATAATACTTCATTTCATTAATGTAAAATACTGAAATATGCTTACAAACAGAAATGGAAATAAACCAGCTAAGGCGATGGTAGCTTATCTCTGAGAAGAGATGTGGCAGGTACATGCCCTTGAACTATCTTACAATAAGGTTAAAAGGCCTATTTATTGTTGAGAAACAATGGAAAACCCTAAACATCCAAAAACCTAACCCTAGGAGATGAAACACCAAACTATGGGCCCCATTTTGGGTAAATTGGTACATCAACTTCTCGGGGTCGTAACCTTGGCATATGATCTCTGTTTGATGTGCAAAATACCTCGTAAGAAAGATCTATCCGAGGAATAAAACTTTGGGGTGAGACACATTGGTCCAAGGACCCATGTTGCTCCCATTTTTCCTAAAAAACATCGTTTAGGGCCTCAAACCAGATCTAGAAGTTCAGGACCCAAAAAGCTACTAAAAGTAGTAAACTGTGCTACAATTAAGGAAACTGAAAAACTAAAAGAGACATTTGTGGGGGTCCAAGTGGGATAGATGGGTGGCCACCAACATCCAACTGGATCAGGTACCCTGTAATATAATGCCTAAATTTTTTAACAGCATAAATGGCAACCAAAAATTCCTTCTCAGTTAACATATAATTAAGTTCAAGAGGAGTTAAATTCTTGTTCAACTAGTAGATTGCATATGGTTTCTTGTCTTCCTGTTATCCCAAAACTTCTCCAACTATGGGAAGCGTCCGTAGAGATATGGAATGGAATTTTCCAATCAGGACCACGCAATATTGGAGCCTCATAGACTAATTTCTTGATCCCAGAAAAATCTGATTCACAAACATCAATCCACACAAATTCTGCATCTTTAGACAGTAGTTGGAAAAGTGGAAATGATATTTTAGAAAAAAATCTATGAAGAATCAATAACAACCAACATAACCAATAAAGCTATATACCGCTGTCTGTGTCTTTGGAATGGGAAAATTTAATATTACCTCGACCTTAGCGGGGTCAACCCATATTCCTGCAGCTGAAAGTAAATTCCCCATGACTATCCTTTCTGCCATCATCATATGAAATTTTACTGTGCTAAGAGAAACATGATTATTAAGTACTTTTGCTAAATTTTCTAAGCCATCTATAAAAGAATCCCCAGATGGAATAAAATCATCCATATAAATTTCAACACCGTCATTAATCAAATCAGAAAAGATTTCCAATACCACCTGTTGAAACGTAGTAGGTGCATTATAGAGTCCAAACGAGAGGACCTGATATGAAAAAATTTCCCAATGGAAAGTAAAAATGGTCTTATCTTGATTTTCAGGAGTTATCTGGATCTGGTTATATCCACTAAATTTGTCCATAAAAGAAAATAAACTTCTTTCTGGCTAGCATATTGAGAACCTAGTCGATGAAAGGTAAAGGAAAGTGATCTTTCTGGGTAGCTTTATTTAGTTCCCTCTAATCGACACATATCCTCCATTTGTCATTCTTATTTGCGACAATGACTAATGGGGATACCTATTGCCCAACGTCCAATAACTTTTGCAGTTATTCCTTAACAATGTTTTTCAAAGAAGGATTCATTCTTCCTTGTGGTTAGTGAACAAGGTGACATTCCTCTCTTACATATATGTGATGGGTACATAAATCGGGATGAATCCCTTTCATATCCGTGTATTCCCAAGCAAAGGCCTCCTTTTCATTCCAATAACTTTTAACAATTGTTCAGTTTGGGAGGGCGATACATTGGAATTGATGTTCAATTTCTTCCTTGGATTGATCTTTATTGGAATATTGTTATTCGCTGTTGTGACAAGAAAATTTTCAATTTTAGTTTCTAGTTGAATAGCTTCCTGGGTAGTACAGATCATGACAGACTCTAATAGTTGTCGAGTAGGGTAGGAAACGGAATGAGGATCACTAATAAACGTACTAATAGCATCGTCTATCATTTTTTCTTTGAAACAAAGAACTTCCCCAATAGTGATAATTGGTCTAACATTTTCATTTTCAGGTTCAGATTCATCCCGAAGGGAAGGATTTTATGCTAGGGTAAACCCCGGTTTGACCGACGAGCTTGGTTCTGTAGGAGGATAAAGAACAAGGTTCTTCGTAATCTCTCCATTTGATATTACCATGTTTCCTGATCGACACCCAATGTAGGCATCGACTGTAGTGAGCCATGGCCTTCCTAAAACAAGGGGGTTCCCCCCAACTAGAGATTGAGTGTGCAGTACTAAGAGATCGACAAGGTATTCCCAAGAATCCACGAAAATAGTTACATCTTCCAATTTTCCTACAGGTCTCACAATAGATCGATCTGCAAGTTCTAGAACCATTGGGGTTGGTTTAGGATTAAGTAAGCCTAGAGTAAGCACATTTGTTGATGTTATAATGTTAATTGCAGACCCACTGTCTACTAGAACATTTAAAATATCAACCCCTTTGATTTGGACTATGAGGATCGGGTTTCTTGGGTCACCATATTTGATGGGTATAGTTTTTCCCAACATTATGTCTAACAAATTCTCCATGATATTAATAGTAGGTGGGTATTTCAACTTCCTACTAGGCTCCTTGGAGCACAATTCCTTAATTTTTAAGCATAAATTGGCATATTCTTCGTGACCTGGAGCAATGGAATCTTAACAAATAAATTTTGTAATTCCCCCAAAAGATCAAATTCAGGTTGAGGGATAGGTTTTCTTAGGGAAAACCTCTCAGGATAAGGTGGCCATGTGTGGCCCCCTCGAGTGACAATTGTTTTGGTGGGGGGTTTTTGTTCCACAACAATTTGTGTTGGATTACCCCCAACTTCCCTAGAGGGGTGTTTAAGTTCTGGTTCTGAGACTTCGTCATTAGTTTGTTCAACAATTATTGGTGAATTCTTTGTATTCACCACTCGTCTGGATCGAAGATTCAATTCATTGCATTCTGAAGTGGCAATACCATATACTGGAAGGTTGAGTGTCTCAACTTGTTGGGCTCCCCTATTATTCAAGTTCGGGTTGGGTTGAATAGGCAGTTGAGGATGAAGAGGAGGAGTACTGGTGGAGGCAATGGGTGGGAGTTGTAACTCTTACTATGTCATAGGCTGTGGAAGTTTATTTGTAGGAAGAGGGGGTTCACGCCAATTCTAGGACCAAGAAGACACTCGACTAAGTTGAGTAGACCAGGTCTGCCAGGGCATACAATATTGAAAATATTATGGCCATGGAGGTGTAAGTGGTGCAGGTTGAGACCCAAAATTCCAATTATTAAAATATTGAGAAGGGTCTTGAGTCATACCTTGATTCATATTCTATTATCATGGTTTCCATGACTTCTTTGGTCCCATAAAATAAATATGGTTTGACTCTTCATTTACTCCTTGAAAAATTGCCTTCAGCCCAAGAAGTGATGGACACATGCTGGTGGAGTGGTTTTGTTCACATATTTGATAGGTTTTGACGGTATTAAGTGGGCACTCCTTTAGTGGGTGCTTCTTCCTACATTGTGGGCAAAAAATGGTCATTTCTTTCTCAATTTCCATTCGTTTCTGTTTTGCTTGCAGAACGTCTAGTTGTGAGGACAATGAGCTTAGGATGTCAGCCCTCAAATTGTCCAGTAAGTTCCCAAATTCTTATTTTGTGGCCCCACTAGTAGATGATTTGAGAGCTCGTGTTCCTTTCTTATGCCTCACAACCCCTCATGAAAATTTGACACATAGTTCATAGATAGTATTGAACTCTTCCTTTGAGATATCCCCATTTCCTACCACATTCAAAAGTTCCAAATATTCTTCTTTTAGTGCTCGCAGTAAGATTATCTTTAAAATATCCTTATCCAAATCACTATGGCTCGATATTTGTAGGCTGTATTTAAAGATTTCCACAAAATCCTCCATATTCTCATCCTCCTTTTGCATAATCTTGAATATTTATTCTTTAATGTCTCGAGACTTGCAGTAGTCTTGATATTTTTCGAGGCTTTATATTGTCCCATGTTGTGATAGATTTTTCTCCTAGACCCATAAATCAACGCAACGCTGCCCCTTTCAAAGTAGAATGGAATATCTTCAGTTTTTGAGCATCTATAACATAATCATATCCTCGATAGACAACATCAAAATCGAAGAGGAATGTATCTAGATCCTTGAAAGAGAGACCATGGAAATTAGGTAATGATGTTGGAGGAATCGGTTTCATGGGTGCATCACCCCTGATTTCTCTAATTGGAAATTCAGTTGTAGAAGTTGCATTGTTGGCCATGAATATCCTCGAATATTCACTTGGAATTCCAGTAGGTTACAGTTGTTCGACGATATGCAACTAAGTTTGTTTAAAAATGCTTCTCCGATCAGGCAGAGGATTTAATTCCCTTACCTCTTATTCATCATAACCTTCAACACTTAATTCCTCGGATCCTTTTCTTCCTTATTCCTCTTATATGGACTCTATTTATGCTATTGAGGGCTCTAGTTGTGGAACTGTCCGGGGCCTGGATCCTATTTGAGATCTTACCATGACAGCACCCCTTGATGAGTTTCCTAATTCAACTCTTGCGATTATTTGCTAGATATAGGTGATTTTGCCTAGATATTTCCTCCTTGAACTCTTTTTGGGGGTCTTACTTTGCCCCTTTTATTTTTTTCCCTGTTCATACATTCTAAGAAGCAGAGAATTAGATCTAAACAACCAAAACAAATCTAGAGCTCTGGTCCTGGAAAAGGGTTGGTTCAAACCTTGCCTGACCAGGACGAGAGACTATGTTTTTACAGTAAAAAAAGGCAGATAATTAGAAAAAAAACAAGGCAACCTAATGCCTGGGTCCTGGAAAAGGTTTGGTACAAACGTCCCCTGACCAAGACGAGAGAGTGGTTTCTATAAGCAAAAAAATAAAACAATCAAGTGATCTAGTGCTTGGGTCCTGGAAAAGGGTTCGTACAAACCTTGCCTAACCAGGATGAGAGAGTGGTTCCTATGTAGGAAACAATCAAAGTCATCTAATGCTCGGGTCCTGGAAAAGGTTTAGTGCAAAGACTCACCTCACCAGGATGAGAGAGTGGTTCCTACAATCAATTAAAAAGGAAGAAAAATAAAGAAATCAAAACAGTTGAATGCTCGGGTCCTAGAAAAGGTTTGGTACAAACCTCACCTAACTAGGATGTGAGAGTGTTCCTATGGTCAATAATGGTTGTAATTTTACGGATTTGATAGCCTTCCTGACAACGATGCAAAAATGTTGGGGTTTTAATATGGGTTTATAGATTCAATCCCTTTCACATTTATTTTTCAATTTGGGGTTCATTAATTATTTCAAGGTTATCGTTAAAATTCTATGCATGCCCCGGGTTCCCTACCCAGTATTGAGCAATTACAAAATACAAGGGCCAACAAATGATACGAATCAAGTAACAACAAAGTGAATAACACTAACAACAATCTGATGTAACAAAAATTAGGAATCACAACAAGATTACAAAGTGGTAAAGAAAGAAAGAATAATTAGAAAACATTAACAATATAACTAAGAAGCATACCTATTCACACGATCAAATCCAACAACACCTGATCAAGAGAGCAAGCCCAACTCTATGATCAAGGTTGTGGCTAAGAGTTAGAGACCACATGAGATTATAGAAAATTAGAATTCGCATTAACCAAAAAGAGTTACAAATAAAGTTATATTGTTACATGCCCAAAGGGAAATTTTGTCATTCTTCTTCGTTGAGCCTTACTTATACATTTCATCATTACATGAATAACATTTAATGAACTCAGAAATCATGGCAATCGTGTTTTTTCACAAATATACAATGATTTCTTAAGTAGAAATAGAATACAAAGATAGAAATCATAGTCAATTTGTCATCTATTCTGCAGTTGAGAAGTGTAACGGTTCAATCCTTAAATAACGTTTCCAGCCTGTCAACAGCATCACATTGGGTTATGTTCCACTGAACAACGTCCAACATGAATCTGTAGGAGAATTTTGCTAGCAAATCATCTAAGCATCATTCCCATATCACTAAGATTCATTACTTACAATTTCAAGAAGACATGCCAATACAATATACCTTTCATTGATTGAGATATAAATCGACCTCATAAGAGCTATGAAATGGATAAAAGGGAATAGGTAAAAGTGGGTAAAAAAAGGTAGTTTTATCGACCAAAGGAATTTCTCTATAACTTTTTCCTATGAAGATTTAGAAGTTGAAATTGCAACCTCATGGAGCCAAAATATTGTAGAATTAAGTGTACAAATTTCATATCTTGGTTCACTATATTTTCAAAGATATGATTCAAGGAAGTTAGGGTTTTAACAGGCTCTAGAATTCTATCTCAAATAGGTGACCTAAGGAAAATCTTTACAATTTTTTCTCTGAACATTGGATTTGAATTTCATAGAAAGTGACAGAAATTGGATGCACTCTAGCATTTTTGGTATCATTTTTAGGGCCGAAGGTCCAAACAGGGACACGTGGAAATCGTACAATTTAGCTCTACTGAATCAGTCTATATTCAGGTCATCATGGGAGATTGGGCACAACTATTTCTTGAAGAATCCAATCTTAGTATGACTTGTGGGGTTGGAAAGAATACCTAGAGGGATAACACAAGAAGTAATTTAAGACCTTAGAAATTCAAAATTACAGAGATACAACAATTTCAATATTGAGCTCCTAAAATGCAAGAAAAAGGTTTGTATTTTTAAAAAAAATACATAGCTTTTGTTTGAAAAATTAGTTTGAAGTGTTTTAAAGGGCATAATGAAGCATATATATCATTGTTTGATTTTGAAATGCTTCAAAACAAAAAAATGGACACACCTAGTAAGAAACCAGAAATCTCTACTATGGCACATAAAGAAGAGGAATAAATACAACATGATATATTAAAATTACACGACCAAGTGCAACAAATTTTTCTCTCACAAAGAGTAACCAAAAATGAAATGGAAGCTAATATGGATGATTTGAAGAATGGTTTAAAATAAGACATGGAAGGTTTGAAGGATGGATTGAAAGAAGAAATGGAAGCTTTGAAGGATGGATAAAAAGCATACATGGAAGGTTTGAAGTAAGGTTTGACGAAGTTGCTACAATAAAATGCTTCCTAATGGCTAAAAGGTATTCCATGAAACTCATGATGAGAACAAAAAGAATGATAACCAACATTTTAGTGACTCCAATATTGGGGTTAGGAACCATCACATTCCAAAGACCGATATGAGGAAGTTTTAGTGCAAGGATCCAGTAACATGGATACTACATATGGAGCAATATTTTAATCTCCATGATGTGCAACACACACAAAAGGCACGCATCACAACTTTATATTTAGAACCCAACTAGTTTGTATGGTATCGACGGCTTTGTAATCATAAACAACTTATCACTTCGTCAATTTTTATGAGGTAAATGATAACACATTATGAGGATGCAAAGGGAAACACCTTCTTTAGCCAATTGATAAATCTCAAACAAAAGGGTTCAATGGAAGAGCACATTGAGGACTTCCAAAATTTGAACATCAGGGTAGACAATATTCCAAAGGATCATAGGATTGATGTATTCATAGGCAATTTAAAGGATAAAATCCAACATGAGGTTCACATTTGGGAACCTGATTCATTGGAGAAGGCATTCAGGGTGGCAAGAAAAGTTCAAAGAAAAAATGTGGCAATAAAGAAGTCTACCACTCACAACTATTAATATGGAAGTTTTGTTTCCCCTAGCCTTCCACAACCTACAAGGTTGATGCCACAATAATTGGAGAAAAAAAGAGAAAAAGGGCTTTGTTCGTTGGCATTATGATACAAGTGTTGTCCTTGATGGCAACTCACTCATAGGTAAGTTAATTTTTGATGAAAGGAAACCCCACAGTGTAATAGTTCCATTCAGATGTAACAGAGCATTGGAACAGAAGAACAGGAAGATGGAACTAAAGTCTACTAATCAGAATGAAGAAGTTGAAGGTAAAGGATGGTGAAAAGAAATTTAAGATGTATATGCAGTTCCACTTAGTCAAAACAATGTATACACGGTGGTTCACAGAACAAAAAGAGTGTATACGTATACACGCACTTTCACAAGAATAAAAGCATGTATATGTTGGAAAAACAAGGAAAATCAAGGGGAGACAATACCAGGGGTCAATGCCATGGTATTAGCCCACAATATTGAGTGGAGTAATGAATATTTGATCTCGTCCAAGAATACCATGGGTTCTAAGTGGTTTTGGTCTGAGGTATTGAGAAATGGCTAAAACTATATAAGGAGGAGAAGATTGTAAGGCCAATGTGTGCAAATGAAAGGGTTTCTAAGGAATACTTCTATCTGAAGTATATTTTATGTTGCGGGGGCTATGTTTGTGATCTAAAATATTTGTGCACCTTGAATTCAATGTTAGATCAGGATCATGAGACCTGAAATGACTTATCATTGAATGATCTTATATTGGTTGGGCTAGATCTAATTATGTACAACTATTTTATTCTTTAAATGTCATGATCTAGGTTTGTCTGAAGTTTGGAATTATAGCGAAGTTATGAGTTAATATTTGCAGACCTATACGTTGGTTCATCTCGGTAAAAGCATGTGCACACGCAGGTTATACTCTTCCAAGTAGCGTATAGAAAGGAAAAGCCTTTTCTTCATATATGACTGGTCTATCTAATTAGTTCTATTGTTTTACTATTGTCTATCAATGGAGTCTTCTTAGATCTGAATGTAAAACTAAATGTATGAGGAGTTTGATATCTGATTGATTGATTGTATAAGTGAGAAGGGTGATGTTTGCTACTGCCTGTGTAAAGCTCTGTAAATTGGCAGTAGATGTTTAGTATATTGTTGGTTGGTATAGACGTGATTCAGAAGTTTTATATTTCAGTAGTTTTGAAGGTATGCATAGGTTTGATTAAAGGAAGTAGTGTATACATGCAGGTTGGGTTCAGTAAAGTAGCGTATATGTTTTGATGCATGATTTTTGAGGTTGCAGCTGGTTCTAAATGATAATGTAGGTTTCTGGGTTCAGCACAATGTTCTGGTGATAGTGATCTGACTGTTCAGATTAACTGATTATTGGTTGATGTAGTTTGAAAGTTTTGATGGGTCTAATATGAAAATTTGATGAAACGAGGCCTTCATGTGTATTGTTGTGTACCAGGAGCATCCAATATGAAAATTTATGAAACGTGGTCCCCGGAAGAAGAGAGAAGGTTGTAGCCTTCTGTAGGCAGACGCCTACGTACTAGTAAACACATTGGCTAGTATAAGAGCTAGGGGGTTGCATCTCCCTTCCAGTAGAAGTTGGAAAATGAGAGGAGGTTGTAGCCTTCTGCAGGAGGGTTCCTGCATACTGGTATGAGATTGCACTAGTACAAGATTGTAAATAGATTTTCTTATTATTAAAAGAAGATAGAGACGACATAAGCAAGTGGTTTTTCCCCGCATTGGGTATCCACCTTAAATCTTTGTGTTTATGTGTGTTGCTTATGTGTGATGGTTTATTCTGTTTTACTGCACTGTTTAATAAGTTACTGGTGCATTTATTAAAGATCAACACATGATAAATTGACTAAATCATAAGTTCTCTAGGTATACGTTGGTTTCTCTAATCATAGTAGCATGTACATGCTAGTTCACTTCACAGAAGTATCGTATAGAAATATGTTTGGGAAATGAACAATTATTGAACTGATAATACTGATTCACACCCCCTCTCAATATAATTTGCAACATTTTTATAGTTGTGATAGAAAATGCACTAAAGGTAATAAGTGTACTGAGAAGAAATTATTCTACATAGATTGTGAAGAAGCATAAGAAAAATAACAAGAAACATCAAAAGAGGAGGATATACACCAAGAATCAACCCCTGAGAAAGAAAAAATGAATCTGACCATATCTTGTAATCCATTGGCAGGAATTACCACTCCTCAAATGCTCAAGATAGAATGATATATCAATAAGAAAAAGGTAATAATGTTGATAGATTCAGGTAGTACTCATAATTTTATTCATTATAAAATAACTAAGGAATTGAATTGCTTCCTATATCTAGCACCAGAGTGTCAAGTGATGGTTGCAAATGGCGGAACTATAAATTTCTCTCGAAAGTGCCATACTATCAAGTTAACCATGGGGGAATATGTATTTAATAGTCCAATGCTTTCCAGTCCAATGGGTGGTGTTGATGTTTTACTAGGAGTCCAATGGTTACAATATTTGGGGATGATAACTTTGAATTTTCAAGAAACTTTCTTGATTTTTTTGGGATGGAAAAGAAGTTGAATTAAGGGGTATCACATGGAAACATGGAAAGATAATCAGCTCTAATGGCATGACAAAACTTTTCAAGAAAGAATAAAGGGGTGTAATCGAAAAATTATGCTCACTAGCGGTTCAAACATCAAAATCATATATTTCTCCATGTCTCCAAAAAGTATTAGACAATCATTCCAAGGTATTTGAGACTCCCAAAGGCCTCCCACCTATTCATGATCATGATCATGCTATTCATTTGATTCTAGGAAGTGTTCCTCCAAACATTAGACCTTACAGATATACCTATGCCCAAAAGAGTGAAATTGAACATATGGTTGCAGAAATGCTAGAGGCTAGTACAATTCAACCTAGTCAAAGTTATTTCTCTGCTCTAGTAGTATTGGTGCATGAGAAGGATGGATCATGGCATATGTGTCCGGATTGTAGGGAACTTAACAAGCTCACTATTAAATATAAATTTCCCATTCCTGTCATTGATGAAATGTTGGATGAATTACATGGAGAAATCTACTTCACCAAGTTGGATCTTTGGTCAAGATATCATCAAATTAGAATGAAGACTGGAGACGTTCTGAAAAAAACATTCAAAAATTGTGAGGGTCATTATGAATTTTTTTTCGTGCCTTTTGGCCTTACTAATGCACCTTCGAAATTTCAAGGTTTGACGAATTCAATTTTTAAACCCTTCCTTAAAAAATTTATGTTAGTATTTTTTGATGATATACTATTGTACAACCAGACTTGGAAGGATCATGTTTGACATTTTAACATTGTCCTCAAACTATTGGAGGAGAAACAATTATATTGAAAAACCTCATAATGTTTCTTTGGAGTACAGGAGGTGGAATATTTGAGTCATATTGTATCTCATGAGGGTGTTAAGGTAGACCCTAACAAAATTAAAGCCATTAAGGAATGGAAAATCCCATAACCATAAAGCATCTTTGAGGATTTCTCAGGTTGACAGGGTATTATCTCAAGTTTATTAAGAATTATGGGAGAATAACAACACCTCTAACAACATTACTGAAGAAAGATGCATTTTCTTGGACTCCAGAAGAAACTAAGGCTTTTGAACATATTAAAGAGGAAATGTGCCAAGCACCGATCTTAGCTGCACCTAACTGCACAAAAACCTTTATTTTGGAATGTGATGCCTTGGAAAATGGAATTGGTGTTGTTTTAACGTAAGAAGGTAGAATTTTTGGAAATAATACTGAGAGGGGGGATGAACTAGTATTATCAGATCAATAATTTTATTTTCAAAACTGATTTGTATACGCCACTTCAACTAAGTGAAATTTCCTATACACGCGACTGTACTTAAAGAAACTAGCGTATATGCAGAGAAATCTTGATTTAGCCAATTAATCATGCATTGAACTTTAACTAGTATATCAAAGATTTATTTGTTAGTGCAGTAAAAGAAGATTAAAGCATCACACATAAGCAACACACATCAACACCAAGATTTAAGGTGGAAACCAAATGTGGGTGAAAACCACCTACTATTTTCGTCTTTGTCTTCTTTTAATAATAATAAGAAAATCTATTTACAACAATGTATTGGTGTAGACTCATACTAGTACGCAGGCTTCTACCTGTAGAAGGCTACAACCTTCTCTCGTTCTCTAGCTTCTACTGGAAGGGAGCTACAACCCCCTAGCTCTTGTACTAGCCGATATGTTTACTAGTATGTAGGTGCTGACCTACAGAAGGCTACGACCTTCTTTCTTCCTCCAGGGACCACATTTCATAAATTTTCAGACTGGATCCATCAACAACATTATAACTGCAATTCAATCATTAAATACATCTGCATCAACCAATCACTGAAACTCAAACATCACTTTCTGAATCAATCACTTTGATAGTCAATCTGATACTGTCACCAGAACCCAAACTAGAACCCAAAACTCTGCAACAACAAACAAAAACAACTGAAACATACTTTATAAGGCATATGATACTTCCATATGTCGAACCTATGTGTGTATGCGCTTTTACCAAAGCGAACCAGCATACAAATCTGCAAATCAAATTTATGATATATACGCTGCTTTGATATGCAGAACCAACGTGTATACGCTCCTTTTCTAAAGTGAACCTGCGTACAAATCTGTAAATGATGATTTAAACATTGCAACTATTCCAAACTTCAATCATACCTAGATCATCGCATTTACAGACTACAACATGCGTCAGTTATTCAGATACATGATCAAACCACATAAAGATAATTCATTTCAAGCCTTAAGATCCTGATACATTATTAGATCTTATCCTTCATCAAACACTAAGGTTCATCCTTGGTTCAGATCGAGCATAACACCATAAGCCAATAACCTGCATATTAGATCTCACAGTTTATCAAATATTCAATACTTGCACAACATGGCCTAATGATCTTCTCCTCCTTTTATAGTTTTAGGCCTTTCTCAATACCATGGACCAAAACCACTAAGGACCAATACCTTGGACCAAATACCTAGGGTCAATACCTCGGACCAAATACCTAGGGTCAATACCTTAGACCAAATACCTTGGACCAATACCATGGATCAAAATACCATGGACCAAAAACTTAGTTTTCCAAGGTATACGTGCTTTTCTTTTTGTGAAAGTGCGTGTGTACGTATATGCGACTTGTATATAGTGAACTTGCATGTATACGCAGTTTGGTCAATGGTGAACCTGCGTATACCTCTCTTTCTTCATTCTGTGAAGACTGATCTGTAATTATTTGCTGTTTACCTGCTATACTATGATCTTTCATCTGAGTGAGTTGCCACCAATGAAAATACCTGTAACATAATGCCAACAATCTCCCCCTTTAGACTTGATGGCAACAACCACACCAACTCACTCTCCCCTTTGACATCAAGGGCAAAGGGTCATGCTCCCTCTGAGTACATGTTGAAATCTTTGATATGTTGAAGTGTATTGATTGAGCTCCCATGATCGAGTCCATGCTCCCCCTGAGCACAAGCAAATTCTGCAAAACAATTTTCTAAAAGAAGAACATGACTCTTTACCAATGACCTTCCTATCACCATTGACTCATACATACATCCATCTCATGCATAGTGGGGTTACAAATTAGTTCTTTTCATGACCTTTACATTAAATGATATGCATGACATATATAACAGAGACCAAATAGCTTAAACAAGACCATGATAGTCATCAACAACTATCATATGATCTGTATCATCAACAACATCTAGACCAGCAACCTGTATATGTCCCAAAATATCATCAACCTGTGTCAAAGTATGTCAGCATATATCAACTCATCCTCTTGATCTCATCAAGATCAACTTGCTACATTCCCTTATCATAAAATTCCATGAATCAACTAAGCATATGTCATATCTCCAAGTGGTAGCACAAAATCATGCACATCATATCATATGTATGTGAAAACACCATAGAGATGATTATCAAGAACTGCACTATATTTCCACAAGAACCTTCATTATATCATCACTAGGGATCATCCCATATCATCAACCATGATAATCAACATATGTGAGTATCAACCTATCATCATCATTGATTAGGTACCAAAGACTTCTAGACATAATTCCAACAATGCTTTATTAGAAGCATACCATGTTCTCCCCGTGAACCTGTTCCACCTGTTCACTGTCAGATCTAATCATTGCATATGTCAGTAAGAGAAATCAAAACATCATCATCAATTAGATATACATCAAGTTATCAACAACTTTAGGAGGACAAATATATTTCCACATGTTATTAGTTGATTGTAACCATCATCAAACAGATAATTGACAGAACCATAGCAGACCCCTTTTTTCTGAGTCTGGCCCACTGCCTTTCTTCAAACCAACATATACACGATTGTGCCCACAGAAAGTCGCATATGTATGCAACTACACTTCATGAAACTCGGATATAACCACCTTTCTCTAAGGAAAATAGGATTTAACAACAAGATGATGCAGAAACTACTCCGATCTTTTCTCTAAGATATCCAAATGTCTCTCTGGGTAGTGATTTAGTGAATATATCAACAACCTATTCTTTGGAGGGAACACACTCCATTTTGACCTTTTGTTCAAGCAATTTTTCACGTAGAAAATGATATTTGATGGGTATGTGCTTGGTCTTGGAGTGCGTGATAGGATTCTTTGAAATACTGATGGCACTTGTATTATCACATAGAATGGATATGGGTAGAGTACATGTGATCTGAATGTCTTACAAGGTTTGCATCATCCAAAGTAGTTGTGTACAACAAGATGCAGCAACCACATATTTGCTTCAGCTGTAGATAATGAAATTGAACTTTGTTTCTTGCTGAACCAAGACACTAACCTAGAACTCATATAGAATGCACCACCACTAGTGCTTTTTCTGTCATCAACACTTCCTACCCAATCTGCATCTATATATGCATGAAGTGTAAGATCTGTATCTCTAGGATATCATAAACCAAAGTTTTGTGTTCCTTGAAGATATTTGAAAATCCTTTTGACTGCTTGAAGGTGTGATTCCTTTGGATTTGCTTGGAATCTTCCAACTATTCCTACTGCATGCATGATGTCAGGTCGAGTACTTGTTAGATAAAGCAGACTGCCTATCATGGATCTGTAAGTTGGTTGATGTACTGTTGTTGATTCATCATTTGAGCTGAGACTGCATCCTGTTACCATTGGGGTACATATTGGTTTAGAATCTTCCATGCCATACTTTTTCAAGATCTGTTTGAGATATTTGGTTTCTGAGAGAAAAATTCCATCCTTATTTTGTTGAACTTGTAGACCAAGAAAATAGGTAAGCTCACCAAGCAAGGACATTTAAAATTCTTGTTGCATTACTGAAGGAAAATTCTGACTCATGGATTCTTCATTGCTACCAAAAATGATATCATCAACATAAACAACAATTATTAGCAATTTATCAGCGTCAATCTTTGTATATAGATTGCTATCTTCTGACCCCTTTGAAAAACCTTGTTGGTGGAGATATTTGTCAAGACGGTAATGCCAGGCCCTTGGAGCCAGTTTTAGACCATAGAGAGCCTTTTTGAGTCTACATACAAGTTTTGCATCATTTCCAAGAATGAATCCTTTTGGTTGTTCAATATAGACTTCTTCTTCTAAGTCTCTGTTAAGAAAGGCAGATTTTACATCCATTTGGTATACTTTGAATTTCTGAAAACTAGAAAGAGCAAGAAACATCCTTATGGCTTCAAGTCTAGCAACAGGTGAAAAAGTTTCTTCAAACTCAATACCTTCTTGTTGAGAATATCCTTTACAAGAAAGTTTTGCCTTGCTTCTAATAACTTCTCCATTTTCATTCTGCTTGTTTTTGAATATCCATTTAGTTCCTATGATATTCTTATCACGAGGTCTCAGAACTAATTCCCAAATATTATTCTTTTCAATTTTCTCAAGTTCTTCATTCATGGCCTTTACCCAACATTCATCTTTGCATGCTTCATTTACATTTTGAGGTTTGGTGGAAGATAGTAATTCTAGATAGCTTGAGGCTTCTGTAATATTCCTTCTTGTATGCACACCTTCCCCTTTTTCCCCTAAAATTTGAGTTTCTGGATGATTTTTCTGAACATACCTGGACGGAGTCTTTTCTTCTACCGTTATTTCTTCTTCTAGTGCTTCATTGGTTTCTTCTTCAAAATCAGTGTGATTTGATGTGGGAAAATAATCCTCATCTTCTTCATTGTCATAATCCTCAGTTTTTATCTGTTTTAGATTTTTGCATGCTTCATCAACCACAACATCAATACTTTCAATAATTTTCCCAAGTCTTTTATTATAACATTTATATCCTTTACTTCGGGAAGAGTAGCCAAGAAGAATACCTTCATCTTATCTGGGTTCAAACTTACCAAGTTCTTCATCAGTCCTTTTGATGTACCATTTGCTTCCAAAAACTTTGATGTATTTTACAATAGAAGTCTTACCATACCAAATTTCATGTGGAGTTTGAGTGTTGTTTACCTGAACATTTGCTTGGTTGATAATAGTGATGGCGGAGAATGTGGCTTCACCGCAGAACATTCCAGGAGTTCCAGATTCATCTAGCATAGCTCGAGCCATTTGTTGAATAGTTCTATTCATCCTTTCTACCACTCCATTCTTTTGAGGAGTCCTTGCAATGGAGAACTTCCTTTTTATTCCATGTTGTTCACAAAAGTCAAAGAATTCATCCGAGGTAAATTCCCCTCCTCGATCAAATCTGAGGCATTTGAATTTGCGATCTGATTCATTTTCAACCAAATATTTGAAGGCTTTGAACTTTTCAAATGCTTCATCTTTATTCTTTAGAAGACCTATCCAACACATTCTGGAAAAATCATCAATGAACAATATAAAGTATTCTTCTCCATTAGGTGCCTTTTTCCTTAATGGTCCACATAAATCAGTATGAACAAGTTCAAGAGGCTTACTAGCTGACCCTTCCTTTTCGATGAAGTAAGATCTTGTTTGCTTACCAAATTGACATGATTTTCATATTGTATTTTCAGGAATGCTGATATTAGGAAGATCACGAACAACCCGGAATCTGCATGCTTTTCTTATTTGAGAAAATCTTAGATGCCCCAATCTTCTGTGCCATAGCCAGTTTTCATCACTTTTGCTTAGATAGCACTGTTGTTTTCCTCCCTTGAGTATGTATAAGTTTTTTGGAGTTCTTGTACCTTTGATCACGATTTCTCCTGTATCAAGCTCACCAACAACACATCCATTTGATCGAAATACCACTTCATTTCCTTGATCACACATTTGACTGACACTCAACACGTTATGCTTTAGACCATCAACATCCATAACATTCCTAACTTTAACATTTTCTTTCAAGAAAACAGAGCCTTTACCTTTTATGAGAGAAGGAGTATCATTTCCAAATGAGACATTCTTTTCCTTTTCTAAGGCATTATATGAGTGAAGTTTTTCTTTGTCACTTGTCATGTGTTTTGAGCATCCACTATTGATGTACCACTGATTTTCTTATCCTTCTGCATACAAGGCTATACCACATCTTTCTGTTTGTGGTTCTTTCTTTCTCCATATTTTGGGATTTAATGGAGTTTGCTCCTTTTGAGATATTTGCCGAAATTTACTCCTGCATTCAGATTCTTCATGGCTGAAGTTGTTACAGATTGACCATTCTATTTCATTTTCAAGAAGATAAAAGTTATTGTAGGAACTTTTCTTGATCCCTGTCACATTCCTTTGATTTCGTGCTTCTCTAGTCATGATGGTCTTGTAAGAAACACATTGAGCAGCTTTGTGTCCAAAGTTATGACATGAAAAACATTGACCATTAAAGAAGTTCCTGCGATTATCGAATCTATTGACCTGGTGATTGTAGTTTCTATTGATATTCATATTTGAAGCCAATTGAGTATGATTTACTTGAGGTTGGTTGTGGCTCCTATTCATCCTTGAAGTAAATTGAGCCTGATTTACATGGTGATCTGCTTTATTCCTTTGTTGACGATTTTCATATTATTCACTTTTCTTTGCTGCATCAAGATAAATTTTAGTGGAGGTTGACTGCTTTTGTGATTGAGATGCTTCTTCAGTATATCCAAGACCTATCTTTATTAGAGGAGAATGTTTCACTTTGATAATTTCATTTAAGGTTTCTAATCCTTTAGCAAATATAAGATTGAGAGCTTTTGTTTTCTCAAGATCCTTTCTTAGACCCACAAATTTCACATTCTAGTTTTCATTGTGTTTTTCTCTTTCAGCAAGTTGGTATGTCAAGGTATCTATAATCATATTCTTTTCTTCTAAACAGATTTTGAGTTTAGAGATTTCTTCTTAAAAATTCATCTTCATCTAAAGCATCCCAAAAATTATCATTTTCATAAGCCATCAGAAGTCCATAGTCATTACTATTTTCATCTTCATCACTATTTGATAAACCATCGCTATCTTCATGAATATAGTAGCTCTTTTTATTTACACTTTGTTTTCTATTCAATCATTAAATACATCTGCATCAACTGATCACTAAAACTCAAACATCACTTTTTGAATCAATCACTTTGACAGTCAATCTGATACTGTCACTAGATCCCAAATCAGAACCCAGAACTCTGCAACAGTAAACAGAAACAACTAAAACATACTTTATAAGGTATACGCTACTTCCATATGTCAAACCTGTGTGTACGCGCTTTTACCAAAGTGAACTAGCATACAGATCTGCAAATCAAATTTATCATGTATACACTGCTTTGGTATGCAAAACCAACGTGTATACGCTCCTTTTCTAAAGTGAACCTGCGTATAGATATGTAAATGATGATTTAAACATTACAACTATTCCAGACTCCAGTCATACCTAGATCATCACATTTACAGACTACAACATGCGTCAGTTATTTAGATACATGATCAAACCACATAAAGATAATTCATTTCAAGCCTTAAGATCCCGATACATCCATGGAAAATTTTAGGGGCAAATGTTCGCCCTTTGGCGAAATTAAGGGGTTTTAAATTTTTAGTGGGCAAATATTTTGTGTCATAGTACATTTTTACAAATCACCTCAAATAGCCCACCTTATTTTAAGGGAGAGGGTAAAAAAAGGTAAATTTAGCCCTTGAAATTAGGAGTTACAACCTTCCATTCACCATAATTTTCAAGAATAGGTTTTATTTAAGTGAATCCTATGGGCCAAATACCATATTTATAAAAGAGGTATGGTAAATTAATAAAAATATAAATAAATGAGAGGTATGGTAAATAAATAAAACATCTTTTTATACTTACTCGAAAGGTATGGTAAATAAATAAAAATATAAATAAACTAGACGTATGGTAAATAAATAAAACCTCTTTTTATATTTAGTCCATAACCCTCGTTCTATTTATGAAGGCTCAAAAAAGAGGCTTTATTTAAGTGAATCCTATGGGCCAAATACCATATTTGTAAAATAGGTATGGTAAATTAATAAAAATATAAATAAACGAGAGGTATGGTAAACAAATAAAACATTTTTTTATATTTACGAACACTCAAAAAATGTCATTATATTTAGGTGAAACCTATGGGCAAAATACTATGGGACAAATACCATGGGCTAGATTATTATTAATACCATGCAAAAAAACATTATTAACCCTAATATTAGTATTAATAAAAATAAAAATGGCACACGGTATTGACCCATGGTATTCACCAAAATGGCACATGGTATTCGAATGTAGCCTATTTAAATTGGGAAATTAAACCAGCATAGATCCATCTTTACTCTGGATCTACTAACCCCCGAGAGGTATCAAATATCGTGATATGCGAACTATAGCATAGAGTGAAAAAATATTTGATCCCTCTCGGGGCTTGGTGGATCAAGAGTACAAATGAATGTTGTAATTTACCGTATGTTAAACATTTTAGCTTAGTTAAAATAAAAAATAAAATAAAAATCAACTATTAATTTTATTAATTTTTATAAATTACTAATAGTAATTTTTAAGCTCCAGGTTTATGATAACCCATGGTATTGACCCATGGTAATACCATGGTATTCATGTGAGCATAGACTATTTAAAGGGGAAATTCTATCATCTTAGATCCATCTTAATTCTGGGTCTACCAAGTGCTTGGAGGGATAAATAGATTTCATCCCCCTAAGAGTGGTAGATGTGGAGTTAAGATGGATATAGGTTGGTTTTTATGATAATGAAGATATTAAATAGACTTAGGAAGTTATATTGTAAAAACATCTTAAGGTGAATGGTTAAAGCATAGAGATTAGACAAGTATATTTGTATACTTCTATTTTAAACTGAAACAAATCTAGGGCTAAAAGGAATGGATTGATGACACTAGTCATCCTTCTATAACTTTCCAACATAGGCTGGAGTATACAGATTGTAATTTGAGTAATTTTTCTAACTGCAAACAGGAACATACTTGTGTATTGGCAGGGTGGTTATGAGGTCCCTAGAAGTGATGAATTTGATTTTTTTTTGGTTTTATATATAGTATTAGGTTTTTTCTCATGCTTTCTGTGAATGACACGGATGAATTTTATCCTACACCCACTAGGTTATCGATATGTAATTTTGGTAATTTTGATTTCAAAAGATATTTTAAAAAAATGCAATGATTTCATTTGTGTATTCAATAAACACAACATTCTAATGGAATTCTGCATTTGTGGTTTACCTATACAGATTCCATGGAGAAGTATTAGTGGTGTGACATCAATTGTCCTCAAGCAGAGGCTTTAGTTTTATTCTTTTCTGGAAGCAAATACTTTCTTCCAACATTTTTGAGTTCCATGAAAAATTTGAAAGTCCTAATAGTATTCAATTATGGGTTCAATAGAGACATAGTATTCAATTATGGGTTAAAGAGATCCACATTGAATGATCTATCGGCCTTATCTTCACTTATTTTAAGGCTATTCACTTGGAGAGGTTGCATGTGCCCCCACTTCAAGAGCATAGTAAAGTCACGTAGAACTTAGAGAAGCTATCGTTAAGCTTTTAGTGAAGATTGGAAAAATGTCTGGGTTCAATAACACCCAGTCGAGCATTAAGCTTCCAATAATGCTAGATTTTAACCTGGAGCACTTTTGTGATTTGGAGGAGATGCCCCCTCATATTTGTGACACATTTTCAGTTGTGAATTGGACTATTACTAACTGTCATTTCCTTCGAAAGTTACCTGATGACTTGGGGAACCTCAACTCTTTAAGAATGATAAGGAAGGAAAGAAAGTACATTATGCTAAGTTCTCTTATGCTTTTGAAGTTTTTCTTGGATATCTACAACGTTTCGGGGAGGAAATTACATTCTGTTAATGAAAATTTGTCTTGATAGAAAGGCCCAATTTCAAATTCTAATGCTTTCAAAAAACATTGTATAACTGTAATGTTTCTAAAAGGAAATCATATTTTTCAATTTAAGTATCATGATCCCATATTCCAACTTATTTTTTAGTAACCCATTAGGCTTTGTAGCTTTGAATAAATCCATGTCTTTTGATAAGATCCTCTTCCAAATTAGAACGCAGATTCCTTTTGGCAATAACCACATACAATGTTTTGATTTTGTTATTGATAAAATAGAGGTTGTGAAACAAGCCTGTGCCATACAAGGACTTGATTCATTGATTATGTATCAATTATGGCTCTTGATGTAATAATTTCTTGATTTTGTTGCTTGAAAATATAGGTTATGCTTTACTATGTCACAGAATTTCTTACAATCTTTCCATAAGTATTTTTTCGTAATCTCAGTCACTGAGGGATGACAGTAATGACAAAGGTAATATTCCATGGTTTGAAGTTCCCCTCTTACTAAATATTTAAATATATCACCACAATTTAACTGTTAGTTAAAGGAATTGTATTTGATTTGTAAACAATTCATTGCTTGATTTATAGATTTTGATTTTTTCCCTCTTTTATTTTTTTCTCAGATTTGGTATGAGATATCTTCCAAGATTTGTGTTCCCTAGTTTCCCCACCATAGCTATGAGGTTCAGATGCTATCATTAAATATTCTCGGAACGTTACAACTTTTCCAGTAAGTGTGCTTTGAAACATTGTTGTTGTTTTTCCATGGTGTTAATGCAAATAAGCACAGCAACTAGTGCCATTATTGAGATTAAGGGCCGAAATCTAGGTGGTCCTGTAATGATGGAGTGATTTTTTTATATCTACTAAGGCCATATGCATTTTTAACTCTTATGTTGTCCTAAGATATTCAAATTCAGAATAAAAATTGAGGTCTCGTTTCCACTGTAGATTGCAGTCAGTTTCTTGAACATAATATATAGTAGATTATCTTTTACTAATCAACTGTGGATGTGATCCCTCGCAGGAAAGGAAATTCAAAGTGACTTTGATTTCACATTGATTTGTCAAAACATCCACACAGGAAAGGAGATTCAAAGTGACACTGATTTCACACTGATTTGTCAAAATGGAGGCAAGAGAAAAGGAAACTTTCTATTCAACAATGCTCTTAATTTCATATGTACATGCAAAGACATATTAGTAGAAAATATTGAAGGGTTGCCTAAGTAATATTTTCCATTCCACTACATTCTTTACAGGTAGTAAATAAATAACTCGGAACAATTCATTACACTACTTGTTATTCTTTATTAATCAGTGGTTAAGATTTTGATATTGAACTGGCTAAGATTTTTGTTCCTTCTATGAAATTGTGTGTTCTATAATGCTTCTTTTCCATTCACTTTGTATAGCATATAAAGTGTGTCTAATGGAGTAGGAAGATTGGAAAGTCTTGTGATCCTTGAACTATCTTACAAGGCAGAAACCCAATGGGGCAGGGTGGGTGCATCCCCACAAAGGGGTCACAAATACCAAAGTTGGTATTGGCTAGTGCCTTGAGTTAGAAAATTTCATTTGGACCTTTACCCTTGTATTAATAGTGAATCTGGAGAGGATTCTAATAGTATCTTTATAAGATTTATATCAGTTAAGATTAATGAATAAAATTCATGAGACATGAGCTAGGATGTCCTTGCATGGTGGTTGTTGATTATTGGAAGCTATGATGGCCATTATGTCAGGCCAGGTGGTCGCACTCCCTTGATCGTGAGCGCGATTGTGATCAAGATGGAAGACTTCATAGTCTAGATTGATTGTTTAGAAGTGATAGTTAGTGGGCTCATTCACAAAAGCTTCTATTTCACTAATCCTTTTGATAGAGTTGTCAGATTCAATTTCCAAAGGTTTTAATTACACTATAGAGTTGAGTTCTGAGAGATTTGTGATTCACAGTGTTAAGTATAGCAGCTATGACACTTGAATGAAGACAAGCATAGTAGAGGTATCAAACTCTGTTATAAGCTTACCTGAATATTATAAAGGACTTGGTTGGCTTTTTTATAATTTTATAAACAAGTTCCATGTCGTGGAAATGTGAAAAAAAACAGTGATATTGCCACCATGTGGCTCTTGTCATATACGGTTTTATACTTTTTCAAAAAATTATCTAAGAGTTCACAATTCTAAGATTCACTAGGACCTTACAAAGTTCTTTTATTTAGTGAAAGACTCGCCAAGATCTTACAAAATTTTATAATTGAGTAAAATATTTTCCATGCCTGGTGAGAGATTCGAAAAAAAATTATATATACATATTATATTATTGATAAAATCACCTTCCATTTTTCCTATATACCATGGAGATTCACCCATTTATTATACATATAAATTTAGGGGGGGTTCTTAAAATTTGCCCTGTGAATCATGGGTCTGGGTGGGCGAACTATTAATTCTTGGGACGAGATGAAAACCTCCTTCCTCAAAAGATACTAGGACTTTTATAAGACTAGGGAACTGAAAGATGAAATTTTTAAGATGACTTCAAAAGATAATGAAACACTAGAATAATATGTAGAACGATTTAAATATAATTTGTAGAGGTCTCCACACACTACCTTACCGAAAGAAGTCCTAAGAGCTATCTTAATTAAAGGAATGAAAAAGGAATGAGTAGAAACTCTAAATTTAATGGGAAAATCAGATATTTCTCAAGAAGATTATGGTGAAATCATTCGCTTGTGTATCAGTTGTTCACAAGGAAGCACACGTATAGGAATAGGAAGTTGAGATCCCATGAGTATGGGAAGAAAACCACACACTGGAGGCATAAAGCGAATGGAAATCAGTAACATTCTGGAAGATTTTAAGACGGACATCCTGAGCACTCTCACAATGTAGTTGGACATCTTACAGGATAAACAAAAACAAGCCTTAGCATAACAAAACTTGGCCATCCTCTGTCCACATTTTTGAAAGAAGCACAGCCAATGGGAATTCCCATTATACATGGTGCAGACATGCACTATATGTACTAAAGAAAATGCCATTGAAAAATGTCCATCATTTTCAGGGCTGAAGGCAGTATTCAAGGAAGCAGAAGAAGAAACAGAGTTGGCATATCAGATGAACCAGTGTCGAGAGTGGCAGGCTAAACCTACATGTATGTCACAAGATGCATCCTAGTTCTTTCCTTCTTCATAGTTTAATTAGCAACAGAACCTTGGGGTAGCATGGTAGGACCAATCACCCTACCCAAATTGGAAAATCCAGCCATTCCCTATGACATCCTGGCCAACACAATATTTTCCAGGTAATGGCTGGCCAAATTCTCCTTTTACTCCTGTTTGACAAGGCAATCCCTATCAATCCTAGTGGCTTGCCTCCACCTCTCAAAATTTGTATTGATCTACAAATTGGAAGTGACCTCTAGGGATATCTAATGCACCTATGGGGGCAGGTCCTTAGCCTCAACCTGCAATATCAGCACCATATACATTACGACAAAATCCCCAACCTCTTCTACGGCCTCAATTTCCAGCTCAAACGAATCCAAATCCTAATAACAGACCAGTCCAGTTGGTGCAGATTATTGAAAGCTCAGATTATGAGGTTGAGCAAAAAGAATGTAATGAACTCAGATTGAGGTCAAGGCATATCATCACCCCTGAGGAAAACAAGGTTCAATCTTCAACCAAAATTGAAACCCCACCTGTACATATACCACCACCTGTAATTAATACCAAACTAAAACAAGAAGAAGGGACAAATTAGCATGAAGACCACGAAAAATTTACAGTCACTTCTCCCCATTCCCCGAAAGGTTAACAATACCCAAACATATTGTTTATCTAGATTTCGATCTTGTAGGGGAACTAAAAAAAAATTGTATTAAAATCCCTCTCCTCCAAAGCATTCAAGACATACCCATATATGCTAAAACAATTAAAAAGTTATGTGTAAAGAAGCCTGCGAGGAAAGCAAAAACCTCACCCACCATTCACATTGTAGGGACCTTATCTGATTTACTCTTGGGAGGGGAAACTCCAATAAAGTATGAAGATCCTATAAATCCCATAGTGACAGTTCAGATATATGGCCGCTCTTTTCCCAATACTCTAGTTGATCTGGGTGCAGCCATTAATATTTTAACAGAATAAACCTGTCGAGCACTTGGTATTATAGCCTTGGAACCAACCACCACTTTATTAGAACTTGTTGATCATTCGGTGGTAAGGCTAGAAGGAAACTTACAATATATTACAGTTTATATTGATTTGTGGGAATATCCAATAGATTTTCTTGTCATAAACCCAAAGGGTATATTAGATGGGCACCCTCTGATTCTGGGCCGACCTTGGCTTACAACAGCTAATGCTTATATTGGCTTCCGAGAAGGCAGCATGACTATTTCAAATGGGGATGTTGTAAAAAATCTTTTGTTGTATCCTCCTGCTAAGCCAAGTCTGCCCATTATAAAAATATGTAAACAACCACCAGCGTACCTAGAGGAAAGCATCCGTTCACCACTCATAGTAGTAGAGGCACTAGAATTTCAATATCATATTAAAGATGAAATTACCAGTAATTTTATAAATCAGCCTCCTAATGTGAGCAATGCAAACTGTCAAATGATGAAAGAAATCCTATATAATGAAGCCATGGAGGATACTCTGAAGGATACCGACAATCAGCACATTCAGACGATTATTTTTCATAACAACAAACCTGTTGAGATCGAACTCGACAAAATTCTAAATATTAATGATGGTATGGATAGCGATCAGTAGAAAAAACTCATACAGGTCCTGCAGAAATATAAAGGGGCTTTGGCATGGAATTATCTTGATATGAAAGGAATAGACCCACAGCTATGTACATGCCACATCTATACTGAGAGGGATGCTCGACCCATCCGGTAGCCTCAACGAAGATTGAATCCGCATCTCATATACGTTGTGAAAGAAGAGTTACAGAAGTTTTTGGATGTAAACTTTATTTATCCTATCTCAGACAGTAAATGGGTCTCTCCATTGGTGGTCGTCCCTAAGAAAAATGGGAAGTTGCATATTTGTGTAGACTATAGGGAGTTGAACAAGGCAACATAGAAAGATCATTTCCGCCTCCCATTCATTGATCAAGTCCTTGATACTTTGGCATGGAAGTAGTTCTTTTCCTTCTTAGATGGTTTCGGCGGCTACAATCAGATTTAGGTTTCCCTTGAAGACCAAGACAAAACAACCTTCACATGTCCCTGGTGTACATTCGTGTACAGAGTATTACCATTTGGCTTATGTAATGCCCCAGCTACATTCTAAATGGATATACTTGACATCTTTGCTAATTTAATAAATGAAGGACTTGAGGTGTATATGGATGATTTTACTCCATATGGGGATGACTTTGACCAAGCATTTCAAACATTAGAAAAATTCTTAGACCGATGCATTGCTACCAGGTTATTTTTAAGCAATTTCAAGTGCCACATGATGATGATTGAGGGCGTAATCTTGGGACACTATATCTCTACAACAGGAATACAGGTAGACCCAACAAAAATTCACATAATTCTTTTACTTCCTACCCCCTGCACTTAGACATAGGTCGTAGCTTCCTAGGATATGTAGGCTATTATTGTAGTTTTATTAAAAAAATTTCACAAATTGTTGCGCCTCTATATTCTTTGACTAGAAATGTTGATTTCAGTTGGTTTGAAAAATGCGACACAACTTTTATAGGTTTAAAGAAACTAGTCTCAACAACACCAGTATTACGTGGACTAAATTGGGAGTTGCCATTTCACATATCCACAGACGCATTAGATGTAGCCATAGGCACTGTCCTTGGCCAGGACGATGACAAGAAACCTTATGATATATATTATATTAGCAAAAATCTCACTTCTGCAGAACTTAATTATACAGTGACAAAAGAAGAATTCTTATTGTTATCTATGCAATAAATCGATTTAGAGACTATATAATTGGTTACCTAGTCTTTCTGTACACTGATCACTCTGCCATTTGGTATCTAGCTAATAATGATCCAGGTGGATGTTGGTGGCCACCCACCTATCCCACTTGGACCCCCACAACTATCTCATTCAGTTTTTCAGTTTCCTTAATTGTAGCATAATTTACTATTTTTAGCATTTTTTCGGGTCCTGAACTTTCGAAGTCGTTTTGAGGCCCTAAACGACATTTTTTGGGAAATATGGAAGCAAAATGGGTCCATGAACCAATATTTATCTTTCCAAAGTTGTAGTACTCGGATAGATATTTCTAACAAGATATTGTTCACGTCAAACGGATATTGTATGCCAAAGTTACGACCCCGTAAAGTTAATGTACCAATTTACCCAAATGGGGCCCACAGTTTAGTGTTTCATCTTCTAGGGTTAGGTTTTTGAATGTTTATGGCTTTCCATTGTTTCCAAACAATAAATAGGCCTTCGAGCCTCATTGTAACATAGTTCAAAGGCATTTAGCCGCCACATTTCTTCTCAGAGATAAGCTACCATCGCCCTAGCTGGTTTATTTCCATTTCTATTTGTAAGCATATTTCATTATTTTACATGGTTATTTCTGTAATTTTTTGTGTTCCTATTTAAATCCGGATCAGTGGTATCAGAGTGGTTTGTTTCTTCTCTATTTCTATTTGCATGTCCCCAACAAGGTTGGGATATAAGGAGTTAGGGCTTGAACTGGTCGAACCTTTGCAAGACCAGCGTTGCAAATCCCGACGGCCTCCCATGGCGAACGAAAAGAAAGACGAGGGGGCAGGAGATCCTATCAAAATCTTGCTCGAGGAAGCCCTTGAGTGGAAAAGGAATGCGATGATGGACAACTTTTCCCAAATTCTTCAGCGGCTACCCAGAGGCGACACATCAGCTTCCAACAGCTACTCTGGAAACGTCACACCCTTTAAGGTATAAGTTAATTTTGAAATCCCCATCTTTGAGGGTCAAATAGACGTAGATGTCATAGATAAATGGTTAAATCTGCTAGAAGGGTATTTTCTTGTTCATTATTTTTCGAGTTGGGAAAAGATTATTTTCACTCTTCTCAAAGGAGCCCCCCACATCAAGGACTAGTGGGAAACCTACTGCGAGCAGAAGGATGAAAGTAAAGGCTCACTATTTTCAATTGCACCCACTTGGAATTCATTCCGGGATGCCATCAAGGAATAGTACTACCCTGCCAAAAGCTACGAGGACAAATACATAAAGTGGACCACACTGTGGCAGGGAAGGGATCAAGATGTGCAGGAGTTCACAAACCTTTTTCATACCCTTCACACATAGTTGGGTGCCAATGATTCCAAGCTGCATTTGGTACTCAAATACTGTGGCTGCCTATACAGGTACATCCAGGAAGAGATGGAGTTCCTGAACATCTCCTCACTCGGCATGGCGTACCGATACGCTGTCAAAATAGAGCAGAAGTTTAAACAGAAGAAACGAGACTTTGGATCTGCAAATCCAAAGCAAGGGAAAGGTTTCCCCAAGTCGCAAAACCAAGGACAAATCCAAGATGGGGCAACCCAAGACAACCCATCCAAGCCACAGGAAAATAACAACACCACGAAGTCAAAGAAGGACACTGGAAAGTGGTGTGAGTTCCACAAGAGTCCCACTCATAACACAAGTGAGTGTCAGACCAAGTAGTCCCTGGTGGTCGAGTTGAAGGCCTCAGAATCAGATGCATGTTCTGACCATGAGTCAGAACTCGAGAAGGGGAATGGAAAAGGGAAGCAGATCATTGATGCGGAGCCTAGCGCCACTATTTCCACCACCAAGATCCAAAAGAATAAGCTCGAAGGTCCAAAGGAGGGGGAGCATATTTTCCACTCACAAGTGTGGGTTAAGGGTTCGCCGCTACAATTCATTGTCGACAGTGGCAGCCAAAAGAACCTCATTTCATCAGATTTCATGAAGCGGTTGGGCCTACTGACTACACCACACCCGCAGGCATACAGTATCGCGTGGCTTCAAGAAGGACGAGATATTCGAGTCCGCCAGCAATGTCGCCTTCCCTACAGCATCAAGCCCTTCACAGATGAGGTATTGTGTGATGTTTCACTGCTTGATGTTTGTGATGTCTTATTAGGCCAACAATACTTATGGAGGAAACATATTGTGTATGATTCAAGGCCTCGCACTATTATTATTTCTTTGGTTAATTCATTATATAGTATACCGGAGGTAGCCCCACCTACCCCCACCTCTTTTGGCACTGCTAAGAAATGCAGCAAGCTCATCTCCCAGACTAGGAAATTCATTTTCTGTCTGGTTCGCTCCGAAAGTAAGGGGAAGATCATTACCACATCCATGACCCCCGTGAAGGGTTCCTCCATGTAGCAGCAATAGAGGGATACATTCATGAAAGAACACAGGAACAACTTCTCCTCACCCATAGGGGCACCACACAAGTTTCAGGTGGGAGACAAAGTTTGGTTACATATGCAAAAAGAATGCCTTACAAGAGCCCATCAAAAGCTCAGACCACTCCAATATGGTCCTTACAACATTACCAAGGTTGTGGGAAAAAATTCTTTGGAGAAAATCATTCCTCCATTCCTTCACCTGCACCAAGTGTTCAATGTGTACCACCCTCGACCATGCTTCCCACCATTACTGGACACATTCGAGATTGCAGAATAGGTCACCATGGACCAAGTTCAGCAAATGGAGGAACTGAATGCAATGGGGAACATTACTTCCTAAGGGGGAAGGAATGATCCAGGTGGATATTTGTGGCCACCCACCTATCCCAATTGGACCCCCACAACTGTCTCATTCAATATTTCAGTTTCCTTAATTGTAGCACAATTTACTATTTTTAGCAGTTTTTCGGGTCTTGAACTTTCAGAGCCATTTTGAGGCCCGAAACGATGTTTTTTGGGAAATATGAAAGCAAAATGGGTCCATGGACCGATGTTTCTCCTCCCAAAGTTGTATTACTCGAATAGATCTTTCTAACGAGATATTGTGTTCTTTAAACGAGGATTGTATGCCAAAGTTACAACCCCGGGAAGTTGATGTATTAATTTACCCAAATGGGGCCCACAGTTTGGCGTTTCATCTTCTAGGGCTAGGTTTTTGGATGTTTAGAGTTTTCCATTGTTTCTCAACAATAAATAGGCCTTCGAGCCTCATTGTAACACAATTTAGAGGCATGTAGCTGCCACATCTCTTCTCAGAGATAAACTACCATCGCCCTATCTAGTTTATTTCCATTTCTGTTTGTAAGCATATTTCAGTATTTTACATTAATGAAAAGAAGTATTATTTCCGCTGCATATCTATATTTATGGTTATTTTTTTAATTTTTTTCATTCCTTTTTAAATATGGATAAAATAAACCTATCATAAATGGTCGAGTAACCCAATGGCTATTGCTTTTGCAGGAGTTCGATATTACTATAAAGGATCGTTCGGGGAAGGAAAACCTGGTTGCTGACTTTTTATCACGAATCCTGAAGGTGAATGATCCACTGGTAGTAGATAATGAATTTCCAGATGAACATCTATTTGTCATGGCAGTTAAGACGCCATGGTACGCAGATGTGGCAAATTATTTGGCAGTCAGGAAGCTACCTAGGCATTTGGCAGTAAGAGAAAGGAAGTTGATCATTCAGCGCGGCGCTCGATTCTCTTGGATAGGCAGATATCTTTTTCACATAGGGGCTGACATGTGTATATGGAGATGAATTCACAAGGATGAGATTCATGACATCCTGAAAGCTTGCCATGACGAGCCTTGCGGGGGGCATTTTGCAGATCGAAGGACAGGGCATAAGGTATTACAAATGGGCTATTTTTGGTCCACCATTTTTAAGGATGCTAAGAAATATGCCCAGGCTTACGATAGCTATCAAAGGATGGGTAGGCCTGGCCGATCTAATGAAATGCCTCTGCAACCCCAGCCCTTCAAAAGGTGAGAATTAGACTTCGCTGGCCCATTCCATCCACCATCCAATCATAAGGCCTACATACTGGTTTCCATAGATTATGTGACGAAATGGTTGGAAATAGTGGATTTACCAAGAGCCATAGAGGAAGTTGTGATTAGCTTCCTTTTTGGACTGTTTGTGCAGTATGGGTTACCACGAGAAGTGATCACAGATGGGGGAGGGAAATATACAGGACATAAGATTACTGCCACTCTCAGGAATCATCATATTACGCATAGGATAACTTCCCCATATCACTCACAGGTGAACGGGTAGGTCAAAAGCACCAATAAGGTCATTGAAGCAATTCTGACCAAGACAGTCTCAACACACCAGCGAGACTGGGCTGCTAGACTTCCAGAGGCCTTGTGGGCTTATTGCACGACTTGGAGGAATACTACTGAATACTCTCCATAACAGCTCGTATTTGGAAAAGCACCTATTTTTCCATTCAAATTCGAAATAAAGACTCTAAGGAGTAGAAAAAAGCCCAGACCAAGCGACTCCGGTAAATTAACAAACTAGACGAGACTCGACTGCTTGCTTTGCAACAGATTGCAATTATTCAACAACAAAGGGAAAAATGGCATGATAGCCTTATCAAGAAGAAAATGTTTCAAAAATGACATTGGGCACAGATTTATGACTCCAGATTCCAAGATTTCTAGGGCAAGTTGCAAACAATATGGCTCGGCCCTTATGAGATTCAAGAAGTGCATAACAATGGTACTCTTACCTTGGCTACCATTGACAGATCTGGCTATTCTTTTAAGGTGAACAGACACCGAGTATGCCTCTATCACAAACTGCTCACCAAGGAATCTTTCTGTGAGCAGGTATGCGAGGACCCCTCCATGCAAATCTTAGCTGTAGTGAGTGATGACCCAACAACTTTTCTTTCAAAAAATTGAGATTTCATTAGAAATTGTAAATAAAGTATATACTCATTTTGATTGGTTGCAATTAAGAATAGGCATTACCATGTAAATATGAGAACTTTTATGCCTTGTGTGCTTGATAAGTGTTATTCAATCGATTGAACAACATTTTTTCATTTTGATTTTGTTGTTCGAATGATTGAACAATTGTCGTTCAATCGATTGAACAAAACATTTTCGTTTTTCTATTTTTTTGTTCATACAATTGAACAATTTCCATTCAATTGATTGAACAACACATTTTCATTTTTTTATTTTACTATTCAAATGATTGAAAGATTGTCATTCAATCGATTGAACAACACATTTTCATTTTTTTATTTTTATTTTGTTGTTCAAACGATTGAACGATTGTTGTTCAATTGATTGAACAACACTTTTGCATTTTGATTTTTCTGTTCAAATGATTGAATGATTTCCTTTTAATCGATTGAACAACACATTTTCGTTTTTTGATTTTGCTGTTCAAACGATTGAACGATTGTCATTCAATCAATTGAACAACACATTTTCATTTTTTTTTTTTTTTGTTCAAACGATTGAACGATTGTCGTTCAATCGATTGAACAACACATTTTCATTTTTTTTATTTTGTTGTTCAAACGATTGAACGATTGCTGTTCAACCGATTGAACGATTGTTGTTCAACCAATTGAACAACACTTTTGCATTTTGATTTTGTTGTTCAAACGATTGAATGATTATCGTTCAATCGATTGAACAAGCACTTTCGTATTTATTTTTTTTTCTATTTAAACGATTGAACGATTGTTATTCAATCGAATGAACAACACTTTTGTTTGCAATTTTTGTTGTTCAAACGATTGAACGATTGTTTTTCAATTGATTGAACAACACTTTTGTTTTCGATTTTTGCTATTCAAACGATTGAAAGATTGTTGTTCAATCAAGTAAACAACACTTTTGTTTGTGATTTTTGTTGTTCAAGTGATTGAACGATTGTTGTTCAATTGATTGAACATCACTTTTGTTTGCGATTTTTTTTTGTTCAAACGATTGAACGATTTATGTTCAATCGATTGAACAACACTTTTGTTTGTGATTTTTGTTGTTCAAATGATTGAACAATTGTTGTTCAATCAATTGAACAACACTTTTGTTTGTGATTTTTGTTGTTCAAACAATTGAACAATTGTTTCTCAATGGAGTGAACAACACTTTTGTTTGCGATTTTTGCTCTTCAAATGATTGAATGATTGTTGTTCAATCGATTGAACAACACTTTTTGTCTTTTTAATAGAATAAATTGTGAATTTTTCTTAATGGTCATGATGCCATATTTTCTTTCTTTTCTCCTTTGTATTGTGAATAAGAACCATTTGAATGGATTTGTGCTTGAAATAAAAAATAAAAAGTAATGACAATACCATTATGACTCACGAAGCCTTTTGATGGTTATCTTTGTTCAAAAGCTAATACGGTGTATATTTATAATGATTGACTAAACATCTCTTCTTTGGACACATCATAAAATTATTCATTATTTTCAAACCATGTTGGCTTATGTTTTACGTTGTCAACTAGATAAATCTCATTGACATGATGATATGGGGGTAAGAATATAACCTTTCATTGGCATCTTCTTACTTCTTACACCATACTTGACTCTTAAGGAGAAAATGAGCCTCCCTCTTTTTAACAAATAAAAATTTCACCAAAAAATGGACATAATGAGATGTGAAAATGAATCAAACATTGTCTTAAAAAGGATAGGGGGTCTCATCACGAACCAGCCTACCATGATCATAAGGATCTAACAAGTGACATTCCAATTTGGCTACCAATCTAAGGTAATGACCTTCTTAATGCTTAAAACTGTCAGAAGGGAAGGGGGTCTCATCACGAGCCAGCCTAATCACTTTGTTATATCTTGGTGAATGGCACTATGATCATTTGGTCACCATGCCAGCATAGTGGTCTCTTTATGACAAGAAAAAGAAGAACCATCTATATCCTAAAAGGAGGACTCTGGCTCAATTGTGGAGTTAAAAAGAAACCATTTCGAGGCTATGAACGCCTGCTGGTAGCAGCGGCTCTACTTATCGTATTGAGGTATCATCTTACACTGCCAAATGTTCTTAAAGCGCTTATCACCTGTGGATTTGTTTCTAAAGGGGGTTTCCATTTGAATAACCCTCTTACAAGCTGATCCGCATGGTAGCTTCTATCATATATTCATTATATTCTAAATTGTCCAACCATTTTACATACGTCATTAATATATACCATCGATTATGCATTTGTCACTAATACTACTTACGATGAAAATCTTTTGACATAATGCATTAAAATCTCTGTTTTAATTTCTTTTCGGCCATTTCACATCCGATGACGTGTATTGCTTTAATTTCTTTATTGATTAACACGTTGTTTTTGGGATTGGTTGCCGACATTTATGTATTTTTAATGCTTTCTCTTGCTTTTCACATCCTGAAAGGATGTGGACGCCCTTTTCTCGTTAAAGGGGGGATGGCCTACATACACAGGACATGTGTGACAGTTATGAACAATTATGTGATAATCATTTGAATTAACTTCCGGGGAAGGACTGTATGATGATTATGAATGAGTAATAATTAGCAAGTATTTCTGATTGGGGAAAGGATGGAAACCATTATGGCTAGCATGTAGACTCATGATCCTGCATTAAGTTTGATTGACGGGACTAATGACTTAACTAAATATGATATTAATTCCCAAAACATCATCATTTCTCTGTTAATTGTTGTAACGTTTTCTACTGTTGTTCTGAATTGTGGAAGTGTAAAACAATTGCATACAAGTGAACTGGTTACAGGTACAACAACCATGGGAGGAAGATCTATCTGGAATGAACCGCTAGGGCTTATGGTATCAGATCAAGCTCGTGAAATTCTCGAGCATGTAAGATGGCTGCAATATATGAATAGGTTGGAGGATTTTCATGAGAAGCTGACGTTGGAATTTCTGCAAAATTTGCAGAATGGCAACACCACAGTCAGAGGCAGAAGTATAACAGTCTCTAAAGTACTCATAGTCAAAGTCACTTGGGCTTTCGACTAAAGGAACCAAATGGACAAAAAAACATGTCCTTCTTCACAATGCGATTGAAGTATTCTAGGATTCAGGAGAGCAACTGGTGCGAACAGGAAAAAGGATCCATCCTTCGGCGTTAAGGCAACAATGGAAATAATTGGCTATCATCATGCAAAGATACATTACCTGTGACGGTCGACATGATATGGTAAAGCCCCGCCAACTGAAACTTCTAGCCATTTTAAAATAAAAAAATTTAGCTAATTTGTTGTTTTATCTGAATTCCCTATTACATGATGTCACCTGTCCAGTTAGGACAGCTAAGGACCCACAAAAAGTAATCAGTCATCACTAATTGATTAAACTAATTATTATGAATGGACTGGCCCAGTAGCAGTTAACTTGGGATAATGTTGTAAATCCTACTTTAGCTCCACCCCAAGAAAACACAGTAACAGAGCAACAAGGGCCAAGAACCCAAGATCCGAGAAGGACACTAAAAAGAAAGAATTCCTCCATGCCCCTGAACCCAAGAAAACACAGTAACAGAGCAACAAGGGCCAAGAACCCAAGATCCGAGAAGGACACTAAAAAGAAAGAATTCCTCCATGCCCCTGAACCCAACAAAACGTAGACACTCTATGCGAGTGAGACTCGAACGAAGTATCCCAATTCAAGTAGATGAGGTTGGACCATCCCGCACACCACCTGCAAGTCCGCAAAATTCCCCTTTGCAAGACTATGAGGAGGAAGTGGCCAGGGTATTGGAAAACATGGGAATATTTGGAGACGGTAAAGAACAATCTGGGAATGCTGAAGAACAGATACACCCCCAACCATTCTGTCCCTGTTGACAGCCTTGGTCATGAGCAAACCCTACCATTGATTGATTCCATGGAAGAATAGAGGGAACTAATTCCTTCTGTGGAAAAACCCCTTAAAGTGGAGGTACATGAAGAATATGTCACTGGAGGAGGAAATTAGGTAGTAGACACTAATTCATTGGACCCCCCAGTTGAAGAAAACCATGTAGATGAAACCTTGGTAGATGAAATTCAACCAAGTAATAGTATTTTTTCTAAGTCCCTTAAGGATGAGGCCTACCCTGAAGAAAACCCAGAGAATGACAATTGTTCAGGAGACACTGTTGTATTGGGATCTCCTGAAAGAAAAATCCATTATAAAGCAGAGCTAGAAGGTGAAGCTCCATCAAGATATACAATTCCGGATGGAACCCTCCTTGATGCTGACACATTACCACCTGTACAGGAACCAGAGGACAATGCAACTAACCCATCACGGGTTGGAAGTCCCAAGATAAAGAATTCCTATAGGGACAGGCTCAGAAAAGTGCTTAAGAAGTATAGGAAACAGAAGTGGATAATTGGGCAACTAAGGCAGTGGTTAAAGGAGGCCAATAGAGCTAAGAATTTGAAAGTAGAAAAATATACCACAGGCACACAAACAGAACATTGTTTTGGAAAGGATGTTGAGACCCAAATTGAGGATAATTTGGCTTGTCCAAGGGAAACTCAGACAGAGTTGTGCCTTGTAGAAGACACTTAAATGCAAACCGAGGACCCCTGTGTTTTCTCTTGGGAGACCCAAAAAGACCACCCTACCATGGATATTATTGTTCAAATAGATGTTGAAGAGGACATTCCAATTAGTCATTGCGTGATTCAAGAGGTAGCTGAAGTTGTTGTTCAGACTGATCCCATGGAGACCCAGGAAGGAGAAACCCAAATAGAAGAGACACCTACTTATATTCCCCTAATCAGAGAGGCATTTATTAGCAAACTGTACAATGAACTGCTGAAGGTTCAGTAGGAATTAGCCTAGCACAAGGAGGAGGTAGTACCCTCGAGGATACATCAGGAATTAAATAAAATGTTTACGACACTAACCATAACTAACGATGAAACCTTTTCTCAGTTCAGGGATGAACATAAAAAGGTTGAGAAGCCACGAGAGAAATTACAGAGGGCTAAAGAGCAGTTGGAAACTGTTTGCTCTCTTTATTCAGATACCTTGTCATGTAGAGCCCCTGCTACAAATTTTTTCCTATTCCTCTGGGAAAGGTTCATCCTGCTAAAAATCAAAGTTGCTAAGGCCGATAAGCCTCTGGAAATCAAAACCACCCTATATTTTGTCAAATGCTTTAGAGAACAGAATGAGTAGGTATAGCTCCTCCTCTGTGAACTTTATATGCACAATTTCTTTCTGGAAGACGACAGGGACATAAACATTGGCCCCTTTATAGGCGATCTACAACTCCAGGCATTTCTCTCTTTCACTACTAATCAACTCAAGTGGGCCAAGGCCCAAAATAATTTTAGGAGGCATGAAGAAGGAATTGACCTATGGGTGAGAAGGGAACCAACCAACCCCTTGCAGCTCTTGAGTAAACACAAGAAATTCATGAAGTGAGACGGTGTTATAGGCCAACTGGGGCCATTTAATACAGATGTTATACAAGTTGGAAAGGAGTACTTCCAAGAGATTAAGGAGGAATCCTTGTCTACAGCTAGACAAAGGTGGGAAGCCTCTAACATTACTGTTAGAAATCGAGAACCGTTTGGATATTAGAACTTTAAAGCCACCTCCTCTCGTTTCTATAAATACAGTAACATGATTTTGACTATGGGACCTGAATGGATAGGATGTCGGTATAGGACTCCAATCATATGGTATCCTCCAGATAAGTATCGTTGTGATTACACCTTGAAGGATCAAGATGTTACCCAAGATTTTGCTATATTAAAGAAGAAAAATGGCTTCAGACATTATAAGGAGGAGGTATATCCTACCTACTCCCTAACTCAGCTACACATCAACTATTTAATTGCATGAGGACATGCAACAAGGTAAGCTGGGGAGTATGTTGGGTCAAGAAAAAGGTATATTTTCTCCTCAGTAATTTCTTTATTTCGTATTTATCCTTACACGATGTTATAGACATTTTTGTGCCTCGCAACATGAAGCATGAAATGACAATAATTACAGGGATCCTCAGTCCCTAATCATGTTGTTCTTACCCCTAGAAGAACAAGGTCAGCAAACCACAGCACTTCCCATCAGTTCTCGACCTGAAAACACTCAAAAACAGGCTATTTTTGGATCATGTCAGCTGCTCCACTGAGCAACTGCGCTGAATGTCAACTGCTCCTCCTTGTACCTGCGCTAAAAGTCAACTCCAATGAAGGCTACCTGCGCTGGGTGAGATTGGCCAAGTGGCACAGTCATTCTGCAAGGTGTCAACTGCCCAGGAAGCTTCCAAACTGACACTTGGTTCAAGGGATTCTCCCTGTGATGAGTAAGAAGGTCTTGATCTCCAAGTGGAAGCAAGATTCTCCAAGTGGACTCAAGAACTGAAGATTAACTAAAGTGGGAGAGGACACTAGTCAGCTTTATGCCAGCCTCAAGCTGACTCATCCTTTCTCCAAATCTCCTATATATAGAGCTCTCTCTTGAGGTCTAAGGAGGCTGGAATTTTGTGCAAAGCAAGGAAGTGCTGTTGGTTTACAGTTAGAGCTATTGGGTGATTGCTTTATAGAGGAGAAGAGGAGATTTCTTGCTGCTAGGGAGGTGCTGCTGGATTGGAGCCATTGATGGTTGTAACCTTCTCAGAACCCTTTTACTTCTATCAATAAAGCTTTGAATGTTCTCCTATATACTTGTATTACATTGATGTATTGTATTTACTTGTATATCTGATTCACTCTAATCCATGCATCAGTTATGAGTACATGTTTCTTGTAGTTTCCCTCTCTTGTTTGTGCAGGATCTTTGTGTAGCTGGGCTGGCAAGGGAACAAGGAGCTGGGAGCAAGGGACGAAGAGAGAAGGCAAGATCGACAAAAGCGAAGGATATCGGTTGGTCAATCTTTTCTTCCTTCTCTGTACTTTCATAAAGGAAAATATCAAAGCTTTACTTTCAGTTGTTGCTAAGGAACTATCGCCCTTAGAGTAGGGATAGGGTCATTTCGAGTCGGATACTTTTCCCCACAACAAACTGGCGACTCCACTGGGGAGCCTAGTATCTTTTTGGTGTTTGTAGTATCTTTGCTATTCATTTCCTGAACCAAAGAGTACCAAATCGAAAAGCTTTTGACTATATCAAAAGCGAAGTAGAGGGGCTGCTACTCTTGCTCATTTTCTGAGCAGATTCATGATTTGAAGAGCTGATCTACAAAAGACTCTTGTACTCTTTGTGATAGCTTTTCATCTTCTTGATCATCCCTTAGCTTGTACTTGACCTATATCTTTTTATTTCAGCAAAAACAGTGCATTTTTGAGCTTTTTATGACCCGGAAATCCTTGTAAACGCAACTCTCGTGTCTCAGTGCAGGCTGTCCACAGGCAGTCTGCATTTCAGCGCAGGTACTCCCTTCGGGAACTGCGCTGAGAGTCAATTTGACAGACCAGAGCCTGCGCTGATCCAGTTAGGCTATGTCTTCCTGAGGTTTCCCACTGTGTCTTAGCCCTGTTTTCACTGTTATTTTGCTGCTGATTGCTTGTCATTGTACTTGCTGTAAACCAACTTTCCTTCACATTATTCCGCCTCAGTTGTGTGATGAAACTGTGATTGTTCTTTCAGTATTTCTTGCTTCAATTACAGTTTCCCATTGTGAAAAGCGAACCAGTATAGCTGTGGCCTCTTAGATCCTGAACTGTAAAAGTGTCTTTGTGATCTTAAGAGCTAGTTTTATTACTGTTCATGGCTGTTTGAGTTTGTTTGTTTTTCATTTTATGGTTTGAATCTATACATTTCCAGTGTCTAAACAAGTCGATCTTAAGGTGTCTTTTGATTTTGGACAAGCTTGTTTACTTCTGCTTGAAATTAGATTCAAAGTTATACAACAGTTTCCTTTCTGTCTTACATCAACATTAAGGATAACGAAAAGAAATACATGCATTGTGCATTTTGCATTTGACTGTGTGCTTGACGATTTAGGAAAATTTGCATTTTAGTGTGTGTTCTATGATTTGTGAGAAAAGTTGATATCCTCTTTTCCCTCAGTAGATTAAGGTTTTCAAAGTTGAAAGATTGAAAAGCTTTGCTTCTCATCTTAGATTGCATTTAGGAAGTTGTATATATACATCTCGTGGTGATCCTTAAAGGCAAACTGCTAAGCAAGATCAACATTAAAATAAACCCAATTTACATAACAACGCTTTGTAACATAACACAAACATCTAGAGGTCTAGGTAGAGACGTGTTCCGGCGTTGTTAAACATAGTGACTGTCGATCTCTACGAAGGTGGGTGATTCCTCCTGAGAGTCGGTGGCACTAATACGGATTTGTGCTCCCGCGTACCATCGCGTATATTGGGAGACCCCTATAGGCATTTATCCTTTATCCTTAGGAAGCCGTGTCGGCCGCCCTACTGATCGCGATGCAGTGAACACAGCATTCACGAAGATCGACCACCCGTACCGTAAAACGTATTCTGTGGTTTCGCGAAAGGTTTGGCACACCCTCTGCCTAGATCTCCAGAGCAGTTTCTTTTGGCCTTTTTCAAACTCTATAACTGAAAAAGTCCAACCGAGCATTTGCCACTTCGGGCTCGTTAATACATCGAAGGCGACTAGAGTCATCTTTAGCTTTTTTCGACTCTTAAAACATGAAAAAACAAGTTTGTGTCTAAAAGTGTCGTTAATAAAATTTATTTTAAGCGGAACAAAATCACCTGTTATTCCCACGTTGATCTTTCAGTTGAAAAGTATGGAGCCCACCAACCAAGGAGGCAACCTTGGCGGAAGTCCAAATCCCTTCTCCTCTTGGGGAGATGTTGGTGTGCCTCATATGGCAACATTGTCACTTCCAGGATTGACAATTGGCCTACCTGTATGGCTCTTTTCAACTAACGTAGTCCAGATCGCCACTAATCCTGAGCAGTCGAATCAACAGTCAGAATAGTCTAGAACTACCCACCAGCCTTCCACTTCTTACAATACTTCCTCTGATCCTTCATCTTCGCAAGGTAGAGCTAGCAAAAGTCAACATCCCAAGGAGAAGAAGGAAAAGAAGAAGAAAGAAAAGAAGCAGAAGGAGCCTATGGCGAAGGCAACTGGGGGCAAGCAGAAGACAGCTGACAAAAACCCACACACTGCACCGATCGGACCTAAATCGCCATGTGTCATTTGCAAAGGGACCCACTTCCATCGTGATTGTCCTTGTATTCCCCGGATACTGAGGGACTGGTCCCCAAGGTTGCACAATCTGGTAGCATCAACCTCTGATAGTCATGTTGATTGCAGTCCGTCAACTAGCGAGAGTGAAGGACGAAGAGGGAGACCAAGATCACCCTGTGTATTGTGTGAAGGCAAGCATGCCATCCACAAATGTCCATTCTTAGATGAGGCAAAGAGAGTTTTGGAAGATCGTCCGGTTTCACCATTACGACTTCCTCCTGGATACCAAAAACTCGCGCCTAATCCCTTGGTAGTTGAAAATCCAGCTGACCCGTCCAAGTGGTCAGCTGAAGTGTCGGTCATTGAGAATGAACCTACTGAATCCAGGCCAGACGAAAGTCTAAAGGTCGAAACGGCAGTTGACCCGGTTCTTCCTTCAGAGGTTCCATCATCCAATGACTCTGTCATTGAAGACCCATCTTCAAATGACACCGTCGCCGAAGAGGCATCTTCATGCGACACCCTCACTGAAGAGAATAAGGATGACACCATCCAAGTTCTTTTCATTAGCACCGACTCTGATGAGCGTCAGGGCAATGCGCCCATTCCTTTATCGCAGGAAGGAACATCATCAGGGTCATACCCGGCCGTATATTCGGTCCCACCACCAAGCAACCTGGTTGTATCCTTTGATTGGAATCAACTAGGCAGACCCCGGTTACCAGCCAGTATACCATTCAGAATCATTGTCCAGATCTATAGAATGATTATGGCTGGTACTATCATTGATGAAGGGGCGTCTGTGAGTATCCTTTCCTCTGTTGCTTGGAAAGCACTGGGTTCCCCGGCGCTTTTACCTGAGTTAAGAAATCTCTCAGGTTTTGATAAAGGAACCAGTCGACCATTAGGAATCCTCCCCAATGTACCTGTTACATTGAAAGGGAAGACCGTTAATATGAACGTGTTGGTCATCCAAGGACCCTTGGATTATAACCTACTCCTTGGACGCGACTATATTTATTGCATGGGAGCGATAGTCTCCTCACTCTTTAGAGTAATGTGTTTTCCACACGAAGGAAGGATGGTCAAGCTCGTAGACCAACTTTCGTTTCCAGGATCTCGCATCGCAAATAGTCAAATACCAATCCTAAATGGTCTGTTCACTCAAGATACGCCTCCACCCCCAGTCCTCCTTCCCGATGAGTGCGAGTGATTCGGAAAGAAAGACTAGGACCCAGGGGGCATGCACCCTGGTCTGCTTCGGGCAGAAGAAACCCTGGATATAAGGTAGAATTTCCGCAGAAGAATATGACTAGTCTTTACCCCATCCGTGGATGGAAGAGGGGTTGTTCTGGAATAGTATTCTTTTGTTAAATTTATGTGTTTGGCAAAAGAGTCATTCACCTTTGTCTAAAGAAGTGGGCAATGCCCAAGTAGGAATTCCCTTATTGCAACAAGTAGTAACCATCTTTAGGGAAAAGCAAGCCTCACCCATTAAAACAAATGTTTTGAAGGATAAGTAGGGGCAGCCTCCAAAGAAGGAGATTCTATTGTTGTGACAGAGGGTAACCATCTTTGAGTAACCCAATGATAGACATCGTCGAAGAAAGAGATTGATTTGCGGCAGCAAATAGAACCCTCTTCGGATAATAAGTAAGAGATGGCGGTATCTCGAAATTATACTTTATACCTGGGGGCATGCAAACTTTTGGAATGTGAGCGAGGGACGACTATTTATTTTTTAAATTTTTAGGTCCTCCCTTTAAACCTGTAGGTCTAACCCTTTAAACTCATAGGATTAGCCGATTCCGACCTTGCATGAAGAAAGCCTGTGGGGCAAAGGTAAAAACTTGCCAAAATTGGAGCATAGCTTCGTGAGATAAAGCTCCTTAAAAAATAGCTATCTCACAGGAGGCGTTCTTATTCGACGACTGGTATATCGAGCAGTTTTAGCACATAGTTCATGCTCGTTAAAAAATAAACGCAAGATCCGAGCAGTTTTAGCACATAGTTCATGCTCGTTAAAAAATAAACATAAGTTTATGAGCAGGCTTTCCTTTAGAGTTCAAGCTCATTCAAAAAAAATGAACCGGTAAATAACCTTTTGAGATCATAAATTCATCAGCCATAAAAGCCTTGGTCGTGTTTGTGCACCGTCACCTCCACTTTTCATTTGGCCGATCATTCACCTCCATTTGTGTGTTTACCTCTTTTGAGAAACAGCTGCGAAGAGTGATTTCACCTAGCCATCCTTGTGACACTGCCGTGATTGGGAAATTCCAACCTGTACCTGGAATCTGTTGCTATCCCTGTTCATCACTCGTTCCTCAAAAGACGAGTCTTCTTTGAGCTCTTTTCACTGACTCGTAAAATATGAAAAGTTTGCCGAGTTTTGGCCTTCCAGCTCGTTAAAGCGACCGGAACGCTATCCCTCCTCTAGATTTTAATCTTTTTGGACCTGAGGGATTATTGCACAAAAAGATCGAGCGCTTGTTTGTTCGGCTCGTTAAAAGTACCGAACACCCATCCCTTCTGTATTGTTTTATACTTTTTCGGACTTAAGGGATTAGATGACGAAAAAGGAATCATGGAGTTAACTTTTTGTACCTTTTCAAACTCTCTAAAAATGAAAAGGACCGAGTTTTCCTTGTCGTTAGACTCGTTAAATTCATTAAATAGCGACAAACTTGTCTTTAGACGAGAACGAGTTTCCCTATCGCTAAGCTCGTTAAATCATAGTGATGGGCTTGCCCGAAGGGCAGGTTATAGAACAAGCATATGTTATCCTCCTCAAGCTTGACAAAAATAAAGAGGTACTGGTCAGAAATGACTGGGGAAAAATTGGGAGAACATCAAAGTTTAATGGTAGCAAGTCGCTCTTGAACATGACACTTTTCCTCCGTACCACATCGGGTTGGGTTGTTTCATTCACCGGTCTCATTACCATGGTCTTCGCCAAACCATCCACATTTGGGGTAATGCTACCGATCCATCGCATCAGTGTCGTTATATGTTCAAGAGAGGTCATTCTGAAAGTGTCAACCGTGTCCCATCCACTGCCATACATTATCCTTCATCCATTCATGATCACCACCCTGAATCATATGTCACAGTTTGTTTTCACCTCCACTAAAATCATTAGCTTCGTTCCGTGTCATTGATGTGGGATTCATTAAGGCCCTCCTTTGACGGATCGCTTCTTGTCGACTTCAGCTCATTATCCAAGAAGTTGATCTAGGAACACCCCCATCAGTACTTTGAAGCTTGCATGCCTCAATGGCAAGTTTCTCACTTCCGGCGACAGGTATACATCAATGACCTTCGACCAGAAGATTTTGCGTGGCGTTCAACGCCAAGTCCTTTATTCACGCCACGTGAATTGTACTGCAGTACCTTGAGGGTCATTATCATTATCGGTGATTCCTCTCGCGCTTGTTAACGGTTTTTCATTATTGGCCGGTAATCAAGCGATGTCTTTCCATGTTCGACTTCAGCGCAATTCTCACATGGATCGACTTGTACTTAGAGTGAAGATCGAGCGAGTTTGAAGACCCCGGATCTAGTTTCATCCATCCGGGCTGCGATATATATTCAGGAAATATAAAAGCATTTGTCATGTACATCATTGCAGCAGATGATCATCCTATTCAAAGGATGATAATTTCAGCAGAGAATTATCAGTCTACCATCAGACAATCGTCTGTTCTATGTACCAAAATGTATTTATAAAGCTGAGCATGGGAATGCCCGCCTCAGCTAGATCATGAAAACAGAATGAAAAATAATGTATTGTATTGTATTGTATTACAGGGCACCTCCTCAGCACTGGAATGAACTTCGGACCCTCTAGATAAATCATTTCACCCGATAAACGGCCTCATACTTTAGGGGGCAACTGTTATAGACATTTTTGTGCCTCGCAACATGGAGCATGAAATGACAATAATTACAGGGATCCTCAGTCCCTAAACATGTTGTTCTTACCCCTAGAAGAACAAGGTCAGCAAACCACAGCACTTCCCATCAGTTCTCCACCTGAAAACACTCAAAAACAGGCTATTTTTGGATCATGTCAGCTGCTCCACTGAGCAACTGCGCTGAATGTCAACTGCTCCTCCTTGTACCTGCGCTGAAAGTCAACTCCAATGAAGGCTACCTGCGCTGGGCGAGATTGGCCAAGTGGCACAGTCATTCTGCAAGGTGTCAACTGCCCAGGAAGCTTCCAAACTGACACTTGGTTCAAGGGATTCGCCCTGTGATGAGTAAGAAGGTCTTGATCTCCAAGTGGAAGCAAGATTCTCCAAGTGGACTCAAGAACTGAAGATTAACTAAAGTGGGAGAGGACACTAGTCAGCTTTATGCCAGCCTCAAGCTGACTCATCCTTTCTCCAAATCTCCTATATATAGAGCTCTCTCTTGAGGTCTAAGGAGGCTGGAATTTTGTGCAAAGCAAGGAAGTGCTGTTGGTTTACAGTTAGAGCTATTGGGTGATTGCTTTATAGAGGAGAAGATGAGATTTCTTGCTGCTGGGGAGGTGCTGCTGGATTGGAGCCATTGATGGTTGTAACCTTCTCAGAACCCTTTTACTTCTATCAATAAAGCTTTGAATGTTCTCCTATATACTTGTATTACATTGATGTATTGTATTTACTTGTATATCTGATTCACTCTAATCCATGCATCAGTTATGAGTACATGTTTCTTATAGTTTCCCTCTCTTGTTTGTGCAGGATCTTTGTGTAGCTGGGCCGGCAAGGGAACAAGGAGCTGGGAGCAAGGGACGAAGAGAGAAGGCAAGATCGACAAAAGCGAAGGATATCGGTTGGTCAATCTTTTCTTCCTTCTCTGTACTTTCATAAAGGAAAATATCAAAGCTTTACTTTCAGTTGTTGCTAAGGAACTATCGCCCTTAGAGTAGGGATAGGGTCATTCCGAGTCGGATACTTTTCCCCACAACACACGATTATCTCTGTTTATGGATTGAAATAAAGGAAATTACAGTTAACGTTGGATGAAAGCACTTGGTAACAAATTAGATAAATCTAGCACAGGGAAGTGACTTTTTACTATCCTTGTGTGCAGAAGACATGGATTGGTCAATAGTCGTTCACTTGACAGAGTAGCACCAGGCCGTAAAAGGGAAAGACGACGTATAAAGAAGGAAAGGCAGTGAGAGACCAGGAAGACCAATACTATTTCATGATAGAATTAGATTATGTGTTGCGAAATCCTCAGGATCCCCCTGATCCTGAGGATTCACTTTTATCTAGTTTACTCTTTTACTATTATATATAAGGCTGAAAGGCAAATGAAATTCAGTTCAGACTTATGTAATTTATAATTATTCTTTTTGATACATATAATACTATTATCTCATTGAAGCTATAATCTGGTTACTTATATTAATGAAGAAATATGCATTTGATCTTCACTTATATTCTGAGTATTCCTTAGCGGGGACTTCTGGCGACTCTGGGCCTGGTCAAGAGAATTTCTATTGCTTTCTTGTGTTATAATCTTTACATTTGAATCTTTATTGATTATTAATGTTTAGTTAATATTATTTCACTTATTGTGAGGATTGACGATTCCAATTCATATTGCTATTCATTTCGATTCATACTTAGTCGTGTGATGTATCTGAGTAATGCTTTGATTTGATTGGTTATATTACTTTTAGTAGTAGATTGCTTTTCATTTTGAGTTATTATATCATAGATCTTAGAGACAGTATTAATTGATTTCCATAATCTTCTTACAGATAACAGTTGTTGTTTAGAAATCATTTATCGTATTTGTTTGCTTCCCTTTAAATTAGGAATTGTCGTTCAATCGAGATTGTCATTCAACTAGGATTTGTTGTTCAATTATTATTTTATGTAGATTAACATTTTTTTTTCAGTTGTTATATTTCTCTTTCTTGATTGAGTGAGTTAGTTTTAATTCTATTTGAAGGTTGTTGGGCGTGATTCTTTGCACTCGCATTCAGATTCATTTGATTTTGGAATAAGTAGACAGAATTGCAGATTGTGTTAAGAGTTCTTTCAGTTTCATTTCTTCCTTAGTTATTTATTTAAGAGTTGTGTGAATTGAGTTGAAGAGATAGTTATTAGTGATTGCAACGATTTTCCTTTAGCTAACCTCTGAATTCACTACGTAGATTATGGTGACACTCTTGAGATAAAAATACTTACCCTGGGTTAACAATTAATGTAGGAATTAATATTTCCTGTAAAAATACATCTTAGTGCACCAATAGCAGCTTTCGAACCAAATTCTAAGCTCTGAATACTCCTCCAGCTGATAGATCCTCCTGATGTAGGATTTATGTAATTTCGTCTTTTACCTGTTGTTAGTGTGTATAGCTGGTCTAGCATTCCTGGCTCATCCCTGTCATCTATAGGTTCTATGAACCTGGGTCCTTGATATGGGTCCAAGGGTTATATCACCCTCATTCCTTCTGCTTCTAAGATCATTAATTATTTCTGCAATTCAATGACAACATAGTTTTCATCGCCCAGTCGATCCCAAGGAGTGTTGGATATGGGTCCTTATCACCCATTATCTCAATTACTTCAAATTCAGTGTACATCCTTACTCCCACCACATCCACCTCTACATTTTCCAACCTTTAAATGAGTAAGATACAATACTGGTTCACCATTCTCAATTGTATCGGTGAATACTTCAGTTGTGGCTTCCCCACTGCCTACAATGTTTTCCTAGGGAGGATGTTTACATCCGATCCTAGGTCTAGCATTGTGTCCTTGATTTGGAATCCTACAACTTGAGCATTGATTCGTAATTCCTTTCCACTTCTCTTCTTATTCCACCTCACTCTTCTTGTATTCCTTTCTGGTAAGTTGGTAGATGGTTGTTCCACTTCCTCTTCCTCCTCTGGCAATGATGCTTTTAAAATTTTGCGCAATTCTTTCAACATGTTCTCATCCTCAACGATTTGCACAAATAACTTAAACCATTCTTCTATAGGATGAGCATTGTTGAGCACATGGTTATTCTGTTTTTGGTTTTCCTTTAACTCAGTCATCCCTTCAAACAATTTAGCTGCCTCATGATAATATTGTTTTTGTTGCACAAGCTTGTATGATTTCTTCGGGGATGTTTCCTTAACGAACAAGGGTGGGTCCACCGCACCTCGATCTTCCCCCATCTTATTTCCCCCTATTGTAACTATATTTATATTAGTTAGGGGAAGAGCATCATACATACGAGGTTCAGCGTTAACTAGGTTCTCCCTTCTCTGTCTAATCCTTTCCTCCCACTTTGCGGTGACTTCTGGGCAATCCTCCATGGCGTGTGTATCGATTCTGCATTGTGAACACCACGACCTCCTAGGGAGCAGACATTCCCTGGAAACATTCCCCTCTTAGCCACATTTGTAGCAAATTATGGGACCTCTTCCTCCCACTCTTCCTCCTCTCCCATTTCCTCCTCGTCCTCCCCTGTTGGACTCATTGATTCTGAATGTTGACCTATCCCACCATTCTTATAAAGCATCCAATGCCCTGCATTGGTCAGTGTGATGCGTCGTAGATGCACAAAACTCACAATATATGTTATTAGGGATGTTGGAGTACTTCTGTAGTATTGGTCACATCCATGTTAGATGTCCATACATCCTACAAATTTCACAGTATTCTTGATTTTTCCTTCTGAGGAAAGCTCCTTGCGCTCCTACTATTGCAACTCCTATTGTTGGTGGGGTTCCTAATGATCCTGAAATCCCCCCCGAATGGTTAATTCCCCACAACCTTAGAAATTCTGTCATGACATGTCCCTCCACCATGCATTGTGTGCACCGTACATTGGGTCTAACTCGCTAAATTGGTTGTAGATCCTTCAATTTCTCCATTAAGGTGGAAACCTAATTTTGAAGGCCCATAATTGAAGGATCCTGCAATCCCGCACCCCCGCCCCCAATATTCATGCGGGTATCTAGCCATAGCCTCTATTCGTGATGCTTAATCTAAAGCATCCTAGAGAGTCTCGATCTTGTGTTGTGTCAATGACGTTCTTGTAATGGGCAAGAGTGCCTTAATGAACCATTCTCTCTGATGATTAGGATATAGGGTGTAACTAAACTAGCAATAGCATCCTTAAACCTTTGCATTAGTTCCCAAGCAGTTTCACCTTCCTTTTGCTTGATTTTCCATAGCTCTGATAGTCCCTGCTAGCCAGTCTGAGGTACTTTAACTTCCTACAAGAACCCTCTCTTGATATCTTCTACAGTGGGATTCTGGTCTTGTTCTGCCCATTTTATTAACCAATGTAGAGCTCTCTCCCTCAGCGTGGTTTGGAATTCAATCGATTTAGCATTGTCTGGTGTCTGTCATGCTCTCCATATAGCTCCGTAGAGATGCCAGTGTTGTTCTACGTCTTCATTTCCTCTACCCACAAACTTTGGGTATCTAGTGAAAGACCCCACCATGTTTATTTGAGTATGTGCCAACAACACAAATCCCTTGGTTCTAGGCTGCTGAGATCCTTGTAGTCCCAGATTAGTAATACCACTAATTCCCCTATTATTTACTGTATTGAAACTGGCCTTATATTTCTTGTGTACGTTATGTACTCATATTTCTTTGGATAATTTAATAACAAATTTCTCTGGATTATAGTAGGCACCAGGGGAAGGTCGGGAGTAATACTACTTTTACCTTGGGGATATGGATACTGACCTCTTGTGGATGTTTCTCCTTCGGTAAATAACCTTCTCATGATGCTACCCATTTCCTCTTAGTGACTGCTTGGCATCTGTTCCTCTGTTATCCTTCTCGCAACCTGTAAGGAAGGATCCTCTTTATTATTCTGGCTCCTGTCTTTCCGATTGCCATTATTATCTTGTCCTACATATTATTTTACTCTCCCTTCCTCTTCTTTGTTCCCCAACACTGCTCCTACTTAGTGGGGTCCCATATTTCTCTTCTTTAGAGTCTGAACCACTCTCGCCTGCCACTTGTCATCTAACAACGCTCTCTTCTATGCCCTACCATCTTTGGCTTTCCAAAATCATTCTACATCCATTCCTTCAGTAGCATCTCTATTCCCCAACCGGTAGCATTCTCCCCTTAGGTCCTTCCCCAGTAGTGGGGTTTTATGCTACCATTGTCTTGGTAGGTGAGAGCAGTAGTCCTTCTTCTACCATTAACATCTTAATCCACAATGGCACTTCCCTCACCAACCTTCCTCGTAACCCAGACTTGAACATCACTTCCTAGCTTGAAAAGGATTGATAATTTTCTATGGAAAACTTGACTATGTACCCCTCTACTGTAATCTGTACCCAAAATTCAACTGCCCTTGTGTTGTGCCCTACAACAACCCCCCATTTCATATCATTCTTATTTACAAAAAATTAACATATGGAATGGGTCCCTTTTAAAAAATTTGGCATCAATGCTTGTATGTTCAAAAAGGCCGGATAATCAAACGAGTTTTCATGTATTTAAGCCTTTTTGGGATATTAATGTTTCAAATAATAAATAATCTTTTGTTATTGCGATAAAGCGATCGCAAGATCGCATATCGCAACAACATGAAAGATGCATTCAAATGGCATTTTGATCTCCGTCGCTGCGATATCGCTATCGGCGATCGGCAATGTTACATGCACACCACTAACGGCACATGACTCATGCCCCGACGCGACGTGATATCGGCAATCGGCTATCGGCGATACCTCATATGGAACCACTTTATTTTATAAATCCCGACCCGATGCGATATCACTATCGGCCGTCGGCATAATTCCATACACTTCAATAAGGCACCCAGTTCCTACCCCCAATGCGATGCGATATCGCTTATCGGCTGTCGGCAGGATCTTTTGGTGATAATTGTGCAGCACTTATTTCCCGAGGTGATGCGATATCGCTCATCAGTGGTCAGCATTCTTAAAAGCCATTACTTAAAGCTCTAATTTTATATTCATATCCGGTTGACAGAGCGCGAATCCCAAAATGCCGTTAAATGCAAGGGATAAGGTAATGCGTGCGTATTTAAAATATTTTGCCCCTTCGATTAACGAATACCTGAGCTTAACCTCCAGGATATCTGTTGCATGCTTAAGGGGGTCATTCAGCCGGATAATGGTGTGATATTCATTTAATGAGTAGTAGCCCTTAAATCGCCATTAATGCATCTGCAATATCTGCCCACTAATTGGATCCGCAACCACTTTTGGGAATTAATCTCCCCACACTTCAAATGATATATCTTTCCCGTTATGGATTGTCATCGTCATTTCTGTTGTTATGATTTCTCTTGCAATTGTGTAGAATTCGTCTTTTGAGAGAAGCTTAAGCATGATGGGGAAAAGATCCAAGAGGACTACGGGCTCTGTTGTTACACCTGTAGCAGGTCAAGCTGCCGCAGATAAGAAAAAAGGCCTCATTTCAGATACTACGTGCACTGGTCTTAACAAGACTACATGGCAGGGCACATATAATTTACTAGAAGCTGAGCAACCGGAAGTTTCAGTGACAGTGGCTACTGCAGACTCACTCAAAAAGTCTGATGCAACTCTCAAAGAGTTGGCTGATTCCTTTCTTCACAGAATAGCGGCTAGAGAGCAAGTCCTTCCCTACACTGATGTAGTGCGATGGGCAATCGGGGAAATTCCAATCATTGACAGAACATTCCACACAAGAGACGGACGGATTTTCGGGTCGTTTAAGCCAGAGCACCTAAGGCAAATGTATCATCTGCCTGAGCCAGAGAAAATCTACAACAAAGACTTTGTGGAGAAGTTTGTAGCTGAAAATGAAGTACCATCCGAGCCTATTCGGGATTGGAGGCAGAACTCGGCCAAACACAAGCACGAGAGCTCGGGTAAGTACTCCGTTGATTCTTTGGCTTCTCCCTATTGCTATGCGGGAATTATGATGTGTAGGCTATGGGGATTACATGATTCTGCCAACTTCGATATAGAAATGGTTCCCCTGATGGAGGCCGCTGTTAATAGTATAATCATGGATTGGGCCACCATTCTTTCTGATAAGTTGACTGTAGCTGTTCGGGATTTTAGAGCCAAATCTGTAGTCACCGAAAGGAAAATCCCCCCATTTTATTATAGTGCCTACATTATGGACACATTGTGTTTTAACTCTGAGTTTCCCATCCTCGGTTGGAAATGGACCACCCAAGACCCTTCGCCCATTCATTTGTATCATCGGAAATTGTGGAAGTCCTCTTATAAGGACCATTTGTATCAAATTTGCAATGGTTTTATGGTTCCCATTCATTATTCCATTTTTGATCAGCCTATTCCCAAAATTTCCTATCTCGCTTCCTTCGACTTACCTGTTGTCGCAAGTTGGTTTGGAGAGGAGCATTTTACCTATATTAGAGTTTATGGAAGCCAATCCAAGCCGCATGTTCTCCCTCTATATGTTCCAGACAAACTGTTAGCCCGAGAGATATCCTACCAAATTATGGCCGAGAGTGTAACCCAAACTCTCAAGAAAGAGAAGAAGAGGGGCTGGCCCCCTTTTCCCTTGAGGATGGGTGTTTTTACTCTGCATAATCTTCAGCATGCAGAAAAGGAGGCTATAAAGATGCAAGCTTTATCCCTGCCCACTATGCCAGCCAGACTCTATGATCCAAGGAAGACTGCTTTCATTGCCCTAGAACAGGCCAAACTGACAAAGATTGACCATCAAGAGGATGAGTTTGATGACCTGTTCGCAGCTGCCGATACAATAAGCCAAACCAAGCAGCTTGCCAAGATGAGATACAATGATGAGAATTTAACTGAGTTCAATAAACTTAGAGAGCAGAGGTTGCAAACTCTGCCTCTAGATTTATCGTCATTAACCTCAGCGTCCTCCTCAAGTGAGCATGGTCAGCAACAGACAAACCAACCTCCTGTTACAACTAATGATCAAAAGAAACAGTAGGAGGAGAGGCAAAAGAAGCAGCAGGCAGAGAAGCAGAGGAAGGAGCAAATAGAAAAGCAGCAGAAAGAGCAGAAGGAACAAGAACAGAGAAAGCAGAAGCAGATGGAGGAACAGCGGAAGAAGGAAGAAGAAGAAAAACAAAAGAAAGAACTGGCAGATAGGCAGAAAAAGGAATTGGCAGATAGGCAGAAAAGGGAGCAAGAAGAGAAACAGAGAAAGGAGTTAGAGGAGCAGCAGCGGAAAGAGCTGGAGGAGCAAAAGAGGTTGGAACAAGAAAAAGAAAAGAGTAAATCCCAAATGGAGCAACACAAACAGACCTCCATAGATCCTGAATTGCTTAAACAATGGAATCAATTCGATTCCATTATCAGTGGAAAGGAAGGCTCCAAAGACACAGACACCTCTAAGACAAGCGACGCACCAGACACCACTTCTTCTCAGGTTCTAAGCGGAACCAGCGGCCCACCCACTTCAAAGGAGATCGAGGTAATCACCAAAGACCCTTCCGATCAGATTGTGCTCCAGGTGGAAGATATTCCTCCCCTGGATGTTTTCTACAGCCCTAGGCACAAAGCAGTTGTTAAGCGCTCAAGGAAAAGACGAAGGCTTGATCAACCTTCCATCTTTCCTGAGCAAACAATCACGGGGAATGTAGTCTGGAAGGAGGAATTGGACCCCTCCGATGATCTGACAAAGCTGTCGCAGTATGCGGGAGCTTATTCCGCAGCGACTATTGATAAAGCATCGGAGGTAAGTCTTTTGTTAAAGACTAAGGACCAGGAGATTTGTGCATTGCAAGCAGAAGTAGCAGAGGCGCGAAACAAGGCAGCACAGGTAGAAGAGCAGTTGCTGGCGCAACATCAAGCAAACAATGTATTAACCTAGCAACTGCAGACTGAAAAACAGAGGATTGATCAGAGTGCAATCCAGAAGCAGAAAGAATTAACGGAGGCATTGGCACAATTGAGAGCGGCAAACGAGCTAATGACGAAGTCAAAGGATGAGCAAATCGCTCAACTGTTAGCACAGCTCGAAGATATCAAAGGCACTAAGAAAGTCGAAGATTTCAGAGCAGAGGCAGCTCAAATAAATAGTGCATTAATCTCTCTGGTTAGACTCCTATGCCGACAACTTACCGAGGTTGAGCCATTATGTGAAGTATCTACAGCAGTATGTCAGCAGATAGAAAAAGCCAGAAATGAGCTAGATCAGGCCGAAGAAACCATAGCCTCATATCTTGATTGGCAAGATACTGATGTGGGGAAAGCAGCAAATTTGCCTAGGATCTATGAGCCATTCAAGGACATACTCTTCACGGAATGGAACACTCAGATGATGAAAGCGGAGAGGGCAGCTTCAAGGTGTAAATTGATTACTAGCAATATTGTTGATTTAGTCAACAATACACTCTATTTGGCCAACATGATCTCTCAGTGCACACCTGGAAGCATGACCACGGCGAACATGATTGAACAAACAAGTTATCATGAACTGGAGGAAAAGAGAAAGTTAATCGCTGGAGTAAATACTTTAACCTCCGACGCATATTGGCTCTTTCTAATCAAGCCGCACACTCAAAGGTCGGCTCTTAAGTGTTTAACAGATGCTCTCGGATGCCTAATCCCCGACATTCAGGATGCCACATATGATGCCCAGCTCACGTCGCGTCTCAACACTCCACCGGAAGTAGAGCCAATGCTGGCGATATGTCAGCTGAGTGTTAAAGGCAAAGAGCCCACCGAATGAAGCATTGCTGCCGACTGCCAGATCGCCAAAAAAGATGGAAAATATTTATTGATGCCAATTTAATAGCTTTTCAGTTTTTTCTTAGATATTTAGATTAGATTAGTATTTATAGACCCTTTCATTGTTTTGGAAAGGGTCGTAAAATTTTGTAATAGACTTAAAGGCTGAAGTTTGCACTACTGTGCTTCAGCCTATATTCTTTTGTGAAACTCGACCGATAGTCCTTAATTTGATAAGAAGGTTGTTTTATGCAATTGCGCACTATTGTCTCTTGTTTGGAATGCTTTCTGGTTTGAAGGAAGGACTGCGACATAGCGATTAATACATCGGATTGTTAAACAACTTACATGGTACTTTTATCTGCATCTGTTTTCTTTCCTCTTATATGAATTGCTGTGTTATTATTTTTGCTATTGTTGAATACATGTATGCGCTGTAACAACAAATCTTCATTTCATTCCACTATTGGATGTTTTGTGATATGCCTTTTCTTTTAATCATGCATGTAGCAATGATATGAATGATAATGTGTAGTAATTCACTATTATCGCTCTGCATAACTAATTATGCAGAGCAATTTTAAATGATTTAAACGTCTATGCTTTAGTGTTAGAGTCATCTATATGCCTGCCTTAAAGCACAGATTATCAAACGCTACGCTTTGAAAGATTGATAAGTCCCAGGATTAGATTATAGTTAATATATATTTCGCCGATAGTTTTAGTTGTTTACTTATCACTATCATACCTCATAGGTTACTCATCCATCCCACTTTTATCCATTATTGGGAAACTGGTCCCATTATCCCCAGTCAGAGCCACTATTCCAAACGGAAAAGGAGCTGTACCAAGGTCCGGACCGGGTGGTTTCCCCTTTGTTGTGGCAGCGATTTTCGAGGCCTCAACACCTTGTTAGATCATTGTCTAACTATTGAAGCGATACAAGGTCTAAAGGAGTCAACCTATAGTGAGCTGACATTGTTCCCTTTGATCGATTCTGCACTTTTAGCCTTCCTATCCAATTATACAAGTCTTCTGGGAACTTGCACCAGAAGATCTCGTATTGGTCACTAACATCCTCAGCATACAAAGTCTCCGTACTAAATTTGGCAATTAGTTGACCCCTTTGAGTAGCTTGTTCTACTATAAACTGATCTACTCTGTTATTCCAACAATCTCTAATCTCTTTCTTGAATATCCTCGACACCATGTTCTGAATCAGTTCTTATAAATTTGGGTCTCGGCAATGGAACCATTTGTTGGAATAAAAGTGTCATCAGGGGAAGACCCTGGGTTCAGGTGCAGAGGGCACACAATGGCTCATTGTAGTCTAGGACAACGTCGGCACTTTCACCTTACCCAATTGGTAACGAGTCTCACTCGAGGCGTGCCACGACCAGAAATAAGAGGGGTTCAACATGGGGTCAAGGTTATATCAACCATTAGTATGTAAGCAACATTATACATAGACTTAAGATAAGAGCATATCATTCTGTACAATGAATCTACCACATACATAGACCTGCAGTACATTTAAAATTTTAGTAGGTCTGTGTATCATAATTAATTACATACATCATACCAAGAAACCAGTCCAGATCTGCATTCATCTTAAGTCAACTAGAGAAAAATACATAATACATTGGCCTTAGCCACAAGTAACTACATGAAATACCCAATTACATGATCTAACTTCCTATGACAGACTCAACGTGCTTCTCGGCTACTGGTTCAGTTCTTCAATCTAGATGTTCTGAACAACTGCATCTTCCTCTTTGCTCGTTATGACTAGAAGCTGCTACCAATCCATCAAAATGCAACCAACTCCTTTCTCCTTACGCCTTTCTCCTTTTTTATTCCTTCTGTCGCTTGCACTGCTAATTCCCGCTTAGTTGTTCCTTTCGTTGGCTACCTCTCATTCGTCTTGTTCGCTTGATTTCCCCTGCCTTCTGCTGACACCTTTCCACAACCATCCTGCAACTACCTGTTCCTGCATTCCGCCCTAGCTGTCTTCGCCGCAACCTAACCATTGCTGCCACCACCCGTATCCTCTTCTTCATATCTTCAAAATCTTAAAAAATATTTTAAAATGAAAATGAAGGCTCCAACATCCTAGTAAAGAGCTAGGTTCAAATCTAATTAGCCTCCAAATATTTTATTTTTCCAATGGCTGCTTAAAAATATGTGTATTTCAAATCACCAGAAAATTGACCACTCTTCAATTAAAAAATTAATTTGAACCACCAAAAATATATATATCCTTCATTTTAAGTTTCCTTCAAAAATGTATTTTAATGTAATTAACTCCGGTTTGCAGCAGTAAATTTAAATACTATCCTTCAGAAATTTTGTTGTCATTAAACTCTTGTTTACTGTTATAAATCTTTTAGAAATTCACTGTAAGTAAATGTAATATCCCCAGCGGATTGGCCATTGGAACAAATAATATTAATAATAATAGTAGTAATAAATAAATAAGCAACATTAACCCATGGTTTTTGTTTTTGACCTCAAGTATTGGCCCATAGTTTCATTTGAGCAGCCCAACTATAAAAGGAGGAAGATCGAGGGAAAGATATGGAATTTGGCTTTCTCTTCATCGAAAGTGTGAGAGTTTAAGTGAGTTTTCAAGTGAGGATTTTTAGGTGAGGTCCCCAGCCTCTCTTTGGTGTAATCAAATCTCTCACCCTACTAGGAAACCCAACTTCGGTGGTTCCTCGAACCCCCTAGTTAGTCAAATATATTTTATCTTCTTTTTTTTCCTTTTAATTCAAGAGAGGGTTTATGCATCGCATATCCAACGGATCAAGAGTATAAGTCTGAATCGTCTCTACAATATTATCTATGATTCATGGGGAGCGCACCAACAACATTCTGATAATTTGAGGATTGAACCTAGGCTAGTTAGTCATTCTACATGTAATGTTTTCTTATCATTCCATGTGCAACCGAAAGGGGATCACTACTTCGTTGTCTCTATTTGTAGCAGGAGAAGTTGGTCTCTGTTGAAATCATGGCCTATTGTAATCATCACAGTTGTTGGGTCAAATATCCACCATCGCTGGAGTTTGGGATTTTTGAGTTCACAGAAGAGAGGAATCACTACTTTGTTGTCTCTGTCTGTAGCAGGAGAAGTTGGTCTCTACTGAAATCATGGTCTGCTGAAATTATCACAACCATTGGGTCAAATAACTAGCATCGCTGGAGTCTGGGCTTGTTGAGTTAGCAGGAGAGACCAAGTGTGTACCCAGATAGGTAGCGTGTGACCATTGCAACAATGCAACAGTGGAGAGGTCAACCATTGCGTCATCTATTGAGGAACGTGTTACTCTGTCACACATTAGTGGAAATTGTGAACCTCTATTACTCTATCATGCGTTGGTGGAAATTGTAAGCCTCCTAATAAGCAGCTAGTCCGATTGTTTTTTTTTTCGTTGTGTAAAATAACTTAGTAAATTATTTTGTTGTGTCATTGAAGTATTTAGCAACCGATTACATCTATGGCATCTTTCTATTAAGTGTAACGAGCCAACATATTGTTAGAGATATCTTTAATAATAAGAAAATGATTTTTTTGTCTTAAATGGTGATTATGATTATTTTTGGTATGTTGTTTACGGAATTTTCAATGATTGAGGAATCCATTCTCTAAATATTAGCTAAAGGTAATATCACAGCGGTATCGGAATCACTATCTTGTTTAGCTGTGGGATGCCAAGGAAGGTGAAGAAAAAGGGGATCACCATCAATTGGAAAGGGAAAAGGGCCCGAAGTCAAGGCAAAAATGAAAACCAAGGAGAGTCAGAAGAAGGAAGGACAATGGGTGATCACGAAAGTACTAAACTTAAAGATGCATTGAAAAATATTGTTGCCACTCGAAATACAATTGTGGAACTTCTTAAATTACACATCAAACAACCAATATGGAAAGAAATAATGGAGAAGGTGAAATAAACTCCACAATGAAAGAGCATCGTATTAATGGTAAAATTACTTATTTATACATGTGCAATATAGGTATGAGAGAATTGTGTATAGGTAACTTATTAACTGTAAAAATGGAATGCAAATCTAATTATGTATTGTATTTGAAAAGTATAAGTTTTAAACATCTTACTCACATTATTTTATTTTTTCTTTTTTATTATAGAGGAAATTGTTTTCTATTTAGAGAATATTTTATTTTTATTTTAAGAGGGACGAACATACTTACACATAGCGAGCCTTCACACTGGGTTGTAGAATGAGTCTCTTGACTCAATAAATTTTTAATGTCCACGAGGAGCCTCTCGACTCAATAATTATGTTAATGTCCATGGGGTTTTGGATAGATGGTGGTACATTGTTAAGGAATTCCTAAATTTTAAGTGAGTTATTGAATTCCGTTGAAATTAATGGAGAATGTATTATTGGAGAAATTCGGTTCATTTTTTATGTGTGGGTCTTAGTTTAGGAATTAGTTCCTACATTCTAGGTGATTGTTCTAACTCTCCTATTTGCATGTAAACTATATATTCTTGCTGATTAATTATGAATGTGTAGAATGTTCTTCCATAGGCAGTCTCGAGGTGAAGTTCCTCATCTGTGAGCTACACAGTTTCTTGAATATATCTGTGTCTTCCATTTTTTAACATGGTATCAAAACGTCAGGGTTGAGTTGAATCAGAGCCAGTATGATTTGGTGATTTGGTGAGTGCCTAACAAGGAGAATTGTGACCCTTAGTGGTGATATGAAGGATGCGTGGCGAGGAGGAAAAGTGTTGAGAGAAACAAAAATAAAAAAATCCTAAGGATAAATTGATCAACATGTTGTTTTCTCTAATAGACACGTTTCTCTATGTTGTGATCATTGTGTGGCTTGGAGGGATATGTGCATTGTTAATCCCTTACTCTACATAATTTCCCTCAGCACAGCCAATCAACATCAGAAGGTTGTGGACACACTCGCGCTGCACTTGGTCGAAGTGTTGGCTGCCTATTGGTTGACGTGTTGGTTGTGTGTTTGACTTCAACATCTTTAGGCACGTTATGTGGTGGTCCACTCTGTCTGATCTGTCGACCAGCGTGGTGGATGTGAATACGTGGTGCATGAATCATCTACGTGGAGCTTGTGGAGGTCGGGAAAACAAAGTTTCAATTGCATGTGATCGTGGAGAAGATGCATGTCGAGGTATTTTTTTTGGATGTTACCGAGGTGTTGTCCCACTGAATGTATAAATTATTAGTATCGTGGAGCAAATGCATGCCATCAGGGTCCCGTTAATTTCTGCGGGTCATGGAGCAGCATTGTGAATTGTTGAAGGTCATGGTGTTGATCGATCTGATCTATTGGTGCATGTATCAATTAGGATCTGCTGGTACGTGGATCTTGCAGATTGAAGGATCATACCCTGTGGTGATCAACGTGTATCATTCTTAAAGGGTGCTCAGGGGAGAAAATTCATTGTGTGGTCCTTGCACGGGGTCATTGATCTGCGTAGCAGAAGCATGGTGGTTGTGGAGATTTGTCAGAGGTAGGATCCGACCCGTAGAGACCTGTCGGTTATTGTTGGTGGATCTATAACAGTGGATGTATAGTTTGTGTGTGGATTTATCTTTGCTAGAGAGACATCGAGCCTTGAGGCATCTACATTGAGAAGAGGAGGCATCAAAATCGAAGGTATTGTTAGAATCATTTTTTTTTCTTTGAATATTTTTTTTAGAGGGAAAACTGTTTTTTTTGTTTGGGGCGCCCATTTGAAAGGGGTTCTTATTTTGTAAGGGGGTTTCTATATCCTTAAAAACGATTTTTTTTAAGAATCCATCTGAAGGGGTTGTATTTTAAAGTTTTTTGTATTAAGAGAGCACTAATTTTTTTTTGAGATTGCTCCTCTGGATCTGGAGATAGATCCATTTTTTGAATAATTGTTGGAAGTTGAATTTTTTTATGAGGTAGACCTATCAAGATGAATAATCAAATGGCAGAGGCATACTTGAATGAGAGCAATAAGCTCGATGGATCCAATTATTATAATTGGAAATTCAGGTTGTAGACTATGCTTAAGGGGAAAAGTGCATGGGCGATTGCAAATGGAGATGAATTGAAGTTGATAGTAGTAGGAGGCGGAACAACTACAGAAATCCAGGATTGGGAGAGTAAGGAGAACAGGGAAAAAGTGATGTTGAAATTGTCAGTGAAATATTGCATTGTCCCTCACATCAGAGAGTGTAAATTAGCAAATGAGATCTGGAAAACTCTCAAGCATTTGAATGAGATAAAAAATACAAATTTCTTATTGTTCCTGAAGAGTAAGATTCTCTCCATTGAAATGGAGGAGAATGAATCAGTCGCTGCATTCATCTCTCCAATCAAGGAGCTGAGAAATAAGTTGGCCGATATAGGGGAGACAATGTCAAACATTGATCTTGTCGCGTTTACCATGAATGGTATGATTGATGACCATCAGATGTTTATTATAGGCCTGACGCGAGGGAGAAAGCCCCCAATTTTGAAGAATTGATAGAGATCCCGATGCAAGTAGAAGAAAGGTGGATGACTCTTAAAACCTAGAATTCAAATCTTGCATTAATGGCAAAGAAAAATCCTTTAATGGGAAAAGAAAGCATAGGATAGAAAGGTACTGGTACACCACAAAGAAGGCCACCTCAAGGTATGTCTTCGACCAAAAATGATTCAAGGATCAAATGTTTTTACTGTGGTGAATCTAGTCACGTTGCTAGGAATTGTCATAAGAAGAAGCTCGTTGAACGTCGACATAGACATAAGAAGCATGCAGGGCACTTTGCTGATGAAGATCAGAATCATAACCTTAGATTGTGTGTATCTAATTCTGCTTTCTCTGCTGAGAATGATGAAGCAGAAACTTGGTTTGTGGAATCAGGAGCTTCCACCCACATGACAGGTAACAGACATTAGTTTTAAAGTTTTAAAGAAACTAGCGGTGGTGATAATATATACCTTGGTGATGACAGAGCCTACCAGATCAAAGGACATGGAGACATTCCTATGATTTTTCCTGAAGGATCAGGAAAATCCATAATTTGATGTATGTACCAGGAATTAAAAATAATTTAATTTCTATTTCAACGATTGTAGATCAGAACTTGAAGGTAGAGTTTTTAAAAACATATTGTATCATTAAGGATTTGATGGAAGAACATAAACCAATTGCATTTGGAATTCGAGTTAGACACCTATACAAGTTGAGCGTCACAAGTGTATCGCACCAAGATTTGACTTCAACAACGATGACAACAAAGAATCTTTGGCACCAGAGATTCAGACACTTCAATCTTCCTAATTTAGTGCTGCTACAAAAACAAGGTATGGTCAATGGTCTCCCTGTCTTAAAAAATGTTCATGTTGATTATGAAGGATGTACCCTTAGGAAGATGCATAGGGATGATTTTCCCACAAGTTTACATAGAAAGAAGAGATATATACTAGAGCTTATGCACACTAATATATGTGGGTCGATGCAGACAAGGTCATTAGGAGGTGCATATTATTTTTTTATTGTTTGTTGATGATTGCACAAGATTTACCTAGGTATATTTTTTCATAAAGAAGAGTCATAATTTTTAATATTTTAAAGAGTTCAGAAGCATGGTTGAAAAACAAACAAGTAATTTCATCAAAATTATTCGCTCAAATCAAGGGGGAGAATACAAGCAGAGTGGCTTCATCAAATATTGCAAGGACCGTTGGATAGTTCAACAGTTCACAGTACCCCACTCTCCTCAACAGAATGGGGTTGTAGAGAAGAAGAACATAACCCTTATGGAGTGTGCACACAGCATGTTAAAAGGCAAGAACATGTTTAATGGTTTTTAGGCATAAGCAATAAATACTGTAGTGTATTTAATGTCCAACAAAAATTCTTGATCTTAAAACTCCATTCGAAGTTTTAATAGGTTTTAAGCCTGTAGTTAATCATTTAATATTTTTTGGCTTGAAATATTTTGCTGATATTCCAAAAGAGGATAGGAAGAAACTGGATTCAAAGGCTATTAAATGCATTTTCATAGGGTATTGTACAGAGTTTAAATCATATAAAATGTTTAATCCCTCTACTCATAAAGGGTTTGCGAGTAGAGATGTAGTATTCCATGAGCAGATTGATGATGGAAACCGTAAAGAAATGAAGAGTGGCACGTGCCTTTGCTAGTGGAATATGGAAGTGATGAAAAAGGGACATCCATGACCAGTAGCAGGATAAAAAGGGAGAATCAAGTGATGCAAGTACAATTAGCAAGCCAAGCCCACCAAGGAATGAGCAAGACAGATTTGAGGCAAGTTCACCATTAAGGAGATTAGGTAGGCAAACTCAATTACCACCAAGATATAAGGATCATGCTCTTATAACTATTTCTTTAAATATTGTTGATCCGTCAAATTATAAAGAAGAAACTCAATATGATGAATGGAGGGAAGCCATGGAAGAGGAATATGAGTCAATACTTAAGAACAAAACTTGGGATCTAGTTGAACTACCTGAAGGAAACAACCCATAGGTTGCAAATGGTTATACAGGCCTAAATTTAAAGAAAATGGTACTATAGACAAATATAAAGCTAGGTTGGTGGCAAAGGGATACTCACAAAAAGAAGGTATAGATTATGAGGAAACCTTCGCCTCTGTAGCTAAATTAAACACAATTAGAATGTTAATTGCTATAGCTACCAAACATTATTGGATTATACACCAGCTAGATGTGAAATATGCATTCTTAAATGGTGAATTAAAAGAAATTTATTTAATGAAACATGAAGGATTTATTAAATGGGGGGGAACATATAGTCTGTAGATTGAGAAAAACACTGTATGGATAAAAACATGTATCCAATTTATGGTTTGATAAAATTGATTTATTTTTCTTAGAGCATAGTTATAAAAGGAGAAAGAATAACCCTAATCTGTATACTATTGTTGATGGCATTGGACCCGCCAACATTCAAGGGATCTCCCATGTATGAAGTCTCAACTAGACCTCACATCGTTTGTTGTAGGAGTCCCATCTAGTATGATGGCCCGGTTTCCATTATATTAAAGATATGCCTTAGCTCTTGATTGTCAGCACATGAGAGTGGTATACTTAGTCTTCAAGTGGCAAGGTTTGTGCACCTAGTGAGTGCTTAGTGTAACTTGTGTCTAAGTTATTTCACTGCAAAGGGAGAGGGTGAGAGTGAGTCTCAAGTCGAAAGGGAATAGTCCCAACTCTGTTAGAGACACACAACACAACAGGATCTACGCAGCTTTCAGCGAAGTAGTCCACATGGATGCGGCAGTCACAAACACAAAGGTGAACATATATGTTTTGGATAATTTGGTATCTATGGATAAATACTAATTCCCTAGATAAATAGCCATATCTAGAACAATAGTTTAAAGCACTTTAGCCTTTCCCTATAAGCAATAGATAAGACAAAGAAGATGAGAAGACCTACGTGTAGTTCCACTTTCCTCTTGTCTCCTTCGTATCGATCCTGTCGCTCCTTCTCGTACTTAACATGCTTGAGAAGTACCTGTAAACACAACAGAAGACAAAGAACTGATCAAAGCAAAATATCTATTAAATGCAAGTGAATGGAATCATTTACATTTCACAAATATAAGCATCATAAGACAATACAAACATATGGGAGAAAGGGTTCATATACTTTATTGAATAGAAGAAGGAATTACAACAATTTGTGTCTGATTCAAAGTCATTCCTCCAACTTGGATCCCATCCACATCACATCAAAAGCATGACAAACTTGTAGCATTACAATACTTGCTTCAAAGCCAATTCTCATAGCAACATTATCTCCTTACAATTCAACATAGTCTAGCCCCTGATCACTTAGATGAGTGGTCAATTTATAGGGAGATGAAGGAGGTTTTCTCATAAATGGTGGCCTTGAAGGGCCTTCCATACTTATAATTAGTTCCATGGAGGAAGGGATGAGAGGATAGGATGCATCTTAACTCATTCCTCATCCATTTTCGAGCTCATAGGAGTTGATAAGTGAGGGAACCTTCTAGATGACTCCAAAAGATAAGAATATTCCCCAAACCCTATGTGAATTTCTCTCAAACTCACCCAACGCAGGTGAAAGGAAGCCTAAGTGCATTGTATAGCACACTGGCATGGGCTTAACTTCTCTACAGCGCACCCTTACATGGGTCTACCTGCACTGTTCCCTTATGAGGCCATTTTTGTAAGTCTTCAAGTCTTGAAACTGTTTGGGAAGGAGGCATTCAAAGGGGTGAATTGTTTAGGGCATGTAGCAACTAAATTTAGGGTTTGATGAGCCCTAATACACTGATCTAGATGATGGGATTGGTGTGCCCAAATGGATCTGTAACAGTTGCCCCCTAAAGCATGAAGTCGGAAAAATGCCAATGTCGAATGAAATTCTTTACGATGTGATGAGAAGGTATCGAAGTGGAAGGTGACCTGCATCAATTATAATACATATATCATGTTTTTGTTTTATTTTTACATGAATTGCTGAGGGAATGCATACCCATTCTCAGCTTATAAACTTTTATTACATGTACATAAAAAATCGTCTACAGATATAAACCCATGATCAGAATGACCATCAATGTAAATCCATTGTACATATGATTTAGTACTCTTCAAATCGCAGCCCAGATGGATGAAACTAGATCTAGGGTTTTTTATCTCGTTCAATCGTTCACTCAAGTATGAGTCTAACCATGTGAATATGTGATCTGAAGTCGAACATGGGAAGACACCATCTAATTACCAGCTGATGATGTCTACATGGTGTGAATGGTTGATTTGATGTCGAACACCATACAAAAGCTTTCAATCGAAGGCCATTGATGTCAACCTATTGCCAGAAGCGAGAAACCTGCCATTGATGTATGCAAACCTCAAGGTACAGGAAGGGTGTTTCTAGGTCAACTTCTTGGATAATGCGCTAATGTCGACAAGAAGTGACTCATCATGGGAGGGCCTTGATGTATCCCACATCAATGACACGAAATGAGTGTAATGATTTTGGAGATGGAATTTGACTGACGACACAAGGTTCAGGAATGGCGGTCATGAAAATGAAGGTTTATGGTATTACAAAGGATGAATTTTGACTGAATGACTTCTCTTGAACATGTTGGCGACACTAAAATGAATTGGTAGCATTGACCCAAAACAAAGTGATGGATGGTATGATAGACCAACAGTGTGATAACCATCAAGCTAATAACCCAACCCAAATAGTCACAGTGATGGAGTGAAAGTGTCATGTTCAAGAGCGACCTGCTACCATAAAGTGGTTTTCCCCTTTTTCCCATTTTCCCCAGTCATTGTTGACCAGTACCTCTTTATTTTTATCAAGCTTGAGGAGGATAACATATGCTTGTTGTATAATTCCACCCTTTAGGTGAATCCATCAATATTTGATGTTTTAACGAGTCTAGCGAAGGTGAAACTCGGTCTTGTCTAGATGGACAAGTTTGTAGCTATTTGATATTTTAATGAGTTTAACAACAAAGATAACTCATTCCTTTTCATGTTTAGAGAGTTTGAAAAGGGAAAAAAAGAAAAATCCACAAGTTCTTTTTGTAAATTAATCTCTCAAGCCGGAAAAAGCGTAAAATAGTACAAGAGAGATATTGTTTCCAACCTATTAACGAGATGGAAAGGACAAGCACTCGATAATCTTTTCATGTTTAGAGAGTCTGAAAAGATCTTAAAGAGGAATCTAAGGGGGTTCCTTTTTCGTTTTTAACAGAGATTGAAAAAGAGATGAAAGTGTGCTCTTTGTTTAAAGGTACAATTTGCAATTGAGCACGTCGAATTTTGTAGGTCAATTGCAAAACCTGCTCAAAACAACACCAAATGGATTAAAAACACCTGTTTCATAGGTAAAAAATAGGCAAATACTAATGTTTACTCGATTAATGAAAATGAAATAAACATAAAACAAGTTTTTACCATGACATTTTTACCATTTGGAACTTACCATTCAGTTTTGTGCTCTGAGCTATTTTTTTACCTCGAACTTCATCAGCTGATTGCGAGAGATTCTGTGGACCATTTCTCGAGTCGTCTAGACTAGGTAGGAGATTTACCTCTCTTCTTTCTTTTTAGGTCATTCTTTTGTCATTTCATGCAAGTTTTAGGGTTTTTTGGGGCCCCTGGGGTTTCATTCTTTTCACCCTGGGATCAACGCAGGCTTTCACATCGAAAAAAGCATTGAAGAGCACCTAGATAGAAGGTTTCATGCTCTGTGGTGCACTGTCCCTGTTCTTGGGCTATGCTGGGTGAGTTTTCCAAGTTTGATTTAGTTGTTTGCTCCAAAATTTGTTCTGTTTTTTGCATGGAAAGGATCCTAACTAAGCTTATGATTGTGTTTCAAGCTTTCATCGGATCATAATGTTGATTACATGGTGAGAAAGAGAGCATGAAGAACAAGAAATGGTTTCCCTAAACAATCCAGGTACAATTGAGGCCCTCAAAAACTGTGGGTTACTCAAATACTTCAAGTTGTCTAGAATGAGGCAACAAATAGAACTACTGTAGTTCCTTGTTCATGCATGGGATCTAACAAATTAGACTTTTCACATTAGGGACAAGATGGTCCCTATTACCATTGATGATATTTACTTTCTTACTAGACTTTTGATGCGAGGTGTCGCAATATCACTTTCTAGATTAGGACGTGGAGGTGAATCAGTGAGATATTATATTAGATAGTTTTGTCAGCCAGGTACATAGCCTAGTAGGGATGGGAAAATAAACATCAAGGATGTAGGTGATTTTCCTTTGAGAACGATCCTCTTCACAATCGAAAAATTATCTGGCAGTTTGACACTACATCTGGTGAACAAATCATATATGCAGTATGTACTAGAGTGTCTACAACCTAAAGTTTTCAAATGGTGTGAGGTTGTGCTTTCCTCACTGAAAGAACAACTGACTAAGGTAAAAAGTGGTAAGACAAAGAATTTCTGCTATGGTTTGATCTTAATCACTTTTACCTTAGAGAGAATCCCATTGATGCAACCACAACATGTATCACTAGGTGTAGTTAGTCCTAGAGATCCACATATACAGAGGTGGGTTGAATTGATGGCTCGACATGCAAGTCAGTCAACAATCATTTTTTCCACTGCATTATTCAGTTGGCTTGAGCGACAACACCTTGTCATCGAGGAGCATCCATACTCAGTAATGGATTTCTGTGGAGATTGGTGGGCTCCAGTATTGCAGCAATAATGTTGCAACTCCTGGGGCTTCCTTCTTTACTCTTATCAACCCGGTAATTCGTAACAAACTTGGAAGTGACGGTGTTGTATGCACAAGTACTAGCTCTTACTGCGGGCTGTCACTTGGTCAGCTGGTGCAAGTTCACTAGGAGCGTAAGCCAACTTCTATGAGTTCTCAGAAGAAGCTTTTAACTGTGATGAAAGGAATCTAACTCTACAGGGGCTATTCTACTTGTAGAAAGAGAAGGAAAGCTAAAATGAAACGCAAACCCTAGCAAACCCTAGTTTACCTACTAACCTTACTTTTGCAAGAAAAGAGATGTAAACTAATGAAATGAGTGCCATTGACTACTAAAAGGGTAAATTTTATTTATTCAGGCTACTTCTGAAAAGAAATGAGAAGAAATCATCTTTTTGTACTTTTGAGTGTTTTTATGTGCAATTATTATGCTTGTGATTTATCTGGTTGTGACTATGCAGAGTTTTGGTGGTAAATGAAGATGGAGTTGGCTTTTTCAGAGGGTGAGGAAGGTGTGGAGAGGTCCTAAGAAGCCCATAGTACCCTTCTGAAGACTTTCATAGCGATCAGACTTCGAAAAATCACTCACGGGAAGTTCTATAGGAGGCTGCAAGGGATCTACAAGGAGGAGGCCAAAAGCTGTTTTTGGAGTTTTGAAGGTGGAAAAATAATGGGAAAGGGGAAATGAAGGCTAGATGAAGGTGTTGAGGTGTCTAGAACTTTTCAAGGAAGATCAAGGATGAATGTGATGGTCGGATTTGTTCGAATGGCAAGAAAGCAATTTTATGAAAGAAAATGCCAAAATTAGGGCAGATTCGCGAAATGTTGCGAATGAGCTCGGAAATATATGAGAGGTGAGCTGGTGCTTGCTATTTTATGGAGGGATGGTGATCTGAGATGTCCTGCAAGAGATCTGCACATTTACGTATCAAATCTGACCAAAGAAAGAACTAAAAACAGAATTTTGTCTAGATTGACCTAATTTCTGACCTACAAATAGAAAATGTTGAACAATACCTTATGAACAGAAAAGCATGTGAGAGAACTATGGTAAAAGAAGAGGAAATGTTCCAAGCAATTGAATCTAAACCAATATCAACTTTTCCAAATCCAGTTATCACACTAGCAGTTGCATGGAAGAGCAAAAACTGTGTTTTTGGTTGCAGTAGTAGTGCCTTGACCTCAAATCATAGTCCCAGGAAGGGAGAAAGGAGATCAGGGCCTGTTGTTGGCCTTTTTGAATCTTTTTCTGTCACTACAGCAACCTACTTGAGCAACTGAAACAAAACAACTATACTAACCATCAAAAACAACCTAATCTAACAAAGTAAAATGAATCTATGCAACAAAAATTAACTCATGAATGGAAGAAAAAACATATAAGTACACAGAAGGAGGTGTTGGGCAGCTTGGGTTGGGCCCTAAGCCAAGAGCTTTAGCATTATAAAAGAGATCAGTGCTGGCTCAAAATTTGTTTCATCTTCATTATCAAAAATAGCAGTTACATTACATAAATTGTTATCAAAAAGGAACTTGAAAATGAGTTGAACACAATACTCCAAAAAAGTGAAAAAATCTACTAATAACTGGCTAGCCTACTGAGGCTCTAAGCCTCCTTATTTATACAGATGGGGACCTCCAACAATCCTCCTAAAATCAAGGAACTCGTCTTCCTAGAACTGAAGATAAATAGCAGTCCTACTTGACTTGCTCAATTGCCCCTTGGAATCATCAATGTGGAACTTTGTGCTCCGAGTTGCTGATGGAGGATTTGAGGAAAGGGGTCATGAATGAAGGAGACACCCCCCCTAAAATTCCTCTTCCCTGTTTTCCTCGAGTTTTGGCTGCTATTTTCTCATAAATTTCTTGACTTTGTCCAAAATTGTCCAAAAAAATTGCATAAAACACTCATTAGACTACATGGCAAAGTGACTAACCAAATTCACTCTATTAGCATAAATATATTAAAAAAACATGCGAAAAACTAATGAGAATGGTGGATTAAGTCGAAATAAGAGGCATAATGAGCCCATATAGTTACCCACTTCTGGGGCTCATCATCACCCCCTGCTGAATGGGTTGCTCATCCTCTGAGCAACTAATCTAACTCTTCATCCTTAATGGCTATGACAGATTCCCTGACATCCCAAACCTCTAATGTGATGTCTTCCTCCTTATCATGGAAACCTGCTTCCTTATCCACTTCTTCCCATTGTTTCTATTCTTCCTCCTCCTTAACTCCTTCCAACATTCCTAGTAGCAGTGGAGGACTGAATTTAAGACCAATCCTATTGGCTTTCAAATTTTGCATTGAGTGTTTATACAGGGGCACTGTCCTCATGGCTTCCCTCATCCTGTTTGGGGAGTGATACTCCCTGATCCTTAGGCTGTGTGGCAATGTATTCCACATTCTCATGCAGGAATGAATACAATCATCACCAAACAATCTCTCCATATCCTTGAAATGAGCAATAGTTGTGCTTGCTTGTCAACATAGTCAGGGAGAACTTGAGGATTAGCTGCAAGTTCTTCTGCCTTGTTTTCCAGTTTTTCAGTTTCTTTGAGCTTTGCCAATGTCTCCTGTAGAGAGGTTTTTTCCTCCTATAGGACTGCTTTAGATTCCATTAATTTGATCCTTTCCTTCCAGGTAGAGGTCTTAGGACTTCCTCTCTCGTAAGTGATGGAGATTTTGGAGGGAGATTCCTCCTTTGTTACAGTAGGTGCATCCTCAATGATGATGGGTTCTTTCGAAGATGGCTGAGGCTTGCCCATCTTGATTCTGGTGCTCTTTCGAGCTTTGAAATACATAGATGGATATCTTTTTCTTTTCCCTTTTTTCTTAGCTGGAGTACTAAGTGCAGCAAGAACAGTTTCTGCTTCTCTTGCTAGTGTCTCGGGAGACACTTCTTCTTGTTGTTTTTCTTCTTCTTCCTCTACGGTTTTGCCTGTGTCCATTGTTTCTGATTTTGTTTATGTTGTCTCTGGTGTTGTTTTCTCCTCTACTTGCTGAGTTTCTGCCTTTCTTGTGGCAATCTTTTTCTGAGCTGTCTTGGGCTTCTTCTTTTTAGTTGTTGTCCTCTTCCTTTTTTTTGTTGTGGTTTTCCCATTTTCTGCTTTTGATGTTGTTTTTCTTTAGGTTCAACTGTGGTTGTGTCATGTTTCTCCTCTTCTCTCTGTTTTTCTTCTTTTTCTTCTTCTAATTGAATATTCTGTGCTTCCTTATGGATTTCCTTCTTAAGTTCCTCTTTCTACTCCTCCTCTTCACTTCCAGATGGACTAAGGTCATCAGTGACAGTTTTTATGTCATCTTCTCTAGTCATGTTCCTGAAAGTTTCCCAGACTATAGGGATCGTGTATGTGTGGATGGCATCCTCTACTAGCAATTTAATGAGCCCATGGTGAGCTAGTTGGTTTGGAACCCCTGCATTCAATTTGGTGCCAAACTCTATCAAGGATTGGAGGAGAAAATATGGAAGACTAAGTTTTCTAGATGCAGGTAGGTCCATTCCATATCTTAGTTCATGCAATAATCTGAAGTGATAACCATAGACTATACTGTATCTTCCTTCACAGGAGATATATTTCATGATCTGGTAGTTGACCTCACCCCATGGATAAGGTATACTTGTCCTTCTGATCCCATTCTTATCCTCCACAGGATGTTCATCAGGCTGGAAAAAGGTCTTTTTAGCAACCTGTCCTAGTGGTTTTTCTTCTTTGCTCCAGGGGAGCCCAAGTGGAAGACTTGTAATTCTGTTGATGAATTCTAGTGTAAGTTCTATGGTTAGACGCCTGAAACTGACTATAACATGAGTTTCTGAATGGGGTCTTAAAGATATTAAAAATTCCTCTGTAACTTCCTCATCATACTCATGAAATTTCTCAAAGAAAGGCATCCAATTTTCCCTGGTAAAGAGGGCTACCACTTCTGGGTGTTCATGCAATTTGGTGGAATTCAGAGGCTCCTTTCTCATAAAACCCCCTATCATGATGTTTAGTGACTACTGGAAATTCTCAGGTGAGGAGGAAGGCAACAAATTTTCAAACCCAAAAACAGAGGAACAGCTGAGGTTTTTTTTTGGAACCAAAGAGAGTTTTTCGTGTTTCTTCTTTTTAACAAAAACAAATTTTAATTTCCCTACCCTTCAAACTCTGTTCTCAACCTTACTTTACTTCTTAGGCTATTGGAGGAAATCAATTGTTTTTCTTTTAAAAAAACACAGAGAGCGAGACAGTGTTTTTCTTTAACAGACCACCCAACGCAAATTCAGTGCTTTACAAGCTTAATTTCCTATGGTTACATCACCTCTTCATACAGGAGAATACCATGGAGGAGAAAGAGATAGACTTTTAGTGCAGAGAGTAAAATGGAGAGACTGTATATATTTCATAAAAACATAGGCAGACTTCTGTTCTCACTTTCCCTTTTTTTCAACTTAGTACTTTGTTTCAAATCCACCACCTTTTGTAGATAATCAACATGCAGAGTGGGTTGTCCGAGCCTACCCTTTTTCGAGCTCGAATTTGGCACAAAATCCTGAATTTTCCCTTTGCAGAGCTGCTCACTAGCCTTCTTGTAGAAAGGCTCCTGTAGACTGTGTTTCCGCTCCTGTAGAGTGCAATAATGCTCCTATAGAGCCCGATAAGCGAAAGGGTTTCGAAACTAGCAGAGAGTGATTGTTTCGAGGTTCTGAACGTGGTAGGTAAGTTGTTGCAGCTAAGAACGCATCGATGCAAATGAAAAAAAAGGTGGTGGAGGCTTCGACTATAGCGTACTTCAGCTTATGGCATGTTCTGCGGTGACAAAGTGAGGTGGCAGGAAGGGTATGTTATGCCCATCTGGACCGCTGGTCCCTACTTCAGTGCTATTATGATACTTCATGCCTCCTGCCCACAATCACTTCCATCATTCCCGTTATAAACCACCACCACTACCTATTTTGAGTTTTTCTTCCCAATTTGAGTGAACACACGTGCTGATTACACTCGTTGAACGCCGTTTGAATTGGACGAGGCTTGTTCAAACTAGATGAGGGTGGCCAGTTAGCTAGCCACCGATTTCATTTAATCGTGACCATCTCAATGGTTCATGCAGTTTCTAAATTATATTCATGCAACAGAGGAACGGGTTTAGCCACTTACCTATTAGTCGCTACCATGCTTTGCATGCTCAGACTTTGGCACTTTGTTCTTGGATTTCTGCTATTGTTGGTGCTCGTGGCTTCTAAATTCGTGGCTTCGCTACCTCATGCTAGTGATCTTTGATCAGGAACGGCTCCTTGCATGTTATATACACCTGTGGCTGCACTGACCCTGCCTCTGGAGCTTGTTTTTTAAAGGGATCAGCTGTTATGCTTTGTTTATGTCTGATGTGTGACTGTTTTTCTTGTGCAAGCATCCTCTGGCTGGATCTAAGCTACAAGAGTCTGCTTCAACCTTCAGATTTGCATGCTCATGCTACTAATGCTAGATTTTGATGGGACAGTGACTTGTTTTGTCGATATCTCCCAAACGGTAGACTGGATTGTCCTAAAATTTTCTGAGCATGTTTCCATTATCATTATGCACCTCCCATAGAAAAATTGTGGTCAATGGATGCACGGATTTCGAGAAAAAACTGAAAATGGCTGAAGGTGATGGAGGTCAATTTCTTGGAAATCGTGCACTTGAATTGGCTGATATTACTGGGGCATGTTGCCATCATCCCTATCCAACTCCCCATGAAACAGTTTTTTAAATGGATGCATGGTTTTCAAGTTAGGGAAAAAAACAAATTTATGCTCTATGTATTTTTGTATCAGAGCATCCTACAGTTTTTGGACAGTAAGAAAAATGAGCTTGGGGTGTGATGCAAGCTTGTAGATGATGGAAGAGAGGTTTGAAGACAGCAAGAGGATTTATAAACCCTTTATGAAGCTTACACATTCCTCAAACTGCTTTTAAAATCCATTTCTAGCTCATTGTAATTTTTACAGGAGCCTCCTATAGAAAACACAGTTTTCAGAAAAGAAGCACAGTGAGGTGGAAAGAATGTCAAGAATGATGGAGAAAGGTGAGGGAAGGTAGGATAGGTGCTATTATTGGTTTTAGAGCTTCGTTGGCACCTGCTGCTGCTTCCTAAAGTTCTCCTGCAAACCTGCAATACAACTGGAAATTCATTTCTCTTTTTCTTTTTCTCTTTCTTTTCTTTTTTTCTTGAAAACAACAAGGGCGCCTCAAGGAGGTTTTCACCCTAATTGCCTACCCTGGGCACCTCCAAGGGAGGTTTTCACCCAGGGATCTTATTCTCTTTTTCTTTTCTCTTCTTTCCAACCCATTGACCGCCTCATGGAGGTTTTCAATCAATGAGACAATCTGAGGTGCCTCTGAGGAGGTTTTCACCTTAGATTTTTATTTTTTCCTCTTATTTTTCAATTTTTTTTCTTTTTTTTTTTTTCTCTACCCTACCCTACTTGAAAAACAAAATCATTTTCAAGTATAAGAATACTTCCAATGGAGCCATGTGCACATAGAGATTATAAACAAAATGATGTGGAGGCTTCAAATGCATGCTTTGACAGGTATCTGGATTTCAGAGACCAAGTGATTTGACATTCAAGGGATCAAGCATAGTTGAGGAAGAGAGTACTACGACAACTTAAGGACTATCTGGAACCATATTTGAATATAATTGTGATGTCCTTGGTCCTTTTGCTGATCTGGATCATTCTTCATGTCTTCTTCTATCATGACCTTCACATCTTCCTCTTTCTGCTGATTTTTCTCTTGAATACATGGAGGATTTGATGGTAACCATGAGGGAGCTCTCTCGATCTCTAATTCTGATGTCTTCTCTTCATCAAGTGAAGCTCATGGTTCTTTGATCTTCTCTTTGGCATCTTCTTCTGCTGGACACGGTTCTTCAATGATATCAATATAATCTTTTTTTTGCAATACTCTTCCTGAGCTATGATGAAGATCATTGAGCTCAAGAGGAGTTGTTTGGAAGTGTTGTACCTCAGCATTGTAATTGGGTTGAGCTACTCCAATGTTTGGGTTTGGAAATGGTGGTTCCCCACTATATACTTGTTGGGCCTGTTTGTTGTTCAGGTTTGGGTTCGGTTGGGCAGGCATTTGGGGTTGCCTTGGAGGAGAAAGAGGCAATGGTTGTGGTTGAGCAGGTGGTGGAGGCAAAAGAGTGGGAGGAGAGTTGTACTGGGGCCTCCACCCCTGATGAGGTGCATTCCACTGAGGCTGTGGCTAAGCATAGGGGTGAAATGGATGAGCAGCTGGTTGGGCATGACATGGAGATGTGAAGGACCAAGGAGGAGGCGTGGACCAGGAAGGATGAGCAGGGGGGCCCTAAGAAGGTATAGAAGTGACTTGGTTGGGGTTGTAGTATGCCTGAGATGTCCCTTACATCCCCTGCTGATATGGTCTAGGTCCATGTGGCCTCCTTTGGTCTATGTAATAGGTCTGTTCAGTGACTTTTGTGGCCCCTTGGTATACAACTTTAAGTCTGGGCAAGGAAGGGCACTTGTCTGTAGAATGATTTTCTTCACAGATTGAACAAACCTCTGTAGATTTCCATGGGCATTCATTCCTAGGATGCCTCCTGGTGCACCTAGGAAAAAAAATGGCCAAATCCCTCTCTGCTTCCTCTTGTTTTCTTTTGATATGCATGGCAAGAATCTGCCTCATCTCACTCTTGAAATCTTCCAGCCGATTCTCAAATTCACTTCTAAGAGATGAGTTGGAAGACAAGGTACTGCTCCCAACATTTTTGTTTTCAGCCATTGGCTCCAGAGGAATGGGATTCTTCTTCTTCTTCCCCTATAGGTTCTTCAAATATGGTTGGTTGTTACCTAAGGGTGTTTCTTGATTGCAGCCACCAAAGAAGAGAGAAGGGGGTGTTGGGTAAACATTTTTTTGAATTATCTCTACTCCTACGAGGCATGAAAGGAAATCTCTTTTTGGGTGATTTTTGTTTTTTTTTTCTACTTGTACCTGCAAAACTGAAATGGATTGAACAACAAATTGCAACTAACTGAAATGAACTTGCTTAAATGAAATTGTAGAATTGAAATGAAAGCAAGGAAATGACTAATCTTCTTTTGTTGGAACAGAAATTGCAGAATTGAAATGAAAGCAAGGAAATGACTAATCTACTTTTGTTGAAACGGAAATTGCAGAATTGAAATGAAAGTAGGATTTGCCTAATCTACTTTGCTGAAATGGAAATTGCATAATTGAAATGAAAGAAGGAAATGCCTAATCTACTTTGTTGAAATGGAAATTGTAGAATTGAAATGAAAGCAGGAAATCCCTTATCTACTTTTGCAGAATTGAAATGAAACAACTACTCTACTCTTGCTTGTTGAAATAAACTACCTAGCTGAATGTTGCAGTAGAAAATAAAAGAAAAGCAGTAATCACAAAATACTCTGACGCTTCCTCGGAAACAGCGCCAAAAAGATGGTGGGCTCCAGTATTGCAGCAATAATGTTGCAACTCTTGGGGCTTCCTTCTTTACTTTTATCAAACCAGTAGTTCATAACAAACTTGGAAGCGACGATGATGTATGCACAAGTACTAGCTCTTACTACAGGCTGTCACTTGGTCAGCTGGCGCAACTTCGCTAGGAGCTTAAGCCAACTTCTATGAGTTCTTAGAAGAATCTTTTAACTGCGATGAAAGAAAACTAACTCTATAGGGGCTATTCTGCTTGCAAAAAGAGAAGGAAAACTGAAATGAAACACAAACCCTAGCAAACCCTAGTTTACCTACTAACCCTACTTTTGCAAGAAAAGAGATGGAAACTAATGAAATGAGTGCCATTGACTACTAAAAAGGTAAATTTCATTTATTCAGGCTACTTCTGAAAAGAAATGAGAAGAAATCATCTTTCTGTACTTTTGAGTGTTTTTATGTGTAATTATTATGCTTGTGATTTATCTGGTTGTGACTATGCAGAGGTTTGGTGGCAAAGGAAGATGGAATTCGATTTTTCATAGGGTGAGGAAGGTGTGGAGAGGTCCTAAGAAGCCCCTAGTATCCTTCTAAAGACTTTCATAGCGACCGGACTTCGAAAAATCACTCACAGGAAGTTCTACAGGAGGCTGTAGGGGATCTACAGGAGGATCTATAGGAGGACCTATAGGAGGAGGCCAAAAGCTGTTTTTGGAGCTTTGAAAATGGAAAAATGATGGGAAATGGGAAATGAAGGCAAGATGAAGGTGTTGAGGTGTCTAGAACTTGTCAAGGAAGATCACAGACGAATGTGATGGTCGGATTTGTTTGAATGGCAAGAAAGCAGTTTTATGAAAAAACGCAGAAATTAGGGCAAATTGGTGAAATGTTGCGAATGAGCTGGGAAATCTATGAGAAGTGAGCTGGTGTTGGTTGTTTTATGGAGGGATGGTGAGCTAAGATTTCCTGCAAGAGATCTGCACAATTACTTATCAAATCTGACCAAAGAAAGAACTAAAAACAGAATTTTGTCTAGCTTGACCTAATTTCTGACCTACAAACAGAAAATGTTGAACAATACCTTATGAAAAAAAAATCATGCGAGATAAATATGGTAAAAGAATAGGAAATGATGTAAGAAATTGAATCTTAACAACATCAACTTTTCCAAATCAAGTTATCACACTAGCAGTTGCATGGAAGCGCAAAAACTGTGTTTTTGGTGGAAGCAGTAGTGCCTTGACCTCAAATCATAGTCACAGGAAGGGGGAAAGGAGATAAGGGCTTGCTATTGGCCTTTTTGAATCTTTTTATGTCACTGCAGCAACCTACTTGAGCAACTGAAACAAAACAACTATACTAACCATCAAAACAACCCAACCTAACAAAGTAAAATGAATCTATGCAACAGAAATTAACTCATGAATGGAAGAAAAAACATATAAGTACATAGAATGAGGTGTTGGGCAGCTTGGGTTGGGCCCTAACCCAAGATTTTCAGCCCTCTGAAAGAGATTAGTGCTGGCTCAAAAGTTGTTTCATCTTCATTATCAAAAATAGTAGTTACATTACATAAATTGTTCTCAAAAAGGAACTCGAAAATGAGTTGAACACAATACTGCACAAAAGTGTGAAAATATACTAATAATTAGCTAACCTACTGAGGCTCTAAGCCTCCTTGTTTATGTAAATGGGGATCTCCAACATTCCTCCTAAAATCAAGGAAATCGGCTTCCTAGAACTGAAGATAAATAACAATCCTACTTGACTTGCTTGGCTACCCCTTGAATCATCAATGTGGACCTTTGTGCTCCGAGTTGCTGATGGAGGATTCAAGGAAAGCGGTAATTAATGAAGGAGAAACCCCCCCTACAAGTCCTCTTCCTATTTTCCTCGCGTTTTGGCTGCCATTTGCTCATAAATTCCTTGACTTTGTCCAAAATTGTCCAAAAAATCAGCATAAAACACTCATTAGACTACATGGAAAGTGATTAACCCAATTCACTCTATTAGCATAAATATATTCAAAAACATGCGAAAAAATAATGAGAATGGTGGATTAAGTTGAAATAAGAGGTAGAATGAGCCTATATAGTTACCCATTTTTGGGTTCATCAAAGATCCAGATTTGATTCTACCAGTTGGAGCATAGTGGGGTGCTATGGGTAAATTGTTTGACCAAAAGTGTTTTTTTTTATTTTTTCAAGTTTCTACATGTTTTTGTGTTTTTAATGTTTCCAAGACTAAACTAAAATCATTCTTATCAATGCAGATGTGGGTATTATTCGACCTGTGGGGCACCAACAGGGTGCAAGTGGGCCAACGTAGAGAAACATTGGGAGAGCAGTTCTCTAGGACTTGGATTTGGACGAGACAATAGCAGAGTTGTAGGATCACATAGATGGATTAACCCTTGGTCTTCTGGATGTCTGGATCGAGGAGTTGCCTATGAGGCTACAACACTACACTATTGGTGTTCCTGGCCACTAGTTGAGGCTTTTGCGCATGATAGCACAGGTTGTGACCTATTATCATGAGCATCACTAGATCTACTTAGGATGTTTTGCATGCATTTTGAGTTTTTGGGTCAGATGATCAAATGTTTCTTGGACCCAAATTTTGTAAAAACTTTTAAAACACCTATCTATTTTACTTTTAGAGTTTTCTATGGTTATATGAAATCCTATTCAGCTGATGATGTGAATTGAAAATATTACTTTTACATGTGTCACAAATGTCTATTTAACACATAATTTGTTAGAGAATTAGTTAATGTGTTAAGATTTCTGGAAATATGTTGATATTGAATGTGTTAAAAATGCCTTTCCAAAATACGAACTCTAAGGAATATACGAAAAATTGTTGGATTTTGCACAGTATAAATGTTTGTTAGTTGTAGTACAACGAGTTGCGAGTCTAGCCTAACGATGATTCAGTAGTGAAATGGCATCAGAGAGAAGTTCAATCAACGTTCTATACTCAACGATGTTGTTCGTCGATCGACTGATACAAATCCCTTGAAAACTCACTAACTTGCCACTTGGAGTGAAAATAGCCCATGCTGTAGAAGACAAGTTTTGCGTACTATGACTAGCACCATCGGCGTAACCAACAAAAGGTTCCAAATACTCCAACATCTGCAACAAATGCAAAGTGTATTACTAACCAAATAAAAACTCTAAAAAATACACACACACATGCAATGAAAGCATATATACAGTGATTTTTACTACACTCAATCAAGCATAGTAATGCTTGAGGTACAACCCGTTTCGGGGCTACTCCAATGGAATCCCATCATAATCTACTAACTCAGAGGCACCTTTTTCTAGAACCCTCTTGACAATATAAGGATCCATCCACATTGGTTTGAATTTCCCTGCTCCAAGCTTATCAGCTTCCTGATCATAAAGCAAGACCAAGTCTCCTTCTTAGAAGATACGAGGCTTGACATTTCTATCATATTGCACCTTGATTCATTTCTTATGCGCTTCATTAGAAAATGCAGCATCACGACTGGTTTCATCCAGATGGATTAATTCCAAGAAATATGCTTCTTCTTCAGAAGTGTCGGGTAACAGGTCAATTGTGAGTTTGAGAGATGAAATTTCGCATTGTATCAGTAAGATTGCGTCCAAACCATACACCAACTGAAAGGGTGTGAATCCAATTGCATTTCTCACTGAGGTTCGATATGCCCACAAGGCATAGTACAAGATTAAGTGCCAGTTTTTCTTATGAACCCCTATCATTCTATGCAACATCTTCTTGAGGACTTCGTTGATGGCCTCAACTTGGCCATTCACTTGCGAGTAATAAGGGGTAGAACTATCATGTGATAGTCCTAACTTAGCAATCAAGTCAGCTATCATGTGATTGTGAAAATGTGACCCATGATTTGTAACTATGGCTTGTGATACACTAAATCGGGCAACCACATGGTTAAAAAAGAAAAGAGCAGTTGTTTCGCCACTATTGTTCAATGTTGGCATCGCCTCGTCCCATTTGGTAAAATAGTCAACGACGACTATAATATACCCATGCCCCACGGCTGAGGTGGGGTTACATGTCATGAAGTCAATGCCCCATTTGGCAAATGGTCCAAAAACAATGATTGGATGCAATGATGTAGGTGGTAATCTGGTTTTTCAGTCATATATCTGGCATGCGTGACAGCTTCTAACAGTAATAATACAATCTTTGAATACAGTTGGCCAGAAGTAACCGACACGAAGAATTCTCTATGCAGTTGCATAGCCAGATAAGTGTCTACCATAGGAACCTAAATGGAAATCATTCATTTCTTTCTCGGCTTCCTCATGCATGAGGCACCTCCGTAAAATCATATCGACACCATGATGGTAAAGAGTGTCGCCAAAGATCAAATAATATTTGGCTTGGTATCGAATACGTCGTTGTTGCGAGTATGAGTATCATGTCGGAAAGTTTGGGTCTGTAGATAGATCAATATATCTCCATACCACGCATTAGATGATGATATCAAAAACAGAGACTCATCCAAAATTGATGGTTCAGATGTCAAATCAATGGATGTCAAGGGAAGGTCGCAAAGTAACTCTGCGAAAACTAGAGATTTCTTTGACTTGTACTTGATGAATTCCAGATCAAACTCCTGCAAAATGACTATCCATTTTGAGTATTTTCCCCACAGTAATTGACGTGACAAAATGTATGTCATAGGGTTGCAATCCAAAATGATAGTAGTTTCCTAGAGCAAGATGTAATGGTGAAATATTTGAACATCTTGCACAGCTGCCAAAGCTAGTTTCTCGACATAAGAGTACTTAATTTCTGTATCATTGAGATTACGGCTCAAATAATAAATCGGTGTTCAATCCCATTTTCCTCTTGGACTAAAACCATGCCAATGGTTGTATCTGCAGCAGTGAGATACAGGTAATAGTCATTTTGATAATTTGGAGAATACATTAATGAAGCTCTAATCAAGGTATCTTTAAGAGCATCAAACGAAGCTTGCACAATCTAATCCCAATGGAATGTTATCTCCTTTTGAAAAGACGTGTAAAACCTTTAGCCATATCAGCGTAATTAGGAATGAACCTCCTCAAAAAGTTAGCCTTCCCTTGGAGTCTTTGTAACTGTAAAAGATTTCAAGGTGGAGAAAAATTAAGAATTGCCTAAACCTTTAATGGATCGAATCGAATCCCCTCTCTAGACATTACAAATCCAAGCAATTGACCAGAACCAATACAAAACACACATTTGTGTGGATTGAGTCATATCTTGTAGTGTCGACACTGTAAAAATATTGCTCTCAAATGTTGCAGGTGATTAGTTCGCTTTCGTGAATGAGCAGGTAAATCGTTAAGGTAAGGTTGAACAATGTGCTTGATGTCATCTGAGGCATAGTTCATTTCCCTCTGAAATGTATCCCCTGCATTCTTCAAACCAAATGGGAGTTTCCTATACGTGAATGTGCCCCATGGACAAATAAAAGTTGTTTTAGATTGGTCCTGTGGGTAGATATTGATTTAATTGTAGCTAGAAAAACCATCCATAAATGAGAATATTTTGCATCCACCACATTCCTCAATAATATGGTCAATAAAAGGAGTAGGATAATTTTTCTTTGGACATGCCTGATTTACATCCCTATAATCGACGCACACTCGAATTGTCCCTTGTTTCTTCATGACAGGAACAATGTTAGAAACCTAGTCAGTAAGAGGTACAGGGTAAATGAAACCAACACGCAAAAGTTTTTCAACTTCTTCTTTAATTGCAATGCCCTTCTTTGGATGAACAAGTCCAAGACAATGTCATACTGGCTTGACATCAGAGTACATTTTAATTTTGTGTTCAACAATACTAGAGTCAGTTTCTAGCATCTCCTCATAAGAACATGAAAATATATCTCTAAATTCACGAAAGAGTGCACAGTAACTATCGAGTTTTGATTGAGAACAAGATTTTCTGACATGAATGTTCTCTACAACATTAGGCTTGGTCGGAATATTAATAGAAATCATTTCTTCGATATTTGATAGGTTTTGCTCAGATTCTACTGTGTCTATGAAAACTGAATTCGAAAGGAAATCAACAACTGAAGGGTGGTTTAGTTCATTTGAATAATCTTCGATGTCATCTAGAATATGGGAATGATGATGATAATCTTCCTAAGGTTCTTCTCCTATCATCATTGATTGGACGATTCCTTCATCTATATAATATATATTACGTGAAAAAGGATCCGAAGAAGTACCATATTCTAATGAACAATCTACCCATACAGTTGGTGAATGTGGATTTGGGTTTGCCTCACAAACCAGAAAAATTGATTGCGATGCTAGCTTAATGGGGCTAGGCGGAATAACCTTAGTATTACTATCAACCTCAGAATTGTTGGTAATCCTCCTTAAATCAGATGAGGTGGAGGAAATCATGTTGCAGGTATCTACTCTTGCCACTTCTGCCAAATCAGATGGTGACGGTAGTGTAAAAGTACCCATTAGGGAAGGATCTTTAAAGAGACCTACCCAACACTTTGAAGTGACAGCGGGGGTCCGAGTACCAACAGAATGCTTCCCATAGCCTGTGAACTATTGGCAAAGAAGGAAAGTTGATCGATAACTATGATTCCACCCTTATGATGGAATGCGATAGTATGAAAGTACGTGGAAACCACAACAATCATAGCATATACCCATGGCCTTCCCAGTAAAATGTTGTATTCGAGGGGTCTGTCAACTACCTCAACCTCAACAGTAACTATTTTCCCCCCTAGTTCGATTTGCAGGTTACTCAAAATCCCATAAGGAGTATATGTTCATCCATAAAAATATTTTAACATGGTTGGTGATCGTGACAACGATGGTGAACCAAGTGTTTTCCAGCAGCTCGTTGACATAATGCAAGTAGATTCCTCCTCATCAATAATAGTTCGGTGAACATTCTTATTGAGAGATTTTACTTGAAGTAGGAAAGCTAACTGTGCCGGTAACTGTGGTGTATATCTTGCGTGGTTAAAAACCACAAGATTGGAATCCATAGGGTCTATTCCTCTAATTTCTGACAGTAAAGCCTGCTTCTAGGAGGGACAGTTTTGTAACACCTCGAGTATCGACATAGCAGAAGGTGATTGATGCTCGAGCTCTAGGGTTAAGTGTCGATTTATGCACAACTCCCTTTGGTGGTTTTATTTTCAATTCTGGTGCAACAGGTGGTGGAATATTTTCATATGAAGTCGAAGTCGAAGGATTAGGTTGATCAGTGGCCTAGTTATTCGACAATGGTAGTGGATTTACATAATATTTATTTCTCGTTGACACCAAAACTTCGATTTGTGGCTTTATGATGGATTACATGAGTACTTGGGATGTGGAAGCATGGTCTGTCACAACCAAATGTTTCTCTGGGTTTGGAAATGGATCAGTCAACACTGCAGATGTGTTAGAAGTCTTTATAAGTTTAGAGACTTCTGAGCGGTGTGGACAATCTCTTGTAAAATGCTCGTCATTACAGATTAAACATGGATAATAAGGTTTCCTTACCGAAGTAGAGGAATCAGATGATTTCTCTTGAGGGGAATTATCTTGTTTCTTCTTGTTTTTCCCCTTCTTCTTGCCTCCTAGTTGCTTTTGATTTTTTCCTTTGTCAAATGATACTTCATTAACTTCGGAAGTAAGAGTGTTTTTTGATGTATTGGTAGTTTGATTGGCAATGGCAAGAGTTTGACCAGATGGTATTCCTTCCATTTGTGTGCTTGAATAACTGATCACACCGTCATCTACATGAGAGTCCTTACTCAATTGTGGAGGAGGAGGAACAGTGAAAGCTGGTCGGGGTGCATTGTGAATTTTGTTGTGGAGCATGCCAGATTGTGGGTAAATCAAATCCAAGTATTGGGCACGAGCAATTACTTTGTCTTCTGTGACAACTCCACCTTTTGCCACATCCTCAGTGATTGATGGCAACAAGGATTTTATGAACCACTCAACCAAAAGATGATCAGGAACATATGTCTTAACCGTTCGACGATGAAGATGCCACTCATGAATATGATCTAATATATGGGTAGCAGTAGTCTGTTTAAAGTTGGTTAGGAGTTCCATTCCAGTCTCGTATTTGATAGCTAACTAAAAGTGCGTCAGAAATGTGGTGGCTAAAGTGGTAAATTTGTCAAAAGAAGCTTGTGGTAACTCAATGTACCACTTAGCAGCCAGACCAGTAAGTGTTCTTTGGAAAAGACGAAGTCTAACTGAATCATCATTTAAGGAGTTTGATGAACACCACAAATCAAAGGTCATGACATTATTTGATGGTTACTCTCCAGGATTTCCACTGAATTTCGGAATGTCAGAAGGTAACTTATGCGGAATCACCGGCCACCAAGGAGCATATAAGATTGGATAATTAGTGAGCCGATTTAAATCTGGTAATTCTAAAGTTGCTATAAATGGCAACTGTCAATTCAAGTTAGGTTGAGCATACCCAAGATATGATGGAATTTCCTGAGAAATAGGTATTTGCATACCAACATAGGGAATTTGCATTTCGTAACCTTGATAAGGTTGTTGTTGAACAAATATAGCATAAGGTGGTTGTTGATAACTAGGTTGAATCTGCGGTTTTCCATAAACTGCAAAGCATTGTTGACTAGGACCTTGGTAAGCTTGATACTATCCAAACCCAGGTTGAGCCTCTTGGGAAAGTCCAAATTGGGGTTGGAATTGAGGCTGTTGAAGTTGGGGCTACCACGGTTGTTGAATCAACTGTTGTTGTTGTTGGTACAATTGTTGTTGATTTAACAGTTGTTGTTGCCCAGCAATGAAAGGTTGCCCAGGTTGTGAATAAACTATACCAGTGTATGCTTGAGTCAGTCCAGATAAGGGTATACTAACCTAACGTTGTTGAACCCCTGACACAAGTGGTTGTTGTACAATAGCCTAAGAAAATTGAACTTCTTGACCTGAAACTTGTGGTTGCAAGGTAGAAGGACCAGTTTGTATCGGTTGAGATACAATAGTTTGAACTTGTGACTATGGTACAATAGTAACAACAGGTGTAGTAGGAATAGTTGACACAGTTTGCATTGGTTGTGTTGGATACACAAGCCTTGGTTGAACTGACATTTTTGGTTTCCATTGACAAACTCGAATTCCACTGAGGGATACTACCATATGATGGTCCTCCATAGGGAGGATAAGGTGAATAAGCATATTGCTCTCCATATGGTGGCAATCCAATATTTAATGGATACATAGGTCTTTGTTGACTAGCTTGTCCAGCTTGATATTAATATGAAGGATTAAACTGTTGAGTTCCCGTTAAAGAATAACTAAGTAGAATTATGGTTGAGGACATGGGTGATGACCATGGTGTAGAAGCAACCCCTGAGTGGGTTCCAGATAAAGATTGGTAACCAACCGGGACGGACAATTCACCATATAGGTGCGACTCAGATGTGGTAGAAAACATCGAAGAGGTTGTAACAGAATATTCTTCTGCAGCTGCATCAGATGATACAGTCTGGAATGTTGAAGGTTGTTCATCCATAGTTAACTGACCCAAAAGTTATCTTAAAGAATCGATGGGTACTTGAAAATAAGCAGGATCAAATGGAGTAGTAAAATGAGGAGTATGAGGGTAAAGATAAAGCCCAGTTCCAAAGTGGAATGGGGTTCCAGGTGTAGAATCTTCTTCCAATTCTTCCTCGACAACAATTAAACCAAGTGGAAGAACTTCATCGTCTGGTCCGTAAAATATTTTTGGTGGTGATAAACTTGAAGTTTTAGTAGTTACTGATGTCTGAGGGGTAATCGGTTGATCGTCTTTCGATAAAGTAACAACTTCTGAATGTTCAAATTCGAAGTCCAAATGTTCGGGTAAAAGAACAATAGTTTCAGAAAGAGGTTCCTAAACAACTTCAAGTTTAGATGTAACTTCTGTTTGAACTGTGATAGGTTCTGGATTAACTTCTGGTTGAATAGATTCAAGTTCAGAAGTAATTTCTTGTTGAGCAACTTCAAGTTGAGGATCAACTTAGTGTTGAACAACTTCGGTTACTATTTCACTAGGATCAGTGCTAATGTCCTCAAGTAATTATGAAACATCTTCTTTAGAAACGGATGTACCAGAAATGGTTGGAGTAACTGGAGTCTTATTACTTACTGAAATAGATGATTCAGGTAATTCAGATGAAGAACTAGGATTTCTTGATGTACTTAACTCAGTTAAGCGAGACTACTTTGACCAAATATGTGTAGCTTCCGGCGGAAAAGGTAGTTTACTCACTGTTCTCCACGAACGATGGGGTAAGGGTTGATGTTCCTCCATAATTGTTGATTAATGTTATTATCAAAAAAGAAATAAACAAAAATGGGTAAGCTAGGCAAAAGGTTTACCAAGCAACTGTGAACTGCAGAATACCTCCTGGAAAACCAAGAATTACAGGCAGGCAATCTCCCTGAATGTTGTGTTCGATGTAGCACAGTGTACAAGGTAGCCGACTCAGTTACCTAAGGATGGATAGCATCCTAGTGTTGTCCTCCCATATATACCCGAAGGTACGTGGAGGCATAGTCCATGTAAGTGTTGTCTAATGCAAAACCGCACAGCGAGAGCATTCCCATATACTTTACATACTGTAACACCAACCTATATACTCGAAGGTATGTGGACGAGCTATGATATACTCACGTACGTGGAATGAGGTATCACACTCAAGATGTTTTGCAGACAAGTTAGCGACAGCTGCTTTGTTTTACCATGCTGGAACACGTCTCTAGCCTAGAACCACTAAATGTTTTCGTTAATGAAAATGCTCCATTAGGTAAATTGATGTTAATTTTAAGTTGATCTTGCTTAGGAATTTTCCACTCAAGTTCACCACGTGATGTATGCTAAAATTCCTAGGAATACAACTATCATGATAAGCATTATTTCCATTCAATTTAACGATGAAAATCCTAGCTACTTAGGGATAGAGCAATCATATTTCTTTCGATCAAAGAGAAAAGAGCGCAATCTAATGCAATTTCCCTACACTAATCCTATGAGCACACACAAAATTTTTCAATGCAACATGCATGTATTTCTTTTTTATTTTGTTAATGTGAATATGAACAAAAGGAAATAATGCACATACAATCAATTAATCTTTCATAAGAATGAATACTTTACGACAAATCTACTTCGAAGGAAAAGAAGACTTTAGGACACTTTATTTTGAACGAAGATTAATCAACTATACTCTAACTTTGACTATGGACTGATAATGACAAAGAAAACATTAAAGAAACATTAATCAATCCAATAAAAGTAGGGCTAGACAAGGAGATAGAAACTTCTTCTCTGAGACATAACATTCATTGATCAATCAGCAAACAAACAAACAGAGAAATGTTGGGAAAAACTCATTCCAAAGGTGGTAAACTGACCCTAGGAGGATTAGCACAGCCATGAATGGGGGACAATGCACTTTAGATTACTGTCCCTAAGCCAAGGGTGATCTGCAGCGCACTGTGTCGAGCACTGTCCCAAAGCCAGGGGTGCTCTGCAGTGCACGATGTCCCTCACAAGCCCGCGATGGTGACAGTGAGCCATTTCCAACCCCTGATCAATTAGATGATTGGTAAATTTATAGGGAGATGAAAGAGGTTTTGTCATAAATGGTGGCATTGAATGGTCTTCCATACTTAGAATTAGTTCCATGTAGGAAGGGATGAGATGATAGGATGCATCTTAACTAATTATCCATCCATTTTCGAGCTCATAGGAGTTGATAAGTGAGGTAACCTTCTAGATGACTCCAAAAGATAAGAATATTCCCCAAACCCTATGTGAATTTTTCTCAAACTCGGCCGGCACAGGTGAAAGGAAACCTAAGTGCTCTGCAGAGCACCTTGGCATGGACTTAACTGCTCTACAGTGCACCCTTACATGGGCCTACCTGTGCTGGTCCCTTTAGAGGCCATTTCTGGATGTCTTTAAGTCATGAAACTGTCTGGGAAGGAGGCATTCAAAGGGGTGACTTGTTTAGGGCACGTAGCAATTGAAATTAGGGTTTGATGAGCCCTAATACACTGATCTAGATGACGGGATTGATGTGCCCAAATGGATCTGTAACAAGATAGCATGTACAAAACCCAACGGAGTAGTCCACACGAGTGTGATGGTTGTTATAACAAGTTTACAAGAATGAATATGTTGATTTCCCAACAGAGTATTCCACATGGGCGACATAGTGATAATAACTGATACAACACATTTCCAACAGATTATGCACTAAAAAAACCGAAATAGTTCAATTATCTTAGTACAGTTTAAAGCAACATGCATTACAAGCGTCCAAAGAATAGTCTTACAAACGAAGACAATACATGCGTGAAAATGTGTTGGCCTGTTAATAGGCTTCTGAATTAAGCGAAAGTTCCAAGACACATTCATACAACATACATCACCAACTCTGATATTGGGGTGTTGGATCCACTACTTACTCCTCAAAGAAAAGACTACAGACTCTCAAGGCTATGTGGAAGGAACCAAGGTGAAAATTCCATTGCATGTACAAATAAGGGGTATATATAGCCAAAGGTGAAACTGACCCTTGTGACTGTTCAACTTCCCTCGTGACTGTTTGACTGACATGACTCTTTGACTTCATTCGTGGGTCTCTTGGACTTCCACATTACATTACATTGATTACACAAGTATGACCCAAAGTAATGATGTGGCTGAGATGACTCATGACACAACTCGACATGACACTATTGGTATGTGCATGTTGGTTGTGTTTTCCATGTTGAGTTGTTGTGTTACTAAGTGATGCGTGTGCTCATGGTGTACCATAGCTTCACCTCCGCATAGCAAAGTGCATGGAGTCATCAATGGTCTTGGCAGTTGCTTGATGGTTCAAGCATGTGCATGTGTCTCCTTCACTTGCTACTTCGCATGCTTCATGCATTCATCCAACCACAAGAAATCCTTCTAGCATGCACTCCTTGTTCATCGTGTTTGTTGTTGTGCCATGTATTATCCATGTACCTATTCTTGAAATTTCTCATGACAAGATGACATCGAATCCAGAAATCCCCTAGTCTACCATGATGCATTTCCTTTTGTTTCCGGGTGCAAGTGACCGGGAGAGAGGACAAGGCTCTGAAATAGCGCAAAGCACATGTCAAGCCATGATGCAAGGCTCTGGGGAAATGTTGGGAAAAAATGTATAGAGGTCACTAAGAGGCTGGGTTGAGAAGTTCGGGACAACAGTGACATTTGTGGGATCTAGTTCAGCTAGGAGGCAGAACTGCGCAATTTTCCTAGGGAGGGCAGTGTGGGAAATGTTAACACTCAGGTTGTTCCCTTTGACTCCCAAGGGAATATGGCCGAGGTAACCACTAACCAATCTTTTAGCCACAGGTCCTAGCCTACCTGCAACCATAGAGGGCTCTCTCTTGATGATTTAACTTTGTTTTGGTGTAATTTTAGGCTAGTTATGATGCACAGGGTTTTGTTTTGAGTTTGGTTGGATGATAATTTCAAATAGATTTGATATGCAGCTCTCAAAATAACTTAAACTATTGGGCAATGGAGTCAATGACTGTGTACTGTTGAAAGTGTTTGTTGGGAAAGAGGTAGTACTACAGGGCCAGATAGGTATCCATGAAACAAATCTTCAAATCTAGGAATCGATGGCGTGGAATCAGGGAATGAAAGGCAGTCAAGGATCTTTCACTATGCTGATAGAGGGAAAGGTGAGAATACTATCTAGGAGCAGTTAAGAATTCCTAAACAGCATTCATAATGAGAGAATCAGTGCAAATATAAGCAATTAAGAATTCATATTCATGACCAATTCTGCAGAAAACATAATTAGAAATAGAGATTGAGCAAAGGGTGTATTTAAACAAGTCCTAAGCTATTCCTTTTCTTTGTTGCTGAGATCATGAAACATACATGTGAATTTAGCAAACATATAAAAGACAAAACATGGTTTAGAAAAACTTATTGTTTCATTAAACAACACAGGAATCCTGTAGCAGAACGCAGCTCATCACATTCACATCTAGACAGTGCAGAAATCATAAACTCCATCAGCTCTTTGTATTAGAAATCTGTACGTTACAACGCAGCTCTTAGAGCAAAAATCATCAACCAACCCCAAATACGTTCTATGGGGAGGTATATATACAAAAATATGATACAAAATATCTAGATGATGAGTCTTCATGTAATAAATTACATCACCAACTCTTCTAAGGAAGTAAATGAAGAATTAAATACTGTAGTTAATATTGGCCTGCTAGCTTTCTATTATGTCAGAGAATTTTTGACTTTCTGGGCTGAATGAGTCGGCTACCTGCCGCGCATTTATTCTGCGTGTGATTTTCTAGTGTTGTTATGCTGCCTGTTGTCGTCTTGGTCTTCATGGTCTTCATCTTTGGTGCTGGGCCACTTTACTTTTGATGAGCAGTAATTGACACTCCAATTCTGCTTTATGCTGCTTTGCTGGACCGTGCCATCTGTATATGCTGAGCTGTAGTTTACAAAAAAGGATTAATACCCAAAATCACCTGAGCAACGTTTCCAACATTCCTCTCCACCAATCTTTTGTAGGTAGTTGATGTCTTTGTATCTTTATCAGTGTTTCATCAGCTTCTTTGTATCTGTAAAAGTTTGGTTGTTCTTCAAAGAGATGATTTATCTCATGTGCAATATAGAATATATTTTCTAATTTATCAAAGACAGCCTGTCTAGTTGGAGGCCCTGTATCTTCTGAAGTGCTTGAGGAAGCTGTGATTTGGTTGGCAGCAAAATTGTTCACTCTGTTGGCATAAAGCTCATGTGTCAGTAGTTTTCCAGCATTGGTTACTAGGCTAGGTAGCCCTCTGCTCTGTAATGTTGCGATCTTTATTCTGAAGTCATTCACCTCTGCTTGCATCTCTTGGAATTTTCTCTCCAATGTCTACACAAAATTCCTAAGGGTTAGCACCCTCTTTATTAGCAAAATATTTTTAGTCATGTTCCTGATTCCCAATTCGGCCAACTGCCCTCTGGTGCGAGTATTCAAAATTTGGATCATTCTGTTAGCTTGCTTAGGCATATTTCCTAGAGATGTTCTAGCCTTTTGGTTCTCAAACTGAGCCAAGCTTATTAAATCCATTTGCTCATGAATAGTTTCAATGGATTGCCATTGGTCTGTAATGGATTGGCCAATCTTGGCCCACAATATTTTCTTGATGTCTGCTAGGGTCCTACCAAAAGTGAGCTCTTTCTCCAGCTCCTTTATTCTTCTTTCTAAGGCCTTGACTTCCCTTGTCTTCTCAGCCACTTCTTGTTTTGATTTATCATATTTTACCTCAATCTTAGCCAGCTTTTCCTTGGTTTCCTTCAATTCTGCCATTTGCAGTTCCAAGGCTTCTATTTCTTTCATCATGTTGTCCATTTTCAAGCTGGTGCCTTGCTCTGTAGGTGCTAAGGTAGTTGCTAAAATTGGTGCTGAGCTTGAGGCACCTACTTCTGATGTTGTACCAGTGGGAGGGATTGTTGTGGTGACCGTGGGAGGAGCAGCTGTAAGAATTTGAGCTGTTTGAATCGGGTGAGAGGCCAACTCTCCCTGTCTCCCCTGTAATGATGCCTCCAAGGCACTTTTTATCTCTACCAACCTTTTATGTAAGGTTGTAAGCAAAGCTACAATGTCCTGCTCCTCTTTTTTTTGGGCCACCTCTGTGGCTTGAGGATGAAATGTGGGTGACATCTTGATTTGTCTTCTTAAGGCAGCTATGTCTTCATCCTTATTTTTTATCAAGGCTTGCACACCCTTGGGATCAGTGGGGTCATGTCCCAATTCTATGATGATCTCTTCCAAGGACTTGATCCTATTGTCCTTGGCCTATGATGAGGCTTTCTCTAACTCTATCTGGGCAGCAGTATTGTGCAAAGAGTTTTGCAATTTGTGGGCTAACAATGTCTTATCTGCTAGAGTAGAATATACCATCTCCCCAGTCTTCTTGTGCAATTCAATCTGGTCCATCGGATGGATATCCTTGCCGAACACTTCCAGATTGGTTCTAATGTAATCAGCAGTTGATTGGGGTTGTTGAGTTGTAGGTCTGAAGTGACAAAGGGTCAATCTTCCTTCCTTGATATCATAGGCCGCCATAAGCCTTTTCTGATTGGTAGGGGCCATCCTTATTAGCTGGTTGTATAGCTGTAGTCTCATTGGCTCATTTTTGGCTTTGATATCAGTAAATACTTTTTTAATATCAGAGGGTTGTCTGCCCTGTTGCCTTGTGGATGTTACTTCCACTCCCTGTTGTCTGTCTTGCTCCTGCTGAAAAGAGCTGGCAGATGTCTCCATGCCTGGGGGAATTTGCTGTTCTGTGGGCCCCTCTGGCATTTCTTCTTCTGAAAAAGGATTTAACCTTTGTCTCTTCTCTCCTTGCTGATCTGTAGATGTCCCTGGAGGGGTCTCTTCCTGCCTATCTCTCTTCTTTTCCCTTTCCTCATTTAGAGGTGTTTGTAGCACAGGAATTTCAGTCACTTTTGCTTGAGTTACAGGGTCTTGCCCTTGACTCTGTCCATCTGTAGAAACCGGCTGATCTGCCATTGTTTCTTGTTGTCCCAAATTGTGCACTTGTTCTTCTGAATGCTGCACCTCTTTTCCTTTATCTGTTGCTGTAGGTGATGCACTTACTTGGGCAGGTTGTTGCTGGGCCGTGGCAAAAGAGGTGCCTTATCCCAGGTGCCGAGGAGCTGTAAAAAAGACCTGTCCAAAAGATTCTAAGTCAACAAATTTTTCCAGATTCTTGATTGCTTTTTCTGTTATTTCTTCTTCAGTGAGCTCTTCCATTAGGGTGCCTTCTACCCATTCTTGTTGATTGGCATATTGTTCAAGTTGAGGAATATTGTAATGTACATATCCTGCAAGCTTATATTTGATTCTTCTAAGGCTTATAAAGTGATTGGGATCATAAGGTGACCAAAGGAAACTTAGTTTGAGCTTAAGTTTCTCTCCCAAAATCTGATTAGCATCCTTCCATGCTTCTTCCCTCTTATTGAAAATAAAGGGACCCAATTGATGTCTGATTTTCAGCTGTGCCTTTTTGCTTTTGCCAAAGAAATGAATCATATCTGCATTACCAAACTGCCGAAAGTATTCTAAGGCAAAGAGTCTCATGGGGACATATTTTGGTAGTTTGTAGGGGGCTAATTCACAGCCATAGACCCTGATTATTGTGTGCTTTTGGTAGAAATACCAGTTACCAATGTTGTAGCTTTTGGAAAGCTGTAGAATCTTCTGCATCTCATCAGTGAGTCTGGGGGGAGGATCTGTTGATAGTAAGAAGGTAGCTGGATAGACAAAAAGATCAATGAACTCACAGTATGTGTATGGGGAGTAGCTGATATGATGGAATACTGATGACCAAAATATGACTGACCTCCTCTCCCCTCTAGCATCCAATTTTTTGAGGACAACTGGGAAACTCTCAGACTGATAATACAACAGCAAATGATAGATGTATGAGGTGTATTTGAATACCCTTTCCCTTTCTAGGCTCATGAATTGCTCATGAATATTATTAGCAATGAAGGTAGCATAATCATACTGGACAGCAGGGGGCTATCCTGGAGTGAAGATAGACATTAAGGCAAAGATAGTGCTGTCCACAATCTCACTTGTTCTGAATCCCAGGATGTAGGAGATCATATCTATAAGCATTTTTCCCTCCTCGGTAAATGCAACATGGAGATAAGGGATTGTAAATCTGGAGTAACAGTCTGGGGGCATAAACAACTTAGCAATTCGGTCAATCTCTGCAGGGGGCAATTTTGATGCTTGATCTAGCAGATTCTTCATGGAAAGGGGGACCAATGGCTGAGTTGGTTTGAATTGCAACATCTCATTGATAGATTGAGGAGTAATGTAGAAGAGGACTTTACCAGCAGGGCTCATCACTGCCCTCTGAGAAGGATCATAATTGGAACAACACTGATGGATGAGGTCAGGAAAAACATTTACTAAGGGCAAGTAGTACATGGGCATGTTGGACTCCCATATTCTTAATGGATCAGTTTTGTTTCTAAATTTATTCCTTATCTCACAAAAGGCTTGAAGATGAGGCTTTACTCCTTCCATATCATCAATTTGATAATCTCTATCTGCCAGTGGAAGCCATTCTAGCTGTCTATGGGGTGCATTTAGTGGTGCAATATTGAGGGCAACTGGGGCCTCCATGTTTTGACTGTGATCACAGTTGAATTAGGCTTGTATTTTAGCAAGGGACAGAGTTCTGATGAAGGCTTTCTGAGCAAGGACTTCACAGTTCAAGCTTGTGCAGAGATGCTATTGAGGAGTAAAACTCAAGGGAAATGAAGAGTAAGGAGGGCTCTGCAATTAGTACAATGGAAAAGGGGAAAAATAAAGGGCTTTAGCAACCTGTTCTTAGTGATTCCGCGGGTAAATTGGAGCTGTAATTCGAGCTGGGGATGGCAATTTTATCAGGGGGGCAGAGATGCCGAGTTTTGGCCGCAAATGAAGTTATGTGGGGCAGAGAGGAAAAGGTTGCAGGTGCCAATGTGTTTCGAGTGGATTTTTAGGTGTATTTGGCTAATTTTGCAGAGAAATCATGAAAAACAGGGTTACTGGTGTTTTTCGGGTAAATACCTGTTTACTTTGAAAAATGTTGTGGTGAATGGCTGCGGGCGGAGGCCGAACAGGTCGGGTTGCAGGTCGAGTAGGTCTTGGCGACTGTCGGGCACGTCGAATGCGCAGTGGATGTGAGTGGCATGCAAAAGTTTGCAATGTTTGTTTGCATAAAAAACAAATGAAAACGACGTTTTTTGCGATTTTTAACACAAATTTGGGCTTTTGCGGCATTTTGGCGCTTTTTTGTTATGACATCAGCATGATGTCATTGGCGGGTCCCGGGTACGGCAGGGTGACGTGGCAGCTGACTGGTTTGACGACGTGGCACAGGACACGGTGGCGGGGTAGGGACGGAGGCAGATGCGGTGGCAGTGACACGTAGCAGTGGCGGGTTGACGCGGAGGTGACGTGAGCGGTGACGTAGCGCTGTCGTCAGGGGAGGAGAGACAGAAGGCGGTTTGTGGTTTTATCGGACCGCCTTCTGTACGAGGGTGGTAAGTGTCAGAGGGGCTCCGATACAATCACGTGGAGACACGCGTCTTTTGTACGACGAAGAAACCACTAGGCTATCGGAAGCTAACCGTCGGACGTCGTGGCGGCTCCGAAATCGGTGAGAGCCGTCAGATGGGGAGGGCCCGATCCGACGGTGGACAGAACTGTGAGCTGTGGGTACGATAATGTACGGGGCCTGCTAAATATTATATCATTTGTTAATATGGCGGGGGTTCAAACCTTTGGGTTTGTGGGTTATGCGGGTTTTATATGGTTTGTGCGTTGGGGGTAGAGTTTAATTGTTTAATCAAATAATTAAACAAAACCCAAAAATGCGAGCGTGCAGGGTAAAACATTAAGGTTTATGGGTGAGAAAGGGGAAGGGAATGGTTATTAATTTAACCAAATGCTAAATCAATCCCAGGTTTGAACGCGGAAAGGCTAATGCCAAGCCCCAAATGAACTTAGCATTTCCCCAAACTTATGTTATAGGGCTATAGTGCCAAGGGGTGGGAATGTGTATTATTTTTGGGTTTTTATATAGTTTTTTGTATAATAGGGGGTAAGGAAATGATCTAGGGAGATAGATAATAGAGTTAGGAGTTAATATTACCTTGTGAAGTGAAAGTGTAGGGGCATGAAGCTAAGTTTATGAAGGAAAACTTAGACACAAGAAGTGAATGGAATTTGGAATGAGGATTTTTACACAAGAAATGTGGCTTCTTTTTATTGAAGAAAGTCAAAGCTTGATTTAGTATTTTACAAAAAAGAAGTGATAATAGGACTGGTTGGGTAGATCCCAAGATCTTTAAGGGGTGTTAGTAAGAAACTTTGAGGGGGGGGGAGGGGGGGGGGGGGGGCCGAAAGGGAGTTAGACATGCTTCCATAGTTCTGCCACCAAACAACTGCCTTAACATTTCTGTGATTGATGAGATGATCTCTCCTTTGATAAGAAAAAACTTATCAAAACCTTGCTTCTACAACCTCAAACTACCTACCCAACCTAATACACCTAACATTTTTTCTTCCTTTTGCATGGGTGCACTTAGACTTGCAGACCCTAATTATTCTCTTTTCTTTTGACTGCCCTCCTACCAAAATCAACCCTTATCTCTTCCAAGGGTCCAGATTAAGTAGTTGGGCTCCTTAATTTCTCTACCTAGCTACTGATCTGCCAAGCTTGAACTGTTTGGACAGATATTCATTCTCTAGTCTAGAACGAGCAATTTAAAACATGGCATGGTCCGGATTGAACTGTTGGGCCATCCATCAAGCTAGCAGTGGAATTTGGACTAGCCAGTTTCCTGGTCTTTCTTTGGGGTTCATTTTTATCATTTTATTTGACCAATTTACTCTTTTTTCCCTTTGATAATTCTTTTAGGGCATACCCTCTTCACATTTTTTAACTTTCTACTAATGCCTTTTTACAAAATATGGAACCTTTGCAGCATGAAAAAATGAACATATTTGGCACTTCCACTGTCAATCATGAAAGATGAAACCTATTGGTATAGGAACCTAACAATAAACATGAGGCACTGCCAGTGAAAATTGTGTAGATTTCCAGAGGAGGTCAGGATTGAGCTACAGGAGCTTGTTCGCAAGAACTACATAGATCTGGGAGGCAGTCATGCAGGACATGTCTGCGCAGTTTCTGAGCTAAGTGAGGTTGTCAAGAAGTAGGTGGACATTCCATGAAAACGGTGCAATTTTCAACAGGAGTGGCTAGCAGGCCAGCAGGGGGACTGACTCACAAAATTGCACAATTTCCAGAGACAGTGTAATGACAGGCAGGGGGTGCCTATCCCTCTTATCTGCGCAACTTATTTAGGAATTGCAAGCAGGAGGGCTAGCAGTTTCTACTCAATTTTTGAGATGAGTGCATCCCTACATCACTTCTGATCCAAATTCTCTGGTTGACCAATAGGAGGCTTGATGGATAGGCCTGCAAGAAGCGTAGAATGAAATAGCTTCTTGGGAAACTTCTACATTTTTTTGGGTGACAGTCACCCAGGTTGATTCCAGGATTGTGTAGTGTAGACTGCATGGAGGGCAACCTCAATCTCTATGTAATTCTGGGCAACAGTGCTTGATCATTGAGCGTTGAGACTACACAGTGCAGCTCAATGGAGGTCTGGTTGATGGAGGGTGGTCTGGTCAGCAGATTTTCAGAAAAAATGGCTAAGTGTGTGAGCGAGTGAACCCATGTATACATGAAATTGTAAACACACACTCAACATAACTCAATGGCAGTACACCTCAAATCACAAGACAACATATGCTTAGTGTGACTGACTACCAGACTGTCTAATGGTGAAAGCGACAAGTGCGTCACTTCAGATAAACCTTCGAATGAATATGATGACACTTGTGCGAAAGTGCTTACAACATTGTGTGTGAGTATGATGGGTGTTTACATAGTCGAAACAACTCATGCACACGAAGACAACCTTGATATCAGTAGAACAAGGTCGCAAGCATGACATGGCAATCAACATGCCGAAGATGACAGTTGGTCAAACAAGCAAAAAGGAAGCAAGACATGTAGAGGAAACACATGAAATTACTTTTTAGTGTTTGTGCACATGCATGTTACTAAAGACAAGATGATATGAAAATGAAAATAATTCCTGCAAACTCGACTAAGATGTGTACTTTGAAAGGTGTTTTTTACTTATCATACTTACCCTCGAAATGATCATGCATCCAACGAAATTTGCATGTGGTCTTGATCTTTTTCCATAACTTAGTTCCTTGGTACTTCTCCTCAACTCCTTGGGAGTGATCTTAGCATGTCACGTTTTCCTGTAGTCATTAAGAGATAGATCAGTGTGGTTTCAGCAAGCAGTGAATGTTGTTGGGATGAAACCCTGGGAGGCCCATTTGCGCAGTTTTTGAATGCAAGACAAATAGGGAAGTTTGGACAAAACTGCGCAATTTTGAGGCACAGGGCACTACTGTGAGATGGGGTCCTGGGAAGACACCCATGCACAATTTCGAAGTGCATTGCAACCCCAGCAACTGACAGGCAATACTACACAATTTCTGATGGCAGTGGGTTCCAGCTAAGGGAAGGACACTAAAGGAAAACACTGAGTAGTTTTGGATGCCAAGGGAGGTTGGGGTCTTTCCACATTGTGGAGTTCCAGCAGACAAGGGAGGAAGCTTGAGGGTTTCAGAAGTAAAGTGCACAATTCCAGGAAGCTGGATGAGGCTAGGTTGCTCGGGAAATGGATAAGTGTGAGATCAGTGAAATAGATGTAAACAGTGATAGAACTCGACTGTGATCTCACACGGACACTTAGTGACACAACATAGACCATCTAGAATGCATAAGACATACTTTTCTTGGTGCAAAAACCTTCAAGACAAGAGTGCATGAAGTGAATGTGAGATATGTCTATGTGATGATAATAACTAAAATGCACACAATTCCATTGAAGCAAAACAACATTCCCTTTGCATGCCAAACAACAACCCCTATGCCCAAAGGACACACATGCTGCATAAATATGACAACACCAAAAACTCTTAAGATCAAGGAGGGTTGCTTGAAATCATCATCTTATGAACAAGTGACCAAAAATTATTGATTGCAAGATCCAAGGTAGGCTCCAAAATTTGCATGTGAGCCAAAATTTTGGAGGATGGTTGTAGCCTCTACAACATTGGTGACACACTGGTATAACTCTAGCTCTTTATATGGACCTTATTTTATGAAAAGCGAGTCTAACTGCTATGGGGAAAAATGCACGTTGTATGTATAATGAAAAATACCCTCAAAGGCCTTCCCAGGACCTTCGATAGACTGTAATATTATCTGCAGAAGCTACCAAGTTATACACATGTTCATCTATCAAATATTAGTTAACAAAGTATGGAAAGAGGATTACCTCAAGTCTCCTTCTAGATTTGTTTAAAGATCTCAATGTAGCCAAGAAGAACTCCTTCAAAGTCGACTCCAAATCAATTCCTGCACAAAGGAAAGGCAAACATAATCACAGCATACAATCTTGAAAACTAATATAAGAATGCACAATGAACATATATTTGCATACAACTAAACCACTCATCTAAACAAGTATCGAATGAACAACTTAATGAACAAAGGTTACCGACACCATGGAGTAGGGAACACAACTGTAGTTCTGTATTAATAACGGAAGAGTGATTACAACCATCTGTTGTATCAATATTCCCTTGCCCCTTCTTCTTCTCTCTCTCTCTCTCTCTCTCTCTCTCTCTCTCTCTCTCTCTCTCTCTCTTTCAGCTCACTTCTTCAAGTATATGACAGTTCACAACAACTTAGTAGGCTATCCTTTCAAATTCTCTAACCCCTTTCACAATGGCCCTCTCACTTGTTATGTAGCAATCGAGTTAGAGTTGCCAAGCTCTTCATAGAGTTCATTAGGGAAAAAACAATGAACCTGCCCTGTTTTCCAGCTCTTTCCCATTTTACTTCTTTTTCAGATTGGAATTTGCCCAAATAGTTTGATTTTTGGGAATTTCCTTGCTTTTCTTGAGAAACTTTAGGGATAAATATCTAGATATTTGTGAGCAAATTCATTGGTTTGACCCATTGAACTTCCCTTAGTTTCACTAACTCTACCCCTGGTCTAAAAACTTGAGTTAGCAGGGTCACTAATGCACCCTTAGGCTTGATAACAAGCTTTATAAAGCAAGTTTACAGTGTGCAACCAGCATTAGTGTAGAGCCAACGCCTACAATTGTGGTCTTTGCTTCAGTCGTGCTATTTTTCATCTCTGAGTTGATGAGGAGGTCATTTTGTTGTATAACATATGCCCCCTAAAGTATGAGATCAGAGGCAGAGACGATGGCCGAAATACTTTACTAAAACTCTAATTTTCTGTCAAAATTTGTAGAGAGAGAGAAGCTTTGGGTGGAAAGGAAACCTAATACAACACATATATATAAAAATGCTAAAATCATGTCATGAGTCGGGCATTCACATGCTCAGTAGCTATGTCAGAGTAATCTTCTCCGAAGAGATATAACAAGGCTAGCCGCTGATAAGCAAAAAGCAAATCCATTGTCATAATAGAATCATCTTGAAATGGTTGTCTCCAAAAAGCAATATCCGCAGCTTGGGAGAGGAAACAAGGTTGAATGATGCAAGCCTCTACCCAAGGTCTTGATTTCTGTTTCACCTAATAGCACAGATCGATACATGTGAAAAATATGTGTTGATGTCGAACATGCACGAAATTATCTGATTACCGGCCAATAATGGAGACCGTTAACAAATGCGAGGAAGGCCACCAATAATGGTGATGGTCTCCAAGATGCACAGTACAAACTAGCGAGTGTGAAAGATTTCTTTGTTGTCAAACACCCGTAGGATCGTTTAACCAGGAGCCAATAATGAGAACCCCTTATCAAACACAAGGCAATTTTTCACTAATGTCTACAAGTACCAAGGTATTGAATGTGTTTCTGGGTTATCTTCCTAGATAGAATGTTGAAGTCAATAGGAAGAAACCTGTCAAAAGGTAGGCAATGATGTGTCCTACATCGATCGACATGAAACTAGACAAGAATGATCTTGATTTTTGAGGAATATTTTGAGAATTTGGGTCTAAACAATGGAGGACATGATGAAAGGATATGTTTGATCGGTTGATGGAGGAAATAAATGGGTAACCCTTGAAAAATAGAAGGCACGAAAATGGTTTTAACCAGACAGCACTTGACTCATGAACACTACAGAGTGTTAGGATACAGAGACGCAATTACATCAGGGTATATAGGCTAAAACTCATAGAATAGCAGGGTTCATATTGAGAGGCCATCAAAAGGAAGGTTTTTCAAAGGCAGTGCCATGTTCAAGGGAACGACTGCTGCCAAACCATGCTTTCAAATACGCAATACAGTTGTATTGTCCACTTTCCCCATCTAATTAATTTTATGAGTCCAGATAGGTAAACTCATCAGTCTTTTCATGTTTTAAAGAGTCTAAAAAGGACCGCAAAAAGAGTGACTCTTTGCCCTATCTGATTAGTTTAATGAGTCCAAACAGGAAAACTCGGTGCTCTTTTCATATTTAGAGAGTCTGAAAAGAGCGTAAAGAGAGACTCCGTGGTGGTCCCTTTGTCATAGTTGTTAACAAGGTGCGACAAAAGGTTAATAGTATACCCAGATCAGTTAGTTTTCCATTAGTTAATCTATTGAACCCGAATAAAGAGAAACCTACTTTCAATAGATGTCGACCTCATTTTGTTACAAGTACAAGGCAACGGACTAAACTTGTTTTTCATCGTGAATTTTTAAGGAGTCACGTGACGACAAACTCAATACCTTCGTCAAAATTTTTAATTAGTCAGATGAAGAAAACTCAGGGTATCTTTTTCAGTTTAGTGAGCAAGAAAAAGAGGGAAAAGAATGGCTCATCCCTTCTTCATAGTTTTACAAGCTCGAAGGAGGGGAAAAACTCGAGGACTTTTTGATTTAAGAGCGAGAAATGGTCCCAAAAAGGAAAGTGCTCTTGCTGTTGTCGTATATTTTTAACGAGCCCGGTAACAAAAACTCGAGAATTTTCAGTTTAACGAGCAAGAAAAGTACCTAAAAGAATGCTCGGGTCATTTTTATCAATTTTAACGAGCCTAAAGCCAAAGCTTGGGACTTTTTCAGTTTAAAGAGTGAGAAAAAAGTGCCTAAAAAGAATGCTCACTTGGTCTTTTTCAGTTTAATGAGCTAGAAAAAGATCAAAAAAGAGTTGCTCAGAGCATAGTTGTAAAGACTTAACGAGCACAACGATGAAAACTCAGAGATGTTTCTTATTTTTTAAAGAGCAATAAAATATCACAAAAATTTCTCTGACCATCGTCGCAAAGATTTAACGAGCTTAATGATGAAAACTCAAAGATGTTTATATTTCTTAAAGAGCAATAAAATATCTCTAAAAGTGCTCTAACCATTGTCGCAAAGATTTAACGAGCTTAACGATGAAAAATCGGAGATGTTTATATTTTTTAAAGAGCAATAAAATATCTCTAAAAGTGCTCTATCATCTTTGTAGTAGTTTAATGAGCCTAAAGAAGGAGACTCGAGGTTTTTTGGATTAACGAGCAAGAAAAATACCATAAAAAGAATGCTCGATCCTTCTTGATCTCATGCTTGACAATAGAAGGGTCTATGGGATGCATTTCCTCATAATACCAAAGGAATACATCGCGGAATTCCTTAAATAGGCAGATGAAGCTTGCAATTTCCTCAGGATTGCAATCCACTCCAATTTGGATGTGTTCCACGATGCCTGTTTTGACAGAAATATTGGTGAGCAATGTTTTTGAAATATTATCCATGTTTCCTTCTGCCTCCAAAGTTTGGAGGTTTGTGTAGGGTGAGGAAATGATTTTTGGTATGTCAGGTGACAGGATTTGAAGAGGCATCATGTCTGAATCAGATATTGAAACATGATGGTGCGAATCCTCCTAAGGTCGCTCTTCTAAATTCGTGATCTCTCTAATAGCTTCATCCATATGTAGGACTTGATTGAGTGGATCGAAAGAAGGAGCGGTTATGGGAGGGGTAGTGGTACCATTGGCTGAAACCAAAGTGACCAGAGATTCAGATGCAAATTGAATGGCTTGGTAGGCCGATTCAACTGGTGACAGCAACATTTTCTCTCTGTATGTGTCAATGTCTGAAGGAGCCGGTAGGATCCATGGATCGGTCTGTTCATGAGGAATACATGAAAGCATATTGACCATCTGTGAAACCTTCAGCGGCTGAAGAGGAAAACATCCCATGAGGGAAGAAGCCTTCAGTAGGCTGGTACCTAAACTGACATAGGAGTGAGTTCCACCTCCTACTAGGGGTACGGAGCCACTTGGTAATGGTGAATAATCAGGGGTGAAAAAAGACAACTGATCTACTGTAATTACCTTTCCATCCAATGGGAATTATATTATGCAAAATACAGTAGATAGGACAACCATCATGGCATATGTCCAACTGTGACCCAGCAAGAGATTATAGTCGAGTTTTTTGTCCACAACTTCTACGTCCACCATTATGGTTTTCCCACACAAAGTGATGGGGAAACTGGCTAAGTATCCTTTTTGGATAAAGGTGTGGTCATTGAAAGCTTTAAGGTATTTTGACGGTGGGGATAGGGTTGGGGAACCTAGGGCGAGCCAACATGAAGTCGTCGTGACGCAGGTCAAAGCACCTTCGTCGATGACAGTTTTGTGTATACCTTTACCTTTCGAAGTGATATGCACCTAGAATGCAAGCTGGTGAGAAAGGGGAGGTTTACACTTGTCCATGTCGAAAATAGAAAGCATGGAATCCATTGGTTCAATACCTCCAATAGCCAAAAGAAAAGCTTTCCATTGCGTTGGGCATGTTTGTAATACTTTGAATGCCGAAATAGTTGACGGCGCTTGCACCAAATCCTCTACAATGTTGTAGTGTTGGGTGGAACGTGCAGATGTATTGTGCATTGTGCATCGAAGTTCCCCTTTTTGGGGTCGAATTACAAGGTCCTCAATTGGCCTTTCGATATGAAAATTGTTAGGCGGTGGTGGGTTTTGACCTGAGGATGGTTCTGCTATAGAAGCGACAGGAGCTCCATAAGATTTGGCTCTTATAGCAAGTTCTATCATTTCAAATGTGAAAATGGTAGAAGATCCTTCACCAACCAAAGGATGTTGCGAACCAACATTGCCCCCTTGCAGGGGTTGTGATTGGTTTGTAATAAGATTTTGCTGTTGTTGATTGGGAAAAGGATTTCTAAGGATAGCGGGGGCCTTACCAGAATCCCTCTTGGCAAGGTATTTTGTGCATTCCTGAAGCCGCAGACATTGACAAGTGGTGTTGTTTTCAGCACAGAGTGTGCATGGATATCTAGTGGTTTTATCCTTTTCCTTGTCAGTAGGCACAACGGCCTTCTGTTTTGGGTTGGGCTGCTTTGGTGACTGCTCTTCAGAAGGAGTAGTCTTTTTCTTGTTCTTCTTGTTCTTGCCATTAGATTTTTGTGTAGACTGCACAAAGTTTATCGCAGTGGCAGGAAGAGCAGTTGTATTGGTAGAGTGGTCCACTGCTAGCTTGGCAATGGAACCACTGAGTAGTTTTACAGCGGCCCCAGAGGTTGCGTCGACAATCCCGTTGGCATGCACTCTGTTACAGGGAAAAGTGTCTACACAGAACTACTTATCCCACTAAGGTGTGGTAGCTACCTTAGAAACAAAAAAAGTAAAGCTACTTTCATTTTTCCCTTATGAAATATAGATGAGAGAAGAACAAAGAAGACCAACCTCTGTCTTGCGCTAATCTCCTAGTTCGATTCCTCTCTCTCTTGATAGTCTTTCACTACTTGCTCCCTTGTACGCCCAGCTTCATAGAGTACCTGTAGGATCACAGTAGCATAACACTATACAAGAACATGGATCTATAATCATAAACAATCTAGGATCAGATGTAAATTGACCATAGAAATGCATAAAACATAAATGACACAAGAGTATGGAGGAAAACTTGAATAGATTTTATTGATAACCAAGAAAGAGCCAAGGGAGTTACAACCAGTTGTTCTGACCCAGCATCATCCTCTCAGCAAGTAAGCCCTTCTTCACCTCATACAAAGCTTAGATCACCCAACACTATGATGTTTTCTCAAGAAACCAACAACAATTCCTTACAAGATGCAAAATTCCAACCTCTGGATCTCTGGGATGAGGGATCCATATATAGATATCTGTAAGGGAGATGAGTCAGCTTTTGATTTGATTAGTGTCTTCCCTCTGATAGTTCTTGATTCCACTTGGAGATTGATGATCTCTTACTCATCCTTGGTCGAATTCAGAGAGGCAAGTGTCACAGGAGAAGTTTTTAGAATATTCCATGCCTCTCCACCTCGCGGATTGACACTGCCATTTGTCACTTCTCACCCATCGCACCCCATAGAAGGGATTTTTGAAATGCAACGCACCCACAGAGCGTACGTAGGTGAGATGCAACGCACTTTGCCTATGGAGCAGCTGAAATGATCCTATTTTGACCAGTTTTGAGTAGCTTTTCATGGAGGACTTCTGGGAGAAGCTGTAATCAGTTGACCTTGTTCCTTTAGGGGTTAGAACAACAATTATGGGGACTTAGGAGCCCTTGGTTTATAGGAATTTCATGCTTGGGGTTGCAGTGCCCAAAAATGTCTATAACAGTTGCCCCCTAAAGCATGAGGTTGTTAATCTTTTGATGTCAGGTGAAATGCTTTATTATGAGGATCCGAAGTTCTTTCAAGCTAGGAGGAGACCTGTAATAAGATATAATACAATACATTATCTTCATAATATTTTCATGATATAGCTAAGGTGGGAATTCCCATGCTCAGCTTTATAAATTCATTTTCATGTACATAGGACAGACAATCGTCTGAGAGTAGACTGATGATTCTGGTAGAGCCATCATCCCTTTGATTGGATGATAATCTGTGCAGCAATGATGTACATTTGATGTATTTATTTCCCTGAATATATATCGTAGCCCGGATGGATGAAACTAGATCTGGGGTCTTCAATCTCGTTCAATCTTCACTCGAAGTACAAGTCTATCCATGTGAGAGATGTTCTGGAGTCGAACATGGAAAGACATCGCCTGATTACCAGCCAATTATGTAAGCTGTTAACAGGCGCGAGAGGAATCACCGATAATGATAATGACCCTCAAGGTACTGCAGTACAATTCACTTGGTGTGAATAAAGGACTTGGCATTGAACACCACGCAAAATCTTTCGGTCAAAGGCCATTGATGCAAACCTGTCGCCGGAAGTGAGAAACTTCCCATTAAGGCATGCAAGCTTCAAAGTACTGAACGGGGTATTCCTAGATCGACTTCTTAGATAATGAGCTGATGTCGACAAGAAGTGATCCGTCATAGGAGGGCCTTAATGAATCCCACATCAATGACATGGAACAGAGCAAATGATTTTAATGAAGGTGAAAACGATCTGATGACATAAGGTTCAGGGTGGCGGTCATGAAAGAATGGAGTGTAAATGTATTGTAGCGAGTGAGACACAGGTGAATTCTCTGAAAGACTTCTCTTGAACATATTGGCGACACTGACGTGATGGATTGGTAGCATTAACCCCAAATGTTGATGGTGTGATGGGACCATGCCGATGTGACCAGTGAATGAAACAACCCAACCCGACTTGGATGCGGAGTGAAAGTGTCATGTTCAAGAGCGACTTGCTACCAACAAAATTTCTTCAAGTTTGCTTCCCAATTTTTCCCCAGTCATTGCTGACCAATACCTCTTTATTTTTTTCAAGCTTGAGGAGGATAAAATATGCTTGTTCTATAATTTTCCCTTCGGGCAAACCCATCGCTATGTTTTAACAAGCCTAGCGATAGTGAAACTCGTTCTTGTTTGCTATGGACAAGTTTGTCGCTATTAAGTTTTAATGAGTTTAACGACAAAGATAATTCGATCCTTTTCAATTTTAGAGAGTCTGAAAAGGGACGTAAAGGAAACTCCAAAATTCATTTTTCGTCATCTAATCCCTTAAGTCCGAAAAAGTATAAAACAATACAGAAGGGATGAATTTTCGATACTTTTAATGAGCCGAACAAAACAAGCGCTCGATCCTTTTTGTAATAATCCCTCAGGTCCAAAAAGATTAAAATCTAAAGGAGGGATAACACTTCCGGTCCCTTTAACGAGCTGCAGAGGCCAATGGCTCAGCAATCTTTTCATATTTTACGAGTCAGTTGAAAAGAGCTTAAAGGAGACTCGTCTTTTGAGGAACGAGTGATAAAATTGGGTAGCAGTTGATTCCAGGTAAGGTTTGGAATTTTCCAATCACGGCAGTGTTACAAGGATGGCTAGTGGGATCACTCTTCGCAGTTGTTCCTCAAAAGGGGTAAACAATCAAATGGAGGTGAATGATCGGCCAATACAGAGTGGAGGTGATGATGAGAACACGACCAAGGCTTTAAAGGCTAAAGTACTACATTCACGATGGTTATTTACCGGGAAATAGTTCATTTTTTAATGAGCTTAAACGCGGGGAGAAACATTTGCTCATGACTTATGTTTATTTTTTAACGAGCTTGAACTATGTGCTAAAACTGCTCAATCAACGGTCATTTCTTGGCTTTACCATAAATAGCTTCATTATTTCAAAGATTGTACTGCATTTTCAATTGCTTCATCAAACTAGTTAGAAATGAACAATATATGTTTGAAAAATGAGTTAGAACACTAATATTTTACTTGAATTACGTAAAAAGTAATGTAAAAGTGCTTTTACCTCTCATTTTACCATTTCATTTGAACTTTGGTTTGTTGGAGCTTTGGAGGTGCCTTTTCCCCCTTGATTTTCATCAGCTAATTCCGGGAGATTTTGTGGACGATTCTTGGCACCGTCTGGACCAGGTAGGAGCTAAACCTGAGCTCTTTCATTTCATGCTTTCCATTTTGCATTCTGAGCTTGATTCCTGGTTTTTCTGGGCCTCTGGGGTTTGAAAAACTCGCCTTGGCTTCAGCGCACCCCTTGTGCATCGAAAGGTGCGTTGGATGTTAGCCTGTCTACTGGCTAACTGACATGCAACACACCCAAAAAACTATTGTAGGTGTGATGGGCGTAAGGAAGGAATTTTATGCACAGTTTTTGATGGAAATTTTGCCTGTCTCTTACCAAAATCATGAGCTAACTCTTCTCTTGCTTGTTTTCAGAGATTTTTGGAGCAATATGACTATTACATGGCGAGAACGTGAGCATGAAGAAGAGGACATGCTTGCTTTACATGATCTGGTTACAGTAAACGCACTGCGGCACTGTGGCTTGCTGAGTTTTTCCGCATTTCTAGAATGAGACAACAAATCAACTTGCTGCAGTATTTGATCGATGTTTGGGATCCTACCAACCAGGTGTTCCAGATTAGGGGCAAATCCATCCCCTTGACTATAGTGGACATCTATTTCTTGACTGGCTTGTCGAGGCAGGGTGCCCCCATCTCTTTATCAGGTTCGGCCCGAGGAGCTGAATCTGTGAGAGATTATGTTCGTCGGTATTGCAGAGAGGGATCTCAGCCGAGTAAAGACGGCAAGATCATCATCCATGATGTCACTGACAGGTCCCTCAGGACTATTCTGTTCACTTTTGGTAGGATGGATGGTGGTGCGGCTCTTCATGTAGCCAACCGATCTTATATGCAGTATGCCTTGGAATGTCTCCAACCAAAGGTGTTCAACTGGTGCGACACAGTACTTCTTGTGATGAAAGAAAAGTTGACCAAGATAAAGAGTGGGAGGTTGAAGAACTTTGGGTATGGTTCTATTTTGACCACCTTTGCCTTGGAAAAGATACCACTGATGTAGCCGCAGTATATTGCACTCGATTTACCTTCACCGACTGAACCACGTATGCAAAGATGGGTCGACCATATGTCTAGGCATGTTGGTCAGTCTCAGATTTCCTTTTCTGATACCTTCTTCGGGTGGTTCGATCACTAAGAGATGGTTTATTTCGAGTATCCATATGCTGGTATGGACTTCCGGGGTGACCCAGATTTAGTACTGCCAACTAGCGATCAGTGGGGTGCCATTGGTAAATTCTTTGACCATATTCCTGTTTATCATTTTTCTTTTATAATGTCCTTGTGCTTTATTCTATCAAGACTAATCAAACTCATGTGTTCATGCAGATGTCGGTCCCGTTCGGCCAGTAGTATGCCTGAGAGTGCCAGTTGCCGCCCCAGTAGGAGAGGCTGTTGGAAGGGCTATCCTTCATGACCTCGATGTGGTCGAGACTCTCACAACATTATAGGACCAGGTTGAGGGCCTCACTCTCGGTATTCCAGATGTGAGGACTGACGAGCTGCCCTTGAGGTTGCAGCGGCATACTACTGGTGTGCCAAGACGATGGACTCGGCTCTTACGCATGATCACACAGGCTGTGACTTGCTATCACGAGCATCATTAGACTAGGGTACCCCCTAGCGTTTTTAGTTTTGGGTCATTTGACCAATTTTGTCTTGGTTACAGAACATTATGTGTAAACCATAAATAGTTATATATATATATATATATATATATATATATATATATATATATTATTTTATTTTTCGAAGTTTTATTTTGGTTAGGTTACATGATCCAAATGCAAATATTGATGGTATGCTTCTTTTTATAAATGTTGCAAATGTCTATCTAACACATAATTTGCCAATGAGTCAGTTAATGTGTTTAAAGTTTTCGAAATATGCTGATATTGAATCAAATCAAATTGCCTTTCCAAAATCTTAACCCTTAGGAACATGCGATAAATAGCTGGATTTCGAATAGAGTGGATACCAGTGAGTTGTAGTATGACGAGTTGTGGGTCTAGCCTGACAATCAATCGGCATATACCATGTGTGATGGCATCAGAGAGAAGTTATATCAACGCGCTATATTCAGCGATGTTATTCGTTGATCGACCAATACATACCCCTCTGAAACTTACTAACTCGCAGCTTGGAGCAAAAATGGCCCAAGCCACGGAAGATAGGTTCCGCGAACTACGACTCGCTCCGTCGGCATATCCAACACATAACTCCAATAGGTTTGACATCTGCAATAAATGTAAAAGTGGATTACTTGACCAAAACAAATACTTTAGCGAAAACAAAAACATAACAAAAGCATATAGGTTACTATACTGAATCACGCATAGTAACGCTTGAGGTACAACCCGTTACGAGGTTGTGCCAGTGGAATCCCGTCATAATCCATTAACTCGTAGGCTCCTTTTGCTAACACTCGCTTAACAACATAGGGGCCCATCCATAAAGACTTGAATTTACCTACCCCCAATTTATCGGATTCTTGGTCATAAAGCAAGACCAAGTCACCTTCTGAGAAGACACGGGGTTTGACATTCTTGTCGAACTGCGCCTTGACTCGTTTCTTATGGGCTTCGTTAGCCAAAGCGGCATCATGATGGGTTTCCTCCAATTGGATTAGTTCCAAGAAACGAGCCTCCTCTTCTGAAGTCCCGAGGAGAAGGTCAATTGCGAGTTTGAGGGATGAGATTTCACACTGGATTGGTAAGACTCCTTCCAGGCCATATACCAGTTGGAAAGGTGTAAACCCGGTTGCATTCCTTACCGATGTTCGGTAAGCCCACAAGGCTGAGTACAGGATTAGGTGCCAACTGCTTTTGTGAACTCCAATCATCCTTTGCAGCATGCGCTTCAGGACTTTGTTTGTTGGGTTGTGTTATATTCTTTCCACGTAGTTAATAGGGGGTTTGAAGGGCACCCGTAACCCCACTTTATGGGGTCCGGGGTAGCGCCCCGGAAAACTTTGGTTTTGGACCATATGTTAGGTTGGGCGGACCCACCTATGGTTTTGTGCATGATTTTTGCACATGTTTTTTGGACGCGATGGTTTTCGGTCCATGATATTGGATGCTTCGGCATGTATAAATATGTATTGTAACATTGAAAGGAACATAATGAAAAATCAAGCTGGTAGTCTCGGTTTTGGGATCCAGGGAAAAATCTCTGTGCATATGTGTTTTATGGGTTATGCTCTCGCATTGTTTATTTTCTTTGTTTAAGAATTCGTATGCAGGTAATTTCTGTACAGGGTTAAAACCTACATTCGGTATCGGAGTTGTTTTGGCTTCAAGGGGACGCCTTTGTTGCTGAGGGGTTTCGCTCGGGACTGTGGTAGACCTTGTTTAGTGGGAGATCTACGAGATCGATTTTGGTGGTGAAAGAAGATGGCGAGCAGTGGAAAGATAGAGATTGAGAAGTTCAATGGTCAGAATTTTGAGTTGTGGAAACTCAAGATGGAGGATCTGTTGGTGGATAAAGATCAGTGGATCGCGGTAGATCCGGGTACTAAACCATCGGGAGTGACCGATGAAGAATGGAAGAAGTTGGATCGGAAGGCAAAGAGCACAATACGATTGTGTGTCTCAGATTCAGTATTGCTGAATGTATCAGGGGAAGCTACGACAAAGGCTTTGTGGGTCAAGTTAGGGACTTTGTACCAATCTAAGTCTCTGGTGAATAAACTGTTCCTGTGGAAAAAGCTGTATAACCTGAGGATGAAAGATGGAGACTCGGTGACAGAGCATCTGAATGCGTTTAATACTGTGGTAAGTCAATTATTATCTGTTGATATTAAAATTTCAGATGAAGATAAGTGCATCAGTTTGTTGTGTTCTCTACCAGATTCGTGGGATAGTCTGGTTATTGCAATAGGTAGCAATGCAATTGCTTTGCAGTTTGATGAAATAGTCTCAGATTTACTGACGGAGGAGATGAGATGGAAAAGATATGGACAAACTAGAATGGTGATGCCTTGTCTGTACGAGGACGGTCCCATAACAGAAACAAAAATAAGTCATCGAGTGGGAGATCTAAATCTAGAGGGAGATCTAAATCTCCAGGAAAACCTACAAAGGTGGTGTGCTGGAAATGCGGAAAGGAAGGGCACTTCAGAAGGGATTGTAAATCTAAAGCTCCTGATAAAGGAAAGGGATCTGATGATGCTCCTTCTACAGAGGCGAAAACCACCTCAGATGAAGGTGGGGATGTGTACTTGGCTTCTTCAAGTACACATGTAGATCATGAGGCATGGTTGATTGACTCAGGTGCATCCTTTCATTTCACTCCCCATAGAGAGTGGTTCTGCGAGTATGAGAAATACGATGGTGGTGATGTCTTCTTAGGAGATGATAGGAAGGCTAGAATCATTGGTCGGGGAAAAGTAAAGTTGAAGTTGCAAGGTGGAAGGGTTAGAACACTTCCGGGTGTTCTACATATTCCTGCATTGGCCAGAAATCTGATTTCTGTAAGCAATTTGGATGATGCAGGTGTAAAGACGGTGTTCGAGAAAGATACCTGCAAGATGGTTCGAGGAGAACTGATATTAATGCAGGGAGTTTGGATTGGAACTCTGTACAAGCTGCAAGGTAGCACTATTGTTGATGGGTGCAATAGTGTTATAGACATTTTTGTGCCTTACAGCATTGAGCATGAAATGTCCATAATCTAAGGGATCCAAAGTCCTTAAACATGTTGTTCCTACCCCTAGAGGAACAAGGCTAACAAACCACAGCAATTCACAGAAGTTCTCCACCAGAAACTGCTCAAAAACAAGTCAATTCAGGATCAATTCAGTGGCTCCACTAGCTGTCTACGCTGAATGTCAAAGCCAGCACTGGTTACCTGCACTGCAACGCAGGTAGAAGCACTACCAGGGTGCTGAGCGAGAGTTGAGAAATGGAAAGTTCATTCCAAGAGGTGTCAAGACCCAGGAAGCTTCCAGAATCTTCCTCAATGACACTTGCCTCAGTGAATTCGACTGGTGATGAGTAAGAGGTTCCCAATCTCCAAGTGGAAGCAAGAACCTCCAAGTGGAATCAAGAACTGACAGAGGGAGAGGACACTAGTCAGATCTCAAGCTGACTCATCCTCTCTCCAAACATCTATATATGGATCTCTCCTCCATGAGATCTAGAGGTTGGGGGCTGGAATTTTGTTATTGCAAAGAATTGTTGTTGGTTTGAGATTGGAATCATTGGGTGCTTAATGCTTTGAAGGGGGTGAAGATAGGAATTCCATTTGCTGGGAAGGAGATGCTGGATTGGAGCCCTCTGGGTTGTATCTCTTCCTGAACCTTGTTATTCATCAATAAAGCTATCTTGGTTTCTCCTATATACTGGTGTATCTTTGATGTATGATTGCATTAGTATGTTTAGTTTATTTCTAATCCTGAACTAGTTATGAATATGAATCCATGTCTTGTGTAGTGTTCTCTTCTTGTGATCTTGCAGAAACCTCTTGAATCTGGGCGAGCGAGAAGGCAAGTAGCTAGGAACCCTCAAAGAGAAGAGAGATCGGATCGAGGGACAAACGGAAAACACCGGTTAGTCCATCTATCTCTCTTCATTCTTAATTCATAAAGGAAGAATACTAGAATAGTTGTCTCTGTTTGTTGCTAAGGCACTGTCACACCTTAGGTGGATAGGATCGTCCTGCATAGGCATTTTTCCCCACAACAAATAGTTCTATGGTTCCTGAAAATGGAGTAGAGAATCTAGTGGTCTCTGGAGAGAAGACCATGTTGTGGCATCAAAGGCTTGGACATATTGGAGAGAAGGGCCTTCGAATACTTCATGGTAAAGGTATGGTAGAAGGTATGAATAATAGCTCTCTGGATTTTGATTTCTGTGAAAATTGTGTATATGGGAAGCAGAATCGAGTGAGTTTCCCCTCTGGTGGTAAGAGGACGAAACAAATATTAGAGCTTGTGCACAGTGATGTGTTTGGACCTGTGAAGGTTCCATCACTGGGTAAGTCTGGGTACTATGTATCATTCATAGATGACTTCTCAAGGAATACATGGATATATTTTCTTAAGAAGAAATCTGAAGTCTTTGACAGGTTTAAAGAATTTAAGGCTCTGGTGGAAAATCAGACAGAGAAGAAGATAAATGTGCTGAGGACAGATAATGGTGGAGAATTTTGCAGCAAGGAATTTGAAGAATTTTATAAGAAGTGTGGTATAGCACGGCAGAAGACTACTCCATATACACCTCAGCAAAATGGAGTCGCAAAAAGAATGAACAAGACGTTGATGGAAAGGGCAAGAAGCATGCTCAGTGGTGCCGGGTTAGGACAGGAATTCTAGGCAGAGGCAGTGGATACTGCATGTTACCTGATCAACAGATCACCTTCATCAGCGTTGGAGGATAAGACTCCACAAGAAGTATGGACTGGTAAGAAACCCTCTCTTTCACATCTAAGGGTATTTGGATGTGATGCATATGTACATGTTCCAAAGGAGAAACGAACCTAGTTGGATAGTAAATCTGAAAAGTGCATCTTTATTGGGTATAAGGATGGTTTAAAGGGTTATAAGCTTTGGAACCCAGTCACACGGAAGGTTGTGTACAACCGAGATGTGTTGTTCAGAGAGGTAAAATATGTTATTCAACATGAAGTCCAACCAAAGGAACCTGAGAAGATAGAGTTTGAGCCAAAAAGAGGAAGAATCAGACTCTACAGCAGAGGAGGAATCAGAAGATGAAGAGCCACAAACTCCGGCTGTGAGAAGATCAGTTCGAGAAAGAAGGCAGCCAAAAAGGTATAGTCCATCTGCTTTTAGTTCAAATTTTGCATTGTTTGTTACTGATAATGATCCCAGAACTGTGAAGGAAGCAGTGGATTCAGAGGATGGAAAACTCTGGAAAGAGGCCATGGTCGATGAAATGGCATCTTTGCACAAAAATGAGGCTTTGGATCTGGTGGAGTTGCCGGCTGGAAGGAAACCCATTGGCAGCAAATGGGTGTTCAAGAAGAAGACAAATGCAAAAGGAAAGGTGGAGAAATACAAAGCTCGGTTGGTAGCAAAAGGTTATTCCCAGGTGCCAGGAATTGATTTTGGTGATATTTTTTCTCCTGTTGCCAAGGTAACTTCTATTAGATTACTTTTATCTGTTGCTGCTGCTTTTGATTTTGAGGTAGAATAGATGGATGTGAAGACAACATTTCTTCACAGGGATTTGGAAGAGGAAATATACATGAAGCAACCTGAAGGCTTTGCGGTGAAGGGTAAGAAATAACCGGTATGCAAGTTAAAGAAGTCTCTGTATGAGTTAAAACAGTCACCAAGGATGTGGTATCAGAAATTTGATACATTTATACGGGGACTTGGCTTCACCAGAAGCAAAGCAGATCATTGTGTGTATTTTAAATTAATTGGTGACCGTATTATTTATCTGGTCTTGTATGTGGATGATATGTTGCTGGTTGGAAATGACAAAGAAATTATCCAGGATTTGAAGACCCAATTGTCCTCCAAATTCGACATGAAAGATCTTGGTGCTGCAAACTATATTTTGGGCATGGAAATTAAAAGAGATCGGTCAAAGAGGAAACTCTAGTTAAACCAGAGGAAGTATGTCGAGACAATACTCCAGAGGTTTAATATGCAGGATAGTAAACCGGTGAAGGTTCCTATTCTTGTAGGTGTGAGGTTATCTGCTGAACAGTGTCCCAAGACACAAGAAGAGGAAGAGGACATGTCCCATGTTCCATATGCAAGTGCAGTGGGTAGCCTGATGTATGCAATGGTCTGTACTAGACCAGACATTGCACATGCAGTGGGAGTATTGAGCAGGTTTATGTCAAAACCTGGGAAGGAGCACTGGACAGCAGTGAAGCGGGTTTTCAGGTATTTGCGTGGCACTAGTGATTATGGTTTGTGCTACGAAGGAAGACCAGGATTGGACAGAGTGTTGGATATTCATCGCTTTGTTGATGCAGACTGGGTTGGAGATCTAGATCAGAGGAGATCTACAAGTGGCTATGTGTTTAACCTATTTGGAGGTGCAGTCAGTTGGATGAGTAAGAAACAATCTGTAGTGGCACTATCAACTACAGAGGTAGAATACATGGCAGCCACTCATGCAAGCAAGGAAGTAGTTTCGTTGCAGAGATTGTGTTCAAGTATGGGGTTAGTACAGGGAGCTATAAGAATAGACTGTGACAGCCAAAGTGCAATTTTATTGGCAAAGAACCCTGCTTATCATTCAAAGACAAAGCACATTGATGTTCAGTATCACTTTGTGATGGATATGATAGAAGACAGAAAGGTGTTGCTGGTAAAGGTGGACACGTTGAAGAATACTGTAGATGCATTGACAAAATCTGTGAGCTCTGAGAAGTTCTCTTGGTGTAGAGAAGCAATGGGAATCTCAGGGCTGAGAAAATGACTAAGCTCTCTTGTGGCCCCCCGTGGAAAGAAAACAACAAGTGGGAGATTGTTGGGTTGTGTTATATTCTTTCCACGTAGTTAATAGGGGGTTTGAAGGGCACCTGTAACCCCACTTTATGGGGTTCGGGGCAGCGCCCCGGAAAATTTTGGTTTTGGACCATATGTTAGGTTGGGCGGACCCACCTATGGTTTTGTCCGTGATTTTCGCACATGTTTTTTGGACGCGATGGTTTTCGGTCCATGGTATTGGATGCGATGGTTTTCGGTCCATGGTATTGGATGCTTCAGCATGTATAAATATGTATTGTAACATTGAAAGGAACATAATGAAAAATCAAGCTGGTAGTCCCGGTTTTGGGATCCAGGGAAAAATCTCTATGCATATGTGTTTTATGGGTTATGCTCTCGCATTGTTTATTTTCTTTGTTTAAGAATTCGTATGCAGGTAATTTCTGTACAGGGTTAAAACCTACATTGTTGATTGCTTCAACTTGTCCGTTGGCTTGCGGGTAATATGGAGTAGAGCTGTCATGAGACAACCCTAATTTGGCAGCTAATTTGACCATCATGTGATTGCAAAAATGCGATCCATGATCTGTGACTATAGCTTGTGGGACGCCGAATATGGCGACTACATGATTGAAAAAGAAGAGGGCAGTTGTTCAACCAGTATTATCTAATGTAGGCATCGCCTCGACCCATTTGGTAAAATAGTCAACTGCGACTATGATATACCCATGCCCCCCGGTCGAGGTGGGGTTACATGTCATGAAATCGATGCCCCATTTGGCGAATGGCCCGACAGCAACTATTGGCTGCAGAGGTGCGGGTGGTCTTCTGGTTTTGCTATCGAAAATTTGACAAGCATGGCAACTTCTGACTGCGGTTATGCAATCTTTGAACATTGTTGGCCAGAAGTATATTTCTCGTAAAAAATTTTGAACTGTAGCATAACCGGATTGATGCCCCCCACACACACTTGAATGGAAATCATTCAGGACTTTTTTGGCCTCCTCATGGGTGAGGCACCTTCTCAAAACTGTATCAATACCACGACGGTAAACTGTATCACCGATGATCATGTAGTCTTTTGCTTGGTATCGAATACATTTTTGTTCGGAGCGAGAGGTATTTGGCCTATATTTTTGGGTTTGGAGATAAATGATTATATCCCCATACCACAGATTTCTTGAAGATATCAGAAACAAATTTTCGTCCACGATCGTTTCTTCGGATGTTTCATCGTTGGACGACGATGGGAGATCGCATAATAATTCTGCGAAAACCAGAGATTTCTTTGACTTGGATTTTACAAATTCCAGATCAAACTCTTGTAGAATTGCTATCCATTTTGAATATTTCCCCCCCAGCAACTGTCGCGACAATATATAAGTCATGGGGTTGCAATCTGACAGAATGGTAGTTTTTCGAAAGAGGACATAGTGTCGAAATCTCTATATCGCTTGAACAGCTGCGAGCGCTAGCTTTTCAACATAAGAATATTTGCTTTTTGTATCATTTAAGTTCTTACTTAAATAATATATAGGATGTTCAATTCCGTTGTCTTCTTGAACTAAAACCATTGCGATGGTTGTATCTGCTACAGCCAGATACAGGTTAAAGTCTTTTTGATAATCAGGAGCGTACATTAATGATGCTTTCATTAGGGATTCTTTTAAAGCATCAAAGGAAGCTTGCACAACCTGATCCCAGACAAAGGGTACTTCCTTTTTCAAAAGATGCGTATAACCTTTAGCAATTTCGGCATAATTTGGAATGAACCTCCTCAGAAAGTTTGCTTTCCCTTGGAGTTTCTGAATCTGAAGCAAATTCGAAGGTGGAGGCAAATTTATGATTGCCTGAACCTTACATGGGTCGAGACGAATCCCGTCTTTAGAGACTACAAAGCCAAGTAAACGACCAGAACTGACACAAAATACACATTTGTGTGGATTGAGTCGTATCTTGTAGTGTCGGCAACATAGAAATATCGCTCTTAAATGCTCCGGATGATCAGTTCGCTTTCGCGAATGAGCCAAAAGGTCGTCGAGGTATGGTTTTAAGATGTTTTTGATGTCATGGAAGGCATAATTCATTGCCCTCTGAAATGTTGCCCCTGCGTTCTTTAAACCAAAGGGTAATTTTCAATATGTGAATGTGACCCACGGACAAATAAATGCAGTCTTTGACTGGTCCTGTGGGCGGATATTTATTTGATTGTACCCGGAGAATCCATCCATAAATGAAAAGATTTCACATCCGGTGCATTCATCAATTATCTGGTCGATGAAGGGTGTAGGGTAGTTGTCTTTTGGACAAGCTTGATTTACATCCCTATAATCGACGCACACTCTAATTGTTCCTTGTTTTTTCATAATAGGGACAATATTCGATACCCAATCGGTTAGAGGAACAGGGTAAATGAAACCAGCATGGAGAATTTTTTCAACTTCTGCCTTGATGGCAGCGGCTTTCTTGGGGTGCACCTGCCGTAGCCATTGTCGTACTGGTTTGACATCTGGATACATCTTGATTTCGTGTTCAACGATACTCGAGTCAATGCCTGGCATTTCATTATATGACCAAGCAAAGACATCTCTGAATTCGCGAAAAAGAGCGTTATATATTTCCAGTTCTGAAGGAGAACAACATTTGCCAACATAAATATTCTCTACAACATCTTCTTTGGTTGAGATATTTATGGCGATAGTCTCTTCAATGTTGGACAAGTTTCGCTCGAAATCCACTGTGTTTACAGTATTTGATAGAAAATCAAAAACTGAAGGATGGCAAAGGTCATCAGGAGTATTTTCTTCACAATCTGGAAGAAGGGAACGTTGGTGGTAATCTTCCCATGGTGCCCCTTCAATTATCATTGATTGAACAATTCCTTCGTCATTGACATGCACTCGCGACCAAGGATCTGAAGGGGTGCCATATTCCTTAGACCTATCTATCCAAACACTTGATGAGCGTTGATTTGGGTTTGCCTCCCATGCTAGGAACATTGATTTCTACAATATTTCTGTTGGGCTTGGATTCAATACCTGCGTATGATCCATGTTGATATCGTTTCCTGAGATCTTTTTAATCGAAGATATCATATTGCAGGGTCCTACCGACGCTACTTCCACCAAATTGATTGGAGGTGGAAGGGCAAAAGTTCCCATTAAGATAGGGTCTTTTAGTAGGCCTACTCTGATATTTTGAAGCGAGTGGGAGCTTCCATGGATCATTGGAATGCTTCTCGTAACTTGAGAACCATTGGGGAGGAAGTTTTGTTGATCGACGATTGTAATCCCTCCTTGAAAGGGAAATGTAATCTTCCTAAAATAGGTCGACACAACGCAACCATTGCATATATCCATGGTCTTCCCAGTAGGATGTTGTAATCGAGATTCCTGTCGATTACTTCAACATCTATTTCTATTGTTTTCCCTCCTAGTTCCACCTTCAAGTTACTTAGAATACCATAAGGGGTATATGTTCATCTGTCAAATGCTTTTAATTTCGTCGAAGATCGCGACAAGGTTGGAGATCATAAAGTTTTCCAGCAACTCATCGACATAATATATGTAGATGCCCCCTCATCAATAATCGTTCGTTGAATAGTTTTGTTGAGGGCTTTCACTTGAATGAGAAAAGCTAGTTGAGCTGGTAACTGAGGATCGTATCCTTTATGATCAAAGGATACAAGATTGGAATCCTTTGGGTCTATCCCACCGATGGCTGATAATAAATCTTGCTTTTGGGATGGGCAATTTTGTAGTACCTCAAGGGTCGACATAGCGGATGGTGATTGAGCCAAATCTTCCACTATATTATAATGCTGTGCTGCTCTAGCATGAGGATTAAACATTGACTTGTGTACTACTCCCTTTGGCAGTTTTATTGTCAACTCAGGAATGATGGGTGGCACAACTTCTGTCGAAGTTGTTGTCGAACTACTAGGTTGATCTTTATCCTTGTTGTTCGACAGCTGTGGATTCCAATAATCTTTGTTCCTTGTCGATATCAAAGCATCATTTTGCTGTTTGGAAACCGACAACATCAGCACTTGAGACGGGGAAGCATTTCCACTGTCAACCAGATTTGTTCCTGGATTTGAAAACGGATCAGTCAATACTGCCGAGGTTTTTGGATTCTTGAAGAATTTTTTAAGCTGAACTCTATGTGGACAATCTGCGGTCCAATGATCCTCATCATATATAAAGCATGGATTTCTTGGTTTCCTATTTCCAGGAGGGTTTGCAGAAGATATTTCAGGTGATGATTCTTCCTATTTCTTCTTCTTCCCTTTGCCTTTCTTCTCACCCCCTGGTTGCTTGGTTTCTTTGCCTTTATCTGTCGATACGACATTTACTTTTGAGGCAAGAAGCTCCTCTTTTGCATTTTGACCGGAAATCTTACGGGCCTTTTTAGATGTAGCCTTTGTCGATTTCGTGTCTGTTGCACCAATCACGCCATCGCCAGCATGAGAGTCATTGTTTGATTTAGGAGGAGGAGGGACTGAGAATTCCGGTCTAGGAGCGTCAGGTATTTTATCGTAGAGCGTGCCAGACTGAGTGTAAATCAAGTCCAAATATTGCGCACGAGCGATAACCTGCTCTTCGGTGATGACTCCTCCTTTTGCCACATCTTCCGTGATGGAAGGCAATAATGACTTAATAAACCATTCAGCTAAAAGCTGATCGGGAACATACGTTTTTACCATTCTACGACGACGTCGCCACTCATGTATATGATTAGATATGTGAGTGGCCGTTGTTTGTTTGAAATTGGTAAGAAGTTTTGTTCCCATTTTGTACCTTATCGATAACTGAAAGTGGGTTAAAAAGGTTGTGGCTAGGGTACTGAAGTTTTCAAATGAAGCTTTGGGCAATTCGATATACCATTTTGCTGCCAGACCAGTTAACGTCCTCTGAAAAAGGCGAAGCCTAATCGAATCATCGTTTAAGGTGTTTGATGAATACCACATATGAAAGGTCATCACATGATTCAACGGATCTTCACCTGGATTTCCATTAAATTTAGGAATATCTGATGGAAGTTTATGCGGAATCGCTGGCCACCAAGGGGCGTAAGTGATTGGATCATTTGTTAACCGATTTAAATTAGGTAACTCTAAAGTCGCCACGAAGGGTAACTGTTGATTCAGGTTAGGTGAAGCATACGCAGGATAAGATGGGATTTCCTGAGAAGTTGGTCTTTGCATACCAGCATAATGCATTTGATGTTGGTAAGTTTGGTAAGGTTGGTCGGCATGTCCATTGTAGAATGGTTGGTTTTGACCTTTTTGAATATACGGCTGCCCACTATTTGCAAAGATTTGTTGCTCAGAACCTTGGTATACTTGTTGGAACTACGGCTGTTGGTATTGCACTAGCCATGGTTGTGAAGCCATGTGTTGTTTCCTGATACTAACCGTTTGACCAAGATGAGGAGTAATGGTACCCATTTGGACCTGTGTCATTCCACCAGTTGGCGATTGTGGTTGAGTTGCAGGGTCAAGAGGCTGTTGCATTACAACCTGAGAAACCTGAGGTTAGCATACAATAGGCAGCGCTTGAACTTGCGACACCATCACAATAGCTGGTGTAGTTGGTATAATTGACATAGGTAAACATTGTTGCATCGAATATACAACTCTTTGTCGTTGAGGTAGTATCAGTACCCAACCGCTTGACGTAATTCCAGCATAACCCGAATTTTGTTGTGAACTCCCGTATGGTTGTCCTCCCGGAGGGGACAATGAAAGGGTATATTGCCCCCCATACGGTGGTAATTCGGTACTTAAGGGAATGGTTTGCACTTGAGGGTAGGACTGCCCAAATTGACCTCCAAATGGATCAATTTGTTGAGACTCAACATAAGAGTTTCTGGATATTATTCCGGATGAACAAACAGGAACAGACCATACCATCGAAATGGACCCTGAGTGGGCTCCTTCTAGCGATTGAGAGCTAGTTGGGACGAATGGTATACCGGCGAACATTGTTGGAGTGATAGCAGGAAGTTCTGCAGTCACTGTGTCAGAGGACACAGTCCTAGATGTTGATGGTTGTTCAGACATTTCTAGTCTATCCAAAAGATTACCTAGCGATTCTACAGGAGCTTCCATTGGTGGTAGACTAATTTCTGATGAAGAAGGATACAGAGTGATCCCGACTCCAAATTGCGATGGAGTACTAGATGGAGGATTTCAACAATCTCTTCTATAGCAATCAGACCAAGTGGAAGGGGTAGACCGTTAGGTCCGTAGAATATTTCTGGTGCCGAAGAAGGGATGGAATCTGCAGTGACAGATGTTTGGGGAACAACACTCTCCGAACCGGTTGTAGATGGAACTGGTTCAGTGATACAAGTGTTTACCCTCAGACTAGGATCAGTACTACTATCCTTTGGTGGCTGCTGAACTTCTTCTGTAAAGGCAGGGATACCAGAAATGTTTGGAGTAACCGGAGTCTATGATGTTGTTGGAACACTTGTTCTAACTTTACCAGGAGATTTGGAACCGGTTAAACAAGTTCACTTTGTCCGTAATAGCTTCGATTCCGGAGACAAAGACGGTTTACTCGTAAGCCTCTGCGAACTACGGGGTTTCAATTGACTTTCTTCCACGATTGTGGATTACTCGATCAACTAAAAATCAAGGGGAAGTATGTTTCTGAATTAGATGAATTTTAGACGCTTTGACACAACTTGTTTTTTCAATTTTTAAGAGTCGAGAAAAAACAAAAGATGACTCTAGTCGCATTCGATTTTTAATGAGCCTGAAGTGACAAGTGCTCAGATGGACCTTTTCCATTAAGGAGTCTGAAAAGGAACGAAAGGGACTGCTCTGGAAATCTGGGTAGAGGTATTACCAAACCAATCACAAAACTGTAGAATACTTTTTACAGTACGGCAGTCAATCTTCCCGAATGTTGTGTTCAATGCATTGCGATCGATAGGGCGGCAGACACGGCTTCCTATGGATAAAGGATTAAGCCTATTGTGGTCTCCCAAAATATACTTGACGGTACGTGGGAGCACAAGTCCGTACTAGCACTTATCGTCTCAAAGTGGAGGAATCACCCAACCATCAGTGAGAACAACAGTTACCAGGCTTTACGACGTCGGAATACATCTCTAGCCTAGACTTCTAGATGTTGTGCGTTAGGTTCCAAAGCGTTGTTAGATTCATTAAATTTATTTTATAGTTGATCTTTCTTAAGAAATTTTCCTTTTAGGTTCACCACGAGATGTAGATGTACAATTCCTAAAATGCAATCTAAGATGATAAACAGTCTTTTATCTTCCTTGTGCAATGAAAATCCTAGCTACTAAGGAAAGAGAGACAATATTCTTTCACAAAGAACAAAGAGCACACACTAAATGCATTGTCCTAAATCAAACCAATCAAACAATGTAAATGCAAATGCACATGCATGTATTTGTTTTCAGCTTTCTTATTATGTGAATGGTAAAAAGAAAGCTAATGCGCAAATCTGAATTACTTTTCAAGCGACAATTACTAACAAGTTTCTTTTCAAAATCAAAATGGAGACAATCACAACACTTTACGATTTGGAAATGAATACTTGCTTTCGACACTAGAAAAACTACAAATTCAGACCAAATACAATAGTAACAGGGTAATCGACTATCAATAGCAACCAAACTCTTTCCTATGACTGAAAACAACACTTGCGACACTTTCAAATCAAGGGACGACAATACAATTACGTTACTTTTTGCAAAGGAGAACTGAAAATGACTCAACAAATACACAAAAACATTTACAGTTCTTTTGCACAATGGAGGCGGAATAACAGCAAGGAAAAGGGGTTTCAAACAGAGATATACTGATTACAGGCAGCAAAATTCATGAATAGAACTGAAAAGAATGAATCACAGAAACCAAAACTGAACAATGCCTAGTCTGATCAGTGCACCTGTAACACAGTGAACTTGAAATGCAGCGCACCTACTACACTCGAGAAGTGCGCTGAATTTCAGATTCACAGAACAGAACCTGCGTTGGGCCAGAGACGAGACTTTGCTTGGGTTCCGGGTCACAGTTTGCAGTTCAGTTCATGGGTTTTGGCTGAGCAAATGGTAATCAGTAATGCAACAATCAGGGGTAGATCTAAGGAGGTTCTAAGAGCTACCACGAGGGCAATTAGAGAGTTTGTGAATCAGTTGTTTAAGTCATAAACAAATCCTGGAGATTAACTGAAGCAACATTTATCTACTTTTCATTTGCATAGCAAATGCAATTCAAAAGCTACCTGGCTCGACTTCAGGCTCCGTCTGTAAGTTTATAAAATAAACAACAAGGAAGATAAACAAACAACCTAATTCGTCCCCAGTGGAGTCACCATTTTGTTACAGGGAAAAGTGTCTACACAGAACTGCTTATCCCACTAAGGTGTGGTAGCTACCTTAGAAACAAACAAAGTAAAGCTACTTTCATTTTTCCCTTATGAAATATAGATGAGAGAAGAACAAAGAAGACCAACCTCTGTCTTGCGCTAATCTCCTATTTCGATTCCTCTCTCTCTTGATAGTCTTTCGCTACTTGCTCCCTTGTATGCCGAGCTTCATAGAGTACCTGTAGGATCACAGTAGCATAACACTATACAAGAACATGGATCTATAATCATAAACAGTCTAGGATCAGATGTAAATTGACCATAGAAATGCATAAAACATAAATGACACAAGAGTATGGAGGAAAACTTGAATAGCTTTTATTGATAACCAAGAAAGAGCCAAGGGAGTTACAACCAGTTGTTCTGACCCAGCATCATCCTCTCAGCAAGTAAGCCCTTCTTCACCTCATACAAAGCTTATATCACCCAACAGTATGATGTTGTCTCCAGAAACCAACAACAATTCCTTACAAGATGCAAAATTCCAACCTCTGGATCTCTGGGATGAGGGATCCATATATAGATATCTGTAAGGGAGATGAGTCATCTTGTGATTTGATTAGTGTCTTCCCTCTGATAGTTCTTGCTTCCACTTGGAGATTGATGATCCCTTACTCATCCTTGGTTGAATTCAGAGAGGCAAGTGTCACAGGAGAAGTTTCTGGAAGATTCCATGCCTCTCCACCTCGCGGATTGACACTGCCATTTGTCACTTCTCGCCCATCGCACCCCATATAAGGGATTTTTGAAATGCAACACACCCACAAAGTGTACTTAGGTGAGATGCAATGCAATTTGCCTATGGAGTAGCTGAAATGATCTTGTTTTGACCAGTTTTGAGCAGTTTTTCATGGAGAACTTCTGGGAGAAGCTGTAATTAGTTTACCTTGTTCCTTTAGGGGTTAGAACAACAATTTTAGGGACTTAGGAGCCCTTGGTTTAGGGACATTTCATGCTTGGGGTTGCAATGCCCAAAAATGTCTATAACACACTCCAAGGTGCTAAGTGGTGGAAGCATTGGGGTTACCAGGAGCATTGGGGATTATGTCATAAAGAGTGCCAGACTGTGAATATATCAGATCTAAGTGTTGGGCAAGACATAAGGATTGGTATTTTGTAACGCACCACCAAGAGCGACATCTCTAACAATTTGTGGGAGTAAGGACTTACAAAACCAGTCCGTTAAGAGAAAGTCTGGGATGGGAGCTTTGACTAACCTCTGCTTATGTCTCCATTCATCAATATGATCAGAGATGTGGGTGGCGATATCTTGACGAAATGAAGTGAGAATCTCTATCCCAGTCTCATAGCAGATAGGTAGCTGGAAATGCTTTAGTAATTCCATTGCTAAAGTATCAAAGGTGTTTACTGACATGCGTGGTAACTCAATATACCATTTCATTGCATTGCCAGTGAAGGTACGAGGAAAAAGACGTAATCAGACACTATCGTCCATCATAGAGTTTGAAACACACCCAAGATGGTAGGTAGTGATATGGGTTCCCAGATCCTCCCCTTGTTTTCCATCGAACTTTGGGATGTCCGTTTGTATTTTATGCGGGATCGACGACCATTGTAAGTTGTGATAGATGGGGTCATTTGTCAACTTTTATAAGCTGGGGATATCCAATGTTGCCAAAAACGGCAGAGAGTTAGGTGCCCTCGACTCGGACCATGGTGATGACGGATGATCTGAGGAGCTTTGTGCTCCTCCCATCATTTGGTTCCCCATGGTGTATATGGGTTGCGTGGTGTAGCAATTGCTTTGAGGTATGGTGTTGTAGAGTGGATTTCCATGAGGATTTTGATACTGGGTTATGGAATTGCCCCCAGTATAAGCAGTGCCCCCTTGACTCATTTGAGTATGTGAGATGGGTTCCCCCATGGACTAGTTGGGAACCCCTTGTGGATTCTCGCCCGACACAAAACTGACCATTTGGCCTTGATTGATAGAGGGAACACTCATGTCTATTATGACTGACCATGCATGCCTGAGAATGGAGGGAGAACTGTTACATTCCCTACTGGCATGTGAATATTGGGAACCCCCCCAGGTATATGAATCTGGGGGTTTGAACTGTACATTAGCGGCCGACCATGTTGTTGGTAAACGAGAACCGCACCCATAGTTCCACATTGAGTGTTATAAGGAGCACTATATGCGGAACTTGTCAAAGGTATGCAGTGTGGCACCATAGGGGTGGAGCCTGGCATCTACTGGTTTCCACTCATAGAAGGTGTCGTGTGAGTGGTTGTACCTGGGACAAATGGAATAGCGGGATTCCACATTACCGGTGTTGTGATGACTATCGACTGGGGGAGTGGTGAAGGACCAAAAGTGTCCCTAAAGTTCCACAACCCATTAGGCGTCGACTGGATAGATGGAAATGTTCCAACTACCGAAGCAGGAAGTACAGGTACCACAAGAGCCAAGACAGGTTCCAACGGATCCGTGAGCGAAGGGTTAAAGGGGGGAAGAAATCCCTCGGTGAAGAAATCCTCCGGCAAACTTGAATCGTCGGTTGTCCAAACAGATCCCGTGTGAGATCTAGGAGACTGATCCCTCGAAGATGAGGAATCTAGTTCAGTGGAACTCGGCGGATCTTCCACAATGAGTGGAGGAAGTCCTAACAATCATCTAGAGTGATGACGAGGGCCAGATGTAGCCACAGTGACCGTTAATTTTATCAATAAATTTTTATCGTGATATTCTTTAAAGTCTCAAATGATAGCACTTAGGTACCTAAATAAATATAAAAAATACACTAAATGGATCAATCAGCAAACAGAGGGAAATTACCTCATCTGATAAGCACCGATCACCGGAGATGAAACCCGGTCTCTCAATGAATAACAGAGAAGGATGGCCAAATGTACGGTTACAATTACTCTAGAGTTTCGCTCGAACCTCAGATTGAGGGGCCAAGTACTCTCGTGAAGACGAGCACCCTCCCAAAAACTGAAGACAGAGTAGATCCGTCTGTGTTAGGTACCAAGACAACCCTTCCCAGTCACCTTGTGTAAGTACCTAGAAGTTTGGCCACTAGAGATACCTCAAATCATAGACATCCCCGGGGGGACATAGTCGTAGACAGCACACTGTGTGGGAAGGATACCTAAGTCCCCGACTCAGTTCCGAAATCCCTGAAGGGACCCCTAATACATAAAATGCCCAAAGGATTTATAAGAGAAGGCAGGCCACCTTCAATTACAATCTGATGTTGTCTCATATTTCGTTCTGATGTTGTCTCATATTTCGCTCTGTTGTTAGTGGAGTGGTCCCGGTAATATGAGTGCAGAAGGAATTTTTCGCTCGTTAACGACACTAGTTTTGGTTTTCAACCTTGGGAAGTTCACTCACATGCTTATCCCAAGATCCTAGCCTAGCTAAAGTTGGTTTGCTCAAAAGAGTAATTGATTGATTTTAATGTAAATTTTATGTGTACTTGATTATTGTCTTTGGTAGGGGTGTTGACGTATGAAATATGGTGAGACTCTTGAATCAATAAATCATGCAAAATAATGCTCTAAAAAAAAAAATCAATTTGTTGCAAACAAGCTTTATTCTACTATTCATATTTTTCGCATATTCATAGATTCGTCTGTGCATCTATAGTCTTTCAACACATGCATAACCAAAAGATTCTTTTCCAATATTTCCTAACTATAAAAAAACAAAATGAAGAAACTCACAACTATTTAAACAGAAGGATGAATACAAATTATCAGTCTTTCTTTAAGAAAAAAATGTTTTTTAAGCGAGAAAAAACAAAACTTTTTCCTAAAAATAAATTTCTAGGACACCAATTTTGCTGACATAATACAGTTACAGATCTTATTTCAGCCCATGAGAATATTTTCCATCCCTTTTGTTCCACAGACACTACTGGAAATCAAGAGAAAGGGAGACTAATGCTCTGTAATAGTGGCTACAGAGAGTTAGTAGGGTCACTAACGCTCCCTGTACACAGGCACAGTGCTTTATAAAGCTTTGTGTAGCCTGGTAACCTGCGTTAGTGTGGGAAATCTTTCACAACAAGGGTTTCCAAGATCAGTTTCTGAGGTGAATGTATACTAGTAGGATGCAGCAAGATATTTGGTGGATCAGAAAAAGGATTGCTGAAGAATAGGGAGCTCTTGGAAGGAAGAGAGAACAGAGAAGAGTCTGGGTAAACCGGGAACTAGATGTATAGTCCCCAACGGAGTCACCAATTCTGCTATGGGGTAAAATGCATGGTGTATGGAGAATAAAAACTACCCTCAAAGGCATTCCCGGGACCTTCGACAAACTGTAAGATTATCTGCAGAAGCTACCAAGTTATACACATGTTCATCTATCAAATATCAGTTAACAAAGTATGGAAAGAGGATTACCTCAAGTCTCCTTCTAGATTTGTTTGAAGATCTCAATGCAGCCAAGAAGAAATCCTTCAAAGTCGGCTCCAAATCAATTCCTGCACAAAGGAAAGGCAAACACAATCACAACATACAATCATGAAAACTAATATAAGAATGCACAATGAACATCTATTTGCATACAACTAAACCACTCATCTAAACAAGTATAGAATGAACAACTTAATGAACAAAGGTTACCGGCAACATGGAGTAGGGAACACAACTGCAGTTCTGTATTAATAACGGAAGAGTGATTACAACCATCCATTGTATCATTCTTCCTTTGCCCCTTCTTCTTCTCTCTCTCTCTCTCTCTCTCTCTCTCTCTCTCTCTTTCAGCTCACTTCTTCAAGTATATGACAGTTCACAATAACTTAGTAGGCTATCCTTTCAAATTCTATGACCCCTTTCACAATGGCCCTCTCAATGCTTATGTAGCAATCTAGTTAGGGTTTCCAAGCTCTTCATAGAGTTCAATAGGGAAAAAGCAATGAACCTGCCCTGCTTTCCAGCTCTTTCCCATTTGCCTTCTTTTTCAGATTGGAATTTCCCCAAATAGTTTGATTTTTGGGAATTTCCTTGCTTTTCTTGAGCAAATTTAGGGATAAATATCTAGATATTTGTGAGCAGATTCGTTGGTTTGACCCATTGAACTTCCCTTAGTTTCACTAACGCTGCCCCTAGTCTAACAACTTGAGTTAGCAGGGTCACTAACACACCCATAGGCTTGGTAATAAGCTTTATAAAGCAGGTTTACAGTGTGCAACCAGCTTTAGTGCAAAGTCAAGGCCTGTAATTGTGGTCTTTTCTTCAGTCATGTTGTCTTTCACCTCTGAGTTGATGAGGAGGTCATTTTGTTGTATAACACTAACCCTTTCAGAAGTATTGTTCGATTCTTTGATCATGATGGCTTCTACACTAGCTTGTGTGAAAGAGGTAGTCCCTACCATTCTCTTGATCGATCAAAACACATTCCAAAGCAAGTCAAATTAGTTGTTTTGATTGGGGATGAGGGGTATATTGATGGACAAGTAATATAACTGTCAGAGTTTAAGTTTCATCTTTGGTGTTCCTCTACTGCCAGTAAGCCTAGATAGTACGCTGACAGAGTCACGCAAGAACACAAGCATCACTCCATTGCTAGTGAGCTTGGTCAGTACCCCAGCGAAGTTACTTGTATCACCTCTCTACGTAGGAATCCTTTCTCTTCTTTCACCTTATTGATTTTTCATTTTTTTCTTTTTTCAAAGAACTATGCATAGGCACTTATTTATTTTAGAGGTGGAAGAGGGATCTCAATTTATTAAGAGAATAATAGGTTGTTCCTTCAAAGAATTATGTTATAAATACCTCTAACGTACATGTTAAGGTTTCCCCCCTCACCTTACTCTACTTGACTAAGTTGATAAGGGTTAACCCAAAAGAACCGATTAAAGTAGGCAGTGCTAGTTAATAGTGCAAGCATTGTGTTTTCACCAAGACTCACTCTGAACAAAACATATTTTCCTTCGAGGCATCATTGAATAAAGACAACAAGCTCTTCATAAAGAAAGATGACAACAGATAACCAGATGTTGATAGTTGTACAAGTCCTCTTAGATTTTTCTAGCTTGTCTCTAGAGCCAAACGCGGTTTCATGTAAGGCTAACCTACGGCCATGAGAAAGAAAAGATAGCAAAAATCAAAAAGTAGAAGTAAAGCGAAAGAAAAACAAGTAAGAAAAGCAAGCAAGAAATCAAACCAAACCAAGTCAACAAGCAAAGAAAACATGCAAACCAGGAGCAAAGCAAAGCAAGAAAGAAAACACTACTACTCCTATGCTAAACAGTGCATGGGCCTACTCACATGAAGTGATATTTCCAATGCAGCCACCGATGCATTGGCTGGTCCATGTTGGCGAAGGCCTGGTAAACAAGAAATATATGCATGTAAACCAGTGAACAAGAAATATATATTAGCGAAGACCAACGCGCTCCAAGTTTTAAAGCATCCATGGAAAAGAAAAGAGCGAATGCACAAGACAAACATTCTACGAACTTAACATGGTGCTATGATACACTGCGTTCAGATGATAAGCATGCGCACTCTCATGACTGTGACAGAAAAGGAAATATGAGAAAGAGAGACAATGTACGCCTTGCAAGTGTGCTTGTGGTGTATGACTCCTCCAGTGCATGAGCGATGGGATCATGTGATTCAGGTGGAGGAAGTGAAATTTGTCTATTGGATTGATCTTCAATGCATACAAATGAGTGAGGAGGAGCCTTGGGTGTTTCAAAAAATTTCTGATTGAAAGTGGAACTAGCTGATGAGCCCCAAAAATGGGTAACTCATTGGGCTCATTTTGCCTATTATTATCGATTAATCCACCATTATTCACAGTTCTATGCATGCTTTTGAATATATTTATGTTAATTGAATGAATGAGAATAGTCACTTGACCACAAAATCTAATACATGTTTATTGCAGATTTTTGGACATCTTTTGGACCAAGGTCAAGCATTTATGAGCCAGTTGACAGCCAAATACAAAGTAACAAGGCTGAGGATTTGTAGGAAGTGTGTCTCCAGTACTAAATGTCCCCTTCCTCGAGTTCTCCACCATCAGCTCGGAGTTCAACAGCCCACCAAAGATGATTTCAAGGGGTAGCCGAGCAGATTTTGTGAAGTGGCTAATCAACTGCAGTCTTGAGCAGCCAAGCTCCTAAAGTTAAGGAGGGTTGTTGGGAGTCCTCGTAGTGCATAAGTAGGAAGGCTTCAAGACTTAGTAGTTTAGCCATTGAACAGTTTCTTTTCGCACTTGAGTGCAGCTCTGCATTTCAGCTCAACTTCGAGCTTTTGTTATAAACAGTTTTGTGACATGATTATCTTTTAAGTAATGGAGATAAATTTCACCTGGTACCAGCTCTGAGCTTTCTTAGGAGGTTGTAGCTCTTAGGGTTGGGCCCAACCCAAGTTCCAGTACCTCCTTTGTGTACTTTTATGTGTCTTTGCTGCATTCATAGAATAATTTTTGCTATTTTGGTTAAAATCTTGTTATGTTGCTTAGGTTGTTTTTGATGATTAAAGTAGTTTTTCATACTTCAGGTTAATTTGATAGTTTGGTAAAGGAAAGGATATGCAAAAATTCCATCAAGCAATCCTTGATCCCATCTCTCCCTCCTTGGGACCATGAGCTAAGACCAAGGCATACTTGCCGCCACAAAAACACTGTTTTTTCCTCTTCATGCAATTGCTAGTGTTAGATTTTTAGTTAGAAAAGTTGATACATTGTACTTGCATGTTTAAGATCTGTTCTTTCTTAGTTTCCATAGTTATCTTGCATGATTTCCTATGTATAACCTTCTGTTCATCATGTTTCTGGTTTTTAGGTCAGATTAGGTTAAAATAACTAGATCTTTGGTTGTCCTAGTCTTTGTTCTATCAGTTTTGGAAAATAGTGTGTAGAACACATGTAATACCTCCCTTCCTATCCTCCCTCCATCGTACAACTTGCTCCAACCCCTAACCCAAGATTCCTACCCTTCATTTGCCACACTTTTCCCAATTTTCCCTAATTCCTACATTCTTATGCAGCATTGCTCCTTCCATCCTTAAACGAATCCAACCACCTTAATCACTCCTTAGCCTCATTTACCAGGTGCTAGGCCCCTTCACATCCTCATCCATCCTCCATTTCCACTTTCCCATCGTTTTTCCACCATCAACCCTCCAAAATCCTCTTTCGGATCTTCCTGTAGAACATCTTGTAGAACCCCTGCAGACTTCTTGTAGAAGTTCATGTGAGCGGTTTTTCTAGATCTGATCACTGTGAAACTCTGTGGAAGGGTTCTAGGGACCCCTTAGGCCCTCTTCTCACCTTCCCAACCTCCTGCCAGTGCCTACCCCATTTCCTTTCGTCAATCAACCTCTGCACAGTAAAAAATAGTTAAAGCGTATGCATAATAATTCTGCAAAATTACTCAAAAATGCAAAAAGATGTTTTTTCCATATTTTATTACAGAAGTAGCTTAGTCACATGCATTTTACCTTTCTAAAATTCAATGGCATCCATTTCCACTACTTTCATCTCTTTTCTTGCACCAGTAGGGCTAGTTGGTAAAAACTAGGGTTTGCTAGGGTTTGCATTTCTTTTCAGCTTTCAGCTTCTTTCTGCAAGTAGACTAGCCTCTTTTGAGTTAGATTTCATCCATCACAGTTAAAAGCTTCTTCTAAGAGCTCATAGAAGTTGGCTTAAGCTCCTAGCAGACTTGTGCCAGCTGATCAGGTGACAACCTGCGGCAAGAGCTAGTACGTGTGCATATAGCACCGTCGCTTCCAAGTTTGTTACGAACAACCGGGTTGATAAAAATAAAGAAGGGAGTCCCAGGAGTTGCAGCATCATTGCTGCAATACTGGAGCCCACCATATTTTTGGCACCATTTCCGGGGAAGCATCAGAGTATTTGTGATTGCTGATTTTCTTCTATTTTCTACTGCAGCCTTCTGCTAAGTAGTTTATTTCAGCAAGAGTAGAGTAGTTGTTTCATTTCCATTCTCCAATTTCAATTTCCTGCTTTCCTAGACTAGCATTTCAATTCTGCAAGCATAGATTAGCATTTCAATTTCGCAATTTCAATTCTGCAAGCGTAGATTAGCATTTCAATTTCACAATTTCAATTCTGCAAAGTTTACTTTAGTTAGTTACAATTTTTTGTTCAATCAATTTCATTTTTGCAGGTACAAGCAGAGAAAACCAAAAATCAACCAAAAATATTTCATTTCATGCCTCGAAGGAACAGAGACAATTCAGGAAAATTCTTACCCAACACCCCCACCACATCACTGAGTCACCCTTCTCTCTTCTTTGGTGGCAATGAACCTCCATAGATACACGAAGATCCTCTAACAGAAGAAGAGCAAGAAAACATTCCTCCTGAGATCATGGCCGAACACAGGAATGGCATAGGTGATGAGGAGAGAATAGAAGGTGCCTTTCCCATCCAAGAGACCAATGGGGACATAAAAATGAAAAACATAAGTCCCTCAGCCTTACCTCACTTCCATGGATTGACCACTAAAGACCCTGATACCTTCTTGTTTGAGTTTGTTGTCCTTTGTCGAACTTATGACTATGCAGAAGATAAGAAGAATTTGAAACTCTTTCCCTCTACCCTCAAGGATGCAGCACTGCGCTGGTTCATGGGGTTACCTGGAAACAGTATCACAACTTGGGCTCAGATGCAGCAAGCCTTTAACAAAAAATATTGGGATTACTTTAGGTTAAAGGAAATGAAGGGAGAAATCTTTCGGATGACCATGGGAAGCAATGAGTCTTTAGAAGATTACGAGGAAAGGTTCCAACTCAGTTATAAAAGGGCCAGGTGCACACTTGACCCCGACTCTCTGAAGCTGGTTCTCCTCCAAGGAATCCCTAAAGACCTTCTATATACCCTCCATTTGCTGGCTAGAGGAGACATCTACCAACTACCTTATGATGACATAAAGACTGTGTTTAGAAACCATTCTAGGGAAGCCCAGAAAAGAGGTTGGGGGAATCAACTTTCAACCAGCGCCACCTTCTCCAAACATGAGTTTGAAAATCAGATGGAAGACCTTAAAAGTGAGATGAGACAGACCATTGCCATGCAACTAGATACTTGGCCATATTTTGTCCCAAATGTATAAGGAAACATCCTCAAAACGAGTGTCCATTGCACTCAGTGGAGATATGTTTCATTTGTGAGGAAGACCACCCTACAAACCAATGCCCAACCTGTTAACACCCAGGTTGTTCCCTATGACTCCCAAGGGAATACGGCCGGGGTAACCACTAACCAATCTTTTAATCACTGTTTCTAGCCAAACTGTGATCAGAGAGGGCTCTCTCTTTATGACTTTGTATCTGTAATGATAGTGTTTTAGGCTAGGTATTGAGCACAGATTTTGTTTATGTTTTGGTTGATGAATTTCTTTCAGATCTTTGTGATGTAGTTTTCAAAGAGTTGAGTACCATTGGGCAATGGAGTCTATGGCTGTATGTGCTTACAACTTTGAGATGAAACAGTGTGACTTGCAGGGCCATTTGAGTGCTTGGTAGAACAAATTTTGATTAAATGACAAGAAACATGTAAGACAAACAGTGAAAGCATTCAAGAATTTTCACTCATTGTTTAAATGTCTCCACTAAACTGGTTATGAGAAAGGACAGATGTCACAGGGGCAAACTTGAATCCCTGAGAATGTCTATCACAGCGAAAGATACAGTTTTAGAGTGTAGCAACTAAGAATTACACTTCTGTTACTGTATTTGAGGAAAACATGGATAATAGCTCAGTTTGAGTTCAGGGTAATCATGGATTAAGTCCTGGAACCATTCTTCTACTTTGCTATTAAGTGTAAAACATTTAAGCAATAAAAGAGAACAAAAGACTCGAAAATATGTAATACAGAGATTTGAGAAAACTTATTGTTTTATGAAACACTCTGGAATCCTGCAACATTCACCATTCACCACAACGCATCAAAGTACACCAAGCCTTGGAAATTCCATTCTCCCTTTGTATTATTTCTCTGAAAATCTTACAGCAACTGAGAATTCCAAAAGGAAAATTACAACAACCCCTTCAACTTCTGTGAAGGGTGAATATATACTTGCGGTTCTTTACAAAAATATCTGAGTTCTGAGTTATCTCAGACTTAATAATCTCACCAACTTTTGAGATATTATGACCAGAAATTTATTACAGCATTGAATACAAAATAAATGCGCCTTAATGTTCTGTCAGAAGATATTTTAGCCTTTGGGATCTGCTGAGTCGGTTGAGATACTTTGATTAAATGCTGGAGAACCCGACTTTATGGCTTGTACGCCGTATTTTGGGTTTGTCACCTGTGATTGTGACTGCTGCTGTGGTGAGTCAATCGCTCTGCTGAGTTGGCTCAGCATCTGCCTCTTCCTTGTAGATTTTGTTCATCAAAATTGTGCCTGCGCATGTCTGCTTATTTACTGGAGAAAATTAGCGCTACGGGTTCTGGCCTGACAAAATTATCTGTGTTAAATTCTTCCATACTTCCTGTGTGGGCAATTGATGATTTATGATTGCCCCCATAGTCTCATCTGCTTCAGTATACTTAAAGAAATTTGGTGGTGTATCAAACAGATGATCAATTTCATTCATAATAAAAAACAGATTATCCACCCTATCATACAAATTCTGCCCTGATGCTGGCCCTGTGTCTGCTAAGGTACTGGGCTGTTTTGCAATCTGTGCTACTGCATGGGCATCAATCCTTTTGTAGTAATTTTCTAGGGTGAGCAGTCTTCCTACACTGCTTAGAATGCTGGGGAGGCCTCTGTTCTGTAATGCCAAGAATTTTTCCAGGAATTTATTGATTTCAGTCTGCATGTCCTGTGTTCTCCTCTCCAGTGTTCCAACTAGGCTTCTTAGTGTCAGGACTCGTTTAACTACTGAGATTGTTTCAGTCCTGTTAGTGATTCCCATGGCAGCCAGTTGAGAGCTAGTTTTGTTATTTAAAACATTGACCATCCTACTGGCAGCATCTGGCATGTGGCCAAGGCTTGCTCTTGCTCTGTGTATTTCCTTGTTCGCCTTTGTGATGAGAACTATTTGCTCATCCATAGTCTCAATATACTGCCACTGATTGGTGATGGATCGACCAATGTTGCCCCAGAGGACTGCTTTTAGTTCTGTTGTTACCTTTTCCAGTGCAAGCTCTTTTTCCAGTTCAGCTATTCTCCTTTTCAGAGCTTTTATCTCTCTCTCCTTTGCTGCCTCATTCTGCTTGCTCTTGTCAAACTTTTCATTCACTTTAGCCAAAGTTTTCTTGACTTCATCAAGCTCTTTCATTTGAGATTCAAGAACTTGGATCTCAGCTTGCAGCTTCTGCATGTCCAGACTAGGAGTCTGTTCTGTTGGTGTAGTTGTTGCTGTAGATGGTGCTGTGGATGGTGCTGTGATTCCCGTTTGCTGAGGAGGAGGAGTAGTTGTTGGAGGGACTTCCTCAAGATTAATTATCACAGGAGGAGGCTAGGAGAGTTGGCCCTCTTCTCTTTGCTTCAGTGCCGCTTGTAGTGCTGCCTTTGCAGCTTCAGTTTGTCCTAGCTGGTCTTGAATCCTAACCAGCTCCTTGTACAGGGATACCAGTAGGTCTGTAGTATCCTTTTCCTGCCTTTGCTGGGCAACCTCGTCTGTTTGCGGATGGATGGTGGCTGGGAGCTTGATTTTCTTTCTTAGGGCCGCCATGTCTGCATCCCTTATCTTCAGGAGTTCTTGGATACCTTTGACATCTTTAGGATCATGGCCTATATCTATAATTACATCTTCCAAGGACTTGATCCTATTGTCCTTGGCTTGTGATGATGCTCTTTCTAATTCCAGCTGAGAGGTTGTGTTATCCAGGCTGCTCTTTAGCTTGTAGTTCTCCAATGTCTCATCTGCCAGGGAGGCATACACCATTTCACCAGTTTGTTTATGTAATTCAATCTTATCCATAGGGTGTATGTCTTTGGCAAGAACCTCCATGTTGGTTCTTAGGTAATCCGAGGTGGATTGAGGATGCAAGGTTGTAGGCATGAAGTGGCTCATTATCATTTTGCCTTCACTTACATCGAAGGCAGACATGAGTCTCTGCTGGTTGGTAGGAGCCAGGTTCAGCAAGTGATTGTATAGCTGCACTTTAATTGGATCGCTCCTCCTCTTGATGTCAATGAACTGTTGTTTGATGCTAGACTGTCCTTCTCTGTGTTGACTGGAGGAGCTGACCTCTCCTCCTATAGTTCTGTCATGTTCATGCTGAAATGAACTAGCTGAAACTTCTCCACTGGGTGGGCCCATGCCCATTGCTTGCCTTACTGCTATATCCTCCTCTTGAGAGTCATTTAATCTTTGTCTTTTCTCTCCCCGATTGAAGGATGAGGTCAGGGGGGTCTCTCTATCCCTTTTCCTGGTCAAGTCCTCCTTTTGTGGGGTTTGGAGGACCGAGGTGTCAACCATAGTTTCTGCCCTAGGAGGCACCACTGTCTGAGCCTGCTGCTCAGTGGAGCTTGGAGGATCAATCACTTTTTCTTGTTGCAAGGGCTGCTGTTCACTAGACTGTTCCTCTTCTTGTTGCTGCCCAAGTTCTTGCTGCTCCATTTCTTCTTGCTGCTGTAGCAATGTGTCCACTTGTTCTTCTGTCAATGGAGGTGGCTGTTCCACCTGCTTCCCTTTGTCTTTGCTTGCTGTCTGTGGTGCCTTCTCGGCAGTTTGCTGCTGTGCTGTTGAAGATGTAGTGGCTGCTCCAATTTGCTTTCTGTAGGAGAGGGGCACCTGTCCACAAGTTTCCAAGTCAGCTTCCTTTTGCACATTCCTAGCCTCTCTCTCAAGTAATTCTTCATTAGTGACTTCCTCTACTAGTGTACCCTCTTCCCAATTTGATGTATTGGCATACTTTTCAATTTCAGGTTGTCTCTTGTGTGCATAGCTACCCAATTTGTATCTAATCCTCCTGAGGGAGATAGAATGATTGGGGTCATAGGGTATCCATTCAAAGCTTGTTTGCAATCTGAGGCCCTCCAGGATACTGTCTGCCTCCTTCCACCCTTCCTCTTTCCTGTTATATAGGAAGGGACCTAGCTGGCTCCTTACCTTCAATTGTGACTTCTTGTTTTTGCTCTGAAAATGAAGGTAATCTGAGTTCCCAAATTGCCTGAAATATTCCAAGGCAAAAAGCCTCATGGGGACATACCTTGGCAACCTAAATGGGTTCAATTCACAGCCATATATCCTAATGACTGTGTGGTTCTGGCAGAAGTACCAATTGCCAATGTTGTAGGCCTTATTCAAGTGGAGAATTCTCCTCATATCATCGGTTAATCTAGGAGGAGGAGTACCTTGCAGCACTGTTAGGGCTGGATGAACAAATAAATCAATAAACTCACAGTATGTATAGGGTGATACTGAGGTAGAATGAAAAACAGAGGTCCAAAAAACAACTGATCTTGGACTTCCTTGGGCATTGAGTGGCCTCAAAGGAACAGAAAAGGTGGCTGGCTGGTAAAAGAGGAATAAGTGGTATATATATGAGGTATACCTGAAAAGTCTCTCCCTCCTTAAATTCATGAACTGCTCATGGATTTTTTCTGCAATGTAGGTTGCATAGTCATAGTGTAGAGCTGGAGGCTTACCAGGAGCGAATATAGATAGCATTGCCATTATGCTGTCATCCACATCCTCCATTCCCCTGAATCCTAGGACATAGCCAATTAGATCCACCAACATTCTGCCCAACTCATTTAGATATTGATACCCAATAGGAGGGGTTCTGACTGTTTCAGAGCCTGGTCTGACAAACAATTGGTTGATTTTGATGATCTGGTCATTTGACAGTTTGCTCCCTCTGTTTATCAAATTCTGCATATATAGAGGGGTCAATTGCTTGGCAGTATGGAAGTGCAGCATCTGATTTATGCTCTCTGGGGTAATCTGGAACAGGACTAGGCCTGTGGGGCTGATGACCGCTCTTTGGGTTGGGTCATAGCATTCCTGGCAGCTGTAGATCAGTTCTGGCATAGGATTCACTTGGGGAAGGTTGTAGATGGGCAAATTTGAATCCCAAATCCCCAAGATGTCTGCCCCACTCAGGTGCTGGGCTCTTAACTCATTCATCATTTGGATATTGTATTTGGTCCCCATAGGAAACCAGTCCAGCATTTGGTAATCCATGTCTCCCAGGGCTTTCCATGCTAATTCCTGGTGAGGAGCATTGAGGGGCTTGACATTTAGAGCAATAGGGGTCTCCATAGTTCTTCAAGATGCAAGAATTGCAGGTGGACAGCTAAAATGGTAGAAACACAGAATGAAGGTGAATGCCTGTGAAAACAGTTGGTATTTTGGATGTCAGAGGGGAATTCACTCAACAGCAATTGAAATACTGTTAGTTTTTAGTAGCAGAGCTTTTCTAAGGTCTGACTGTCCTCTTCCAGCGGGTGAGTTGTATTTACTAAGGAATCTGCCGGGAAACGCAGAGTGACAGTGGTTTTGAGCGAATTACAAGTATTTAAGGCTCGGCCGGTGCTTGTTGGTCTTCACAGTCACAATGGTGGACGTGCAGATGGAAATGAACGGTGCAAATATAGTTTTTTAGGTTCCTTTATCCTTCTGAGCAATTTAAAGTTCAATGACAGTCGTATGGAGGGCAGAACACTGTAAATACCTGTAAATTGACGAGCAGAGGTCGAGTAGAGGTGCACGGTTGCTGCTGAAGAGGTCGCCCGGGCTAATTCAACAGGTTGGCGGAAATTCGAACGTAAACGGTCATGCAGAGAGACCAATAGAAACAGGAGCAAAAGTGGGAAAAACACGGTTTTTTTTGGTAAATATGGGTTTTTTACCATTTTGGCGCTTTTTAGTGATGACGTCAGCATGACGTCATTTGTGGGTCACGGTGAGGTGACGTCAGCTGACGTCATCGGGTGACATGGCAGTAGATTACTGGTCCAAGGGGGCAGTGAGGTGGCAACCACGTCAGCGGCCAGGTGGACGAATAGCGGAGGTAAGTACGAGCGGATGTGACGTGGCGGTGGGTCAGCAGAGAATAGGTGGCAGTTAGGACCGTAGCGGTTACGGTTAAGGCTAACCGCTACGGTTTCTTGGGGCGGTTTGGGTACGGCGCAGAGGTTGTCAGGCCCGGCTCCGAGATATCTTAGCGCCTGACGCGTGGAGAGGCCCTAACGTGACGCAACGTCATCATCTCGGGCGGTAAAGTACAGCAATGGGGGCCGCTCCGATATTGACGTGGATCGTCGGATCTAAAGGGCTTGATCCGACGGCGGGCGGAGCAGGAAGTTGCTCGGGTTGTATGCGGGCGGAAAACCTTAGGTTTTGTGGGTTTTTGTTGGTTTTTCGAATGTTTTCGTTTGACCAATAATGCGCTGACATTTGGGAATGCGCCAGAGGCGGGTTTTGACCTTAACAGCTTTTTCAAAGGATTTTTAAAGGCAAAAGGGGTTTTATAAGAATTTTATCAATGCAGGGGTGGTTTAAGGAGCAAATTGACTTGCAGCAAGGGGGAATGGGATGGAACAGGTTCACCAAAGTGACCAGATGTCATTTTGGTCCCTTTTGAAGAACATATGGCTATTATGCCAAGGGGAGGGAGTATATATAAGATTTGGGGCTTTATACACCTTAGTGTTAGTATTATTAGGGGAAGGGGTAAAATAGGGGAGCTATATAGTAGAATTAGAGGTTAATATGAATGAGGGGGGGGATGAGGGGATTTTACTGAGTTTATCTGAAATTGACTTGGTTTTGAGAGTAGATCAAAATGAAAAGATCTTAGACCAGAAATGTGCATTCTGAATGAACCAGAACCACCATACAACCATGATCTCTCTTCATAAATCTCAGCTAAAAGAAAGGGGATGTTAGTAATGGACTAGAGAGGGAAAGAGGGAGGTTAGTCATGCTCTTTGCTGTGATTTGATGGAATTAACCACTTTGTTTCTTGATAGATCTTTGCCTTGGCAAAACACCTCTTGGCAGCTGTGTAATGGTGAAAATACCCTTTCTGCAACCACAACTGCCTACCCAGCTATTTTCCTAGCATTTTTTGTTTCTTCTTGGAGGGGCATTTGGACTTGTAACCCTTGCTTGCCTTTTCTTTTCTTTGGCTTTTTTCCTTTTCTTTCTATCTACTTCTACCCTTATCTCTTCCAAGGTCCCAGATTAAACTTTTGGGGACCTTTGCTTCTCTACCTGCACTACTTGTCTGCCAAGATTAAGCTGTTTGGACAGACTTCTTTCTCTATTCTATAACTCAAAATTGAAACATGGCATGATCCAGTTTAAACTGTTGAATCATCCACAAAATTGCAATGAGGCTCTTAACATTCAAAACACTTTACACACCTCTGGTTCTCTGGAAATATGGGATCTTTGTAATACCAAAGCAGAGCATATTTGGATTTTCTTTGGTCAATCATGAAATATGAAACCTATTACTATAGGTATCCAACAGTGGCTCCACATGGGGATGGTTTTTCTTTTGAAAGACCAAGAACAGCAGGTCAGATTGCCTTGTTCCTTGACTGCCCATCTTAATCTTTGAAATCTGCTGCATAAAACCTGTCAAAATTGTGTGCTTTTTCTTGGAGAACCTCTGATTCTATCTGCCTCTTACTGCTTGGTGAAGCACTTGGGAAAACCGCTTTTTACAATCTAAAATAGAAAACGATATGTAAGTCTGCATATATACAATGAACCCTTGGATTTCACTCATAGTGAACAGTCAAAGTAGTGCTTCAGCATCCTGCCATTGACAGGACCTTCATCCAAGTCAGTTTCAGTCAAACTTTTTAGGAAGTAGGTGTTATTACCTTGTACTGCTTGGACAGCAAATGGTCCTATCCATAAAGAGTCAAACTTTCCATGCTTCCCTTTCTCTTCTCTTCTTGCATCCCACTTCAGAACTTTGTCCCCTACATTGAAATCTTCTGCTTTGGTTCTTCTGTCAAAAGCCTTTTTTAGTTTCTCTTGTAGTATCTGTACTCTGCTGAAAACTTGTTCTCTGGTCTGCTGTAAACAAATTATCTGGTTAATCCTTCTTTGCATGTCATTTGGCTCTGCTTGGCTTTCTTGTAGAAGTTTCATAACCGGCACTCCTAGTGATGAAGGAAATCTGGCCTCTAATCCATAGACTAACTCATATGGGCTGGTCCCAATTGATCTTTTAGTTGTTAGTCTGTCTGCCCATAAAGCATTTACTAATTTCTTATGCCAGTTCTTTTTGTTCTCTTCCAGCACTTTCTTTATTATATTTATCAAACTTTTGTGTGATGATTCAGCAAGGCCATTTCCTTGGGGATAGTAAGCTGTAGAATGGCCCAAAGTAATGCGAAATTTATGGCAGAAGTTCACCATCTTCTTGGATCTGAAGGCAGCAGCATTGTCTGTTATTATCTTGTCTGGGCAGCCAAATCTAGCCAGTATATTGTTTTCCAAAAATTGAATGATTACTGAATCATTTGCTTGTCTGCATGGGGCAGCTTCAATCCACTTGGTGAAGTAATCTGTTGCTGTCAGAATCAATCTGTGTTGTCCTGAAGATGAGGGATGAATTTCTCCAATGAAATCCAAGCCCCATTGTTGGAAAGGTCTCTCTGTTGTAATGGGTTTCAAAGGAAGTGGCAGCAACTGTCTTTTGCCTTCAAACAGTTGGCATTTGTGGCATGATGCTGTAAATTTCTTCACATCAGAGAACATAGTGGGCCAGTAATAACCAGCCCTTAATATCTTGTCCACAGTGGACTTCCAGTACAAATGTCCACCACAGTCTCCAGCATGGAAATCTTGCATGATATTGCTAGTTTCATTCTCTATTAGACAGTGCAGTAAGATGCCTTCATGGTTTTTCCAAAGTAGATTCTCATCCATCACACAAAATCTAGATGTTTTCATTTTTAGGAACCTACACTTAGTTCTGGACAGTCCTGGGGGAGCACACAGGTTTTGTAACACATAACAGATATCAGAGTACCAAGGAGATTGTTCAAAGGCTATATTGATCTTTGGAGTCGCCAGCTCTGTTTCACTGTCCAGTTGGTTGATATCTAAGGCTTGGAAATTTGCTTCTGTCATTAATTTGGCCAAACCTTGCCCTTTTATCAGCTTAGTAGGCTTTATTTCAATGTCAAATTCTAGTATGTTGGCAATCCATTTTCCTCTCCTACCCTCTAGGTTTTCTTGGGTGAGAATGTCTTTGACAATAGGACTTGGTACATAGGCCACAACATGGGAGTAAAGGATATAAATCCTAAAATCTTTGATAGCTTTGATCAAGGCATAGGCTTGTTTTTCCATTATTTGGTACTTTAGAGGAGCATCTCTAAGAGCTCTGCTGAAGAAGGCAATAGGCTTCTCATTCCCTTGGTCATCTTTCTGCAATAGTACAGCAGCAATAGTATGTTGGGAGGCAAAAGAGAAAATGATAAAGTCTCTGTCAAACTGAGGATTAGTTAACACTGGGGTTTGAGTTAAGGCCAATTTTATACTTTCAAAAGCTTGTTTTGCTTCAACAGTCCATTTGACCTTTGAATCTTTCTTTAGCATATTGTTTAGTAATCTGATTAATTCTGCTAAATTCGGGATAAACCTTCTTAAAAAGTTGATTTTTCCTAAGAATCCTTGCAGCTCCTTGACATTCCTTGGGTGAGGCATTTGTAGGATAGCCTGTATCCTATCTGGATCAATTCTTATGCCATCTTTTGAAATGATGTGTCCTAAAAGTTTCCCTTCTTCTAAGCCAAACAATGATTTCTTGGGGTTTAAGGAAATGCCATATTTCCTGCATGTTATGAAAATTTGTCTTAAATGCTTCAAGTGTTCTTGGTCAGATTTTGAAAAGGGTGTAAGATCATCTAAGTAAATGACCAAGAAGTCATGAATCTCTTTTGCAAAAGCAATGTCCATTGCTCTTTGAAACGTTTCCCCTGCGTTTTTTAATCCAAAGGGCATTTTCACATACTTGAACGTTCCCCATGGGGTAGTAAATGCAGTTTTGTCTTGATCATCCGGGTGCACTAAGATTTGATTGAAGCCTGAGAATCCATCAAGCAGTGATATCCTTGAAGCCCCTACTACTCTTTGAAGAATGTGATCCATTTTGGGTAAGGGGTAGTTATCTTTGAGTGACACTTGATTCAAATTCCTCAAGTCTACACAAAGTCTAATCTCACCAGTTTTCTTTCTTGTAGGGACCAAATTTGAAATCCACTCAGAGAACCTGATTGGTGCTATGATCCCAGCTTTGAACATTTTATGCAACTCTTTTTCAATGGAAGGAAGGAGCACAGGATTGATCCTTCTCAATTTCTGTTTAAATGGTTTTTGATTAGGCTTGAGGGGGATGGTGTGCTGGATGACAGAAGTATCATAAGACTTCAAGTCCTCATAACCCCAAGCAAAAACATCTTGAAATTGTTTAAAGAGATCAATGTATTTAGGCTTTTGATCAGGGGGCAAAGAAGCAGATAGCTTTATTATCTTAGGCTTGTCAATAGTACCAATTTTGCATTCTTCAACTCTTGCATCCAATGGCTGCATCTTTGGCTTTCTAGGGATGTCATTTGAGTCAAAAATATCCTCTAGTGGGGTAAGGCCCACAGGAAGGAAATTGTCTTTGAGTTGTATGATTTCGGCTTCAATGTTGCTCATCTCTTCACAGTTAATTTGGTTAATTTGCTGAATGTTTTCATTGTTGAAAATGGTTGGACTGAGTAGCTGTTTTGCTGTCCTAGGTGACATTGGGTGAGCAGACTGTTGAAACTGTATTTGTGATGGACATGCTCCATCAAGTATTTGTGATTGACATGCTGACTCAAGCATTTGTGATTGACTTGCTGTCTCAAGCATTTGTGATTAACTTGCTGTCTCAAGGTCAATATTTACTCCTGTGAACTCTTGTTGCAAGGTTAAAAAGTTGTTTATTTGCATGTCATTCTCAAATACTTGCCACTCTTTGACATTGTTTGGAATAGAAGGCCTATATTTGACCTCGGCTGTGAAACAATTGTTGGGTTCCAATGGAATTTTGAAGGTGCTGGCAAATGTTGCCAAGCTGTGTGCATGGAGATTGTGGCCCCTTGGAATTTTTGTGATAACAAACTCGGAGAAAGTCTCTAATATTTCAATTACAGCAGACCTATAGGACCTCAGCCTCTTGTCATTGGTGACAAAATTCCCTTTCACTTGTTGAATTACTAGATCAGAGTCTCCCATGATGGAGAGGCTAGGTGCTTGTAATGATTTTGCAATCTTGAGGCCTAGTAACAGAGCTTCATATTCTGCCATGTTGTTAGTGCATCTAAAATTCAATCTGTAAGCCCTACCTTCTGCATAATCTTTCTCTTTATTATGTATCCATACTCCAGCCCCTGCCCCTAACTTGTTGACTGAGCCATCAAACTCTAGAACCCACAGAATATCTTGCTGAACAGGAGATTTAAAACTCTGTTCATGGGATGGCAATGTGAGCATGAGTTGGGGTTTCTTTTCCCATTTGTTTCCTGGGATAATTTCATCATTTGTTTGACAATCTTTGTCAACTAGAGGAGGGCTAATATGTATTGTTGGGCTGATTGAAGTTTGGCAGGTACTACTTGTTTGATCGATGTTTTGTTCTTGTATGAGTGTTTCGGTCTTAATGTCATTGTTTGAGAGGTCTGCGCTGTCATTGAAAAGGATGAAGGAGTCTATGTCCGAATGAACAGCATATATTGGAAAATTTTGAGGTTTTTCTTCACTGCTGACCATATACTTCATGAGTGTTTCCCTATAAAGTCTTTTAGGTTGCCCAAAGACAGAGATGGTTGCATATGACATATCTAATTGCAGGGAGCCTTGGAGCTTGGCTCCCCATGATCTTGATAACAGCATCCCGTATTTGGGTGGGATGTCAGCTACTACAACATCCATTAGAATGGTCTTGTTGGGAAATTGAACCAGGGACACACATAAATCTTTTATTAGGCCCAAACATTTGACTTGGCTAGAATCAAAGGAAAACAGGTCTTTGTATGGTCTTGTTATATCCAAGTTTAATCTTTCCATGACTGCTTTTGGCATCAGGTTATGAGAGGCACCTGAGTCAAACATTGCATTGTGCAGTATTTTATCATGTACATGCAAGCTGACATAAAAGGTAAAACCCCTGTGATTACTGATTTTCCATCTACCTCTGGTCCAAACAGTAATTCTGGAGTGTCATCTAGCACATTTACATCATCTTTGCTGTTGGTGAGCTGAAGGGATTTTTTGATCTGTTGCTTGTATATGTCATGCTTGGCTAGCTCTGAAAGGGGAATTGCTACCTTTAACTTGCCAATTTCTGCTCCTAGGTCAAAGGGTTTGTCAACTTGGGTTTTGGAGTCACGGGTAGCAGTCCTTTCTCTGTTCATTAAATCTTCTGGTTGGATTTCATCTTGATTTTGGAACCTGCCCCTTACACTCATGTCTTGAGGGGTGATGTTTGGGTTAGGGTGAGAGGACGGGGTTGCCAAGGGCTGTTGTAGCGGGGACAGTAGTTCAGTAACCTCCTCAACCACTACTTCTTTTGTAGGCACGTTTGTTTTGTTATTAGGTTCAGTGACTGAGGTTTCTTTAGACTGCTGTTTCTCCTTTGTCTTTTCAGGCTGATTTGCATTCACAGTCCTACTCCTTAGTTTGTATTGCTTGTGGACTTCATAGACAGCAGTGTCATATCCTTGTTTAAAGTCAAAGGATTCTCCTGATTGAGTTTGGAATGTTTTGCTTTCATCCTCCTCATGGTCTTCTTGTGTTAAAAAGACATGGCTTTTACCATCCAGACCCATTAAGTTGATTTCAGGATCTTCATTGAGCTGATTGGCTGAGGAAGTTTCTGCATAGTTTTCTTGAAAAGGGGGTCTGATATCTTGGTCTGCACTTGTCTTTCCTATGTTTGGGTTCTGAGTTCTCCTAAAATTTGGGTTTCTAGGAGGGTTGCTTTGTGATGCCTCCCATGATGATTTTCTTTCAACTGATTCCACTCTTTCACCCAATCTTTTCATGCTGTTTAGTATTGCATCCAACTTTTGATCAAAACCCGAGGGCTCTTCTCTGAAGCCAGCCTTCTTTTCCAACTTTGCCCTGTTTCTCTTGGCAATTAGGTTGGCCTCTACAGTGACTGCAACTCTTTGAGCTTCTGCAAGGGTTGGGGGATCTCTTTCTTTCAGCTGATAGGCCATATCGGAATCAAAATCGTCGGGGAAGTTATACAGGGCCAAATCGGGAGGGGGCCTTAAATTCTGGGGGATAGCATTATATACATTGTTAAACCTAGCACAATATTCCAAAACTGTTTCTTGGGGACCTCTTTTGATAGTGTTATATTCACCGAGTATGTGGAGTGGATCTTTCTTTTTCTCCCATCTGTTGGTAAACTCTTGGTACAAGACCTCAGGGTTTGCAATGGAATTTGCATTCAGGGATCTAAACCAAGTTCTGACATCCCCAGTTAAGCTTTGAACAAAAATTCTCATCCTGACACTGTCATCATCTATTTCATAGGTCTCAAAGTGATCTTGCATCTTCTTAGCATGCTGGATAGCTGTTAAAGGGCCATGGGAGTCAAAGAATGAGATTTTGGTTTGGTAGTCCTGAGGTAGAGCTGGAGCATTGGCTGGTATCTGCAGAGGTGCATATCTGTTAGCCATGCTTATGGGGTTTATTGGGTTAATGGGAACAAATGGGACAGCTGGGACTACAGGTGTGACAGGGTTAATAGGATGGGTAACAAGCGGGAAACTGGTTGAAAGAGTATGTGCAGATGGTGAAGGTGGAAGAGGAGGACTTACCGGGGTTGATGATGAACTAGAGGAATTAGGTGTGGAACGGAAAAGGACTTTGCAAGGAGTTGGAATGAGGATAGGTTGATCTGAACTTATATCCGAATCAGCAGGCTTCTCCTGCTTTTGCTGTCTCCTTATGTTCTTTGGAATGATATTTGGGTTATCAACAATGATGGGTTGATCAGGGTCAGGGTTTGCCCTAGTGTGCCTTGGGTTTCTTTTAGGAGCCAGCTTCTAAGTATTCTTTTAGAACTTTATACAGAATTTTTATATGTGCAAGGACTGGACAAGAATTCTGGAATGACCATATATGTTTAAAAGCTAGGATGAAGATTCCCTAACTAGCTCTTCCCTAAAGCTGTCCCTGTATGAGAGAAACAGTCCTAAGGCCTCTTGGCTAATTTCAGGCTTGATGATAGCTTTTGAAAATAGACAGTGACTGAAAAATCTTAAGTCCCCAGTGGAGTCGCCAATTATGTTAACACCCAGGTTGTTCCCTATGACTCCCAAGGGAATACGGCCGGGGTAACCACTAACCAATCTTTTAATCACTGTTTCTAGCCAAACTGTGATTAGAGAGGGCTCTCTCTTTATGACTTTGTATCTGTAATGATAGTGTTTTAGGCTAGGTATTGAGCACAGATTTTGTTTATGTTTTGGTTGATGAATTTCTTTCAGATCTTTGTGATGTAGTTTTCAAAGAGTTGAGTACCATTGGGCAATGGAGTCTATGGCTGTATGTGCTTACAACTTTGAGATGAAACAGTGTGACTTGCAGGGCCATTTGAGTGCTTGGTAGAACAAATTTTGATTAAATGACAAGAAACATGTAAGACAAACAGTGAAAGCATTCAAGAATTTTCACTCATTGTTTAAATGTTTCCACTAAACTGGTTATGAGAAAGGACAGATGTCACAGGGGCAAACTTGAATCCCTGAGAATGTCTATCACAGCGAAAGATACAGTTTTAGAGTGCAGCAACTAAGAATTACACTTCTGTTACTGTATTTGAGGAAAACATGGATAATAGCTCAGTTTGAGTTCAGGGTAATCATGGATTAAGTCCTGGAACCATTCTTCTACTTTGCTATTAAGTGTAAAACATTTAAGCAATAAAAGAGAACAAGAGACTCGAAAGTATGTAATACAGAGATTTGAGAAAACTTATTGTTTTATGAAACACTCTGGAATCCTGCAACATTCACCATTCACCACAACGCATCAAAGCACACCAAGCCTTGGAAATTCCATTCTCCCTTTATATTATTTCTCTGAAAATCTTACAGCAACTGAGAATTCCAAAAGGAAAAATACAACAACCCCTTAAACTTCTGTGAGGGGTGAATATATACTTGCAGTTGTTTACAAAAATATCTGAGTTCTGAGTTATCTCAGACTTAATAATCTCACCAACTTATGAGATATTATGACCAGAAATTTATTACAGCATTGAATACAAAATAAATGCGCCTTAATGTTCTGTCAGAAGATATTTTAGCCTTTGGTATCTGCTGAGTCGGTTGAGATACTTTGATTAAATGCTGGAGAACCCGACTTTATGGCTTGTACGCCGTATTTTGGGTTTGTCACCTGTGATTGTGACTGCTGCTGTGGTGAGTCAATGGCTCTGCTGAGTTGGCTCAGCATCTGCCTCTTCCTTGTAGATTTTGTTCATCAAAATTGTGCCTGCGCATGTCTGCTTATTTACTGGAGAAAATTAGCGCTACGGGTTCTGGCCTGACAAAATTATCTGTGTTAAATTCTTCCATACTTCCTGTGTGGGCAATTGATGATTTATGATTGCCCCCATAGTCTCATCTGCTTCAGTATACTTAAAGAAATTTGGTGGTGTATCAAACAGATGATCAATTTCATTCATAATAAAAAACAGATTATCCACCCTATCATACAAATTCTGCCCTGATGCTGGCCCTGTGTCTGCTGAGGTACTGGGCTGTTTTGCAATCTGTGCTACTGCATGGGCATCAATCCTTTTGTAGTAATTTTCTAGGGTGAGCAGTCTTCCTACACTGCTTAGAATGCTGGGGAGGCCTCTGTTCTGTAATGCCAAGAATTTTTCCAGGAATTTATTGATTTCAGTCTGCACGTCCTGTGTTCTCCTCTCCAGTGTTCCAACTAGGCTTCTTAGTGTCAGGACTCGTTTAACTACTGAGATTGTTTCAGTCCTGTTAGTGATTCCCATGGCAGCCAGTTGAGAGCTAGTTTTGTTATTTAAAACATTGACCATCCTACTGGCAGCATCTGGCATGTGGCCAAGGCTTGCTCTTGCTCTGTGTATTTCCTTGTTCGCCTTTGTGATGAGAACTATTTGCTCATCCATAGTCTCAATATACTGCCACTGATTGGTGATGGATCGACCAATGTTGCCCCAGAGGACTGCTTTTAGTTCTGCTGTTACCTTTTCCAGTGCAAGCTCTTTTTCCAGTTCAGCTATTCTCCTTTTCAGAGCTTTTATCTCTCTCTCCTTTGCTGCCTCATTCTGCTTGCTCTTGTCAAACTTTTCATTCACTTTAGCCAAAGTTTTCTTGACTTCATCAAGCTCTTTCATTTGAGATTCAAGAACTTGGATCTCAGCTTGCAGCTTCTGCATGTCCAGACTAGGAGTCTGTTCTGTTGGTGTAGTTGTTGCTGTAGATGGTGCTGTGGATGGTGCTGTGATTCCCGTTTGTTGAGGAGGAGGAGTAGTTGTTGGAGGGACTTCCTCAAGATTAATTATCACAGGAGGAGGCTGGGAGGGTTGGCCCTCTTCTCTTTGCTTCAGTGCCGCTTGTAGTGCTGCCTTTGCAGCTTCAGTTTGTCCTAGCTGGTCTTGAATCCTAACCAGCTCCTTGTACAGGGATACCAGTAGGTCTGTAGTATCCTTTTCCTGCCTTTGCTGGGCAACCTCGTCTGTTTGCGGATGGATGGTGGCTGGGAGCTTGATTTTCTTTCTTAGGGCCGCCATGTCTGCATCCCTTATCTTCAGGAGTTCTTGGATACCTTTGACATCTTTAGGATCATGGCCTATATCTATAATTACATCTTCCAAGGACTTGATCCTATTGTCCTTGGCTTGTGACGATGCTCTTTCTAATTCCAGCTGAGAGGCTGTGTTATCCAGGCTGCTCTTTAGCTTGTAGTTCTCCAATGTCTCATCTGCCAGGGAGGCATACACCATTTCACCAGTTTGTTTATGTAATTCAATCTTATCCATAGGGTGTATGTCTTTGGCAAGAACCTCCATGTTGGTTCTTAGGTAATCCGAGGTGGATTGAGGATGCAAGGTTGTAGGCATGAAGTGGCTCATTATCATTTTGCCTTCACTTACATCGAAGGCAGACATGAGTCTCTGCTGGTTGGTAGGAGCCAGGTTCAGCAAGTGATTGTATAGCTGCACTTTAATTGGATCGCTCCTCCTCTTGATGTCAATGAACTGTTGTTTGATGCTAGACTGTCCTTCTCTGTGTTGACTGGAGGAGCTGACCTCTCCTCCTATAGTTCTGTCATGTTCATGCTGAAATGAACTAGCTGAAACTTCTCCACTGGGTGGGCCCATGCCCATTGCTTGCCTTACTGCTATATCCTCCTCTTGAGAGTCATTTAATCTTTGTCTTTTCTCTCCCCGATTGAAGGATGAGGTCAGGGGGGTCTCTCTATCCCTTTTCCTGGTCAAGTCCTCCTTTTGTGGGGTTTGGAGGACCGAGGTGTCAACCATAGTTTCTGCCCTAGGAGGCACCACTGTTTGAGCCTGCTGCTCAGTGGAGCTTGGAGGATCAATCACTTTTTCTTGTTGCAAGGGCTGCTGTTCACTAGACTGTTCCTCTTCTTGTTGCTGCCCAAGTTCTTGCTGCTCCATTTCTTCTTGCTGCTGTAGCAATGTGTCCACTTGTTCTTCTGTCAATGGAGGTGGCTGTTCCACCTGCTTCCCTTTGTCTTTGCTTGCTGTCTGTGGTGCCTTCTCGGCAGTTTGCTGCTGTGCTGTTGAAGATGTAGTGGCTGCTCCAATTTGCTTTCTGTAGGAGAGGGGCACCTGTCCACAAGTTTCCAAGTCAGCTTCCTTTTGCACATTCCTAGCCTCTCTCTCAAGTAATTCTTCATTAGTGACTTCCTCTACTAGTGTACCCTCTTCCCAATTTGATGCATTGGCATACTTTTCAATTTCAGGTTGTCTCTTGTGTGCATAGCTACCCAATTTGTATCTAATCCTCCTGAGGGAGATAGAATGATTGGGGTCATAGGGTATCCATTCAAAGCTTGTTTGCAATCTGAGGCCCTCCAGGATACTGTCTGCCTCCTTCCACCCTTCCTCTTTCCTGTTATATAGGAAGGGACCTAGCTGGCTCCTTACCTTCAATTGTGACTTCTTGTTTTTGCTCTGAAAATGAAGGTAATCTGAGTTCCCAAATTGCCTGAAATATTCCAAGGCAAAAAGCCTCATGGGGACATACCTTGGCAACCTAAATGGGTTCAATTCACAGCCATATATCCTAATGACTGTGTGGTTCTGGTAGAAGTACCAATTGCCAATGTTGTAGGCCTTATTCAAGTGGAGAATTCTCCTCATATCATCGGTTAATCTAGGAGGAGGAGTACCTTGCAGCACTGTTAGGGCTGGATGAACAAATAAATCAATAAACTCACAGTATGTATAGGGTGATACTGAGGTAGAATGAAAAACAGAGGTCCAGAAAACAACTGATCTTGGACTTCCTTGGGCATTGAGTGGCCTCAAAGGAACAGAGAAGGTGGCTGGCTGGTAAAAGAGGAATAAGTGGTATATATATGAGGTATACCTGAAAAGTCTCTCCCTCCTTAAATTCATGAACTGCTCATGGATTTTTTCTGCAATGTAGGTTGCATAGTCATAGTGTACAGCTGGAGGCTTACCAGGAGCGAATATAGATAGCATTGCCATTATGCTGTCATCCACATCCTCCATTCCCTTGAATCCTAGGACATAGCCAATCAAATCCACCAACATTCTGCCCAACTCATTTAGATATTGATACCCAATAGGAGGGGTTCTGACTGTTTCAGAGCCTGGTGTGACAAACAATTGGTTGATTTTGATAATCTGGTCACTTGACAGTTTGCTCCCTCTGTTTATCAAATTCTGCATAGATAGAGGGGTCAATTGCTTGGCTGTATGGAAGTGCAGCATTTGATTTATGCTCTCTGGGGTAATCTGGAACAGGACTAGGCCTGTGGGGCTGATGACCGCTCTCTGGGTTGGGTCATAGCATTCCTGGCAGCTGTAGATCAGTTCTGGCATAGGATTCACTTGGGGAAGGTTGTAGATGGGCAAATTTGAGTCCCAAATCCCCAAGATATCTGCCCCACTCAGGTGCTGGGCTCTTAACTCATTCATCATCTGGATATTGTATTTGGTTCCCATAGGAAACCAATCCAGCATTTGGTAATCCATGTCTCCCAGGGGTTTCCATGCTAATTCCTGGTGAGGAGCATTGATGGGCTTGACATTTAGAGCAATAGGGGTCTCCATAGTTCTTCAAGATGCAAGAATTGCAGGTGAATAGCTAAAAATGGTAGAAACACAGAATGAAGGTGAATGCCTGTGAAAACAGTTGGTATTTTGGATGTCAGAGGGGAATTCACTCAACAGCAATTGAAATACTGTTAGTTTTTAGTAGCAGAGCTTTTCTAAGGTCTGACTGTCCTCTTCCAGCGGGTGAGTTGTATTTACTAAGGAATCTGCCGGGAAACGCAGAGTGACAGTGGTTTTGAGCGAATTACAAGTATTTAAGGCTCGGCCGGTGCTTGTTGGTCTTCACAGTCACAATGGTGGACGTGCAGATGGAAATGAACGGTGCAAATATAGTTTTTTAGGTTCCTTTATCCTTCTGAGCAATTTAAAGTTCAATGACAGTCGTATGGAGGGCAGAACACTGTAAATACCTGTAAATTGACGAGCAGAGGTCGAGTAGAGGTGCACGGTTGCTGCTGAGGAGGTCGCCCGGGCTAATTCAACAGGTTGGCGGAAATTCGAACGTAAACGGTCATGCAGAGAGACCAATAGAAACAGGAGCAAAAGTGGGAAAAACACGGTTTTTTTGGGTAAATATGGGTTTTTTACCATTTTGGCGCTTTTTAGTGATGACGTCAGCATGACGTCATTGGTGGGTCACGGTGAGGTGACGTCAGCTGACGTCATCGGGTGACGTGGCAGTAGATTACTGGTCCAAGGGGGCGGTGAGGTGGCAACCACGTCAGCGGCCAGGTGGACGAATGGCGGAGGTAAGTACGAGCGGATGTGACGTGGCGGTGGGTCAGCAGAGAATAGGTGGCAGTTAGGACCGTAGCGGTTACGGTTAAGGCTAACCGCTACGGTTTCTCGGGGCGGTTTGGGTACGGCGCAGAGGTTGTCAGGCCCGGCTCCGAGATATCTTAGCGCCTGACGCGTGGAGAGGCCCTGACGTGACGCAACGTCATCATCTCGGGAGGTAAAGTACCGCCACAGGGGCCGCTCCGATATTGACGTGGACCGTCGGATCTAAGGAGCTTGATCCGACGGTGGGCGGAGCAGGAAGATGCACGGTTTATACGCGGGCGGAAAATATTACGTTTTGTGGGTTTTGTATTGGTTTTTCAAATGTTTTTGTTTAACCAATCATGCGGTAGCATTTGGGAACGTGCCAGAGGCGGGTTTTGACCTTAATAACTTTTGCAAAGGATTTTACAGGCAAAAGGGGTTTTGATAGGGATTTTATCAATGCAGAGGTGGTTTGAGGGGTAAATTGACTTGCAGCAAAGGGGGAATGGGGTGGAACAGGTTCACCAAAGTGGCCAGATGCCATTTTGGTCCCTTTTGAAAAATATATGGCTATTATGCCAAGGGGAGAGAATATATATAAGATTTGGGGCTTTATACACCTTAGTGTTAGTATTATTAGGGGAAGGGGTAAAATAGGGGAGCTATATAGTAGAATTAGAGGTTAATATGAATGAAGGAGGGGGATGAAGGGATTTCACTGAGTTTATCCGAAATTGCCTTGGTCTTAAGAGTAGATCAAAATGAAAAGATCTCAGACCAGAAATGTGCATTCTGAATGAACTAGAACCACCATACAACCATGATCTCTCTTCATAAATCTCAGCTAACAGAAAGGGGATGTTAGTAATGGACTAGAGAGGGAAAGAGGGAGGTTAGTGATGCTCTTTGCTGTGATTTGATGGAATTAACCACTTTGTTTCTTGATAGATCTTTGCCTTGGCAAAACACCTCTTGGCAGCTGTGTAATGGTGAAAATACCCTTTCTGCAACCACAACTGCCTACCCAGCTATTTTCCTAGCATTTTTTGTTTCTTCTTGGAGGGGCATTTGGACTTGCAACCCTTGCTTGCCTTTTCTTTTCTTTGGCTTTTTTCCTTTTCTTTCTATCTACTTCTACCCTTATCTCTTCCAAGGTCCCAGATTAAACTTTTGGGGACCTTTGCTTCTCTACCTGCACTACTTGTCTGCCAAGATTAAGCTGTTTGGACAGACTTCTTTCTCTATTCTATAACTCAAAATTGAAACATGGCATGATCCAGTTTAAACTGTTGAATCATCCACAAAATTGCAATGAGGCTCTTAACATTCAAAACACTTTACACACCTCTGGTTCTCTGGAAATATGGGATCTTTGTAATACCAAAGCAGAGCATATTTGGATTTTCTTTGGTCAATCATGAAATATGAAACCTATTACTATAGGTATCCAACAGTGGCTCCACATGGGGATGGTTTTTCTTTTGAAAGACCAAGAACAGCAGGTCAGATTGCCTTGTTCCTTGACTGCCCATCTTAATCTTTGAAATCTGCTGCATAAAACCTGTCAAAATTGTGTGCTTTTTCTTGGAGAACCTCTGATTCTATTTGCCTCTTACTACTTGGTGAAGCACTTGGGAAAACCGCTTTTTACAATCTAAAATAGAAAATGATATGTAAGTCTGGATATATACAATGAACCCTTGGATTTCACTCATAGTGAATAGTCAAAGTAGTGCTTCAGCATCCTGCCATTCACAGGACCTTCATCCAAGTCAGTTTCAGTCAAACTTTTTAGGAAGTAGGTGTTATTACCTTGTACTGCTTGGACAGCAAATGGTCCTATCCATAAAGAGTCAAACTTTCCATGCTTCCCTTTCTCTTCTCTTCTTGCATCCCACTTCAGAACTTTGTCCCCTACATTGAAATCTTCTACTTTGGTTCTTCTGTCAAAAGCCTTTTTTAGTTTCTCTTGTAGTATCTGTACTCTGCTGAAAACTTGTTCTCTGGTCTGCTATAAACAAATTATCTGGTTAATCCTTCTTTGCATGTCATTTGGCTCTGCTTGGCTTTCTTGTAGAAGTTTCATAACCGGCACTCCTAGTGATGAAGGAAATCTGGCCTCTAATCCATAGACTAACTCATATGGGCTGGTCCCAATTGATCTTTTAGTTGTTAGTCTGTCTGCCCATAAAGCATTTACTAATTTCTTATGCCAGTTCTTTTTGTTCTCTTCCAGCACTTTCTTTATTATATTTATCAAACTTTTGTTTGATGATTCAGCAAGGCCATTTCCTTGGGGATAGTAAGCTGTAGAATGGCCCAAAGTAATGCGAAATTTATGGCAGAAGTTCACCATCTTCTTGGATCTGAAGGCAGCAGCATTGTCTGTTATTATCTTGTCTGGGCAGCCAAATCTAGCCAGTATATTGTTTTCCAAAAATTGAATGATTACTGAATCATTTGCTTGTCTGCATGGGGCAGCTTCAATCCACTTGGTGAAGTAATCTGTTGCTGTCAGAATCCATCTGTGTTGTCCTAAAGATGAGGGATGAATTTCTCCAATGAAATCCAAGCCCCATTGTTGGAAAGGTCTCTCTGTTGTAATGGGTTTCAAAGGAAGTGGCAGCAACTGTCTTTTGCCTTCAAACAGTTGGCATTTGTGGCATGATGCTGTAAATTTCTTCACATCAGAGAACATAGTGGGCCAGTAATAACCAGCCCTTAATATCTTGTCCACAGTGGACTTCCAGTACAAATGTCCACCACAGTCTCCAGCATGGAAATCTTGCATGATATTGCTAGTTTCATTCTCTATTAGACAGTGCAGTAAGATGCCTTCATGGTTTTTCCAAAGTAGATTCTCATCCATCACACAAAATCTAGATGTTTTCATTTTTAGGAACCTACACTTAGTTCTGGACAGTCCTGGGGGAGCACACAGGTTTTGTAACACATAACAGATATCAGAGTACCAAGGAGATTGTTCAAAGGCTATATTGATCTTTGGAGTCGCCAGCTCTGTTTCACTGTCCAGTTGGTTGATATCTAAGGCTTGGAAATTTGCTTCTGTCATTAATTTGGCCAAACCTTGCCCTTTTATCAGCTTAGTAGGCTTTATTTCAATGTCAAATTCTAGTATGTTGGCAATCCATTTTCCTCTCCTACCCTCTAGGTTTTCTTGGGTGAGAATGTCTTTGACAATAGGACTTGGTACATAGGCCACAACATGGGAGTAAAGGATATAAATCCTAAAATCTTTGATAGCTTTGATCAAGGCATAGGCTTGTTTTTCCATTATTTGGTACTTTAGAGGAGCATCTCTAAGAGCTCTGCTGAAGAAGGCAATAGGCTTCTCATTCCCTTGGTCATCTTTCTGCAATAGTACAGCAGCAATAGTATGTTGGGAGGCAAAAGAGAAAATGATAAAGTCTCTGTCAAACTGAGGATTAGTTAACACTAGGGTTTGAGTTAAGGCCAATTTTATACTTTCAAAAGCTTGTTTTGCTTCAACAGTCCATTTGACCTTTGAATCTTTCTTTAGCATATTGTTTAGTAATCTGATTAATTCTGCTAAATTCGGGATAAACCTTCTTAAAAAGTTGATTTTTCCTAAGAATCCTTGCAGCTCCTTGACATTCCTTGGGTGAGGCATTTGTAGGATAGCCTGTATCCTATCTGGATCAATTCTTATGCCATCTTTTGAAATGATGTGTCCTAAAAGTTTCCCTTCTTCTAAGCCAAACAATGATTTCTTGGGGTTTAAGGAAATGCCATATTTCCTGCATGTTATGAAAATTTGTCTTAAATGCTTCAAGTGTTCTTGGTCAGATTTTGAAAAGGGTGTAAGATCATCTAAGTAAATGACCAAGAAGTCATGAATCTCTTTTGCAAAAGCAATGTCCATTGCTCTTTGAAACGTTGCCCCTGCGTTTTTTAATCCAAAGGGCATTTTCACATACTTGAACGTTCCCCATGGGGTAGTAAATGCAGTTTTGTCTTGATCATCCGGGTGCACTAAGATTTGATTGAAGCCTGAGAATCCATCAAGCAGTGATATCCTTGAAGCCCCTACTACTCTTTGAAGAATGTGATCCATTTTGGGTAAGGGGTAGTTATCTTTGAGTGACACTTGATTCAAATTCCTCAAGTCTACACAAAGTCTAATCTCACCAGTTTTCTTTCTTGTAGGGACCAAATTTGAAATCCACTCAGAGAACCTGATTGGTGCTATGATCCCAGCTTTGAAAATTTTATGCAACTCTTTTTCAATGGAAGGAAGGAGCACAGGATTGATCCTTCTCAATTTCTGTTTAAATGGCTTTTGATTAGGCTTGAGGGGGATGGTGTGCTGGATGACAGAAGTATCATAAGATTTCAAGTCCTCATAACCCCAAGCAAAAACATCTTGAAATTCTTTAAAGAGATCAATGTATTTAGGCTTTTGATCAGGGGGCAAAGAAGCAGATAGCTTTATTATCTTAGGCTTGTCAATAGTACCAATGTTGCATTCTTCAACTCTTGCATCCAATGGCTGCATCTTTGGCTTTCTAGGGATGTCATTTGAGTCAAAAATATCCTCTAGTGGGGTAAGGCCCACAGGAAGGAAATTGTCTTTGAGTTGTATGATTTCGGCTTCAATGTTGCTCATCTCTTCACAGTTAATTTGGTTAATTTGCTGAATGTTTTCATTGTTGAAAATGGTTGGACTGAGTAGCTGTTTTGCTGTCCTAGGTGACATTGGGTGAGCAGACTGTTGAAACTGTATTTGTGATGGACATGCTCCATCAAGTATTTGTGATTGACATGCTGACTCAAGCATTTGTGATTGACTTGCTGTCTCAAGCATTTGTGATTGACTTGCTGTCTCAAGGTCAATATTTACTCCTGTGAACTCTTGTTGCAAGGTTAAAAAGTTGTTTATTTGCATGTCATTCTCAAATACTTGCCACTCTTTGACATTGTTTGGAATAGAAGGCCTATATTTGACCTCGGCTGTGAAACAATTGTTGGGTTCCAATGGAATTTTGAAGGTGCTGGCAAATGTTGCCAAGCTGTGTGCATGGAGATTGTGGCCCCTTGGAATTTTTGTGATAACAAACTCGGAGAAAGTCTCTAATATTTCAATTACAGCAGACCTATAGGACCTCAGCCTCTTTTCATTGGTGACAAAATTCCCTTTCACTTGTTGAATTACTAGATCAGAGTCTCCCATGATGGAGAGGCTAGGTGCTTGTAATGATTTTGCAATCTTGAGGCCTATAACAGAGCTTCATATTCTGCCATGTTGTTAGTGCATCTAAAATTCAATCTGTAAGCCCTACCTTCTGCATAATCTTTCTCTTTATTATGTATCCATACTCCAAGCCCCTGCCCCTAACTTGTTGACTGAGCCATCAAACTCTGAACCCAGAGAATATCTTGCTGAACAGGAGATTTAAACTCTGTTCATGGGATGGCAATGTGAGCATGATTGGGGTTTCTTTTCCCATTTGTTTCCTGGGATAATTTCATCATTTGTTTGACAATCTTTGTCAATAGAGGAGGGCTGTATGTATTGTTGGGCTGATTGAAGTTTGCAGGTACTACTTGTTTGATCGATGTTTTGTTAAATGACAAGAAACATTAAGACAAATGTGAAAGTTTCAGAATTCTCACTCATTGTTTAAATGTTTCCACTAAACTGGTTATGAGAAAGGACAGATGTCACAGGGGCAAACTTGAATCCTTGAGAATGTCTTCACAGCGAAAGATACAGTTTTAGAGTGCAGCAACTAAGAATTACACTTCTGTTACTGTAATTGAGGAAAACATGGATAATAGCTCAGTTTGAGTTCAGGGTAATCATGGATTAAGTCCTGGAACCATTCTTCTACTTTGCTATTAAGTGTAAAACATTTAAGCAATAAAAGAGAACAAGAGACTCGAAAGTATGTAATACAGAGATTTGAGAAAACTTATTGTTTTATGAAACACTCTGGAATCCTGCAACATTCACCATTCACCACAACGCATCAAAGCACACCAAGCCTTGGAAATTCCATTCTCCCTTTATATTATTTCTCTGAAAATCTTACAGCAACTGAGAATTCCAAAAGGAAAAATACAACAACCCCTTAAACTTCTGTGAGGGGTGAATATATACTTGCAGTTGTTTACAAAAATATCTGAGTTCTGAGTTATCTCAGACTTAATAATCTCACCAACTTATGAGATATTATGACCAGAAATTTATTACAGCATTGAATACAAAATAAATGCGCCTTAATGTTCTGTCAGAAGATATTTTAGCCTTTGGTATCTGCTGAGTCGGTTGAGATACTTTGATTAAATGCTGGAGAACCCGACTTTATGGCTTGTACGCCGTATTTTGGGTTTGTCACCTGTGATTGTGACTGCTGCTGTGGTGAGTCAATGGCTCTGCTGAGTTGGCTCAGCATCTGCCTCTTCCTTGTAGATTTTGTTCATCAAAATTGTGCCTGCGCATGTCTGCTTATTTACTGGAGAAAATTAGCGCTACGGGTTCTGGCCTGACAAAATTATCTATGTTAAATTCTTCCATACTTCCTGTGTGGGCAATTGATGATTTATGATTGCCCCCATAGTCTCATCTGCTTCAGTATACTTAAAGAAATTTGGTGGTGTATCAAACAGATGATCAATTTCATTCATAATAAAAAACAGATTATCCACCCTATCATACAAATTCTGCCCTGATGTTGGCCCTATGTCTGCTGAGGTACTGGGCTGTTTTGCAATCTGTGCTACTGCATGGGCATCAATCCTTTTGTAGTAATTTTCTAGGGTGAGCAGTCTTCCTACACTGCTTAGAATGCTGGGGAGGCCTCTGTTCTGTAATGCCAATAATTTTTCCAGGAATTTATTGATTTCAGTCTGCATGTCCTGTGTTCTCCTCTCCAGTGTTCCAACTAGGCTTCTTAGTGTCAGGACTCGTTTAACTACTGAGATTGTTTCAGTCCTGTTAGTGATTCCCATGGCAGCCAGTTGAGAGCTAGTTTTGTTATTTAAAACATTGACCATCCTACTGGCAGCATCTGGCATGTGGCCAAGGCTTGCTCTTGCTCTATGTATTTCCTTGTTCGCCTTTGTGATGAGAACTATTTGCTCATCCATAGTCTCAATATACTGCCACTGATTGGTGATGGATCGACCAATGTTGCCCCAGAGGACTGCTTTTAGTTCTGCTGTTACCTTTTCCAGTGCAAGCTCTTTTTCCAGTTCAGCTATTCTCCTTTTCAGAGCTTTTATCTCTCTCTCCTTTGCTGCCTCATTCTGCTTGCTCTTGTCAAACTTTTCATTCACTTTAGCCAAAGTTTTCTTGACTTCATCAAGCTCTTTCATTTGAGATTCAAGAACTTGGATCTCAGCTTGCAGCTTCTGCATGTCCAGACTAGGAGTCTGTTCTGTTGGTGTAGTTGTTGCTGTAGATGGTGCTGTGGATGGTGCTGTGATTCCCGTTTGTTGAGGAGGAGGAGTAGTTGTTGGAGGGACTTCCTCAAGATTAATTATCACAGGAGGAGGCTGGGAGGGTTGGCCCTCTTCTCTTTGCTTCAGTGCCACTTGTAGTGCTGCCTTTGCAGCTTCAGTTTGTCCTAGCTGGTCTTGAATCCTAACCAGCTCCTTGTACAGGGATACCAGTAGGTCTGTAGTATCCTTTTCCTGCCTTTGCTGGGCAACCTCGTCTGTTTGCGGATGGATGGTGGCTGGGAGCTTGATTTTCTTTCTTAGGGCCGCCATGTCTGCATCCCTTATCTTCAGGAGTTCTTGGATACCTTTGACATCTTTAGGATCATGGCCTATATCTATAATTACATCTTCCAAGGACTTGATCCTATTGTCCTTGGCTTGTGACGATGCTCTTTCTAATTCCAGCTGAGAGGCTGTGTTATCCAGGCTGCTCTTTAGCTTGTAGTTCTCCAATGTCTCATCTGCCAGGGAGGCATACACCATTTCACCAGTTTGTTTATGTAATTCAATCTTATCCATAGGGTGTATGTCTTTGGCAAGAACCTCCATGTTGGTTCTTAGGTAATCCGAGGTGGATTGAGGATGCAAGGTTGTAGGCATGAAGTGGCTCATTATCATTTTGCCTTCACTTACATCGAAGGCAGACATGAGTCTCTGCTGGTTGGTAGGAGCCAGGTTCAACAAGTGATTGTATAGCTGCACTTTAATTGGATCGCTCCTCCTCTTGATGTCAATGAACTGTTGTTTGATGCTAGACTGTCCTTCTCTGTGTTGACTGGAGGAGCTGACCTCTCCTCCTATAGTTCTGTCATGTTCATGCTGAAATGAACTAGCTGAAACTTCTCCACTGGGTGGGCCCATGCCCATTGCTTGCCTTACTGCTATATCCTCCTCTTGAGAGTCATTTAATCTTTGTCTTTTCTCTCCCCGATTGAAGGATGAGGTCAGGGGGGTCTCTCTATCCCTTTTCCTGGTCAAGTCCTCCTTTTGTGGGGTTTGGAGGACCGAGGTGTCAACCATAGTTTCTGCCCTAGGAGGCACCACTGTCTGAGCCTGCTGCTCAGTGGAGCTTGGAGGATCAATCACTTTTTCTTGCTGCAAGGGCTGCTGTTCACTAGACTGTTCCTCTTCTTGTTGCTGCCCAAGTTCTTGCTGCTCCATTTCTTCTTGCTGCTGTAGCAATGTGTCCACTTGTTCTTCTGTCAATGGAGGTGGCTGTTCCACCTGCTTCCCTTTGTCTTTGCTTGCTGTCTGTGGTGCCTTCTCGGCAGTTTGCTGCTGTGCTGTTGAAGATGTAGTGGCTGCTCCAATTTGCTTTCTGTAGGAGAGGGGCACCTGTCCACAAGTTTCCAAGTCAGCTTCCTTTTGCACATTCCTAGCCTCTCTCTCAAGTAATTCTTCATTAGTGACTTCCTCTACTAGTGTACCCTCTTCCCAATTTGATGCATTGGCATACTTTTCAATTTCAGGTTGTCTCTTGTGTGCATAGCTACCCAATTTGTATCTAATCCTCCTGAGGGAGATAGAATGATTGGGGTCATAGGGTATCCATTCAAAGCTTGTTTGCAATCTGAGGCCCTCCAGGATACTGTCTGCCTCCTTCCACCCTTCCTCTTTCCTGTTATATAGGAAGGGACCTAGCTGGCTCCTTACCTTCAATTGTGACTTCTTGTTTTTGCTCTGAAAATGAAGGTAATCTGAGTTCCCAAATTGCCTGAAATATTCCAAGGCAAAAAGCCTCATGGGGACATACCTTGGCAACCTAAATGGGTTCAATTCACAGCCATATATCCTAATGACTGTGTGGTTCTGGTAGAAGTACCAATTGCCAATGTTGTAGGCCTTATTCAAGTGGAGAATTCTCCTCATATCATCGGTTAATCTAGGAGGAGGAGTACCTTGCAGCACTGTTAGGGCTGGATGAACAAATAAATCAATAAACTCACAGTATGTATAGGGTGATACTGAGGTAGAATGAAAAACAGAGGTCCAAAAAACAACTGATCTTGGACTTCCTTGGGCATTGAGTGGCCTCAAAGGAACAGAAAAGGTGGCTGGCTGGTAAAAGAGGAATAAGTGGTATATATATGAGGTATACCTGAAAAGTCTCTCCCTCCTTAAATTCATGAACTGCTCATGGATTTTTTCTGCAATGTAGGTTGCATAGTCATAGTGTAGAGCTGGAGGCTTACCAGGAGCGAATATAGATAGCATTGCCATTATGCTGTCATCCACGTCCTCCATTCCCCTGAATCCTAGGACATAGCCAATTAGATCCACCAACATTCTGCCCAACTCATTTAGATATTGATACCCAATAGGAGGGGTTCTGACTGTTTCAGAGCCTGGCCTGACAAACAATTGGTTGATTTTGATGATCTGGTCATTTGACAGTTTGCTCCCTCTGTTTATCAAATTCTGCATATATAGAGGGGTCAATTGCTTGGCAGTATGGAAGTGCAGCATCTGATTGATGCTCTCTGGGGTAATCTGGAATAGGACTAGGCCTGTGGGGCTGATGACCGCTCTCTGGGTTGGGTCATAGCATTCCTGGCAGCTGTAGATCAGTTCTGGCATAGGATTCACTTGGGGAAGGTTGTAGATGGGCAAATTTGAGTCCCAAATCCCCAAGATATCTGCCCCACTCAGGTGCTGGGCTCTTAACTCATTCATCATCTGGATATTGTATTTGGTTCCCATAGGAAACCAATCCAGCATTTGGTAATCCATGTCTCCCAGGGGTTTCCATGCTAATTCCTGGTGAGGAGCATTGATGGGCTTGACATTTAGAGCAATAGGGGTCTCCATAGTTCTTCAAGATGCAAGAATTGCAGGTGAATAGCTAAAAATGGTAGAAACACAGAATGAAGGTGAATGCCTGTGAAAACAGTTGGTATTTTGGATGTCAGAGGGGAATTCACTCAACAGCAATTGAAATACTGTTAGTTTTTAGTAGCAGAGCTTTTCTAAGGTCTGACTGTCCTCTTCCAGCGGGTGAGTTGTATTTACTAAGGAATCTGCCGGGAAACGCAGAGTGACAGTGGTTTTGAGCGAATTACAAGTATTTAAGGCTCGGCTGGTGCTTGTTGGTCTTCACAGTCACAATGGTGGACGTGCAGATGGAAATGAACGGTGCAAATATAGTTTTTTAGGTTCCTTTATCCTTCTGAGCAATTTAAAGTTCAATGACAGTCGTATGGAGGGCAGAACACTGTAAATACCTGTAAATTGACGAGCAGAGGTCAAGTAGAGGTGCACGGTTGCTGCTGAGGAGGTCGCCCGGGCTAATTCAACAGGTTGGCGGAAATTCGAACGTAAACGGTCATGCAGAGAGACCAATAGAAACAGGAGCAAAAGTGGGAAAAACACGGTTTTTTTGGGTAAATATGGGTTTTTTACCATTTTGGCGCTTTTTAGTGATGACGTCAGCATGATGTCATTGGTGGGTCACGGTGAGGTGACGTCAGCTGACGTCATCGGGTGACGTGGCAGTAGATTACTGGTCCAAGGGGGCAGTGAGGTGGCAACCACGTCAGCGGCCAGGTGGACGAATAGCGGAGGTAAGTACGAGCGGATGTGACGTGGCGGTGGGTCAGCAGAGAATAGGTGGCAGTTAGGACCGTAGCGGTTACGGTTAAGTCTAACCGCTACGGTTTCTCGGGGCGGTTTGGGTATGGCGCAGAGGTTGTCAGGCCCGGCTCCGAGATATCTTAGCGCCTGACGCGTGGAGAGGCCCTGACGTGACGCAACGTCATCATCTCGGGCGGTAAAGTACAGCAATGGGGGCCGCTCCGATATTGACGTGGATCGTCGGATCTAAAGGGCTTGATCCGACGGCGGGCGGAGCAGGAAGTTGCTCGGGTTGTATGCGGGCGGAAAACCTTAGGTTTTGTGGGTTTTTGTTGGTTTTTCGAATGTTTTCGTTTGACCAATAATGCGCTGACATTTGGGAATGCGCCAGAGGCGGGTTTTGACCTTAACAGCTTTTGCAAAGGATTTTTAAAGGCAAAAGGGGTTTTATAAGGATTTTATCAATGCAGGGGTGGTTTAAGGAGCAAATTGACTTGCAGCAAGGGGGAATGGGATGGAACAGGTTCACCAAAGTGACCAGATGTCATTTTGGTCCCTTTTGAAGAACATATGGCTATTATGCCAAGGGGAGGGAGTATATATAAGATTTGGGGCTTTATACACCTTAGTGCTAGTATTATTAGGGGAAGGGGTAAAATAGGGGAGCTATATAGTAGAATTAGAGGTTAATATGAATGAAGGGGGGGGATGAGGGGATTTTACTGAGTTTATCTGAAATTGACTTGGTTTTGAGAGTAGATCAAAATGAAAAGATCTTAGACCAGAAATGTGCATTCAGAATGGACCAGAACCACCATACAACCATGATCTCTCTTCATAAATCTCAGCTAAAAGAAAGGGGATGTTAGTAATGGACTAGAGAGGGAAAGAGGGAGGTTAGTCATGCTCTTTGCTGTGATTTGATGGAATTAACCACTTTGTTTCTTGATAGATCTTTGCCTTGGCAAAACACCTCTTGGCAGCTGTGTAATGGTGAAAATACCCTTTCTGCAACCACAACTGCCTACCCAGCTATTTTCCTAGCATTTTTTGTTTCTTCTTGGAGGGGCATTTGGACTTGCAACCCTTGCTTGCCTTTTCTTTTCTTTGGCTTTTTTCCTTTTCTTTCTATCTACTTCTACCCTTATCTCTTCCAAGGTCCCAGATTAAACTTTTGGGGACCTTTGCTTCTCTACCTGCACTACTTGTCTGCCAAGATTAAGCTGTTTGGACAGACTTCTTTCTCTATTCTATAACTCAAAATTGAAACATGGCATGATCCAGTTTAAACTGTTGAATCATCCACAAAATTGCAATGAGGCTCTTAACATTCAAAACACTTTACACACCTCTGGTTCTCTGGAAATATGGGATCTTTGTAATACCAAAGCAGAGCATATTTGGATTTTCTTTGGTCAATCATGAAATATGAAACCTATTACTATAGGTATCCAACACAACCTTACCCGGACTTAAAGCTATGTACCAAGGGACTGAAGGAGCCACTGAACCACTCTACTTCCTAAACCAAAGGAGGCCACATGGATCCAGACCTTACCAGCAGGGGATGCAAGGGGCATCCTAGACTTATTACAACCCCAACCAATCCACTCACATACCTTCTTGGGGTCCCCCTGCTCATCCTTCTTATTTCACCCCCTCTTTGATCATATCCATCTCAATACCATACTCAACCTGCTGCTCATTCTTTTCATTCTCATGTTCAGTCCCAACCTCAGTGGAATGCACCTCAACAGGGGTGGAGGCCCCAATACAACTCTCCTCCCACCATTTTGCCTCCACCACCTGCTCAACCACAACCATTACCTCCTGCTCCTCCGAGACAACCCCAGATGCCTGCCCAACTGAACCCGAACCCCAATAATAGACATGCCCAATAGGTATTTACTAGAGAGACAACATGCCCTACCTATGCTGTGGAGATTCAGGAGATCAACCTACGATCTGGGAAGGTCCTTCCAGATAGCCAACCTCCTCCTAAGGAGGATGAGGAAGAGAAACGGGAAAGTGAACATAAAGCCATTCCACCCTTTCCTGAGAGACTAACTGGAACCACACAACCAAACCCAGAAGAGACTGAAATTCTGGGCGAGCTTAAACAGTTATGTGTGAAAATACCACTTCTCCAGGCCATAAAAGATGTACCAACCTACAACAAATTGATTAAAGAGAAGTGTTTCAAGCACCCAGGCAGGCGCAAGAGAGATGCCCCAACTATCAATGTCATAGGACAACTGTCCGACCTAATGTTGGGATAAGTAATCTATCTGAAATATCTGGACCCTGGGAGTCCTGTAGTTGATGTCCACATCAATGGCACCATAATCACCCACACTCTGATTGATCTATGGGCTGCCATTAATGTGATGACCAGGGACACTATGCTCAAACTCAACCTTCATAGTTCCCTAAGAAAGACCTCGATAGTACTGCAATTAGCAGACCACTCCACCGTGACCCCCGAAGGGATTGTGGAAGATGTCATGGTCTCCGTTGATTCTTGGGAGTACCCTGCGGACTTCTTAGTCCTTTAGCCAAAGGAAAAACTCACTGGATACCCCCTCATTTTGGGAAGGCCTTGGTTAGCCACTACAGATGCTTACATCAGTTGTCGAGCCGGGAGCATGACCATAAAAAATGGGCCTATGTCCAAGCATCTAGTCCTATATCCTCCTGCCCAACCTCTGCTAGAACATGACTTACCTCTCTGGTTGGAGGAGGAAGATGAGGATGAGGTCTACTCTGCACCAGTGTGCACAATGGAAGCCACTAGGGGAGGTCCTCACACCGAGGATGACCTTATTGAGAATTTGATTCAGGATCCACCTCCCAGCGTGCTACCATTAGAAGAGTTGGTGGAAGACACCCAGGCCAGTGCTTTAGTGGATCTCTGTGTGGCTGATCCGACCTCCCCCTGAGTTAAGAATGTGGAATTCGGCCCTGAAAGAACCTTGAAGATCAACTCATCCCTATCCCCCTCTCAGGAGAAGGAGCTGTGTAGCTTATTGAACCACCATTTGGATGCTTTTGCTTGGAGCTATAAGGAGATGAAAGGAGTCCACCCTTCAGTCTGTACCCATCACATTTACATTAAAGAGGATTGTAAACCAGTCAGGCAGCCTCAGAGGAGAATGAATCCAGCCCTTAAATACATTGTCAAAGAAGAACTGCAAAAGTTGCTGGATGCAGGATTCATTTACCCCATCTCTGACAGCGAGTGGGTTTCTCCTCTGGTGCTTGTGCCCAAGAAAAATGGGAAGTGGAGAATCTGTGTAGATTATCGAGAACTTAAAAAAGCTACCAAGAAGGACCATTTCCCTTTACCTTTCATAGATCAAGTGTTAGATGGGTTGGCAGGGAAGAAGTTCTTCTCCTTCCTAGATGGGTTCAGCGGGTATAATCAGATCCAAATCAGCCCGGAAGACCAAGATAAGACCACTTTCACTTGCCCATGGGGTACCTTTTCCTACCGGGTCCTTCCCTTTGGGTTATGCAACGCTCCTGCCACTTTCCAGAGAGAAGTACTGAGCATCTTTGCTGAACTGGTTCATGATTCGGTGGAAATCTATATGGATGACTTTACTCCTTATGGGTCCAACTTCCAAGAAGCATTGATTAATCTGGGAAAAGTTTTAACCAAGTGTATTGAAATGAACCTGTCCCTCAATCCAGAAAAATGTGAATTTCTGATGACTGAAGGGACCGTGCTAGGTCATACAATTTCTCAGCAAGGATTACAGGTGGATCCCAACAAGATTGCTATCATCCAAAGGGTTCCACCTCCTCAGAAGGTAAGAGATGTTCGGAGTTTCCTAGGCTTAGCGGGATACTATAGAAGATTCATTAAATATTTCAGCAAGCTAGCCTCTCCATTATTTGGTCTTTTGGGGAAGGATGTTGAGTTCATGTGGACTGACAACTGTCAAGAGGCTCTGGATGCGTTGAAAAGTAAGTTGGTAACCGCCCCGATCTTGAGAGGTCCAAACTAGCCCCTACCTTTCCACATTCACACAGATGCCTCAAACAAAGCCATAGGAGCAGCCTTAGGACAAGTTGAAGAGAATCTACCACATGCCATATATTTTGTCAGTAAAAACCTGTCCAAGGTAGAATTAAACTATATCGTAACCGAGAAAGAGCTCTTAGTTGTAGTCCATTCCCTAAATAAGTTCGGACACTACATCACTGGTTATCAGACATTCATACACACTGATCATGCTGCAATTAGATATTTAATGAATAAACCTAATGTAAATGCTCGTATCATTAGATGGTTACTTTTATTGCAGCAATTTGATTTGACCATTGTTGATAAGCCAGGTAAGGAAAATGTTGTTACTGATTTTCTATCTAGACTAGATTTGTCTGTAGGTGAAGGAGGGGTGGTGGACGATCAAATGCCAGATGAACACCTGTTTGCTATTTCAGTACTCTCTCCATGGTTTTCTGATATAGAAAATTACTTGGTTTCGGCATAGTTCCTGCCACACCTATCCTCAAAAGAGAAGAGCAAGATCGTGAGGAAAAGCGCCCCATTCACATGGATTGGGGGTAACCTATTTAAACTTGGCCCAAATCATATTTTGAGGCATTGTGTTAGAGAGGAGGAATTTTTTGACATCCTCCTCACCTGTCATGATGGGCCCTGTGGAGGCCACTTTGCAGCAAAAAGAACCGCTTTCAAAATTCTACAGGCAGGTTACTATTGGCCCACTCTTCATCAAGATGTCAGGAGATACATCAGCCGATGTGACCGATGTCAAAGGATGGGGAAGTCAACTCCCAGGGATGAAATGCCCCTCCAACCTCGAGTGACTTTCAAGCCATTTGAGAAGTGGGGCATGGACTTTGTGGGTCCTATCAACCCTCCTTCAAACCAAAAGTCTTACATCATTGTGTGTACGGACTACCTAACAAAGTGGGCAGAAACAAAGGAAATCAAGGGAGCAACAGAAGAAAAGGTGGCTAATTTTTTGAGGGAGAATATCTTCTACAAGTTCGAGTACACAAGAGAGTTAGTCACAGATCAAGGAAGTCATTTTACTTCTAACCTGATTGAAGACCTGCTCTCTCATCACATGATCAAGCACAGAACTTCCACCCCTTATCATATGCAAGCGAATGGACAGGTGGAAGTCACTAATAGAGCTTTGGAGGAGATTTTGACTAAAGTGGTGAGAAACAGCAAAAAAGATTGGGCAGATCGCTTGGTTAAGGCCACCTAGGCCTACAACACTACTTGGAAAACTACAACAGGTTTCACACCTTATGAGTTGGTCTATGGGAAGAAGGCTTTGTTGTCCATAGAATATGAATATAACACATTAAGGTTGGCAACTCAGTTGGACCTAGATCTCAGCCATGCATGATAGGAAAGATTGCTTCAGTTGAATGGACTAGATGAACAGAGAATGCAGGCCCTTCTCCACTCAAAAGTGGTCCAACTTCAGAGGAAGATATGGCATGACCGGTACCTTAAATAAAATCAATTTCAGCCAGGAGATTAGGCACTGTTATATGATTCAAGATACAAGGATTTCAAAGGGAAGCTGAGGACAAGATGGTTGGGACCATATACAGTAGAGAGATGCAACGATAATGGTTCAGTCCTTATCAGGACCATTGATGAAGCAACCATCGCCATGCTTGTCAATGGGCATCAATTGAAAATCTACAGGAAGCCCCTTTCTAAGCAGGAGTTCATTAAAACTCTGGATAAATCAGTATTAGTAGTGGAGCAGGCCCCCGCCTCCACTCCACCCACACCTTGAAAAAAAAAATGAATAAATAAAAAGATCCTTGGGTGACTGGAGGCGCCCAGGGTAGACAGTGAGGGTAAAAACCTCCTGGAGGTGCCCCAGCTGTCTCACAAAAAAAAAAACAAAACAAAAAAGAGAAAAAAGAAAGAAGAAAAGAGAAAGAGAATGAACCTAATTTCAGTTTAATAATTGTAGGTTGCAGGAAGGACATTGCAGGTTAGGAGGATCACGCAAGACAAAGACAGAGGTCAGTACCAGGCTGCAAGCATTCCTCACCATCCATCCCTCCATGACCACTACCCTTTCCTAAGATTTGGTCTGATTCGGACTAAGATTTCACCTTCTATAGGAAGTTCTGTGTCTTCTACAGGAAGTTTTGTGTCTTCTACAGGAAGTCCCTGTAGAACCTGCAAACAAGCCAGAATTGATCTTCGAAGAGGACCCAAAGGTTGGGAACCTATCCATGAGGCTTATAAACATCCTTGTTTCCATTCATTGCCATATGTCACCTTTTTCCATCTCCGTACACCTCCATTTCACTCATTTTTTTTATGTTCCTGCACAGTCACACACAGAAATCCAGTTTTTTCATACTGCCAGGAAAAACTCCTTAATGACAAATCAAGCAGCAGTTTTACTCACCATACCTGTTACCCTCTATCTAGATTCCTCATCCACCGAGACCCTCGGCAGCAATATAGCCCTGCTCATTCTAGCTTGCATTCCAGGAGGAGAAGCAGCTACAGGGCATCCTACAGGAATCCTGTAGCAGCTGATCCTGCTGAAAGACATACTCCAGAGACAAGGATAGAAAAGTATGGCAGAAGAGACATGCATCAAGCTCTTCTTGAACGTAAGAAAATCAGCAGCAGCAGAGGCCAAGAATGCAGTATGCATGCAGCAACAGAAAACGAAGGAATGGGTTCCAGAACCTGAAATCTGCATAACACGGCCATGACCACGCAGGTAAGTGCCTAAACTCGTTCTTCAATTGCATAAATCATATTTTAAAAGCTGCATGACTATGGGAATGGTCCGGATTGGGTGAAATCAGTGGCCAGTCAACTGGCCACCCTCGGCCAGTTACATATCCTCGTGAAATCCAAACGAGCCCCGTTACATTCAAAATTGTTGATTAGATGTGCAGCCAGCACGTGTGGAGTGTCCATTCAGAGAGAAATCGTCGGGACTGGTAGTGGTGGCAGTGGATAACGGGAGAGAAGAGGTGATGGCGGTCAGAAACACGCAGAAACATTATGGTTGTGACGTCGGATCAACGGTCTAGTCCGGCCACCTCATCCCCTCACCACGAACCACGCAGTAGTTAAAAAATGCTCAGTCGAAACATGCACCACCCTCTGTTCATTCTGCACTCATGATGTTATCGACTGGAGTACGTATCCACCGCTTCCAAAAACAGTTAACCAATCGTCCTCCACCAGCGTTTTGGCCTATTTTCAAAAATCTCCCGCTTATTGAGCTCTATCGGAAGCGCAATTCCATTCTACAGGAACCGAGAGCCTTCTATAGGAAGGGTTCTACAGGAAAGTTATAGAACCGCTCGGTAGGAGGTAACCCGAAGTCTTCGTTGAATTTCAAGCTCCAAACGAGGTAGGCCCGAGAGAACTTCTCTGTGCATAATTTGTTGGTGCAAGGTGGTGAATTGAACGACGTCAGTTTGAAAAATAAAAGTCTACCTGTGTATTCAACAAACCGTGAAAGATTGCCCGCATATCTCACTGTATTTGCCTAAGTTTTTTCTCTGCACTCTGAAATCTCATCATTTTTAAAATTCTCCTATAAAGAAGATATATGTTGTAGTAGAGGCCACCTTGTGTGCATGAAAAACTCAATTTACATATCTATCTATGTGTTGAGAAGAGAATTTGTGCCCTTATGCTCTGTTCTGCAAAAACAACATTCTCCTTTCAATAAACCGACAGTCGAATTCTAGGTGACAAAAACAAAGGAATTATTGTTATTTGGTATTGTGAGGAACACAAGAGAAACTACTCCCTGGGTTTAGAAGACACCAAATTCAGCTATCCTATGTTCCAGTGATTGACTGTTGTTTTCCTGAGCATTTTCTTTTCTAATCAATACATAAGAAGAACACTCAACACCATGCCAGGGGGATTCATAAGGAAAGAGCCCTCAGACTCCAACAAGCTGTATGAGCACCCTGACGTGGTGGACCTTTTCACCCGAGCAAATTGGATATCCTTCTTTGACAAAATTCAGGGTCATGATGAAGAGATAACCAAAGAGTTTTTGATATCCCTCAGACCACATTCAAGGACACATGCCACAGTTAGTTTTAGGGGTTTGACCCTAGAACTCACCCCTGAGCTCATCAGTAGAATTACTGGTCTACCATTGGGGCTCCCTTGGAGCAAGGAAGAGAGATCATTGGGCCAGATTGCTAAGAAAACATTTTTTCTGCCCGAGGAGCATCCTGTAGAGGACAAAAATGGAGTTAGAAGGACAAGTTTTCCCCCTCTCTGGAGTGAAGTTAGTTATCAAATTATGAAGTACATCACATGTGAAGGGAGGTTTAGCATCATCTATGGATACCATTTCAGGTTGTTAAGTGAATTAAGGCATGGGATTGACTTGTCTCTAGCCAAGAAACTAAGCATCCCATATTTCCTTCTTCAGTCCCTAATTGAATGTGGTACAAAGCTAAATGAAGGGATCCCAGACCAGTTGGCCCACCATGGGCTCATCAAACTATTGGTGGAAGATGCTTTACACACCTACACTATCCCCATATCTTGGGAAATCTTCATAAACATGTCCAGAAATGATAACATTAGGACTTTGGCTGAAAACATCACTCCATCCAACAGTGAGGAGGGGGAGAAAACTGAGGAAATGGAGAAAAACAATGATGAGGGCACATAGGGCATCCAAGCAGAAGGCAGAATAGAGGAAGCACAGGAAGAACAAAAAGAAATTAGCAAGATTGCTGAGCCCAAAACAGAGGAAGAAACAACAACAAAGACAGCAAGGGAAAAGAGGATACAGAGTAGAAAGGAAAAGGTCGAACAGGCCCAAATGAAGGCTACCATAGCTAAGGTAGGCACCAAGAAAGAAAAGGAAAAGGAGGACCCTGAAATATCAGTCACACAGACAGAAACAGTGGACACAAAGATTTCTACAGGAAGCGAAGAAAAAGACCAGCAGGAAGAGAAATCCCCAGAAACGTTGGGAAGGGAGGCAGCATCTGTGCTTGCTGCATTAAGCACACCTGCAAAACAAAAAGGAATGAGAAAGAGGAAAACCTCAATGTACTTCAAAACTAGTAGGAGCACACAGATCAAAATGGGCAAACCCCAGCCACAATCAAAGGAACCAATTGTCATTGAGGACACAACCACTAAGAGGACTCAAAAACAGCTCTACAAGAAGCTGAAACGACTCTACAGGAAACTCTGGCGAAGTTAAAAGAAACCAAGAAATTGGAGGAGAAGGCAGCCAAACAACCACAGGGGGAAGAAAAGACTGAAGAAATACTGGAGCCGAGCCCTCAGCCTAGCTTGGGCTCATATTACAACCTATTAGAAGGTGGGAAGATTATCCCACAGAATTTTGTTGTACCATTCTTCTTTGCATTGGAACAAGAGAGGGTTAGGACTCACACTTGGATGAGGATTGCCAAATCCAGGGGTGTTGCAGACATAGGCCACCTAGAGGAACAGCTAAAGGAATCAAGGAAAGAGTTGGCCATGGTGAGGCACATGGAAAGCAATCAGAGAGCCAAATTACAGGAAGAGAATGAGCTGCTGAGGAAGCAGTTGCAACTACAGGAAATTCATAAGGAAGATAGGCCGTCCATTTTTGGAGAGCATCAACAACAAGAAAGACCTCCAGTAAACAGGGAGACAATTGAGGAACAGAAGAGAGAAGAAAAGCTACCAACTGATGTTGAGATGCTAACAAAATTGCTACAGGAAAAGGAGTCATAGGCAGCAGAAGAAATATAGGCTTTGAAACAACAGGTGCAAGAGAAAGAAGCCCAAATGGCCTCCATGGCCAGCTGGCTAGTAGAAGCCTTACAATGTAGGAAACTTGCAAAGTCATATGCATTATATCTTAAGGATCAATGGTTGCAGTTTCAAATTAACAGACTGGCCCAAAGGGGCACCATTCCATTCCAGAACGACAATCAGTTCATGTATTTGTGTGACAGTAGCTCAGCGAAAGACAAGGCAAAGTTAGCAAAATTATATTTAGACAACTTGGCACTTCCAAACATGAACCTATGGGACCCCAATGCAGCATTGGGAGATGTGCAACTAATGGCCATGGCCTCTTGGTTAAACCATGAGGAAAAGAGGGTAGCAGAAATTTGGGAAGTTATGGACAGGGAGCTGAGTGAGCCACTCATGATCATATCAGAACCAGAATATCCCTCAGCTTTAGTGTATGCCCATCAGCACCTGGCCAACAACCCTCGAGTTCTCCCAGACTACATTGAAAGACAAGCTCAGGCCATCACGCACTTTGAGGACATGGAGAGACTGTTGGGTGATAACTGCATACATGCTTGCACCAAGAAATGGAACAACTTGTCCCACAGTCTGAAAATAAGGGAGTACCACTCCCCAACCAGGATGCGGGAGGCTTTGGCCAGAGTACCTCTCTACAAACAATCAATGAAAAATATGAAGGCCAGCTCGATTGGCCTAAAGTTTAGTCCTCCATTGCTTTTGGGACTGCTGGAAGGGGTCAAATAAGAAGAAGAACACAGGCAGTGGGAGGAGGTAGAGAGAAAAGCAGGGTTTCATGACCAAGAAGAAGACATCACCTCGGAAGCCTGGGATGTTAAAGAGGCAGTCAAAGATCAAAGATGATGAGTTGGATTAGTTTCTCAGAGGATGAGCAACACATTCAACAGGGAGGTGATGATGAACCCCAAAAATGGGTAACTTATTGGGCTCATTTTGCCTATTATTATCGATTAATCCACCATTCTTCATAGTTCTATGCATGCTTTTGAATATATTTATGTTAATTGAATGAATGAGAATAGTCACTTGACCACAAAGTCTAATACGTGTTTATTGCATATTTTTGGACATCTTTTGGACCAAGGTCAAGCATTTATGAGCCAGTTGATAGCCAAATACGAAGGAACAAGGCTGAGGCTTTGTAGGAAGGGTGTCTCCAGCACTAAATGACCCCTTCCTTGAGTTCTCCACCATCAGCTCGGAGTTCAACAACCCACCAAAGATGATTTCTAGGGGCAGTCGAGCAGATTTTGTGAAGTGGCTGATCAACTGCAGTCTTGAGCAGCCAAGCTCCTAAAGTTAAGGAGGGATGTTGGGAGTCCTCATAGTGCATAAGTAGGAAGGCTTCAAGCCTTAGTAATTTAGCCATTGAACAATTTTTTTTCGCACTTGAGTGTAGCTCTGCATTTCAGCTCAACTTCGAGCTTTTGTTGTAAACAGTTTTGTGACATGATTATTTTTTGAGTAATGGAGATAAATTTCACCTAGTACCAACTCTGAGCTTTCTTAGGAAGTTGTAGCTCTTGGGGTTGGGCCCAACCCAAGTGCCAGTACCTCCTTTGTGTACTTTTATGTGTCTTTGCTGCATTCATAGAATAATTTCTGCTATTTTCGTTAAAATCTTGTTATGTTGCTTAGGTTGTTTTTGATGATTAAAGTAGCTTTTCATACTTCAGGTTAATTTGACAGTTTGGTAAAGGAAAGGATCTGCAAAAAGGCCATCAAGCAATCCTTGATCCCATCTCTCCCTCCTTGGGACCATGAGCTGAGACCAAGGCATACTTGCTGCCACAAAAACACTGTTTTTGCCTCTTCATGCAATTGCTAGTGTTAGATTTTTAGTTAGAAAAGTTGATACTAGTTGTACTTGCATGTTTAAGATCTATTCTTGCTTAGTTTCCATAGTTATCTCGCATTATTTCCTGTGTATAACCTTCTGTTCATCATGTTTCTGGTTTTTAGGTCAAAATAGCTAGATCTTTGGTTTTCCTAGTCTTTGTTCGATCAGTTTTGTAAAATACTGCGAAAAAAACCTGTAATACCTCCTTGCCTATCCTCCTTCCATCGTACAACCTGCTCAAACCCCTAACCCAAGATTCCTACCCTTCATTTGCCACACTTTTCCCAATTTGCCCTAATTCCTACATTCTTGTGCAGCGTTGCTCCTTCCATCCTTGAACGAATCCAACCACCTTAATCACTCCATAGCCTCATTTACCAGGTCCTAGGCCCCTTAACATCCTCATCCATCCTCCATTTCCACTTTCCCACCTTTTTTCCACCATCAACCCTCCAAAATCCTCTTTCAGATCTTCCTGTAGAACCCATGCAGACTTCCTGTAGAAGTTCACGTGAGCGGCTTTTCAAGATCTGATCACTGTGAAACTCTATGGAAAGGTTCTAGGGACCCCTTAGGCCCTCTTCTCACCTTCCCAACCTCCTGCCAGTGCCTAACCCATTTCCTTTCATCAATCAACCTCTGCACAGTCAAAAATACTTAAAGCATATGCATAATAATTCTGCAAAATTACTCAAAAATGCAAAAAGATGTTTTTTCCAAATTTTACTGCAGAAGTAGCTTAGTCACATGCATTTTACCTTTCTAAAAGTCAATGGAATCCATTTCCACCTCTTTCGTCTCTTTTCTTGCACCAGTAGGGCTAGTCGGTAAAAACTAGGGTTTGCTAGGGTTTGCATTTCTTTTCAGCTTTCAACTTCTTTCTACAAGTAGACTAGCCTCTTTTGAGTTAGCTTTCATCCATCATAGTTAAAAGCTTCTTCTAGAGCTCATAGAAGTTGGCTTAAGCTCCTAGCAGACTTGTGTCAGCTGATCAAGTGAAAGCCTGTGGCAAGAGCTAGTACTTGTGCATATAGCACCGTCGCTTCCAAGTTTGTTACAAACAACCGGGTTGATAAAAGTAAAGAAGGGAGTCCCAGGAGTTGCAGCATCATTGCTGCAATACTGGAGCCCACCACTAACCCTAGGAAAGCAAGGGCCTTACATAACCATCAGCTCAGGCTGAAGTGCCTCGACAGCCTGCGGGGTTTCCACTTCGTCCATAGATATATCATCGAAGACCAGCGGCTACAAAGATTAACAGTGAGTGAATCAACATTGTGATCAAATGAAGAAGTACATAGATCACGATAGCCATGATCAGAAAATTTGAGATGTTCATCGACATCGTCATGATTTGATGAATCGTGCAGAGGGGTAGATGAGAAACAAGGATGTTCACCCTCTGTGTTTTGAGAAATGACAGATGACATATGGGACGTATTTTCAGTGGAACATTTGTCATCTTCATAATGTAATGACAGGCTAACATCTGGTGTGTCCTGTGAATGGTTGGAAGCAGAAACATCCAGAGATGAGTTTCATAGGGAAAATCAAAAGTGGGAGAATCACAAGAGATGTTAGGATAGAGTGGATGAGGGGCAAATGGAAGGGAGTCATCCTTCACCGCAAGTTCTTCTTCAGATTCTCACACACACTCATTATGAATGATAGCACAGGTTGGTTGCACAACACCAACTTTATTGATAGCTTGATCCTCATTCACAGCAAGTGTGGAGAACGAAACGGAAGAACACAAGATAGTACAATACGGAGGATCAACAACACGTGGGGATGGAGGTTGAGGTAACCAATCCACGTGACAACCAGCAGGCTTGCAAGCCAAGTCTGCGCAGATATTGAGAGCAGGTGGGGTGGGAGGATGTGACAGTTCAATAGATGTGCACGCACCTTCTCCCACCTCGCACTGTGAAGCTATAGCTATTTGATAAGAAGAAGACAGACAATCACTTGTGATAGCGACCTTGTCCGTCTTAGATTTGGAAGCTCTAACACCGAGGTATGCTGGGAGGGGTTCAAATAATTCCAAGAATTATGGATTTTCGGATATGTAAAGAAGATGCTTAAATTTTCCATCGAGAAATTCTCGATCAATTTCATCTTCAGGAAATTGATACGCAATATTATGAAAGCATATGTGAAATTGTTCAATGGATTCATCAGGTGCTTTCCTTAATTTCAAAATTTGTTTATTAAGTGCTTTACGGTAAAAAATGATTAAAATCATGGGTTATCTCTATGAACAAATGATGAAATGAGTGAATAGATTTTTCGGGTAGCGTGGCACACCATAGCATTAGGTGCCCTTGAAGCGTGTATGCGAACAATGTGCAGGTCATGTAATATTCATGGATTTCATACCTTTCACAGGAGCCTACAATGCCAACTACGTGTCTAAGCACGGATGCTCTTCCTTCACCATCTTATGTATTACATGAAAAGTACTTCCATAACTCTTCCGAGATTTCAAAGTCGTTTCCATAAGACATACAATCGAGAAGAGAAATTTTGTGGTTATTCATGATAAGTATACAAAGATTCAAAACAAATTGTGAGGACCTCAGCTTGTCATCTGGCCCTCCTTCTAGCGCCAGAAATCTTGACGACATAGACCCGCCAATATTCAAGGGATCTCGCCAGTATGAAGTCCCAACTAGACCTCACGTAGTATGGTTTAGGAGTCTCATCCGATATGATGGCCCAGTTGCCATTATCTTAAAGATATGCCTTAACTCTTACTTGTCAGTACATGAGAGTGGTATACATAGTCTTCAAACAATGAGGTTCGTGTGCTTGGTGAGTGCTTAGTGTAACTTGTGTCTAAGTTATTTCACTGCAGAGGGAGAGGGTGAGAGTGAGTCTTATGTCGAAAGGGAATAGTCCCAACTCTGGTAGAGACACACAACACAACAAAATTTGTGCAGCTTCTAGTGGAGTAGTCCACACGGATGCAGCAGTCACAAACACAAAGGTGAGCAGATAGCACGTACAACACCCAATGGAGTAGTCCACATGAATGTGATGGTCATTATAACAAGTTTACAAGAATGAATCTATTGAGTGCCCGAAAAACTAGTCAACACGGGCGAGACATGATAGAAACTGATACAACACATATCCAATAGCATAGGCACTAAAACAACCGAAATAGTTCAACTATCTTAGTACAGGTTAAAGAAACTATCTTAGTACAGGTTGAAGCAGCATGCATTACAAGCATCCAAATAATAGTCTTACAAACGAATACAATACATATGTGAAAATGTGTTGGCCTATTAACAAGCTTCTGAATTAAGAGAAAATTCCAAGACACATTCATGCAACATATATCACTAACCCCGATAGCAGGGCATTGGAGCCATTTCTCACTCCTCAAAAAAAAGACTACAAACTCTCAATGCTACATGGGAGGAGCCAAGGTGAAAATTCCATTGCATGTACAAGTGAGGGGTATATATAGCCAAGGGTGAAACTGGCCCTTGTGAATGTTTGACTTCCCTCATGACTGTTTGACTTACATGAATCTTTGACTGACATGACTCTTTGACTTCATCCGTGCATCTCTTGGACTTCCACGTTACATTACATTCATTACACAAGCATGATCCAAAGTAGTGATGTGGCCAAGGTGACTCATGACACAACTCGACATGACATTGTTGGTATGTGCATTCTCATTGTGTTGTCTGTGTCGATTTGATGTGTTGTTGAGTGATGGTGTGCTCGTGGTGTACCATAGTTGTTTGGGTGTGGAGCACGATTGTTCAAAGGTCTTTGTTTCAGCCGGATGTATATCCCAGGAAGTTTCTAAACCCCTCCACGTGGGGGGGTGCAAGGGGGACTTGTCCCCCCCACGGAGGTTCGGGGGGGCCGATCCCCCCTGGCTAGGGGGTCTAGGGGCCAGCGGTCCGCTGGTGGGGGTTTCGGCGGCAGCACCCCCAAAGCTAAAAACAAATGTAAAATTTCCTTGTAAAAGTATAATAATTTCTAGTCAATCTGGGTCGTTCATTAGGTGGATGATCTAACAGTAGAACTTATGTTTAGTTTATGGTTTTTTGCCCTAGAAGGCAACCCCTCTCTTTGTATGAGGGCATTGTATTTGAGGTTGTGTAATAGATGTGTGTTCTCCAAGCAAGAAGCAGAGAGGTGAGACTGTGAGAGAAAACAGAGGATATTACAGTGGATCTGATGTAGGTTGTGTCTCTTCGTTTTGCTAGATAATAGAAAGGAAGGACTGGCTGTTCGGGGTGGACATAGCCCAAACTGGGTGAACCACGTATATCTGTGTCTCTCTTGTTTTATGCATTTTTTGTGTTTATATTTCTGCAATATTTTATGTGTTCCATTGCTCCATAATATATAATTTTCTAACAATAGCTTCACCTCCGAATAGAAAAATGCATGGAGTCATCAATGGCCTTGGTGTTCACTTGATGGTTCATGCATGTGCATGTGTCTCCTTCTCTTGCTACTTGGTTTGCTTCGTGTGTTCATCCAACTGTGAGCAAGCCTTCTAGCATGCGCTCCTTGTTCATCCCGTTCGTTGCCACACCATGTCTTATCCATGTCCCTGTTCCTGCAATCACTCATGATGAGACGACATCAAATCCATAAATCCCATAGTTTACCATGATTCATTTCCTTCCATTTCTGGGTACAAGTGACTGGGAGAGAGGACAAGGCTCTGAAACAATGCAGAGCACATGTCAGGCCGGGATGTGAAGCTACGGGGCACTGTCGGGAAAAACTACGTAGAGGTCACTAAGAGGCTAGGTTGAGAAGAAAGGGAAAGTAGTGACATCTACGGGATTTGGTTCAGCTGGGAGGCAGACCTATGTAATTTTTTCAGGAAGGGCAGTGCGAGCAGTAGGAGGCACTGGTAGTGAAAACTATGCAGATTTCCAAAGGAGGTTAGGATCGGGTTGCGGGAGCTTGTTGGCCTAAACTGTTCAGATATGGGAGGAAGTCATGTAGGACATGTCTGTGTAGTTTCTGAGTTGAGTGGGGTGTCAGGCAGCAGGTGGACTGTCCGTGAAAACCGCGCAATTTTCAGGAGGAGTGGCTAGCAGACCGACAAGGGGCTGACTAACAAAACTGCGCAATTTCTAGAGACGGTGTAGTGACAGGCAGCGGGTGCCTATCCCTCTTGTCTACACAATTTCTTCAGGCAGTGCAAGCAGGCAGGCTGGAATATTCTATGCAATTTTGGACATGAGTGCAACCCTTGGTCACTACTTAGTCAAATTCTCTGGTTGACCAGCGAGAGGCTCGATGGATAGGCTTGCGGAAAGCGCAAACTAAAATGGCTTCTTGGGCAACTTCTACATTGTTTTAGGTGATAGACTGATCCGTGTTGACTCAACTTCCGGGTTTAACCAAGATCTTTTACTTCCATGATATAGTTAGAATTGCATTTTACAAGAGCATAAATGAACATATATGTATGCTTAAGAAAATGGAAAACATAAGGATGATCAACAAATCATAAACAAGAGACATTGATAATGGAGTTCATTTAGTGTGGAGTTCATCTCCAGGCCCGGTGTCAAGATGGTGTTGGCTGCTTCATTCAGTGCTGGAAATGGTGAAGATGTACACGGACTATGTTTTCAGACATACAAGGATATGTGCCCTCTACATGAGTGGAAAATTCCCTTCACGAGAAATTCCGTTACAGGAACTATCACTCACAATAGACCTCCTATCAGCATGACATACAATGAGTATCTTGGCATCGTGGCATCAAAGGGATCTCAACCAAAACACCCAGGTGACAATGAGTATCTCGCCATCATGGAAACAAATGGATTTCAATAAAAAAAATATACATACAATCCATGATGAATACATCTCACATGTAATAGACACAGATATTCCGCACCATACATCAAGCAGGAATCGAAATAACATAATACATCTCACAGCAAATGATCAAAGAAGTACATGACAACAATACTTCATATACCTCAACTCTGCTGCTGGGTGAAGAATAGAATACTCATCTACTGGATCTGAATGCACCATCGATGTTGGGCATGGAATCCCCCCAAGGCATGTTTTGGGGCTTAAAGCCCAAGTTTTGACCGAATCTTGTTGTAAAGCTCCGTGAATTATGGGTGTAGTGTGTGAAAGTATGATAGATTCACAAGGTTGTCCTCCCTAGTTTTGTAATGTAATGTCAGCTGGATAGACCTACCCATGGTCCACGGACCATGGGATTGTATAAATAAAGTGAGGCTCTAAGTGTAAAAGGATATAGAAGAGACATAATAGATAATAGAAGAGAATCATGAGAAGTATGAGTGATTGAGTTAAAGGGTGAAGTGTATCTTTGGGTCGTAGAGCAGGAGAAGGCTCTGTAGTTGAGTGCGCAGAGGCCTAGTAGTCCGCAGCTGAGTGCATAGGGCGAGTCTAGTCTGTAACCTTAAAGAATCAATAAAAATAAGTTTGGTTATAATTTTGTGTATCTTTTCTTGGGTTAATGCATGATCGATATAATTTGCAAATATACTATTTATTTACTACGTGCACCTGTATGAATGTTTTATGTTGTTAAGTATAACTTAAAGCACTCAAGTAGGAAAAGATAATTAACTAACATTGGAATATAAGCAAGCTCTTGGGCAATCACGCAGAGCGCGGTGCCCAGTCCCTGGGTAGGGCTGCACAAAGGCAATTTATCAGGCCGCAACGAATTGGAAAGTGCGTGAAGCAACCTGCGCACAGGGACAAACCGTGAACTAGTCGAACTCGTCAGACATCTTTAGGGTGAAAAAACTTGGTTCTAGTACCCTCCCGTACTACTTCAGGTGAGACCTCAGTCCACGCTCTGCGGACTGTTGCCGAAAGGGCCAGTAGTACTGAGATTTGTTTGGCTAATCAACTCTAAACCTGGGTCAAGCCCCAACAAGCCAACAAATGGTTCCGTTATCAGGACCGGGATATGCATAAAGATGTTTGATGTCGAATCACTAGAATCCAACAAAGAAAGTAATTGAAGAGTGGTTGGAAAGAAAGATTCACGAGTTTGTGGCACAGGAAAAAAGGAATCCGCGATTATCAAAGGAAGAGTGGTTAGATTGCTACTTATATATGGAAATCCAAGAAATTTTCTTTGCATCCATCCCTATTGAGTTTTATGAGTGGATCGCGAGGTTAGCAGATAGCCTAGGAAGGTGTAAACTCAACGAACCTATTGTGTGGACTTCAGAGTTAGTGCGCAGACTGGAAGCATCGGAAGATAGGATCGCACACGCTATCAATCACTGGCTAGATCGGATCATAGGAGGGTTAATCACCGAATTCACGGTAGATACTTCAGTCAGCTACAACGAGGTAGAACAATGCTTCCTCAAGGGACCGTGAGATAAGTATGTTAAATTTTTGAACACTTGGATTAAAATGCTACTATGTGAAATGCGAGTTATGCAAATAAATTGATGTTTGGGGCTATGCGGAGTGGGAGGATCTACAAAAATGGAGGTAGCTCAGAACTAGAAACTAGCCCCTTGATTTCACCTCCGCGAGGAGGCAAAGAAGAACTCGTGAAGGTTTCACCAAGAAGTGTGATCAATCTGATAAAGCAGAGAATTCCGCGCATACCACCCCCACCCACACCACCACCAGTTTCACCATCTTCACCCCTGACTTCGCCCATACCACCTTTGCCACCACCGCGAAGTAGTATGGCCAGCACGATAAAGCTACCACTATTCAAGGGAGTAGGGAATGAGGAACTGGACCAATTTTGGTTCGTGGCAAAAGTGGTATGGGAAGCATAGGGTGTCACAGACGAAAATATAAGGAAGGCAATGTTGGTCAACACTCTACAGGATCGCTTGTTGACCTAGTATATTAAGCATTCCAATGACAATCCGAATGCGGGGATAGCAGATATCCAAACTGCGCTAAACAAGGAATTTAGTATACCAAAATCGAAGGCACAGTCGATCATTGGATTCAAGAAAATCACAGTGCTGGATCAAATACTGAAGTGCACAATTCGCGAAGTGAACATGACCTTAACAGGTGGGCAACACTGCGAATGATTTGTAGCCTCGTTAACACTACATCTATGGAATGCGCTGGCACAACACAAGCTAACCAATCAGGCTGAAGCTTTCGAGGTCGCGATGAGATTGCACGAGACTTCGATAAAATATCCTAACCTGGAAGTCCAGCAGATTCACGTGCAGTTGAAAAACTTGTGCCTTGAGATGTAGAGTTTGAAACAAGACAGGACGGCTCGTCCAGAAGTGCGCGATGAGGTATGGTGCATAAAGTGCAAGGGCCAGGGGCACGACAAGGACCACTGCACGGTGTTCGCAAATTACCTCGCGGGAGGAGGACCAATGCCATTGAGACCAGAAGCACAAGTATGACCACGTGCGGTTCCTGCATTGCGATGTGCGATTTGTTAGATAGGAGGGAAGGATGCTACAGATAGCTTCCATTTGTTACAGAAGTATACGCAGAATTCCCAACAAGTGTTCTGTAATTTTTGCAGGTTAGTAGGCCATGATGAGCGCACCTATAGAAGTTATGAACTAATGATGGATCAAACTCCTACCTACAGAGTTCAGGCCGAAACGCGGCCCCTCAATCAAAATGCAGGAATGACGTGCACTGGATTTCAGGGGCGCGGACGAGGCGGAGGTGGAATGGGACTAGGAAGAGGTCGCGGACAGTTGATATGTTACAATTGCGGAGGGCTGGGGCATTATTCTCGCGATTGTACAAATCCAACGAGAGCATCATGCTTATATTGTACATAGTTTGATCATGAGACGGAGGATTGTCCCACGCTAATAGCAAGGTTGTGCAATAAAGGAGCACTCCAACCTCCCCTGACTCAGAACCTGCAAATGATGAGGTCTGAGCTGCGTGAGGAAGACCCGAATGTACATATCATGCTCTGGAGTGATATCATGATAGGGGATGAAAAAGGCAAGCAACCTAAAGAAAGTACTTGGGTTCGCAAGGCTCCAACAAAGGAACCAGAATTTGATTTGGAGCGCGCTAAGGAGACATTCATGGAAGCTAAGAAGAGCTTCACAGATGTCTCCATTTCAGGAAGTAAAGACAGACTGGAACCGAAAATGGACCCATTAATACTCACTACATTCTTGGAGACATGCATGAAGTTGCTGCGCGGCAGCAAAGTTGTGAACGGGCTACAAGAACTCATCAATAGATGTGTTGGGACCATGCCAGAAGAACCGTGCATAGCCTGGAAGCTCTGGAAGCACATGATGAGAATAGGAAGGGAGATGAGATTGACCGCGCAAATAAGGGGAATATGAAATGGATCAAGTGATTTTGGATCTAGGATCGAACACGAACGTCCTGCCAAAGTAGACATGGGAGTGCATGGGCAGGCCTGTGTTGTAATGGTCTCCTATCCAACTTTGAATGGTAAACCAGCAAAGATCCTACCTATGGGAAGATTGCAGGGAAAAACAGTAGATATTGAAGCTGTGAGCGCACTAGCAGATTTCGAAGTGATAGAGATTATTGATGAAAGCAATCCCTATCCTATGCTACTAGGCATAGATTAGACCACTGACATGAATGGAGTGATAAATCTAAAGAAGCACAAGATGATTTTTTAGAAAAATTCACTACGCGTAGTGGTACCTTTAGACCTTGTGGAAGGATCGCGCTACACAGAACTAGTGCGTGACTATGATAGCAACCTCGATCTAGACTATATCTACAAGATAACCATGTGGGAGCAAGACTATGTAAATCCAACCGCGGATGGCAGAACAAGTTACACGAGGTAACCACGCTCAGTTGTAACATGATGACAAGGTCGTTGTGCTTCGTAGCAATATAGGTAAGGGATCTGCCTACGTACGACAAGATGAGCGAAGTGGACGAATTCCTGAACAAATTTGAAAGAGAAGTACTAGAACAGCAGTGTTTTGACGCTTTGAAATGGGTACAGCGCGCTACACCCGCAAGGTGGTGGGGTACGCACCAGCAGAGTTTGGAGGACTGACGCGAATGCAGAAGGATGATGTGCCTACGATTTGGGAAGCCTCAGATGCAGTTAAAAGACAAGTATGATGGACGAAACGGCCTGCGTGCCCACCTTTCCAGATGGATAAAAGCATATGGTGCGCAACCTACATGAATGCACACCATCCTTACAGTAGGAAACACGATCGGTAAGTAGGAGTGGGCAAGACAATGGCGCGAACGACCCCTCCGTTTGGGACCAGGAAGTATGGTAAGACCAAGCACACAGAAGCATATTCATGTAGAAGCTTTTAACAAGGTATGCAAAGCACTGAACACAGTCCACCATGTGAAGAGGCTTGACTAGGACTTACGCGTACCAATGGTTCTCTGGGCATATAGAACCGTGTGAAAAACCCTGACCACGTGGGCACCTCCGAAGCTGAAGTATGAAGCAAATGTTGTAATCCCCATGGAGCATGACAAGCCTAGTTCGCGCATAGTAGCACCAGTAGATACGATGGTTTGCAAAGCCTGGAAAGAAGGGATCACACAGCCGCAGGAAGCAGAACGCATGGGACTTGAGGAAGAAATCCAACAGGGAAACCTTAGACTCCACGAACTTGAAGAAGAAAGGGTACGTTAAGGAAGAAAAGCGCTCTAGTGGATGCGGAAGTCAAGAAGCTAGAGGATGAGATAAAGGACAATTTTCTTGGCAAAAAGACTAGGGTGGTAAGGCAGGATGCGTACGATCACGATAACAAGTTTAAGGCCTATTGCCACGAATTGATCATTCTGATGCCTTGGCTTGGACCGCATATTGCTAAGCATAGTGACCAGGGTAGCACGTTGCAAATGATAAAGTGCGCGATGCCAACCATAACATTAAAAGGTGGGGATTCTCTAGGAAACATGATGGATGATCAGATGAAAATTTTCACGGGTGGTGTGACCACCTGACTAGCTGAAGGAAGGATAGTCTTAGCACTCCAAGAAATTGAAAGGAAGCGTGGGACTATAAACTACTCTGCCCGGGAGCTGCACGAGGTTGGAGCTACATGCAGAAACAAAAAGTCACAAGCTCCCTGACCGCACACGGGGGGCTGCTGTGCTGTGCGGGTTGGCTAGAAAGTGACCGTTGAAGTCAATATTCATGATGGGATGCTCGACTTGAGGCCAAATGGAGTAGCCAATAGGCATTTAAGACGCAATTTATGGGAAAGATCTGGTAAAATCTACCGCCAAGGGAGAATTAATGAACCGGGTTTGGGGGGAACGGTCGAATTCAAATTCAAAAAGCGCTATAAAATACAAAGGGCTACCCAGAAAACAACACTTGGTCATTTTCAAATTGAGTGATCGAGCAGAGCCTTGATTGTTGTGAGCCGAGCGTTGATTGATCCCCTGAGTTCGCGAGTGCTAGATTTCTGGATGAATACAATGGCAACTGCTAAGAATGTTATGGAAATAACAGAAATAACCGCTGAGGAGGCCGTACAAGCCCTGACTATGGGGGATGCTTATGAAGGTGCCGAGATTGTGGCGTAAATCCTGAAATCACCACGCACGCCAAGACCTAAGAAGGACAAACAAGTGATGGTTCTTGTACGTGTGTCCCTGCAGAACCCATTGTGCACCAAGTTGTCAATGGAGGAGAAGGGGAAAGCCGTCACTATAGAAACATATGAAGAAGAAGAAGATCTGGAGGATCTTACCATCACAAAGGAGGAGGATGAAGGCATGGAGGAGGACACTCAGCCTGCGCACCATACGAAAAAATTTCCCACCTATGTCCCCTCGCGAAAACGGAAGGCGAAAGTGTCTAAGGACCTGGACGAAACCAAGAGCTCGCTCCAGAACCCGCTCCTCCCAGACAACATTATGTTTGAAGGCATGGACTTGGGACGCGTGCCAAGCCTAAAATTCAAATATTGGGACCTCGCTGACCACAAAAATTTCCCTCACCTTGAGACCAGAAACCTCATGAAGCCCAAGCAGAGCACTGCGACGGGGGTGACAGAATTAGAGCCGCGGAAGTGGTTGTGTTGAGTGGAAAAGGTCAGGCTACTGAACCTAATCTAGATGCCGCACTTCCACCATGACCCAATAACCATTTTCGTCATCACGCAGCTTCTCTGCCTAGTGCATGATGGGTGTTTATGGTTAGAGGAGCCCATCCCCATCACGAAAGACTTGATTCATCGCATCTCCCAGCTTCCATGCAAAGGAGAGGACCCCGCGGACATATCGGAAGGGAAGGGCAGTGACTTGGCCATCACGGAGGCCATGAAGAAAAAGTACAAGATGGAAAAGAAGAAGAGGGGCTACACCATCTCCAGCATCAAGGAGAAAGTAGTGCGCGTGGAGACCCAAATCCTAGCAAGAAAGGTCCTGTGCAAGTGCCGCGCAGATGAAGTACCCACATCAGTGGTAACACTAGCTGAGCAGTGCGCAAAGGGGGTCCAGTTTAACTGGTCTAAATTCCTCTGCAAGGAGCTTTTAGAAAATTTCTGCGAAGCCCAAGAACAAGGCAAAACGTTCCACTATGCATGGCTTCTACTATCCATAGTGCTTGTGGCTCGGGAATTGTCGGAGGATAGTCAATTCCCCATAATTGACAGGGATTTACCAGAGGCTACAAAGTATGCTTCGCTTTGGGTCACGAAGGATGCTAAGAGGATACGCAACAACAAAATCTTCTGGGTGTTCATAGAGATGAACCTCGGAATGGGGATCAACCATAAGTCATGGTTGTCACCCATTGTTTTCCACAGTCTGTACAGTTTTTCAGAATTTAAAGTGGACATGCATAACATTTATATCAGGGCGCACAAGGACCTGACTAAACAGTGGACAAAGCTACCCTTCATAGCCATAGACGACGTCATTTTCAATGTCCTAGATGCATGGCCGCTAGAGTGGTGCACCCTAGACATTGCAGAGATCGAGAAGTCGACGGCGCAAAGAAAGAAAGACGAGGCCAATCTACGCATCGCACAGTTGGCCGAAAAGTGAAGGAAGGAAGCAATGGCACTAGAAGTGCAGGCTGCACGACGTGACACAGAAAGCTGCTAATTAGGACAAGGCCGTAGCATAGGAGGAAGCCACGAAGGCGGTGAGGGCCACATGACATAGGGGCAGGAAGCAGAGGAAGCAGAAACAGAAGAAGGAGGCGTGAACCCACAAACCGCGTCAATGCAGCTGAAGCGCCAACACCCAACAGAGCAGGAAGGGTTGTAGAAGAAGGTTAAGGCCTTGAAATTTTCCATTGACCCAATCACCCTAACCAATGGTGATCTGCATGACATTAGCGAAACTATGCACGATGTCACCTCTGAGGCTCTCCAAGATTTCATGCAGGAGAACCAGATTGTTTTGGGGGCCCTCAGAGCGCAGCTGCAGGAATTATAGGCGTGCCCCCCCAGGCAGGTACCCTTTCGGCCATCCTCGCAGTTGGCTCAACAGCAGTAAAGCAGATGTTACGTGCACGAATGACGAACACCATAGTGTTGCCGGAAGGAGCACTAGTACCATCAAATGAGGCCGATAGGCCTTTAGTTAGCACATTGAAAGGTCTCAATATCAATCTAGCTACACTCCTGCACGAGACCTTATATGTGCTACAGGATGGGATAACTGCAGAGCTGTAAGCTAGGGAGAGTCACGCGCTCCAAGTCCTCAGTGAGCAGAAAATAAATGTGGAACAACTAAGCTTGCAGTGCGACGAATTGTTGTCATAGGATCAACAACTGGTATAGGTGATAGACGATGCTTGCCAAAGTGTCCCAGAGCTATCCATCCCAGCAGACATACCAGTGGAGACACGAATCCATATGTTAGTAGTATGGATCCGCGAGGTGAAGGAAGAAATGACAAAGGTTCAGCTGGAGCTGAACCTTCAGATCGTTGAGCTACGGTTAAAGGTGTAGCCATCCACTCCCCTGGAAGTCAGAGAACAACGCACTAGTGCTATCACAGTGGGATTGGAGGAAATTGGAGGTGCAGTGCGAGACTGCACCAATATGTTGGAAGAATCACTTGAGGTCCTCTCAAATCTACAGGAGGACCCCAACATCCAGCGCTTAGAGATAGAGGCGCGAGAACTCCAACAGCAGTATGATAGTGTCTGAGGAACTGCACAGATGGTGGTCCTCACTCAGAGGCTTGCGCGGATGCAGCAGGCTAAAGCGCTGAAGGAGCAGGTGGATGCGGCACGACATAAGGAAGCAGTCCTAAAGGCGCACGTCCAACCTTGGATCAACGAGGCCTTCACCATCATGGCAGAAATCGAAGGCAAGCTCGCACACATGCAGGGGATGCACACATTGATGCAGAGAAGCACTCCTGACACAGAGGTCTCGAAATAGCGTATGCAGCAGATCTAGCAAGTAGCAGCTCAATGCGTTGCTGACCTCCGCGCAGTTCGAGAACAGTTGGAGGCACTATGCGCAAAGATCGTCGCGCCGATAGAGTGACTCGCGGGTGGGCCACAATGTTTGTGTTGGGGGCCTGTTGGGCATGGAATCCCCCCAAGGCATGTTTTGGGGCTTAAAACCCAAGTTTGACCGAATCTTGTTTTAAAGCTCCACGAATTGCGGGTGTAAGGCATGAAAGTATGATAGAGTCCCAGAGTTGTCCGGCCTAGTTTTGTAATGTAATATCGGCTGGATAGACCTACCCATGGTCCGTGGACCATGTGATTGTATAAATAGAGTGAGGCTCTAAGTGTAAAAGGATATAGAAGAGACATAAATAGATAATAGAAGAGAAGCATGAGAAGTCTGAGTGATTGAGTCAGAGGGTGAAGTGTGTCTTTGGGTCGTAGAGTAGGAGAAGGCTCTGCAGCTAAGTGCGCAGAGGCCTAGTAGTTCGCAGTTGAGTGCACAGACCCCTGCAACTGAGTGCACAGGGCAAGTCTAGTCTGTAACCGTGGAAAGAATCAATAAAGAGAAGCTTGGTTATAATTCGGTGTATATGTTCTTGGGTTAATGCATGATCGAAATAATATTCAAATATATTGTTTATTTACTACGTGCACCTGTATGAATGTTTGATGTTGTTAAGTATAACTTAAAGCACTTAAGTAGGCAAAGATAATTAACTAACATTGGAATATAATCAAGGTCTTGGGTAATCACGCAGAGTGAAGTGCTCAACCCCTGGGTAGGGTTTCACGAAGGCAGCCTATCAGGCCATGAGGAACGGGAAAGCGCACGAAGCAACCTGCGCAGAGGGACAAACCACGGACCAGTCGAACTCATATGACATCTCTAGGGTGCGGAAACCTGGTTCTAGCACCCTCCCATACTACTTCGGGTGAGATCTCATTCCGCGCTCCGTGGACTGTTGCTGAAAGGGCCAGTAGTACCAATATTTGTTTGGCTAATCAACTTTAAACTTGGGTCAGGCCCCAACAAGACAACAATTGAAATCGTGGAGTTGCATGGCATAAGATCGAGTGTCCATACTCTGAAATCTGACACCCTCAGCCCAATCTGGAAAGTGGCCGAAACATAGAAGGCTCAGATGAAAAAACTAACTACACCACTGAATTTCTGTCATCGAGGGGTGTAAAATTGATTATCCATTTTCTGAATTCTAACATAGGAAAAATTTGGACCTGTAAGAATCTTTTAGATTCCCTCTCGATTCTCCAAAGATTCCCTCAAGATTCTCAAAGATTCTCCTCCACTGGGTATCAGCAAATCCGTTGCTCAAAAAGAGAATCCAACCTCGCCATTGCATTCCCTGTGAGAATCTAAGAAAAATGAGTATAAAATTGATTACATTCTGACAAAATGAATTTTTACCTCCCAGAGAATATTAAAGATTCCTCAAAAAATCTGTATGAAAAATATTCCCCAAAATATTCTAGGCATTTGCCTCGATTTCCATGCCCAAGGTAGACCCCTCTGCAATTCCACGCCTCCATTCTGTCTCTCTCCCGTTCGATGCTCTGTTCTTCTCCCGTGCAAATGAGAACACAAGGTTTAAATATGTTTTATGGGCAAAGCTACCTAGGAGGTTGTTGTGACTTGATGGTTAATGTGGAGACATTGAGGTAGTGAGGTTAGGGGATCAAATCCTGACCCTTCCATAAATATGCGTGTTTCATTTTTTTATTGAATTAAACATATATATTTGGTGCATTGTATCCGTTGTAGTATTAATGGGTGTTGTTGGTTGGCGTATGATCGCCCAGTGAGGGCTGGCCCACGTGGGCCAAGCTGGTTCAATCCCTGCCGGCTCCACATTTAAATGTGATATGTATGGTAGTTGGGTGTTAATATGAAAACATGGCACATTTTGGTTTTTAATTCCATTACCTTCAAGTGTTAATATGGAATGTTTGGTTGGCATATAAAACATGTGGGTCATATTATATGGTTTTTAATGCCATTACCTTCAAGTGTTAATATGGAATGTTGGGTTGGCATATAAAACATGTGGGGCATATTATATGGTGTTATAACCATAACCCCTTCCTTTTACATATTCATTGAAATATATTCAACCGCCATTCTTTTTTCACATAATTCGTTGGTTTTTTCAATGATTTTAATATTTGTTTTATTTTTATTTTTATTGTTTTTATATAGTTATATTAATAACTATTTATTAAATGATTTTTGTTTGATTAAATGCTAGCATGTCATGTGTCGATAGTTTAGTAGCGATTTGGTCACCACATAAATATAGTGGGTCTCACCTGTTGACTGGGATGCCATGTGGTACACTGTGGGCTCCACTTTTTCCCTTGTCACGTCAAACTTTGACGATCTCTATCTCCCTCATAGGAACTAGGATTTGAGTGTCATTTGCATTGTTCAAATCAGGGCAACGAACACTTAAATATGATGCTGGTTTAAGAGCAATATGACCAATTTGAATTTTGACAATTTCTGAGCACCCATGGACTTTTGCATGTGTCTAGAGCCACCTGGATCACAGACAACTAGGTTGATTCCAGGATTGTGCATTGCATACCCCCTAGAGGGAGGCCTCAAGCTCTTCACAGTTCTGGGCAATAGCGCTTGATCACTGAGGCCTGGGGATGCGCAGTGCAGCTCAGTGGAGGTCCCGCTGATGGAGGTTGGTCCTGTCGACAGATTTTCGGACAAAGTGGCCAAGTGTGTGAGCAAGTGAACTCATGTATACATGACCTTGCGAACACACACTCAACATGACTCGACGACAGAACACCTCAAATCACAAGACAACATATGTTTAGTGTGACTGACTGTGGGACTGTCTAATGGTGAAAGCGATAAGTGCGACACTTCGGATAGACCTTCAGACGATAATGATGACACTTGCGCGAAATTGTGTGTGAGTGCGACGGGTGTTTACATAGTTGAAGCAACTCATGTACACGAAGACAAACCTTCGATGTCACCAGAAGAAGTTCGCAAGCATGATGTGGCAATCAATATGTTGAAGACGACAGCTCGTCAAACTAGTGAAAAGGAAGCAAGACATCTATAGGAAACACATGAAATGAATTTTTTGTTTTTGCGCACATGCATGTTACTGAAGACAGGATGACATAACAATGAAAAGCATTCATGCAAACTCGACTAAGAGGTGTACCTCGAAAGGTGTTCTTTACTATACTTACCCTAGAGATGATCATGCATCCGACAGAGATTGCATGCGGTCATGGTATTTTCCCATAACTTAGTTCCTTGGTAGAGTCTCCTCAACTCATTGGGAGTGATCTCAGCATGTCACCTTTTCCTGTAGTCACCGAGAGATAGATCAACGCAATTTCAATGGGTAGTCACTGTTGCTGGGATGAAGTCCTGGGAGGCCCATCTTCGCAGTTTCTGAATGCAAGACAGATATAGCAGTTGGACAACACTGCGCAGTTTTGAGACACGGGACATTGCTATGAGATGGGGTCCTGGGAGGACACCTCTGCGCAATTTTTGAGTGCAATGCAGCTCGAATAGCTAAGAGGCAATACTATACGATTTTTGATGACAATGGGTTCCGACTGAGAGAAGGACACTGGAGGAAAACATTGCGTAGTTTTGGATGCCAAGGGAGGCTGGGGTCTCTGTGCACTACAAAGTTCCAACAGGAAAGGTAGGAAGCTTGAGGGTTGTAGAAGCAAAGTGCACAATTCCGAGAAGATAGATGAGGCTAGGTTGCTCAGGAAATGGATAAGGTGAGATGAGTGACACATATATAAACAATGATAGAACTCGACTATGATCACACACAGACACTTAGTGACACAGTGTAGACTATCCATAATGCATAACACATACTTTTCTAGATGCAGCAACCTTCAAGATAAGAGTGCGTGAAGTGAGTGTGAAACATGTCTATGTGATGATAACAACTCATATGCACACAATTCTCTTGAAGCAAAACAACATTCCCTTTGCATGCCAAACAACAACCCCTATGCCCAAAGGAGACACATGCTGCATAAAGATGAGAACACAGACAACTATTAAGATCAAGGAGGGGAGCTTGAAATCATTAGCTTACCAACAAGTAACCAAGGATGATTAATCGCAGGATCCAAGGTAGGCTCCAAAATTTGCATGTGAGCCAAAATTTTGGAGGGTGGTTGTAGCTGCTACAACTGTGTTTTATAGAAAGGGGCGAATTGTTTTGTTTTCTTTATATGTAGATGATCTTATTATTACAGGAAATGTTGATGAGCTCATTAAAGAAATCAAAGTGCAGATGTTGCAGGTTTTAAATGAAAGACCTTGGAGATTTACACTATTGTTTGGGTCTGGAAATTTGGAGGGATTTTGGCCAAATTTTTCTATCTCAAGGAAAGTATGTCAGGAGCTTATTGAAAAAGTTTAGAATGGATTAGTGCAAAGTTGCCTCAGTGGCTTTATAGCATAATCACAAACTTCAGAATGATGATGGTTCTAAGGAGGTGGATGTAACACTACACAGACAACTAGTTGGGAGTTTGATTTATCTAACTACAACTAGACTTGATTTAGCTTTTGCAGTCAGTGCTTTGAGCTAGTTTATGTCAAAGCCTCTTGAGAGTCATTGGGTGGTAGCAAAAGGCGTCTTAAGGTATCTTCAAGGAACCTTGGACTTTGGTATCAAATATGTTGATTCGTTTGATGTTAGATTGACAGGTTTTTCAGATTCAGATTGGGCCGGAAATCTGGATGATAAATGATCCATAACAGGTTATGCATTCAACATTGGGTCCGGGTCCATTGCATGGAGCAGCAAGAAGCAGAACATTGTATCCTTATCTTCAACAGAAACAGAGCATCAAGCAATGTGTGCGGCAACATATGAGACAGTTTGGTTGAGGAGACTTCTCCACGATGCCGGAGAAGAACAAAAAGATGCAACAGTTATGAGATGGTACAACCAGAGCTCAATCAAACTTGCAAACAATCTAGTGTTTCACAAAAACACTAAGCATATTGATACACAGTTTCACTTTGTTAGGGAGAATGTTTAGTCAAAAGAAATTTATATTGAATATTGTAATACTTCTGATAATGTTGCAGATATTTTTACCCAGCCCCCTGGAAGAATTAAATTTGAGTTATTTAGGGAGATGTTAATAGTACTAGTGAACCCTTTCTCCATTAAGGGGGGGTGTTGAAATTAATGGAGATTGTATTATTGGAGAAAGTCGGTTCATTTGTTATGAGTGAGTCTTAGTTTAGGAATAAAGTTCCTACATTCTAAGTGATTGTTCTAACTCTCCTATTTACATGTCAACTATATATTATGGATGATTAATGATGAGTGTGTAGAGCGTTCTACCAAATGCGAAGTTCTTCAAATGTGAGCTACATAGCTTCTTGAATATATCTGTCTTCCATTTTTTAACAAATTCCGCGACACATACATTGTTAAAATATTACTAAATATTAAGTTACTTGTTCAGTTCCCCTCTATTCAAATATTATTAAACATTACCATAATCGAAGTCACCAATGCTCAACTTATCACACACTATATATATAATTATACTAATTAAATTTTAATCTCTTCTATCTCTCTATATATATATACTAATTAAATTAATTTTAATCTCTTCTATATAGGAGATATTAAAATTCAATTAGTATATATATGGAGATAGAAGAAAGACTTGTTGAAGCAGGTCAGTGGGGAGTTAACCTTGTACCGAGAAGAAATATATATATATATATATCCCAAACTCATTTAAGGTCGTATTCCGGTGTACTGGTCCATCCACTCCACAACACAATGAAATGATAAGAAAGACCTGTTGAAGCAGGTCAGTGGCGAGTTAACCTTGTACCGAGAAGAATTACAAAGGGAGCTGAAAAAATGAATTGGCTGTCGGACCTGTGGCTAACTGAGCAAGGGTTTCTTTGTTTGTTGCCGAGTATGTTTTTAAGTTCTTTGAAAAATGGGTTAGCTGCCAACGCTTTAACCAGAGCGAGGGTTTTTCATCTTCACAGTGCACTTGTTAGCTGCCAGCGTTGGAATGAACCAGACTGAGCGAGGCCTTTTTTCTTTGCCCAGTATATCTCAAGTTTGTTGAGGTTCTGCGTTTAAATTTTGACAAATAGAGTTTGGATGTAAAAGCATATGTCAAATGTGTTTGTATGTCAAATCTGGTCACAAAGATAACATTGAAACTTTGTCAATGGGAGATGAACATTTGGAGGATAGAAGGAATGTATTTGGAGATAAAACTCATTTAATGGAGGCCTAATTTTACCATCTCCAAAAACTCATTTCCTGCAATTGCTGTCCTGACATAGGTGGCATTTTTCAAAGCTCCTACGCAATGGGCTTCTTTCTTAACTTGGATTCTTTTCTTTCTTGACATGTTTGGAATTTTCCTTAGAGAAAAATATTCATGGAACACGCTATCGATTTTTATCGAAACCCAATGAAGGGAAATTATATTTTAGAACAACCAATGAAATAAAATGTAGAGCATTCCATAGATCGTATAATTCATTTTGCTTCTGATTAAATGCCTTTCATGGTTAACCACAGAACTCTGTATACAGCTTGCAGTGGGCACTATGGCCACGGTCTTGACCACTGTTGTAACTATGAAGTGCCGCTATCATCTGAATACGTGCTTTTCATTCCATGAAACCTTTCTTCAGTCGCTGGCGCAGCTGCTGGACTACTCCCTCACCCCATTGCAATTCGGAACACCCATACACATCAAGCTGCTCCAACGAACTCAATTGTTCAACATTGGGCAGCCTCTTCAAATTGAAGCACCGGCGCAAGTTAATACTTTGAAGATTCCTTAAATTCTCAACTGAATTTGGGAGGACCTCTAAAGTGGAGCACCCCCTCAAGTCAAGACTCTGGAGGTTTGTTAAGTTCCCAACTGATTCGGGGAGCATCTGCAAACTGGAGCATCCTCTCAAGTTAAGACTCGGCAGTTTCCTTAAGTTGCCAACTGAATCCGGGAGCATTTGCAAAGTGGAGCACCCGCGCAAGATAATACTTTCGAGGTTCGATAAGCTCCCAATTGAATTAGGCAGCATATGCAAAGTGGAGCACCCGCGCAAGATAATACTTTCGAGGTTCGATAAGCTCCCAATTGAATTAGGCAGCATATGCAAAGCGGAGCACCGATGCAAGTGAAGAGTTTGTAGCTTCTTGAAGTTCCCAATTGAAGCTGGAAGCATCTGCAAAGCGGAGCAGTTGGCCAAGTTAAAAGTTCGGAGGTTCGAGAAGTTACCCACTGAATCTGGGAGCATCTCGAGAGCGGAGCACCCTTGCAAGTGAAGAGTTTGGAGGTTCTTGAAGTTCCCAACTGAATCTGGGAGCATCCGCAAAGCTGAGCAGCCGCTCATGTCGAGAATTTGTAGTTTCTTGAAGTTCCCAACTGAATCTGGGAGCATCCGCAAAGCTGAGCAGCCGCCCATGTTGAGAATTTGTAGTTTCTTGAAATTCCCAACTGAATCGGGGAGCATCTGCAAAGCTGAGCACCCATTTAATTGAAGATTTTGGAGGTTCTTGAAGTTCCCAACTGAACCTGGGAGCATCTGCAAAGCTGAGCACCCGCCCAAGTGAAGAATTTGTAGGTTCGTGAAATCCCAAACAGAGTCGGGGAATATTTGCAAAGCGGAGCACCCGCCTAAGTGAAGATTTCGGAGGTTTGTGAAGTTTCCAACTGCACCTGGGAGCGTCTGCAAATCTGAACACCTGCTCAGGTCAAGAATTTGTAGGTTCGTGAAATTCCCAACAGAGTCGGGGAGCATCTTCAAAGCAGAGCACCCGCCTAACTGAAGATTTCGGAGGTTTGTGAAGTTTCCAACTGCACCTGGGAGCGCCTGCAAAGCTGAACACCCGCGCAGGTCAAGAATTTGTAGGTTCGTGAAATTCCCAACAGAGTCGGGGAGCATCTTCAAAGCAGAGCACCCGCCTAATCGAAGATTTCGGAGGTTCCTGAGGTTCCCAATTGAGCATGGCAGTATCTCCAAAGTTGAGCACCCGCCGAAGTCAAGAATTTGTAGTTTCCTGAAATTCCCAACTGAATCGGGGAGCATCTGCAAAGCGGAGCAACCCGCCAAGATAAGAGCTTGAAGGTGGGTGAAGTTTTCAACTGAACCTGGGAGCATCTCCAATTCTGAGCACCCGCCCAGTTCAAGACTTTGTAGGTTTTTGAAGTTTCCAATTGAATAAGGGAGCATCTGCAAGGTGGAGCAGCCGCTCAAGTGTAAACTTTGGAGATTTTTTAAGTTCCCAAGTGAATTTGGAAGCATGTGCAATGCAGAGCACCCGCCCAAGAAAAGACTTTGGAGGTTGATTAAGTTCCCAATTGAATCTGGGAGCATCTGCAAAGCGGAGCACCCGCCCAAGCGAAAAGTGTTGAGGTTCATTAAGTTCCCAATTGAATTTGGAAGCCTCTGCAAAGCGGAGCACCCATCCAAGTGAAAAACTTGGAGGTTCGTTAAGCACCCCACTGAATCTGGGAGCATGCGTAGAGCAGAGCACCCGCGCAAGTCAAGAATTAGGAGGTTTCTGAAGTTCCCAAATGAATCAGGCAGTATTGTCATATTTTTACAGCCCCATAAGAGCATGTGTCTCAACGAATGCATATGACAGAATTCTTCTGGCAATGTTTCAACATAATTCTTGTGTAGGGATAATGATTCTAGATTTTTCAGCTTCCCAATGAAGTTTGGAAGCGTTAAAACGGAAGCATCAATAATCAATTCTCTTAACTGCACAGGTGCCTGCAATGTTCAAAGTTTTGAACCGGGTAGATGTCAGTTTTTTGGCATTGTTATATATGAAGACACATGGAGCAAGCAATTTCTGAGATTTGAAAACAATACAAAACAACATTTCTGTGAAGAAATAGCATGATTACCTGGGATTCATGTTGCCACAGAGTTTCCAAATTCCCCCCTCTATATGTAGAACTCTTAAATTCTCTAGTCTAATCGAGGAAGGTAAGGATGCATACGGAAAATTCTTCCAGCAGAGCCATATGAGTTGGGGTAAGTGCCCAACGCTGAATAAGGTTTGAACAAAATAACCTTCAGCCCTAAGAAGCTGCAACCGGCTCATATTAGTTAATAAAGGACTTCCCACAAGGTTTTGGAAAGATTGTTCAGGGTCATTTCCATGAACCATGTTAATTCCGCGCACCTGAATTGTTCAGTTCTACATGTTAGAAACAAAATCGAGAATCTTGCAATGTTTTGAAAACTCAAAACTTGACAGATACAATTTTGATAACACAACCCTATTTTGAATGTCAGTTTAAAGCTTCAAACTACTTACAGGTGGTTGGTGAGACATATTGCCAAGAAGGTTGAGGCGCCAAATTCGACGTGGGCACTCAGCAGGTTCTTTCTCCGCCATGTGTCTGCCGAGGTCTCTAATGTGGTCATGCATTCTTATACGGTTTTCCCCGTCCACATGTACAAGACATCTGTTCTCTAGGTTGCGAAGACCCAGCCATCCATGCCAGCCGGAGCCGTTCCATATTCTTATAACAGTTTCCCTGTGTTCTCCAATAAAAAAACAGGCAATGTCTAAGAATATTTGCTTCTCCTCTGGATCTAGATTTTCGTAGCTAATTTGGAGTCTGTTCAGTATATCGCTGGGGAGTATGTTGGATATTTTATTGAATTGCGCTTCCCAGTACTCCAAACCTTTTCCACAAAGCAGCGCTCCAATCACTTTAAGAGATAATGGTAGTCCATGGCACGCCTCCAAAAGTTTTTCAACTACTTCTTCAAATCCCATAACTGGATAACTCTGGTTGAAGGCGTGCAAGCAAAAGAGTTTTAGGGAGTGTTGTCCATTAAGGCCGGTCTGCTTGTAAATAAATGACTCTACAATCCCCGAGCTGGTAAGAAGATCCTTGTTGCGAGATGTCACTAAAATTAAGCTCTCTGTATGAATGGCATCTTTGACTGGTGAAAATAATGCATCCAGTTGGTCGATATGATCCACGTCATCTAAAACTATGAGAGCGCGGTGAGAAGATGAGAGATGTGTTCTGAGCTTCTCTGTGCCTTCATCAATGCTATTTATTTGTACATCCTTGTGAATCAAATCTTTAAGAAGGTTACTTTGAAGGGAATGTAAAGATCTAGTAGCTGCGTTTTCTCTGATATCAAATAGAAAGCAAGATTGACTGTAATCTGATCTGTGTTGGTTGAAGAATTCTTTTGTGAGGGTGGTTTTTCCTACCCCACCAAAACCCACAATACCGACCGCTCGAGCCGCCCCACTTTGGTGCTGGGATAACACTATCGCTTTCAGATCCTTTACCTTCTCGTCCAAACCAGTTGGATATTTAGCAACATTCAGAGGTGTTTTGCTAACCTTTTTCAAAACTTGTTCCACGACCTTATGGACGAGCTCACCCTCATCACTGAATAATAATATTCACAATGAAATGACTAGTAAGGAAGGGCTACAAAGAACGAATGAAAGAGTAACAGAGTGAAAAGTGAAGGCCCTTACCCGTTACACGCGCTCAGCTCAAAACCGCTTATTTGTGAGCAATCTGAAAGAGCTTTCCTCCATTTTTGAATGGTGTTGGAGTCATGTCGTGGCATCGATTTCTTGGTTCGAGAATCGACTGTGGTCTTCTTTTCGAGCTTGCTCAGTGCCCGAGCATAATCGCCATTTTCGCCCCGCGTACACAGGAAGATACATTGGAGGATGCTGAGGGCTGTAGCATAAATTCCATCTCTACCCCCGGTCCACCGAAGTTCTGAAGGATGAACGCCATAGAAGACTGGAATAATTGTGGACCCCGACTCCAACATCTGGACGAGCTCATCGAGACACCAAGTGGACTCGGCATATCTTGGAGAGAAAATTGCTATTTGGACTGAGGACGTTCGAATAGCCCATTCAATTTGGGGAGTTAAGGTGTCGCCCACTTGCAATTCCTGAGTGTCTAGAAAAGCTCTTAAACCATTTTCGGAAAGACGACGGTACAGGTAGCTTGCGAGGCCTTTCTTGACGTCAGGCCCGCGGTGATTTATGAATACGTTGAACGCATAGTCGCTGGAGTTGCAATGTGAGGAGGCAGTGGAGGTGGATACCGATCCAGAGAATGTTGCGTCTGGAGCAGGCGTCAAGTTAAGGTTTGCCATTACCAGAATGTAAGAATGGTGATATTTTGCAGAGATGGGAGTAATGCGCGTTCAGTCGCTATATTTTCTTCCTCCTCGTCTGAATAGTTCAGAGATGCGAAGTAACCACAAGCTGCGCATTTGCTGCATCAATACTTTAATAGTTAGGTAATGGATTGATTAAAAGAGAAAGCACATAATGTTTTGGTTGTTCTAAATAAATTTGGTAAATGTTTTGATCAATTTATGTTTTAAATTGCTGGACCACAATCACAAAATAAAATATGATTTCTTAGTCGTTTATTTTAAAAAAACTGTGGACCACAATCACAAAATCAATATCGGACCAATCGGTGGTGCAAAACTGGTGGCATCCACCAACAAAAAGACTTACTGCAGACCATCTACTGCGTTTTTAATGGAGTTGTCTATAATGCGATTTTTTGAGATTCTGGTGACGGAATCCGGCGAAAGAAATTGAGATGAAATCATGATTTGTTGCAGTTAAAATGGTTTTTTAACTGCATATTCGGATTCAGCACCCTGAAAAACCCCTGGGACGCTTTCATTGTGCAGAAACTAGTTATCAAACTTGGATTTCAATAAATTACTGCCGGATTTTCACCGGAAAAAATCGCCGGAAAGACTTTCAAAAAGTCGCGTTAAAAACTACGGCGTTTTTAATGTTGCAAAGGACAGGATGTTAAGCGTTGAGTATTCATATATAAATTTATTTGCTCGGAAATTTCTTGATCACAATTGATCGGGTCTGAAAATTCAGTGGTCATTTGTTTTTTACATATTGAATACATACAAAGTGTGTATTTCTCGATGCAAATCCCTGTGTCAAGTTTAAAAATGGGATGCTCCATGTATTTTAATTTATCTTCTGTTTTTATATGCTCTATTATAGCGAGCTTTGAAAATATGATGAATTGACGTTTTGTCTTTATTATAAATAAATATAAATTTAATTTCTAATAAAAAACTAATTTATCAAAAAGTGTGTATTTCTCGATGCAAATCCCTGTGTCAAGTTTAAAAATGGGATGCTCCATGTATTTTAATTTATCTTCTGTTTTTATATGCTCTATTATAGCGAGTTTTGAAAATATGATGAATTGACGTTTTGTCTTTATTATAAATAAATATAAATTTAATTTCTAATAAAAAACTAATTTATCAAAAAAGCGAGGAAAAGGAAAGAAAGATAAAGATTAAAAATAAATAAAGAGAAGTATGAATGCAACAAATTAAAAAAATGAAAAGAGATAAAGCAAAAAGGAAGTAATAAGGAAAAAAAAGAAATATACAGAAAGAAAAAGCATAAGGCAAAGGAAACGGAAAATGAAAAAATAAGATAATATACACAAAGAAGAAGGATAAGGCAAAGGAAAAGGAAAAAGGACAAGGGCAACAAGAAAGGAAGAGAAGAGGAAACAAAAGACGAAAGGAAAGGAGACCTAAGAAATGAAAAAGATGGCGCAGGGCAGGGTAGGGTAGGGCAAGGCGGCGCGGGGGAGGGAAGGGGGTGGTTATGAGGGAAGAGGACAATCAGAGGCTAATACGAGAGAAACTAAAGATGATTTAAATTTAATTGTTGAGGGAATTAGATTGATAGATCAGAGGCTAATACGAGAGAAACTAAAGATGATTTAAATTTAATTGTTGAGGGAATTAGATTGATAGATCAGACGAACCCAACTTCTATTGATTTCAAGGCCACTACCTCTAGTTACGTTACTAGGGTTTCCTTAACAATTTCCAAAGCTTCGTTGACATGTCGATTGAAACAATGATTTTCCCTAGCTAGAATTTGGGTGTCTTCAATAGAAACATGATGTTTAGTTTTGACAAAATGTTCAACAAAGGCCGAGGAACGAATATGTTGATGTTTAATGTCTGTAACGCGTTCTCTTACTATATTCTTGAATGATCTCCTTGTTTCACCAATATAGCATTTTCCACAGGCATAGGTGACTTTGTAGACTTTTTTTTGTTGATGGATGTCTGATCCAGGTGGATATTGGTGGCCACCTGCCAAGTCCACCTGGACCCCCACCATTGTCTTTCTTAGCATTTTCTGTTTCCTTAATTATAGCACAACTTACTATTTTTCGCAGTTTTTCGGGTCCTGAACTTCCGGAGCCGTTTTGAGGCCCTAAACGACGTCTTTTGGGGAATCCGGGGGCAACACGAGTCCATGGAATGGACTGGTGTTGCTCGTTCCAACAATGATAGTGCTCGGATAGATCTTTCTAATGAGCTATTGTACGCGTCAAACGAAGATCATATGCCAAAGTTACGACCCCGGGAAGTTGATGTACCAACTTACCCCCAAACGGGGCCCACAGTTTGGCGTTTCATCTCCTAGGGTTAGGTTTTGGAATGTTAAGGGTTTTTCCATTGTTTCTCAACAATAAATAGGCCTTCGAGCCTCATTGTAACACAGTTCAGAGGGATGTAGCCATCACATCTCTTCTCAGAGATAAGCTACCATCGCCCTAGCTAGTTTATTGCCATTTCTGTTTGTAAGCATATTTCAGTATTTTCCATTAATGAAATGAAGTATTATTTCCGCTGCATCTTTGTGTATATGGTTATCTCTGTAATTTGTTGCGTTCATGTTTAAATCCGGATCAGTGGTATCAGAGCGGTCTGCTTTTTCTCTGTTTTTCTTTGCATATCCCCAACAAGGTCGGGATATAAGGAGTTAGGGCTTGAACTGGTTGAACCTTTGCAAGACCAGCCTCGCAAATCCCGACGGCCTCCCATGGCGGACGAGAAGAAAGACGAGGGGGCAGGAGATCCCATCAAAATCTTGCTCGAAGAAGCGCTCGAGCGACAACGGAACGCGATGATGGACAGCTTTGCGCAGATCCTTCAGCGGCTACCCAGAAGCGGCGCATCGGCTTCCAGCAGCTCCTCTGGAAACGCTACACCCTTTAAGGTACAAGTTAATTTTGAAATCCCCATATTCGAGGGTCAGATAGACGTTGATGCCGTAGATAAATGGTTAAATCTACTAGAGGGTTATTTTTCTGTTCATGAATTTTCGAGTCGGGAAAAGATTGTTTTTGCTCTTCTCAAAGCAGCCCCCCACGTCAAGGACTGGTGGGAAACCTACTGCGAGCAGAAGGATGAAAGTACTGGCTCACTATTTTCAGCCACACCCACCTGGGATTCGTTCCGGGATGCCATCAAGGAGCAGTACTACCCTGTCGGAAGCTATGAGGATGAATACATAAAGTGGACCACGCTGCGGCAGGGAAGGGACCAAGACATGCCAGAGTTCACCAATCTTTTCCATAGCCTTCGCACAAAGTTGGGTATCAAGGATTCGGAGCAACATTTGATACTCAAATACCGTGGCTGCCTGCACAAGTACATCCAGGAAGAAATACAGTTCCTAAACATCCCCTCGCTCGGCGCAGCATACCGGTATGCCGTCAAGGTCGAGCAGAAGTTTAAACAAAAGAAGCGAGACTTTGGATCTGCGAATCCAAAGCAGGGGAAAGGTGCCCCTAAACCACAAAACAAAGGACAAAGCCAAGGCGGGACAACCCAAGACAACCAGCCGAAGCTGCAAGCAAAGAGCAACGCCGCGAAGCCGAGAAAGGACACTGGAAAATGGTGTGAGTTCCATAAGAGCTCCACTCACAACACAAGTGAGTGTCGGGCCAAGCAGTCACTGGTGGCTGAGCTAAAGGTTTCAGAATCAGATGCATGTTCCGACTCTGAGTCAGAACCCGATAAGGGGTATGAAAAAGGAAAGCAGATCATTGATGCGGATCCCAGCGCCACTGTTGCTACCGCAAAGATCCAGAAAAATGAACCCGAAGATCCAGAGGAGGAGGAGCGTCTCTTCCACTCCCAGATGTGGGTAAAGGGCTCCCCGATACAGTTCATTGTTGATAGCGGGAGTCAAAAGAACCTCATTTCGGCAGAGGTCGTGAAGCGGTTGGGCTTACCGACCACAGCACATCCACAACCATACACCATTGGGTGGCTTCACCAAGGGCGAGATCTTCGCGTGAGCCAGCAGTGTCGCCTTCCATACAACATCAAGCCCTTCACGGATGAGGTATTGTGTGACATTGCTCCCCTTGAAGTTTGTGATGTATTACTAGGACAACCATACTTGTGGAAGCGACATGCTGTGTATGAATCAAGGCCCCGTGCTGTTATTATTACATTGGGAAATAAGTTGTTCAGGATACCAGAGGTAGCACCACCTGCCGCCATCTCTTTGATTACTGCAAAACAATGCAGTAAGATCATTTCCAAAACCAGGAAATTTGTTTTCCTGATGATACGCCCTCAAGGGAAGAAGAAGACAGTGGTCGCGGCCTCCAAACGGGGTCCCTCTGCACGGCAGCTACAGATGGACAAGATTGTGGAGGAGTACGAAGACATCTTCACCTCCCCGGCAGGGGTTCCTCTGCACTGTCAAGTCAAGCACTCCATCGATCTGACCCCAGGTGCGCCGCTACCCAATGGACCAATTTATCGGCGCTCCATTCTGGAGAACAATGAAATCAAGAGGCAGATTCAGGAGCTCCTGCAGAAAGGTCACATCCGTCCGAGTTCTTCGCCCTGTGGGAGCCCGATAGTGTTGGTACAGAAGAAGGATGGGACGTGGAGACTCTGTATTGACTATCGGGCGCTGAACAAGATCACTGTCCGTAATAGGTACCCGATCCCGTGGATTGATGACCTCCTAGACCAACTAAAGGGGGCGAAATATTTCAGCAAGATCGATCTGAAGTCAGGATATCACCAGGTACCAATTGAACCCTCAGATGTGTGGAAGACTGCCTTCAAATCCAAGGAGGGCCTCTTCGAATGGTTGGTCATGCCTTTCGGATTGACGAATGCTCCTGCAACCTTTATGAGGCTAATGGATGACATCTTGCGGCCATTCACCAACTCCTTTGTAGTAGTATACTTGGATGACATTCTGATCTTCAGCCAGAGTTGGGAAGAGCACCTCCACCACATCCGACAGGTTCTCCAAACACTGCGGCAACACAAGCTATGTGCCAATTTGGAGAAATGCACTTTTGGCATGACCGAGGTTCAGTATCTGGGATACATCATTGATGAACAGGGGGTGCATGTCGATCCAGCCAAGGTCCAAGTCATTCGGAATTGGCCCTCTCCAACCACTCTAACAGAGCTCCGCAGCTTTCTAGGTCTTGCCAACTTCTACCGCAGGTTTGTGTTGGGATTTTCTCATATTTCTTGGCCCTTGAGTCAAGTCACCAAGGGCGGGGCGAAAGCAAAATTCTTTTGGTCTGAATCTCAACAGAAGGCATTCAGGGAGTTGAAGGATCGCCTCTGCACGGCACCAGTGCTCGCGTTACCAGATTTACAACAACCATTTGAGGTCGAGACAGATGCCTCTGACTATGCTATTGGGGCAGTCCTTACTCAACATGGACATCCAGTGGCATATCACAGTGAAACACTTTCAGACACAGTCCGGAAGTACCCCACTTATGATAAAGAGATGTATTCCATTGTACAGGCCTGCCGACAATGGAAGCATTACATTTTGGGGAAGGAAACGGTCATCCACACAGACCACCGACCTCTGCAGTTCATACAGACCCAAGGGAAATTGCAGAATGATCGCCATCAGAAGTGGTCTACATACCTGCAACAGTTTCACTTGAATATCAAGTATAAAAAGGGCAGCACCAATAATGTTGCAGATTGCCTCAGTCGACCACCGATCATGGCGCTAACCACCGTGCTCAACTCTTGCGGGCACGAGACTTCTGATTGGCCACTTCTCTACAAAAGCGACCCAGAATTCGGCCACACATACCAGACACTCTTGGAGGGTCGGCAGGTTGCAGATTTTCACCTCCAGGATGCCCTATTATGCCACCTCGGTCACCTTTGTGTTCCTTCAAGCGAGCGTGCCAAGATGATTTGGGAAGCACACTACAGTCGGGCTGCTGGGCATTTCGGGGTCGAGAAAACAGTGGCAGTACTGCAAAACTATTTCTATTGGCCGAATCTTCGACAGGATGTTGGGAAGTACATCCGATCATGTACTGCCTGTGCCATTGCCAAACCGACCATTAAGAAGCAAGGCCTCTATACCCCGTTGCCTACCCCTAGTCGACCTTGGGAATCCATCTCCATGGATTACATGTCAGGCCTTCCTTCCACTAAGCATGGAAATGACTGTGTTTTTGTGGTCGTCGACAGGTTCTCAAAGATGGCCATTATGATGGCCTGCAAGAAGAATATCACAGCAGAAGCCACTGCTAAACTCTTCTTTGAACGAGTGTGGGTGCACTTTGGGATCCCACAGTCTATCATCTCAGATCGGGACAGTCGGTTTCTCAGCACCTTTTGGTCCAGTCTCTGGTCAATGCTGGACACCAAACTCACGAAGTCCACAGCCTTCCATCCTCAAACTGATGGCCAGACAGAGGTTGTCAATAGGATGATTGTGCACATTCTGCGCATGTATAACTCAAAGCATCCACGCACATGGGACGAGAGCCTCCCCTACGTTCAGCACAGCTACAACCGAGCTCTTCACAGCTCCACTGGCCATAGCCCTTTTCAGGTGGGTTTGGGATTCCAGCCACTATGCCCCATTGATGTGGCCATGCCACTTGCAGCTACTCACATGAATTCAGCTCATGTCCAGTCCGAAACAGATAAGGCCACCAGCTTCATTGAGCGCATCCAACATATTCGCCAGCAGGTCCATGACATTCTTGAGAAATCAAATGCCAAGTACAAGCAGCGACATGATCAACATCGGGTGCCACACAAGTTTCAGGTGGGCGACAAAGTCTGGTTGCATTTGCAAAAGGAACGCCTTACTGGAGCCTATCGGAAATTGAGACCACTCCGATATGGTCCTTACACCATTACTAAGGCTATGGGAGACAATGCATTTGAGCTCAGCATTCCCCCATTCCTTGGCCTGCACCCAGTATTTAATGTGGACCGCCTTCGGCCATACTTTCCACCATTGCTAGACACATCCGACATTGCAGAACAGCTCAAACCCACAGAATTAAATCCAGATTGCATGGAACAAGCTGCAACTGATCGGATCATGGACACACAGATCAAGAACACTCGCCAACAGAATATCCAACTGTATCGAGTTGTCAAAGCGGGCCAACTCCTTCAGCAGGGCAAGTGGCTCACCAGGGAACAAGTTCAGCAGAAGTTTCCTCATCTCATGGAGGAGCTCAACGCAATGGGGACCATTGCTTCCTAAGGGGGGAGGAATGATCCAGGTGGATATTGGTGGCCACCTGCCAAGTCCACCTGGACCCCCACCATTGTCTTTCTCAGCATTTTCAGTTTCCTTAATTGTAGCACAACTTACTATTTTTAGCAGTTTTTCGGGTCCTGAACTTCCGGAGCCGTTTTGAGGCCCTAAACGACGTCTTTTGGGGAATAGTGCTCGGATAGATATTTCTAATGAGCTATTGTACGCGTCAAACGGAGATCATATGCCAAAGTTACGACCCCGGGAAGTTGATGTACCAACTTACCCCCAAATGGGGTCCACAGTTTGGCGTTTCATCTCCTAGGGTTAGGTTTTGGAATGTTAAGGGTTTTTCCATTGTTTCTCAACAATAAATAGGCCTTCGAGCCTCATTGTAACACAGTTCAGAGGGATGTAGCCATCACATCTCTTCTCAGAGATAAGCTACCATCGCCCTAGCTAGTTTATTGCCATTTCTGTTTGTAAGCATATTTCAGTATTTTCCATTAATGAAATGAAGTATTATTTCCGCTGCATCTTTGTGTATATGGTTATCTCTGTAATTTGTTGCGTTCCTGTTTAAATCCGGATCAATGTCAATATTATCCCTAACTAGCCTCATTCCTTGTTTCATAGTAACATGATGTTTAAACTATGTTATGATATTATTTTTCTCTAGGACTCTCGCAATTTTATCATTAGTTCCTTGAATGTGTGGAAGGTATGTCTTTCTAGCATTGTCATTAGGAGGATGGGTGTGGCATGACCTGTTTATTTTAGCAAAAGTCTTCTTCATGTATCTCCCCTTATAGCCAATATCTTTAATACCTTTTTCTAAGTGATCAAGTTCTTTCTCGAGATGTTTTGGGTTGAAAATTATAATTGCTCTAATGGCCAAGGTATTTAATATCCCTATTTTTTGAAGCGGTGGTAATGGGAACCAACATGTAGGTAGTTTTTAGCATGGGTATTTTTTTGAAAACTTTACATTTGAGGGTGTCATCCTATAATTTAGGTAACAAGACATCTAAAGAGGGAATACTTGCATTGTCCTCAATGTCTATGGTAAATTGTATTTCCTCAGAGATATAATTAAGGTGGTCCATAAACTTGTTAAGCTTATCTTATCCATGGGGCCATTTCACATTAGTGTAGTACACAAACCTCTTCCACCATGTAGCTTTGAGTTAATAGGAATCAAGGGCTATTCTTTCAAACTTTTCTATATAAAGGTTACCAACAATGGGTGAGACTAGGCATCCCATTACTACTTCACTAATTTGCTCATAGTATTCACCCGCAAACTAGAGAAAGCACCTCTTAAGTAGACTTTAGCCAATCTAATAGTATTAGGATCATAAACTTCTTTGAGCACCTATACTACTTCATTTAAGGGAATTTTTGTGAAAAGTTGGACAACATCAAAGCTAAGAATAATGCCTTCCGGATCAATTCTTTCTTCTTTGATGATCTCAGCAAAATGGACTTGAATTTTAATAAATAAATCAATGTTACCAACTATGGGACCCAAAATCTTGGCAACAAATCTATAAAGTTCATACATAAGAGAGCCAATAATATTAACTGTAGCTCAGACAGGAACTCAATTTTGTGTATCTTAGGAAGGCAATAGATTCTTGGGGTAGGAATGCCATAGATTCTTGGAGTAGGAATGTTATAGATTCTTGGAGTAATTTCAATATTGGGGGATATAATTTCTTTTTTGTATCATTGTGACTAGAACATTCGAGTTCCTTTTCAAAATATTTAATAACCTTAGCTATAGGGTTACTCTCCAATTCCCTACATTGTTTTTGTTCTTAAGGTTCTCATGCATCCTTTCTGTTATCACTTGGCTGGAAAGGGTTGGGTTGTATCAATCTTCAACCAATTGTAACTATTTTAAATCGACTTTTAACTGGAAGTTAGTCCTTCCAGTCTGAGAAAGGGTTGGTTTGTATCAATCTTCAACCAATTGTAACTATTTTAAATCGACTTTTAACTAGAAGTTAGTCCTTCCAGTCTGAGAGGGCTCTCTTAAAATATTTATAAAATTACTGTGTTAAACTCAAAATTCATATGACTAACTTTAATTTTTTTTCTTTTTTTTTGTGATTTTGTAGGTGAAGAAAAATGTAATGACTACCACCATTGGGCATGGAGTTAAATTAAAACAAGATACGATCAACAATAGTGTTTAATGGAAGCTAAGGAATCTATAGCTTTAAAACTTATACAAATTAATTTGAAAATGGGGCTTTCAGGCTTCTTGTCTAGCTTACAAGAACCTCTCCCACTTCCAAAGCTTGAATTTTCCCAAGTCTATTTGATTAACCAATGCGAAATTAAGGAATGCTTGAAAATATAGGCATATGCTTGTTTTTATTGTTGGCTGTTATGTGCTTTAAAATCTACTGTGTATGCTGATATTTAAATGCGCTTGAACATATACATAAATGCATACAACAGTGAATAATGCAGCAAAGAAGGAAACACATAAGACAACGATGTAATATGGAGTTCACCCTGATATCTTGGGCTACATCTCCTTGAGCTCTAATCAACTTGATTAGACTCATTGGGATTATGGCTAAATTATTTTTACAAGTCCTTGAATCAACTCCATATGGTTTACAAATTAACCAATGGGCTCAAAATACCATCTTACCCCTAGCTGTCCTTTAGCTACAAACAGTTCTAGGCTTCTCTGGACTAATTCTTTCAGTTAGTGCTTTGAGACTCCTTTGAGCTTCTGGCTTCTCTGACTCCCTCAGAATTGTTTACTGTCTCTGGAATCCTTCTTCTATATTCAACTCAAACAACACCAGCAACAGCTCAAGCAATCGGTCTCTTTGCTGTCTGATACTTCACTGAAGTATTTGTGCGCTGCCTCCAACCTTTGGTGGCTTCGCTCTGTTAAGTGCTCTGGCACACTGAGCCTCCCAATGGGTTCCTCGGTGCTCCAACTCTGCCCACACATTCACTGAGCATTACAGGCCTCCATGAGCTTCTCGAAACTGCTCTTGAGCATCATACTGCCTCCACGAATGAGCATTCATCACTCTCTGTGTTATCAGTGCTTCATTCTACCTCCAAGCAAATGAATCAATTTTGCTCTCAGACTTAGCCCCCACAGTCTTTGACATTCAAGGCTTTTATCCAAATTGGTGTTGTCTGTTGGTTTTCCCTTTCGGGCTCTTTGTCTTACGGCTTTGGGTCCACTTGAATCACTCTCCTGAGAGTTCAATAATCATTGCATAATGCCCTTTGGGTAGGCAGCCACCTGTTCCATAACAGATGAGGGCATCAGTGCTTGAAATCCATTAAAAACAGTCATTCTGTGTTTTACACACAGAACGCTGCAATACACGGAAAAATCTGCAAAGCATTGTTCTTCCCGAACTTTAAATATTCAAAATCGCACTTTACTTTCCTAACGGATCCGCCTGTAGGTCGCTATCGCATGTCGCAAGACTTTGTCCCTTTGTATTTTGCAATGCATTAAAACATGTGAAAATACATACAAAATGGTATTTTACGGATTTCAAAATATATCCATTATCGCCTAGCGCCATGTCGGGTTTGGCTACCGCATCGCATATGGCAATGGCCCTTTGGCTTCCCCTTTGGTATCGCCAACGTCGATCCGCCGATATCGGCGATTGCAATCCGACTATTGCATATATATATATATATATATATATATATATATATATATATATATATATATATATATATTATATATATATATATATATCTATATAGATATATAGATATATTTTTATATAGATATATATCTATATAGATATAGATATCGGCGATTGCAGTCCGACTATTGCATGCATATCTATATATATATATATATATATATATATATATATATATAGATATATATATAACATGGCCACTCCATGGTGTTCACTGATGGTGATCTGCCGATTTCGGCGATCGCTCCATCGCATCGCCCCGGTTCATCGCGCTATGCCTCCAATCAGACCCGCTGATCACCACCGATGCGATATGCTGATCGGATCTGGATCGTTGATTGGCCAGATCTGACGGTCCCTGTGCACCTATTGTTTAAGCCTCCGTTCGCTTGATTTTCATGGTTTTCTTCAAGTTTTTAAGGCCCGATAGTGTAATCCGCCAATGTGATTTTTCCTCTTTGATCAATCAAACAAGGCCACGTGGCCCAATCCCAGCCTGCCATGTGTCAAGTGTGGATTGGTCCATGAGCCTATCAAAATTTTCAATATAGTTCAAAATTTAATGAAATTGCCTCCTTTTCTAAGGACATTGGGCAATTTTCATTTTACAATAAATCCTTCATCCGGAGTTCATTTTCGCCCATTCAAGTTGCGTTGGATTTAGAATGAGGAGATCTCAACAATGAGACTATTTCTAAGAGCAACATGCGACTTTCATTTTCCTCTGATTTACAAAGGATTTGTGCCATTTGGCACCTTTTACCTCTTGCATGAAGTCTTTTAGACTTAGAGGTTTATCCAAGATCCATTTTTGGATTACAAATGAACACCCACAGTCATACACAGTAAATGAAGGAAATTGGAGTTGTGTGACAAATTTCAAAGTAATCAAGACACTATGTAAAACTTGGAAACAACATAATAAAAACTCATAAAAGCCATAATAAGAATCTCCGGTACAAAAACGAAATGTAGAATTTTCTACACATCCACCTCTTAGACCATGTAGAAATTTTCTCTACAAATATCGCTCTAAGATCATGTAGAAAATCTGTTGTAGATTAACTCGATAATGCAATATACCAAAGCAAAATACTATAATCTACTTCTACTATCAGTTTGATTTGCGAAAGCTTAAAGATCTATCTGAATCAGAGCTGAACAATATAACCATAAGAAGAAGAATCAATGCACATGAAACACAGAAAATACTCAGGGGAAGCCTCAACTAAAAACCCCACTATTTGTATTATCATAGAAGGTGGAAATACATAGGAATTATACAAATCCTTAGCTCTCTCACAGCTAGCCAGCTCTCAGTACAATCCTCACAGATGAAGGTGGAAATACATAGAGATTATACAAAGCCTTAGCTCTCATAGCTAGCCAACTCTCAGTACAATACTCACAGATGCTCATAGGCAATCAAGGCTTCTCACAAGACTTCTCCTCTTCCCTCCAAGTGTCCTATTTCCTTGCGTGGTTTCTCCTAGGTGATCCTCCTGTTACCAAGTGGAAGACTCTCAACCAAGTGGAACACTGATCTCTCACACTGATCTCACACCCTATCAAAATTGTGTAATCCTCAAGGAACCTTGCTTTGACTGCATGCATTGGTTTCCTTTATAGGCAAACATATGCAACTGATAGTACATTTTCCTTAACATTTAACTCAACTAGGTCTTTCTCAGAATAGACATGCAAGAGTTTCTGATGAGAGAATCTTTAGTTAACAAAGTAGCATTAGTTGCATGCATGCATGCATCAACTGAATGATAACTCTCTATTAATTCCACAAACAGTTTGGAACTAATTTAACCAGATTTAACTCAGTAAACTGAGTTAACTAATTACAACTCAAATATAACTCAATCTTATCTCCTTAATTAGGGGATAATCTTCTTAATTTAAGGGATAACTGTTGCATGACTTCAGAAAGACTTCTAACTTGAATTTATCTAACTAATTAACTCAAGATGAACTAATTAATTATTTTTCAAGTAGCTGGTGAGACTAAATTCAAATTTTAATTCACAATTTTAATTCAAGGACAAATTAAAATTGGAATATTCTGGATTCTATTTTTATTATTTTTTGTTGTTATTTTCAACACAGAATGTTGTAGGTTTTCTATTAAAAGAAAAAAAATATTAGAGAAGGCCAATTTTTCACATTCCTAATCAACCCTTCTCAAAGTCGGAAATCTCCTTATTTATAGAGAAAGATCTCTTTACATATCTTGCCACCTGGGTCAGATTCAATCCATTATTCTAGAGACCTGCTCCTATCTAATTAATAAAACTTTGAGACTTCATAGGGATTTATGTTACAACAGAATTCAAATACAAATGGAAGTCATATGAATAGAACCTATTTAACAGTTACAATTTTTCAGGAAAATAAAACTCTTGTAGCATTGGCACTGTATTTGTGGAAATTCATAGCATCTGGCCTTTCAAATTCTGTTATGTTGTTTCCAGGATTTTAAATGATAAATATTTTTTATCCTGTGGATAGGCGTGTTGTTTGTTGTTTGAAACATGTTTGAAATTGCCATTAATGTTCACTGTGTCTTTGTCTTGTTTTCTTTTTGTCTCTGAGTGATGACCATGCTGCAGGATATCTGCCAAAAAGCACCTTTGTTGTCCTATTTTCTTTTTTTCATCTTTGATGACCAGTTTATCCTGCTGACAAGCATGCTATTTTTTGTTTGAAATGCATTTTAAAGTTCTATTATTGTCCCACCGTGTCTCTGTCCTATTTTTTTGTTGTCTCTGTGTAATGACCATGCCACTGGATATCTGCCAAAAAACATCTTCACCGTCCTCTTGTCTCGTTGTCCTCTTTGATGACCATGTTGCTGAAAAACATCCTCGTTGTCCCACTGAGCAGAAGTGGAATGGATATTTTAATGTTCATTGATATCAGTCGTTGTTTCGGGATGATTCGATTTGGGTCTGTGATCATCGCAATACTCCATAGAAAAGAGAAAGGGGGCTTTAACATTGATTTTATAGTGATTTTCTAATAAGTCGGACCTAAAATTACTCAAAAAAATAATACATAACCTTTAGGATCCATCAAAATCACAAGTCGAAAGGGAGTTCAGTGGAGGAAGGAATTATATGTGATCCCAAATTATGATATCACAATCAACGGGGAAACATTTATCATGATCGACATGCAGATGGAATAATCACAATTTGCATGGAATACCTTATCGCAATCATCGGATGGAGTGGTAATGGGACGTGGATATTATATTGGCGGGGGACTTGCGATATGCGATTGACGGGAGACTTGCGATATCACAATCGGCGAGGAAACAAATTTATTGTGGTAGGTGGGAAAGTTTGTTGTATGTGATATCACAATCGCAAAAGGAAAAGAGTAATGGGAAGGGACGTTTTTGTAAAGGGAAGAAGGGTTGATAGTGATAAAGTTTTGTGTGTCCCAACCTTTTAAAAGTCTTACGACATGTTTTATTAACATTTTAAATAAATTTCAAAGGGGAATGGGGGAAACATGGCTAGAGTTGGAAAAACAAAGGATTTATGACTAGAGTTAAAAAATGGGTCACTGCGGCTAGAGTTTTTAGAAAACAAAGGGAAAAATGGGGTTATCATAGATAACAATGGCTCCAATGGGGATGTTGTGCCCCTGTGGTGCAGCAAAGAACCAGTAGACTAGTTGCGTTATTGAAAACTAAAAATTGACGACATAATATCCAAGTTTTTATGGCCTTCACTTCAGGCTCAAACTTGTTAAATATATCATCCACACCTACAAATGAGAAAAACAGAAAAATAGAATATATACAATGGTATTTATTTCAATTGGATCAAGAGATATAATGTTTGAGAAACCCACCATTAACAAGTCCTCCCGCATATAGTTGACCATCCATCTCTTGCAATATAAATATATTATTCCCCTAGTAAGCTGCAATATTATACAACCCCTTCCAGAGATTTTCAAACTTGTTTTGTTTTCCTTTATCTTCAATCTTTGCTTCCCACTTCAAAACTACATCTTGAGCACTGCAATTTTCTTCTTTGATCTTTTTGTCGAAAGTGTTTTTGATTCTGTTCTAAGATTGTTGATGGTTGTTGTAAACTTCCTCTCTTTTTTCTTGTCAAGCAATTAGTTGGTTGATCCTCCTTTGGATAGCATTTGGTTCTCCCTCTAGAACCTGCAACAGTTTCATGACCATAACTCCAAGCGAACTAGGAAAGATAGCTTTAGTTCCATAGACTAAATCATAAGGAGAAACTCCTATAGATCTTTCAGTACAAATTATGTCAGCCCATGGAGAAAATTTTAGCTTTAAATGCAATGACCTTTCATTTTTCTGCAAAATCTTTTTGTTGCGCTCACCATTAATGGCGGTATAGAAGGATAATTCAATGCTCCCCATGTGTTTTGTGGCATGTTCTTAACACTAGCGATGTGTCTGTTTACTAACACCTGTGGGTTTTGGTGTAATGACAATCGTGACTCCAACAAGTGGTATCAGAGTAAAAGATCTCGAGTTTGAAGCACACCTGGTTCGCGTTGGGGGGGAGATTATTTCGCTCCCAATTAATGGCAGTGTAGAAGGATAATTCAACGCTCCCCATGTGTTTCATGGCATGTGCTTAACACTAGCGATGTGTCTGTTTACTAACACCTGTGGGTTTTGATGTAACGACAATCGTGACTCCAACACTTTTTGATGATTCTAACTAGGCTTTTGTTCGAAGATTCAACTAAGACATTACCTTGGGGATAATAAGTTGTAGAATGACCAAGAGTGATATTATACTGGTTACAAAAACTTACTAGCCTTTTTTATTTGAAAACCTGAGCATTGTCAGTGATGATCTTCATGGGGTAGCCAAATCTTGACATGATGTTATTTTCTAAAAATTTAATAATAACTGCATATGAAGCTTGTCTTGTGGGAATTTCTTCAACCCATGTGAAGTAATCAGTGGTTGTTAAGATCCATCAATGTTTGCCTGAAGTAGTAGAATGTATTTCGCCAATAAAATCTACCCCCCCCATTGATGGAAAGGGGATTCCACAAAAATAGATTTTACTTTAGGCAATGAGAACAACTTCCTTTTCCCTTCAAATATTTGACATTCATGACAAGTAGCAACATTTTTGTATACATCTTTGAAAATTGAAGGCCAATAAAATCCTGCTTTGATTATCTTATTCACTTTTTCTCTCTAGTAATGATGTCCTCCACAATCACCTTTATGGAACTCTTCAATCACTTTTTTAGCTTCATCTTTCAATAGACAATTAAGAAGTACTCCACCTAAATCTTTCTAATACAAGCATTTATTAAAAATACAATATCTTAATGATTTGAATTTGAAAATTTTGGATTTTGATTTTTTTAGTTTAGGAGGGGATCTATGATTTTATAGTACAAAGATAACATCTTTATACAAATATGACATTGTCAACTTTTCTTCGATAGGGATCAGCTCTTCATATTCAATTGTATCTAAATTTTCTGCTACAAAATTAATATCTAGACAGTTAAAATTTGACTAAGTCATCAACTTTGTCAATCCTTGTCCTTTTACCAATTTTGTAGGCTTGATTTCCAGATCATACTCTAGTAGAGTAGCAATCCATTTACTCCTTTTACAATCTGGATCAGCTTGGGTTAACATGTCCTTTACTACAACATTAGGTACATAGGGAATAATGTGTGAATTAATGACATACACCCTGAAATATTTAAGAGCTTTCACCAAAGCATAAGCTTGTTTCTCCATGATGTTATATTTCAATTTAGAATTTCCAAGTGTTCTACTGAAAAATGAAATAGGTTGTTCATAACCTTGATGTCCTTTCTACAACAATACTCGAGCAATTGTGTGTTCTGAAGCAAAAAGTAAAAACTAGAAAATGCTTTGAAAAATTAGGATTTATGAGGACTTGAGCCTGAATAAGAGCCTTTTTTATTTCTTCAAATGAATGTTTAGCCTCTGCTATCCATTTAATATCACAATCTTTCCTAAGCATCTTTGTGAAGTGTTTCACAATTTATGCAAAATTAGGAACAAATTTTCTCACAAAATTCACTTTGCCTAAAAAAGATTGGATTTCTTTTCTATTTCTAGGTAGACCAATTTTCTGGATAACAGAATCCCTACTTGGATCAATCTTAATTCCTTCCTTTGATATAATATGACCCAACAAATTTCCCTTTGTCAAAGAAAAAATACTCTTAGTTTGGTTTAAAGAAATATCAGAAAATATCAAATTTTCTGCATTTTTGAAAGACTTTTTCCAAGTGTTTGAGATGTTCTTATTCTTTTTTAGAAAACATAGTGATATCATGCAAATATACCACTACAAACCTGTTTCTCTCATCTGCAAATGAAATGTCCATACCTCTTTGAAAAATTCCTCCTACATTCATAAGTCCCAAAAGGCACATTTGCATACATAAATGTTCCCTCGGGTGTAGTAAAAGTTGTCTTCTCTTGATCATCATGATGTAGTAAAATTCGATTATAGCCTGAGAAACCATCTAGCATCGACATCCTTTGTGATCCTACAATTCTTTGCAAAATGTGATCCATTTTGGGAAGTGGATAATTATCTTTTAATGAAGCTTTATTCAAGTTTCTGAAATCAATGCATATCCTAATTTCCCCATTCTTCTTTCTCACAGACACCAGGTTACCCAGTGTGCTGAAGTAAAATTATGACTGCGGACAAAAACAATTCCTCTAGCCTGATAATGGGTCTAACCACAACTGATACATTCTATGGAAGAGTTCCTTAAGTTAGAACCAATTAAGAGGGCCTACCTCTTAGTACGTTTATCCCGTTTGATGATGTCCTTGCTTGCTCTCTTTGACTATCTCTCGTTTCCTTCTTCAAACACCTGAAACAAGGAAACAACAACAAACAACAACCATGATAATAGACAAATTGTAATTCAACCTACTTAAAAAGTCAAGAAACATTAAGCCATGAACATGTAAGATAACATGTCATGTAGGAAATCAATTGATAGTTGCATATATATTGGATCAAGAAGAGATTACAACCATTGTCTTGACATTGTCGTTCTCCTCCAAAAAAACCGGGTTCCCACACACTTATTCTAGAATTCCATGATGGCCTCAACAATAATAGTTTTAAGGCTCTTCCCTTTAGGCTTCACACTAAACCAAATTCACACTTCTCCCTCACAAAACTAGAGAGCTACAACTATGAATGGCTTGCTATTTACTTGAAACTTAATTAGCACTAGCGCACCAACATTAACACTAGCTTGTGCTTGGGAAAAAGGGAGGTTTATATAGCATGAATGGATGGGATATGGATCCTCTTCTCATGGGAGAAGGTCTTATCTCTTGATGTAGTTACATCATTATAGGGGAAAGGAGCCCAAACTGACATCCTTGACCCCATCCGGCCAAACCATTTACCAAACTTTTGTTACAAAGCTTTTAGAGCTTGAAGCTTTGGCTTTTTATTTAAAAAGCTTTCCATAAGAGGACCGACATGACTAGAACAAAGATCAGTAGCTCCGGTCGGTGCTATGGATAGTGTTAATCCATGCATATCGGTGCGAGGAGGACAAGGGCCATTACCGCCAGTCTTGTAAACTAGGAAAAACATAAGATTTTGGGAAAATGGTGCAAAAGGGAAATGTTTTGCTCATGAAGAGGGACACAATGGGAGTTTCTTCATGAAGGAAAAGCATGAAGCATTCACTATAGAGGTCCTCCAGGATCAAGGAATGGGGAGTACAGGGATAGTGACAAAATTTTGTGTAACAGATGTCCCCTAAAGCGTGAAGACCAAACTAGAGCGAGGGATGCAATGCTTTATGAATCAGTGTGGGGAGTTGCAGTCTGCCGTCGGAAAATTTGCAAGAAAGTACAGATACATATACATATCTGAAATCTCTATCAAATAACACATGAATCGTGGTATGGACATAGCCATCCAGAGAATGATCATGTGAATGGATCCAAGCATGGGCACAACCATCCATTAAAGAGGATCATGATGAAACCAAGGTATGGTCGTAACCATCCAATAATGAGAAGGATCACATATGATAACTCATGGTATGGTCACAACCATCCATTTGAGAGGGACATGTATATCAACATAACCATGTCACATCACTTCGCAACCTGGACTTTTATGATCTGAGCCTGGGGTCTTGCGCTCCAACACAACTCGATCAAATTACAAATTCTAACATGTGAATAGATGTGTTGACGTCAAACATGCCAGAAAATCGCTTGATTACCAGCCAATGATGTAAACTGTTAACAAGTGTGAGAGAAACCACCAATAATGAAAATGGTCCTCAAGGTACTATCAGCACAATCCATGGAATTTGAATAGAGGAACTGAAGTCGAACACCCGTGAAATCACTCGATTGAAAGCCAATGATGTGAACTTGTCGTCGAGTGCGAAGAACTTGACATTAGGCATGCAAGCTCTAAGGTATTGAAAGGGAGTCTCTCGATCAACTTCCCAGATAATGAGTTGAAGTCGACAGGAAGCGACTGTGTTGAAGGAGGGCCATAATGAATCCCACATCATCGATGCGAAATGATTTTGGGTGATACAGAGAATCAGAGGTAAGTGTAATTGCAGAAGGACAACTCTTGAACATACCAGTGACACAACTGGAAGTTTGGCAGCTTTTGGATCCATAGGATCGGTGGTCATAATAACATGGCAGAGATCAAATGGAAGGAGAAAATGAACAGCCCAACCGAGGAAGGTCACCGATTCAAAGGAGGATGTCCCAACCCGACACGAAGAAAAAAGTGTCATGTTCAAGAGTGAGCTGTCGACACAACTTATTAGATTTCCAAATATTCCCCCATCATTTCTGGAAGGTACCCCAATTATTTTTTAACCGCAACCTGGAAGGGGATACCATATGCTTGCACTATAAGTTCATACTTCGGATGAATCGAACCTAGTAAGTTTAACGAGCCCTAGGAAGGAGAAGCTCATGTTCGTTTGTTGAAAATAGCAACAAGAAATGCTAAAAATATAACGGCTAAAAATAACATTCCTATAGATAGAATTTCAGGATATATTCCAATTTTTATTTGTCCTTGAAACAAAATTAAGAATTAAAATTCGAATTTGGTCTCACCAGCTATTTGAATAATAATTAATTAATTCATCTTGAGTTAATTAGTTGGAGAAATTCAAACGTGAAGTCTTTGTGAAGACATGCAACAATTATCCCTTTGATTGAGGAATTTATCCCTTAGTTAAGGAGATGAGGATGAGTTGTATTTGAGTTGTAATTAGTTAGCTCAGTTAACTGAGTTAAGTCCAGTTAAATTAGTTCCAAACAGTTGAAGGAATTAATTGTGAGTTCAATTAGTTAATGCTTGCATGCATGTAACTAGTGTTCTCTAGATAACTGAATATTCTCTCATGAATAACTCATGCATGTTAGTTCAAACAAAGACCCAGTTGAGATCAGATGCAAGGACAGTGTACTATCAGTTGCTAGATTTTTCCTATAAGGAAGTATCCTGCATGCAGAAGGAATTCATTCCTTCAGGATTGCGCAGTTTAGACAATGTGTTGGAGCAGTATGTGACAGCAATGTCACACAAGGTTGCAGCAAGAGCACCCAGGGAAAATTGTGCAAGAAAACATGAGGCTTGGAGGACAGAGGGAAAGGCATATGAGTTGTCTGGTCTATCTATGAGCAGTGAAGGATTGTATTGAGAGCTGGATAGCTGTGTGAGAGCTAAATCTGTGTGTATTCTTTGAGATATTTCCATTCTATGATAATACAGATAGCGGGGTTTTTAGTTGAGGCTTTCCCCATAGTATTCTTCTGTGTTTCATGTGTGATTGAATCTTCTTCTCTGTTATATGTGTTCTATTTGATCTTTCTTAAATCAATTAAGCTTCCGCAAGTTTGATTGTAGAAGTAGATTAAGTATTTTTCTTTAGTACATTGCTACAGTGAGAATTTCTACATAGTATTGAAGCAAAGGTTATCAGAGCTATGAACAACATATTGATAAGGGAGAAGCTTGAAGTTCTTGATTGCAGGTACAAAATTGATTTCTTATCACATCTCAAAATTCACGAATGGAATTCAATGGCTTGAGACTCGAGTATGCCCTGGATGATAGCTCGAATTACATAGATTGGAAAGATCACATGGAAGCGGTAATATAGGACAATGGTTTGAAGGACCTCATTGATCAAGAAGTCCCCAAGCCACCAGTAGTTAATGCCCAAGAATTGGCAGAATGGAAGAAATGTGTGGTGAGAGCGAGGAGGATTCTTCTGGAGGGAGTTTGAGACCATATTTTCTCGAGTCTCCATGGGGAGGAGACTCCATATTCAATGTGGAAGACATTGAAGGACCTATATCAGAATAGTAGTGACCAGAGGAAGCTAGCACTGAAAGACAAGCTTCGGAAAATCAAAATGGAAAACGGCGACATCATTTCTACATATTTGAATAAGCTCACCACCTGCAGGGATGAGCTTGGTAGTGTAGGAATCATGACAGCCGATGATGATATGGTGAGCCTTCCTCTCCTTGGTCTTCCTAAGAGCTGGAATAGCTACCAGGACTCAGTGAATGGAAGAGAGAAACTACTAGATTTGGAATGACTGTGGTCGGATCTGATGCAAGAGGATATCAGGAGGAGCACCAGAGATGGTTCTTCATTTAAGCTTGATGATGAAGAAAATCTAGCCTTGGCCAGTAAGGCGAGGAAAGGGAAAGGGAAGGCTTCCCATTCCAAATTGAGTTCTTTTCATGGTGGGAAGAAGTTTGAAAAATATAAAGTGAGATGCTTTAATTGTCATGAGGTGGGTCATTATGCAACTAATTGCCCACTAGAGAAATCCAAGAAGGGATCCTCGAAAGGATCAGAAGGTGAGGCAATGGCTTCACAATTCGAATTGGGTTTTACCCTCATCGCATGTATGGTTTCATTGATGGTTGGGTGTGTTTAGTATCTAGATAGTGGAGCCTCTTTCCACATGACCGGAAACAAAATTTTATTCAGTACCTTGGAGGAGAAAGACCTCTAGATGTGCATAGAGATGGGCGATGATGGAAAGTACCATGTTTCAGGTGAAGGTATGGTTGTGTTTCAGAGGGAGCATGGAGCTCCTCTCACCCTAACTGGAGTAAAGTATGTGCCTAGTCTGATGAAGACCTTGGTCTCGATAGCGATGTTGGAAGATAAGGGCTATGATGTGGTCTTCAGTGAAGGAAAGGTATTCCTAAGACACATAGCCACGAGCCAGACCAAGAGGATTAGGATTTGAGTAAAGAATCTCTACAAGCTGGAGGTAGATGACTGTGCTGCATTGAGTTCAAAAGAAGAGATGGTGCAAATCCAATATATTGGCGAGTTATGGCACAGGCAGTTGGGCCACTTGCATCATGGAGCCTTGAAGATCATGCAATAGATTTCTACCGGAATTCCCAAAGGTAAAGTTGAGTAGGTAGATACATGCAAAGGTTGTAACTTGGGTAAGTATGCAAAGTCTTCCTTTCATGATCGAGACATTCGAGCAGAAGCAATATTAGAGGGAGTTCATACAGATGTGTGTGGACCATTCTCGACAGCCTCCACCGCTAAACAAAGGTACTATGTGATTTTCGTTGATAAATTCTCTCGTAGATGCTGGATCTATTTTATGCAGAAGAAGGATCAAACCTTCTCAAAGTTTTGTGATTTCAAAGCTTTGGTTGAGAAAGAATCTGGGAAGAAAATCAAAGCCTTAAGAAGCAAAAATGGTGGAGAGTATGTCTCTCAAGTGTTTAATGACTTCTGTGCAACATAAGGAATTAAACGGGAATTGACAACACCTCATAACCCACAACAGAATGGGGTGGCCGAGAGGAAGAACATATCGATTGTGGGAGTAGCTTGGGCGATGCTGCATGACCAAGGACTTCATTTGTGGGCTGAGGCATGCAATACAACAGTCTATTTGTAGAATAGAAGACCGCGTCGTGTACTTGGGATGAAGACACCAGAGGAAGATTTTTCCAGGAAGAGACCAGATGTGAGTCACTTCAGGATCTTTGGCTCATCAGTTTATTTCCATGTGAGCAAGGATGCCCGGAAGAAACTTGAGCCAACAGCCGAGTTGGGGATACTTGTGGGGTACACTGATACACCCCACAACTATTAGGTGTACTTGCTGACTAGTCAGAGGACAGTGGTTTGCAGAGATCTTAAGTTTGATGAGGAGAAGGCTTTGATAGTTTCCCTTGAGAGGGAGCTCAAACTACAGGATGTGGAGGAACTTTTAGTTCCTAAGGAAGAGGAGCCTCATGCTGATGTAGAGCAACCACATGCAGAGGATCTAAGAGTGGAGACATCCACTCATGCAGAGTCTCCTAGAGAGGGATGAAAGCGCACCAGGGAAGCTGACAGATTGTTGTCGGATGCAAGATACAATGTGGGAGAACCATCTTCTCAGCACAGGCAGAGGAGTTCACCTATTAGGTACACTGGATACATGGCCCTTGTTGGGGAATGTATTAAGATTGAACCTTCTTATTTTGAGGAAGTAGTGCAGTAGCCAATTTGGGTTGATGGGATGGTGGAGGAGTATGAATCCATAGTTCAAAATAGTGTTTGGGATGTAGTCCCAAGACTGGAGAACAAGTCAGTGATGAGTTCTCATTGGCTTTACAAGGTAAAGCATGCAGTTGATGGTAGTGTTGAGAAACATAAGGCAAGGTTTGTTTCCCATGGTTTCTCATAGGTCGAGTGGATTGACTATGATGAGACTTTTGCTCCTTTAGTAAGGTAATCATCTATTAGATCTATGTTGGCACTATCAGCACAGATGGGTTGGAAGATCCATTAGATGGATGTGAAGACTACATTCCTCAATGGCAATATTGAGGAAGAGGTGTACATAGAGCAGACGGAAGGATTTGAGACCTTTGATCGTGAGTCACATGTGTGTCAACTCAAGATAGCTTTGTATGGGCTAAAGCAAGTACCTCGTGCTTGGTACACCACGATCAAAAACTACTTCACCAAGTTAGGCTTCACAAAGAGTGAAGCAAATGCAAACCTGTACCACATCATGGTAAACAGTTGATCATTGTTCTTTATGTTGATGATCTCATATTGACAGGTGATGATCAGTTGATCATGTCTTGCAAGGAGGACCTTGCAAGAGAATTCGAGATGAAATACATGGGTCTCATGCACTACTTTCTAGGCATGGAAGTGTGGCAGAAGGATGGGGAGTTGTTTGTGTCTCAAGGCAAGTATGCCAATGAGATACTTAGGAGATTCCACATGGAGAAGTGCAAGCCCATGCAGAGTCCTCTAGCAAGTAACTAGAGGAAGGAGGACACTACTTCAAGTGAGGTAGTAGTTGCTACTGTTTATCGGCAACTTGTGGGTTCATGATGTACTTAGTGAACACACGACCAGATTTGTGTTTTGCGGTGAAATAGGTGAGTCAAGCTATGGTTCAGCCTACCAAGTTGTTTTGGAAGGCAGAGAAGCATGTATTGAGATACCTCAGAGGCACATCTAAGTATGGATTATGGTACAAACGGATAGAGAGAGTGAAGCTTCAAGGCTTCACAGATGCAGATTGGGCAAAGAGTCCATCAGATCGGAAGAGAACTTCAAGTGGAATTTTCAACCTTGGGTCAACGACAGTTTCTTGGTACAACAGGAAATAGAGGTTGGTTGCACTCAGCATGGCGGAGGTTGAATACATGGCTGCAAGTCAGGCAACATGTGAGGCTATCTAGATGCAAAAAATTCTAGTTGGGTTGTTTGATCAGAGGATGGATCCAATAGTGGTATATTGTGATAATAAGAGTTGTATCAAACTCTCTGAGAATCTAGTGTTTCTTGATAGGTCCAAGCACATCTATATCTGGTATCATCATCTTAGAGATTGTGTGGCAAGGAGGATCATGTTCTTCCTGTACATTTCGACCGAGGAGCAGGATGCTGATATTTTGACTAAGGCATTATCAAAAGACAAAATTCGAGTTCCATAGAGACAGGATTGGGGTGATTGATAATCCCTTTCTTGTTGAGAAGGAGTGTTGAAAATAGCAACAAGAAATGCTAAAAATAGAAGTGCTAAAAATAGCATTCCTATAGATAGCATTTCGGGATATGTTCCAATTTTGATTTGTCCTTGAATCAAAATTGAGAATTAAAATTCGAATTTGGTATCACCAACTATTTGAATAATAATTAATTAATTCATCTTGAGTTAATTAGTTGGAGAAATTCAAACATGAAGTCTTTGTGAAGACATGCAACAATTATCCCTTTGATTGGGGAATTTATCCCTTAGTTAAGGAGATGAGGATGAGTTGCATTTGAGTTGTAATTAGTTAGCTCAGTTAACTGAGTTAAGTCCAGTTAAATTAGTTCCAAACAGTTGCAGGAACTAATTGCGAGTTCAGTTAGTTAATGCTTGCATGCATGTAACTAGTGTTCTCCAGATAACTGAATATTCTCTCATGAATAACTCATGCATGTCACTTCAGAAAAAGACCCAGTTGAGATCAGATGCAGGGACAATGTACTATCAGTTGCTAGATTTTTCCTATAAAGAAATATCCTGCATGCAGAAGGAATTCATTGCTTCAGGATTGCGCAATTTAGATGGTGTGTTGGAGTAGTGTGTGAGAGCAGTGTCACACAAGGTTACAACAAAAGCACCCAGGGAAAATTGTGCAAGGAAATAGGAGGCTTGGAGGACATAGGGAAACACATATGAGTTGTCTGGTTTGTCTATGAGTAGTGAGGGATTATACTGAGAGTTGGATATCTGTGTGTAATATTTGAGATATTTCCATTGTATGATAATACAGATAGCAGGGTTTTTAGCTGAGGCTTTCCTGAGAGTATTCTTCTATGCTTCATGTGTGATTGAATCTTCTTCTCTGTTATATGTGTTATGTTTGATCTTGCTCAAATCGATTAAGCTTCCCCGAGTTTGATTGTAGAAGTAGATTAAGTATTTTGCTTTAGTACATTGCATAATCAGATTAATCTATTGTGAGAATTTCTATATCATCATGGTGATGAATCTGATGTCGTTTAACATTTTAAAGAGTCCGACAAAGGTGCAACTCAGTATCTTTTTCATGTTTAGAGAGTTTGAAAAAAGACACGGAAAAGAAAACTCCACATGGTTCCTTTTCGTACATTTGTGTCTCTCAAGCCCGAAAAGGTAGAAAAAGATACTTGAGAGAACCGCTTGACCATTTCAATCAAGGATTACCTTTTTCATAAATAGTGCCTCCCAGCCCAAAAAAGGGGTAAACTTATACTGGGCACACGGCGTTTCGCATCTGTTAACGAGTTCAAAATGACAAGGGCTCAGCTATCTTTTTGCTTTTAAAGGGTCAAAAAAGAGCTTGAAAGCAGACCCCCCATTTTATTCTATTTTATGAGTCAAAAGGAAAAATTACTCGGCAATATTTTCATATGAGTTTTACGAGTTGAGAAAATAACTGAAACGTGACTCGACATCATTGTCAAACATCCATCACCTGCCACTGAGAAAAAAGGTGAAGTGCATTATCCAATTCTTGAGGCAAATTAGGTCAAAATATTTACAAAAACTGACCATTTTCATGAAAAAATGTATAAAAGGGAGGAAAAGTAAATATTTTTTACCATTTACTATTTTACCTTGCTGTGAAAGACTTTTACTCACTTTTTCCCTAATTGTTTTGGAGCAGATTGTGGGAGATCCGGGTGATCATTCATCGAGCCGCTAGTTATAGGTAAGAGCCAAAGCCCTAAGCTTCATTTCCATACCATTTATTATTGTTTTTAACCATTTTTGGGATTTCTGAGGGAGGATTTATTGAAAGTTTTTTGCCCTCGGGTGCGCGACTTCCGGGCATGGAATTGCACCGGCTGAGGTTAATTAGCATAGCCTATCACACTGTCAATGCAACTATTTTTAAAACATGTGCGTCTGAGCCATGAATAGGGAAAAACCCTATTTCCTCTAAAAACCACTGTTGAAACTTGAAATTTATGGGCCAAAAATGATTATTGACTCAAATCTATGGCTTTTGCAGGAAAGAATTGTGAAAATGGTAGACTGGAAAGAACGGGAGCACGAGGATGTGGACACATAGGCACTATATGATCCAAATTTCTTGGAAGGTTGAGGGCCTGTGGGCTCCTCAAGTTCTTTCTCACGCCAGGGATGCGGGCCCAACCTGAGTTGCCTCGATACCTGATTAGTCTTTAGTACATAAATTGGGTGATATTCATTATTAGTGACCAGGAGCTGGAGTTAGAAACTTCAACTATATATTTCATCACAGGACTGTCCCGAAGAGGGGAGCAATCAACTTATACAGGTCATGACCGATTGGGGCAAGCATATCCATGTTGCTTGCCAAACATTGCCCTCAAGCCCTCAAATCCAAGAGTGGCAAGATTGAGATTTCCACCATTCAAGATCTGACACTGAGAGTGCTACTATTGACTATCAATAGAGTGGCGGGGTCCCAGGCAGTGCACGAGACTAACAAGTCGAAGTTCCTATATGCTATCGACTACACAATGCTGACGATATTCAACTGGGTGGAGACCATGAAGATCAACATAAAACTCCAGCTGACCAAAGCTAAGGTGGGGAATCTGAAGCAATTTTACTTCGGATCCATACTAGTGACCTTTTTCTTGGAATGGGTGCCGCTATTCTAGTACCAGTTGACTGAGGTAGATCCTCCCGTGCCACATGACCAGCGGATGGCCCTTTGGAGTCGTTTGATGCCCAGGATCACTGGGGGGCAACACATTTCGTACAGACTTGCATTCTTTTCATGGCTACAACGATAGAAGATCGTCATGGAGGACTGGCCATATAGTGGCACCGACTTGCATGGAGATTTGGACATGCCTCTACCAGATGGAGAGGATTTTGACGATGAAGGTAAGAAATCAATTTTTTAGTTTTTTGATTTTTTAATTATTTTTTATATATGTGTGTTTATAACATTTCACTTTGTTAATGCAGACATTGGACCAGAGCGTATTGCTGGGATCTCCCTAATAGCCAGGTGCATCACCCACCTGATTGATGCTATCGCTCCTTATCAAGAGCGGAGTGACAACAAGGAGGAGATCGCGAGGAACCTTGAGGGGTTGACTCGTGGTATCCTCGAGTTTGCTCGGGTGGGAGACATTCCTCGTCAGTATCAGAGACACACGGTGGGAGTATCAGATCGGATCTATTGATTATTGACTCGTGTTGCATGAGCCGTGTCATGCTACCACGATCACCATGCTGATTAGTTCCTAGGTCCAGCAATTACATTTTTTTGAGGCCTGCATGCCACAGATATATGAGGCCTACAAGCCGCTGATGTTATTTTGGACACACATATTATTTTTTGGGGCTTTGATGTATCAAACATTATCACCATATATATATATATATATATATATATAGATATATATATATATATATATATATATATATATATACTGTATTTTCTTGCTTACTATTGTACAAATGGTTTGTTTTATCTTTTCACATGTTTCGTAAATGTCTATCCAACACATAATTAGCTAATGCATTTGTCAATGTATTCATGCATCTAGGAATATTATGATATGTAATGTAATCAAAATGCCTTTCCAGTAGATGAATATGGAGATACATTCTCAATATTTGAGGGTTTCTGATGGAATATTGCTCGTTGACTTGAAGGACGACAAGCTGTGAATCTAGGTTGACAACCAACTCTCGAATGTTAAGAGAAATGGCTTTTGACAATAATTCAATGACCGCACTGTATTCAATAATGTTGTTAGTTGTATGACCTAAGTAGATACCTTGAAGATCAATCAACTCACCGTTGGGGTCATAAATATCCCATGATGCAAATGATAGGTTCCGGGTACTATGACAAGCACCATCAGCAAAACCAATGCGAGGAGTCACAGACATCTGCAAAGCAAGGAAAACATAGTAAATAGGAAAGTTGTTTGAAAACTAACACACCAAACCACACTGCACAAAAATGAATGACACACTAATTTACACAAGTAACCATGCAAGATGACCTAAGCATAGTACTTCTTGAGGTAAAGCCTATTTCGTGGCTTGTCTAGAGGATTTCCTTCATGATCAATAAGCTCATAGGCCCCTTTTTGCAAAACACATTTCAAAATGTAGGGCTCGTGCCACATGGGTTCAAACTTGCCTACCCCCAGCTTATCATTAGTTTGGTCATATAGTAAGACCAAATCACCCTCAGAGAATGCGCGAGGGGAGACCGACTAATTGAAATGGGACTTGACCCATTTCTTTTGTGCTTTGATAACCAAGGCAGCTAGACGACGAGTCTCATCCAGTTGTTCTAAATATAAGAGGCGCTCTTCTTGAGGTGATGTTTCACAGAGAAGTTTGACATCTAGCTTGAGTGAAGGAATCTTGCATTTAATCGGCAATGTTTCTTCCAGACCGTCGACTAGCTGGAATGGTGTGAAACTAGTTGCATCTTTGGTCGAGGTTTGGTAAGCCCATAGAGCTAAAAAGAGCATGAGATGCCAATTTGACTTGTGCATCCCAATAGTACATTGAAGCATTGTAACCAAAACCTTGTTCAGGGCTTCAATTTGGCCATTGGCCTAAGGGTAATATAGGGTTGAGCCATCGTGGCACACACCCAACACGGATGTCAGCTCAGCCATCATGTAATCTTTAAAATGGGAGCCATGGTCTGTGACAATGGCCTAAGGTATGCTGAACCTGGAAATAACATGATTGAAAAGGAATTCAACCGTCATTTTACCGTCTACAGAGTATGTAGGCATCGCTTCGACCCATTTGGTGAAATAATCCATAGAAACGATAATATAGCCATGCCCCCCGATCGAACGAGTGTTACATGTCATAAAATCAATGCCCCATTTGGGAAAAGGTCCAATTGTAATGACGAGGTGTAGGTGAGCAGGTGGGGCGTGCATCTTGCGTGGGTAAATTTGGCATTCATGGCACTTGCGAACAACAAGGATGCAATCCTTGAAAATGGATGGCTTGAAATAACCAACACGAAGGATTTTTTGAGTGGTAGCATAGCTAGACATATGAACACCACATACCCTAGAGTGGAAATCATTGAGAACTCTTTTAGCCTCCTCGAGAGTAAGGCATCGACGAAAAAATTGAATCGACACTGACATAGTATAAAGTATCGCCAATAATACAGTAGGGTTGGGAGTAATGTTGAATCCTTCAGCGATCATCCTTAGTCAACGTGGACCAGAACATGGACATCTGGAGATACACGATGATATCACCATACCATGGATCAAGGGTGTTGATCTGCACCAGTAGGGAGAGACTTAGAAGGAAGGAAACAAATCAACTCAGTGAAAACTAGTGACTTAGATTTGGCAGTAGTAAATACCAAATCGAATTCTTGTAAGATGCCAATCCATTTAGAATACTTTCCCCCCAACAACCGACGAGTCAGGATGTAGGTCATGGGGTTGCATTCAAAAATCACGGTAATCGTGTGTAAGAGAATGTAGTGTTGAAAGCGTTGAACAGCTTGGATGGTAGCCAAATCCAACTTCTCGATATGGGCATAACGCGTTTCAGTGTCGCCGATCGAACGAGTGTTACATGTCATAAAATCAATGCCCCATTTGGGAAAAGGTCCAATGGTAATGACGAGGTGTAGGTTAGCAGGTGGGGCGTGCATCTTGCGTGGGTAAATTTGGCATTCATGGCACTTGCGAACAACAAGGATGCAATCCTTGAAAATGGATGGCTAGAAATAACCAACACGAAGAATTTTTTGAGTGGTAGCATAGCTAGACATATGAACACCACATACCCTTGAGTGGAAATCATTGAGAACTCTTTCTGCCTCCTCGAGAGTAAGGCATCGACGAAGAATTGAATCGACACTGACATAGTATAAAGTATCGCCAATAATACAGTAGGGTTGGGAGTAATGTCGAATCCTTCAGCGATCATCCTTAGTCAACGTGGACCAGAACATGGACATCTGGAGATACACGATGATATCACCATACCATGGATCAAGGGTGCTAATCTGCACCAGTAGCGAGAGACTTAGAAGGAAGGAAACAAATCAACTCAGTGAAAACTAGTGACTTAGATTTGGTAGTAGTAAATACCAAATCGAATTCTTGTAAGATGCCAATCCATTTAGAATACTTCCCCCCCAACAACCGACGAGTCAGGATGTAGGTCATGGGGTTGCATTCAAAAATCACGGTAATCGTGTGTAAGAGAATGTAGTGCTGAAAGCGTTGAACATCTTGGATGGTAGCCAAATCCAACTTCTTGATATGGGCATAATGTGTTTCAGTGTCAAGGAGATTACTACTGTGGTAGTAGACAACATGTTCGTTGCCTTCGTCATTGTCTTGGACTAAGACCATAGCAATGGTGTTAGGGGCCGCAACTAGGTAAAGGAAGTAATCTTGATAATAATCTAGGGGATGCAACAAAGGAGCATTTATGAGGACAACCTTGAGATCATCGAAGAATTTTTGGGCAACTTCATCCCATGCAAAGGGCGTTCCTTGTTTGAGAAACCAGGTAAATCCTGTAGCTAGCCCAACATAATTGGGTATAAAAGGACAGAGAAAATGTGCCTTTCCTTGTAGGCTCTAGAGTTGGTGCAATGAAGACGGAGGGGGTAAATTTACAATGGCCTTGACTTTAAGTGGATCAAGGAAAATACCGTCCTTGTAAATGATAAAACCGAGGAGGCATCCAGATTCTACACAGAAGACACATTTATGCATGTTTAACCGAATGTTGTAGTGTCTATAGCAAAGAAAAATTTTCCGAAGATGGTTAGGGTGATCTTGGAGCTTACGAGAATGAGAGGGAAGGTCATCCTAGTAAGGCTGGACAATGTTACGGATATCGTGAAACGCATAGGAACTTTTTGTACACGAACGTACCCCAGGGACAGATGAAAGTTGTCTTTTCTTGATCGGTTGGTGCAATGTTAATCTAGTTGTAACTAGAAAAACTGTCCATAAAGGAAAAAATTTCACTCCCAGCACATTCATCAATGATCTGATCAATGAAGGGAGTAGGGTAGTTATCCTTAGGACAAGCATGATTGAGATCACGATAGTCAATGCAAACGTGGATCGTGCCTTGTTTTTTTGTCACCGGGACAATATTTGACACCCAATCTATAAGAGGGATGGGATAGATGAACCCATCTTTGAGAAGTTTTTCAACTTCACCCTTGATAGCGGCGGCCTTCCTAGGGTGCACTGGGTGGAGCCATTGGCGAACGGGCTTCGCGTGAGGATAAGTTGGTATTTTGTGCACAACAATGCTAGGATCAATGCCAAGCATTTCTTCGTAGGACCATGCAAACACATCACAGAATTCTTGAAACAGACGAGTATAGGTCTTGATCTCATTCGGAGAACAAGATACCTCGATATGGACATGTTCAACGATACCAAGATTGATAGAAATATCAATCGGAATCGTTTGGTTAATATTACCCAAATTTCCTTCCGACCATACTTCATGAGTTTTGATCGGTGGTGGAAGCGGGAGGGAAGGAAACAAAGAAGAGAACTCTTTGAACCGGTAGACATGACCGTCGAGCGAGGCAGGAACGAGGAATGATGATGAGTGTCGATCCAAGGTGGTTCCTCAAGAGACATGACTTCCATGATACCTTCGTCAGTAAGGAAGGTCTCGGCTAAGGGATCAAGCGATTCCAAAGCGCAAAGCCATGGGGATTGAGAATATGTATCGAGAGAGGTCTTTGAAACAGAAGAATTAGAGCATGTAGAACTTGGAGCCGAAACAATTTCCACATAATTTATTTCGGCAAGACTAAGTGGCATAACCTCACCCCAGGTATCAACAGGATCTGGTGAAGGTATGACCCAAGGATCAGATTTGACCAAGACCATGTTGACAGAGGCAACATGAGGAGGTGGGAGTGGAAAAATTCCCATTAAGGAAAAATATTTGAAAAGACCTGCCCCCACACTCTCATAGGGAGCACTAGTGTGCTTGACGTACAGAACATTGCCATCCGAGGAGGAAGAGGCAAAGAAGGACAGCTGGTCGACAGTGACAATCTTCCCTTGATGGGGAAAATGAATCACGCGGAATAGGGAGGAGGCTACAACATGCATAGCATGGGTCCAGCTCCGGCTGAGTAGAAGATTATAATTGAGATTAGTGTCAACAATCTCTACCTCGACTTGTACTGTCTTGCCCTCCAGAGTAATGGCAAGGTTAGGTAAGACACCAAAGGGTCATGAATCGCGCCCATCGAAAGCTTCCAAAGTGTTTGGGGATTGGTTCAAAGTAGGAGAACCAATGGCCTTCTAGCATGTGATTGACATGATGTAGGTAGAAGCACCTTCATCAATGACAGTGTTGTCGATGGTCTTCTCATTGATGATTTCCTGAATGAGAAAGGCAATCTGATGAGGGAGACATAGAACATGGTTCTTTAGATCAAAACATATCAAATTGGAATCGGTGGGATCAATGCCTCCAATAGCTGACAGCAAAGATTTCCGTTTCAATGGGCAACTTTGGAGCACCTCAAGAGCCGACATAACTGACGGGGCATGAGTCAAATCCTCAACAATATTAGTGTTGAGCGGCTCGGGCATTGGGATTGTACGAAGATTTCCATAGCACACCTCAAGAGGGTGGTCGTGTAGTGGATTTAGGGTTAGGGCACTCGATATGAAGAGGGCCAAAACTCGGGGTAGAAGAAGAAGGGGCAGCTTCTTTCTCTTTCCGAGCTGTCGGAGCAGAGTATGGTAATATTTTGATCTAGTAGTGACATTAACATGCGTACTCATCATGAACACTTGAGATCTTGAGGAAGCAGATGATGGAGGTTGGTCTACCATTTGGGTCTGCTGAGACGGAAATGGCTCTTTGAGGACAATTGGGGTTCCTTTGAGAAAAAGACTAACTTTGGATCATCGAGGACAATCCTTGGTATAGTGGTCCTCCTTGCAAATGAGGCAGGGATACTTAGGTTTCCGTTGTGAAGATTCACCAATAGACGATTTGAGAGGACCTTGTTTTGGGGCATCGGCTTTACCCTTGCCTTTGCCTTTCTTCTTAACTTTCGAGGATTTGTTCGCTGTAGTAGACTGGACAATATGGACCTTTGAGGTTTTACCAAGGCCAGATGGATTCTCGGAAGAACTATTGGGAATAGCGTTCGAGACTGACTTCTGTTTGGAAGAATATTTAGCAGGGGTCTGGGACACTGAACCAATAACTCCATCGACAAGAGGTCCAACCTGCAATTTTGATGCCATGGGATCGGATGATGGCTGCAAAGCATCAGGGAATAACTCATACAAAGTTCCACACTGAGAGTAAACTAGATCTAAGTACTAGGCACGAGAAATGGCCTGTTCTTCAGTAACACACCCACCCATAGCTATATCGCGAGCAATTGGGGCCACAAATGATTTAGTGAACCATTCAGTGAAAAACTTATCAGCAATCTCAAATTTGATGAGGCGGCATCTACGTCTCCATTCATGGATGTGATCAGAGATATGTGTCACAGTATCTTTCTTAAGCGATGTGAGAAAATAGGTGCCTGTTTCATAGTGAACCAATAGTTAATGCATGAGGAAATCCATGGCTAAAGAGTTAAAGTCATGGTAAGTACTTCGAGGAAGCTCGATGTACCACTTGGCTGCAACACCTATGAGGTTTTGTTGGAAAAGACAGAGACGAATGGAATCGTCAATGTAAGAATTCGAAGAGCACCAGAGGTGATATGTCATCACATGGACTTGAGGATCTTCTTATGCTTTCCCATCGAATTTGGACAATCGTTCAGTATCTTGGATGGAATCAGAGGCCGGTATGGCGAATGAAGAATTGGATCATTCGTAAGACGAGACACATTTGGAAACTCTAGCGTGGCTAAGAATGGCAATTAAGTATTAAAAGGCATTAGAGGTCCATAAGCGGGTCCAAGTGGAGGAGCTCGTCCCTGTTGGTAAGGATTTTGGCTCCACAGTGGGGGATTCTGGTCATATGGCATTTGATGCTGCCCCCATTGTGGGTTACCTTGGCCATAGGGAGGATTTTTACCTTGAATACCTTGGAACTGTCCAGTCATAGGTTGCTAATAAGCAACATACGGGTTAAAAGGTTGTTGAGCTTATTGATCTTGGACATATGGGTACTGTACCTATTGTCCCTGAACATATGGGTGGTGAACATGTTGTCCCTGAACAAGAGGACTTTGGACCTGGTGTCCTTGGGCATAAGGACACCAACACTCAAACACTCAATCACTCAGTTAACTGAGTCTCTACCAACTCCACATGCGGGAGTAATTACAATTTCTAACAATTTTTAGCATTGTTATATATGAAGACACATGGAGCAAGCAATTTCTGAGATTTGAAAACAATACAAAACAACATTTATGTGAAGAAATAGCATGATTACCTGGGATTCATGTTGCCACAGTGTTTCCAGATTCCCCCCTCTATAGGTATAACTCTTAGTTTCTCTAGTCTAATTGAGAAAGGTAAGGATGCATACGAAAAATTCTTCCAACAAAGCCATATGAGTTGGGGTAACTGCCCAACGCTGAATAAGGTTTGAACAAAATAATCTTCATCCCTAAGAAGCTGCAACAAGCTCATATTAGTTAATAAACAATTGCCCACAAGGTTTTGGAAATATTGCTCAGGGTCATTTCCATGAACCATGCTAATTCCACGCACCTGAATTGTTCAGTCCTACATGTTAGAAACAAGATCGAGAATCTCGCAATGTTTTGAAAACTCAAAACTTCACAGATATAATATTGATAACACAACCTTATTTTGAATGTCAGTTGAAAGCTTCAAACTACTTACAGGTGATTGGTGAGACGTATTGCCAAGAAGGTTGAGGCGCCAAATTCGACGTGGGCACCCAACAGGTTCTTTCTCCGTCATATGTCTCTCCAGGTCTCTAATGTGGTCATGCATTCTTATACGGTTTTCCCCTTCCATCTCGACAAGAAATCTGTTCTCTAGGTTGCGAAGAACTAGCCATCCTTCCCAACCGGAGCCGTTCAATATTCTTATGACAGTTTCCCTGTGTTCTCCAATAAAAAACATGCAATGTCTAAGAATATCTGCTTCTCCTCTGGTTCCAGATTTTCGTAGCTAATTTGGAGTATGCTCAGTATATCGCTGGGAAGTATGTTGGATATTTTATTGAATTGTGCTTCCGAGTACTCCAAATCTTTTCCACAAAGTAGCGCTCCAATCACTTTAAGAGATAATGGTAGTCCATGGCACTCCAAAAGTTTTTCAACTAGTTTTGCAAATCCCATAACTGGATAACTCTGGTTGAAGGCGTGCAAGCAAAACAGTTCTAGGGAGTGTTTTCGATTAAGGCCGGTCTGCTTGTAAATAAATGACTCTACAATCCCTGAGCTGGTAAGAATATCCTTGTTGCAAGATGTCACTAAAATTAAGCTCTCGGTATGAATGGTATCTTTGACTGGTGAAAATAATGCATCCAGTTGGTCGATATGATCCATATCATCTAAAACTATGAGAGCGTGGCGAGAAGATAAGAGGTGTGTTCTGAGCTTCTCTGTGCCTTCATCAGTGCTATTTATTTGTAAATCCGCGTGGATCAAATCTTTAAGAAGGTTACTCTCAAGGGAATGTAAAGATATACTAGCTGTGTTTTCTCTGATATCAGATAAAAATCAAGATCGACTCTAATCTGATGTGTCTCGGTTGAAGAATTCTTTAGTGAGGGTGGTTTTTCCTATCCCACCAAAACCCACAATACCGACCGCTCGAACCTCCCCACTTTGGTGCTGGGATAACACTATCGCTTCCAGATCCTTTACCTTCTCGTCCAAACCAGTTGGATATTTAGCAACATTCAGAGGTGTTTTGCTAACCTTTTTCAAAACTTGTTTGGCGACCTTATCAACGAGCTCACCCTCATCACTGTAATAATATTCAGAATGAAATGACTAGTAAGGAAGGGCTACAAAGAACGAATGAAAGAGTAACAGAGTGAAAAGTGAAGGCCCTTACCCGTTACACGCGCTCAACTCAAAACTGCTTATTTGTGAGACATCTGAAAGAGCTTTCCTCCATTTTTGAATGGTGTTGGAGTCATGTCGTGGCATCCATTTTTTGGTTCGCGAATCGAATGTGGTCTTCTTTTCGAGCTTGCTCAGTGCTCGAGCATAACCGCCATTTTCGCCCCGTGTACACAAGAAGATACATTGGAAATTTCTGTCATGCTAATTATGTTTTTGCTTTTTTGTTTTTTATTTTAAATAATGTATAAAGGTTAATTATGTTTTTATTTTAAATTTTATTATAATTAACTTCAAAAATACGAAAATAAAATAAAGTTTTGTTTGTTTTAAATAAATTTAGTAAATATTTTGATAAATTTATGTTTTAAATCGCTGGACCACAATTACAAAATAAAATATGATTTCTTAGTCCTTTATTTTCAAAAATCTGTGGACCACAATCACAAAATTAATATGATTCCTTACAGACCCAATTGCTTGTGCAAACCTGGCAGCATCCACCAACGAAAAAACAAAGTTACGACAGACCATCTACTTATGTCACTGCATTTTTTAAGCATTGAGTACACATAATGAGTTTATTTCTTAGCAAATTTATGGAGTTGTTTTTAATGTGATTTTTTTGGAGGTTTTTCAGTGGATTTTTCTGATCTAATTTCTTTAAAATTTGAGTAAGAATTCATTGAAATCACAAGTTTGATGAGTAACCCCTGCACAATAAAAATACCCTAAGGGTTTTTCACCGAATCCATATACATAATCGAAAAACTAGTTTAAATAACACAAATCAAAATTTTACCACAAATTTTCCATCCGAATTCTAGCACTCGAAACTCCAAAAAATCACACTAAAAACAACTCCTTTCTTTATCACATCGGCTCTAAAAATTCAATAATCATTTTTCTTTTATATATTGAATACATACAAAGTGTGTATTTCTCGATGCAAATCCCTTTGTCGAGTTTAAAAATGGGATGCTCCATGTATTTTAATTTATCTTATGTTTTTATATGCTCTATTATAGCCAATTTTGAAAATATGATGAATTGACGTTTTGTCTTTTTTTTTTCAAAGAGAAAAATCTTCATAGATTTATATTAAGATAATATAAAGATCATAATACAAGTCACAAGACAACACATCCTGCTCAGATATGAGAGCATATAGATCAGAATATTAGACATGGGATCCGCGAAGGAGATCAGAACAAAAACTGAAAGTTGTACACAAAAATATTCAAACGCTTGAAAAACTTCAAGCCTGGATAGATATTAAAAAAGGAACGCGAAAGCGAAGCATGAAAACCAGATAATGAAAGAAATCATATTCCTGAGATGCAGAAGTCCTGTATGTAATAGGAGGAACCATCATGAAAGACCGTCAAAGACCACAAACCCGGCTCCATTGCAAGGCCTTCCTTTGATAGAAGGTCAGCCTGAGAATTTCTGGAGCGAGGGATATGGTGAATTGAGAGCTGCTTCAAAGAACTCCAAAAGTGCATGATTATGCTTAACCAACCGGATAGATGAGGACAGCTAATGAGACCAGCGCCATTAACATGATCTATCAGTGATTTTGAATCGCCATATATTGATATGCCTTTAATATCCAAAAAAACATAAAAAGCAAGTAGGCCTGTAAGGGCCCTAGCCTCGGCCATACTGTTTGAACCATGCCCGCCGTTCCAGGATAGAAAAAATTGCAGGTTGTCATCCATGACGATGTGGACCCCACAACCACAAATGTTGTTTTGCTCAGCTCCGTCAAAGAAGGCACAGGGCACCTAAAAAGAAAGGACATCCGGCGAATTTTTACAGACTTTGTTTGTCTTAATTTTTTCAGGGATCATGTCCTGAAAGGCTTGTATGCGGAACAAGATTGACTTGAGGGGTTCCTTTGAGCCTTGGAAAATTCTAGCGTTCCTCCATTTCCATAGGAACCAACAGGTAATAATAAACAAGGAATGCCAGGATTGCTTTTGCTCGCTCCACCATTGAAAAGCTACATGCACTGAAGGAAAATTAGCATGAGGGAAACCATAAGACAGAGAGAGTTCATACCATATCTGAAGAGACGATTCACACTCGAAGAACATATGAATGTTTGTTTCCTCCGCGGCTTGACACATTTCACATCTGCTCGGACCATGTCAGCTCCTCCTTCGTAAGTTTTCCCATGATAGATTCCTATTGTTAAAGACCAGCCATGAAAAAAGAATCATTTTCAGAGGGCATCCCGACTTCCATAAGCATGGGGGAAAGAAGGGACTAGAGGCCAGAGAAATTGGAGATCATGATCGCGTATATATCTTTCACACGAACAGGAGACTTAGCCTCAGGAACGATCCATATCAAATGGTCACAGGTCCCGGAGCAACAGATTCCTAAGCTGCAAAGGATTTCTTTAGTAGAATTCCAAATCGGGAGAAGAGATGCTGGCAGGTTCAGATCATGGCCCTCTTTCCATATTGGAATGGGACCACTCCATGAATTGATCAGCTTGTCCCAAGTAAAGTAGCCCATTCTATGAAGAAAACATAGTAAAGATTGAGGAAAGAAAGATTTTTCATGGCCGTTTAATATAGGATCCATACCAATAAAGATCCTGGATCCAGAGAAGAGACTCCATCTCAAGTTCTCCAGAAAGAATTGTTGGATTTTCCTAAGGCTGAGCCATATGGCTGAGCCTATCCTGATACGAATTGAACCCCTTCTGTACCAATATTCTAGGTTTTTTCCTTTCAAATATTTCGTTCTAATAGTCAAGCTCCATAATCCATCTCCAAAAATACCTCTCCCTAGCGACTTACATAAGAGCGCATATCAAGCAGACCCCATCCTCCTAGCTTCTTAGGCTTAGATATTTTTGCCAGCTTTACTAAATGAATTTTGTTCTGGAATGCTTTTCCGCCCCAAAGAAAATTTGCGAAAGACTGTTCATTTTCTTTATGATGCTTGCTGGAAGGAAGAAAATATGAGCCCAATAGACCGCTAATTGTGATAAGACTGCCTGAACAAGAATAAACCTGTCTGCCAAAGATAGAAACTTGAACTCCCAGCCTGCAATCTTTTTATAAAATCTGTCCAATAACCATTGCCAATCTGCCTTCAAGTAGCCCTTAGCCTTTAGTTGAAATCCCAAGTATTTCATCCCTTCTTTGATCGAACTCGGAGCTATGCCCAGTAACTCAGCGATCCATGATATCATTTCCATGTTAGTGTCATTATGAAAAAGAATAGATTTACCTTTATTTATAACTAACCCAGATTCTTTCTGGAATCTATCAAGAATTTCATTGAGGCAAATCCAGGAAGCTCTACACAGCATGGCAAACATGAGAACATCATCAACAAAAAGGTTGTGTGATAAGGAAATGTCCTTGAAAATCTTGACTGGCCTGCATCGCTTCTCCTCAACTGCTTTATTGATCTGAAGGCTAAGGGAGTTCATCGCCAAAATAAATAACAGTGGGGAGAGGGGACATCCTTGACGAAGTCCTCTTTCCACTGAGAAGAAAGGAGTGGGCAATCCGTTGATGATGACCGAATATCGAACATTCTCAATACAAGCCATTATCCAGTTAATGGAATGAGACTTTAATCCAATCTTTGCCAACAAAACTCTTAAAAATCCCCAGTCCAAACAATCGTAGGCCTTCTGCAGACCTATTTTTAGGATGGCCGCATCCATGTTTTTAGAAATCATAGAAAATAGACTTTCCTGGGTCATAGCTACTGCATCCAATATGTTGCGGCCTTTTAAAAATGCATGTTGTTCCTTTGAAATGAAGGAGGCCAGAATAGGTTTCATCCTCTCTGCAATAATTTTAGAGATAATTTTGAATAGGATATTGCATAGCGATATTGGTCTGAAATCTTGGAAGGAGTCCGACTTTGTCTTTTTGGGAATTAGGGCAATCAGAGTAGAAGAAATGATATTGTGAATACTTCCGGACATCTGGTAAGCCTCCACCATCTGCAGCAGGTCGCCTTTGAAGAGGTCAAAAAAGTGAGAGAAAAACTCAATGGGCCATCCATCTGGTCCAGGGCTTTTATCTCTTTTAAAAGCTTTGATTACATTTTGAAGTTCCTCTGCAGAGACCGGCTGGAAAAAACATTCATTCGCTGCCTCATCAAACATTAAAGGAGCCAGTTCAATACCCCAAAGGGTGTCTTGAAAATTATTTACTTCTTTTCTTTTGTATTGGTTCTTGAAATATCTCATTGCTTCATTCGAGATGTCCTGCTGGGAATAATAGAATCCACCATTGCCATTGTTGATTCTCCAAATCGAATTTATCTCTCGTTTGGCGTTTGCAAAATTGTGAAAAAATCTAGAATTTCGATCGCCAGCCTTAAGCCAAAGAGCTCTGCTTTTGAGACGCCATGAAGCCTCCTCCTTGTCCAATAGATTTTGTTTTCTTTTTTCCATATTCCTTATGAGGCCTTTGACGTCAAGAGTGAAAATATTAGGGTCTATAGCATTTAATATGTTGTTTATCTCCTTTTGAATATCATTAAGCTCCTGTTTGTCCGACTTCATTTTTTGATGTTGCCAGTCCATTGCCACCTTCCTCAGAGATGCCAGCTTTTCTCGGAATGTCATAATGGGGGATTGATCTGACTTCAATAAATCGTTCCACAGATTTGCGATGAATTCGTTGAATTTTGGGTCCTCCAAGTGGATTATGTTAAATTTAAAAGGGTAGCCCAGCCTGAAACCATTCCCTCGCCAGCCCAGGAAAATAGGCCTATGATCAGATGTGAAGTCATTTCCTATAGATGAAACAGGCATACCCATTTTGTCAATGATGCTTGAGTGCAGAATGAATCGATCAATCCTCTTAGCGATATATGCTTCTTCGGTCCTGCTGTTATCCCATGTAGGCATCAGCTTTATAGGCACAATGTCGACAAAATTTTTATCTAAAAATTCCATCTTGAGTCTGTCAGCGAGCGGGTCTTTTTTCCTGCATATGCCCCAACATTCATCAGAGCTTAAGGTCATATTTAAATCTCTAGCTATCATGAGGAATTCAATTTCAAAAATTTCCGAGGCAAACATTCTTTCCTAGAAGGGGCTCGATTCTTATAGGGTGCATATGCATTGAGTATATTGATATTTTGAGCTTGACCTCTAATAGAGACCGAGACCAAAATCCCTGCAAAGCATTTAAAGGCCTTAGCCTTGATCCAGACAAGATCCCATAGGACTGCGAGCCCACCCGACTGGCCTCGAGCCTCAGATGCAACCATAAACCACGAAGGGAACATTTTCCTAAAGTATGCAATAGAGACCTGGCTGGAATGCATGGTTTCCTGAATAAGGATGATTTTTGGACGAGCATAATAGAATATCTCCTTTAGCGCAAGATATTTTGGGTATGCGCCTAACCCCCTGATATTCATTGAAACAATAAAAGTCATTTAGATGGCTCACCAGCCACACTTGCTCTAAGAGGCTGAATGTCAGTTGAGTCCTGAATGGGAACATCAATGAGAGAAAGGTTCCTCACACCATGCTCAGAAACTATCGTTCTCCCCCTAAAATGACGGCTACCTCCTTTGTGTTTTTTCTTGACTGATATATTCTTAGCAGAGTTTGGGCTTATGAATGGAGAGGCAGGACTATTAGGCTTATGAATCGTCAGAGGCTCCAGCTCAAGGGATTTTTTGCTTAGCAAAAATTCGATATCGCTGTCATAATTATTAACAGGGGAAGATTCCGGAGAATTGAAAGGTGTAGCTATTATGACAGGTTCTTTGCCTTTTGGAGCAAATGCAGGATTTTTGACGGGAGTCGGGGAAGAAGAGGAAATCGGTATGGGATGAGAACTGACTACAAAATCCGATAGATTCATAGAGGGAGGACAAGGGACGGCCATTCTCTCCAAAGGCTCAGGGATAGGAGCACAGGCAAAAGGAGGGGATCTATGATCATCGAGGGGGGATTGACAAGAGACCAGTCCATGTGGATTATCCCGAGGAGAGGCCTTCTGGAATTTTTGTTCAATATTTTCAGGCTCTTGATTTTCCTTTTGGACAGCCTCTGGACAACTTAAGGAAGATGAAGATACTCGCTCTGTAAAAGGCAAAGAAGAAGCTGCTCCAAATCTGCGGTGGACCACCTTTTGCTTGGGGATATGATGGCGTCTACAGTTTTTAATCAAGTGCCCTGTTCTATGACAACGGGAACACCTGAAAGGAATTCCCCAAAAATCTAACCTTTGTTTGATTCTGTGCCGACCCCATGCAATCTCAATGTGGTCAGGATATCCTCCTTTATAAACCTTCTCGATGAGAATCCATGCTATTCTCTTGTCTTTCTCTCCTCTGCACCATGGATCGACATAAACAAACTTGCCGATAGAATTTCCTATTTCAGTGAGAGATTCTGACGACCACATTTCCAAAGGCAGATTTGGAAGTTTCACCCAGATCAAATTATTTGATGGGGTGTTCTTTAAAGGATCAAAACCAATATACCATCTGGAAAGAGATAAAAAACTTCTACCATAGACCCAGGGCTTGTTGAAGACACGTTTTGTCTTTATTATAAATAAATATAAATTTAATTGTTGAATTGAGGCTTCTGTGATCCATATAATTTATGAAAAGAATTTTTCGGCGTAAATCACACGAAGATACATTTGTCGACACGTTTCCAACCAATGAGTGTGGTTCATCGTCAGGACAAGTTGAAGAATCAGATCATGGCTACATGTTAAATAGAGAAAGCGACATGTTTCAAACCAATGAGTGTGGTTCATCGTCAGGACAAGTTGAAGAATCAGATCATGGCTACATGTTAAATAGAGAAAGCAGATACTCCAACAGCTAGGTTTGACTGGAAAACAACTATATTAGATTAGGCTGGACAAACTGTTATAATGGACCCAAAAAAGGGCTAGTTTTGACCAATTGAATTATTTAATAATATAAATAAATAGCTATCAAAATGTTTTGGATTTTATTTTATTTTTTTAACTGAGTGTTATCAATCTAGGGATATAATGCATAATAAAGATTTAATATTAACTAAAATAATAGTAATAACCATTATTATTATATTATTATTATTATAATATTGCCATAACATAAATATTCTAATGACTAATGGTTAATAAATTAACCATTAATATAAATTAATTGAGTGTTATTAAAATTAATCTAGGGATATAATGAATTATAAGGATTAATATTAACTAAAATAATAGTAATAACTATTATTATATCTTTATTATTATAATAACATAAATATTCTAGTTACTAATGGTTAATTAATATAAATTCATTAGTAAAGTTATCTAATATGATCATAAATTAATTACTTAAATTAATTAATTATCATATACTAGATGATTTTAACTCAATTAGACAGTCATGAAAAGGACCATCTCCTAAAAGAAAAGGAGAGAGAGAGAGGGAGATTTCCAAAAAGGACCAAATACCATAAATTGGAAAGAAGTTTCACTATGGGATAAAAAGAGCAAGTCAATAGCAGAGGGAGGGGAAGAAAGGGGAAGAAACAACTAGGAAGAGAGGGCAGGGATCCAGCAACTACTTATCTTCCAACCGTCATCTCTATTGAGATTGCTCGGTCTCTTTTCAATCTCAATTGCTTCTCTAAATTTGCGGTGATGGAACTGCGCAACCTTAGCAATAACCTGGGCCTCCTCAATACAAACATGATGTTTAGTCTTTTCCGCATGTTCCGCTAATGCAGAAGACTTGGTTCTTCCATGCTTTAGGTCAACTGCGTGTTCATTAATCCTTTGATTAATATAAATTTAATTTTTAATAAAAAACTAAATTCATAAAAAAAAAAAGGAAAGAAAGGTATTAATTAAATATAAATAAAGAGAATTGTGAACTCAAGGAAAAAAACAAAATATTAAAATTAAGAAAAATAAAGAATAAAGATTATATTAATTTATTAAATTTATAGTATAGTAATATATTAAAATATTATATAAGATTACATTAATATGTAAGATATATAATATATTAATTCATATAATAGATATTAAATTGAATGAAATAAAATATTGAAGAGATAAAAATAAGAAATAGAAAGGAGAGGAAGCCCCAAGGGTTAGCTCAATTGGTCGAGTCCTTGTTGTTAAGTACCTCGCCGATTGGGAGGTCACAGGGTCAGTTTTCCTCGATGCCTTTGTCATTAGGCCCTGCTAGTCTCACCGATGGGTTTTAAAAGATTCACTTTGGGGTTTATCTACCCAGATTTTACCAAGGGAAAAAAATAATTGGAAAGGAAAGGAAAAATAAGGAAGATAGGAGGAAAAAAAAACAACAAATTAAGAAAATGAAGAGAGACAAAGAAAAAAGGAAGCAATAAGGAAAAAAGAAGAGAATATACACAATGAAAAAGGATAAGGCAAAGGAAAAGGAAAAAATAAGAAAATATACACAAAGAAAAAGGATAAGGCAAAGGAAAAAGGACAAGGGCAACAAGAAAGGAAGAGAAGAGGCAGCAAAATATGAAAGGAAAGGAGACCTAAGAAATGAAAAACATGGGGCAGGGCAGGGCAAGGTAGGTCAGAGGAGAAAAGGGGATGGTTATGAGGGAAGACGACAATCAGAGGCTAATACGAGAGAAACTAAAAAAGATTTAAATTTGATTGTTGAGAGAATTATATTGATAGATCAGAGAAAGCCAAATTCTATTGATTTCAAGGCCACTACCTCTATTTAAGTTACTAGGGCTTTCTTAACAATTTCCAAAGCTTCGTTGACATGTTGTTTGAAACAATGATTTTCCCTAGCTAGAATTTGGGTGTCTCCAATAGAAACATGATGTTTAGTTTTGACAAAATGTTCAACTAAGGCCAAGGAATGAATATGTTGATGTTTAATGTCAGCAATGCGTTCTCTTACTATATTCTTGAATGATCTCCTTGTTTCACCAATATAGCATTTTCCATAGGCATAAGTGACTTTGTAGACTTTGTTTTGTTGATGGATGTCAATATTATCCTTAACTAGCCTCATTCCTTGTTTCATAGTAACACAATGTTTAAACTATGTTATGATATTATTTTTATCTAGGAATCTCGCAATTTTATCATTAGTTCCTTGAATGTGGGGAAGGTATGCCTTTCTAGCATTTTCATTATGAGGATGGGTGTGGCATGACCTGTTTATTCTGGCAAAAGTCTTGTTCATGTATCTCCCCTTATAGCCAATATTCTTAATACCTTTTTCTAAGTGATCAAGTTCTTTCTTGAGATGTTTTGGGTTGAAAATTATAATTGTTGTAATGGCCAAGGTATTTAATATCCCTATTTTTTGAAGGGGTGGTAATGGGAACCAAGATGTAGGTAGTTTTTAGCATGGGTATGTTTTTGAAAACTTCACATTTGAGGGTGTCATCCTATAATTTAGGTAACAAGACATCTAAAAAAGGAATACTTGCATTGTCCTCAATGTCTATGGTAAATTGTATTTCCTCAGAGATACAATTAAGGTGGTCCATAAACTTATTAAGCTTATCTTCTCCATGGGGACATTTCACATTAGTGTAGTACATAAACCTCTTCCACCATGTAGCTTTGAGTTAATAGGAATCAAGGGCTATTCTTTCAAACTTTTCTATATAAAGGTTACTAACAATGGGTGAGACTGGGGATCCCATTACTACTCCACTAATTTTCTCATACTATTCACCCACAAACTAAAGAAAGCACCTCTTAAGTAGACTTTAGCCAATCTAATAGTATTAGGATCATAAACTTCTTTGAGAACCTATACTACTTCATTTAAGGGAATTTTTGTGAAAAGTTGGACAACATCAAAGCTAAGAATCATGTCTTTGGGATCAATTCTTTCTTCTTTGATGATCTCAACAAAATGGACTCGAATTTCAATAAATAAATCAATGTTACCAGCTATGGGAACCAAAATCTTGGGAACAAATCTAGCAAGTTCATACATACGAGAGCCAATAGTATTAACTGTAGGTCAGATGGGAACTCAATTTTGTGTATCTTAGGAAGGCCATAGATTCTTGGAGTAATTTCAATATTGGGGGATATAATTTCTTTTTTGTATCATCATGACTAGAACCTTCAAGTTCCTTTTCAAAATATTTAATAACATTAGCTATGGGGCTACTCGCCAATTCCCTATATTGTTTTTGTTCTTAAGGTTCTCATGCACCCTTTATGTTATCACTTGGCTAGAAAGGGTTGGGTTGTATCAACCTTCAACCAAGTGTAACTATTTTAAACTGACTTTTAATTGGAAGTTAGACCTTCTAGTTTGAGAGGGCTCTCTTAAAATATTTATAAAATGACTGTGTTAAACTCAAAATTTAGATGACTAACTCTGATTTTGTTTGTTGTGATTTTGTAGGTGAAGAAAAATGTGATGACTGCCACCATTGGGCATGGAGTCAAATTAAAGCAAAATATGATCAACAACAGTGTTTAATGGAAGCTAAGGCATCTATAGCTTTAAAACTAATACAAATGAACACCCACAATCATACAAAGTAAATGAAGAAAATTGGAGTTGTGTGACAGATTTCCAAGTAATCAAGATACTATGTAACACTTGGAAACAACATAACAAAAACTCAAAAAATCCATAATAAGAATCTCAAGTACAAAAATAGAATGTTGCAGATTTGCTATTAAAAGAACAAAATATTACAGAAGGCCAGTTTCTCACATTCCCAATCAACCCTTCTCAGAGTCGGAAATCTCCTTATTTATAGAGAAATATCTCTTCCCATATCTTGCCACCTGGGTCAGATTCAATCCATTGTTCTAGAGACCTGTTCCTTTCTAATTAATAGAAATTTGAGACTTCATAGGGATTTACGTTACAACAGAATTCAAATACTAATGGAAGTCATATGAACATAACATATCTAACAGTTACAATTTTCAGGAAAATAAAAATATTGTAGCATTGGCACTGTATTTGTGGAAATTCATAGCATCTGGCCTTTCAAATTTTGTTGCATTGTTTCTGGGATTTTAAATGAGAAATATTGTTTATCCTACTGACAGGCGTGTTTTTTGTTGTTTGAAACATGTTTGAAAGTATCATTACTGCCCACTGTGTCTCTGTCATGTTTTCTTGTTGTCTCTGCATGATGACCATGTTGTTGGCTATCTGCCAAAAAACACCTTCATTGTCCTATTTTCTTGTTGTCTCTACATGATGACCATGTTGTTGGATGTCTGCCAAAAAACACCTTTACCATCCTCTTTTCTCGTTGTCCTCTTTGATGACCATGTTGCTGAAAAACATCCTCGCTGTCCCACTGAGCGGAAGTGGAATGAATATTTTAATGTTCATTGATCTAAGCCATTGTTCTGGGCTGATTCGATCTGGGTTGTTGATCCAAGTCAATGATCATCACAATCGTAATACACCATCGAAAAGCGAAAAGGGGCTATAACACTGATTTTATGGTGATCTTCCAATAAGCCAGACTAGAAATTACTAAAAAAAAAATACATAACCTTTCAAATCCATCGTAATCGCAAGTCAGAAGGGAGTTCAGTGGAGGACGAAATTATGTGCGATCCCTGATTGTGATATTGAAATCGATGAGGGGGGAGGGGATTTATCACGATCAGTGGGGAGGTGGAATAATCACAATTGGCGGGGGACTTGCGATATGTGATTGACGGGGGACTTGTGATATGCGATCGGCAGGGGACTTGTGATATCGCAATTAGTGGGGAAGCAAATTTATTGCGGTATGCAGGAAAATTTTTTGTATGCAATATTACAATCTCAAAATGAAAAGAGAAATGGGTGGATATGGTTTTGTAAAGGGAAAAAGGGTCAATAAAAATAAATTTTTGCAGGTCCCAGCCTTTTAAAAGGCTTATGGCATGTTTTATTAAGGTTTTAAAGAAATTTCAAAGGGGAATAGAGGAACATGGCTAGAGTTGGAAAAACAAAGCGTTTATGGCTAGAGTTAAAAAATGGGTCACTGCAGCTAGAGTTTTCAGAAAAAAAGGGGAAAATGGGGTTATCATAGATAACAATGGATCCAATGGGGATGTTGCACCCCTGTGGTGCAACAAAGAACAAGTACACTATTTGCCTTATTGAAATTGCAAATTGATGACATAATATCCAAGTTTTTATGGCCTTCACTTCAAGCTCAAACTTGTTAAATATATCATCCACACCTACAAATGAGAAAAACAAAAAATAGAATATATACAATGGTAATTATTTCAATTGGATCAAGAGATATAATGTTTGAGAAACTTGCCATTAACAGTCCTCCCGCATGTAGTTGACCATCCATCTCTTGCAATATAAATGTATTATTCCCCTGGTAAGCTAAAATCTTATATGGCCCCTTCCAGAGATTCTCAAACTTGTTGTGTTTTCCTTTATCTTCAATCTTAGTTTCCCACTTCAAAACTACATGTTGAGGACTGACATTTTCTACTTTGATATTTTTGTCGAAAGTGTTTTTTATTCCGTTCTAAGATTATTGATGGTTGTTGTAAATTTCTTCTCTTTTTTCTTGCAGAGCAATTAGTTGGTTGATCCTCCTCTGGATGGAATTTGGTTCTTCCTTTAGCCCCTGCAACAATTCCATGACTGGAACTCCAAGCGAACTAGGAAAAACAACTTTAGTTCCATAGATTAACTCATAAGGAGAGACTCCTATAGATCTTTTAGTACAAATTTTGTCAGCCCACAGAGAAAATTTTAGTTTTAAATGCCATGACCTTTTATTTTCCTGCAAAATATTTTTGATGATTCTAACTAGGATTTTGTTCGAAGATTCAACTAAGCCATTACCTTGGGGATAATAAGTTGTAGAATGACCAAGCGTGATATTATACTGGTTACAAAAACTTACCAGCTTTTTTGAATTGAAAGCCAGAGCATTTTCAGTGATGATCTTCATGGGGCAGCCAAACCTTGACGCGATGTTATTTTCCAGAAATTTAATAATGGCTGCATCTGTAGCTTGTCTTGTGGGAATTACTTCAATCCACTTTGTGAAGTAATCAATGGCTGTTAAGATACACCAATGTTGTCCTGATGAAGTAGAATGTATTTCACTAATAAAATCTATCCCCCACTGCTAGAAAGGGGATTCCATAAACACAGGTTTTAAAGGCAATGAGAGAAACTTCCTTTTCCCTTCAAATATTTGAGATTCATGACAAGTAGCAACCTTTTTGCATAAATATATAAACATTGAAGGCCAATAAAACCTTGCTCTGTGTATCTTATTCACTATTTATCTCCAGTAATGATGTCCTCCACGGTCACCTTTATGAAACTCTTCAATCAATTTTTCAGCTTCATCTTTCAATAGACAATTAAGAATTATTCCACCTAAATCTTTCCAATACAAACATTTATTCAAAATACAATATCTTAATGATTTCAACTTGACAAATCTGGATTTTGATTTTGTTAGTTCAGGAGGGGATCTATGATTTTGCAGTACAAAGATAACATTTTATACTAATCTGACATTGTAAACTTTTCTTCAATAAGGATCAACTGTTCATCTTCAATTGTATCTGAATTTTCTGCTACAAAATTAATATCTAGACAGTTAAAATTTGATTGAGTAATAAACTTTGCCAATCCTTCTCTTGTTACCAATTTTGTAGGCTTTATTTCCAGATCATACTCTAGCAGAGTAGCAATCCATTTACTTCTTTTACAATCTGGATCAACTTGGGTTAATATGTCCTTTACTACAACATTAGGTACATAGGTAATAATGCGTGAATGAATAGCATACACCCTGAAATATTTAAGAGCTTTCCCTAAAGCATAAGCTTGTTTCTTCATGATGTTATATTTCTCATAATTTCCAGATGTTCTACTGAAAAATGAAATAGGTTGTTCATAACCTTGTTATTATTTCTACAATAATACTTAAGCAATTTTGTGTTCTGAAGCAAAAGTAAAAACCAGAAAATGCTTTAAAATTCAGGATTTATGAGGACTGGAGCCTGAATAAGAGCCTTTTTTGTTTCTTCAAATGAATGTTTAGCCTTTGATGTCCATTTAATATCACAATATTTCCTAAGTATCTTTGTGATGCATTTCACAATTTTTGCAAAGTTAGGAACAAATCTTCTCACAAAATTCACTTTTCCTAAAAAAGATTAGATTTCTTTTCTATTTTTGGGCAGATCAATTTTTTGGATAGAAGAAGCCCTACTTGGCTCAATCTTAATTCCTTCGTTTGATATAATATGACCCAACAACTTTCCCTTTGTCAAAGAAAAAATACTCTTAATTGGGTTTAAAGAAATGCCGAATTTTTTGCATTTTTGAAAGACTTTCTCCAAGTGCTTGAGATTTTATTCTTCTTTTTCAGAAAACACAGTGATATCATCAAAATATACCACTACAAACCTGTTTATCGCATCTGCAAATGCAATGTCCACAACTCTCTGAAAAGTTTCTCCTGCATTCATAAGTCTCAAAAGGCATCTTTGCATACATAAATATTCCCCAGGGTGTGGTAAAAGTGTTGGCATTATGAGATAAGTGTTTTCCTTGATGGAAAAATGACAGATTATAGTGCAGCAGGTCAGTAGCAAAGAATTGATGATCAGACTACATAGAATGAAGAAAGAAGAGTATATACGCAGGTTCACTATATACCAAGTAGGGTATACACGCAGGTTCACTATATACCAAGTCGCGTATACGCAAGTTCGTTATATACCAAGTAGGGTATACACGCAGGTTCACTATATACCAAGTCGCGTATACGCAGGTTCGCTATATACCAAGTAGGGTATACACGCAGTTTCATGCATGGAAAAGCATGTACATGTCGGAAAGCTTACTTTTGGTCCATGGTAGTTAGTCCTCGGTATTTGAACCTATGGTTTTGGACCATGGTATCTCGACAAGTGTGTTGATCCCAAGTATTAGGCTCTTGGTATTGATTTATTATGGTTTTGGACCATGGTATTGAGCAAGGCCTAAGACTATAAAAGGAGAAGAAGATCATTAGGCAAGTGCATCGAAAAAGTCTTGAATATCTGATGAAGTATGAGATCCAGTATGTAGGTTATGGGTTGATGATGCATTGCTTGATCGGAGCTAAGTAGGGATCTCACCGGTTGATGGAGAACAAGATCTAAGGAGAGATCGGGATCAAATGGTTTGAAATGAACTATCTTTATATGGTTGATTATGCTTATTCTAGATCTGCATATTGACGCATGTAATATAAATGTTATGAGTATGACTGATGTCTGGTACAGCTGCAAAGTTATAAGAAAATATTTTTAGATATGTACGTGGGTTGGCCTTGGAAAAAGCACGTATGTACGCGGGTTTGATTCATCATAGTAGCGTATACCATTTGAGCTATGATGTCTGAAGTTACAGGTGGTTCTGACTGTTGATGAGTTCTGATGACTGTTTAATGGTGTCAGTATTCTGCATATCTTGGTTGGATGATTGTGTATTGATGGATGAGAACTAATATGGATCAAGATCATAATGACTCATATTTATGTGATCCGATGGACTAGATCTGGGTGCTAACACATATATTATCCTTGTATATGTAATGATCTGGTTATGTCTGAAGTCAGGAAGTGCAGAGAAGTTATGAATAAGTAATTAATGACATATACGTTGGTTCACCTTGATGAAGTTGCGTATACACGCAGATTCAGCACTTCCAAGTAGTGTATGCACTCTGATGCATGTTTTTGATGATATAGTTGGTTCTGATTGATTTTTCAGAGTTCTGTGACCGTGTTGATTGACAGGGTTTCAGTGTTTCAGTGATTTAGAGGTTGATGATGCTTGTTTTGAGCTTAAATGATAGTTATGGGTCTAGTATGAAAATTTGATGAAACGTGGCCTTTCAGATTATGTTTTGTGCTTCAGGAGTATCCAGTCTGAAAATGTATGAAACGTGGTACCTGGAGGAGAGAAGATTGTAGGCCGGTGCCTACGTACTAGTATCTTAGCTAGTACAAGAGCAAAGGGGGTTGGAGCTCCCTTCCAGGAGAGTCTGGAGATCGAGAGAAGGTTGTAGCCTTCTGCAGGTTGTAGCCTGCGTGCTGGTAAAGGACTGCATCAGTACATTGTAAAAGAAGTTTCTTAATAAAGGAAGATAGAAACAAATTGCAGCAGGTGGTTTTCACCCACATTGGGTTTCCACCTTATATCCTGGTGTTCATGTGTGTTGCTCATGTGTGTTGATATATCTATTTTACTACTACTGTTGACTGTTAATATGGCTAATAATGTTTTGATGCATCCATTGAAGATCACATAACTAAATCATGAATTTAATGGTTATACGCTAGTTGCAATAGACACAGTCGCATATATACGTGGGTATACTTAACTGAAGTAGCGTATATGAATCTGAGTATGAAATTGAAAAAGTTCAATTGATTAGATAATACTGATTCATCCCCCCCTCTCAGTATTATTTCCAACAAAAATTTGTCTTCTCTTAATCATCATGATGTACTAATATCTGATTATAGCCTGAAAAACCATCTAGCATTGACATCCTTTGAGATCGTAAAATGCTTTGCAAAATATGATGCATTTTGGGAAGTGGATAATTATCTTTTAATGAAGCTTTATTCAAGTTTCTGAAATCAATGCATATATTAATTTCCCATTCTTCTTTCTCACGGGAAATAGGTTAGCCAACCAATTGGAAAATATGAATGGTACTATAATCTTTGCTTCAAACAACTTTTTAATCTCCTTTTCAATCAATGGCAAGAACAATGAATTTATCCTTCTCAATTTTTGCTTGAAAGGTTTTTCATTTTCTTTTATTCGTATTGTATGTTGAATAAAATTTGGATCATATATTTTTAAATCACCATAACTCCGTGCAAAAATATCTACGTATTTCTTCATCAAATATATATATTTTTATTTTTCCTCAAGAGAAATAATTTTGGATAACTTGCCATTCTTTGGATTTTTTGCAGTACCAAGATTATAAGTTCCAACCTCCTCATCATCATATTTTATCTTTGGGTTTTTTTCCACATCATTCTGGTCAAATAACTTCTCAAGAGGAATTAGTCACTTTGGAATACAATTTTTTTTTAGCTGAACAACTTAGGTATTGGATTTTGTTTCAGCAAAGATGTTTTGCTGGTCAACTTGAATAGATTCAAATTCTTCTTTCAATTCCAAAAATTTTCTGACTTGCTGATCATTATCAAACACTTGCCAATTTGTTATATTATCAAGTATATAAGGCCTATGCCTAGTTTCAACTTCATATCTATTGCTGGAGTGAATTGGAATTGTAAATAGACATGCTAAAATAGTCAAAGAATTGGCAACATTGTTCTTTTCTCTAGGCTTGATGGTAAAATTATACTCTTCAAAATTTTCTAGTAATTCAAGAATCATATTTTTGTATGCTCCCATTCTAACATCATTGGTTTGATAGGTGTTGTTAACTTGTTTGATAATCAATTCAGAATCACCAGAAACAGAGATTTTCTTAGCACCTAAATTTTTCAAGACTTCTAAACCCAAAACCAATGTTTCATACTCTGCCATATTATTTGTGCAATCGAAATTGAGTTTATAAGAGAAAAACTTACTTTCATCTCCCGAGCTAATTATCCATATGCCTGCACTAGCTCCATCTCTTCCTGTAGCACCATCAAAGCTCATGTACCACCACCCTTTCCTATCAATTTCTTCAACTTGCTGCTTCTTTTCTGCATGTTGATTTTATGTGTTGTTGGTGATTTCATTGAAGAGTTTACATGAGCCCAATTTAGTCTCCATTGCATATATTGGAAAGTTTTGAGGTTTTTCCTTGTTTCTGACCATATATGCCATCCTAGACTCTCTGTATAATCTCCTTTCTTCACCAAAAACTAAGATAGTATCATAGGACATATCCATCTAAATGGTTCCTTTGACTTTTGCAGCCCATGATCTAGATAAAGACATGCCAAACTTTGGTGTAATATCAACCACAATAATATCCACCAGTATAGTGTTAGCAGGAATTTGACTTAAAGAAACAACCACATCTTTGATAAGACCTATACATTTAATCCTTTTTGAATCAAAAGAAAATAAATCTTTATATTCCCTAGTTATATATAAACACAATATTTCAATTATGAAATTAGGCATTAGCTTGTGTGATGCCCCTGAATATAACATAGCATTATGTAGTGTCATGTCATGGATGTTCAAACTCACATAAAAAGATGGTACCTCTTCATTTTTCTCATCTTCTTCTCTCAGCCCTAGGAACACAGTAGGATGATCTTCATGCAAATTCAAAATATCAGATGATCTAGCTTCAACGTTAAGCATTTTAACAATTTTCTTTCTATATTTTGTGACCCTTATTATTTCTCCAAAGGGGACAACAATCTTTATCTTTGAGATTCATTCTCCAAGTTGAAAATTGGTTGTGTCTTTTCAACTTCCTTTGCAGGGGAAGGGTTTTCTTTCTTTTGTTCTGTAACCTTTGGAGCATCTTTCTTAGGCTGATTTTTATTTGCAACTAAAGGAACATCTTTGTTTCTCAGATTATATTGATTTTGTATCTCTAGAATAGTATGTTGATAGCCTTCTAAGTATTTTCATTGTGGCTCAGTTTCATCACCATCAAAGTAATTATAAGACTCATCATGTTCTTCTTTTGTTAAAAACATTCCTTTTTCATCTTCATCTAAATAATGAATGGTATCTTCAAAGATCTCTGGTTGCATTTCCTCATCATCTACCATGTTTTGATGGAAATGAGGCCTAACTTGTTGGTCATGGTAATTTCTCTGTTCTCTTTTCCTCTGTTGAATTTGATCTCTTCTTAAATTTGGATTTCTAACTTGTGTCTCGGGTTGTGCAGCAGGAGGATTATTCCCAAGGGCCAGTCTATCCATGAGTCTTTCCATTGTTTTCATTATGGTATCAAATTTAACATCAAAATATGTAGAAGGTTGTTATTCCTCTCTTACTTTTCCTTTATCAATTTTAGACATCTTTGTTGTAACTATATTAACTTCCACTTTCACAACATCATTCTGCATGTCAGCTAAGGTAGCAGACTCTCTCTCTCTTAATAGGATGGAAAACTCATAATCAAAGGCCTTAGCATAATGTAACTGAGAAACACCTGGGGGAGGCTTAATGTGAGCAAGAATGGAATTATAGACTTTATTGAATCTTTTTGAAAAATCTTGTACTGATTCATGGCTTGCTTTCTTCAAATTATTATATTCTATCAAATCTTGTACATGATTTACTTTACTTCCCCATTTCCTTAGGAAAGTGTCTTCTAATTCATTCCAATCATGTAAAATTCCAGGGATTAAAGCTTTAAACCATTTTTTCACCTAACAAATGAAAGTCTATATAAACAACCTTATTTTAACATCTTCATAATCTACCTCTTCTAGGTCTATAAAGTCATTGAACTGGTCAATATGTTGTTATGCAATTATTACCTCTTCACTTCCAAGAGTTTTTATTCTAGTGGAGTACCCTTGAGGTAAGTCATGAAGTACAACTAGTAAAACAAGAGGAGCATATCTAGCAGGGCTGCCATAGCATAAGTACTAGTAGAAATTCCAATAGGAGGGGTAAAAATGAAACTAGTAGGGGTAGTGATGAAAGCAGATGTACTCAAAGGGGCTTGAGTGATAGAGACTTTTGTTTTCAAAGTAAAGGTACTTCTTTTAGGTAGAGAGAAACTAATTTCTCTTCTTGACAAAAGTTCAAAAGGATCAAATTCTTTTAGCTTTTCTAAAGACTCTTGTTCAAGTGACAATTCTGATGCAGAAATTTCCCAAAACCTATCTTTAACTTCTTTAGGAACCTCAAAAATAGAATCTAACTCTAGTTTTGGTAAATCATTCTCTGATTTAGATCTAAGAAATATAGGCTTATACTCTTCATCAAATCTAATACCTTCGATATTTTGAATATCTCTAGAGGGTAATGAGGTAGGTCTTAAGAGAAATGAAGTACCTGATTTTGATGAGCTAGCATCTTTCCTGAGAATTTTTTCTGGATCATCAACTATTTCTAGTGGATTAGGGTCTGGATTGCCCCTCGTATGAATATTCTTGGAAACCACCTTTAAGTTGAGAATATCGGTGGAGTCGCCAAGGAAGAAATGCAACCTCGAGCAATCTGATCTCCTTTTGATTTGACTTAGTATTATGCCCCTATACCAATAGGTGTCATATATCATGATTGACTTGGTTTAGCTTTGAAATATGTTCATACCTTTACTTGTTGCAAAGGTTTTCCATATTTGTAAAAAATCAAAAATTTTAAAAATGTAAAGAGGGTATACCCTACAAGAAAAATCTAAGGGTGAAAAGAATAAAAGAGGTCAAAAAAATGAAAGAAAATGAACCCCACCAAAAGAAAAGACCAGGAAAATGTGCAAGTCTAAATGCCATTACTTCTTACTTTTGTATAATAAAAATTTTGTGCAGCTTGTCGCCTATGCCACAATTCATGAATAGTCAAATAGTTTAAACTTGGCTAGTTCATGCTTTCAATTTTATGTTGTAGAAATAGAGAATAAAGATTTGACCAAACAATTTATTCTTGGTAGATAAGTAGATAGGTAGAGTGAAGAAAGGAGCTCAACAGTTTAATCTGAGCCCTTGGATGTAATAATTGTAGATTTAGATAGGTATTATGATGTAAAAGAAAAGGAAGTTTGAAAAGAGTTTTCCATTCTAAGTGCACCCTAATAAAGAAGTAAAAATGCTAGGGTAAAGTAGGTAGGGTAAGTAGATGATGGTTGCAGAATAAATGTGTGGTGAATGAAAAAGTTTAAATGTGTAAATCTTTTAATTTCATCACAAAAAAAAGGTATGTATCACATGGAAGGCACATCAAGCAAGTAAATTAAAAAATAACTAACTTCCCTACTCATTTCCCCTAAATCTTTACTAATCCCCTAAAGTACTAAAGGCAATTACCAAAATTAGAGGGGCTCAGAGCATTGCTTTGACTTTTGGAGGGACCAGACCCTCGGCCCAATAATTTATAATGCCTTAGTGCTTAAGCCGCTTCATCAATATTCACCCCCCTTCACAAGTTATTCATTTCCCTAATGAATCTTTCCTAAGTAAAATCCTATTTTACTTAGGAAAAATAAAAACACTTTCCATATGAACCCTCATATATCATTAGCCTAAAGTATAAATGTTGTATGATGAAATACATTTTCGGAAAACATTAGACTTAGTGCTTTCCCTTTCACTTGGTCAAATTAACCACTAATGTATTATTATTTAATTCCCGAAAAGAATCACCCCTTACCTGTATTATTGTTAATAAATCCCAATAAACTATATATCCCACCCCTGGTTGTGAAATAACCTTAATAACACTCATAAACAGGATTAATTAGTCAATCCGTGATTAATTAAGAACCCCGACCCCCGCCATGCTAATAAAAGAATTAATTAATCCCCACGATTAATTAATAACTTTCGTACCAATCAAACCGCCCCTGATGTGATTAATTCCTTTAATTAATATTGGGCCCACCCTCCGTTAACCTTCCGCCACTTCACCTCCCCGACAACCGTCCGATCGGATCCCGCAGATCTGACGGTCATCACGCATATCGCACGGGCCTCCGCGGTTGACCTTTAGCATGCGATGGTGAGCGGTTTTGTGAACAGTACCATCGCTACGTGTCACACAGCGTATGGAATCGCGTGGTCTCGCCCAAATACCACTTACCTCCCACTAGCAGTGCGATGAAATCCGCTTACTGCCTCCCGCTAAAAACAAAACATCAAATCACCTTCCCACTGACGCCATCTGTCCAAATCTCGAACCCGCCAAAAGCTTTGACTTTGCATAAAAAAAAAAGTTAAACAGTTTTTCGTCCTTATTCTGAAAAGTGCATGCATGCAACCTGAACATTGAAGTCAACCAACTTGTATACCAACCATCAACCACCCTGAAACTTGTAGTTCGATGACCGCTCCAGTCCACCATTTTCACCCAGTGAACCTACTCTCCATTGCCCATCACTGAAAAACAGGTATTTACCAGTTTCCATCCAGAAACCCTGTAAATACTTGATTTCCTTTGCAATTATTTTGAAAAACCTAAAATTCATTATAATTCAGTTGCTGAACTCAAAATTGAAGACTCCCTGGACCCTCTATTTTCACCAATTCCACTCAAAAACCCCATTTTCCTATATGAATCCACAAAAACCAGAATGGAAACCCCCGTGGCCCTTAGTGTGGCACCTATCACTACCCCTCACTGTGATTTAGATTATCTACCCCTAGTAGATAAAGATTTTCAAATAAAAGACCTTGATACCAACAAAAACCACTTGAAAGTATTTTGCCAATGCTGAGACAATTACCTGAATGGTTCTGATCCCATAGGACTTTGGGAATCAAACCTCCCAAGGTACATGCTCCCCTCTGTGCGCATTTTCCCTGATATTATCCATCAGTGTCACACCAATTATGATCCCAACCTCAAAGCAATAATGTCTCCCAATCAAACTGTTCTCTTCACAATTATTGCAGATTCAATCAATGAGATGCTTCAGTTTCAGCCTAGTTAAGACCTCACTCCAATTTCCCTTGGATAATTGCTGGAGAAATCATCTAAATTGCCCCAGTATGAACTCAGTCACCTTTGCCAGACTTTTATGGATAAGCAGCATCAACCCAAAGATCCTCCTCCCTATTTGTCAGTTTTCTTCACACAAATAGGTCAAAATATAATTGATATGATAGCTGCAGTCATGGGTTTCAATACTAGTGAGTATGTGGATGAATTGACCCTAGTTTTAATGTCCATTTTTACCCCTGGTCAGCCTCCTGTTGTCAAATATAATTATGTTGCTTTCATTGCTGAGAAAATCCATGACCAGTTCATGAGGTTGGAAAATGAAAAAGTATTCAAGTATTCTACATTCATATATCACCTTTTCCTTTACTATCAGTTTGACAAGTTCCCATTCTCTGTAAATAAACTTGATACAAAGGGTAATCCTAGATCAATCATTTTTTGGACTTCTATCTTCCACTATTCATTTGCTTGTCCCTATTCATACAATGAATTCATTGACTGGTTTGTCCACCCAGTGACCACCATGCTGAGGGGAAGTCTTCCTCCTAGGATTAGTGATGAAATCAAAAGAATCCTTCAGCGATTTATGCAGTACAAATAGGTGCCTAGTACTTGTACCAAAATCACACAGAGATCAGAATTTATGGTTGTGAACTTCCTCAATTAAAACTACCAAAATATGTTCCTATGAGGTTATTTGCCTTGGAGTATTATACGAAAATGTTAAACTCTGATCAGATTAACTTTACCAAGGCCAAGAAGAAAGTACAATTGAGAATTAAAAATCATTTAGGCCCATTTGTCTACAATAATAGAGAAGCAGGCAAAGAAGCATAAGAAATTCTAGAACGAATGATATTAATAAAAGTTTTGTTTGGAGATATGATCCACAAGGTTTCATTTGTGATAGGAGAATGAAACATAAGTTGTTACCATATTTTCATCAAAAAATCCTTGAAATAGAGCAATATACAAATATGGATGAATGGAGGGAAGGAACTCTAGTTGAGATGGATAGTGATCAGGTCGATGTAGAGAATGTGATGAAATACTTAGAAAATAGACTTTACCTGGACTCTTGTGAACAGGTACCAGTTGGAACTGCTAAGAAGCCAACACTAGGAACTAGTGCCTCTACAGCAGAGACTTCTCAAAGGCACTCACAGGAAACTAGTGCACCCCCTACAAAACCACCACAGGAAAAAGATCAAGGAACAAGCATTCCAACATCAGAACAACCAGAGATGTCAGAGAAGCCTGAAATCTTTGAAGAACAGGCTCCACCATAGTCCTATACAACTCAGGTTAATATGGGAGACCCCCTAGTTTTGCAGTCTCCTCTGAATGAGGAAAATAGCTTAAAAAGAGACAGGGAAGTGGCTACCCTTACCAGTGGTCCTTCAGACCAGCTTGGTGCTAAGAGGCACAAGCTAAATCCACATTCAAAGGAAGAATTTTTTGAAGAAACAATAGGGAGTTTAAGGAAAGAAGGTGGAGATAGTCTACATACATCCCCAATAGGTGGGACACCTTCCAGTTCACAAAGACAAGAGCTTGAACGACAACAGAGTGTCGAAGTTTCATCTTTCAGGTCTTCATCTGACAAGACCTTAGACATCAAAGGAAAATTTAAGGAGATAAAGGCCAAAAATGAATAGCTAAAGGCCCAAGCCTACACTCAATACTTGAAGATGGCCCCTACTAATCAAACCATGTTGATGTCAGCTTATGACATCAAAGAAGGCAAAATGCAGATGAGCTTTCTAAAGCCTACAATACAAAAACCCAAATCAATTTCAGATTACCTCAAAACTGATTTTGTGGTCTTAGCCCAAGATATTAACCCCATAGATCAGATAGAACTACATAAGCAAACAGGGGAAATGGTTTATTCTAAACTGACAAGCAAGGCCATGATGGCACATAGGTTGGAGAATTCACTGAACAACACCACTGCTCAATTGCAACTAGAAAGGGCCTCCTCACAGGAAAAGGACAACATAATCAAATCATTGGAGGATTTGATTATTGGATTGGGCCATAACCCAAAGGATATCAAAGCTACAGAAGGCCTGATAAAGAAAAAGAATGAAGATATAGCTGCACTGAGAAAGTAGCTGAAATTTCCACCACTTATGCACCTTGAGACTGCTGAGGTAATTGAGAAAAAGAACGAAGAAGAGCTTATGGACTTGGTCCTGAAGCTAAATGAACAACTGAAAGAGACAGAACAAGAATTAGAGAAAACACTACAAAGCAGGCAGAGTGAGTCGACCTCTCAGCCTCAAAATGTAGTACCAGTGGTTTCTACAACAGTCCCTTCTACATTGGCAACTGCTCTAGCACCAAATGTCCCTTTGGCAACAACTGAAACTATTGAAGTAACAGGTACAGGTACAAGTACATCACAGGTAGGAACCTCAAGTCAGAGCACAAAAGAATTAATCAAATCCATGGAGGAAATGAAACTCCAAGTTTCTGAACTACAAAAGGTAAAGGAGAAATTCATTACTTTAGAGCAGAAGTATGATGTGTCAAAATTCAATTTTGCTGAAGAGGTGAGGAAAAACAAAGGCTTGACTCAACAGGTTAAAACACTGGAAAAATATCTTACATTTGAAAAGCCTTTGACTGATATCAGAAAGATATTATGGACCAACATCACTCAATCAATCAATGACGTTTGGTTGTCAGTTTAAATCATTTTTGAACAGATTGATTTAGTGAAAGTTTCTCTTCAAGAGATTGAAAAAACCAAGCAAGAACTAGGAGGCAAACCTGAAGAGGCCATCAAATTAATAAAGTTTCTAAACAGCAGAAACAAGTATCAGTTGGAACAGCTAAATATTGAGGATAGTACTGGAACCATCCTCGAAATAAAGAAAGTATTGAACAAAAGGACTCTAATGCAAAACCTAGAACGCAAATGTCAAAATATGCAGGAAGACATAGATGAATTTATGGAAAATTTTGGCATCTTATAGAATAAAGGACTTCCAAGTCCTTTAGTCATCAATGATAAGTTAATGAGGTAGGATTCTTATGTCAACAAATTACATCAGTATGCAAACAACCAAGCCAGTTCATCTACCAGTTCATCTGCACCCAAAGCATTAACCACCGAGAGTGTTCTCTATGATAGTTTGGAGAACCTTTTTTATGTTGAGCATGAAGTGAAACACCTGTTTCCAGTGCAACCAAATTTTGTAAAATACACAGAAGTAGATGAAATCTTCAGAAAACTAACAAGGACCAGGATACCAAGAGATGATTGGTGGACCAACATGACAGTCATCCTATGATTTACCATGATAAGAAGTAAATTGAAGTATTTACCAGAGTCAATTCTGGTAAAAAGGGATGAATGATGATAAAGTAGGTAAAGAGTATCAGTCACAGGTAAAGAGTATCAGTGAAAAGATAAAAACAATCAGCCAACATAGAATTACGAGCAATACAGCAAGATGCACAATCATAGGGCATGCCTCCATCTCTTTCAACCAAAACAGGGACAGCAGCCAAACAGTTCATATCAGTTTCTACTTTCGAGACCATCTGTCTCTACATTCATGTAAAATATACTTAGTTTTCCTAGAATATATATCTCCCTGTTAGGAGATATTTTGTTGTAAATTTTGTATAAGTACTTCCTCATTCGGAGTACTATGGGTGGATTCTTAGACATTTTTGTAGACTCTTTATTTTGTAATAGAAGTGTTGTTGAACAACTATTGTATGGCTAGCTGGACAAAGTAATAAAGTAAAGGGCTTTTACAGGATAACCGTGTCAAACGAGAAACAAATAAGTATTCTATATCTTATGTTTTACAACTTTCTGGTTTAAATATTTCACATGTGTTTCATATCTGAATGATAAACGAAAAAGTATATTTCAGAAAGAGCTTTACTACGTTCTGTCTTTAAAATCATTTATATTCTTAATGTTTTCTTCCAAGCTATCATAGGTAGGGACCTGCTTCTTAATTTATCATTGTGGCCATTTAACAAAAAAAAATTAATTGCTTTTTGTTAATGATCACCCACTTTCCCTCATCTTGAACTTTGTTGAAGGATTCTTAATTGCCCTTCCTCCCTTTCAAGACCATTTCACCCTTTCAAGTTATCATTTGTCTCTTGTTTAGCTATCTTGCCCTGTGAAGCCCTCCTTTGTTGAATCAACCTGATCCAGTTAAGCCATCTTCAGTTGACTCCATAGCCCAATGGCCTGAAATACCTTGTTCTATCCATCTGCTCCTGAATTCCACCACCAAACAAAATCAAAACCCCCCAAGCTTTCATAACTAGCCTAATATCCCATAAACAAAGCTAAATCATAAAGAGAGAGCCCTCTCTGAGTATAGATTGGCTAGATTTTGTACTTAAAAGTTGGTTTGTGGTTACCTCGGACCCCTTTCCTTCTTCTGACAACTTCAAGGAAAATCTAAGTGATAACACTTAGAATATTAGTTTTCAGTGCTAAGATCTTCCTCAAGTTATAAACAAAATGATTTCATTGTGCTTGAGGATTCATCAATTTTTGCAGGTGAAATGAAGATTTTTTATGTTAATTTTATGAGAAATTTAGCATGAACTAGAAATTTAACATAAACTAGAAACTTAACAACAGAATAAACATGTACAAAACATCATCAAAAATACATTACAACAGGCACATGATAAAGGAGTTTAGCCCTCCTGGGCTACGTCTCCTTGGTCCAACTTCCAATGGCTTGGGTCTCTCTATTATGCTCAAAAGTTTAAAAATATGTGTTTACAATGCTCAAATTCTTCTAAAACCTGCTCCAGTTAGTCCAGAATGATTAAAAATGGCAATCTAGCCTCTTTTTTCATCCAATTTGGTGAAAAATTGAAAAATTTATGACTTCCTAGCTCTCCCAATATTCACTACACAAATTACCCCATTTCTAGCATAATCCTACAAATTAGCCCAAAAAATGCGTTAATTGGGCGAAACTTTTGCGTGCGCCAGGTTTAAGTTTTGTCTACGCGGTGGACAATATTGCAATAGTGATGTGGCGGAACCGATGGAATTATACACTGGAATCTAAAGTCGCATCACATCTAGAACTTATCGTTTAATCGTAATTCAATAGAGTATCGACGGTAATCATTGATGAGCATTGGTATTGCAACAAGAATGTTGCAACTCCCAAGGCTACCAACTTTAATTATCAACTCGGGGTTCGTACAAACTTAAGAGGCATTAGCACTATATGTGCAACATACATTGTGTCCTTCCTTTGCTATCATGAGAGAAAATAAATGCTTCCTATTTGCAGGAATGAAAGACTAAATTTAAAAATGCTTGTAAAGATCCTCTATCTACTTATTAACACACTTTGCTTGCGAAAGAACACTATTTAAACCCTATTTGTTACATGTGATGTTTTAACTAATATAACCATGAAATATGATCTACATAGTACTAATTGTTGTGTGCATGTGCAAATATAAAAGAACTCATTTTTTTAATCTTTTTGCTTTGTAAAGGCAAATGCTAATCTTTCCTTGATCTTTGGCAGGGGAGACAAGTGTGGAGGAAGAGGGGTACAATGATTTTGATGGCTTGGAGGTCAATTAGGGGCCGAATCCCAACTTCAATGATGATTTTTCTCAATTCGGGCTCACAACATGCTGCTACAGGATTTCCTATAGGATGTACTAGTTCTCCTCCAAGATCCCCTAGTTCTCCTACAGGATCCCCTGTTTTAGTAAAGGATGTTAGAGATTTACTATATGACATTATAATTCATCGAATGACCAAGAAAATTAAAACTAAATTGGATGGGACAATTTTTTTATTTACTAGGATGTCTTAGGTCCCCATTCTAGGTGGAATCACTCAAAAAGACCTTTGTTAACCCATGCTAAAAAATAGCAGAAAATTACTAGTCGAAATATAGAAATTCAAGAACTAGTGAGCTAGTAAATCTATAAAATGCCTAACCTAATCAAGTGAAAATGAAATGGAGTAATTTATGTTATGAAATAGAATCTGGTTTTTATCTAATGCAAGTGGAACCAAATCGATTGAATCTTGTTATAATTCTTTAAAAAATAGCATAAATTCACTATACTTTACCACAAAGGAGTTCTAGAAATCTAGATTTGGGAATAAGAAAGCTAATCCAATTATCTCAATGATTACTATGACCTTCCAAATATTTTCCAAGGATAAAATGTTGCTTGTGATCTTGCAAAAGAACTTACATCAACCATTTAACTCAATCCTACAACAATATATCATTAATACTAAATGCCGAAAAAGAAAGAAATAAAAACAAGAGATGCATGTGAATAAGAAGTGAAAAGAACGAAAAAAAAATGATAAAAAATGGCTCTGAAGCTCCTGGGATGGCCAAGCCCAAGAAAAATCAGAGACCTATGGATGAGAACAATATTTAGAAGTTGAATATGACACGAATCTTCATTATTTTCATCAATACAATTACATCCCTGCAAGAAAATACAATGGAGCTGTAAAAATACGAGTTCTCTCCACCAGAAGACTAATGAAAATCTATCCCTAGAGGAAAATTCGACTAGGTACTTATACAAAATGATTAGGAATCATTCCCCGTGAATAGAGGAAGCTTTCCCCACCAAAATCACTTGATAAGTGGATCTGGTTTCCAATACTACGAATCTACATTAAATGGTAGGGAACACATTCCTAGATTTCTCAATCATTGTAGTTCCACAATCTGTGCCATAATTCCATAATATCTTATTAATTTATTATTTAATAGTGATCCTCTTATAGTAGGGAGAAAGTCCCTAAATTATCTCCTCCTCCAAATCTTCATAATCTGCCCAATATTCTCATAATATTCCACAAAAATAAATAATATTAGGCACAAATATTCAATTATTCATAAACCTTCCTTATGAATATATTAAAGTTAAAAATACATTATCTAATGCAAAAAAAGATGTTTAATGTGCTGAAGGATGGTAATATGCCTTAATTTATGTTTAATTTAGAGGCATGGGCCTTTATTTATGTCTAATTTATAGGCCCATCATAACCCCCTACTGAAAGTGTTGCTCATCCTCTATGAAACTTAGTGACCTCATTGTGCCTCATTCATTACCCTGGTGGCCTCTCTCTTGTGCATTAAGAATCTTGGCTGTAAATTCTGCAAGGACAAGAACAAAAACATATTTGTGCAAAGAAAACTCCTTGTTTCTTGAGACCATTAGTTTGCCTTCTTCCCCTTATTCAAGATGGTTCTTGAATATTTTTCAGTTTGGCAAGGTCTTCCACATCCTTATCAACCTTTTGCTAGCTTGTTCCACCATTCGGAAACCTATGAAACCTTCAAAATGTCTTTATATGAGAACTAGGACATCCTGTAGCAATTCCTGTCAAAACTACAGGAAACCTACATGAAACCCTATTAAAACTACAAGAAATCCTTTTTGAGCATAAATGATATTCTAAGCCTAGGATAGACCCTCAACTTGACTCCCATGCCTTTCTCTCATTTCTATAACATCCTTTAGGCCTTGGACAGAAGCTAGAAAGAGATTAGAAACCTCTCGGAAAGTCACTTTTCATCGATGTGGTTTTAGTTTTGTTTTGATGGTGGATGCCTCATTTCCTTTCATTGCCTTCTTCTCCTCTCTTGTGGCCTAGATGGTTGACTAATGGCCTTGGAGTATTTTGCTTTGATTAGGTCTCTCTTAACCACTATCATTTTGGGTTTTAGCAGAATTTTTTCTGTCTTCCTTCTTGTAGTAGCATTCTGCCTTCATGTAGTAGTCATTCCTTTTTCCTTCAGAGTCTTCTAACTATATGGGAGTGATGAGAAATGATATAGGTTTGTGAAAATGGAGAGGATGCTCTGTTTTCCTTTTCAAGAAATTTTCAGGGTGAGATAGGGCTTGTTCTTAAAATTATGAAATGAGATGGATGAATGATGGATAGATAGTGAATAAGAATTGGATGGAGCGCTTGGATTGTTGTGGTGACTTGGCCTTTGCAAAAATTTCTTCTTTTACCTACTATCTTCATTCCTTGAAACCATCACCCTTCATAATTTGACTTTTCGACATTGCATGAGTGAAGGAGTGAGCTACAATTAACTAGTTGAAGGCGATTAAGACTGCTGCCCTATCCTTAGCTTATAAAACCTCATATATCATGCATTGACAACAAATTTCTAACTATAATATGCTCAATAGAAGAGGTCAAGAATATTGCATGCCTGTACCTACCTAATGGTTGTTGGAGAGACATGCATGTTGCTGTTGAGTTGATGTTGATGTGCTTCTCATGACTTAGGTACATCTTCTTGACTACCTTTTTCTTTTTTGTTGATCTCGTTGATGTGTAGGTGATGGCTTCCTCTGTTGTTGTTGGTGATATTTTTGTTGCTGTTGAGCTCTGGAGGAGCTTCTTCATCCTTGGAGTCCTTGTTTTGAAGATGGCTGCAAACTATGTGGTTTCCTTTGTGGGATAGGCTGCTATAAGATTTCCTAGAAGATACCTATAAGATGTCCTGTAACTACCTCTCCCCTAAACTTTCATACTTTATCTCAACTTTGAATCATAAGGGATGTTGAAATGAGTGGAGAAGGGTGATAGGGAATGGTAGGTGAGAGATCTTGTCTCTCGGTATTGTTCCTCCTTACCTCTTCTCTTTCTCTTCTGCTTGTTTTATTTTTTATTTTTGTAATCTGTATTTTTTTTTTGAATTGGTTTCTTTGATGGATGCAGGGGTGACATGGTGATGAAAGGAATGACTATGATGTGGTGGGGTAAATGTTTTTTCATCCAAACATGGGTTTGTGTCATCCACTTTCTCTCGGACTACCTTTCTTGGTATTTTCAAGGTCACTATAATTCCTACAGGAAACTCTTGTAGCTTTATAGGGAATCCTTTAGAAAACACAGAGTTTGTGTAAGATGAGTTGGAGGGGTTTATAAGTGGAAGAATAGGTGAATAGTGGAAGATATAAGATGTGTGGATTGAAACATGGCACTTGTAGGTCCTTTTGTCCCTTTCATGATGTGCTTATCCTCATCTTGTTGACCTGCAAAACAAAATTTCCAAATTTGTTTTTTGAATCCTTTTTTTTTTAAATAATTAGCCTTCCTCCAAGGAGATTTTCATCCTAGTTTCCTGCCCTGGGCACATCAAAAGAGGGTTTCAACTAGAGTTTCTTTTTTTCTTTCATGTAAGGTAGAGTGGAATTTGAAGATGGATTTTGGTTAGATGGAGCATATGAGTGATGAAAGTGTCGTTGGGGGACCTATATCAACCTTCCCTAAAGAATACCTGATCTTTTGACCCACTTCTCCAATCATATTTCCTCTTGTAGCTTCTTCTTGTCCTTCCTGCAAATTTTCAGAACTTCCTGTAGTACTACAGGAAACTCTTGTAGTAATTCAGGACAACCTCTTGTAGTAGAATTGTTTTGTCCATATCTCCCAAACTGTAGAATGGATTGACCTGAAACTTCCTGAGCATATTTCCATCATCATTATGCACCTCCCCATAAAACAAAATTGGTCAATGGATGCACAGATCGCAAGAAAAAATAAGAATGGCTAAAGGTGATGGAGGCTTATTTCTTAGAAATTGTGCACTGGAATTTTCTGAAATTTCTTGAGCATGTTACCATCATCCATATGCATCTCCCCACAAAAAAAAAAAGAATTCAAATGGATGCATGGTTTTCAAGTTATGAAAAAAATACATTTATTCTCTATGTATTTTGTTTCCTATAGTAAAACAGAGCCTTTCTGTAGTTTTTTATGACATTAAGCAAACTGAATGGGAAAAGCATGAGAATAATGATTGGATGGTGGAAATAGATGAGGGTGATGGATTTGGATGGCCTTGGCCTTGTTGGAGCATTTGAGCAAAGGAAGAGAAAGTCAAAATTTGACTTCTTTTGACTAGGTTTGACCTATCTTTTCGTTCTTTGGAGGCAACTTGTTTTTGTTCCTTGTAGATGTTTGAGAGCACCGACATGCATCAAAGAGATACATGGAGCAAGGATTTTTTATTTTTTCCCTTTTTTTCTTTTAGGCCTACTAGCCACCTCAAGGAGGTCTTCAACTAGAAGGTCTGCCTAGGTGCCTCAAAGGAGGTTTTCACCTATGATTTTTTTATTTTATTTATTTTTATTTTTATTTTATTTTTGTTTTTGTTTTTATTTTTATTTATTTATTTACTCTTTTTTCTTTTTCTTCTGACCCATTGACCACCTCATGGAGGTTTTCAATCAATGAGCCAATCAAAGGCACCTCTCAGGAGGTTTTCTCTTGAGATTTCTATTTTTTTCTCTTATTTTTCATTCTTTTTCCTACCCTGCCCTACTTGAAAAACAAAATCACTTTCAAGTATAAGAATAATTCCAATTGAGCCATGTGCACATCAAGATGACATACAAAATAATGCGGAGGCTTTAAATGTATGCTTTGATATGTACCTAGATTTGAGTGATCAAATGCTTAGACTTTGATGATATCAAGCACAAAGGAAGAAGAGAGTGTTGTTGTAACTTAGTGATTGTCTCGAACCAAACCTCAATATAACTTTCATGCCCTTTGTTTGATTGCTTATCTGGATCATTCTTCATGTCTTCTTCTACCATGACCTTCAAATATTCCTCTTTTTGCTGATTTTACTCTTGAATACATGGAGGATTTGATGGTAACCATGAGGGAGCTTTCTCAATCTTTGATTTTGATGTATGCTCTTAATCAAGTGAAACCCATGATTCCTTGGTCTTCTCATTCAAATCTTCTTCTCTTGGATGTGGTCCTTCAATGATATCAAGATAATCATTTTTTTGCAATATTTTTCCTGAGCTATGGTGAATACCATTGAGCTCAACACGAGAAGTTTGGAAGTGTTTTACCTCAGCAGTGTAAGTGGGCTGAGCTACTTCAATGTGTGGGTTTGGACATGGTGGTACAGGTAGCTGAGTGGGAGTGGATATTTGAGATGAATGTGGTTGGAGTTGTGGTTGTGGTGGAGGTGAATGGTAGGGATAACATTGAGATAGGTATGGAGGATATTGAGGAAAATATTGAGGATATTTTGGATGACTCCCATAAGTTCCTTGCCAACCTTTTTGCCAAGATTGGTTTTGGGGTTGAGACGACCAATGTTGCCAAGGAAAGGGTGTGTTCCAATTACTTTGAGATGAATGCGCGTAAGATTGAAATTGTGAATTAGGCTCTTACGTTATATCAGGTTGAATAGGTTATCATGGTCCTCTTAGAGCTACATAACATAGTTGCATTGGCAATTGACTTGTTCCATTGCCCTCTTTTTAAACTTCCTTCAACCTTGGTAATGATGGGCAATATTTAACATTATGTGATTCTTCATGTACAACACAAATATCAACATCTTCTTTTTCTTCATCTTGCATTCTTAACATTTCTACTTTTTTCTCTTAGATTGCTAAGAATTTCCTTTTTAAAATATTCAAACAAATTTCCAAGTTTAGCTTAACTTACTGATCTAGATGCTGATTTACCTACTCTTGCCCTTCCTCTTGATATGTGTTTTCATGTTTCACAAATTTCTTCAAATGATAATTTTGTACATCACCTCTACTTATGAGATCAAGGAGATCAATCCACTCCTCCCTAATTGTTCAGTGTGTCGGATCCTAAATGATGTAGTTTTGACCTCTTAACATTATACATGTACCTCTCTATTAGATCCTCTAGATTCTAATCTTCTCTTTGATTCATTTTAAAGATTTATTCTTTAATATCATGATCTTTATATTTTTCTAGAAATATATTTTGCATATCATTCCATGATCATATTTAATTCGCCCCTAAACTTATGAACCATTTAAGAGCTCTATCATTTTGGGTTTTAGCACAATTTTTTCTTCCTTCCTTATTGTAGCAGCATTTTGCCTTCCTATAGTAGTCATTCCTTCTTCCTTCAGAGTCTTCTAACTATATGGGAGTGATCAGAAATGATGTAGGTTTGTGAAAATGGAGAGAATGCTTTGTTTTATTTTTCAAGAAATGTTCAGGGAGAGATAGGGTTTTTTCTTGAAATTATGAAAATGGGATGAATGAATGATGGATAGATAGTGAAAATGAATTGGATGGAGGGCTTGGGTTGTTGTGGTGACTTGGCCTTTGCAAAAATTTCTTCTTTTACCTACTATCCTCATTCCTTGAAACCTTCACATTTCATAATTTGACTTTTCAACATTGCATGAGTGAAGGAGTGAGTTGCAATTAACTAGTTGAAGGCGACTGAGACTGCTGACCTATCCTTAGCTTATAAAACCTCATCTCTCATGCATTGACAATAAATTTCTAACTATAATATGCTCAAGAGAAGAGTTCAAGTATATTGCATGCCTGTACCTACCTGATGGTTGTTGGAGAGACATGCATGTTGTTGCTGAGTTGATAATGTTGTGCTTCTCATGAATTAGGTACATCTTCTTGACTGCCTTTTTCTTTTTTGTTGATCTTATTTTGTTGATGGGTTGTCTTCTTGTTGATGTGCAGATGATGGCTTCCTCTATTGTTGCTGGTGATATTTTTGCTGTTGCTGAGCTCTGGAGGAGCTTCTTCATCCTTGGAGTCCTTGTTCTGAAGATGACTGCAAACTAGGTTGTTTCCTTGTGGGATAGGCTAGTACAAGATACCTACATTATGTTCTATAACTGCCTCTCCCCTAAAATTTCATACTTTATCTCAACTCTTAAGCATAAGGGATGTTGAAATGAGTGGAGAAGGGTGATAGGGAAGGGTAGGTGAGAGATTTTGTCTCTAGGTATTGTTCCTCTTTCCCTCTTCTTTCTCCCTTCAGCTTGTTTTCTTTTTTCTTTTTGTAATCTGTTTTTATTTTTTTTGAATTGGTTTCTTTGATGGATGCAGGGGTGACATGGTGATGAAAGGAAAGGCTATGATGTGGTGGAGTAAATGGTTTTTCATTTAGACACATGCTGTGTCATCTCCTTTCTCTCGAACTACCTTTCTTGGGATTTTCAAGGTCACTGTAATTGCTACAGGAAACTCCTGTAGGTTTACAGGGAATCCTTTAGAAAACACAGAGTTTGTGCAAGATGAGCTGGAGGGGTTTATAAGAGGAAGAATAGGTGAAGAGTGGAAGATATGAGATGTGTGGATTGAAACATGGTACTTGTAGGTCCTGTTGTCCCTCTCATGATGTGCTTATCCTCTTCTTGTTAACCTGCAAAACAAAATTTACAATTTCTTTTTGAATCCTTTTTTTTTCTTTTAAACAACTAGTCTTCCTCCAAGGAGATTTTCATCCTAGTTGCCTGCCCTGGGTGCCTCAAAAGAGGTTGCAACCAGAGGTCCTTTTTTTTCATGTAAGGTAGAGTGGAATTTTAAGATGGATTTTGGTTAGATGGAGTGTATGAGTGATGAAAGTGTCGTTGGGGGGCCTATATCAACCTTCCCTAAAGAGTACCTGACCTTTTGACCCACTTCTCTAGTCATGTTTCCTCTTGTAGCTTCTTCTCGTCCATCCTGCAGATTTTCAGAACTTCCTTTATTACTACAGGAAACTCCTGTAGTAATTCATGACCTCCTCTTGTAGCAAAATATTTTTGTCCATATCTCCCAAACGATAGAATGGATTGACTTGAAACTTCCTAAGCATATTTCCATCATCATTATGTAGAAATTTTGAATAATATAACACTTATTCACAGAGATTGTCCTGATTATACACTATTTGCGGAATGCATTCATAATACATAACCTCCTCTACTATTGATCATCAATTTACAGTATTCAGAAACAATCGCATGCGCACATTGAAGCATCAATAACACATATCAACACAGTATATCATGGGGAAAGCATACAGCTAAAAACCCCCAACTATCTTTATATTATATTGATTAAGAACATGTAACAATACATAGTAGAATACTCCTCACAAGTACTCAGTACTATCTCTACCTGTTACACACAAACTAGCTCGGATCTGAATCAAGTCACAGGTTCAAATCTCCTCCAAAGTTTTCCTGCCTCCACTGCACAATCCTGCATGAGAATGGATGATCCAAACTCGCATTTCCCTTGGTTGAACCACGCAATCCTCATTGGAAATACTCAATCCATTGATTGTGCAAATCTCATGCACAACTATAGTCACAATTGATAGTTGTCTTGCCCTTTCACTCACCTCTAACACTTGTCTCCACTGAACTGTCCATGCACTGAGTTAACTGATGTATTATTTAGTTGATTTATGAGTTAATAATTAGTGAATTAATTAATAATTAATTCACACCACTCATCACTAGTGTATTTGACAGTTAGACTAAATACAACTAGTTCAACCAAGTCAAACTGAACACAGCTCCATCAACTCCTCAATCAACTCCACCAAACTCAATCACTTGAGTTCTAACTGAAGTCCATCATGCAATAGCTCAACTGACCCATAAGAAAAGAATATTTGCTTTTGGCAGTTGCATGTACCACATCCATAGCTCGAACTGAAGTGCTCCAAGAGGATAAGATAATGTTTGTAGTCCAAATATTATTAAGAGCTAATAATATTCGATTGTTCTATTTTTAGCCTGGCAGTCTAAAAATAGACTCTGCCCATATGTCTAAAAATAAAAGTCCATCTATTTTTACCAACATGACCAATCATCCACAAATAGCATCCTGCAACTCATATACCATGATCCATATGTCTAAAAATAGACTTTGCGCCAAAAATAGCCTGCGGGCCCACTTAGTGAAGGCGGCTTCTTTTCACTAAGCTCCATCATCTTGTTGCATTTTCAACACTCCCTCTCAACAAGATATGGATTATCTGCAACCCCTATCCTACAACTCTAGAATGTTCTGCATGAAACATATTTGCCCGGTCCACTTGCTCCAACAACACTTGGAACAAAAACACTCCCAACTGACCACTCTATTGGGCTAGGAACATACTCTGATGTTGAAGCTCTACCTGTTGCTAACAAGTGCTCCCTCTATGACATCTGCGCTACTGTAACATCTCCATGCATATCGCACCATTGCACACCTCTTTGTGCCACCTAGCACTGTGCAAAACACTTGTGCCTCTCGCATTGTTGCAGCCTACTAGCTATGCGCTATCCTGGGATTCCCTACACTATCGCTCTCTCTGCCACTCCATCCGCATTGTCTCTACCCAATCAGCCAGTTCCTGCTACTCCACATCGGGGCTCCCATAGCAAGGTCTCATCTAAGAGGTCGGGTACCTCAAGGATCCTGCCCCTCCTCCTTGGGACGATCACTCTATATCGCCCCACCTCCTACCTGGAGGTATGGCTGCATGTGATCCCTCTGCCCACCTGGCTCGAAGTTTCCCCCTACTGGAGGTCTCTGCATGAGTAGATGTCTCTACTCGACCTCCTCTCAGCTTCCCTTGTTGTGGTTGCTCCACAACCTCTTGAAGCTGCTGCACCAATCGTGGCTCCTCCACAATCGTCTGAGACTTCTTCTGGCTCTGCATGTTGAGAGGTAATATACGCTCCCTCTCAACCACCAAGTCTCCATCATTTGCCTCACTGCTCAAGGCTTTGCATGCATCTTGAACCTCAAGAGCATACAGGTTCTTGGCTAGCACACCAATCTATTTCATCTTTCTCGCCATCACAAAATTTTCTAGAAAAATAGCTAATTCTAAATCAGTGATATCTCCCTCATTCGAAGTCTGGTTCAGCTAATTTTTTTATTTCTTTTTTATTTTGGGTATTTTCCCGCAAGGAATCCAAATCTGCTATTTGTTTAATTTCAGATCTTCTTTGCAAACTCTCGGCCCAAAACTCAAAACTTTGAAATCTCCTCTCAGTATATTTTTCTCTCCTTGATCACCTGTGCTCTGATACCATGTAGAAATTTTGAATAATATAACACTTATTCATAGAGATTATCCAGATTATACACTATTTTCGGAATGCATGCATAATACATAACCTCCTCTACTATTGATCATCAATTTGCAGTATTCAGAAACAATCACATGCGCACATTGAAGCATCAATCGCACATATCAACACAGTATATCACGGGGAAAGCATACAGCTGAAAACCCCCAACTATCTATATATTATATTGATTGAGAACATGTAACAATACATAGTACAATACTCCTCACAAGTACTCAGTACTATCTCCACCTATTACACACAAACTAGCTCAGATCTGAATCAAGTCACAAGTTCAAATCTCCTCCAAAGTTTGCGTGCCTCCATTGCGCAATCCTGCATGAGAATGGTTGATCCAAACTCGTATTTCCCTTGGCTGAACCATGCAATATTCATTGGCAATACTCAATCCATTGATTGTGCAAATCTCATGCACAACTATAGTCACAACTGACAGCTGTCTTTCCCTTTCACTCACCTCTAACACTTGTCTCCACTGAACTATCCATGCACTGAGTTAACTGATGTATTAATTCACACCACTCATCACTAGTGTATTTGACAGTTAGACTAAATACAACTAGTTCAACCAAGTCAAACTGAACAAAACTCCATCAACTCCTCAATTAACTCCACCAAACTCAATTACTTGAGTTCTAACTGAAGTCCATCATGCAATAGCTCAACTGACCCATAAGAAAAGCGTATTTCCTTCTGAAAGTTGCATGTGCCACATCTGTAGCTCGAACTGAAGTGCTCCAAGAGGATAAGATAATGTTTATAGTCCAAATATTATTAAGAGCTAATAATATTCGACTGTTCTATTTTTAGCCTAGCAGTTTAAAAATAGACTCCTCCCATATGTCTAAAAATAGAGGTCCATCTATTTTTACCAACATGACTAATCATCCACAAATAGCATCCTGCAACTCATAGACCATGATCCATATGTCTAAAAATAGACATAGTCTAAAAATAGACTTTGCGCCAAAAATAGCTTGTGGGCCCACTTAGTGAAGGTGACTTCTTTTCACTAAGATCCATCATCTTGTTGCATTTTCAACACATTATGCACCTCCCCATAAAACAAAATTGGTCAACGGATGCACGGATCGCGAGAAAAAACTAAAAATGGTTGAAGGTAATGGAGGCTTATTTATTGGAAACCATGCACTGGAATTTGCTGAAATTTCTTGGACATGTTACCATAATCCATATGCATCTCCCTGTGAAACAAATTTTTAAATGGATACATGATTTTCAAGTTATGACAAAAATAAATTTATGCTCTATGTATTTTGTTTCCTGTAGTAAAATAGAGCCTTCCTATATTTTTTTAGGACATCAAGCAAACTGAATGGGAAAAACTTGAGAATAATGGGAATATGGTGGAAATAGATGAGGGTGATGGATTTGCATGGCCTTGGGCTTGTTAGAGCATTTGAGCAAAGGAGAAGAAAGTCAAAATTTGACTTCGTTTGACTAGGTTTGACCTATTTTTTCTTTCTTTGGAGGCAACTTGTTTTTGTTCCTTGTAGATGTTGGAGATAACCTACATTCATCAAAGAGATACATGGAGCAAGGATTTTTTATTTTTTCCTTTTTTTCTTGTAGGCCTACTAGCCGCCTCATGGAGGTTTTCAACTAGAAGGTCTACCTAGGTGCCTCAAAGGAGGTTTTCACCTAGGATCTTTTATTTTTTCTCTTTTATTTTTATTTTTTTCCAACACATTGACTGCCTCATGTAGGTTTTCAATCAATGAGCCAATCCGAGGCGCCTCCAATGAGGTTTTTAGCTGAGATTTTTATTTTTTTCTCTTATTTTTCGTTTTTTTTCCCTACCCTACCCTACTTGAAAAACAAAATCACTTTCAAGTATAATAATACTTCCAATGGAGCCATGTGCACATTAAGATGACATACAAAATGATGTGGAGGCTTGAAATGTATGCTTTGACATGTACCTGGATTTTAGTGATCAAATTCTTTGACTTTGGTGATATCAAGCGCAATTGAAGATGAAAGTGTTGTTGCAACTTAGTGACTGTCTAGAACCAAACCTCAATATAACTTTCATGCCCTTGGTTTGATTGCTTATTTACATCATTCTTCATTTCTTCTTCTACCATGACCTTTAAATCTTCCACTTTTAGTTGATTGTTCTCTTGAATACATGGAGGATTTGATGGTAACCATGAGGGAGCTTTCTCAATCTCTGATTTTTATGTCTACTCTTTATAAAGTGCAACCCATGATTCTTTGGTTTTCCCATTCGAATCTTCTTCTCCTGGATGTGGTCCTTCAATGATATCAAGATAATCTCTTTTTTGCAATACTCTTCCTAAGCTATGGTGAATACCATTGAGCTCAAGAGGAGATGTTTGGAAGTGTTTTACCTCAGCATTGTAAGTGGGTTGAGCTACTTCAATGTGTGGGTTTGGAAATGGTGGTATAGGTAGTTGAGTGGGAATGGATATTTGAGATGGATGTGGTTGGGGTTGTGGTTGGGGTTGTGGTTGTGGTGCAGGTGAATGGTAGGGATAACATGGAGTTGGATATGTAGGATATTGAGGAAAATATTGAGGATATTATGGATGTTTCCCATAAGTTCCTTGCCAACCTTATTGCCAAGATTGGTTTTGGAGTTGAGATGGCTAATGTTGCCAAGGAAAGGGTGTGTTCCAATTACTTTGAGATGGATGCGCATAACATTAAAATTATGAATTAAGCTCTTGCATTATATCAGGTTGAATAGGTTGCCATGTTCCTCTTGGAACTACATAACATAGCTGCATTAACAATTGACTTGTTCCATTGCCCTCTTGGTAAAATTCATTCAACCTTGGTAATGATGGACAATATTTAACATTATGTGATTTTTCATGGACAACACAAATATCAACATCTTCTTTTCCTTCTTCTTGCATTCTTAACATTTCTACTTGTTCCCTTAGATTGCTAAAAATTTCCATTTTAAAGCTATCAAGAAAATTTCCATTTTTATCTTGACTTACTAATCTTGATGTTGATTTACCTACTCTCACCATTCCTCTTGATAAGTGCTTTCATGTTTCACAAAATTTTTGAAATGATAATTGGTATACATCACTTCTACTTATGAGATCAAGGAGATCAATCCACTCATCCCTAATATTTCTAAGCAAGAGGGTTTTTAGTGTGTCGGATTCTAAATGATGTAGTTCTTCCCTCTTAACATTATACATGAACCTCTCTATTAGATCCTCTAGACTCTCATCTTCTCTTTGTTTCATTATCAATATTTCTTCTTTAAGATTATGATATTTATATTTTTCTAGAAATATAATTTGCACATCATTCCACGATCTTATTGAATTAGTCCCTAAACTCATGTACCATTTAAGAGCTCTAACCTTCAATGTTGCCGAAAACAATCTTAGTTTTTGAGTGTTTAATAGGTAACCATAAGATCTACAAGCAATTTCAAATTCAAAGATAAAGGTTTCCGGGTCCTCTAACCTGAAACCATGAAATTTTGGAAGAAAAGATGGAGGGATGTTCTTCATGTGCACACTACCATCAGTATCTTATATGGGAAATCCAAGATGATATTCCTCATTGTCATCACCTTCATTCATTTCTTCTACATTCTTTAACATATTCTTATTCTACCTACAAAAGTGAATGGTGATGTGGCTCTTACTGCATCATGTGATCAAATGGGGGGGTGGGTTGGTGTTGGAAATTTTTTGTTTTTATGATTGAATGAAAACTATAATGCAATGCAGTTTTTTACTTTTGAAATTAAATATGCCTAATGAAAAAAAGTAAAAAGAAATGAATCAACTAGGGAAGAAAACAATGCATACTTTGACACCTCCCCAGCAACGACACCAAAAAGTGATGAGCTTCAGTATTTCAACAAGAATGCTGCAACTTCCAAGGCTACCGACTTTAATTATCAACCTGAGCTTCGTACAAACTTAAGAGGTATTGACACTATATGTGCAACATACAATGTGTCCTTCCTTTTCTGTCATGAGAGAGAAGAAATGCTTCCTATTTGCAGGAATGAAAGACTGAATTTAAAAATGCTTATAAAGTAACATGAAATCATCTATCTACTTATTAACACACTTTGCTTACAAAAGAACGCTATTTTAACCCTATTTGTCACATGTGATATTTTAACTAATCTAACCATGAAATCTGATCTATGAAGTACTAACTGTTGTGTGCATGTGCAAATATAAAATAACTAATCTTTTTAATATTTTTGCTTTATAAATGCAAATGCTAATCTTTCCTTGATCTTTGGCAGGGGAGATAGGTGTGGAGGAAGAGGGGTACAATGATTTTGATAGCTTGGAGGTCAAGTAGGGGCCTAATCCCAACTTAAATGATTATTTTTCTCAATTTGGGCTCAAAACGGACTGCTACAAGATTTCCTACAATATGTGCTAGTTCTCCTCTAGGATCCCCTAGTTCTCATACACGATCCCCAGTTTTACTACAAGATGTTACATATTTACTATACGAAATTATAATTCATCGAATGACCAAAAAAATCAAATCCAAATTGGATGGGACAGATTCTGTTATTTACTAGGATGCCTCAGGTCCCTATTCCAAGTGGAATCACTCAAAAATACCACTATTAACCCATTCTAAAAATTAGCAGAAAATTACTAGTAAAAAATCTAGAAATTCGAGAACTAGTGAGCTAGTAAATCTATAAAATGCCGAACATAATCAAGTGAAAATGAAATGGAGTAATTTTTGTTAGAACTAGAATGTGTTTTTGATCTAATTCAAGTGGAACCAACTTGATTGAAGCTCGTTAGCATGCTTTAAAAATAACATAAATTTATTGTTCTTTGCCATAAAGGAGTTCCAGAAATCTAGATTTGGGAAGAAGAAAGCTAATCCAAGTGGCTCAATGATTGCTATGACCTTCCAAATATTTTCCAAGGATGAAATGATCCTTGTGATCGTGCAAAAGAACTTACATCAACCATTTAACCCAATCCTACAACAAGAAATCATTAATACTAAATGTATAAATAGAAAGAAATAAAAACAAGAGATGCATGTGAATACGAAGTGAAAAGAAGGAAAGAAAATGATATAAAAGGGCTCTGAGACTCATGGGATGGCCAAGCCCAAGAAAGCTCAGAGACCTATGGAGGAGAACAATATTTAAAAGCTGAAGATGACACAAATCTTCATTATTTTCATCAATACAATTACATTCCTTCAAGAAAATACAATGGAGCTGCAAAAATACGAGTTCTCTCCACAAGAAGACTAATGAAAATCTATCCCTAGAAGAAAATTCAACTTGGTACTTAAAAAAATGAATAGGAATCATTCCCCATGAATGGAGGAAGTTTTTTCCACCAAAATACCTTGATTAGTGGATCTGGTTCCCAATACTACGAATCTGCATTAAATGGAAGGGAACACATTCCTAGATTTTCTCAATCATTGGAGTTCCACAATCTCTGCCATAATTCCATAATATATTGTTTATTTATTATTTAATAGTGATCCTCCCGTAGTAGGGGGAAAGTCCCTAAATTATCTCTTCCTCCAAATATTCATAATCTTCCCAATATTCTCATAATATTCCACAAGAATAAATAATATTAGGCAAAAATATGCAATTATTCATAAACCTTCGTAATGAATATATTAAAGTTAAAAATACATTATCTAATGAGAAAAAAAAGGTTTAATGTGATGAAGGATGGTCATATGCCATAATTTATGTTTAATTTAGAGGAATGAGCCTTAATTTATGTCTAATTTAGAGGCCCATCATACCCCCTGTTGAAAGTGCTGCTCATCCTCTGAGTAACTTGGTGACCTCATTGTACCTCATTCATGGCCCGATGGCCTCTCTCTTGTGCATTAATAATCTTGGTTGTAGGTTCTACAAGGACCATCCCAAAAACATATTTGTGCAAAGAAAAATCCTTGTTTCTTGAGACCATTAGTTCGCCTTCTTCCCTTTATTCAATATGGTTCTTGAATATTTTTCATTTTGGCAAGGTCTTCCACATCCTTATCAACCTTTTGCTACCTTGTTCTACCATTTGGAAACCTCTGAAACCTTCAAAAGGTCTTTATATGAGAAATAGGACATCCTGTAGTAATTCCTGTCAAAACTGCAAGAAACCTACATGAAACCCTATTAAAACTATAGGAAATGCTTTTTGAGCATAAATGATAGTCTGAGCCTAGGACATGTCCTCACTTGACTCCCATGCTTTTCTCTCATTTCTACAACGTCTTTTAGGCCTTGGACAAAAGCTAGAAAGAGATTAGAGATCTCTTGGAAAGTCTTTTTTCATCACTGCAGTTTTAGTTCTGTTTTGATGGTGGATTCCTCATTTCCTTTTGTTTCCTTCTTCTTCTCTCTTGTTGCCTAGATGGATGCCTAATGGCCTTAGAGTTATCTAATTTGATTAGGTCTCTCTTAAGCACTGTCATTTTGGGTTTTAGCACAATTTTTTCTTTCTTTCTTCTTGTAGCAACATCCTACCTTCCTATAGTAGTCATTCCTTCTTCCTTTAGAGTCTTCTAACTGTATGCGAGTGATGAGAAATGATGTAGGTTTGTGAAAATGGAGAGGATGCCCTATTTGTTTTTTCAAGAAATTTTCAGGGTGAGATAGGTTTTGTTTTTGAAATTATGAAATGGGATGGATGAATGATGGATAGATACTGAATATGAAGTGGATGGAGGGCTTGGCGTGTTGTGGTGACTTGACCTTTGCAAAAAATTCTTCTTTTAACTGTTGTCCTCATTCCTTGAAATCATCACCCTTCATAATTTGACTTTTCAACATTGCATGAGTGAAGGAGTGAGCTAAAATTAACTAGTTGAAGGCGGCTAAGACTGTTGACCTATCCTTAGCTTATAAAACCTCATCTCTCATGCATTGACAACAAATTCCTAACTATAATATGCTCAAGAGAAGAGGTCAAGAATATTGCATACTTGCACCTGCCTGATGGTTGTTGGAGAGACATGCATGATGCTGCTGAGTTGATGTTGTTGTGCTTCTCATGACTCAGGTGCATCTTCTTAGCTGCCTTTTTCTTTTCTGTTGATCTTATTTTGGTGATGGGTTGTCTTCTTGTTGATGTGAAGGTGATGGCTTCCTTTTTTTCTACTATTGAGCTCTGGTGGAGCTTCTTCATCCCTGGAGTCCTTTTTCTAAACATGGATGCAAACTGGGTGGTCTCCTTTGTGGGATAGGATGCTACAATATCCCTAAAGGATGTCCTGTAGCTGCCTCTCCCTTAAAATTTCATATTTTATCTCAAATATGAAGCATAAGGGATGTTGAAATGAGTGGATAAGGGTGATAGCAAATGGTAGGTGAGAGATGTCCCTGGGTATTATTCCTCTGTTGCTCTTCTCTCTCTCTTCATCTTGTTTTCTTTTTTCTTTTTGTAATCTGTGTGTTTTTTTTTAATTGGTTTCTTTGATGGATGCAAGGGCGACATGGTGAGGAAAGGAATGGATATGATGTGGTGGAATAAATTATTTTTCATCCAGACACAGGCTTGTGTCATCACCTTGCTCTCAGACTACCTTTCTTGGGATTTTCAAGGCCACTGTAATTCCTACAGGAAATTCCTGTAGAAAACACAGAGTTTGTGTAACATGAGCTGGAGGGGTTTATAAGTGGAAGAATAGGTGAATAGTGGAACATATGAGATGTGTGGATTGAAACATGACTCTTGTAGGTCCTTCTGTCCCTCTCATGCTATGCTTAACCTCCTTTTGCTGACCTACAAAACAAAATTTCCATTTTTTTTTTAATCCAATTTTGCTTCTTTTTTTTAAACAACTTGTCTGCCTCCAAGGAGATTGTCATCCTAGTTGCCTGCCTTGGGCGCCTCAAAAGAGGTTTTCACCTAGAGGCATTTTTTTTTTCGTTTAAGGTAGAATGGAATTTGAAGATAGATTTTGGCAAGATGGAGTGGATGAGTGATGAAAGTGTCTTTGGGGGACCTATATCAACCTTCCCTAAAGAATACCTGACCTTTTTACTGACTTCTCCAAACGTATTTCCTCTTGTAGCTTCTTCTCGGCCTTCCTATATATTTTTAGAACTTCGTGTAGTACTACATGAAACTTTTGTAGTAATTGAGGACAACCGCTTGTAGCAGATTTGTTTTGTCCATATCTCCTAAACGGTACTATGGATTGACCTGAAACTTTCTAAGCATGTTTCCATCATCATTATGCACCTCCCCATAAACAAAATTTGGTCAATCGATGCACATATCTCGAGAAAAAACTAAAAATGACTGAAGGTGATGGAGGCTTATTTCTTGGAAAACGTGCACTGGAATTTGCTTAAATTACTTGGGCATGTTACCATCATTCATATGCATGTCCACATGAAACATATTTTTAAATAGATTCATGGTTTTCAAGTTATGACAAAAATAATTGTTTTCTTATGTATTTTGTTTCCTATAGTAAAACCACATTCCTATAGTTTTTTAGGACAACAAGCAAATTAAATGGGAAAAACTTGTGAATGATAGGTGGATGGTGGAAATAGATGAGGGTGATGGATTTCCATGGCCTTGGTCTTGTTGTAGCATTTGAGCAAAGGAGGAGAAGGTAAAAATTTGAGTCTCTTGACTAGGTTTGACCTATTTTTTCTTTCTTTGGTGGCAACTTGTTTTTGTTCCTTGTAGATGTTGGAGAGCACCTACATCCATCAAAGAGATACATGGAGCAAGGATTTTTTATTAGTTCCCTTTTTTTCTTCTAGGCCTACTAGCCGCCTTAAGGAGGTTTTCAACTAGAAGGTCTACCTAGGTGCCTCAAAGGAGGTTTTCAACTAGGATATTTTCTTTTTTATCTTTTTATTTTTTTATTTTTTTCGAACCCATTGATTGCCTCGTGGAGGTTTTCAATCAATGAGCCAATCTGAAGTGCCTCCAAAGAGATTCTCACCTGAGATTTTTATTTTTTTCTCTTATTTTTCATTTTTTTTACCACCCTACCCTACTTGAAAAACAAAATCACTTTCAAATGTAAGAATACATCCAATGGATCCATGTGCACATCAAGATGACAAGAAAAACGATGTGGATGCTTGAAATGTATGCTTCGACGTCTACTCATATTTGAGTGATCAAATGCTTTGAATTTGATGATATGAAGCGCAATTGAAGATGAGAGTGTTGCTACAACTTAGTGATTGTCTGGAACAAAACCTCAATATAACTTTCATGCCCTTGTTTTGATTGCTTATCTGGATCATTCTTCATGTCTTCTTATACCATGACCTTCAAATCTTCCTCTTTTTACTTATTGTTATCTTGAATACATGGAGGATTTGATGGTAACCATGAGGGAGCTTTCTCAATCTATGATTTTGATGTCTACTCTTCATCAAGTGCAGCCCATGATTCTTTGGTCTTCTTATTCAAATCTTCTTCTCCTGGATGTGGTCCTTCAATGATATCAAGATTAATCTCTTTTTTTCAATACTCTTCTTGAGCTATGGTGGATACCAATTAGCTCAAGAGGAGATGTTTGGAAGTGTTGCATCTTAGCATTGTGAGTGGGCTGAGCTACTTCGATGTGTGGGTTTGGAAATAGTGGTACAAGTAGTTGAGTGGGAGTGGATATTTGAGATGAATGTGGTTGGGGTTGTGTTGTGGTAGAGGTGAATGGTAGGAACAACATGGAGGATATTAAGGAAAATATTAAGGATATTGTGGATGGCTCCCATAAGTTCCTTGCCAATTAGTCTCTTGCACTATATCAGGTTGAATAGTCATTATGGTCCTCTTGGAGCTACATAACATAACTGCATTGGCAATTGACTTGTTACATTGCCCTCTTGGTAAACTTCCTTCAGCCTTGGTAATGATGGACAATATTTAACATTATGTGATTTTTCATGGACAACACAAATATCAACATCTTATTTTTCTTCATCTTGCATTCTTAACATTTCTGCTTGTTCTCTTAGATTGCTAAAAGTTTTCATTTTAAAGTTATCAAGAAAATTTCCAAGTTTAGCTTGACTTACCGATCTTTATGCTAATTTACCTACTCTTGCCCTTCCTCTTGATATGTTTTTGCATGTTTCACAAATTTCTTCAAATGATAATTGGTATACATCACCTCTACTTATGATATCAAAGAGATCAATTCACTCATCCCTAATTGTTATAAGAAAGAGGGTTTTTAGTGTGTCGGATCCTAAATGATGTAGTTTTTCCCACTTAACATTATACATTAACCACTCTATTAGACCCTCTAGACTCTCATAATCTCTTTGATTCGTTCTAAATATTTCTTATTTAATATCACAATCTTTATATTTTTCTATAAATATATTTTTCATAACATTCCACGATCTTATTGAATTAGTCCCTAAACTCATGAACCATTTAAGAGCTCTATCCATCAATGTTGCTGGGAACAATCTCAGTTTTTGAGTGTTTAATAGGTAACCATAAGATCTACAAACAATTTAAAATTCAAAGAGAAAGGTTTCCATATCCTCTAACCTTAGACCATGAAATTTTAGAAGAAAAGATGGAGGGATGTTCTTCATGTGCACACTACCATGTATATATTGAATGGGAGATCTGATAGGATCTTCCTCATTGTCATCACCACCATCCATTTCTTCTACATGTTAGAAAATTATATATTACGGAGCAATGGAACACATAAAATATTGCAAAAATATAAACACAGAAAATGCACAAAACAAGATAGACACAGATATACGTGGTTCACCCAGTTTAGGCTACGTCCACCCCGAACAGCCAGTCCTTCCTTTCTATTATCCAGCAAAATCAAGAGATACAACCTACAGCGAATCCGCTGTAATATCCTCTGTTTTCTCTCACAGTATCAGCTCTCTGTTTCTCGCTCACAGAATACACACCTATCACACAGCCTCAAATACAATGCCCTCATACAAAGAGAGGGGTTGCCTTCTAGGGAAAAAAACCCTAAACTAAACATAAGTTCTACCGTCAGATCATCCGCCTAATGAACGACCCAGATTGACTAGAAATTACTATACTTTTACAAGGCAATTTTACATTTATTTTTGGCTTTGGGGGCGCTGCCCCCGAGCCTGGCCCCCGGACCCCCGCGGGGGGGACAAGTCCCCCCCGCACCCCCTCGCGTGGAAGGGTGTACAAAACTTCCTGGGGTATACATCCAACTGAAACAAAGACCTCTGAACAATCATGCTCCACACACAACACTACATTCTTTGCCATCTTCTGCTTATACTTGAAAACGTGAATGGTGATGTGGTTGTTACTACATCATGTGATTAAATGGGGGGTGAGTTGGTGTTGGAGATTTTTTGTTTTTATGATTTGATGAAAACTATAATGCAATGGAGTTTTCTACTTTTGAAATTAAATATGCCTAATGCACAAAGTAAAAAGAAATGAATAAACTAGGGAAGAAAAAAATGCATACTTTGACACCTCCCTGGCATCAGCGCCAAAAGGTGATGAGCCTTGGTATTGCAACAAGAATGTTGCAACTCCCAAGGCTACCGAATTTAAATATCAACCTGGGGTTCATACAAACTTAAGAGGTATCGACACTATATGTGCATCATACAATGTGTCCTTCCTTTTCTTGGAAAAGAACCCTATTTTAACCCTATTTGTCACATGTGATGTTTTAACTAATCTAAACATGAAATCTGATCTAGAGTGTACTAATTATTGTGTGCATGGGAAAATATAAAAGAACTCAAATTTTTAATCTTTTTTCTTTATAAATGCAAATGCTAATCTTCCCTTGATATTTGGTAGGGGAGACAGGTGTGGAGGAAGAGGGGTACAATGATTTTGAAGGCTTAGAGGTCAAGTGGCGGCCTAATCCCAACTTCAATGAAGATTTTTCTCAATTCGGGAAAAAACAAGCCGCTATAAGATTTCCTACAGGATGTACTAGTTCTCCTCTAGGATCCCCTAGTTCTCCTACAGGATCCCATGTTTTACTACAAGATGTTATAGATTTACTATATGAAATTATAATTCATAGAATGACCAAGAAAATCAAATCCAAATTGGATGGAACAAAATTTTTTATTTACCAGGATGTCTTAGGTCCCCATTCCAAGTGGAATCACTCAAAAAGACCTCTGTTAACCCATGCTAAAAAATAACAGCAAATTACTAGTCGAAAATCTAGAAATTCGAGGACTAGTGAGCTAGTAATTCTAGAAAATGCCTAACCTAATAAAGTGAAAATGCAATGGAGTAATTTTTTTTAGAACTATAATGTTAGAACTCAATTGAAGCTCGTTAGCATGCTTTAAAAAATAGAATAAATTTAGTGTTCTTTGCCAAAAAGGAGTTCCAAAAATCTAGAATTGGGAATAAGAAAGCTAATCCAAGTAGCTCAATGATTATTTTGACCTTCCAAATATTTTTCAAGGATGAAATGATTCTTTTGATCCTGCAAAATAACTTACATCAACCATTTAAACCAATCCTACAATAAGAAATCATTAATACTAAATGCGGAAATAGAAAGAAATAAAAACAAGAGATGCATGTGAATAAGAAGTGAAAAGAAGGAAACAAAATGATACAAAAGGGCTCTGAGGCTCCTAAGATGGCCAAACCCAAGGAAACTTAGAGACCTATGGAGGAGAACATGATTTAGAAGTTGAACATGTCACCAATCTTCATTATTTTCATCAATGCAATTACATCCCTGCAAGAAAATACAATGGAGCTGCAAAAATACATCCCTAATGAAAATCTATCCCTAGAGGCAAATTCGACTTGGTACTTATACAAAATGATTAGGAACCATTCCCCATGAATGGAGGAAGATTTTCCCACCAAAATCCCTTCATTAGTTGATCTGGTTTCCAATACTAGGAATCTGCATTACATGACACAGAACACATTCCTAGATTTTCCTAATCATTGGGGTTTCACAATCTGTGGCATACTTCCATAATATCTTGTTGATATATTATTTAATAGTGATCCTGCTGTAGTAGTGAGAGAGTCCCTGAATTATCTCCTCCTCCAAATCTTCATAATCTACCCAACATTCTCATAATATTCCATATAAATAAATAATATGAGGCACAAATTTGCAATTATTCATAAACCTTCCTAATGAATATATTAATGTTAAAAATACATTCTCTAATGCAAAAAGAGAGGTTTAATGTGCGGAAGGATGGTCATAGGCTTTAATTTATGTTCAATTTAGAGGCATGGGCCTTAATTTATATCTTATATAGAGGCCCATCATACCCCCTGTTGAAAGTGTTGCTCATTTTCTGAGCAACTTAGTGACCTTATTGTGCCTCATTCATGGCCTCGATGGCCTCTCTTTTGTGCATTAAGAATCTTGGCTGTAAGTTCTGCAAGGAAAATCCCAAAAATATATTTGTGCAAACAAAACTCATTGTTTCTTGAGACCATTAGTTTGCCTTCTTCCCCTTATTCAGGATGGTTCTTGAATATTTTTCAGCTTAGCAAGGTCTTCCACATCCTTATCAACCTTCTCCTACCTTGTTACACCATTTGGAAACCTTTGAAACCTTCAAAATGTCTTTAGATGAGAACTAGGACATCTTGTAGTAATTCCTGTCAAAACTAAAGGAAACCTACATGAAACCCTATTAAAACTATAAGAAACCCTTTTTGAGCATAAATGATAGTCTGAGCCTAGGACATGACCTTAGCTTGACACCCATGCCTTCCTCTCATTTCTATAACATATTTTAGGCCTTGGACAAAAGCTAGAAAGAGATTAGAGACCTCTTGGAAAGTCTCTTTTCATCACTACAATTTTAGTTCTGTTTTGATGGTGGATGTCTCATTTCCTTTTGTTGCCTTCTTCTTCTCTCTTGTGGCCTAGATGGTTTCCTAATGGCCTTGGAGTTCTATGTTTTGATTAAGTCTCTCTTAAGCACTCTCATTTTGGGTTTTAACACAATTTTTTTTTTCTCCCTTCTTGTAGCAACATTCTACCTTCCTGTAGTAGTCATTCCTTCTTCTTTCAGAGTCTTCTAAATGTATGGGAGTGATGAGAAATGATGTAGGATTGTGAAAATGAATAGGATGCTCTGTTTGCTTTTGCAAGAAATTTTCAGGGTGAGATAGGGTTTGTTCTTGAAATTATGAAATGGGATGGTTGAATGATGGATAGATAGTGAATATGAATTGGATGGAGGGCTTGGAGTGTTGTGGTGACTTGGCCTTTGCAAAAATTTCTTCTTTTAACTGTTTTCCTCATTCCTTGAAATCATCACCCTTCATAATTTGGCTTTTCAACATTGCATGAGTGAAGGAGTGAGCTGCAATTAACTAGTTGAAGGCATCTGAGACTACTGACCTATCCTTAGCTTATAAAACCTCATCTCTCATGCATTGGCAACAAATTTATAACTATAATATGCTCAAGAGAAGAGGTCAAGAATATTGCATGCTTGTACCTACCTAATGGTTGTTGAAGAGACATGCATGCTACTGCTGAGTTGATGTTGTTGTGCTTCTCATGGCTCAGGTACATCTTCTTGACTACCTTTTTCTTTTTGTTGATCTTATTTTGTTGATGGGTTGTCTTCTTGTTGATGTGGAGGTGATGACTTCCTCTATTGGTGCTGCTAATCTTTTTGCTGCTACTGAGCTCTGGAGGAGCTTCTTCGTCCCTGGAGTCCTTTTTCTAAAGATGGCTATAAATTGGGTGGTTTCCTTTGTGGGATAGGCTGCTATAGGATACCTACAAGATGTCATGTAGCTTCCTCTCCCCTAAACTTTCATACTTTATCTCAACGTTGAAGCATAAGGGATGTTGAAATGAGCGGAGAAGGGTGATAGGTAATGGTAAGTGAGAGATGTTGTCTCTGGGTATTGTTCATCTTTCCCTCTTCTCTCTCTCTTCTACTTGTTCTCTTTTTTCTTTTTGTAATCTATAATTTTTTTTTAACTGGTTTCTTTGATGGATGTAGGGGTGACATGGTGATGAAAGGAATGGCTATGATGTGGTGCAATAAATGGTTTTTCATCGATACACAAGCTTGTGTCATCCCCTTGCTCTCAGACTACTTTTCTTGGGATTTCAAGGTCACTATAATTCCTACAGGAAACTCCTGTACGTTTACGGAGAATCATGTAGAAAACACAAAGTTTGTGTAGGATGAGCTGGAGGGGTTTATACGTGGAAGAATAGGTGAATAGTGGAAGATATGAGATGTGTGGATTGAAATATGGCTCTTGTAGGTCCTTATGTCCCTCTCATGTTGTATTTATCCTCCTCTTACTAACCTGCAAAACAAAATTTCCATTTTTACTTTTTTGTATCTTTTTTTTCTTCTCTCTTTTTTTTTAAAAGCAACTACTTTGCCTGCCCTAGGCATCTCAAAAGATGTTTTCACCCAAATTTTTATTTTATTTTATTTTATTTTCATTTAAGGCAGAATAGAATTTGAAGATGGATTTTGGTTAGAGGGAGTGGATGAGTTATGAAAGTGCCATTGGGGGACCTATATCAACCTTCCCTAAAGAATACCTGACCTTTTGACCCACCTCTCTAATCATATTTCCTCTTGTAGCTTCTTCTCAGCCTTCCTTGAGATTTTCAGAACTTCCTGTAGTACTATAGGAAACTCATGTGGTAATTCAGGACAACCTCTTGTAGCAGACTTATTTTTTCCATATTTCTGAAACAGTAGAATGGATTGACATGAAACTTTTTAAGCATTTTCCATCATCATTATGTACTTCCCCATAGAACAAAGTTGGTAAATGAATGCACGAATCTCGAGAAAAACTAAAAATGGCTGAAGGTGATGGAGGGTTATTTATTGGAAGCCGTGCACTAGAATTTGCTGAAATTGCTTGGGAATGTTACCATCATCCATATGCATCTCTCCGTGAAACAAATTTTTAAATGGATGCATGGTTTTCAACTTATGACAAAAATAAATTTCTTCTCTATGTATTTTGTTTCGTGCAGTAAAACAGAGTCTTGCTGCATTTTTTTAGGACAACAAGCAAACTGAATGGGAAAAGCTTGAGAATGATGGATGGATGGCAGAAATAGATAAGGTGATGGATTTGTATGGCCTTGGCCTTGTTGGAGCATTTGAGCAAAGGAGGAGAAAGTCAAAATTTGACTTCTTTTTACTAGGTTTGACCTATTTTTTCTTTCTTTGGTAAACTTGCTTCAAACTTGGTAATGATGAACAATATTTAACATTATGTGATTCTCCATGGACAACACAAATATCAACATCTTCTTTTTCTTCATCTTGCATTGTTAACATTTTTACTTATTCTCTTAGATTGCTAAGAATTTCTGTTTTAAAGTTATCAAGAAAATTTCCAAGTTTAGCTTGACTTACCAATCTTGATGCTGATTTACCTACTCTTGCCCTTCATCTTGATATGTGTTTGCATGTTTCACAAATTTCTTCAAATGATAACTGGTATACATCACCTCTACTTATGAGATCAAGGAGATCCACTCATCCCTAATTGTTCTGAGCAAGAGGGCATTTTAGTGTGTTGAATCCTAAATGATTTAGTTTTTCCCTCTTAACATTATACATGAACCTCTCTGTTATATCGTCTAGACTCTCATCTTCTCTTTGATTCATTCTAAATATTTTTTCTTTAAGACCATGATCTTTATATTTTTCTATAAATACATTTTTCATATCATTCCATGATCTTATTGAATTAATCCCTAAACTCATGAACCATTCAAGAGTTCTATCCTTCAATGTTGTGGGAAACAAACTTAGTTTTTGGGTGTCTAATAGGTAACCATAAGATCGACAAACAATTTCAAATTCAAATAGAAAGGTTTCCGGATCCTCTAACCTTAGACCATGTAATTTTGGAAGAAAAGATGGAGGGATGTTCTTCATGTGGACACTACCATCACTATCTTGAATGGGAAATTTGAGAGGATGTTCCTCATTGTCATCACCCCCATCAATTTATTCAACATTTTTTGCCATCCTCTTCTTCTACCTGCAAAAGTGAATGGTGATGTGGCTCTTACTACATCATGTGATCAAATGGGGGGGGGGGTGGGTTGGTGTTCGAGAGTTTTTGTTTTTATGATTGAATGAAAATTGTAATGCAATGTGGTTTTCTAATTTTGAAATTAAATATGCCTAATGCACAAAGTAAAAAGAAATGAATCAACTAAGGAAGAAAACAATGCATACTTTTACACCCCCCCCTCGACAACGGTGTGAAAAAGTGATGAGCATTGGTATTGCAACAAGAATGTTGCAACTCCCAAGGCTACCATCTTTAATTATCAACCTCGGGTTCATACAAACTTAAGAGGTATCGACACTATATGTGTAGCATACAATGTGTCCTTCCTTTTCTTTCATGAGAGAAAAGAAATGCTTCCCATTTGCAGGAATGAATGACTGAATTTAAAAATGATTGTAAAGTAACATGAAATCCTCTATCTACTTATTAACACACTTTGCTTGCAAAAGAACCCTATTTTAACCATATTTGTCACACGTGATGTTTTAAATAATATAGGCATGAAATATGATATAGAGAGTACTAACTGTTGTGTGCAGGTGCAAATATAAAAGAACTCATTTTTTTAATCTTTTTTGTTTATAAATGAAAATGTTAATCTTTCCTTGATCTTTGGTAGGGGAGACAAGTGTGGAGGAAGAGGGGTACAATGATTTTGATGTCTTAGAAGTCAAGTAGGGGCCTAATCCTAGCTTCAATGATGATTTTTCTCAATTCAGGCTCAAAATAGGCCACTACAGAATTTCCTACAGGATGTACTAGCTCTCTTCAAGGATCCCCTAGTTCTCCTACAGGATCCCCTATTTTACTACAGGATATTACAAATTTAGTATACGAAATTAGAATTCATTAGATGACCAAGAAAATCAAATCCAAATTGGATGGGACAAAAACTTTTATTTACTTTGATCTATTAGGCCCCCATTCCAAGAGGAATCACTCAAAAAGACCCATATTAACCCATGCTAAAAAATAATAGAAAATTACTAGTCAAAAATCTAGAAATTCAAGAACTAGTGAGCTAGTAAATATATAAAATGCCTAACCTAATCAAGTGAAAATGAAATGGAGTAATTTTTGTTAGAACTATAATGTGCTTTTGATCTAATTCAAGTGGAACCAACCTGATTGAAGTTCATTAGCATGCTTTAAAAAATAGAAGAAATTTATTGTTCTTTGCCACAAAGGAGTTCCAGAAATCTAGATTTGGGAATAAGAAAGCTAATCCAAGTAGCTCAATGATTACTATGACCTTCCAAATATTTTCCAAGGATGAAATGATGCTTTTGATCTTGCAAAATAACTTACATCAACCATTTAACCCAATCCTACAACAAGAAATCATTAATACTAAATGCAGAAATAGAAAGAAATAAAAACAAGAGATGCATGTGAATAAGAAGTAAAAATAAGGAAAGAAAATGATACAAAAGGGCTTTGAGGCTCTTGGGATCGATTACATCCCTGTAAGAAAATACAATGGAGCTGCAAAAATACGAGTTCTCTCCACAAGAAGACTAATGAAAATCTATGCCCAGAGGAAAATTCGACTTGGTACTTATAAGAAATTATTAGGAATCATTCCCCATGAATGGAGGAAGCTTTCCCCACAAAAATTCCTTGATTAGTGGATTTGGTTCCCAATACTAGGAATATTCATTAAATGGTAGGGAACACATTCCTATATTTTCTCAATCATTGGAGTTCCACAATTTGTGCCATAATTCCATAATATCTTGTTGATTTATTATTTAATAGTGATACTCCTGTAGTAGGGAGCAAGTTCCTAAGCTATCTCCTTCTCCAAATCTTCATAATCTGACCAATATTCTCATTATATTCCACAAAAATAAATAATATTAGGCACAAATATGCAATTATACATAAACCTTCCTAATGAATAATAATAAAGCTAAAAATACATTATCTAATGCAAAAAGAGAGTTTTAATGTGTTGGAGGATGGTCATAGGCCTTAATTTATGTTTAATTTAGAGGCATGGGCCTTAGTTTATGTGTAATTTAGAGGCCCATCATAACCCCCAGCTGAAAGTGTTGCTCATCCTTTGAGAAATTTAGTGAGCTCATTGTGCTTCATTCATGGCCCTAGTGGCCTCTCTCTTGTGCATTAATAATCTTCCCAATATTCTCATAATATTCCACAAAAATAAATAATTTTAGGCAAAAATATGCAATTATTCATAAAACTTTGTAATGAATATATTAAAGTTAAAAATACATTATCTAATGAAAAAACAGAGGTTTAATGTGCTGAAGGATGGTCATATGCCATAATTTATGTTTAACTTAGAGGAACGAGGCTTAATTTATGTATAATTTAGAGGCCCATCATACCCCCTGTTGAAAGTGCTGCTCATCCTCTGAGTAACTTAGTGACCTCATTGTACCTCATTCATGGCCTAGTGGCCTCCCTCTTGTGCATTGATAAAGTTGGTTGTAAGTTCTGCAAGGACCATCCCAAAAACATATTTTTGCAAAGAAACCTCCTTGTTTCTTGAGACCATTAGTTTGCCTTCTTCCCTTTATTCAAGATGGTTCTGGAATATTTTTCAGTTTGGCAAGGTCTTCCACATCCTTATCAACCTTCTACTACCTTGTTCCACCATTTGGAAACCTATGAAACCTTCAAAAGTTCTTTATATGAGAACTAGGACATCCTATAGTAATTCTTGTCAAAACTACAAGAAACCTAGAGAAAAGATAGAAAGAGATTAGAGACCTCTTGGAAAGTCTCTTTTCATCACTGTAGTTTTAGTTCTATTTTGATGGTGGATGCCTCTTTTCCTTTTATTGCCTTCTTCTTCTCTCTTGTGGCCTAGACGGTTGCCTAATGTCCTTGGAGTTCTCTGTTTCGATTAGGTTTCTCTTAAGCATTTTCATTTGGGTTTTAGCGCAAATTTTTCTTCCTTCCTTCTTGTAGCAGCATTCTGCTTCTTGTAGTAGTCATTGCTTATTTCTTCAGAGTCTTCTAACTGTATGGGAGTGATGAGAAATGATGTAGGTTTGTGAAAATGGAGAGGATGCTCTGTTTTCTTTTTCAAGAAAGTTTCATGGTGAGATAGGTTTTGTTTTTGAAATTATGAAATGGGATGGATGAATGATGGATAGATAGTGAATATGAAGTGGATGGAGGGCTTGGAGTGTTGTGGTGATTTGGCATTTGCAAAAATTTATTCTTTTAGCTGCTTTCCTCATTCCTTGAAATCATCACCCTTCATAATTTGACTTTTCAACATTGCATGAGTGAAGAAGTGAGCAGCAATTAACTAGTTGAAGGCGGCTGAGAGTGCTGACCTATCCTTAGCTTATAAAACCCCATCTTTTATGCATTGACAACAAATTTATAACTGTAATATGCTCAAGGGAAGAGGTCAATAATATTTGACACCTGTTCCTACCTGATGACTGTTGGAGAGACATGCATGCTGCTACTGATTTGATGTTGTTGTGCTTCTCATGACTCGGGTACGTCTTCTTGACTACCTTTTTCTTTTTTGTTGATCTTACTTTGTTGATGGGTTGTCTTCTTGTTGATGTGCAGGTGATGGATTCCTTTGTTGCTGTTGGTGATCTTTTTTTTTGCTACTGAGCTCTGGAGGTGCTTCTTCATCCTTGGAGTCCTTGTTCTGAAGATGGTTGCAAACTAGGTGATTTCCTTTGTGGGATAAGCTACTATAGGATTTCCTCTAACCTTAGACCATGAAATTTTGGAAGAAAAGATGGAGGGGTATTCTTCATGTGCACACTACCATCAGTATCTTGAATGGGAAATCCCCCTCATTGTCATCACCTCCATCCATTTCTTATACATTCTTTGTTATCTTCTTCTTCTACCTGCAAAAGTGAATGGTGATGTGGCTCTTACTGCATTAGTGATCAAATGGGGGGTGGGTTGGTGTTGGATATTTTTTTTTTTTATGATTAAATGAAAACTATAATGCAATGCAAATTTCTACTTTTCAAATTAAATATGCCTAATGTACAAAGTAAAAAGAAATGAATCAAATAGGGAAGAAAACAATGCATACTTTGACACCTCCCCGACAATGGCGCCAAAAATTAATGAGCCCCGGTATTGCAACAAGAATGTTGCAACTCCCAAGGCTATCAACTTTAATTATCAACCTAGCGTTCGTACAAACTTAAGAGGTATCAGCACTATATGTACAGTTTACAATGTGTCCTTCCTCTGCTGTCATAAGAGAAAATAAATGCTTCCTATTTGTAGTAATGAAAGACTAAATTTAAAAATGCTTGTAAAGTAACATGAAATCTTCTATCTACTTATTAACACACTTTACTTGCAAAATAACCCCATTTTAACCCTATTTGTCACATGTGATGTTTTAACTATTCTAGGCATGAAATCTGATCTAGAGAATACTAACTTTTGTGTGCATGTGCAAATATAAAAGAACTCATTTTTTTAATCTTTTTTCTCTATAAATTTAAATGCTAATCTTTCCTTTATCTTTGGCAGGGGAGACAGGTGTGGAGGAAGAGGGGTACAATGATTTTGATGGATTGGAGGTCAAATAGGGGCCTAATCCCAGCTTTAATGATGATTATTCTCAATTTGGGCTGAAAACAAGCCACTACAAGATTTCCTACAGGATGTACTAGTTCTCCTCTAGGATCCCCTAGTTCTCCTCCAAGATTACTTAGTTCTCCTACAGGATCCCCTGTTTTACGACAGGATGTTACATATTTACCATACGAAATTATAATTCATCAAATGACCAATAAAATAAAATCCAAATTGGATGGGACAAAAAATTTTATTTACTAGGATGTCTTGTGTCCCCATTCCAAGTGGAATCAGTCAAAAATACCTCTATTAACCCATGCTAAAGAATAGCAGAAAATTACTAGTCGAAAATCTTGAAATTCGAGAACTAGTGAGCTAGTAAATCTATAAAATTCCTAACCTAATCAAGTGAAAATGCAATGGAGTAATTTTTTTTAGAACTAGAATGTGGTTTTGATCTAATGCAAGTGGAAACAACTCGATTGAAGCTCGTTAGCATGCTTTAAAAAATAGCAGAAATTTATTGTTCTTTGCCACAAAGGAGTTCCAGACATCTAGATTTGGGAATAAAAAAGCTAATCCGGGTAGCTCAATGATTACTATGACCTTCCAAATATTTTCCAAGGTTGAAATTATGCTTGTGATCCTACAAAATAACTTACATCAACCATTTAACCCAATCCTACAACAAGAAATCGTTAATACTAAATGCAGAAATAGAAAGAAATAGAAACAAGAGATGCATGTGAATAAGAAGTGAAAAGAAGGAGAGAAAATGATACAAAGGGGCTCTAAGGCTCCTGGGATGGAAAATTCCAAGGAAAATAATAGACCTATGGAGGAGAATAAGATTTAGAAGTTGAACATGACACCGATCTTCATTATTTTTATCAATACAATTACATCCCTGTAAGAAAATGCAATGGAGCTGCAAAAATACGAGTTCTCTCCACAAGAAGACTAATGAAAATCTATCCCTAGAGGAAAATTTGACTAGGTACTTATACAAAATGATTAGGAATCATTCCCCATGAATGGAGGAAGATTTCCCCACCAAAATCCCCTGATTAGTGGATCTGGTTCCCAATACTAGGAATCTGCATTAAATGGCAGGGAACGTCTTCCTAGATTTTCTCAATCGTTGGAATTCCACAATATGTGCCATAATTCCATAATATCTTGTTGATTTATTATTTAATAGTGATCCTCCTGTAGTAGGGAGCAAGTACCTAAACTATCTCCTCCTCCAAATCTTCATAATCTGACCAATATTCTCATTATATTCCACAAAAATAAATAATATTAGGCACAAATATGGAATTACTCATAAACCTTCCTAATGAATACATTAAAGTTAAAAATATATTATCTAATGCAAAAAGAGAAGTTTAATGTGGTGAAGGATAGTCATAGGCCTTAATTTATGTTTAATTTAGAGGCATGGGCCTTAATTTATGTCTAATTTAGAGGCCTATCAATCATAATGCGGGAATTATGTGCGATTGCGATCTACGATCCATCACATCGTAACCGAGGTATGCTAGGTGCCGATTACTATAACTATCTTCCCTTCACCGATCTATGATTGCGATCCATCGCATTGCACCTATGACCAATTTCTGAATGCCTTTCCACCTGTCTTTTGCGAAGTTTGATTGTGATTTATCGCATCACAACCCTTCCCTGCTCGAGGGCCGATTCTTTAACACGATCCACTTGCAAATTGAAATTTATGATATTCGGGGCCCAATGGTGGCCTACCACTTAGTGCCTCCTCATTCACTGAAGGGCCTTGCCACATCATCCAATCCTTCCATGTGTCCAAGTCAAATCTAAATTTTGACTTGCTCTAACTTCTTCATATGAGCTCAGATTTGAGTGTCGTTCATACTGTTAGATTTAGAATGACAATCTCTTTGATATGAATTTAAGTTTATCAAGATTCTGGCACTTTTATTTTGAGCCTAATGTTGAGCACTTGATCACTCCTCCCCACTGGAAGTCTTTTTGACCCCAAAAGATCACTTTCAGTTGACCAAAAGGTGAGGGTATAGTTCGCTCACCTTTCCAACCTCCATCCATTTGGATTTTGAAGGGTTTATACCCTTGAGCCTCACTCAAATATAATCAGTACTTCCCCTTTTCATTGTCCTTGATATTTTTTCAAGTATATTGTCTTACTGAAGCTCATCAAGGAATTCTGGAGAAAAATATTCAATAGAGGGAATTTGAATATTCTCTCCTTGATCTTCAAACAAAGGAGGCTCGTATCGATGTGTGTTTACCCATGTCTGATAAATATCTTGGAGGTTATCAATATTATGCAACTTTCATTGATGATTACTCTAGAAAGACATGACTCTATCTTCTCAAGGCAAAGGACAAAGTGTTTGAAAATTTCAATGAATTTAGATCCAAAGTTGAGACCCTAACTGAAAGAAAGATAAAAAATTTGAGATCCGACAATGGAGGTGAATACACTTCAAAGTAGCTTATATATTACTACAAAGAGGGAGGCATTAAGAGGGAGCTCATTGTTCCCTACCACCCTGAATAAAATGGAGTAGTAGAAAGGAAGAATAGAACCATTAAGGAATGCATAAGGAATATGATATTTGATCAATATATACCAAAATTTATATGGGGAGAAACATCCATGACAACAATGTACATACAAAATAGAAGTCATGGAATCCTTGGTAATATGACGCCAAAAGCATTCTCTAGAAAGAGGTCATGTGTAGACCATCTCCGAATATTTGGATGTCCTGCATACTTTCATGTTACAAAAGAAAAGTGAAATAAGTTAGACTCTACAAGAATTAAAGGTATTTTTGTTCATTATAGTCTCTCATCAAAAGCCTATAGAATCTACATCACAGGAGAAAGGTGAATTGAAGTAAGCATAGATGTCAGATTTGAATAAAATATTGCATAAAAATATCTAAAGATATTCCTATTGAATTTGATGAAGAAGATGCACCACTATTTGAAGAAGCAAAGGAACATAACAAGTCACCTACAAATCAAGAATAATAAGGACCAAGTGAACCAATACAACCTATTACTATTCTCGAGCTAAGGAAGAGACCAACATGGTTAAAAGCTACACTTGACAAAGTCAAACGACACTTTTAGAGAAAGAAATAAGCCAAAAATATACTCAAGTTATGCAAAATACATGACAAAGTTTGTTGGACATCTAATATTATATGGGTTGGTGTAGAATGTGAAAAGCCATGAGAGTCCAAGAGACCTTGGGATGTGGAACCCAACAGTCACAACAATGTGCTATAAATGCATATCATGTCAATAATAATGTATTCAATTTTTTATCATCCACCTGTTTTGTTTACATTCCATGTTACTTTAACATGGTATCAGAGCTGTAGGTGTATTCCTACCCTGCTCAATTTGAGCTACTTGTTTTGTGGCCTCTCTACATGTTAGTTTTGTCTTCCCTATTTGTCAAGATGCCAATTTATTGATAAAAATTTGATCCCCTGGATGAGCGCTCCTCTACCTGCAATCTACAACTTTCATCCCCATCTTGATGTGTGCATGCACTGTCTCCTAACGTTTGGTGATTCATTCCATGAAGGAGCGGTATCTCCCACTGTATATAACTAGGAAAATTTAGCAATACCACTTAAAATTGTTTGGCTCGACCCTCCTGCACAGTCGGCTTTCCATTGGCTCGACCCTCCTACATAGTCGGTTCTCCATTGGCTCGGCCCTCCTCACTGTGGCTATGCTGGATATCACAGCTCCGGTTAATACAACATACCTCCCATGGCCCATACGCTGGTATCAACTCCCATTGCAAACGGTGCCCATACCATACATGCGTTTTATGCATATACATTTATCCACCTCCATAGAACATGTTCACCAAATCGTTGCTTCCCTATGCGTTAATACTCCCTCTCTCATTATTCATACCTCCTTGCCACAACTTGAAGCTTATTTCTTTCTCCTCTCTGTCGGCTATGATTACTGCATTCCATTGATTCACTCTTCCAACTTCATAACACTAAAACTCCAAACCGCTACTGCATTGTCATAATGCTTGCATTTCAAACAATTCATAGAAGTTTTTATGCCTCCCCCATCCATGCGATGCATCTAACTCTAGCCACTACATTACCACAGAGTGAGACAAGAGAAAAAAATGCTTAATGTTCTTGAAACGGGCCCAATCCTATCCGAGCGCGAAAGTTTTCTAGTTCTCCAATTTCTAACTATTATGAAACCAGCTCACAAAAAATAGAAAAGATAGATTAACGCCTTAGAAATTAGCCTCTTCGAGGGGGAAACCTCCTTTACATTAAAAAAATGAACAATTCTTGGATGATACAAATGACAAGACCTCCTTTCTATATATAGGAGTCTAAGGGGTCATAATATAATCAGAGCCGACACAACAATAATAATGTAAGGGCACAAGAATAACAATAGTGGGCTTCTATGGGGCACAATAATAACAATATGGGGACTACATGGGTACAACAATATAATAAGGGGGTTGTACTAATAAGAATAAGGGGTTACACTAGTAGTATAGGGGCCTAACATGCCCCTCTCCTTCAAAAAGTGTTGTCCTCAACGCTTGAGTAGCTCTTGATGCTTCCGTATAAAATTCTTGTCCTCCCATGTGGAATCTTCAACGGGTAAGTTCTTCCACTTGATGAGATACTCTGAAATTAATCAATTTCGTATTTGTTGGGTTCTTGTTTCTGTGACTGCTCCAGGTTCCAATATGATTTTTCCTTCCTCTTCAAGTCTTGGCAATATTGTTTGAATTGGGATATTCTGCAACTTTTGAATGAGTGGCTACACTTCTTTGTCCTTCTTCCATTCATCCCTTGCTTCATTTATCCAATCTGGTCGGTTAATATAAATAGCACAAAACAATGCTTCCACATCCTCATCCTTTCTTAAGAGTACATCTGCAACAAAAATTTTCTTCCCTTTTCTGTAGATGATGTCAAAGTCATAACCCAACATATTTGTGACCCATTTTTTCTGTTCTTTTAAAGATAATATTTGTTCTAAAAGTATTTAAGACTATCATGATCCATTTTTACCTTGAAGTGTCTTCCCATTGGGTAAGGTCTCCATTTCTTAAGTGCATGTAGTGTTGCCAACATTTCCTTCTCATAAATAGCTTGCTTGAGATGTAGCTGTAAAAATACCCAATCACCTACATCAAAACTTTTTTCACTGTGATGTTGATCTACTTGTTGTTTCATTCGATTCTGCACCAAAGTGGAGTTATCCTTTAAAATTTAGAGAACTTGTTTTTGATGCTCGATGTGATCTTTCACTGCTTGAACCTTTTTTTCTTGATATGTCCTTCTATATTGAGAGTTTGAGGAGTGGTAATTTCTTCCAATGCTTTACAAGATATGGTCAGATTCATTTCTTGATGCTCGATGTGATCTTTCACTTCTTGAACATTTTTCTTCTTGATATGTCCTTCTATCTTGATAGTTTGAGGAGTGGTAATTCCAACCAATGCATTACAATATATGGTTGGATTCATTTCTTCTTTCTCGATGTGATCTTTCACTTCCTAAACCTTTTTATTCTTGATATGTCCTTCTATCTTGAGAGTTTGAGGAGTGGTAATTCTTGCCAATGCTTTACAAGATATGGTTGGATTCATTTTTTCTTTCTCTGGGGTTGGGTCTTGGCATATATCCTCTTCTTTTGATGTTTCTTGATCCTTTTCTTCCTCCTCTTCATAATCTATGTAAAATAATTTCTTCTAAGCACACTTATGACCTTTAGTGCATTTGCTATCACAATTGTAACAAAGCCCTTTTTCTCTTTTTTCTTCCAACTGTTGTGGTGTAAACCTTGTGGGTTGTGGAAGTCTAAGAGAAGAAACACTTCCATAATTATAGTCGTGAGTGATGGGATCCCTTGTTTCCATAATTTCGCTTTCAATTTTTCTTGCCCACCTGAATGCCTTCTCCAATGAATCAGGTTCCCAAAGACGAACCTCATGTTGAATGTTATCCTTTAAAGTACCTATGAAGACATCAATCCTTTGCTTCTCTGGAATATCGTTTACCCTTATATTCAATTTTTGAAAGTCCTCAATGTGCTTTGCCATTGAATACTTCTTTTTTTAGATTTACCAATTGGCTAAAGAAGGTGTTTCTCTACATATCCTCATAATGTAATATCATTTCCTCCATGAAAATTGACCACGTAACAAGTGGTTTACGAGAACAAAGCCATTTATACCATAAAAATTGATATGGTTCTAAATATGAAGATGCAATACGTACCTTTTGTAATAGTTGCACCTCATGTAGATTAAAATATTTCTCCATCTGTAGTATCGAATTTACCATATCCTTGCCATCAAACTTCCTCATATCGCCTTTTCTTGATTTTAGGATCTTGATCTTGAAACAACTATAACTCTATAATTTCAACTCTTCTAGTTCTGAAATTGCAACCTGCAGTAGCCCTCTGTGTCCTCTTTCCAATACCACTAGTCTAATCAAAATTGGATTCTCCAAGAAAGAATTATGCACAATCTCCCAAGATGACCTGATTATATACCTTTTTAGAAGAGCGAACTTGTATGAAGTGCCACGTGTCACTGTTTTGACCTTTGGATCTGAAAAAATATACACAAGAAACTAACATCCATCATCTTTCTGTAATTTCTTACAAAAATTCAATCCAATGTTCAGAGCGAAAGTTATGATGATTTTCCCAAGGTGACCTGTTTGGAATGTAATTCGGGGGTATACAAAAACCTTAACTTCCTCAGATTACATCTACGAAAATATAGCGATAAAGGATCTAAAATTCAGCACCAAGGTTCAGACCGATTTCTCATCAAATGGGTTTTTGTTTTAGCTTCTGAAACTTCACAGCGAAAGGGTTATAGGGAAAATCCCACGATGACCTGTTTTAGTTGAAATTCTGGAGCTTGCAAAAACCCTAACTTCCTCAGATCATATATCCGAAAAGATAGCGAGACAAGCTCTGAAATTTAGACCCAAGGTTTAGTGCAAATTCTTCTCAAACGGTTTTTTTTTTCACTTTTGAAACATCACAGAAAAAATTATAGCAAAAATGCCACGATGACCTATTTGGAGCAGTGAAACCCTAGAATCCAAAGCTTTGATACCAAATGTTATGAAACCATCTCATAAAAATAGAAAAGATAGATGAACGCCTTAGAAATTAGCCTCTTTGATGGGGAAACCTCCTTTACATTACAAAAATGAACAATTCTTGGATGATACAAATGGCAAGACCTCCTTTCTATATATACGAGTCTAAGGGGTCATAATATAATCAGAGCCGACATAACAATAATAGTGTAATGGAACAATAATAACAATTGTGGGCTTCTATGGGGCACAATAATAACACTATGGGGACTACATGGGTACAACAATATAATAAGGGGGTTGTACTAATATCAATAAGGGGTTACAGTAGTAGTATAGGGGCCTAACACTAACGGCTTTGGAATTCACAAAGAGGAGAAAATCATACCCAATTTGGTGCAGTTATTATATCCCACCCCTTTGGTCCCTTGGCATACCTCACTCCCACACCTCCGTTGAATGCTAGTCCACTGCAATGCCACACCTCCGTTGAATTCTGCACATTTCACAACACCTACCGCCATGTGCAACACTAGTTGGCAAGGCTCCTTGCCAGCATTGATAATCAGATTCTACCATTTCTCTCGACCATTGCTTGGCAGATTTTGACAAAACATCCGACTCTTCACACCTCCATTCTGGTCCAACTAACTCTTAAATATCTTGTCAATATATTGCAGAGAAAGGCTGGTGTAGAATTCATAGTCTTAGAAAAATGTGTTGAAGCTCTGATAACCACTTCTGAAATTTTGCGTGGAGGTCATTGAATAGTTTTGAAGGGCTGCTTTGTTTTGAAGTCCGTGAGTTGGTTGATGATTAAATGACATACAGTGAAGTTGATACATTCTTGTATTCAGTGTATGCTCTTTGATGTCTTATGCTGGTTTTGGTTGAGTCTTTGATAAGTTGTTGAATGATGCGTTCATATGGTGAATTGAATGTTGTTCAACGCATTGTTGGAGGCACATATTATGCATGTGCGTTGATTTCATTATATATTGACTACCCTTTATCAATCATTGATTTAAAAGGAGGATATATTTTTGAAGGATGTGGGCATGAATGGTTGGTAATGTTTCACATATATGATGGGCATATAATATATTAAGGAGAAATACAAAGTGTGTTGAATGGAATAGAAGACATGTATGTTATTTATGAGTGACCATATATTATATGAGTGGTGACATATATGATGGGAATATAATATATTAAGGAGAAATATGAAGTGCGTTGAATGGAATAGAATACATGTATGTTATTTATGAGTGACCATATAGTATATGAGTGGTGACATATATTATCACTTTCTGGAGTAAGGTTAGTTGTTATAGTAGTGCTCGTTTTGGTGGTTATTTTTCCAGGAAAAGGAGAGTGCCCCTTCTGTTAAAAGTGCCAGATTTAGGTACTTCCCACGGCTACCTATCTCTTGGCAGAGGAAGAGGCAATCCAATACTTTTGATTTGATTTATTCTTTCCAACCAACATATTAATTGAGGTTTCTATAATTTATATATTAGCGGAGATTGTTGTTGCATATTCTTCTTCAAAAAGATATGTATTTTTAAGAATACAATTGCAAGTCGTTGTATAATCCAATTGTAGTGACATTGTATTGTGAGTGGGTGTTGATTCTTGGTTCATAGTTGTGATCAGTGTTGGAAGTGCAAGTTTGAATTGTTGAGAAAAATGGATAAAATTGATGATGCATTAGAGTTGTTGAATAACCTCATTCATTCCACTGTTCATGATATGGTAAAAATTAGCAAAAATGGTCTCTCTAATATTCAAACTTGTCTACAAAATGCACAAGAGAAAATTGACTTTTTTATCTTGAATATCAGCTTCAGCAAGATGATTTACAGAAAAGACCACATTATGAACCTATTTTTGTTCAGAGCATTGAGACAGACACACATCAATAGCTAGAAAGTCATTAAATCAATAATGTTGAGGTTGATTCAAATCGAGTTCTCATTTCAGAAGTAGATTTGCATGTAGGTGTAGAAATTCAGCTTGCACTTCCCAAGTCGGTCATCAGACCTTAGGAAGATCTTGTTCATAACAAGCACAAAACAGGTCTTGGATATGATAAGGAGGTTTCCTTTTACATTCCAGATTACTCAAAGCCCATCCAGTTTCAAAGTGTTGTATTCCTTCATGACAGTTCACCTTCAGTTGTTCCAGGTTCTGCCCCTCTTCCACAACAACAACAACAGATTGTGAAATTTCAACACTGTGACCTAGTTGGCCACATGAAATATCATTGTTTTGATCTTCACCATGTAAGAACTGTCATAAAACCAATCATTCTTCAAACAAATGCTTCAGAAGCAAACCTTCTGCAAGAACAAAGATTCATCTTGGATGGATCACTTCTTAGCAATGGGCTTCAATAGCCAAGAAGATATTTCGCTCATACAACATCATTTGTTCTCGAATATTGAAAAATCTTGCAATTGAGACCAATTCGTCTTCTCACATTATATCTGACAGGGGGGAAGTGATGGTTATCTACAAGCTTTAAAGCCACATCAAGCAATCCTGAGCCACAACCTGCAATACCAGATTTAGAGTTGTAGCTAGAGACAAAGATGCCCCTGAGCATGCCTTCAGTTGGTGACACCTCTTCAAAGAATTGGGGAAACTTCCTCTAGCAGAAGACTTCAGCTTCTTGCTAGTTTTGGAAGAGTTCCACGAATTGCATTAAGCATTCCAGAGTTTTTGGTCATCCTTAAACCATCATAGGTTGAGACCTCCCTTTTCAGGTTGAGGTTCTCCCTTTTATGCAGGGTGAGACCTCCCTTTCAAGGTTGAAGGTTTCCCTCTTCAAAAAATTAGGAGCATTTCCTCTAGCAGAAGACCTGAGCTTCATGCTAGACTTGAAAGAGCTCCGGGAACTGCACTAAGCATTCCAGTGTTGGTGGACATCCTTAAACCACCCCCTTTATACCAACATTTCAGAGAGCACATTCAGCCTAGTGTTGCCATGCATTTTTGCACATTTTGTATTACAACTCTCTTCTTGGACTCATACATACCCCTTCGGATTAAGGGGGGGAATGTTGGACACCTAATCTTCTATGGGTTGGTGTAGAATGTTAACAACCATGAGGGTCCAAGAGACCTTGGGATGTGGAACCCAATGGTCACACAAATGTACTATAAATGCATGTCATGTCAATAATAAGGTATCCAATGTTTTATCATCCACCTTTGTTGTTTACATTCCATGTGACTTTAACAAAGTTGATTGAAGCAGAACCATCTACCTTTGAATAATCTTCTCATCAAGAAGAATGGAAGAAAACAATGTCGGAAGAATATCAATCTATCATGAAGAATGGGGTTTTGGAAATTGTTTCTATGCCTAGTGACAAATCTATTATCACTTGAAAATGTATTTATAAGATCAAACATCCCTTGTTCCAGTGGAACCTCTTACATAGGTGAAATTGGTCATTCTATAAATCAGAGTATTAAGGAACATGCTACTGATATTAAACACGGGAGGACAAAATCCTCAGCTTTAGCCGAACATGAAGAGAAGACTAAGCATCATATATGCATTGAGGAGGCTAGGGTTATCGCTAAGATTCCCCATTTTCATCATCAGAAGTTTCAGGAAGCCATTGAAATTGAGAGGTATTCTAGTAATATTAATAGGGATGATGGTTGGAAAATTAGTAGTTGTTGGATTCCTGCCCTCTCTTCTTAATTCTCTCCGGATTTTTTTTTTGATATATAAATAATAATTATTAACACTCTAATAGAATTTGTTCTTGCATTATATTATTTTTATGGTAATATTAATATAAATATTAATATTTATACATTTATATATATATATATATATATATATATATATATATATATATATATATATAAACAATTTAACATTATTATTATTTATTAATATGACTAGGTGTTTATATATATATATATATTTAATCGTTATTAAATCTGTAGTTATAAAATAAAAAATACAATATTATTAACCCTAATATACAATTTTATATTTATATTAATATTAATTTTTATTCATAGTGATCTATATATCTATAAAGTTATTATATATATACAATTTAACATTTATATTATTTATTAGTATGAGTATGTGTTTATTAAGAATCCTTTTATCTTTTATTATATATATATATATATATATATATATATATATATATATATATAATCATTATTATTAGTTTTAATCTCTTGTTATTTATATTAAAAGAAAATGAAAAAATAAATGAATTGAATATTATGAGATATAGCGGTTAGTTAGTTAAATAATAAAATTAAAAATTATATATATATTACCAGTCTGTCCCCTCTCCCTCCCATTGTCAAACAAAGTCGTTTTCTTCTAGCTGTTAGGTGGACCTGTCTTCCTATTTAACCCTCTTCTTGGATTTGTTTCTTCATCGTGTCTTGAAGATGAACCAGACTTGTTGGTTCGAAACGCGTCGACCCAAATCTTCAATGTGACTTCTTCAAAAAAATGTCTTTAGACAAGATCAAACATGTCATTGATGGAAGCATAGACTAATACAAATCTATATTTGTTGCAATATTTTTCTCTCAAAAGAAGGAATAGACTACAAAGAAACTTTTTCTCCCACTACCATGTATACTATAATTAGATATTTGATTTCATTAGCAGCTACTATGGGATGGAATATCCATCAAATGAATGTCAAAACATCCTTCCTAAATAGAGCCATAGATGAAGAAGTATATATTGAACAACTAAAAGGCTTTGAGATAAATAGGAGGGAGACACATGTTTGTAGATTAAAGAAATCTGTATATGGCTTGAAGCATGCTCCTAGGGTGTGGTACGCCAGAGTGGATGCCTATGCTTCAAGAATTGGTTTTTTCAAAAGTTTTGTTGATGCAAACCTTTACATCAAAATAGTGAAGAATGTACTAGTTATTATACTTTTATATGTGGTTGATTTATTTATTATAGGTGTAGAGTGCAGAATTATAGAATGTAAGAAGTTGTTGGTAGCCAAAATTGAAATGAAAGTTCTAGGACTCATGCACTATTATTTGGGCTTGGAATTGTGGCAGAAACCCTGTGAAATATATCTTGGTCAAGGCATGGACAACGAAAGTACATAATCAAGATAATACAAAAGTTCAGTATGTTGGATTCCAAGCCTATGATCATTGGATAGCTTCCAATGATCAAAAATCTAAAGAAGTTGAGAAGCTTCGACTCTTGTCCCACTAATCCTACAAGTTAACATAAGTTGGTAGGATCTCTGATATACTTGGTGAATAATAGACCTGACATATGTTCAATGCAAATGTTAGTCAATTTCAATTGGAGACCCATCATGACCATTGGATAGCTTCTAATCACATTTTAAGATACTTACGTGGAAACATTCATCACTACCTAAAGTATGATGGAAAAGAAATTAGGTTAATAGGTTTTAAAGATTCTGATTGGGGTGGCAGTGAGAAATATGGAAGAAGTACTACTAGTGGTTGTTTCAGTTTGGGATCTGTAATGATTTCATGGATGAGTAGAAAAAAATATCTTGTTTCCTTAAGTAATGTTGAAGTTGAAATGTTGTTGCATGTGAAGTAGTAAAAGAAGTAGTTTGGTTAAGAAAACTCTTGTCAAATTTGTTTAAATGGCCACTAGATCCTTGTTATGAAACCAGCTCAAGAAAAGATAGAAAAGATAGATCAACGCCTTAGAATTCAGCCTCTTCGAGGGGGAAACCTCCTTTGCATTACATAAATGAACAATTCTTGGATGCTACAAATGAAAATACCTCCTTTCTATATATAGGAGTCTAAGTGGTCCCAATACAATCAAAGCCTACATAACAATAATATTGTAGGGCACAACAGTAACAATGGTGGGCTTCTATGTGGCATAATAGTAACAATATGGGCACTACATGGGTACATCAATATAATAAGTGGGTTATACTAATAACAATAAGGGGTTACACTAGTAGTATAGGGGCTTAACATGCCCCTCTCCTTCAAAAAGCGTTGTCCTCAACGATTGAGTAGTTCTTGATGCTTCTATATAAAATTCTTGTCCTCCCATGTGGAATATTCAGCGGGTAAGTTCTTCCACTTGATGAGATACTCTGAAATTGATCGATTTCGTAGCTGTCGGGTTCTTGTTTCTGTGACTGCTCGAGGTTCCAATATGATTTTTCCTTCCTCTTCAATTTCTGGCAATATTGCTTGAATTGGGATCTTTTGCAACTTTTGAATAAGTGGCCATACTTCTTCATTCTTCTTCCATTCATCCGTTGCTTCGTTTATCCAATTTGGTTGGATAATATAAATAGCACAAAACAATGCTTCCACATCCTCATCCTTGAAGCGTCTTCCCATTCGGTAAGGTCGCCATTTTTTAAGTGCATGTAGTATTGCCAACATTTCCTTCTCATAAAAAGCTTGCTTGAGATGTAGCAGTAAAAATACCCAATCACTCACATCAAAACATTTTTCACTACGATGTTGATCTACCTGTTGTTTCATTTGATTTTGCACCAAAGTGGCGTTATCCTTTAAAAGTTGGAGAACTTGTTGTTGATGCTCGATATGATCTTTCTCTACTTGAACCTTTTTCTTCTTGATATGTCCTTCTATCTTTTGAGGAGTGGTAATTTCTTCCAGTCCTTTACAAGATATGGTCGGATTCATTTCTTGATGCTCGATGTGATCTTTCACTTCTTGAACATTTTTCTTCTTGATGTGTCCTTCTATCTTGATAGTTTGAGGAGTGGTAATTTCATCCATTGAATTACAAGATATGGTTGGATTCATTTCTTCTTTCTCGATGCGATCTTTCACTTCTTGCACCTTTTTCTTCTTGATATGTCCTTCTATCTTGAGAGTTTGAGGATTGGTAATTCTTGCCAATGCTTTACAAGATATGGTCTGATTCATTTCTTCTTTCTCTGGGGTGGTGTCCTGACGTATATCCTCTTCTTTTGATGTTTCTTGATCCTTTTCTTCCTCCTCTTCATATTCTATGTAAAATAATTTCTTCTCAGCACACCTATGACCTTTAGTGCATTTGCTATCACAATTGTAACAAAGCCCTTTTTCTCTTTTTTCTTCCAATTGTTGTGGTGTAACCCTTGTAGGTTGTGGAAGGCTGGGAGAAACAACACTTCCATCTTTATAGTTGTGAGGGGTATGATTCCTGGTTTCCATAATTTTGCTTTCCATTATGTCACAAAGCCCTTTTGCTCTTTCCAAATGTTTTGGTGTTGATCTAAAGAAGGTGTTTCTCTTTATATCCTCATAATGTGCTATCATTTCCTCCGTGAATAACACGTTTTTCATGTCAGGATAAAGAACATCAAAAACAAGTACCACTATATTAGAAGTCTGGTGCAGGATGGGGTTGTGAAGCTACAATATATCCCAACAGACGATCAAGAAGTTGACATGTTAATGAAATCTCATCCAAATCAAAACATTGCATATTTCAGAAGCATGCTTAGATTGGTGGATATTACAGATTTATTTGATATGGAGAGGTGAAACATCTTGGGGTGACAAGATGCTTTGGAGGACACCTGGTTGGCTCATGATATTGTCTAGATCCTGAATTAAGGAGGGTGGGTTGGTCTTTGAGATCTGACCTTAGATATGCACCTAGATCCCCGGGTTGGTGTTAGAGAAGAATCCTGATGGTACCTAAAGAATCTAAAGCTTAAGTATACCTTAGTCCCACCCCATTAGAATACCTTAGTCAGGTATCTAATCTATAGCACTGCGCGTGCTATAACTTGTCATAGATCATATCATTTTGAGTTCATCCATGTAAAAAAATATTGTAAAAGAAAAAATATTTTTGAAGCATGGGTTTCATCCTCTTTTATTTATTTTCTAGGTCAAAGCCTCCATTCAAGGCTTCTAGGTTTTGTAAAGAGTCAAAAGAGTCATTTTCACAATTATTAGACCCTTCTTAGGATTTTGTATCATGTGAAAAGAATTATCTTTGAGTCAAAAGTGTTATTTGTCATCTCCACACAAAGTTTCCCTTGTCGTCATGAAGTAAGCATGGATTAGGGCTATTTGACCTAGCAGAAGCAATATAAATAGAGGGAGCTCAATTCATTTGGAAGAAAACAGAAAAAAAAAAAAAGTTCAATCTACAAGCAAGAGAGGATGAAAAAAGAAGTGAATTATAAGATAAGGAGACCTAATCCAAGGAAAGAAGAAAATCAAAGTTTTGGAGGATTTCTCTCTCACACGTGCGAGTTTTTTAAGGGTTTCTGGGTAGTTTTTGGAGGCCGAAATTTTAGCAATTATTGCAAGTCTAGGTTTGTTGCTAGGGGTGTGAAATTCTGGATTGGTATAATTTTTTAGGAGCTAAAACTTGGAAGCTTTGGAGGAGTTTTTATACTTGAATGAAGCGTTGAATTGGTGATTGGAGGAGGTCTTTTTCTAGGTTAAAATGTGTAGAAAATATGTGATAGGTTAATTCAATAATGCAATATAAATCAACGTAGAATACTATAACCTACTTCTACTATCAATTTGCGAAAGCTTAAAGATTGAGCTAAACAATATAACCAGAAGAAGAAGAATTAATGGCACAATACACATGAAAATACTTTGGGGAAAGCCTTAGATAAAACCCCACACTTTGTATATCATACATGGTGGAAATACATAGGAATTATTCAAAGCCTTAGCTCTCACAGCTAGCCAGCTCTCAGTACAATCCTCACAGATGTTCACAGGCAATCTTGGCTTCTCTCCAGCCTTCCTCTCTGCCCTCCAAGCTCCTATTTCCTTGTGTTGATCCTTGTGGATGATTAGCCTATTACCAAGTGGAAAAACAAGCCTTCAAAACTGCACAATCCTCAAGGATGAATCCTTGTCTACATGCATGAGTTTTCTCCATGAGAAAACACATGCAACTGATAGTACACTATCCTTGAACATTAATCTCAACTAGTCTATTTCGAGTTTCTGATGAGGGAATATTTAGTTAACTGGAGTAGCACTAATTGAGTGCATTAATGCATCAACTAGCTATTAACTCACTATTAGTTCCTCAAATAGTTTGGAACTAATTTAACTGGACTTAACTCAGTAAACTAAGTTAACTATTACAACTCAAATATAACTCAATATTATATCCTTAATTTAAGGGATAACTCTTGCATGACTTCAGAAAGACCTCTAACTTGAATTTCTCCAACTAATTAATTTAAAATAAATTAATTAATTATTTCCAAGTAGATGTTAAGACTAAATTCGATTTTAATTCACAATTTAATTCAAGGAAAAATTAAATTGGAATATTCTTGTTGCCATATTTCAACACTCCCTCTCAACAAGAAAGGGATTATCTGCCACCCTGATCCTGTCTCTATGGAACTTGAATTTACACTTTGACAATTCCTTTGTCAAAATGTCACCATCTTGCTCCTCTGTCAAAATATACTGCAGCAACATGATCCTCCTCACTACACAGTCTCTAAGATGATAATACCGGATGCTGATGTGCTTGGACCTATCATGAAATATTGGATTCTCAAAGAGTTTGATACAACTTTGACTATCACAATAGATCACAGTTGGATTCATCCTTTGATCAAACAAAACAACTAGAATTTCTCGCATCCAGATGGCCTCACATGTTGCCTGACTTGCAGCTAGGTATTCTACCTTTTCCGAGCTGAGTGCAACCGACCTCTGTTTCCTACTGTACCAAGAAACTACCACTGACCCAAGGTTGAAAATCCCTCCTGATGTTCTCTTCCGATCTATGGACTCCCTACCCAATCTGCATCAATGAAGCCCTGTAGCTTCACTCCCTCTGTTCGTATGTACCATAATCCATACTAAGATGTGCCTCTGGGGTATCTCAATACATGCTTTGTCACCTTCCAAAACATCTTGGTAGGATGAATCATTGCTTAACTCAACTGGTTCACCGCATAGCACAAATCTGGTCGTGTGTTCATTAAGTACATCAGTGAACCCACAAGTTGCCTGTACACAGTAGCCTCTATCAATTCTCTTGAAGTAGGAACCTCCTTCCTCCAGTTACCTACTAGAGGAGTCTGTATGGGCTTGCACTTCTCCATTGGAATCTCTTGCATATCTTGTTGGCATACTTGCCTTGAGACATAAACAACTCCCCATCCTTTTGCCATGCTTCCATGCCAAGGAAGTAATGCATGAGACCCATGTCTTTCATCTCGGATTCTTTTGCAAGGTCCTCCTTGCAAGAAATGATCAACTGATCATCACCAGTCAATATGATCTCATCAACATAAATTATGATGATCAACAACTTACCTTTCACGACGATGTATTTGTGAATCCCAACCCGGTGAAGTAGTTGTCTATCCTAGTGTACCAAGCATGAGGTGCTAGCTTTAGCCCGTACAATGCTCTCTTGAGTCAGCACACATGAAACTCATGATCGAAGGTCTCAAAACCTTCTGGCTACTCTATGTACACCTCTTCCTCAATCTAGCCATTGAGGAATGTAGTCTTCACATCCATCTGATGGATCTTCCAACCCATCTATGTTGATAGTGCCAACATAGATCTGATAGATGAGTACCTCGCGACAAGAGAAAAAGTCTCATCATAGTCAATCCCCTCGACCTGTGAAAAGCAATGAACAAAAAATCTTGCCTTATGCTTCTCCACACTGCCATCAACATATTGCTTTACCTTGTAAAGCCAATGGGAACTCACAACTGACTTGTTCTTCGGTCTCGGAACCACGTCCCAAACACTGTTACGAACTATGGAGTCATACTCCTCCACCATAGCATCAACCCAAATCAGCTGTTGTACTACTTCCTCAAAGGAAGATGGCTCAGTCTCAACACATTCCTCAGCAAGGGCCATGTATCCAGTGTATCTCTCAGGTGACCTCCTCTATCTGCGCTGAGAAGACGGTGCTCCCACATTCTCTCTCGCATCATCCAATAATCTATCAACATCTCTTGTGCGCTTTTGTCCATCTCTGGAAGACTCTGCTCGAGTGGATGTCTCCACTCCTAGAACCTATGCATGTGGCTAGTCCACATTAGTCTGAGGCTCCTCCTCCTTAAGAACCAATAGTTCCTCCATAGCCTGTAGTTGGAGCTCCCTCTCAAGGGAAACTCGCATGGCCTTTTTCTCATCAAACTTGAGATCTTTACGAACCACTATCCTCTTGCTGGTAGGCAAGTACACCCGATAGTTGTGAGGTGTATTAGTGTACCCCACAAATATCCCCAACTCTATTGTTGGCTCAAGCTTCTTCTGTGCATCCTTTGTCACATGGAAATATATCGATGAGCCAAAGATCCTGAAGTGACCCACATCTGGTCTCTTATCGGAGAAAGCTTCCTCTGGTGTCTTCATCCCAAGTATGCGATGCAGGCTTCTATTCTACAAATAGACCATTGTGTTGCATGCCTCAGCCCACAAGTGAAGTGGTAGGCCTTGGTCATGCAACATTGCCCGTGCTGCCCCTACAATAATTTTGTTCTCCCTCTCAACCACCCCATTCTGCTATGGCTTATGAGGTGTTTTCAACTCTCATTTAATTCCTTCCACTGCACATAAGTCCTTAAACTCTCGAGAGACATATTCTCCATCGTTGTCTCTTCTCAAGGCCTTGATCTTCTTCCCTGAATCTTTTTCGACCAAAGCTTTGAACTCACAAAACTTTGTGAAAGTTTGGTCCTTCTTTTGCATGAAATAAATCTAGCATTTACAAGAATAGACATCAATGAAAATCACATAATACCTTTGCTTTGCTATGGATTCCATCGAGAATGGTTCACAAAAATCAATATGAACTCGCTCTAAGATAGCCTCTGCTTGACTGTCTCGATCATGAAAGGAAGACTTGGTGTAATTTCCCAAGGTACAACCTTTGCATGTGTCAACTTGCTCAAGTTTACCTTTTGGAACTCCTGTAGATATCTTCTGCATTATCTTCAAAGCCCCATGATGCAAATGGCCCAATTGCCTGTGCCACAACACGCCAATGTCTTGGATTTGCACCAATTTTTCTTTCGTACTCAATGTTGCACAATCATCTACCTCTAGTTTATAGAGATTCTTCACCCAAATCCCTTCCTCTTGGTCTAACCCATGGCTATGTGTCTTAGGAACGCCTTTCCTTTACTGAAGACAACATCGTAGCCTTTGTCCTCCAACAGCGTGATCGATGCCAAGTTCTTCTTCAGTCTAGGCACATACATCACATCTGTCAAGGTGAGAGGAGCTCCATGCTCCCTTTGAAAAGCAATTGTGCCCACTCCTGAAACACTATACCTTTCGTCATCACCCATATTTATGCGCATCTTGAGGTATTTCTTCTCCAAGGCACTGAATAAATTTTTATCACCGGTCATGTGGAATGAGGCCCCATTGTCAAGGTACTAGACACAACCCATCATCGATGACACCATGCATGCGATGAGGGTAAATTCCATTTCAAACTGAGAGGCTAATGCCTCACCTTCTAATCCTCCCGAGGATACCTTCTTGGAATTCTTCGACGGGAAATTAATCGCATAATGTCCCATCTTGTGACAATTAAAGCATCTTACTTTAGACATGTCACCCTTATTCCCTCCATGAGAAGAATTTGATTTAAAATGGGAAGCCTTCCCCTTCCCTTTCCTTGCCTTACTTGCTAAGGCCATATTTTCTTCATCATCATTCTTGGATGAAGAACCATCTCGTGTGCTCCTCCTGATATCTTCTTGCGTAAGATCCGACCACAGTTGTTCCCAATCCAGCAGTTTCTCCCTTCCATTCACAGAGTCCTGGTAGCTATTCCAACTCTTTGGAAGGCCAAGGAGAGTGAGGCTCACCATATCATAGTTGGCAGGAGTTATTCCCACACTACCAAGCTCATCTCTACAGGTGGTGAGCTTGTTTAGATATGTGGGAATAGTATCACCCTTCTCCATATTGATTCTTCGAAGCTTATCCTTGAGCGCCAATTTCCTCTAGTCGCTATTGTTCTAGTAGAGGTCCTTCAATGTCTTCCACATTGAAAATGTAGTATCCTTCCCATGGAGACTCGAGACAATATGGTCTCGAAATCCCTCAAGGATGATCCGTCTCACCTTCACCACACATTTCTTCCACTCAGCCAACTCTTGTGCATTAGTTGAAGCTAGCTTTGGGATTTCTTGATCAATGAATTCCTTCAAGCCATTGTCTTCTAATACAACCTCCATTCTATCTTTCCATGCTATGTAATTCAAGCTACCTTCCAAGGCATACTCGAGTCTCAAGCCATAGAATGCCATTGGCCAACCTTGAAGTATGATATGAATTCGATTTGCACCCGCAACCCCAAACTTAAAACTTCAAATTATCTTCTCAGTATACTATTCACAGCTTCGATACCATGTATAAAATATGTGATAGGTTAACCCGATAATGCAATATAAATCAAAGAAGAATATTATAACCTACTTCTACTATCAGTTTGCGGAAGCTTAAAGATCGAGCTAAACAATATAACTAAAAGAAGAAGAAACAATGGCACAATACACATGAAAATACTTTGGAGAAAGCCTTAGATAAAACCCCACACTTTGTATTATCATACATGGTGGAAATACATAGGAATTATACAAAGCCTTATCTCTCCCAGCTAGCCAGCTTTTAGTACAATCCTCACAGATGCTCACATGCAATCTTGGCTTCTCTCCAACCTTTCTCTCTACCCTCCAAGCTCCTATTTCCTTGCATTGTTCCTTGTGGATGATTATCCTATTACCAAGTGGAAAAAAAAGCCTTCAAAATTGTGCAATCCTCAAGGATGAATCCTTGACTGCATGCATGAGTTTTCTCCATGAGAAAACACATGCAACTGACAGTAAACTGTCCTTGAACATTAATCTCAATTGGGTCTTTCTCAGAATAGACATGTATGAGTTTCTGGTGAGGGAATCTTCAGTTAATTGGAGTAGCACTAGTTGAGTGCATTAATGCATCAACTGACTGTTAACTCACTATTAGTTCCTCAAATAGTTTGGAACTAATTTAACTGGACTTAACTCAGTAAACTGAGTTAACTAATTACAACTCAAATATAAATCAATCTTATCTCTTTAATTTAAGGGATAAGTCTTGCATGACTTCAGAAAGACTTCTAACTTGAATTTCTCCAACTAATTAATTTAAAATTAATTAATTAATTATTTCTCATCTTAATTTTAATCTAATAGTGGAAGAGTTGGACTGGGTTTTCCCATAGATAGGGGTTTTTCCCTGGCTCATTGTCGATATCTTGTGTTCCTTGTTTATTTTTATCTTGATGCACTTTTGATTTGGTAATTGTTTGATGAAATATAACCTAATAAAGAAGTAAAAGAAGTCAACATAAATCACAAGTAATTATTAAGAAAGAGGAATAAAAACCCTAATTACTACAAGCATTAATTTCTCAACAATATGAACTCCCAAGAGCTTCACCTGCTCTTTCCTTGGACAATTATGCCCACATATGCAACTTGTGTAGAAATTTCCCCAACTTCTACTCTTCCTTAACTATAGGTTGTTCTTCTCTCTCTTATGCAATTTCTATTGCAAGGGTTACCATGATCTCTCTTCCTATTTTTTCTATCTGCAACACAAATACTTTATTAATTGGAGATCATTCCCTCTTTGCTTCAATTTGTTGCAGGGTCCTTTCTGCAACCAATATTCTCAAGTTTTTATCACAATTCTTATACATTGGCTAGAATTTGGGTGTTAGGTACCACAGTTCATGCACCCAATACAATCAATGATTTAAATTTCAATGCACTTTTGACTTTAATTCTACTAAGACTCTCATCAAGATGGTATTGCATTCAACAATTTGGCATTCATTCTTTACAAAGGAATCATTACATAGACTTGGCATGATATGGATTTGACTTGACTTGATTTGGCCTCAACTCAAAATTTCAGCTTTAGTTTTAACTTTTAACTTCAAATTTGACCTTTGGCTTGACCTTTTAATGATTTTTATACATTTTCTTCACAACAAATCATCAATGCTTTTTTTTTTTGCTTATACTTTACACTTTATGCTCATTTGAATTCTTATGATGTCTTAAATTCTTGAATAGTTACTTTATTACAATGGTGAAATATATCAATTATGAGATTTGATTGTTGTGTCCACACTAAAACTGAATAGAAATCCACGCATCATGACAGATGTACTCAGGTGTACCTAAGATCACCTTATTCAATTTCGAGTGGATCTAGGACACAACAACATAAAATGATATCCTTTTATTAAATATTGGAGCACACAAGTTATCAAGATTCTATTTGAACACTTTGCCTTCACAACATTGTCATTAACACTCCTTAAGCAATGATAAGAAAAAATCTAGAATTCCAGAAAAGTTACTTGTCTTTTAAATTGACTTCAATTTCTGTATAGCCTTAATTTTGACACACTTACCTTCCTAGACTTTGTACTAGAAAATCAAATTTCGTGACTCAAATCCATTATGATATCACCCTTTACAAAATTCCTTTAAAAAATTACATAAACTCCTTTTCATACTTGAATAATTCTCATATAAATCTTCCCTCTCATAATTCTTTATAATCTCTCATATAAATATTTCCACCAAGTCCCTCTCATTATTTAGTGCATTAAAACAATAATATAAAATTCATTTGATGAAAGTAGGTTTCTTCCCTTCTGTTTTATATAAATTTATCTCACTACATATTAAAAAATTATATACGTCCATGATTTTAATTTATCCCATTGTGATGTGAAAGAAAGGAGATTTCTATAGACGCCACAAATTCGCCTAGATGGCAGTTTTCTTGCTAGAATTCGGTAAAACAAATTTCAAAAAATCAAAATGTTGGAGTGTTTGAATCATTTTTTGATAGTGGAAATGGATTCAATGCCATCAATAAGTCCTAGGGCACCCAAAATCCTAAAGTTTGACTATTGTAACCCAGAGTTTCAAAACAATTTGTTAGATTTTGTCATAATTTTGCTAAAATTTCCATTATTTTCCTAGCTAATTTGTGATTTTTTTAAAAATTATGCATAAAAAAAGATGAAATACTCATGCGACTCCTTTGTTGTGCACATCTTCATGCATAATTAAAATCAAACAAAACATCAACCAACACAATCTATTTACTGGTAGTTGTAGTCTTTGAAATCAATAAATTATTCATAGATTTTGACACTGCATACACCACTTCACCCAAAATTTTGACTCCCTATTCACTTTGATTCTCTTATATGCACCATATTCCAACTTATTGATTGATCTCAACCTTTAATCAGACCAGATTTTATATCTCCCATTCATAGCTTTGACATCCACTCTTGTCTTACGACACCTCACTCTATTAAGGAGGAAAAATCCACATTCACAACATATACTACAACTTCTTTCTTTGTGTCACATATAATTGTAACATCTCTTCAATTCATTGGCTTTAAAATTGTAAGAATTGGAACGTTGGCCATTTAATGAATCATAACAATCCAACTTTCATGACAATGAACAATAATACAGCAATAGTTTCTAGGAGTATGAGTTCTCACCTGTAGCTGTCAAAATTTCGTTTTCTTTTTATAACATTGACAACTTCAATAACAACATTAATTAGTTGGAGTTGAGATGCATCATGTTAACTTTGAGAGTCTTCTTTAACTAGATCTATATTTATCTCATAAGATTTAACTAATTTCAAATTTTTGTAACGTTTCCAAATATTCTTGATATCTCGCTTAAAGAGTAGATCTAATTACAATAATTTTCACTCTCATACAATTTTCCTAAAAATATAGGAAAATACATTTAAATTAAATAACTAAATTTAACTTGGGAACCAACCCCTTGGTAAAAGAGACCCTAGGTTAGATGTCCCTGCAATACTTGGACCTTCTCGATGGGCACGATTCTAGGAAAGAGGTGAAAGCTTCAAGAAAAATGTTAAGGGAGGGTAAAGAAATAAACATCCTAAGCTTGTGCATCACATCGATCTAGAAGGCACGAGGGACGCCATGGCCATGACCAAAGGCCAAAACTTAAAGAACAATGTCTATAGCCAAAAATAGCTAACATCGGCCATGCAAAAGTGTTGACATGTATGCTAGATGTATTTATGTGTTTACACATGTAAATAATGTGTTTACAAATCTAAATAATGTCACTTTTTAAGCTTTCTAAGCCATAATATGCTAAATGGTTTCTTAATATAAAATGTTTAATTCATTAATGCTATGGACATAAAAAGTTCAGAATTAATGTGATGGTAAATGTAGCTTTAGTTCATTTGAACCTAAAATTTTCTCGATTTCCCATACTTATTCTGAGTTTTGCCTCATACTTGTCTCGATATGAGGCCAAATAACAAAAGAATTTCATTGATTCGTCGATGGAAAAAAAATTGATATACTTGATTGGTAGAGGAAATGTGGTAGGGACACAATATGCAACAAAGTATGGTTTAAAAGTTAAAGAGTATATTGATTTGTTTGGGAAGTTTAAGAATAATCCTAGGTAGGGACTAAAAGTGAAAAATTACTTGATTTATAAAAGTTTTAATCAAATTTATATCACCTATCCTCGAGGGAAATGGATAATTAGGGACTAAAAAAGAAATTTTACTTGATTTATAAGAGTTTTGATTGAATTTATATCCCCTATTATCCTCCAGGAAAATGGAGAATTAGGGACTAAAAACGAAATTTTACTTGATTTACAAGAGTTTTCATCAAATTTATATCCCCTATTATCCTTCAGGCAAATGAAGAAGTTAATTGTTTTTTTACCATTGACAAGTCAATTTTTATATATTCTAGTTTTTTTTTTTTACCTTATAACATTTCATTTCATTTCGTTGGTGTTTTAGTACTTTGGTGCTGAATTAAAATCATATAAGACAAAATTTTATGATTCAAGTTGAATTTCAAACATTTTTATTAGTAAGGTGAACTATATTTATGAGATGTGTACACTAATTTTCATTTTAATTATTATTAATTATTATTTATTTTTATTTTTTATATTTTATAGGATTGTAGTTGAATGAGATTTTTTACATTTATTAATTAATTTTTTTGTTCAAATTAAATAGTGAGAAAATTTATCGTAATTTAGTTGTCAAATCAATAACGGTGATAACTATCACTTATTTTTATTTACAAAAATAAAATGTTTGACCTTGGGGTAGACAAGTTGCAGTTGAGGGTGTGCTTATTGGGTTAAGAGATTGGTGTTTCCACCCATTTATACACATTAACAAGTATGTCTCCCTGGGGTAGTCACATAGTGTGTTATTCACATTAAATTAAGGAAAAGGGTTTTGAGGCTTGCATTTATTATAACGAAGATGACTAAAAAGCAGTTTAATGGGCTAGCCTTGTGGGCCCAAGAACATGATGAGTTGATTACATGGACCTACCAGATGTGGTGGGCTTTCCACGTAGGCACCACATAGGTGCCGCATGGAAACAACTTGTTGACATGGTAGGGTTAATGAGGCCAAAGTTTAAACAAGCATAAATTTTGATCTTTAAGTTGAATCGGGGTAAAATTTATATCGATAGAAAGTTATAGTGATATCAATTCTACATTATGAGAGATATATGGTTGGGGAATTTTGCAAGTCCATTTCCATGATATGGCTAGGGGTCACGTTAAATGAAAGTAAGACCTTCCATTAAGTGGGTTTAAGCTATGGTGTTGGAAAGAAGTGTTATAGAGTGGTATCATAGCATGGTTCAGTGCTTGGACTTGAATGGGCTTAGGAATATGTAAAGTGAACCTAGAAGAATATGGTCAAAGAGCTCTAGAATAGAGTGTAGTAGCTGAAATTGAATATTTGTTTGTGCTATTTATAACATTTGATTCGTTGTTACAAGTAATTTTGTCACATTTGCTCAAATAGCCTTGAAACCAAATCAATCAACATCCTTAACAACTTGGAATATGTAGAAATTCCTTGTAGATTCAAACTGCATATTTGCTAAAACAATTGACTTGAATCTACTCTAATGATCAGCGGAAATAATAAATGATCGATGAAATCATGAAGCATATAAGATAAAGAATTCAGTCACACATAACATAATGATTTTCTGGGGAAAGCAACAACTAAAAACCCTTTCTATTTGTGTATTGCATTAATGAAAAAATATGAGAATATTACAATGCTTTTCTCAAGCCTGAGCAACCTATGCACTATCCCTATCTATTTCACTGCTTCCAAGATAAGATGACGCCAATACTTAGCCAATTCTGCTTCCTTCCAAGCTCCTATTTCCTTGTGTTGTTTCCTTGGGAATTAGCCCATATTTAATTGGGAAATCCCACAATCATGAACTGCACAATCCTCATAGGCCTTCCTATGATTGTATGCACCACCTATACAATTCAGATGATTATACAATTGACAGTACATTTTCCCTGAACTTCAATCTCAACTGGGTATTTATATGATTTGACATGCATGAATTAATTATGAGCGAATCTTCATTGTACTAATTAGTGTTGGTTACAACTCACTACTATAGGTTACACCCCACTACCATGGGTTACACCCCACTCTAGTAAGTTACAATCCACTATAGTAAGTCACACTCCACTAAAGTAAGTCACACCCCACTATAGTAAGGAACACCCCACTGCTGTTGGTTACACCCCACTATTTATGATCCCCCACTAATTCCTCCATTAGTTGGAACTAGTTTAACTGAATTTAACTCACTTAGACTGAATGAAATAATTACAACTCAAAATAAACTCAACTATAGCTCCTAATTACAGGAGACACTCTACATGACTCTAGTTAGGCCCTCAACTCGAATTAATTGAACTAACTAGGTCAAATTAACTTAGTTAACTATTATAAATTGTCATGATATATGGAATTACAATTTAATTCCTAATTTAATTCAAGGACAAATTAAATCAGGATTTTCTTATTTCATTTTCAACACAACCATCCCTTTGCAAAGCCTAAAGCATTATTCCTCCAAAGAGTCCAAATTTTCTAGGCTAATCAGCTCAAAAACCTAGTATTTTGACCCATCGTACTTTCTCTTCTAGCAACCTGCATTATTTCATGTTGCATAACTGAGAAACTGCACTGACCAGTGCATGTTGCCTTCATTGTAGGTGTGATGGTTCTAGAATTTCAGGAAAAATAAAACATAAATTTGAATATTCACTTTCCATAAGCTTCTAAAGTGATTTTAACCATTTACTATTGATTGAGATCCCTAACTCCTATCCTAGAGGTCTTATCACTTATCCCTAGAGATTATACTCCCTCATATGTGGATCTATGTCCTAAATTGGTAAAACCCAAACTACCCTATTTACCCCATAAATTCACCACCTCCCATAGAGTTTGGGTTGGCTTTTGGAGACTCTTACCTATGCCCTGATGTTTCTACTTTTAACCTAAGGATCCATTACCATCCTTGAGTTGTGATTGAAAGCTTGCTTTGTGGCTAAGGAGGGACAAGTTAGGAGGGATACATCTACATGGTCAAGATCTATAAAATGGCTGTAATCTTCTCCTACATTTCATTAATGCAAAATCTTTATTTTCCTATATGTATGTCTATTTGATGCATATGTATTTCAATTCCTTCTTGATCCATCGAATAGAGATATTAGTGTATGTTATTTGTATCTTGTAGTTCTCATGCTTGTTATAGTTGTTTTGAAGGTTTCATTTATATTAATTGGAGTTGGAGCTAAAGTTCACAAGCACGAAGAAGAGGAGAACTTGCTTTGGACTCAAGGCAAGCATTTCCTTCATATTCTAATTTCTCTAATGGAAGCATAAGTATTTTGTTTCTATTATTTCTAGATCAAGCCACTAGATCTAGGGAATTCACTTTTGTCTGTAGGAAAGAATTTTCATCAAACAACTTGGCGACCATACCGGGGAGCAATATGTTCCTATAGTGGTTTCATTTTCCTGTTCATTTTATACCTTTCAATACGAATCAATTTAACTTGTTTAGACAATAATCAGTATTAGGAAAACATAATTCTAATCTTGGTAGGGTTTTTTTTTCATTTTTTGAACAAAATTAACCCCAACGCACTTTCTGGATTGAGACAGAGCGACCAAGAACACATGTCTCTCTCTTTCTGTGCAATGCATTGTACTAGTTTCCATACCTAGGATGTGATGGTTCCTGTAGGATGCAAAAATTACATTTCTATGCCTTGCTCTGATTTCCGATTTAGTCCAATGGATTTTCGTGAGTCTCTGAAGTAGTCATGGTCTATGTAAAGCCATTAGTGTGTTTACACTTGAATTTGATTTCCTTTTGATGAGAGTTTTCTTGATTTTTCTTTCTTCTTGTCAATTAGGGTTTGTAAAATAATTTCATATTATAGTTGTAATCTGTGTGATTTCTTTTTGTCAATGATTTAGCTTAACTTTTCATTTTCATTGCATTTGAAATTTAAAGGAAAAGAAAAGAAAAATCTTCATTTCTTGAATTTCATATAGGGTTTTAAGTTGCATTGGAATAATGCATTGAAAGATTTGGTTAGGAAGCTCTTATTTGCTACATATTTGATCATTGCATTATTATTTGTTTTTTCCTTCCCATAGATATGTCTTCATTGAAATGAAAGAGTTATTTTAATCATGTTGGTTGCATTATAGGAAGTTCAGGTGAATTTGTACAATGAACCCTGAAATTGAAACTTAATTTAAGATCAACTTTAAAATTCATTCAGTTAGCCTAAGGATCATTTGGAACATTAACGACACATATAGAGGTCTACGATAGAATACATGTTTCGTCATTGTTAAATATAGGAGTTGTCGTTATTTATTTGTGTTACATTTTGGGGGTAATAGGTATTCCATGAATGTAAGTATATCATATCATTCTCCAAGTACCTTTGGGTATATTAGATGGTGCTCCCCATATGAAAAGTAAATCAGAATACTTCCTATCATACAAGCTGAATTAGATAGTTATACCATGGACTGCGCTTCCACGTACCTTCAGGTATATTTTGGAAATTTTTGACGGTGTTGGACCCTCAAACATGTCAGTGGATCTCCCCTGTAAGAAGTCCCAACTAGACCTCAGACCATTTGGAGTAGGAGTCCCAGTAGTGGATAGTATGATATCGCCTTGACTGCAGTTGCGCGCAGAGGTAGGTAAGATGTCCTTGTTGGAAGAAACGGTGTGACCTTGCAACAAGTCAAGGAAGATGCATGGAAAGTCTCTAACACACGAAAGGGGAGAGGAGTGCACCCATTAGAAGCTTGTAATAGTATGTAGCTTGAAAGGGAACACACGAGCTGAAAGACATCACAAGATGGAAAGCAGAATAGTTGACAATCCAAAGTGATGAGTTAAACCAACAACATGCTTTGATATTATTAATACAAACATATATGGAATAATCCATACATACATGCATAAGTTACAACTACATATATTGTTAGAGTAACCATAATTGTCAAACTACAATAACAATACATGCATGAAACGTGTTGGCTTTGTTATATTAAAAGAGTGAAAGATCAAATCATACATACAACCATGACAACCACTAGCCCCAATAGTGGAATGTTATAGTCATTGCCACCTGCTCCTCCAAATAAATGTACTCGCTCTACATTGTGGAGAAGCCAAGGCTCGTTACAATACACTCCAAGCTTTCTGTAAGTTATACCTCTCGGAAGCTTGGATCCCCTAAGCCTATACAATGAGTTATGAGGTTCTATATATAGCAAAGGGTGGGGTGACCCTTGACATTCCCCCTTTGTGACTCTTGAACTACCTCATAACTCTTAAACTTGCATATGACTATTTACATTCTACTATTGACACTTGGTATTTCATTTTACATGTTTATAATACATTCTGCACATGTAACCATGTGAGACAAAAATGGGCTTGAGTAAGCCATAGAGGACATCACTAAGACTCGACAAGACTAACTCATCGACATCCTCTTGGTGATCATTTGTGGCGAACTGATACCAAGCTTGGTAGTCTGCTATGGTGTCCTCGTACTCCGTGGTGACATCCTTCTAAAATCAAACGCTTGCCTCCATAGCATCCAGCTACACTGAGGAACCTCTGTCAAACTCGCCATATAACATGCACATCATGATCTTGAGTGTGGTTAGACCAACAACATACTAGTGCATAATGTCTGCACTCATCTGCAAATCTGCGCTGGTGGCTATGTGCATCAACTACTCGAAGTACATGTCCTGCTCTAGTCAGAATTTGTTCTTTACTTTCACCTCGGTGAGTGTGCCAATGGATGGGATCACATGCATGTACATAACGACATTCATGCTCCTGAACACTCATGCATGTGAAGCCTGTAAGTTGGTGATGAGCTGTGGGAGTTCCTCATAGTTCAGGGTTTGACTCCAGATGCATGCATTCAACTCCACTACCTTTGGCTTCATCATCTTTGCAAGTAAAATGGGGCTCCCTTATACCTCATTGTCCATATCTGCATGTGATACCTAGGACAGTGTCGTTCCCAACCATTAAGATGGACAACTGAGTTATGCATGGTGACGAACCTAAAGTACAGCTTTTACATGACTGTCTCGAGAGTCGATACTTCATCAACTATCACTTTCTTCAACTCTGCTCTGGCAGATGTTGTAGCTTACTCGTCTTTCTACTTGGATGCTTGAAATTCCTTATCCATGCGCTCATTCTTAGCTATCGAGAATCTCACACTTGAGATGGTGGCTTTGGCATATGCCTTCGTAGAATCGACCACTACAAATGGATGTTTGCGCACATTAAAACATGATCACTCATTCTTGAAAATGCGTAGGAGATGCATGGACATCTGGAATGGGCACTCTGCGTGACTACACAACACTGTGTTGTGACTTGTCAAAGGATATGTTGTGCACATCTGCTTTTGGATTGTCCTCAAGTTTTTCATTGTCCCCTTGATCACTTAAGACTTGCTGATCCAGGTGGATATTGGTGGCCACCCACTTATTCCACCTAGACCCCCTAATCAGTTTCATATGTTTCCATATTCATTTGAACATTTACTATTTTTAGCAGTTTTTCGGGTCCTGAACTTCCAAAGTAGTTTTGACCCCCTAAATGACGTTTTTTGGGGTCCGCAGTTGGCTAATAGCCATAGGCAGGGGCCAAAGGTGAGACCTGTAGTACTCGGTGAGACCTTTCCAACAAGGTATCGTATGCACCAAATAGAGATAATATGACCAAGTTATGACCCCGGGAAGCTGGCTTCCTAACTAACCCCAACGGGGCCCACAAACTCTTGGTGTTACATCTCTTGGGGTTATGGTTTTAGTTGTTTAGGGTTTTCTCATGTTTTCCAATAATAAATAGGCCCTTGAGCCTCATTGTAACACAGTTCAAAGGCATGTATCCGTGACATCTCTTCTAAGAGATAAGCTACTATCACCCAAGCTATCTTATTTCCATTCTATTTGTAAGCATAGTTCAATATTTTTCTATTAGTGAAATGAAGTGTTTTTCTACTGCATCTCTGTGTTTATGATTATATCTGTAAGTTGTTGTGTTCATATTTAAGTTTGAATCAGTGGTATCAGAGTGGTATGCTCTTTCCCTTTTTTTCTTTGCATGTCCCCAACGAGGTCAAGGTATAAGGAGCTAGGGCTTGATCTCGTTGAACCATTGCAAGATCGGCCTCGCAAAACCCGATGACCTCCCATGGCAAAGAAAAGAAAGAAGATGGGGTAGGAGGTCCTTTCAAAATGTTTCTCAAGGAAGCCCTAGAGCGATAGAGGGACGCAATGATGGATAAATTTGCCCAGATCCTTCGACGACTACCCACAGGCGATGCATCTTCATCTAGCGGCCACTCTAGAGGTGCCACTCCTTTTAAGGTACAGGTTAACTTATATATTCCCATATTAGAAGGCGAGATAGATGAAGACGCTGTATATAAATGGTTAAATTTGTTGGAAGGATATTTTTTAGTTCATGACTTTTCCAATTAGGAAATTATTACTTTTAAACTTCTCAAATCCGGCCCACACGTCAAGGACTAGTGGGAAACTTACTGTCAAAAAAAGGAAGAGAGTGAACCCTTGTTGTTTTCAATCGCACCCACTTGGAATTATTTTTGAGACGCCATCAAGGAACAATATTACCCTGTCAGGAGCTACGAAGACAAATACATAAAGTGGACCACGCTACAGCAGAGAAGGGACCAAGATGTGCCAGAGTTCACAAATATTTTCCATACCCTTCACACAAAGATGGGTATCGAGGATACTAAGCAGAATTTGGTGCTCAAGTACCAAGATTGTCTAAAAAAGTACATATAGGACGAGATGGAGTTCCTGGACATTTCCTCGCTTGACACAGTATATCAGTATGTTGTCAAGATTGAGCAGAAGTTTAAACAAAAGAAGTAGGACTTTGGATCTACAAACCCAAAGCAAGGAAAAGGCGCCCCCAAACAGGAAAATGGTTTGTGTTCCATAAGAGCTCCACTCATAATACAAGTGAGTGTTGGGTCAAGCAGTCGTTGGTGGTCGAGTTGAAGGCTTCTGAATCAGATGCAGGTTCCGACTCTGAATCTGAACCCAATAAGGGAACTGAAAAAGGTAAGCAAATCATTGATGTGAAGCCCAGTGCCATAATGGACACCACCAAGATCTAGAAGATTGAGCTTGAAGATCCAGAGGAGGGGGAACACCTCTTCCACTCTCAAATGTGGGTGAAGAGTTCTCTACTACAGTTCATTGTCAACAGCAGGGGCCAAAAGAACCTCATTTGAGTAGAGGTCATGAAGCAATTAGGCCTAAAGACTACAACACATCCACAGCTGTACACCATCGGGTGGCTTCACCAAGGAAGAGATCTTCGCGTCAACCAATAGTGTCACCTTCCCTACAACATCAAGCCCTTCACAGATGAGGTACTTTGTGACGTTGCTCCTCTTGAAGTTTGTGATATATTTTTAGGACAACCATACTTGTGGAAGCGACATGTTGTATATGAGTCTAGACCTCACTCTGTGATTATTACTTTGGCTAAGAAGTTGTATAGGATATCGGAGGTAGCCCCGCCTACCACCATCTCTTTGATCACTGCAAAGAAATGCAGTAAGATCATTTCCTAGACTAGGGAAAAGTTTAGGGGATAATATTCGTAGATGGGCTAATTTTCCATGCTTTTTCCAAAAAAAGATTCGCCAATTCCCATTTTTTCCTAAAAATGATTCGCCCAAATTTTATAAGAAAAAAAAATTACCTTCAAAATCACCAAAAAATTATAGAGGCTATATAAAATCATTAGAATTTTTAATATTTTTACTGAAATATCACCAATAATTTTATAATTTTCATATTATGGATTAGTAAGATTTGCCTAGGTTTCTAATATTTAAGATATATTTCCATCCTTAGAATTTTCACTGTCCCAGACTAGGAGATTTGTTTTCCTTATGATTCACCCCCAGGGCAAGAAGAAGGTTGTGGCCATGGCTTCCAGTTAGGGCTCCTTTGCACAAAAACAGTGGACAAGTTCGTGGAGGAGTACAAGGATATTTTCACCTCACCCACAGGGGTACCTCTGCACTGTCAGGTCAAGCACTCCATCGATCTGATCCCGAGTGTGTCGCTAGCCAATGGACCAATCTATCAACACTATGTTTTGAATAATGATGAAATCAAGAGGAAGATTCAAGAATTATTGCATAAAGGGCACATCAGGCCAAGCTCATCACCTTGTGGGATCCCGATTGTATTGGTATAAAGAAGGATGGGACCTGGAGTCTCTATATTGACTATCGAGCATTAAACAAGATCACTGTTTGGAATAGGTACCAAATCCCGTGGATTGATGACCTTCTGGACGAGCTCAAAGGGGCCAAGTATTTTAGCAAGATTGACTTGAATTTAGGTTATCACCGGGTGCCTATCAAACCCTCCGATGTGTGGAAGACTTCCTTCAAATCCAAGCAGGGCCTTTTCGAATGGTTGGTCATGTCGTTGGGATTGATGAATGCCCCTGCAACCTTCATGAGACTAATGGTGGACATCTTGCAACCCTTCCCTAATGCCTCATGGTGGTTTATTTAGATGACATATTGATCTTCAACCAAATTTGGGAAGAGCACCTCCACCATATTCGACAGGTCCTTCAAACCCTGCGACAACACAAGCTATGTGCTAACTTGGAGAAATGCACCTTTGGTCTGACCCAGGTTCAATATCTAAGATACATCATTGATGAGCAGGTTTTACATGTGTACCCATCCAAGATACAAGTCATTCGGGATTGGCCAGCCCCAACCACTCTAATAGAGCTTCACAAATTTTTGGGTCTTGCCAATTTCTACTGTAGGTTCGTGTTGGGGTTCTCTCATATCACTTGGCCTTTAATTCAAGTCACCAAGGGCAGAGTGAAAGATTTTTTTTTTTGGTCAGAAACCCAACAAAAAACATTGTCTGAATTGAAGAATCGCCTCTGTTATGCACCAGTGCTCACATTACCATACCTGCAACAACCATTTGAGATTGAGATAGATGCCTTTGACTATGCTATTAGTGAGGTTCTTACTCAACATTGGAATTTGATGGCTTACCTCAGTGAGACACTTTGAGAAATAGTCCAAAAGTACCCCACTTACAACAAAGAAATGTATTCCATTTTACAGGCCTGCCATTAATGGAAGAATTACATTCTGGGGAAGGAAATGGCCATCCACACAGACCACTGACCTCTACAGTTCATACAAACACAAGGGATGTTACAAAATGATCGCCATCAGAAATGGTCAACCTATCTGTAATAGTTGCAATTGAACATTAAGTATAAGAAGGACAACAACAATAACATCGTTGATTTCCTCAGCCCACCACTGGCCATGGCGTTGATCACTATTCTCGACTCTTGTGGGCATGAGACATTGGGGTGGCCATATCTTTACAAGAGAGATCCAGAATTCAGCAGTATATACCAAACACTCCTGGAAGGGAAAGAAGTTCCAAACTTTCACCTTCAAGTGAGCATGCCAATAGGATTTTGGAGGTGCACTATACCTGGGTCGTTCGACATTTCAGAGTAGAGAAAATAGTGGTAGTATTTTAGAAGTATTTTTTATTGTCCAAAACTTCATCAAGATGTTGGGAAGTACATTAGATCCTACACCGTCTGAGCCATTTCCAAACCAACCATTAAGAAGCAAGGCCTACATACTCCTCTACCTACTCCTAGCCGATCTTGGGAATCTGTCTTCATGGATTAAATGTCAGGACATCCTTCTACTAAGCACATCAAGGATTGCTTTTTTGTGGTCGTCAACAGATTCTCTAAGATGGCCATCATGGCAGCCTGCAAGAAGAGTATCGTAGTAGAGACCACTACTATGTTATTCTTTGAGCAAATGTCGGTACACTTTGGGATCCCACAGTCCATTATCTCATATCAGGACAACAGATTCCTGAGTGGATTTTGGTCAAGTCTCTGGTCGACGTTGGACACAAAACTTACTAAGTCCAGGACTTTCCATCCCCAAACTGATGGCAAAATAGAGCTTATCAACAGAATTATCATACACATTCTGCGCGTATACAACTCGAAGAATCCACGCATGTGGGATGAAAGTCTCCCCTATGTCCAACACAGCTACAACAAAGCTCTCCATAACTCAACATGCCACAACCCCTTTCAGGTAGGGCTGGGACTTCAGCCATTATGCCCCATTGATGTGGTCATACCATTTGTAACCACTCAGGTAGATTCGACTCACATTCAATCTGAAGATGAAAGGGCTTATAGCTTCAATGAGCGTATTCAACACATCTGCCAACAAATCCATGCTATATTTCACAGAGCCAATTCTAAGTACATGCAACACCATGATCAACGTCGAGTTCCGCACAAGTTCCATTTGGGCGACAAATTTTGGCTACATTTGCAGAAGGAGCGCCTTACTGGACCCACCGCAAGATTTTCCCACTCTTATATGGGCCATACACCATCACGAAGGTTGTTGGTGACAATGCATTCAAGCTCAACATCCCATCATTCCTTGTTTTGCACCTAGTGTTCAATGTAGATCACCTTCAGCCATACTTTCCACCATTGTTGGACACATCTGACATTGCAAAAAAACTCACACAAACAAAGCTCAACCCAGACTGCATGGAATAGGCCACAACTAATCATATCATGGACACACAGATCAAGAACACTCACCAACATAGGATACAATTATATTGGGTTCTCAAAGTAGGCCAACTCCTTCACCAGGGTAAGTGGTTCACCAAGGAACCAGGTTCAACAGAAATTTTCTCACCTCATGGAGGCTCTACATGCAATGGGTACCATTGATTCCTAAGGGGGGAGGAATGATCTAGGTGGATATTGGTGTCCACCCACCTATTCCACCTAGAATCCCCAATCAGTTTCATCTGTTTCCTTATTCATTTTAGCATTTACTATTTTTAGTATTTTTTCGGTTCCTGAACTTGTGGAGCAGTTTTGACCCCTCAACGATGTTTTTTTGGGGTTTGTGGCAAGCTCATGGCTATTGGAAGGGGAGTGTAGTGAAACCTATAGTACTCAGTAATACCTTTCCAACAAGGTATTGTACATGCCAAATAGAGATAATATGACCATGTTACGACCCCGGAAAGTTGGCTGCCCAACTAACCCCAACGGGGCCATCAAACTCTTGGTGTTACATCTCCTGGAGTTGGGGTTTTGGTTGTTTAGGGTTTTCTCATGTTTTCCAATAATAAATAGGCCTTTGAGCCTCATTGTAACATAGCTCAGAGGCATGTAGCTGTGACATCTCTTCTCAGCGATAAGCTACCATCACCCGACCTATCTTATTTCCATTCTGTTTGTAAGCATAGTTCAATATTTTTCTATTAATTAAATGAAGTGTTTTTATGTTGCATATTTGTGTTTATGATTGTATCTGTAAGTTGTTACATTCCTATTTAAGTTCGGATCACTTGCTCTACTCCCGGATATGGTGAAGTCTGTGGAGTGACCTCTAAGTCCTTGGGCATGAGGTCTGTATCCTGATTCTGCTACGACTAAACCACATTTGTGTCCATCTTCTCTAACATATGTTCAATCTCTTGAGAAAAGTCCTGCTCCTGCAACTACTCACCCTTTTTTCTATCTACTAGCTCTTCTGATTCAATAACATGTATTTGTACAGTTTCATCAATGTGTGCCCACTGCGCTTCCTAGTTTTCTTGTTCCTGTTGTGCTTCCTTCTCCCTTATGCACAAATCTTGTTCTTCCCTTAGTTGTTACTTCACCTCCTACAACTTCTTCTCTACCTTCTCCAGTTTCTACTTCTCCCTCTGTCTTTATGAAATCCTTCTATTGTGTTGTCACTTCTTTGCCTCAATCTCCAAAGATGCTCTTACTACAAGTGGATCTTCCTTGAACTTGTAGCTTTGTTCCGCCTCTGTGATGTCGACAATATTCCTCTTTCCTTTGTCATGTGTAGGTCTATGGCCCTCTACTGCTACTAATGTTGTTCCTCTATCAAGTGCTACTACCTTGTGTGCTGCTAACCATTCTACGCCCACTCTGACTCGTTTATTGAGCCTTGAGGAGTTGTAGCAGTATGTCCATGGGTCTTCCTCACGCCAATGACATGCCCCATGGATCCAAGGATGATACACTCTCACACAGTGTTCCTTCACTAAGAAATGTGGATCATATGGATTGAAACTTCAGGTGTCGAAGGTGAATCTCTTGAATTCCTCTGTCTCAGCTTCAACTTTCTTGAGACTCTAGATCTCTGCATACAACTCGATCTTCAAAGGAAGAGTGGGTCAAGGTGCCTTCTTCTTCCTGTGTAGTCTCACTAAAAACCCTATCAAGATGTGGTATGCAGCCTCTTGCATGACCATCTTGTCCATGGAAAACTTCGATAACACATGCAAAGCCTTCTCCACGTTGTACATCTAGATGAAGGTGCTAAGGGGTGAGGCATACCAATATGATATGTTAACCAATGCCTCCATTGCTGCCTATTACATGTAAGGCGGATCCTTCTCAAAGATCCTCTTATACACCTAGGTGACAAATTGGTATGATATATGTAGTATAACTCCACAGAAGTTGCACTTGGAGAACAACCTACTATAGATGTGCACAAAGGTTTCTAAAGTTTTCCATGCCCAACCCAAGCTAGGGAACTGTTGATGGGCACAGATTGCATGAAGAATGTAAGAAAACATGAAGATATTTTCTTGTTGACCCTTGGGTGGATGCTGAGAATTTTTTACTTGCCCCTTTAGCTGGAGAGCCAACATTTCGGGCCAATTGAAAGGTCTTCCTTCATTAGCTAGCTGATCCAGCATGATCACCCAAATCTATGGGAAGGTTTTTGTACTCTCTTGGCCATATAAGTGGCATGCAGAGATGACCATGAAATGATAAGCCTTCCACAATATCTTTGCTTTGTATACCTGGTTTGGTGTCATCCTAAACTTAGATGGCTCTCTCACCCAGCTCTTCAAGATGGCTCTTGAGTTTGCACTGCTACTGGGATTTGTGAACAGCGCATTGATTTGTTCACTAGCTGCAGTAAGTGATATATCTCTGCCCTAAAGGTAGTAAGTTTTTTTCCACTAATGCTTCTCAATACATTGTCTCTAGATTAGTATGCGAGACAATCCAGTGGATCATGTTTGTGCATGGAAATGCGGGATACCTGCATGCAACCCCATACAAGCCAGACATGTGTATGTTGACATAGACTCTGTGGTCCTCCAGATTCTCCTCAAAGGTTCCCGAAGAGATGTCATTGATGTCCTGCCGTGTGATCTTGATCTCCTTGCCTATGAACAACTTAGTATCTTCATAGATGGGCGAGCTCACAGACTTTTGCTCGACCATATATCCAATTGTGCTCTCAATGGTGTCCTTTGACTCTGCACTCTTGGAAGCCATTGTACCTATATTGTTGAGAGATTGATGAAAACCTGTGATTCTCTAGGAGAGCTTGGGAGACTAACTCCTCAAACTATGGAGAGTATAGTCCAGGATGCCAGTGAATTAACTGACTACTGAAACTATGCAGATCACAATCCATCTTGGTCTACTAAGGACTCAAACCATGCAATGCGTAATTTTAGTCAGCATGACTACTGCCCGAGAAATTGCACTGCACAATCTCGAGGCCAACTGAGGCACTGCCTCTCAAAATTGCATAGAGAACATCCTCGAAGGCCAATAAAAGGAAAGATCTATACAGTTCTTGGGAGCAAGGCAAGGCCTTCCATCCCATAAATGTGCAGTGAAAGTCAGGCAAGGCAAGGTCTTGGCCAAACCAACTCTGACCAGTTGATGGGCAACTAAAAAACAGTAAGGGCTAAAAGCATGTGCAATGTTGGGTGCAGACATGAGTGAATTAACATGCATGCAATCAGTAAGTTCAAGATTCAGTGATATGGGAAAACAACGAAGTGTGTGAAGCAAGTCACCGCAATTATGACCATAAGTGCAGAGGTTCTGCCACCTGAGTCTCTTGAGTTTTCTTTGGGAGAGGTTGCGAGAGGTTGGGAGACTAACTGCAAGAAAACTCAAGAGACAGTCTCCCAACCTCTCCCAAGTCAGTCAATCAGGTGGCAGAACTTCTGCACTTATGTCTCTTGAGTTTTCTTTGGGAGAGGTTGGGAGAGGTTGGGAGACTGACTACTAAAACAACACATAGCATAGTTTAGGCTGCCAGTGAGATGAATGATTGCTAAAACTGCACATACCATAGTCCATCTTGGTCTGCTGAGCATTGGAACTCCACAATGCATAGTTTCAGTCAGGATGGCTGCTTCTTGGGAAATGGCATTGCCTCTCATAATTGCACACAATACATCTTGGTAATGTAGTGTGAGGAAATATATGTGCAATTTCTGGGAGCAGGGTAAGGCCTTCCATCCCAAAAATGCGCAATACAAGCCGGGCAAGGCAAGGTCCGGGTGAAGGCAACTCAAACCTGTCAATGGGTGACTAAAAAACAGTAAGGATTGAAATCATGTGCAATGTTGGGTTCAGACATGAGTGAATGAAAATGAATGCAATCAGTAAGTGCGGGATTCAGTAACATGGGAAAACAACGAAGTGTGTGGAGCGAGTTGCTGCAACGGAGACTGTTAGTGAAGAAATATTGTCATGCATGTGACATTAAGGAAAGGCAATGAAAAACTTGAAACGACGCTTATACAAGCTAACATGCATTGAAATGACAACAAGAATTCAATAAAACTAAGCAAACAACATTCACACAAACCAAAATGTAAAAAGCGACAAAAGAGCAACAAAAGACATGAAAAGTGGAATTACCTAAAAAATGTTGTGATGAGGTGCCAAAGGTTCTTAGATGCATTGGGAATGCTAGAGATCCAAGATAGAAAGTGAAGAATGAGATCTGATGCATCGAATAAATGTTTTTGACAAGATCGAGGCTTATCATGTGCATGCCACAATTCTATGAAAAAGAAACACTTGGAAAGGGGTTTCTAAAATGGATTTTACATGTAATCTCGAGTTGCTAAAAATAGGTCCCTAAAATTTATGGATGCTTTTTTGCTTTTTTTTTTCTTTTTTCTTTTTTCGTGAAATGTTTCCCATGCATGCAAGGCAAGATTGCATAGTCCTGGAGGGCACCGGTTAACCTATGAGCACATGCAATGGTCAGCAAGCCTTAGGATGATTTCTATCCAATTTCTGGGTTGAGTGGCTCTAGTTTCCCCTCAAGCTCTATGCAATTTCTAGACTGAAGCCAAGGCTACTAGCCAGAACTATGCAAATTATGAGAGCAAGCTCGGTGATGGGATACTTTGCGCAATTTTCATAGGGAAGGGAGCCTACCCGCTTTACACGATTCAAGAGAGTAGTGTTTCCTACTAGGATGCACTGTGCAATTTCGGATAGCAAGATTGGTTTACCTCTAGTGCTACGCAGTTTTCCAAGTCAGCACAAGAACCAGTTTGAGACCAAGTCATGGGAGGTCATCTTACGGGTTAAAGACAAACAAGTTAGCGAACACAAGATGATAATCCAATGAAACTCAACTGAAAGCATAAGTACATGGGCAGTGTAAGACATGTTGCTAAGGATGGTTGGTAGGGAGGCTCCAAAATGAAGTTACAGAAAAATATTGGAGGGTGGTTGTACCCGCTACAACAAAAGTCCCCATTAGGTTGCTATTCTATCATAGGTAACCAAGTCAATTGCCTTGCTTACTGTGATACACAAACAAAGCATTCGGGTAGATTTCTTGCACATATTGGGAACAATATATTGCATTTAACAATGAATAACAACCTGAAGAACCCCATGATTCATGTAGAATGCAAATATTGCCCCCTTTACCTCCTGCGAAAACATTTGGTTGTCGTAAGAATAAGAAAGCATGAACTACTGAACCTCGTACTTCGGAAGCTACCCCTTCTAGAACCACATCTAAGGTTAATTAGCTAGATTCATCATTTCCCATAAGTATTGAATCCAAAATTACATATTTACCAACTGGTGAGTCTGACGCAGTTTAAGCTAAAACCCTTGAAACATTAGAACCTAAGGTCATTGAACCTACATTTCTAGATTCAGATACTTTACAACTTGAGGTTATACAACCTGAGGAACCTCAGATAACTAAATTTATTACTTCAAATACTTCTTCTTCTCTTCCTCTATATTTTTCTCAACCATAACCTCTATATTTTAGCCCTGATGGTGAAAAATCCCACTCAGTCTTTTGAGTATTGAAGTTATTATTAAAGAAGTCTGGTCTCGACCTTCATCTCTCGTCCATTTAAGAGGGACCCATATTTATAGTGCTCATTCTTTTCTTACCCCTCCTACTCAAGCATAATCTCCTTCACCTTAAACTCCTCATTTTAATTCACCTTTGAACTTCCTTCAGAAAACTGCTTTGATAAGTCAAACCATGACTGAGTCAATGATGGTATCTCAACTCGTGTTTGTTATCATGAGTGAATCATCTAAATTTGCAATGAATTCTATTTTTGTAACTTCATGAGAAACTCATTTGTATGGTGGTACGTGAGTAGCACCTGGCTACTAGTCATTGTCTAGAACCTTTTCTAGTGCGTTGACTAGTCCATGGACTTCTCCTTTGTCATCCTAATATTGAATACCATTTTGTCCCTCTTTGACAAGTACCTTACAATATATTCCACCTATTGTGCCCCAACCTCCTTTGGAGCAACAATATGGTCCATTTATCAGTGGATTGGGGCACACAATAGGCTACTCTTTCCTTCACTGGGTACCTTCCTCCTTGATCCATATTTTTTTTTCTTATAGATGCATCAGAATTACATGTAACAGAGAATTTAAAAACCATAGAAACATACACATATAAAATGAAAAAACACATAATCACGCACGAGATCAAGACACAGATGTTTGATTATGGAGTTCCTCCAATTTGGACTACATCTTCAGGCCTTGCTCAATAGTGGGGAGGCCTTCATTCCTTAAATGGAATGAAAAGAGAAGAAGTGCATGAAGATTTTACATAAACACCCTTATACCTCCCATCTGGAAGATAGATAACAAATGGAGAGCCCATCCCTAGAAACAAATAGTATCATTGAAATCCTAGCAAACAATCGTGCATAACCGCCTATCCGAATACCCAATTCGAAGAAATGAAGCTTCTACACCTTCTTGGAACCTTTTGATTTCTGAAGTGAGGTTCCGACCACCTACCAGAAGAAGGTACTGCTACTTTGCTCTATAAAGTATGTGGCTCTCCCCTCTATCGCTGTGAATATAGCCCAATTTATATTCTGGTGGGTAGATTCCTTCATAAACCGGGTAGTTTCAAAAAATGGAAAGTTTAGCAAGTGGTTCGTTTCAACAATCGACATATTAGTCCGAAGATAGCTCGCAGTTGTTTCAAACAAAGGATCTCTAGCCTGGAATTGTATGCAGGTAACAAACCTATCATACATGAAAAACCTCCATCAATAATAGTTCACAGACCATTTCACATTGAATCCATTAAACTGACAGAATAATATAAAGAATCGACACTTTAATCCATAACTGATGGAATAATACAAATAATCGGCGTATTTCCCCAAAGGTCGCTTTTATCATCAATGGCCATAGTTTATCGATGTCGTAAATCACAATCGTAGAACCAGGGGTGATTCTCCATAACGACCACTGCACTATGCGATGGGCCATGTGTGAACTAACGAACTTAAAGAAACTATTAACTCCAACCCATAATTGTATCGCATCCGAGATCCATCACAATTCGCAATCGGCGTAGCTAGGGGGTAACATATATACGGGACTCTCCGTTGTGCGATATGTGATTATGCTATCACAATCACAACCCTGACTACCGAGGGATTATTCTGTAACAGATATTCCTTGCAATCTGCGATTACGATTATCACATCACACCCCGGTATGCTGGGGGCCGATTTCTTTAACGTTGTGATGTCTTCATTCTGTGATTGCGATATCTCAATCGTAACCTAGTCATGCTCGGGGGCAATTTGAGAACCTCTAACTTCTGTGATCTACGAAACACAGGGCCAATGGTGGCCTACCACTTGGCGCTTCCCCATTCGCCGAGGTTCTGCCATGTCATCTTCTTCTGCCAGCTGTCCAAGTAAAACCTGAACTTTGACTTTTTCTAACTTCTTCATATGGGTTCAGCTTCAAGTGTTGTTCACATCATTGGAATCAAGATGACCAACACTTTGATATGATGCTACATTTATCCAAATTATGAAACTTTGAGTTTTGAGCCTTCTTACCATGCCACTAGTACTTTTTAGAGATCCACCTGGATCAATCCTCATAGATCCTCCTAGATCCATCCTCATGGACCCTCCTGGATCAATCCTCCTGGATCCTCCTCTTAGATCAATCCTCCCCCCTAAGAGAAGATTTTGGTCCTCCAAAAGCATTAAATAATTTGCAACTGCTTTGTACATTGTCTGCACCACAAGTGTCCTAATAGGTCATCCTTCCTTCTCCTTCACCTTTGTCCTTCAGAGCCATAAGTGATGAGCCGACACCTACATCTCCTGCAGACCTGTAGTAAAATATCTTGCAAATTACATGTTTCACTGTATGACCAAAAATGAGCCAAGAATCCCATATTTGCCACGAGTTTATAACACATACTCTGTGGTCAAGTTTACATAAAAATGGAAAAAATACTTCAGCTATCAATACAAGGCCAAACATCATTTTTTCTTCAACAAGTGATGGAACACACATCATCACTGCAACACATGATTTACAAAAATAAGTCCAAACACTATTGTTTCTTCAACGAGTGATGGAAACAAATCATCACTTTCACAATTTTAAATGCAACACAAAATAAAGCCAAACATCATTGTTGCTGCAATAAGTGATGGAACACACATCATCACTTTTATAGTTTAAAATGCAACACATGATTTGGAAAAATAAGGCCATGCCATTTTACCACACCTAGAAGAACCATCTCTCACTTATCAAAGTGACTAGGTCATCTCCTTGTGACGCATTCATTGGTCGAATAATTGTTTCACTTGGTTTATGCACGGATGCTTTTTCCTTGCGATGCTTCTCTAGATGGAGCCTCCAAAATGAGGCCCTTTGATGACCACCTCTGTCGCAATGAATGCAATAAGCCTTCTTCATCCATATCTGCTTTACCTTCTTCTTTGCATTTTGTTCAGAGGGTCTTTCACGCCTCATCCTTTTTCGTGTTGATATTCTCCTCCAGCACTGAACAAACACATGGTTATGCAATCCACAAAAACTAAAAGTTCTTCTATGCCATGACTTCTGTTCATTATTAACAATATGGTTGTAATAAAAATGAACATTGGAATATCGAGACTTTTTATACCTTTCTTATTGGTCTCTGGTATGATAATGGGAACGAGAGCTCGACTCAACTCTTTCTCTACAATGCATACTGCCATAGGTTAATGGTGATGTATTCCCATCATCCTCTTTCCTCAATGTTGGCTTGTTAGGGCCTCACCCAGGTTCGGAGTTAGTTAGCCAAAAAAATCTCGGTACTATTGGCCCTTTCAGCAACAGTCTGCGGAGCGCAGACTAAGGTCTCACCCGAAGTAGTATGGGAGGGTGCTAGAGCAAGGTTTCCACACCCTTGAGATGTATGAGAGGTTTGACTGGTCTCACTGAGTGTCCTTGCATGCAGGTTACCTCGCGCCCTTCTCTGTCCCTTACGCCTTGATATATTGTCTTTCTGCAGCCATAACCAGGGACTGTGGAGTTTTTGCGATGCTAGAGCCACACTCGGGGATATTACCCACGTCCTTGATTATCTTCTTATACCAGTTAATTACCTTTGCGTATTTGGATGCTTTATGTTATAATTTTTTATACAAAACATTCAAATAAGCTCGCACAACATATAAACAATATATTTGCAAATTATACCCAAACATATATTGAAAAAGGAAAAGATGCATAGAAATATGGTAAACTTTCTCTTTATTGATTCTTCCAACTGTTATGGACTCATCTTTCCCTACGCACTCAGCTACAGGGGTCCGAGCACTCAGCTGCGGACTACTAGGCCTCTGCATACTCAGCTGTAGAGCCTTCTCCTACTCTACGACTCATAGACTCACCCTAAAGTTAGACTCAATTCATTCCATTTCCCATTCAATATCCTTTTTCCTTACAACTTAGAGCCTCACTTTATTTATACAATCCCATTGTCCATGGACCATGGGTAAGTCTATCCAGCCGACATTATAGTACAAAAACTAGAGCAGACAACCCTATGACTCTATTGTAATTTCGCGCCTCCTGCCCGCAATTCACGGGGCTTTTACAAAAAGATTCCGTAAAAACCATCTTGGGGGGATTCCATGCCCAACAAGCCCGAACACAAACATCGTGACTCTCCCTCGAGTCACTCTGTCGGCACGGAGATCTTTGCCAGGAGTCCCTCCAACTCTGCTCGAACTGCGGCAAGGTCGGTAGTGCACTGAGCTGCTGCCCACTAGATCTGCTGCATGCGTTGCTCTAAGACCACGTTGTTGGAAGTGCTTCTCTACATCTGTATGTGTACCCCCTGCATGTTTGCGAGCTTGCTTTCAATTGTTGTTGTGATAGTGAATGCATCATCGATCCAAGGCTAAACGCGCACCTTCAGGACCGCTTCCTTATGTTGTGTCGTGTCCACTTTTTCCTTTAGCACTTTGGCCTACTATATCCACGCGAGCCTCTGGGTGAGGGCCACCATATCTGCAGTTCCTTTGACATATTGTTGTTGGAGTTCTCTGCCTCTATCTTTAAGCGCTGGATGATGGGATCCTCCTATAAACTTATGAGGACTTCCAATGACTCTTCCAACATGCCGGTGCAGTCCCGCTCCGCATTGTCAATTTCGTCCAAGCCCACTGTAATAGCGCTAGCATGCTATTCTTTGACTTTCGGAGGGGTGGATGGCTGTGCCTTTAACTGCAACTCGACGATCTAGAGGTTTAGATCCAGCTGAACCTTTTCAATTCCTCTTGCGTCTCTCGTACCCCTGCTGCTAACATGAGGATGCATGCCTCTGCTGGAGTGTCCACTGGGATGGCCAGCTCCAGGATGCTTTGACAAGAATCACTTACTACCTGTTCTAGCTGTCGATTCTGCGACACCATTTCATCACACTGCAAGCTCAATTGTTCCATATTGATTTTCTACTCGTTGATGACTTGCAGTGCGCGGCTCTCCCTAGCCTGCAGTTCTGCAGTTATCCCATCCTGCAGAACGTATAAGGTATCCCGCAGGAGCACAGCCAGGTTGATGCCAAGACACTTCATTATGCTAATCGTAGGCCTATCGGCCTCATTTTCTGTCACTAGTGCCCCTTTTGGCAACATGACGATATTCGTCACCCGGGCGCACGTCAACTGTTTTTTTGTCGTTGTTCCGACTGCGAGGCTAGTCGAAAGGGTACTAGTCTGAGGAGTGTGCACCTGCAACTCCTACAGCTGTGTCTTGAGGGCCCCCAACAAAATTTGGTTCTCCAACATGAAATCCTGGAGGGCCTTGGAGGTGACATCGGGCACTGTTTCACCGATGTCATGCAAATCATCCTCAGTAAGGGTGATTGGGTCCATACACAATTTTTATGCCTTGACCTTTTTGCATGGATCTGTTTGCTCGATCGGGTCTGGGCAATCGAATTGTGTTGACGTGGTTTGTGGGTCCGTTCCTCCCCCTTCTTCATCTGCTTCATGTTCATGTGAAGGCAACTTTTGGCCCTCGCGCGCCCTCATGGCTGCCTCTTGTGCTACTGCTACTGCTACCTTTTCCTGTTCAGTCGCTGTTTGTGCAGTGTCCTGTGCCATCCGTGCTTTGGCTGCCACTGCCTCCTTCCTTCGTTTTTTTGCCAACTGGGCTATGCACAGTTTGGCTTCTTCTTTCTGCCTTTGTGCCACTGACTTCTCTATTTCCGTGATGTCGGGGGCACGCCACTCCGACGGCCATGTCTCCAAGACATTGAAGATGACATCATCTGTAGCGACAACGGGTAGCTTCCTCCATTGTTTGTCTGAGTCTTTGCATGCTATGATGTATATATTGTGGATGTTTGCTTTAAATTCCGCAAAACTCTGCAGGCTGTTGTAAATAGTGGGAGACAACCGCAGCTTGTGATTGATCCCCATCCTGAGATTCATCTTCATGAACAACTAGAATATTTTACTGTCACGGATCCTTTCGGCATTCTTTGTGGCCCAGAGTGAAGCATACTTCACGGCCTCAGATAGATTCCTGTCAATTATGGGGCATTAACTATCTTTGGGCAATTCTCCTACCACGAGAACTATGGAGAACAAAAGCCATGCATAGTGGAACATTTTTCCCTATTCCTGAGCTTCGCGGAAATTCTCCAAGAATTCCTTGCAGAGGAACTCTGACCAGTTGAATTAGACCCCCTTTGCACATTGTCTAGCAAGTGCTACAACCGGCGTGGGTAACTCGTTCGCGTGGCACTTGCGCATAACCTTACTGGCCAATATTTGGGTCACCACTCATACTACTTTATCGTGGATGCTGGATATGGTGTAACTCATCTTCTTCTTGGTCAGCTTGTACTTCTTCTTCATGGCCTCCGTGATGGCCAAATCACTACTTTTTCCTTCTGAGATGTCTGCAGGGTCCTCCCATTTGCATGGAAGCCTAGAAATTTGGTGAAACAAGTCTACCGTGATGGAGATGGGCTCCTCCAGCCAAAAATTCCCATCATGCACTAGGTAGAGCAGCTAATTGATGACAAAAATGGTTATTGGGGCGGAATGGAAATGCGGCACCCAAAGCAGGTTAAGTAGTCCGGCCCTTTCCACTCCGCGTAACCACTTTCTTGACTCTAATTATGTAACCCCCACCACAGTGTTCTGATTGGGCCTCATGAGGTTTGCGGTCGCAAGGTGAGTGAACTTCTCATGGTCAGCGAGGTCCCAATCTTAGAATTTTAAGCTCGGCACCCGTCCTAGGTGAGTGCCCTCAAAATAATGTTGTCTGGGAGGAGCAGGGTCTGGAGCGAGCTTTTGGTCTCATCAAGGTCCTTAGGCACTTTAGCCTTTCCTTTCCGTGGGGGGATATAGGCGAGCAGTTTTGTCGGGGGGTGCGCGAGCTCGGCTTCCTCCCCCATGCCTTCATCCTCGTCCTCTTCGATAATCAGGTCCTCTAGGTCTTCCTCTTCTTCATCAGTTTCTATGGTGGCGGCCTTCCCCTTGTCATCCATTGACAACTTGGTGTGCATCGGGTTCCCCAAGGACACACATACAGGAACCATCGCTTGTTTGTCCTTCTTCGGTCTTGTTGTGCGTGGTGATTTCGAGATTTTTGCCACAATTGTGGCACCTTCCAGAGCATCCCCCATAGTCAAGGCCTGTGCGGCCTCTTCGACGGTTTTTTCTGGTATTCTCATAACTTCCTCAGATGTTGCCATCGCGTTCGACCAAAAATCTAGAACTCACGAACTCAGGGGCTCAATCAATGCTTGGCACAAAATAAACAGGGCTCTGCTCAATAGCTCAATTCACAAATGACCAAGTGTTGTTTCCTAGGCCATCCTCTATAATTTATAATGCCTTTTGAATTTGAATTTGATCGTTCCCCCCACATCCGGTTCTTTAATGCTCCTTTGGCGGTAGATTTTCCCAAATCTTGCCCATAAATCGCATCTTAAATACCTGCCGCCCCCTCCATTTGGCCTGAAGTTGAACATCCCATCGTGAATAGTGACTTCAACAGTCACTTTCTTGCCAACCCGCGTGGTAGCGCAGCGACTTGTGCGTGGTCGCAGACCTTGTGACTCTTTGTCTCTGCGTGCAACTTCAACATCGTGCAGCTCCTGGGCAGAGTATTTTATAGTCCCATGCTTCCTTTCAACTACCTGGAGAGCTAAGACTGTACTTCCCTCAGCTAGTCAGGTGGTCGCACCACCTATGTAAAGTTTCATCCTATCATCCATCGCGTTCTCCAAGAAATACCCAACTTTCGTTGTTACAGACAGTATTGCACATGTTAGCCTCTGCAATGCACTACCATGGTCAATTTGCTTAGTAATGTGAGGTTCAAGCCAAGGCATCAGACTGATCAATTCGTGGCAATAGGTCTCAAACCAATCAGTGTGACCATGCACACCTTGTTTTGTCACCCTGGTCTTCTCATCAAGAAAATCTTCCTTTATCTCGTCCTCCAGTTTCTTGACTTCTACTTCTACCAAAGTGCTTTTCTTTCTTAATTGCACCCTTTCCTTCTCAAGTTCTTGGAGCCTAAAATTTCTCTGTTGGACTTCTTCCTCAAGTCCCAAGCATTCTGCTTCTTTCGGCTGTGTGATCCCTTCTTTCAAGGAATCGTGAGCCATCATATCTACTGGTGCTAGCATGCACGGACTAGACATTTCATGCTCCATGGGGGATTAGGGCGGTTGCCTCATATTCCAACCTCGGAGGTGCCTGTGCCGTCAGATTCTTGCACATAGTCCTATAGGCCCATAGAACCATTGGTAAGCGCAACTCCCAGTCAGTGTGCTCCACATTGTGGACCTTGTTCAACGCTTCACATACTTTTTTAAAGGCTTTCACAGATATCCTTCGATGCACTTGGTCTTTCCATACTCCATGGTTCCAACCAGAGGGTTTGTTTGCGCCATTGCCTTACCCGCACCTACTTACTGATTGTGTCTCCTACTGCACCATATGCCTGTATCCACTTGGATAGGTGGGTGCACCGGCCAGTTCATCTGACAATCTTATTTATTAATCGCATTGGTGGCTTCCCAAACTGTATGTGCATCATCCTTTTGCATTCGCGCCAGTCCTCAAAACTTCGTTGGTGCGTACCCCACCATCTTGCGGGCATAGTGCATAGTACCCATTTCAGAGATTCAAAATGTTTTTGTTCCGGTACTTCTTTTTCAAATTTGTTTAGGAAGTCATCCACCTTGCTTAACCCATCATACGTAGGCAAATCTCTTAACTTTGTTGCTACGCAGCGCAATGATCTCGTCATCATGTTACAGTTGAGCGTGGTTACCTCGTGTAACCGGTTCTGCCATCGTTCTATCTCCTTGTTAGAATTTGATGTGCAGGAGCCTTCGCGCTCCTAGGAGAGTTGGCCATCGATGGTTGGGTTTACCCAGTCTTGCTCCCACGCGGTTATCTTGTAGATACAGTCTAGATCGTCGTCGTTGTCGTGGTCGCGCACTAGCTCCATTTAGCGCGATCCTTCTGCAGGGTCTAAGGGTACCACTACACGTAGTGACTTTTTCTCAAAGATCATCTTGCACTTCTTCAGATTTATCACTCCATTCATGTCAGTGGCCCAATCTATTCCCAATAGCGCGGGGTAGGGATTACTGTCATCAACAATCTCTATTACTTTGAAATCTGCTAGCGCGCTTGCTCCTTCAACATCTACTGTGATTCCCTCCAATCTCCCCATAGGTAGGATCTTTTGTTGATTCACCATTCGTAGATGGATGGGAGACCATTGCATCACAGGCCTTCCCATGTGCTCCCATGTCTATTTTGGCAGGACATTCGCATCCGATCCTAGATCCAGAATCAGTTGGTCCATCTCATATTCCCCAATATGTGTGGTCAATCTCATCTCTCTCCCTGTTCTTGTCGTGTGTTTCCCAAGCTTTCGGATTACACGCGGTTCTCCTGGAGCGGTCCCAGTGCATCTAGTTATGAGTTCTTGTAGTCCCTTTACCACCTTGTTGTCGCACAGCAGCTTCATGCATGTCTTCAAAAATGTAGTGAGCATCAATGGGTCCATTTCCAACTCCAGTCTATCTTTAGCTCCCGAAGTGGAGGCTTCTGCGAAGCTCTTCTTAGCTTCCATGAAAGTCTCCTTAGCGCGCTCCAAATAAAATTCGAGTTCCTTCAATGGAGCCTTGCGAACCTAGGTACTTTCTTTAGGTCGCTTGCCTTTGTCATCCCCTGTCGTAATTCCACTTCGGAGCATGATATTTACATTCGGATCTTCCTTGTGCGGTTCATACCTCATCATTTGCAGGTTCTGAGTCGGGGGAGGTTGGAGAGTTCCCTTATCACGCAACCTTGCTATTAGTGTGGGAAAATCCTCTATCTCATGATCAAACATTGTGCAATACAAACATGATGGTCGCGTTGGATTTGTGCAATCGCGGGCATAATGTCCTGGCCCTCCACAATTGTAACATATTAGTTTTCCTTGACCTCTTCCTGGTCCCCCTCCACCTCGGCCTCGTCCGTGCCCCTGAAATCTAGTTCGTGCTATCCCTGCGTTATGGTCAAGGGGCCGCGTTTCGACCTTAACCCTATATGTAGGGGTCTGGTCCATCATTAGCTCATGACTCCTACAGGTGCGCTCATCATGTCCTACAGACCTACAAAAACTACAGAACAACTGTTGTGAATTCTGCGTGTACTTCTATAATAGATGGAAATTATCTGTAGCATGCTTTCCTCCTATCTGACAAATCGCACACCATAATGTAGGCACCATTCCTGGTACTGCTTGTGCCTCCGGTCTTAGTGGAATTAGCCCTCCTCCCACAAGGTTATTCACAAACATTGGGCAATGGCCTTTGTCGTGCCCCTGACCCTTGCATTTTATGCACCATACCTCCTTGTGCACCTCTAAGTGGGTTTTCCTGTCTTGTTTCTGTTAGAGCCTAAATCTACCTCAGGCTAAGAGAAGGCAGGTCTAGGGTAACATCAAACCACGCTTAACCTAGTAGCTAGCCCTACCAGGTTGGGAGAGGGCTCTCTCCTTGTCAATCTCACTTAGGATGCTGGAAATTAGGGCTTGAGATGACTGAAAATCAATGTTGATTTTAGGCTAGGTATAGTAGATTAGGGTTTCTGGTTTGATTTTAGGTTTTAGTTACTGGATCAATTGGAGAAGGCAGCTTTGGGTCCGGGAAATCAACTCATATTTGCAGGATGTTCTGTGGGGCGAGGTAGGTACGTGTTTTGGCACTTTGAATTGAGTGTGATGGTAAGTCTAAGACTAGTGAGGAGTTGAGGAGGGCATGCAAAGTTCATGAGTCCTCTTCAAACAGCTAAAAACATTAAAAACTAAATGTGTTCCCAAGGTAGAGCAGTGATATCAACGGTTTCCACCTATCTATCTTGATTCATTTAGTTAAGAAGAAAGAAATAGATACTGGCACATATAACACATAGGAGAAACTAAATAAAAAAAAAAAAGAAATAGTGCCAAGACAGATTACCACAAGAATTACACAAAAAGCTGCAAAACCCTGGTTTATTTCCTTGCCAAACTGCTGATACAAAATGTTCAGTGAGCCCAAAACTTCTGCCAAAGTCCAACCTTTACAAATGACTAATAAATTACATAATATAGGCAAAGAAATAACTCATTCTAGCCATCAGGGTCAAATCCATGAGAAGATGGGTGGTTTCAACCATATCTAAACTAAGAACAGGAATATAGGTAGTGGAACAACCTGCCTCTAAAACCAAGGAAACCAATTCATGACAGCTCAAAACCACTTGGAATTTAATGTATCTACCCTATGAAGTGATTTTCAACCATATTACATCGAATTCATCATTTACCATGCTTACATTTACCAAGAAATGAAGAAAAAGTGGTCTCCCAAGAAAACTAAGAAAAATCTAGAAAATCAAGAAAAACTGTCAAAATTTATTTAATATGCAGCACCAAGATTTTAATGGGAAGCGATTTTTCTAGGCCAATTTAGGAAGGCTTCCCAGAGTCAAAATTAGGTGCAGGATATCTTGTTGGAAATATTTTCGAGTCTACTTTCTAGAAAAACTTGAATTTATGAATTTGGAGTCAATTTGCCCCTCCAAAAATTGATTCTCCCAAGACTACTTCCTGTGTGGCAAAAAACCGGCAGAGAGGGCATTTTTTAGGTGTTTTTTTCCCTTTTAGAGACCTAGGGCTTGTCCAAAATTCTTAGCCATTTCTTATCTTTCATATTTTTCCATGCTGATTCCAAAAATATAAACTTTTTTGCAAGAAAGTATCCCCAACAAAAGCGCAGCACCGGTGGCACTGCGCACCTATTGAAAAAGCCTGTTTTTTGCATTAAAAATTTCAAAATTGACAAAAATTTCTCTATATTTCTTGAAATTTGGCATGATTGACCCTTGTTAAGTGCTTTGATGAGCCAATGATGTTTCAGCCAAGATCTTGAGTTTATCTTGCTCTTTCTTGTTCCTCAAGACTCTTCTTAGTTTGGCTTTTAGCCTCTTTGTCCTTGCATTACAAATCTTTTTCCTTGATGATCAAATCTTTGACACTCCTTGGATTTTGAGCATCCAAGTCCATGACACTCACCTCTTGTGCCACCTCATGGTCCACAAGGACAAAATCTCCATAATCACTGTCCATTGGCTTGATTGACTGTAAATGCTAGTGAGGAAAGAAAGGTAGTGTGGGTGAATGATGAGTATGCAGAGATTTTCAAAAGAAATGGAATGAGTGGGATGAGACAGGGAGATGAGTGAGATTTGATGTGATGTAGGGTTTGAGGGGATAGGTTATGAAGGGGATGACTATGGTTTTTGGAATTTAGGGAATAGGATTTCAGGGATAGTGTAAAGTTTGTGTATGTGAGGTAGGGTTTGGGAGTTCTATGTGTGGGAAGAGGGTATATGTAGGATAGGGTTTATATGGTGGGTAGGGTTTAGGGATAGTGTAGGGTTTGGGAAATTTGTATGAAGGGATGAGATCTAGGGAAATTTATATGAGGGAATAGGGTTTTAGGGGGACAACCAATGGATGAGATATGACAACAATCTATGAATGAGCTTTAAAGTATATGAGAGGGTTTGGTGAAAACTAGGGTTTGGTTTTTGATAAACACAATTACCATAGACTAATGCAAAAAACCCTTTTTCAACAAGAATAATTGTGTTACTTACTTGTCAAGAGGCAAATTTGGAGAATTGAGGCAAATTGGAGTGATTTGGAAGAGTTTGACAGGTGCGCAGTTCCCTCACACAGGTGTGCAGTGCCTTTTGTATGCGCAGCGCCAGTGTAATTTTACACTGGAAACCTGCCACATGTGCGCAACATCTTTTTTATGCACAGGGCCGGCTACCAAGTGCACAACGCCTTTTTGTAGACCACTTTTGAAGGCCTTCCCGGTTTCAAAATTGCGCAGGGGATAGCTCGTTGGAAAACTTATTGAGTATAATTTCTAGAACATCTTGAATTTTCCAATTTTGAGGTCATTTTCCCTATGAAAAGTCAAATCTACCAAGACTTGTCAAAATGTGCAAAATGAGGCTGCCTAAATGCAGAGTGTTGTTGCAGTCAACTTATGGAGGTCTTACTCAACTTCAAATTGAGCTCATGATAGCTCATTGGAAAGATATTTATGTCTAGTTATCATTTGACTCATCAAGAAAGTCATTTGGCCAACCAAGCTAGGAGAAAGCTTGATTTTCCCAACGTCACTCCAGAGGTGCATTAATCCTCCTGAGGCCAATGATGTTTTCAAAATTTCTCCCAAACCATGAAAGATGTGTAAAAACTGAAAGAGGATTTTCTTCTTGGGTCACTGAGGGACAAAAAACTCTCTCACTTTTTCCAAATTCATCTTTTCATTCTCAGAAAAATCATTTGAGTAAAACCTATCCTGATGTGTGAAACAATGGATTTGTCGAAATGAAGTGAAATGAAGGGGATAAGGGGTTTCTAAATTCTTGAGAAAATTTTGGGAAGTAGGGAGGGATGTTAGAAAATAGGGGAAAGTGGAATTTCAAAGATTGAGTGAGGGGAAGGGGTCCAAAAGGGAAAAACACAGGATTAGCCTAGAAAATTGTCAAATTGTAGCAAAAAACTAGGGTTTGTGGGAAAATGAGGAATTTGAGGGATATCAGTGATGGGAAGTGTTTAATAAGGAACATTAAGGATAGCGGAAGGTGTATGAGCATCAGGATGCAAGATTTGTTGATGATTTGACCATACAAGTGAAATTACCTTCAAAACGCTAGGAGAGGGAAATGAGTCTCACTCAAGCACAACTGAAACACGAACAAGGTGTAAAATGGCCCATTGGAACCTGAAATGATGATGACAACTCTCTGAATGGTGGTACACTCATCTGAATGGTGACATGGACCGAAATTTGGACAACTTTGAAAGAAGTGAAAACAAATCCTAAACCTAATACCTAATGACCAAATTTTACTTGAAGACTCACTGAAATGACAAAATTTGACTTTGACATCCTAAAACCACTTTGTAAGAGCATGTTTGATCGCTGGTGGAAGGCTTCAAATGTTGACACTAACATTGGCTCCAATGGGGATGGTAGCTCCTGGGAGGTGCCAAGAACCACAGATCTTTAAGAGAGCATACCAGTGCCTTGTCCATTGGGCAAGATGGAGTCAATAACTTCAAAACACCCAAACACCAATTACTATGAAACTTTGACTCAAGACTCATAGTTGAACTGACTAATTCAAAACTAAAACAAGACTCTCAAGAGCTGAAACTGGACACTCAGCTGAAACTATCTTGAAACTAACTGAAACAAAAAATGACTCAAGACTAAAACACAATTGACAAACTGGAAAATATGCTCAAAAAGGAGCCTATTCAATACAACCTAGTTGTTCCATTCATCACCTGATCAAGTGAAATGAAACAACCAATGCAACTAAGTAAGAATTCCAGCTACTGTTTTCATTCTCCACAAGTGATTTCTTATGAACAACAAGAAAGAACTACTGAAAGGCAACTCCCATGAAAACTTGTAAACAGATCTGTTGAATACTATGGATTCTCCATCTGACTCCAAAAACACTGCATAAGGATCTTGAAATTCATGCACATTGGGACTTAGCTCATCTAATGGATTACTTTTCTTATCCTCGTACCATGAATGCAAACTTTTGTCTGAGCTTTGTGACGAGACGCCTACTGATAATGACAAAGAAACCATTTGCGAGATCAAGTTTATATCAATACTTTTTTCAAGCTCACAGTTAACTAATGGAGAAGGACTTTGACTGCAGACATCATCCAACACATCAGCTATTGGATCGTGAAAAAATTGAAAAGACTGTTGCAACTCATTTTCTATTGTTTCTGATGAGATTACATGATTTCCTACAGGCTGCTCATTTGAATATATACTATGCAATTTTCTCTTCAAAAACTGAAAAGATTCAAAAAAAAAATGGTACGAAATCATCTGGCATAATTTGATCATATGGTCCAGCTTCCAAGTCTTCATTTGCAACTTGAAAATCAATGGAATTCGGAGAATACAACTTTGGATATGAAAAGTCTTGAACAAGGATTTCACTGCCCTCAAGATGGTCAAGATCGAAACTTATCGATGGTTGATTTCTGATTGCATGAAAGTTGTCTCTGATGAACTGAAACAAAGCAAAACAAAAAGGCAAAGATCCTTCACTTCAAAATTTGATGCACTTTCCTCCTCACTTCCATAGCTGATATGCAATGGCTGATCACTGTATTCGAGCTGAAAGTGAACTTCCTCCTCCCACAAACTAGCTTTTGATTTGTGTGCAGGAGTAGCTTCTATTTGGAGAACATAATCATCATCAAACTGAGGCAAATCATCAGTATAAAATTCATCATCAAGCATACATGTCATATCAACAGATCTCTCTTCTCCAATATGATCTACAAAACAATCATTATTAGATCTATGACTACTAGGATAAGAAAGAAAAAGTTTTGGATCAGCCTCTTGTTCTTCTTCAATCAACGAGCCACGGTATTGAACATCATAATCATTCCTTGTGGTGATCTTTTGCATCATATCTTCTACTGCACTTACCAAAATGTCGAGCTTTACCTCAAAAGATGTCAATTCCTCTGGATCTATGTTCTTCCTCTCTTCTTCCTTCAACTTTGCCCTTCTGATCAGCAAATGAGCCTCTACATCTACTGCACTGTTCTGCATCTCTTCAAGTGTTGCAAGGTTCCTTTCCCTCAACTGAAACTCCATTTCTGGATCAAAGGCTTCCGGGTAGTGCAAGAGAGCGGATCCAAGAGGAGGCCTTATATTAACTGGCATTGAAAAATAGACTTGGTTAAACCTGGTAGAAAACTGTTGCATTGTCTCCCGTAGTAGTGTTTTCAGCTGGTTGTACTCTTCTATAATCAAGAAAGGGTTTTGTCTGACCACCCACCTATCGAGGAAAACTTTGACAAACTGCTGGAAATCTAAGATGCTCGCATCAAGCAAGGTTTTGAACCAACTCTTGACTTTGCCTTGCAAAGAAAGAGCAAAAAGCCTAATACTGACATCTTCTTCATCAACTTCAAAAAGGTTGAGAAAAGACTCAAAATTCAATACATGTCTCTCAGTAGTAATGTCGTCATAGTCACCATCAAATCTTGGTAGATATAGGTCATGATTTTTAGGGAAAGCATGGGATATAGGAGGTAAAATCAGAGGCTTGTATCGATCTGGAATTTTACAAGGTATAGGTGTATGTACAGAAGGTGCAGAATCAGTCTTGGTCTCTTGAGGCTCATCAGTTCGAAGACGGTCATCACAAGATTTAGAAGAAGGGTCTCGATCAAGATCAAAGGCATGCGAATATTTTGTATTCACAATCTTCAAAAGGAAAGAATCAAATGCAGGTCTGGGATATTTTCTCAAACACAGTATACTTCGTAAAGCCTTCTTGAAATTCTCAGGAAACGAGAAGAAATAATTTATAACAAAGAACATAATGTCTTGGATGAAATTCCAACTTGAATACCTGATCTTTCCATATTTTCCTTTCATTTTTCTGCTGGTCAGGTTTATCCTCCAGTGGAGTCCTTGGAATTGATGTCGAAACTGATTTGGAGTCGCCAAGTGAATGATTTCAGCCTTGCTGTGTCTGATCGTTGTTCACCATCAACAATCAGACCTGAACTGGATTACATTTTGCTGAGGAACATAAAACTACATTCCCTAGTATGGTCGCCACTATGTTAGAGCCTAAATCTACCTCAGCTGAGAGAAGGAAGGTCTAGGGTAACATCGAACCACGCTTAACCTGGTAGCTATCCCTACCAGGTCGGGAGAGGGCTCTCTCCTTGTCAATCTCACTTAGGATGCTGGCAATTAGGGTTTGAGATGACTGAAAATGAATGTTGATTTTAGGCTAGGTATAGTAGATTAGGGTTTCTAGTTTGATTTTAGGTTTTGGTTGCTGGATCAATTGGAGAAGGCAACTTCGGGTCCGGGAAATCAACTCAGATTTGCAGGATGTTCTGTGAGACGAGGTAGGTAGGTGTTTTGGCACTTGGAATTGAGTGTGACGGTAAGTCTAAGACTAGTGAGGAGGAGGGCATGCAAAGTTCATGAGTCCTCTTCAAACAGCTGAAAGCATTAAAAACTAAATGTGTTCCCAAGGTAGAGCATTGATATCAATGGTTTCCACCCATCTATCTTGATTCATTTAGTTAAGAAGAAATAAATAGATGGTGGCACATATAACACATAGAAGAAACTAAACAACAAAAGAAGAAACAGTGCCAAGACACATTACCACAAGAATCCCACAAAAAGCTGCAAAACCCTGGTTTATTTCCTTGCCAAACTGCTGATATAAAATGTTCAGTGAGCCCAACACTTCTGACAAAGTACAACCTTTACAAATGTCTAATAAATCACATAATATAGGCAAAGCAACCACTCATGCTAGCTATCAGGGTTGAATCCATGAGAAGAGGGGTGGTTTCAACGATATCTAAGCTAAGAACAGGAATATAGGCAATGGAACAGCTTGCCTCTAAAACCAAGGAAACAAATTCATTACAGCTCAAAACCACTTGGAATTTGATGTATCTACCCTATGAAGTGATTTTCAACCATATTACATCGAATTCATCATTTAACATGCTTACATTTACCAAGAAATGAAGAAAAAGTGATCTCCCAAGAAAACTAAGAAAAATCTGGAAAATCAGGCAAAACTGGAAAAATTCATTTAATGCACTGCGTCAAGATTTTAATGCACATCACTTTTGCTAGGCCAATTTTGGAAGACTTCCCGGAATCCAAATCAGGTGTAGGATAGCTTGTTGGAAAGCTTGTTGAGTCTAATTTCTGGAACAGTTTGAATTTCTGAATTTGGAGTCCATTTGCCCCTCCAAAAACCGATTCTCCGAAGACTACTTCATGTGTGGCAAAAAAGTGGCAAAGAGGGCACTTTTTAGGTGTTTTTTTCCCTTTTGGAGACCTAGAACTTGTCCAAACTTCTCAGCCATTTTTGATCTTTCATATTTTTCCATGCTGATTCCAAAAATATAAACGTTTTTGCAAGAAAGTATCCCCAACAAAAGTGCAACGCCACCTATTGAAAAAACCTGTTTTTGCATTAAAATTTTCAAAATTGACAAAAATTTCTCCATATTTCTTGAAATTTGGCATGATTGACCCTTGTTAAGTGCTTTGATGAGCCAATAATGTTTCAGCCAAGATCTTGAGTTTATCTTGCTCTTTCTTGTTCCTCAAGACTCTTCTTAGTTTGGCTTTTAGCCTCTTTGTCCTTGCATTACAAATCTTTTTCCTTGATGATCAAATATTTGACACTCCTTGTATTTTGAGCATCCAAGTCCATGACACCCACCTCTTGTGCCACCTCATGGTCCACAAGGACAAAATCTCCATAATCACTGTCCATTGGCTTGATTGACTATAAATGCTAGTGAGGAAAGAAAGGTAGTGTGGATGAATGATGAGTATGCAGAGATTTTCAAAAGAAAGGGAATGAGTGGGATGAGACAGGGAGATGAGTGAGATTTAATGTGATGTAGGGTTTGAGGGAATAGGGTATGAAGGGGATGACTATGGTTTTGGGAATTTAGGGAATAGGATTTCAGGGATAGTGTAAAGTTTGTGTATCTGAGGTAGGGTTTGGGAGTTTTATATGTGGGAAGAAGGTATATGTAGGATAGGGTTTATATGGGGTTGGGGTTTAGGGATAGTGTAGGGTTTGGGAAATTTGTATAAAGGGATGAGATCTAGGGAAATTTGTATGAGGGAATAGGGTTTTAGGGGGACAACCAATGGATGAGATATGGCAACAATCTATGAATGAGCTATAAAGTATATGAGAGGGTTTGGTGAAAACTAGGATTTGGTTTTTGATAAACACAATTACCATAGACTGATGAAAAAACCCTTTTTCAACAAGAATAATTGTGTTACTTACTTGTCAAGAGGAAAATTTGGAGAATTGAGGCAAATTGTAGTGATTTTGAAGAGTTTGACAGGTGCGCAGTTCCCTCACATAGGTGCCTTTTTTATGCGCAGCGCCAGTGTAATTTTACACTAGAAGCCTGCCACAGGTGTGTAGCGCCTTTTCGATGCTCAGCTCAGGCTGCCAGGTGCACAGTGCCTTTTCACAGACCACTTTTGGAGGCGTTCCTAGTGTCCAAATTGGGCGGGGATAGCTTGTTGGAAAGCTTGTCGAGTCTACTTTCCAAAACATTTTGAATTTTCCAATTTGGAGATCATTTTCCCTATCAAAGGTCAAATCTCCCAAGACTAGTCAAAATGTGCAAAATGAGGCTGCCTAAATGCAGAATGCTGTTGCAACCAACTTGTGAAGGTCTTCCTCAACTCCAAATTGAGCTCATGATAGCTCATTGGAAGGCTCTTTGTGTCTAGTTACCCTTTGACTCATCCAGCATGTCATTTGGCCAACCAATCTAGGAGAAATCTTGATTTTCCCAAGGTCACTTTAGAGGTGAAATAATCCTCCTGAGATGAATGATGTTTTCAACATTTATCCCAAACCATGAAAGCTATGTAAAAACTGAAAGGGGCTATTCTTCTTGGGCCACTAAGGGACAAAAACCTCTCTCACATTTCTCAAATTCATCTTTTCATGCTCAGAAACATCATTTGAGTAAAACCTATCCTGATGTGTGGAACAGGGTATTTGTCGAAATGAAGTAAAATGAAGGGGATAAGGGGCTTCTAAATTCTTGAGAAAATTTTGGGAAGTAGGGAGGGATGTTAGTAAATAGGGAAAGTGTAATTTAAAAGATTGAGTGATGGGAAGGTGTCCAAAAAGGAAAAACACAGGCTTAGCCTAGAAAATTGTCAAATTGTAGCAAGAAACTAAGCTTTGTGGGAAAATGATTTGAGGGATATAAGTGATGGGAAGTGTTTAATAAGGTACATTAAGGATAGGGGAAGGTGTATGAGCATCAGGATGCAAGGTTTGTTGATGATTTTACCATACAAGAGAAATTACCTTCAAAACCCTAGGAGAGGGAAATGAATCTCACCCAAGCACAACTGAAACATGAACAAGGTGTAAAATGACCCATTGGAACCTGAAATGATGATGACATCTCTCTGAATGATGGTACACTCATCTGAATGGTGACATGGACTGACATTTGGACAACTTTGAAAGAAGTGAAAACAAATCCTAAACCTAATACCTAATGACCAAATTTTACTTGAAGACTCACTGAAATGACAAAATTTGACTTTGAAATCCTAAAACCACTTTGTAAGAGCATGTTTGATCGCTGGTGGAAGGCTTCAGAGACTGACACTAACATTGGCTCCAATGGGGATGGTAGCCCCTGGGAGGTGCCAAGAACCGCAGATCTTTGGGAGAGCAGACCAGTGCTTTATCCATTGGGCAATATGGAGTCAATAACTTCAAAACACCCAAAAACCAATTACTATGAAACTTTGACTCAAGAATCATAGTTGAACTGACTAATTCAAAACTAAAAGAAGACTCTCAAGAGCTTAAACTGGACACTCAGCTGAAACTATCTTGAAACTGACTGAAACAAAAAATGACTCAAGACTAAAACACAATTGACAAATTGGAAAATATGCTCAAAATGGAGCTTATTCAATACAACCTACTCTAGTTGTTCCATTCATCTCATGATCAAGTGAAATGAAACAACCAATGCAACCAAGTAAGCATTTTGGTTGTTGTTTTCATTCTCCACAAGTGCTTGCTTATGAACAACAAGAAAGAACTACTGAAAGGCAACTCCCATGAAAACTTGTAAACAGATCCGTTGAATACTATGGATTCTCCATCTAACTCCAAAAACACTGCATAAGGATCTTGAAATTCATGCACACTGGGACTTAGCTCATCTAATGGATTACTTTTCTTCTCCTCGTACCATGAATGCAAAATTTTGTCTGAGCTTTGTGATGAGACGCCTGCTAATAATGACAAAGAAACTAGCTGCCAGATCAAGTTTGTATCCATACTTTTTTCAAGCTCATAGTTAACTAATGGAGAAGGACTTTGACTGCAGACATCATCCATCACATCAGCTATTGGATCGTGAAAAACTTGAAAAGACTGTTGCAACCCATTTTCTATTGTTTCCGATGATATTACATGATTTCCTACATCCTGCTCATTTGAAGATATACTATGCAATTTTCCCTTCAAAACTGAAATGATTCAAAACAAAATGGTATGGAATCATCTGGCATCATTTGATCATATGTTTCAGCTTCCAAGTCTTCATTTGCAACTTGACAATCAATGGTATTCGGAGACTGCAACTCTGGATATGAAAAGTCTTGAACAAGGATTTCACTACCCTCAAGATGGTCAAGATCGAAACTTATAGACGGTTGATTTCTGATTGCATGAAAGTTGTCTCTGATGAACTAAAACGAAGAAAAACAAAAAGGCAAAGATCCTTCACTTACTTGAAAATTTGATGCACTTTCCTCCTCACTTCCATAGATGATATGCAATGGCTGATCACTGTATTCGAGCTGAAAGTGAACTTCCTCCTCTCACAAACTAGCTGTTGATTTGTTTGCAAGAGTAGCTTCTGTTTGGAGAACATAATCATTATCATACTGATCAAACTGAGGCAAATCATCAGTATAAAATACATCATCAAGCATACATGTCATATCAACAAATCTCTCTTCTCCAAGATGATCTACAAAACAATCATTATCAGATCTATGACAACTGGGATAAGAAAGAAAAAGTTTTGGATCAGCCTCTTGTTCTTCTTCAATCAATGAGCCACGGTCTTGAACATCATAATCATTCCTTGTGGTGATATTTTGCATCATCTCTTCTACTGCACTTACCAAAATGTCGAGCTTTACCTCAAAAGATGTCGATTCCTCTGGATCTATGTTCTTCCTCTCTTCTTCCTTCAACTTTGTGCTTTTGATCAGCAAATGAGCCTCTACATCTACTGCATTGTTCTCCATCTCTTCAAGTGTTGCAAGGTTCCTTTCCCTCAGCTGAAACTCCATTTCCGGATCAAAGGCTTCCGGGTAGTGCAAGAGAGAAGATCCAGGAGGAGGCCTTATACTAACAGGCATCGAAAAATAGACTTGGTTAAACTTGGTAGAAAATTGTTGCACCGTCTCCCTTGGCAGTATTTTTAGCTGGTTATACTCTTCTATAATCAAGAAAGGGTTTTGTCTAACCACCCACCTATTGAGGAAAACTTTGATGAACTGCTGGAAATCTGAGATGCTCACATCAGGTAGGGTTTTGAACCAACTCTTGACTTTGCCTTGCAAAGAAAGAGAAAAAAGCCTAATACTAACATCTTCTTCATCAACTTCAAAAAGGTCGAGAAAAGACTCAAAATTCAATACATGTCTCTCAACAGTAATGCCATCACAGTCACCATCAAATCTTGGTAGATATATGTCATGATTTTTAGGGAAAGCATGGGATATAGGAGGTAAAATCAGAGGCTTGTATCAATCTGAAATTTTACAAGGTATAGGGGTATGTACAAAAGGTGCAGAATCAGTCTTGGTCTCTTGAGGCTCATCAGTTTGAAGACGATCATCACAAGATTCAGAAGAAGGGTCTCGATCAAGATCAAAGGCATGCAAATATTTTGTATTCACAATCTTCAAAGGGAAAGAATCAAATGCGGGTCTGGGATGTTTTCTCAAAGATAGTATACTTCATAAAGCCTTCTTGACATTCTCAGGAAACGAGAAGAAATAATTTATAACAAAGAACATAATATCTTGGATGAAATTCCAACATGAATACCTGATCTTTCCATATTGTCCTTTCATGTTTCTACTGGTTAGGTTCATCCTCCAGTGGATTCCTTAGATCTGATGTTGAAACTGATTTGGAGTCGCCAAGTGAATGATTTTAGCCTTGTTGTGTCTGATTGTTTTTCACCATCAACAATCAGATCTGAACTGGATTACATTTTGCTGAGGAACATAAAACTACATTTCCCAGTATGGTCGCCACTATGTTAGAGCCTAAATCTACCTCAGGCTAAGAGAAGGCAGGTCTAGGGTAACATCAAACCATGCTTAACCTGGTAGCTAGCCCTACCAGGTCGGGAGAGGGATCTCTCCTTGTCAATCTCACTTAGGATGCTGGCAATTAGGGCTTGAGATGATTGAAAATGAATGATTATTTTAGGCTAGGTATAGTAGATTAGGGTTTCTGGTTTGATTTTAGGTTTTGGTTGCTTGATCAATTGGAGAAGGTAGCTTTGGGTCTGGGAAATCAACTCAGATTTGCAGGATGTTCTATGGGGCGAGGTAGGTAGGTGTTTTGGCACTTGGAATTGAGTGTGATGGCAAGTCTAAGACTAGTGAGGAGTTGAGGAGGGCATGCAAAGTTCATGAGTCCTCTTCAAACATCTGAAAACATTAAAAACTAAATGTGTTCCCAAGGGAGAGCACTAATACCAATGGTTTCCACCTATCTATATTGATTCATTTAGTTAAGAAGAAAGAAATAGATGCTGGAACATATAACACATAAGAGAAACTAAATAACAAAAGAGGAAACAATGCCAAGACACATTACCACAAGAATCCCACAAAAAGCTTCAAAACCCTGGTTTATTTCTGTCAGACCAGGCAGTAACTCCTCAACCAAAAATTGATTCATGCTTATTCCTTCAAGTAGGTCTTCATTATATACATGAGGGAGAGACTGTTCACTTCATCTCCCGATGACTGTTCATATTACTTATTTTTCTATTTACATTATATTCACCCAATCATGAGGATTAGGTGTCAACATTCCCCCCCTTAATCTGAAGGGATGTTGGTGAGTCCAAGCATCATTCTGAATCGTTCAAGCTTTTCTCTTCCAAGCACTTTGGTCAAGATGTCTACAATTTGCTCATTTGTGGAACAATGAAGAAGATGGATTGTTTTGGCCTCAACATGATGTCGAATCAGATGATATTTAGTATTGATGTGCTTCGTTCAATCATGGAACTTTGGTTCTTGGCCAACTTTATTGTAGAGGTATTGTCAATCATGAGTGGAGTTGATTGTACTTGTTTTACCTACAAATCTTCAAGAATTTTCCTGAGCCACACAATTTCTTTTGTTGCTTCAGCTGCTGCCACGTATTCTGCTTCTGTTGTGGAATCTGTTGGAACTGATTGTTTGCGTGATCTCCAGGAGACAGCTCCTGATCCAAGACTCATAGCATATCCTGAAGTAGATACCCCAGTTTCTTTGTCTCCATCGCAGTCTGAATCAGAGTATCCAATCAAGCTGAAGACGTCCACCTGTGTATACTTGATTCCAAAGTCTTGAGTTCCCTTCAAGTACCTTAGAACCCTTTTTGCAACAGACTAATGTCCCTCACAAGGCTTTTGCATAAACCTGGAGAGGATTCCAACAACAAACGAAATGTCTGTTCTCGTAGTAGTTAGGTAGTTGAGACTTCCTACAAGTTGTCTATACTTTGTTGCATCCTCAAATTCTTTTCCTTCAATAGATGTGAGCTTTAAGTTTTGTTCCATTGGATTAGTAAGAGGATTGCATTTTGTCATGCCAAACCTGTTCAACAGATCTCCAATGTATTTCTTTTGAGAAAGAAATATGGACTTTGGATGTTGGGTTACTTCAATGCCAAGATAGTAATGAACATAGCCCAAATCAGTCATTTCAAAACTTTTCCCCAATTCCTTCTTTATGGATGCAATGTAGCTTTCATTGTTCCCTGTCATCAAAAGATCATCTACATATACCACAACATATACAATTGTTTTGCAAGCTTTCTTGACAAATAAATTTGCATCATCAAGATCATAATGTTTGAAATTGAGTTTCAAAAGATGCTCAGTTAGTTTTTCATACTAGGCTCACGGTGCTTGTTTGAGGCCATACAAGGACTTCACAAGTTTTCATACTTTATGTTCATGTCCTTTCATAGCAAATCCTTCAGGCTGAGACATAAAAAAATTCTCTTTTAGATCTCCATTTAAGAAAGCCGTTTTTACATCCATTTGATGGACTTTCCAACCGTTTTGAGCTGCTAGTGCAAAGAGTGTCCGGATGGTAGCCCATTTTGTTGTGGGGGAAAAAGTCTCCTCATAATTGACCCATTCCTTCTGTGAAAAACCTTTTGCCACAAGCCTATCTTTGTGCTTGTCAAGTGAGCCATCAGCTTTATACTTGTTCTTGTAGACCCACTTGCAGCCAATTGGTTTGGTTCCTAATGGAGGATCAACTAGCTTCCAAGTGTCGTTCTTTGTGAGGGCATCATACTCCTTTTGCATCGCTTCTTTCCATTCATCATGAGAAGCAGCTTCTTTGAAGGAAGTTGGTTCAAAATTTGTAGACAAGTTCAATTCACAATCATAAGAAACATCCATATCAACAAGTGAATTAGAGTCATCCACATCAACTCCATTTTTCTGGTTTGAATTTCTAGTTCCTGTCTTTCCAACCTCATCAGGATGAACACTTTCAAGTTTCTTTGTCAGCCACTTTGGTGGACCTTTCTCAGATGGTCCAGGCTGCTCCGTTGATTGAGTTGGGACTGAATCAAGATTGAGTCTCCCAATTCTATCAATCACATCACTTAAAGCATCATCTATTGTTGGACTTTCATGCAGGGGAGAGTGTTCTTCAGAAGAAGATTCCACATGTTGATCTAGTATAGGAATCCTCCCTTCAAGATGTGGAATTTGATTATCAAATTCTTGAAATGATTTTGCTTTTGTGAATCTATCCAAGCGATCAAGTTGCCGCTCAACAACATTGTCAGTTTTGGATGATTCAAGAAAAATTACATCTCTAGATACAACAAACTTTTTATTTACTTCATCATAAAGACGGTATGCTTTGGAGGTGTTTGAATACCCCAAGAAGATTACTTACGACTTCTAGCACCAAGTTTGTTTCTGTGTACCTTTGGTATCAAGGCATAATAGGTGGAAACAAAAACCCTGAGATTCTTTACCGAAGGAACATGTCCATACCACATTTCATAAGGAGTCTTGTTTCTAATATCATTATATGGACATCTATTCTTTATATATGCAGCACATAGAACAGCACAACCCAAAACATTATCTTTACATTCTTGAAGAAGAGCATGGATCGTACCATATTTAAGATTGTCCTATTCATTCTTTTAGCTACACCATTCTGTTGGGGATTATAAGGCACAGTTGTTTGATGTTTGATCCCATGTTGGCGGAGATAGTTTTCAAATTCATTTGATGTGTATTCTTTTCCATTATCAGTGTGAATAGACCCAATATGAGATTGTGCATCATTTTCAATCCATTTAAGAAAATTTTTGAATGTTTGAAAAGCATCAGATTTGTTCTTCAATAAATAAACCCAACACATTCTGGTGTAGTCATTAATAAATGTCATCATATATTTATTTCCATTTGCAGAAGGAACAGGCATTGGACCACATAAATCTGAATGAATGAGTTCAATTTTTCTAAGTGCTCTTGAATGTGAATCATGAAAAGATTGTTTGCTATGCTTTCCTAGGATGCAAGCATCACATTGCTTAAGTTTCCTAGGAATTGTAGGCAAACCAGCAACACCATTTTTCTTCAACAAGCGGAGATTGTCATAGTTCAAATGTCCAAATCTAGCATGCCATAATAAACTTGATGGAAGTGTACCTTCTTCATGATGAGAATTGTATGAAAAATGTTGTGCACGAGCAGAGGTTCCTTGCAGCTTGAGAAGCCTTTCTTCTTCTATTCCCCTCATGACAAGTGAGTGGTCAGATACTTTTCTTACCTCAAGCTTGCCATCAGGCATATGAATGGAGTGACCTTGCTGGCGGATGTGGACCAAGGACAGAAAGTTTCTCTTGAGGTGTGGGAGACATAGAACATGATGCAGAAGAAAGTCTGGAAGATCAGGCAGTTTAAGCCTGATTGTGCGAAGCCCTGATGGCTTGATTTTTGATTGGTCTACAAAGTATATTGCTCCATCAACATTGTTAGTAAATTCTTCAAAAAAATATTTTCTATGAGTCATGTGGCAGGTTGCTCTTGAATCAAGCAACCAATCATTTTTCCAAGAAGCAAGTGAAGCATTAAATAAATCTTCATTTACTCCAATATTACATTGTGCCACAACATAGTGAGCAGATTCAGGTGCTTTACCTTTGTCTGTATCATCAGTTTTACCTTTCTATTGGTTTATTTTCTACTCAATTTTGTCCCATGGTAGCTTGCATGTAGAGGCATCATGTGATCCATTTCTTTTGCAGTGAATGCAGTGCAAATATGCCTTTTCTCCTTGAGAATGTCTGCCCCCCCTGCCTCTGAAATATATTTCTCTTCCTCTTCGACCCCCTCTTCCTCTTGAAGAATCTTGAGTAGGATGCTTTTCTTTATGAGCAAGGCACACAACCTCTTCAGAATATTTAGGGTCTGTCTTCTTTCCAAAAGCTTTCTCTCTTTCAGCAAACTTTTTCACAAGAGAGTCAAAGGTGATATCTTTGAGATTTCCATTTGCTTGCAATGACTCAAGATAATTGAAGTAGGATAAAGTGCCTTGAGAAAAGCAATAAGAGGAATATCCAATTCAACCTTAGTGGATTTGATATCATGCATTATAGACTTTACTTCAGATGCAAGAGCAAGAGGATCATTACTTTACAGTTCAAGAGTGAAGAGTTTAATCATGAGTTGAACAACTTCAAGTGCAGAATGTGAGTCATAGAGTTCTTTCAGCTTTTGTAAGGCTTCAAAGGTAGTTGAAAATGACGAAATATGGCGACTCACCTCTTCATTTACATATGCTGTGATTAATGCATAAGCTTTGTTGTTCTTGTTTTCCTAAATGACGAGCTCTTTGTCTGAGGTAGGCTCTACTAGTCCATTGTCTCCGTCTCCGACACACACTCGTTTCCACAACTCATTGAAAATGAGGGTGTGTTTTATCATCCGGGACCATTCAGGATAGTTCTCCTTGCCAGTGAGAACTATTCCCACCATGGATATTATTGAATGCATTCTGTAAAAAAAATACTTCTACTGATAGAAAAATACTTCTGCCAATATACAGTGAAATTGTAGTTCTCGTGGTAATTTTTTTTTTGTTAAAAATTACAATTCAAAAGGGCATTCTCTCCATATAGGGCTTTGTACTATCTTTGTCTTTAATGAAAATATAAAACATAGATCAGTTATGCATTCTCAAAAGATTTCAAATCTCCTCCTCATCATTTTTCTGCAACGTTCTTGAATTGTTTTACATGAAAAGGCAACAAAGCTATCTGAATTTGGTCTTCACCAATCTAATCTCAACGTATATACCATAAAACTTCAATAGTAAATGCCAACGTTATGTGAAAAAACTTCAATGTGTATGCCAAAAAAACTTCAACATATATACCATCATTCACGCAGCAGACTCAAGCGCCTTTTCACTCGATCTTGCTTCCAACCATTCAGCAAATGTAAACAAAAGGACAATGGTAGACCACATTCAACAAGTTTTGTCACACTAACTGTTGAAACATTTGGAATTACCAAACCTCACAATTCTTCACAACTTTACGTTGGAGACTGCAATTTCACTCTATAATATCTTTGACAATCTAAGCAGAATCAATCATTTTCTGATGGAATACATGCTCCCTCGGTGACTTGGAGATGGGAACCCACATGGATTCCTTGCTGCATTACAATCTCAACTCTGCCAATTCTTTTATTGGCAACTCTATACATGACCTCAACACTGTTGACGACACCTCCACTTCTCAAATAGACTGAATCAGTGATGTCGAGAGGGATGTTGTTACCGGTGATAGCTTAGACAACGGCGATGATTCTAGTTCTGTTGGTTTTGTGCACCAGTCCTATGGAAGTTCTTTGCATCTAGGGTAGGCGAGCAGATAGGCATGATGCCATAGGGATATGGAGGGCAACTGTGCATAGGAGAGCAGAGATATGGGAAACAGTGCATAGAGAGTGAGCAACATATGGAACGTGCTCAGAACAAGATGCAAAGGAACGTTGCTACCAGGTGAGGCCAGTCATTTAAGCAATGTTCAAGAATATGGCCACAAACAATGGCATTTGATTTTCAAACTTCAAAATATCTTCATGTACTGCAAATCCCGGTAGACTTGGTTCAAATAGCTGACAATTGTGCCTGAACAGAAGCACAGCCTAATCATAAATAATTTATTAGCATAAATCCAACTTCACTATCTCATAACTAAGTGAATGTATCTTGTCAATGTTCGGACCAACGTTTAGGCAACGTTTAGGGCCAACATTTAGGCAACATTCAAAAATAAAAACGCATATGATAGACCAGCGTACAGCACATAGCAGCAACAATGGAGGGGACAGAGAGCAGTGGGTAGTGGATAGAGAGCAGTAGGAAAAGGACAGAGAGTAGTGGGTAGATGGGAGTTACAACTATTTTGGGAGCTGGCTCTCATACCATGTCAGACTAGGCAGTAACTCCTCAACCAAAAATTGATTCATGCTTATTCCTTCAGGTAGGTCTTCATTATATACATGAGGTAGAGACTGTTCACTTCAACTCTCAATGACTGTTCATATTAATTATTTATCTATTTACATTATATTCACCCAATCATGAGGATTAGGTGTCAACAATTTCCTTGCGAAACTGCTGATAGAAAATGTTCAGTGAGCCCAACACTTCTACCAAAGTCCAACCTTTACAAATGACTAAGAAATTACATAATATAGGCAAACAAACCACTCATTCTAGCTATCAGGGTTAAATCCATGAGAAGAGGGGTGGTTTCAACCATATCTAAACTAAGAACAGGAATATAGGCAGTGGAACAGCTTGCCTCTAAAACCAAGGAAACCAAATCATTACGACTCAAAACCACTTGGAATTTGATGTATCTACCCTATGAAGTGATTTTCAACCATATTACATCGAATTCATCATTTACCATGCTTAAATTTACCAAGAAATGAATAAAAAGTGATCTCCCAAGAAAACTAAGAAAAATCTGGAAAATCAGGCAAAACTAGCAAAATTCATTTAATGCGCAACGCCAAGATTTAATGCGCAGTGCTTTTTCTAGGCCAATTTTGGATGGCTTCCTTAAGTCCAAATCAGGTACAGGATAGCTTGTTGGAAATCTTATCGAGTCTACTTTCTGGAACAACTTGAATTTCAGAATTTGGAGTTCATTTGCCCCTCCAAAAAAGGATTCTCCCAAGACTGCTTCCTGTGTGGCAAAAAAGTGGCAGAGAGGGCACTTTTTAGGTGTTTTTTTCCCTTTTGGAGACCTAGAACTTGTCCAAAATTCTCAGCCATTTATGAGATTTCATATTTTTCCATGCTGATTCTAAACTTATAACCTTTTTTGCAAGAAAGTATGCCCAACAAAAGCACAGTGCCAGTGGCGCTGCGCACCTATTGAAAAACCTGTTTTTTCCATTAAAAATTTCAAAATTGACAAAAATTTATCCATATTTCTTGAAATTTGGCATGATTGACCCTTGTTAAGTGCTTTGATGAGCCAATGATGTTTCAGCCAAGATCTTGAGTTTATCTTGCTCTTTCTTGTTCCTCAAGACTCTTCTTAGTTTGGCTTTTAGCCTCTTTGTCCTTGCATTACAAATCTGTTTCCTTGATGATCAAATCTTTGACACTCCTTGGATTTTGAGCATCCAAGTCCATGACACTCACCTCTTGTGCCACCTCATGGTACACAAGAACAAAATCCCCATAATCACTGTCCATTGGCTTGATTGACTGTAAATGCTAGTGAGGAAAGAAAGGCAGTGTGGGTGAATGATGAGCATGCAGAGATTTTCAAAAGAAAGGGAATGAGTGGGATGATATAGGGAGATGAGTGAGATTTGATGTGATGTAGGGTTTGAGGGAATAAGGTATGAAGGGGATGACTAGGGTTTTGGGAATTTAGGGAATAGGATTTCAAGGATAGCGTAAAGTTTGTGTATGTGAGGTAGGGTTTGGGAGTTTTATGTGTGGGAAGAGGGTATATGTAGGATAAGGTTTATATGGGGGGTAGGGTTTAGGGATAGTGTAGGGTTTGGGAAATTTGTATGAAGGGATGAGATCTAGGGAAATTTATATGAGGGAATAGGGTTCTAGGGGACAACCAATGGATGAGATATGACAACAATCTATGAATGAGTTGTAAAGTATATGAGAGGGTTTGGTGAAAACTAGGGTTTGGTTTTTGATAAACACAATTACCATAGACTGATGTAAAAAACCCTTTTTCAACAAGAATAATTGTGTTGCTTACTTGTCAAGAGGAAATTTTTGAGAATTGAGGCAAATTGGAGTGATTTGGAAGAGTTTGACAGGTGCGCAACACCCTCACATAGGTGTGCAGCACCGTTTGTATGCGCAGCGTGATCCAGGTGGATGTTGGTGGCCACCCACCGATCCCATTTGGACCCCCACAACTGTCTCTTTCAGCTCTTTCAGTTTCCTAAATTGTAGCACAGTATACTATTTTTAGCAGCTTTTCGGGTCCTGAACTTCCGGAGCCGTTTTGAGGCCCTAAACGACGTTTTTTGGGAATCTGGGGCAACATGGGTCCATGGACCCATGTTGCCTCCCAAAGTGGTAGTACTCGGATAGATCTTCTAACGAGCTATCGTGTGCGTCAAACGGAGATCGTATGCCAAAGTTACGACCCCGGGAAATTGATGTACCAATTTACCCAAACGGGGCCCACAATTTGGTGTTTCATCTTCTAGGGTTAGGTTTCCAGATGTGAAGGGTTTTCCATTGTTTCTCAACAATAAATAGGCCTTCGAGCCTCATTGTAACACAGTTCAGAACAGTTTAGAGGCATGTAGCCGCCACATCTCTTCTCAGAGATAAGCTACCATCGCCCTAGCTGATTTTCTGTTTGTAAGCACATTTTAATATTTTACAGTAATGAAATATTATTTCCGCTGCATCTTTGTATTTATGGTTATCGCATCTCTGTATTTATGGTTATCTCTGTAATCTATTGCGTTCCTGTCTAAATCCGGATCACAGCGCCAGTGTAATTTTACACTGGAAACCTGCCACAGGTGTGTAGCGCCTTTCTATGCGCAGCGCCGGCTGCCAAGTGCACAATGCCTTTTTGCAGACCCCTGTTGGAGGCCTTCCCTGTGTCCAAATTGGGTGCAGGATAGCGCGTTGGAAATCTTATCGAGTCTACTTTCCAGAACCTCTTGAATTTTCTAATTTGTAGGTAACTTGCCCTACCAAAAGTCAAATCTCCCAAGACTGGTCAAAATGTGCAAAATGAGGCTGCCTAAATGCAGAGTGTTGTTACTGTCAACTTGTGAAGGTCTTCCTCAACTCCAAATTGAGCTCATGATAGCTCATTGGAAATATCTTTGTGTCTAGTTATCATTTGACTCATAAAACAAGTCATTTGGCCAACGAATCTAGGAGAAATCTTGATTTTTCCAAGGTCACTTCAGAGGTGCATTAATCCTCCTCAGGCCAATGATGTTTTCAACATTTCTCCCAAACCATGAAAGCTGTGTAAAAATTGAAAGAGGCTTTTCTTCTTGGGTCACTGAGGGAAAAAAAACCTCTCTCACTTTTCCCAAATTCATCGTTTCATGCTCAGAAACATCATTTGAGTAAAACCTATCCCGATGTGTGGAACATGGGATTTGTCGAAATGAAGTGAAATGAAGGGGATAAGGGGCTTCTAAATTCTTGAGAAATTTTTGAGAAGTAGGGAGGGATGTTAGGAAATAGGGGAAAGTGGAATTTCAAAGATTGAGTGAGGGGACGGGGTCCAAAAGGGAGAAACACAGGCTTAGCCTAGAGACTTGTCAAATTGTAGCAAGAAACTAGCGTTTGTGGGAAAATAAGGATTTTGAGGGATATCAGTGATGGGAAGTGTTTAATAAGGTACATTAAGGATAGGGGAAGGTGTATGAGCATCAGGATGCAAGCTTTGTTGATGATTTGACCATACAAGAGAAATTACCTTCAAAACCCTAGGAGAGGGAAATGAGTCTCACCCAAGCACAACTAAAACACGAACAAGGTGTAAAATGACCCATTGGAACCTGAAATGATGATGACATCTCTCTGAATGATGGTACACTCATCTGAATGGTGACATGGACCGACATTTGAACAACTTTGAAAGAAGTGAAAACAAATCCTAAACCTAATACCTAATGACCAAATTTTACTTGAAGACTCACTGAAATGACAAAATTTGACTTTGACATCCTAAAACCACTTTGTAAGAGCATGTTTGATCGCTGGTGGAAGGCTTCAGAGACTGACACTAACATTGGCTCCAATGGGGATGGTAGCTCCTGGGAGGTGCCAAGAACCACAGATCTTTGGGAGAGCAGACCGGTGCTTTATCCATTGGGCAATATGGAGTCAATAACTTCAAACGGTTGAAGAAAATAAGATTTTTCATAGGAAAATGATAATGATAAGGGATTACGTACATCCCTTACGGGGATAAAGAGGAAATAATTCCATGTAGAGTGTTTCAATTTGGAACGAAGATTCAATATTACTGGATCCTTATGGAACATAATATATTACCATGCATGATATGGAAGGAACGCAATAATTGATTCTTAAGCATTACCATTATAGCCCACTTCTCCCCCATACTACGAGTGAAAGGGAAAATGTAAAAACTACCATTAAAGCAGCCCAAGTTATACCGACTATATCCATACGGATCATGTTCTCTAAAAAATAATGATTTCATCATCGAGATGATAAGGGAACTATTAACCATAGTGCAAAGTTGAAGTTGAAATGAATGGTCCACCTTTGCATTCTGAACGTTACTGACGTTCGAGCTGATATGAGAGATCAATAAATCCATTTGTTCATTGACCAACAAGTTACTATAACTAACTCGAGGTTCGTACATTCGCGACGGAATTGGGATCAAATGTACGTAACTCACTATCTATATTGGTAATATGTACCAATACGTAACACCCAAAAACCAATTACTATGAAACTTTGACTCAAGACTCATAGTTGAACTAACTAATTCAAAACTGAAACAAGACTTTCAAGAGCTGAAACTGGACAGTCAGCTGAAACTATCTTGAAATTGACTGAAACAAAAAATTGACTCAAGGCTAAAACACAACTGACAAACTAGAAAATATGCTCAAAATGGAGCTTATTCAATACAACCTACTCTAGCTGTTCCATTCATCACCTGATCAAGTGAAATGAAACAACCAATGCAACCAAGTAAGCATTCTAGCTGTTGTTTGCATTCTCCACAAGTGCTTGCTTATGAACAACAAGAAAGAACTACTGAAAGGCAACTCCCATGAAAACTTGTAACCAGATCCGTTGAATACTATGGATTCTCCATCTGACTCCAAAAACACTGCATAAGGATCTTGAAATTCATGCACACTGGGACTTAGCTCATCTAATGGATTACTTTTCTTCTCCTCGTAACATGAATGCGAACTTTTGTCTGAGCTTTGTGACGAGATGCATGCTGATAATGACAAAGAAACCAGCTGCCAGATCAAGTTTGTATCAATAATTTTTTCAAGCTCACAGCTAACTAATGGAGGACTTTGACTGCAGACATCATCCAACACATCAGCTATTGGATCGTGAAAAACTTGAAAAGACTGTTGCAACCTATTTTCTATTGTTTCTAATGAGATTACATGATTTCCTACAAGCTGCTCATTTGAATATATACTATGCAATTTTCCCTTCAAAAACTGAAATGATTCAAAAAAAATGGTACGGAATCATCTAGCATCATTTGATCATATGGTCCAGCGTCCAAGTCTTCATTTGCAACTTGACAATCAATGGCATTTGGAGACTGCAACTCTAGATATGAAAAGTCTTGAACAAGGATTTCACTGCCCTCAAGATGGTCAAGATCAAAACTTATCGACGGTTGATTTCTGATTGCATGAAAGTTGTCTCTAATCAACTGAAACGAAGCAAAACGAAAAGGAAAAGATCCTTCACTTACTTCAAAATTTGATGCACTTTACTCCTCACTTCCATATTTGATATGCAACAATTGATCATTGTATTTGAGCTGAAAGTGAACTTCCTCCTCCCACAAACTAGCTACTGATTTGTCTGCAAGGGTAACTTCTATTTGGAGAACATAATCATTATCATACTGATCAAACTGAGGCAAATCATCAGTATAAAATACATCATCAAGCATACATGTCATATCAACAGATTTCTCTTCTCCAAGATGATCTACAAAACAATCATTATCAGATATATGACAACTGGGATAAGAAAGAAGAAGTTTTGGATCAGCCTCTTGTTCTTCTTCAATCAAAAAGCCACGGTCTTAAACATCATAATCATTCCTTGTGGTGATCTTTTGCATCATCTCTTCTACTGCACTTACCAAAACGTCGAGCTCTACCTAAAAAGATGTCAATTCCCCTGGATCTATGTTCTTCCTCTCTTTTTCCTTCAACTTTGCCCTTCTAATCAGCAAATGAGCCTCTACATCTACTGCACTAGTCTGCATCTCTTCAAGTGTTGCAAGGTTCCTTTCCCTCAGTTGAAACTCCATTTCCGGATCAAAGGCTTCCGAGTAGTGCAAGAGAGTGGATCCAGGAGGAGGCCTTATATTAACCAGCATCGAAAAATAGACGATCATCACAAAATTCAGAAGAAGAGTCTCGATCAAGATCAAAGGCATGCGAATATTTTGTATTCACAATCTTCAAAGGGAAAGAATCAAATGTGGGTCTGGGATCTTTTCTCAAACACAGTATACTTCGTAAAGCCTTCTTAACATTCTCGGGAAACGAGAAGAAATAATTTATAACAAAGAACATAATGTCTTGGATGAAAATTCCAACTTGAATACCTGGTCTTTCCATATTGTCCTTTCATGTTTCTACTGGTCAGGTTCATCCTCCAGTGGAGTCCTTGGATCTGATGTCGAAACTGATTTGGAGTCACTAGGTGAATGATTTCAGCCTTGTTGTGTCTGATCGTTGTTCACCATCAACAATCAGATCTAAACTGGATTACATTTTGCTGAGAAACATAAAACTATGTTCCCTAGTATGGTCTCCACTATGTTAGAGCCTAAATCTACCTCAGGCTGAGAGAAGGCAGGTCTAGGGTAACATCAAACCATGCTTAACCTGGTAGCTAGCCCTACCAGGTCGGGCGAGGGCTCTCTCCTTGTCAATCTCACTTAGGATGCTGGAAATTAGGGCTTGACATGACTGAAAATGAATGTTGATTTTAGGCTAGGTATAGTAGATTAGGGTTTATAGTTTGATTTTAGGTTTTGGTTGCTGGATCAATTGGAGAAGGCAACTTTAGGTCCGAGAAATCAACTCAAATTTGCAGGATGTTCTGTGGGGTGAGGTAGGTAGGTGTTTTGGCACTTGGAATTGAGTGTGATGGTAAGTCTAAGACTAGTTAGGAGTTGAGGAGGGCATGCAAAGTTCATGAGTCCTCCTCAAACAGCTGAAAACATTAAAAACTAAATGTGTTCCCAAGGTAGAGCACTGATATCAATGGTTTCCACCTATCTATCTTGATTCATTTAGTTAAGAAGAAAGAAATAGATGGTGGCACATATAACACATAGGAGAAACTAAATAACAAAAGAAGAAATAATGCCAAGACACATTACCACAAGAATCCCACAAAAAGCTGCAAAACCCTGGTTTATTTCCTTGCCAAACTGCTGATACAAAATGTTCAGTGAGCTCAACACTTCTACCAAAGTCCAACCTTTACAAATGACTAAGAAATTACATAATATAGGGAAAGAAACCACTCATGATGGCTATCAGGGTTGAATCCATGAGAAGAGGGGTGGTTTCAACCATATCTAAACTAAGAACATGAATATAGGCAGTGGAACAACTTGCCTCTAAAACCAAGGAAACCAATTCATTACAGCTCAAAACCACTTGGAATTTGATGTATCTACCCTATGAAGTGATTTTCAACCACATTACATCGAATTCATCATTTACCATGCTTACATTTACCAAGAAATGAAGAAAAAGTGATCTTCCAAGAAAACTAAGAAAAATCTGGAAAATCAAGCAAAACTGGCAAAATTCATTTAATGCGCAGCGCCAAGATTTTAATGCGCAGAGATTTTTCTAGGCCAATTTTGGAAGGCTTCTTGGAGTCAAAATCAAGTGTAGGATATCTCTTTGGAAAGCTTATCGAGTCTACTTTTTGGAACAACTTGAATTTCTGAATTTGGAATCCATTTGCCCATCCAAAAATTGATTCTCCCAAGACTGCTTCCTGTGTGGCAAAAAAGTGGCGGAGAGGGCACTTTTTAGGTGTTTTTTTCCCTTTTGGAGACCTAGAACTTGTCCAAAATTCTCAACCATTTCTGAGCTTTCATATATTTCCATGCTGATTCCAAAGATATAAACTTGTTTGCAAGAAAGTATCCCCAACAAAAGCGCAGCACCAGTGGCGTTGTGCACCTATTGAAAAAGCTTGTTTTTTGCATTAAAAATTTCAAAATTGACAAAAATTTCTCCATATTTCTTGAAATTTGGCATCATTGACTCTTGTTAAGTGCTTTGATCAGCCACTAATGTTTCAGCCAAGATCTCGAGTTAATATTTCTCTTTCTTGTTCCTCAAGACTCTTCTTAGTTTGGCTTTTAGCCTCCTTTTCCTTGCATTACAAATCTATTTCCTTGATGATCAAATCTTTGACACTCCTTGAATTTTGAGCATCAAATTCCATGACACTCACCACTTGTGCCACCTCATGGTCCACAAGGACAAAATCTGCATAATCACTGTCCATTGGCTTGATTGACTGTAAGTGCTAGTGAGGGAAGAAAGGTAGTGTGGGTGAATGATGAGTATGTAGAGATTTTCAAAAGAAAGGGAATGAGTGGGATGAGACAGGGAGATGAGTGAGATTTGATGTGATGTAGGGTTTGAGGGAAGAGGGTATGAAGGGAATGACTAGGGTTTTGGGAATTTAGGGAATAGGATTTCAGGGATAGTGTAAAGTTTGTGTATGTGAGGTAGGGTTTGGGAGTTTTATGTGTGCGAAGAGGGTATATGTAGGATAGGGTTTATATGAGGGGTAGGGTTTAGGGATAGTGTAGGGTTTGGGAAATTTGTATGAAGGGATGAGATCTAGGGAAATATATATGAGGGAATAGGGTTTTAGGGGGACAACCAATGGATGAGGTATGACAACAATCTATGAATGAGCTGTAAAGTATATGAGAGGGTTTGGTTTTTGATAAACACAATTACCATAGACTGATGCAAAAAACCCTTTTTCAACAAGAATTATTGTGTTACTTACTTGTCAAGAGGTGAATTTGGAGAATTGAGGCCAATTGGAGTGATTTGGAAGAGTTTGAAAGGTGTGCAGCACCCTCACACAGGTGCGCAACGCCTTTTGTATGCACAGCGCCAGTGTAATTTTACACTGGAAACCTGCCACAGGTGTGCAGCACCAGTTGCCAGGTGCGCAACGACTTTTTTCATACCACTTTTAGAGGCCTTCCCTGTGTCCAAATTGGGTATGGGATAGCTCGTTGGAAATATTATCGAGTCTACTTTCCAGAAAATCTTGAATTTTCCAATTTGGAGGTCATTTTCCCTATCAAAAGTGAAATCTCCCAAGACTGGTCAAAATGTGAAAAATGAGGCTGCCTAAATGTAGAGTGCTATTGCAGTCAACTTATGAAGGTCTTTCTCAACTCCAAATTGAGCTCATGATAGCTCATTTGAAATCTCTTTGTGTCTAGTTATCATTTGACTCATCAAGAAAGTCATTTGGCCAACCAAGCTAGGAGAAATCTTGATTTTCCCAAGGTCACTTCAGAGGTGCATTAATCCTCCTGAGGCCAATGATGTTTTCAACATTTCTCCCAAACTATGAAAGATGTGTAAAAACGGAAAGAGGCTTTTCTTCTTGGGTCATTGAGGGAAAAAAATCTCTCTCACATTTTCCAAATTCATCTTTTCATGCTCTGAAACATCATTTGAGTAAAACCTATCCCAATGTGTGGAACAGGGGATTTGTCGAAATGAAGTGAAATGAAGGTGATAAGGGGCTTCTAAATTCTTGAGAAAATTTTTAGAAGTAGGGAGGGATGTTAGGAAATAGGGAAAAGTGGAATTTCAAAGATTGAGTGAGGGGAAGGGGTCCAAAAAGGAAAAACACAGGCTTAGCCTAGAAAATTGTCAAATTGTAGCAAGAAACTAGGGTTTGTGGGAAAATGGGGAATTTGAGGGATATCAGTGATGGGAAGTGTTTAATAAGGTACATTAAGGATAGGGGAAGGTGTATGAGCATCAGGATGCAAGCTTTGTTGATGATTTGACCATACAAGGAAATTACCTTCAAAACCCTAGGAGAGGGAAACGAGTCTCACCCAAGCACAACTGAAACATGAACAAGGTGTAAAATGACCCATTGGAACCTGAAATGATGATGAAAACTCTCTGAATGATGGTACAATAATCTGAATGGTGACATGGACTGACATTTGGACAACTTTTAAAGAAGTGAAAACAAATCCTAAACCTAATACCTAATGACCAAATTTTACTTGAAGACTCACTGAAATGACAAAATTTGACTTTGACATCCTAAAACCACTTTGTAAGAGCATGCTTGATTGTTGGTGGAAGGATTCAAAGAATGACACTAACAGTTTCAAACTTTGCTTCTCCAGGCACAAGTGTCTTAACTGCGCATGAATCTGCTGAACTCCCAGGTTAGGTTCTTGTATCGGGGTCTCGTGCAATCTCATTACGACCTCCAAGGCCTCGGCTTGAGTGGTTAGCCTTTGTTGCAACAACGTGTTCTGTGGATGCGGCGTTAATGATGCTACAAACCAATTTTGGTGTTGCCCATATGTAAATGTCATATTTGCTTTGCGAATTGTGCACTTCAATCTTTGATCTAACTCCCATGGGGTTTCGCCTAGTAGCATTGTGATTTCCTTGAACCCAATGATTGACTATGCCTCTGACTTCGGCCTACTAAATTATTTGTTTAGCACCGCTTGAATATTCGTGATCCCCACATTCGGATTGTCATTGGAATTCTTAATGTACTAGGTCAGTGCGCGATCCTGTAGAGCGCTAACTAATGTTGCCTTCTTTATATTGTCATCCATGACTCCCTATGCTTCCCATACAACTTTTATCACAAACCAAAATTGGTCCGGATTTTCATTCCCTACTCCCTTTAACACTGGTAGCTTTATTGCACTCGCCATACTGCTTCGTGGTGGTGGCGGGGTTGGTATGGGCGAAGACAAGGGTGAAAATGGTGATACTCAAGGTGGCGTTGGTGGAGTTGGTATGTGCGGTATTCTCTGTCTTATCAGATTGATCACACTTCTTGGCGAGACTTTTGTGAGCTCTGCTTCACCCCCTCGTGGAGGTGAAATCAAGGGGCTAGTTTTTGGTTCTGCACTACCCTCGTTTCTGTAGATTTTCCCACTTTGCGTAGCCACAAACATCAATTTATTTGCATAACCCACTTTTCACACAATAGAATTTTAATCCAAGTGTTTAAAGACTTAATGTACTTACCTCGCGGTCCTTTGAGGAAGCGTCATTCTGCCTCTCTATAACTGACTGAAGTATCTACTGCAAATTCAGTGATGAATCCTCCAATGATTTGATCGAGCCAATGATTGACAGCGCACACAATCTTATCCTCCGATGCTTCGAGTCTGTGTACCAATTCTGGAGTCCACACAATCGTTTTGTCAAGTTTACACCTTCCTTGGCTATCTGCTAGCTTCACGATCCACTCATACAACTCAGTGGGGAAGGACACAAAGAAAATTTCATAGATTCCTATTTTCCTACGCCGCGAACTCATGAATCTTCCTGTCCAACCAATCTTCAATTCCTTTCTTTGTCAGATTCCAGTGATACGACATCAGACATCTCTTATGTAGATCTTGGTCCCAACAACAGAACTATTTGTTGGCTTGTTGGGGCCTGACCTACGTTTTGAGTTAGTTAGCCAAACAAATCCTGGTACTACTAGCCCTTTTGGTAACAGTTCGTGGAGCGCGGACTCAGGTCTCACCTGAAGTAGTATGCGATGGTGCTAGAACTAGGTTTCCACACCCTTGAGATGTCTGAGAGGTTCGACTGGCCTCACTGGGTGTCCCTATGTGTAGGTTACCTCACGGCCTTCTTTGTCCCTTACGCCCTGATATACTATCTTCGGGCAGCCATAACCAGGGACTGTGGAGTTTTCGCGCTGCTAGAGCCACACTCTGGGCTATTACCCATGTCCTTTCTTGTCTTCTTATACCAGTTAATTACCTTTGTGTATTTGGATGCCTTATGTTATAATTTGTTATATAAAACATTCAAATAAGCTCGCGCAACATATAAATAGTATATTTGAAAATTATACCCAAACATATATTGAAACATGAAAATATGCACAGAAATATGGTAAACCTTCCCTTTATTGATTCTTCCAACTGTTACGGACTCTTCTTGCCCTACGCACTCAGCTGCAGGGGTCTGCGCACTCAGTTGCAAACTACTAGGCCTTTGCGCACTCAGCTGCAGAGCCTTCTCCTACTCTATGACTCCAAGACTCACCCTACACTTAGACTCAATTCATTCCCTTTCCCATTCAGTATTCTTCTTCTTTACAACTTAGAGCCTCGCTCTATTTATACAATCCCATGGTCCACGGACCATGGGTAGGTCTATAAAGCCGACATTACATTACAAAAACTAGGATGGAAAACTTTGTGACTCTATTGTAATTTTGTGCCCCGTGTCCGCAATTCGCGGAGATTTTACAAAAAGATTCGGTCAAAACTGTCTTGGGGGGATTCCATGCCCAACATTCGACAATTTCAACAATTTCATGGAAGCTTCTGACATCTTTGAGCATTTTCCTTCAGTGCACTCGAACCTTGCAAATCGAGGTCTTTGCTCCACCTCCAATGGTTGAGTTATGCCTTTGATATTAACACCAAGTCCTTCTTCTTCCTTGTACTTGTTCTAGGTAAGGAGTCTCATGTTTGTCCCTGTAATGGGTATGTCCATAGTTCCAACAAAAAATATACCATGTGAAGATGAAACTGAAGAGAAATCAAAATATTTTACCTCCACTGTCAATTTGGAAAGAACTGATGAGTGCTTCTCATCATCTGTCATTGGTGGTTCACTGGATGTTTTGGTGCATTCGCTAACCTCCTTCCTAACATACCCAAGTCCTTCTTGATGGGGTAATTCCTATACTTTGATGGGGTTTATGATGTCCTAACCATTAATGTCAAGGCCCTTCCCCTCATACCCCATTCTCCTTAAGAGTTTGGAGCTGATTATTGTGGTATGGTTTTGAAAAACAACGAAATCATCATTAGGAAACATACATGGAGTTGAATAATTTCATTTTACCTCATTGGGGTCACGCTAAAGCTTTTCCAAGGCCTCATCCTTAGCTTGTAGCTAGCCTAGTAACCTCTATTTATCCTCTTTCTCTTCCTGTAGTAACCTCCTTAATTTAGCAAGTTCTACTTGAAGACTCTGGTAATTACGCTTCAACTCTTCTAGGGCCTCATCTATGGTTTGCAACTGAATCTGCAATCACTGCTTCTCCTCTTTCTCTCCTCACAGTAGCCTTCTTAATTCAGCATTGTCTTCTTGAAGTCTCTGGTTAGTCTCCTCATTCGAGGAAGGCGATGAATAAGATGCATAATCACTAGAAGATGTGCATGATGCATCAATCTCTGATTTCTTTGTCTCCTCCTCTCTCCTCTTCTCATACATGTTATACATTATTTCCACCATTTTAGCCATTTGCAAGAAAGTTTCGTGCATTTCTTTATCATTCTCCATGGCTTCACAGTCGGTCATTCACACTCTCAATTCTTAACAACAACAAGATCGCTTCTCTTCCTAACAAGCTTCAACATCCGCCATGTCTCCTCTTCGTGATGCACGCCTTCTGAGACTTATTTCTGGCTATCATACTCATGCAATTCACACCAACTAAGCCCTACTCTAATACCACTTGATCTATGATTTTTTTGCGTATAGATAAATCAGAATCACATGTAATAGAGCACTTAAAAACCATATAAATATACACATATAAAATGAAAAAATACATAATCATGCATGAGATCAATACACAGAGATTTGATTACAGAGTTCATCCAATTTGGACTACATCTTGAGCCCTGCTCAGTAGTGGGGAGGCCTTCATTCATCAAATGGCATGAAAAGAGAAGAAGTACCTGCATATTTTACATAAACACCCTTATACCTCCAATCTGGAAGATAGATGGAAAATGGAGATCCTAGCTGTAGAAACAAACAATACCACTAAAATCCTAGCCAACAATCATGCAAAATCGCCTATCTGAACACCCAATTTGGAGAAATGAAGCTTCTGCAGCTTCTCGGAACCTTCTGATTTCTGAAGTGAGGTTCCAGCCACCTGCCAGGAGCAGGTGTTGCCGCTCTCTGCTACTCTCCCCTCTATCACTATGCAGATAGCCCAATTTATATTATGGTGGGAAAATTCCTTCATAAACCGGGTAATTTCAAAAAATGACAAGTTTAGCAAGTGGTTCGTTTCAACAATCAACATATTAGTCTGAAGACAACTCACGGTTGTTGCAAACAAAGGATCTCTGGCCTAGAATAGTATGCAGGTAAAAAACCTATCATACATGGAAAAACCTCCGTCGAAAACAGTTCACAGATCGTTTCACATTGAATCCATTAATCCGACGGAATAATATAAAGAATTGACACTTTATTCATTAACCAGTGGAATAATATAAAGAATCGGCGTATTTCCTCGAACTCGACAGCTTTTATCAACGACGACCATAATCTATCGACACCATAAATCACAATTGGAGAACCAAGTGAGATTCTCCATAATGGTTGCTGCACTATGTGATGGGCGACATGCGAACAACAGACTCGACGAAACTATTAACTGCAACCCATAAGCGTATCACATCCGAGATCCATCGCAATTCACAATTGGTGGAGCCAGGGGGTAACATATATATGGGACTCTACGCTGTGTGATATGCGATTGTGATATCGCAATCACAACCCTGACTACCAGGGGTTGATTCTATAACCATTGTTCCTTGTGATCTGCGATTGTGATCATCGCATCACAACCCGGTACGCTAGGGGCCGATATCTTTAATGATATGCTCACTTTGATATGTGATTATGATATTGCAATTGCAACTTGGTCATGCTAGGGGGTCGATTCGAGAACCTCTGACTTTTACGATCTATGAAATGCGAGGCTAATGGTAGCCTACCACTTGGCGCTTCCCAATTCGCTGTGGTTCTGTCACATCATCTTCTTCTTCCATATGCCCAAGTCAAATGTAAACTTTGACTTGCTCTAACTTCTTCATATGAGCTCGAATTCGAGTGTCATTTGCATCGTAGGAATCAGGATGATAAACATTTCGATCTGATGCTAAGTTTATCCAGATTCCACCACTTTTATTTTTGATCCTTCTTACCATGCCACTGGTACTTTTAAGAGATCCACTTGGATCAATCCTCCTAGATCCATCCTCCTTGATCCTCCTAGATCATTCCTAGGAGGCATTTTCCTCCATACACTCCTTATCCTCTAGTAAGTGAGAAACTTGTTGCTATAATTTTCCCATTAGCTAAGCAAATGCTACAAGTTGGTACTCCACTCTATTCGAGTCCTCTTCCTATAGTTCCTCCATTTCCAGGAATTGTTTCTAGTCCTGAACATCCTACATTTATCGATCAACTTGGTTTGGTATTAACTCAAATCCAAAGTCTCAAACTGTCCCAATTATGCCTAGGTTCCTACTTTCCAATCTATTCAATTTGTACCTCAACCTGCCCAAGTTGCACCTCAAGTGAGTCAACATGTTCAAGTTGTATCCCAAATAAAAAATACTCCAACGATATCTAGGATTTATCAAATCACATCTCTTAATTTTAGGTTAAATTTCTTGAGCAATTGCAATTCTATCACCATATTTCTACATGCCAAAATACCAAACTGAATCATTGTAAGCCAATGCCACTAAATACCAATATGATTAATTGAATCATTGAAGGATTAAACTACTAAATCCTGAAGAAAACCAATCACTGAATAACCAATTGTGAATCACAAATGAATACATTGTAACCAGACCAATTTCAATGTGCCAAGAATAAAAAATACAAATCACTGAATACATCAAACTAGAACAATCCTTCTAATAACTTTGTTTTGCCAAATCATATTAATATAGTCAAGTTCCAAGACCTTATAGTCAACAATCCAATACAATCATCTATCAACCCAATATTCTCAACTCAAGTCAATACCCTATCAAATTTCATTTCAAACTATCAAGGTTCATGCACTATGTCAAACATCCAAGCCAAAACTGCTCATTAAGTCAAGCCAATATTCCCTTGAAACTTTTACCACAAAATGTTAGATCATGCTCATAGATCTAGAAGATGAGAATGAATAGTAGAAAGCATAAAGTATCCATGCCCAACAATATGTTTCGAAAATCATGTATCATTATCTCATCAATTATCAACAAACCATACCATTGATCTAGGATATAACTGGAAGCGCTACTATTACTACATACTAAGGAGAAACCATGACATAAGTTTATAGTTTTAGATTTTTTTTGTAAACGACAATAACTTTTGCCAAAATCATTACAAACCACCTTTCAGTATGTCACACAAGTATGTCATAATACGTTAAATCATGCAAGCTCTGCCAAAATCATTGAGCTCTCAAAAGAAATATGTAGCATATGCAGAACATACTAATGGATATCTACATACAAACAAGGATTGAACCATACTCTTTGTTATCAAAAGGAAGAATCAAAACACATATCTTTATATACTTTCATATCGATATGTGGTTACTTCTAGAATGATCTATCAATCATATAGAGCACATACAAACTCTAACGCTAGCTCAAGAAACCAAGACCAAACATATCAAGGAACAATATTGAAATCTGATCTCTGATCATATACCCTATCAATGCAATAAAAAATAACTGAAACATTGTATCATAGCCTTACATATATTTTCAATAGATCCATAATAAATTGAAGACAATCCATACTAATATTTGCATGAAACAATGCCAGATCTTTGCAACATTAGTCATAACTCTCTATCTATGCATACCCATATCATCAGTTTTAATATAAGTATATTCTTCAACATTTTCAAATCAATAAAAGGACAAGTCATTAGCCTCTGCAACATAAATATATTTATTTCCAAACATAGTGCACAATAGAGACCCTTGTCTTTATAATCCTATCTCTAAAATCACTGCATATTCATCTCAAAACCCCACAATATAGTTATCACTTTGTCTATCCTCAGTCACTACATTATCTAGATGAAAAAATATAACCATTGCTCCATTTTTTATCAACCCTGGTCCCCTCTACAACATACATATCTCTGCATGCAAAGGTTAAGCTACTACTGCCACAAAATCCAAACATCATCTGTATATACTACGATCTGAAAAAATGAGGACAAAAGAGTTTCATAAAATGTATAGATATGACACATATTTTTTTCATTTCACCTACATAAAATAGGTTATAACATAGATCTCTAATTCCCAATCATATCCATATCTTCAAGTACACAAATATGACCTTCCTCTTGCTCCTGGTAAGCACTTGCATCAAAGATTTATCACAAGGATTTCATCTATTGCTCACTAATTGCTCTAGATCAATTTCCTTATATAGCTTTCAATCCTTCCAATGCCTCAAGGAAAAAACTATTGAATTGTGATTACCATAGGAACAAATACCATTGTAAATATTTGACCAAATAAACACAACCTCACGCACAAAGTTGAATGAGAAAAACCTTGGTTTCGTGCACAAAACTTTGGTGTTTTCATCTACATGCTTGGCCGCTCCCACAAGGAACCTTCCATGTGGTTGGGAGGCCTATTAGTTGCACCCATAGGCATAATTTCATGTTTTTGGGGCTTTTTAGATGCACTCTTAAGCCTCCTTCCCTGTAACTCGGTTTCAGACTAGGTAAAATTATTTTCTTGGTCCAAAACTTGCCCAATCATTTGCTAGATGTTCTTTAACACTTACTCATGCCTATGAAGGCTTATCAAATATTTTTAGGCCTCATGTACCTTTTCCTTTACTGATATTATGTACTTTATAATTGTTAACAAGCAATCCATTCATGCAAATTGTGATGACATTTCAATCATGCACTATGTACTATGATCAACTATGCTAATTTATTCAGAGCATGAAGAGATATAAGAGATGAACAAGCGATCAAATATAATCCTATATGTAGACATATTTATAACCATAAAAACCTATTAATTAAGTACATCAATCTTGCACTATATATATGCACAAAAATCCATGAAAGTGTCAATCATCAAGATAAGGTAGACATCAGAGTAGGTTGTCGTCAAGGACAAATCCAAATCCATAATGCCAACAAAAGAAACCTATCCATAGCATTGAAATCAATATGCCTCACGTTTGATGAGGAAAGTGAATGGGAAGAATCATGAATTTGTTGGGAATACCATCACAGGTTGATTGTACTCATAATTCCATTTCCAATGATAGGTGGAATTCCACGTAACTCCTCACGATTGAGGAGATATGCCTTCTCAAAGATCAAGCCCCAAAAATTAGTCATGGTGCCCAAAATGAATGATAAAAGGATGCTTTATGTTTGGTAAAAATTTGGCATAACGTAATTCATAGCTATTCCTTATGGATCTTCAGTATTGATAAAGTTAGCCCTCAGAAAGGAATTTTTCATATTTTGAAAATGATGTAAAGGAGGATTAATTTCAACCCCCAAAAACATGATGTATATTGTTGAAATACAAGTTTTCTTCTCAAGAAAATTTGAATTTATGGGATAGGTTGGGTCCTTGCTTTAAGGCATGATTGCCCCATTTTCATGTCCCTTCATCAAGTATAAATTTGGGCCTTGGTTCCCCTCAAAGGAATTCAATTTAATGCTCATCCCTAGAAAATTTCATTTGATATTTCTAAGGCCAATGTAGTCATGCTAATGTGAGAATTAGGACGATTTCTTTAAGGATTTCTCAGTTTGAATTTTTTAATCCTTTTGTGGTCATTTTTATTAGACAACGACCACAATTCTAAGGTTAGTTTGGACCCCTACTGAGGCATTTTCTTTCAACCATCCTAAGGAAATGTTTTGGACCTATCCTAAGGAAAATATGTGCCATATTTCGGTCCTCTTTTGAGGAAGCTTTTTCCCCCTCTAAAGTAGGGAAAAAAGAGTTCCTAAGGAATCTTAAGGAAATTTTCGAAGTTGTTGTGAGCCATTTTAAACTGAATTTAGACCATGTGTGTGTTTATTTCGACCATCTTTATGAGGCTTGTTTCAACCATATCTGAGACTGTTGAAAGGCCGATACTAAGGCTAGTTATGGGCCACAAGTCAACTAGTTATTAGGCCTATATTTGGTCTAAGTTGAAGCATGATTTTAGACCTCTTCTGAGCCAACTTTGAAGCTTATTTTCAGACCTATTTGAGTTAGAAGAAAAAGGCATACAATTGATTATCTATAATAGATGTGAGGACATATTTTAACTGTAATTTTTGGATTTTCTAAAGGTCATTCTAATCCTAAGAAAGAGGCCACATTATTTCCATATTAGGCCACAATATAATTTAATGATTTGAATTTGAGTTTGAGGATTATCTAGCTCAGATTATAGTGATCCTAAGAGGCATATCAAGATTGAGTTTGGCAGCAGAAAAGAAGAAAGTTAAGGTCGTAGTTAAAGGGACTAAGATAATATTAAGGTTTGTTTGAAAAGGCATATTAAGGGCTAATAACATTTTTTATTGATCCTATTATATTACTTGATTACTGGAGGAAGTGTAAATCCAAATCATCCAAAATTGTTGATGTTGGGTGTTGAGCTTGATTATATTCCTTATTCATAGGTTTTGTTTCAATCGTGTCTGGATCTTAGTCTTTAATGGGGGCCACGGGGATTCCCCCCCCACTAGTGCTACAATAGGGTCCAAGTGGGTTGGCATAATGCTTTTGAGTCCCCCGTCTCAGCAAGGGTTTGGGGGCAACACCCCAAAAAGAAAAACTTTTGAGAAAAATTCCTTGTAAAAATATTGTAATTTCGTAGCCAATTTGGACCATTCATTAGGCGTAAGATCTGATTGTAGAAGTTGTTTTAATTTATGGTTTCTTTCCCTAGAAGGAAACCCTCAGTTTATATGAGGGAATTGTATTTTGAATGTGTATTATTCTGTGAGAAAACGAGAGGAGACTGTGTGTGAGCGAAGAGGAAGCTACATCGTATTTTTTGTAGGTTGTATCCCTTTAGATTGTTGGATAATATAAAAGGAAGGATTGGCTATTTCTCCATGGATGTATCTAAAATTGGATGAACAACATATATCTATGTATCTCTTGTTTTATGCTCTCTTTTTTCCAATATTTTCGTTTCATTAATATATTATTTAATTTCTAACAAGCAGTATTAGAGTCAAAGGTCCATTTGGTTGATAAACTCACAGGAAAGAAGAGTTCATGGTTTGAGTGGGAGAAATGGAGGAAGATGGTAGGTTTAGGGTAGAGAAACTCAACAGAAAAAATTTCCAGCTATGAAGATGTAAATGGAGGATTATTTGTATCCAAAATATCGTTACCTACCATTGAGTGGAATAGAAAAGAAGTTGACAAGTATGATGGACGAAGAATGGGATATTATCAATAGAAAGGCACTAGGAACAATATGATTGTGCCTGAGAGTGTTGGTGACCTTCAACATTTCAAAGGAAACTACAACGGAAGATATAATGAAGGAATTGGCCAAACTATATGAAAAACCTGCATCCTTAAACAAGGTATTTCTTATGATGCATTTATGTAATATGAATATTTCAGAAGGTGGATATGTTGTTGATCATTCAAATGAATTTAACACGGTTACCAATTACTTAAGTTATGTAGGGGTAATTTTTGATGATGAATTTAGGTATATGTTGTTTCTATGCTAATTTCCATAAAGTTAGAATGCATTAATCATGTTTATTAGTTATTCTTTCTCTGGATCTAATATTTTAAAGTTTGATGATGTTGTTGGTGCTATACTTAACAAGGATATACAATGGAAAAGCTCAAGTGAGACATTAGGTAATTCTTTGACTACAAAGACTAGGAGAAGAAAACTAGAGAGAGGAAAGAGCTCAAGATATCACAGTAATTCAAGGAAAGGCAGATCCAAATCCAGATTGGAAATAGTGTGCAATATGGGAAGAAAGAACACCTGAAGAAAGATTGTAAATCTCGAAAGGGAAAAGAAGGAGATGGAAAACAAGAGAACAATCAAGAATGAAAGTAATGGGTGTTGTGTGCAAGATGCTTTGATTATTTCATTAGAAAATATTATTGATGCATAAGTGGTAGATTTAGGGGCTTCATTCCATATGACACCCCATAAGAAACATTTGCATGACTATATTGAAGGATATTTTGGACAGGTTCGTCTAGGTGATGACAAACCCTGTAAAAGTATTGGAATAGGTAAGGTACTTACAAAAAAGAAGAAGCTACCAATGGTAATTAAAAGAGGTAAGGCATGTTCCAAATCTAAAGAAAAATCTAATTTCTACAAGGTAGTTGGGAAGTGAATTTTGTGTAACTACATTTACAGATAAGACCTGGAGGGTTTCTAAGTGATCCCTGGTAATAGCAAAAATAAATAAGGTTGGTGCATTGTATTTATGAAATGGTATATTTTAATATACTAATGTTTTGACATCCACGGGAGAATATACTACATCGTGGAATCATAAGTTTGGTCATATGAATGAGAAGGGGATGTCGATTCTTCACTCAAGAAATTTGTTGCCAGGATTGAAGCATGTTGATTTGGATTTTTGTGAGAATTTTGTTTATGGAAATCAAAAGAGAGTTAGATTTCTCAAAGTTGGGAAATTAAAGAAGAGTGAAAAATTAGAGCTTTTGCATACACATTTATGGGGACCAACTCATAGATCATCTCTCGGTGGCTCTCATTATTATGTTACTTTTATTGATGATGCAACTATGAAAACTTGGGTTTATTGTATTCAAAATAAATATGATGTCTTGGAAACTTTTAAGAAAATGGAAATCTTTGGTTGAAAATGAGACAAGAAAGAAGTTGAAGTGTCCTAGATCAGATAATGGAGGTGAATACTACAACAAGGAGTTTAATACTTATTGTTCATACCATGGAATTCTTAGAGAGAATAAAATTCCAAGAACACCACAAGAAAATGGTGTTTCAAAAAGGATGAGCAAGACTATCATGGAGTGTGCAAGGTGTATGAGATTTCATGCAAGATCACCCTTACAAATTTTGGGCAAATGTTGTAGATATTTTTGTTTATCTAATAAATAGAGGGCCTTCAAGTTCCTTGGATGGTCATATTCCAAAGGAGGCATGGATAGGTAAGAAGGTAAACTACTCATTTCTAAATACTTTTGGTTGTGAAGCGCTTGTCCACATTAATAGAGAAAAAAAAAACAAATCTTGAAGGAAAATCAAATAAGTGTACCTTTATTGGATATGGTGTTAATGATTTTGGTTATGACTTATATGATTATGAAAACCATAAAATCATTAGGAGTTGACATGTGGTATTCAATGAAAGGGTCATGTACAAAGATCAGTTGCGGGGAAAGAAAAAGGAAATGGAAAACAAAAAATACACAATGCTTGATGAGATCACAGAAAAACAAAAGTTAAAAGTGCTAGAAAATCATAATGATCAGTAGAAAGAACAAAAACAACAACAAACACCTAAATATCCTGCAACTAATGTTAGAACATCCACCAAGTTAAGTAGACCCCCTAAATGATACCCTCCTTCATTATATTATGTATTGTTGATTGATTCTAGTGCACTAGAAGGATATGAAGAAGCAATGTAGGTAGAAACCAGGAAGAAGTAGGAGCAAGCCTTGAAAGAGGGGATGGATGCCTTGGTACATAACCAAACTTGGGACTTAGTTAGGTTTCCTATAGGTAAAACAACGGCGGAGAATAAATGGGTTTACAGGTTGAAGGAAGAGGACGGAGGAGAATATAGGTATAAGGCTAGAATTGTTGTGAAGGGGTATGCACAAAACAAAGCTATAGAATTTGGTGAAATATTTTCTCTTGTTGTAAAAATGAATTCAATTAGAACTATTTTAAGTATAGTGGCAATAGAAGATTTGCATCTTGAACCGTTAGATGTAAAGAGAGCCTTTCTCTATGGGGATTTAGAGGAAGAGATTTGTATGCCACAACCATAAGGGTATGAGATCAAAGGAAAGGAGAAATTAGTTTGCAACTTGAAGAAGTGTTTGTATGGCTTGAAACAAGATCCAAGGAAATGGCCTCTAAAATTTGACAAGTTTAAAAATGTCTAAACAAGGTTATACTAGATGTCACTTTGTCCATTATGTTTATCTTAAGAAACAAAATTATGGTAGCTACATTATATTGCTATTATATGAAGATGACATTCTTGTTGTAGGGTCTAACATGTAAGAAATAAATGTGCTTAAAAGAAAATTGATAAATTCATTTGTAATGAAGGATTTGGGTGCTGCAAAGAAAATCCTTGGCATGAGAATAACTAGAGATGAGAAAAATTGCAAATTAACATTGTCTTAATGTGAGTACATAGAAAAGGTGTTGTAAATATTTAATATGCAAAATGAAAAATGCAAAACTAGTTAGTACACCTTTGGCTAGTCATTTAAAACTAAGTAAAGAGATGTGTCCCAAGACTCAAGAAGAGATAGATAATATGTATAAAGTTCCATCAGCATCAACAATTGGAAGTTTAATGTATGCAATGGTGTGCACAAGTCTTGATATTGCACATGCAATGGAAGTTGTGAGAAGGTATATGAACAATCCAAGAAAATCTCATTGGATGACAATGGAGTGGATTCTCATGAATTTGAGCAGTGCTACTAATTGAGAATTATGTTTTGGAGATTCAAACATTGTTCTATAGGGATATGTCGATTCAGATATGGAAAGTGATAGAGATAATAGGAGGAGCACCATAGGTATGTGTTTACTGTAGGTGGAACAACAATAAGTTGGCTTTCTAAAATGCAAATAATTGTTGCACTTTCAACAATGGAAGTGCATTATGTTGCTACTATAGAAGCTAGTAAAAAAATGATTTGGTTACAAAGGTTAATGGACAAACTAGGAAAGAAGCAAGAGATTGGAAAGTTATATAGTGACAGCTAGAGTTCCATTCATCTTAAAAAGAACACAAAATTTCATTCTAATACTAAGCATATACAACTCAGGTACCATTTCATACAGTCAATTTTGGAATATGGACAGTTAAAGCTGGAAAAGATACACACTAGCCAAAATCCTATAGATATGCTAAAAAAGGTAGTGACGAGGGAGAAAACGAGTTTGTGCTCAGTTTCAATTGGCCTTCAAGTATGATGGTAAATATGAGAAACAACCAAGTCCAAGTGGAACTATTGTTTAGTAACTGAAGAAGCGGTGGAGTTGCTATAATTAGTCTCCAAGTGGGGATATTGTTGGGTGCGGAACTTGATTATCTTCTTGATTTAGAGGTCTTATTTCAAGTGTATTTGGATCTTAGTCCTTGCTGGGGGCATTCCCTCCCCCCCCCACTAGTGTTATTGGGGGATCTAGGGGGTGGGGGGGGTAAGGAAACATGCTTTTGGTCCACCCTAGTAGGCGTTCAAGTGAATTTCCCCCGAAAATAATTTTTTTGAGAAAATTAGCTTGTTAAAATATTGTAATTTCATAGTCAATATGGATCGTTCATTAGGAGGAAGATCTAACAATAGAATTTATGTTAATTTAGGTTTTATTTCCCTAGAAGGATCTCTTAGTTTATATGATGGAATTTTATTGCGGTTATGTATTATTATGTGAGAAAAGGAGATGTGACTATGTGAGAGTGGAGAGGAGGTTGTAGTAGATTTGTTGTAGGTTGTATCCCTTCAATTTGTTGGATGATATAAAAGGAAGGATTGATTGTTTCTCTGTGGACATAGCCTGTATTGGGTGAACCACATATATCTGTGCCTCTCTTGTTTTATGTTTTTCTATGTTTCTAATATTTATGTTTCATGGTCTTGTTATTTCATTTCTAACAGTTGATAGTTGTTCCATATGACATCTAGCGTTCACATTACAAAGAGTATTCTTCATTGCCATTAGTTATTCTTAAAGTTGTATAAGTGTAACTGAGGTTAATATTAGAGAGTAATGCTTTAACTATTATTTTCATGAGCATTGTAATGGCCTAACGGTATTGTTGGTGACAAAGTTTGGAAAACAAGTATACTTGTGTATAGTTAAGCCAACGTTGATGTAGGTATTTATATGTGATTGAGTTGTGTGAGTAATGGTTGATTTTTTATGTTGATATGTGGTTGAGAAAGAACTGTTGAGCTAGGGTTTAATGCATTATTGAGTAGTCAGAGTATTTTGAATTGTGGTTGATCAACATTTTTCTAGGGTTTGGATAGAGTTTTTTCTGCAAAATGTTATTGAATATTTGAGTTGGGGATTAGATTGCAGAAAGGTAATGGACTTGGAATCTTATGATATTGTGTTTCTTAAGGAAAATGTTAAGACAACTTAAGGTTGGGTTGTAATCCAATTTTAAGTCATTTTGCCCCTCCAATGTCACTTCTTTTCTCGTCTCATGAATAGAATTTTCCAAGTAGTCATAGGAGAAAATATCATGTATTAATTGCACCATCCGCGTGGGTATACATAACACCCAATGAAATTTTCAAGTTCGACCCTCCTTTCCTTGCCAATGCTCAGCTTGAGCGATCAACTGATTGCTGTTTTCCACGCCGATTTCAAGTATGCAACAAACAAGTCTAATGGAAAAGCTTAAAAAAAATCAACACACTATTACAAAATAAATATATACTCTCTTGTTTCTCTTGGCCTAGGAGGGGCCAAGGCCCCAGCCCCAAACGGGCTTTGATACCAAGTTAAATTTGCATAATGCACACCAAAAATAAATTCACATCAATACAATATAAATACAAGGAGCTATTTTTTTTTTTTTTGGCTGTGGTTCACTGACACCCTGGTCAATGGGTGGCGGCTACGTCCACGAAAAAATATGGGCTGATCGACCTCGAAGGGAATATAGCCCTGCGGCCCACTAGCTAGGCCTAACCCCAAGGGCTTCCAGGAGAATGGACCCTGTGACCTCCCGAACGACGAGGCAATGATTTTGACCAACTGAGCTAACCCTTGGGGCTTATAAATACAAGGAGCTATATCTCAAGATAGTTAATCTATTTTGGACATATAATTTGTTGGTTGAGTGAATATCTCAACCACACACCAATCTAGGAAGATAACTAGTTGGAGAGGATCTCTCAACCAACTAGACCTAAACAAGCTCCCAAATACTCGGAACATACTCCTATATATAGAATGAATCACAACAAAGACAAGTAAGAAATATATTTTCCAAGTTTTATATCAACTTAATTAATTTAAAAATAGGTCATATCAATTCATATCATATTGGGCATGCAGTATTAAAAAACCATGGTATTGTAAAAAGAGTTATTTATAAGGTAAAAATCTCCATCGTAAAATTGGGTGAATCTCCATCACTGAGGATATGATTACATAATTTTGAAAATGTATGTATGTTTAACTCATATATATACACACACATATATAATTAATAACAATAATAGTTTAAAATAAAGTGATAATTTAGTTAATTCTTATGAATTTAGGCACATGTATAATGGAGTAAGTATTTTAGTGTTTATTATAAATTGATGTTTTTTTTTTTTTTTTGTAAGCTGGGGTGGGACTCATACATCATACTCGCCTGCCTCGGCAGGATTTGAACCTGGGTGGGGGGTGCTACAACGCACCGCCCTCACCATTACATCGTGCACCGAAGTGCTAAATTGATGTTTATTTAAAATTACTAGAAATTTAATTTATATAGCTATTCTAATAATGTGTATAAATAAATTTAATATATTTAAACAATTAATTTGCATAAATTTAATCATTTTGGCCCTCCGATGCCGATTCTTTCCTCGTCTCAAGAATAGACATTGCCACATAGTCATAGGAGAAAATATCATGTCTTAATGTGTGTGATAATTGCTATGCTTTACACGTGGCAGAGAAAACAACGCTAACAAATAAATTGGTGTGCAGCTCAATTCCCTAGGTATTCATTGTCAAAGTGTGAACTTTGTTAATGACTGGGCCATGTTCGAATAAAGAAGTTCTCAATGTGGAATATAAATATAGTTGGTAAATAATTGAGCCTTCGGCTCAAATCCCCAATTTTATTTTTTTTTTTAATCTCGTTGCTTTGTTAATAATTGGGTTTTTTTGAAAAAAGATGATAGTTTTTAAAAAGAAAATTTGTTAAAATGATCTATTTTAATTCTAGATTTACCAAATGTTGAAATGGATCAAATCTTTTTTCACTCTAAAAGAAGTTTGTATCTCAAGAGATTTGATCCTTCGGAAGCTTGGTAGCTTTAGAGTTAAAATGGATATAGGATGGTTTAGTTCCCCTTTAAATAACCTATATTCCACATTAATACCATGGGTCATTTCTATTTTTATTTTATTTTATTTTTATATGGTTATCTTTATTTTTATACTTTTATTTTATTTTGACGGAGCTAAAATGTTTACATTATATTACATTAATCTTTTTATTTATTTTTATTTTTTTGTAATTTGACTTAACCAAAATGTTAAACAAGACATTACATGACAACATCTATACCATACTAGGCTAGAGAGAGGCTCAACTATCAATAATTTGGGCTTTTGTCAAAACAGTAATTATATTCAAGCATTTTGGGATTACTCACATGAGACATTTTGATTGGATGGTAAACATTTAACCTTTATAGAATATGATGAAATATTCATAGATCAAGGATTAAGATTTATCTCCAAGTTAGTTATACTCTTTTAATAAACTTATCTTAAATTAATTAATTAAAGAGAAGGTCATATCAACTCACATCTTAGTGGGCAAATGGTATTGAAAAACCATGGTATTATAAAAAGAGTTATTTATGAGTTAATTTCCATGGTAAAGTGAGGTGAATATCCATCACTAAGGATATGGCTACATGTTTTTGAAAATGTATATATGTTTAACTCATATATTATTTTTTTTGTAATTAATAACAATAATAGTTTAAAATAAACTTATAATTTATTTAACTTTTATAATTTTTTAAATTTGGACACATGTATAGTGGAGTAATTATTTTGGTATTTATTATAAATTGATGTCTATCTAAATTTATTAGCAATTTAATTTATATAGCTATTCTAATAATGTGTATAAATAAATTCAAATTTTTAAGCATTTACTTTGTATAATTCAATCATAAATAATTTTGTTTCTCGAAATTTCAAATCAAATTTATTCAAAATTATTTTTAAAAAATCATCCAACATTTCAATTACACTTTTAAATATATTATAAAATAAAATATAGTGTATTTACGCCTTTTACGTGTCTTACTATGTCTAATAAAATATAGTATATTTACCCCTGGCTTTCCTTTTTGAAATCAATTCCCCTCTTACATTACCTATATTACTATGATCTATTTGATTTGATGTTAGACGATTAAAATATTGGCCACCATGATTAAAATTCTCATTATACCTGAAACCCTACGTATCTGACCTCTTCCGTAGGTTTTCTGAAACATCGTTCTACGATCCTCCACTTCCATAGGTTTTCTGAAACATTCTTCTACGATCCATGTCCGCTATAAGACGTCACATGGGAGCGGCAAGGACTTGTATCGTCTAGTATCTTGCTTGAATCTACTGGCCTTGTATCGTTCATGATCTTGCTTGAATCTGCTGGCCACTGTGCAGACCTTGGCCCTGTGGAGCGTATTGGATCAACGAAAAATATTGAACTTGTGTATTGTGCTTGATTCTGGTGATGGTGTCACATACACTGTCCCAATTTATGAGGCATACGATTTGGCTCATGCCATACTCAGACTGGACCTTCTTGGGCGTGATCTGATGGATGCATTGATGAAGATTCTTACAGAACGTGTGTATACCTTCACCACCACTGCAGAGCGCGAGATTGTCTGAGATATGAAGGAGAAATTAGACTACGTATCTCTAGATCTTGAACAGGAGATGGAGACTACAAAATCTAGCTCTTCATTGGAAAAGAGTTATGAGCTTGCTGATGGCCAGGTAATCACAATCGGTGTAGAATGGTTCAGATGTGCAAAAGTGTTGTTCCAGCCATCTCAGATACTACTCTCCCAAAAGTTTATGAGGGTGAAAAACCCTTCTAAGACTAATCTCCTCTACTTCCAAATGGGGCAAGCATTGGTTCACTACCATATAAATGCTTTGTAAGATTTCTCAGTTAACCCTAGGTTGTTTTTCTTCCTGATTATCAATTTAAAAAAAAATAATTTAACCTTGCGTTTTCATCATGACCACAGGAGCAGAAAGGCGGAGCCTTGTACCCTCTACAATTAAGGTAAGGTCTCCTTTATTTTTTTGTCCTTTGCTATTGGATATGTTTTGAATAGTGTTATATTTATCCTCCTCTCAGAATGGGTGATGCAGAAGAAATCCATCCCCTTGTATGTGACAATGGATCTGGAATGGTTAAGGTTGGTATTTATGTTTTTGTTTTTCTAATATTTAGGTCTCATTCAGATCACATTGGTCTATTGGAATGAAGGCTAGTTTTTACAATGTTTGTCTATGATCCATGATCTTTGTTATTAGATTCTCCAATTCGATTGCAAGAAGTTGCAGTAGTGTATGTTTATTGCACACCATCTTGTAATCGATGTGGATATTGCCTCAAACTAAGGGGCTAGGTTGGGAATGAAGACTAGTTTTTATATTGCTGGTCTATGATCCTTATCTTTACTATTATATTCGCCAATTTGATTGCAAGAAGTTGCAATAGTATATGTCTATTGCAGACCATCTTGTAATTGATGCAAATATTGCCTCAAACTAAGGAGCTAGGTTTTAAAAGATTTATGTTCATTGAGGACTGTGATTTTGTTTCTGAGTTATGCTGATCCTATCCATTATTATTCTTGTGATGCCTATATAAGGCTGGAATTGCTAGAGACGATGCTTTGCATGCTGTTTTCCCAAGCATTTTGGGCAGACCAAGGCATACTAGTCTGATGGTTGGTATGGGACAAATTGATGCATATGTTGGAGATGAAGCTCAATCAAAGAGGGGTATCTTGACTCTCAAGTATCTGATCGACCATGGTATTGTGACCAACTGGAATGACATGGAGAAGATCTAGCATCACACATTTTACAATGAACTCGAGTGGCTCCTGAGGAACACCCTGTGCTTCTCACGGAGGCACCACTTTACCCCAAGGCTAATAGACAAAAGATGACACAGATAATGTTTGAGACTTTCAATGTGCCTGCCATGTATGTTGTAAGCCAGGTAGTACTTTCTCTGTATGCAAGTGGACGAACCACTAGTACGCTTTTTTATTATTCCATCCCCTTTCAGCCATTAATTTTGGATCTTTTATGTCCATTTCCACTGATAATTGTGTTGAATTGATACTTATAAGAGTTATAAGTTGCACTAACACGTGCATTTTGTTAAGATCTTATTTTAGGCTATCATTAATTGTTTTACACTTATCATCCTAGTTATTGTGCTTGATTCTGGTGATGGTGTCACACACACTGTCCCAATTTATGAGGGATACGCTTTGCCTCATGCCATACTCAGACTGGACCTTGTTGGGCGTGATCTGACGGATGCATTGATGAAGATTCTTACAGAACGTGGGTACACCTTCACCACCACCGCAAAGCGCGAGATTGTCTAAGATATGAAGGAGAAATTATCCTATGTATCTCTTGTTTTTGAATAGGAGATGGAGACTGCAAAATATAGCTCTTCATTGGAAAAGTGCCATGAGCTTCCTGATGGCCAGGTAATCACCATCAGTGCAGAATAGTTCAGATGTGTAGAAGTGTTGTGCCATCTTTAGTGGGAATGGAAGCAACCAAAATCCATGAGACTACTTACAATTTTATTATGAAGTGTGATGTGGATATTCGGAAAGAGTTGTATGGGAATATTGTGCTCAGTGGTGGTTCCACAATGTTTCCTGGGATTGCAGATCGAATGAGTAAGGAAATTACTTCACTGGCTCCCAGCAGCATGAAGATTAAGGTGGTTGGACCTCCAGAAAGAAAATACAGTGTCTAGATTGGAGGGTCTATTTTGGCTTCTCTCAGTACTTTCCAGCAGGTATGTACTACAACTGCCAGGGGCTTCATTTGGCCTTGTCACATAAAAACAACATCACTCAAGTCTTTTCTCTGCCTGAAGTTTATAAATAACCACCACATGATTGAATGTAAGAACATGCTTGGTCCTGCAGAAGTGCTGGAAAATCAAATGCATCAAGGGTAGAGTTGTTTCCCATCTCCATGTGGGTTGTTATACAGAGATACAAAAGATACAATTGAAGAGATCAGGCTCCGTACATAATTGGACTTGTTTTATTTTAGTGATTCTAATAGGGAAATTACACCTCATAAGAATCCTATGACAACCTTCAAAGCATTAGGGACCAGTTGACTAAATGCTTCATTATTGTGACCAGACCAACAGATGCAAACTTGCAACTGAACAAATAAGCTATAATTCAGGAAAAAAACTACATATGGTGCTATAAATATATGTGGCTTTCTAAGGTAATCAAGTCCTCAAGTTTTAATCCTGACAATTCAATGTCCATCCACTGAATCTCTCCTTTGGTCTCAATGTTTTAAATGCTGATTATTAATACATATTTAGAATTCATGTTCAATGTTCAAGAGGTACATGTACATTGAACAAAGAAGGAATATGTAATTTTACATCGCTGATGTATATCCATAGTATATATGTAGTCGGTAGAGAAATCCTTTAAGATAATAGTACGTAAGCCCCTGACTCTTTTCATAAATTTTATTTTATCTTGTAATAGGTTTCTAGAAGTTTATTAACATCTTTTATTCTACTTACCATATTTGGCTCTAGAAAATTACAAGGCATGGTTGTTCTTCTAACTTCATAAAAGGCTGCTAATTTATAATTATAAAAAAAATTGAGTGTTTTCAATTTCTATTTTAAAGGAGTTGTAAAGGGGGAGGCTAGGCAAGGGTTTTTCAATTATTGACACAGGTTTTTAAATTAAAACCAACTTTATGAGTCTATAAATTCATTGCTTTCAACAATTATTTTAGGTAAATGACCATGTAGTTAACATCTGATTGACAAATTTAGGTGGTAGCTTGGCATATCTAGAATCAAATTGATCCATGGTGAAAACATTCCAATTCAAACATGTGAATGCCAATATTGATACAAAGTGTCTTCCTTGGGATTAGTTTTTCTATATATCCATCCTTGGAGTTATTCCCTGTACTCAGTAACTTTTGTAAATCACCTGTATGTATTAAAGTCAAAAAGCAACACCTGGTAATCTGGGGCCTGTCAAACTTTGCCTCCTAATCTATGATTAAGAATAGAAAGGTTGTAATCCTTGAAAGATTGGTTGGCTTCCTGGTAGCTCATTCTAAGGGATCCATTCATCTATATTACCATTTTGATTTTTTACTTTCCCCCTTCCACCACTTGACATTTCATTGGATTGTAATCCTCAAAATATTGGTTGGCTTCCCGGTAGCTCATTCTAAGGGATCCATTCATTTGTATTACCATTTTGATTTTTTACTTTCTCCCTTCCACCACCTGCCATTTCTGCCATTTCAACCTCATGCTTCTAAGGATTTTTGGAAGGCATAATTTACCAATCTTCTTGAAATTTTAAGAAATCCAATTTCTTAATTCAATTTCCTATTTCCTTTATTCAAGAAACTTCAGACAGTAGCAAGACTTGGGATTAATGGGCAAGCTATCTTATCCTTTATTCAAGAAACTTCATACAGGAGCAAGACTTGGAATTAATGGGCAAGCTAGCTTCAAGGTATTAGTCAAGCCATTGTTTTAGACAATCATTCCAATATTAATTCTCTACAATCTACAATGGTCTAATAAAGGCACAAATCCAATTGCATGAGTTGTATCCTGACATTTGTCATAGGTTATATCATAATGATATTCTTATATCCTGAATACAAAGAAATATTAACATTTGACACCCTAAACAATCATGAGCCAAACTTTGGTCATAGACCTTGCACACCAATTCCTTTACTATGCAAAAAATCCCCAATGAATATAATTATAGTAATAAAGTATCCATTGAATAGAATTAAGATAGTAAAATTACCTTGATAGTCTACAAACATAAATCTAAATTTTTTTAAAGGATTTAAATAGTGAATTCCCCAATTCGATTGCAAGAAGTTGCAGTAGTGTATGTTTATTGCAGATCATCTTGTAATCGATGCGGACATTGCCTCTTCCACCACCTGCCATTTCTGCCATTTCAACCTCATGCTTGTAAGGATTTTTGGAAGGCACAATTTACCATTCTTCTTGAAATTTTAAGAAATGCAGTTTCTTAATTCTCCTTCCTATTTCCTCTATTCAAGAATCTTCAGACAGTAGCAAGACTTGGGATTAATGGGCAAGGAATTAGTCAAGCCATTATTTTAGACAATCATTCCAATACTAATTCTCTATGCCTAGATGAATATTTTTTATAGCTAGCATATATAAAAGAAACTCCAAATACATGGTTGAGAGTTTTTTTGCTATTGAGCCAATAAAGTTTTGTATATTTTGAAATCTAATAATCTATAATGGTCTAATAAAGGAACAAATGATATTCTTATATCCTGAATAGAAAGAAATATTAACATTTCACACCCTTATCAACCATGAGCCAAACTTTGGTCATAGACCTTGAATACGAATTCCTTTACTATGCACAGAATCCCCAATGAATATAATTACAGTAATAAAGTATCCATTAAATAGAATTAAGATAGCAAAATTCACTTGATAGTCTACAAACATAAATCTAATTTTTTAAAAAGGATTTAAATGGTGAATTCCCCAATTCAATTGCAAGAAGTTGCAGTAGTGCATGTTTATTGCAAACCATCTTGTAATCAATGCGGATATTGCCTCAAACTAAGGGGCTAGGTTGGGAATGAAGGCTAGTTTTTACATTGTTGGTCTATGATCCTTGATCTTTGTTATTATATTCACCAATTCGATTGCAAGAAGTTCCAGTAGTGTATGTCTATTGCAGACCATCTTCTAATCGATGCGGATATTGCCTCAAACTAAGGAGCTAGGATTTAAAAGAATTATGTTCATTAAGGACTGTGATTTTGTTTCTAAGTTATGTTGATCTTATCCATTCTTATTCTTGTGATGCCTATTTAAGGCCGGATTTGCTGGAGACGATGCTCTGTGTGCTGTTTTCCCAAGCATTGTGGGCAGACCAAGACATACTGGTGTGATGGTTCTTATGGGGAAAAGAGATGCATATGTTGGAGATGAAGCTTAGTCTAAGAGGGGTATCTTGACTCTCAAGTATCTGATCGACCATGGTATTGTGACCAACTGGGATGACATGGAGAAGATCTGGCATCATACATTTTACAATGAACTCCGAGTGGCCCCTGAGGAACACCCTGTGCTTCTCACGGAGGCACCACTTAACCCCAAGGCTAATAGACAAAAGATGACACAGATAATGTTTGAGACTTTAAATGTGCCTGCCATGTATGTTGCAATCCAAGAAGTACTTTCTTTTTATGCAAGTGGACGAACCACTCGTACGCTTTTTTATTATTCCATCCGTTTTCAGCCATTAATTTTGGATCTCTTATGTCCATTTCCACAAATAGTTGTGCTGAATTGATACTTCTAAGAGTTATAAGTTGCACGAACACATGCATTTTGTTAAGATCTTATTTTAGGTTGTCATTAACTGTTTTACACTTATCATCCTAGGTATTGTGCTTGATTTTGGTGATGGTGTCACACGCACTATCCCAATTTATGAGGGATACGCTTTTCCTCATGCCATACTCAGACTGGACCTTGTTGGGCGTGATCTAACGGATACATTGATGAAGATTATTACAGAACGTGGGTACACCTTCACCACCACTGCGGAGCGTGAGATTGTCTGAGATATGAAGCAGAAATTAGCCTATGTATCTCTAGATTTTGAACAGGAGATGGAGGCTAGAAAATCTAGCTCTTCATTAAAAAAGAGCTATGAGCTTCCTAATGGGCAGGTAATCATCATTGGTGTAGAACGGTTCAGATGTGCAGAAGTGTTGTTCCAGCCATCTTTATTAGTAATGAAAGCAGCTTGAATCCATGAGACTACTTACAATTCTATTATGAAGTGGGATGTGGATATTCGTAAAGACTTGTATGGGAATATTGTGCTCAGTGGTGGTTCCACAATGTCTCCAGGGATTGCAGATCGAATGAGTAAGGAAATTACTTCACTGGCTCCCAGTAGCATGAAGATTAAGGTGGTGGGACCTCTAGAAAGAAAATATAGTGTCTGGATTGGAGAGTCTATTTTGTCTTATCTCAGTACTTTCCAGCAGGTATGTACTACAACTGCCAATCGCTTCATTTTGCATATTGTATCTGGTTTATCGCTTCCTAATTTTATCAAGGAAAAAGTTTTGGATTCACCTAAAAATCTACACTTGTTATGTGTATTGCAGATGTGGATTTCAAATCAGAATATGACGAGTCTGGCCCCTCACTTGTTCACAGGAAGTGCTTCTAGATTTTTGGACGTTTGGTACTTCTATCTGGGAGGAGAACTGGATGCATATGCCTTGTTAGTTTTAGGTTCTATGGAGGACTAGCATTGTAAAGAGAGGATTTTGTGTTTATTTGTGCACTGACTTTCCTGAGCCAGTTTTGGGGCTTGGGTTGTTCATTTCTTTGGATTCATGAAATAATTTGAGCCTGTGCTAAAGGATTGCATTGAAATCCATATGTTGGCCAAATTTAAATTGTGCTGGTATTTTCCACCCTATCTTGCTTGATTCTTTATATTTTCTTATATATTCATACGGATTGGGAAACCTTTAGCATGTGTGAAATGTCTATGCATGATTGTGATTCAAGGATGAGCTATTACCATGCTGTTGAAAACTTTTTGCATGTTTGGTTCTGAATTTCTTCGAAGGCTTGTGGCCTCAAACATAGTATTTACTATTAAGTCTAATTGAGCCTATTTTATGTCAATATTTAGGAGTGATGTTGCAGGATGACCACATATGAAAGTTATCTCCACAGCCATGAAGACCTAACTTACCTCAGAAATAAAGACTACCATGATATAAAGAGTACGGGTTAAATATGATTCAGCAGATAAGAAATTTGCAATACAATATAAGCAGAAATAATGCACCTATAAATTCTCTATTGATTTTCTGCATCTACTAATATTAAGCTTTTGAATCACAAGTGTCATGAAGTATACAATAGTTATTTTGCTGGACTTATGGAATTAGATTGGTAAAATATAACCTCTGCTAGATCAGGTACCAAGGAGGACACATATAGGGTAATTGTCTAAATATTGAGTTCCCTTGACACATTGGATCGTTCTCTTGGGTGTTTTTAATGTGCCAAATTCGTGGTTCTTCCTCACTTGCCAGTAATGGAATATGCCATAGGCCTTCCTTCCTTAATGTGAAACTTGCATCAATAACATACTAATATCAATGCATATCAATAGTCGTCCCTAAGACAGGGAGGCTAAAATGTTTATAATTGTCCATAACAGGATCAACACTAACAGTAGAAAAAACATAATACCTTGCACATCCCTTACAAGTTATTCTCATTAATAATGTATGCATACATCGCTGCACTACATCAACTAGGTACCCAGTTGACCTCAATGTGAGTATGGATATGATTCATAGATATGGTGCAAGTTACAATCCCAGATGTACATCTCTGAGAATCAGCGTACTACTTACCTGCCTGAAATATTTTGGTAGCCCCAATATTCGTGGATACAGTCTTACCTCTTAGTTGTGGGCAAAGCCTCACCAAATACGCTTTTTGTCCCTAAACATTTCGTTTTTTGGAAACACATATATGAGAGTGAAACCCATCCAGTTATATATTCATGTATCAGGCTTGCTGAGATTTTATTTGCCCTAAATTGATTTCTTAAGGCCTTTTTTTCCTCAAAGAGTAAGCACAAGGATCCACTACTTCTGATAAAACAGAGCTGAACATAGTTATGCTAGGCATGATCTATTTATTGCTTTGCTTAGTGAGAAGAAATCAATTCCCTTTGCATATAGACTGACATATTATCATATGGAAATGGAACCTTGGTCAACGATGTGAAACTTCTTGTTCCCCACTATTAGCATCAGTTCCAATCCCCTCTGATTATGGGGGAATTGATATTCCCAACAAGTACCACAAGCAACCCAATTTCAAGTAATCAGCTGAGTCTTGGAAATGTGGTATTAAGGGCTTCTCACAACTTCAATGGCAGAACCATCAGTGCCAGTTTTGCAACAGAAGAAAAGAGGGATATTGCTTTCAGGAGGAAAAAGGATCACTATGCTCTTTTGGGTGTCTCTTGTCATGCCTCCTGCAATGATATCAGGGTTGCATATAGAATACTCGCACTGAAATACCACCCTGCTGTCATGCCTTTTCACCAGCTTGAGACAACCACTAACCTTGTTTCTGAGATAAATTAGGCTTATGGTACTCTGTCTGATCCACAAAAGAGAAAAGTATATGATGATGTGATGTGCACCTCATACTCAAGTTTGACACTGCCAGGGCTGCATCATCGCCATCCTCATTTTGGCATTGGAGAGGAAGGAATTGGGAAACAGATCAATGCTAGTGTTGAGGGGGAATTGTGACCATGTTCTTATTTCTAACTCTAGTGCGTCGATTTTGGTTAAGTATTAGAGATGAATAAGACCTTTCAAGATCGTACCTTCTAGAGAAGGCAAAGGATCAAGATCGTGGTGAAAATTTTCACGCTGGTTCAAGGTACCCTGGTACTCTGCTTCCTATTTATGTATGGTGTGATGCTTGGACCCATGCCCTCTTGTTTAGTATATGTTATGTATATATTTCTTTATGATGGGATGACCTTGTAATTAGGTTTGGTGGGATATTTGTTTGCAGGATTATTATTACTATCACAGTAGTCAAGACGGTCGCTTCTAACTTTCTTGTATTCAAATCACATGGACATCATTGGATAATGGAGATCATCACAATGCAGCTTGCTGCAAGAATGCTTGGTACATTGAAGAAGCCATCAGATTTTTTTGTGCCTCTTGCCATCTGTCCCCACCCTCAACAATGGCTTACAACATCTATGGTATTTTATACAAACTTTTGTGCAAGGTCTAGAGATCCATGCCTAACAGTCAACTCGACTTGTCATGACTTTAGTCTTTATATAATAAAAAAACATAGATAGATAGATACATTGATTTTGATTAGAATTTTAACATGTTTCCAATATTTATTTTTATACAATATCTATCATATGTTTATTGTAGATATTATCTAGCACCATTCAAAAGTTGTTTCCAAGGAAAGTAACTTCAACATTCTCATTTGTGTCCTCATAGGGTGATCACAAGCCTATTTTCCAGGTCTTTATATTGTTCTTTGTTGTGGTAATAAATGTTGATTGAATGATCTTGGACACTGTAAATATATAATTTTGAAACATTATAATGATGTGTAGAGATTGTGTCCTCATAGGGTCATCAAAAACCTATTTTCCAGGTATTTATATTGTTCTTTGTCGTGGTAATAAATGTTGATTGAATGATCTTTGACATTGTAAATATATAATTTTGAAACATTATAATGATGTGCAGAGATTACATCGATTTTACAAGACACTTCAAGCCACTAGTTACTTTTCTATTGCCTTACGGCGTTTTCTTTGCAACATTTGGTGCAAATGCTAGTAGATATTGATTTATATTTATATAATATTACATTATAGGCATTGTCTAACTTATAGACAAAATAACCTTTTTCACCAGAATCCAACGACACAATTTCTAGCAAGAATGTGATGTTTTGTTGTTTAAAATATATTTTTGAATGCATAAATGGATTTAGCACCCTAAAAAACCCATGGGGCACATTAATTTTACAAATTAAAGAACACAAACTCAAGTTTTTAAAAATCTTTGTCGAGTTTTACTTAAAATTAATAAAAAAAATGATCGTGAGAAAAGTCATTTCGTCTATAAATTATACTATATATCTTACATTATATATGTCACTATTTTCATCTAATAATAATATAGTTTCCTTATGTTTCCATTAGGTGTAATATTTTTTAATAATCAAGGCCACGTTTGAATAAAAAGGCGTTGTCTATTGAGCATCAATTTCCTCTTTACCTTCTTTTATAATTGGAATCTAATCATTATTTTTTCAAAGAATATGACTTTGAGAATCTTTGAATCGTCTTTTTATGGTGGAAATGGATTCAACACCGACAAAAACCTCGGGACACTCAAAATCCTAAAGTTTGGCAACTATAACTTGGATTTCCAAAAAATTCCGCCAAATATTTATCTAAACCCTACTGGAAATTCCATTGTTCTCTGAGAAAAACGATGCATCCTTGTACTACGCTGAATAAAGATGGTCAGTTGTGAGAAGGGAAAAATATGGTAGGTTATTAAATATCTTATAAAACATAATATAATATATTTTATACTGGTCTTTATTTAATACTAGCTAGCACAACAACATTAATAAATGTGGTTGATATACGCCGATAGGCGTCAATGGATATGGATTTAATATTAATGTTAATATTGATATTAATAAATATATAAATATAATAATAATATTATAAAATATTATTATCATTATATTATAAATACGATAATAATTATAAATTTTTTAATGGCAATTTATAATTATTCTTATTATATTAACAAAATCATTATAACCCCAAGGGATTTATATTAAAATCTAGGATTAATATTATAAACCCTATGAATAATATTATAGCCTAAGAATATGAACCCTTAGATTAATAATCCCAAGGGAATAATAAACCCAAGAGGTTAATACTAAAACCCTAAGGGATTATGAACATAAGGGAATAATATTAAGGCCAAGGGAATTATATTATAAACCCAAGGTATATAAACCCTAAGATACATATTATTGATGAAAAGAGATCTTGGGTATTTGCCAAAATCCCCTTTCATGTAAATTCTTCGATCCTGGGCCTGTGGGTTATGTGTCCACAAGTCCCGACGGAAGCGTTCTAAATAACTTTAACCCTTTTCATTTATTAACGTGGATCTTCATTAAATTGAGCATCCCTTAATCATGGTCACAAGCATGCAATGTAAGTCTAGAATGGTAATAGCAATATATGGATTTTAAAATAATTCGGGCACCGCTATAGACATCGGCGGCCCACATACCCCAACTCCGATTCAGAGGAAAACTCCATTGCTCCAATCCGATCCACTAGCCACAATCTCCCAAAACCGTTGTTCGATATCCGCATGACATGCCCTTGCTGATCCAAACCATTTCCACTTAAACTTATCCGCCAATCACCTAAATGCATCTAGAGAATAAAGCTCGCCGGGCATAAAACCAAAGCTATCCTTCTTCGAATTCAGGTAGTCCAAACAATACCAATTCCTAGCTGGAATCACCTTCAGCGGAGGCGAAAGACAGTACAGATGCCATCCCTTGTCGCACCGATCACAGAGAAGCATCATTTCCTCGTGCAGACCACTCTGACATTGCTCACGGATTTGATCCAACCGCTGTTCCGAGTTCGAGTCCTCTTCTTTCAAAGATTTGTTTTCTTTGCAAGATCTCCGCCTCCTCTGCAGTCACTGTCATCACGTATAACAAACCTGATCTTCAACTCGATCACAGTTTTCATTCATACAATTCTCGGCACGAGCTCCGTCTGAAATCTCGTTATTTAGAACTATCTACTGAGGCAATTAATCCAGTCGTATTACACACACATAGTTATAATCGACCAACACATATACCAGTTACACAATAATTCAAATCGCCATTGATCCTGTAAGTGATCAATGTCGATAAACAAACTCGCACACAGAAATTCATAATTCGACACGCAGGAAATCAACAGAATATATTAATTTGATTATATACAAAATCGCTTACATCTAAGGCATTGCAACCTTAGAACAAGTTCGCTTTTGGACTACATTTTTTTCCTCTCATCTCACGCATCTCACGCATACATACTTGCTTATAAAGTTTTTACAAGGCGTGAATTAGTTAAGATCCACAAAATCGCTCCTGAAATCACTCAACAACTTACTTAAATCTCTCATTTTAAATCAATTTAAGAGCAAATCTTCCCTTTGTTCAGTTTCGCTGTCCACTTCCTCCTCTCTCAGCTTGGGATTCCTCTTTAATTAAGGAGGGATTAGATGCTCCTGCATCAGACTCCCGAGGTAAAAAAAAATATTATGACTTCCTCATCATATTCTTCTCCTGGTACTTAGCAATGTTACCCACTGTATTCTTTCAGTAGAATTGCTTTTCATGATCTTCGATGAGTTGCAACCAACCTCTGCAGTAACAGTCTCTTTCTGTTACACGATACCTCACCAAGCCCTCCGCACTCGGTCTTTTGACATTCTTCTGGTTCTCTTCTCTAGAACCAATTGAGCACACCTTGCTCTAGGTTGCTGCAAATCTTCTCACCTTCCGCTGCCACCATCTGTACGATAGTAAGACCACAAACTCTCCAGCTTTAACACAACTGTACCTCTTTCCCCTTCTGCTTGCATTCTTCTTCCTTCTCTCTGGAATCCTTCTCCTCGCATGAAACTTTCCCTGCTCTGATACCACTTGATGAAAAGAGATCTTGGGTATTTGCCAAAATCCCCTTTCATGTAAATTCTTCGATCCTGGGCCTGTGGGTTATGTGTCCACAAGTCCCGACGGAAGCGTTCTAAATAACTTTAACCCTTTTCATTTATTAACGTGGATCTTCATTAAATCGAGCATCCCTTAATCATGGTCACAAGCATGCAATGTAAGTCTAGAATGGTAATAGCAATATATGGATTTTAAAATAATTCGGGCACCGCTATAGACATCGGCGGCCCACATACCCCAACTCCGATTCAGAGGAAAACTCCATTGCTCCAATCCGATCCACTGGCCACAATCTCCCAAAACCGTTGTTCGATATCCGCATGACATGCCCTTGCTGATCCAAACCATTTCCGCTTAAACTTATCCGCCAATCGCCTAAACGCATCTAGAGAATAAAGCTCGCCGGGCATAAAACCAAAGCTATCCTTCTCCGAATTCAGGCAGTCCAAACAATACCAATTCCTAGCTGGAATCACCTTCAGCGGAGGCGAAAGACAGTACAAATGCCATCCCTTGTCGCACCGATCACAGAGAAGCATCATTTCCTCGTGCAGACCACTCTGACATTGCTCACGGATTTGATCCAACTGTTGTTCCGAGTTCGAGTCCTCTTCTTTCAAAGATTTGTTTTCTTTGCAAGATCTCCGCCTCCTCTGCAGTCACTGTCATCACGTATAGCAAACCTGATATTCAACTGGATCACAGTTTTCATTCATACAATTCTCGACACGAGCTCCGTCTGAAATCTCGTTATTTAGAACTATCTACTGAGGCAATTAATCCAGTCGTATTACACACACATAGTTATAATCGACCAACACATATACCAGTTACACAATAATTCAAATCACCATTGATCCTGTAAGTGATCAATGTCGATAAACAACCTCGCACACATAAATTCATAATTCGACACGCAGGAAATCAACAGAATATATTAATTTGATTATATACAAAATCGCTTACATCTAAGGCATTGCAGCCTTAGAACAAGTTTGCTTTCGGACTACATTTTTTTCCTCTCATCTCACGCATCTCACGCATACATACTTGCTTATAAAGTATTTACAAGGCGTGAATCAGTTAAGATCCACAAAATCGCTCCTGAAATCACTCAACAACTTACTTAAATCTCTCATTTTAAATCAATTTAAGAGCAGATCTTCCCTTTGTTCAGTTTCACTGTCCACTTCCTCCTCGCTCAGCTTGGGATTCCTCTTTAATTAAGGAGGGATTAGATGCTCCTGCATCAATTATAAACCCTAAAATATATATGGTTGACCATGGTTGACTTTCATGTGACAGTGGACAATGGTTGACCATGTTTGACCATGATTGGTTTTCATATCGAGACAATCTTTGTCATAGTGCGCATTGAACCATGGTTGATTTTCATATTGAGACAATATTTGTCACACTGCGATGTGGAGCATGGTTGACCATGATTGATTTTATAAAACATGGTAGAGCATGTTAATCTATGACTGACCATGGTTGACCATGTTTGACAATGGTTGACCATGATTATAAACCCAAGGGATTTATATTAAACCCAAGGATTAATATTATAAACTTATGAATAATATTAAACCCTAGGAATACGAACCCATTGATTAATAAACCTAAGGGATTAATATTATAAACCCAAGGGAATAATAAACCCAAGGGATTAATATTATAAATCATAAACCCTAAGATAAATATTATAAACCCAACAAAACAATAATAAACCTTAGGAATATGAACCCTTACACCAATAAACCCAAGGGACAATAAAAACAAGGGAACAATAAACCTAAGGGATTAATATTATAAACATAAGGGAACAATAAACCCAAGGGAATAATAGTAAAATCCCAAGGGACTATTAACCCAAACGAATAATATTAAACCTAGAGCATTAATATTATAAACTAGAGCTATATAAACCCTAAGAGAAATACTTTTTACCCTAAAAAAATTGTAGTTGGCTTGGCCATGGTAGAATTCCATACAGGGAATACTAAACTCATAGAAGAAATATTATAAAGTCCAAGGGATTATAAACCAAAAGGAATAATAGTAAACCCTAGGGATAATATCAAACCCTCGGAATATGAACCCTTAAATTAATAAAACGAAGGAATTGATATTATAAACACAAGGGAACAACATTAAACCCTACGTACATAAGCCCTGAGATAAATATTATAAACCCTTAAATAAATATAGTTGGGAATTGTTAACCATGGTCGAATTTCATATTGAGACAATATTTATCACAATGTGATGTTGGACCCAAGGCATTAATATTATACTACCAAGGTATATAAACCCCAAAATAAAAATACAATGTTTGTCATAATGCGATGCTAGACCATGCTTGTTCCCATATTGAGAAATGCTTTGCCACATTACGACATTCGAGCATGCTTGAGCATGATCAACCATGGTTGACCATGATTGATTTCACAACAAATGGTTGAGCATGGACGACAATGGTTGATCATGATTCGCCATGGTTGACCATGATTGATATCATGAATGAAGGGAATAATAAACACAACAGAAGAAACTAAAAAACAAAGGGATTCTAAATCCAAGGGAATAATGTCAAAACTTGGCAATAAACTGAAGTGGACATTATATTAAAATGATTAATATTAAAATCCCAAGGGATTGATGCACCCAAGAAAATAATATTAAACTAAAGGGATGAATATTATAAACCTAAGGTTTATATTTTTAAGATAAATATTACAAACCCTAAAATAAACATGTTTGATCATGGTTGATTTTCATATTCAGATAGCCCTCATCAAAATGTGACCTTCGAACATGGTTACTCACACTTGACCATGATTGGTCTTCATATCAAGACAATCTTCATCATAATGCAATGTTGGACAAGGGTTGACCATGGTTGGTTTTCAAAATGAGACAATCTATGTAACATTAAATATTATAAAGTTATTATAAACTTAAAGAATACAATAATAAAGATAAACCATAAATAATGTAACAACCACATTTCAAGCAATTAAGACATTAATAAAATACATTAATATTAACACATTAATATTAATACATTATATACCATTAATAAATTTTAAAGCAACAATACATTAATATCAATGCATCGATATATTAATAGTATAAACCTCAAGAATATTGATATAAATGTCAATAACATCAAGTCCCAACATTAATATTATAAACCTCAATATTATTTGCTGTATTCATGCTTCTGTGATCCATAATGAATTAAGCAAAGTCTTTCGGTAGAAATCACATAACAGAAATTTTGGGCTGACGTGTTTCGAACCAACAAGTGTGGTGAGGCAGACCATGACAAAAGCTTAAATAGAGAGAAATGTAGAGACCAAAATTTCAAGTAACGACCATATTTGAACAATAATATTTAAATTATGATATTAATTTATTAATATATTAAAAACAAATATTATTAAGTAACGGCTATGAAGAGTCAAAAGAAATATATATATATATATATAGAAAAATAACCAATAACTAAAACAGGGTCAACAATAAAATATGGGGCTGAGGCCCATTAAAATATTAACAAAAATACTAAAAGGAATTAAGAACTAATAAGATGATAAAATACTTAAATATATAATATACTGTATTATCATAAATATGGTAGGTTGTTAAATATCTTATAAACCATAATATAGTATATTCTATACTAATCTTTATTTAATAATATATGTTATATTTTGAATTGTATTTAACACATTAAGAGTGTCACAAATTGCATTCTAGATTTTCTTAGCAGAGAAAATCTCCAAGGGCCGACACACCTCATGCTCATTGTCACTGAATGGGATGTCTAGCGTAACCAAGAAATCTATAGAGAAATTCTAGATTCTACCTGATGGCAAGATTATACAGACAGTTGGAGACCAACTTCGCAACTATGAAACACACAAGTGTTAAATGCAAACCTCCAACCACATGGAGATCTTCGGCATCTGGTTCCAGAAAGAAAAAGATATCCAAAATCAAGCAGATGAATTCCTGGCATGGTATATAGCCTCTTCGGCAAATTAGCAAAAGAAGCACAAGAGGAATTAAAACTTGATTTTAAAGATTAAATTGAAGTTTGGGAGGAAGAAAATAATCGATTCAATATCTATCACAAATATTTTGTGATCAATCGAGAAAGAGATCCATCTTGTGAACTAAAATTGTTATGGCCACATCATGACCCAACCTTGGTTTTTCCTGGTACTATCTATAATTTTTCTGCATATAAAAATTATGGAGGAATCTCTTTTGCAGAGATAAACCAGGTTGTACATACTACACACTGATGAAATTTGGGTCTGTTTTCCTCACTCAGCTTCACCATCAACTGCAATGGCTCACTAAATGGTGGGGAATGTTTGGACTCAACAACTCTATCATAGAACCAATCTATTTCGAATGTGCTCGTCAGTAGGAATGTGAAAAAACTGAAGGTCGAGAATGCTTCCATTTATCCTAAACAGTTGTCTTGGATCTCAATAAATATTCTGGCAATGAGATCCTCCTAGATTTATGTCCAAACACCACCACTGGGCTGTCATGACTAAAGTTAAGCATCAAATTATTTTTGGAAAGCCCATGATAGTTCATAGGATTTTGGCAAAGGCATGGGACAATAATCTACATCACAAAATAAGATTCCCTCACTCAACCCTGTTGGGGGCTTCATAATTGTACTCATTATTCATTCCTAGTGGACCTTGCACAATAAAGGTATCCACTGTGTGTAGGAATTTACAGGGTAAGTTCCACAGAAAGAATACCAAAAGGACACCGCTCACAACCAGATCTCAAATCAATACACCAATATTTTTGACGTGGTTAAAACCCTCAGAGTGCAAGGAGGGAAACAGTCCACAGCCTGTCCCAACGTGGGTACTACAGGCAATTTATTAATCAAAGAATGAAAATTTACATAAGCTTCTCTCATGCACGGATTACCCGAACAATGACCCTCCATGCGCTTTAAATAGAACTCATGGACCAATCGGGTGTCAAGCCACGGATCAAGTGTCGGTAATACCGAGGTGAGAGTGAACCGTCGGATCACTACATATCGTGACCGTCGGATTGTAAGTTACAAAATGTACAACGGTAAAGAAACACACTTTACCTAACTCTAACCTAACTCTATACTAGACCAAGTTGAACTTAACTATATCCTATGTGTCGGAATATCCTAACATCCCCCCTTAAGAACAACTTGGGATAGGATTGAAGGATTTACAAATATGACACAATAGGAGAAGGAAGGAGGCACTAGAGCCTATCCCCCCTTAGTGACAACTTCCTGAACTCCAAGCATATACCGAAGTTTAGTGAACTTCGCCTCTGTGAGAGCCTTTGTGAAGATGTCTGCAACCTGATCATCTGTTGGACAATATTGCACTTCAAGAACATGGTCATGAATGAGCTTTCTGATGAAGTGCATGTGTAGTTCAATGTGTTTGCTGCGCTGATGTTGGACTGGATCTTTGCATAGCTGAATGGCACTTTGATTATCACACCAAAGTGTGGTTGGATGCTGCTGCTCAAAGCCAAACTCTGATAGGATCTGACGAAGCCACAAGGCTTCCTTACTAGCTTCCACGGCACCACGATACTCTGCTTCTGCTGACGAAAGAGAAATGGCAGCCTGTTTCTTACAAGCCCATGTAATAGGTCCTGAACCAAGAGTGAAGACATAACCGGCAGTAGACTTCCGATCATCAGGGTCACCAGCCCAATCAGAATCAGTGAAACCAACTAACAGAGGAGCTGCTTTGGCACTGTAATGAATCCCAAACTGTATTGTACCTCGAACATAACGAAGTATTCTTTTAGCTGCTTTCCAATGACTTTCACGGGGGTTTTGCATAAAACGAGCAACAAGGCCAACAACAAAGGAAAGATCAGGACGAGTATGGGTTAAATACAAGAGTTTTCCGACAAGTTGACGGTATAAGGTAGCATCAACTTCAGGAGAAGTACAAGAGACTGAAAGTTTGACTCCAGACTGAAAGGGAGAAGGGGCTGGCTTACAGTCTTCCATGTGAAAATGACGAAGAATATCACAAGCATACTTGGACTGGGAAAGGAAAATACCCTCTTGGGATTGCAAGACTTGAAGACCGAGAAAATAGTGTAAGTGTCCTAAGTCTGTCATTTCAAATTTCTTTTTAAGGCTGGACTTCACATGGTTTATAAAGTTGGGATCACTACCAGTAAGAATAAGATCATCAACATAAAGAACAAGGATGATAAGAGAGTTGCCCACTTTCTTGGTGTAGACAGTATTGTCAGAATGACACCTAGAAAAGCCAGATTCTAAAAGAAAGCTATCCATTTTGGCATACCAAGCCCGAGGAGCTTGCTTGAGGCCATAAAGGGATTTCTTAAGTCGACAAACAAGGCTGGAGTCTGTTTGTATGAAGCCAATGGGTTGTTCCATATAGATTTCTTCCTGCAAGTCCCCATGCAAGAAGGCAGATTTAACATCCATTTGATGGACTTCCCATTTTAAAGAGGCAGCAAGGGAAAGAACAAGGCGGATAGAGTTCATTTTGGCAACAGGGGAGAAAGGTTTCAGTGTAGTCAATGCCTTCAACCTGTGAAAAGCCCTTAGCAACGAGACGAGCTTTATGTTTATCAACTTTCCCATCTGGTCCATACTTGGTTCTGTAAACCCATTTACATCTAACAAGTTTGCGTCCCTTTGGTAGAGGAACAAGATCCCATGTATCATTTGTCATTAATGAATGATATTCTTCATTCATAGCTGCTTCCCAATGTGGATGGCCTGAAGCTTCTGCAAAAGTGTCAGGATCATGATTTACTGGAGCTTGAGCCAGTAAAGAAGAGGCTCTTTCAAACTGAGAACGTGTACGTCGCTGATCTGTAGGATCACCGGCAAGATCACCTGCTGCATCCCGAGTAGCACGGACCCATCTTGGAAGTTGAGGATCCTGAGAAGGTGGGGGAGGATTATCATCCTCGCTTTCATCATCTGAAGAAGAAATGTTTTCAAAAGTAGAAGAGAGAGGAAGAGGTGGCACATCCGCCGGACTAGGCTCGCAGGCCGATTTATTTTCATCAAATTTTACATCTCTTCTAATGATAACATTTTTGGACTTAAATGGAATAAGTCTATAACCTTTTACATCTTCAGAATATCCAACAAAAGTACATTTCTCACTCTTAGGTTCTAAAGCTTTATGCTTTTCATCTGGAATATGGGCCCATGCTTCACTTCCAAACACACGAAAGTGACTTACATCTGGTTTAATGGAACTCCAAGCTTCTTCTGGAGTGATATTCTCTAGAACCTTAGTAGGAGTGCGATTGATTATATAATTTGCACAATTAATTGCTTCGGCCCAAAAACTAAGACTGAGTCCTTTAGATTGCAGCATACAATTAGCCATTTCCTTTAAGGTGCGATTTTTCCTTTCAGCTACACCATTTTGTTGTGGAGTGTATGGAACAGTATGTTGCATTTGAATTCCATTTTCGGTGCAAAAGTTGATGAATGTGTTTTTAACATATTCTCCACCATTATCAGTTCTTAGCTTAAGAATTTGATGTCCAGATTGTTTTTCAACAAAGGCTTTGAAGGCCAAAAAAGTGTTAAATACTTCGCTCTTGAGTTTTAAGAAGTATACCCAAGTGCGTCTGGAGAAATCATCAATGAAAGTTAAGAAGTACTTGCAGCCAGAGAATGAAGCAACAGGAAGAGGACCACATAAATCACTGTGCACAAGCTGTAAAGGGGCTGAGGCGTGCCAAGAGGCACGTTTGTCAAAACTGTCCCGATGATGTTTTCCGAGTACACATCCGGAACAAACACCATCTCTGCAAGATACCATAGGAAGACCTGTCACCATATTTTCTTTACATAGATGCTGAAGGGAGCGATAGTTTAAGTGACCAAATCGCTCATGCCAAAGTTTTCTCACTTCATCATTATGAGCAACAAATACTGAGGGAAGATTTGATGACCCAAAGTTGTGAAACTTATACAACCTTTTGGAATCATCAGCAAGACCAGTAGCTAGAATCTGTTTAGGATCTTTTAGATCCTTGATTACAACATCATGAGGTGAAAATTCAACAATTTTACCTTCACCTGAATGAGTTATCTGATAGACAGATAGAAGGTTGCAGGATAAGGTTGGAACACATAATACATCATTAAACTGACCATTGTCTAGATGAACAGTTCCAGTCCCTACAACATTAAGAGATCTATCATCACCAATATATATATTTTTGGTGTTACAATCATTTAAAGAAGAAAACATGGCTTGGTTTTTGGCCATGTGACAAGAGGCTCCAGAATCAATGAGCCACTCATGAGAATGAGAAGAAGAAGAAGATACATTTAATGCATAACCAGACTGAGATGATTGATAATGACATGCAGAAAGTGCCATTCCGGAAGTTGAAGTTGAAGTAGGCTCCACATGGATGTTATGTTTCTTCATTGCGGCTTCCAAGGCTTCCATCTTCTTAAAGCATTTAGATTCTAAGTGGCCATCTCGATTACAAAAGTTACAATGTCTATCAGTCTTCTTCCATTTGTTTTTATTGGTCTTATCATTTTGCTGAAATGATCTTTCATTTTGAGGCTGAGATGGTTTAGGACCATTCTTTTGAGGATATGACTTCTTAGGATTCTTTGAATTTGGTTGCTGCTGGGCGGCTAACGCTTTCGTGGAAGAGTTTCCAAGATTAAGAAGACCAAGGTGTAAGAGTTTTTCTTGTTCTCTTATTAAGGAATCACAAAAGGAGTCAAAGGAAGGGGCCTTGTATTCTTGTCCTTGACAAATGAAAGCTTCCCTTGTAGAATGGAAAGTGGAAACAAATACAGAGTAGGCTGGTCCCAACTTAGTAAGGATGGAATAAATAAGGTTACCATCTTCTTTCTTAACTTTAACACCTTCCAAGAGATATCTAAGGGTCTTGAATTTGGACAAGAAATCTTCAATGCAAGAAAAATTATTAGGATCCAAAGTAAGCAGCTCATTTTCAAGTTGATGGGCTCTAATTTCATTTTTAATCCCAAAAACTTTAGCAAGTTTTTCTAATGCTTCATGAGGAGTCTCAAGTTCTGCAATGTGGAATCTAAGATCAGGAGAAATAGACATCACTATCAAACCACGTGCTTGATCTTGTCTATTTTCCCATTTTGCCGCCTTGTCTTCATCTTTTGGTTTCTTCTCTTGGTCTGTGGCTATTCTGAAGAGACCTTTACTTCTAAGTAAATCTTCCATGTATTCTACCCATTGGAAGTAGTTAGTGCTGTCAAGAATGACTTGGCATGGAATTTCCATTTAAAAAAAAAAAACTAAAGCTGAAGATGCTGAAAGTAAGTGTTCCAACGGATAGATCTCGAAAAAATAGGCGGTTTTAAAAAAAACGGCTCTGAAAAAGGCTTCCGGATGAAGAAGTTATGGCTTTTTGAAAAAACATTGTTGACGTTGCCGGCAAAGTGCGCGAATGTGCGGGAATGAAAAAATCCGCCCCCACAAAATGGAGACTTGAACCCAAGACCTCTACTCTCTTAAAATAGCTTTGAACCAATTGATCTATACAAAAAATTTGAGAGAGAGAGAGAGAGAGAGAGAGAGAGGGGGGGGGCTCGGTTTGCGTGCTTGCCTTGAGAAAGCCCTTTTTCCCTACAAAACACAAAACAAAACCCAACACGAATATGCAAAGAAAAACGAACCTTGCGGCTCGAAGTTAGCTTTAGCCAAAAAACTAGAAATTTTTAAAAAAAATCTCAAGGTTAGCTTTAGCCGAAAAACTAAATATTTTTCTCAATGTTTCTGATTTTCCGAGATCACACTAAGGTGCAGGGAAAAGAGCATACGCATGAGAAAAATCCTTCCTTTCTGTTTCTGATTTGCCCAGATCGCACAGAGTCGCAGGGCAAAGAGCATATGCAGAAATGAAAGGTATAGATCCGGTTAAAAAAAAAGGCTAAATAAACTGAGACCGAAATAAGCAGAGAGAAATTAACAGTAAACTGCAAAAAAACACTGTATACCTCCCGATCTGAAAAATGACGCAGCTAGGGCTACCGGAAACCTTTTCGCGTGAAACGAAAGGGGTTCCTCACTGGAACAGATGCTCCGAACGCAACAAAGCAGTCCTCTCGGCCCGAAAGCAGTCAGAAACAGCAGATCTAGGAAACGACAGCCGCATGCAGTTCTACCGGCTTCAGATTTGGATCACCAACGGACGCGGCCCTCAAATAGCTCCGATACCATGTAGGAATTTACAGGGTAAGTTCCACAGAAAGAATACCAAAAGGACACCGCTCACAACCAGATCTCAAATCAATACACCAGTATTTTTGACGTGGTTAAAACCCTCAGAGTGCAAGGAGGGAAACAGTCCACGACCTGTCCCAACGTGGGTACTACAGGCAATTTATTAATCAAAGAATGAAAATTTACATAAGCTTCTCTCATGCACGGATTACCCGAACAATGACCCTCCATGCGCTTTAAATAGAACTCATGGACCAATCGGGTGTCAAGCCATGGATCAAGTGTCGGTAATACCGAGGTGAGAGTGAACCGTCGGATCACTACATATCGTGACCGTCGGATTGTAAGTTACAAAATGTACAACGGTAAAGAAACACACTTTACCTAACTCTAACCTAACTCTATACTAGACCAAGTTGAACTTAACTATATCCTATGTGTCGGAATATCCTAACACTGTGTAATGTAATGTCTAGTCACATGATTATGATTGTGACCAATTTCATGGGATTCCGACAAAATCTCCACTTTGTAAATCATTTGATACACTAGGTTAGATCCGGAAGATTGTGATAAGACTCGGATCACTTCTCTGAGTTTTGGTGGGATTTGACTCACATCTCATCTAATCCTACGGAAAGGTTATGAGTTATCTTTTGAAGATGCTTTTGGTATCCTCTCGATTACTATAAATAAGGAGAGGAGTATGCATTAGGGGAATTCGGTCTTAGAGTTTTGAAGTCAAGAATTTCTCCCTTCTCTATATCTGAGCTTCTTACTGATCTGCTTGCAACACAAAAACATTCTCATAGATTGTAATAAGTATGAGAAGCTTTCAAATAAGGCCAAACAATCCTGGTGAGAACCTAAAGTGGCCAAAATTTTAGGATTGAGTCTTGTTTGTTTCAAAGTTCTCTGATTCAAAGACAGAGTCTACAAATGGCCAGGTAGCTGTCAGTTTATATGCTCATTTTGAGTTAGAATATCTGATAAATGCCTTAGCAGTACATCTGTGGAAAGATTAGAGACTTTATGTATATCTATCACCAGCTATTCAGAATTCAGTAAAGAAGAAGTTTATTGTTGATCAATGCATGTCTAGTATCTGCGTAAATGTTGAGTTATAAAACTTATGACTATTGTGAAGTTCATCTGAGATTCACCGAAGGTTTGCTTAGAGTCTTGGGGTGCAGTTTCCTCGCATAGGCAGGAGGCCATCAAAGAGTGTGTTTTGCATTAGACTTCTTTGAAGGTTTGTGTAATAGTTCTTGTAGAAAATTCATCAGTTTGTATCTCCGCAAGCTTCATTCTTTGCTAGAGGAAGCCTCTACGACCACGCGGTCTAAATTGGTATCAGAGACAATAATGTTTGGTTCACCCAGGAGTACTATAAACCCTTCTTTATATAAAATGGAAGTTGGAAGAAGATTTGTTTCTTTTCGAGAAGTTCAAGACCAAGAACAAAGTTACAGTAATACAAATATTACAAATCTCTTTGATAACGCTTCATCTTCTATGATAAATTATTTTGAGATAGAAATAGTAGAAAACCATCCTGCTTCATGAAGGAAATTCCCGTTAATTAGTCCATCAGAAGTGTATGCAGACCTTTCTATGTTTCATCTCAAAGCGGTTACTCTTGTCTCTGTAAATGAATGCATCAGTGAGGTCCAAGAGAACCTTGAAACTATACAGACTATTCCTCTCTGAGATCCCAAAGAATTACAAAAAGAAGCTAAGAAGCATAATACTTACTATTTGCATATTGGCTGTATCTGCGTGGGAATTTTTGCTTTAACCCACAGAGGGTTGAACACTTTTATCTTAGATATTATTCGATACTTGACTCATAACAAATATACTGATTCTATTCTTGGAGGGATTGTTACACCTTTATCAAATGAACCTGTTTGGTTTGATTTATATCCTAATTTCTCTGTCTATGTGTATGATGAACACCTCAAAGATGTACTAAAATTGCAAATAAAGACTTCTCGCTTTGATATGAGGAGAAAAAGAACAAGTATTCCCATCCATACTAAAGGTTGTTTCTGCCATACTAACACCCTCTACCCTGCAGTCTTGCATTCTCCTAGCCAAGAGTCAAAATCAAGTGTTCGTTCTCACAGATGCTCATAATCAGAAGATTGAACACCAAACAATAAAATGGGAAGAGCTAACTCTTCCTAAAAATTGGGTGATAGATATTCCTAGAATACCTAAAATACAAAACATTACTTCTGCACAAATAAGAGAAGATTTTTTCTCTGCACCCTTGCCTTTCCCTCGCAGATCTACTATTCCCCGAAGACATAGAACATGCAGTAACATATTAGAAAAGGTCTAAACCCATTCTCGTTGAAGCATCTACCACATCATCTTCCATATGTACAAATTGTCTCCATGTTGAATTATTTGAACTCACTCAAGTTTTAAATTTTTTCTAAACTAGAAGTTAAATGCCCTACTTGCCAATCTCTAGTCAATCTAAAATGCCTTGTACATTTAACCATCCATAAAAATCATAATCCAAGAACTGGAGAAGCTCCTTTTGCTATGTTAAACAACTCATGTCCAAATCCTAAATGCAACGACATCTCATTCCCTCATGATGAAGTCCTTGTTATCCATGACCTCCCATCCCTAGAAAATGAAGATCCACGACTCACTTAGATGTTTAGTAAAATGAGACCTATTGGTATGTCAAAGTATGGCTTAGTTTATCTTGAGAAGATAGATGCACTTATCCCTTCTTGTCGTTTTCAAATTTTTTTCCCAGAAGACTATAAAAAGCCATCCAAACCTTAAATGTACAAATTCTTTTCTCTCATGGAAGGGTGTCCAAAATACAAGATTAATGCTGCTTGGATGAAAAATATGTTGAATTGGGGTCTATTTTCACATCCATATTCCCATGAGTTTAATTTAACATACGAAGAAGAAAAACATAATCTTTCATCCGCATGGAAATAATATATGGATCTTACAAACTCTTGGATTTATTTCTATGAATGGAAGAAACAACAGACCAATATAGAAATACAGATGATTTTTGGAGAAAGCTCCACAAAGAACCAATGGACAACTTCAGATAGTTCAAATATCAAATCCCCATCGGTCTTTCCAACATATAAAATCATTGTGTTGAGAGACAAGGAAAATATTGCCAGAGTTGCCCCTTTAGTTCTGAAAGATGACTCTGTCTTAGGCACAAATGGAAAAATCCAAAAAGTCAGTGAGTAGTTAAATTGGACAAATACTACCCTCAAAGGTCTCTCTGTACATTCCTCAACTCAATTTTCACATAAAGAGCAAATTGAGTCTCTACAGGTCTTTGTGAACAATGTGAATAAACATTTGAATGAATTTCAATTTTCTATTTCCACTCGTGAAGGTTTTGTTCGTGAAAGCACTAGAGCCACAACATCTTTGTCTGATCAACTCATAGGCCAGTATGATGATATTGAAAAAGGATAAGTCTAGGTCTACATAAAACACAAGACAAAACTAAAGAGTTTATTTCCAAATTTGAAAGATTATGGATTTCTTCCACAGACAAAGATATTCCTTCATTTATGCTTTTCCAACATCCTATTTCTATACATGAAAAATTTGTTGATAGATTTCCTCTCTTGTTTCCTAAAGAAGCTCCTTACAAACCTGAAGCATCCCCTTGATCTCATCTTCTACCAATTTACGAACCTTTGCCAAGCCAGTTTACCAGATATCCTACCCCTGATCTTAGTGGCAAAGGACGCATGCTTGAATTTTAGACATTCCAACCCAACTCCCACAAAGAATGGAATGTTGACAATCTCAGTTCTGGCCAAATTAGATAGATGATTGACTATATGTTTACTAAATACAAACTAATGTGCATGAAAGTGAAAACTGAAATAGAAGCCTGTAAAACATTGATCCAATGTTTTACCATCACTCTTCAGTGGTGGTGGGAAGTGGAGTCTTCTCCCGCAACTTTAGAAAAAATGGTTGAAGAATTTATGAAAGATGAGGTAGGAGATACTGTATTTCATGAAGATGGAAGTGCTTAGAGAAACATGATTGGTGCTCTCACATCAATGATTCTTGAACATTGGTGTGGTTCTGAAGTTGAGATATCAGATAAACATTCCCAGATTCTTATGAATCTAAAGTGCAAAAAATGTCTCAGTATGAAGATTTCCATAGATATTGGATGCAACGGATTTAAGAATTCAAGAAGCTTTCCCATAGTCATATGAGTCCTATACATGGGGTGAGATCTATTGTATTATAACCAAGGCCTTAGTTGGCCTATGTACAAATTTGAAAATGAATAAGTCTATCCAAAAATTGTCTAAGCTTCCTAACAACAAATCAATTTGCAACAAATATGGCTTAAATCTAGATGATCCTATTGTACATAGAAAAAGGACAAAGAAGGCCATAAAGAAAAATTCTAAACAAAGGATCAGTCATTCTCATCAGCCCAGACGATATTCAGGCCAGAAAAACAATTATAGAAAAAACACAGCCAAAGGATATTACAAAAGAGTTCCCCGAACTCATTATTACAGTCCTCAAGATATTCATCTTAGGACACATAAACATGAAGCATGGAACAATCTTACTTGCTGGATTTGTGGCCAACAAGGTCATACTTCAAATAGATGTCCTGTTGGAGAAGAATCCAAATTGCAGAAAGGGAAAAGATCCCAAGAAAAAGCACAAAAATTCCAACAAGAAAAAGGAAAGCAAGGGGAAAAGAAGACATTGGTACATCTTCAATGCTTCAAATGTGGATCCAAACTACACAAAACAGACCACTGTCCTAATTTTCATATTAAAGAAGAAATACACATATTAGGACAAGACTGTTGTGATTCTACTGAAACCTCCAGTTTTAGTATTTCTAACACTGATAACATGTTCTTTGTTGAAGAATGTAATTGTACAAATTCTAATGATTGTCACTACACCCTCATAGATATTGATACTGAAGAAGGTTCTGACAAACGATAATCACCACCAAATCCGTAAAAAAAAATATATGTATGGCTCGTCTTGTTGATGATGAAGAAGCCAAACTCTTGGCAAGAATAAAGATGTTGCCTAAAGGAGAGATGAAAAAAATCTAATGGAAACTTTTGTACAAACGATTCTAGAAAACCAATAGTCTGTAGTCACTTCCTCAAGTAAAAATTCAAAACCCTTTTTTTTGATGATCCCTTTGAGAAAAATACTAAATCTTTTCAAAGAAGCCACCAGGTAGATAAGAAAAGAACACTTACTCTCCCAGAAATTAGCCATGAGATCCAAAGTCTGAAAAAAGAAATAGCTGAGCTCAAAACTCAGGCCTCAAAATTAGAAAAAGGAAAGACTCCTAAAGAGGAAACAATCCATTTCTTTTCTAAATCAAATCCAAATGCAAAAATCTATAAGACCAAGCCTGCAAATTTCAGAGGTTTGGGCGATATGAAGATTATGGTTGTACAACATCAACAATTTCATGTTATGCTCTAGATTGGAATCTAGGATGAAGTCTTTCATTTAAAGTCTTTATTAGATACTGGTGCAGACATCAATGTTCTAAATAAAAAGTCTGTCCCTGCTAAGTATTGGTCTAAGGAAATACGTGAGGTTATTGGATTAGGGGCACAAGGGTTTAATTTTCAGTATGAATTCCCTAAGGCCACAATATACTGATACATATTGCATAAATGAAAAATTTGCAGTAGGCAACATTCCTATTGACTGCATCTTAGGAAATCCCTTTTTGGCAGTCGTAGAGCCACATGGCTCTGCAAGACTTGAAGATGGTAGATCAGGATACTTCATCTTTGTACCAAACAATAATGGTTACCTGCATACCATCACACTCCCATTTGTGTCAATGCCTTGGATTTCCACCATGATTCAGGCAATGCAAGAATTACATAAATCCCAAGAAAGACTAGTAGAATTGAAGGATTTAAAATCTTGCCTCCAGATTGATGACCAACTCAAATAGCCTAGTGTGCAGAAAAGAATTGCAGAACTCAGAAAACTTCTAGAAGATGAATGTTGTGTAGAAGCATATTGGCACCTAAAGTAATACTTTGTTGATCTACCATATAAAATAGATTATACCGGTAGGCCATGCAAAATCTGAGCAATTCCTATGAATGAAGCCTACCGAAATCTTTGTCAGAAGGAGATCCAAGATTTATTAGACAGAAAATTGATCCATGAATCCAGCAACCCCTGGAACTACTATGGATTCTATGTCAATAAACATTCTGAACAAATCATAGGAGTACCTCATTTGGTAATCAATTATAAACCACTCAACAGGGTCTTGGCTAATGATACCTACCCAATCCCACACAAAGGAAATCTAATCACCCGAATTATAGGTGCCGAGATATTTTCCAAGTTTGATATGAAATATGGATTTTGGCAGGTATCTATAAAATAAGAAGATCTGATCAAAACTGCTTTTAGTGTGCCAGCAGGATATTATGAATGGAATGTTATGCCTTTTGGCCTGAAGCATGCTCCATCAAAATTCAAAAAGGTGATGGACCAATTTTTTAAGCCATATTTTGATTGGCTTATTGTGTATATATATGATATATTAGTATTTTCTAAATCTGTCAATGAACATTTTAAGCACTTGTACAGATTTAAAAAAATTGTTAAAAATAGTGGATTGGTTGTAAGTAAGAAGAAATTAGAGATATTCCAAACAAAAATCAAGTTCTTGGGTCATATTATTGAAAATGGACAGATCACTTTGCAACAACATGTTGTTGCATTTGCTGACATATTTCCTGATGAAATCAAAGATAAAACCCAATTGCAATGATTTCTAGGTTGCATGAATTATGTCTACAACTTCTATAGAAATTGCGCCCAAGATAGAAGAATATTGAATCAACGTTTGAAAAAGAATCCAAGTCCATGGACTGAAGTTCATACAACTGTAGTCAAGAAAATAAAAGAAAAAGTCTGAGTCCTACCCATTTTATATGTATCTGATGAAAATCTATTTAAAATTGTTGAATCTGATGCTAGTGAGCTTGGTTGGGGAGGAATTCTTAAACAAGACAAGGATGGTGATGAGAAAATTATACAATTTTCTTCAGGAGTTTGGAACCCTGCTGAACAAAATTACTCTACAATTGAGAAAGAAGTCAAAGCAGCCTGGAACTGCATTGACAAATTTGATATCCATATGATAAATAAAATATTTCTTTTAAGAACAGATGCCTCTGCCATGAAAAGGATCCTAACAAAGGATATTAAGAAACCAGGAGAAGCCAAGTTCGCAAGATGGCAGACCCTGTTCTCCAATTTCGATTTTGATATCAAACACATTAAGGGTAGGAGAAATTGCATTCCATATTTTCTTAGCAAAGAAAATCTCCAAGGGCCGACACAACTCATGCTCATTGTCATTGAATGGGATGTCTAGTGTAACCAGGAAATCTATAGAGAAATTCCAGACTCTACCCTATGTAAAGATTATACATACAGTTGGAGGCCAACTTGGAAACTCTGAAACACACGTGTTAAATGCAAACCTCCAACCACATGGAGATCTCCAGCGTTTGGTTCCAAAAAGAAAAATATATCCAAAATCAAGCAGATGGATTCCTGACATGGTATATAGCCACTCCAGAAAATTAGCAGAAGAAGCAAAAGAGGTATTAAAACTTCATTTTAAAGATTTAATTGAAGTTTGGGAGGAAGAAAATAATTGATTCAATATTTATCACAAATATTTTGTGATCAATCGACAAAGAGGTCCATCTTTTGAACTAAAATTTCTATGGCTACATCATGACCCAGCCTTGGTTTTTCTTGGTACTATCTATAATTTTTCTACATATAAAAGTTTATGGTGGAATCTCCTTTGCAGAGATAAACTAGGTTGTTAATACTACACATTGATGAAATTTGGGTCACTTTTCCTCACTTAGCATCATCATCGACCGCAATGGCTCACCGAATGGTGGGGAATGTTTGGACTCAACAACTCTACCATAGACCCACTCAATTTTGAATGTGCTTGTTAGTTGGAATGTGAAAAATGTGAAGGTCGAGAATGCTTCCATTTACCTTGTACAGTTGTCTCGAATCTCAGTAAATACTCGGACAATGAGATCCTCCTATATTTTATGTCCAAACACCACCAATGGGCTATCATGACTAAAGTTAAACATCAAATTATTTTGGGAAAGCCCATGATAGTCCATAGGATTTTTACAAAGGCATGGGACAATAATCTATATCACAAAATAAGATTCCCTAGCTCCACCTTGTTGGGTGCTTCATAATTGTACTCATTATTCGTTCCTAGTGGACCTTGCACAATAAAGGTATCCAATGTGTAATGTAATGTCTAGTCACATGACTATGACTATGACCAATTTCGTGGTCTGAGAAGCATGTGCATCAGGACGAACAATCCTGGTGAGAACCTAAAGTGGCCAGACTTTTAGGATTGAGTCTTGTTTGTTTCAAAATTCTCTGATTCAAAGACAGAGTCTGCAAAAAGCCAAATAGATTTCAGTTTCTACACTCATTTTGAGTTATAATATCTGATAAATGCCTTACTATTCCATCTCTGGAAATATTAGAGACTTTATGTATATCTATCACCAGCTATTCTAAATTCAATAAAGAATTAGTGTAGTGTTGATCAATGTAGTATCTACGTAAATTTTGAGTTACAAAATTTATGACTATTGTAAAGTTCATCTGAGGACTAAACAAGAAATTGTCGCGCATCCCGAATCCCAAATCCCTGGTTTTTTGTGAAGGTGCGAGCCATGTTTGAATAATGACGATGGTTTGTGAAAAAGAAAAAACACGGTTGTTTGTACTACTTCAATATTTTATGAAATCATCATCTGATTGTTGTGGCCCACAGTATTCGATATCAACGCATTAATTTTTTCTGGTAATCTTAATATTTGAACAATGTTTTATTTTCATGCTTTGATGGTTCTAATTTTCTCTATACACTTTCTTTTGATTCATTTAACCTCAAAGTTTTGTCTAATTTTACCTCTACACTTAACCCATATATACCATAGAACCACATTTAGCCCTACATTTGCGCAACACAATGTCATGTCTTTATAATTTTGTTCCACAATTACTGGTCTATGCAATTGGTCCAGTTTGATGTTGGTACAGATTGAGCAGAGGGGTGTAATTACAAAGTAATTTAGGCTTGAAGGAACCCATTGAATTCTTCTTGAAGATAGTTTGCCCTTCTTTCGAATCTTTCTTTATATGCTTATTGGTTTTTAGCAAGATGGACTTCCTCCAACAATGGTTTCTTTTTACTCCGTATATAGACACCTTAGCTTCTGTGGCAAAACAATACAGATCTAGAAATGAATAACAACATCTATAATGAAAACATTTGTAATCTGTTAATTAATTCCTTACTCCAAATCTGTTGCATAAATCTAAACACAGAGTGCACATTAAAATAAAACCCACAAAGATAATCTTAGATTGCAAGAGGAAATAGACTTCGTGGTGGGATGGGATCGATGACGGATCAAGGAGACAGGCCTCCCAAAACTTCCATACCTGCAGGCAGTGATGAAGGAAACATCTGGGCTGCACCCCCCACACCCTGCTCCTATCTCGCCTTGCGGTGGAGGCGTGCAAGATAGAGAGGTACCACATCCCAAAGAATACTTGGCTCCTTGTGAATGCATGGGGTATACAGTGCGACCCGGACATGTAGGAAAGGATGTTGGAGTTTGACCCCGAACTGTTTGCGGGTAGCACAATCGATGTTAGGGGAACCGACTTTGAGGTAATATCCTTCGACGCAGGGAAGAGTATCTATGCAGGCATGAGCATGGGGATTTGCATGGTTCAATTGATGCTCGCCTCCTTACTCCATTCCTTCGATGGGTCTCTCCCTGAGGGCTAGCTGCTTGAGAATTTGGACATGGCAGAAGCTTACGCGCTCACTTTGTAATACCTCTGCCCACGACTCCCATTGCGCTTCTTCCCCACCATCTCTACAATTAATAGATATTTTTGGGTTGTTATTAGGACTGTTTGGTACACCACTGTATGAAAAGAAGGATCTTAGAAAAGGAAAACGGGTGGCATTTAGTCTACTAACAGTTCGTAAATTGATGTCACAGTTTAAGGTTTGAGATGATAGATTAGCACCTTATCAAGTCTGCTATAATATTTATATTTTGTAACATTTCATAAGTTATAGAAGACAATGAGAAATTATTTGTTAAAAAAAAGCTTATTTGAAGTTACATTTTGTGGCAGAGCTTCACTCAGTGCTACGTCTGACCTATCAATTCTTTTTCAAATGATGTACCTATGTTTGTGTTAATCCTTACATTGATCTATAAGCCTACCATAGTTAAGATGCCATTGAGGATACAACGTGAGGCCTTTGTCTGTGATGAAAATCCACAAAGCCTCACAAATACAGTTGAGGTTGAACAAAGATGGCAAAGTGGGTGTAGTATATAAATCCTTGAATATCAATACGATATCAATTACTCTGATAAGGATGTCACATACCAGCTCATGACAGTTTATAACGGGGAAAAATTCCAAATTCCTAGTTCCTAAAAAGCGACACGAAGAATTATAAAATCAATAGAATATATAAACAAGTAATTTAACTAATTGGTTCAAAATATAGGGTGTAATGAAAGGTGTATGCTTTCTATTTGTTGTATTGCAATGCAATTGGAAGAAGAATCAATGTTACATGAGAGATTACTGCTTTTTGTGGTTGACGGCACAAGACCTGTGTTGGTCGGAAATGTTGGTAGGATGGTAGTTGTATTTTCTTGTCAAAAACTGCCATTAGACACAAGGGTATTTATGATATATATTTTTTAACGGTTTAAGATTACGGTAGCTATTAAATAAATAAATGTGATGGTTTTATTGAGAAGTTGGAATTTTCAAATTCAAATTTCATAGGAAAAAATAAAAAAAAATTAAAAATAGTATTGAGAATTTTTTAATTTTATTAAAAAGAATTATAAAAAGTTAAAAATCCTAAAAAAATACAAGTTGCCTTGAATTTAGATGAGAAATATTTAAAGAAGGAATTAAGGTAATGGCAATGGTTCACATAGATTATGTAACATGACATATGTTAGAAATTATATATTATGGAGCAATGGAACACATAAAATATTGCAGAAATATAAACACAGAAAACGCATAAAATAAGAGAGACACAGATATACGTGGTTCACCCAGTTTGGGCTACGTCCACCCTGAACAACCAGTTCTTCCTTTCTATTATCCAGCATAATGAAGAGAAACAACCTACAGCAGATCCGTTGTAATATCCTCTGTTTTCTCTCACAGTCTCACCTCTCTATTTCCCGCTCACACAATACACATCTATTACACAGCCTCAAATACAATGCCCTCATACAAAGAGAGGGGTTGCCTTCTAGGGCAAAAAACCCTAAACTAAACACAAGTTCTACCGTCAGATCATCTGCCTAATGAACGACCTAGATTGACTAGAAATTACTATACTTTTACAAGGCAATTTTATAGCTGTTTTTAGCTTCGAGGGCGCTGCCCCCGAAACCCCTGCAAGGGGGGGGGCTTCCAACCTAGAGCCCCCCTGCAACGAATATTTTACGGGCGGCGTTGCCGCCCCCATTTCGAACTAGGGTCCAATTTGGCAATACCTTTGAATATAGAAGATAATCAGGCTCCACACCCAACAACATATATTAATGAATTATAGTTGATCCAAATTTAAATAGGAACACAACAAATTACAGATATAACCATAAATACAGAGATGCAACAAAAATAGTACTTCCTTTCATTAATATCAAATACTGAAATATGCTTACAAACAGAATGGAAATGAGACTAGCTCGGGGTATGGTAGCTTATCTCTGAGAAGGGATGTGGCGGCTACATGCCTTTGCATTGTGTTACAATGAGGCTCAAAGGTCTATTTATTATTGAGAAACAATGGAAAACCCTAAACATCCAAAAACCTAACCCTAGGAGATGAAGCGCCAAAACAATGGGCCCCTTTTGGGTAAATTGGTACATCAACTTCCTAGGGTCTTAACTTTGGCATATGATCTCCATTTGGTTATCATAATACCTCGTTTCGAAGAGCTCAAAGAGGAGGCCAAAAACAAATCAATATTTGGTTTGAAGAGGTTTTGGACTCTTCATTTTCCCTAAAAACGTCATTTAGGGCCTCAAAACGGCTCCATAAGTTCAGGACCCAAAAAACTACCAAAAATAGTAAACTGTGCTACAATTAAGGAGACTGAAAAATTGAAAGAGATAGTGTTGGGGGTCCAACTAGAATAGGCGGGTGGCCACCACTATCCACTTAGATCATTCCTCCCCCCTTTGGAAGCAATGGTCCCCATTGCGTGCAAAGCCTCCATGAGGTGAGGAAATTTCTGTTGAACCTAGTCCCTAGTGAGATGTTCTACAATCTCTAATGTGTCCAGTAATGGTGGGAAGCATGGTCGAGGGCAGTCCACATTGAACACTTGGTGCAAGCCAATGAATGGAGGAATGTTGTGCTCCAAAACATTGTTTCCTATGGCCTGGGTAATGGTGTAAGGACCATATCGGAGTGGTATGAGTTTCCAATGGGCTCTTGTAAGACGTTCTTTCCACAAATGTAACCAGACTTTGTTGCCCACCTGAAAATTGTGTGGCACCCGATGTTGATCATGTCGCTATTTGCACTTGAAATTTTCCACAATGGATCGATGATATATCAACCCGTTGTGTAGAGGTGCTCTAGGAGTCAGATCAAACCAATGCTTGACCTGATAGTGAAATGGTACCCCTGTGGGTGACGAGAATATTTTCACGTATTCTTTCATGACAGCATCCACCTGCTTTTGTTGTGTAGAGGAACCCTTCCCAGGGGCCATGGATGTGGCTACGATATTCCTCTCACTTTGAGAGCAAACCAGAAAGAAAATAAATTTCCTAGTTTGGGAGATGATCTTATTGCATTTCTTGGTAGAGATCAAAGAGGCAGGGGTACGTTGGGCTATCTCTGGTATCCTGTATAATGTATCACCCAAAGAAGTAATAACAGAGTGAGCTCTAGACTCATATACAACATGTCGCTTCCACAAGTGTGGTTGTCCAAATAATAAATCACAAACATTGAGAGGAGCAACATCACACAATACCTCATCTGGGAAGGGCTTGATGCTATAGGGAAGGCAACAATGTTGGCTGACTCAGAGATCTCGTCCTTGGTGAATCCACCCGATCCTATACGATTGCGTGTGGTATGGTCAGTAGGTCCTGTTAGGTTCCTATACCAATAGGAGTCATAATTTTGAATAACTGAGATTAAACTTGTAATATGTACATACCTTTGCTTGTGCAAATGTTTTCCATATTAAAAAAAAAAAAATGTAAACAGTGTATGTCCTAAAAAAATAATCAAAGGACAAAAAAGAATAAAAAGGTCAAAAAAAGATGAAAAATATGAACCCCAACAAAAGAAAAAAATACCATGAAAGTGAGCAAGTCTAAATGCCACTCCTAGTTTACTTTAATGCAGAATAAATGATTGTGTGCAACTTGTAATCTATGCCACAACCCATGATAGTCAAAATGTTTAAACTTAACTATTTCACGTTTTCAATTTCATGTTATAGATAAAGAATAAAAATCTGACCAAACAGTGTAATCTTGGCAGATAATTAGATAGAATAAATAAAAGGAGCTAAACTATTTAATCTGAGCCCTTAGATGTAATAAGGTTAGACTTAGTTAGATTTCCATTGTAAATAAAAGAAAAATGTTCATAACGTTTTGCTAGCTTAAATTCACCCAAATAAAGAGAAGTAAAAATGGTGGGATGAGTAGATGGGTAAGTAGATGAAAGGTTGCAAAATTGTGATGATTGTTAGACAAAAGCATATTTATTACACTCAACATGAAATTTCCAAGTATGAATGAGCAATTGGACATGCATAAAGTTCACAAAGTCAATTGATTAATTCCCCCCACTCATTTCACCCTTTACTTAACTAATTTCCCACAATAAGTCTTAAGTACCCAAAATCTTAAGTCAAAGGGGCTCAGAGCATTTCTCTAACTTCTAGAGGGACCAGACCCTTGACCCAATGACTTATAGATCTTAAGTACTAAAATCCCCTTATAAACATTTACTCCTCCCTCTCATTCTCCCTAATAAATCCCTTTTCCTAAGGTTAAAACACTTTTTCCCTAAGGAAAAGCAATTACCCCCAAGTAAACCCCTTTTCCTAAAAAACCCACAAAAATACTTTAAGCCTAAGTTATAATGTTTTTGTGTGAAAAGAAAATCAATTACAACAAACACATTATACTTAGCGCAATTCATTTTCCGCAAATTTCATATTAACTTCTAATTTTATTTATATGTATTAATTCCCGAAAATACCCTTTTCCCGTATATCTTTATTAAATCCCTTTAATGTTAAATATCCCTACCCCGAGTTTGAAATATAAAATTTACATTATCTGAACCCCGACAAGTTTAATTAATTAATCGATCTGTGATTAATTAAAGTGAGCCCATCCAATTAAATCCCGCCTGATACCTTAACCCTCGCCTTAATCACGCATTAAATCAAACCGCTGCATTTAAACGCTCGCCGGGCCCCCCCATGACCATCCATGCAAATCCATCACCAGACCACCACACAATCTCTCCCGTCCCCATCCGACAACACGTATTGATTTCGGAAGGGCCTGAAATCCGAACATTACCCACCCGAAAAGGGCTATTTTTCGCTGGGACCTCGATGCGACGTGGCGCTCGCTGGGTGGAATCAGGTGGCCTCCCCCCAAAACCACCCAGTGCCCTAAAGCGGTGCGAAGAAGACCACTTACTGCCAGTCCACAACATGCCAAAACTGTCGCCCCGCTAAATTCCAAAACGACCACTGTTCCCATAACCCGCCAAAACGTTGACTTGGTGAATAAAACCAAAAACCCCAGAACCTTTTGTCTTATCTTGAAATTCAACTCCAAATCTCGATACACGCAACTGCACGATGTTGAACATGTCAACCTACATCCATTTACCAACTTGAAGATGCCATAAAACACTCATTACACCTTCCAGCCCACACAGAACTTCTGCAACCGTGCACAGTCACCTGTCAACATGTTCAGAGCTCATTTTCCCCCAAAATTCCAGGTATTTAACCCAAAATTCACTGGAAACCTTGTCTCAATTTACGAACTAGTTACTCAATTGCTTGAAATTAAAGAAAAATTATTTGAAAGAAGTTCACAACAACCCAAAACTACTCTGCACTAGAAACTTTTTTCCTTCAAGAAATTGAAAAACCCTTCCCCCATTCTCAAATCCACAAGAACTGAGAATGGCCGCTATAATTGCCATGGATGTCCGACCAATTTCAACTCCCCACCTGGAATTAGACCATCTCCCTCTAGCAGATAAAGATTTCCAAATTAAGGACATTGTTGTCCTTGAATCCCCACTGAAACTATTTTGTAGATACAGAGACCTATTCCTTAATCATGCTGACCAAATTGGGCTTTGGGAATCCAATTTTCCCAAGTACAAATTCCCAGAAGTACATGTTTTCCCTGAAATTGTCCATTATTGCCATGCCAATTACATCCCAAGTCAAAGAGCAGTGATGTCCCCAAACCAGACTGTACTCTTTACCATCACTGCTGAATCCATCAATGAAATGCTCCAATTTCAGCCTGGACAAAACCTAACCCCTCTGTCAATTGGTAATCTACTAAACCAATTCCCTAATCTTCCCACTGGAAAACTGGCTGAAATGTTTCAAACTTTCTTTAGGAAAGAAGAAAATATCCCAAAAGACCCCCCTCCCTATATGGCCACCATACTTTCCCCATTTTCCCAAGATGTTGTAGCAATGATTTCCAGAGTTCTAGGCTACACTACAAGTGAGTACATAGATGAGATCATTTTAGCTTTCATGTCCATTTTCACTCCAGGACAACCCCCTGCCATCATCTATGGTTATGCTAAATTTATAGCAGACAAAATGCATGACCAATTCCTAAGAATGAGCAATGAATGAGTCTTCAAATAATCCTTAGTATTATACCACCTTTTCGTATATTTCCATTTTGACAAGTTTCCATTTACTCTCCAAAAGCTTGATACCAAAGGTCACCGTAGGTCAGTAATTTTTTGGACTCCTTTGATCCATAAGTATGACTCCCCATATCCATATACAGACTTTATAGATCTGTTTGTACATCCTATTGTAACAATGTTGATAGGCAGACCTCCTCCAAGAATTAGTTTAGATATCAAGAAGATCCTGCAGCTTTCAAAACAACATAAAGTGGGAGATTGGTACTTATACCAAAATCACACTGAAATTAGGATTTATGGATGTGAGTTGGCCCCATATAAACTACCTAGATACCTCCCAATGAGTTTATTTGCTCCGGAGTACTACAGATAGATAATCAATTCAGATGAGGTACATTTTATCAAAGCCAAAAAGAAGGCCCAACTCAGAATCAAAGATCAACTAGGCCCCTTTGTGTGTAATAGCCAAGAAGCTAGACAGGAAGCAGAACAGATCCTTTAGAGACTAAATCTAAAACAGAGCTTCATATGGAGATACGATCCCTTGGATTTCATCTGCCACAGAAGACAGAAAAACAAGATGGCTCCTTATATTCATCACAGAATCCCTGAAATAGAAAAATATGCCAACCAATTGGAGTGGGTAGAAAACACTATAGAAGACAGGGATAGTACTGAAGTGGTTGTGGAAAACACACTGATTGACCTAGAGAAACGACTTGATGAAGGTTCTTTCTTGTAGGTTATGGGTGAAACACAGGTACCAGGTGAAACACAGGCACCAGGTGAAACACAGGCACCGAGTGAATCACATGTAGAAGAAGAATCCCATGTAAAAGAAGAGTCAGAACAACCAGACCTATAAGAGGAGCTTATTCAAACAAGTATACCAAAGCCCATCATGAGTAATCCCCCAGTCTTGCAAAGTCCTCTAAATGAGGAGAAAAACGTCAAAAGAAACAGGTAAAAGGCAGATTAACAGGGTTAAAGAGTAGCAAGGTCAAAGAGTATTAGTGAAAGATTAAAAGAAAGAAGGTTCCAGTGTGGAAACACCACTACTACCAGCCTGCCTAAAAGGCTCACATCTCAACTGCAAACAACCAGTAGCACCACAGTAAAAGGGACATCATGATGCAGTTTTCCATCTGTCTCTATCTTCATGCTTGGAGATATTTTTATTTGCCTAGATTAAATCTCAAACTGTTATGAGATATTTTGTAACTATTTTTGTATAAATACTTCACATTTCGAAGTATGTAGGGTGGATTCTAAGACATTGTTATAGACTTTCTCTTCCAACTCGAAATTCTATTGTATCAATGATTGGATTGGCTTGCTGGACCAAGGAATAAAGATTCGATATTTTACAGGATTCCTGTGTGAAGCGAAAAACAAATAAGTATCATATTTTGTTTAAAAGTTGTGTTTTCTTATGTTTTCCATAAATCTTTGATGTATCTTTCACTTCTAAAAGTTATAACATGGAATGATAATTCAGAATTTGCTTGAATGCACTTTGTTTTGACAATTATACTTTATTAATGTTTTCTTCAGTATATCTAAATTAAGGAATTCTTCATTTCTCCTTAGTTTAAGTAGCTCCCTGTGATCTATAGCAAAGGATTCTTCATTGCCCTTTGTTCATGATCATCCCCTGTTCCTCATTCTGATCCCGGTCTAAGGATTCTTAAGTGCCCTTTTACCCTGGTTGGAACCTCTTCATCCACTTGGCCTAAAATATTTGCCTTTTGCTTTGCTAACTCACCCTGTAGACATTCCCTTTAATGATCTGGTCCAGTCCTTCCTTTATTTAGTTGAATCCATAGCCCAATGGCTTGAAGACCCTGCTCTATCCAACTGTTTCCAAGAATTCCACCACCCAAACTCAATATCAAAACCAAAAATCCACATAAATTTAATAGCTAGCCTAATATCCCATAAAAACAAAGTTAAATCATAAAGAGAGAGCCCTCTCTGAGTGTAGGTTGGCTAGAACCTATACTTAAAAGATTGGTTTGTGGTTACCTCAGACTATGCCTTCTTCTTATAACTTCAAAGGAAATTCTGAGTGATAACATAGTGGTGACCATACTGGGGAACTCAAATCCTCATCCCTAATATACCTTTAAGGAAATTTTAATCTATATTTTATGCTTCTTGAAGGATTTATTTGAAGTTATTTACAAAATTTCATAAAAAGAGAATAATTAGAAAGATCTTGAAAGTCTGGCTTCAAAGAGAACTGATTACACTAGGGCCAATCCTAATCCAAACCCTGCCCCTGTAGTGTATAATCCTAACCTGATTTCAAGAAGATCCAAAAAACCAGAAAGTTCAGTTAGCCCCACACTTTCAATAAAAGCAGATTCCTGCCCTGATGAGTGTCTATTTTTAGAAGACCTCCCTTTTGATGTACCATTTGACCTTTCCCTATTTAGAACCACGTCAGAAAGTGCACTTGATGACCTAGTTCTAGATCCAGAGTTTATTGCAGAACTTGAGATTCAAAAGGAAAACCAGTCAATAGATGAGTATATTCTGAATTCCCCTCAATCATCCCTCACCACTGTTAGGATCCCCGAGCTTTCTGAACCAGTATCCCATACCCTTAGTTCACCATTATTCCCTTCCATCTCTGAAGTTCATTCCTCACCTCCATTCGTACCCTTGCTCCCTCACCAACCTACCATTACTCATCAAACACCTACTACTCTTAGTTCCACATCTACTACTGTATCACACCCTAGCACCCCAAGCCCACTTCTTAGCCCTGCCCAACTTAGAGCCATGGCAAATAGATATGCTCCTTTGGTACTACTTGCCCCATTGGGTCTATGCCACAAGATTATCAGAACAAAATTGTCCAGTTTGATGGAATAGGACCTTATACAACACAACTTCATGTAAACAAAATGACTGACTATTTCGAATTGCATGAGATTGACATAGGGGATGTTTAAATGAGACTGTTTGCTCAAAATCTTGTTGGAGATGTTAGAAAATGGTTTAGAGCACTACCTGCAAATAATATAGATAGTTTAGAAGTGTTTTATCAACAATTTTTAAATAGATGGGAGAAGAAAAAGAATCCTTTGCAAATCCTTTTTGAATATGAAAACATCAGAAGAGGACCCAATGAGACAGTTCATGATTATTGCACAAGATTCAACAACATATATAATGCAATACCAATTGACCATAGACCCCCACCTGGTTTAGCTTTAATAAAATTCCCTGATGGATTTGATATAGATATGGCTTTCCAGCTCAGAGAGAGAAACCCACCAACCCTAGAAGAAATGCAGAGTGTAGCTGTGAGTGTAGAAGCCAATCTGTTAGCAAAGAGAGCTAGAGTTAGAAATGAGAGGAGAGTACCTATTAAATATGAAGCCTCACCTTCTGACCTCAAAATAAATGTTCTGGCCAAAAGTATGGAAAAATTATGAATAGGATAGACAGTATGGAGAGAAAGCCTCAATGGGACAATCAACAGGCACCTCTAGTAAGGAATCCAAACTTTAGGAAGAACCAAAATTAGAACTCTGGGAAGAATGGACCTGACCAAAACATTAGGCCTCCTTTCCAAGAAAACTATGCTTAAAATTCTCATTCAGATGACCCTGAACAAGACACCAAGATAAATCCGATGGGATTAGATGATGAAGATACAGTCTTCTTAACTCAAGATGAGCAGGAACTGCATATGCTGCAGCAATTGCAGACCCAATCCGGTGAATCATTTGACTATAAACAAGGATACGATTTTGCCATTTTTGAGGTGCACAAACAATACAATTTAAGGAGTAAAAATAACATTGATACTCCTGATCAAGCTAAGAAAACTGTACCAAATCAACCTAAGAAGATTAAAGCAGCTCCAATCATAAAAACTCTCCAAATCCTTCCTAGACCAAATCAGAATCCTCCAGGTCCCACCATTGTAGATATTACTCATGATCAACCCCCTAATAATCAACCTTCCACTTCAACCCCCTCCCATGAAACAATGAAACCCCATATCAGAAAAAACAACATGAAAAGATCCCTCACACAGAAAAAGAAGATTATCATGCTCAAACTCCTGCTGTGAAAATCACAAATCGTCAAACAGAAAAAGCCCCTTTACCTTTCAATTTGGGAGCAGAGGTGGCTAAGTTAAAAATTTCAGTACCATTGACAGAACTGATGAAAAGTGAAACATATAAAACTCAGATAAACCAAACTTTGAAAATCAGTGAGAATGAAGATTTCGTGAACCTATTTGATGACGAACTTGAACTTATATTCGGTCCTGATGTGAATGGTAAACCAGTAGAAGGAGGTGTACCACCTTTCTATATAAGCCTTAGCGTTCATGACAAGATCTTACACAATGCAATGTTGGATTCAGGTGCATCACATAATTTAATGCCTAAATCTGTTATAGAAAAATTGAACTTAGACATCACTAGACCCTATAAAGACTTGTTTTAATTTGATTCAATCCAAGTAAAATGTCTAGGTTTAATCAAAGACCTGTGTGTCACTTTGGTACAATATCTTGCTAAGAGAATTCTCATGGACATAGTAGTGGCTGACATTCCACCTAAATATGGTATGCTTTTGTCCAGATCATGGGGAGCCAAACTCCAAGGATCTTTGCAACTTGAGATGTCATATGCCACCATCTCTGTATTTGGACAACCCAAGAAACTGTATAGAGAAACTTTGATGAAATATGTGGTGAGTAGTCAGGATCGTCCTCAAAACTTTCCTATTTACTCTATGCATTCAGACATTGATTCTTTCATTTTGTATAATGCTGAACAAACACCAAAGACAATTGCAAATAGTATTTGTGCATAACCAAAAGAAATTGCAGTTACAAGTAATAATGAAACTGTTCAAATTCAAGAGTTTTCCAATAAATAAATTGATCAAGATGAAACAAACAAGGAAAATTCTCTCCCTCCTTATAGTGACAATTATGAACATGAGATTTTATGGCATCTTGAGTTTGATGGATCAGTAAATAAGTTAGGAGCAGGAGCAAGAGTATGGATTTATAATTTAGAAAATGATCATTCAAAGGGTCATGCGTACAGGCTAAATTTTAGATGTACTAACAATATGGATAAATATGAAGCCTTAATATTAGGTCTCAAACTAGTTAGAAACTTAGGATGCCAAAGGGTCTCCATCATGGGAGACTCTGAGTTGGTTATTAAACAGATTAATGCTTTATATATGACTAAAGATACTAGATTGAGTTTCTATAGACGAACAATTATAGAAATATTGAACACTTTCTTAGAAACTAAGCTTGTTGTCATCCCAAGAAAACACAATATGCAAGCACACAGTTTAGCAATGTTTGCTAGCACTTGCAAGTTACCTTTCCAACCAAATCATCAATACACTGCTAAAGTCAGGCATAAACCTGCTATCCCTGATAACTTGAAAAACTGGCAAGTATTTGCAAACGAACAACAGATAAATAACTTCTTAAATTTAGAAGATGAATTTGTCAATAGTAATATAGATACTGACATTACAGTGGATTCAGATTGTGAAAATGAAATGGAATTTAATGAAATAGAAAGTGAAAAGATAAATAGATTCCATCCCACCAATTTCACAAAATTAGATGTAGAAAGCTTAAAAGAAATTGAGATTGATGAAATACTTGATGAAGGTACTGAAGTCATTAATCTTAAGGATAACTTCTTACCCAAAGGATTAACCCCTTTAGAAGATTCGTTTGATTCAAATTATGTCCCTAAAATGCCAAAAATGGAGCCTTTGAAATCGGATATAGAGGAATGTAATATAGGCACTAAAGAAGATCCAAAACTTATCAAACTTTCCAAGTCATTACCACTAATTGAAAGGGGAAATACATTAAGTTGCTAAAAGAATTCCAAGATGTTTTTGCATGGAGTTATGAGGACCTCAAGTCCTATGACACCAGCATAATACAACATACAATCCCTATTAAAGAAGACCAAAAGCATTTCAGACAAAAGCTTAGAAAGATCAATCCCATTTTACTACCTTCTATTGAAAAGGAAATCTGAAGGATGTATGAGGCCAAGATAATTGCACCAATCAGATTTTCTGATTGGGTTTCCAATTTGGTTCCTACAAGAAAGAAAACTGGAGAAATAAGGCTTTGTGTAGACCTCAGAAATCTTAACAAAGTCTCACTTAAAGGAAACTACCCCCTCCCTAAAATGGATCACATCTTACAAAGGGTAATTGGGGCCACCAGGATCCCGTTACTGGATGGGCTCTTTGGTTACAATAAGATCCTAGTTCACCCAGATGACCAAGCTAAAACTACCTTCATCACTCCCTGGGGCACTTTCATGTATTTGAAGATGCCTTTTGGATTAAAGAATGCAAGAGTCACCTTCCAAAGAGCAATGGACATAGCTTTTGCTAAGGAGATCCATGACTTCCTAGTGATATACTTAGATGACATCACTGTCTTCTCGAAATCTGATAATCAACACTTAGATCATCTAAGGAAATTTTTCATAAAATGTAGGAAGTATGGAATTACTTTAAACCCCAAGAAATATTTATTTGGGTTGGAAGAGGGAAAGCTACTAGGTCATATAACCTCAAAAGATGGTATCAGAATAGATCCTGCCAGAATTGAAGCCATCTTACAAATACAGCCTCCTAGGAACATCAGAGAATTACAAGCATTTTTAGGAAAGATTAACTTTATTAGGAGATTTATTTCTAATTTAGCAGAGTTAATTAGATTATTGAATAACATGTTAAAGAAAGATTCGACCCTAAAATGGACTGTTGAAGCTAAGAAATCATTTGAAGATATCAAGCTAGCTTTGACTAAAACAACAGTTCTAATCAGTCCAAAATTTGATAGGGATTTCATTCTATTTTCCTTTGCTTCAGAACATACAATTGCTGCAGAATAATGATCAGGGCTATGAACAACCAATTTACTTCTTTAGAAAAACCCTGAGGGATTCCCCTTTAAAGTAAAACATAATGGAAAAACAAGCTTTTTCCCTAGTCAAAGCTATTAAAGGTTTCAAAGTTTACATCTTGTATTCCCATATAGTAGCCTATGTCCCTAATTGAGTAGTTGAGGACATCCTGACTCACAAAGGTCCAGATGGAAAAAGAGGGAAATTGATAGCTACCATTTTGGAATATGACTTGGAAATTAAACCAACAAAGTTGATCAAAGGCCAAGGTTTAGCCAAACTCATGGCTGAATCGAACTGTTAGGCCCTAGAAATAAATTTCATTGCAGAAATGGATAATGAAGAGGAGATGGTGACTCCACCAATCAACCAGGCCTTTACTAAATCACAATGGTATGCTGATATCCTATATGTTTTACTGAACTTACAAGCTCCTCCTGAATTATCCAGGACCAAAAGTAGGTTTTTAAAAATGAAGTCTTTAAAGTTTTGCATCATAGATAATGCTTTGTTTTGGAGGAATCATGAAGGCATCCTTCTTAACTGTTTATTGAAAGAAGAAACTGACACATTTTTACAAGAATTTCATGCAGGGGACTGTGGAGGACATCTTTATTGGAAAACTACAGCTGACAAAATCCTTAGGGCTGGTTTTTATTGGCCCACTCTATTTTCTGATGTTAAGAAACATGTCACCTCATGCCATAAATGTCAAATTTTTTAAGGAAGAAAAAAGCTTTTACCATTACCCTTAAAACCAATCTCTGCTGAAGCACCTTTTCAACAATGGGGTTTAGACTTCATTGGTGAAATCCACCCACCTTCCTCAATACAACACAAATGGATCCTTACTGCAACAGAATATTTCACCAAGCGGGTAGAGGCCATACCATCAAGACAAGCCACTGACACAGTCATCATAAAATTTCTTAAGGCCAATATCCTATCCAGGTTTGGGTGCCCAACCAAAATCATCATTGACATTGTAGCAACTTTCAAATATAAGAGAATGGTTGATTTCTGTAACAAGTATCACATAACCCTAGGCCATTCTACAGCTTACTATCCTCAAGGAAATGGACTAGCAGAGTCCTCAAACAAAAGTCTTGTTAATATTATTAAGAAATTACTAGAGGATAACAAGAAGACATGGAATAAAAAGCTGGTGAATGCCTTGTGGGTAGACAGGTTAACTACTCAGAAGTCAATTGGAACCTCTCCTTACCAATTAGTGTATGGAATTGAAGTTATCTTTCCTTCCACTCTCGGAACAACAGTGATGAAACTGCTCCAAGAATTGCAGGTTGAATCCAATGATATTCAAAGAAGAATCAACCAAACAATTCACTTACATCAAACCAGGGAAGAAGTGTACATCAGATCTCAGGTTGTACAAGAAAGGATCAAGAAGATTTATGACAGAAGAACCAAGGCTAATAATTTCTACCTTGGGGAAAAAGTGTTGAAATGGGACTCAAGGAGGGAAGATAAAGGTAAACACGGGAAGTTTGACTTCTTATGGAAAGGCCCATATATCATTTATGCTTTTAGGGGCAATAATGCTTTTTTCCTAAGGGAAATGGATGGTATAGAAGCAGAAGGAGGACCAGTAAATGGTCGAATGCTCAAGCACTACATTGAACCTAGTTACTAATTCCACTTAGCACTTGTACATACTTTAGTTTTCAAATGTCTAGATTTGATTGGATGGTAAATTTTTGAAGTTGAAGCCTAGAGAGAAGGCCCTGAGCTTTGAAGATTTTACTATCATAAATAGTAATAATGCGGAAGCATAAAGAAAAATGTTTCAGGGAAAGATCATAGTAATTCAGAAGGCCACTGGTCTACAAAGTTCTTGACATTTCACCAGGAAATGCCATCCCCAAGTGGAGCCATTATTAGGTACCTATACCAATAGCAGTCGTAATTTTAAATAACTAATATTAAACTTATAATATGTACATACCTTTGCTTGTGCAAATGTTTTCCATATTCAAAAGAAAATAATATATATATATATATATATATATATATATATATATATATATAAGGGTATGTCCTAAAAAAATAATCAAAGGACAAAAAGAATAAAAAGGTCAAAAAAAGATGAAAAATATGAACCCCAAGAAAAGAAAAAAAGACCATGAAAGTGAGCAAGTCTAAATGCCACTCCTAGTTTACTTTTATGCAGAATAAAAATAAATGATTGTGTGTAGCTTGTAATCTATGCCACAATCCATGATAGTCAAAATGTTTAAACTTGAATATTTCACGTTTTCAATTTCATGTTATAGATAGAGAATAAAAGCCTGACCAAACAATGTAATCTTAGCAGATAATTAGATAGGTAGAGTAAATAAATGGAGCTCAACTGTTTAATCTGAGCCTTTGGATGTAATAAGGTTAGACTTAGTTAGATTTCCATTGTAAAGAAAAGAAAAATGTTCATAAGAGTTTGCTAGCTTAAATGCACCCAAATAAAGAGAAGTAAAAATGGTAGGATGAGTAGATGAAAGGTTGCAGAATTGTGATGATTGTTAGATAAAAGCACATTTATCATCCTCATCATGAAAGCTCCAAGTATGAATGAGAAATTTGACATGCATAAAGTTCACAAAGTCAATTGATTAATTCCCCCCACTCATTTCACCCTTTACTTAACTAATTTCCCACAATAAGTCTTAAGTACCGAAAATCTTAAGTCAAAGGGGCTCAAAGCATTTCTATGACTTTTGGAGGGACCAAACCCTCGACCCAATGACTTATAGATCTTAAGTACTAAAGTCCCCTCATAAACATTTACTCCCTTCACTCCCCCTCATTCTCCCTAATAAATCCCTTTTCCTAAGGTTAAAACACTTTTTTCCTAAGGAAAAGCAATTACCCCCAAGTAAACCCCTTTTCCTAAAAAACCCACAAAAATACTTTAAGCCTAAGTTATAACGTTTTTGTGTGAAAAGAAAATCAATTACAACGAATACATTATACTTAGTGCAATTCATTTCCCGCAAGTTTCATATTAACTTCTAATTTTATTTACCCGAAAATGTTGTTTTCTCGTATATCTTTATTAAATCCCTTTAATGTTAAATATCCCTACCATGAGTTTGAAATATAAACTTTACATTATCCGAACCACGAAAAATTTAATTAATTAATCGATCCACGATTAATTAAATTTAACCCATCCAATTAAATCCTGCCCGATACCTTAACCCTCTCCTTAATCATTCATTAAATCAAACCGTCGTGTTTAAACTCCCATCGACCCCCCCAATTACCGTCGGTGCAAATCCATCACCCGACCACAACACAATCTCTCCCCTCCCCATTCGACGACTCATATTGATTTCAGAAGGGCTCGAAATTTGAACATTACCCACCCGAAAAGGGTTGTTTTCCACTAGGCCCCCGATGCGATGTGGCGCTCGCTGAATGGAATCAGGCGGCCTCCCCCCAAAACCACCCAGTGCCCTATAGCGGTGAAAAGAAGACCACTTACCACCAGTCCGCTACACACCAAAACTATCACTGTCACCCCATGAAATGCCAAAATGACCATTGTTCCCATAACCCGCCAAAAGGTTTACTTGGTGAATAAAACCAAAAACCCCAAAACCTTTTTCCTTATCGTGAAATTCAACTCCAGACCTCCATGCACGCACCTGCACGACGTTGAGCATGTCAACCTACGTCCGTTTGCCAACTTGAAGACGCCATAGAATACTCAGTCCACCTTCCAGCCCACGCAGAACTTCTGCAAGCGTGCACAGTCGCCTGTCAACCTGTTCAAAGCCCATTTTCCCCCAAAATTCCAGGTATTTAACCCAAAATTCACTAGAAACCTTTCCTCAATTTCTGAACCAGTTACTCAATTGCTTGAAATTAAAGAAAAATTAATTGAAAGAAGTTCACATCAACCGAAAACTACTCTGCACTAGAACCCTTTTGCCTTCAAGAAACTAAAAAACCCTTCCCCCATTCTCAAATCCACAAGAAATGAGAATGACCGCTCCAATTGCCATGGATGTCCGACCAGTTTCAAATCCCCATCTAGACTTAGACCATCTCCCACTGGCAGATAAAGATTTCCAAATTAAGGACATTGTTGTCCTTGAATCCCCACTGAAACTATTTTGTAGATACAGAGACCTATTCCTTAATTAGGCTGACCAAATTGGGCTTTGGGAATCCAATTTGCCCAAGTACCAATTCCCAGAAGTACATGTTTTCCCTGAAATTGTCCATTATTGCCATGCCAATTACATCCCAAGTCAAAGAGCAGTGATGTCCCCAAACCAAACTGTACTCCTTACCATCACTGTTGAATCCATCAATGAAATGCTCCAATTTCAGCCTGGACAAAACCTAACCCTCTGTCAATTGGTAATCTACTAAACTAATTCCCTAATCTTCCCACTGGAAAACTGGCTGAAATGTTTCAAACTTTCATCAAGAAACAAGAACATATCCCAAAAGAAGCCCATCCTATGTGGCCACCATACTTTCCCCATTTGCCCAAGATGTTGTAGCAATGATTTCCAGAGTTTTAGGCTACACTACAAGTGAGTACATAGATGAGATCATTTTAGCTTTCATGTCCATTTTCACTCCAGGACAGCCCCCTGCCATCATCTATGATCTAAATTTATAGTAGACAAAATGCATGACCAGTTCCTGAGTATGAGCAATGAATGAGTCTTCAAATACTCCTTAGTATTATACCACCTTTTCCTATATTTCCAAGCTAACAAGTTTCCATTTACTCTCCAAAATCTTGATACCAAAGGTCACCCTAGGTCAGTAATTTTTTGGACTCCTTTGATCCATAAGTATGACACCCCATATCCATATACAGACTTCATAGATTTGTTTGTACATCCTATTGTAACAATGCTGATAGGCAGCCCTCTTCCAAGAATCAGTTCAGATATCAGGAGGATCCTGCAGCTTTCAAAACAACACAAAGTGGGAGATTGGTACTTATACCAAAATCACACTGAAATTAGGATTTATGGCTGTGAGTTGGCCCCATATAAACTACCCAGATACCTCCCAATGAGGTTATTTTCTCTGGAGTACTACAGGCAAATAATCAATTCAGATGAGGTACATTTTATCAAAGCCAAAAAGAAGGCCCAACTTAGAATCAAAGATCAACTAGGCCCCTTTGTGTGTAATAGCCGAGAAGCTGGATAGGAAGTAGAACAGATCCTTCAGAGACTAAATCTAAAACAAAGCTTCATATGGAGATATGATCCCTTGGATTTCATTTGCCACAGAAGGCAGAAAAACAAGATGGCTCCTTATATTCATCACAGAATCCCTGAAATAGAAAAATATGCCAACCAATTGGAGTGGGTAGAACACACTTTAGAAGACAGGGATAGTACTGAAGTGGCTGTGGAAAACACATTGATTGACCTAGAGAAATGGCTTGTTGAAGGTTCTTTTTTGCAGGTACCAGGTGAAACACAGGTACCAGGTGAAACACAGGCACCAGGTGGAACACAGGAAAAAAGTGAATCACATGTAGAAGAAGAATCCCAGGTACAAGAAGAGTCAGAACAACCAGACCTATCAGAGGAGCTTATTCAAACAAGTATACCAGAACCCATCATGAGTACTCCCCTAGTCTTGCAAACTCCTCTAAATGAGGAGAAAAACCTCAAAAGAAACAGGTAAAAGGCAGATTAACACGGTCAAAGAGTAGTAGGGTCAAAGAGTATCAGTGAAAGATTAAAATAAAGAAGGTTCCAGCATGGAAACACCACTACTACCAGCTTGCCTAAAAGGCTCACAACTCAACTGCAAATAGCCAACAACACCACAATAAAAGGGACAACATGATGCAGTTTTCCATTTGTCTCTATCTTCATGCTTGGAGATATTTTTATTTTCCTAGATTAAATATCAAACTGTTATGATATATTTTGTAACTATTTTTGTATAAATACTTCACATTTCGAAGTATGTAGTGTGGATTCTAAGACATTGTTATAGACTTTCTCTTCCAACTCAAAATTCTATTGTATCAATGACTGGATTGGCTTGCTGGACCAAGGAATATAGATCATATATTTTACAGGATTCCTGTGTGAAGCGAAAAACAAATAAGTATCATATTTTGTTTAAAAGTTGTGTTTTCTTATGTTTTCCATAAATCTTTGATGTATCTTTCATTTCTAAAAGTTATAACATGGAATGATAATTCAGAATTTGCTTGAATGCACTCTGTTTTGACAGTTATAATTTATTAATGTTTTCTTCAGTATATTTAAATTAGGGAATTCTTCATTGCTCCTTAGTTTAGGTAGCTCCCTGTGATCTATAGCAAAGGATTCTTCATTTCCCTTTGTTCATGATCATCCCCTGTTCCTCATTCTGATCCTAGTATAAGGATTCTTAAGTTCCCTTTTACCTTGGTTGGAACCTCTTCATCAACATGGCATGAATGATTTTCCTTTTGCTTTGCTAGCTTGCCCTGTAGACATTCCCTTTAATGATCTGCTCCTGTCTTGCCTTTCTTTAGTTGACTTCATAGACCAATGGCTTGAAGACCCTGCTCTATCCAACTGTTTCCAAGAATTCCACCACCCAAACTCAATATCAAAACCAAAACTCCACAGAACTTTAATAGCTAGCCTAAGATCCCATAAAAACAAAGTTAAATCATAAAGAGAGAGCCCTCTCTGAGTGTAGGTTGGCTAGAACCTATACTTAAAAGATTGGTTTGTGGTTACCTCGGACTATGCCTTCTTCTTATAAATTCAAAGGAAATTCTGAGTAATAACAGGTCCAACCACTTCAAGACCTCTGCTGAAATGAGGTTCTTTTGGCTGCCACTATCAATAATGAATTGCAACGGCGAACCCTTCAGCCACATTTGTGAGTCGAAAAGAGGCTACCCCTCCTCTGGATTGTAGGGCTCATTCTTCTGGATCTTTGTGGTGGCAATAGTGGCGCTGGGCTCTACATCAATAATTTGCTTCCCTTTGTCATTCCTCTTGTCGGGTTCTGACTAAGAGTCGAAACATGCATCTGATTCTGAAGCCTTCAACTCGGCCACCAGTGACTACTTGGCCCGACACTCACTTGTGTTGTGAGTGGGGCTCTTATGGAACTCACACCACTTTCCTATGTTCTTCATTGACTTCGTGGTGTTGTTCTTTTCTTGCAGCTTCGACGGGTTTTCTTTGGTCACCTCGCCTTGGATTTTCCCTTTGTTCTTCGGATTCGCAGATCCAAAGTCTTTATTCTTTTTTTAAACTTTGTTTGATCTGTACAGCGTATCGGTACGTTGTGCCAAGCAAGGAGATGTCTAGGAACTCCATCTCATCCTGGATGTACCTGTGTAGGCAACCGTGGTATTTGAGTACCAAATGCCGCTCTGAATCCTTGATACCCAACTTTGTGCGAAGGGTATGAAAAATATTGGTAAACTCCAGCATGTCTTGGTCTCTTCCCTACCGTAGTCTGGTCCACTATATGTATTTATCCTCATAGCTTCCTACAGGGTAGTACTACTCCTTGATGGTATCCTAGAATGAATTCCAAGTGGGTGCGGCTGAAAATAGTAAGTTCATACTTTCATCGTTCTACTCGCAGTAGATTTACCACTAGTCCTTGACGTGGGGGGCGGCTTTGAGAAGTGCAAAAGTGATATTTTCCTGACTAGAAAAATCATGAACAAAAAAAATCCTTCTAGAATATTTAACCATTTATCTACAACATCTGTATCTATCTGACCCTAAAATATGAGAATGTCAAAATTAACTTGTACCTTAAAGGCTGTGGCACTTCCAGAGTAGCTGGTGGAAGTAGATACGTCGCCCCTGGGTAGTCGTTGAAGGATCTGGGCAAAGTTTTCCATCATTGCGTTCCTTTGTCGCTCGAGGGCTTCTTCAAGCAATATTTTGATAGGATCTCCTGCCCCCTCATCTTTATTTTCATCCTCCATGGGAGGCCATCAATATTTGTGAGGTTGATCTTGCAAAGGTTCAACTAGATCGAGCCCTAACTCCTTATATCCTGACCTCGTTGGGGACATGCAAAGAAAAACGGAGAAAGATCAGATCGCTCTGATACCACTGATCCGAATTTAAACAGGAACACAACAAATTACAGATATAACCATAAATATAAATATGGTATAGAAATAATACTTCCTTTCATTAATATCAAATAATGAAATATGCTTACAAACATAATGGAAATGAGACTAGCTTGGGGTATGGTAGCTTATCTCTGAGAAGAGATGTGGCGACCACATGCCTCTGAACTGTGTTACAATGAGGCTCAAAGGACTATTTATTATTGAGAAACAATGGAAAATACTAAACATCCAAAAACCTAACCCTAAGAGATGAAGCGCCAAAACTGTGGGCCCCGTTTGGGTAAATTGGTACATCAACTTCTCGGGGTCGTAACTTTGGCATACGATTGTCATTTGACTATCATAATACCTTGTTTCGAAGACATCGAAGAGAAGGCTGAAAAAAAATCGGAAATATGGCTTGGATAGCTTTTAGGTTCTCAATTTTCCTTAAAAACATCATTTAGGGCCTCAAACTGGATCTAGAAGTTCAGGACCTAAAAGACTGCGAAAAATAGTAAACTGTGCTACAATTAAGGAGACCGAGAAACTGAAAGAGACAGTGTTGGGAGTCCAAGTGAAATAGGTAGGTGGCCACCAATATCCACCTAAATCAATAGTGGTCACATTTTGTTATAATAAATGAAATAAAAAGTACACCGTGTTCCACATGGTTTGAAAGATGGTTGTCTATTGGAAGAAACGATATTATCAATTTAAGAAAGGTTTAAAATTTTATAATTAAAATAGATAAAATTTTATAATTATTATTGTATGGTTTTATTGTCTAGCCATCAAAGTGATATCAAAACTCTAGATAGCCATTGTGACTACATCATAAATTAAAATTTGAAAATTACAAACAATCTTTTTCTTTTAATATTTTCTATATGTGGTGGGATCCTCAACAACTTTTTTATTTTTTATTTTTTCCACGGGCCGAAAATGCTCAGACTTGCTCAAGGGCTACAAGGCACATGAATAAATATCAGATTTAGAAATTTCAATGGTTGTTGTTGTATGTACCAACAACATAGCAAACTCACACATTGGCATTATTGATAAAATCAATCATTTCATTAAATGTTGATAAAAGAACGTTGTTATAGAATTGACCAATGCAATTTATAATATTTAACATTGCAAAAATAAATGTTTTAATATGGATAACTGCGTCATATATCTTATGTCATTATCTCTAGATATTGTTGGTATATTCATGCATGATTTTTAAATAAGTGTAGTGAGTTTTTATTCTTAAACTTTGCAAAAAATCATTCAAAACTAAAATATTTAAAAATATTTGATACTTAGGTAAATAATATACTTTCTATTAGTGACTTCCCACCATAATTTAAGTTTTTAAATAAGGAAAAAAAACCCAAAATGATAGGCAAATAAAAATATGAAACATGGATGAGAGGTAAATAAAAATATGTTATCAAGGTCTTGATCTTGAGACCTGTGGAGAAAAGTAATAACGTGGATCATGAGCACAAGCATTGTCATCATAAAGGGGAAAAAATCAGAAGCTCTATGTCCATGGATAATCAACACAATACCCAACCTGTGAGATCTGTAGAGGGATGTCAGAGTGGGGAAGCGAACATGAAGGACAAGCCGCAAGAGGACCAAGCTATCCATGGCTTACGATGTCAGAGTGGGGAAGCAAAGGTAAAGGAAAATCGATCAAGATACTCGTGTTGTGCTTTTAATGGGGAGTGGGTACTCGTGTTGTTCGTTTAATGGGGAAGACACTGGCATTAGTGAAACCTTACAATTTATATGGAACAATAGAGGCATAATTTTTTCCTATAGCTTAATATTTTATTGTATTGCCTAAAAACTGGAAGGAAAAATGTTTGTAATGAGATACTCTATTTTTACATTTGATTTTAATTAAATTGTAAAAATTATAATATTAATTATATTCTAATGAATTAAAAGTTTTTCAAATCCCAACCTTTATAAAAATCACTCTTTGATTTGTGGTAAGGATCTTTCAAAGTATTTAATTTGGATAAAAAAAATGGATTATGGGCTAGGTTTTTTTTTTGTTGAATACTAAAAATATCTAATTTGTTTTTCTTTCATTTTTGGGTTACAAGCTATTTGTTTTGTTTACTGTAAAATAATGATGAAAATGTAAAACCTAGGTAAATGATTTCTAAATGATGCCCATCATTGTTGCCTATACATAATTGTAAACAATAATGGTGTCTTTACTTATGAGTGAAAATATGTTTCACTTACCTTTGAAGTGGAAAATTATTTTTTTGGTAGTGTAAAACATTAGGTGAATACCATACTAGAGAGTTTATACAAAAGCTCCATGCATTTAGACGATGTAGAAATATACCAGCCTAGATCCATCCTAACACTGGATCTATCAAGCGTCGAGAGGGATCAAATCTCTCAAGGTGCAAACCTCTTTTTTGAGTGTAAAACTTGAGGAAAGGTTTACACATCGAGAGATTTTATCCATCTCGGTGCTTGAGAGATCCGGAGTTAAGATGGATCTAGGCTGGTTTCACTCATGTGCGGCCAAGGAAAATATATTGAACATATGAATTATTTTATCAATAATATGTAAATACATCTAATATTAATATAACCATTTTATATGCTAAATATGTCTGAGATTTATTTGGTCATTTTAATTTTAAATTTTCTTAGTTACAGTTTGTTGAGATGATAAATATTGTCAATAAATCTAATGATGAAATAAAAAATTTGAATGCAAAGTGACAATGTAATAGTGTTGAATGATAGAAAATGTGAATAATAAAAATGTAGTCAATTACAAATAGTCTTCATTGTGATCAATCTCAAACTATTTTCTTTTACTATTCTTATTGTCACTCTTGTTAGTTTTGTCATATTTTCATATCAATTATATGAAAAGGACAGTTGAAATCATAAACCATTTAAATATTTGGCTCGAGTTGTTGTAATAAACGTCATACCTTGTCTCTCTTGTTCTCCAATATTAATAGATTGAATTACTATATCACAATATTCAATGTACATTGTCAATAATTTTTGGTTCTTGCACTGAAATCAATGCACAATATTAATCTAATCACTTTGAAATTAATGTGCCATCATACATTTATTTACATCTAATAAAAAATCAACATATACACTGAAATTAGTGCATCTAATGCAAGAAATCAAATAGGATTAGAAATTAACATCTACACTGCAAATTAATGCATCTAATGCAAGTAACCAAATATGATTAGAAATCGACATCTACACTCAAATCAATGCATCTAATGCAAATAACCAAATAAGATTAGAAACTAACATCTACACTGAAATCAATGCATCTAGTGAAAGGAATCAAATATGATTAGAAATCACCATCTACACTGAAATCAATGCATTTAGTGCAAGCAATAAAATAGGATTAGAAATCATCTACATTGAAATCAATGCATCTAGCGTAAGCAATCAAATATAATTATAAATAAACATATACAGTGTAATTAATCCATCTAGTGCAGGAAATCAAATAGGATTAGAAATCATCATCTACACTGAAATCAATGCATTTAGTGCAAGTAATCAAATAGGATTAGAAATTACCATCTACACTGAAATAAATGCATATAGTGCAAGCCATCAAATAGGATTAGAATTCATCTACATTAAAATCAATGCATCTAGTGCAAGTAATCAAATATCATTAGAAACCAACATCTACACTAAAATCAATGCATCTAGTGCAAGCAATCAAATAGGATTAGAAATCACCATCTACACTTAAATCAATGCATCTAGTGCAATAAATATTCTTCCATCTTCCCCCCCTCCATCTATATCTATATCTCCCACCATCTCACCTTCTTTGTATCTTTATCTCACCCCCCCAAACATACACACTTTGTCACTCCATATATATCAATATCTTTGTCCCTCCCTCCCTCCCTCCCTCCCTCTCTTCTTTCTCTTCACCTTCCATCGATATCTCTATCTCCCTCAGTCTCTCTATATCACCCCCAAAACATACACTCTCTTTCTCAAATATATCTATCTATCACTCCCTCCTCCTCTCCCTCCCTCTCTCTCTCTCTTCCCCTTCTCTCCCTTTCCCCCTCTTCTATCTTTATTCCCTCCTGTTGTCCTGTCTCCCTCTATCTCCATCTTGCTTATCATTCCCTCTCTGTCTCTCTCACCACCTTTCTCTCTCTATGTCTTTCTTCATACCTCCATCTCTCTCCCTCTCCATATCCATCTCTCTCTCCCTACCTCTCTCCACTCTCTCACATCCTCTCTCTCTTCCTTTCTCTCCCATGTCTCCCTCTTTCCCTTTATCTCTCTCTCTCCCTTCACCTTCCAAATATGTTACTATATGCATCTCTCTCTCCTTCTCTCCATCTCTCCTTCTTTGTCTCTTTATATCACCCCCAAACATACACACTCTCTCTATATTACTATATGCCTCTCTCTCTCCTTCTCTCCATCTCTCCTTCTTTGTCTCTTTATCTCACCCCCAAACATACACACTCTCTTCATCTCTCCCTTGTCACTCCCTCTCTCTCTCCACTCATCACTCTCTATGTATTTCTTCTTCCCTCCCTCTCTCCCCCTACAACTCCATCTGTTTATCCCTCCCTCTCTCCTCCTCTCTCTCAAGTCCTCTCTCTCATCCTTCCTCTCTCTACATTTATCTCCTACCTTTCTCTTTCTTCCCTCATCTCTCTCTCTCTCTCTCTCTCTCTCTCTCTCTCTCTCTCCCCCCTAAAATCTTATCTCTTCCCCCATCACTCTCTTCCTCTCTCTTAAGTCCTCTCTCTCATCCTTCCTCTCTCTCCCTTTCTCTCTTACTTCCCCCCCCCCTCTCTCTCTCTCTCTCTCTCTTCATCCAATCATCTTGTTATAGCAGACAAATCCATCTTGCTCACAAGAGAAATCTCCCTATATCCTAGACGGAAACTAGAAAGAAACAGACAATTGAAATAACTCTTTCCGTAAGTCTACCTTGTTTGAATTACAAATACAAAAGTTGGTGAATAAGCCTCTTACCTATTTGTGAAATACTTGATGAAGATCACTTCTTGTGTCTTGATGCAGCTCCTCAATGCTTGATAAAACCTAAAAGAATAACAATAAGAAGGATCGAAAGCATATGTGACATAATAATTCAAGCAAACTCAACCTAATGATCAAGGAGATTAAGAATTGAAATTTCCTTAATAAACATCTAAGTAATTATAAACAATTCATCATTTTGATAAGACAATTCAATGGGGAAAATAACTCATTTTTATTAAATAAAGATAAAGAAGAGCCTTACAACATTTTCCTTGGTGCTATGAGGTTCCTCCCAAATGCCTCCAATCTCCTACTTAGATGATAAGCTTTCTAATCTCAAACTAGAAGCATAAGTTTATCTTCTCTGAGTTCTAACCTCCTCAATTCTTCTGCCATATAGTCATTTTATAGGCCAAGAGGAAGAAGTTTCAGATCCAAAAGAGGAGGGTGAGATCCCCTAATTAAGGGATTATGGTTCCTTTAGGAAGGGGATTAAGATCCATCATCTAAGGGTTATAGCTTGAATAGGCATAACCTGGAAGCTTTCAGTTGGGATATATATAACCAACTATGTTTCTAGAATGTAATTTTTTATTTTTACTTTCTTTGATTCACTTGCGCAGTCCACAGTGGTAGGTAGAGCACAATTTTGCACTATTCTCAGGGATAAGTTTAGCAACTGTGCAGAAAATTCTAGGAAAATGAGCGTAGGGAATACTTAACAAGGTATACAACCAGTTTTCCCAAAATTCTCATCTCCTTCTAGGTATTTTGGTTGTTTTACCTCTAAGGGAGCTTAATGAAACATGTTCACAAATGGTAAAAGATCCATTAAATTGCTCAAGTCTCACGGTGACAAAACGATATGTAACAGATTGCACCCTAAAGTGTGAAGTTTGTATAATAATTTTTTAAAATATTGAAGTGCTTTATCACGCTAAAGATCAGATCAGAGACAATGGTCGGAAGCCTGAAAGAAACATTCAAGGATTACGATGCAAATGTATATATATAATCATCGTTGAGGTAGGCATTCCCATACTCAGAGTAAATCTAACTTGATGAATAAGTACATAAAAACTAAAAACCCATATAGATAGTAGACACATTATGGATGCAGCCATCTATTATAATTCATGTACATTATCATGAATATAAAACTCCTCACAACCTAGATTGATCAAACTAGATCTAGGGTCTTGATATTCATCTTCTCAATCGACAGTACGAATTTGGCCATGCGAGTGAATGCCTCAAAGTCAAACATGGTATAAACCACTTGATTACCGGTCAATGATGTGAAGCATTAACAAGTGCGAGAGAAACCACCAATGTGACAAAGTGTTGTGTTCAAGAGCGACATACTTCCTTTATGATAAATATAAAATGGACACCTTTTCCCAAATTCCCCCCACCATTGCTGGTAAGTACCTTTTTATCTTTTACAAGCTTGAGGAGGATAACATATGCTTGTCCTCTAAGCTTATCCTTTAGATGAGTCCATCAAAGTATTTTTAATGAACCCTATAAAGGAATGGTTTGGTCTCGTTATGTTTAACGAGTCCTAAATTGTTTAACTTTTATGAGTCCAGTAAAGGGGTGACTTGATGTGGTTTTCTTTTAAGACTTTTGAAAATGACACAAAAAGGAAACTCATTCAATTATTTAAGTTCAAAGTTTTTTAGTTTTAGGGAGTCATAAGAAAAACATAAGTAAAATCCATCATGGTCTTTTTCGTAAGTTTAGTCCCTTAGGTCGAAAAAAGGATAAAATAATACCAGAGAGAACTCTATTGATCATGTTTGATCAACATATACCTTTCTCGTAAACAATCTTAGCTTAGTTCGTAAAAGGGGTAAGCTTATACTGAGTGGACGATTGTTCATTTACTTTTATGATTTCGAACAAACAAGTACTCGATGATCTTTTCATATTTCAAGAGTCTAAAAGGGGATTAAAATAGGAATCTAGGGTTTCACTTTCGTAAATTTTAAGAGCCTGAAAAGTGATAAAAATTTGTTGATAGTAAAAATGATTCATTTTCATGCTGTAACCTGTTTTGCACATTAAAAACTCAATATATCATCACAATTTCTCAGTATTAGGGTAAAAAACATAAAATTTTCATTTTTAAAGGCCTTAAATATAAAAAATGATATTTTAATCACTTAAAAACCTATAAAAGTTGAAAAAGTAATTTATTTGTTACCATTTGCATTTTTACCAATTGAGAGCAGAAAAACAGGCTTTTTACCACGAAACTTACATGACTTTTTCGGAGCCAACTGGTGGACGAAATCGCGAGCCGCTTCCTCGAGGTAAGAGATAGAGTGTTGTTTTCAAGAGAGACATACTGCCTTTACGAGATGTAAAATGGACACCTTTTCCCAAATTTCCCCCACCATTGCTAGTAAGTACCTGTTTATCTTTTACAAACTTGAGGAGGATAACATATTCTTGTCTTCATCCTTTAGATGAGTGCATCGAAGTATTTTTAATGAACAAAACCAAAACACTTCTTTCATGCCTCACAAGAATAGGGATAACTTAGGAAAATTTCTACCAAATACCCCACCAATTTAAACAAACAACCTTCCCTCTTCTTCGGTGGTTGTGAATTGGATCTTCCTTATTAAATTCTCACTCATTCGAATATCCCTCAATCAACTCACACTACCTCAGAGTTGCAGGAAACCAAGTCATGAAGATCATTGGCAGCCGAGCTAGTGATAGTTAAGAAGCAGTTCATCTTAAGTTTGGGAGCCAAGCCTCCCTAGATTTAAGGAAGTTGTTGGAGACTTTAGTTGTATAAATAAGGAGGCCTATAGCCTCATTAGGATTGGGATTTTTTTTATGTACGAGAACTAAGTATTTTCGAGTTGAAGGATTGTGGAAAAACATTGTTATGAAATTTTTTGATATGATAATGAGAATGAGCATTTCCTTGATCCATCACTGAGTTGACTCAGAGGGTTGAAGCTCTTGGGTTAGGGCCCAACCCTAGCACGAGAGGTTCCTCTTATTGTACTTGTATTCTTAGGGTAGTCGATAGATTAATTGTCGAATTGATTTTGGCATTGTTTCATTGCAAGTATTGGTGAATTTGATTAGTTTGCTTCGATTTGTGCATATCTTTAGCAGTAGCTTTAGAGAGATAAAGGAATACAAAAAAGGCTAATATCAGGTGGATCTTGCCTTACTCCTCCCTTCAAGGACCATGGTTTGAGGAAAAACTCATATTCAACCCCAAAAAGACAGAATTCTGATTTCTAATGGAATTTAGGGTTTTCTTCTAAATAGACCATCATCTTTCTAGTTTTCAAGAATAGGTTTTAGTTGTTATTTCTGATATCTCCAAATTTTATTAGGTCTCATGGCATTTCAAAATATGCTGCAAGTATTTCCATGCATAAACTAGGCAACTAAATGATGGAATTATGTTTTCTTATGTTGATTGGAAATCTTTCTTGTTTGACATGATTCATGGGTAAATTCCAGTGATGTGTGTATTACAGGAGTTTCAATAGTGCAGGAAGATCTCATGTCAGCAGCCCCAGAATAACCTTATCCATCCATGATTAGTAAAAGCCACTAATACCATAAACTGATTTATCATTCCATAATAACAACTTTCCATGTTTGTTGAGCAAATCCAACCATCTTACAAAATTTAGTTTGAGTTCTAAGGAAGTCGTAGCCACTCCCTTGCCTTATTTATCCCATAATTCGCCTTCCCTAAGCCTTATACCACCTTCCAAATCACTCTTTATGGTTTTAGCCGGATCCTGTAGGAATACAGGGGATCTTGTAGGAATACAGGGGATCCTATAGGATCATTAGGACATCCTGTAGGTGCATTAGGAAATATTGTAGGACAAATTGTAGTGGAATGTTTTGAGGTTGATTTGTGGAAAATGCATCCAAAAATATAGGAGAAGACCCCTACTTGCCTCCCAATCCATCTGACCATTCACAACCATCTCTCTCCACACCTAACCCACCTACCATACAACCAAGAAGAATTAGCATTCATATTTTCACAAAAAGGACAAAAAGGAAAAAATGTTATTGTGTTCATTCATATGCACAGTAGTAAAGTGTTTGATTATCTCAGATTGCATGCTTAGGGATAGTTAGGATTACACATATGTTAGCTTAGAATTCTTCTGAAGCAAGATCTCTTAACAAATAGTTAGATGAGTGGTGTGTTTAAAGAATTTATTTCAGTCTTTCATTACTGTAGTAGACAATATTTCAATTCTCTCAATTAGGGTAAAATTCCCCTTTCTCCATTGGTAATCAAACTTCTTCTAAATCAATAGAAGGCTGACTTGAGAAACCCTAGTGGTCTATCACCATCTCAATGTGATAGAGTGTTGTGTTCAAGAGCGACATACTGCCTTGACGATAAATGTAAAATGGACACCTTTTCCCAAATTTCCCCCACCATTGCTGGTAAGCACCTCTTTATCTTTTACAAGCTTGAGGAGGATAACATATGCTTGTCATCTAAGCTCATCCTTTAGATGATTCCATAGAATTATTTTTAATGAATCCTACAAAGGAATGGTTCGGTCTCGTTATGTTTAACGAGTCCTAAACTATTTAACTTTTACGAGCCCAGTAAAGGGGTGACTCAATGTGGTTTTCTTTTAAGAGTTTTGAAAAATACATGAAAAGGAAACTCATTCAATTCTTTTATCGTACAATTTTAACAAGCCCGAAGAAAATAAAACTTAGCGTTTTTTAGTTTTAGGGAGTCAGAGGAAAAACATAAGTAAACTCCATCATGTTCTTTTTCATAGGTTTAGTCCCTCGGGTCCAATAAAGGATAAAATAATACAAGAGAGAACTCTATTGATCATGTTTGATCAACATATACCTTTTTCATAAACAGTCTTAGCTTAGTCTGTAAAAGGGGTAAACTTATACTTAGTGGACAGTTGTTCATTTACTTTTACAATTTCCAACAAACAAGTACTCGAGGATCTTTTCATATTTCAAGAGTCTAAAAAGGGATTAAAATAGGAATCTAGAGTTTCGCTTTTCGTAAATTTTAAGAGCCTGAAAAGTGATAAAAATCTGTTGATAGTCAAAATGATTCATTTTCATGCTATAACCTGTTCTGCACATTGAAAACTCAATATAATTGTTCAATATTAGGGTAAAAAACATAAAATTTTCATTTTTAAAGGCCTCAAATATAAAAAATAATATTTTAATCACTTAAAAACCTATAAAAGTTGAAAAAGTAATTTTTTTTTTACGATTTTCATTTTTACCAATTGAGAGCAGAAAAAGGGGCTTTTTACCACGAAACTTCCATGACTTTTTCTGAGCCAATTGGTGGACGAAATCGCGAACCGCTTCCTCCAGGTAAGAGGTAGAGTGTTGTGTTCAAGAGCGACATACTGCCTTTACGATAAATGTAAAATGGACACCTTTTCCCAAATTTCCCCCACCATTGTTGGTAATTACCTCTTTATCTTTTACAAGCTTGAGGAGGATAACATATTCCTGTCCTCTAAGCTCATCCTTTAGATAAGTCCATCGAAGTATTTTTAATGAACAAAACCAAAACAATTCTTTCATGCTTCGTAGGAATAGGGATAACTTAGGAAAATTTCTACCAAATACCCCCTCCAATACTTATATATAGGCACTGCCTTGGCCCATTTCATAAAGTGATCAACTGCAAGGCTAATATACCCATGCCCCCCGGCCATGTGAGGGTTACAGGTGATGAAATATATGCCCCATTTTACAAAATGACTGACAACTATAATAGGATGCAGAGGAGCTCGAGGTGCTCACATATTGCGATCATAGACCTAGAAATTATGGCATTTTCTAAATGCAATTATGCAATCTTTAAACATGGAAGGCCAAAAATAAATAACACACAATATTTTTTGGGAAGTGGCATACCTAGACATATGACCGCCACATGTTCCATAATGGAAATCATTTAATGCTTTTTCAGACTCTTGGATAGTTAAACAATGTCGAAAGATAGAATCGGCACCACGACTGTAAACAATGTCACCAACAATATTGTATTGCTGGGATTGGTACCAGATTCAACGACGATGAGTTCGAGACAACTAAGGCCTAAAATTCTGGGTTTGAAGATATCTTATGATATCTCCATACCAAGAATCATATGTACTAATCAGAAAGAGAGATTCATCAGCAAGTGAATCTTCTGCCACAATTTTTGTGTCAGTATGGGGAAAGTCACACAACAATTCAGCGAAAACCAAAGATTTCTTTGATTTAGATCTTTCAAATTCTAAATCAAATTCTTGCAATATAACTATCCATTTGGAGTATTTCCCCCCTATAAATGCTTGGTAAGAATATACATGATAGGGTTGCAATCCAAAATGACAGTTGTTTTTCGCAAAAGTATATAGTGACGGAAATGTTGAACAACTTGAACAGTCGCCAAAGCTAGCTTCTCCACATGTACGTATTTGATCTCATTTTTAGTGAGATTTATACTCAGATAATGAATCACATGTTCGCTACTAGAGTCATCCTCTTGAACTAACACCATGCCAATCGTGGCATCAGATGTAGCTAGGTATATAAATTATTCTTGATCATAATCAAGTGGATGCAATAATGACGTGTTAGTAAATGCATTTTTAAATGCATCAAAAGTTTTTTTAGCAAGCTCATCCCAGATAAATGGAATGCCCTTTTTCAATAGACAGGTAAAACCCTGGGTCAGTTCAGCATAGTTATGGATGAATCTACGCAATAAATTTGCTTTCCCTTGCAAACTCTAGAGTTGTCATAGACTAGAAGGAGAAGGAAAATTTAGAATTGTCTCTACCTTAAGGGGATCAACATGAATGCCTTCATTCGAAATGATGAATCTTAGAAGTCGACCGGATTGTACACAAAAAATGCATTTGTGCGGATTCAAACGAATATTGTAATGCCTGCATCGAATGAAAAGTGCTTTTAAATGCAATAGGTGATCTTGCCTTTTCATTGAATGAACTAGTAGGTCATCTAAATAGGGTTGTAAAATATGTTTGATATCATGAAGTGCGTAATAAATTGCTCGTTGAAAATTTGCGCCAGCATTTTTTAAGCCAAATGAGAGTTTACGATAGGAAAAAGTCCCCCATAGGTAATTAAATGCAGTTTTATGTTGATCAGCAGGGATTATGTTTATATGATTATAGGTGGAAAATCCATCCATAAAAGAGAAAATCTTGTTTCCAGCAAAATGTTCTACATTTTGATTGATATACAGGGTCAATTAAAGGAACGGGGTAAATGAATCTTGCTTTTAACAGTTTTTCAACCTCAGCTTTCATAGCGGCGACTTTTTGTGGATGTACCAGACGTAATCGTTGTCTGACAGGCTTAGCATACCAGTAAGTCTTAATTTCATTTACAACTATACTAGGGTCGATTCCTGTCATTTGTTCATAAGACGAAGCAAAAATGTCGCGGAATTCCTGAAATAGGGCTTTATATGTATGAATCTCTTCTAAAGAACAAGAAGATCCTATATGAATATTTTCAGTAATTCCAGGTTTTACTGGGATGTTTATTGGTACCATGGCTGACATGTTTCCTAAATTATTCTCCAAATGAGAAGAATGGATAGGTATGGGACATTGAGGATCACTAATAATCTCAGATAAAAACATAAACAAGAAATTATTCTCAACTTTGTCAAAACAGGGTAAGAAAGATGAGAGATGATGATTATTGTCCCATGGCATTTTGTCCAAAGTCATTACTTCCATAATCCCTTCATCAGTTAAAAATTATTTATTAAAAGGATCAGACATTGAAATTGGTTCCAAGAGTGATAAATTAGAATATTCATCGATGATCATATCGATTCGATCATTTTCAGATGTTGATGGGTTGGAAAAAGATTGGACTGCCTCATAAGCCAATTCAAAAGGAATAAGAGGCATCTCACACTGTATAAGGTTAATTCTGACTCTAAAGGCACTTTTCAAGGATATGAAGATTCAAAATTACTTGATGTAATCATATTAAACTGGGAAACATTATGAGGAGGATCTAGTGGAGGGAATGCAAAGGTTCCCATTAAAGATGAGTCTTTGAGAAGACCGACACCAACTTCTTCATACAGAGTAGTCAATTTTCCAACAAAAGGAACACTACCAGTAGAATTAGAGTCTGAAGTGTAATACGACAATTGGTCTACTTTCACAATTTTTCCTTTATGAGGAAACATGATCATTCAAAAAAATGACAGGACCACTGCCACCATGGCATAAGTCTAGCTTCGTCCAAGTAAAAGGTTATAGTCAAGCTGAGCATCAACAACCTAAACTTCAACTGCAGCTGTTTTACCATCTAATTCTATAGGTAAATCATTCAAAATTCCAAAAGGGAGAAAACCTCTTCCATCAAATGCTTTCAAAGTTGTGGGATACTGATTGATTGTTGGAGAGCCTAAGGCTTTCCAACAGGAAATGGACACAATGCATGTAGACGTTCCTTCATCAATCACAGTATGAAAAACCCATCTAGTTTTGACATGGACTGGTATTTGAAAGGCCAATTGATGTGGGAGTCACAGTACATGATTTTTTAGATCAAACACAATTAATTAGAGTCCTGAGGCTCTACTACTCCAATAGTTGATAAAAGTAATTTCCTTTGTGTTGGACAAGTCTGCAACACTTCAAGAGATGACATTGTAGAAGGTGACATAGTCAAATCTTCGACAATATTGTAATTCTGAGAAGCCCTAGCATGACAGTTAAAGGCTGACTTTCGAAGAACAACCTTAGGAGGCAGTTGAATTACCATATCAATATTAGGTTTTTCAATTGTAATGGTTCAAAAGTAGGAGCGGATGTGAAAGTTTTTTTAGGTGAACGAGAACCAGCTCCACCTTCGATAGGACATTTTGATCCATTGTCTTTAGATCTCATTTCTACCATAACTGTGGAAGACATCATCATGATATATGTCGATGTGGACGAGGAGGATTGGTTATGAGAAGCCATATTACTATCTTGAGGAGGAAATGGGTCCTTCAAAACATTGGGGTGGGTGAACCTTTAATGAATTTAGAAACTTCGACACGATGAGGGCACTCCTTAGTGTAATGATCTTCATCACAGATTAAACAAGGATAACAAGGTTTCTTCTTTTCATGAGATGGTTCATTCTTGATTGATTTCTCTTTAGGATAAGTTTCTTGTTTAACTTTTCCTTTTCCCTTTTTCTTACCTCCATATTGCTTATTTTTTTCCTGTAGATGATTCTATGACATTTATTTCAGAAGTAATTTCAGGAGAAGGATCTTCTTCGAGTGAATTAGACAAAGCCAAAATTTGAGTTTTCTAAGAATTTTTCTTTTTGTTCTTTTATTTTTGGCTCACAACACCAATCATACCATCAACAGCATGTGGAACTGTAAGGGTTGGGTTGGTTTGACGAGGACGAGGCAAATCTAGGATTTTTTGATACAAATTGCCCATCTGACTATAAAAAAGATCTAAGTATTGGGCACGAGTGATTACTTTCTCCTTAGTTACAACATCACCTTTGGCAATAGCTTCAGTAATTGCTCGCAAAAGAGATTTTATGAACCATTTGGCTAAAATGTAGTCTGGGATATAAACTTTAACCAAATGACGTCTTTGTCTCCATTCATGAATGTGATCTAAGATATGGGTTGAAGTTGACTGTTTTAAAGAGGTTAAAAGTTTAGTTTCATTATCGTATCGAATGGGTAACTAAAAATGTGTCAAAACGACAGTATCAGGGGCGTTAAATGTATTGAAGGATGTGGAAATTCTACATACCACTTGGTTTCCAAACCAGTTAAGGTTCATTGAAAAAGTCGTAACCTAATAGAATCATCGATTAATGAGTTCAACCCACACCAAAAATGATAAGTCATAACATGATTTGGTGGGTCTTCTCCTGATTTACCTTCAAATCTAGGAAAGTCACTAAGCAACTTTGTAGCAATGGCCAACCAATATGGTAAACAGAAAATAAGATCATTTGTTAATCGAGATAGGTATGGTAAACACAAATTTGCAATAAATGGTAACTGATGGTTAGGATCCTGTGGTGCATATTGATAACCCTGAGGGACGAGTCCTATACCGAGAAGAGGATACCTAGGATATCCAGGAATAGCCCTAGCAGTTGGAACTTGCATACCCCCCAGATATCCAGGATGAGCCATACTGAATTGCGTTTAATAGGTACTTGAAAAGTATGTTCGGGGTATGGTTGATTCTGGAATGGAGGACCCTAATCCATTTGACCTTGAATGAACTGTCCCTAAAAGGGTTGACTCTCCAAAGGTTGACCTTGGAGGAATTGGGTTTGAAAAGGATGACCTTGAAAAATATGACTCTAGGGTTGGCCTTGTAAATTTTTTCCTTGAAACAACACATGAACGTATGGCATACTAGGTTGTACGATAGGTATTTGGGGTATAGACTAAATTGTAGGAATAATTTGAAAAACAAATACCCGAGGGATAGTCTGAGTAATTGGTTTCATCGTTACCTGAGAAGTAAGTTGAATGGTTACTTGTGATAATCCTGGGATGGGAGTTCGCGGTGAACTTGTATTTGGAGTTTGAACAAATGTTGGTACAACAGTCTGAACCAATGTTTGTGGAGTACTTGGGATAAGTTGCTAGAGCAGTTGTTGAACAAGTGTTGATGGATTAACCTGTACAAGTTGTTGGAGTTGAATAGAATACCTTGAACGAGCATTTGCTACATAGGTTGTCCAATAAGTTGATTAGGTTGATACATAGGCACTTTAGGAGCAACTAGAATTGATTACTGATTAAATGAAGGATTCTAGATCGTATTCACCCCAAGGTATGGCATTCCAAAGGTGGGTTGACGCATAACAGGTTGACCTAAACCGGTTTGAATCATCTAACCATAATTTAGATAATTTCTAGTAGGGGGTTTCCCCCCAGCCGTAGGGTAATATCCAACTAAAGGTTGTCCTCCAGGAGGAGGATATGATGGTTTTCCTCCAGATGGGTAATAACCACCTGTTGGGTTAATTTGAGGATTACCTAGATTACCGGAAATCATATTAATAAATTGATCAGATGTCGAACCCTAACTAGTAGGATTAGTTACACCAGCTGACATTGTTGAAGTTTGATTTGAGGAAGAATCTCCTGAATAAGCTCCAACAAGAGAGTGATATCCAGGAGGTAGAGAACCACCGTATAATGTGTAGAAATTTCCTGCAAATTATCTACAAATCTACCTCTGAGATCTATGTAGAAAATATGACTGTAGATTAACTAGATAATGCAATATACCAAAGCAAAATACTATAATCTACTTCTACTATCAAACTTGTGGAAGCTTAAAGATCGAGTTGAATCAGAGCTAAACACATATAACCATAAGAAGAAGAATAAATACACATGAAACACAAAAAATACTCAGGGGAAAGCCTTAGCTAAAAACCCCACAATCTGTATTATCATAGAAGGTGGAAATACATCAGGTTTACACAAAGCCTTAGCTCTCATAGCTAGTTAGCTCTTAGTACAATCCCCCCAGATGTTCACAGGCAAAAAGGGCTTCTCACAAACCTTCTCCTCTGCCCTCCAAGCCTCCTACTTCCTTGCACAGTTTCTCTGGGTGATCCTCTTATTACCAAGTGTAACACTGATCTCACACCCTCTAAAACTATGCAATCCTCAAGGAACCTTAGCCTTGACTGCATGCTTGTGTTTCCTTTATAGGTAAACAAATGCAACTGATAGTACATTGTCCCTGCCTATAATCTCAACTGGGTCTTTCTCATAATAGAAATGCATGAGTTTTTGATGAGAGAATATTCAGTTAACTGAGTAGCACTAGTTGCATGCATGCATGCATCAACTGACTGATAAATCTCTATTAATTCCACAAACAGTTTGGAACTAATTTAACTAGACTTAACTTAGTACACTGAGTTAACTAATTACAACTCAAATATAACTCAGTCTTATCTCCTTAATTAATGGATAACTTCCTTAATATAAGGGATAACTATTGCATGACTTCACAAAGACTTCTAACATGAATTTCTCCAACTAATTAATCCATAATGAATTAGTTAATTATTTTTCAAGCAACCAGTGAGACTAAATTCGAATTTTAATTCAAGGACAAATTAAAATGGGAATATTCTATTTTTGGCATTTCTATTTTTAGCATTTCTTGTTGCTATTTTCAACATAATGTTGACTATGGAGAAGTATAAAACATAGATGTATCTCTTGACATACTTACACAAACCACTCTAGACCAATCAAATCCTAGTACGATAGAGTAACTAGTAATGTATCATGGAATACCTTGACCTAAAAAGTTAAAGGGTGTGAAATACCAAGGGTCATGGTGAAGAGATCTAAATAGAAGTTCTGAAATGTCTATTTGATCATTGGTAAAAACTAATGTATGAGACCATTCTTCCTCTTCGTCTGAGGCAAGTTCTTCAATGCTAATAAGACCAGGAGGAAGACTATCAATGATAATAAGTTTTACATGCGATGAATGTAGAGGACCCGGAGTAGGGGATATAGTAGCTGAAGGTGATTTAGGCTCATAAATGTCAGACTCAGACTCTTCGATATCTGGTTTAGTTAATTGTGAATCTAAAACCTCTCCAATATCTGATTCTGTTTGAATAAGTTCAGTAATTTTTAAATAAGTTTCTTTTGAGTCTGAAACTAATTTTTGAGGTTGATCAAGTTCAGATTATGTCACTTCAAGTCCTAACATAGTAGATATTTTTGGATGATTAAATTCAATTCATGTTGCACGAGATTCTATAATAGTAGAATTTTCAGGTTCTATTGTAGTCCGGGATCCTGATGATTTCGATTTTTCAGCTTTGATATTTTCTAACTGACTCGGTGTATACTAACGGGGTTGACCTACCATTCAACGTGATTTCCTTGGTAATTTAGCCACGATGAAATCTTTAATTAATGATTTACACAATATCTAAATTACACCTAAAGTCTCTAAAAAGTAAAAACAACAAACAAAGTAACACAATCTAAAAATCTAGGAGTTCAAACCATACAAACTGAATTCTCACGAAGATCAATAAAGCTACCTGGTGATGAAATCCAATTTTGCAAAGATCAAGGTGAAAATATTTATAGATATGAGTGTTTGGAACCAATTACCCTGCCAACGTGCTTAATAAAACAGTCCGGGGAAAGTAACTTTTCTTATACAATCTCGAGCAAAGATTACCCTCCAAAAATTCCAAGTGAGTCTAGTCAATGTATGTTCCAAGTACAGTAGGAACTTCCCTCTGTCGTCACCTTAGGTAGAGCCCTAGGATTATGGTCACTAAATTTACCAACAACAACAATTTTATCTGGCGGGATAGTCGTAGATCAGACGTACACGTAATGGCAAAGTAACAAAGCTAAATCCCCTTGAAAGCTCCTGATCCAGGTGGATATTGATGGCCACTTGCCAAGTCCACCTAGACCCCCCACCATTGTTTGGGTTAGCTTTTTAGTTTCGTTAATTGTAGCACAGTTTACTATTTTTAGCAGTTTTTTGGGTCCTGAACTTCTAGAGCCGTTTTGAGGCCCTAAACGATATTTTTTGGGAAAAGTGGGAGCAACATGGGTCCATGTTTCAATGTTTCCCTTCCTAAAGTTGTAGTTCTCGGATAGATCTTTCTAACAAAATACTGTGCGTGTCAAATAGAGATTGTATGACAAAGTTACGACCCCGGGAAGTTGATGTACCAATTTACCCAAACGGGGCCCATAGTTTGGCGTTTCATCTTCTAGGGTTAGGTTTTGTTGAAATTTAGTACCGGAGGACATGTGGTTCTCTTAGGCTTTGATCTTTGGCCTAGGGAAAAGTGTCCAAAAGAATTTAATTTTTCTCCTAAAGTGATTTTATAATTTTATAAAGTTAAATCTAATTTAAAAGTGACTTTAAGTGATAAAGTTACTAAGTCTAATTTTAAAGTGACTTTTATAAAGTCAATGAAAAATTAGAAAGGAAAAGTGACTTTGGAAATAAATGACTAAGTGGGTCTTTATTAAAGTGGGGTGAATTAAAAAATAAAAAGTGATATTTAAATGAGCATTTAATCTCAGCCATTGATCTAAATCTATTTCAGCCATTGGATTTAGAGATCACCCAAAAGTCACTTGGATCACCCAAAAGTCATTTGGAGTTATATTAAGGGAGGAAAAGGAGGAAAAGATCACATTCGATTCAATTCTTTCATGAGCAGATTGGGAGAAAGAGAGCAAGAGAGCAAGAGAGATTTCTGAGCAGGGATGAGAAGGAGACAGCAGGTTGGCACACATTCCAAGGTAGTAGTTGAACAGATTTGTACAGCTGATTTAGCACACAGTGAAAGGCAAATTTTGGCATGATTTTCGAGGAGTGGTTTGCACAAAAATCGAGGAGCAGTTTGCTGGTTTTTCTACACGCAAAACGAGGGCCATACAACAACATTTAATGCTGAAAGTGGGCACAAAAATCGAGGAGACCGTACAACATTTATTGCTGTTCTGTTTGCTGTAATTTCCAGTTTGCTGTGAAGCATGGGAAAAGAGATAAGTTGTAAATTTGCTTGCTGATTTTTTGCTGAAAATTTCTCACTGTAAAAAGGCAATTTTCAGAAATAAAGAAGAGCTCTCAAACTGGTTTTCCCCAAGAGTTGTAGGGGGTTTTTCCAGGGTCACATTGACCAAATCAGTGTTTAAATGTGTTTTAATGGCTGTTTATTACTGCTGATTTTTATTTCTGCAATTTCCAGCATTCTGTAAAATTTCCAGAATTTGTGTTTTTAGCAAATTTATTTTTTTCAGCTTGTTAAATGTATGGTTATGGGAAAGGGCATTTAACTATATGGGAGAAATACGGAGAAACTGAAAACCGGGGTGGGAAAACAGAAATTTCTACATGGTATCAGAGCTTGAGTGCTGAAGGGCAGTTTGGGACAGCAAAAGGAAAAATTACAGTTGCTGATTTTTCACTCAGAAAATTCCAGCAAGCTGATTTTTTCATAAACAACAGTTTTATCTTTACTACAGCAGTGCTATTTTTCAGTTTTAGGACAGCAGGATGTCATTGGGATTGAGGGTGGAGGATATGCTGGATGGGCATATAAATTACAGCGTTTGGAAGGAGAGAATGCAGAGTATCTTTGAGGAGGCAGAAGTCTGGGATATCATGGTGCATACCACATAGAACCCTGTTGTTGTGCCTACTGATGCTACTCAGTTGACAGCTTATAATAAAAAGAAAAACAAGGGTAAGAGGCTGATTCTAGACGAAATCAAAGACCATTGCATTCCTCATGTGAGAGGAAAGAGCAATGCCCATGAGATGTGGACAACATTGTCCAATCTCTACCAGAGTACCAATGAGAACCGAAAGATGGTCCTGAAGGAGAAGCTGAAGAACATTAATATGGGTAATGATAGTGCAGTTGGATATCTCACAAAGATTACTAATGTGAGAGATGAGTTGGCAGCGATTGGAGAGGCCATTCCACCCACTGAGTTGGTGCGGATTGCAATGAATGGCCTCCCCCGTTCATGGTTGAACTTTGCTGATGGGGTTTGTGCACGTGAGACCCTTCCCACATGGGAGAGGTTTTGGGATGATTGCATTCAGACAGAGATCAGGAAAGGTCAGCTTGGGGCAGCCAAGCCAGTTGAGCAAGATGAGGATGTAGCACTGGTGGCAGGAGGCAAGAAAGGCAAAGGGAAGAAGCAGGCTTCCACAAGCAGTGGTGGGGGCAAAGGAAAAGGTAAAGGTAAACAGGGGAACACACAGAAGGACTATTCCAAGGTGAAGTGTTGGAATTGTCAAAAGATGGGACACTATGCAGTTGTGTGTCCGGAGAAGAAGAAGAAGGGGAAGAATCAGGACGTGGCAGCTTCAGCAGAGATTGAGGACTTTGCTGGTCGTTTTGACAGAGAGTTTGCGTTCACTACATGTGAGTCCTCTAGTGCAGGATCACCTGCCACACAGGTTCAGAGGGAGCATGCTTTTCCCTCGATTAGCGGAGCATCTTCAGGTATCTGGTATGTGGACAGTGGGGCTTCACGTCATATGACAGGAGTCCGTGAGTACTTCTCAGAGCTTTCAGAGAGTGGCACTGATATTGAGGTAGTACTCGGTGATGACAGAGTTGTTAGAGCAGTCGGGGTGGGGACAGTGACATTTCAGAGGGAGTCCAAACCTTCCTTGAAGGTGTCAGAGGTTCTTTATGTGCCAGGGATGAGGAAGAACCTCATATCCGTCTCAGCTTTGGAGGACAGAGGATATGAGGTACTGTTCAGGGGAGGACAGGTGTTGATGTATCCTAGGGGCACTCCAGCTGATTCAGCTAGAGTGATAGGTGTACGCCATGCAAAGGTGTACAAGTTTGCATTCCAGCCCCTTTTGGCATTGAGCAGTAGTACCGACAGCAGAGCTAGCAGTTCTGAGCTGTGTGAGATTTGGCACCGCAGGATGGGACATATGTATCATGGAGCCTTGAGGACATTGCGGGAGATCACTACAGGTGTGCCAGATTTCAGTACTTATCACTTTGATACTTGCAGAGGTTGTGCGATGGGCAAGTTTGCCAAATCCCCTTTTCCCAGCAGTGACAGCAGAGCGATGGAGATAATTGATTTGATTCATTCCGATGTGAGCGGTCGGATGTCTCATGTTTCCTTGAGTGGATATGAGTACTATGTTTTATTCATCGATGATCACTCCAGGAGGACCTGGATTTATTTTTTGAAGACCAAGAGTGAGGTCTTCAAGCGGTTTCAGGAGTTCAGAGCTCTTGTGGAGACTCAGACAGGTCGAAAGATCAAGTCCCTGAGGTCGGACAATGAAGGAGAGTACACCCTTGGAGAGTTTGTTGACTATTGTGCGGAGGCAGGCATTAGGAGGGAGTTCACTGTTCCTTACAACCCCCAGCAGAACGGGGTTGCGGAGAGGAAGAACAGATCCATCATAGGGGCTGCCAAAGCCATGTTACATGATCAGGGGTTGCCATTGTTCTTGTGGGCAGAGGCCTGCAACACAGCCGTTTACTTGTAGAACAAGAGTCCGCATCATGCCTTGGGGCATATGACTCCAGAGGAGGCTTTCTCTGGGAAGAAGCCTGATATTGGTCATCTTCATATCTTTGGATGCATTACATACTCCTATATACCCAAGGAGAAGAGGACCAAACTAGAGCCCACCGCAGAGAAGGGTATCTTTGTGGGCTACAGTGAGACCTCAAAGGCCTTTCGGATTTACATTCCTACACAGAGGAGAGTTGTTGTCAGACGGGATGTGAAGTTTGAGGAGGACAGGGCCTTTAGGAGGTCACGGGAGTTAGAGTATCTGGATCAGCCAGACCCTCAGCAGCAGTTGAGTCAGTCGCAGGGATCCAGTGGGTAGGGATCAGGAGGATCCGGAGGTACATCTATGAGGATGTCAGGTCCATCAGTGAGCAGTGGCTCGCCGAGCCAGAGGGGTGGTGCTCCGGGCAGCATGCAGAGCAGTTCACAGAGCAGTTCACTAGGGAGTCCATTGATGGACAATTCACACGGTGCCTCAGCTTCTACAGGTTCAGGTGCAGGAAGGAGGACAGCAGACAGACAGTCAGGAGTTCAGGCTACTGATGGTGATGAGGAGGAGGAGTTTCATTCTCCTATGGGAGAAGCATGCTCAGGGAAAAGAAAGCCCAAGTGGCTTCAGGACACCTTGAGAGATGCAACATCTGTTGCTGAGCCGAAGAGGCCGGTCAGAGAGAGTAGACCACCTGAGAGGTTTTGTAGTTATATGGCGATGGTTACCAGCATCCTTGACTCTGAGCCTTCTAGCTATGAGGAGGCAGCTAGCCAGCAGGTCTGGAGAGAGGCCATGCAGGAGGAGTATTCTTCTATCATGAAGAATGATGTTTGGGAGGTGGTGCCAAGGCCTGAGGGCAAATCCGTGGTTACTTCCAGATGGCTTTACAAGGTAAAGCATGCTGCAGATGGCAGCATTGAGAAATTCGAAGCGAGGTTTGTGGCTAGAGGGTTCTCCCAGGTAGAGGGAGTTGATTATGTGGAGACCTTCGCTCCCGTGGCTCGATATACTTCGATCCGCTCCATTATATCGATAGCAGCAGAGATGGGTTGGAAGATCCACCAGATGGATGTGAAGATCGCATTTCTCAATGGCTTCATACAGGAGGAGGTGTACATTGAGCAGCCACAGGGCTTTGAGGTGCATGGGAAGGAGTCCCATGTGTGCAGACTGAAGAAGGCCCTTTATGGCCTGAAGCAAGCTCCCAGAGCTTGGTACTCCACGATAGATACATATTTGCAGGGGATGGGTTTCACAAAGAGTGAGGCAGATCCGAACCTTTACTTTATTGTGATTGGTGAGGAGCCTCTCATTTTGGTGTTGTATGTGGATGACTTGATCATTACAGGTGCAGAGAGACTCATAGAGCACTGCAAGAGAGATCTTGCGACGGAGTTTGAGATGAAGGACATCGGCTTGATGCATTACTTTTTGGGTTTGGAGGTGTGGCAGGAGGAGGGGCATTTCTTCATGGGGCAGGGGAAGTATATTGTGGACATCCTTAGCAGATTCCACATGGAGGATTGTAGACCCATGTCGACACCAATGATCACCAACTGGAAGAAGCTTCATGCTTCGGATTCCGAGTTGGTGGATCCCACATTGTACAGGCAGCTGATTGGTTCCTTGATGTATTTGGTCAACACTAGACCAGATATCTGTTTTGCAGTCAACACGATGAGTCAGTTTATGTGTGAGCCTAGGAAGGTTCACTGGGTGGCTGTAAAACACATTTTGCGATACTTGAAGGGGACAGTGGATTATGTTCTGGACTACAGGCAGGGAGATGGAGTGAGATTGGCAGGATACACTGATTCTGATTGGGTAGGTTGTGCTTCTGATAAGAAGAGCACTTCAAGGTGCTGTTTTGTGTTGGGTTCAGCAGTAGTGTCATGGTTTAGCCGAGAGCAGCAGTCAGTAGCACTGAGTTCAGCGGAAGCAGAGTATATGGCAGCCAGTCTAGCTAGTTGTGAGGCTATCTGGCTTTGCAAGATGTTGTTTGGCTTATTTGGTCAGCCGTTGAGACCTTCAGTGATTTACTGTGATAATCAGAGTTGCATTAAACTCACGGAGAATCCAGTATTTCATGACAGGTCAAATCATATCGGGATCATATATCATTTCATCAGAGACTATGTTCAGAAGGAAGCTATGAAGCTTGAGTATATTTCCACTGATGAGCAGGTTGCAGATATCCTAACCAAAGCCTTACCACGGGGCAAGCATTTCTACTTCAGAGACAAGATGGGTGTGGTGAGGAACACCTTCCTCGGTAAGAGGGAGTGTTGAAATTTAGTACCAGAGGACAGGTGGTTCCCTTAGGCTTTGATCTTTGGCCTAGGGAAAAGTGTCCAAAAGAATTTAATTTTTCTCCTAAAGTGATTTTATAATTTTATAAAGTTAAATCTAATTTAAAAGTGACTTTAAGTGATAAAGTTACTAAGTCTAATTTTAAAGTGACTTTTATAAAGTCAATGAAAAATTAGAAAGGAAAAGTGACTTTGGGAATAAATGACTAAGTGGGTCTTTATTAAAGTGGGGTGAATTAAAAAATAAAAAGTGAGATTTAAATGAGAATTTAATCTCAGCCATTGATCTAAATCTATTTCAGCCATTGGATTTAGAGATCACCCAAAAGTCACTTGGATCACCCAAAAGTCATTTGGAGTTATATTAAGGGAGGAAAAGGAGGAAAAGTTCACATTCAATTCAATTATTTCATGAGCAGATTGGGAGAAAGAGAGCAAGAGAGATTTCTGAGCAAGGAGGAGAAGGAGACAGCAGGTTGGCACACATTCCAAGGCAGCAGTTGAGCAGATTTGTACAGTTGATTCAGCACACAGTGAAAGGCAGATTTTGGCATGATTTTCGAGGAGTGGTTTGCAAAAAAATCGAGGAGCAGTTTGTTGGTTTTTCTGCATGCAAAACGAGGGCCATACAACAACATTTAATGCTGAAAGTGGGCACAAAAATCGAGGAGACCGTACAACATTTATTGCTGTCCTGTTTGCTGTAATTTCCAGTTTGCTGTGAAGCATGGGAAAAGAGATAAGTTGTAAATTTGCTTGCTGATTTTTTGCTGAAAATTTCTCACTGTAAAAAGGAAATTTTCAGAAATAAAGAAGAGCTCTCAAACTGGTTTTCCCCAAGAGTTGTAGGGGGTTTTTCTAGGGTCACATTGACCAAAAATATCAGTGTTTAAATGTGTTTTAATGGCTGTTTATTACTGCTGATTTTTATTTCTGCAATTTCCAGCATTCTGTAAAATTTCCAGAATTTGTGTTTTCAGCAAATTTATTTTTTTCAGCTTGTTAAATGTATGGTTATGGGAAAGGGCATTTAACTATATGGGAGAAATAAGGAGAAACTGAAAACCGAGGTGGGAAAACAGAAATTTCTACAGGTTTTTGGATGTTTAGGGTTTTCCATTGTTTCTGAACAATAAATAGGCCTTCGAGCCTCATTGTAACACAGTTCAGAGGCATGTAGCTGCCACATCTCTTCTTAGAGATAAACTACCATCACCCTAGCTGGTTTATTTCCATTGCTGTTTGTAAGCATATTTCAGTATTTTGCATTAATGAAATGACGTATTATTTCCACTGCGTCTCTGTGTTTATGGTTATCTCTGTAATTTGTTGTGTTCTTGTTTAAATCTGGATCAGTGGTATCATAACGGTCTTCTTTTTCTCTGTTTTTCTTTGCATGTCCCCAACGAGGTCGAGATATAAGGAGTTAGGGCTTGAACTGGTCGAACCTTTGCAAGACCAGCCTCACAAATCCCGAAGGCATCCCATGGTGGATGAAAGGAAAGACGAGGGGGCAGGAGATCCTATCAAAATCTTGCTCGAAGAAGCCCTTGAGCAACAAAGGAACGCGATGATGGATAGCTTTGTCCAGATCCTTCAGCGGCTACCTAGGGGTGACGCATCGACTTCCAACAGCTACTCTGGAAATGCCACACCGTTTAAGGTACAAGTTAATTTTGAAATCCCCATATTGAGGGTTAGATAGACGCAGATGTCGTCGATAAATGGTTAAATCTGCTAGAGGGTTATTTTTCTATTCATGGTTTTTCCAATCGGGAAAAGATTATTTTCACTCTTCGCAAAGCAACCCCCCATGTCAAGGACTGGTGGGAAACCTACTGCGAGCAGAAGGATGAAAACATAGGCTCACTATTTCCAGTTGGACCCACTTGGGATTCATTCCGGGATGCCATCAAGGAGCAGTACTACCCTGTTGGAAGCTATGAGGATTAATACATAAAGTGGACCACGTTGCGGCAGTGAAGAGACCAAGATGTGCCGAAGTTTACCAATATTTTCCATACCCTTCGCACAAAGTTGGGTATCAAGGATTCAGAGCAAGATTTGGTACTCAAATATCGCAGCTGCCTGCACAAGTACATCCAGGAAGAAGTAGAATTCCTGAACATCCCCTCGCTCGGCACGACATACTGATATGCCATCAAGGTCAAGAAAAAGTTTAAACAGAAGAGGCGAGACTTTGGATCTACGAATCCGAAGCAAGGGAAAGGTGCCACCAAAAAACAGAACAAAGGATAAAGCCAAGGCAGGGCAGCCCAAGACAACCCGCCAAAGCTACAAGCAAAGAATAGCACCATGAAGCCGAAAAAGGACACAAGAAAATGGTGTGAGTTCCATAAGAGCTCTATTCACAACACAAGTGAGTGTCGGGCCAAGCAGTCACTGGTGGCCGAGCTAAAGGTTTTAGAATTAGATGCATGTTCCGACTCTGAGTCAGAACCTGACAAGGGGAATGACAAAGGGAAGTAGATTATCGATGCGGAGCCCAACGCCACTGTTGCCACCACGAAGATCCAGAAGGAGGAACTCAAAGATCCAGAGGAGGAGGATCATCTCTTCCACTCCCAGATGTAGGTAAAGGTCTCCCCACTACAGTTCATTGTCAACAACGGGAGCCAAAAGAACCTCATTCCGGTAGAGGTCGTGAAGCGGCTAGGCTTACAAACCACAACACATCCACAACCGTACACCATCGGGTGGCTTCACCAAGGACAACCATACTTGTGGAAGTTACATGCTGTGTATGAATCAAAGCCTCATGTTGTTATTGTTACTTTGGGAAATAAGTTGTACAGGATATTGGAGGTAGCACTACCTATCGCCATCTCTTTGATTACTGCAAGACAATGCTGTAAGATCATTTCCAAAACCGGGAATTTTTTTTTCCTAATGATACACCCTTAAGGAAATAAGAAGACGGTGGCCACAACCTCAAGACAAGGCCCCTCCTCACGACAACTACAGATGGATAAGGTCGTGGAGGAGTATGAGGACGTCTTCACCTCTCACACAGGGGTTCCTCTGCACTATTAGGTCAAGCACTCCATCGATCTGACCCCAGGTGCGCCGCTGCCCAATGGACGAATATATCGACACTCCTTTCTGGAGAATGATGAAATCAAGAGTCAGATTCAGGTGCTGCTATAGAAAGGTCACATCCATCCGAGTTCATCGCCTTATGGGAGTCCGATCGTGTTGGTACAGAAGAAGGATGGCACTTGGAGACTCTGTATTGACTATCGGATGCTAAACAAGATCATTGTCCGTAATAGGTACCCGATCCCACAGATTTATGACCTCTTGGACCAACTGAAGGGGGAAAAATATTTCATCAAGATTGATTTGAAGTTAGGATATCACCAGGTAGCAATCGAACCCTCCGATGTGTGGAAGACTGCCTTCAAAGCCAAGGAGGGCCTTTTCGAATGGTTGGTTATGCCTTTCGGATTGATGAATGCTCCTACAACCTTCATGAGGATAATGGATGACATCTTGTGGCCATTCACCAACTCATTTGTAGTGGTATACTTGGATGACATCCTGATCTTCAGCCAGAGTTGGGAGGAGCACCTCCACCACATCCGACAGGTTCTCCAAACACTGCGGCAACACAAGTTATGTGCCAATCTAGAGAAATTCACTTTTGGCATGACCCAGGTTCAGTATTTGGGATACATTATTGATGAACAGGGAGTGAGTGTGGATCCAGCCAAGATCCAAGTCATTCGAGATTGGCCATCTCCAACCACTTGACAGAACTCCGCAACTTTCTAGGTCTTGCTAACTTCTACCGCAGGTTCGTGTTGGGATTTTCTCATATCACTTGGCCCTTCAGTCAAGTCAACAATGGAGGAGCGAAAGTAAAATTCTTTTGGTTTGAATCTCAACAGAAGCCATTCACAAAGTTGAAAGATCACCTCTGCATGACACAAAACTCACTGAGTCCACAACCTTCCATCCTCAAACTGATGGTGAGACAGAGGTTGTCAATAGGATGATCGTACACATTCTGCGCATGTACAACTCAAAGAATCCATGCACATGGGACGAGAGCCTCCTCTATGTTGAGCATAGCTACAACCGGGCTCTTCACAGCTCGACTGGCCACAACCCTTTTGAGGTGGGCTTGGGATTCCAGCCACTATGTCCCATTGATGTGGCCATGCCATTTTCAGCTACTCACGTAGATTCGGCTCATGTCCAGTATGAAACAGATAAGGAAAACAACTTCATTGAACACATCCAATATATTCTCCAACAAGTCCATGACATTCTGGAGAAATCAAATGCCAAGTACAAGCAGCGACATGATCAACATCGGGTGCCACACAAGTTTCAGGTGGGCGACAAAGTCTGGTTGCATTTGTAAAAGGAACACCTTACCAGAGCCTATCGAAAACTCAAACCACTCCGATATGGTCCTTACACCATTACCAAGGCTGTGTGAGACAATGCATTTGATCTGAGAATTCCCCCATTCCTTGGCCTGCACCCAGTGTTCAATGTGGACTGCCTTTGGCCATACTTTCCACCATTACTAGACACATCTAACATTGCAGAACAACTCACACCCACAGAGTTAAATCCAGATTGCATGGAACAAGCTGCAACTGATTGGATCATGGACACACAGATTAAGCACACTTGCCAGCAGAATATCCAACTGTATCAAGTTGTCAAAGCAGGCCAACTGCTTCATTAGGGAAAGTGGCTCACCAAGGACCAAGTTCAACAGAAATTTCCTCATCTCATGGAGGAACTCAACGCAATGGGGACCATTGCTTCCTAAGGGGGGAGGAATGATCCAGGTGGATATTGATGGCCACCTACTAAGTCCACCTGGACCCCCCACCATTGTTTGGGTCAACTTTTCAGTTTCCTTAATTGTAGCACAATTTACTATTTTTAGTAGTTTTTGGGTCCTGAACTTTTGGAGCCGTTTTTAGGCCCTAATCGACTTTTTTGGAAAAATTGGGAGCAACATGTGTCCATGGACCAATGTTGCTCTTCCCAAAGTTGTAGTTCTCGGATAGATATTTCTAACGAGATACTGTGCACGTCAAACGAAGATCGTATGCCAAAGTTACGACCTCGGGAAGTTGATGTACCAATTTACCCAAACGAGGTCCACCGTTTGGCGTTTCATCTTCTAGGGATAGGTTTTTGGATGTTTAGGGTTTTCCATTGTTTCTCAACGATAAATAGGCCTTCAAGCCTCATTGTAACACAGTTTAGAAGCATGTAGCCACCACATCTCTTCTCAGAGATAAGCTACCATTGCCCTAGCTGGTTTATTTCCATTGCTGTTTGTAAGCATATTTCAGTATTTTACATTAATGAAATGAAGCATTATTTCCACTGCATCTCTGTGTTTATGGTTATCTCTATAATTTTTTGCGTTCCTGTTTAAATCTGGATTAGCTCCTCAACATGGTTAATTAGAAGTTTACTTTCAAGTGACCCCAAGTACCTTTCGGTACCATTGTAATACATGAAAATCACTCTATCATCGCCAATGAAGTGGGTACGATCACTTCACTAGATCCAACATGATCTCGTGCTTAACTCATGTATAAGAAGAGCTTCCTAGAGAAAAACTGAAATAATTGGATTTTCTCTCCCTAACTCAAGATTCTATTGTTTATCTGTAGCTTTGGAAAGTTTACTCATTTTCTTATTCCAAAGCCCTACACTTCAGCTACTATAGGTGGTAAGAGCCCTAAAAATATAAAATTCTAGATTGATTTTAATTAACGTTGTGTTATTAAGCTGTTGTCTACTCAATAGGCAATGAAAGTGGAACTTATGTCATTATGACACGACTCAAAGTCCTAATGCACTCGAACATGCAATTTGCAATTTTTAATTCAATGAAGTCCTAATTAAGGGAAACCAAGAGTTTCTTTGTTTTTTTCAAAATGAAATACAAAACTCGCAACTTCACCAACTCTTTTATAAGACAATCAATTTCATTTTTAATGCAATGAACATGCAAAATGAACTAAGATCGAAATTTGCCTAAAAATTAAACAAACCAAGAATACCCTTTATCATTTATCATTCAAAACTTTCAAACACACATAAATCAACTAAGAGTTTGGTGAAAAATACATTTTCCTTATGAATTCTTTGATTTAATGATATCAACAGTGTAATTGCAACAAATTTCAAGATTGAAAAGCAAGAATTCCCTTTATCATTCAAAAATGACAACAATTCTTCACAAAAACGCTAAATCTTGAGAAACCCTAATTTGTAATTAAATAAGAATTTGATCACAAATAAGGAAGATTAAGAAGTAGACTGGTGTGTTTGACAGAACAAGGCATGTAGATAATAATCTTAAGGACAACCTATCTTGTTTTGATCAATCGACAAACCAACCAGAAAAAAACCCAAATTAGTTTTTGCAGAAGGAATAATCCTCAAACCATCTTAACAAAGCACTCAAACAAGTTCAGAAGAGATGTTAGACAATCCAAACAAACATAATGACACTTCCATAAATCTAAATTCAGGTCATGGTTGAGAGAAAAGCTATTTTTAAAAAAATTTCAAAGGCCTACGTGGGTTAACAGTATAACATAGTGCACATGTGCCTTGTTTCTAAGGGAAAAGCAACGTAGAACTACGCTCTGTTGGTGAAAAAAAACAACGTAGAACTCACAAACAAAAGAAAAAATAAAAAAATCAAATAATCAACCACTCAGATCTATAAGGTCATTATGTTATGAAGACTCAGGTCAAGCTAAACCAGAAGGATCGGAAAACAAAACTAAGGAAAAGGAAGAGAACAGTAACATTCCCCCAGCATGGTCGCCAATTTGTTATAGTGGACAAATCCCTCTTGCTGACAAGAACGATCTCCCTAGATCCTACACGAAAACTAGAAACAAACAGATAATTGAAATAACTCTTTCCCTAAGTTTACCTTGTTTGAATTACAAATACAAAAGCTGGTGAACAAGCCTCTTACCTATTCGCGAAATACTTGATGAAGATCCCTTGTTGTGTCTTGATGCAGCTCCTCAATGCTTGATAAAACTTGAAACCACAAACATAAGAAGGATCAAAAGCATATGTGACAAAATAATTCAAACAAACTTAACCTAATGATCAAGGAGATTAGGAATTGAAATTGCCTTAATAAACATCTAAAGAATTATAAACTATTCATCATTTTGATAAGACAATTCAATGGGGCAAAGCATTCATTTGTATTAATTAAAGATAACGAAGAGCCTTAAAACTTTTGCCTTGATTCTATGAGGTTACTCCCAAATTCCTCCAATCTCCTCCTTAGATGATAAGCTTTCAAATCTAAAACTAGCAGCATAATTTTATCTTCTCCGAGTTCTTACCTCCTCAATTCTTTTGCCCTCTAGTCATTTTATAGGCCAAGAGGAAGAAGTTTTAGATCCAAAAGAGGAGGGTGAGATCCCCTAATTGAGGAATTAGGGTTCCTTAATGAAAGGGATTAAGATCCATCATCTTAGGTTTATAGTCGAATAGGCATCACCTAGAAGCTTTCAGTTGGGATATATTCGACCACCTATGTTTCTAGAATGTACTATTTTATTTTTACTTTCTTTATTCACCTGTGTGGTCCATAGTGGTAGACAAAGTGCAGTTATGTGTTATTTTGAGGGATAAGTTCAGCGAATGTGTAAAAAATTCTAGGAAAATGAGTGCAGACAACACTTAACAAGGTATACAAGTCAGTTTTCTAAAAATTTTCATCTCCTTCAAGGTATTTTTGGTTTTTTGACCTCTAAGGGAGTTCAATGAAACATGTTCACGGATGGTAAAAGATCCATTAAATTGATCAAGTGTCATCGTGACAAAATGATATGTAACACCTCTCGCTCTCTCTCTCTTTTCCCTCCAATCCTCTCTCTCCCCACATCACTCTCTCTCTTTCTCTCTCCAACCATGTTACTATATCCCTCACTTTCTCCTTATCTATCCCTCTCTTCCCCCTTGCCTCCATCTCTCCTTCTATGTCTCTTTATCTCACCCCTAAACATACACACTCTCTCTCCATCTCTCCCTTTTCACTCCCTCTCTCTTCACTTCTCACTCTCTATGTATTTCTTCTTCCCTCCCTCTCTCCCCCTCCAACTACATTTCTCTATTTCTCCCTCTCTACTCCCCTCTCTCCCTTTCTCTCCTACCCCTCTCTCTCTCTCTCTTTCTACCCTCCAATCCTCACTATTTCCCTCCCTCTCTCCTCCTCTCTCTCAAGTCCTCTCTCTATTAATGACTGAGAATGAACACTAATCTAGTTGGTGCGATGAATATAGAATGAATTTCATTCTGTTAATGAATTTTTAATTGTTTATGTATATTGTTATGTTAAGCTATTGTTTAAGCCGACATTATTTAGATTTTTTGTAGTTTTTTTTTTTATTTTGGCCAACATTAGTGAAATTTCAGCGGGACGGACACACGTACACATCTACCCCATATTGGGATGTAGACTGCGTCTCTCAATGTAAAAAGTTTCCATTGTTGGCAATATAAGAACCATCCTTTGAATAGCTACCACATCTTATGTTGTAGGTAACAAGAAGATTTCATTTCTCATTACTAAGAAAAGTGTGCATATGGCACCAGGGCTTGTTTGATATGTATAGACAAACTATGGGACTCCATGGAGAAGAAGTCATGTATTGTTTCTGAGTTACTCCACAAATGCGTATGTAGAATCTTATGCACTATGAAAGAACCTATGGCAAGTAGTTGTGGTACACTAACCAAAGATCTCTTTAAGCAATCAATGTCACCCAAAACCTACTATTGAAGCAACAAATATACAACAATAGTAGGATTCTTATAATTTGTCATCCTTTGGGTCGAGTTCAACTTGATGCAAAGTAATAATACGTTCTCTTGATTTACAACAATTATGATTAATTTCCTAAATAAGATAATCATCAATAATAGAAAATACAAATGAGAATAAGAGTACAACATACATTTTGAATGTCACCATATCAAACATAGGAAAAAAAAATTATTAAATGTTCTTCATCAAACCACATAGAACACCTAAAATGATGCAAAAGTAATGTGTACCTGTTGTTTTCTCTTAGTAGAAATAGCCCATTCTAGAAAATCAATATTTATTCACAATGGTTTTAAATCTTTCATTGGTGAAATAAGTGGTAAATTATTTCTCAGTCAACTTTCATCATCTCAATATTTCAATTATTATTTTAATTATGTATTACCAATTTAAGACAAAAACACTTAACAACCTAAATCTAATACAACAACTATTATTTCAAATCAAAGTACAACTTTTCCAATCTAACAATCTTATTAACTATCAAATACGTAACGAGAAAATATAAAAAGCAAAAAAGTATGTCGATTTTCAATTTTCAACTTCAACATGGTGACAACTTTCACAGTCCCCTGCCAATTAGAGAATTTTTTTCTGACAGTTTTATTTTTAAACTTCTCTTCACATGACTTTTAATATTTATTTTTATCAGTTTTTTTTAGCCTCTCCGAATTATATTCATAATTGCTCTTACATTTAAAAATAGTCAATCTAGATATTGTTGCAACTAAATTAAACAATAAAATTTAATTTACAAAAATTGAAATACACATACCACATTTTACATTTAAATAAATTCAATGCCAATGCTATTAAAAAAGATATTTGTGAAAACCAAAAAACATAATGTGCATAAATTATGTAAATGTTCAAAAAATACATTCAATATCATTATTATAAAGGAACTAAATTTTGGATACCCACACCAAAAACAAGTAATTGTCAAAATAAAGATATATATAAAAATCTAAAAACAGAGACAAACAACATACGTGAAAGATCTTCACATATTCAAGAGTCTCATCAAACATGTCTGCAATGTTTGCTTGTTGCATTGAGTCCAAAAGTGAAAATTTATAATTAATAATAAGCTACAAATTGTAATAACTTTTACACAAAGTAAGTTCACAGCATAACCCATAGCTCCAATTTTCTTATTTTTACATATTTGTTACAAGCTATTCGTTCACTTATTCATGTTCTTCGCACATGCAAATATATTATTATAGATATGGCCCGTATTGTGAGAAAAGACTATAAAAAAACACCAAATATTATGGTATCTAAAGCTTAACTTCCCAAAGAAATCCCACAAAAAATTTATATAGTAGAATTCAAGAACGTCAAAGAAAGTCCAAGTTGTAAAATGGTTAGATTTTTCCTTTGAAAATTAATTTGTGTTGGGAAATTTTCCAAAAAACATTGAAATACATTGAAATTTTGCGTAGGAAAATATTTTCCAACAAATACACTAAATCGTGTGGAAAAATCATGAAAAACTCATGAGAAAAAACCAGAGGAAAACCTGACCGAGCAAAATTTAGTCGGTCCTTGGGGTGCAGAAAATTTGTAACTTTCCTATTGAATAGTGAAAGTCCTTTGGAGGCATTACTTATTATTGTTACATATATAAAGCGAACCTGGTAAAACACATGATACTTATACTGCTGCTTTTTTTTAATCATGGGGAAAATTTCTTCTGTAAAATTACCAGTGGGATAGTAAGTATGGGCTACTATCCAGAAATTCAGAGTGACTGATCACTATGTCTTACTTAATAAAAATTTATTCAGGTTAAACTGAATAGTAAAATAAGATATCTAATTGACTAATATATAATAAAAATAAGTCAGCATCACAATCAGGGGTTCTGATTTATTATCATTTTTATATTTATATTTTAAATTGTTCGGAATAAATAAAAATTTTGGCATAATTTGTTTTAAAAGATTCAATATTATGATAAATCTATATAACAATTTACACACTCAAATAAAAAACCCTTTTTAATAATAAAAAAATTGAAATTTAAACAGAGGAAACCATCCATATTATGGATATGAGGTCTCAATTCAAATGCAGAAACACTTGCAAAATAACCTTCACAAGGGGAATAAAGGGTGTGAAATTCAAACCCAGAGAGGGAGCCATTCATACTCACTACAGCATATCAGGTATCAATTCGAGTGCACAAACACTTTCAATGTAACCATCAAAAGGATATTGGGAAGGCCAAGAGGATATTGGGGAAGCCAAGTCTTCGAGTGCACAAACACTTTCAATGCAACCATCAAAAGGATATTGGGGAAGCCAAGAGGATATTGGAGAAGCCAAGTCTTCGAGTGCAGAAACACTTTCAATGTAACCATCAAAAGGATATTGGGGAAGCCAAGTCCATGACTGGTTCCTTAAACTATAGACCATCACCTCATTTCTTACCGTGAAACACACATAATCCCCTGCTCTTATCATCTTAGGCCAAGCCGTAGGCCTAATCTTCCAAAGATCCTCAAAAATGCATGGAGGCATCTTTGAGATCTCCTTCCATGATATGGAGGAATGTATGCCTATACACACACTCATCTTCTCTCGCTCCCAAATAATCACCTTCTATTTAGTTTTAATATTTGCAGCACCAGAGTGTATGAACCCTGTTACAAGAATCCACGACCCACAGGAAAAGGCAATACATAGGCACCAGGCATATCAGTGAATGGCACAAAAAAGAAATTTTCATCTCTGATGTTGAAACCCATAATATGCGCCTGCTCCGTCGTCTCTTTTGTGATACAATAGAAGAAACCCTTACTAGATTGTGATAAAAATTTCTTGGCAGATGTCCCACAATCCTCCATGACTTTTCGAAGGAATCGTAGATTAAGAGTTTTTATGAAAATGAGAATTCCAGCAAAATCTGTATGCAGATTCCGCCTAGGACAAAAATGAAAGCGTTTATATATTTTTTATTCATGTACATTAAGAGTCTTTGTGATAATGAGGAGCGGCCAGTTCCAACCACATAGGTATGCAAATTCATAGTAAGACAAAGATGGAGGCGTTTATATATGTATATGTATCAAAAATATAAAAAATAAATATATATGGTTCAAAAATTTTATATACGCTTTATTATGATTTTTTTTTTTTTTTTAATTATTAAACTTTCAAATATTAGTGTTTATTTTGAAACAAGGCTGCATAGATAGCGTTCTTTAAGGCTTAGTTTAACTATTAAACTTCTAAAAGTATGAACTAGCTTTCACATTTGAACAAAGACTACAAAGCGACTATCCTTGCTTAGTTTAAATATAATTAAATTAAAGTAAAAAACAATAAAAACATATGACATTATATTAATAAAATTTACAATTAAAATAAAAAGATAATTCATGATTGCATTATCTCTAGCTAAGCAGAGACTTTATTTATGGATGGTTTTTTTATAAGCTTTAATATCATATTTGTTCATTTTAATTTATTGTTTGTATAAAATTTTATGGAAAATTTATAATTTTTTCAACAAAAGGTAAATATGCCTCTTAGAAATGCTAACTTAATTTAAATATAGTTAAAATAAAATATATAGTATTGTTAAATATGTTATTCTTTTATTAATTTATACTATACATATGATTAAAGTAAAAGACAATAAAAGAAAGACTGCAATTGATAAATGTTTCATAGGATTCAAGGTTTTCATCACCAAAATTTTACAACAATCACACTAGGTTATTAATGTTGAATGGTGATAACTAATTTAATTTTGTGTTTTAACCAACATTTAATTTTAATTACAACTTTAATGTACTATAAATTTAAAAAAAAAAATCATTAATAAAATAATGAAAATTATCTCACCCTTATTGTTATTTTCCTCTTGCATTTAATAGAACTACTTCGACCAAAAGAAAAAAGAAAAAAGAAAAAACTAAAGTTTAGAGGATTATTAGTTGTGGGTTTGTTATCAAGCTGGAATTCTCCTTGAGTTCTCCTTAAAACAAATAGTATCAATATCCCAAGGTTATAATGGGAGTTTTGTTCCAAAAATATCTCTTATCTTGGCCATAAAAACAAACAGTGTCAATGTCCAAGGTTATCAAGGAAATTTTGTTCCAAATAACTTTAGTCTTAGCATCATCACATCATAGTTACAAATAACTTGAATTATTCAAAATTCATAATATTTGATAATACTAGAAGTATGCCCTATCACACTTATAAATAATGATTAATTACATTAAATATTAACTTTTTCGAAAAACTAAAATATAAGAATTACAATTAAAAGATGTCGTTATTAGCTGAGATACAGTTCTTACTTTAAATTTATTTTTAATTAATAAAATAAATGTATAAAAGTTATAATTTTTTATAAAAGGCTTATTTACAAATTTTGTAAATGATTTATTTTTAGTTAATAAAATAAATTTATAAAAGGTTTATTTATAATTTTTGTAAATTATATTTAAGCTAGTAAATTATAGGTTGGAAAAAATATAATAATTATTTTTTAATTAATATAAAAAAATTAATTGAAAGATTTTTATTTAATCAATCTTAATTTATTATAAAACCAGACAAGTTTTTTTTATTAAAATTATGGATATGATTATGTATATTATATATATGGATAAACACTATGAAAGTAAGAGATTTCTTAAAATTATTTTTCACTTTATTCAAGGTCACTTTTTGCTCAAGCTAAAATGACATAATATTTAAGGAAAAGTTGTGGGGTGATAAAGAATTATGAAGAAAAATAAAACTAAGATATTATAATGATGAGATTAACCCAAATTTCTAAAATCAAAAGTAACTCCTTGTCTTAATTAGTGTGAAGAGGAAAAAAAAGAAATTAAACATGTTAAGAAATGAATTAATTCCCAAAACATATTCAGATAAACATGTTTGTCACTTTTGTGAATCTAAAATATTGGAAGATCAAAAATATTTTCTCTTATAATATCCAACAATATCCAATTAGAATTAGAATTAAATCTAGATTTTAAGATATGTGTCATGCTACTAACATTCTTAATTTTTTAACTCAACAAAACTATGATGTTAATGAAATATTTTGAATACTTTTTAGACAATCAACAGAAGTAAAATATTTTTAGTACATTTTGAAGAATTAGCAAAATTATATTGATGTTGAAATATTTATGATAATTTTTAAACATGAAAATAAAATTGTAAAAAATCGAAATACCTTTTAAAAAATTTTCACATCCCATTTGTCATTATCATATTGGTTTAATACCAAATAAGGAAAAACATGATTTAAAAAAATAAAGATAAATTAAAATATGATTTTGAAATAAGATTAAAAATAAATATAAAATTGAACTTACAAAATGTTAATTAACTTTTTAATATTTAGCAATTAAGGGAAAGGTTCATTTGAAGTGTTTGTGGAGATGTATCTGTTAATCTATACGAGGTAAACATCTCTTTTATATATATATATATATATATATATATATATATAATAAAATGTTTCGTGAAATGAGAAGAGATTTATAACAGGCTTTAAAAGCAAGTTCCTTATGATAAATGGAAGATCCCTAACTATAACCACTTCTATAAAAGATAATGATATCTAAAATCGATTAACTAATTGAACAATAAAGAGAATATGAAGTATCTTTTCAAAGTATTATATCAATTCAAGCTCTTGGTACATGGGTTACATATATATAGCAATTGCAGAGAGTATTCATTATGTTGAAGCTCTTGTTATATCTCACTTTCAATTTTACATTCACTTCGAGATTGATGATGGGATGTATATTTCTAGTGGCATTAAATTTATTTTTCCATATGAGTGAGTTAAGTGTTATCATCGCTTATGCAAGAAGGGAAAACACAATAGAAACTAATATAATTGATGAAATATTTATTTCTTTATTGTTTTTTATTTCAATTTAGCTATGTTTTAACTAAAATGCAGAACTAGCTACTATGTAAGCTTGTTCATGTGTTATAATTTCTATAATCATAATTTTTAAAACATTTTATTTATTTTTAATCATTTTTATTTTTATATAAATCAATGTTTTGAGAACTTTGAATTCTTTTGAACATGGTATTGTTTTCCGTTGAAATTATTTTATCTAGAGCATTGTTTAATTTTATGGTTATATAAAGTTAATGTTCTTGATACTTCCAAAACATTTGGTATAGTTTTGTTTTAAATAATATAAAGAAATATTATTTATGTATTTTGAATATAACCTTATTTTTAATAAATTTTATTTTGAATATAGCTTTGTTTTTAGCGATTTTTCTTTTGGAAAGAGTATTATAATAAAATTTTTAAATATATATATTTTACTTGTATAAATAATATTTTTTAATAGATTAAAAAATTAATATCATTATTTAAATATTATTTTTCAAAAACTAATTGTTTAATATAGTCGTTACCTATTAATATTTTTAATAAATTAGTAAAATAATATCATTATTTAAATATTATTTTTGAAAAACTAGACTTACAATAATTACTCAATAATATTGGTTTTTAATATAGTAATAAATTAATATTATAATTTAAATATTATTTTTCAAATACAGCAAATGCTCTCTATTTAATCCTTTGCCGAATATTCTTTTATATAATTTCCAGAGAAAGACTTTGCTAAATTAAAATCATTTAGTTTCTAAAAAATTAGTTTGAAAATTCTCACTTGATTTTTTATCTAAAAAGTTTCCATATTAACATTTTATCTTATTTAGATTTTGTATTTTATAATATTTTTTTTAAATATTTAAATATGTGAAAATTTTATTTTTCATTTTATAATATTTTTTTTAAATATTTAAATATGTGAAAATTTTATTTTGCGGCGAGACATCTGAAGTCTGAAAGAAGCTAAACCATCGGTATATTTTACGACCCATTATCCAATACGCTCTACCCGCAGGGATAATAAGCAGTCTCTTACGGCTAAAAAACAGAAAAACGTACGTACGGTCGTCAATTGTAACTTGACACCACTTTTAAGGTGATCGATGATTCGAGAGCCAACGGGAATTAGTAGTCAACTTATCGAAGAAACTTGACTTGACGTCGCCTACAATCCTTCGTACTCGTAACACTGAACAGCTAGCAAGCAGGGGAGTGAAACCGGATAAAATTATCTCCAATTCTTGGTTCCAAATGTGAATGGGAAAATTAAAATCCTGCTTCAATGCATTCCTTTATGATTTCAGACAGTAAAGGACAGTCTATTCTTGAATTCGCGTGCCCAGTGTTCAATCGGGGAAACTCCTATTTCTACTTCTATAGCTTTATTAATGCGCAGTTACATCGGAGTGATGATTAGATAAGAAAAAAAAATGCAGTTGTCTATAACGCGACTTTTTGAAAGCCTTTCCTGCGGGTTTTTCAGGTCGAAATCCGGCAGGAATTTATTGGAATCGCAAGTTTGATAGCTAGTTTCTACACAATGAAAGCGTCCCAGGGGTTTTCCAGGGTGCTAAATCCAAATATGCAGTTAAAAAACCATTTTAACTACAACAAATCAAGATTTAACCTCAATTTCTTCCGCCACCGGAATCTCCAAAAAGTCGCATTATACACAACTCCAAAAAAACGGCGTGTTACCTCGCGCGTGTTATATCGGGCTATCTCCGGCGCATGTAGCCGCGCATTAATGAGGCTATAGAGGTGAAAATAAAAGTTTCCGTAATCAAAGCAGAGCACACACCATCATTTAACAGTGTTCAATCGGGGAAACTCCTATTTCCACTTCTATAGCTTCATTAATGCACAGCTACATCCGTCGGAGATAGCCTGTGATGACTAGATAAGAATAAAAAACGGCGTGTTACCCTGCGTGTGTTATATCCGACTATCTCCAGCACATGTAGCCGCCCATTAATGAAGCTATAGAGGTGAAAATAAAAGTTTCCGTAATCAAAGCAGAGCACACACCATCATTTAATAAGGGCAGAGCAATGGGTTTAACATTACCAACGCCAGGCCTGAAATTTCACATCTCATTTTGACCTTTCTCTCTAAAATCAAATTTGATTTAATTATTTTTTTTCCTTCTTCAAGTTTTTGTTTTACGTATCTATATATATATAAAATTGATTATATATATAAAATTTGATAAAATTTGATTTGATTTTGTGTTTTCATGTATATCAGCTAAATACAATTTATAAATAAATATTTTTCTCTTATTATTAAACCTGCATAATTACTTTTCGTGAAGTAATATTGATTTTCTTATATTTTCATTTTATATATACTTATTAAAAATAAATTTTATTTTTTTGGTAAATTACAGTTAACTCATTCAAGCGCGCGGTGGTTATTGAGTTCCTTTGTCAATGCACTTCAAAAATCATGAATAAGCTCTAAGTCACTTACAATGGGCCAGTCGCATTGTCAATGTTTTTTAAAACAATACATTATCAATTTTAATCAAGCTAGGGCACGCTAGCTAAGTTAAAAATTTAATGCTCAATAAAGATATTTCTTCGTGCTCTTATGGTTGATAAAAAGACATTTCCAAAGCTATTTATCCAAAGTAATTCTTTAATAGTGTTGACGATTTAACCTCTTTTATGTGTGATTGAACTTGAGAATGAAGACATTGTTATGAATGTGTACCATTGGAATATTTCTTATCTAGTTAAGGAATGAAGATCATTCAACTATCACATCCATAGATCCATGAAAATTAAGGAATTTATAGAGATTGGTAACCAAAAATCATATTGCACCATAACACTTCAACCTCTAGCCTAGACACTACATATGAGAGAAACACAACCTTATTCAATTGGCCAAACCATCTTCCCAATGTATGTTGCTGATAGGGAGGCCATAGATGGCAGGTTTGGTTGAGTTACTTAGGTTACGAGCAATTATTGTAGCTGGAATTTGAGCCCCCCTCCATCTAGATATTCCAAGGAATAAAGGGTGATGTAACAAGTTATTATGAATGCATGTAGAGAAATGTGAACTAATATAGAATATTTTTAAAAAACTTAATGAAGATTTTCTATCAAACTAAATAGAGAACAAAATCAGATGTTTATACAATTCAATTAGTTTCATCACATTCTATAGTTAATCATGAATTGGAATGAATTTCCATGTGATAGAGTTTAAGCCTTGAACTTCACCAATTCAAAACACCAAACCTGATCTGTTTGTATAGGGAATGACAAGTTTGCCCAAAAGGATGTTAAGTCCTCTCTATAAAGTAGGTAGAAACCCAGATTATCTTTGACACCACTTGTTTGTTTACCATACCCAACCTAATTTTCGGAGCCCATATCATGGCCAACTTGATTATCATGAAGAAAGACACATAATATTTCCACAAAGGAAGTCTCAATATGTTGAAGTGTGTATGCCATCTTAATATGGTGCAAGAAATACCAAGCGATGTAAATTATGATTACATCATCACATCAAATGAATTACACCTTTGTAAATTATTCTCACTCACCCTATCAACAAAAATGTCCTCGATACTTGAACACTGCATCTTTTCAACTAGTTTGTTTCGTAGAAATTTACCTAGATTAAGTGACAAGCCTTTCTTGTGATGGGAACTCATATGATCAATGGGAAGTGTGAACCTCAAACTAAAAAGAAAAACACTATAAATAAAATCAAATCACTCTTATAATATAGGGAAGTTAATTAACATTGCTCACTTTCAATGGTCAACATGTGAATGGATAAAAAACAAGCCTTTTCTACTTTTTGGGCTCTCTCCAATCAAGGGGGTATAAATTTTCAAATATACCAAATGAAACAATCACAGGAATGCTACCACATCATCATCATATTTCCAATTCCTCATTAAGAATGACTTCTCACATCAAAAATTAGCACTATACATGTGGTTAAATACAATGCTTAATTATTAACTTTGACTTTTTGTCAAAACTTCAACTAATCTCTTCAAAAGATTCATCCCCAACACTACATCTTCACAATTCACTTTGACTAGTATAGGTAATTCTAAAATGCTATAACAACCTTCTGCGGTGATTTTGATCAAACAAGGTATGCACCATAACAATGTCTCACTGCTAAACCTTTGACATAGGCCTCGAACATTTCCATGCCCACCATATTGGTCCATGAATGATGTAAAAATTGGGATTGTTACAAAAACCATAGAAACATGAAAGTTGTTGATAATTCTAGATACAATAGTTCGGGCAACAAAAATAAGTTGATCATTGTGCTAAAGTTGGACATCGTTTACATTGAAGGGCATTTGAAAATGTCCTACAAATGTGCACATGGAATTAAAGGAATTATTAGAAAATAAGTAGCTTTGGATTCTTTTTGTCACAATTCAAAAAATTCTCAATCCTCAATCACCATAAAATAAAAAGGCTACTATCACTAGATAGAGTTTAGGTACGTAAGGTTCCACTCTATAATTAGTAGTATAACAATTCATAGATAAACTATGTAGTAGTATAAGAATGCATAGATAAATTATCTTTACATGACAACTTTAATTTCACCCGCAAGAATTTTCTAGTATGCTTGACATATGAGATTCTTTAGATGTAATTGTAATTGAATTAATAGAAAGTGGTCTCAACAAGGCCCCTATTTCAGGCCTCAATCTAACAAAATAACATCTCTTATTGAAATAGACACCCAACTTGAGAGGTACTAACTAATGATGAAAGGAAACACACAACTCTATGTTTATTATTTGACCTGGAACAAGACATAGAATCTCTTGCATAGAAATAATTTTTGGTGGTTTTAATGAAACCACAGGTATGCAATACAATCTAGATTTTACACGTTAGCTCTATCCTAGACTTAAGAAGATTGCAACACATTAAAAGATTTAACAAAAAAAATAAATCCATATATGCAACAATATTATGTGGAAACATGGAGAAGACAGTGACAATGTGTGTATGTGTGTTGAAGGGGGAATCCAGATATTCAAATACCGACATCAAAATATCCTTGAACTATAGCTTGAAACTAAATATTTTCCAATAGAATTCAAGGTCAGAAGCTTACTGATCATGTACTTCTGTCATTGGTGCTCTAGATTCTGCAGAAGACTCTATTGACTCATCATCTTTGAAAACAATGTTAAAAATTGCACCTGTTGAACGATTATAGAAAAAAGACGAACACAGACTATCAATGGTGAATAAATTGATTGTTCATTAGAGAATTCATACATGACATTCATACCATCGCCATTTGTGAAATATAAAAGTGTATACTTCCTTAGCTCTCTATCCACGATTCCTATAGACAAGTTGGCATATCCAAACATTAAAGATTCTTTTGCAGTTGAAAAAGGGCAAGGAACAGGAAGGTTTGGCCCTATAGCCATGGCTCCAATGCATCATGTCATCAACGCTATACTGTCAAAAGCTGTAGACGGATCATAGTGATCAACTTCTTTGTTTTTTCCATGCTCACCATATGATAAAGAGATTAGTGGTTCCACATCTCTTTTGTCCTCACCTTTTATCTTTCCTTCTACATCTTTACTTGATTTATCATTTGACTCAAAATATTTCAAATTCACACAAGAGTTTCTAGTTAAGTTGGTTGGTGAATATCTTAATATATTCTTGCACATAATTTCAAGGTTTGATCCTTCACTAACATTTGATTGATCAATTTCTTGATCACATCCACTTTCAAGGCCCTGCAAACTTCATTCACTAAAGTATCCATTAGAAGACAAAGATGTATTATCATTTATATCAATGGAACTATCTTGATCATTTTCCTTATCCTTGCCTTCTAATATAGTAGGTTGCCTAACCTCATTGGTCTGATGGATGTGAATCTAGCACAGACTACCTAATTTTGGTAAAGGTCTATAACTTGGAGTTGTATCTTGGACAATGTGAGAAAGGGAACCAAGAAAGAAAACCCAAGAATTTCTTCCTGGATGTAAGAATGTAGCTGACTTTTGCAAAATAAGAATGTTTTTTTAAAGTGCAAGGAACACGTTTGCATGAAGCTGCTATTGTGAAAGGGATGCCACCAACATCATGCTTTATAGAATTTCCTTGATATTTTTCCGATTCAATACCCTTACACCCATACAAATCAAGTAATATAAAGTGTTCTCCTTCTTTGGAAGTTTGTGGAGCATGATTTCCTTCATCAAAACCAACACCAGTTAAATAAGGTTCTAAACTATTTTTGAGCATATGTGCTTGATCTCGAACATCATAGCTTAATTCACATTTTCCCATGTCAAGTACATAGTTTTCCACCAACAATATAATGTTTTGATCAACAACCAAGGAATGCAAAACTTCCTGCACAAATGGATTTTATTGATGAGATGAACCATCTATATATTACTTATTTAATATTCTATTGAAACATTACAACCAAGCTACCAAGTGCATATGATAGTGTGAACCTAAACTATGGTATATAAACATTCAGTGACCAAACATGCATAACAATACATCGGATATACAAATAAATGACTCGTGATGACTTGTTAAATTGCAAATGATTTGAAAAATCACATTTCTCCATCTTTCCAAATATACCATGAGACCATGTTTGCACACATCTAAGAAAAATTTGGAATCTGGATGGTATAAAGACATTCATTATATTGGGTTCACAAAGAGGTAGATATAAAACAAACTTCTTTGTTTCATACAATTACTCTTATGTAAGAAAAAGAAGGCACTTATGTAAGAGAGGGAAAGGGATGGAAGTACAAACCTGATTGGCAAAGGAACCATGCACAAGAGGTGTTGCGAAGAACTTCATCTCAGGACACAAATTATAAGAATCTTTCTTACATTGCTCACATTGCCAACATGATATTCCAGGCTCCAAATCTACACAGTCACCAGGAACCAAGTGTTTCATGTCACTGCCAACCTCCTCAATTATTCTAGCACACTCATGACTAATTGTCATTAATTATTTTACAATAAAGTTTTCACACAGTAATGTCTACAACCAAAACCAAGAAAAGTAGTTTTTTAAGTAAAATTATGGTCTGCTAAAGCAACATCCATGAGTTGAATGTCTTACAACTTAAACATATGACTTACTTAATTCAAAAAATCAAAACTACCATAAGGGATTATTATCCATAAAATCACAAATTCCTAAACAAATTATATCTTTCTAGCTAGCACACAAGAAAATTATTAGTCAGAAAAGAGAACATAATGATGCAGAAGGAACTGATATGCGGTGGTTATTGATTTCCTTTGCCAGTGGCCTTCAACCATCATGAACAAGCTCTAGGTCTCTTACAATATATTTGCATCCATCATTCTCTTTAAAAATGATTTATAATCAATCTAGATCTATCTTAATTTCATCTTCATCTTAATCAAGAAGAGGCATCAAATCCATGAGCATGTAAGCCTTTTGATGAATTAAAAACAATTGTGTAAAAATTTACACTTAAAATAATTTCATTTCTACTACTACTTGATAAATCTAGGATTACTTCTTCTACTTGATAAATCTGAGATTAATAAGTTAAGTTAGATCTATCTCTATCTATATATATTTAATGTGAAAAGTAAAAATAACACCAACATTACACTCATTGATGAATACACTTATAACACACCCCCATACTGAAATGTAAAATGTGAATTTGAATACAAATAATGTTACACCCAATTGAAAGACATCTTCCCCTACTGGGCTATATGATACACCTTTCAGTACAGCCAACGTTGTAGTCAATGGCTCCTAACATGACTGCTCCATACTAGGGAATATTATGTACCCATGGGAACAACTAAAATTACACTCACTCAAGCATGACATAGTTCCCCATACTACACTGTAAAATGGTCCATTTGTTCTCTACTCAGATCTACAATTGGAGGATCTAAATATATTTTTCCTCACAACACCCCTAAGCAGGCCGGCCCACCCAAAGGATCCTCATGCTCATTCGACCCAACAGTCGAGGCCTGACCTTGATAGACCCAAGGAGAATTGAACCTACATTTCATGATAGAGGGCCAATGACTTGGTAGGGGCTTTAACCAACTAGGCTACCCATAAGGGATAAATGGAGGATCTAGATATCTTGTTGGTGAATCTGATTCCAACCCTATGGTGACAGATGTAACTACTTAGGAGCTCCTATCACACTATGGGATAGATCTTAAGACTTTAGGGGTGGCCTTAGTTATTAGAGATATAGAGCTAGGTACATTTTGGCTAGATAGGATGCAAATGTCCACCATGATATAGAGTATGTCATGATCTCAATATTAAGGGAGTAGAATGTGCATATAATTGCAATTAGCTGACATAGTTCCCCATGCTTGATTGTATAATGTGCATTTAGCTGCAATTAGATGGCATAATTCCCGATGCTAGGCAGTAGAATGTGCATCTAGATGCAATTAGCTGGAAACCATACATTTTACTCAATTGATATTAGATCATCCAAATAATATATACTATATATTAGATCATCCAAATAATAGATAGTACATATTGATTGATTGATTGATCCTTCTTTTAATATGATTTAAGACCTACGTGGTCTATATAAAAATTCCCTACACCTTGGTGATGAATGTTCAATATCTGATACAAAGACCTTCATATTACTATTATGTGTAAAATGGAAAAGAGAGAGACATTATCCCATGCTTATGGAAAGCACATTAAAAGCCCCTAAACCTGGTTGTATTGAGGTTATCTAACTATTCCCTTTCTTTTCACTGGGTGCAATGAACCACACAAATATAACAAATGCATTTAACACATTAGGAAACATAGGCAGGGAAGCCATTCACAAAAAAACAATATCTTACAAGTTGAAATTCCATTTTGCAATTTCTGGAAAATTGGAGGATTATCCATTCATAACTAAGAAACTTATAAGTGGTGTGTTCATCGAGGCCCTAAATCCCAAAATCCTCGATCAAATTCTGAATAAATTCAATTTTCCATTATAGGATTTCCTATAAACCTGATGGCTCTTGAACTATGTTAAAACCAGACATAAACAAAAACACATACCCTCAAATAGTGGAAGTCATTGCCATAGATACCTATAACCTTCATGCGCACCTTCGCATCATGAGGGCCTACAACAACATGCAGTTAAATATACATTAATTAGTGAATCTCTATAAGGTTCCCATGATTTATAATGATGGGCCAAAGAAGAAACAAAATAGCAACTTACAAAGAGGGGGAAGTTTAAAGGGTTGGATGTGAAGAGTATTTATTCTATTGAGCCATCCAACCATATTGTCACCTTCTTCATTTTTGTTATCATCAGACATTACTCGTTCCCCATTTTTTCTCCTTTGGTTAGATGATCAGTTGAAGATAGATAGGTGCAAAAGATTATATCTGATAAATTTTTTATAGAAGAACCTTGTAATTTTTTCTCCAAAACCTAGTTCATTCAGTTTGGGATAAATATTTTTTCAGGTCCATCTCGTAGTTTTTAACCCCGTACAGAACTTACCTGCAAGAAAATTATTAAAAGCAGAAAATAAACAATCGAGAGAACATAAAACATAAAATATATTAACATAAAGATTTTACCCTGGATCCCAAAACTAGGACTACGAGATTTATTTTTCATTATATTCCTTTCAATGTTACAACACATATATATACATGCCAAAAATTCCATAAACCTAAATCCATTAACCCTAGATTAGAACATAACCATAGTTACCTTGACTAGATCTAAAAAATACCATAGACAGAAAACCATCATGCCCAAAACCATGTGAAAAATCCATGCACAACAACATAGTAGGTCCACCACCTATTATAGTGTCCAAAAAAAATTCCCAGTCCACTACCACCCCCCTGCATACCCCCCAACAAGGGGGGCAGCGAGCCCCCCTGTGACCCCTCGACAACGCCCAATGCAATGTACAAAGGGGGCTATCGCCCCCCTATGACCCACCCGCATGTAGGGTAGTCATGGAAAGAATATAACACAACCTAACATTCTCCCACTTGTTGTTTTCTTTCCAAAGGAGAGCTTAATCATTGATCCAACCCTACAACTCCCATTTTTTCTCTACACCAAGAGAACTTCTATGTGCTCACAGACTTTGTCAATGCATCTGCAATATTCTTCAAAGTGTCCACCTTTACTAGAAACACCTTTTTGTCCTCAACCATATCCCTCACAAATTGATACTAAACATCAATGTGTTTTGTCTTTGAATGATAAGTAGGGTTCTTTGCCAAGAAAATTGCACTTTGGTTGTCACAATATATCCTTATGGCTTGTTGTACTAACCCCATACTTGAACACAATCTCTGCAACCAAACTGCTTCCTTGTTTGCATGAGTGGCTACCATGTATTCAGCCTCTGTAGTTGAAAATTCCACTACAGACTGTCTCTTACTCATCCAAATAACTACACCTCCAAATAGGTTAAACACATACCCACTTGTATATCTTCTCTGGTCCATATCTCTAACCCAATTTGCATCAACAAAACCATGGATGTCCACAAATCTATCCAATCCTTGTCTTCCTTGGTAGCACAAATCCCGAAAACACACTTCACTGTTGTCCAATGCTCCTTCCCTAGTTTTGACATAAGCCTGCTCAATACTCCCACTACATGTGCAATGTATGGTCTAGTATAGACCATTGCATACATCAGGCTACTGACTACACTTGCATATGGAACATGAGACATGTCCTCTTCCTCTTTTGGTTTCTTGGGACACTGTTCAACAGATAGCTTTACACCTATAGGAATAGAACCTTCACCGGTTTACTATATTTTTTTTTGGACAGTAACGGTTATATTGAAAAGGGCGGTAAATCAGCTACCGCATGCTTTACAATTCAGGTGAGTCCATGACAGGGAACATGGGAGTGCAAGAAATTGCTAATCAAATTCGAAAGGAATGCTGTTCAAATCGAGGTTTTGGAATGGAGAAATAAACTGCTTCGGCTTATTGATGGCTGTAGATGAGGCGGCACCCCATGCAATGTCCTCAATTGAAAGATGGCTCCTCAGAGAATAGAGATTTCTCTACAATTAACCGGTGACACTTTCCATTTGTTGTCAATACTTGTAAACTCGAGTCTCTGTCTCTGTCGTTCACCAATTTGTGGAAGGAGTGCGTACTTGGCTTTGTACTGATGCTTGAGCTTGGCACTTAAGTTCCAGGATGAGAGTTTCTAAGATTCCATGCAATGAAAGATTCAAACCCCAGGAAGTGATCCTATGACTGATTTCTGCGACTTTCCACCATAACTGAGCACATATAAGGGCGTGCAGCAAAGGGAAGGATGCTGAATTCGATCTGACAGATTTGATCTCCCTGGAATGAATCGATCAACAGCTGCAAGAAGAGCTAAGGAGTCCTTTCAGTAAACTGATGGGTGAGTCACATGGAAAGGTTTCGGTCAACAGATGTAAGATGAGCAACGAGATCCTTTCATTAAACGAATGGAAAGATTTGTATTGATTTGTTTCTGTGTAACCAGGATGTTTGGAGAATCTGGAGTCCAAGCTTGAGCTGACTGAGAATCAAAACTTCGCTTCAGATGGCTGCCTGCGGACCTTTGAATTGCTTTTCCAGCTGACATCCTTGGCACCTGAGTGACCGCAGAATGAGAGGAAGACTTCAACAACCAGAAAACAAACTCGGAATCTGGGAACATCCTTGGAGTGTCGGATTACAAAACTGATTGAACAGAGAACCCCTATTTCAAAAAGGGATGAAGGATCGATCTGGAGATTTAAGGAATTGAGCAAGATGATTCTGTTGAGTTAATTACCAGGGATCTTCGAGAACAGAGGACACCAAGGTTGGCCTCAGTATCAGCTAGGGAGTTGAGGTTCCTTAAGATATGAAAGAAGGATATTTTGTTAAATTTGGGCAGCAGAAGTCTGATTTTCCTGATGATGGAGGCTAACTGAACCTGGTGAGAGTTCTTAGGACGAAGCATGGCCTGGATGATGATTCTTGAGTCTCCGAAGACTGAGAGAGAAAGGATGTTTCTTTTAATCGCCTGTGTCAGCCCTTGCCACAGTGCCAGAGCCTCCGCTCTGTTGTTAGATTCAGTTCCTAGACCCCAATGGAATCTCAGTTCCGGAGATCCTCCAGGGCTCAATAAAACTCCCCCGCTGCCAGCAACCCCAGGGTTTCCTTTAGAAGCCCCATCGAAGAATAAACAGTGATCTTCCAAGGCCGGTCTCCACATGATAAACTCTTGTTCTTCCAGCCTAATCTCCCAACTGGAATGAACGGGAACTACTTGTGGGGGCCTTTCCTTTAGCATTGGAGCTAATTCTTTGAACCATTTCTCTTCTTCTCTGAGCAGACCCGTTTCGTTCCTTGATGAGGTGTTGGCTTCCAGTGCCTCTCCCAACAATGCTTTTATTTTAGAGATAACTTTTATTGTACTGCAGCTTTCTTCTCGGAAAATTCTGTTGTTTCTTTCCAACCATAATTTCCAGCAAATAAACTTAGGGATCCACATCCAGCTGGTTTTAAGAAGACTTTTATTTTTAAGGCAGAAAGGAGATAAGTTGGCCCAGGTTCTGAACAAGGCAGGAGTGTTGTCTGGGAGAGCGAGGATGGGCTCTAACATCAGCACCCCCCTCCAGACTTCTTGAGCATAGGGGCATAGCAGCAACAGATGATTGGTAGTTTCTTCATCAGACTTACAGAGAGGGCATCTGGAAGGTCCTTCCATCCCTCTTCTTCTCAAGTTATCTCTGGTGAGGATGCTTTGATGTGCCATGGTCCAACAGAAGAAGTCTATTTTTGGGAGAGCTGGAAAGTCCCATATAAATTTCCATTGGGCCGGATTTGGAGGAACATGAGGTACAACCATAATTCTTTTGTAACCTTCAGAAACAGTATAATGGCCAGAGCTGGACCCCCAGCCTCTTTTGTCTTTAGCAGTGGTTTTTGAAGGCGATTTTCCTTGGAGCATATCTAGTAATAAAGAGGCTTCCCCCTGCAGCATTATGGGGACCTCCCCCAGATTCCACCCAACCCAGGTTCTGTCAGGAGCTTCTTTCCAGTTCGAGATGTCCCACAAAGTGTGCAGATTACGAGATTGAAGCCAATTTCTGATGTTTGCAAGCCCATTCACAGACTTCATTGGCTGGTCACCCAAGATCGAATCATCCCATATATTGATTTTCTTTCCATTAGCAGGGATCCAATATAGATTTTGGCTGAATTGCTCCCTTGCAGCATTGCAAAGATTGAAAATTGGAGAACCTTTTAGAGTTTTTGGAGGTTTGTCCAGGCATCTCAAACGCTGCCCATGGAAGTATTTCTTCCAAATGACTCTTTTACTCCAGCTAGTATTTCCAGAGACTAAATTCCAAAGAATCTTGGAACCCAAAGCAAGATTTTGAGCAGCCAAATTGCGCAGCTGGAGGCCTCCTTCCTGAAAGGGACTTCTGAGGATTTCCCAGTTCACTAAATGGATTCTTCTATCATTGTTATTCCCACCTTCCCACAGAAATCTTCTCAACAGGCTATCTAACTTACTGAGAAAGGTTTTTGGGGCAAGGAGGATTGAGTTTTGGAATAGAGGCATGCTTATTAGGACCGATTTCATGAGGATGACCTTCCCTGCATTGTTCAACCATGAGGCACCCCAGGCTTGGATTCTATTTTTTATTTTGTCAAGCAGCGGCAGCCAATGAGCAACTTTAGGCTTAGATTTGAAGATTGGTATCCCGAGATATTTAAATGATTCCCAATTTCGGATTCCTTCCATTTCTAAAAGTCTTGCTATGTCAGACAGCTCTTTAGTCGAGCAATTCCAACCATAGATAGAGCATTTTCTATAATTGATTTTGCTGCCCGAAACCAGTCTATAAGTGTCCAGTTCCCTCTTGAAATGTCTTGCAGAGATCATGCTGGCTCCTCCAAGCAGCAGAGTGTCGTCAGCAAATTGGGCATGATTAATGTCTTTCACCTTGTGAGTAGTTCTGAGGCCAGGTAGTGTTTGGATTTGCTGATTATGATCTAGTTGGAAACTTAACACCGAGGCTTGGACATCATATAAGAGTGGAGACAATGGGCATCCCTGTCTCAGGCCCCTAGAAGCTTGGAAGAAATCAGTAGAACGGCCATTAACCAAGGGCGCAATCCAAGGCGAGGCAATACAGGCTTTCACCTAGTTGATGAAATTTGTTGAAAAGCCTAGCTTCTTCATCACAACAAACAGAAATTCATGTCTCACCCTGTCAAATGCGTTAGCCAAGTCAAGTTTAATCACCATGCCTTTCTCCTTTCTTTGGCAACTAGAGTGGACTGCTTCTTGGACCAGCACAATGTTATCCAAAATTTTTCTGCCTTTTATGAAACCGCCTTGATTTTCAGGGATGATGTCTGGCAAGATATTTTTCAGCCTGTTGGCTATTATTTTAGAGACCAATTTATAGCTGGAATTACACAAAGATATTGGCCTAAATCTACTAAAGTCAGAGGCGCCTTTCTCTTTTGGAATCAGAGCTAGGAAGGCTGAGTTGATGCCACCACCTATCTTGACACAATTCTGGGATTTTCTAATCATCCTCAGAAGATCTTTTTTGATTATTGACCAGCAAGTCACAAAGAACCTTACAGAGAACCCATCAGGCCCTGGGGCTTTGTCAGGCTCCATATTGTTCAGTGCCTCCTCAAGCTCTTCCATACTAATCGGTGCTGTCAGCATATCGTTGTCCGATTCCTTGACACAAGTGGGTATTAAATTGATCGGATAAGAGTGGAGATCAATAGTTGGTTCTTCAGGAGCTCAATACAGATCTTGGAAGTAGGAGTATGCAGCTTTCTTGATGCCTTCGAAATCCTTAACCACGGAATTTTGGTGTTTAATCTCTGAAACTGATTTGAAGTTCTTTCGGGCTTCCGCTTGCTTATGAAAAAAGCTGGTGTTCTTATCGCCGGATTTCAGCCAGAGAATTCTAGACTTCTGCCGCCAGTATTCTTCCTCCTCCCTGCTAGATCTATGAACCTCTTTTTGGAGCTCGACTTCTTTTAGTAGCATACTTTGGGAAACCGGATTTTGCTCCATTTCTAGTTGGTGATCAGCAAGCCTATTTGTATTTTCTTTTCTTTTGGAAGAGGGGGATTGCAGTCTTTTAGCCCAGGCTTTTAGATTTCTTTTTAGAGTCCTAATTTTCTCTTCCCACACAAAGAAAGGAGAACCATGGACAGGCCTATTCCAAGAGTCGGAGACCACATCTTGAAAGCCTTCTTGCTGGATCCACAAAGGGCTGAACCGGAAAGGGATGGGGCCAAGATTGCAATCAAGGGAAAGCTCGAGAAGAATGGGTTTATGGTCAGAGGTGAGATTTGGGAGAATTTTTGAAGATGCCATGAGACCGCTGGTTAGGAAGGAGGAGTGGACAAGAAATCTGTCCAGACGGGCAGCAATATGATTGGGGCCTGTTCTTTTATTGGACCAAGTGAATTTCCCTGAAGATGGTTTAATATCCTCCAGGTCCCAGCCCAACATTATGTCTTCCACCCATTCTCTGGCAGGGTCGCTAAAAATGGAACCTCATTTTTTCTCTTCAATATCGAGGGTGACATTTAGGTCACCTGCAATTATGATATTCTCGGGATTTTGCTCTAAGAGAAATGAATGGAGCGAATTCCAACAGATTTTTTTTTCACTTGACAAAACAGGAGCATAAACATTAAACATACTTACTTGCTGACCAGAATCCTTGTGGAGTAGCTGAGTGAAGAGCCAGTGAGAGCTGCTTTTTTCTTGAATAAAGTCATATATGGTGCTGTTCCAGAAGGTGGCTATTCCACCAGAGGCACCTCTTGCACTAACCGCTTTTCCATGGCCTTTGTTCCAAAAAACTTTACTAGAATGGAGGAGGGAAAGTTCCTCCAGCTTTGTCTCCTGGATGAGGAGGATTTCAGGCGAATATATTCTTACTAAATCTTTCAGGGCTTCCTCTTTCGACCTGCTGCCTAAACCTCTGCAGTTCCAGGAGACGTATTTCATTATTTACTTTTGTGGGGAGAGGAGGCTCCCATTGGAGCCTTGTTGCTTTTGCGCCCAGATCTGGTATTCATCATTGATTTGAGAGTTTTTTGGGATCCCTGGAGGACATCTTTGTAAGTTTCTTCCTCTCTCTGTTTCTTCTTGGATTTCCGCCCTCTGGTCGTCTTGATTGGAGTGGCTAACGAATTGTCAGATTCAGAATCTCTCTCTTCTGAATCGCCTTCAGAGTCTGATGCTAGACTAATGTGTTCTTCATTACCTTCATTTCCCCTCTGACCCTCCTCTGGTATGGGAATTGATGATTCTGCTTCGCTTGTTTTTCCTTGTTTCTCCATATTTCCGGTTTCTTCTTGGTTCTCCTTATCATCCATATTTTCTCCAGATGGAGATCCGTCTTTAGAAGTAGCAGCGGCTTTTGGATTGGTGTGAGGCTTTCCCGATGGGCCGAAAGCTTTCTATCCGGGGGGCTTTGGGATGGCCTTTCCCTTTCTGATTTCTTTCCATCCATCTTCTTCAACTGTGTTCCCTGATGGGGCTTTTGGGCAGTTTCTCTGGAAGTGTCCATGCTCATGACAAGTTCGACATTTGAAAGGCAGCTACTCGTAGTCCAACTTCTGATAGTGCTGCCATTCTCCAACTTTGAGTTTAATCGCTTCTGGTAGCCCGACTTCCAGGTCAACTTCTACGCAGATTCTGGCACAAGTGTATTGGCCCTTGTGATCAGCTTTGTCAATGAATCGGCCCAGCCCATTCCCGATCTTCTGCAGGGATTGATAGCTCCAACAGTGAAGAGGGAGATTGGGTAACCGCACCCAGACCGGCGCCTCCTTGGGGACATCAACGGATGGGTCAAAATCAGGACTCCATTTATTGAGATACAATCCCTGATTTCCCATAAAGTACGGCCCATTTCTGAAAACCAGGTCACGATCTTCCTTGGTGGTAAATTCAAAGATGAAATAGCCTCGCCCTACAGCATAACAAATCACATTATTTTCCAGCTGTGGCCTCCAGTTTCGTTGTATCCAATCGTCCGTGGACTTAGTGGATGGCCATCGGCCCATAAACTGCCCTACCAGGCCTCTGTCAGACAACGCAAGCGCGATTTTAATTGATTGTTCCTCTGGGAGTGCGATCTCTGGTATTTCGTCCAGCTTTTTAATGAATTTCGGCACTTCAACGTGCTGGTGCTTCTTCCCTTTCTGAGTTAACAGCCTTCGGAAGGCATCTTCGATGGAAAGAGGAGGGGTGGGAGCAGACTCCCCACCCCCGGGACCGCTCATGGCAGCATCCAAGGGTTTGGCGGCGGCAATCTACAGGCGGCTTCAGAGCAGCAGCACGCGCGCGATTTCTCAGTTGTTTATGTTGTTAAACCCGGTTTAGTATATTGCATATTAAACCTCTGCGGTATTGTCTCGACAAACTTCCTCTGGTTTAACTAGAGCTTCCTCTTTTCCTGATCTCGTTTAATTTCCATGCCCAAATTATAGTTTGCAACACCAAGATCTTTCATGTAGAATTTAGAGGACAATTGGGTCTTCAAATCCTGGATAATTTCTTTGTCATTTCCAACCACTAACATATCATCCACATACAATACCAGATAAATAACATGGTCACCAATTAATTTAAAATACACACAGTGATCTTCTTTTCTTCTAGTGAAGCCAAGTCCCCGTATAAATGTATCAAATTTCTGATACCACATCCTTGGTGACTGTTTCAACCCATACAAAGACTTTTTTAACTTTTATATTAGTTATTTCTTACCCTTCACTGTAAAGCCTTCAGGTTGCTTCATGTAGATCTCTTCTTCAAGATCCCCATGAAGAAATTTTGTCTTCAAATCCATCTGTTCTACCTCAAAATTAAAAGCAACATCAACGGATAAAAGTAATCTAATAGAACCTACCTTGGCAACATGAGAAAAAATATCATTGAAATCAATTCCCAGGCCCTTGGGAATAACCTTTCACTGTCAATCGAGCTTTGTATCTCTCCACCTTGCCTTTTGCATTCACCTTCTTCTTAAACACCCATTTGCTTCCAATGGGTCTCCTTCTGAACAACAACTCCACTAGATCCCAAGCCTCATTTTTGTGAAAAGATGACATTTCATCAACCATGACCTCTTTCCAGAGTTTTCCATCCTTTGAATCTATTGCTTCCCTCATAGTTCGAGGATCATCATCAGTAATAGATAAAGTAAAATTTGAATAGAAAGGAGATGAACTATACCTTTCTGGCTACCTTCTTTCTCAAATTGATCTTCTCACAGCCAGATTTTGTGGATCTTCATCTTTTGATTCCTCTTTTGTTGTAGAGTCTGATTCTTCCTCCTTTAGCTCAAACTATATCTTCTTAGGTTCCTTTGGTAGCACATCATGTTTAATAAGTTACATCTTGCACCTTTATAAACACCACATCTCGGTTGTACAAAACCTTCGTTGTTTCTAGGTTCCAAAGCTTATAACCTTTTAACCCATCTTTATACCCAATAAAGATGCACTTTTCATATTTACTATTCAACTTTGTTCTTTTCTCCTTTGGAACATGTACATAAGAATCACATCCAAATACCCTCAAATGTGAAAGAGAAGGTTTCTAATGAGTCCATACCTCTTGTGGAGTATTATACTCCAACAGTGATGAAGGTGATTTGTTGACCATGTAACATGCAGTTTCCACTGCCTTTGCCCAGAATTCTTGTCCTAACCTGCGCTACTGAGCATGCTTCTTGCCTTTACCATCAACATCTTGTTCATTCTTTCTACAACTCCATTTTGCTGAGGTGTGTATGGAGTAGTCTTCTGCCGTGCTATATCACATTTCTTACAAAACTCTTCAAATTCTTCCTTTCAAAACTCTCCACCATTATCTGTCCTCAACACCTTTATCTTCTTGTCTATCTAGTTTTCCACTAGAGCCTTAAATTATTTGAACCTGTTAAAGACTTCAGATTTCTTCCTAAGGAAATATATCCATGTATTCCTTGAGAATTCATCTATAAATGATACATAGTACACATAATTACCTAGTGATGGAACCGACATAGGTCCAAACACATCATTGTGCACAAGCTCTAATATGTGTTTTGCCCTCTTAGCACTAGAGGCGAAACTCACTTGATTCTACTTCCCATATACACAATTTTCATAGAAATCAAAATCTAGAGAGAAATTATACATACCTTCTATCATACCATTACCATGAAGTATTCGATGGTCCTTCTCTGCAATATGTCCAAGACATCGATGCCATAGCATGGTCTTTTCTCTAAAGACCACTAGATTTTCTGCTCCACTTTCAGGAACCACAGAACTGTTGCACCCATCAATAACAATGCTACCTTGAAGCTTGTACATAGTTCCAATCCAAACTCCTTACATCAATACCAGTGCTCCTTGAACCATATTGCAGGTATCTTTCTCAAACACTACTTTTACTCCTACATCATCCAACTTGCTTATAGAAATTAGATTTCTGGCCAATGCAGGAATATGAAGAACACCCAAAAGTGTTCTAATCCTTCCACCTTGCAACTTCAACTTGAATTTTTTGTGACCAATGATTCTAGCCTTCCTGTCATTGCCTAAGAAGACATCACCACCATCATATTTCTCATACTTGCAGAACCACTCTCTATGGGGAGTGAAGTGAAAGGATGCACCTGAGTCAATCAACCATGCCTCATGATCTACATGTGTACTTGAAGAAGAAGCCAAGTACACACCCCCTCCTTCATATGAGGTGGTTTTCACCTCTGTAGAATGGGCATCATCAGATACCTTTCCTTTCGTAGGAGCTTTAGATTTACAATCCCTTTTAAAGTACCCTTGTTTTCCACATTTCCAACAAAACTTTATGGGTTTTCCTAGAGATTTAGATCTCCCTCTAGATTTAGGTTTCCCACTCGAGGAATTATTTTTGTTCTATTCTAGGACCGTCCTCGTAGAGATAAGGCATCACCATTCTGGCCCTCCATATTTTTTCGTCTCATCTCCTCTGACAGAAAGCATGAGACCATTTCATCAAATTGTAAGGAAGTTGCATTGCTACCTATTCCAACAAGCAGACTATCCCATGAATCTAATAGAGAACAGAAAAAACTAATGCACTCATCTTCATCTGAAATTTTAATATCAACAGATAATAACTAGTTTACTACAATGTTAAAGGCGTTCAGATGCTCTGTCACCGAGTCTCCATCTTTCATCCTTAGGTTATACAAATTTTTCCATAGGAACATTTTTTTCAACAAAGACTTAGATTGGTACAAAGTCCCTAACTTGTCCCATGAATCCTTCGCTGAAGCTTCCCCTGATACATTCAACAGTACTTAATTTGAGACACACAATCATATTTTTCTCTTTGCCTTCTGATCCAAATTCGCCCAGTCTTTACCTGACATTGTTGTTGGTTTAGTACCCGGATCTACTGCGATCCACTAAACTTTATCCACTAGTAGATCCTCCATCTTGAGTTTCCACAACTCAAAAATCTAACCATTAAATTTCTCGGTCTCTATCTTTCCACTGCTCACCATCTTTTTTCACTAGAAGAATTGATCCCGCAGATCTCCCACATGGCCGAGAAAAACCCCTCAGCAGCAAAGGCATCCCTTTGAAGCCAAAACAAATCTGATACCAAATGTAGGTTTTAACCAAGTACAGAAATTACCTGCAAAGGAATTATTAAAATCATTAAATAAATAATGGGAAGAGCATAAAACATAAAACAAATATACAAAGAGATTTTCCCATGGATCCCAAAACTGGGCTACCAGATTGTTTTTTCATTATATTCCTTTCAATGTTACAATATATATATATATATATATATATATGTTGAAGCATCCATAAACCCCAATCTATTAATCCTGGATTAAAACATAACCGTAGTTCCCTTGACCAAATCTACAAAATACCATGGACAGAAAACCATCATGGCCAAAACCATGTGTGAAATCTTGTACAAAACCATAGATAAGTTCGACCACCTAATATAGTGTCCAAAAAGAATTTGCCGAGGCATTGTTGCCCCCACTATCACCCCTCGATAGCGCCCGACGCAACTTACAAAGGGGGCTCCCACCCCCCAGTCACCACCCTCCCCTTGTGCATGGGGTAGTCGTGGAAAGAAAATAACACATCTCAGCCCCAAACTTCAAAAAAATCCAAAAGCACGGACTAAAAATAGACTCTTGACCTACTATGAACCAAGGATTTCTTCCTTTGCTCTCATACTCCCACGAATTTCTCCATCCCACCTGTCTTTTTTCTTCTGTTTGGTCAATGTATTGTATAAAAAATACCTTATAATATACATATTGATATATAACATATAAAAACTGTTCACCCCTATTATATGTTCAATATATTATTTTATGTTTTCCTCATTTTTTATACCCCAATTTGAATGCATACACTATGGTATTGCTTTGTCAATGAAGCCCCCGTGATCCAATAGGTCAAAATTGGAGTACAAAAAATTGGCATACTCATATAACAATATCAACAAGGTTAAAAGTGCAACTCCTAAAGATGATCATCCAATGAATAATAAAAATTGGAAAATCCTCACTTATAAATGAGTTTTATTACTTGTTGAAGCACTTAATGGATATATACCTGATGTTACAGGGAAAAGTGTCTATTTAGAACTGCTCTATCCCACTAAGGTGTGACAGCTGCCTTAGAAACAAACAGAGAAAAACTACTTTTGTTTTTCCTTTATGAATTATAGATAGAGAGGAATAGAAAGACCAACCTTTGTCTTGTGCTAATATCTTGATTCGATCCCTCTCTTCTTTGATGGTCCTCAGCTACCTGCTCCCTTGCATGCCCAGCTTCACAGAGTACCTGTAAGATCATAGAAGCATAGCACTATACAAAGACATGGATTTATAATCATAAACAATCTAGGATCAGATGTAAATTGACCATACAAATGTAACAAGCATCAATGATACAAAAGCATGGAGGAAAACTCAAATAGCTTTTATTGATAAACAAGAAAAGAGCCAGGAGGAGTTACAACCAGTTGTTCCGACCCAGCATCAACCTCCCAGCAAAGAAGCCCCTCTTCACCTCAAACAAAGCTTAGATCACCCAACAATCTGATGTTTGTCTCTAGAAACCAACAAAAATTCCTTACAATATGCAAAATTCCAGCCTTTGGATCTCTGGGATGAGGGATCCATATATAGATATCTGTAAGGGGGATGAGTTAGCTTGTGATTTGATTAGTGTCTTCTCTCTGATAGTTTTTACTTCCACTTGGAGACTGAGGGCCTCTTACTCATTCTTGGTTGAATTCAGTGAGGCAAGTGTCACAAGAGAAGATTCTGGAAGCTTCCATTGCCTCTCCACCTCGCGGAATGACACTGCCATTTGTCATTTCTCTCCCATCGCACCCCACAGAAGGGACTTTTGAAATGCAACGCACCCTCACAGTGTATTTGGGTGAGATGCAACGCACCTAGCCAGTGGAGCAGCTGCAATGATTCTGTTTTGACCAATTATGAGCAGTTTCTCATGGAGAACTTCTGGGAGAAGCTGTAATCTGTTGACCTTGTTCCTTTAGGGGTTAGAACAACACTTTTAGGGACTTAGGAGCCCTTGGTTTATGGACATTTCATGCTTGGGGTTGTAGGGCCCAAAAATGTCTATAACAGTTGCCCCCTAAAGTATGAGGCCGTAAATCTTTTGGTGTCGGGTGAAATGCTTTATTATGAGGATCCGAAGTTCTTTCAATGTTGGTAGGAGACCTGTAATAAGATACAATACAATACATTATCTTCATACTACTTTCATGATCTAGCTGAGGTAGGCATTCCCATGCTCATATTTATAAGTTCATTTTCATGTACATAGGACAGACAATCGTCTGAGTGTAGACTGATGATTCTGGTAGAGCCATCATTCCTTTGATAGGATGATTATCTGTGCTGCAATGATGTACATTTAATGTCTTTATGTCCCTGAATATATATCGCAGCCCGGATGGATGAAACTAGATCCGGGGTCTTCAATCTCGTCTAATCTTCACTCAAAGTACAAGTCGATCCATGTGAGAGATGTTCTGAAGTCGAACATGGAAAGACATCGCTTGATTACCAGTCAATGATGTAAACTGTTAACAAGCGCGATAGAAATCATCGATAATGATAATGATCCTCAAGGTACTGCAGTACAATTCACGTGGTGTGAATAAAGGACTTGGCGTCGAACACCACGCAAAATCTTTCGGTCGAAGGCCATTGATGTAAACCTGTCGCTGGAAGTGAGAAACTTTCCATTGAGGCATGCAAGCTTCAAAGTACTGAATGGGGTGTTCCTAGATCAACTTCTTGGATAATGAACTGATGTCGACAAGAAGTGATCCGTCACAGGAGGGCCTTAATGAATCCCACATCAATGACATGGAACGGAGAAAATTATTTTAATGGAGGTGAAAATGATCTGGTGATATAAGGTTCAGGGTGGCGGTCATGAAAGAATGGAGTATAATGTATTGTAGTGGGTGAGACACATGTGAATTCTCTGAATGACTTATCTTGAACATATCGGCGACACTGATGCGATGGATCGGTAGCATTAACCCCAAATGTGGATGGTATGGCGTGACCATGGTGATGTGACCGGTGCATGAAACAACCCAACCCAACTCGGACACGGAGTGGAAGTGTCATGTTCAAGAGCGACTTGCTACCAACAAAGTTTCTTTGAGTTTTCTTCCCAATTTTCCCCAGTCATTGCTGACCAGTACCTCTTTATTTTTGTCAAGCTTGAGGAGGATAACATATGCTTGTTCTATAATTTTCCCTTCAGGCAAACCCATCGCTATGTTTTAACGAGCCTAGTGATAGTGAAACTCGTTCTCGTCTATAGACAAGTTTGTCGCTATTAATCTTTTTAACGAGTTTAACGACAAAGATAACTCGGTCCTTTTCAATTTTAGAGAGTCTGAAAAGGAACGTAAAGATAACTCCAAAATTCATTTTTCGTCATCTAATCCCTTAAGTCCGAAAAAGTATAAAACAATACAGAAGGGATGAATTTTCGATACTTTTAACGAGTCGAACAAAACAAGCGCTCGATCATTTTGTGTAATAATCCCTCGGGTCCAAAAAGATTAAAATCTAGAGGAGGGATAGCACTTCCTGTCCCTTTAACGAGCTGGAGAGGCCAATGGCTCGGAAATCTTTTCATATTTTACGAGTCAGTTGAAAAGAGCTTAAAGGAGACTCGTCTTTTGAGGAACGAGTGATAAAACAGGTAGTGGCCGATTCCAGGTAAGGTTTGGAATTTTCCAATCACGACAGTGTCACAAGGATGGCTAGTGAAATCACTCTTCGCAGCTGTTCCTCAAAATGGGTAAACAATCAAATGGAGGTGAATGATCGGCTAATGAAAAAGTGGAGGTGATGGTGCAAACATGACCAAGGCTTTAACGGCTGAAGTACTACATTCACGATGGTTATTTACTGGGGAATAATTCATTTTTTAACGAGCTTAAACGCGGGTGGAAACATTTGCTCATGTCTTATGTTTATTTTTTAACGAGCTTGAACTATGTGCTAAAACTGCTCGATTAATCCAGTCGTGTGATAAGAATGTCTCATATAAAATGACAACTTTTAGAGTTTTGCCCCACATCCTTTCTTTATGCAAGTTAGGAGACGACCAATCCTACGAGTTTAAAGGGTTGGAGGTCCTAAAAATTTTAAAAATAAATAGTCGCTCTTCGCTTGCACGCCAAAAGGCTTGCATGCCCCCAGGTATAAAACAGAGTTTCAAGGTTACCCCTTCTTTAGTCCGTTAAAACATTTGTTCTACCGAGAGAGGCCTACCTCTTACAGGTTACCAAAGATTTTTCTATTTACAACACAAACAAAACACTTCCTCAGTGATGTCTACCGAAATAGACAAAGGTGAGTGAAGGAGGCTACTCCACTCACATAACTTTGACTAGAGAATCTTATTCGAGAATAACCCCCTCTTGCAATCACGGACGGGGGTACAGACTAGTCATATTCTCTAGCGGAAACCTACCCTATACCCGAAGTTTTCCTGCTGAAGCAGACCAGGGTGCATGCCCCCTAGGTTTCAGTCATGTCCCCTCGAATCAATCGCGCTCATCGGGAGGACGGACTGGAGATTGAGACATTTCTTGCATGAAAAGACCATTCAGGGATGGTATATGACTATTCGCTATGGGTGATCCGGGAAATGAAAGCTGGTCTACGAGCTTGACCACTCTTCCTTCGTGTGGAAAATACATTACTCTAAAGAGTGAGGAGACAATTGCCCCCATGCAATAAATATAGTCTTGTCCAAGGAGTAGATTGTAATCCAGGGGTCCTTGAACTACCATTATGTTCATGTGAACGGTTTTCCCTCTCAATGTTATGGGCACATTGGGAAGGATCCCTAACGGTCGACTGGTTCCTTTATCAAAGCCTGTTAGATTTCTCATCTCAGGCAAAAGCGATGGCGAACCAAGCGCTTTCCAAGCAATTGAGGAAAGGATACTCACAGAAGCCCCTTCATCTATGATGGTACCAACCATAACCATTCTATATATTTGAACAATAATTCGGAATGGTACACTAGCCGGTAAGCAGGGTCTGCCTAGTTGATTCCAGTCGAAGGAGACAACTAGGTTGCTTGGAGGTGGGACCGAATAGACGGCCGTGTACGACTTTGACGAACTTCCTTCCTGCGGTAAAGGAACGGGTAAATTGCCCCCATGCTCGTTGGAGTCTATGCTTATGAAAAGAATTTGGACGGTGTCATCCTCGTTCTCTTCAGTGACTGTATCATCTGAAGATGGAACCTTTGAAGGCAAGACCGGGTCAACTGTCGCCTCGACCTTTTGAATTTCGTCTGGTATGGATTCAGATGGTTTATCTTCAATGATAGATGCTTCGGCCGACCACCTGAGCGGGCCAGCCAGATTTTCAACTAGTGACGGACTCGGCAAGAGTTTTTTATATCCAGGAGGAAGTCGTAACAGTGAAATCGGACGATCGTCCAAAACTATTTTAGCTTCGTCTAAGAAGGGACAACGGTGGACGGCATGATCGCCTTCGCACAGTTTACAAGGAAATCTATATTTTCCTTTTTGTCCTAGGGCTTCACTTTCACTAGTTGACGGTGTGTTTTCAACATGATCATCAGAGGTTGACGACACCGGGTTGTGCAAACGAGGAGACCAGTCCCTTAAGATACGAGGGATACAAGGACAATCTCTGTGATAGTGGTCTCCCTTGCAAATGACACATGGCGATTTAGGCCTGGTCGGTGCAGTGTGTGGATTTTCGCTAGACGACACTCGTTTTCCCCCATTCACTTTTGGCTCCTTCTTCTTCTTCTCTTTCTTCTTCTTTTCCTTCTTCTCTTTAGGCACTTGACTTTTGGCTTTACCAGCCCCATCAAGCGAAGAGGAAGGAGGAGAGGAAGAGTTAGCGGAAGTAGAAGGTTGGTGGGTAACTCTGGACTCGTCTAATTACTGATTCGATTGTTCAGGAATTGTGGTGTTCTGAACGACATAGGTTGAGAAGAGCCATACAGGCAAACCAATTGTCAATCCTGGAAGCGACAATGTGGCCATATGAGGTGCACCAACATCTCCCCAAGAGGAGAAGGGACTAGGATTTCCTCCAAGGGGAATTCCTTGGTTGGTGGATTCCATTTTCTCAACTTAAGATCAATGTAGGAAAGGGGTAATGAATATTTCGTTTAAAATAAATTTTAGACGCTTTGACACAACTTGTTTTTTCAGTTTTTAAGACTCGAGAAAAAACAAAAGATGACTCTAGTCTCCTTCGATTTTTAATGAGCCTGAAGTGACAAGTGCTCAGATGGACCTTTTCCGTTAAGGAGTCTGAAAAGGAACGAAAGGGACTGATCTGGAAATCTAGGTAGAGGGAGTACCAAACCAATTGCAAAACTGCAGAATACTTTTTACGGTACGACAGTCAATCTTCCAGAATGTTGTGTTCAGTGCATTGCGATCGATAGGGCGGCAGACACGGCTTCCTATGGATAAAGGATTAAGCCTATTGGGGTCTCCCAAAATATAATCGACGGTACGTGGGAGCACGAGTCCGTACTGGCACTTATCGTCTCAAAGTGGAGGAATCACCCAACCATCAGTGAGAACAACAGTTACCAGGCTTTACGATGCCGGAATACGTCTCTAGCCTAGACTTCTAAATGTTTTGCGTTAAGTTCCAAAGCATTGTTAGATTCATTGAATTTATTTTAAGTTGATCTTGTTTATGAAGTTTTCCTTTCGGGTTCACCACGAGATGTAGATGTAATTCCTAAAATGCAATCTAAGATGATAAACAAACTTTTTATCTCCTTTATGCAATGAAAATCCTAGCTACTAGGGAAAAGAAAGACAGAATCTTTTCACAAAGAGCAAAGAGCACACTCTAAATGCACTTTCCTAAATCAAGCTAATCAGACTGTCTATATGCAAATGCACATGCATGTATTTGTTTTTCGAATTTCTTAATATATGAATGCTAAAACGAAAGTTTATGCACAAATCTGAATTTCTTTTCAAGCGAAAAATATCAACAAGCTTCTTTCGAAATCAAAAAATGGAGACGATTACAACACCTTACGATTTTGAAACGAATACTTGTTCTTGACACTAGATAAATTACAAATTCAGACCAAAAGCAATAGTAACAGGATAATCGACCATCAACAGCAATCAAACTCTTTCCTACGATCGAAATCGACTCTTGCGACAGATTCAAATCAAAGGACGATAGTACAATTATGCTACTTTTGCAAAGGAGAACTGTAAATGACTCAACAAACACACAAAAACATCTACATTTCTTTTGTAGAAAGGAGGTGGAATAACAGTAAGGAAAAGGGGTTTCAAACAGACATATACTGATCACAGGCAGCAAAATTCAGGAATAGAACTGGAAAGAATGAATCACAGAAGCCACAACTTCACAGAGCTAGTATGATCAGCGCACCTGTAACACAGAGAATCTGAAATGCACCGTAGGTTTCCCACTCTGTTCAGGTTCCAGGTCACAGTTTGCAGTTCAGTTCTTGGGTTTTGGCCGAGTAAAAAACAATCAGTAATGCAACAATCAGGGGTAGATCTAAGAAGGATCTATGAGCTATCACAAGGGCAATCAGATAGTTTGTGAATCATTTGTTTAAATCATAAACAGATCTAGTAGATGGATTGAAGTAGCAGTTGTCTACTTTGCATTTGTTATGGAAAATGCAGTTCGAATGCTATTCGTAAGTTTATGAAACAAACAACAAAGAATGATAAACAAACAAACTAATTAGCTCCCCAGCGGAGTCGCCGTTTTGTTACAGGGAAAAGTGTCTATTTAGAACTGCTCTATCCCACTAAGGTGTGACAACTGCCTTAGAAACAAACAGAGAAAAACTACTTTTGTTTTTCCTTTATGAATTATAGATAGAGAGGAACAGAAAGACCAACCTCTGTCTTGCGCTAATCTCTTGATTCGATCCCTCTCTTCTTTGATAGTCCTCAGCTACCTGCTCCCTTGCATGCCCAGCTTCACAGAATACCTGTAAGATCACAGAAACATAGCACTATACAAAGACATGGATCTATAATCATAAACAATCTAGGATCAGATGTAAATTGACCATACAAATGTAACAAGCATCAATGATACAAAAGCATGGAGGAAAACTCAAATAGCTTTTATTGATAAACAAGAAAAGAGCCAGGAGGAGTTACAACCAGTTGTTCCGACCCAGCATCAACCTCCTAGCAAAGAAGCCCCTCTTCACCTCAAACAAAGCTTAGATCACCCAACAATCTGATGTTTGTCTCTAGAAACCAACAACAATTCCTTACAATATGCAAAATTCCAGCCTTTGGATCTCTGGGATGAGGGATCCATATATAGATATCTATAAGGGGGATGAGTCAGCTTGTGATTTGATTAGTGCCTTCTCTCTGATAGTTTTTACTTCCACTTGGAGACTGAGGGCCTCTTACTCATCCTTGGTCGAATTCAGTGAGGCAAGTGTCACAGGAGAAGATTCTGGAAGCTTCCGTTGCCTCTCCACCTCGCAGAATGACATCGCCATTTGTCATTTCTCGCCCATCGCACCCCACAGAAGGGACTTTTGAAATGCAACGCACCCTCACAGTGTATTTGGGTGAGATACAACGCACCTAGCAAGTGGAGCAACTGCAATGATTCTGTTTTGACCAATTCTGAGCAGTTTCTCATGGAGAACTTCTGGGAGAAGTTGTAATCTGTTGACCTTGTTCCTTTAGGGGTTAGAACAACACTTTTAGGGACTTAGGAGCCCTTGGTTTATGGACATTTTATGCTTGGGGTTGTAGGGCCCAAAAATCTCTATAACACCTTATGTTACTCCTTGCCTTGATAGGAGTTTTAACTTTTAACATAGAAGAAACTACTACCTATACATCCCTTAATATTCATATAAGGAAACATTACATCCTTTACAAGGAGAACCATTGGAAGTATTCCAAGAAGAAATAAAACATATTCAAAATATTTTCATTAATGGGATTAACAATATAGGGAATTTTGTGCAAATTGAGAGCCAATTGTGTGAGCCTTCCTCATAAAATATCAATTTTAGATTGAATTGTCATTATATTTTTTTCCATAGACATGGGCGTACTACGACCAATTCCAAACAAAGCATCATAATTAGATGAACAAATGGTGAGAATTTGTAGACAACAATTGTAAACTTGCAAACAACCTACCAACAATAAGGTAAATGGATCATGCTATCTTTACTTCTTCCATGTGTTAACAAATATTAGGAATGCAAATCCAATTAGACAAGATTGAAAGCTCCTTAAGTCTAGAACAAGCACGTTTTTGTTAAGAATAAAACAAGAAATATTTAATGAAACAAGATACATATTTGCAATGAATGCACAATATTGTAATGTTTAATGAATCAAATGTCAATCCAAGAAAGTACTATTAGGTGTTTCACTTATGGAGTTCTAAAGTATTTGTAATATTAAATATGTAAGTCTATGAGTAATGTTGTCATACATGTTATGGCTCACTACAAAATTGAAAACAAAATTTTGAGGAAAGTCGCCATGACATATGAATTAAGCCCTTCCAACTTATCAGCTCATATGATCATAAAGTTTCAGAATTATATTAAATCTCTACATAATAGAAAAAAAAAGAGAATAACATACCAATTCTATGTATAAAATAAGTTAATAAAGACAGATCTTGAATCATTAACTATACATAAATACCAAAATTAATACATAATCTCTAGTTTACAAACACAAAAATGTTTAATAATAATTATTCTTAACAACCAAAACAACTAATAAAAAGGCCGGATATAAAACGAGAAAATTCACTTCAATCAAACTATTCATAAAATAGTTCTTAACAAAGTCTCTTTCCACTAAACATTCTAAATTGTATTCCATCATTATTACATTGTAACCACTAAAAAATTATCTTATTCAATAATCACTAACCTAAACCACTAAAAACAACATTTTATTCAATATTCATTATTTTTAATGACTAACAAAGTGTCTTAGTTTATAAAGAATCTTTTCAAATAAAAATATGTATATTTATTTTTCAATATAATAACATATTTTTTTTTTCTTTTAATAGAATGCTTAACAGAATTATCATATTATATTTAGAAATATATATATATATATATATATATATATATATATATATATATATATATATATATATATTTTTTTTTTTTTTTAAGATAGAATATTTTTAGATTGCATAATCAACTAAGTGAACAAAATTCTCAATCCCATATCAATATACAAAACCAATTAACTGAAACATAATTCTTAATCTAAATAAATCTAATGAATTCCTAAAAACAAACACCTCTACCATATAATCACATCAAAATAAAAATTATATACAATAACCATTTAATGTCATCCACATTAGGTGGAATAATATATTCAAATCATTTTCTTCCGCATATATGTGCTAACCAACCATTAAATAAATTAACGTAATCTAATCATTTTCTTCCACAGACCTATCCTAATCAGATTATGAATTGATTTGGTCTGTCACCTGTCCAAGGCGGTTCTACCTATTTTCCAAACTCTTATTGATTTTGGTGACTAGTTTCTCTAATGATGCCTCGACCTCTCGAAGGGTTGGTCATTGCTTTGATACACATCACACCTATATTTGCCAACAACACAAAAATTCCATGCCCCATAACATCATGTGATTCATGTTCTTCATCCTCTTCTTCCTTTCTTATCTCCTCCACCAAATTCTCGTCAATCACCTCCAACAATCTCTCGGGAAATGCATCACCCACCCAAATCTGAAACGATTGCCCCTCTTCTAAAAACACTTGACTTGTGGGCTTCTTTCCCAGTATTGTTTCCAACACGAAAACATCGTGGTTGTAAGCATTCCCTTTCATGGACAGGCGTCGTCCTGTACCATTATTCCATAATAAATTTATATCTATATATATAACCTTTATCAGTAACACTCATATATATCCCATGTACAACATCAATAATCTATATGTAAATCCTTTATCAGTGACTCATGAATGTCTATATCTGATAGATAATATAGCTCATCAATCAAAAGTATATTAGTGTTTACCTGGTGGAATATAACCAACAGTTCATGTGACAAGATTGGAGGCGTCCCTTGAGGTTGCTGATGTTGAACATCATGCCCTTGCGGGGAGATCATGAGGCATGAAATACCGAAATCTCCCACATGGGTCATCATAGTCTCATCCAAGAAAATGTTGGAATGTTTTAGATCATAATCAACAATGGCCAGAAAACAATGATGGTGAATATATTCCATTCCATGAGCCACATCCTTGAGAATGCTTAGTCGTGTTTTGAGACCCAACCTCCAATTATTTTCTCTGCAATGAAAATGCTTCTCTAGGGTTCCTTGCGACATGAACTCCATAATCAAAGATTTGACCTGCAAACATGAGGATACACCCACCATTCTCACCAGATTCCAATGTTGGACTCTACCCAACGTATTGAATTATTTTATGAGTTTCTTGTATGCACCTCCTGATGTAGCAGAGTAAATAACTTTAACATCAATGATTGATGCATTGTCTAATAAGCCCTTATACACAAACCCATGGGTGCCACATCCTAGTAGGTTATTGGGGCTGAAACCATTAGTTTTTATGTTCACCTCTTCCTCACTTACAATATTCATTTCGTGGAGTTGGCTCCTAAGCATCTTCCCTATTCTCGTTGAAATAGTTTCCAATAATGTAGACTTTATACTACAAAAATATATCAAAACTATTAATACTAGGTGAAATACTAGTAGCAAAGTGAAGCCAACCAAATTGGCCAAGATAACTACCCTTCTATTGTAGCGGCTGCAACACTCTCCAAAATTTTGCCTGCATCCAATTTTAGAGCCTTCCTTAATTTTTCCTTAATGTTTGCAAAGACTCAGGCCCATCCCATGAGCTCATGTCAAATCTTTACACCCTCTTTTCTTGACCATTCACGGGTCGTCTTTTAGCATATTGATTGTAATGTCAGGTTTGCGACCTTGTTTTGGCTGTGTTCAAGGTTTGTCTTTTTCTATACAAGTTGTGTTCGATATGTTAGCATTTTTCACATTCACAACGCAAAGTCGTATTCAATGTCATGCACCTGTCGTCACATTCATTCAACAATCTATCTCAAGTGCTGCACTTGTTGCTCGCGCCCTTTGGTTAGTCAAACGAGAATACATTGTCTTGCTGGTTCGAGATGTCTTGTTGTCAAGTCATGTTGAGTGTGTGTTCACAAGGTCATGTATACACAAGTTGACTCCCTCACACACTTAACCATTTTGTCGAAGATCTATCGACCGGACCACCCTCCATTAGCTGAACCTCCACTGAGCTGCAATGCACAGTCTCAACCCTTAATGACCAAGTATTGCTGCCTAGAATTGTGTAGATCTTGACGTTGCCTCCTAGGAAGTCTGCACTGCATAATCCTCAAGTTGACCTAGTTTACTGTCACCTAGAACAGTGCATAATTTTCCCAAGAATCCATCTCAATTTTCATCGCCCATAAGCCTATCCATCAAGCCTCTTGCTGGTCAACAAGAGAATTTGACTGGGAAGTGACCCTGAGCTTCACTCCTCCTAAAAATTTTGCAGAAGCTGCGAACTTGCCTTCCTACTGTTATCGGGAAATCTAGTGTCCACTCGGCGCTGCTAGTCCCACTAAGACTGGTAGCTATCTTAGAAACAAATAAACTAAAAATACTTTTGTTTTCCTTTATGAGAAGTAGATAAGAGGGGAACAATGGACACCAACCTCAGTCTTGCGCTTGGTTCCTTGCTTGATTCCTCTCCCTTCTGACAGATCTTTTCTGCTCCTCCTTCGTTTACCCAGCTTCAAAGAGCACCTGTGGAATCAAAGCAGCATAACACTATCCAAGAATAGAGATCTACAATCATAAACAATATGAGACCAGATATATATTGACCACACAAATGCATATATCATCAAACATACAAGAATGTGGAGGAAAACTTGAATATATTTATTAATATCAAGAAAAAGAAAAGAGGATTACAACCAATTGTTCTAACCCAGCATCATCCTCCCAGCATGAAAGCCCTTCTTCACCTCATGAAAAGCTTAGATCACCCAACACTCTGATTTTCACCAAGAAACCAACAACACTTCCTTACAAAATACAAGATTCTAGCCTTTGGATCTCTGTGATGAGGGATCCATATATAGATGTTTGCAGGGGGGTGAGTCAGCTGCTCGGTTTTTGATTAGTGTCCTCTCTCTGATAGTTCTTGGTTCCACTTGGAGATTCATGATCTCTTACTCATCCCTGGGTGAATTCAGAGAGGCAAGTGTCATTGGAGAAGTTTCTGGAAGATTCCCCGAGTATCCATCTTGCAAACTGTCTCTGCCATTTGTCCACTCTTGCTCATCGCACCCTACAGAAGGGCTTTCCAATATGCATCGCACCCTCTACACTGAGTAGGTGGGATGCATCGCACCCTTTGCACTGAGCAACCTGTATGGTCCAGTTTTGACCAGTTCTGAGCAGTTTTTCATGGAGAACTTCTGGGAGAAGATGTAATCAGCTGACCTTGTTCTTTTAGGATGTGAAGCAACACTTTTAGGGACTTAGAAGCCCTTGGTTTATGGAGATGTATGATTGGGGTTGTAGTGCCCAAAAATTTCTATAATAGTTGCCCCCTAAAGCATGAGGTCGTTAATCTTTTGATGCCGGGTGAAATGCTTTATCATGAGGATCCGAAGTTTTTTCGAGCTGGAAGGTAACCTGTAATAAGATACAATACAATACATTATCTTCATAATATTTTCATGATCTAGCTGAGGCAGGCATTCCCATGCTCAGCTTTATAAATTCATTTTCATGTACATAGGATAGACAACCATTTGTGTATCAGACTGGTGATTCGGATGGAGCCATCATCCTTTGATTCGGATGATCATCTATTCGGCAATGGTGTACATTTGATGTCTTTATATTCCTGAATATATCGCAGGTCGGATGGATGAAACTAGATCCGGGGTCTTCAAACTCATTCAATATTCACTCGGAGTACAAGTCGATCCATGTGAAAGATGTTCTGGAGTTGAACATGAAAAGACATCGCCTGATTACCAGCCAATGATGTAAGCTGTTAACAGGCGTGAGAAGAATCACCGATAATGATGATGACCCTCAAGGTACTACAGTAAAATTCACGTGGTGTGAAAAGGGACTTGGCGTCGAACACCACGTAAAATCTTTCGGTCGAAGGCCATTGATGTAAACCTGTCGCTGGAAGTGAGAAACTTGCCATTGAGGCATGCAAGCTTCAAAGTACTGAAAGGGTCGTTCCTAAGTCGACTTCTTGGATAATGAGCTGATGTCAACAAGAAGTGACCCATTGTAGGAGGGCCTTAATGAATCCCACATCTACGACACGGAACGGAGCAAATTATTTTTGAGGTGAAAACGATATGATGATACAAGGTTCAGGGTGGCGGTCATGAAAGAATGGAGCGTGAATGTATTGCAGTGGATGAGACACAGGTGAATTATCTGAGCGACTTTTCTTGAACATACGGGCGACACTGACATGGATTGGTAGCGTTAACCCGAAAAATGGATGGTGTGATGGACCAATGGTAATATGACCGGTGAACGGAATAACCCAACCCGACTTGGACATGGAGTGAAAGTGTCATGTTCAAGAGCGACTTGCTACCAATAAATTTTCTTCAAGTTTTCTTCCCAATTTTCCCCAATCATTGCTGACCAGTACCTCTTTATTTTTGTCAAGCTTTAGGAGGATAACATATGCTTGTTCTATAATCCGCCCTTCGAATGAACCCGTCGCTATGTTTTAACGAGCTTAGCGATAGTGAAACTCGATCTTGTCTATATGATGAGTTTGTCGCTATTGATTTTAACGATTTTAACGAAAATGATGACTCGGTCCTTTTTCAATTTTAGAGAGTCTAAAAAGGGATAGAAAGGAAACTCCAATACTCCTTTTTTGTTATATAATCCCTTAAGTCCGAAAAGGTATAAAACGATATGTAAGGGATGAATTTTCGATAGTTTTAACGAGCCGAACAAGACAAGCACTCGATCTTTTTGTGTAATAATTCCTCAGGTCCAAAAAGATTAAAATCTAGAGGAGGGATAGCACTTCCGGTCGCTTTAACGAGCTGGAGAGGCCAATTGCTCGGCAATATTTTCATATTTTACGAGTCAGTTGAAAAGAGATTAAAGGAGACTCGTTTTTCGAGGAACGAGTGATAATTTCGGGTAGCAGCTAATTCCATGTACGACTTGGAATTTTCCAATCACGACAGTGTCACAAGGATGGCTAGTAGATTCACTCGTCGCAGATGTTCCTTGAAAACGGTAAAAAATCAAACGGAGGCATACAATCGGCTAAAAATAGAGTGGAGGTGATGACGAGAACACAACCAAGTCTTAAAAGCTGACGTTGATGCGTTCACAATGGTTATTTACCGGAGATCGGTTCATTTTTTAGTGAGCTTAAACTCTGGGGGAAACATTTGCTCATTGCTTAGGTTTAATTTTTAACGAGCTTGAACTTCACATAAAAACTGCTCGTGCCAGTCATATAATAAAGACGTCTCATCTATACTTTTCAATGCTTCGCATCCTTTGTTTATGCAAGCTAGGAACGACCAATCCTACGAGTTTAAAGGGTTTGAGAATCTACAAACTAAGAAAATAAATGGTCACTCTTCGCTTGCATGCAAAAAGGTTTGCATGCCCCCAGGTGTAGTGAAAGATTTCCAGGCTACCATATAGAAGTTCTTGCATTTGCAAGACAGTTTCCATCCACACCATAGACGGAAACACTTCCTGGCTTAGTCCATTTGGACACAGGCTCTGTCACCTAACCTTGACGAGGGAATTTTATTCTGGTCTAATTCCCACTTCCTATGCGGAAGGGTATCAGACTAGTCATTTTCCTTCGTGGAAACCTACTCTATACCTAAAGTTTTCCTGCCGGAGCAGGCCAGGGTGCATGCCCCCGGGTTTCAGTCATGTCCTCCCGAATTACTCGCGCTCTTTAGGTGGATATACTGGAGATTGATAAGACATTCCTTGCGTGAAAATACCATTTAGGGATGGCATTTGACTATTAGCTATGTGTGAGCCGAGGAACGAAAGCTGGTCTATGAGCTGGACCACTCGGCCTTCGTGCGGAAGACACATTACTCTAAAGAGTGAGGAGACAATGGCTCCCATGCTATAAATATAGTCGTGCCGAAGGAGTAGATTATAATCTAGAGGTCCTTGGACTACCATTACGCTTATGTGAATGGTTTTCCTTCTCAACGTTATCGGTACATTGGGAAGGATCCCTAACAGTCAACTGGTTCCTTTGTCAAAGCCTGTCAGATTTCTGATCTCAGGCAGAAGCGATGGCGAACCAAGCGCTTTCCAAGTAGTCGAGGAAAGGGTACTCACAGAAGCCCTTTCATCTATGATGGTACTGGCCATGACCATTCTGTATACTTGTGCAATAATTCGGAATGGTACACTAGCCAGTAAACGGGGTCTGCCTAGATGATTCCAACCGAAGGAAATGACTAGGTTTATTGGAGGTGGGACCGAATAAACGGTCGGATATGACTCTGATGAACTTCCTTCCTACGGTAAAGGAACGGGGAGATTGCCCCCATGTCCATCGGAGTCTGTGTTTACGAAAAGAATTTGAACGGTTTCATTCTCATTCCTTTCGGTGACTGCATCATCTAAAGATGGACCTTCTAAAGGCAAGACTGAGTCAACCGCCGCCTCGACCCTTTAACTTTCGTCTGGCGTGGATTCAGAGGGTTCATCTTCAACGATGGATGCTTCGACCGAACACAATGGGGTGTCAGTCAGATTTTGAACTAGTGATGGACTTGGAAAGAGTTTCTTGTATCTAGGAGGGAGCCGTAGCAGTGAAGCCAGACGGTTATCTAAAACTCTTTTAGCTTCATCTAGGAAGGGACAACGGTGAACGACGTGATCGCCTTCACACAGTTTACAAGGAAACTTACACTTCCTTTTCTGTCCAAATACTTCGCTTTCACTAGTTGACGATGTACTTTCAACATGATCTTCAGAGGTTGACGACACCGGATTGTGCAAACGAGGAGACCAGTCCCTTAAGATCCAAGGGATGCAAGGAAAATCTCGATGATAGTGGTCTCCTTTGCAAATGACACATGGATATTTAGGCTTAGACGGTGCAGTGTGTGGATTTTCGCTAGATGACGCATGGTTGCCCCTTTTCGCCTTTGGCTGCTTCTTCTTCTTCTCCTTCTTCTCCTTATGCTTCTTCTTCTTCTTTGTCACTTGATTTTTAGCTTTACCAGCTTCATCAAGCGAAGAAGAAGGAGGGGAGGGAGAAACAGACGAAGTGGAAAGTTGGGGGGTCACTCTAGCATCATCTAGTTGCTGACTTCATTGTTCAAGAACCATAGTGTTCTGAATGACAGAGGTCGAGAAGAGCCATATGGGCAAGCCAATCGTCAATCCTGGCAATGAAAACGTGGCCATATGGGGTTCACCAACATCTCCCCAAGAGGGGAAAGGACTAGGATTTCCTCCCAGGGGAAATCCTTGGTTGGTGGACTCCATTTTTCTCAACCTAAGACCAACGTGGGAATAGTGATGTTATTTCAATTAAAATGAATTTTAGATGCTTTGACACAACTTGTTTTTTCAATTTTTAAGAGTCAAGAAAAACAAAAGATGACTCTAGTCGCCTTCGATTTTTAATGAGCCTGAAGTGACAAGTGCTCAGATGGACCTTTTTGTTTAAGGAGTCTAAAAATGAATGAAAGAGACTGCTATGGAAATCTAGACAGAGGGATTACCAAACCAATCGCAAAACTTCAGAATACTTTTTACGGTACGACAGTCAATCTTCCCGAATGTTGTGTTCAGTTCATTGCGATCGATAGGGCGGCAAACACTTCTTCCTAAGGATAAAGGATATAGCCTATTGTGGTCTCCCAATATATACTCGACGGTACATGGGAGCACAAGTCCGTACTGGCACTTGTTATCTCAAAGAGGAGGAATCACCCAACCAGCAATGAAAGCGATAGTTACCAGGCTTTACGATGCTAGAATACGTCTCTAGCCTAGACTTCTAAATGTTGTGCGTTAGGTTCCAAAGCGTTTGCATGTTCATTAAATTTATTTTACAGTTGATCTTGCTTAAGAAATTTTCCTTTCAGGTTCACCGTGTGATGTAGATGTACAATTCCTAAAATGAAATATAAGATGATAAACAATCGTTTATTCTTCTTTTTGCAATGAAAATCCTAGCTACTAAGGAAAGAGGACTGAGATTCTTTCAACATAAAGCATACAACACACACTAGATGCACTGTCCTAAATCAACAAGTAGTCTAAATGAAAATGCACATGCATGTATTTCTTTTCCGCCTTCTTAATGTGTGAATGACAAAGAGAAAGCTAAGCACAAATCTGAATTATCTTTTCAAAGCGATAGTACTAACAAATTTCTCTTCAAAGCAAAAGGAAGATAATGACGACACTTTGCGATCTCGAATTGAAAATTGCTTTCGACACTTGAAAAACTACTAATTCAAATCAAATACAAGAGTAACTATATAATCAACCATCAAGAACAATCTGGTTCTCTTCTATGACTGAAAACGACACTTACGACACTTTCAGATCAAGAAACGACAGTTCGATTATGCTACTTCTTTGTAAAAGGGAACAGCTAATGGCACACAATACATAAAAAACATTCACAATTCTTTGCACAATGGAGGCGAAATGATGGAAAGGAAGAGGGTTTCCACAGTGGTATACTGATCACAGACAACAAAATTCCTAAATAGAGCTGGAAAGAGTGAAGAAAAACCAAAGTCTGAAGGCAAAATTAACCTTCTCAGATCATCACACCTGTTACATAGGGAATTCAGTATGCACCCCACCTACTGCACATGAGAGGTGCAATGCATACAGACTTCCTTGAAGAGAGGGTGCGATGGTACAATGCAAGACTTTAATCTAGTTCTTGATCACAGTTTGCAACTCAGTTCAGGGATTTAGGCCGAGCATGTGATGTTCAGTAAATAAAAATCACAGAGGTTGATCTAATGAGGTTACTAGAGCCACCACCAGGGAAATTAGAAAGTTTGCAAATCGATTGTTCAGTTTATAAACAAAACCTGGAGATATAATAAAGCAGCTTTGATCTACTTTTCACTTGCATAGCAAATGCAGTTCGAAGGCTAGCTGGCTTGACTTCAGGCTCCGTTTGTAAGTTTATAAAACAAACAAGTATAGACAAGAAAACAAGCTATTCGCTCCCCAGTGGAGTCGCCATTTTGTTATCGGGAAATCTAGTGTCCACTCAGAGCTACTAATCCCACTAATACTGGTAGCTATCTTAGAAACAAACAAACTAAAACTACTTTCGTTTTCCTTTATGAGAAGTAGATAAGAGGGGAACAAAGGACACCAACCTCAGTCTTGCGCTTGGTTCCTTGCTTGATTCCTCTCCCTTCTGACAGATCTTTGCCGCTCCTCCTTCGTCTACCCAGCTTCAAAGAGCACCTGTGGAATCAAAGCAGCATAACACTATCCAAGAACAGAGATCTACAATCATAAACAATATAGGACCAGATATATATTGACCACACAAATGCATATATCATCAAACATACAAGAATGTGGAGGAAAACTTGAATAGCTTTATTAATATCAAGAAAAAGCAAAGAGGATTACAACCAATTGTTCTGACCCAGCGTCATCCTCCCAGCATGAAAGCCCTTCTTCACCTCATGAAAATCTTAGATCACCCAACACTATGATTTTCACCAAGAAACCAACAACACTTCCTTACAAAATACAAGATTCTAGCCTTTAGATCTCTGTAATGAGGGATCCATATATAGATGTTTGCAGGGGGGTGAGTCAGCTGCTAGTTTTTTTATTAGTGTCCTCTCTATGATATTTCTTGGTTCCACTTGGAGATTCATGATCTCTTACTCATCCCTGGGCGAATTTAGAGAGGCAAGTGTCATTGGAGAAGTTTGTGGAAGATTCCCCGAGTATCCACCTTGCAAACTGTCTCTGCCATTTGTCCACTCTCGCTCATCGCACCCTATAGAAGGGATTTCCAGTATGCATCACACCCTCTACACTAAGAAGGTGGGATGCATCACACCCTTTTCACTGAGCAACCTGTATGGTCCAGTTTTGACCAGTTCTGAGCAGTTTTTCGTGGAGAACTTCTGGGAGAAGATGTAATCAGCTAACCTTATTCTTTTAGGGTGTGAAGCAACACTTTTAGGGACTTAGAAGCCCTTGGTTTATGGACATGTATGATTGGGGTTGTAGTGCCCAAAAATGTCTATAACACCCGCGCTGACTAAAGAAATTATGCAAATAAGAGGGACATGCCCCTGCTTCCTATCACTGCACTATCTCTGAAAATTGCGCATTTTTTTCAGTCAGACCTCGTGCCATCCAGTCAGTTGCTCCTCCTAAAAATTGTGCAGCTTTCTTGGACTGTAAACAAGTTTCCCAAAACCCTTCTTAGCCCGAAAACTACGCATGTCCTACATGACTGCCTCCCAGATCTGTGTAGTTTTGGCTAGCAAGCTTCTGCAGCCTGCTCCCAGTGTTCTCTATAAATTTGTGTAGTTTTCACTACCAGTGGCCCCTTCTTCCCGTACTACCTTCCCCTAAAAAACTGCATAGGTCTGCCTCCTAACTGAGCAAGATCCTGTAAAATGTCACTGTTGTCTTGGACTGCTCAAACTAGCCTCTCAATGGCCTCTTCCTAGTTTTTATTAATGTCACACGGAATTGGTCAAGGGTGCGGACACGACTGACCTTCCTAGAAGTCTAAGACATTCTAATGACAAACAAGACAAAATGGAGTGATCTTTCTCTAAATACACCTTTTACAACATGAAAACTACAAGTGTTTAGGCTTACCTTATTCCAAAACGCTATTGTTGAAGTCCGTTCTTGGCGATCCGGATGAGCTCCTCCTTCATGTCAATTCCTGCAACCACAAACAATCAAACAATTACCAAGCACTTGTATTTCATATAATAAAACATATATTCAACATGCAGACCAAGGAACACATGAAATAACTCATTAACACAAGCTATTGAGAAAAATAAACCAGTTTGTATTAATAACGAAACAAAGAAACTCTTACAACCTGGCCTTGGTGTTGTGCAAGTTCCTCCCAGGGTCCATCAAGGGTTTTCCTCTACTTTGACAAAGCTCACCCACTTCCAAGTAGAATAATGTAAAGACAATCTCTCCTCACAAAGGTTCTAATGGAAGACCTAAATCCTGCAGCATTTACCCAAAGAAAATGTATAGCTCCAACATCCTCTCCCTCTGGCTCAATGTCTTTATTTATAGTGCTGTAAAGAGGTTATTCAGGTCCACCATCAATGGGATAATCCCCCTCTTTGGGTGGGATAGCTCCCTTATTGATGGGATAAGTTCCCTCTTAATAGAGATACATGAACCAACTGGAGGCGCATCCATTTCATCAAACCGACCTCTAGAATGTTCTAGAAGTAACCACAAGTAACTTTTTCAAGATAAAACTCGCGCATTTTGCCTTTTACAGAAGGACGCACCTGTCCCTTAACATACAGAGCGTCCATGGACGCAGCTTTTGTGAACATGGTCAGCGTCCCCGCAGGTAAGGCTAGAGAGAACCTGCGACCCCAGAGATAAACATAGTTTTTACAAGACTTTCTCTCTTCTTTGAGTTTGAGATGGATAACAGAGGCATAAGACTTGCCTAAGAGGGTAGCATGACTGTTGATTTGAGCCATACTAACTGTAAGTAGTCAAGCTGACATTTTTTAGTGTAACAGATTGCCCCCTAAAGTGCGAAGCCTGGAATAGATTAGGGTTTTGTAATTCTAGGAAGGGTGAAGCGCTTTATCATTTCAAGGATTGTCTTGTGGATGACCTGGTTGGAACCTGCAATTTTCAACACAAAATACATGTATAAGATTATATCATCACTGAGGTAGGCATTCCCATAGTCAGATTCAAAACTTTAACTAATGGACTAACTACTCTGATACAGGAATGATATTGCAATACATCATTTTTATAGACTTTTGTAGACACAATATGGACGCAGCCATCTGTTTATGATTAGTCTACATAGATAATGAATACAAAACTCCTCGTAGCCTGGATGGTAGAAACTAGATCCAGGGTCTTCACTTCTACCTCCCGAATTGGTACGATTCTAGCCATGCGATTTAAATGATTTGATGTCGAACATGGTAGAAACCACTTGATTACCAGTCGATGATGTAAACTGTTAACAAGCGTGAGAGAGACCACCAGTGATGTCAATGGTTCTCAAAGTACCAAGCACAACCCGTGAAATGTGAATAGATGTTTTGATGTCGAACACTTCATGGAATCCTTTGATCGAAAGTCAATGATGTAAACTAACGTCAAAGGCGAGAAACCTGCCATTGATGCATGCAGACTTCAAGGTACTGTCGATTCCTAAGTCATCTTTCTAGATAATGTGTCGATGTCGATAGAAAGTGACTCGTTGCAGGCAAGCCTGCAACACGAAATCATTGTTCAAGTTGAAGAAATGTTGCTGTAAGGACTGACTCAGGGATGGTCAAATGGATGACAAGTATTTTGCAGATGAAAGTTTTGCTTGCAGACCTCTTGAACACATAACGACACGACAGATGGCTTGGTGACGAATAACTCAAAGTTAATCCCCGGAACCCGGTTAAAGACTTTCAAAGTGGTTTGGTCAACTGTGAGGTAAAAGATTTCCCAACCCAGGTGAATGAAAAGTGTCGTGTTCAAGAGCGGTAATAAAATTTCTTTTGAGACAAAAGGTAACAAACAGGCTCATTCTTCTCTCTTTTCCCCCACCATTTCTGGCAAGTACCTCTTTATTTTTAACAAGCTTGAGGAGGATAACATATGCTTGATTATAAGCTCATCCTTCGGATGAGTCCAACCTAGTTTAAATTCGAACCCTAGGAAGGAGTGGTTCGTTCCTGTTTGTAATTGAACAGGTCCTTTACTGTAAAAGTTTAACGAGCCCAGTATAGGAGAAACTCAGCGTTTTTCAATTTTAGAGAGTCTGAAAAACTTAAGGAAACTCCAAGTTGAACTTTTTCGTAAATTTGTGTCCCTCAAGCCCGAAAAAGTATAAAATAATACCTGGGGGAACCGCTTGATCTTGCGACCAAGGAGTACTTTCATAGTTAGTGTCACTGACCTGAAAAGTAAAAAGCGATCAAGGACACGTCGTTTTATTTCCGTATCGAGTTTGAAACGACAAAAACACGGCAATCTTTTCCTGATTTTACGGTCAGAAAAGAGCTATAAGGGGACCGTCTTTTAATTCCGTTTTAACGAGTGTAAAAGAAACGCTCGGCAATCTTTTCATGTTTTAGGAGTCAGAAAAGGGCTTAAAAGATGACTCTGAGGTTTCACTTTTTCGTAAGTTTTAACGAGTTCGAAAAAGGGATAAAAATGTACTCATGGTTTTCACTTTTTCATAAATTTTAATGAGTTCGAAAAAATGATAAAAATGTACTCATATGGCCGACTTTCAATTTAATTTACGAGCAGGAAAAGACGGAAAGAACTCGGCATTTTCATTTGTTTTACAAGAATGAAAGATAGCAAAATAATCTCAGGATTTTCATGAGTTTAACGAGTCTTGAAAATAACCGAAATTGACTCGAGATAGGTTTCATTTTTACAAAAGCTTGAAACAGAGAAAAACTATGCTTTAAAGTAGTTTCATTTTTACTCAAGCTTGAAACAGAGAGAAAACTGTGCTTGATGCCCCCTAAGCGTAATTGCTAGAGCGCATGCCCCCCAACTTCATTTCATTCAACCAGTTGGATGAAAAGAAGGTTGAGTTACGAGATCATTTGAAAGACATGACCTAAAACTGTAAGAAAATTATGCAAAACACTGAAATAACTAACCTAAATACTTAACATTTACGAGATCTAGTCAATCGCTCGACCCAGGTAGAGGAGGATTTGTTTCATTTTTTAACGAGCTTGACACAGGAAAAGAACTATGCTCGGATTCAGTTTCATGTTTACGCAAGCTTGAAACGAAAAACTATGCTTGTTATAAGTTCACATGCCCCCAGCATAATGACTCAAAACGAGGTACATGCCCCCCAAGCTTCATTGCATTCAATGAGGTGGATGGAATGAAGCTTTACTTTCAAGATCTTGGAAAGACTTGTGGGAGTTGTTTCATTTTTTAGTGAGCTTGACACAAGACAGGGAACTATGCTCATAACTACTCTCTATACTCTACCTAACAAAAACTCTACTCTAAAAACCTTGATTTATTTTTTAATGAGCTTGACACAAGACAAGGAACTATGCTCTAAAATCCTTGATTCATTTTTTAATGAGCTTGACACAAGACAAGGAACTATGCTCATGACTACTATCTACAAGCTACCTACTTAACCTACCCTTGTTTCATTTTTTAACGAGCTTGACACAAGACAAGGAACTATGCTCAAAAAGTTCGCATGCCCCCAGCATAATGATGCAAAACGAGGTACATGCCCCCCAGGCTTCATTGCACTCAACCGGCTGGATGAAATGAAGGTTTACTTTCAATATTTAACTTGAAAAGGGAGTTGGTTCATTTTTAAGGAGGTTGACACAAGAAAAGAACTATCCTCATACCTGATTCATTTTTTTAACGAGGTTGACTCAGTAACAAGAACTATCCTCATACCTGATTCATTTTTTAACGAGGTTGACTCAGTAACAGGAACTATCCTCAAAATCCTACTTGCTACTATCTACCTACATATCCTAAAATCTACCTGATTCATTTTTTAATGAGGTTGGATCAGTAAAAGAACTATCCTCATGACTCCTTGTTTCATTTTTTAACGAGCTTGACACAAGACAAGGAATTATGCTCGTCCACACTAATTCATTTTTTAACGAGGTTGACACAGTAAAAGGAACTTTCCTCACTACGTCCAATTTCATTTTTTAACGAGGTTGAGAGAGGAACAAACTATCCTCGCACTCACTGATCATGGCTTCCAATTGGAAGAAAGACACGTCAATGGACACACCTTGATCATGGCTTCCAAGAGGTCTTCATCAGAAGGAAGAATACTTCTCTGGAAGGAACACATGTCAAGGGACTCAAAAGGGATAAGAACATCGTGTTCAAGTAATCCCATAGAGTTTTCCATGTCAATTACCGGATCTAAATCAACAGTGAGAGGTTCACTGACATCGGTAACTGAAAACATGGGATCAGTTGCCACATAATTAACCCGTGGCAGGGTAGATACCACTTTAGAATCAGGAACAATTAGGGGTGTCATATTATTGGTAGTTGAAACAAGACTAGGGAACGAAAGCTGGTCTACAGTCACAATACTGCCATTGTGGGGGAAAGACATCACGCGAAAGAGTGTCGATACGACAGCCTTCATTTCATAGACATAGTCTCCCCCAAGGAGTAAATTGAAATCCAAGGGACCTCGAACTACCATAAGATCAATACAGACAGTTTTACCTTCCAAGGTAATAGAAAACTTAGGAAGGATCCCTAAAGGTTCACTAATGGTTCTGTTAAAAGCTTTCAGATTCTGCGTAATAGACGCAAGCTGAGGGGAACCCAAAGCTTTCCAAACAGTTGAGGATAGAATACTAACAGAAGCACCCTCATCTACCTAAGTACGATGTATGTCCCTACCACCAGCCTTGACAATGATTTGGAAAGGGATGGAGGAAGGAAGACGAGGTTCTGTCAGTCTATTCCAATCAAAGGAAAAGACCTCAGTGCTTGGAGGGGGTTCTGCATAAACAGGTGAAATGCCCCCCGGCATAGATGAATCTGATGTAACAAGAAGAACCTGAGCGGTATGAAATTCACTCTCTAGATGGAAAGTGGGATCGACCGAACGTGAAATTGAATCGACCACTTGATCAACTAATTGATCATCAACCTGAGTGACATGAGTTTCACTCTCTAAAGGGAGAGTGTGATCGACTGTACTTGAATTTAGATCAATCACTCCATCAGTTGACGGCAGGTTGGGAGAAAGTTTACGGTAACCAGTTGGAAATTCTTGCTGTGGAACAGTAAGTTTTTCCAACAATGTTGAGGCTTCATCCATGTGAGGGCAAATGTGAGTTTGATGACTCCCTTTGCATAACTTACAAGGAAACCTAACTTTACCCTTTTTCCCAGGAACCTGACTATCACTGGTTGATGGATCAACGAAAAGTTGATGAGATTTTTCTGACCATGCTTCCAAGACCTTTGGTATACCAGGACAATTGACAAGGAAGTGGTCACCCTTACAAAGCCTGCAAGGGTATTTGGGTTTACGGTGCATGTCGGAATTTTCCTCAACACAACTAACACTTACAGCCATGGTTGGTTGGTTGACTTCTTTCTTATCTTGCTTCTTCTTCTTCTTCTTCTTCTTCTTCCCTTTCTTCTTCTTCTTAGCCTCCTAGTTACTAGCATCAAGGCTTTTACCAGGCGAAGAGGAAGAAATGGAGGAAGAAAAATTAGGCGAAGAAGGTAAAGGGTCAACTGAAGGTTGGTGATGTTGAGATGGTGAACTCTGTTGAGGTGAAGCATCTGGTTGAGGTGGAACAATTGGAGTACTTTGGGCCAACGAAGTTGAAAACAACCATATCGGTAATCCTATTGTAAATCCAGGTAATGACAAAGTAGCCATATAAGGAGGACCAACATTTCCAAAGTAAGGAAAAGTACTAGGATTCTCATTAGGAGGGGTTCCTAGGTTGATAAATTCCGGAACATTTGCCATTATATTCAACTTCAGTGAATTTTATTAACAATTTTAAACTAAAATTAACAATTCACAATTTACACCTAACAATTAAAATTCACAATTCACACCTATGGTCTCTAAAAGTAAAAACAAGCAAATGAACACGCGCTATCAAATCTAGGAGTCAAACCACACACAAACAGTATTCTTTTGGACCAAAAACGCTAGTTGGTGATGAAGCCCAACCTCGCTGGATTCAGTACAGAAATGGCGGGTGGAACAGTTACGCCGACAACCTGCTTAATGAATAGACTGGACCAAGTTCCTCCACTTTAACCATCTCGAGTGAAGTGAACCCCCCAGAAAATCCAAGTGAGTATAGCCGACGTCTACTCTAGGTACAGTGGGACCTTCCCTCCACCGTCACCTTGGGTAGAATCCTAAAGATTATGGTCACTAAGGTTACCAACGGCCACAAGTACACCTGGGGGAACAGTCTAAACTCCGACAGCACGCAAGGGCAGAGTAGCAAGCTCAATCCCCTTACCGGCTCCTTGACAGTAATCCAAGGTTTACCGATAAGTGACCCCTGGCTCCTCGACAATGGTTAATCCGAGGTTTACCGTTTGTAATACGTACTGTCTGGCGTCGTTCCCAACGAGGGGGGAATGATCCCCTCACTGGTTCGGACACGAGCTCGTGCTTCTCCTTTAAGAGGAGCTTTCCCAGAGTGTAAATGTAACAATTGGATTTGATTCTATCACAAGATCGACTACTTGTTTGGTTTTACTGTCTTGGAGAGTTAAGTACTCACCTACTCCAAGACACTAGCCTAAGCTATGTTGGTGCTTTAGAGCCCTAGAAATGTAAAAATTACTAGATGAATTTTAATTAAGCGCTGTGTTATTAAGGCTGTTATTACTCAAATGGATAAGTGGAGATGAAACCAATGGTGTTATGACCCGACTCAACTGAATGCAATCGAATATGATAATGTAATCGTTTCAATTCGATGAATCCTAACTAAAGTAAGGAGAGAGTTTCCATTCACTTCCAACAATGCAAAAAATTGATCACTAAGAGAAAATATAACAAATTCTCTAATGCACTAATTTCATCAAGAAGAACTAATGCAAATCAATTCCAAACCATTTTTTATTTTATTTCTGTGTATATTCAAATCAAAGAAAGCTGATCTAAATCTACAATTGATTTTTTCAGAATGTAAACTATGCACAATTCACTTGAAAAGTATGCAAATGTAATCTATGCACATTTTTCATTAATATTCTGAAAATGAGAATTCTAATTATGCAAATGTGATCTATGCAAGAGAATTCTCAAACACAAGATGATTCTAATGTAATCTAAGAACCAATCAAGTGCAAGTCGAGAAAATTGGGTGAGAGTTCCAAAGATCAAAACATAAAAACACTCAAAGGCGATTAACACTCATACACAATTTAGCCCCCCTGGCGAATGAGGGGGAAATTTTTTTTTAGTCTAACAATTAATAGTACCCCGGAGCCTTGCATCCCAGCCCGAAATATGCTCAGCGCAGTTTAAGAGCCTTGTCCTCTCTCCTGGGCACCTACACCTGAAAACAAAAGATGATGCATCATGGTAGACTAGGGGAATTTTGGATTTGATGTCATCTTGTCATGAGTGATTGTAGAGATAGGTACATGGAAGAAGCATGGCACGATGGTGAGTGAGATGAACAAGGAGCGCATGCTAGGAGACTTGTTCGTGAACAGATGGACAAATGAAGAATTCCAAGCACCAGCGAAGAGGATACATGCACATGCAACATCAGGCAAACACCAAGACCATCAAAGTATCTGCACACCTTGTAATGCGGACGTGAAGCTATGATACACCAAGAGCACACTCATCATTCAACAATATTGTAGCTTGACATGGACACCACCATCAACATGAACATACCAACACTGTCATGTTGAGTCATGTCATTAGTGGTCTTGGCCACATCACTACTATGGGCCAGCTATTGTAATCAATGTAATGTAATGTGTAAGTTCGAGAGATCCACATACGAATTTGAAGAGTCATGTAAGTCAAACAGTCATGAGGGAAGTCAAAGAGTCATAAGGGTCAAGTTCACCCCTGGCTATATATACCCTTCATTTGTACATGCAAAGGACTTTTCACCTTGGATCCTCCCACATAGCCTTGAGAGTCTGTAGTATTTTTTTTAGGAGTGAGCAATGACTCCAACACCCTGATATTGGGGTTAGTGATGTATGGTGTACGGATGTGTCTTGGAATTTTCGCTTAATTCAAAATCTTATTAACAGGCCAATGTGTTTTCACACATGTATTGTATTCGTTTGTAAGACTATTCTTTGGATGCTTGTAATGCATGTTTCTTTAACTTGTATTAAGACAGCTAAACTATTTCAGCTATTTCAATGCATATTCTATTCGAAATGTGTTGTATCAATTGTTAACATTGTCTCACCCGTGTGGACTACTCTGCTAGACACTCAACAGATTCATCCTTGTAAACTTGTTATAATGACCACCGCACTCATGTGGACTATTCCATTGGGTGTTGTACGTGCTATCTGTTCACTCTGTGTTTGTGATTGCTGCATCTATGTGGACTACTCCACCATAAGTTGTGCATGTCCTATTGTGTTGTATGTCTCCAACTGAGTTGGGACTATTCCATTTCGACCTGAGACTCACTCTCACCCTCTCCCTCTGCAGTGAAAGAACTTAGACACAAGTTACACTAAGCACTCACTAGGCACACAAACATCATTGTTTGAAGACTAAGTATACAACTCTCATGTAGTGACAAGCAAGAGATAAGGAATATGTTTAAGATAATGGAAATCGGACCATCATACCAGATGGAACTCCTACACCAAACTGTGTGAGGTCTAGTTGGTACTTCATATCGAGGAAATCCCCTAAATTTTGGCAGGTCCGACACCATCAACATTTCTGGTGCTTGAAGGAGGGCCTAAAGTTGTTTATGGTTGGATGTCCCCTTACCCCCAATCATCAATCATTTGGTCAAGGTAGTAACTTGCACTCCCTCTCACCTATGTGAAACTCTAAATTTGGTTACTCCTCACCTCCCAGATGTGAACACAAAATATTTTATCAACACCTCCACTCTGTTCGTCCCATCAACTGTCAATTTTCCAAAGAAGTTTGACCGATACCAGGAATAAAAGATCTTCAATATGCATCAAAGAAGCAAAAGACAAATTGCACATGGGTTGTTGTCTCATCAATGGAAGAAGCAGTTCTTGCCACACTCGAAGGTCTGGTAGAAGCTATTGAGAACGGAGAGGAACCTATAGTCTTTTGACAGGGAGAATAGTACACCCTCGTGATCTTGGTCTTAGGCTCTAGTATACGAGATGGAGGGGAAGCCAACAGAGGAGGTGGAGGTGGAGACAAACCAACAATCTCAAAGGTGGGACCATCAGATTCTGAAGAAGATGAGGAGCATGAAGAAGAAGAAGACATGGCTAACCAAAATTTGGAATGGATGACTCAAGGACCATTGGCTCTCCAGGGTGCTTTTCAAAGGATGCCAAAGCGTTCAGAGAGGATGTTTACAAAGTATGACCTTGATAAAAGAGTGAAGGCAGAAGACCACTTGGACAACTTCTACCTACAATTGCAGACACTTCAGGTATGGTACGCTGAATTTTCATGTAGATTGTTCTCATGTACCTTGGATGGTCGAGCAGCGGCATGGTATCACGACCTTCCTGTCAACTCCATCCAAAACTGGGGTGTGTTCAAAAGAATGTTTTAGGAAAAGTTTTCTAATGCCAAGACCCTTGCCATGTTGCTCAAATATTTGGGTAGTCTCAAGATGGAGTCAAAAGAGAAAGTGAAACATTTTAATTAGAGGTTTTTAAGCATATTGAACAATTTTGTAGTAGACACAAAACCTCAGGACTCCATCATTGTCGACTATTACACAGCTGCACTGCCAACCGGTATTGTGTAGTTCCTCAATTAGGTTACAAAACCAACACTACTTGAAAATTATGAAGAGGTGATCATTGTGGAAAAGGACTTGCGTGTGATTGGAGTCATCAAGGATGATGAACCAACAAAAGAATCCAAAGATGCAAGTAGGAAGCTTGAGGCTGCTATTAGTAAGGGGAAAGAAATGGAAGCAAGTGACATTGAAACCCTTACTCGTCTTGTCAAGCACTTGACAACATAGGTGTCTGAGCTAATGAAATGACGATCGAGGCATCTGCTAGTAGGCGACCTCCAAAACAACAAAAGAGGAGCATGTCATCAGGCAACAACATCTTCCTAGCTAAAACTACATAGAGCACCAGTGCAGTGTTCCAGATGGAAATGGTCGCGAACCCCAAGTTTTTCTCATTCCATGAAGACCGTCACCCAGAAGGGAAATTTTCAGAATGGAAATGAATTGTGAACTCGATGTGCAACGGTATGACAAACGTGGTAAACCATCTGTAGTGTCAACTAGAAGATGAAGATGATGAAGAAGGTCCTGCATCTAATGAGACACCAGGTACTGGGCAGGGGATCAACATGTATCAATGCTTGTGTAACATAGAAAATGAACACTAAGAAGAAACCCCCAAAGAAAAATGGTCGATACAATATCAAAAGTCAAGGGGTTCCCCCTACTATTGGGGAGATGCAAGAAAATATGAAACTAATAATGAGGAAGGTTGATCCACCAGCCATTCCAAATAAGAAATATCAAAGCAAGCCCGAGAAGATAGCTATATACAAAAGTATGTCCATGAGTAGTAAACTTCAGAACACTCCATCAAACAATAAAAACACAAGTCTAACCTCAAACACCTCAGTGAGTTTACCTATCCTTGACTACAATATTGTGGAAGATAAGAAGAAAAATCATGCAAACATATCTTTGTTTGAGTTAGCTAAGCTCAAGGGTTAGTGAGATATTCTAATGCATGCATTAGAGAAGAAATCCACAGACAACACAACCTCTACCATCAAGGGAGAAAACACATCTCCCGGTTCACTCACAATTGTGCTCAACACACTCTGGATGGAAGAAACAAAATCCATTTGCCCTCCATTCTTGCTCTCATTTGAAATTTTTAACTGCAATGTTCACAATTGTTTGGTTGACTCTGACGCATCAGTTAACGTCATGCCACTCTCCATTGCTAAGAGGATCAATGTGCAATGGAGAAAGAAATCTGTGCAAATCATCCAACTAGAGCGAACATGCGTACCAACCATTAGTGAACTTCAAGATGTGATCATCCGATTACTCATGAGGACCGAGTTCACTAATGCATCAACATTTTCATTGAGGACATACCAAAATCATATGGCTTACTTCTTAGCAAAGACTGGTCCAGCAAGTTGAATGGATACTTTGCCACAAACTGGACCCACTTATGGCTTCTATACCAGGGAAAAATAAATCAGATCTGAGTGTTATCTGAGAGATACATGAAACATAATGTCACTCCCATCAATGGTGAGAACGAACCATTTGCTTTTGCGGAACTCGTGTTTGGAAACTTCCTCTTGGAAACAAAACTGGGGTGTTATCTTGCAAAACCAGCTCCAACCCCAGTAGACATGCAGTTGGGTCTCCTTCCTTACCAAACTGATGGAAATGTATAGTACATTGTAACACTAGTAGTAGTAGCAGTACTAGTAATAGCACATCAAGTGGTCTGTGTACAAACGAGTTTTGGACCATGTATTTTGATGTATCAAAGACACAAGATGGATGTGGAGCCAAGTGCGTCTTGATAGACCTAAATCAAAATAAACGCTTGATCTCAAGCTTCTTGGAGTTCAAGTGCATGAACAACACTGCTAAATATGAAGCACTCGTATTGGGCTTGCACAAAGCCATTAGCCTCAATGTTGTTGCGCTCAAAGTGGTAGGTGATTTAGAGATAGTTGTACGATGGGTATGTAACACCATACACTTTTTATCACCTCATCTCAAAAGTTATCAACAATAGGTATGGAAACTGATATCTAACTTCCAATCTTTCAATATCATTGTTGTGCCAAGAATGCGTAATGAAATGGTCGATGCCTTAGCTTACTCAGCTCTTAGGATGACACATCTTAGGGATTTGTTTACATTTGAAATTTTATATAAGCTTTATATCCTTGATAACATAACTAATCTACGCATCCTTTATGATGATAAAAATATACTGCACTTCATGGCCAACGCTGATGTCTTCAAGGATGCAACAATTGACGAAGATGAGCACGAGCAGTCTCTATAAGCCACAGTTGATGACAAGAAAGGCAACCTCATCCCAAAGGGTGTGGTATCTCGCAAATCTCTATGGATTGGAGAACCACTTCTGAGGGCTAATGAACAAGAAAACCCACAGTTCCGCCATGATGTACGAACATATCAACTTGGGAATAGAACAAGATCCAAAGTTCGTCAATCTCAATACATGTTGCACATTGCAAGAGCAGCAAGCCTTTGTCTGCTTGTTCAAATAATACCTATATGTGTTTGCATGGACATACGATGATCTAAAGACATACGAGATGAAAATAATCCAACATGTGATTCCGATCAAAGAAGGGGTCAAGAAGTTTCAACAGAAGTTGACAAAAGTACATTTGTCACTTGAACCCCTCACACAAAAAGTGCTGACTAAGTTGTTGGATGCATGAATCATTTACTGAGTTCTTCATTCTATGTGTGTTTCTAACTTAGTTCCTATACGTAAGAAGTTTGGGGAGATCCACTTATGCATTGATTTCCGAAACTTGAACCGTGCCTCGAACAAAGACAACTACCCTGTGTTGTCAATAGAACATATTTTACAAATAGTATTTGAAGCAAATTTTTTTTCCTTGCTCAATGGTTTTTCGAGATATAACTAGGTTCTGGTAGCGGAACTTGATATATTTAAAACTACCTTTCGTACCAAGTGGGGTACGTTTGCCTATAGGAGAATTCCATTTGGGCTTGTGAACGCAGGCGCAAGCTTTCAGTGCACCATGGACATCGCCTTCTATGGACTTATCAGATAGAGCATAGTGGTGTACCTTCATGACGTGACTGTCTTTTCTATAAAATTGTTAGACCACATACACCAACTGAAGAAGATATTTGAGCGATGTTGAAAATACGGGATAGCCTTGAATCCAAAGAAAAGTGTATTTGTAGTATCTTTGGGGAGCCTCCTCAAGAACATCATTGCTAGAAGTGGAATCAAGGATGATCCATATTGAGTTCCGATGATTACACAGATTCCTCACCCAGCTAACAAGAAAGCTATGCGTTCCTTCTTGGGAAGATAAAATTCCTCTAGAAGTTCATCCCAGATTATGCGTAGATAGTGAAACCTATGCAAGACATGATTAAGAAGGATGAAATCTATAGCCAGGGTAAGAAGGAAAAGAATGCATACACGCATATCAAGAAGACTATAGTATATGTGCTGCACTTTACAACTCAAAATTTAACAAGGATTTATTTCTATACACCTTCGCCTGTGACAACTCACTTGCTGCAGTACTCACTCAAAAGGATGAGCTGAATGATGAACGTCCCATATCCTTCATGAGTGAAATAATGTAAGGACCTCAAATCAACTATCCTGCTATCAAAAAACAAGCATACATAGTAAAAGGTGGTGAAACACTTCAGAACCTATTTTTTGAAAAGCTATTGCATAGTCTTTGTGCTACACCTAGCAGTCTAATCACTGCTTGTACAACAAGAAATGGGTGAAATATGTACAAACTTCATGGCAAGCTTGCAATGATATGATATTGACATCAAGCTAGTTCACACTGGCAAGGGTCACGGTCTCTGCAGACTCACAATTGAAGTAGTCCATCCACAAGAGGAAGAAGAAGAGCTCACTCGTTGGGAGAAAGAAATAGATATGTACGATGTAGAGCATGCACCGCCCACTTCATATGGAAACTCTTGGTACAAATATGTGTGCTAGTACCTTGAGCATGACACCACACCCTCTCACTTCTCCATGCTACAGAAGAGGGCATTTTACCTTAAAGCTTTACCTTATCAGTTTGTGTACGGAGTGCTTTACTAAAAGCACAACAATATAATTTTGCTCAGGTGCCTAGAAGCACATGATTCACAGAAGGTCTTGCATGATTTGCATGATGAACTAGCCATGGGCCACCTCACGGGAAATACCACTGCACACAAATTCATGCAAGCCTATTTCTACTGGCCAAAATTATTCAAGGATGCAGATGCTTATGCCCACAAGTTCCCAGTTTTTCCATGATGTGTTAGCAGAACACGAAGGTCGACAGCCCCTATGCACCCTATTATAGTGACTGAACCATTTCAATAGTGGGTCCTGGACATCATTGGGGAAATATTCCAACATTCATCGAAACAACACCACTACATATTGACAACTGCATATTACTTCACATGGTGGACAAAAGTAGTTCTTCTTAAGCAAGTGAATGACCAGGAAGTCATCAGCTTCCTCCAATAGAACATCATCTCATGATTTGGCCTTCCGGTATCACTTTCTTTTAAAAATGAAACTTAATTTTCGTCTTTAAATCTTTATGATTTCACATTGAAATATGCTATTGTGCTTAAATACTCGTCTAAAAACCTTATCCGCATTATCAAGAAGACCATTTACTGTGAAAAACGTAACTAGCACTTTGATCTGATGAGTGCTTTATGGGTTGACTATGTAACACCCAAACCCTCTCTGAAAACATTGCCATAGTTCCTGGTTTATGGGAAATAAGCCATCCTTCTGCCAAACATCTACTTGCATGTGCTCCAATTATCCCAAGAATCCCAAGGCAAGCATTTTCTACAAGTTCAACGTAGGATGGATACACTTCACAAGTTGTAGGAAGAAAGGATGAAAGAGAAAGAAAAATTCACACTCCACCAGAACCGTATCAAGAGATGGCTCAACAAGAAGTCTGCAGGGAACACTAACTTTGATGTGGGTGACTTAGTCTTGAAATGTGACAAACCCATTGAAGACAAATGAAAACATACAAAGTTCTAGTCCCTGTGGATTAGTCCATACACTATTGAAGACAAGCTTGGCCCACACATGTACTGTCTGCAATCACTTGATAGGAGGATTGACAACCTTCCTATCAATGGCCAAGACTTAAAGCACTAATTTCAGTAATTTGGGGCCACGCCCTATGCCATGTACACAGTTTGTTTACTACCTGTTGCATTTTCTCTTTTCTTTTCTATTTTTTCTTCGCTTTGTTTTGTTTTCTTAATATCATGTGATTTCTTTTTTTGTCAATATGTTCTGCCCTCTATAGAGGTCTGGCTTTTGAATGAGTATGTGGCTGATATCTAAAGAGTTTTGTGACACTGTAGCACTTGGCCAGTCTCGTGCTTGTCTTCTTTGTGCTTGGTTATAACCTTCAGCCAATAAAGTCTTAACAGAAAATACGAGCCGTCTGTAAGGGAAGCTCTAGTCCAACCATGATCATGTGTCCACACTGGAGAAACCCATGTCTATACTCAGTATCCTACTCTTTGTGTTCAAGCTCATCCAACTAGTAGAAACAGAGAAGGGGAAAATATAAACGAACAAACCTAAATCAGAGGTCTTACATGCTTCTCTTAAGCAAAAACCTCTTCTACTCTCAATAATTTGGGATCCCTCTTTCGCCCAAAAAATAAATAAGTGCCTATGAACAGTCCTCTTTTCAAAAAATACAAAGGCAAAAGAAGAGAAAGGCTTCCTGCATAGGGAGGTGAAGCATGCAACTCCACCGGGTACTGACCAGGCTCACTGGCAGTGGAGAAATGCATGTGTTCATGTGTGACTCCACTGAGGTACTATCGAGGCTTTCTGGTAGCTGAGAAACACCAGAGATGAAACTTATACTCTGAAAATTTTAAACTCACAAGCCAAACTACCCTTCCCAATTTTGAAACATTGTGATCAAGTTGAAACTTGTTGTTGTGTTTGACTGAGTTGGAAAAAGGTGAACAATGTCTATCCATGGGGTAAGTGGGGAAGCTGAGGTAACCTGCACATTGATTCAATACTCCCTGATAGACCAAGGCCATGTTTTGTCAATGAACCAAAATAGAGAAGTTGGTATTCAACCAGTGTGTTTCCAAGTGTTGTAGCGGCTACAATGCCCTCTAAAATTTTGGCATGCATCCAATTTCATAGACTTCCTTGGTTTTTCCTTGACTTTTGCAAACACTCAGGCTCATCCCATGAGCTTGTGTCGATTATTTACACCTTCTTTTCTTGACCATCCACTGGTCGTCTTTTAGAATGTTGATTGCAATGTCATGCTTGTGGTATTGTTCTAGCTATGTTCAAGGTCCATCTTTGTGTGTACAAGTTGTGTTCGCTATGGAAACATCTGTCGCACTCACACACGAAGTTGTATGAAATGTCGCGCAAGTGTCATCACGGTCATTCAACAATCTATTTCAAGTGTCACACTTGTCACTCACACCTTTTGGTCAATCACACCGAGCATATGTTGTCTTGTTGGTTCGAGATGTCAATCACTCACACACTTAACCACTTTTCCAAATATCTGTCGACAGGACCACCCTCCATAAATCAGACCTCCACTGAGCTGCACTGTAAAATCTCAACCCTCAGTGACCAACAACTTCCACCCCAAATTGTGCAGAGCTTCAGCCTGCCTCCCAGGTAGTCTCCACTGCACAATCGTAGAATCGATTTGGCTAACTATCACCTATAACAATGTGGAATTTTCCCAAGAAGCTATCTCAATTTGCACTACTCGTAAGCCTATCCATAAGCATCCTGCTGTTCAACCAAAGAATTTGACCGGACAGTGACCCTGGGCTTCACTCCTCCCAAAAATTGCGTAGAAGTTGTCAGCCTACCTGCTTGCACTGACTAAATAAATTACATAGAAAAGAGGGACATGCACCCGCTACCTGTCACTGCACTATCTCTAGAAATTGCATAGTTCTGTCAGTCAGTCCTCCTGCCAACCAACCTGCTGCTCCTCCTGAAAATTGCGCAGTTTTCTTGGACTTTCAATCAGCTGCCCGAAACCCCACTCAACTCGAAAACTACACAAACATGTCCTGCATGGCTACCTCCCAGATATGTGTAGTTTTGGCCAGCAAGCTCTTGCAGCCTGCTCCAAGCCTCCTTTGAGAATTTGTGGAGTTTTCACTATCAATACCCCCTACTGCTCACACTAACTTCCCCAGAAAAATTGCACAATTTAGCCTCCAAGGTGAGCCAGATCTCATAGAATTTCACTGCTATCTTGGACTACTCAACCCAACCTCTCAGTGATCTCTAAAAAATTTTTCTTGATAGTATCCCAGACCCTTGCATCACGACCTGAAATATGCTCAATGCATTTTAAGAGCCTTGTTCTCTCTCCCAGGCACCTGCATCCGAAAATAAAATATGATGCATCATGTTAGACTAGGGGATTTCTGGATTTGATGTCGTCTCATCATGAGTGATTGTAGAGATAGGTACATGGATGAAACACGTCGCGATGACGAATGAGATGAACAAGGAGTGTATGTGTTATAGACAATTTTGTGCCTTACAACAACAGGCATGAATTGTCAATAATCCAAGGGATCCAAAGTCCCTAAACATGATGTTCCTACCCCTAGAGGAACAAGGTCAGCAAACCAACAGCTCTCAGATCAGTTCTCCACCTGAAAACACTCAAAAACAAGCAATCCTGAAATCAAAGCAGGTGCTCCACTAGGCTTCTGTGCTGAAACTCAACTCCTCCATGGTGTACCTGTGTTGCAAAGCAAGTGGAACAAAGGCCACCTGCGCTGAGCGAGATGGGACAAGTGGCACACTGAGTCATTGCTCTGGAATCTTCCAAAAATGACACTTGGATCAGGGATTTCGCCTTGTGATGAGTCAGAGGCTCTGTTTCTCCAAGTGGAAGCAAGGTTCTCCAAGTGGACTCAAGAACTGAAGATCAACTGAAGAGAGAGAGGACACAAGGCAGCTACACATCAGTTGCAAGCTGACTCATCCTTTCTCAATTCATCTATATATTGAGCTCTCTCCTATGAGCTCAAGAGGCTGGAATTTTGTGCAAAGTAATGATATGCTGTTGGTTTCATTATAGAGCTATTGGGTGATTGCTTGAAGGAGGTGAAGAGGAGAAATTCTTTCTGCTGGGAGGTGTTGCTTGATTGGGGCCTTCAATGGTTGTAACTCTCTCAGAACTTTACTTCTTCATTAATAAAAGCTATTGAGGTTCTTCTATATACTCTTGTTCAATGATGAATTGTGATAATTGTATATTTGATTTATGTTAATCCTTGAATCAGTTATGATTGCATGCTTCTTGTAGTTTCCTTCTTTGTTATTTTGCAGGATCTCATTGTAGCTGGGCCAGCAAAAGAGCAAGGAGCTGGGAGCAAGCAAGCAAAGAGAAGAGTTTGGATTCGACATTAAGTGCAAGGCAACGGTTAGTGCATTTCCTCATTCTCTCTTGCTTTCATAAAGAAGTAAACCTTAAGTAGTTTTCTTTACAGTTGTTGCTGAGGTACTATCACCCTTAGAGTGGGATAGGGTCATCCGAATCGGATACTTTTCCCTACAACAAACTGGCGAATCCACTGGGGATCGTATCTGTTTGATTGTTTGTAGTATTTTGCTATTCATTTCCTGAACAAAAGAGTACCAAATCGAAAAGCTTTTGACTATATCAAAAGCGAAGTAGAGGGAAGCTAATCTAGCTCATTTCTGAGCATGTTCATGATTTGAAGAGCTGACCTACAAGGATCCTTGTAAGCTCTTAGTGATAGCTTTTCACCTTCCTTATCATCCCTTAGTGTGTGCTTGACTGATTGCTTCTGATTTGAGCAAAAAGTGTGAATTTTTGAGAAAACTATGACCCGGAAACTGAGAAAACGCAACTTTCGTTTTCCAAAGCAGGTAGTACACAGGCTACCTGCTTTGCAACACAGGTCCCGAAGGGGCTACCTACGCTGAGAGCTAGACTGGCTGAGCAGCACCTGCGTTGGCCCAATTTTTCCTTGTGCAGTTGGGGTTTCCTCCCTTTTTCTTGCCTGTTTTCACTATAGTTTTTGCAGCAAGTTGTCTTTCTTGTACCTATTCTGAAACCAACCTTACTTGCCATCATTCCGCCTCTGTTATATAACGAAATTGTACTTGTTCTTTTGTATTTCTTACTTCATTTACAATTTCCCATAACGAAGAGTAAACTAGTCTTGCTTTGGCCTCTTAGATCTGAACCTGTGTTAGGCATTTTGCTGGTCTAAAGAGTTAGCTTGTTTGCTGTCCATAGCTGATTAGTCTTTTTACTTTCGTCATTATGGTTTGATTTCATGTATTTCCAGTGATTAAACAAGTAAATCTTAAGGTGTCTTTTGATTTTGGACAAACTTGTTTGTTTTCGCTTTAAATCGAAATCAAAGTTATATAACAACTTTCTTTTTGTAATACATCAACATTAAGAAAGGGAAAAGAAAATACATGCATTGTGCATTTTGCATTTGACTGTTTGCATGTTGATTTAGGAAAATTGCATTAGTGTGTGCTCTATGATCTGTGTGAAAAGATTTGCCTTTCTTCTCCCTCAGTAGTTAAGATTTTCAAAGTTGAAAGATTGAAAAGTTTGCTTCTCATCTTAGACTGCATTCAAGAATTTGTTACATACATCTCGTGGTGATCCTTAAAGGAAAACTGCTAAACAAGATCAACATTAAAATAAATTCAATTTACATAACATCGCTTTGTAACATAACGCAAACACATAGAGGTCTAGGTAGAGACGTGTTCCGGCGTCGTTAAACATAGTGACTGTCGATCTCTACGAAGGTGGGTGATTCCTCCTGAGAGTCGGTGGCACTAATACGGACTTGTGCTCCCACGTACCGTCGCGCATATATTGGGAGACCCCTATAGGAACAAAGCCTTTATCCATAGGAAGCCGTGTCGGCCGCCCTACTGATCGCGATGCAGTGAACACAGCATTCACGAAGATCGACCACCCGTACCGTAAAACGTATTCTGTGGTTTCGCAAAAAGTTTGGCACACCCTCTGCCTAGAACTCCAGAGAAGTTTCTTTTGGCCTTTTTCAAACTCTATAACTGAAAAACTCCATCTGAGCATTTGTCACTTCGGGCTCGTTAAAACATCGAAGGAGACTAGAGTCATCTTTAGCTTTTTCTCGACTCTTAAAACATGAAAAAGCAAAGTTGTGTCTAAAGCGTCGTTAATAAAATTTATTTTAATCGGAACATAATCACCTGTTATTCCCACGTTGATCTTTCAGTTGAAAAGTATGGAGCCCACCAACCAAGGAAGTCACCTTGGCGGAAATCCCAATCCCTTCTCCTCTTGGGGAGATGTTGGTGCGCCTCATATGGCCACATTGTCACTTCCAGGATTGACAATTGGCATACCTGTATGGCTCTTTTCAACTAATGTAGTTCAAATCACCACTAATCCTGAGCAGTCGAATCAACAGTCAGACCAGTCTAGAGCTACCCACCAGCCTTCCACTTCTTATAATTCTTCCTCTGATCCTTCATCTTCGCAAGGTAGAGCCGGCAGAAGTCAGCCTCCCATGGAGAAGAAGGAAAAGAAGAAGAGAGAAAAGAAGCAGAAGGGGCCTATGGCGAAGGCGACTGGGGGCAAGCAAAAGACATCTGACAAAAATCCACACACTGCACCGACCGGGCCTAAATCGCCATGTGTCATTTGCAAAGGGACCCACTTCCACCGTGACTGTCCTTGTATTCCCCGGATACTAAGGGACTGGTCCCCCAGGTTGCACAATCCGGTAGCATCAACCTCTGGTAGTCATGTTGATTGCAGTCCGTCAACTAGCGAGAGTGAAGGACGAAAAGGGAGACCAAGATCACCCTGTATGTTGTGTGAAGGCGATCACGCCATCCACCGATGTCCATTCTTAGATGAGGCAAAGAGAGTTTTGGAAGATCGTCCGGTATCACCGTTACGACTTCCTCCTGGATACCAAAAACTTGTGCCTAATCCCTCGATAGTTGAAAATCCAGCTGGCCCGCTCAAGTGGTCAGCTGAAGTGTCGGTCATTGAGAATGAACCTACTGAATCCAGACCAAACGAAAGTCTAAAGGTCGAAACGACAGTTGACCCGGTTCTTCCTTCAGAGGTTTCATCCTCAAATGACACCGTCATTGAAGACCCATCTTCGAATGACACCCTCACTGAAGAGGATAAGGATGACACCGTCCATATTCTTTTCATAAACACAGACTCTGATGAGCATCAGGGCAATGCGCCCATTCATTTATCGCAGGAAGGAACATCGTCAGGGTCGTATCCGGCCGTGTATTCGGTCCCACCACCAAGCAACCTAGTTGTATCCTTTGATTGGAATCAACTAGGCAGACCCCGGTTACCAGCCAGTATCCCATTCAGAATCATCGTCCAAATCTACAGAATGGTGATGGCTGGAACTATCATTGATGAAGGGGCATCTGTGAGTATCCTTTCCTCTATTGCTTGGAAAGCACTGGGTTCCCCGACGCTTTTACCTGAGATGAGAAATCTATCAGGTTTTGATAAAGGAACCAGTCGCCCGTTAGGGATTCTCCCCAATGTTCCAGTTACATTGAAAGGGAAGACAGTTCATATGAACATCATGGTCGTCCAGGGACCCTTGGTGTATAACTTACTCCTTGGACGAGACTATATATATTGCATGGAGGCGATAGTGTCCTCACTCTTCAGAGTTATGTGTTTTCCGCACGAAGGAAGAATGGTCAAGCTCGTAGACCAACTTTCATTTCCAGGATCATGCATCGCAAATAGTCAAATACCATCCCTTAACGGTTTATTCACTCAAGGAATGCCTCCACCCCCGGTTCTTCTTCCCGATGAATGCGAGTGATTCGGAAGAAAGAACTGGGACCCAGGGGGCATACACCCTGGCTTGCCTTGGGCAGAGAAAACCTTGGGTATAAAGTTAATTTCCGCAGAAGAATGGGACTAGTCCGTACCCCGTCTGAAGGAAGGAAGAGAGGGTTGTTCTAGGATAAAGTTCTTTTGTCAAAGTTATGTGAGCGAAATAATCGGCTCCCTTTGTCTAAAAAGTAGGCTCTCCTGAGGAAGGAGATCCATTTGTGGCGGCAAGTAGCCACCATCTTTGAAGGCAAGCCTCACCCATTAAAACATATGTTTTGAAGGATAAGTAGGGGCAGCCTCCAAAGAAAGAGATGAAATTGCTGCAACAAGTAGTCACCATCCTTAGCAACCTAGTAATAGACATCGCCGGAAAAAGAGTTTAGTTTGCGGCAGCGAACAGAACCATTTTTCGGATAATAAGTAAGAGGAAGAACCTAGAAATTATACTTTATACCTGGGGGCATGCGAACCTTTTGGAGTGCAAGCACGGGACGACTATTTATTTTTTAAAGTTTTAGGTCCTCCCTTTAAACCTGTAGGTCTAACCCGTTAAACTCGTAGGATTAGCCGTTTCCAGCTTGCATAAAGAAAGGATGTGGGGCAAAAGTCAAAACTTGCCAAATTGGAGTAACTAGTGAGGTATAGCTCGTTAAATATGACTACCTCACCTGAGGCGTTCCTTGTATTAAGACTGGTATAATCGAGCAGTTTTAGTAATGTTCATGCTCGTTAAAAAATAAACGCAAGAATCGAGCAGTTTTAGCAATGTTCATGCTCGTTAAAAAATAAACGCAAGATCCGAGCAGTTTTAGCACATAGTTCATGCTCGTTAAAAAATATACATAAGTTGTGAGCAATCTTCCCCTAGAGTTCAAGCTCACCCAGAAAAAATGAACCGGTAAATAACCTCGGTAAATGTAACCTTTGACAGCCATATTAAAGCCCTTGGTCGTGTTCTTGCAGTCTCACCTCCATCCGTTCATTTGGCCAATCGTTCATCTCCATATGTTTGTTTACCCATTTTGAGGAACAGCTGCGAAGAGTGATTTCACTAAGCCATCCTTGTGACACTGCCGTGATTGGAATATTCCAACCTGTACCTGGAATCTGCTGCTACCCTGTTCATCACTCGTTCCTCAAAAGACGAGTCTTCTTTGAGCTCTTTTCACTGACTCGTAAAATATGAAAAGTTTGTCGAGTTTTGGCCTTCCAGCTCGTTAAAGCGACCGGAAAGCTATCCCTCCTCTAGATTTTAATCTTTTTTGGACCTGAGGGATTATTGCACAAAAAGATCGAGCGCTTGTTTTGTTCGGCTCGTTAAAGCAATCGAAAATTCATCCCTTCTGTATTGTTTTATACTTTTTCGGACTTAAGGGATTAGATGACGAAAAAGGAATTTTGGAGTTGACTTTATGTACCTTTTCAGACTCTCTAAATTCATTAAATAGCGACAAACTTGTCTTTAGACGAGAACGAGTTTCCCTATCGCTAGGCTCGTTAAAACATAGCGATGGGCTTGCCCGAAGGGCAGGTTATAGAACAAGCATATGTTATCCTCCTCAAGCTTGATAAAAATAAATAGGTACTGGTCAGCAATGACTGGGGAAAAATTGGGAGAACCTCACAGCTTTAATGGTAGCAAGTCACTCTTGAACATGACACTTTGTCCTCCGTATCACATCGGGTTGGGTTGTTTCATTCACCGGTCTCATCACCATGGTCCTCGCCACACCATCCACATTTGGGGTAATGCTACCGATCCATCACATCAGTGTCGTTATATGTTCAAGAGATGTTGTTCTGCAAGAGTCAACCGTGTCCCATCCACTGCCATACATTGTCCTTCATCCATTTCATGACCGCCACCCTGAATCATACATCATAGTTTGTTTTCACCTCATCACAATCACTAGCTCCGTTCCGTGTCACTGATGTGGGATTCATTAAGGCCCTCCTTTGACGGATCACTCCTTGTCGACATCAGCTCATTATCCAAGGAGTTGATCTAGGAACAACACCTTCAGTACTTTGAAGCTTGCATGCCTCAATGGCAAGTTTCTCACTTCCGGCGACAGGTATACATCAATGACCTTCGACCAAAAGATTTTGCATGGTGGTCGACGCCAAGTCCTTTATTCCCACCATGTGGATTGTACTGCCGTACCTTGAGGGTCATCATCCTTATCGATGATTCCTCTCGCGCTTGTTAACGGTTTACATCATTGACCGGTAATCAAGCGATGTCTTTCCATGTTCGACTTCAAGAAATTCTCACATGGATCGACTTGTACATCGAGTGAAGATCGGAAGAGATTGAAGACCCCGGATCTAGTTTCATCCATCCGGGCTGCGATATATATTCAGGATATAAAGACATTTGATATGTACATCATTGCAGCAGATGATCATCCTTCTCCAAGGATGATAATTTCAGCAGAGAATTATCAGTCTATCATCAGACGATCGTCTGTGCTATGTACCAAAATGAATTTATAAAGCTGAGCATGGGAATGCCCGCCTCAGCTAGATCATGAAAAAGAATGAAAAATAATGTATTGTATTGTATCTTATTACAGGACACTTCTCAGCAGATTGAATGAACTTCGGATCCTCCTAATAAAGCATTTCGCCCGATAAACGACCTCATACTTTAGGGGGCATCTGTTATAGACAATTTTGTGCCTTACAGCAACAGGCATGAATTGTCAATAATCCAAGGGATCCAAAGTCCCTAAACATGATGTTCCTACCCCTAGAGGAACAAGGTCAGCAAACCAACAGCTCTCAGATCAGTTCTCCACCTGAAAACACTCAAAAACAAGCAATCCTGAAATCAAAGCAGGTGCTCCACTAGGCTTCTGCGCTGAAACTCAACTCCTCCATGGTGTACCTGCGTTGCAAAGCAAGTGGAACAAAGGCCACCTGCGCTGAGCGAGATGGGACAAGTGGCACACTGAGTCATTGCTCTGGAATCTTCCAAAAATGACACTTGGATCAGGGATTTCGCCTTGTGATGAGTCAGAGGCTCTGTTTCTCCAAGTGGAAGCAAGGTTCTCCAAGTGGACTCAAGAACTGAAGATCAACTGAAGAGAGAGAGGACACAAGGCAGCTACACATCAGTTGCAAGCTGACTCATCCTTTCTCAATTCATCTATATATTGAGCTCTCTCCTATGAGCTCAAGAGGCTGGAATTTTGTGCAAAGTAATGATATGCTGTTGGTTTCATTATAGAGCTATTGGGTGATTGCTTGAAGGAGGTGAAGAGGAGAAATTCTTTCTGCTGGGAGGTGTTGCTGGATTGGGGCCTTCAATGGTTGTAACTCTCTCAGAACTTTACTTCTTCATTAATAAAAGCTATTGAGGTTCTTCTATATACTCTTGTTCAATGATGAATTGTGATAATTGTATATTTGATTTATGCTAATCCTTGAATCAGTTATGATTGCATGCTTCTTGTAGTTTCCTTCTTTGTTATTTTGCAGGATCTCATTGTAGCTGGGCCAGCAAAAGAGCAAGGAGCTGGGAGCAAGCAAGCAAAGAGAAGAGTTTGGATTCGACATTAAGCGCAAGGAAATGGTTAGTGCATTTCCTCATTCTCCCTTGCTTTCATAAAGAAGTAAACCTTAAGTAGTTTTCTTTACAGTTATTGCTGAGGTACTATCACCCTTAGAGTGGGATAGGGTCATCCGAATCGGATACTTTTCCCTACAACAGTATGCTAGGAGACTTGTTCGTGAATGAATGACCACATGAAGAATTCCAAGCACCAGCGAAGAGGATACATGCACATGCAACATCAAGTGAATACCAAGAGCATCAAAGACTCTGCAGACCTTGTCTTGTGGAGGTGAAGCTATGATACACCAAGAGCACTCTCATCATTCTGCAGAACTGCATCTTGACATGGACACCACAATCATCATGAACATACCAACACTATCATGTCGAGTCATGTCATGAGTGGTCTCGACCACATCACTACTATGGGCCATATTTCTATAATCAATTTAATGTAACGTGGAAGTCCAAGAGACCCATATACGAAGTTGAAGGGTCATGTAAGTCAAACAGTCATGAGGCAAGTTGAAGATTCATAAGATTCAAGTTCACCCTTGGCTATATATACCCCTCATTTGTACATGCAAAGGACTTTTCACCTTGGCTCCTCCCACATAGCCTTGAGAGTCTGTAGCCATTTCTTTAAGGAGAGTGCAGTGGCTCCAACGCCCCGCTATCGGGGTTAGCAATGTATGGTGTACATATATTTCTTGGAACTTTCGCTTAATTTAGAAGCCTATTAACAGGCCAACACATTTTCACACATGTATTGTATTCATTTTTAAGACGATTCTTTAGATGCTTTTAATGTATGTTTCTTTAACTGTATTAAGACAATTGAATTATTTCGGTTGGTTTTGTGCATATGTTGTTCGAAATGTATTGTATCAGTGTTTAACGTTGTCTCACTCATGTGGACTACTCCTTCAAACACTCGACAGATTCATCCTTGTAAAGTTGTTATAACAATTGTTGCACTCATGTGGACTATTTCACTGGGCGTTGTACGTGCTATATGTTCACTTTGTGTTTGTGATTGCCGCATCTGTGTGGACTACTCCGCCAGAATTTGTGCATGTCTTGTTGTGTTGTGTATCTCCAACAGAGTTGGGACTATTCCCTTTCAACTTGAGACTCAATCTCACCCTCTCCCTTTGCAGTGAAAGAACTTAGACATAAGTTACACTAAGCACTCACCAGGCACATGAACCTCGTTGTTTGAATACTAAGTATACCACTCTCATGTGCTGAAAAGAAAGAGCTAAGGCATATCTTTAAGATAATGGAAACTGGGCCATCATAGAAGATGGGGCTCCTACACCAAACTTTGTGAGGTCTAGTTGGGACTTCATACCAGGGAGATCACTTGAATGTTGGTGGTTCAAACACTGTCAACACCTTATTTTTGAATCATGATGGTGCCTTGTCATCAATTTACAAGGGGGTAACTCTATCCATCTACCACAGAGTGCAATGTTTCCTAGGAATGATGTAAATTTCAGTTTTCTGAAGGCTCCAAAAGATGTTATTCCTCCTATGAAGTTATTGTCTGACAATTTTAAATGCATAAGCTTCCATAATTTATCTATAGAGCGAGGTAGGGAGCCATAAATGTTATTGAAAGAGAGATCCAAATCTTGAAGGCCTGCAACTTGATCGATTGATGTCAGAATTGTGCTGTCCAATGAATTGTGAGAGAGATTAAGGTAATCCAGTGTGGCACAATTCACTAATTGGTCGGGTATGCTCCCCAAAAAATATTGGCAGAGAGATCAATTGCTAGAACCATTTTCATTCCTCCTAGTTCGGAAGGCAACCATCTTGTGAGTGCATTATGTGAGACATTAATGTATAACTGTAGGTTATGAAGGCTAGCCACTTTTGATGGCATCACGCCACGTAGTTGGTTGTTCTTGAGGTCCAAAAGTTTGAGACTGGAACAATCCCTAATATTGTCTAGTATATTACCACTGAATTTGTTGTAACTGACATCTAATCTTCTTAGCTACTGTAAACTTGCAAAAACATGATGAATTTCTCCGAAAAACATGTTTTGAGAAAGGACCATTCGTACAGAACCTTCAATTGACTGAATTGATAGGGTATATTACCTTCCAAGTTATTCCTGGAGAGGTCCAGTAGTTGAAGAGTAGACATCCCTCCTAGTGCAGAAGGAAGGCTTCCAGATAGAAAATTGTCATTTAGAGTTAACATGATCAATCTGATGAGGTTCTCATCTCCTGGGGTATCTTACCAATGAAACAATTCCCATCCAAATATAGATAAATAATATTTTGAGAAATACAACCTATGCTTTGAGGCAAGTCACCATTAATATCATTAATGCAAAGAGTGAGTGCTCGCAGATTGGTGCATCTTGAAAGAGATCTAAAGATGGAAATGGATTCCTCACTATACAAATAATTATCATGAAGTTCAAATCTCTGTAGAAAATGGAGTTTTCCAAATTCATGAGGTATGCCTCCCATTAAGAAAGTTTTAGAGAGGTCTAGGTTTAAGAACTAAGAGAATTTTCCTAAAGATTTCAGAATTGTACAACTTAGTTCATTTCATCAGAGCAGTAAGGCCTATAAATTTGAGAGCTTTGTACCTATCTCCCATGGCATTTCACCAACAAGCATGTTGCCTCACAAGGCTAAGGTGCGTAACACTATGCAATTAAGCAATGAAGGCGAGATTCCTCCACTAAGATGGTTTGCTGAAAGAGATATACCTTTAATTCTAGCGGTCAAACCAAGTTGAGAAGGGATAGTGCCAGTAAGGAAGTTATTTCCTAAAGCCAGAAATTCTAGTGCATAAATTTTTTAATTGGTCAAGACCACTCAGAATAGCCCTTGTCAATTTATGGAATGAAAGGTTAAGCATCATGAGAAATGTGAAATATTTTAAAGCCTTTGGAGTGGACAATATCAAGTGGTTCTTATTAAGTAGCAGACGTTTTAAGCAACACGACTTACCCAATTCATTCAGAATTGTGGAAGAGAAACATTTAAAAGTGAGGTTCAACATGTCAAGAAACAAGATATTACCCAAATGTGGAGGTATAGTTCCTTGCAGACTCATGTTGTATAGATTTAGTCTAGATACGCGTAGTTTGTGAGGGTGGTAGGTGATACGAGTCCAATTGCAGACATGATTGGCAATAATATCCCAGTTGGCTGTGGGATCATATGTGACGAAGTGTTTTAATGCTTGTAGAGCTTCTATATCGACCTACACTCGTTCATGACTCTTCACATGATAATGATGAATCATGAGATGGTTGTTTGTCGATAAAAAGATGAGCATTAGTACAATGGTGATGAGGATGAAATCCTTGGATGTTGTCATCGGCTCCTCATATGGGTGATCGATAAAATTAAGGAATTAAGGCAATGGTGGCATTGTGGATATCAACTAGATTTGTGAAATTCCTTTCAATGAGGAGTCATATCTGGGGATACAAGATTTTGCTGGATTTTCCTTTTCTTGTTGACTCAAGCGTTGTTAACTTAACCTGGATCGTCCTTTTCAACTAAGACATGGTGTTAACTCAAATCGTCCATTTCAACTAAGACATGATGTTAACTCAAATCATCCATTTCAACTAAACTAATACTAATACATGGTGTTAACTCATTCTTTTCATGGATTTTTCTTTATTGAATGAAAGTTGTCCATCTTGTTTTTTTTTGTTGAAATGATGAACTGCTGGTGGTTTTCTTTAAAATGGAGTTGTCTATCGAGGCGAAGGAATTACCCGAACAACCAAAAGTGGTTGGAATCCGAGAAAAAAAATAAAAAAATCTTGTAGAGGTAGTATTTGAATTGTGTTTTTGATAGTGGAAATGGATTCAGCACCATCAAAAACGTCTAGGACACCTAAAATTTTGAAGTTTAACAACTTAACTTGGATTTACAAAATTCTTTGCCAGATTTTCTCTAAATATGATTGGAATTTCCATAACTTTCCAAGAAACTCCCCTGCCTCGTTAGACTACGGCCTTTAAAATAAAAAATTCATTTATTCAAAATAACTAATATATGATATATGTGTTTACTGTATGTGCAGAGCACATTAATATCCAATGGACAAGTTGACGTTATGCCCAATAAAGAGACATATAAAACATATATTTCAAAATATATGAACATTGAATACTAATTATGGTACATTGACATGCCATAGTCAAACTGTGCTATGTTTCACGAGGCCTTTAGTCAAAATTGTTTTGAATTATAGGTTTAATTTGTTAACTCTACAAATTGAATATTTTTGGGTATATTAGATCTTGAATATTTGAGAGATTTTTTTTGAGTGGTAATTACATTAAAATTTATTTGTCGACATGTTTAGAATTAATTAAAATAACCAGTGTGGTTCATCGTCAAGACAAGATGAAGAATCAAAGAGATTAACTAGAGAGAAATATTATTCCAATGCCTATAATGTAACGATTACTTTTAACTAGAATGAAAATTAGGAAGAAATTATTTTACTTTTCTATTTTTAATTTAAAAATATAAACCAATAACCCCATATATATATATATATATCCTTTTTTTAATATGAATGTTATTATTTTTAGTATTAATATTAACACTAAATACTAATACTAATATTAATAATACTAATAAGTTAAATTTTTTTTTTTTAGAATAGGAGCGGAAGAAGTCGGAGTTTGGGTTGAAGGTGAGCTAGGGTTTTAATTGTGGAAGCATGGCAGGATGTGCAGGGAGAAGCGTTGCTCCCTCCTACAGTCAGGTAGTTACAGGAAAGAATAAGGAAGCAGGAAAGTAACACTTTAAAAAACCTTTGGAAAAGGCCGCAGAGGGAAAAGGCAAAGAAACATTGGAAAGAAATGAACTTTAGGAACAAGAAGGGGATAAACCGGAAACAAACAAAGAGGAGGAGAATGCAGGAAGCCATGGAAAAAATCCTTCCATAAGGACAATGGGGGTCTACAAACCCAAATCAAGTACCATTCCACAGGTCATATTGAGTGATCTTGTGCTTCAAGCACATAGGGATCATATGACGGAACATGCGATCATTTGCAAGTTTATGGAGCTATGGCCAATGGAGGGGGCGCTACATATCCGGATAAGGAGTCATTGGAAGCCTAAGGGGGGGATACACCTATATCTGGGGTCTAAGGGCTTCTTTACAGTGGTGTTCATGAGCCTAGAAGATAAGGACAAAGTGTTTGAAGGAGGTCCATATTCTATGCTACAGAAGGACTCTACATGTGGCCATGGAAGATGAAATTTGTCTCGGAGTGTGAGACCTTCACATCGGTATCGGTATGGATTAGACTGTACTCTCTTCCTTTGGACTATTGGCTACTAGAATCTCTAAAAAAAATAGGCAATAAGCTGGGGCATTTCCTAAAGATATTAGAGGCCACTCTGAAAGGAAAATACACCTCCTTTGCCCGGATTTGTGTGGAAATAAACTTATCAAGAGCTCTTCCGGAAGCAATAATTTTGGAGGTGTATGATGAAGAATGGGTGCAAACTGTGGACTATGAGCACATCCCATTTAGGTGCCGAAAATTCATGAACATGGACATCTATTCAGAGACTGCCTAACAAACAATATAGTAGGAAATGCAAAAACTACTGAAGATAAAAATCAAGAGGGTTTAACCAAGGTCGGGAGCAGAGGGAAAGGAAGTAAACGTCCAAAAAGGAAGATGAATGAGGATAGACAATCAAGACACAATCGGTTCAAAATATTAGAGGAAGAAGAGGGGAGCAAGGAAATAATCCAGGATAGGGAGAACATAATCAATGAAAAGGTGAAGGAAGACGACATGGTGTTAACTCAAATCGTCCATATCAACTAAGACATGATGTTAACTCAAATCGTCCATTTCAACTAAACTAATACTAATACATGGTGTTAACTCATTCTTTTCATGGATTTTTCTTTATTGAATGAAAGTCGTCCATCTTGTTTTTTTTTTGTTGAAATGATGAACTGCTGGTGGTTTTCTTTAAAATGGAGTTGTCTATCGAGGCGAAGGAATTACCCGAACAACCAAAATTGGTTGGAATCCGAGAAAAAAAATAAAAAAATCTTGTAGAGGTAGTATTTGAATTGTGTTTTTGATAGTGGAAATGGATTCAGCACCATCAAAAACGTCTAGGACACCTAAAATTTTGAAGTTTAACAACTTAACTTGGATTTACAAAAATCTTTGCCAGATTTTCTCTAAATATGATTGGAATTTCCATAACTTTCCAAGAAACTCCCCTGCCTCGTTAGACTACAGCCTTTAAAATAAAAAATTCATTTATTCAAAATAACTAATATATGATATATGTGTTTACTGTATGTGCAGAGCACATTAATATCCAATGGACAAGTTGACGTTATGCCCAATAAAGAGACATATAAAACATATATTTCAAAATATATGAACATTGAATACTAATTATGGTACATTGACATGCCATAGTCAAACTGTGCTATGTTTCACGAGGCCTTTAGTCAAAATTGTTTTGAATTATAGGTTTATTTTGTTAACTCTACAAATTGAATATTTTTGGGTATATTAGATCTTGAATATTTGAGAGATTTTTTTTGAGTGGTAATTACATTAAAATTTATTTGTAGACATGTTTAGAATTAATTAAAATAACCAGTGTGGTTCATCGTCAAGACAAGATGAAGAATCAAAGAGATTAACTAGAGAGAAATATTATTCCAATGCGTATAATGTAACGATTACTTTTAACTAGAATGAAAATTAGGAAGAATTATTTTACTTTTCTATTTTTAATTTAAAAATATAAACCAATAACCCCATATATATCTATATCTATATCTATATATATATATAATATATATATAGAAGAGAGATATATCTATATATATATATATATCCTTTTTTTGTAATATGAATGTTATTATTTTTCGTATTAATATTAACACTAAATACTAATAATAATATTAATAATACTGATAAGTTTTAATTTTTTTTTTTAGAATAGGAGCGGAAGAAGTCGGAGTTTGGGTTGAAGGTGAGCTAAGGTGAGCTAGGGTTTGAATTGTGGAAGCATGGCAGGACGTGTAGGGAGAAGCGTTGCTCCCTCCTACAGTCAGGTAGTTACAGGAAAGAATAAGGAAGCAGGAAAGTAACACTTTAAAAAACCTTTGGAAAAGGCCGCAGAGGGAAAAGGCAAAGAAACATTGGAAAGAAATGAACTTCAGGAACAAGAAGGGGATAAACCGGAAACAAAAAAAGAGGAGGAGAATGCAAGAAACCATGGAAAACATCCTTCCATAAGGACAATGGGGGTCTGCAAACCCAAATCAAGTACCATTCCACAGGTCATATTGAGTGATCTTGTGCTTCAAGCACATAGGGATCATATGACGGAACATGCGATCATTTGCAAGTTTATGGAGCTATGGCCAATGGAGGGGGCGTTACATATCCGGATAAGGAGTCATTGGAAGCCTAAGGGGGGGATACACCTATATCTGGGGTCTAAGGGCTTCTTTACAGTGGTGTTCATGAGCCTAGAAGATAAGGACAAAGTGTTTGAAGGAGGTCCATATTCTATGCTACAACAGGACTCTACATGTGGCCATGGAAGATGAAATTTGTCCCGGAGTGTGAGACCTTCACATCGGTATCGATATGGATTAGACTGTACTCTCTTCCTTTGGACTATTGGCTACTAGAATCTCTAAAAAAAATAGGCAATAAGCTGGGGCATTTCCTAAAGATATTAGAGGCCACTCTGAAAGGAAAATACACCTCCTTTGCCCGGATTTGTGTGGAAATAAAATTATCAAGAGCTCTTCCAGAAGCAATAATTTTGGAGGTGTATGATTTAGAATGGGTGCAAACTGTGGACTATGAGCACATCCCATTTAGGTGCCGAAAATATCATGAACATGGACATCTATTCAGAGACTGCCTAGCAAACAATATAGTAGGAAATGCAAAAACTACTGAAGATAAAAATCAAGAGGGTTTAACCAAGGTCGGGAGCAGAGGGAAAGGAAGTAAACGTCCAAAAAGGAAGATGAATGAGGATAGACAGTCAAGACACAATCGGTTCAAAATCTTAGAGGAAGAAGAGGGGAGCAAGGAAATAATCCAGGATAGGGAGAAAATAATCAATGAAAAGGTGAAGGAAGACGACATGGAGGATATCATGGTTGAGAACCAGCAAAAGGATGACTAACTGAGCTGCATGGAGATAAGTAAGGAGCAGGATATGATTCCAAGTGAAGTGGGAACGAAGGAATTTGAACTCCAGGAGATTCTAGATAAAGAAAATCTAGATCTAGAAATATTTCTGGAACAAGGGACGACTATAGGAGTGGACTCCCTGCCAAGGGAGGAGTATGAAAAGGTTCAACAACTCTTTCTATGGATATCACAAGAAATGGGAGTTGGAATCAAAAGAAATCATGAAAATGAAGAGCACAATGGAGTCATAAGAATGGAAAATTTACAAGCACAATCATCAAAGAACTCAGGAAGGAAGAGAGGTAGGAAAATACAGAATGAACTACTCAACGAATGTGGGAAACTATTGATTAACTTAGGTAAGATGAAACATCTTACCAACTATTCCATTACTAACCTTTCTTAATGAAGCTCACAACTTGGAATCTCAGAGGCATAGGAAATAAAAGGAAACAAAGGACTCTCAGTCACAGAATTAAGGAAGAAAAAATAGATATGATCTTTATTCAGGAGACAAAATGTTCGATGGAAAAGATTAGAGAAATTCATAAACAATGGCTAATCAGATATGAGTACTTAGAGGTTAAAGCAAACAACTCAGTGGGAGGGATTCTCACACTGTGGGATCCATAGAAATTTGGGATCCTAGATGCTAAAGCTTCCAGGAACTATATTTCTATGGTTTGTCAACCTACCTATAGGGGATAAGGAAGTCTACATGATAACACATGTTTATGGACCGCAAAAGCAAGCAGACAAACTCAAGCTTCTCATCTCCCTTGAGGATCTCAGAACTAGATACCCCGATTTGTCATGGATTGTTGCAGGATATTTCAATACAGCTAGGAAGAGACTCCTTGGCCTTTTTATAATGAACATGGGGCTATTGGACACAGAAACAATAAATGGAACCTTCACCTGGAACAACAAGAGGGGAGGAGATGCTTAAGCTACTTCCAAACTGGATAGATTTATTATTTCAGAGGATCTCCTGCTCACAAGCCCAGCCATAAAAGCTTCTATTCTTCCCTTTGGAGGATCAGATCACTGGCTTGTACAGCTGGAAACCACATTTATGGGCACACCCAGGAATAGACCTTTTAGGTTTGAAAATTCCTGGCTAACTCACCCTAAATTCATCAGTAATATTAGGAAATGGTGGAGAGAAGAGATGAACATCCAAGGCACTAAAATGTTCATGCTCCATTAGAGACTTAAATACATCAAATCCAAGCTCAAAGAGTGGAACAAAAGGGAATTTGGGGACATCTTTAGAGCTAAAAAATAAGTTGAGCAAAGATTACAGGAGATTAATCAGATAAACATCACAGTTTATCGGGGAGCAGCTAAAGCTTACAAACTCCTTGTAGGAAGAATGGGAAGAGCGATGCTTGCAAGAGGAATTTTTCTAGCGGCAGAAATTAAGGATACAGTGGATTAGGGAGGGGGAAAGGAATACAATTTTTTTTCATATATCCGCCATGGCTCACAAGGCACATAATAGAATCACCAAGCTCAAATATTCTCAGGGAATAGAGCTTGTCTCTCGATATGGAATCAATCCTTGTACAACACTTCCTCAATATAGTAGAGGAACCATTAGAGGATAGATCCAGGTTCATTGAACAATTTACTCAATACATTCCTCAACTAGTCAGCAGAGAAGATAACCACAATCTCAACAGGCCAGTGTCGGAAGAGGAAGTCAGCGGAGTGATCAATGAAATGCAAAATGGAAAATCCCCAAGGCCGGATGGGTTCAATGTGGACTTCTTCAAAACCTATTGGGAAATAGTCAAACAGGATATCCTTGAGGTTGTGGAAGACTCAAGAAAATATAAGAAGGTTCTAAAGGCTCTTAATGCTTCCTTCATAACTCTGATCCCAAAACAGGAGAATGCCATGACTCTGGAAGGTTTCAGACCCATAGCCTTATGTAATGTGGTGTAAAAAATTATTTCCAAAGTCATTGCCACTAGACAAAAGCCCCTTCTACCATCTCTAATCTCAGAGGAGCAAATGGGCTACGTGGAAGGAAGAAAAATCCTCAAAAATATCATACAAGCTCATGAGGTGGTACACTCTCTCAAAAGCAACAAAAAATCAGGTATGATCATTGAGTTGGACCTAGCGAAAGCCTATGAGAAACTAAGTTGGTCGTACATAAGAGCAATTTTAAGGGCCTATGGATTCGACCAAAATTGGATAAGATGGGTTATGGCACTGGTTACCACGACTAGTTTCTCTATACTACTCAATGGAGCTCCATCAAGAACCTTCATTCCATCCAGAGGTCTTAGACAGGGAGATCCACTCTCACCTTTCCTTTTCATTCTCATGATGGAAGGGCTAGGTAGAGTGTTCAAAGGGGAAAATGCTGAAGGACGTATCCAAGGCATCAAACTCACTGAAGATGGAGAAGCAAACACTCATCAACAATTTGTGGATGATACGATGCTACAGGGTATACCCATAATCAGGGAAGACTGAGAGATAAAACATATCTTGAATGACTTTACTATGGCAGCAGGCACAGAGGTAAGCCTCAACAAATCCAAAGTTTACCAGAATTCTTGGGTTTCAAAAGGAACAACTACCTTCCAAGTATCTGGGCATACTTCTTATTGATAAACCTTTTAACAAGAGTGTGTGGGAGCCATCAATCAACAAACTTCATGACAAGGTCAGGAAATGGACACACAAGTCACTAAATCTGGTAGGACGCTTGGTGCTCACACAAGGGGTCTTGTAGGCTATTCCCATATTCATGTTCTCTTCTCTTTTGGCTCCTAAAGGAATTATGCAATAGACTAGGAGTATAAAAAGGGATTTCCTATGGGGCAGAGGTGAGGAAAAAAAGAAGTGGGCCTTAGTAGCCTGGGACAAGATATGCAAGCCCAAAAACCATGGTGGCTTGGGGCTTCATGACCCTGACACCCTTAGTAGAGTTTCGAGAGCCAAACTTTGGTGGAGATGGATTAAGGAAGCAGCAGCTCCATGGGCTAAGTTGTGGAAACAAAAATATGCCAAGAATTGGCAGGAAAAGGATCACATTAGAATGTCAGGGCAAATAAGGGGCTCCCATATTTGGAATCTGGCATGGGAGAATAAAAACATTGTTTATCAAAACTACTTTTGGGAAATTCGAGCAGGGAACCTAGCAAGGTTTTGGGAGGACAACTGGCAACAGGAACCCATCCTATACAAGGATGGTTTAGTAACTCTCAAGAGAGACACAGATAATAAAGGGCTGATTATGGTTAAAGATTTCTAGGACCAGGATGGGGATAATGAGAAATGGAGGAATTGGAAGGATCTAGGCTGCAATGATGATCGTCCTTTGAAGGCCCTGGTAAGAACTCTCACCCAGGAGCTAGATCACAGAAGGATTCTAGTTTCCTCCTTACCTAACCAACTAAGATGGGGAAAGAATCCCGAAGGTAACTTTAACCTCAAAGAAGCCAAACATGAAGTAACATGATTTAACTATGCAAATCCTGTTCTAGTCTGGAAGAAACTATGGCAAAGCCCCCACTGGATGAAAATAGAGTTATTTATCTAGTTAGTGCATCAAAGGAAAATGTTAACCTGGGAGAATCTAAAAAAAGGCTTTATTGGCCCATGCCAATGCTCTCTCTGTGGCTCTCAAGAGGAGACAATGGATCACCTTCTCAACCTCTGCCCTTTCACTTCAAATATATGGGACTGGGTAGCCTCAATCTTTAGGCAAACAGATAGGGACAGTCTCAGCATTTCCAACACCTTGAAGATCCGGCAGGTAAATTTCTCAAGGAATGAAATCATTAACAAAGCCTGGATTCTGGTACCATGCTTTTTTATCTTGAATATTTGGAAAGAGCACAATAATCGGATCTCCAAAGACAAATCAAGAGAGCCCAAATGCATAATTACTCAAATATTGAGGCAGCTTAAAGATACAATAAGAAGCCTGCTAAGGAATCTTCCTAAAGATCCTCCTCTTCCCCAAGAGGAGAGAATTCTTATGCAGTTGGGTCTACAGTCCATAAACCCTCAGGGCTTAACCAAGGAGGTAAGCCAAATTCGCGCAAATATTAATATTTGGCAGCCTCCTCCACATGGCTTCCTAAAGGTTAATATAGACAGAGCTTCTAAAGGTAATCTAGGGTTAGCTGGCTTTGGAAGGGTTATAAGAGATTAAAAGGGTCAAATAAAGAAAATATTCCATGGCCACTTGGGCAAGGCTACTAATAACATGGCGGAGCTTATGGCAGTAGAACAAGGCTTGGAAATTCTCTTAGTTTCTAATGTACACAATGTCATCATAGAAGCATATTCGAAATTGATTATCAGAGTGGCCCAAAAAATCTATAATGGTACTTCTCCAAACAAAGTTTCAAAGCACTGGAGGCTTTTGCAAGTCTTTCACCGAATCCAATCCCACCTGCAAACCTTAAAAATGGTCGGCTTTTTCCATGTGAAGAGGAAAGCTAACATGTTAGTAGATCGCTTGGTGAATGAGGGGGTCACCAACATGGATAGGGATTCTTAGTTTGAATGGGATCTTGTACCCCTAGGCAAGCTGTTGGAGGATTGTCTCTGTCAGGCAAACAAAGATATAGAGCTATGGATTCATAAGAATGAATAAGATGGTACAGAAGATAGGAGGGAGGAAAGGGTACCCTAAATTGTTCGCCCTCATGGGGAGTGGGTCATAGTCCATGGCTCAATACTCCCTCGGACCTACTCTAGATGCACTACAGACTGGGTCGTCTATGGAACAGATCTTTAGAGGGAAAGGTTGATGGTGTTTTTGGTTCAATTGTGATTTTGGAAGGACGGCACAAGAACCGTCCGATGCGCTTGATCTAACTCAACCGATTGGCGAAAGAGCACAATATTTATTCCATAAGGCTCAGTTTTCCAAAACCACAAGAGGTTTATTAGGTGAGATCTAAGTGGTATCAGGTTTTTTGGAGGAAGGCCCCAATTCCACTCATTAGGCAACACATAACAGGGAGAGGTGAGAGAATACCGCTCATATCAAATGGTTATTCCTCGTGCGACTTGTCCACCCAATATCTCTGTACACCGTTGGATCATTGGCAGGAGATCAATGGTGTATGGTTGATCGTGCAAGTTAGCTTGGATCTCAAACCCGGAAAAAGTTTAGAGGGCGGGAATAAAGTTTACGTTGGGTCCGTAAGAATGGTTTGGTGTGGGCTGTTGTGTGCCTGTGGTTGTGATTTCTATTGTGGGCCACAATTGGTGTTGTGGTTTGGGTCTCAGTGGGACTGGTGGAGTCTGTTAGGTGAACTCGAACGGTGCATGGCTCTACTTGCTCTTTAAAGATTCTTGTTAATCTTCCTGGTTGAAATTCTGGTGGACCCTCACTTGAAGCTTCTTTCGGAGGCTTGTTTTCTTTTAGCACTTGACAGCATTATCAAATGATCTTCTGATTTCCTGTTGTCCATTATTAACGGAGGTAACTCCTGGGTTGTTTTGTTTGGACTACGCACGGTTTTGGTTGCGTGGTTTGGCTTTTGTTTGCACAGCTGCCAGTTGTACTCTCACAGGGCTACTGCTTGTAATTTATGTATTTTTAACTTGATTAATAGAAGGTCCTACTCTTACCTGATCAAAAAATATTAATAATACTAATAATAATACTTAGTATCATATTATGAATATTAATATCATTCGTATTTAGTAATATGAAAGTTGATATCTATTAGTAATATTAGTATTAATATTTAGTAAAAAAAAAAATAGGAGAAACATTAACAAAATAATAATAATGGTCATTTTATTAATTAATTAAATATTATCAATATAAACGTTGAAATAACAAGACAATATATTAATAAGATAAATAAAACCCTTTTATTTATCTATTAATATTATTAAAACCCTAGTTAAATATAACCGTTGGGTTAATAAGTTGACTTTAATATATATTGATTAAATAAAAAATTAATAAAATAATTAAATATATTTAAATAATATTAAACTTTTCCGTTTACCTCCCCTGGTCAAATATAGCCGTATTTCTAACTGTTAGGTTGACTTGTCTCCCTATTTAACCCTCTTCCTATATCTTCTTCTTCATCGTGCCCTGAAGATGAACCACACTTGTTGGTTTGAAACGCATCAACCAAAATCTTTAATGTGATTTCTTCCAAAAAAGCATTTTATACATTAATTTATAAAAAGTTAAGGGAATAACTCAAAGGGAAATAAGGATTTTTACTCGATCTACTAAAATTGAAAAGAGAGGTTGATTTGGAGCTTTGCAAATCAGATCTAGTGTTTTGCTTTAGGGTTTGTGTAGCTAGTTACCATGGAGGGGCATGGAGGAGGGAGGTCTTCTCCCTCCCATAGTCAAGTGGTTGTGGACAGAAGGAAGGGACTTGAATCCCATTGCTTCAAGAAACTAGCAGAGGTGACAACAGAGGTTACGAATAAAGAAAAATTGGAAACCATCGGAACTCAAGAACAGGAAGAGAACCATGAGGAAGCTGGTAAGGAGAAGAGGACAGAGGGTAGTAGTTAGAAATTTTCTCCCATGAATACATTAGGGGCATGTAAACCTAAGGCAACCACTATTCCTCGAGTCATTTTAAGTGACCCAGCGCTGCATGTGGATAGAGAACACAAGGTAGAATATGTTGTTATCTGTAAATTTATGGGGATCTGGTCAATGAAGAAGGCTTTGCAAGCATGGATAAGGAACCATTGGAAACCAAAGGGGAAATTAGACCTTCAACTTGGGTCCAAGGGTTTCTTCATGGTGGTGTTCACAAGCTTAGAGGACAAAGACAAAGTGTTGAAGGGAGGACCCTATTTTTACATGTCTGCAGACCTTTACATGAGATCATGGGTAATGAACTTTGTCCTAGAATGAGAAACTTTCACCTCGGTGCCGGTATGGATAAGACTCTACTCCCTTCCTTTATATTATTCGTTGTCAGAGTCTCTAAAGACTATAGATAACAAGCTAGGGAATTTTATAAAAATATCAGATACTACTCTAAGAGGTAAATACACTTCGTTCACCCAGATATGTGTGGAAATGGACTTATTTGGGGAACTTTCAGATGCAATCATTTTGAAGTGTATGATGAGGAATGGGTGCAGACGGTAGATTATGAACACATCCCATTCAGGTGTCATAAGTGCCATGAACATGGGCACCTATACAGGGACTGCCCATTGAACAAGCAAGAGAACAACACGAAAGCCACTACAGGCAAGGATCTCGAAGGCTTTACTAAGGGTAGGGGTAAAGGGAAAGGAGGCAAGAGGCACCAAAAGAAAATTACTGAAGACAGACAATCGAACCACAATAGTTTCAATACCTTAGAAGAAGAAGTCGAAATCAATGGGACAAACCAGGAATCAGAGAGTAATCCCACTAAGAAGGAAGGGGATGCTAACATGGAGGATATACCAGAAAACAACAAACAAATAGATGATGTGTCGAGCATGATGGAGCTTAGCAGGGACCATGAGATGACCCCAAGTGAGGCAAGAATGAAATATTATGAACTGCAGGAGATTCTAGAAAGGGAGAATTTAGATCTAGAAAAGTTTCTGGAGCAAGGAATCATAAAAGGGGTTGACTCTCTGCCTAAAGAGGAGTTTGACAGGGTCCAACAGCTCTTCCTTTGGATATCACAAATGAGGTTCTCTGGAGTCAAAAGAAACCATGATAGCCAAGAGAATAGGGGAGTGAAAATGATGGAGGATACACCGATGATTTCTTCAAAGAACCCGAGTAGGGAAAGAGGAAGGAAAAATAGAATGAGTTGTTGTCCGAATGTGGGAAACTTATGATTAACTCAAGTAAGATGAAGGATATTACCAGTTACTCCTTTAAAAACCTTTCTTAATGAACCTTACAACCAGGAACATAAGGGGTCTAGGAAGTATAAGGAAATAAAGAAAACTTAGCAGTGGAATAAAAGAAGAAAAATCAGATATGATTTTTATTCAGGAAACAAAATGTTCAATGGACAAGATCAAAGAGATACATAGTAAGTGGTTAATCAAGTATGAGTACCTAGAGGTTAAAGAAGATAACTCGGTAGTGGGGGATTCTCACTCTATGGGATCCACAAAATCTTGGAATACTGGATGATGAAGCTTCTAGGAATTATCTATCGATGGTGATTCAACTATTGGGGGATAAGGAGATCTACATGATCAGTAACGTCTATGGTCCTCAAAAACTAGAATACAAATTAAAGCTTCTCACCTTCCTTGAGGAACTTAGGGAGAGATATCCTGATATGCCCTAGATTTTGGTAGAAGATTTCAATATGATCACATCTCTTACATAGAAAAAAGACGGCACAAGAAAACTAGGCAGGGACTCCATTGCCTTCCAGAACTTCATGAATACCATGGGGCTAGTGGACACATAAACAACAAATGGCAATTTTACTTAGAATAATAAGAGAGGAGGGGCTTCTCAAGTTGCCTCTAAATTAAACAAATTCATAATCTCAGAGGAATTCCTTATCAAAGGTCTTGATATGTTAACTTTAATCATTCCCTTCAGAGGCTCAGACCACTAGCCTATTTAGCTGGAAGCTTATTTTATGGGAACACTGAGGAATAGACCTTTCAGGTTTGAAAATATCTGGCTCTCTCACTCTGATTTCACCAGAAGTATTGACAAATGGTGGGTGGAAGAAAGGCCTGTTCAAGGCACTAAAATGTTCATTCTACAACAGAGACTCAAACACATCAAATCTACGGTTAAAGATTGGAACAAACAAGACTTTGGAAATATTTTTAAAGCCAAAAAAGAAGTTGAGCAGAAAATCCAGGAGATTAATCAGATCAACATCTCAGAGGGTTTTACTAAGGAAAGGAAAATTCAAGCTGACTTTCTACAGAATGAATGGGAAGATCAGTGCATGCAAGAGGAGATTTTATGGAGACATAAATCGAGGGTGTAGTGGATTAGAGAAGGAGAAAGAAACACAAAGTTTTTTCATAGATCAACCTTGGATCATAGATCCCATTATAGAATTTCCAAACTTAAAGATTCTCAAGGGAAATAGCTTGTCTCACACATAGAAATAGAATCTATCCTAGTTCAACGCTTCCTTAGCATAGCAGAGGAGCCTCTCGTTGACAGATCTCGATTCATTAACAAATTCACAAAGTTCATTCATAAGCTTGTAACCAAGGAAGACAACCACAATCTTAACAGGCCAGTGTCAGAAGAAGAGGTTATCAAAGTTATCAATGAGATGCAAAATGGGAAAGCTCCTAGCCTTGATGGTTTCAATGTGGATTTCTTCAAAGCTTGCTGGAAAACGATCAAACAAGATATGCTTGAAGTTGTCGAAGACTCTAAGAGATCGAAAACTGCTTTGAAAGCTCTTAATGCCTCTTTCATAGATTTGATTCCAAAGCAGGAAAAAGCTATGACACCGGACAGATTCAGACCCATAACCTTATGTAATGTGGTGAACAATATTATCTCCAAAGTGATCGCTAACAGACTCAAGCCTCTTCTTCCTGCTCTTGTTTCAGAGGAGAAAACTGGTTTTGTGGAAGGAAGACAGATTCTCAACAACAACATACAAGCTCACGTGGTGGTACACTCTCTTAAGAGAAATAAGAAAGATGGTATGATCATGCGATTGGACCTAGAGAAAGCTTATGATAAGCTAAGTTGGGCGTACATCAAGGAAGTGCTAAGAGCTTATGGCTTCGACCACAACTGGATAAGATGGGTTATGGCCCTTGTATCCATGACTAGCTTCTTAATTCTGCTTAATGGATCTCCCTCTAGAACCTTTATTCCCTCTATGGGTCTCAGACATGGGGATCCGCTCTCCCCCTTCCTCTTTGTTCTCATGATGGAAGGACTAGGCAGAGTGATCAAAATGGAAAATGCTGAAGGAAGAATCCAGGGTTTGAAACTTACCCTGGATGGGGATGCCTCCACTCATCAACAATTTGTGGATGATACAATGCTACAGGGCATTCCTAAGGTCAAGGAATCCAGAGCTTTCAAAAAAATCCTGAACAATTTTGCTTTGGTGGTTGGTACAAAGGTAAGCCTTGAAAAATCAAAGGTTTTTTTTTCAATAATGACATTGTTATTCAAAGAAACCTCACCATAATTCTTGGGTTTCAAAGGGCTCAATTACCTTCCAAGTACCTTGGAATGCCTCTTATTGACAAACCTCTAAGGAAGGGAGTGTGGGAGCCAGTCACCAATAAACTTTAGGACAAAGTCACGAAATGGACCTGCACGTCTTTGAACTTGGCGAGGTGCCTTGTTCTTACAAAGGCTGTCGTGTAGGCTATACCCATATTCATGTTTTCAGCTCTCCCTGCTCCCAAAGGTGTTATATAATAAATCAGAAATATTCAAAGAGATTTTCTTTGGGGCAAAGGGGAAGAGAAAAAGAAGTGGGTGTTGGTAGCTTGGGACAAGCTATGCAAACCTAAGGCTCATGGAGGTTTGGGGCTTCATGACCCTGAAATACTTAGTAGAGTTTTGGGAGAAAAACTTTGGTGGAGGTGGCTCAAGGAATCGTCAACCCCTTGGGCCAAGCTTTGGAAGTAGAAATATGCAAGTAATTGGCAGGAGAGGGGTCATATCTAAATGTCAGGGCTCATCAAGGGCTCCCACATTTGGAACCTTTTTTAGGAGAATAGAGGCTTTGTATAGCAACATAGTTTCTAGGAGATCAGATCTCGTAACCTTGCACGGTTTTGGGAGGATAATTGGTAGCAGGAACCAAATTTGTATAGAGAAGAAGTAACCGCTCTAAAAAATGACACAGATAACAAAGGTCCACTCATGGTAAGTGACTTGTGGGATTAGGAAAGGGAAAATGATAAATGGCGAAAGTGGAAGAATCTTGGATATACTGAAGAGAGCCCTTTGAAAGCCCAGGTAGATTCCCTTGTTCTTGACGTGGAGAGAAGGAAAATTTTAATGTCTTCCTTGTCTAACCAACTGAGATGGGGTCGAAACACCGAAGGAAATTTTAACCTCAAATAAGCTAAATGCATGGCCCTAGGTTTTGATTATCCAAACCCTAACCAGGTTTGGAATAACCTTTGGAGGAACTCGCAATGGATGAAAGTCAAGTTATTCATGTGTTTAGTTCACCAAAAGAAAATTATCACTTGGGAGAATCTTCTGAAAGGGGGATTTGTTGGCCCATCCAAATGCCATCTATGTGGCTTATAGGAAGAAACGATGGAGCATTTACTGAACCTTTGCCCCTTCCCCTCTACCTTGTGGGATTGAGCGGCCTCAGTCTTCATGAAAACTGACAGAGATAGACTCAACATCACCAACACTTTAAAGAATTGGAGGAAAGACTTCTCAGGTAATGAAATCATTAATAAGGTTTGGACTCTAGTTCCAGGATTTATTATATGGGATTTTTGGAAAGAACGGAATGGAAAGATTTTCAAGAAAAAAACAGGCTCGACCCAGAATATCATTGTCCAATTTCTAAGATAAATTAAAGATACAGTAGGAGCCCTTATGTGGAAAATTCTAGAGGATCCCCCTTCGGCCCAAGAGGCTCACATTTTGAGGCAGTTGGATCTCCAATCTCTGGTTCCCCTTGGAACTATTAAGGGAGTCATCAAAACAACTATTGGTAAAGATTTCTGGTAGCCTCCTCCTCATGGTTTATTGAAGATCAATATATACGGGGCCTTTAAGGGCAACCCAGAGATGACTGGATTTTGAGGTGTCATAAGAGATGAACAGGGGAGAATAAAGGATATCTACCATAGTCATTTGGGGACTACCACTAATAACATGGCGGAGCTCATGGCTTTAGAATAGTGCTTGGAAAGCGTGATTGCGTTAAATTTACACAATGCCATCATTGAAGCTGACTCAGAATTGGTCATTAATGTGGCCAAGAAAATGTGTAATGGAACGACACCTGGAAAAGTGTCGAAACACTGGAGACTCTCGTAGGTCTTTCAGTGTATTCATTCCCACTTGCAAACCTTAAGAACCATCAGTTTTGTTCATGTGCGAAGGAAAGCCATTATGTTATTTGATCGTATTGCGAATGAAGGAAAGATGTGAAAGGAGAGCTATATCTGGTATGACTGGAAGTCTATACCCTCTGGTAAACTGAGGGACTATTGTCATTGACAGGTGTCCAAAGACATGGAGTACTTCTAGATCATGAATAATAAGCAGGAGGGAGACTAGATAGAGTGGGAAAAAGTGGAAGTCTGGGAGCCGGGTTGAAGTGCCGGAGTGTTTCCTAACCATCGATCCCATAGTAAATGTTTACGCCATAGCCAACTACGGGAGTTGAGGAAGTGTTAAAAAGCATGATTTTTGATGGACTGTAGACCATAGGCTTTGATGGCCTTCAATATCAAATGGATATCCGATTTCAATTTGATTGAAGGTTAAGGGGTTGAGTGGACCCGATATCCTTTTAGATAGAGTTTATAATCTAGATCGGGTCCATAAAGCGGATAACTACTGTGTATGTTTCCGAAGCAATATCTTGTGGACCGTCAGATCAAATGGGTTTTGATCAACGTGCAACTTGGTTGATCAGAGTGAGTATCTATTGTCTGATTAAAGGTTTGCTCGACGATGGATCTTGGTAGATCTCGATTGATCGGAGTGAGTGTTTACCATCCGATTGAAGGTTAGATAGATGGTGGATCTTGGTAGATCTTGGTTGATCAGAGTGAGTATCTACCATATGATTGAGAGGGAGATCGATGGTGGGGTTTGATGGAAAAGATTTGGGGAGATTGGGCGGTAAGAATTGGAGGAGAATTGCAGAGTGATCAGCAGTCTTTTCACTTAGGAATTTTTCCCAGGGGGCTTTTGTGGTTAGGTATGCAAGGTTTTGGGTTCTGTTAACCTGGTTGGTTATTGTTTTCCAACCGGTCTATCTTTTTTTGGTCTTTACACTTGTAAAGACGTGTACCATATGTAATTTTTGTTTGGTTAATTGAAGGTTCCACTCTTACTTGACCAAAAAAAATAAAATTAGAGGGAAATAACAATAAACCCAAGTGGGAGAAATCAAAGGGGCAAAAAAATTAAATTTGAAAAAAATAGATCTATTTATATATTTAAAAATATATTTTAAATAAATAAATTTGGATACAATGGATCTATTTATATATTAAAAAAAAATCAAACTAAAATAAGTTGTTTAATTCCCACCAAACACTTCAAAACAAAGAATATTTAAACAATGTACATTAACATTTAATAAATTCTATTAGTGCACTCACACAAATGGAAATGGTAAAAGATAAACAAAGAAAACCTATCTACTAATATTAGAGGTCATTTGGCCAAAGATTTTTAGGATGATATAATGAATGTGTGTAATTTTTATTGTAGAGCCATGATTAAAATGATCTCATCTCGAAATTTTTTAAGTACATATTTTGTATTGAAAATAGTAATATGTTTTTGGAAGAAAAAGTATAACATCATGTTAATTATAATTCCAATATAATAGAAAAAAAAGAAGAAATTAAATATTAAATTAATTTGGAATTGTTTACTATTTCCATTAATAATAAAAAAATAGAATTCAATGTTAAACTAGTATATATTTATCGTAAATTGCATTTTGTACTTTGATAAATCAATTATTAAGATGAATCTATAGTGATTTTATGTTTCTCTCTATATAGACTATGGTGGTTTTATTACTTATTGGTTGGAAGAAAACTTAACCACCGACAGGTTTGAACAACACTGAACCCTATGCAAACCAACTAATCTACACCCTCAATTATTTTAGTGAGCATTGAAATATTTTACTAAGGTCAACATTAACACACATATTCTCTATCTCTCTAAGAGAAATATAATTTGTTTTTTTAATTACTTTATTAGTTTTAATTAAAACTAACCAAATATACACACCCCATGCAAACCAACTAGTCTACACATCAAATATTTTACCTTTAATTAGTTTTTCCTTCCGAGCATTGAAATATTTTACTAAGGTCAACATTAATACACACATTCTCTATCTCTCTAAGAGAAATATAATTTGTTTTTTTAATTACTTTAATTGTTTTAATTAAAACTAACCAAATATATACAATCATTTAAGTTATTATTATTATTATTATTATCTAATTTTAAGGTCACGATCAAGCCAAACACCAAATATAAACGACAACCCTCTTACTAAATTGTATAATAAGCCTCTCGACTCAATTCTTTTAGAATTGTTTGCTATTTACATTCCTTATGTGTTAGTGTCATATTTAAATGTCTTAATTTGAGGAGTATGGAATTAAATTTGTTTATATATATTAACATGTTCATTCTCTCGAAACTAAAACTTAGAGAACTTAGAGGAAAATTAAGGCCGACTGAAAATTAAAGGTATGTCAATGAAAGGAGTAACATGTTCACTCTTTAAAAAGGGTAAGTACTAAGCATCATGCACTAAGTCAATTATTGGCTTAGTGACATTTGTCGTGTTCATTGAATATCATTTTATTCTCATCTAACGAATAAGATGAAAATACATTAAATCAATTAAACCAAGCATTAACTCATAGCATAGTACTTAATATTAACTAGCCTATACAAAACACATACAACAATATTATGATCTAAGTATGGGGGTTTACGCAGTGCATTATATTAGATATCATTTTGGGATTCAACTGTGTTAAGTAAGTCATTCACGTATGACCATTTCTATGAGAGGTAGTCGTAACTGACTAATTTCTCATGATTTTTGAATAGTTCACGTAGCACTCATTGCATCGGGTGATGCTCACAGGGTTGAAGAAGTGGGATTGAAACTAGTGAAATGAATCACATAGCATCAATCATCACTTCCGGGGCTTGCACCCGGTAACCAGGACTTCCCAGGAGGTCACCCATCCCAGAACTCCTCTGGCTCAAGCGCGCTTAACTGTGGAGTTTTCCCCACAATCAAGCCCACTTAGCTTGCTACCCCATTTGCAAAACCTTAGCAAGTATTGCGCCTCATGAACCATTCAAGTAGAGATCCCTTGACTCTTTTTGAATTTAAGTATGGGGGTTTACGCAGTGCATTATATTAGATATCATTTTGGGATTCAACTGCGTTAAGTAAGTCATTCATGTATGACCATTTCCATGAGAGGTAGTCGTAACTGACTAATTTCTCATGATTTTTGAATAGTTCACTTAGCACTCATTGCATCGGGTGATGCTCACAGGGATGAAGAAGTGGGATTGAAACTAGTGAAATGAATCACATAGCATCAATCATCACTTTCGGGGCTTGCACCCGGTAACCAGGACTTCCCAGGAGGTCACCCATCCCAGAACTCCTCTGGCTCAAGCGCGCTTAACTGTGGAGTTTTCCCCACAATCAAGCCTACTTAGCTTGCTACCCCATTTGCAAAACCTTAGCAAGTATTGTGCCTCATGAACCATTCAAGTAGAGATCGCTTGACTCTTTTTGAATTTAAGTATGGGGGTTTACGCAGTGCATTATATTAGATATCATTTTGGGATTCAACTGTGTTAAGTAAGTCATTCACGTATGACCATTTCCATGAGAGGTAGTCGTAACTGACTAATTTCTCATGATTTTTGAATAGTTTGTAGGAATTTACAGGGTAAGTTCCTCAGAAAGAACACCAAAAGGACACCGCTCACAACCAGATCTCAAATCAATACACCAGTATTTTTGACGTGGTTAAAACCCTCAAAGTGCAAGGAGGGAAACAGTCCACGGCCTGTCCCAACGTGGGTACTACAGGCAATTTATTAATCAAAGAATGAAAATTTACATAAGCTTCTCTCATGCACGGATTACCCGAACAATGACCCTCCATGCGCTTTAAATAGAACTCATGGACCAATCGGGTGTCAAGCCACGGATCAAGTGTCGGTAATACCGAGGTGAGAGTGAACCGTCAGATCACTACATATCGTGACCGTCGGATTGTAAGTTACAAAATGTACAACGGTAAAGAAAGACACTTTACCTAACTCTATACCTAACTCTATACTAGACCAAGTTGAACTTAACTATATCCTCTGTGTCGGAATATCCTAACATCCCCCCTTAAGAACAACTTGGGATAGGATTGAAGGATTTACAAATATGACACAATAGGAGAAGGAAGGAGGCACTAGAGCCTATCCCCCCTTAGTGAAAACTTCCTGAACTCCAAGCATATATCGAAGTTTAGTGAACTTCGCCTCTGTGAGAGCCTTGGTGAAGATGTCTGCAACCTGATCATCTGTTGGACAATATTGCACTTCAAGAACATGGTCATGAATGAGCTTTCTGATGAAGTGCATGTGTAGTTCAATGTGTTTGCTGCGCTGATGTTGGACTGGATCTTTGCATAGCTGAATGGCACTTTGATTATCACACCAAAGTGTGGTTGGATGCTTCTGCTCAAAGCCAAACTCTGATAGGATTTGACAAAGCCACAAGGCTTCCTTACTAGCTTCCACGGCACCACGATACTCTGCTTCTGCTAACGAAAGAGAAATGGCAGCCTGTTTCTTACAAGCCCATGTAATAGGTCCTGAACCAAGAGTGAAGACATAACCGACAGTAGACTTCCGATCATCAGGGTCACCAGCCCAATTAGAATCAGTGAAACCAACTAACAGAGGAGCTGCTTTGGCACTATAATGAATCCCAAACTGTACTGTACCTCGAACATAACGAAGTATTCTTTTAGCTGCTTTCCAATGACTTTCACGGGGGTTTTGCATAAAACGAGCAACAAGGCCAACAACAAAGGAAAGATCAGGACGAGTATGGGTTAAATACAAGAGCTTTCCTACAAGTTGACGGTATAAGGTAGCATCAACTTCAGGAGAAGTACAAGAGACTGAAAGTTTGACTCCAGACTGAAAGGGAGAAGGGGCTGGCTTACAATCTTCCATGTGAAAATGACGAAGAATATCACAAGCATACTTGGACTGGGAAAGGAAAATACCCTCCTTGGATTGCAAGACTTGAAGACCGAGAAAATAGTGTAAGTGTCCTAAGTCTGTCATTTCAAATTTCTTTTTAAGGCTGGACTTCACATGGTTTATAAGGTTGGGATCACTACCAGTAAGAATAAGATCATCAACATAAAGAACAAGGATGATAAGAGAGTTGCCCACTTTCCTGGTGTAGACAGTATTGTCAGAATGACACCTAGAAAAGCCATATTCTAAAAGAAAGCTATCCATTTTGGCATACCAAGCCCGAGGAGCTTGCTTGAGGCCATAAAGGGATTTCTTAAGTCGACAAAAAAGGCTGGAGTCTGTTTGTATGAAGCCAATGGGTTGTTCCATATAGATTTCTTCCTGCAAGTCCCCATGCAAGAAGGCAGATTTAACATCCATCTGATGGACTTCCCATTTTAAAGAGGCAGCAAGGGAAAGAACAAGGTGGATAGAGTTCATTTTGGCAACAGGGGAGAAGGTTTCAGTGTAGTCAATGCCTTCAACCTGTGAAAAGCCCTTAGCAATGAGACGAGCTTTATGTTTATCAACTTTCCCATCTGGTCCATACTTGGTTCTGTAAACCCATTTACATCTAACAAGTTTGCGTCCCTTTGGTAGAGGAACAAGATCCCATGTATCATTTGTCATCAATGAATGATATTCTTCATTCATAGCTGCTTCCCAATGTGGATGGCCTGAAGCTTCTGCAAAAGTGTCAGGATCATGATTTACTGGAGCTTGAGCCAGTAAAGAAGAGGCTCTTTCAAACTGAGAATGTGTACGTCGCTGATCTGTAGGATCACCGGCAAGATCACCTGCTGCATCCCGAGTAGCACGGACCCATCTTGGAAGTTGAGGATCCTGAGAAGGTGGGGGAGGATTATCATCCTCGCTTTCATCATCTGAAGAAGAAATGTTTTCAAAAGTAGAAGAGATAGGAAGAGGTGGCACATCCGCCGGACTAGGCTCGCAGGCCGATTTATTTTCATCAAATTTTACATCTCTTCTAATGATAACATTTTTGGACTTAAATGGAATAAGTCTATAACCTTTTACATCTTCAGAATATCCAACAAAAGTACATTTCTCACTCTTAGGTTCTAAAGCTTTATGCTTTTCATCTGGAATATGGGCCCATGCTTCACTTCCAAACACACGAAAGTGACTTACATCTGGTTTAATGGAACTCCAAGCTTCTTCTGGAGTGATATTCTCTAGAACCTTAGTAGGAGTGCGATTTTATTATATAATTTGCACAATTAATTGCTTCTGCCAAAAACTAAGACTGAGTCCTTTAGATTGCAGCATACAATTAGCCATTTCCTTTAAGGTGCGATTTTTCCTTTCAGCTACACCATTTTGTTGTGGAGTGTATGGAACAGTATGTTGCATTTGAATTCCATTTTCGGTGCAAAAGTTGATGAATGTGTTTTTAACATATTCTCCACCATTATCAGTTCTTAGCTTAAGAATTTGATGTCCAGATTGTTTTTCAACAAAGGCTTTGAAGGCCAAAAATGTGTTAAATACTTCGCTCTTGAGTTTTAAGAAGTATACCCAAGTGCGTCTGGAGAAATCATCAATGAAAGTTAAGAAGTACTTGCAGCCAGAGAATGAAGAAAGAGGAAGAGGACCACATAAATCACTATGCACAAGCTGTAAAGGGGCTGAGGCGTGCCAAGAGGCACGTTTGTCAAAACTGTCCCGATGATGTTTTCCGAGTACACTTCCGGAACAAACACCATCTCTGCAAGATACCATAGGAAGACCTGTCACCATATTTTCTTTACATAGATGCTAAAGGGAGCGATAGTTTAAGTGACCAAATCGCTCATGCCAAAGTTTGCTCACTTCATCATTATGAGCAACAAATACTAAGGGAAGATTTGATGACCCAAAGTTGTGAAACTTATACAACCTTGTGGAATCATCAGCAAGACCAGTAGCTAGAATATGTTTAGGATCTTTTAGATCCTTGATTACAACATCATGAGGTGAAAATTCAACAATTTTACCTTCACCTGAATGAGTTATCTGATAGACAGATAGAAGGTTGCAGGATAAGGTTGGAACACATAATACATCATTGAACTGACCATTGTCTAGATGAACACTTCCAGTCCCTACAACATTAAGAGATCTATCATCACCAACATATATATTTTTGGTGTTACAATCATTTAAAGAAGAACACATGGCTTGGTTTTTGGCCATGTGATAAGAGGCTCCAGAATCAATGAGCCACTCATGAGAATGAGAATAAGTAGAAGATACATTTAATGCATAACCAAACTGAGATGATTGACAACGACATGCAGAAAGTGCCATTCCGGAAGTTGAAGTTGAAGTAGGCTCACATGGATGTTATTTATGTTTCTTCATTGCGGCTTCCAAGGCTTCCATCTTCTTAAAGCATTTAGATTCTAAGTGGCCATCTCGATTACAAAAGTTACAATGTCTATCAGTCTTCTTCCATTTTTTTTATTGGTCTTATCATTTTGCTGAAATGATCTTTCATTTTGAGGCTGAGTTGGTTTAGGACCATTCTTTTAAGGATATGACTTCTTAGGATTCTTTGAGTTTGGTTGCTGCTGGGCGGCTAACGCTTTCGTGGAAGAGTTTCCAAGATTAAGAAGACCAAGGTGTAAGAGATTTTCTTGTTCTCTTATTAAGGAATCACAAAAGGAGTCAAAGGAAGGGGCCTTGTAGTCTTTTCCTTGACAAATGAAAGCTTCCCTTGTAGAATGGAAAGTGGAAACAAATACAGAGTAGGCTGGTCCCAACTTAGTAAGGATGGAATAAATAAGGTTACCATCTTCTTTCTTAACTTTAACACCTTCCAAGAGATATCTAAGGGTCTTGAATTTGGACAAGAAATCTTCAATGCAAGAAAAATTATTAGGATCCAAAGTAAGCAACTCATTTTCAAGTTGATGGGCTCTAATTTCATTTTTAATCCCAAAAACTTTAGCGAGTTTTTCTAATGCTTCATGAGGAGTCTCAAGTTCTGCAATGTGGAATCTAAGATCAGGAGAAATAGACATCCCTATAAACCACGTGCTTGATCTTGTCTATTTTCCCATTTTGCAGCCTTGTCTTCATTTTTTGGTTTCTTCTCTTGGTCTGTGGCTATTCTGAAGAGACCTTTACTTCTAAGTAAATCTTCCATGTAGGCTACCCATTGGAAGTAGTTAGTGCTGTCAAGAATCACTTGGCATGGACTTTCCATTTAAAAAAAAAAACTGAAGCTGAATATGCTAAAAGTAAGTATTCCAATGGATAGATCTCGAAAAAATAGGTGGTTTTAAAAAAAACGGCTCTGAAAAAGGCTTCCGGATGAAGAAGTTATGGCTTTTTGAAAAAGAAATGTTGACGTTGCGGCAAAGTGCGCGAATGTGCAGGAATGAAAAAAATCCACCCCACAAAATGGAGACTTGAACCCAAGACCTCTACTCTCTTAAAATAGCTTTGAACCAATTGATCTATACAAAAAAATTGAGAGAGAGAGAGAGAGAGAGAGGGGGGGGGGGGGCCTTGGTTTGCGTGCTTGCCTTGAGAAAGCTCTTTTTCTCTACAAAACACAAAACACAAAACCCAACACGAATATGCAAAGAAAAACGAACCTTGCGGCTCGAAGTTAGCTTTAGAACTAGAAAAAAAAAAAGAAAAAAAAAAAAAAAAAAATTTTTTTAGCCGAAAAACTAAATATTTTTCTCAATGTTTCTGATTTTCCGAGATCACACTAAGGTGCAGGGAAAAGAGCATACACATGAGAAAAATCCTTCCTTTCTGTTTCTGATTTTCCCAGATCGCACAGAGTCGCAGGGCAAAGAGCATACACAGAAATGAAAGGTATAGATCCAGTTTAAAAAAAAGGCTAAATAAACCGAAACGAAATAAGCAGAGAGAAAATAACAGTAAACTGCAAAAAAAAACACTGTATACCTCCCGATCTGAAAAATGACGCAGCTAGGGCTACCGGAAACCTTTTCGCGTGAAACGAAAGGGGTTCCTCACTGGAACAGATGCTCCGAACCCAAAAGAGTAGTCCTCTCGGCCCGAAAACAGTCAGAAACAACAGATCTAGGAAACGACAGCCGCATGCAGTTCTACCGGCTTCAGATTTGGATCACCAATGGACGCGGCCCTCAAATAGCTCTGATACCATGTAGGAATTTACAGGGTAAGTTCCTCAGAAAGAACACCAAAATGACACCGCTCACAACTAGATCTCAAATCAATACACCAGTATTTTTGACGTGGTTAAAACCCTCAAAGTGCAAGGAGGGAAACAGTCCATGGCCTGTCCCAACGTAGGTACTACAGGCAATTTATTAATCAAAGAATGAAAATTTACATAAGCTTCTCTCATGCACGGATTACCCGAACAATGACCCTCCATGCGCTTTAAATAGAACTCATGGACCAATCGGGTGTCAAGCCACGGATCAAGTGTCGGCAATACCGAGGTGAGAGTGAACCGTCGGATCACTACATATCGTGACCGTCGGATTGTAAGTTACAAAATGTACAATGGTAAAGAAAGACACTTTACCTAACTCTATACCTAACTCTATACTAGACCAAGTTGAACTTAACTATATCCTATGTGTCGGAATATCCTAACATAGTTCACTTAGCACTCATTGCATCGGGTGATGGTCACAGGGGTGAAGAAGTGGGATTGAAACTAGTGAAATTAATCACATAGCATCAATCATCACTTCCGGGGCTCACACCCGGTAACCAGGACTTCCCAGGAGGTCACCCATCCCAGAACTCCTCTGGCTCAAGCGCGCTTAACTGTGGAGTTTTCCCCACAATCAAGCCCACTTAGCTTGCTACCCCATTTGCAAAACCTTAGCAAGTATTGTGCCTCATGAACCATTCAAGTAGAGATCCCTTGACTCTTTTTGAATTTAAGTATGGGGGTTTACGCAGTGCATTATATTAGATATCATTTTGGGATTCAACTGCGTTAAGTAAGTCATTCACGTATGACCATTTCCATGAGAGGTAGTCGTAACTGACTAATTTCTCATGATTTTTTGAATAGTTCACTTAGCACTCATTGCATCGGGTGATGCTCACAGGGGTGAAGAAGTGGGATTGAAACTAGTGAAATGAATCACATAGCATCAATCATCACTTCCGGGGCTTGCACTCGGTAACCAGGACTTCCCAGGAGGTCACCCATCCCAGAACTCCTCTGGCTCAAGCGCGCTTAACTGTGGAGTTTTCCCCACAATCAAGCCCACTTAGCTTGCTACGCCATTTGCAAAACCTTAGCAAGTATTGTGCCTCATGAACCATTCAAGTAGAGATCCCTTGACTCTTTTTTAATTTAAGTATGGGGGTTTACGCAGTGCATTATATTAGATATCATTTTGGGATTCAACTGCGTTAAGTAAGTCATTCACGTATGACCATTTCCATGAGAGGTAGTCGTAACTGACTAATTTCTCATGATTTTTGAATAGTTCACTTAGCACTCATTGATGATTTCTTCCCATTTATTTTCAAAATTAGCTTGAATAAATGCAATTTACCTTTCCAGTAGTCAATGGCACTCACTTCATTAGTTTCCATCTCTTTTCTTGCAAAAGTAGGGTTAGTGGGTAAAGTAGGGTTTGCTAGGATTTGTGTTTCATTTCAGTCTTCTTTCTCTTTCTAAAAGTAGAATAGCCCCTGTAGAGTTAGCTTTCTTCCATCACAGTAAAATCTTCTTCTGAGAACTCATAGAAGTTGGCTTAAGCTCCTAGCGAACTTGCGCCAGCTGATCAAGTGACAGCTTGCAGTAAGAGCTAGTACTTGTGCATAAAACACCATCGCTTCCAAGTTTGTTACGAACTACCAGGTTGATAAAAGTAAAGAAGGAAGCCCCAGGAGTTGCAACATTATTGCTGCAATACTAAAGCCCACCACATTTGATAATTACAACATAAAATATTTAAACAATATACATTAACATTTGATTATTTGATTAGTGCACTGACACAATTGAAAATGGTAAAATATAAACAAAGAAAACGTATCTACTAATATTAGAAGTCATTTGGCCAAAGATTTTTAAGATGATATAATGAATGTGTGCTATTTTTTTTATTGTAGAGCTATGATTAAAATATGATCTCATCAAATAGTTAATGAATTTTTTTGAAGTATAGATTTTGTATTGAAAATATTAATATGTTTTCCGAAGAAAAAGCATAACACAATGATCATGTTAAACATAATTTTATTGTAATAGAAAAATTAGAAATTCAATATTAAATTAATTTGGAACTGTTTGCCAATTCTATTAATAAAAAAACAGAATTCAATTTTAAACTAGTATAGATTTATCATAAATTATATTTTTTACTTGATAAATCAATTATTACGATGGATCTACAATGGTTTTATGTTTCTTTCTCTATATAGACTATGGTGGTCTCTCTACTTATTGGTAGGAGAAAACTTAACCACCCACAGGTTTGAACCTGTGATGAAGACTAAACCATATGCAAACCAACTAGTCTACACTTGGATTATTTCAACTTTATTTAGTTTTTTCTTTGAGCGTTGAAATATTTTACTAACGTCAACATTAACAAACACATTCTCTCTCTCTCTAAGAGAAATATAATTTGTTTTTTTTAATTACTTTAATGGTTTTAATTAAAACTAACCAAATATATACCATTGTTTCAATTATTATTATTATTATTGTTGTTGTTGTTATTATCTAATTTTAAGGTCATGGCCAAGCCAGACACCAAATATAAACGACAATATTTTTTAATTTAAAGTATTCTTTTAAACGACAAGTGACATCACCCTCATACTAGATTGTAGAATAAGCCTCTCAACTCAATTCTTTTGGAATTGTTTGTTATTTACATTCCTTATGTGTTAGTGTCATATTTAAGTGTCTTGATTTGAGGAGTATGACATTAAATTTGTTTATATATTAACATGTTCATTCTCTCAAAACTATAACTTGGAGGAAAATTAAGGTCGAATGGAAATCAAAAGGTATTTCAATTAGATGAGTAACATGTTCACTCTTTAAAAAGGGTAAGTACTAAGCATCATGCACTAAGTCAATTATTGGCTTAGAGTCGTTAATCTTGTTCATTGAATATCATTTTATTCTCATCTAACGAATATGAAGAAAATACATTAAACCAATTAAACCATGTATTAACTCAGAGCATGGTGCTTAATACTAACTACCCTATACAAAATTCATACCACGACATTATGATCTACTTCCATGGCCTCCAACCTTCTTGCAACATAACACTCGTGCTTTGCCATCTCTCCCATATGTCTTTGTCCACTGTTTACATCCTGGTTCAACACCCCATATAGATATAACGTTATAGTAAATATTATCCAAGTATTAAGGAATTTAGAATTTTGTGATCCATAACATTGTTTAGAAAATCTTCGGCGAAATCACATAACCAATCTTTTGTCGACGCGTTTCGAACCAACTTGTGTGGTTCATCGTCAGGACAAGTTGAAGAACCAATCGGGCTTAGCTTGTTTAAATAAAGTGTGCAGAGACTCCAACGGCTATATTGCCAACGGCTAATTTTGACCTAATGACCCTAGTCAAACCACTAATATTCTTGTTAATTATTATTATTCTTAGAAAATAGCTAAATCAGGTAAATAATATATTAAAAGAATTCATTTGTTAATTTAAATAAATGTATATGTATATCTAAAAACAAATAATATATAATTTATTATTTTTAGGAATTAGCTAAATTAGGTAACTTATATATTAAAAGAATTCATTTGTTAATTTAACTAAATGTATTCGTTTAATAATAAAGGTATATGTATATCTAAAAATGAATAATATATAATATTTATATAATCCATATTAAATATAATGGTCATTGAAATTAAATTAATAAATTATATCTAATATAATAATTTATATTTATTAAATAATCTATATTTATTGTTATTCCAATTATTTTAAATACAAACAAATAGTATTAAATTACTATTATTCTTAGAATTTAGTTACATTAGGTAATAATATTTTATAATTAATTTAATAATTTATATTCATTAAATAATCAATATTTATTCAATAATCTGTTATTCCAATAAAATTATTAAAATTAACTATGTAATTAGGTAAATATATTATTACCTATAAGGTTTAAAAAAGGGTTTTTTACTAATTAAATATATAAGAAATTAGTTAAAGGGAATTTCAATTCTAAAGGTATAGTAGAATTAAATATATATGCATAAATAATTGAAATTATGGAAACAAAAATCTAATATAACTATTTTATTAATCTAATTATAATATACCCAATAGTACCATAAACGAGATAAGGTTAATACAATAATTAGCCCGAAATTAATTAATAACCTATTAATAACTCATACACTCCATAATAATAGGACTAAACTGTACTAATACTATAGGATGCAAGGATTAACGGGGAGAAAACCCGGGAAAAAGGGGGACCAACCGCCTAAAAAAATTCTTAAGGAGAGGGAATACAGAAACCCTAAGACCTAACAAAAGGGGAATGAGGAGGCTAGGAAGACAAGGCTGGGACCCAACAACTGCTAATCTTCCAGCCATCATCCCTATTAAGATTGTTCGGCCTTTTCTCAATCTCCAGGGCCTCTCTAAATTTGCGATGGTGAAACTGCGCAACTTTGGCAATGACTTTAGCCTCTTCTATACATACATGATGCATAGTCTTCCCCGCATGCACAGCCAGGGCTGAGGAATTGGTCATACCATGTCTTAAGTCAGCCGAATGCTCGCTAATCCTTTGATTGATAGAGCGACTAGTCTCACCAATATAAGGGGTCCCACAGGAACAAGGAATGACATAGACGCCCTTCATGTCCTTAGGGTCAATGGGATCTTTCACAGACCTGAGGGAGCCATGGATAGTGTTGAGAGGTCTAAAAGTTGTGGGCACATTGTACTTCCTCAGAATCCTCGCAATCCTATCCGTGGTCCCTTGGATGTAAGGAAGGTTCACACCCATGATATGATCTTTAGGAACCCTTCGGATTGAAGGCTCCTTCTTGGCCTTGAGGAAGGCTTTTTGACCGAGGTGCCTATTGTAACCATTCTTCTCAAAGACATCTAGGAGATGAGCCTTCTCCGTTTCCAGGCTCTCCTCATCAGAAATTCTTACAGCACGGGTGGCAAGCGTGCTAAGAACCCCAAACTTCTGAGCGGGGAAATGATGCGAAGAAGCATGCAAGTATTGCTCAGTATGCGTCTTATTTCTAAACACCTGATGAGAAAAGGAACCATCCACCTTCTTAGAGATGAGAACATCCAAGAACGGAAGACAACCATTATCTTCTTTTTCCATCGTGAATTTAATGGCGGCGGATTGGTTATTGAGATGACTGAAGAAACGATCCAGCTCATCAGGACCATGAGACCAGACAACACCAGTGTCATCAATGAATCTTTTCCAAAGCTTCGGTAAGAGACGAGAGGAGGCCAAAGCCTTAGACTCAAACTCCTCAAAGAAGAGATTAGCGACGACAGGGGACAAGGGGGAGCCCATGGAAACTCCGCAAGTCTGCTCATAGAATTCTCCCTCGAAGCTGAAAAAGGTGTAGGTAAGGCAAAGCTCAATTAACTTAGCCGTATCAGGGTTAGTTAGCTTATTAATTACCTTCGTGGCCTCATTGATAGGAATACAAGTATAAAGAGAGACCACGTCGAAACTTACCAGAATGTCCTCAGGCTCAAGCTTAATTCTCTTAAGATCCTCAATAAAAGAAGATGAGTCTTTGACAAAGGACTCAGTCTGCCCAACCAAGGGTCTCAACTTTGCAGCGAGGAACTTGGCCAGGAGGTAAGTCGGACCACCAATGGTATTGACAATGGGTCTCAGGGGGACCCCATCCTTATGGATTTTTGGAAGACCATATAACCTAGGAGTGATGGGGTTTCCCTCAATAAGTTTCTGGGCTAGAGGAATCGTGGAATTGCACGACTTGATCGCAAGAGCGACCGCTCTGGAAACCTTTTTGAGGGGATTTTTCGAAAGCTTCTTATAACTCCCACTATTACAAAGATGGTCAAGCATCTTGTTTCTGTAATCCCTTCTATCCAGGATAACGACAGCCCCACCTTTATCAGCTTTCAAGACCACGACGTCACGATTTCCGTTCAAGCTCTTCAGAGCCTCAAACTCAGCCTTGTTGATATTGCTACAGGGAGGCTTAGCCCTCCTCAGGGTTACGGCACAATCCTGCCTAATCGTGTCTTTAATCTTATCAGGAAGGTTCTTAATGCCATATTCTACATCGCAAATGATGTCTTCAACTCGATAGATTCACATCCCGGTTGAAGACATCATTTGCGATGTAGAATATGGCATTAAGAACCTTCCTGATAAGATTAAAGACACGATTATGCAGGATTGTGCCGTAACCCTGAGGAGGGCTAAGCCTCCCCGTAGCAATATCAGCAAGGCTGAGTTTGAGGCTCTGAAGAGCTTGAACGGAAATCGTGACGTCGTGGTCTTGAAAGCTGATAAAGGTGGGGCTGCCGTTATCCTGGATAGAAGGGATTACATAAATAAGATGCTTGACCATCTTTGTAATAGTGGGATTTATAAGAAGCTTTCGAAAAATCCCTCAAAAAGGTTTCCAGAGCGGTCGCTCTTGCGATCAAGTCGTGCAATTCCACGATTCCTCTAGCCCAGAAACTTATTGAGGGAAACCCCATCACTCCTAGGATATATGGTCTTCCAAAAATCCATAAGGATGGGGTCCCCCTGAGACCCATTTTCAATACCATTGGTGGTCCGACTTACCTCCTGGCCAAGTTCCTCGCTGCAAAGTTGAGACCCTTGGTTGTGCAGACTGAGTCCTTTGTCAAAGACTCAGCTTCTTTTATTGAGGATCTTAAGAGAATTAAGCTTGAGCCCGAGGACATTCTGGTAAGTTTCGACGTGGTCTCTCTTTATACTTGTATTCCTATCAATGAGGCCATGAAGGTAATTAATAAGCTAACTGACCTTGATACGGCTAAGTTAGTTGAGCTTTGCCTTACCTCCACCTTTTTCAGCTTCGAGGGAGAATTCTATGAGCAGACTTGCGGAGTTGCCATGGGCTCCCCCTTGTCCCCTGTCATCGCTAATCTCTTCATGGAGGAGTTTGAGTCTAAGGCTTTGGCCTCCTCTCGTCTCTTACCGAAGCTTTGGAAAAGATTTGTTGATGACACTGGTGTTGTCTGGTCTCACGGTCCTGATGAGCTGGATCGTTTCTTCAGTCATCTCAATAACCAATCTGATGCCATTAAATTCACGATGGAAAAAGAAGATAATGGTTGTCTTCCGTTCTTGGATGTTCTCATCTCTAAGAAGGTGGATGGTTCCTTTTCTCATCAGGTGTTTAGAAAGAAGACGCATACTGAGAAATACTTGCATGCTTCTTCGCATCATTTCCCCGCTCAGAAGTTTGGGGTTCTTAGCACGCTTGCCACCCGTGCTGTAAGAATTTCTGATGAGGAGAGCCTGAAAACAGAGAAGGCTCATCTCCTAGATGTCTTTGAGAAGAATGGTTACAATAGGCACCTCGGTCAAAAAGCCTTCCTTAAGGCCAAGAAGGAGCCTTCAATCCGAAGGGTTCCTAAAGATCATATCATGGGTGTGAACCTTCCTTACATCTAATGGACCACGGATAGGATTGCGAGCATTCTGAGGAAGTACGATGTGCCTGCAACTTTTAGACCTCTCAACACTATCCGTGTCTATCTCAGGTCTGTGAAAGACCCCATTGACCCTAAGGACATGAAGGGCGTCTATGTCATTCCTTGTTCCTGTGGGACCCCTTATATTGGTGAGACTGGTCGCTCTATCAATCAAAGGATTAGCGAGCATTCGGCTGACTTAAGACATGGTAGGACCAAGTCCTCAGCCCTGGCTGAGCATGCGGGGAAGACTATGCGTCATGTATGTATAGAAGAGGCTCAAGTCATTGCCAAAGTTGAGCAGTTTCACCATCGCAAATTTAGAGAGGCCCTGGAGATTGAGAAAAGGCCGAACAATCTTAATAGGGATGATGGCTGGAAGATTAGCAGTTGCTGGGTCCCAGCCTTGTCTTCCTAGCCTCCTCATTCCCCTTTTGTTAGGTCTTAGGGTTTCTGTCTTCCCTCTCCTTAAGATTTGTTTTAGGCGGTTGGTCCCCCTTTTTCCGTGTTTTCTCCCTGTTAATCCTTGCATCCTATAGTATTAGTACGGTTTAGTCCTATTATTATGGGGTGTATGAGTTATTAATTGGTTATTAATTAATTTCGGGCTAATTATTGTATTAACCTTATCTCGTTTATGGTACTATTGGGTATATTATAATTAGATTAATAAAATAGTTATATTAGATTTTTGTTTCCATAATTTCAATTATTTATGCATATATATTTAATTCTACTATACCTTTAGAATTGAAATTCCTTTAACTAATTTCTTATATATTTAATTAGTAAAACCCCCTTTTTTAAACCTTATAGGTAATAATATATTTACCTAATTACATAGTTAATTTTAATAATTTTATTGGAATAACAGATTATTGAATAAATATTGATTATTTAATGAATATAAATTATTAAATTAATTATAAAATCTTATTAGCTAATGTAACTAAATTCTAAGAATAATAGTAATTTAATACTATTTGTTTGTATTTAAATAATATTGGAATAACAATAAATATAGATTATTTAATAAATATAAATTATTAAATTAATTATAAAATTATTAGCTAATGTAACTAAATTCTAAGAATAATAGTAATTTAATACTATTTGTTTGTATTTAATAATATTGGAATAACAATAAATATAGATTATTTAATAAATATAAATTATTATATTAGATATAATTTATTAATTTTATTTCAATGACCATTATATTTAATATGGATTATATATTATATATATATATATATATATATATATATATATATATATATATACCTTTATTATTAAACGAATACATTTAGTTAAATTAACAAATGAATTCTTTTAATATATAAGTTACCTGATTTAGCTAATTTCAAAAATAATAAATTATATATTATTTGTTTTTAGATATACATATACATTTATTTAAATTAACAAATGAATTAATATATTATTTACCTGATTTAGCTATTTTCTAAGAATAATAATAATTAACAAGAATATTAGTGGTTTGACTAGGGTCATTAGGTCAAAATTAGCCGTTGGCAATATAGCCGTTGGAGTCTCTGCACACTCTATTTAAACAAGCTAAGCCCGATTGGTTCTTCAACTTGTCTTGACGATGAACCACACTGGTTGGTTCGAAACGCGTCGACAAAAGATTGGTTATGTGATTTCGCCGAAGATTTTCTAAACAAAATTATCCAAGTATATTAATACATATTTGTAGATACTTGTAAGTTTTAAATTTAACAATACTTCTGTACTGAAATTTGGTGGGGGAACTTTGGGACATCCTTGGTGAAATGCACCTGGTGCAGTGGCTAATCGGGCTGCTCTAGAAGCTTGTATACAAGCTCGTAATGAAGGACGTGATCTTGCTCATGAAGGTAATGATGTGATCCATGAAGCTTGTAAATGGAGTCCTGAACTAGCTACTGCTTTCCAATCATAGACAAACCATCATAATTAGATCAATACAAGTGATAATTTGTAGACAACATTCATCAATGTTGTAAACTCGCAAACAATCTAACAACAACAAGGTAAATTGAGCATACTATCTTTGCTTCCACCAAGTATTGACAAACATAGATGGAAATTTTTTTTATGGCATTTGAAAATGATGAAAACTTGGAGAGGAATATGCCCTTTAGGAATGAACAATTCTAAACATTCTACTTTTTAAACCTTTCATAGTAGATTATCGAAATTGGACTACGCAGTGGTTGGTTAGGTTTTAATTGATCATTCACTTCCATTGTAGGTAATGTATTTGGATTCAAGGCCCTATGGGCTCTACATTTGGAAGATTTGCGGATTCCCCCTTCTTATTCCAAAACATTTCAGGGTCCCCCTCATAGTATCCAAGTTGAAAGAGATAAATTGAACAAATATCGTCGTCCTTTATTGAGATGTACTATCAAACCAAAATTGGGTCTATCAGCCCAAACCTATGGTAGAGAAGTCTAAAAATGTCTCCGTGGTGGACTTGATTTTACCAAGGATGATGAGAACGTAAATTCCCAACCATTCATGTGCTAGAGAGATCGTTTTGTCTTTTGTGCGGAAGCAATTTATAAGGCTCAAGCTGAGACGGGTGAAATTAAAGGACATTATTTGAATGCTACTACAGGTACATGTGAAGAAATGATAAAAAGGAATATGTCCTTTATGAATGAACAATTCTAAACATTCTAATTAAACATGTGAAGAAAATGTGGAGAGGAATAGGCCCTTTAGGAATGAACAATTCTAAACATTCTACCTTTTAAACCTTTTATAGTAGATTATCGAAATTAGACTATGCAGTGGTTGGTTAGATTTTAATTTCCATTTCTTAAATTGCATTTTTGAATTCATTAACAGATTCAATACCTTGAAAAAACCTATCACACTTGACTTGTGCAATCCCAACAACTAATATTTGTGAAACCACCAATTCGTTTAAATTTCTAGCCAAAATTTGGGTAAATGTTATTAGAAAAAGGTAGTTAGGAAAAATTCAAAAAGTATAATGTTTAAACTATTGTTTTACGAATTCCTTTGGCATAA